>OY776300.1:5502407-8442979 GCA_963675345.1 Trididemnum clinides
TCCATCCTTTCTTTCTTGGGGTATCACCAAGTGTTTTGCTTGGAGTTGGCTACATTTTAAAATGATTAGAGACTTCATTTTTCGATAAATCTTGTAGAATATTTTGATGGACAATGCCAAAAATCCTTGCTATCGAGAAGAAATAGACAAAATGTACCAGAGGACTTACTTTTGTAGAAATTGCAATTTTGTGAAGTGCAGGCACCAAAATTTAGTATGTTTTTAACCTGTAGGTCACGTTTCATCAACGTTTCGAGACTTTAGTTTTTGATAAATGTTTTTGAAAACGTCGCCAGATAATGCAAAAAACCATGTTTCTGAGGGGAAGTAGTCAAAATGCACCAAAGAACTAACTTTGTCTAACAATTGCAAGTTTGTTGGGTCTAGTAGGATAATTGTTCATCTAAAGATGGAACATGATATATGGCAACCAATTTTTAATCTGCCATTATAAACTAATCGTTAGCCCTGAGTAATTGGAGTCACATATTGCTAGAAAGCAAATTTCCTAAGCTTTCAAACAACACTAATTGTTAGTATCTCATTATAACATTTTTGTATTAAAGTTACCTGTTTTACTCACCTTACTACTTTTTGGGAGGGGTAAAAAATTACACCACAGGTCTTAAAATTTAGTTTTTTTTACTATAAAACTAAATTTTTAATCGTATATATTATACACTATCGGAATTGCCTTGAAACAACCATTAATTTATTGAAAAAAGTTTGAAAATTGGTTAAAAAATGAGATTACAATTCAATTTTTAAGTAAACTGATTTTGCAAAAATATTGCAATATTTGAAAACATCTTCACAATATGACTTGTGATAACAAAAGACTGATGTTAATCGTACAAGACATATTATGTCATCATAGAGCAAGTTTTAAGCGTGCAAGCGAAAAGAGAAGAAAATGCTTAGAAGGCTTAAAGCGCTTAAACGAAAAATTGCTCGTCGCATTGTCAAATAATCTTAAATTGTTGTAAAATTGTTTTTATCAAAAGCACCTGATCAATATCTCCTGAAACAGCGTTTAATCGCTTTTCTGCGATGAGTACTTTTTGAGAAAGCACAAAAAGCAAATTGTGCAATGAAGCGTCGATTGTGACGTCATTTTAGACCAAAAAAACGAATGTTTTTGTTATGTGATAAGTCGAAAGCTGGTTTTCGCTTGAGCAAAATGCGGTTGTTCTCTATCAAGTAATGCAAGTTTTAAAAAAATACTTTTGCTTATGATATAATGATAACGTCACGAACCCTCATAAGACATTCACCAAGGGGTGGTGATCAATTGTGCCAAGTTTAATTGTTGTACCCAAGCAATTTCAGAATAGTTGAAACAGACAGGCATTCAAACAGAATTGGGCTTTGTATATTAAATTTCACTATCATCATGATGTCACCGACCCCTCTTGATGCTCACCCGAGCGTAGTAATCAATCTTTTCAGGTTCATATTTGTGCGAGCAATGGTTTGGAAGGAGTAAAAGCTTGCGTACATCAACACAGACAGAACCTGCAGTATTTATACGAGTTTGTGAGATATTAAAGCTTTTTCTGTTTTTCACGAATTTCATCCTAAAATTTTTTGTTGGCAAATACTTTGGAACAGAGCTTAAAAGCCAGCAGCATTAATTGCCCAATTTCTTATAAACTTTGTTCTTGAGCAAAATCATAATTGTGCGGTGAAAATGTAGCTGGAAATTTTATATGAAACTGTTATACTAACTTAATTAATAGATATTAAATTCGCTTTGTACTAACGTGTTTACGAACGCATTTACCCTATTGCAAGTCTCACTTGATTGTGAGCTGCATGTGATGTAAAAATAATTAATGTCTTGCCATAAATTATAAAGTTGTTAACCTTTTCATAACAAGTAATGCCTGACTGCATGTAATGATACTAATCTTTTCCGTGAGTATCACGACCTTAATGATTACAAACAGATGCTTTGTCAGTGCCATTGCGAATGTTGGCGTCGTGACAAAAATTGATACGGTAAGTGGCGTCTTTCGATTACTGAAAATACGGTGGTCGTACTTTAGCGCTCTTGTGATCATTGGTTGACGGTCTCAGATTTCGCTTAGGTGTCTAGCACATAGATGTGAATAATTTTGTTGTTATTGCTATTTTGGTACTACATGTGTTATTTACCATACATGTTCATGTGACCGCAGCGCGAAGGTCATTTATTGCCATCAAACATCGGTTATTAAACGTGCATTGATTATCATTTTTGATGGAGAGAGAGATAAAGAGAGAAAGAGAGAGAAAGAGAGAGAAAGAAAGATTTATTGTTTGCCTTCAACGACACACGAGATAAAGAAAAAGCATATATATATAAAGTAACCAATTGTAGCATAAGGCCAGGAAACATCGAAATAGGCGCAGATACCAAGACAAAGGGCTGGGGGTCTACATTTCTTTTATTCACTGAGAGGTAATGATTCCTTTCTCCTCTAGGAGTTGTATGTTACGTCTCTATTGTTTTCGTGTAGAATAAATCTCTTCTCTAACAAAAATTTTAGCGATGGTAACAAAATCCAGTTTCGAAGTTTCTAAAAGTGGTGTTTTAGCCCTGGAAGTAAAAGTGATGAGCTTTGCTTTGAAGAAGTCTGAAGCTGAACAGATCTACTTATGATGCTTTTGGGGCCTTCCGTAATTCCTGGTGAGGATGCAATACGCTTGATTCACTGTTCTCCAAGATATGTAGAGCTGATACCACAGAAGAAAAAATCACTTCCCCCGGAAGTGCAACGTGGAAGCTTCTAAATTCCTGTTAACTTTTTAGAATTGGGATAGGCAGTTACGCCAATTTTAATAAAACCGTAAACTATAAAAATAAGATATAGAAAATTGACATGAATGAAAAAAGAAATTGTCAAATAATATTTGAATAATTTTGTTGTTGAAAATTATTCAGAAATGAAGAAGGATTGCAGCTCAAAACTGATTTTTAGAGTAGATTAGTCCATGATTTATAGGCTACAGATATGCATAATAGCCATCTTCCTTTAAAACAAACGATTGCAAATTTGTTGAAGTTATTGTTCTCAGAATTGTAGGCCCCCACAGTCTGTTTCTCTGAATTTCTTCAAACAATCTCTGCTCCTCTAAACGACATTAGCTTACAAATTCACTCCTCTACTCACCAGATTTTCAACAACAAACCTAAATTTTAATAAAAAGCTTACACTTTGAGCTTACACTTTGGGATTACGTTACGTTTGTAATTCTACATGCAGTCCATTGAAACTATATTTGAGAAATGTTATCAATATTTATGGGTCTAGTGCATTTTTAGTGACTTTACATATTAATATTTGAAGAAAAAAAAGATAAAGAATCTTTTTTCTAAAGTAAGAAGGACGTTATGGTTGCAACATTATCGCAAACTTTAAGAAGGTATAGCTTATAATAGAAACCGGATTGTATTCGGAATTGGGTCCTGATAAATGTAACACTTTCCGGTTCGCAGAATAGCCGGTTTATTTTTTGATAAATGTGACACTTTTTAGAATGTAGAATAGCTGGTTGATTTGATTTATTTGAAAGTTTAGCTTGCGCACTTTCTCACTTTGCAAAATTTAGCTTGTGCACTTTCTCACTTTGCTTTTAAAACGCTGCTGTACATGAACTGTACTTCGTCGACCTGGTTTTGGCTATATAGATAGTCAGCTTGACGTCATTAGTACATCGAAATGCACGCATACATGGAAATTTCGATCACGTGATTCACGAGACAGGGACAATTAGTCGAAAGAAGATCACCTATTCCTATTGCATTGACAAAACGCTAAATTACCGAGCACCGCTGAGTCAGAGGACAGGGTTCATTTGCAAACAGTCGCTACTGGACGAAAATTTGAGGGCCAGCATTCAGCAGCATGGCAATGCATCTTTTTAATGGTCGGACTAATGACTTGCATTTCAAAATAAACTGTAAACCTTGCACCTAATTGGTAAAGCAGCATACGAGCAAAAGGGGCATTAACAATTTATTTAAATGATTATGCAAGGAAACAATAATGAGTATGTCACCCAACCAATTTAGACGAGACTATCCCTGGACGCGTTTCGTCCTTTTGGGCTCATCAGCATGGCCCGTCCCTTCACAAGCAAAAGTAACCCACTCATTAACGTTATGCTTAAAACGAGCAACGCACACGCAGAAGCACTAAGACTTCAACCGACGACGTATTGCGTTGCTTAACAGGGCGGGTTGACGAATTGATTGGTTTTGGCTGCATATCTACTGGGAGATCAGTTTACGCACTGATCTGAAAAAGCAGATTAAACGCTGCATATATAGCCTAGCGCTTTGTCTTTGCAATGCCATCAAGCTCGCGGCGAATGCGTTGACAATTCACAAGGCGGGAGCCGGGCGACCATTGATAGACGTGTCGAGAAAATCCATGCTAACGAGTTTTCACTCTATCTATTTCACTCTATCTAACGAGTTTTCACTCTATCTTCGCCTATAAATCAATTTCACCCTATTTTTACTCTAAATTCGCGCGCTTTGCAATACAAACGCAATCATTGGCCTGTCTTGATTACGTAACATCCAAATTATTCACATAAAAGACTCATTCACTCTAGATCTTCCCTTTTGACGCGATACCGCCACTGATGAGAGCGTCACGAAAAGCTTATGGCTAAAACAGCTTTTTTCAAAGCTATATTAAAATTTTGTACCACCAACAAGATTTTTGTATTTTTACTCTGTTTACTGCGAAGTGAGAAAGAGTGAAAACTCGTTAGCATGGATTTTCTCGACACGTCTATCAATGGTCGCCCGGCTCCCGCCTTGTGAATTGTCAACGCATTCGCCGCGAGCTTGATGGCATTGCAAAGACAAAGCGCTAGGCTATATATGCAGCGTTTAATCTGCTTTTTCAGATCAGTGCGTAAACTGATCTCCCAGTAGATATGCAGCCAAAACCAATCAATTCGTCAACCCGCCCTGTTAAGCAACGCAATACGTCGTCGGTTGAAGTCTTAGTGCTTCTGCGTGTGCGTTGCTCGTTTTTTTAAGGATAACGTTAATGAGTAGGTTACTTTTGCTTGTGATGGGACGGGCTCTGCTGATGAGCCCAAAAGGACGAAACGCGTCCAGGGATAGTCTCGTCTAAATTGGTTGGGTGACATACTCATTATTGTTTCCTTGCATAATCATTTAAATAAATTGTTAATGCCCCTTTTGCTCGTATGCTGCTTTACCAATTAGGTGCAAGGTTTACAATTTCCATCTTCGCCTATAATTTTAAAATAAACTCCTGCAATTACTTGATTGATACAGCCAGCTTAAATTCAATTTGCATAAAGGTCCAAAAGTACTGTTTGTAAGACAAAGACTGGGACTATCCACAAATTTCAACAAACACAAAGAAAAAGTTCCCATTAGTGTTCAAAAACAACCCAAAACTTGGAAAAAACAAAAGCAGGCAGTATGGTTCCGTACATATTCTATAACAACATTTCGCTAGGCAATGTTTGCATTGTCAACTAAATTAGTGCCACTGATTACTTTAAAATTTCATAAACCAAGGCCAAGTGAAATATTTATGACATAGCCCGGTGTTCTCAAACTTTTTTTGATGTGACGCATTTGAAAAAAGTTTCTGTACTTGAGACGCACCTAGCAAGACAACACATAGAGTTTTTGCAGGTCGTTTCACAAAGTTCAATCAATTTGTCTCGCGTAAGATCTTTTTTGAAATGAAATTTATCAGAAAAATTTTCATGACCATTTTCTATGAGCACCTTTTTTAAGCAAAATTTTTGGTCATCACTTTTTGAAATCGATGTTTTTGTACTTATACTATAGTTGAAGATA
The DNA here is from genome assembly GCA_963675345.1 of Trididemnum clinides. Classification (NCBI taxonomy): domain Eukaryota; kingdom Metazoa; phylum Chordata; class Ascidiacea; order Aplousobranchia; family Didemnidae; genus Trididemnum; species Trididemnum clinides. The sequence goes on from OY776300.1 coordinate 5,508,250, forward strand.
TTTACTTCACAAAACTAAAGTTTGCGCCCGTAATTTTCTAGGGGAGCACATCAGCTAATTCAGGCTCCCTGCGACACTCTTGGAAAATCAAAACGACTCCCAGGGCGTCGCACGTACAGTTTAAAAACCACTGGCATAGCTTAATGATTAAATTGTTTAAAAGAAAACAATAAGTATAACATATCCCAAAACTTATCTTTATCCCAATACTCATCTTCAAATCTTTGTCAAAGCTTAAAGTTTTCTGTTTTGCAATTGTCGCTGCCTTATTTTAATTTGCAAATGAATTAACTGGTGTTTTACTCGAGTAGAAAGAAAACAATTCAATGTGACTTATGACTTTTCTCTAGCGGTTATATAAACGCGTTTTGTTCTTCCGCTAGATGACAGGCAAACTAGATCATCAACAACAAGTTCAAAATCGACGTTTCACATGTACTTCGGCGTGAACCAGATTCTAATGCTCTAATTATTTTCTGGCTAATTCTTTACGTTTACAACATTAGGGTAAAGCCTGGCGCTAAGCGACGAGGTCAAACAAACGAGTTAAAATTCTTTTTGCAAATATGTCTCAGCGGGTAATAAAAAAGCCTGTTTCTACGAAGAGGTATCGTTCTGATCAACCAGATCAAACCTATAGATGGCAAAGTGTGTTCCGATTTTATCGGTTTCCCTTTTTTACCTCGACACACTACCGCGAATAAAACTACAAAACGCTGGCTAGCTTATTCACAGCGAAGTCGGTAACACAACGTCGCACGTTGGCGAAGGCAGCAACGACGAACAGTCGCAGTCAGTGGAATGTGAGACAGTTTAATGTAGTTGGGTTCTTATGAACACATCGCAAGTTGGGTAGTATATCTGTATCTTGGATCATGGAGTTTATTTGCTCGACCTAAAGAATAGAAGTGAGAGCAGCATATGGGATAGTAGATAAACATCGGTTTTAAGGAGCTGAAGGATACCAGTTGAAGACAATCTTTAAAAAAATTCGTTTTGAGGGGGCTGGGAGCTGCAAGTGTCTGAAAACATTCTTTGAGGAAATGAACTCCCTTCGGCCTCCTTCACTCTCAATGTGGCCTGGCGATAGTGAGTTATGTAATGAGTAGAGGGTAGAACTTTGCGTAGGCAAAATATTTCGACCAAGCTCGAACTTTTGCATTTTGAAAGACCGAACCGGTCCAGCCACTAGTTAAAATATTCACCCACCTGAGTTAAGTTGACTCATACACTTGTATTATACGGTTACCAGAAAACCTTTTGTGCGTCATGTGAGGAACTAGAACAACAGGAGTTGAGACTCTCTTTGGGATTTACCTGTACCGGTCGTAAAGAAAATTTCTATTCGCGAAAATGAAATCAAGCTGCGAAAATTGGCGTACGGTGCTTTTCCCAACAAAAAAATAGTCTTTGTTTGATTTGAGCGGACGAGCTCACTGCTATAGAAAGCTTCCAAACCTCTAAACCAGTTTTCACCCGAATATATTGGCCTACAAACCGAAGTTCTGGTTCAAGGAATCACTTTGACCCCAAACTTGGTCCGACATAAACCGCGTGCAAGCTGGCCCATGTCCGGCTCCCGCACAGTACTGGTTGAATTGCAGTAGAGATTTGCAGGGTTGAAAAATATTATCTTACTCAAATCTTCTGCATTGGCATTCAGCAGTGAACGAAAAACAAACTAAAAAAACAACCCAGCCCAACAAAATCAATTTTTTTCCATTGGTCAGCTTGTAACAAATTTGCGTTTACGCTCCTTTGCCTAAAACTGAACAGACTTAAGATATGACATTGTGCTACAGTTGTCAAAAATCAAGTTCTTAAAACTTAGATCGCGAAATTCTGCGAAAGTTTGTTGTTGGTATTTGAGATAACATCGCGCACGCCCGCGCTATTCTTTTCTTCGAAATGTGGGTTCTTTGTCTGCCAACGCAATTTGAACTCGCGTTTATGTACAAATATGATTGGTCTGAAAATCAGTCTTTTGCGAAATAAGCATAATTCCTGCATTGTTAAGTCAGATGATCCAAAATAGAAGCAAAAAGAATCATCCAAACTACTTAAAACTCATTGTCAGCGAATTGCTGTTTTTCAGGTTCGCTGAGAACTTGCTTGTGCAGCGCCCTTTTTGTAAACAACATGCATTAAGTTCAAGTTTTCTGACACACGAAGCCTACATATATAAAGGTTCGTGCATTTGTGGTCAGACAGGTAAAGTGAACTTTAGTCAGTATAAACGAAAGGATTATTACTAAAAGCAACAAACTGAATTAAGACAATGGTTACGTCCATTATAAGTTATTTCGCCAATGATGCTTTCAAGCATTTTATGCTGGTAAGTGAAAAGATTTTTTTTTGTTTTGCCATATTTATCTTCCATTCACTAGAAAGCGAATTGTATCGCTATATTTTGGACGGAACGTCCGCACTCGATTTGGAGCTCCCAACTTGCCATTTGCGATATGACTGGGCCACCTGTGTTCCACATAAATGCGGAGGCGTCCCGTTAACCCTTTGGAGGATAATGGTAACACATATGTTACATGATTGTTAATTGTTGTCATTATGACGTAATAACCATGTTTCTGAAATTTATTGTAATTTTGTAGTTACCAAACAATTAAGGAATTGTCTCAAATTTTATGAATTAGAATCTGATAATCCTTAAAGGGTTAAGTGCCTTGCCCAAGGACACAACAAGAAAACTTGCTGGCTTGTTTCCACAACATCCCCGAAATGCCGAGCGCCAAGCAGGGTAGCTGTAGACCATTTTTTTAAAGTCTTTTGGTATGACGTGACAAGGGGATGGAACCCTAGGTTTACCAACTGCGAAGCGGACGCTCTAACTACTACGCCATCGCGTCGTTTGATGTTACATTTAATTATAGCCAGTTGATTCAATAAGGTTTGAGTGTTCTGGGAAATAATCAGCGGGGTAGGTGGGGAAAAGAAGCTAGAGGTGTCGCCTTCCAAATTTGCAACCACGTATCAAATCTAAGTGTTGACGGCAAAGAAGTAAATTTTTTCCTCCCATTTTTCTGTGGCGAGTGATTGGTGTTACTCTACTTTGTACAAAATAGGCCACCGATTTTTCACAGCGCTTTCTTGCGCACGTGCAGCTAGTTAAGAAGAAAGGTTAAGTTGGTTTGAAATGGAAATGACTCATTGTTCTGTACTTAAAAAAATTGGTTGCATGTGTTACCAAACTTAGCGGGGTGATTAGAAACTTAAAATTATTTAGCTCAAGGTTGTGCAAGTTGCGATTCTGGGAACCATGTGACTTTTGCCCCCACCTACAGGTTGTTCTCCCCCTAAACATGTCTTCAGCGGAAAAAACTCGCCCGTTTGGGATTGGACTCCAAAAACAAGGTCTTCATCTTAGAAAAGCTAAGCGCCGTGCGCCATGACGGTCGCTTCTTTTCCAGTTGAGTGAAGTTGGCCCGCCTGCGTAAATGGTTGCACACCCTTTATCTAGCCTTGAACCAAAGTTGATTAGGAAGATAAATCTGTTATAAAGTGTTGCAACTTAAACAAATAATAAGTAATCACGTCACCAGTAGCGATCACTTTGGTTCTAACAGTAATTTTGTAATTTGAGTAGAAGCGTTAAATCCGACTTCAATGAAAGAACAACTTTTGTAGAAAATAATTAATGATAGCTCATGCCTGAATTCAATTACAGCTTTCCGATTTCGGTAATTGCGCTTTCGCTGCTAATACGAATTGCTGCTCTTTGTTGTTTAGGCAACTTGGCTTGGTTTCAACGTCGCTTTATTTTACCACACATTCATGTTCTATTACAATGGTCCTCAGTTCTACTACTTGCATCAAATGCTTGGGGTAAGTTCATTTCTTTGCGAAAAAGCATATATCACATTTTTGTTGATGATATCTTTGAACTTCGAAGTGCATAGATGAGGGCTAGGAAATTTGTGTCCCCATCCCCCAACCCGCAATGGATAAAGCGCCAGATAGGAGACGAATTTAGATTGTAAAGCATAGTTCCGTAAGCCTATCACGTTTGATCTGAAGCGGAGAGCGACCTGTATCAGCACTGGCGTGGAACCTTACGTTCTAGCCACGTGACTTTTGAAGTAATTGCATGTTTGAATTTTGTGAGAAGAGATGTGAGAATGTTGGTATGCATGCTTCAGTTACTTATAGCGTTCTGATTGCGCAAGAAAAGACAAGCTTGTGTTTTTAAGCATACACATCTTAGTTTTTAATAAGCGAGCAAAACTTGCCGGTTACCGCGAAACTTTCACAGCTAAACCAAAAACAGCCTGTTTTCATCGTCGCTGCAGAGTAGCCAGTATTGCCGGGACAGTGCGCAACTACTTGAAAAACTGCCTTCAATTAGCAACATTTTCCCCATATGCTTTTCCTGGGGGAGAACTACCCAAAAATTATGCGCAAGGGCGTTTTACATGCAATTTATTATCATCACTCTAAGCAAGCTCGCAAATAACTTTTTATTTTTAGTACGGATTATGTATCAGTAGAGCCAGTGCTGCTTGCATAAATATGAACAGCAGCGTTTTACTGATTCCCATGTGCAAACGACTCATCACTTGGTTACGCGGAATAAAGTCGGTATGTGATACTTTGTCTGTAGGGACTGAGACTATTTGATCAAATATGATATTGACTACTTTTTTTAGAAAAAGATTTCACTCTTGTCCACAAAACATGTAAATCTTTACTCTTTAAAAGATTGAACTAATCAAGCTCCGTCTTTTTTGAAGCTTTTCATTATATTGATTCCTTCTACACATCAATTGCTTAAAATGGCCGAATAAAATTTTCTACATCTCTTTGCAGTCCCAGTGATCTCCTTCATAATTTTTATGACGGTCGCTGATAGCCTGTTTTTACTTTATACAATATTGGTTTCGTTAGAGCATGTACATTCGGAGAACAGCGTTTTAAAATCTGATGATTCTTTGTGTAAGGGGAGGCATAAATGCAGTTTTTCCCAATTTTGCAAAATTGTACTCAATATTTAGTTCAGTTTTCTTACAACCTAAATCCTAGGGGTGCAAGTCCCTTGCTGCCCCCAGTGGTCGCTGTTTTATATATATGCCATTTTATATATGCGATTCCTAAGGGGGTCGCACAAGGTCGAACTACTTTTGGTGTTTATACATTCGATGTTACTTGTCTCTTCTTTGCTTTCTATTCATATTCAGCTTCATTTAGCAGCGACAGATCTAATTCTATAAAATAAAATTCAGGCGCTTTACGAATTGCCATAACACTCTTAAGTTTAACGATTAACCTAGGTCATCATTTGGTGCCTATTTCTAAGATTTGTGCTTATTTTCTTATACATTTGCCTTTGAAGATAGAAATGTGCTCATTTTTGAACTGTATGCTTTTTCGTACTGGAGTTTTCTTCCTCAAAACGTGGGTTTCCAAGAAAAAGCTCTTCACCGTGAATACGAAATGAAATTTGAAATTTAGTCTTTCGACATATGGGCATCCAAATCAAAAATCTTCATCGTAAATTTGGAATTGGAATTGTTTTTTTTACAGCTCGCTTATTTTTCGGTCCAGACAGATGGTAACCTGTTGAATCATGGCCAATAGCCATGATTTAAGTTAAAAAAATAGTGTTAATAGACTCTTTTTCAAACGCAAATGATTAGGTCAAAGGTCAAGTTGAAAAGAATGATTAAAATGCAAGTAAAAATGGATTAATACTAGCATGATAAATGTTGGAAATAAAGTTTATGAACTATGTTGAAAAAGGAGCTTAACCCTCATACAGTTATTGGGGTCAAAACTGACCCCAAGACAAGTTAATTTGTAGTAACTCTTTCTATTCTTGAGTGTTCAAGTTGTGCCCTCTTGAATTCTTTAATCAGACTGTATTTGTACAAATGAGAATGATGTTCCGCTCAAAACGCTAATTTTCTTTTTTATATTATGCTTTCAAAAAATATATCATAAACATTAATTGGGGTCAAAATTGACCCCAATATCTAATATTATGTTATGTTTTGTACTGTATTCTTTAGTTGTTACATTTCATGTTTTTTTGATAGCTGCCTAATTATTTTCTGTTTTCCCAGCGATTCTTTTTAGGTCTTTTAGAAAAAACAATGGCTGAGAGAAATAGAAATGTGTTTTCTAGGATTATCATTGTTTACCTATCAGAATTTTTGTTGCTGCTTTTTTTAACTAATTCCTTGTATGAACCAGTTTCTCATTCCTGTTTTATGTATGTAAATTGAAGTCCTTGTTCATACGAAGTTTCATTGCAAGTTTGTTCTTGTTGTGTTCAAGAACTGTTTAAGTTTCCTGGTATAGAGATTTGTTTTCTCACACTTAACAAAATTGGTGTGATCGATTGATTCAGTTTAGTGCTTATTGCATTTAACCTCTAAGTTACCAACTTTTTTTACCCAATGGGATTCTTTGAATCACATGCAGTTTAGATTCATGTAACAACATGTTTGTGAACCAAAATACTTAAAATATCTACTTAAATCAAATTCTAATTCTATCATAAATCACACTTATGTTCAAATTTCTTACAAACTCACTAAAAGTTATTTGAGGAGAAAAGTTGGCCTAGGTTATTTTTTGTGTTTGAGTATCGACACTGTCTAAAATTATGCAAAAAGAATTGTTTTGATATTTTTATAACTTCTTTGATTGATATTTGTAATCCCAATCAACTTTAACGTTACAAAACGTAATCAACCTATGAGGGTTAAAGGCCAATATTTTGAACTCGCCACCTTTGTCACCTCGATTGCCTTGGTGTAAAAAAAGCTTTTTAGTTTAAAGACCAAGGCCGGCCATGTATGTAGTAACGCAAGCAGCATTCCATTGTTACACATATTTATGCAAATCGAACACGTTTCGCGGTGTTTTTAGGGTAAATAAATGGTCAACTGAAGCTTAAAAACTACTTTTTAAGCCAGCTGGTAATAATTTCTGGTTAAAGCGAACTAATGCTAAACACTGTCATTTTTTATTGATGAGTCCTCAATTAAGAATGACTTGAATGGCTGTGGTCAGTGATTTAGCTCACTAAAGATATTATATCTTTCATAAATTAGCAGGTTGCAAGATATACCGAAGATATGCTGTAGGTGTACGTGGTTACTATGCTTTTGTTATTTACCTTGTGAAAACTGATAAAGTGTTAGAATAATCAATTCTTCTACACATGGCAAGTAACGATCTGAAAATGATATCACGATGGTGATTATAATTCTATAGTAAAATAGGGCAATATATTCGTGACTTATTGGCGCGAAATCGGTAGGTTTATTGACAAAATAGCTTAAACTGTATGAGTCATAGGTGAATTCTGAAAAAACGCTGATCTGTTTAAAACGTTCTTTCAATAAAACTAAATTACCAGGAATCAAAGCTGCACCTGGTTGGATATCTGTTAAAATACATCATAATCGGTAGCCCACTGTGTTTAGCGGAGCACTAGAAATTTTCACATTTTGCCGAATGACTAGTTTTATACACCGACTATTATGGTCAGATATAGTAGCTTAAACTTTAATTCATTTTAACAGGATTGAGCTAGCTATTAACGAAAAGCTCCAAAAAGGCGATCAATTTGATAATTATAGTCGATACTAGTACTGCTGCGACAGGGACGTACGCAGAAATTTGTTGGGTGGAGCGCGATAATGTTTTCTGCAAATTTTATGGGAAGTCACAGTCGCATTGAAGACCTTTTTCGAGATCAATATTCTCAGAGCTATATCAGAAGACTTATTTGTTCTCGTTACCAGCATAATGGCTAAAAATGACACATTTCACGTTTTTCTGAGGGGGGCGCGCAAAGGGGTCCCCTCCGTACGCTAATGGGCCGCGAAAACACAAAAGCTAACAACTACATTTCAGATGTCATAAACAACTTTGATTTCTTTTCGTTTGTGAAGCTACTGATCAGCAAACGTAAAGAAATAATTATTATTCGCACAGTTAACAGGTTCTCGGCAAAACTGAAAGAAATGGGTTCAGTTCTTTCCTTGTTGAACAACAATAAACGAAAGCAAAGTCAATACTCTCTGAAACATGATTTTTGTAATTGTTTAGTTTTACTATTATCACGGCTGAGTGGTTATTGCTTGTCGTGGAACTTTTTTTTGAATATGACTCCAGATAAAAATGGTAATGTTTACCGGAGACCAAAACGTCTAAAAACGCATTTTGTTGTCAACGCAATTTTTTTGTCCCGTGATCCCTATGTCAATAACGGCTTTGTACACTCTTTTCAGCCAACGCTGTTATAATGGTTTGGTACAAAATTATATTTTTGAAGGACAATAAAATTGAGTAATATTTTTTGGTCTTATTCATTAGAATTTTTTGCAGGTAAAGGTCATTGCTCCACAGCTTTTAATGTGACTGGTCTGGTGCATGTCCTTGCGCTGTAGTCTAGTCTGCGAGCGGACGGTTGGAGCTGGTTTCCTTGTAAATAGACGTTATTTTTGTATTGCTCTTTGGTTGATGCCCACTTTGTGTTTGTTTCCAAATATAGCGCGAGTTATTTTAACGCGCAAGTTGAAATCATTGAAACTTCGACTTGCTCTGTTCCTCGGTCAAGCGTTTGTGTGATTAGCCGTCCCTTAAATGGTTTTGATTTGTGTACGTATGGGCTCTACTTAGTGATCGACTTGTATCACGTATAGCAGATTGATCAATGATTTTTTCAAAGTAAAATTTCCCAGAGGTATTTTTTACGGAGATAGTTTTTAGTGGACCTGATGTTTACTGACTAAACTATTCCAAAGTAAACCTTTTTTAACCTAAACTATATCACAAAAGTTTTCTCTTACTGCAAAAAAGAAATTTACTAACGCTAAAAAGGTTTCCGACGAATTTTTTAAATGAACGTAAATTACTTGACTAACAATTTCATTGGACCAGATTATGGGACGAGAACGAAGGCGTGCCCTCAACAACGGCCGATCTTTTCATATTTATTGTGGTCACCTCCTTTGCGTGTTGGCAGGTACGTTGTTGACTCTGTAATATATCTTGTCTTTAACTGTAATTATATTAAAGGGTAGAGGGGGTTCCTTGATGTGAAAAACCTTTTATTTTGTATTTCTAAAACCTTTTTTTATCGTTCACCCACTTTCATTGAGAAAAGAGTTGTAGTTTTACTGTTCACAAAAATCAGGTGGAGACATTTTTTGAGACCAGTCGTTTGAGTATTTACGGCAACCAGTTTGGTTAATATTAGCCTTGGACTTGCAGGTTGATTCGTTATATCTGCTGTCGCATGGTTCACCAAATATTGCCACGTCCCACGTTAAGCACCACAGATTTAGCGAACGGCTTCCCACTGGTACCTATAGCTTTTCCAAACGCATATCTATTGGTCTAAAATCTTCTTCTCCAGTATCAGTCCTAGATTAGGGTGTAGAGGGTATAGACTGCACGTGCATCAGTACCATTGATAAAAAAGAGCCGTTGGCATGGAAGTAAAGTTTGTTTTTTATTTGTTCTGAAAACATAGAGCCCATTACAATAAATGGGTGGAATGTGCCATAATGCAACTACATTCCATTTAAACGTAGATGCACACAAGATCCTGGACGAGCTCACACCGGCCTCGCCCCGTGCGCAATTTATAATACGGTACGCTTCATGGCTGGGCCGTTACTTCTTAATAGAGCTTAATGCGCGTGTTTGACCAGCAAAATTTTGCTGTTCTGTCGTCCATACGCTTTCCAATATCTAATGGTTATTTGACACCAATATATTGAATTTGAACTTTGCTTGGTTGAATTTAATTGAGACTTCACTTTGTGAAATTTTAATCTTTTGTTTACTCTTTGTCTTTTCAACCAGTTAAAAACCTTTTAGCCAAATTACCACTAACAATGATTAAAAACTGCCAGTGTCAGTTTTAATCTACTTTTTTGTTGGTTTTCCAACAAAGAAGTAAAGGCAAGTAAAGCATTTCTGTTGGTGGACGATACTCGACCCAAATCTATGTTTTGTTGTTCTTTTGGATGGTTATCATCAGATTACCGTTTTTTAAACGTAGCTCGTCCATAAAAGATGTGTTCATTCAAGAAGTCTGTCTGGCTGTGCATTTCTTGCTCCTGGCCTGTATTGCTGACTTGTCACAGCGACAAAAAAGAAATAGGTCAAAGTCAAGTTAGTTTTTGCCGCGTTATTAATTGACCACAACGTATATAATTTATCAAGAAAAATCGACAGAAAAGGAAGCGCGCAAAAGAAAATTAATAAATTTCAACGTTTGGTAATTTGTGGAGTTGTTTGGGAAGTATTTTTTTAGGTAAGGGGCATTCTCCCCTCCACCAATACCAAGCTTTAGGGCGCAAGGGGGAAGTGTAATCGTTGCTTATCTATGATAGTTTATGCTCGTATGATAGCTAAGCTCGTATTTACTGGGGTTGGGAATGAGAGAAAATCTCCGAAATGCTGAACAGCCCAATGATATAAGCTACCTCATCATCAAAAACCCATCTCAAAACGACCTTCAGCTTAGATGGTAGCTGAAGCCATCGGGCCTACATCTATCTTGCATTACCTAATAAACAGTAATTTATTACCACTCTGACCCCTGACCTTTGATGTTTTTTAATTTAGTGCTCAACTCTTGTAGCAACGTAATATTAACCGAACTCGTTACAATTTGGTACTTCATGTCAACAACGGTTGAGGAATCTATTTTCTGGCCGTTGACATCAAACACAGTTTTAATCAGTGTCGTAACGGTGAGCTATAGGACTTTAATGTGAGTCTTTTGAGAAGTGCTTTTAAGTTTGGATGAACTGTCCCGTCGAGTCGAGTTCTATCATTTGCTCTTTGATCTCACATTGCTGCCTCGCTCAAAACTGCCCAATTTCGGCGGCAAAGGGATCGCTTTCACCGGGTCGGCTTGTGCTTACATAAAGTCGTTTACGACATCATATTTAAAGACATTTTGTTTTTCAATGCTACTGAATGTTTTAGAGCAGTGATTTTCAACCTGGGGTCCGTGAACCCTTTGGGGAACCGTTAGAGCTTCAAGACGAGCTTCATGGGTCCGTGAATGTTTTGGTGAATTTCAATAAAGTTTAGAACAATGCGTTTACTTAACACTTGGCTCAGCTTCCAAAAAAAGATATATAAAAGTGCTCCCATTCTTTTGACAAACAAAGTTGTTATTCCATACCTTCAATAAATTGGTCTCAAAAAAAAATTGGAAGAACTTCCTATCATCGACTTCAAGACAATGGAGGTCCACAGGACTGACAATTTCTTTAAAGGCGTCCGTGACGGCAAAAAGGTTGGGAACCACTGTTCTAGAGCGAAGCTACTCAACTGGCGTACTGTCGCAACTGACCTTCCGAGTGTTGAAAGTGGACTGCAAGCTTCAAGACGAGCAGCTACATGTGCAGCCACGGTTGGACAAACATGTCATGCTCCTCTTCCTTAACTTCTTGGACTCGATCCAGCACTAAGCTATTTTTGGTAAAATATCAATACTAACCACCACTGTCTTTGGCTCTCTATAACTTCCTCAGAGCCAAGATATCAGGAACTAGCAAAAACAAACAATGCAATTTTTCTTACTAAACTAGTCAGACAATAAACAGTAAATTTGTATTATCTTTTCTTTTGTTGGTTTGTTTAGATTAAGCGAAAATTTCAAATGTTTTTTGGTACTCATTATCGTATATTTTCCTTGTATGAATAAATATTTTATTGGACCTTGGCAAATACTACATTTGTCCAACTGGACCTTTGTTGAAATTAGTTAATTTCCCCTGTTGTGAAGCATGGTTTGTTGAGACATAGTTTCACTGCTAGAATCCTATAATTGAACTTGAAAAATGCTGTTACGCATCCCTACTGAGTTAATTTGAAGACAACCGTCTGCTATGATTAGTAACCATGTAATTTCTTTACTGAAATCAAATATTTAATCAAAGATCTGCTAAAGATTGGTCCCATGGGTGTAACCAAAAATATTTGAAAAATGAGTTACGGTATGATTTCTGTAGTCATGGCAATAGTGGTCAATGACGTACTCGTCAAAGCTAATTAGAGTTATATTTTTATCCTCTGGTCACGGGAAAACCTTTTGTCCTCAAAGCTAGAATTGTGTTGAGAACCGTTTTGAAATTACCATTTTTCCCTCATAATGCACTTATTTGCGAGTCGTTGTATTTAATCAGAGGTTCTTAAACTTTTTAAGACCCGCTCCTCTTCACAAGGCCACCGAAAACTCGTCCTTCCCTCATATTTCGTGACAACCTTTTATTTTTTTGTGTGAAGGTTGTATTTCTAGTCATTGTCCCACATTCGCTCTCGCAAGAAATATGAAGACTTCTTTCCTTTTGAGATCTCTACACTCGGCTCTCGTTTTTCGGGACTAAATGGTGCAGGAACTGGTGCGGATAATGCAAAAGTCCGAATAACAAAAAGATATATTCTGTACTGTATACAATGCAAATGAAATGGAATAACTGTCCTTAACAATATGTACAATATACACTTGATCTTCGTTTATCCGGGCTAAATGGTGCAGGAACGGGTCCGGAAAATGAAAAAGTCCGTATAAAACATATATATACAGTTAATGCCAATAAAATGAAATAACCGTCCTGAAAAAGATAAAAGATAGCAGTTCTATAATTGTGCTCACCTTAAAATATTTACTATGTATTTACATGGTTGGGGCTTGGGATGTAGAACATCGAAGTGGAGATAAGTTGGTGACTTTTGTTTCACGGCCACTGTCCGGATAAACGAGGGTCGAGCCCCAATATCTTAAATATTTCAATTTTTTCAAAGGGCTATGACATTGTGGATTCGCGTTCTTACTGGAGAACCGCTGAACTAGATTGAGGAATTTGCCGAAAATCGTCTTTCCCAGGGGCCGACCGCGTTTTTTTTGATGTCTTTCTTTCAAGCTATTGAAGACATTTTTCTGCGTTTGCTAGCTTTCTCTTCTCTTTTCTATTTTCCTAAATCAGCTTTAAAATGTGGCTTTTCTTGCACCAGAACAGCTTTCCCAAGAGTTATCGATATATTGTTTAATATAAGTTGCTCTCTATTACATCACACATCAAAATCATTCTTAACTATGAGTGAAAAGCCTTGATTGTTGAATAGTTTTGATTGACCGTCAAAAAGTCAGACATTCTCGGAAATCCAGGGTTTATGTTTGGCTCTACTTTATTTTGTAGTCTGCTGAAAGCTTGTTTATTTAGGGTATAGACAGAGCATAGGTCATAGTGATAGTAAATAAAGAAATTGTTTAATTTGACCTCCTGCATTGCCCGCTATGGTTTACCTTTAAAAAGAAGAAAAAACAATAGCAATTTTTTAAAAATATTTTTGGCTAGCAATTCAACTCATAAAAAGGGAAACGACGTTTTGTGATTTTTTTAAGCACCCACTTTCTGGAAATCGTTTTATTAGGTTGCAGAACTTACATTGTTCGAGCGATAAAACTTAATTATTTGGCCCCAATGAAGGGATCATTCTGGGGGTAAGGAAGCTGAAACCTCCCTTTGACAAGTAACTTTGCCTCGAAAACAAATGAAGTTTTTATTTTGTTAGATACTCAACAAGTTTGCCAAAATAAACATTATTACAGTTGTGTTCCCCCTTCTACAAAAGTCTTGCTAGCGCTTTTGTCTTAACACGCCTATGGATTCCATTGGCCCGTTGAAATATAGTCAGAATATAACTGACACGTTAGTAGCCGCTTCCCAATCGATGAACCTGGTTCAATTCTCATGTTGAATCAAAGCAGACATTGTCAGATTGCCTCCTTGGTTCTTGGCATATTGTGCGTTTTCATTCAAAAATATTCTGGTGCTATACGTAATGCCGTTGAAAATATATTTATAAAAGGCTAAAATTTCATGCAGTGTTGAGTAGTTTTCGCTTCATCGCTCCCTCGCCTTTATTCTAACACACTGGATTAGCCAACGAGAAGACTATAAACCTGCAATAATCAAAAAAATCATCGAGGTTTTTACCTTTTCTCAGAAATAGATATGGCTCTACATGCCGCCCATGCCTTGTTATATTTACTTTATTTTGGCTGCTTTATCTCTGAAACGTTTTATCTACGGAGGCTTGTTGGCGCAAAATTTTAGTTAAGATTGTTCTCACTAGGTGATGTACGACTAGAATCACAGCAATCAGTTATTTGGAAAAGCACAGGGGCCCTAGTAAGTTCAGAACCATTGAACCACCAGACTGCGGAAGTTTTTGATTGTTTGGTATTGCTGTAATTCTTCCTGATTGCAAAGTAATTGAACTCAAGCAAGGTGTCATCACCTCAATTTGTAACTGAACATCACCAACGGTAGAAATTGTTGCCGAATATTGACATTTCTTTATCGCAAGATTGTCGGTAATCGATCAAATCAAGACTTCAGTCTGTCTGGTCAGAGCATTACTTTACTATATATGTCGATAGAATATATAGGCCTTGCTCAAATCGGAAATCAAATTATTTATTGGTATTTCGAACCGCTGTTTGATGCTTCATTTTAAAAACTTTTTTTTTTCTTTTAATGACAATTAAAATTAAAAACCAGTTAGACCGGCCTTATTTCATTGACGGCTGATCGGTGCTTATTTTACTTTCGAGTTTAGCAACGGTCCACATACGAGACAATTCTGTAAGGGTGTTTTCTTGGTGAATGCATAAGACTGGAGTACATGCCTGAAACAACAGAAGCGGACTGACACCCGCAAAATACTTTAGTTGCCCCTGTCCCTCCCAAAATATTGTTGTTTTCAATGCATTTTTCTTGTTGTTACACTGCATTTGCAGTTTGATCATTAAATATTTCTCCTTGCCAACATTCATAAGATGCCGTTTGATTTCTTTTTTCTCAGTATTAATTAAAAGTCTTTCGGATACCTGCATTGAATTTACGATTAGTGGTTACATTTTAATCTTGTTATTGCTCGATTTTGTGTTAGGAAGTGTTGTAATACAGCTTTTAGCATTGTTAATGAGACAAATCTTATCAAAAACCAACTGAGGTCGATCTATCATTATTCCCTAACAAGTTTTGATTTTCTGGCTATTGTAATGATTCACATTATTTTAGCAACGACTAAAAGCTTAGCACAGTGTAGTTAAATATGCTATAAATATTCCGCAACCAACGTGGAAAGACGAAAAGAATGTAAACAATCTGATAATTATAATGTGTTACTGTAGCACAGGGTTGAACACAATAGCAGTTTATTAAAGGCTGCGTTCGCACACAGTGATTTTCGCAACCAGGAATAAAACTTCTTACCGATTGCAAAATATCGTGGTGTCCAGTTGACCTGTTATCATTGGCTTCCTTGGTCACTTTTACCCCTTTTTCTTTTTATGTGTTGTGTTATGAATCATACTCACCACCGTGACGGACACGTCATCACTCTTTGTCTCAAGAGGTTTAGTGATTCTCAATTTAGGTCAACGCTGGTCATCGATCGCTAGTTCTTATATTTTTTGTTGAGGCAAGGCAGGAACTGGGAATTAACTTTTCCGGTTAGTCCAGTTATATTTTTTCTCTTGGTCATATTGTAGTGCTTATACCGTCCTATTTTAGTTAAATTTTTTACCGGCGCCAACTCTAGCCTTGCTTGTAAATCAAATTATCAGTTTCACTGATCAGGCCCACTTGGCTCTGCTTTGTGCAGCAAACCGTAGTTTTAGGTTTTTGCGGTCATTTTCTGACCCTTGCGTAGTTTTGCGTGGCTTGCCTTTTGCTTTATTTTTAGATGCTGAATTAGCGGCTTTTAACACGGATTAGGACAAGTTGCTAATTGTTTTCTGTAAAGCTATCTTTGCATGATACGGATTTTTTGCTTTGCCCAAGTTCGTTTTGTTTTGTCCTCACAAAGGACAGACCAGGTTAGCTGTAGCTGTCCAGCAAGTTCAAATAGAATCATCCGATTGTTGCTGCCACTGCAAAGATCGACCACACCGATGTTTAGAGCAGGTTTTGAGACAAAGTTTTGCTGCTTGATACTGAGTGCGAAGAGAACGCCACTCTGTTTGCAATCAGAATCAAGCAACGAAACCTGGTTACAAAACCTGTTCTTAATATCTGTAAGAAGTTTTATTCCTGGTTACGAAAACCGGTACGTTTGCACGTAGCGAATATCCATCAAACTTGCACAATAAATAGCATTAGCAGCTCTCTGCAGTATGTGCTGTCCACATTTCAAGTAAAATAAACAATAAAGGTATTTATAGATGGTGTTGCAAGCATTGTTTTCGATTTTATTTTCACCAAAGAACAGGCATTATACCATAGAAAAGAATGATTTGTAAACATTGTTTGTAAAGTTATTGTTCGAAATTTTGCAAAATATTCTCCCTTTTTTGCCACAGTGAGAGCATGCACAATATTCTTCCTGGTGAAGAGTATGCTTTTGCTTCTGATTCTATATTACATTTATGTTGCAAAGAATTTACTCCAGTTTTTACCGATTTTTTTCCGATACCGAGCCCAAAGCGGAATGGCCAGGCTGTTTATGTGTATGCCTCCATTTTCTTGGGATGGAGGCACGGTGGAGAACAGAACTTTTATATTCACACTACTGGCTCTATCAAACATCGGCCCGAGGAAAGCAGCCGTCTATATCGAACCAGCAATAAAATACAACGTGTGGAGTGGTAACTCCGCAACTTACAAAAACCGGCGCGATGGTGTAGTGGTTAGAGCGTCCGTTTCGCAGTCGGTAGACCTGGGGTTTATTCCTCAAGTCGAGTCATACCAAAGACTTTAAAAAAATGGTATTCACAGCTTCCCTGCTTGGCGCTCAGCACATAGGGATAGTGTGGAGAACAAGCCGGCAAGCTTGCTTGTGTCCTTAGGCAAGGCACTTAACGGGATGCTTCCATCTTCTTGTGCCAGACAGGTGGTGGAGCCAAGCAGTCTACCCGTCGTGGTGGCCCAGTCTGACGAAAGACAGGCAGACCGAGCATGAGCTCATACGCGTGAGAAACACCCTGCAAGGCAGCTTGTCGTTGGTTGGTACTCAAAAGCCGCTTCTTGTGGCATGCTGGGTTAACAGCTTCACTGTTCCAATATGGTGAAGCACGGGAAGGTCACTGTTTAGTTCTATCTCTTGATCATAATTTTCTTTTCAGCAATTCACTGTGGAGCTCATACGTACAACGCAATTTACTTTTCAAAGCATTTCAATTCCAAGTATAAAGAACTGAACGTCGCAAAATATGCAAACCAGGTAAACTGGAGTCAGCAAGGATCTTGAAGATGCTCTGCCAAACTCCGTTAAATGAAGTTGATTTTTTGCTTATTTCGGCGACGTAGATCGAGAGCCTGCGAGCTCAATGCCCTGGTGTTTTGTGCAGTTATGCCTTTAGGAATGGCTTTCGACGGAAATTTTCTTGCTTGGTTGAATTGTTTACGATAAAAATACACTTCTTCTTGCACTTGAGTTAAACTCATCACAGCATGTCGGCCAGGTCTTGTAGCCTTCTTTATTCCTTCGTCTAGGGTCGTCAGGTCCAATGAAATGTACTGTGCCTGCTATAGCTCTAACTCCAAAGAAAACAAACACAAGCGGTTTCATAAAAACAGAAAAGTTTAGTAGTGACCGGAGAGAGAAGACGTATCATTCTATCTCTCTACTTTGAATGAAGAGGCGAGGATCCGCTTACGCAGGCGCAATCCTTGCAGCAATGTTTGTCTATGCGAAACAGAGTAAATTACGGCACAACTTTAGAGCAGCATTGGTAAAAGTAATTTTGTGTAAAATTCGAACTCACGACCCCCGTGATTATCATCAAGGATGAGATTTTGAAAGCGCATGTACCCCTTGCCTTCCCTCATTTTGTGTGATAAAAATGTCAAGATCACTTGTTAACTTTTTAATGCCCCGAGTGGCTGATTAAGCCGATTTTCAATTGGTTCTTTCGTTGACAAAGCGCTTCTGATCCTGATTACATTTTGGGCATCTTGCTGAAGGCTCTTCCTTCGATCATCTGCCGAAATTCGCTCAGTTAATAGACGTGCTTTGGTTACCGAATAGTTACGGTGGCATTCTCGGTCAGAACGTCTCGTCACCGAAACCTTAAGTTCACCAGCCCTAGAGTAGCAACGCCAGTCGTAACTTTAACTCCTACTTGAAGTCAGTTTTTATTAATGCCGCCATGTTGACCTAATTTACTGTGCTTACAAAGACTGCTGTTCTTAAGAATTTGATTTCGACCGTGTATGTGCTCTATTCTTTCTATATGATAATAACCGAGATTTTTATACGATACAATACCGAGTGCTTTGTTTCAGAATCCTTTACTGATGATAGTCTCAACGATTCCGGGGATCACAGGAATTTTCCTGGTTCTAACCCTTGTAATTATAGTGGCATTTTCGTGCCGACCAGTAAGGTAGTATTGTTTTGAAATGATTATTCAATGGGTAAAAATAATAGTTGAAACTTCAAAGAGGGTAAAAACCAGGGAAAAGTTATTCGAAACTGATGTACAAGATAAAAACTAGGGAATAATTATTCGAAACAGGAGTGAAATAATTCTTGAGCGGCACGCTCCTAGATCCTTTACAAATTGTTTACTCTATTCATAAAAATATCAAATGACATATTAAGATATTCATCCTAAGATATGTCCAATTTTTCGATAAGAGCTCGCATTTTAGTTTCCGCCAATCATCCTTAGATATGTCCAGTTTTTCGATAAGAACTCCCATTTTAGTTTCCGACGAAAGATTTTGGACCCTCAATTGAAAGTTGCCACCGTATTTACTTGCGGTCGTGTAATTGCTTTTTCAACCAGCCCTATTTGTTGCAATTTTTCAGAAGGAAAAAGCACAGCCGGTTCTGGACCACTCATCATGCTTTTGTTATCTACTACAGTTTGCTTTTGATACACGCTTTAGAGTAAGTAATTTGTCGTTTATTTTATTGTAGACCAGCAGGCTCTGCGGGCATCGCCTGGCTGGGCTACCAGTCAGTTTTGTCCGGTTGGAAACATCACTTCAGCCGGTTGTACCAACTTCAACTAAATAAGATTTCCTGAGAGCTGAAACGAAAAGTCTGTATAAATAGAGGCATCGCCCCTATGCCCCTAAATTGCGATCATCGTACTTTAAATCAAGATTGGCCTCACAAACTCTATGTTTTCACTTACTCTATTCGTTCCTTCCAATAAGCACTGGGGTACAAAGTCGAAGTTAGGGGTGAGCGCGGTAGGGTTCTTTCTACGATTACAAAAATAATGTGCTTGGTGTTACGCACATTTCACGACTTTGCGCAACCCCTCGTAATATTTGTAACACCAAGTCCTGTGTGCCTTGGTCCCGAAATAGAGCAAAAGGGATTTTTCCTCCCCTCAAATGTGTTGGATTTGATCACTCGATTGACGTAATAACCCACTTTTAAGAAAACATTTTCCTCCATATGTATTACGGTATATTTGATGATAATTAATTTTACATTATGGTGTAAACCTACCGAACTACTTTTTTCTGTTGATTTTCTCTCTATTTTGAATTAAATAAACTACTAGCCGACAAGGGCGTAGCCAGAAAAAAATTGAGAGGGGGCCAAATTTTGCAACTTTTAATGTGACGTCATTTTGCCTTTCGTGAACTACGCTCGTCGCTACTACAAAAATTGCTGTACGAAACTAAGAAAGTGCGAATGCGATTTCACTGATCTAATGTAGTTTTATCTGGAACGGCTTAATAGTTCAACTTCAATTGTGACGTATGACGCACTATTTAAGGAGTTTTAAAGAAACAACTTCCACTGGTAGGTTGAACGTTCTGATAAAAGAAGCAACGTCTTTGTAGTAGTCCACATCGCAATAATACAAGAAAGCGCTCCGCGAGACGCTATTTCTTGCAATTACCATTACTAGGAATATCAATTCATCATTCGACTGCGACATAGAAGAAAAACTTCGGCGATATTTAGTGTGTAAAACGTACACATCATGTTTGATGACATTTGATAGTTTAAAAACTTAAAAAGTCGCACCCTCCCCACCCCCTTGCTAAAAGTCAACAATAAACTCTAATGTATCTGCAGAGGCGCAAAAAAATTTATGTGTTTATTTTTTTGATACTGTTTTGTAATTTGACTTAAAATTCAGGGGGGGCCATGGCCCCTTTGGCCCTTCCTTGGCTACGCATATGCTAGCTGACTCTTCCGGCGCAGCCCGCTGGGCCCCCATCAGTAACGTGGGGCTTAAGAATGTCGGTTCAGCTGGCCAAGCCGGTTTCACTCATCACTTGTGTAAACAGTAATGAAAAGTTTATGTGTTTTCTGCACATAGAATTTTTACGACTTGGTGCACTCCTTTTCGTAACCAGATTTCTAATTTCAAGATCCTGGCTACGCTTTGGATCTATGTATCTGCTTATTGCTTACGCATAGCCAAGAAAGCCTTGCTTTTCCCTTTGTTTGAGAGTAGGAAACACATTTCTAATATTAAAATATTTTTAAGAAAAATAGAAATATTTTGCATGTCGTGCGATTTCACACTGGGACGTTATATTCTTTTGATTTCTCCTCAAACTTTCTCAAGTCGCTTGCAGGGAAAAAAGAAAGTTTGAGGAGAAATCAAAAGAATTATGTTGCATAACTCTAAAAAAAAATTGTGATGCATATTCTTTTTACCCTGCTTAAGCTTGCCCAGGGAAGTTAAAAGACTCCTTGGTTTTTCCCAAATGTTTAGCATTGATCCCGGTAGCTCTACAAAGCTATTACAAAGCAAATAGAAAAATGTTTTTTCTCAATACGGCGCAATTTTACATCAGCCGGGCATGCCATCACCTGTGCCAATTTAAAACGTAGCAATTAATGCAGCTGGGCCGGCTTTACCGCAATAACATTTGTGAGAGCACTAAGAAAAAGTTGTGGAAAATATAGGCCATTGTTTGTGTACACGTAATGGTGATTAAATTATCTTGGTCTGATAATCAAGACTGGAAGTACTCACAAAAAAGAGTGGTGTTACAATCTATCATTCGTACTTTTTAAGAAGTGTAAGGGGGGAGGAGGACTGAAACACAGTCAAAAATAATAGCGGTGCCCAAATGGTGGTTATTTTGAGAACTAAAGAAATGAGCAATTTAGTGGTAGGCCTATTTTACTCTATGGTGCGCCCCCTTCCATATTTATGTTTCTGATATAAGTTTCTTTGGCTGCGCTGTTTGCCTTAATTCTGCCGAAAAGGCAAGAAAAGGGGTCATGTTTTCCCGTAAAGTCATATGCCCTATTTCTGTAGGCGCCTATTAAGCTGTTTTCAAGCAAAAACTTCTGTAAATTCAGTTTTACAAGTTGATGCTATTATTGTTTTATTTTAATCTTTTCTTAGACTTGAAATTTTATTACATTTCACTTTGCCTCTGATCCCGAAATTCCACTTTTAAATGAAGATTAGGTTTACGTATGTGTACAAATATCCTATCAATTACAGATATTGGTTTTTTGAGGAAAGCAAAATCTATAATCAATAACTTTTAAAGGGGTAGGGATGGCATTTGAGCTAAAAATCGTTTTCCTTCATCAAGAAACAGAAGCAAAAAATTTTCGCCGTATATGGTGAGATTTTACTTAGTTTTTGCAATATCCCTCAAAATTTTCTTGAATCTCTAGCAGTTTGTCATTGTTACTCAAAATAACGGTTTGCCGTCAAGTATTGAGATACACTTTCCTTTAGATTTTTGTATTTTAGTCAGAGCGAAAGGTAAAGCAATGTGATTTATCAATCTGGAATGGTTTCAAATGAACATCTTCGTATATGCCAGTGGTTTTCAACCTTTTTGGTGGAGCGGAACCCAATGAAACATTCAGAGGATCGAGAAACCCCAGTGCATTAATCTATTTGTCATGCACAATCCAAGTAGTTAATTAAATGAACGAGACAAACAAATTCACGTTTAGATTTATTTATAATAAAAATACAAACTGTAAACAAAGTACATTTGCTCTCATAAAAAGTTCAATGAGAAACTTGAGCCCGGTGTTTCTTACACAACTCTTTAAAATCGGGTCGCGTTTTTGACAGACACACACAAAGCTCATCTTCCACAGACAGCAATTGCGCTCGCTTCTTGTGTTTGATGGTTGTCAGAGCTGAAAATCCAAACTCACACAGATAGAAGGTTGAAAATAGCAGAAGAAGTCGCAGCGCTTTCTGGGAAATTGCAGGATATTCCTTTTCAACCAACAGCCAGAATGCATCCAGGTTTAACTCAGAATGCTTCAGCTTTAATATTCTATCACTTGAAATACTGGAAAGTTCTTCTTTTTTTCTGTAAAAGTAAATTGTCCTTCAGATGGTTCAAATTCCACAAATGGGCTTCTAACCCAGTCTTATTGGCCAATAGATATCGAAGGAAAATATTTGTCGAGATTTTTTAGCAAAGTGTCCAAGTGGTTCAAAATTAGTGGTGCGATTTCGGGACAATTGCTTTTAAGAGTACTTGGAAACATTTCCAAATTTCCTGCTGCATTGCGTTTCTTTCATATTGCCAATTTCTTCTGAAAAGCAATTATTTTGTCAATAGAAGACAAGATATTTTGGTTCCCACTCTGCATGCCACTGTTCAAGAGGTTTAGATCATGAAATATGTCGGCAAGCTATGCTAATTTAGAACACCAATGGTCATCACTCAAACATTCTGCAAATTCTTTCAAATTTTCTTGCAAACAGAAGGTCAACAGCTCTTCTCTTAGTTCGTAGAAACGAGACAGTACTTTCCCTCTTGACAACCATTGTGCTTGTGTGTGCTGAATTAAAATGTAATGTTGTGCTTCCACACTCACACAAAGTATCGTAAATAGTCGACGTTTTAGTGGCCTCATTTTGATGTAATTAACTATTTTCACAACCATATCCAATACAGAGTTTAGTTCAGTTCCAAGAGTTTAGCAACAAGTGCTTCTCTATGAATAAAACAGTGAGTATGAATAATATTTGAATTCTGTTTTTGTGCGATGAAGACAAAACCTTTGAGACACCCTGTCATTGAAGGAGCACCATCAGCGCAAATACCAACACAGTTTTTCAATTTCAATTCACAATGCTCCAAATACGAATTTATAACATCAAATATATCTTTTCCTTTAGTTGTTTCTGGCAATTCTTTGCAGCACAGGAAGTCTTCTACAATAGATTCATGATCAATAAAACGAATAAACACAAGGAGCTGTGCTTTACCAGTGCTGTCTGTACTCTCATCAACTTGAAGTGCAAACAATTTATGTTTTAGTATTTTTGACTTGATGTTGCATTCAATATTTTCTGACATGTCGTGAATGCGCCTACTTATTGTGTTGTCAGAAAGTGGAATCTTATTTAGTTCTGATACACCCACCTCTCCAAACATTATTCTCACTATTTGCTGGCATGCAGGTAAAATTACACTTTCAGCAATGGTATGGGATTTCATTTTGCTTGCAACTATCTCCAACACAGAATAACTTGCCTTTTGTGCTTTGTCACTCAACTTAAATTTTTTGGTAAACATAGAAACTTGCATTTTATTTGATGCCAATTTTCTCTTAAGATATAGTTCATTTTTGCCTGACAACTCTGGATGTTTAGTTGTTAAATGGCTCTTCAGTTTTGCTGGTGCCATAGCACTATTAGCTAGCTTCTCCCCACAAACAATACACAAAAGTAAAGGGCAGTCTAGATTTCGATTCCAAGTAAATCCCAGAGCTATGTAATTTTCACAATATTGTCCAACTTATACTTGTAGGCTTATTTCATCATGTTTTGGTAGTCTGGATGAAGCAGCATCACTGCTATTGGCTGCAGCTCCAGCAGGCAGTCTCAAATCCTCCACCTCTTCAGCTGTTTCTAATCTACGTTTTTTCAAAAATCGTTCCATAATTCAAAGGGCTGTGCAGAATTGCAAAAATTTAACCTAAAACTCTTTACTTTAAGTAGCCTACCAATATATATATTAAACACAATCTTAATCGTCTTTTACAACTAGTAACGGTAATACAGTACGTAATAATTAAATTCGTTAGTTTTAGATTTTAGCAAAAATAGCCTACAATAGAAGTATAAAAACAATTTTTCACGTTATTATTTATCGTCAAAAAACCTACTATTTTCATGCTAAATTTTTAACTTAAAGTAGTAGCTTACCAGCAAAGCATACTTATTTTTTGAAATTGACAATTTGACGAAGTATTATGACATCATTAATCGGCAATACGGACATAGAAAACTTAAAAAACTTTATCTAGGTTAGATGGCCTTGCCTTGTCACGATAAATTTCGATACAATTCAAAATACTAAAAATTCTCAAATCTTTCAAAAAAAGCTAGTTCGGTAGTCAGTAAAAATTTACTCGTAACGTTGCGGAACCCCTGGACTGTACTGGCGGAACCCCGGTTGAAAGCCATTGGTATATGCTGTCATAGCGTGTGCCAGTAGAAAACGAAAAAGCGTGCATGATGTGGCACAGCGCGTTGAAGAAATAAAAGAAAAAAGTAGTGCTCGATGCTCATCGCTTAAAATCATGTTGCTTGTTGCGTTTTAAACAAAGCTCAAACTGCTATAAAAATTGCTCGGAAAAGTTTTTACGATCTAGGGTTTTCATCATTTTGTACGATCAATATTTCCTGAGAAAATAAAGAAAACAAATTTTGTTGTCAAGCATTGATTGTGATGTCGTCTTGACCCCTAAAGGAATGAAATATTTGTCTGTTGATAAGTTGGGGACTGATTTTTGTTTAGCAAAAAACGGTTTTGTTCCGTCAAGAGATCCAAATTAAAAAAAATTATTATTTGTTATGACATCACCAACTCCTTTGTCGCACTCAACCCTTGGAAATGATCGTGAAGAGTTTCCATGTTTGTACGTCCAGCAGTTTCGGAAGAGTTAAAGCGAACACATGCACCTAATCATTCACTCACAGACTGATCTCTGCTTTATAGTATAGATGTCCATGATAGCGACTTCCCTACTAAGAAATAAAGAGTAAGCCGTGATTGGATGATCTGACGTTCAGATCTCACAATGACTGCGCTGTTTTGCTCCTGAAAAAGAACTTTTCAATGATTTCCTCCACTTAAGGCATTTTAACGAGCAGTACTTTTTATCAAAAATACCGATAATATCAAGCAGTTGAAGAGAAATGTGAAAGCTAATGCCACTCTGAAGCAATTCTGAATGATATTTAACGCCACTGTCGTCGTACTGCGATCCTGGAATTTAAATTCGAGGGAAATTATATTTAAAAGAATACAAAATTACTCGCAGAGCTTGATAATAGCAGAGGATATCATTACCTTTTTTCTTAATATCTTGAATAGTTAAGCTTGAAAACTAAATCTAACGATAAAACGTGTGTTGTTTTGACTCAAAGTTATTTTCAGTGGTGTTGTCAAATATCAAACCAACCTTAAAGAACATCAACCTGGTTGCTATGTTTTTGTGAGGCAAAACAAATCAAGCGCTCAAAGCGAACTTATCGTGCATCCGGAACCCGAGCCTTTTCCTGAACCACGTGACTTCTCACATTCAAGTTTAAAGAATATGCTTCTAGAAAGCAATTTTGGTTTTAAAGGCAAAATAAAAGAGAACGAAAAAAGGGCCCAAGCTGGAATGATTAAAAGCAAAATGAAAAAGATCATGGAGAAGAACGCTGTCTCTATCAAAAATGAACTCTTAACCCACCAAGTGATTATGCCTGAGCCAGAACCGATATCGTTTGCTGGTGATGTTACAGTATATGCGTTACTGAATACATCGAACAGTTTTATTGAGTTAAGAAAAATCAATGGATCATGGGCGACAATGATGCAATGCAAGCAATTACCGCCACACTTCGCATCATGTCCAGCAGAGGTGGAGTAAGATATACGCGTTAAATACGAAATAGCTTGACGCGGTTAAAACTGCACGTGAGGGTTTCAACTCTTCCTCTCCGAAATGTGAAAAAAGCTCTCTCTTTGTATAGTTGCCCCGTGCTGAGGGCCATGAGTAGAGCTGGGTTAAAGAACGAGAGGAGGGTTTTAAGGTGACGTGCACTAGTGTATAGCGTCATTGACAAAAAGGTGCAGATTTTTTAGTGATAGCATTTGCGATGTTTGAACTTTTTGCCATAATTGGCTGGATGTGGAATTCATCAAATAGGCTCTTTTAATGTTAGGTGGTGCTGAGCTCCGATTTCGGTTTTGCGCAAGAGTACTGCTGTTTCAAAATCTGTCTTGGATTCCACATATTAATGGCTTTGACGCCAAAAATATTGCCTTTGCTTTAAGCCTGTACCGGAAGGTTACATTTTTCAATATCAGCTTAACTATTAATGTGGTTTTTGTCGGTGATTTTATGAGACTGTGCTGCGTACCTCAGGCCAAAGAAACAAATCAAATTAATCCGCTTTTTGCAGGCATGGCGATGGCTATTCCTTCCGCTTTCTCTCTACTTGCTCGAAAGAATTATAAGACTCTTATGTTCGTCACGTGACCAAGCCACAATAGAAAGTTTCCGGCTTTTTTCTGACGATGTGGTTGAAATAAAATTATCTCAAAATAACTTCAAGGCAAAGCCCGGACAGGTGGGTAATGAACCTAGAGGGAATATATTCTTCGACAGAGACATGTTGTATGACGACAGAGACATTGTCCTTTGACATCGCATGGAAGGTGACGTAAAATCCTGCTTTGGTGTCACTAACTACGTCCCCGAGACCTTGTGTTTTGGGACTCCATGGTCTCTGGCTATGCTCCTATCCCTCGGAAGGGGTCGATAATAACAACAACAACAACAATTGGCTTTGTATTCCATTGGGAGATTTGTACAAGGAAATGCACAATAAAATCAGGAAAATCCATGCTTGTTGAATCAAAAGGTCCGCATAAGCGCAACATGAGGTGAAATTAGAATCTCAAAACACATAACCGTTTCGCCTGGTCAGGCCGTGCGCATTCTAACGTTCATAGTTTTGATCTGTCAATCTTTCGACTGCAAGTCCATCTAAAATATGCAACCTATTCAGTGGCATAGTCAAGAAGTTTTGCATAAGCGGGTAGGAAATCAATCTAAAGCTGTCTGAAGGTACCCTAGTCCAAAAGAATTTTAATGGTTTTTCAGTTTTTATTTAACAAAGGAAGGTTTGATACTCACTGGAATATTTTCATCAAGCTCTCATGTGGGTTTTGGTGCATGTCTAAATATAAAGCCGCTTTAGCACTGGACCTCTCTTCCATCAAGACATTGTTCCAGCTGCAGCTTTGTAGCTCTCTGACACCAATTCTTCCAAGCTCCCTCTACGCCGCCATTTCCATACTTAAATTATTTGTAAAATCAATAAATTGTTACCGTTGACTTCCCAAAGCTTTGGTAAGAGTACAACATAATCAATAAAATCAAAATAGTTATTCATCTTGTTTATATACAGTACACTCAGTGAACAAAAAATGTTCAAAAGCCATTTTTTGAAAGAAATAGTGTTGCTTCTATGCTTTAGTATGTATGCTGTAACGTCCAAATAACTCAAACGGCGATTCTACCGAATAAGGGAGACGGCTTAGCCTCAACAGTAGACTACGCTGATCTCAGGATCAATACAGCACAGCAGCAGATAAGACTTAAATGAAAATTCTATTAACACTAATCTTTACGCATACAATAGCAGGCCGACAAGACCAGCACAAGCTAAACGGCGTTGAAGGCAATGTGTGCGTAACCTATAACAAACAACATTGCATTAATATACACAAGCTGGACCGGTTAAGCCAATCCAGCAAGATAGATCAGGTCTAAACATGCACTAATACTAATATAAACTGCGGGGCACTAACTGTCCTGCGGTGGGGGCAGCAATAATACACCAACTCGTAGCGCACTCAAGGACTAACTAGCGAACAATTGAAACCACTAACATAAAACTTAACTCCAGCCACCCCAACAAGTAAACTGAGACTAATATTAACATGCAATCGTAAGGTGGCCCGCCAGACACTGTACGCAATTAAAAGAGAAAACCAATGCCGCTACGATTGATTGTTACAGCGAAAACTAAATAGAAAACGTCTGGAAGGATTATCGTCAAAGAGAAAAACACACAATGGCAGCAAGACTAATTGGCTACAAACAAAACGTGGTTAATTATCACAAAGGCCGAGAAATAATAGATCTCTCGCCGTAACATATGCGTCTCAACAAACAATAGAGTATAAACAAAAGCTTGGAGTCTAAGCCCTGTTAAAAAATCTTTCTCCCGCTCCACATCCTGCTCCTAAAATTTAAATAGGATGCCAGCTGCTGCTCCAAAGCACTGTTTTTTGAAACTCGAAATTTTTTCGCACCCTCTGCTCATTTTAAAAGCTGCCGAAAACTGAGGGCCCACTTTTTCATCGACATTCTCACCAGATGATTTTTGGAGCATATTTTTCTACGGGAGGCATGCCTTTGCTTATCTCCAACCTCAATTTTCGGACATGAGGGATGTGAAACTTTCGATCTTAGTTTTTAAAACACGATAGTTGGTACTTAAAAGTTGCCTGTAACAGCTTTCTGGGTGAGCAGCTTTACCATTCTATTCTCCTAATGCATGTCCACGGTCTTTAAAAATAGTGTAAATATTTATTTTATATAATTTTGACAGAGTATCTTGTTACGATGTCCGGCAATATCTCGGATTGAACTTCATCCTTTCAGTTTGACATCTATTCCCAGCAAGCAAGATGAGACGTTCGGAATTCATGTTAAAGTAATCGGAGACTGGACAGGTATTTGTGAGTCGTTTTGATCTCATCAAATGAAGAAATTCCAAAACATCTATCTTTTGTGATGCAGAAAAATTGCGCGAAATTCTT
This sequence comes from Trididemnum clinides, assembly GCA_963675345.1. Classification (NCBI taxonomy): domain Eukaryota; kingdom Metazoa; phylum Chordata; class Ascidiacea; order Aplousobranchia; family Didemnidae; genus Trididemnum; species Trididemnum clinides. The sequence continues at coordinate 5,537,067 of OY776300.1, forward strand.
TTAGAAAATCACAAAGTCAATTACAAGCAGCATGAAGAGGTCACATCGGTGCAAAGAAAATCGTCCGAAGATGCCGAAAACGATCAATTTTGTCGACAATCCATGATAGGTCTTTGTTATATCCCATCTGCAAAAAATTTAAATAATCTATCGACAAGCAGAAAAGATCTGTTTTTATTTGCCAACAGTGGAAATTCCACGAAAAGCTTATTTAGTTGCTCCACAACGAGAACAGGAAATGAATTTGCTGTTGATTCTAAAAGCAAAAATAAAGCGTCACAAATTTTACTACATAACAAGCAATGTAATGGCAATATCAACAGCGTTGAAAAAACGAAAACTTTTAACGATTGGCTGAGTCGCAGCTCAGTAACGCTATACGTAGAAGGGCCTTTTGGAAGCGCGATGGAAGATATTCACAAATACAAAATATCGTTATGTGTAGCAGGTGGAATTGGTATTACGCCGTTTGCATCAGTTTTGAACCAGTTTTTGTGAGTATTATGAAGGTATTGATTTATTAAATAAGAATTATGTAATTATCTTATGCAACAAGCGTATTGTTTGATGTTTGCCCTGCCATTTTCTTCTTTCGTGATCATTCTCTCAAAGTTATTCCTTTTTCATCCGCTTCTCCGTCTGTCATTTCTATGCTCTATTTGTTTTACCACGAAATTGTTTACCATTCTTATCACAGTCCATTTTATTTCAGCTGCAAATTGTTGCGTCGTCTGATTTAAACCTATCTTCATTCTCGTTTCGACCATTCTTAATTAGCTATCAGTAACACACGTTGAACCTAGTTGCACTTGCAACGCAGGTGAACAGAATCCCACAAGTACATGCAGAACTATTTGATGACAAGTAGCAAATTCTTTGTTTTAGAAAAGATGGAGCAAATTTAAATGGAAAATTACGTCGCTTGTATCTGTTGTGGTCTTGCAAGAGCCTTGATTCGTTTCATTGGTTTATTGATCTCATTGAAGAAGTGCAAGTTACAGTAAGTTAAATGTACACCAAGATGGTGGTTGCTTTGTTGTGTTTACCCCCCTCCCCTTCTTCCTTTAAACGGATGCACGGCATGAAACGATTTTCTGGTTCATACGGCAAACCTGATCAACACTAGGCTAGGGAGAAGTGGTGGTTCATTTCGAACCAGTCGTGAATACAATTACAGAACGGTAGCTCCACCACTAGCAAGGCAGACTGCATTAGTGGGAATTTAAAAGGCGCCTTGCGACATGCTGGATGAATCAACGCACTGTTCTTACCCGGTGAAGCACGGTGGAAGGTGATGGTGCACGGTGGAATATATATACCATTAGCCGGTATCGCCCGGCCGGGGCCCTCCATCAGTAATGTCCGGGTTTAGTATTTCGGTTCAACCGGCCATGCCAGCTTCACCCATCCGGCTCTTGTGTGAGCAGTAGCGAAAAATTAATGAATTTTATGCACTTTCACAATTCTTCTATACGAAATTGTGATCATCATATTCTCTTAATCATGACTGGCAATGCTCACAAAGAATCTTACCACAAATTATCGTTAATACTTGTGAGGCAGCACGGATTGTACATAATCAAAACTGATTGTAGCAGCAAAATGGTGGTTGCTTTCACAATTAAAGTAAAAAACTAGCTGCCCCTTTCCTAGTTATATTTGTGGTATTAAGTTCCTAATTTGGCTGCACTATTGGTCTTGTTTCCGGCATAGCGACAAAAGTGGCTATTGTTCTCTTTATATTCACTTTTACAAATTGTTATGGTTATGGTTTTATGTTGATTTTTTTTTAAACTTGGAATTTTATGTCAATGATGTAGAGTATAGACATAAATGACAGAAATACCATTACAGGCATCATATCAACATAAGAAAAAATCCTTGCGTTATAGTATATATGACGGCGTCACCCACAGAGACCCGTCAGTAAAGTCGGGATTGAGAGTGTCGGTTCAGCCGGCTTCACATGTAAGATTCTTGTATGAAGAGACACCAAAAGTTTATGTGCTTCCTGCACATAAGAAGTTTACAACTTTTTGTGCTCCTTTTCCTAATTGAATATCTCATTTCAAGATCCTGGCTATACATTAGGTCTATGTGCTCTTTTCATTGCTGACACCAACCCAAAGGAGCCTTGCGTTTCCCGTAGTTTGGAAGTAGGGATTACATTTCTGACATTAAGCTATTCTAAAGCAAAAGGGAAAAAATGTTTTTCGTGTGGTGCCAATTCACACAGTGACGCTGTTTTCTTTTGATTTTTTAAAAACTTTCTCAAGTCCTCCCTGGCTACGCATTATGTAGCATGTTCTTTTCTCCCTGCTTGACGTGCCCTGGGGAGTTTAGAGTGTCCTTGCTTTTCCTCAAATGTTTGGTTTGACCCCGGTAGCTCTATAAAGCCATTATAAAGCAAAACACCAATAATATGTTCCATGTGGTGCAATTTATCACTGTGACGTTAATTTTAATTTCGTCTCAAACTTTCTCAAGTCCCTGCTGGCTACGCATTATCATTCATATTTGTTTTTCCTTGCTTAGGTATGCTCATAGAAGTTAAATAAGTTCTTGCTTTTCCCAAATTTTCAGATTGGATCCCGGTAGCTCTATAAAGCTATTATCAAGCAAAATAGAAAAAATGTTTCTCCTAAGTATGGTGCGATTTAAACCCGGCACGCCATATTATCATCCGCGCCCACATGAAACGTATCAATTAATGCAGCTTCGTCAACTTAACCGTACAAACATTTGTTAGAGCCACAACAAAATGTTTTATTAAATATAAGCCATAGCTCTTGTACATGTAATGGTGATCATGTTGGTTTATTAATGAAGACTGAAAGTATTCAAAAAGAAAGAAAGACGACACAAACTCTGCACCAATCAACAGCCGCCTCAACGTGGTGGTGCGGTCCCCGGCCCCGTTTAGGTTGGGTCGAAATGGCTGTTGGCTTTCCCGAGGGTCCCAGTTACCCCGGGCACTCCCCAATCATTTTTTCGCTATGCTGTCCCCTGAACGACCGCAGAAGGGCAGCACACAGCATCTTTAAAATCGGTCGCCTGTTCTCACTTTCTCTTCTCTCCTGCCCTACTCTTGCCCTCCTTCGTCTCCTCATTCTTCTTCTTCTCCTGATGAGCGGTAACGTTCATCCTAACCCTGGCCCCATCTTTCCTTGCTCTGTGTGCGCTGGAAATGTGACCTGGTGGGGCAAGTCAGTGCAATGCTGCACCTGCTCAAAATGGGTCCATCTAAGGTGCTCACAACTTTCTTTATCTAATTTCAGAGCTCTTGGCAGCTCTCACTCTTGGAGCTGCCCCCCCTGCTGTAACACTGTGACTCCCCCCTCCTCGGACTCCTCCGACACGTATACCTCCACTGTGGAATCCGGCCCCCCCTCTGCTAATGCTGCACTCTTGCCCCACCCTCGTCTCCAAACTTCTTATCCCCCATCTGCCCATCTTATATCTCCTTCCCCTGCCCTCCCACCACCGTCCCTTGCTCCTGGTTATACTTCTGCACCTCCCGCCTCCCCTCCTCCTCCTGACTTTCTCAGGGTTCTTCAATGGAATGCTGGAGGTCTTCGAGCCAGGAGCACTGAACTACTTCACTTTCTTTCATCCCATTCTGTCGACCTTATCTGCATTCAGGAATCCAATCTTAACTCATCTTCCTCTTTCCGGATTCCTGGATTCTCTGTTCTGCGTTCTGATCGCACCCACTCCCGGTCTGGCATTCTCTCTTCTGATGCCTCGCATGCCAGTGGCGGCGTTGTCATTTTCGTCAGACAGGGCCTATCCTTTTCTGAACTTTCTACCACCTCTCTTTCTTCGCTCGATCCCTACTCTGATTATGTAGGGGTCAACATCTTTCTAAACAAATCCTCCTCGGTGTCATTTCTTAATGTGTATGCCCCCCCCTATTCACTCCTCCCCAACGGATGGCAGAACCGATTCCTTCTCTCCCTCCATTCTTCCCTCCTCCAGAAGTCTCTTCATTCTGGGGGACTTCAATTGCCTTCACCCTCTTTGGGACTCAAGAAGTACTTCCGACCCCCGTGGGGAGGAAGTATTCGACTGGGTCATCTCCTCAGACCTCCTCCCCTCAATGACCCTGACACACCCAACCTTCTCCATCGCTCCTCTGGCAGTCGCTCCTCTTCTGACATCTCCTTTGCTCCTTCTACTCTTGCTTTTTCTTGCTCCTGGGAGGTGCTTCAGGACCTGGGTTCTGACCACCTACCAATTCTTCTATCTATCCCTCTCTCTCCGGTCTTTCGCCCCAACGAGCGTCCCCCTTCCTTCAATTTTCAGAAAGCTCGCCGGGATGGCTTTGCCTCCTACTTTGACTCTCACTGTCCTTCTGCAGAGGAATACTCGTCTCTTTCTCTTTCCTCTGCAGCTGCTCTCTTTACCTCTCTGGCACTGAATGCGGCCAAATCTTCCATTCCCTTCGGCCGCATCAAACGCCCTCCTAAAGCCTGGTGGTCTGCTGAAGTGGAAGAAGCGGTTGGTGAAAGACGCAGGGCTTTCGCTACCGCTCACAGAAGTAATGAAGATCGCCAGGCTTACATCTCCGCCTCTCAACGCGCCTCGTCAGTCATTGCCAAAGCCAAGGCGGAGGCATGGCAGACGACCTGCACTTCTCTTTCACCTAAATCTAATCCTAAATCTGTACACTCTCTTCTTCGCTCTATCGCTGGCTCTCCTTCCTCGTCTTTCTCCTCTCCTAACTTTCTTAACTGTTCTTCTCCCAGGGAATCGGCTTCGGTCTATGCCGCTTACCTGAGATCTCACTTTTCCGTTTCTCAGCCAAAGGCCCTGCGTAGCAGAGCCAGAAGCTACCTCTCTGAGCTCCGCCGAGCCACGTGCTCTGTGGAGTCTCACTCGTCCTTTTGCTCTCCCTTCTCTCCCGCTGAATTTCTTGCGGCTCCCTCCAACCTCTCCTCATCCACTGCCACTGGTCCAGACAAAGTTGCCTATTCCATGCTAAAGCATCTTCCTCGCTCTGGCATGGATCTTCTTCTTCACATCTTCAATCTTTCTTGGTCTTCACATTCCTTTCCTTCGATCTGGAAGACATCTTCTATTATACCCATACATAAGATGGGAAAGCCTCTCGACTCTCCTGCTTCCTTCCGGCCTATCTCTCTCACCTCCTGCGTATCAAAGCTGTTTGAACGCATCATTCTATCCCGTCTTTTCTTCTTTCTGGAATCGAATTCCATTCTTTCTCCCCGCCAGGCCGGTTTCCGCCCTGGACGGTCTACATTTGATCAAATTCTGTACCTTTCTCAGTCCATTTCGGATGGGTTCAACAAACCCAGGCCGGGCTCTCGGACGATCCTGTCTACTATTGATTTCTCTAAAGCTTTTGACTCGGTCTGGCATCCCGCCCTTTTCCACAAACTTATTTCGGCTGGCCTCCCTCCTTGCTTTGCTCGTTGGACTCAATCTTTCCTTTGTGATAGGCGCGCTTCTGTGGTTTATCAAAATCACAAAAGTCGTTGCTTTCGAGTCCGTCGAGGTGTTCCGCAATGATCCGTTCTTGGCCCTGTACTTTTCTCTCTCTTCATTAATGATCTTCCGGCCTCTCTGCCTTCTTCCGTCAGCTGCTCTCTTTACGCTGACGATCTGGCCATTTGGTCCTCCTCCCCCTTGGTCCCTACTGCGGTGGAGGCCACACAAGGAGCACTGTTTCGATTGGAGCGCTGGTGTCTTCCTCTCAATCCGAGCAAATGTGAGGCCTGGTTCTTCTCAGTGGATCCCCACCAAGCTAACCTCCAGCCCAACCTCCTCTTACTCGGCTCCCGCCTCCGTTTTAATCCCACTCCAACTTTTCTTGGGGTTACCTTCGACCGCACTCTTTCGTTTTCTAAGCATGTATCTTCGCTGAAGGCCAGGTTTTTCCCACGTCTCAAGGCCTTACGCTGTATCTCTGCTTCCTTATGGGGCCCCTCTAAGGAGTCTCTCTTTCTTCTGTATAAATCATTTCTTCGGTCCCTTCTCACTTACGCTTCACCCGGATGGTTTCCTTTCCTAAGCGCTACCAATCTTACCAGGTTGGAACGCCTCCACCGAGCGGCCAGTCGCGCCATCACCGGCTGCCTCTCGTCGTCCCCTATCCCTCTACTACTCACCGAGGCTTCTCTACCTCCCCTACGAGTCACTCTGACTCAGTTCACTCTTTTTTCTTATGAGCGGGCTCTTCGTCTCCCAACCTCCTTTCCTATTTCAGGTTTGGCCAGACTAGGAGTGAAACCAAGACTCTGCAGATCGTCCTGGAGAGCTTTTGCGTCCACTCACCCGCTCATGCTTCTTTCTACTTGTTCTAGGGAGGCTCTTCTTGCTTGCCCTCCCTGTCCTCCTTGGAATCTGCCTTTCTTCACGGTCGAGTCCACCCTTTCCTCTCTATGCTCTCGCTCTGATCCCCCTCACTCTCGCCAAGGCACGGCTCTCGCCCACCTTGACTCTCTCCCCCCTCATGATCTGGTACTCTGGACAGACGGCTCTTTTCCTTTTGGCAAGGGCGGCTCCGGCGTTCTTGCCTACTGCTCTCTCTGTGGCACTGAGGCCACTCTTTCCTTTTCGGCAGGCCCAGTTTGCTCCAGTTTTTCCGCTGAAGCCTGCGCCATTCTGCACGCTCTTTGCTAGTCTCGGCAACACCATAAAATCTGCCATTTTTCTTCTCTTCTTCTTCTGTCTGACTCTTGTTCTGTCCTCGCCACCCTGTCCTCTCCTCCACCTTTCCTGTTATCTCAAACTCTGTGGCAGATCTGGCAGGAACTGTCTTTTTTCTCCTCCTGTTCTATCAGGCTACAATGGGTCCCCGGAAACTCGTTTCTCCCGGGGAACGACACAGCTGATGAGCTTGCCAGACGGGGAGCGCTGCTTGCGCCCTCCGCAATCCCATGTAGTCTCTCTCCTCTTACCTCTCGTATCCACTCTCGTCTTTTCTCGGACTGGAGGCGTACTGTCTCTTCAAAGTATTTTAACACACAGGTTCCCTCAATTTCCACTGAGGAACTTGTGCTCCCTCGTCATTCTCGCTGTGTCCTCTCTCGTCTTCGCTGCAATGGACACAGCCTTCTTTTAGGTTCCTATCTCTCTACGATTGGCAGAATCGAGAATTCTTCTTGCAGCGCCTGTGGACACCCGTCCCAGGACATCTCTCATCTCGTTCTGCACTGTCCAGCTACGGACTCTTTGCGCCGCTCACTCTTTGGCGACTCTCTGTCTCTCTATGACCTCTGGTCCAGACCCTGGAGAGTTGCCCGGCTTCTGGGGCTCCATGTTGTTCCGCCATGCCCCCATCCCTCGGAAGGGGTCGGGTAATCAACAACAACATGACACAAACTACCATTCGTAATTTTTAAATGAGTAAGTGGGGAAGATGAAACATAGTTAAAACTGACGGCGTCGCCCAAATGGTAATCATTTTGACCCATAAAGAAATGAGCTGTTTGGTGGTGGCCATGTTTGACGATTTGGTGGGCCCGCTTTTGTATTAATATTTGTGACATTGAGATTTTTGCCTTTGCTGCTTGCTTTAATTCGGCCATAGCATGAAAAGGGGTCCTGCCTTTCCTTTACGTCATACAACCTGTTGCAAGAGGTGCCTATTAAGCTCTTTTCAAACAAAAACATTCTCTCTTAATCCAGTGTTACAGATTGATGCTATTGTTGTTTAATTTTGATCTTTTTTTAAATTTTGGATTTATTACATTTAACTTTGCCCCTAATCCAGACCTCCCTACTTTTAAATGAAGATTAATGCTTTGCACCAATAGGCCTATCCTTGCAATTACAAATATCAGTAATGGGCTTTACCATTTATGTTTGCTATGAAAATGATAGTGGATAATTTTGCTGCCTGCTGCTGTTTCCAGCATTGAGATGTCATTTAACATTATGATCTCACAATGCGTTTTGAGCCATTATTATTAGGATTGCTACTTACCACTTCTTCGTCACTATAGGGGAATTAATATGATCTTACGTCTCGGACTGCGTGCATGTTCCTTGGCCCTGGCATAAACGCCGCCATGCAAAGAGCAAATAAACCCGAAATGAAGCACTCACAATTTAGTTATAACAGTAGCGGGAGCCTCTATCAATAATGTCGAGGTTAAGAACATCAAATCAGCTGACTGCTGCGACAGCCTTGCCCAATTGCAAAGAAAATTGCTTCAACATTTAGATCATATGTAGCTCGACACTTACATTTTGTTGCAAACGACAAGAAAGGACCACCTTTATTCCATCGTCTTTTTCTTTGGTGATCATCAAGTGTTTTGCTTGGAGTAGGCTACATATTAAAATTTGTAGACTTTGAGTCTTTTGAATAATTTGATTGATAATGCCAAAGATCCATGCTATCGAGAAAGAATAGATAAAATGTACCAAAGGACTTAGTTTTTCCAGAAATTGCAATTTTGTCAACTGCAGGCACTAAAATTTTGTGTGTTTTTAACCGGTAGACTACATTTGATAAACATTTGGAGACTGCAGTTTTTGATGGGTCTTTTTGAAAACGTCGACAAACAATGCAAAAAACAATGCTTGTGAGGAGAAGTAGTCAAAATGTACCAAAGAACTAACTTTGTTTAACAATTGCAAGTTTGTTAGCTCTAATAGGATAATTGTACTACTAAAAATGAAACATCATGTGTGGCAACCAAGTTGTAAGCAATAGCCGCATTCTCTACTCTTGCCTTTCCCGCGGCGCTCGGCGCGGTATCTTTTTTCTCCATTTTCCTTTTTTGTGATCTAGATACATTACATCATATCCATTGTCTTCACCTCGTTTATTTAGGTTAGATCTGATGATCAAGCCCGATTTCTGGTTTTCTTTAGATTTAGACCTCGTGTATCTTTTTAGTAGCTTAGATAGTAACAGTAGTTTTTTGATATAATAGCACGTAACGTTAGCATTCTTTCGCGCTGTAATTTCGACTTGGTCAGTAATTAGCTCTCTCTAGTAGATTACGTTGGATGTAATGTATTACCCGCGCCAGGCAAGAATTAGTGTTAGCCGCCATTGTTTTTCAGTTGATTTGTGATTTGTGTTTTATTTTAGGAAGTCGACCTGCTAGCTCGGATCGGGCTAGCGGACTGTATTTAGCCGCTGTTTAGGCCTAGTTTCATATTAGTTTGTGATTTATAATACACTGGATTTCTGCATGCTAATTTGAAGCCAGATTTGAGGGCAGGCACAGAGACCTTATTTGAATAGGATTAGAAAGTGACCGAGGTCCGGTTGACTTTCGCTTTCACAAGTTTTGATCAGCCATTATTAACTAATTGTTAGCCCTAAGTAATTGGAGTCACATATTGCTAGAAAGGAAATTTCTTAAATTTTCTTAAGCTTTCACTGTATTATAACTTTTTTGTATTTAAGTCACCTGTTTTTATTGAGCTCCCCGCTTTTTGGAGGGGTAGAAAGTTGCACCACAGGTCTTAAAGTTCAGTTTTTTCAGTATAAAAACTAATATTAATTGTACATATTATACACTATCGGACTCGCCTTGAAATAACCTTTAATTTGTTGAAGAAAGTTTGAAAATCAGTTGAGAAATGAGGTCACAAATCAGTTTTTAATAAATTAATTTTACAAAAAGGTTGCAATATTTGAAAACATCTTGATATAATGATCTGCGGAAGCGAAGATTTATGTTTATCGTGTGAGACATGTTATGAAGAAAAAATGCATAGAGGGCTTGAAGTGCCTAAATATAGAGAATTGCTCGTAGCATAATCAAATAAACATTAATTGTTGTAAACCTGTTTTTATCAAAAGAGCTTATTAATCTCTCCTAAAAGAACGTTTAATCGCGTTTGTGCGATGAGCACTTTTTGAGAAAGAACAAAAAACAGATTGTTGAATGGATTGCTGATTGTGACGTCATTTTCGACACCAAACAAATGAAAGTTTTTGAAATGTGGTAAGTCAAAAGCTGGTTTTTGTTTGAGCAAAAAGCGGTTGTCCTCTGTCAAGTAATGCAAATTCTAAAAAAATTATTTTTGATTATGACGTCGTCATGACGTCACCATTACTCCTATGACACTCACCACGGGATGGTGATAGATCTTGCCAAGTTGGATGCTTGTATCTATAGCAGTTTCAGAGGAGTTAAAACAGACACACAGACCGACAGAATCGCGCTATATATTAATATATTAGATTTAGCACTTGAAATTTGTTATAACTTGCTTTGGGGCACAACGTGGACGGATAGTGCTTCCAAGAATCCAAATATTCCTTTCTATCGCTATAACTTCGAGTTATTTTTGATGAGTCAATATACTTAACTTTACAGTTACTCGCGAAGAATCTTCCTGACTTTTTAAGTGTTCATCTGTACTTGACTGGCGGAAAAGATCAGGAGGCAGCCGACGCCTCTTCTCAATCCGTTTTAAAAAGGTGTGCTCTCTCGTTTTCGCGCCCCAGCTTTGACGAAATAATCAAAAGTCTTTCAAAACGTCATGGAAAGTGAGTTATGTTCAAGCTTCTATTGTACAGGTCGGTAGTTTTGAAAGCTGCCAATTAACAATGGGAATAAAAAGAAATATGTGGCTCAAAGAAGGAAGCCAGGTTAAAGCTGATTAGTAGAAAAAAACATTTAATAGAAGGTTTTTATTTTGATATTAATACCCGGTGATTTTCATTTTCTGGACTGATTTCATTGTAGTAGTTCACCCCAAACACAGCAATTTTGAAGGGCAATTCTTTATAGGCAGTTTTATGCCTACGATATTATGGTTAGTCTGATTTTACTTTGTTTCCATCAGGTAAGGCTCTTGAGTTCTGTACATCTGCAAAGCCAACTCATCGACATTGCACTTTATTTGAAGTTTTCACTGATAGCACTTAATTAAGCTATTTGCTTAGTTAACTATATTGAAATTTCTTAGGTCTACAATCGGTGTGTTTTGCTGTGGACCTCGAAGTTTACTATCATCGTTGAAGAAAAGCTGTTCAGGGTCAACCACTAGTAGAACGAGATTTGTTTTTAACAAAGAAGCTTTTTAAATATTCTGATAGTCATTGCGAGGCTTCAAGGCGTACTTGCGTTACTGGGTCTTTGGTGAACCAACCTTTCAAGATTCTCATCGTGATCAACAGCAAACTTTATTTTCCGAGTCATACGCCACGTGGAATGACTGTTACGACAAAAATTCGTAGAAGCTCATACTCTGTTTGTTGGTCTTTAGTCAAACTGAGCCACCGCAACAAGCCGTCACAATGAATAGACTGCGTGGTCCTACCACCTGTCTGCTGCGCAAAAGTGGATAAATCCATGTAAACGCCTTTTTAAAAAGCGCAAGAACCTAACTTGTCGGCTTTTACTCCACCCAATTCTTTATCTCTTTGTTAACTGGCCTTTTTCCGTCAAAAAAATTTGCATAACCAGTTGTAGCGGAATCACAATTTCAAATGCCTATTGCCTATACAAAAGTTTTGCGGCAGTATTGCCAATAAAATTTATTTTAAAAGAAAAATCAAAAAGTTGTCTAACATCCTAAAAGTCAATCCGCAAACAGTTTACGGTGGGCGTAGAACAAAAAGTGACCTACAAGTCTTAGTAATCAAGAAAGGGCTATGAATGAATGACTACAAAGATAAGCCCAACAGCTGGAAGCGAGGTACTCTGCTTCAGCAGTGGACGAAGTTACTATTTGCTCTCGCAAGCCATTGAGTTAAGAGCTGAGAGCGCAGCATGGGGCTTGGCTGAGCGCCACCAGCCTTTGCATTAACGCTCACTTTTTAGTTACAAACTATGCCTTGCTGCAACTACAACGGCGCATGGTACTGGACTCTGAGCGAAACCGAAAAATCGGAGAAAACATATTCGACTGAATGAAAGTAAAATGAACGAAGAGTGTAGGTGACTCTGAAATAACCTTACGATGTTTGAATCAGAGCCGTGTTGGGTTCTTGGCTAGAATGGCCTTGGTATAATAATTCTGTAGAAAAGAACAAACTGACAATTTTTGAATGCATGCTTTCACACAGAATAGGTATACTTAAGCTTTCTAATATTTCACTGTTTATTTCTGCCAAAAAAAAGGAGGCATACCCCATTGTCCATTCCGTATATATCTTACGTTTGTATCAGTGACTAAGTTTTCATCGCATTTTTCATTCTCGTTCTACTCATAGATTGTTGTGTAAAGCCCATTTTAGCCTCTTAAAATTTCTTCAAAGTGCCACCTAAAGCAAAACGTAAACAAAGCAACCGCTTTTACTATGGCATTCTCTTTTGATCCTTTGTTCTAGCCTACCCCTGGCATTGGCATCGTTGAGTGCACCCTTCGCAATTTTGTATTTGCGTTTAGTCAACACCAATAGATTTATCATTATTTGGTTCCAAATTTTGTCGTGACCGCAATACAGCACGATCTTTTTAGGCTAATTATTTTGTTTATCGTCAGTATTGGTGCCTTATGTTTGCCAAGTACTTTCATGATTAAAAATGTTTTGTATCCACTGTATTTTAATAAAATAACCCTTTGTTTTGTAAAACTTGTAATTAAGCTGTATAGCCTTGGCCAACACTGCCTAGTCCTAGAATTAGCTTAGTGGTAGGTGGAAAAAGCTTTCGGTCAAAACCAAATAGTTAAAAAGAGCACCCAGAAATGCAAAAAGATCATGGAAAGAGCGGAAGTCAAAATCTGACACTGACAGCAGTATAGACATGCAAAACAAAAAGAATTTGCCCTTCCATTGAGTAGACCTGGGAAACCAATCAACCGTTCTTTTTTTCACGGGAGTGGGTATTGAAACCGGCTAAAGCGATCTATTACCGTAATAGCGATAAAATATGGGTTTGCAGAAAGTATCCATCTTAACCTGATAATATAAAGTTAGTCTCGATGACGACCAGTTGATACCCGTCAAGACAACAACAATAAATATTAACTTCAAGGAGTTTGATCCAATCAAATCCAAAATCTGAACCACTTGGACCTACTCTGTAATGTGACGGCGAACTCCAGCTTTGGTAATGAGAGGTTCAAGTTTTTGTTGATCCGCATAATTCTGTACCTGTATATCAAATCACAATGGAGATCGAGATCTGCCGCGACTTGACGTTCTGGCTGATGTGGTGATTACATAGGGCTATTTTTTACAATACAAAAACTTAAAATTCATGGCATCATTGTTTGGAACATGTTATGACAAATTAGATCTCTGAATTGTTGACAAGACATATAAGCTTGTGGACCAGTACCGTCGCCAAAGCAAACGAAGTGGTGGGGCACAAGCCGAAAGTGAGGGGGCACTATAATAGACTGAACTTGGCCTGTTTAAACTAATTTTGTACGGCTGCAAATCTTGTGCAATTTTGAAAATTCTGTATTTTTTTAAAAATAAAGATATAGGAAATAGAATGTTTTGAATTGCATACGATGCGAATCTTGATGATCTTAAAATAGATATCACTGGTCGTGTGTAGATGATTAAATAATTTTATGATATAATGCAACTTGAAATTTTGCCTCACTTGATAGGTTTAATGGTGTAAAGTTGGGATGTGAAATGAAACTTAAACCAACGAACTGCTGGTATTAAAAAAATTTGATAGTTATTGTTAGTCAAGTGCATGACGTATCAAGATACATATTGTAGTACTATTGGTAATCACTGAATCACGACTAAATGTGTAAAAAACAACATTATTGAGTACTAAAATAACGAATTAAAAAAAAATACAGAGGTGCCAAATCAATACTGTGAAACGAAGAACACCGAGAAGCTTAAAATAAACTAAATCACCTGAGTTTAACTAAGCTAACTGCAGTCGTCGATTTGGTGTACTAAACGCTCGAAAGACGTTTTCTTTTCAATCAGTTTTTAGTTTTTTTTTGTCAAGTCGCCTTCAAACGCAAGTTGGACAAGATGGTCTTTGCGAGCGTGCTTCATTGATTTCCTGCGATCTCGTACGATAGTTTTCAGAACAAAAAAGAGTTCTCACACTTTGCGGTAAAGGCTCGGAGCGTAACTCCTAGTTTCAGTCCAGGATGTATAGTAAGCATCGCCTCGAGTGCTTCACAATGTTTAGAAAGGAGTTTGGTTGTTGTCGGCTTTGTCTTCTCATCACCGTTGAGTTTTGCAACGTACGTCTTGGCAACATCAAATTCTGCTTCCACACTTGTGCGGTCTACCAAATCCAAAAGAGCCTGCACCATCTTTATACCCAAAAAGTTGCTATTTTCAAATTGAAGAGCAGAGACAGTAGCACATAGTTTTGTATTTTGCTGGCTAAAACGAAGTTTTATTTCATTGATGAGTTGATCCAATATGCTTTTAAATAATCTCCGCATTTCGTCTTTATTTATTGCATTATTTACGGTTGTTTCTTCGACTACATAGCCTTGTAGCAAAGTATTATCACGTCGTGTTTGTCTTGAATGAGCATCAATTTGAGTAACGACCTCATCCATATACAATGGACGCCGTTTAATGTAATCACGAATAATGTTATCCATCGGTTTATATACAGGGTGTCCCAAAAGTAACCGAACCCAAATTTTGATAAAAATTAGATATCAAAACCAACAAACTTCTTGAACATATTTAGTATTTACAATTGTTCAAAATGTCTACCTTGAACTTCAGTACAATCAAGACATCTTTTGACAACACTGCGACATACTTTCTGGCAAGTTTCTTCTGAAATTTGATTCCATTCGTGCTGAATACTCTGTTTCAGTCGATCAATTGTCTTAGGCTTGCAAGGTTGATTAATTGTCTTAGTCCACGCTTGTTTAAATCTAAAGTCCTTCGCTGCATTTTTGAAAAATGTGGGTACCAGCAGCGCACACTGAGCAGGAATTAGGCAATGATGTAAGCAATAGTAAAAAAATGCCATACAAAGACATTAAAAAGAAATTACATTTGTTAATTTTAATATCAAACTTTTATGTAAGTTTATGGTTCGGTTACTTTTGGGACACCCTGGAAGTATGTACCTGGAAGTATTTATACCCAGAAAGTATGTCGCAGTGTTGTCAAAAGATGTCTTGATTGTACTGAAGTTCAAGGTAGACATTTTGAACAATTGTAAATACTAAATATGTTCAAGAAGTTTGTTGGTTTTGATATCTAATTTTTATCAAAATTTGGGTTCGATTACTTTTGGGACACCCTGTATTTATCAGAGTTACTTATTTACTGATCCCCGTCCAACGCACAAAACACATTGCAAATATACTGCTTATAATAATCAATACACCAGTTGTTGATATCAAAAAGTTTCCAAACTTGGGAAAATTTTGTCCACTAGCATAAAAACCCGGTGACACCTTTGCTCTTCTAAGAATCTTGATCTTTTTTCTGGCAAAGCAGACAATCAATTAGGTAATTACTACGAAAAAACATGAATCAGACAAAGCTGAACGATTTCTTAGTAAATAGAGTACTGCACTGCACCTACAGTATTTGAGATAAGTTTTTTGTCTTGGTACACGTGCAGCTTTTCTTTCATGATACAGCAAATTGGCAATTTTTATTCCTTCTGTCAATGTTATCAATCGGTTTTTATTATTACTAAAAGATGTTCCCAAAGTAATTGAGCGGCGTCCACTGTATCACAAAATTTCTCTTCTGTTCGAAGATTGCAAGCGTTTTCAATACACACGCCAGCAAGTGTTATCCCAGTTGACAAGTCAGTATTTTTAGCTTGAAGAATATTGTCGGCCGGAGCAAACAATCTTAAACCTATGAAATGCAATATAATAAGTTATTTAGCCGTTTCAAAATGGGATACCCTTAGTGGTTCTATTTTGCGATCTTTTGTTTGGATTACTTGGCCTCACTACGTAATACACGTCAGCTCTCTTTTATTACACAACTAGCAGATTTACCCGTCCTTGACCGGGTAAAATGGCAGATTTGCCCGTCGTTGATCAGGTAAAATGTAAAGACTGATTAAATTTTTACATTGAATAACCATTATTTAATGTGTTTTCATGATTTTTATTTCATCGTACAACAGTACAAAAAGGCCTCTAGTAGAGCCCCATAGGCTCGTAGCCCCCCATAGACGAATCTGATCGAAATCAAAATACCGTACTTGGCAGATTTACCGTCGTTGATCGGGTAAAATGTAAAGACTGATTAAATTTTTACATTAAATAACCATTATTTAATGTGTTTTCATGATTTTTATTTCATCGTACAACAGTACAAAAAGGCCTCTAGTAGAGCCCCATAGGCTCGTAGACCCCCATAGACCAATCTGATCGAAATCAAAATACCGTACTTGGCAGATTTACCCGTCGTTGATCGGGTAAAATGTAAAGACTGATTAAATTTTTACATTGAATAACCATTATTTAATGTGTTTTCATGATTTTTATTTCATCGTACAACAGTACATAAAGACCTCTAGTAGAGCCCCATAGGCTCGTAGCCCCCCCATAGACGAATCTGATCGAAATGAAAACACCGTACTTGGCTTCCCTGGAAAAAGTCATATTTACCCGATCTACGACGGCTAAATCTGCTAAGGATTTTTAAAAGTACAGTCTTGCTCATAATCTTCAAATTTGGATTTTTATTTGTCACAAATTTTTTTCTGTTTGTGGTACCTAACAAAAACTTTAAATTTTTAAGGGGGCTTTCTGCTCCCTAATATAGTTGAAAAAGGCTGAAATTTTGGAAAGCTTTCTAATTTACTGTCTTATACATATGGTTTAAATTTCATCTAAATTGAATATATTTGAATTTTCAAAGGGGGGTTCTGCCCCCCATAGCTCCCTTAGGGGGGCACTTAGAGGTTCGAAACTACTTCCGTTGTCTTCCTCGGAGAATTTTACATAAGAATACACTTTTAGTATTTATGTAAACTTTCTAACCTTTCTTCCTATAGGGAACACACACACACACACACACACACACATACACACAGACATTCACTTTTATATATATAGATTACCCAAACACCTTGTTTGGGAATAAACCACTAAATTGATGTTTAATTAATCAGCTTCTAAACAGCACTAACCAGTAATCCATATTGTCAACGCACATTCACTCACTGCCTTTCACATTAAAATAGCAAACTGGTGATCTGCGGCTGTTCTTGAAACAGAGACATCACCTGTGATTGTAGGAAAGTAAAATTACAGAAAATAACCAAACACTGGGAGTGCCCGATCTGTGGCTACGGTCAACCAAAAACCAAAGCGATGAGTGCAGAGACGTAGCAGCCGCCCCCCAAACCCCCCAATTGGGGGGGCCCAGGCCAACTTTGGGGGCCCAAGTTAGTCTGAAATTGCTTTTTGGCTACGTGACTATTTTCAGTTCAGCAGACTTGTTTACAACCGATTTAAACTGTAGGAAGAAATTGGCTTGTGACATCATAAGTGAATGCAACGTCATTTTATCTCGCAGAATCTAGAATATTTCGATTGATTTTCTGGTAGAATCTTGAATATTCAATTGATATAACAATGCCGTTGTTACGCAACAATCATAGAATGGTCTGGAATTCTGTTTGGCTATAAATACCGGGACAATATATATACACTGCAGAGTGCAGATAAAGTATTTTATTGACATTGTATAGAATGAAACGTTCAAAAAGTGGTGCTCAAAAGAGAAAAGAAGCAGCCACTGCTCGAGATGCTGTAGCGAAATTGCCCAAGATGACAGGTTTTTTCAAGACTACTGAGCAGAGTAGACCTGGCACTAGTACCGAGAGGGATGAAGAAAACTATAGTGTACAAGAAAAAGAAGACTATGACGATCAGCATCAAAGTGATTGTGAATTTCCAGAAAATGTAAGTTGTGATTTACCTGCCAATACGCAACCTTCAATATCAAAAATAACTGAATTTCAATTTACCCCTATCCCTGATGACCCATGTAAATGGCCTGAAAGTATTTCTGATGCTCAACGATGTGATATAGTAAAGCGTGGACCACATCAACTAATAATGAATTTTCCATATAATAACACAACTCCAAGGCGACGTTTTTCCTCCAACCATTATAAACGTGTGTTACCTAATGGTGAAAGTGTTTCACGGTCGTGGCTAGTTTATTCTGGGGAATCAGATCAAGTTTTTTGCTTTTGTTGTAAGCTATTTGGAAAAACACTAAGCCCCTTTTGTAGTGGTATAAATACATGGGAGGATTTTTCGAAAAAACTGAAAGACCATGAAAACGGCATTTCCCACCAAGAACGCTGCAGTCAATGGATGTTGCTAGCTGAAGGGATAAGAAATTCATCCACTATCGACAAACGCGAGATGAATATTTTTTTCAATGAAAGACGTTTTTGGAGAAATGTTTTAGAGAGACTTATCGGCATTGCCTTGTTTCTATCGGAAAGGAATCTTGCTTTTAGAGGATCTGAAGAAGTCTTAGGATCTCCTCACAATGGAAATTTTCTGGGTATATTTGAGCTTTTGGCATGAAGAGATCCGATCCTAAAAGAGCTTCAAGACAGAATCAAGAATAAAAACACTAAAGATCACTATTTGAGTCCTACCATACAAAATGAACTAATTGAATTGCTAGCGACAGAAGTTGAAAAAGAAAATTTACAGCAATTGAAATTGGCAAAATATTTTTCTATAATTATGGACTGCACTCCAGATATGTCACATCATGAACAAATGTCTGTCATTCTCCGTTATGTACTATGTAATGAAGAAGCTGCTGTTGTTAAAGAAACATTTTTTGGCTACTTGAGAATAAGTGACAGTACTGGGAAAGGTTTGTTGGACGCTTTCTTAGAAAAAGCGACCGAACTGCAACTCGAATTGTCTGATTGTCGAGGTCAGTCATATGATAATGGTGCTAACATGAAAGGAAAACATTCTGGGGTCCAAGCAAGAATGCTAGACATCAATCCCAAAGATGTTTACGTGCCCTGTGCAAACCATACCCTTAACTTAGTTGTTGTTGACAGTGCTAATTCATCGACGGAAGCATTGACATTTTTTGGAGTACTTACAAGGTTGTATGTGCTGTTTTCTTCCTCTGCTCAGCGTTGGGAAATTTTGAAGAAACATGTGGAGCTGTCCATAAAGTCACAATCTGATACTCGTTGGGAAAGCAGAATTAAATGCATCAAACCTCTTCGATACAATTTAAAAGAGGTGTTGCTGGCACTGAAAGACTTGGAAGCCATTTCCATAGAAAGAAAAGATGGAAGAGCTGCCTCAGAAACAAAATCGTTGATAGCTCATTTATCAAAATGGAGTTTTCTTTTGTCGGTGTTTATTTGGTATGATATCCTATTCCAAGTCAATAAAGCAAGCAAGATTCTTCAATCGTATGGAGTCTCCCTTCATACAATGGAAACGGAAATCCAGGCAACTGAAAAGTTTTTGCAAAACTATCGCACAACGGGTTATGACAGTGCCGCAACATCTGCTGTTGAAATAGCACAGGAATTGGATATTGATCCTTCTTTTCCTCCGTCAAGAAGTGGAAAGAAAAGAAGATTGTTTGATTACCAAGGTGAGGAGGAACAACGAGCTACTCCTGAACTGAAATTTAAAAGCAACTTTTTCTATCCATTAGTAGACCAGGCTATTATGTCAATAAAGGAGCGCTTTAATTTGTTACGGGAGGTTTCTTCCGCCTTTTCGTTTTTGTACACACGAGACAAACTTTTGCTTGTGCAACAAGAAAATGCTCTTCTTACTTGCTGTAAAGAGTTCCAAAAAAAGTTCGGTGACATTGATTCTGATGAAATGAGCGCTGAGCTACAGCGGTTTGTTTTAATTTTACAAAAAAAACGCAATCTCAATACGGCTCAAGACTTTCTGAACTATCTTCTAAAGACTCATTTATTTGAATTGTATCCGAATGTGTACATCGCACTTCGAATCTTACTAACTTGCCCCGTGACTGTTGCCAGCGCTGAAAGAAGCTTGAGCAAATTGAAACTGATCAAAACTTTTAATAGAACGTCTATGACAGACAGTAGACTATCTTCATTAGCCATGTTGTCAATCGAAAATGACTGCGCCCGATCTCTTGATTATGACAATGTCATAACAGCATTTGCGAACAAAAAGGTTCGCTCCAGACTATTTAAATGATACTGTGTTTTTATAACTTTTTCATGTTTTTCAGTGTCATTGCTTTCGTTTCGCAGTGTCTGCATAAATGTCTTACTGAACTCTGGCATCGGTGCCGAATTTTTTATGACTTGCACCTTCGGTATCGGCATGCTTTATTCTGACATTAGCCTGTTTACTTATGTACAAATTGTGGTGTATTTTCTTAATGCAGCTTTTCAATTTTACACCTCTAAAGTGATATGACCTGTGCGCAGGGGCTCTTGCGCTTACTTTGGGGGGGGGGCCCGAAGTTGGAGTGCTACGGGACTGGATGAGTGGAGCAATTTAAAAACTTTTTGTGACAATGATATATCATATGCTCACTAAAAATGATTATCCTAAATGGTTCATACAAAAAGCACTAAAAAAAGGAAAGGCTCAAGCTCAAGCTACAAGTTACAAAAAGAAGAAAGGCATATTAGATTAGTTATTTTGCCATTTATACCTGGAATAACTGAAAGATTAAAATGTCTTTTGAAAAACCATCAAATCAAAGTGGCAACAAAACCATTACGCACTGTGAGAAGCATGCTGCCAAGTTTAAAAGATAAAATCAACAAACTTGGTCAACGCGGTGTTGTATATAAAATTCCATGTTTCGATTGCACAGGTGTTTATATTTGTGAGACTGGTCGATCATTTAAGACACGACGCAAAGAACATCAAAGGGACGTCAAACCTGATATAATAGCCCAACTAACAAATGAGGAATTAAAAAAGAAATCTGCTCCAGTGAAACGCGTTTGCTTAAATGGACACCAGATTGATCGGGAAAGCTCGCCAATTTTAGCTATTGAAAGTGACTATAAGAAAAGACGGTTTTTAGAATCATTTTATATACAAAAAACTGATTTTTCTTTTAACGATAAAATTAACAGTTTTTATCCTGGATTGTACAAATTTTTGACCGCCAGCTGTTGCTGCTGCACTTGACCTTAATTTTCGTTTTCTCCTTTTCGTTCTGTTGATTACTATGTAACCGTTGTCTGTGTTTGAACTTTAGTCACTCCTGACGAAGAAAAACTGATTTTAGCTTTTCGAAACGTTGAGTTTCTATGAAATTTATGCAACTAAATATCATGTATAAATTTCACATTACAATTAACTTAAACTCCGCATTCCCAAATACGCTGATTAATTGAATATGAAACCTTAACAGAAACTGGCTACAAATAAGCCTGCATGTTTAGCCCTTAAAATTATCTTAACTAGTAGCAATAACAAGCAAACTTTAGCACTTCTTATGGTACCTTACTTTGACTTCAGATTCATTCCATAACATCGGTAAAACAACATTTTAACCTTCATTTTACAACGGTCACGTTTATCCATTTGATCAGCAAAAAACGGTATCACTCCTATTCCATTCGATGCAAGATCACTGAAAGTGGTCAGCCACTTTTTTCGAAAGCGCATTTTGATGACGTTTGATCACGTGCGTGCAACCTTCCTATAAACCAATCAAAAACGCTTAATTAATTCTGCATCGCGAAAATCAACAGATTCATTTTTCGTAAAGCAACTATGCAATGAAAAATACGTTGTTAGTCACGAGAGAGAGAGAGAGAGAGAGAATTTATTTGATTTGCTTTGCGCACCGACACAATAATCAGATTGATAATACACACAAAAAAAAATCACTAGTAGCAAAAGCCAGGGAGCATCGAGGAACCTTTCGGTTATCGAGTCGAGATATTCCCTGATCTCAGCAGATTGAGATATAAGCGGGATGTATTAAGTGACACTTATAATTTGAGTACATTATGTAAAAAAAAAAGAGTCGAGTTCAAGTTTTTATCAAATGATAAAAAAAATAGAAATAAAAAAAGAAAACGGAACAAACAATAACCATAAATATTTTTTACACAATCAAAAGCTTTTGCAAGCGTTAATATTCATTTAATAATTTTAGTTTATACGCTTTTTTAAAAGAAACCCAGTGCATGCTCTTTAATTCGGATTCAAGGTTACCCCACAGCTTTGAACCTCTGTGAGAAAATAGTTTTTGGCTAAATAATTTATTTATTCGGGGGCGGTAGTAAGTAGTCGAATTAATTAATCTCGTTTCATGTTGATGAATAGTATTTAACTTACGAAAAGAATGGTAAAAGTTTTTAGGTAATTGACTATGATGGAGTTGATACATAAATTTAGCTAACTCAAGTTGATATATGTCTTCTACTTTTAATACTTGAAGTTCTTTATACATTTGTGAAGTTGGCGTATATAAGTTTCGAAACAATATTATTCTCAAAATTTTATTAAGCCTTACTCGAATTATTTCTTGTGAAGTTTTATTTGCTGTTGCCCACGCAGTAATTCCATATTGAATTCTGCTGTATACAAGACTATAGTATAGCATGCAAAGGGTTTCTCTTGAAACAAAATTGCGCAATCTGTAAAAGAGTCCTGTGCATCTGGCAAGCTGCGTAGACAAATAATTTATTTGCGACGTCCATTTGAGATTATCGTCAATGAATAACCCAAGGTATTTAACAGTATGCGCTCTATTAATAGTAATACCGTTAAGAGCTACTTTAAAATTACAATGACAAGTTTTAAGGGGTTGCTTGTTTATTAACATGTAGTTTGTTTTTGAAAAATTTAGGGATAGCTTATTTTGACAGAGCCAGGAGTTAACTTTTTTGAGTTCTATTTGAACTTTGTGTTCCAGGTTTTTCAGATTGTTATCAGTCATCATCAAGCAGGTGTCATCGGCAAATAATGTGGTGTCAAAATTGGAAATCAACGAATTGTCATTAATGTATAACAAAAAAAGTAGCGGCCCAAGGCAAGATCCCTGGGGTACCCCACATGATACTTTGGTATATGAAGACAAAAATTTACGTACATTAGTATATTGATATCTATTTTTTTAGTAGCTGGTTAATAAATCCAGAGGTTTACCACGAATTCCAAAGTTACGATACAATTTATCTAAAAGAATGTCATGATCAATCGTATCAAAAGCCTTTGATAAATCCAAAAACAAACAGCATGTATATAAATTTTGATCAATATTGTTTATAAACTTGTCATATATTGAGTTGATTGCAAATATAGTTGAAGAATTTTTCCGAAAGCCAAACTGATTTTCACAGAGCAGTTCATTTTTTTCAATAAAATTAATAATGCGGGAGTAAATTAATTTTTCTAAAATTTTATCAAATTGTGATAAAATTGATATGGACGATAATTAGAAGCTTCCTTACGATCACCCTTTTTAAAAATTGGAATAACTTCAGCAATTTTCAAGCAGTTTGGGTAGACGCCTTTACTAAAGCAATCGTTAATCAATTTGCAAAGAAAAGGAGATATTACTGATTTACTAATTTTTATAAATTTAGTTTCGGCGTCTGTATACCTGGTTGCTTTTGAGTCTTTAAACGAGTCGATAATATTATTTATTTCGTTTGGATACGTTGGAGTTAAGAAAAAAGAATTGATCATGCCTGTCGGCGCTGTTGCATTCGTATCCATGTCAACTTCGGGAATGGTTTCAGCCATTTTTTTCCCTAGGTTGGCAAAGTATGCATTGAGATTTTCAGAAATAGTAGCAGGATTAGTTATCACCTCACCTGTTTTTGTGTTGAGTTGGTTAATGTCAACTTGTTGTGAAGGTTTTAAGTTTACTAATTCATTCACTATTTTCCAGATTTTACCGCTATTACCTTTGTTCTCAATTATTAATTCATTGTAGTATTTTTGTTTAGCTTTTTCAATCGTTCGATTTAAAACATTACGATACGTTTTATAGTTTTTGTATTTTGTTTCGTCATATGTTTTACAAATCGATTTGTACAACTTATGTTTGGTTTTAATTGAACAGAGAAGACTAGAGGATAACCATGGTTTAGTCTTTATTTTCCTTTCTTTCCTGGTAGCTAATTTAAGCGGGGCGTGTTTATTTATCACACTCGTAAAAGAGTTAATAAATTGTTCGAATTGATTATGGATTGTAGAGTCAAATGACGATAAAGATGCATTTAGAGTTTGGTTTAAGTCTTCGATAAAGTGTTCAGCTTTAAAATTTTTCATATCTCGTTTCCATACTTGGCGAGCGTTGTTTTTGAAATGCTTTACACAAGGAATTAAAGCGAAAACAGGATAGTGATCAGAAATGTCGCTAATTGCTATGCCTGGCATAAGCTGGTTATTTAGGTTGTTGGAATAGATATGGTCCAATAATGACTTTGAATTTTTGCTCACTCTTGTTGGTTGATTTATTAGACACTTTACCGCGCTGCCTATTAAATCATCCTCATATGTTTTGATGCGATTGTTAGATTTTATTTTAATTAGGTCAATGTTGAAGTCTCCTAACACATAGAATTCAGATTTTTTAGAATTAAGTTCATGAAAGATGTTCGTCAATGCTCTGGAAAATAGCTCAATTTGCTCCACTGTTTGGACAGGATGGCGGTAAACAACGCCTACAATTATTTTTTTTTTTTGTTAATTTCTATTTCTATCCATAAATTTTGAACCGAAGACAAATCAATGTTAATAGTAGGTTTTAAATTATAAGAAATAGAACTTTTTACATAAATTCCAACACCGCCAGCAGACGTATGACTATTACGGTGAATAAATTGGTAGCCATCTAGTTCAATATTACTGTAAATCATATTTTCTTTAAGTTTGGTCTCAGATACTGCAATTACATCAGGTTTACGGTTTAAATCAGTAAGGTAGTGCGATAATTTGTCAATATTTTTTTGTAAACTTCTCACATTAAAGTGAATTATGAACAAGTGATTAGATTTATTTTTTGAGCAAAGCAAATTATTAATAGAGTTATGATCGTCATAATAATCACTTGGCATAGAATATAAATCGTTATAATCTAGCTCTGCATCTACATCAGGTAAATTATTTGATACGTTTGGATTTTCAGTTTCAATGGTGTTAACAATGGTGCTAGCACAACCGAAAATTTGTGGCAAACCTGGGCTTTGATCGACAGGTGTTTGATTGCAGCAAAACGAGTTTGAAAAATTCTTGTAATTGCTATTTACAAAAAATTGATCGCAATCAACACAGTTTCTGTAACCTAAACTGTTGTTGCATTGATTGACACCTGCTTTGCAACTGTTAGTTACAGAGGCGTAATTTTGATTTAATTTACAGTTTCCACTACTATTATCAGTAACATCATAAAAGGTCACGTCCTTTTCGTTGTCAGCATGGGATTTATCAGTAGGCAATCTGATAAGCTTTTCAGCAGCTGCATTGCACTCATGGTTGTTGTCAAAGATTGCGCAATGATGTACAGGTCCATTGTTATCATCAACACAGTCATTTTTTAATTTATAAGAGGCCATAATTTAACAGAAAAAAAAACGATCTTGATAAGCAATTTGAATACGAAAAACATTATTTAAAGTCAGATTTCGCTGAGCATTCAATATTAAATTTCAATGGGGTATAATTAAGTTTATCAAAATCTATGTCCATTCCATATTTAAATAAGTCGTCAGGTGAATCGATTGTTAGCCAATTTCCCGTACCTGTGTCTCTTTCATTGTTGGTGATTTTAGCGTGTCGCGCCTCGCACTTCATCGAGCTGCCATGCCAAACATCTTTTTGTCTTTTTTTATATTTTTTATTAGTTTGCTTTCAGTGGCTTAGCACCTTGCTCCCACTGATGTGTGTGATTCTAGTTGTTTAATGTAAGAGCTGTGTTTGCTAATTTGCAACTTCGTGCGTCCCCAGTTTGACGCCCAGCTCGCACACCTTTGCTGCTTTACTCTATGATTTTGCTGATGAAGTAATGTTAACTGACGAAGTATCTACCGTCAGGTTTGTAGCCGCTCAGCTATCTCCGTTTCAAGTACATCGTGCTCCTATAGTTCGCACGCCTGGCGATGTAACCTCACGCCAGGAATCTAGCCTGCATGGCTTTCCGGCAACCTAGCCGTGATATTGCAACGCGTATTGTTATTGTTATTGTATGCATCTAAAATCACACACATTTATTTTTCTTTTTTTATTAGGGCTAGATTATGTTTATTTTTACCTTCTCTTGGTACCTCGGTGATCGGCTTGCCTTTCCCGCCATTAGGTTGTTTATCCGTTATTTTTTGTTAATGTGACGTGTGCAGTGTCCTGTTTACATAGACGTGTGCAGCGACCTAATTCCTGGTGTCGCGTGCAGATTTTGTTACCGACCATGTGGTCGGAGATATTGTGCTCTTTTTCTTCGTCGATCGCCGTGGCGGACGGACGTGTTCTGGTTGTCTGTCATGTTTCTCGTACGTTGTTGATCGTCGTGGCAGAAGGACGTGATTTTTGATTATCTGCCACAGCTTGCGCAAATTGATGGAATAAAATATTGCTGTAGTGCTTTCTTCCTTGTGACTGCCATATAGTTCCCAGCAATTGGGATTCAGTCAGCACGTTATTGCTCGAAGGAACATATTTCCTACAGTGATCGTTCCTGCTTCCCGTGCTGACCGCTTCATACGTATTTTTCCGTTGATGGTATGAAAGAGAATAAATTTATTTTTAGCAACTTCTTTTACATATTTTAACATTTTTGCTCGCAGGTAAGTCAAATCTTCCGTAAGATAAACACCATTGAAGTTGGGATGAACTTTCAATTTTGATTTTTTATACATAAATTCCATTCTTTTTTTGTATGAAGCGAAGCGCACAATCACAGGCCGTGGTTTTGCTTTTGGACCTTTCTTTTTTTTGCCAAGTCGATGTACCCTCTGAATATCCAGCTCAGGGTTGAGCTCAACATTCAGGGCTTTGGCCACATTTGTTACAACTTCTTCACCATCATCCCTTTCATCAGTTCTTTCAGCTACTCCAAGGATTCTAATATTCTCTCGTCTACCATATTGTTCAAGTTCGTATTGTTTACAGGTGTTCCATTGAGCGGTACAGTGCTAAAACGTTACTAACTGAATTATCAATGACTAGTATCTTAATACCATATTAAATTTAATTTAAGAGTAAAAGTTTGTTCTCTTTTCTTTTATTTAGCCCTGATGAAGTCCCCGTGAGGGGACGAAAAGCTTCGGTGGATTTGTTTATGTTAATTATTGTTATGTTAATTTGATTATGTTTAATAAAGCATTATTTTGGATTTTTGTTTGGTTCCTTAAAACCTTTAAAAAACGTTGTATTGACAATTTGTTTTAGTTTTTCATTTTCAGTTTTGATTTCCTCATACTTCAGTTTGCTTTCTTCTACTTCTTCTTTTAAGTATTCGACTTCTTCAACTAGTTTTTTAATTGTTACGTTAATTTCAGTAAGCTGTTGTCTGTCCTCGTCGTTAAAACCTGAACTCAATTCATTTCGATTTGTTCTGTTTTTCGGGCTCATATTGCCAGATCAGTGCAAAAAAAACACGTCCGTTCGCTACAACTGCAGAGTTAGAATCCAATACGAGCAATAGAGCATGACTGTGTTGTGCTTGCCACGGTCATTTGTTAATGTGAAAAAGATAAGATAGCGGTAATGTTGATTCGACAAGCCACCAAAATGTCAATTGAGACATTTGCTGTGGAGCAATAAAGTTGGCCATATAGTCTATATCAGCGGTCTCCAACCTTTCTTGAGGCACGGAACGGTTGAAAGTCACTCAATATTCTTGCAGACCGGTTCAGGGTTGCCAGGTGGCATCCTAGGATACCAAATAGACCCCAATTTGGTATCCAAGCTGCTTGTTTGGTATCCACTTTTTTTATTTGGTATCCAGCAAAAATTTGGTATCCGCTGCGAATAGATTTGGTATCCAACTACAAATTTGGTATCCTCGGTAAACAGCAACTTTTTATCGAAAAAATTAATGTTTTGAAATTCTTAATGTTCTAAAATTGTTGTTAAACAAGGATCCTCATTAGTGTCCGTTTTTGTGATTTTTTGCTTGATTGGGCACTGACTACTTTGCTTTTCTAATTGCATGATAACTGTACCTACAGTGCATATCACGTGACCAGTCCAGATCTCTGCGATTCATGGTAGGAAATGCAGGAATATCAGCATAGGCCTAATTATGAGCACTAGTGGCTTGTTGCCAGCAGCACAGAGCTACAAAAGCGGTAGTATACTGATGCAGGCTAATGTCTAATCTGTATTGCAGATGTGTACCTGTATCTGTCTTTTGAAATATATAATTTGTGTAGCCTAGGTCGGTAGGCGTATGCTTGTAGAGTTGTACCAGTGTACATTCATTCTGTAACCTCATAAGATGTAGGTCATGCCCAAGTGGAAAGAGTCATTCACAGCAGGGAGGAAGTACCGCCCTGAATGGGAAAAGATGTATCCATGGATTGAAAAATGCAAATCAGACAATGACAAGACTTTTTGCAATATCTGTAAAAAGGAACTACAGCCAAGAAAAGCCACCATTCAAGAGCATAGTACTAGTAAGGACCATCTATATAAATCAAAGCCTTTCGGATCAAACAATAAAATTGTTTTTGTTCCACAGACTGCAGAATTGTCAAATCAAACTGAACAGGCTATGCAGTTGGCTGTGGCAACATGTTGTCATAATTCAATAGCATCCATAGACCACTTCGGAGAAATAACAAAAAACTTGAAAAGGGAAGCAGTTGGAAAATATCAGGTTGCATCGCACAAAGTGCTCACTGCTAATAAAATCTTTTGTGGCATCTTCTTTGAAAAATGGCACTGTAAGTCGGATTAAAGGAAAGAAGTTTTGCATTTAGCAAATCAATCAACTGATATCAGCTGTGAAAAGCACATCTGTATTTGTGTTAGATTTTTTGATGATACAACTGATCAAACAGGATCTTGCTTCTTGGGATTGATTCCCGTTATGGATGCCACTGGTGAATCATTGTTTAATGCTATTAGTACGCTAGCTGGTGATTTTGGTATGGTTTTAAGTGATTGCATTGGCTTTCCCAGTGCCAGTAATATGATTGGTGAACACAATTCAGTTTGGTGTCATATTCGTAATCTTTCACCTAAATGTGTCAAATTAAAATGCATTTGTCACAGGCTTGCATTGTGTGTTCAAAAGGGTATTGAAAAACTTTCATCAAAACTTGGGTTTTGTTGACTGAAATTCCTTCTTGGTTTAAAAAAAGCACAGTGCAAAGGATGCAATTCAAAAGTTTGTTTCAACTTACAAATGATGAGAATGAATCTGCAGGAAATGTTTTGTTGCCAAAGCTGTCCCAAACTAGTAAGTAGCAAATTAATGCTGAACTGGAAATAGTTGAAGGCATATTTTGCTTGTGCCAGTCAAAGTGGAAGTCAAGATGTTCGATACAAAGCTTGTATAATATCTGACATGCTACATGATAACATTACATACTTATATTTTCAGTTTGCCATTCGTGTAGTCAGTGAGTTTAAAAGAATTAATGCGTCATTTCAAGCTACTAATGCTGATTCAAAAGGCGAAGAACAGTATTGCAAAATTTTGTTTCATCCTTGGGCTGAGGAAATAAGTATCTTCGCAGGTTGCACTATTACCCAAGACATAGTACAATTTTGGTTTTAAGTATAAAAATTTAAAGAGGCTGTTGGCAATCATGTATGTAGAGAACTTGCATAACATGCATTGACATGTCTGACCACACCAGCAAGCAATGCCGTTGTGGAGAGAATGTTTTCTCGTGTTTCGAATAACAAAAAAAAACTAGAAATCGATTGAAAGTAGGCATGCTTGATGCAATCATTAGAATAAAAACTGTATTACTCATGGATGACAAATGTTGTACACACTTTAGGACGACACCACAAATGCTGCAAAAATTTAATGCTGGTATGTATAGCATTACTGAAACAGGCTTAGCAGGAGAAGCAGGCTCATCATTAACATAAATATGTTCAGCAATATTGCCTATTTACTTGTGTTTATTATGTGTAATGTACATGATACTTATTTTGCATCATCAAAATGACTCTAAGTCGGCTGTGATTTGTTTGTACTAAGTCGCGCTTGATTTGTTTTATTTCTGGCAGTGTGACTTTGCTTTTGACTGTGCTTTGTTTTTTTCTCTCTTGTAAGTTGCCGTATGATTTATTGATTTCTCGTTTTAAGCAATTGCTAGTGTGAGGTGTGTTGTTATCGTTGTTGTTTATGTTTTTATGACCAATAACAGGTGACCCTGTGCTTTCTTTTTTAGGTTTTTAAGGGTATAATAAATTAACGCTAATGCTCAATTTGTTTCGTATGGCTAAAAGAAACCACAAAAAATTTGGTATCTTACACTTTATTTTGGCATCCAACTGCTGAAAATTTGGTATCCGGCTACAAAAAAAACCTGGCAACCCTGGACCGGTTTGAAGCAGGAAAGATAAATAGGCCTGCTTGCAACTGAAAAATGCATCAACTGACATTGTGAAAATTAAGTTAATTTTTAGGCAGTGGCTATTTTGCCATGGCAATTTGCCCTTGGAATCTATTTTGCCGTAATCATTTACGTGTGTTTATATAGCCGTATTTGCTATAATTACGTATTATATAGCCGTATTCGCCAGTGATACTGTGGTGTAGTGGATAGTGCACTGGTCTTGAGATACCATGGTTGTGGGTTCGAATCTCAGCTGGCAGGGCATTAAAAGAACGGCAGTGTACACCGAAGGGGCAGGCCTGGTATGTAAATGTAATGGGCAGTGTACACTGGAAGGAAGTGTACAGGGTGGGGGATAGAAGACCTGGGGGTGCAAAATTTTTTTAATTGGTTTTTAAAATTGACCAATCAGAAACGACCAAAAGTCACATGTTTAGTACGTTATTTAGATTGACCAATCACAAATAACTCACGGTAAAATAGTCTCTGAGGGTAAATTGCCGTCGACGGCAAAATAGCCACTGTCTAATTTTTAAAATCTATATGAAACATTAGATATAAACTATACAAATGTTCAGCCTTCAAAACTACAAAATGAATAAAGCAGTAATAGTGTATAATTATCGTTTCCTGTAAGGCCCGGTAATAAGTAACCCACGGACCAGTACCGGTTTGCGGACCGGGGGTTGGGGACCACTGGTCTATATTATTAGTGATGATAATTTAGTTTAGACATCAACCCAATGTAATTAATAAAGTTTGATCAGGATCTGAGGCCAGAATTTGTGAAACCAACTTACATAATTTTTTGTATTTGGAATTATTGAAAGTTAGCTTAGTTGATCGCTTGCTGCGACCAAATACTCAAAGGGTAGATCTAGCTAGTACATTTAGCCTCTAAGAACAGGAAAACAGTATGTAAGGATGACAATCATGTGGTGTAACAATCCAACAGCTTTTAGGTCTTGTAAAGTTTAGGCAGTGGCTATTTTGCCGTCGACGGCAATTTACCCTCAGAGACTATTTTGCCATGAGTTATTTTTGATTAGTCAATCTAAATGACGTACTAAACATGTGACTTTTGGTCGTTTCTGATTGGTCAATTTTAAAAACCAATTAAAAAAATTTTGCACCCCCAGGTCTTCTATCCCCCACCCTGTACACTCCCTTCCAGTGTACACTGCCCCATACATTTACATACCAGGCCTGCCCCTTCGGTGTACACTGCCGTTCTTTTAATGCCCTGCCAGCTGAGATTCGAACCCACAACCATGGTATCTCAAGACCAGTGCACTATCCACTACACCACAGTGTCACTGGCTTAATTATAGCAAATATGACTATATAAACACACGTGAATGATTACAGCAAAATAGATTCCAAGGGCAAATTGCCGTCGATGGCAAAATAGCCACTGCCTAAAGTTTATGCTCCTATGCTAACTCATCATAAAGCTCTTCATTAAGGAAACAGCAATTTTATTTAGATTGTATAACTTTTCATCACTATTTGCTATTTTTAAACCATACCCAAATGTTTCACTAAATCACTTCATAGCTACTAAATCCAACACTATCAATATCTCATTGACAGCTTACCCTTATCGGTTAATGTAGGTACCTTCCTTCCAAGGTACCAGTTTTCAGAGTTGGTGCTAGGAGTTGCGGGGCCTGATTAGAAAACTGATGGCAGGGCCCCTACTCTATATTTCCATTTCCATGGCTAATTTCAAACTGTTCTTATATAGTCTTTCTCAATGATATCCCAAACACCATAGTATCACTATCATGCACTAGATATATATAAATAGCGATGGAACATTCTGAACCAGCTGATCACTTGCCAACCTTTATTTTGTCTTTCAGAGATGTGCAGCACAATATTCATACTGTCATATGTCATTTTTATAGATAATTAGCCAGCTCTTTCTGTTTTGTCATTTTTCTGTACCTTAATATTTTGTAAAATTATGTTGTTGCAGCACAATACCAGTATATTCTTAATTACATTACAAAACACGATATATCGAAAGAGTAATGATACAACTCACCTGAAGAAAACAGAATCTTTATACAATATACTAGTAACTGAAAGTATGACATTTGAACAAGACTAACTGAAGCTCAGGCAAGCACACACTTTTGATACCCTTTTGGTTGAAAGGCATACCATAATTTCTTTTTGGTCGTTGATAGTGACCTAATGACTCTTGGTAATTTCTGTAAATAGCCTATAGTACAGATGATAAATTATTTGAGAAATATAAATTTCTCATTCGTGTTTTTATTGGTGGTTATTTCTCTTAGATTACAGATAATTTTAAAACAGAAATGCTGTCACTACTGGCTTGCTGTTAAATATTTTTAACAAATTTTTGTTTTATGTTATTTCTTAATTCTAGCTCATCCACACCAGTATACTACTTATTAAAGCTTACCAATTTGCCGATTTCATGTATTATATCAAGCTGTCATTTTTAGTAGTGGCTTTTTTACCATCCATGACATTTTACCTTTGGAATCTATTTTGCTGTTGAAGTTAGTGATTGGACAATTTCTATGAAATATTCAAAATTTGACTTCACAATAAGTGACTTCTCGGTGTACACCCCTCTTAGGTTTTATACACCCACCCACTCTCCCAATGCACACTGTTACATAATATGAGAAAAAAACATTACTGTTATTTGTCCTCCAAAGAATCGATTTCCAACTCAAAAAAAATAATGCAAGGAATTGAAATCTTAATCATGGCATTGGAAAGCAGCATACTAACAATTAAGCCCCGCAACACTGAGCATGACAGCTAATGCACCTATTAAATGACAATAATTGTGTATGGCAAAATAACTTGTGGGTCTGTATCGCTGATGACAGCAAACTATCTCTATGTACTGGTAAAATGTTTTTAGTTTTTTTTCAAAACTAGCATTTTGTTATTGTGCAGGATTTCTTTCAATTGCCAAAGTAATTTTATTTTCTTTTTAGTGCATATTCAAAATTTGTTTACTGATTAGATTTACTTAGGAATCTAATGATCAACTGCTTGTCATATTACAGTACTTTGGTGTTATGCTCTGCAGTATCAAAGTTTTTTAATATGGATGTTAGTGCAGCTATGAATCACAATATTGTATTACAGTTTTGTAGCTGGTAATCTTGAGAAGCAAACGTATTGTTAATGAATTTTATTTACTTTTTACCAAAAGAACAGTTATTGTCACAATTATGACATAAAAAATATAGCTTTTTTTGCGAATTTTAGCTTTTTTTATTACAAATTTGGCTTATTTTGTTCTTCAATTTTTGGCAACACTCCTCCAGTCGCAACGCAACAAATCAATACATATTAGCTGCAACCTGCAAATCTACAGTGTACAATGCAAGAATTAACTAGAGGTAGTCAAACTAGCATAAAAATTTACGTGAGTGAAAGTATTTTTACTTGCTCAAAAACATAGGCTACTCAAGTAAAAATACAAAGTAATGATGAGCATTTTACTAGTGTAAATGTACTTAATTAGTTGGGACTTATACTACTTGAGTAGAGAATCAGAATTGCAGAAAGTAGTTTTGTTATTTAGAAGTTTTATTTTGTATTTCTCAATACCAGTGGTTGTCAATAAGGGATGCTTATACCAGTCACCACATAGAGTATGAGAAGGAATTTTAAAGATGCTAATGTCACTGCTGGACTGGACTGAATGACAGATGCTTTCTCGTAACCTGGTCTGTGAATACGCCTGTCCTCTGAACTTGTATGACAGACCGAAACCAAATCTGCCTAAATGGTTGGGCATATGCTGTGACCGATGTTCTGGCAAGGCCTTGTAAGTGGCAAACGCCCTTTTCAGGGTGGGGCAATGCATCAAAACGCATCGTCAACAAGTTCCGAAGGCCTGCCATCCTTCAGCTGAATATCGAAAGCCTCACTGAAAGCAAGATGAGCGTTCTTTACCATCTTGCTGCAAAGCGTGAGGCACTTGTCATCCTACTCCAGGAGACCCACTGCACGTCTGCACAGAGGTTAGTTCTACCGGACTACCAACTAGCTGGGTTCTCCTTAAGCAGGAAGCATGCTCTTGCTACGTTTGTCCATGAACGTCTGAAGTGGACCCTTCTCAACCAATCGACTTTTCACACTCCAGCCAGATAGCATAGAGTACGTTAAACAACCTTACTGGTAGGTCACGACAATCCTCTCGTCAATGTGCCGTTTATAAATAAGCCACGTTTTTGTTTGCAAACCAATTAACGCCCCCAACTGATTAACATGACTGCAAGTTTGGCAATGAATTTGATAAAATGTCCAAAACTTGCCAACACCACTCTGAAATGATTTTGTTATTATGGCTACTGTTTGTGCATTGAAGTTGAAAATACTTGAGTTATTTGTAGCTAAGCTTTGCAATTAGTTAATTTTATGAAGTGCTGCACACCATAGCAAGCAGAGATGGGCATCCGCTACTTCAAAAGTAGCGGCGCTACTGCTACTTGCCTAAAATAGTAGCGACGCTACTGCTATTCGCTAGTCAACTAATACTGTAGCGCGCCACTGCTACTCTGCAAAAAAGCAGCTGACGCTACTTGCTACTTTAGGCCCATATTTTGCAAGATTTAAAATATATGATAGTGAAAAGGTCAGTTTATCGAAATGCAATAAATACGTTAACACAAAAGTCAACCGCACATTTCTTTCAAAAATACAGAAGTATCTTAAAATGTGCAGGGTGGGGAAGCAAAATTTACAATATTTTACGACAAGACTTTAACATCAGCATATGAATAATTACGTTATAGAAAGTTAAGACATTTTATTTGCCACAAGAAAATACATAAGAGAAAATGTTTTTATTCTATTGTAGCGTGTCGCGCCCCGCACCTCATCGAGCTGCCATGCCAAACACCTTATTGTCTTTTTTTTTGTTAGTTTGCTTTCGGCGGCTTAGCACTTTGCTCACTACGATGTGTGTGATTCTAGTTGTTTACTGTAAGAGCTGTGTTTGCTAGTTTGCAACTTCGTGCGTCCCCAGTTTGACCCCCAGCTCGCGCACCGTTGCTGCTTTACCTTACGATTTTACTGATGAAGCAATATTAACTGACGAAGTATCTACCGTCAGGTTTGTAAGCGCTCGGCTATCTCCGTTTCAAGCATATCATGCTCCTATAGTCCGCACGCCTGGCGATGTAACCTCACGCCAGGAATCTGAGCCTGCATGGCTTTCCGGAAATCTAGCCATGATATTGCAATGCGTATTCGTTTATTCTTATTGCTTGTGTCTAAAATCACACACATTTATTTTTCTTTTTTATTAGGGCTAGATATGTTTATGTTTTTGTCCTCTCATGGTAGCTCGTTGGTCGGCTTGCCTTTCCCGCCATTAGGTTGTTTAACCGTTGTTTTTGTTTATGTGACGTGTGCAGCGACCTAATTCGTGGTGACACGTGCAGTATTTTGTGACCTTCCATGTGATCGGAGATTTTGTGCTCTCTTTCTTCGTCGATCGCCGTGGCGGACCGACGTGTTCTGGTTGTCTGTCATTTCTCTTTCGTTGTTGATCGTCCTGGCAGAAGGACGTGATTTTTGATTACCTACCACAGCTGCGTGAGTTGATGGAATAAAATATTACTGTCGTGCTTTCTTCCTTGTGACTGCCATAGTTCCCAGCAATTGGGGTTCAGTCAGCACGCTCTTGCTCAAGGAACTTATTTTCTACACTATGTTCAAGTCTTTTTTCTTTCATAGCTGTTGTCAGCAAGTGCTTCGGTGTTCTTGTATAGGGTTTTAACTTCAAATCGTATTGCACTGAATTTATAACGGTCTTGCTATCCGCCTTAAGTTCACATGCCATTTCTCGCATGGATTTCGATGGATCTTTTTGAATCCTAGGTTTGAGAGTTTTGATAAATGTTTTGTTACGTTTTTTGTTTTTTTCCTCCACTTCCAGTTTTTCTAGTAATAGTTTTACTCATAATCATTTTCTTTTTTACATTGTAAATAATTTTTTCGGACACTCCCACTATTCTTGAAATCTGCTTCGGTGAGACGAGTGCATTCAGCAAATCACACACTCTTTGACGTTTGCTCTCCTGATTACTCATAAGGGTAGCCTTTTCTGAAAAGATATAGATAATAATGGTAGATATAGTTATGACATCAACATACGTAAGCTTTTAAAACAAGTGACGCAATTCTTAATGAGAAAAAGCAACTTAAAGTTCATTGTAAATTTTGCTTCCCCACCCTGTATGTCTGTTAGTCCTGCTTGTTTTGGTTTTAATACATCTTTCCCCAAAGAAAACAACTTTTCTATAGCAGCGCTTGATAGCACTGCTGGGTGTTAGTTGATAAATAGGACTAATAAGTCTAAATTTTCAAACATATTGGAAGTACCAGGGTTGTACAGCCATCAGAGCCTTTTTGTAGGAAAGATTCTAAATTTTGTCTCTCGTTCTTTTGCCTCGGTTCTGTAGGATAAATTTCATCAAAAGTCTTCATTGTCAGAAGCTTTAGGAGAAACCTCCTTTCCAGAATCTTCTGTGCTTGCTGTATTGGAATCGCTTGATGTTTTGTGTTTGATCGCTTGCACAAGTGATATCATTTTGTTTATTATTTGGTTTCGCAGTGAATCTACATCTTCTTTAAGGTGGGGGCGAGTAAATGCAGCCACTTCAACTTGCAATGAGGGTGAAAAGAAAAAGCCAAGATAAAATCTAGGTTGTTCAGTGAATTTCAAAATCGTTTTAGTTACCCATCTTTTATTGCTAAAACTAAAGGCTATTAAATTGATTAGCTTGCTCCTTTCAACAACGAATCCAACTTTTTGAAGCATGTGGTTACGGTTGGAAATAGTATGCCCGAATAAGCATTGTCTTGCAGGATGTTCAATGCTTGGCATACTGGTAAGTAGTTGATGTCCACTAAAAAATATTAATACAACTGTTTACTTTGTATAAAAGTAATGGAAGCTAACAGTCTATTTCCTCTAAAACCCTCGCTGTCCAGAGACAAACAAACCTCACGTTGAAATATATTCTGAATCTGATTACAGTATGCCCAGTTACACATGTATTGCCTACTTTCTTTTTTCTCTAATTACTATCAATCTGTTTTGCTTAATAAGGACACTTCAATTAAATTAACAGCTCTACTGGACGTAAAAAGTAATAATCGCAAGTTGTACAATCTTGAGATTAGGAGTCTTTAAACCATTTCATAGCCACCGTGGTGTCAGAAGCTTTACTGTTATTTAAGGAGGTGTTAATTCTTTTGCAGAATTCTTGCAGTCACCATCTGGCAATTTCAATTATGTTTCAAGTAGAGAAGAGTACACAGCAAGAGTCGTGAAATTTCACAGCTACGTACAACTTGCTTTCCCACAGATGTTTTTGTATTTTCAGTTTTTTACGACTTAATAATCCAGTTGTCACAAATTAAACGGTATCTGGCTAAAATAGAAAATTGTTTTCAATATTCTGAGTTAATGAAATATTTTTAACAGTAGCGGTAGCGGCATTACAGTTTTTGCAAAGTAGCGACGCTGCCGCTACATAGTAAAAAAAGTATCGGCACTGCCACCACTCGCTACAAAACTCCAACAGTAGCGGCGCTACCGTTGTCTCTTCTTAAAAAGCAGCTCACTATTTTTGTAGCGCGCTTCTATCCCACCTCTGATCACAAGGCTATTACATGACAACACAGTAATCTACATAAGGTGGTGGGTGAAATTGGTTTTGGTGCAGGTTTTGCAACAAGGAGACTGCGGTAAGACCAAAAGATCATCATAACCAGCTGGCATCATGCTAAGTAAATCGCATTATCTTAAATACCAACGTGAAAACAAAAATGTACAGAGTGGGCCAATGAAGTGTTACTACTTTATGAAATGATGAGGAGGAAATTCATTCCAGCTTTTACGAGAAAGCAAAGGGTTAACACGAATAATATTATTTACCAGCAGGTTGGTGCTCCTTTACATTGCTCAAATGCTTTACTAGATTTCCTCAACAAGTACTTTGCCGGAGATAGAGTTATCTCACGGCGCACGGACAACCCATGGCCTGCCCACTCTCTTGATCTTTCTTTTGCAGACTACTTCTTGTAGGATACCTAAAGGAGAAAGTGTACTACAACAACCCACAGACCATTGAGGCTCTGAAAACCAGTATCCGTCAGGAAATTTGAAGAATCCCTCTTGGGATGTATGGCAATGTCATCACAAACTTTAATGTCCGTGTTAAGGCTGTAATCCACAGAAGAGGAGCGTGTATTGAACATGTCATCAATTATTAAATTTGTATAAAACAAGAGACAAAGTGGAAGAAATCTACTGTTAT
Organism: Trididemnum clinides; assembly: GCA_963675345.1. Classification (NCBI taxonomy): domain Eukaryota; kingdom Metazoa; phylum Chordata; class Ascidiacea; order Aplousobranchia; family Didemnidae; genus Trididemnum; species Trididemnum clinides. The sequence continues at coordinate 5,575,768 of OY776300.1, forward strand.
TCTGGCTACCAGGTATTTTTGATAAATTCATTTTATTTAGCTCTTTTGGTGATGATAACGTTTATTCAAGTTGATACAAGTTCTTACCGAGCATGCAAAAAACTTCGGTGTCCGTGTAGCACACTATTTATATTGCCTCACTCGTGCTTTCGTTTATTATTAGTCCTGATGAAGAACAGATGTATAGCTGTTCGAAACGTTGACGGATATTGAAGTTTTTTGCATGCTCGGTAAGAACTTGTATCAACTTGAATAAACATTACCATTACCAGAAGAGCTAAATAAAATGAAGTGGAAGAAATCTATTGATATTAAATGTTAATTTGATGTTTCTATTACAGATCTTTGAATAAAAAATTCCAATAAATTTACATTTTGAAAACTTCTGTATGATTGAAAAGTGGTAACATTTTATTGGCCCACCCTGTATATACCATGTACATGCTTATGTAGCTGAAGCCTAGCTTTGTGGAATGCAGTGAAAAATTGACCAATTTCTTATTTGCTTTGTATTTGGGGTTAGCTTTCAAGGTTTGACAAGAATAATCTAAGGATTTTAAGTTAAAATTGAATGACAGTTGACACTGCATGTGATCTGCGCGATGTGAGTCTCTGGAAGGGGTGGTTTGGCATACTGGCTGAAAGATGCAAAGTTGAGAGCAGATATATAGTCATTAGAAACAGAAGGTCTAGCCAGCTTGAGTGTACATATTTAACTGTTGTGCTGGATAATTCACGTTTTTTCACATTTGCCAGCTAGCTTTATGTGTTGCCGTATGCTGTAGGCCACGTCCATTGGCCAGTGGCTGTTATGCAGGCCATTAGAGCCATGCAGTAGATTTACAAGACACAACGTTCCACACAGCCTTACACCCTTTTAAGGGTCCTAGTAAATAGTATGTTTGCTATGTTTACAAAGTGTGAGATATCCATGATGATGTCTTACTAAGTCGACCAATCTTGACTTTAACCCGAAATGTTTCCCTTACCTTGCATGAAGCAGACATCGAGAACATGCACTAATTAGAACTACTGCCCTATTAATACCAAGGTTTATGCCATGAAGCTGTATACATATTTTATTCATAAACAATGTTTCCTACAAACGGTAAAACGTGCGAATTTGTGAAAACATATCCGGTGGATTTGCAGTCAAAATCCAACGATGCGTAAAAAAGTCCGACGGTATTCGGTAGTTTTTTCAGTTAAAATTTTTGCGATTTTGCTAGCGAAATTTTCAACCAACTGTTTAACGCGTGGGAGACAGTGAATAGGAATCCAAGTTTGAACAAAACCCTTTTTTAGGTCAGTGCAACGTCTCTCATAAACATCGCGTGGTTGTGACGCAACAGCAAGTGAAGGGACTTAAATATTTTTTGTATAAAAAATTTTCTCGAGCAATTAACATAAAGCTAATCAAAAAGTTTTTATTTTTACTTAAGTTCGAAACTGGAAGTGGTTAACGTGTGTATGTTTTCCTCACGCTTCAACGTCAATTTCAATCGTGCTTGATAAGTTAAAAAAAAGCACACTGCTCTCGGCTTCAGGTTAGCACAAAAAGCACCCATTTTTGAGGGAGTGGTTCACTTTTTGTTAATTACAAATAATCTTCTCACACTTGCCAGTTATAAAAAGAAAAAAAGAACTCGACTTCTAACCAATTTTTGTTTTAACTACCCCCAAAAATTGTTTTTGAAATAAAATGTAGCTGACAGCTATGCCCCGTGATAGCTTACTAGTCATGACTGAAATAAGCTCTGAAGCGGAAAGAAAGAAGTGCTGATTCTTGTTTCGATCTCTTGGAAAACGTTTTACATTAAAATGTAGCCTTTTTTACGCTGATTCCTTGAAATGTAATTTGAGTACAGTAAAATTTGCCTTTAACTTTAGGAAATTGTTAAAAATTACCGTTCACGATCGACTATTCCAAAACTGTCTTTTGATTTGACATTAAGGTGTCATCTAATAACGTTTACCAGAGAAAAAAATCACATAATAGTCAAAAACTGTCAGAAAGTTGTGCACTGCGCAAAAAACCTTCCTTTTAAACGTAATTGCGGGCGCGCCGCTATTGCAGTCTTTTCAGTAGGCGCGGTCTCCCCAAAATTTTATGCGGAAAGGGCAGTGTGAAATATTTTCTTCACACTTTGGATCTAACTTGCACTGACCGCGAGCCAATTAATTAGCGCTGCATTTTTTCTTTGCAGAGCTGTTTACTCGCGACAATCCTTCCAGCTATGACCATTTAATTTAACGAGCTTGTAGATGCAGTCATGATTTTGTTCTAGCGCTTTGATCAAATTTGTAGAGGCTTTGTTCTTGAAATTCACTTACTAGTTAATAGCGTGTTATGGTTCTTTGAAATTGATGTTAAGTTGTTCGGCAGTTCAGCGAATTGTGCTGTAGTTTATGCGATAAGTTGCATGTCTGTCCACTTATTCATTTGGAATATCGAAGATCTTGCTGGGAAAATAGTTCTGGTATGTGCGTTATTTTTTATGTGTTATTGGCCCCCGCCCCCCCTATAGTGTGTTAATTCATTGCTTTATGTTTGTAGAAACCGGATAATTCAATTGGCATGAAATTTAAAAGAATTGCAAAATAAAATCAACTAAAATCCGCGTTAAAGACTATTTACGAAAAATGGAGAAATCTATTAATCAGCTCTGTTAATGTTCCTGAGCAACGCCAGCCGCAATTAAAAGAAGCGTTAATAGGCAGCGTCCTCTCAAATGTAGTAAAACTCTTTGGTTTAAATAAAGAATGGACTTCATTTTTTTCCAGCAATCGCCTCTCAGTGAGACCCTGTAGTTTTATGCGCAGTTACAAACATCAGCTTTTCAATTTTTTACTAGACTTGTTGCGTTTTCCAAACTCGCGCATATCCGCCTTCATGAATTTCTGTTTTCTTTACTTCGGTCAAGTTTCGAATGCTTTACAAAAAAATAGAACTTCGGTCAAAGTTTTGTATGCTTTCTTCAAAGGTAGAATTCTTTTCACGCATTCGGTCAATGGTTAATGTAAATTTATTTAGAGCGAAAAAATATTTAGCCCAGCTATGTTACCGCAATCATCATGGAGGGTTCTGTAAAAAAGCTTCAGCAGTGTTTTAAAACTACCGTTACTTTCGTCACAATAGCTAGCCAGATAACGGCGTTTCGCTATTTTTTCGAATTTGGGACTAAACTTCCTAAAAGTTAACTTGTTTATTTTCATGCGTGGTTTGGGAAATTAGTTGACAAGACTCTGGTGAAATTTGTTATCGCTTATCAATAGTATTGCTATGACTACTACATTGTACAAAAATCTTAATTTTTTTTCTCTTAAGTTACGCGGCTTTGGTCATCAAATATTTCCAATTTTAGATGGAAAGTTTATTTGTAATTGCAAAACCCTGGTGTTTAATTGATTACCATTGAGAAATATCATTAGTTTTATTATTTTACCATAATCTAGCTACAATTGAAGTTCGCCAGTAATTTTTGTTCTGGTATCATAGTCGTTGTAACTTACCCAACATTCCATAAGTTCAAAAACGTCATATTTTTCATGCTCATGTTGGGCGTAGGCATAGAATTGTGCTAATTTTATTTATATGCACTGTTAACCTGACATTCTGAAACGTTTACGAATTACTGTTGCACTGGTCGCAGAGTTTCAAACACCACATTTAGCTTATTAAACAGAAATAACCAGGTATTTTGCCGTGGCCGATTAGTAATCGATAGGCTACTTGTTTGTGAACCTTTTTTAGGGCTGACATAATGAAACAAATTATTGCGTCATCGAAGCGCAACGTCACAGATTTGCCTCTTTTCCTCCCCCCCACGGAAATTTTGAAAACCCTTGCGCTTATGCCCATACTATTGTTATTCGGACTTGTTTTTAGGCCATCTTTGAAAATCTTTGATACACAGCTAACTCCACTTCTTGCTGCGAAAGACGTAGCAGAGTAAACAAGCTACAACTCGCAAGCTGGCGTCTTAATCGAATTGAAAAATCATTTGTGACAGATGATGATGGCCAAAATCAGAGATTTTCAAACGGCGAACAACGGTCTTCACCGGACCAGTACTTTATTTGCCCCTTCACATCGAGTGAAATTGGAAAACTTTTTTGACGACTTGCTTTTTTGTTATATTTTGACATTTCTGAAATTTGCTTGATAAAACTTTTTTGCGATCGCCTATGAAATTGAGAAAAATATATAGCGGGCCACGTGCCCTTGTGCGTTTCGAAAATGGGCCTTATGCCAAAATCGGTTGAAAAGCACTGAATTAGGTTAAAAATACATCTGAGGGAAAAACAAAGGGGTGGTTATACGCAAAACAATGTTATAGGCAAACTTTAAAGTATCCGAGTAATGGAATTCTGCAGGGACTGAGTAAAAACCACTCGTTAATATAGGTAAGTTGACGTTATCAATGAAGCCGACTAATTCTACTGCACAATAAAAGCGTGGAAACACGCGCGTAGCTTGCGAATTGCTGTTGGCTTACTGTCACGTGATGTTGGCGTCAGACATATAACTGTCTTCGAAAAACTTTTGGTGAAAGATGCGAGATCTGAATTGGGGTAAACGACATCTTTTTCTTGCTTAGCATACATACCGAACTGCAGTGGGCTACCAAAAATATCTTTTTTACTTTAAAATACGTTATTTAGGCTGGTGTAGCAGTTTGTTCAGCAATGTCCACCAAAGTTTGTCTGACCGTTTTCATACATTTGCTAGCAATTTCGCTGGCGGTTGCGGGCTTACCAAAACCTTAAAGAGGGATCACTGTTCGTAAAACGATATTACATTGCTGCATTAAACCACTTTCCATTTTTGATAATTTATTTTCATTTTTTACTGTGAAATAAAAAAGTTGAGATCTTTGTTTTATGACAACGGTTATGGAAACTAGTTTTTTGATAAAGTTTTGAATAAGTTTTTCCACCCCATACTACTCAAAATGACGATGTACCTGCAAGCAAAAAATTCATCTAGTTTAATGTAACTTCGTGAGAAAACCGTCTTGTCGATTTTATAAAAGCATATCTAGGCTGATTTTGAAAGTGTCAGATGTTAAAGTTGTGCCCATTTATAAAACATTTAAAGTTGGAAATTATTTCAAATTAAAATTCGCTACTTCTATGCCTTTGTGTGTCTAATGTCGTATATCGATTTACATGCTCGTGTGATACAGGTCAGACATACATTGGTGTGTAACCCAGACATTTGGTCACCAGGGCAAGGAAACTTTTAAACCTTAACAACAACAGAAAAAGTGCCATTAGGGATCATTTCCAACAGTGCAAATCTTGTTCTAAAACCAATATTAATTTTTACTCGTCATTTACGATTTTAAAAAAATGTTCATCTAGACATAACGCAAAAATTCATCAAGCTCTGTTAATTACGCAAAACAAACCATTGCTTAATAAACAGCTATATGCGAATGGATGTTCCTTTTTGGTAAAAGTATTTTAATTTAGTTGTCTTGTTCGGTCACAATGTATTTTGTTTGCCGCTATTTCGTAAAGTTATTGGTCATCTAGTCGTTTTTTCATGATCATTTGTCTTATTCGTCACAATCCATAGTTTTGGTTACCGGTATATGTTGCTGTGACCTCAAATTTCTATTTATAATGTGACTTGCTGAGATAGTGCAAGTCCTAAGCCTATATTAATATTTTGAAGTTTTGTTCCGCATCGTAATTAGATTCTAATGCTAGATATTATAGATGCTTTGACTAGGCCTGGATGTACCGGTAAGCCGAAAACGTTCAGCTTAGAGTGTGAGTAAATACGTAAATAAATCAAAAATGAAAGGGGTTTAATGTTGTTAATTGCTATGTAGTATCGTTTTATGGATTCTGAAAGTTACATTCCTTCCTAAATTATTTTACTTTATTCAGTCTTTGGTTTGAATTAATGGGTAGTCGACCCTGTGCTTGACGCGTAATCATCGAGTACAAGGCAGGTACTTCATCTAGTTCACCGTTACTTACTAAAATACAAAAATGTCATGATGCAGTGATAGCTTATACCTGGTTCTCAATTATGTTGTGTTGCAGCATTAAGGCTACCTTATGTTTAGTTGGCTATTTGTCATATCATTTGCCTAATACATTATGTTTTATTTAGGAAATAAGAAATTTTGGTCCTTTACATATGATATCTTAAGAAACATCACGCCAGTCCTTTTTCCAACTGTTTGGCCAAGAGTTATGCATAGCAGATTGGATAGTTTGCGGCCCAGTTCTGATTTGGCAGCTTTTCGCGATGAAGTGAAAAATGCTTCAGACGTTTTTATAATATCTGGTGCTGGTGTTAGTGCAGAAAGTGGTATACCAACTTTCAGAGGCGCTGGGGGATTATGGAGAACTTTTTCCGCTCAAAGCTTGGCCTCTTTGAAAGCATTTAAGAAAAATCCGTCGCTAGTGTGGGAATTTTATCATCATAGAAGAGAAGTTGCTGCAACCAAACTGCCTAATCCTGCACATGTTGCTATTGCTGAGTTTGAAAAAGAGATGAAAAAAAAGGGGAAAAACGTTACTGTTGCTACTCAAAATATTGATGAGTTGCATCAAAAAGCAGGCTCAGAGAATTTATTAGAAATGCATGGATCCTTGTTTAAAACTCGATGCACTTCTTGCCAAGAAGTTAAAGAAAATAACGACAGCCCCATATGTGAAGCTCTGCGGGGAAAGGGGGCACCAGACTCTAAAAACCTAGATGCAGCCATACCTGTGAGAGATCTTCCTACTTGTGCCAGCTGTGGTGGTTTACTGAGGCCCCACGTGGTCTGGTTTGGTGAATCATTGGATCCTCAAATTCTTCAGAAGATGGACGACAAAGCAAGGTCTTGTGATTTGTGTCTTGTTGTTGGTACATCATCCGTTGTGTACCCTGCTGCAATGTATGCCCCAGTAATTGCTTCTCGTGGAGTGACAGTGGCTGAATTCAATATTGAATTTACTCCTGTGACAATGAACTTCAAATACCATTTCAAGGGGCCTGCTGGAACAACAGTTCCTCAAGCATTGTTTTGAAGGGAATTTTGTAATTTCACCCAATCATCATGAATACTATGAAGAGTATATGATCTGTTTGTTTTGTTGTAATAAGTCACTTTTTTAAAGAAAAACGGGGTTTTTGATGCCAAAATTGAATAGCTGACATTAGATTACTGCATTTAAGAGCATGAAATGTTGCTAAGCCAGCATGTCAGACGACTCTTGGGTACCCACCAGTGGCAGTCCGCCTTGTTGGTGGTGGGGCTACCAGTCACTCATGACTGGTTCGAAATCGGCTGCCATCTTTTCCCTAGCCTAATTCCAATTAGGTTGACGGCATGAATCCGATGCCGTTCATGCCGTACCTCCATCCCGAGGAAGAGGTGGGGTAAACAAACAAAAAAAAGAGCATGAAATACGTCATTGTGTTTCTGCTTAGCTTCCTTATCGGCCTTCATTCAAACAGTTTTTATCTGCTGATATTTACATTGATTATCTGCACGATTTAACGTATACATATCTTTAAACATTAACTGTGAGCGAAGCTTTGATAACGCGGAACTGTGTCACATTTATAATTTATAGCAGAGTTCTTTCTGTCCTAAAGTGCGTTCGCTTTACCTCTAAAACTGCGGGCAATATGAGACTTGGCATAATTAATCACTGAACCAAAGTGAGTTTTATCAAGGGGTTGGTGACGTAATAATAACGTCGTAACCAAAAATAATTTTTTCTTGGGATTTTTGTTTCTTGACGGAGAAAAACTTTTTTTTTGTTAAAACAAAAGCCTGCGCCCAACTTACCAACTGATATCCCGTTGTAGTTAAGATGACCTCACAATGATCGCGTAATTGCAGATTCTGTATTGCTCATTTTCTGAAAAAATGGTGACTATAGAAACGTGCTCGACGTTTTTTTTCGGGAGACATTAACCAGCTGCTTCTGTAAGAAAAAGTTTTACAACAATTTGAGCTTTTTTTACAAAGCAAAAAGCAATTTTTTACAGTTTTTTTGTTGCTGTAAGTATTCTTTTCTCAATTTTTTCTTGAACCCTTTAAGAAATCGCTGTGATGTTATAATATTGTCTGCTACAATTTTGGAATTTCTTTTCTTGACGAAGAAAAAGGTTTTTTTTGCTAAAAGCCAGCACCCAATTTGCCAACCTTGAGAAATTTCATCTTTCTAGTTAGAATGACGTCATAATTAACGATTAATTGGAAATTTGTTTTCTTCATTTTTTCAAGAAGTACAGATGGTTGGAACGCTGTTGAGAAACCTTCTTCTGAAGGTTATTAACATTGCACTTCCGATAAAAGTAATTGTCAAACAATGCTTTCTCGACGATGCAACTAACAATTAAACATTTAAGTTTTTTGTAAACTTGTATTTTTCCTTTTATATCTTCAACAATTCAAAAAAGCAGTGTTTCATCATAATTTAGAGACGTCATCATGCTGTCTGGTACTATGTCAGTATGTGGAACTTATTATGCACTGTCATGAAGAAAGAAATATAAATAATAAAGCTTAATACAAATATGCTGCCTGTTAAAGTACTACTGCGGTAATGTAGGGGTTTAAATCCGTTCGTTAATGACGCAACAGCAAGTATAAAAATTCGGCTATAACAACTAAATTGTAGGTGAAATCCACGTTGGAATGTCTTTGTAGTACAGTTGTGTCGTGCGCCTTTGGTTACTGGTCTCAGAAATGTTATTTGGATGAAGCTAGCGCAGCTGATTGAATTCACATTTGTAACCCAACGAAACAGGCCAATAGCCATGCTGAACGACGCCGGCAAGGCTAGTACCAGTTTAAATCTACTTTTTACTATATTGCAGTGGCAAGTACGAAAATTGCAGTAACTGAACTTAACGAAGCTTTGCACTAGAATACTTTAGTTCGTATAACGCGTTTAACTAATCTTTACAGGCGTATTGATCACGTGAAGCAAATTGTACCATATTTGGAAGAAACATTTTTGCTATTTTCGATGGTATTCTTAAAGAGCTATCTGGGTCAACTCTAAAAATTTGGGGAAAGACAAGGTTCCTGTTGACTCTTGAGTGCACTAACGCAAGGAAAAGAACACATGAGGTGTAGCCAACAGGGATTTGAGAGAGAGTACATCAAAAAAGCAACACCCCTGTGTGAAATCGCACGGTTTAAATACGAAAAAGAACGCAGCGAGTCGTGAAACGCGCCTTCTACGTAATACGTGTACTTTAGAAAACAATTGCTACTTTGGCGCCGTCATCCCACCCCCAGTTTAACTTTAAAGTGTGTCCCCTTTGGCAACTCGCTTAAAAGAATAGACAGATTGATATCATGGGGAAAGCTTAAAGGTTGTGCCTATTTTGCTCATAAAGTTTATAATTTGATCACTTCCAAAAACTGCACTTGATTTGGGAGTAAGAGCTGAATATGAAGAAAAAACTCTTGGCTTTTCATTGCTATTTTCACAACAACCCATTTGGTGAAACCGGCTAAACTGATATTTTTAATCTTGACGTGGGTTCTGTGGTCGACGCTGGCAGAGCCAGTAAATCTATCTTTCTATAGTTTAAATACTCTATGCATTTAGAGCATGTACATTTTTGTCTAGTATTTGCTTAATTTTTTTAAAAAGATGTAGCCTATACAATAGGCAATCATCATTTCTAGAAAAAAGTTTCTTCTTGTCAAGTGTGGAGTAGCACCAAAAAGTGTTTCGTATAGGTTAATTTTTTTTAATCAAATAAAAAATAAAATGAATTAATAAACCTTGAGTATGAGCAAAAAGCTTTTAAACTGTTAAAATTTCTTCAACTCAATGTTTTGAATTCTCTTAAATAAGACCCAGTGACTACTCTTGAAGCCAGCGTCTGACCGGCACAATTACCTTAACTCCCGTAAGAAAGCTCATTTAGACTACCGGTAAAAATTTTAGTAATTCTGGGTGAAAATACGTGATATATTTTGTAATTTGCATTTAATGTTCACAGATTTAATTAATTTTGTTCAATGAGGCAATAAAATTATTGTTGTGAGCCAAGGCCAACAAAATGATACTTGGCTTTATTCAACTAATGAAGTACTCATCATAGTCAAGAAACCGTATAAAACATAGCTGTAAAATAAAACGTTATAAGGAAACCGAAATATAGCTTATCAAACTGAAGATTCATTTACACAATTAACCCATATTTGACAGCTACCAGAACACCAAGATTTTCTAAAATGTTTGCCTCTTCATTCCCATTAACATGTCAATAAAAAAATTTTGACCTTGCAGTTTTTGGTTTTCAAGATCCAAGATGTTCCATTTTTGGAACAATTGTCCAATCCGTAGTCACAAGATTCGCAACAATGCTATTTTCACTATATTTATCTTCTTTTTGCTTTTTTATTTGCAAACAAGAAGTCTTCAAACTTCACAATTCTGTGGCTAAAATTTGCTGAAAGGACTACCATATGATGTAGAGTGATAGTTTATTTCCACTGATGTAAAATTTGGATTTAAACTGTTGCTGTTGTGCTGGTTTATACTGTTCAGTTGAAGACAGACCAAGGAGGTGGAGAAAGTACGCTTCCATGATTGTTGATTTCTTTATTAGTATTTTTTCTAGTTTGGAGGCTGATAGATTAGGTAAATATGCACCATCTAGGCTCAACGAATGGAAGTTGCTGTGTTAACATATGGCTCGTTGTTTAGCAACAGCGTTGGCCCCCAACTAAAAACAAAAACCCACCTCAAAGGCTCGAAACTGGAAACGTGGCACAAACGTGAGCTATTCACCAACGCGGGCATGCATCCCGCCTCTATTAGAAACAGGACCAGAACTGGGTTTATAAGGAGTTGTTTCAGATTTTCAAGTTGCTCCTGAGTGATAAAATCTGCGACTTCATCAAAGCGTTATGCCGCGCAACATAATGAAACAAAATTTCCCCTATGATGAGATTTGTATTTTGTAGCAATTTTTCTTCTTTCTGCCTACAATGCTATGCCGCGTCAACGACAATACTGGTCTCAGGACGATGATTTAGCCACTCCTGTGGTTTCAAGAAATATGACCAGAAACCGCTTTGAAGAAAGAAAACGCTTTCTTCATTTGCAGGCAATGACTGTTTACCTCAAGGAGACAAAATGGCAAAGATCCGCTCTTTACAAGAAACTGTGAATGCATCATTGCAGCAGTTTAGAGTTTTTGCCGAGGATTTATCAGTAGACGAGCACACTTTGGGAGTCAATCACGTAAAATATTTATTCGCGGTAAACCGATTCGTTTCGGTTATATAAACTAGATACTCGCATCAAGCTGCAATTATCCATTAAAATTTGAGACTTACGTTGGGGAATCGGAGATGAGGCAGGACCAATTATTGGGCCCATGTGTTGTCTCAAATCTACTTTTGATCATCGAAAATCTATGGCAGCATTAGGCATGCTTTTATAACTTCTTTGCCTCTTATTAATTGCTATTTGATCTGAAGGAAAAACAATTTCGTACGCTAGGGACGATCCGTGAGAATCAATTTATGAAATGTCCATTGGCTTCTTCAAAAGCAGTCCAGAAGAAAGAATGGGGTTTTTGCGACTTCTATTCTTACAAAAATGTTGTTCTGGTGCAATGGAATGATAATCGAGCTGTTTATATGGCGCCAAACTTTGCTGGTGTTTAGCCAATAAATGCCGTAAAGCGCTTCAGTCAACATCAAAAAAAGAGAATTAAAGTTTCTAAGCCCCACTACTTAGATTTGATCTTTTGGCTATTTGATCTTTGGCGGCGTTGATCTTTTGGCTGTTTCATCAGTCAATATAGGCCAACCATTTATGCGAGGAAGCAGTATTATCCTCGCTCCCTAACTGCATCAATATGATTTGTGTAGCAGCGTGGAGATTATACGCGATTCTTTGATGCGATTCCCGAAAAGACCAATCAGATTTTGCGAGATCTGTCGTGATTGGGTTGCTTAGGAACGCGGTGCTCTCTGAAACAGCTCGAGCTCTAAAAAGGGGTCTGTGAATCGCACACAAAAGTATCAAACAACACCAGCCAGTTGATTGCGTGAAGCAGAGCCCCTGTGTTTGGTGCAAGAAAAACACAACAAAAGATTGCAGCGAGTGCAAGGTGCGATTATACGCCATCGCTTTTTGCCTTATCATACAACGGCTTAGAAATGATGCAATCACCCTATCTCGTTGCCGATGGAGATGAACTTTTTGTGATTTCGTTTCAACTTTCAAGTCTGATTTATTTAGTATGTCATATTATAATTGTTTGCCAACATTACAATAAATTTGCTTTTGTAGCACATTTTTCAAGTGGTTGCAAAAAGAGTCTACAGGCAAAAAAGAACCATCAACGCCCTTGTGCAGAAACACCCATTTTCCATAGAAACAATCATAAATCAAATTAAATATTCTTTTAATCGTTACAAACGTTCATTGAAAACATTAATTTCATTGTTATTAGCGCGAAATAGATTTGATACAGTCAGCAATTCAGTCGTATGTATGGCGCTTGGATCATGACGCGAGCACGCCAAATGACGCTTTAGCATAGACATTGGACAATTGTTCCAATATTGGAACAAAATTTTCGAACAGGCACTGCTCAACGAATAAGCATGATATCAAAACAAAACTCACACCTACAAAATAGTGTATGCTCAAAGAAAAAAGTTGCATTGATAAGAGTTCAAAATTTGTTTTAATGACGTCACTGTTTCCCCCTAAAGACGAAGACTCAAAGTGGGTATTAGACCGTGAAGTTTGGATATTAATTACAGCAAAACTTATGATGTGATCATCACAAATTTTTATGAAAAATATTTTCAACCCCTAAATAAAAATATGAAAAACAGTTCATTGATATCACATGTGTGCGATCAGTGGTGATGGTTTAAAGTTAGGTTCCAATATTGGAACAAACGTCCAATATGGGTTAAATAGCTTACTGTTCTTGCACCACAGCTATGGTTACGCTGCAGCAAGCTAATTGCTTGCACAACGCAGACAAAACAATGCAACTTGATTGCAAGGCACAAGAAAACGGTGTACAGACATTTCATCACCTAACATTTATTCATCCGACTGTTAATCACGGACATTTAATCATCGGACGTTTAATCACTTAAAAATTTAATCACACAGACACTTAATCACGCGAAAAAGAAAAAAATCATAATGACATTTGTTTATATGATAGAGTTAGGGTTAGGATTATGGGTAGGCCCGTGTTAGGGCCTTACATGTCCACGTGATGATCTGTATGGCAATAAAATGTCTAAGTGATCAAATCTCGTAGTGTTAATAGGTCTGCGTGATTAAATGTCTAGTGGTTTAGTGTGCGTGGTTAACAGTCGCGTGATAAAATGTCACGTGATGAAGTGTGGGTAAACCCAAGAAAACCACGCTGTTAGCAAATTAGGCACGTAAATTGCTATATACTACAGTACCAGCATTTACTACAATTATTAGGCGGTTTTTAATGATAGAGTTAAAACAGACTTGGTTAATTCCTTCTTATGTAAATAACTTTTATTCGGGAAAGAGCCAAGATTTGAATTTAAAAAAAACATCGGAATATCTTTTGGGGTTTGATATTTATCAAGGAAAAACAACGGTAACATCAAACTAGAAGAGAAATTTGGAAAGGCAGTGGCTATTTTTACATGACCGTGAGAATTATTTTTCAGGCTCTTTTTACGTAACCGTAAAAATTACTTCTGGAATCCGTTTTTACGTGACCGTACGAAAAAAGTTGCAGACCATTTTTACGTGACCATAAGAAAATTTCTGTCGGCTAATTTTACGTTACCCTAAAAAGTTTCTGTTGGCTATTTTTACGTGACCCTGAAACGTTTGAGTTGGATACTTTTGCGTGACCGCAAGAAAATTTCTCTGCGCTTTTTTATGTGGTTGTAAATTGCGAATGACCATGGCGCAAGGAAAGCTGTTTGAAGTAATTGGTTGTATTCATCCGTCGATTGCGAGATCTTTAAAGAGATTGATAGCAATATGTTTAGGCTACATGCCATTAGCGAGGTTTACGTAGGAGTAAGCAGCGTGAAATAATTTTCAGTGTGTTGGACGCACTCGATGCTCTACAAAAGTAAGTAAAAAAAGTTTTGAATGTCGTAGAAGCTGTTAATGTGGGTACTAGGGTAAACTTAGACAAGCCAAAATGCAAGAAAGTTATCTACAGTATTTCAAAATAAGCTAGCCCAGTAATCCATTTGTATGAGCTCGGACTCAGAGGGGGGCGAACGGGGCGACGGCCCCGGGCATCCAGAGTAGGGGGCATCAATAGAATGAAATTACAATCATTACATTTTATTAAATTGTTAAAAACATATGCTTTTTTGTATCGTAAATCTACTGACACATGCTGCATGGATCTAATAGGATCTTGCTTGGGGGCATGGTGTGATTATGTTTCGTAGAAAATCTTCTGCAGTGTCAGCTTTTGTTGTGAAATTATTATTTACAAAATTTCAATCAATTTGCTATGTACTGTACAAAAACCAAACATATAATTACCTTTATTTACAACGCATAGATGCTCTTCATTTTCTGTGATTCTGATTCTTTCTGAGGTCGTAACTACAACGCAATTTTCGCACTAGAAAAGCACTTTTTTGCAAAGAAACAACTTTGGGTATTTGAAGAAATCAGTTCCAGATGGCTTAAAGATAACAATAATACAACATGGGCCAGAAAGATATCAAAATAAAAGTTGTCCATTGGCTGAAAAGGATGGGAGATCTTTATCCCAGCAGTGGTTTGAAAAAGTTTCTACAAAAGGACAAATGGTGGCGAAAAAATGGTTGTTGTACTCTCCATATCGGCAAGCATATTATTGTTTTGTATGTTTCATATTTTCAAAAGAGCGATTCTCTTCGAACTTTAGCAAGGAAGAAGGTTTCTCCACTTGGAGAAAGTTGAATCCACGAACAAAAGATCACGAAACAAGTCCTTCTCATAGGGTTTGCATGAGGGATTACTTGAACCTTGTATTTCAACTCCAGCGTTCAGCTACGATAGATGCTCAACTTCAAAACCAAGTTTTTACTAAAAAGCAGAAACAGAAACCTATAGTTGAACGAATTGTTGAGGCTATTTCATATTTAGCAAAACAGAACCTGGCCTTACGTGAACATTGTAGCGCTTCCTATGGGCTGTGTGCTGTCGTTCTCGTACCACGTGGTCTGCTGCCTGGTTTATTGTTGGACAATAGTCTTCATACACAGTAGCCGCAAGCTCATACGAGAGTCACGTAGCGATAAAAGAGAACAAAACGTGGCGGCGAGGCGGTTATATACGGCTTAGATGTGATGTAAAAATGGCTGCTACAACATCGAGGAGTAGGAATATCTGGTTTGTCAGAGCCTGAGGAGACAATCGATGATAATGTAAATGTGGGAAAATTCTTTAGCAACGATTAGACTTTTGGCTAAGTATGATGTAATCTTAGCTGAACACTTGCAAAATGCCAAGGAGAAACCAAAAAGTGTTTCACACTTTTCCAACAAAAGTCAGAATGAAATAATCGATCTCCTTGGTAAAACTATCAAGAAAAAAATAATCTCTGAAATTAAGGATGTAAAATGTCTTACAATAAAGTTGGATTCAACTTCTGATAATGGCCACGAAGAACAGGTTTCAGATATTTTGCATTATGAACATATTGATGAAAATAGAAAAGTCGAAATAAAGAAGGTATTTCTGGGATTTTATCAAATCGACAAAAAAGATGCAGGTAGCTTGATATATAAAATTCTACAGAAATTGGAGCAAGATAAAATTTCCATCATTGATTGCCGTGGCCGAACATACGATAACGCATCAGTTATGGCTGGAGTGAGAGGAGGCGTTCAACAAAAAATTCTGGAAGTCAATCCGAAAGCTGTGTTTGTGAATTATGAGAACCATAGCCTTAATTTAACCTTGTGTTCATGCAAGTGGTGTACATTTTGTTGTTGTGACATATTTTGAACTTCTGGAGAAACTGTTTATTTTTTTTCATCTACGTCTCGTTGGGAAGTGTTAAAATCATTTATCACCCGGACTGTGAAAAGACAATGTCAAACAAGATGGAGTTTCAGAAACAATGCTGTGGAAGTAATGTACAAAGAACTTGACAAAGTTATTGCAAGTCTTGATCACTTGCTGGAAGGAGACTATTCTAGTGATGCCAAGTCCGATGCAGGAGCACTTTACGCTCTATTCAACAATTTCCTTTTATATCTTTATTAAATTTTTGGTATCCAATTTTAAAATCAGTGGACAAAGTTTCAAAGCGTCTGCAGGTTCCGAAAATGGGGTTCCATGAGGCGTTTTGTGACCTAAAAAGCCTTATTCAATCTTGAATTTGAAAAGCGAAGAAATTATGCATAATGCAGTAGATTCAGCAAATGAATATTGCGAAAATGGGACATACCAATTGCACGACCAAGAAGAAAAAGAATGATGCCAGGAGAAACAGCGCAAGATAGTGGACTCGCAGCACAACAACAAATAAATGCAGTTGTAGCGGCTGATCATTATTACGTCACCGCTACGTGCACCGGTACATTTTTCTCAGATTCGGTCGATCGATCGAGTTTCGGCCAATCGGTCATGTTTAAATAAGTCAATTGAGTTTTTCTACAAGTAAAATGATTGTATCAATAATAAGTGAAAGTCTGATCTTGTGTAAGCGAAGTGCGATTCAATAAACAACTAGCTGCACTATCGACGTGGTAGACAGCCACAGAATCAGTCGTCAGTCCTCTCCGTCCGTCCGCTCTCGTGGCTCAACCCTACCTTCCAACACCAGCAATCGCTACACAGTAATGGTAGAGATTGTGAACAGATTAAAAACCGAAATTGAGGACCGCAGTATTCGCCTGCAAGACCTCACAGATTGATATTCATTAATCCTGAGTTCAAGTATAATTGGCATCGAGCATGAGCAAGAAAGAGAAAAATTAAGAAAGGATTGTTTGGACTTTTCAAATTATTATGACAAAGATGTAACTGCCATTCAGTTGTACGATGAAATTGTTGACTTTGTTATGCTTCTTCGAGCTAGATGAAATGCAGTTTCCTCCAATCCTAAGCATGCTCTTGAACGTTTAATGCAGTTTGGGAGAATGTGTTACCAACTTTATGCTTTGCATATAGGTTACTGCTCACCATCGGATTTTCAATTGCAAGCTGTGAGAGGTCATTTTCAAAGTTGAAATTGATAAAAACATGTGTAAGATCATCTATGCTATAGGAACGCCTGACAAGTTTGGCTTTAATCAGCATCGAAAGAGAATTCCTTTCAGCAGATGTGAAAAATGAGGTAGTTCAAATATTTTCCGATAGGAGAGCTCATATGGGAAAGAGAAGTCGTGAAGTGCAAGTGTCTTATTAATTTGTTCCCATTATCACAAGTTCTAGTTTAATAAAAAGAGTTACTTTTTTGTCTGCTTTCACTAAACAATGTCCTTAAAGCATTTTTGTTGTATAGATCACAACAATATTAAGGGCAGCAAGCCAGCATCGCATCAAACTACATGGTTGCACTAGTACAATTTCAGATACTATTTGTAATAGAAAAAAATAGACAACTCTATCTCCTGTTATGCCTCACCAAGTTATATATATATATATTATAGATCATTTTGGTGGGCCTATTTAAAAATTTATATTATATATATATTATAGATCATTTTGGTGGGCCTATATGAAAATTATTTGCATGCATAAACGCAATGCATACTCTTTACCAGATGAATTTTTCTTACAAATGTATGCCTTAACCCAGTGGTTCTCAAAGTGTGCGTCGCGACGCCCCGGTGCGTTGTTTCAATTTTCCAAAGGCGTCGCGGGATATTTTGGTTTTGTGCCATTAAGTCTAGGTTTTATTGCGTCAAAAGAACTCTGATCGTAGATTCCTTTATTACTTTTTTCTGACATTTTTTACAATAGTGTTTTTGATTCACTGTTGCAACGGTTGACTTGTTATTCAAGAATCAAATTGCAGAAGTTTAACTTTATTGGCGAAAAATATATCAAGAATAAATAGGCTGGCCATTTTTTTGAAATGCAAAAACGGGACGCTTATAGCAAACTGCCAACACTATGTAAGTACAGTAAATCACACTATGTAAGTACAGTAAAGTACTGTATATTTTAGACACAATGAAATTGATCTTTTTTTAGCAAATCACCAGTTAGAGCAGCGCGACGGTACTAAACACACAAAAAGAAAACGAATTACGGTTGATCAACAAATAAAATAATCATTGATATTTATCTGTACCAATCACCTTTTTTAATAGCACAACGTTTGATTTTATGTTCTCATAAAATTCGGTACATGCCAAATCAATGTTACTTTTGCACACGAGGAGAGCTCTGACATTTTTTTCGTGCATACTGCTTCTGTCATCAGACCACATATTTTTTATTATTGAAAAAATTCTTTCAACCGGAGCTGATGTTCCTGGTAAGCAAAATACAAACTCGACTAGCTTCTGAAAGTTTGAAATGGGAATGTCTTTATCCTTGAAAGCTTGAAGCAATTGAGTCCACTTATATTTCTCGTAAAAGCATATAGTTTGATTAAGAAAGAAGTTTGCATTCACTTCTCCATCTTTCTGAAGCTTTTCCAATATACACTTTGCTTGGTGTGGAACAAAATTATTAACTCTTTTTTCGTGTAGGTTTAAGTTCAATTCTGTAAGAATAATCGCCACATCGACAGCACTTGTCTTTTGTCTCTCCAATTTTAATATTGTTTCGTTAAAGTACTTCAACTGTCCATAAACGAACCACAGATAGAGTTCTTGGGTTGGATTCTCAAAGCATTGGCGAATTATAGTTGGACAATGTTCTTGTGAATTAAAGTAGCTTTTCAATGCTTCAAACAACTCAAGAACCCTCCCCAAAGCGGGTAGCCAACGACAAAAATCTGGTATTGCTGTGCTGCAAAAGTCGTTGGTACTCAACATCAGCGAAATCGCAAAACTCTTTAAGTTCGGAAACCCGAACAGTGTAAATATGAAAGAATTTATAAATTTTTACAAGGCTTTCGACGCATACTGGCAAAGTATCCACAGCATGCTGAAGGCAGTTGTGTATGATGTGAATTGTACATCCGATGCCTACAAGGTCTCGTTTAATGTTATCTTTAACTTTATAGAATACATTATTATGTCCTCTTCTATTAACACCGCCAAAGTTAGTGTTGCAATTGTCCGCACAAAATCCAATCAATTTATCTTTTAGTTTTGTTTGGTGTAGAACTGAAAGCAGGTATTCACTTAATATTTCAGCTGTTTCTGCGGGAACCAATTTAAATTCTAAAAGTTTTACCTTAACGCCACTTTCTGGTAAAAAGTAGCAACCACAATCGGCACAAGTTTCACTTCTTTCATGTTCGACGCATCAATTGACACAGTGACAAAGTTAATTTGATCTAACTCTTAGGGAAGTTCATCAATACACATCGGAGCAATGACCTCAACAACTATAGCTTCACACTTAGTTTTCCCTAATGAGAATTTAGGTTCAAACAGTTTTGAGACCAACTTGGATGTACAATCAGAACTTCTGAAACTTTGCCCGTGAGTAGTAGTATGATAAGCAAAAGTTGCTTCTTTAGCAGCTAAAGCTAGGCTAGCAACGGAGGCGGAGCCAACATCTTTGAAAAAAGAAGTCACTCGAGATGAGGATGCAGCTGCTTCAACAGCGACTTTGTGCTTTTTGCTCTCTAAATGATTATTAACGTCTGCACGTCCACCATGGACTATTGAAAATACAGAACCACAATGATTGCACAGCACTTTACCATTTCCAGTGTCTTTCAGATAAGGAAATTCTTGCTTCAGCTCATTTGTAAACGTACATTTTCTTTTGGGCATAATCTCTTTATAGTAATGCTAAAAATTAATCTAGTTACTGTTACGTTATGCGGCTACATCAACTTCTGCCAACTCTTACCGAAATCCCGCGGTCAATTTGCTTGCTTAGTCTAGCTAAAGTTTTTAATGACAAAAAAACAGCTAAGCAGCTCTGTAGCCTCTCCTTACAGCTCTGTGACGTCACAAAGCTAGGAATTTGTGCCTTGCTGTTAATACAGTATAACAAATGGCTCGTTTGTGTATTGTTGACATACTGTATTAACAAAAGCAAATTTTGAATCAAAAATTCCGGGACAAAGTGGTAAACTGGGCGGGACACCGGGACCAAGGCCTAAAAACGAGACTGTCCCGGTGAAAACGGGACGTATGGCCACCATAAAAATAAACCATTTAGTAGTATGTTGGACGAAAACATGAAAGATGAGTTACAGACTTAGAAGAGCGTAATTTTACGATTGAAGATGATAAACCAATCCAAAATCTCGGGAGCATTAGGATAGTTATTTATGTAGATTATGGGTCACATTTATCTCGCAGTACGGCAAACTAAACTGTAGGATGCTGCCTGGTGTGTCGCAAAGTCTCGCAAGCTTTTTTAAATGCGTCGCATCGCAAAAAGTTTGAGAGTCACTGGCTTAACCTTTAATTAACACATTAAAACAAAAAATACTCTTTGAAACATTTTAGTTTAATTTTTCGAAATTTTTTTCTCAACACTAGTACGTATTTCAAATGTCTGTCGTTGTCACATTCTTGAGTACTTGACAGTTTTGAAGGGGGACATACAATCAAGCTGTTGGCCTCGGGTGTCACCAGACCTCTGCACACCACTGCCTGGGCTAACATAGTAATTGGTTTCAAAAGCATTTTCGTACTGTAATTGGACGAATTGTCCAACCTAGTATAGGTGTAATGCCTAGGCTAAGTAGCCTGGTCTGCATGTTTGAAGAAAATTCGGAAAAACTTTATGCACACTCCTACAGCTACTAGAAGCTGCTTAATAACTGCGTTAGGTTATTCTGAATAGGCATGAATGGTAACATCTTCTGTACGTTGCCAAAGTACGCTGTTTTATATTGTAAAAATCATTACAAATGTAAAGCAGCAACAGTAAACACGACATTGAAGCATATGGTGGCAGTGCACTTTAGGCCTGTAGAGAGTTCATGAAGCACTTGCTTGCCCTAAAATTGTCGTGTGATCACAGTTTGGTATCGCAATGGAAAGTAGTCTAGGCCTATGAGGTGGATATCAGTTATATCCATGCTACTCGTTGAAGTAGTCAGAGACGTAGCAGCCGCCCCCCAAACCCCCCAATTGGGGGGGGGCCCAGGCCAACTTTGGGGGTCCAAGTTAGTCTGAAATTGCTTTTTGGCTACGTGACTATTTTCAGTTCAGCAGACTTGTTAACAACCGATTTAAACTGTAGGAAGAAATTGGCTTGTGACATCATAAGTGAATGCAACGTCATTTTATCTCGCAGAATCTAGAATATTTCGATTGATTTTCTGGTAGAATCTTGAATATTCGATTGACGTAACAATGCCGTTGTTACGCAACAATCATAGAATGGTCTGGAATTCTGTTTGGCTATAAATACCGGGACAATATATATATACACTGCAGAGTGCAGATAAAGTATTTTATTGACATTGTATAGAATGAAACGTTCAAAAAGTGGTGCTCAAAAGAGAAAAGAAGCAGCCACTGCTCGAGATGCTGTAGCGAAATTGCCCAAGATGACAGGTTTTTTCAAGATTACTGAGCAGAGTAGACCTGGCACTAGTACCGAGAGGGATGAAGAATACTATAGTGTACAAGAAAAAGAAGACTATGACGATCAGCATCAAAGTGATTGTGAATTTCCAGAAAATGTAAGTTGTGATTTACCTGCCAATACGCAACCTTCAATATCAAAAATAACTGAATCTCAATTTACTCCTATCCCTGATGACCCATGTAAATGGCCTGAAAGTATTTCTGATGCTCAACGATGTGATATAGTAAAGCGTGGACCACATCAACTAATAATGAATTTTCCATATAATAACACAACTCCAAGGCGACGTTTTTCCTCCAACCATTATAAACGTGAGTTACCTAATGGTGAAAGTGTTTCACGGTCGTGGCTAGTTTATTCTGGGGAATCAGATCAAGTTTTTTGCTTTTGTTGTAAGCTATTTGGAAAAACACTAAGCCCCTTTTGTAGTGATATAAATACATGGGAGGGTTTTTCGAAAAAACTGAAAGACCATGAAAACGGCATTTCCCACCAAGAATGCTGCAGTCAATGGATGTTGCTAGCTGAAGGGATAAAAAATTCATCCACTATCGACAAAGGCGAGATGAATATTTTTTTCAATGAAAGACGTTTTTGGAGAAATGTTTTAGAGAGACTTATCGACATTGCCTTGTTTCTATCGGAAAGGAATCTTGCTTTTAGAGGATCTGAAGAAGTCTTAGGATCTCCTCACAATGGAAATTTTCTGGGTATATTTGAGCTTTTGGCAAGAAGAGATCCGATCCTAAAAGAGCTTCAAGACAGAATCAAGAATAAAAACACTAAAGATCACTATTTGAGTCCTACCATACAAAATGAACTAATTGAATTGCTAGCGACAGAAGTTGAAAAAGAAAATTTACAGCAATTGAAATTGGCAAAATATTTTTCTATAATTTTGGACTGCACTCCAGATATGTCACATCATGAACAAATGTCTGTCATTCTCCGTTACGTACTATGTAATGAAGAAGCTGCTATTGTTAAAGAAACATTTTTTGGCTACTTGAGAATAAGTGACAGTACTGGGAAAGGCTTGTTGGACGCTTTCTTAGAAAAAGCGACCGAACTACAACTCGAATTGTCTGATTGTCGAGGTCAGTCATATGATAATGGTGCTAACATGAAAGGAAAACATTCTGGGGTCCAAGCAAGAATGCTAGACATCAACCCCAAAGCTGTTTACGTGCCCTGTGCAAACCATACCCTTAACTTAGTTGTTGTTGACAGTGCTAATTCATCGACGGAAGCATTGACATTTTTTGGAGTACTTACAAGGTTGTATGTGCTGTTTTCTTTCTCTGCTCAGCGTTGGGAAATTTTGAAGAAACATGTGGAGCTGTCCATAAAGTCACAATCTGATACTCGTTGGGAAAGCAGAATTAAATGCATCAAACCTCTTCGATACAATTTAAAAGAGGTGTTGCTGGCACTGAAAGACTTGGAAGCCATTTCCATAGAAAGAAAAGATGGAAGAGCTGCCTCAGAAACAAAATCGTTGATAGCTCATTTATCAAAATGGAGTTTTCTTTTGTCGGTGTTTATTTGGTATGATATCCTATTCCAAGTCAATAAAGCAAGCAAGATTCTTCAATCGTATGGAGTCTCCCTTCATACAATGGAAACGGAAATCCAGGCAACTGAAAAGTTTTTGCAAACTATCGCACAACGGGTTATGACAGTGCCGCAACATCTGCTGTTGAAATAGCACAGGAATTGGATATTGATCCTTCTTTTCCTCCGTCAAGAAGTGGAAAGAAAAGAAGATTGTTTGATTACCAAGGTGAAGAGGAACAACGAGCTACTCCTGAACTGAAATTTAAAAGCAACTTTTTCTATCCATTAGTAGACCAGGCTATTATGTCAATAAAGGAGCGCTTTAATTTGTTACGTGAGGTTTCTTCCGCCTTTTCGTTTTTGTACACACGAGACAAACTTTTGCTTGTGCAACAAGAAAATGCTCTTCTTACTTGCTGTAAAGAGTTCCAAAAAAAGTTCGGTGACATTGATTCTGATGAAATGAGCGCTGAGCTACAGCGGTTTGTTTTAATTTTACAAAAAAAACGCAATCTCAATACGGCTCAAGACTTTCTGAACTATCTTCTAAAGACTCATTTATTTGAATTGTATCCGAATGTGTACATCGCACTTCGAATCTTACTAACTTGCCCCGTGACTGTTGCCAGCGCTGAAAGAAGCTTGAGCAAATTGAAACTGATCAAAACTTTTAATAGAACGTCTATGACAGACAGTAGACTATCTTCATTAGCCATGTTGTCAATCGAAAATGACTGCGCCCGATCTCTTGATTATGACAATGTCATAACAGCATTTGCGAACAAAAAGGTTCGCTCCAGACTATTTAAATGATACTGTGTTTTTATAACTTTTTCATGTTTTTCAGTGTCATTGCTTTCGTTTCGCAGTGTCTGCATAAATGTCCTACTGAACTCTGGCATCGGTGCCGAATTTTTTATGACTTGCACCTTCGGTATCGGCATGCTTTATTCTGACATTAGCCTGTTTACTTATGTACAAATTGTGGTGTATTTTCTTAATGCAGCTTTTCAATTTTACACCTCTAAAGTGATATGACCTGTGCGCAGGGGCTCTTGCGCTTACTTTGGGGGGGGGCCCGAAGTTGGAGTGCTACGGGACTGGAAGTAGTGGTCACAAAAACTAAAATCCCCATAAAATGTTTAGATGAACATGTTGTTCTTCAATCAATGAAACACTATTTTTCTTTCGATGCCTAGAAGGCAGTACAACATGTCACACAAGTCAAAAAAAAGGAGTGTGGTGCTTTCGTGACGTGTACCATGGATCTGAAGACTGCATAAAGCTTGGGTTGTGATTCTTGTTTAGACTGGCACCACTTAAAACGTGTAGGAATGAAAAACCACCAAAGACAAATCGATCCCTGTTGCTCTAAATTTTTAATATTTTATGTCAATTTTGTGTCGCACAATTGACTGCGTACTTTTGAGGTGGCTTATTAGCAGATTTAACAGGAAAGCGAAAAAGTACATTGGTCTAAGTGCCAAAGTAATAACTTATTACGTGATCACCACTGTATAATATTCTTGGCGTTGTAAATATTCCCACTTCATTCCATTCAGTGAAGTGTTTGTTATAATGCAACTTGCGGTAAAACTACGTGAGTGTGGTAGTACTGCAACCGAGAAATTGAATAGGAATGAAGTGATCGGATTCAAATTTTTTGTCAGCCGGTTCTATTACAAGTCATATTTTCCAGCCGGTTCTGTTACAAAAAATCATATTTTCCAGTAAATATACTGATTATTTTTAATCACTTTCCAATTAACATTTTAAAGTAATGGTTAAGCAAGCATTATTATGAATTTATGATGATGTTGAGGAGTGCCTATATTGCTATACTATATACTGGTAGATAATGAACCTAAAAACCTGAAGGTACATGATCTCTATGTACCAGCATTCTGAATACACCTGCTTGAATGTTGTGCTTTTTCGAGTTGTCATCATTTTTTTATAAAATATTTGTATTTTATTGCTTATAGATTTTATGATCATGTATGTTTTCCAAATTTTAATCATTTAAATATTTATTATTTGGCATTAAATGCTGTTATTCTACAAAAAATAAACAAACAAACTCTTAATTAAAGAAAAAAAAATATTTGAATTAATCACAAATTTTGCAATTTTCACTGCAAGTATTTCCCAATGGCGATCTGATTATCATCAAACTTTTGATCTGTTTTTTTTCATCCTGTTGTCATCAGCAGAATGGTTTCTTCTAAGCCACTTCTTGACCGAAGGAGTGGGCTCCAATGAGCTCAACGGGAGACCAATCAGATTGATTATCATAAGATTAGCTACATTTTCGACAGTAAGGCGACTCATTTAATCTGAATATATGATATTCATTCTTAAAAACCCTCTTTCTGCGTCTTCAAAGCTAACAGCAATAGAATTGATAATATTTTTAGCTTTCTGTACACTTGAAAGAACCTCAGCCTTCGCAAGGTTGCTAGAATTTTGCCAGACATTTTCCACATAGTTCCGAAATTCATTAATACTGATACCATGATGAACTAAATTCCCTCAGTTTTTCTTCTGCAGCTAACCAAGGTACAACTACTTTCTCAATATTCCAAGAATTGGGATCAAGAAAAATATATACATAGACTAGTCTAGAATGCACTGACACTATGCAGCAATCCTGCTTAGGCTTATATTTCGCAAGCCCTGGCATATCTGCCAACTGAAGAACAGCCCAATGATGATCACTCCAAGCAGAAAATAAAAAAGCCAAGTTTTGACACAGATATACACTATAATTGCTTCAAGCGCATATACAACTTGTTTCAACGGCCTCTTGCAAGCGAGTTGGCTAAACTTCAAGTCGTTGTAACGAGCGGAGAAATCCCTTGCTATCAATCTACACGTAACAGAATACATGCTCTGAACTGCAATTTTACAGCTGTGAGAAACTTAACTCTTTCGCTCCTGCCTGCATTGCGAAAAAAATGTCCGCAAGGTAGCAGAGCGAAAAACTGTCATAATTTGCCATAATTAATCATCATGAAATACCCCAAGTTTGTTTGTAAATCATTACTCATCTGTTTACTTCTACAACACTTGTAACCTATCGTTGAAATCTCTATTTCGTGAAGATTTCAAATATGATAAAAACAAAAAGAATTTTTTTTGTTTGAATATGCAAATTAGCCCCCCCAATGGGTGCTGAGTTGTCTTCAAAGTTAAAGTACCCTTACCTCAAAGATCACTACAGATTTTATTTTCTACCAATTTTTTTAGAAATGATCGCTAGATGATGCTAAGGAAATAAGCTTTCAAGGTACATCAGCCAAAACTTACCAAAAAGCCTAGGTTTTCTACAATTTGCAACTTTCTAAGACCCATGACGTTTTTGTTAACCGGTACTGATCGGTACTAAATTTTGTTAGTTAAATGTAGTACCTAAAATATGATCAGTCATTATCTGCTAGAGGTTAGCCTAAACCATGTAACATTAAGTGTTTTTGAAAAGGGAATTTCTTCAAGATTTAGAAGATATCAAGTTTAAATAGAATATGCTGTCACTAACAATGAAGCAAAAGCTTTTTTACACCCCTCCAATTTGTTGAGAAAAAAGGGAGATACAGCAAATTTTGATTTAGAAAAGCCAAATTTCTGCTTGCTTTTATACTTTTATTTTAGTTTCTGTCTCCTTAGAAACTTGATACAAAGTGGCGACTTTAGTGGTGAAACATTTGCAATTTATTTTATCTTTTTATAGGGTGTAGTTTTTGTAAAAATTACAATTTAGTGAAGGTAAGTGAAAAAATTTTTGTGGGTTTTGAACTGATATGATGTACAGTACCCGTTTTTGATCAGTAAATATCATATAACGTTTTGTCTAGACATTTAAAGTTATTTATTGCTGGAAAGCAAATTTCTTTAGCTTTCAAATAAGACCGGTATTTAGCAATATATCATAATTTTGTTAAGACTAAATCTAGTTTTTTCTACTTACCATACAAATTTGTTTGGAGGGGTTTTGAGACCCCTAAAAAATTTGAAAATTTTAATACGTAAATTTTATCATTATTGCTTAAAATTTTGTCAAATGATGCCCCAAAAAAATAGTTTTCAGACTGTGCTAATGACAAAGAATTTGGTTTCGTAGTAAACATGTAATCTCAATTTGATTTTAAGGTAATTGGCTCTTGCTGAGAATTTTGAAATTTTGTCGTCTGCAACTGGGCTCTTGGTCTTTTTAACTCTTTTTGGGTGAGAAAATCCAAAGGTTAGGGCACAAATTGTATATTTTCCAATGCGTGAGTAATTAAGCGTGATCTTTTGAAAATTTTATGAAAATCGGTTGAGAAATAAAGTCACAAATCCATTTTTAGTAAACTAATTTTGTAATTCAATTTTTAAAAATTGAGGAAAACAGGAGATCATCATTTGATGACTGCGTTGTGCAAACCCAAGTTGAAAGTATGTTCTAACCTTACCATGGTACAAAGCTTTCTGAAGTCTTCTAAAAAATGTCATGAGTTTTAATTATTTGTAATTGTTTGAAGTTTCATATAACTAGAAGACTTGGTAAAAAGTGGTAGCGTAACGTAGCTCGAATGTACATCGCAAATGGATCATGATCTGTTAATAACGTATTAATTTAATTAAGGCATCATGTTAAGGCATCAGTTGAAAGGACCGATGGCGGAGTGGTATAAACCGCATGAAGCAATTCATGTGATCGTCGGTTCAATACTTGAGACCACCTGAAGAGTTCTAATGGGAACGAAACCGGTCGTGGAAATGGTATTTTATTCAACTGATTGCAGTTAGCCTATATGCCTTAACATCAATTAATGAAATTAATATCTGAACAGGTTAACACCAGCTCCTATAATTCGCATTCATAATGTAGTTCGGTATGTATTTAACAAAAACACCGAAGAGATTTTCAGTCGTTTAAAACCTTGAGGTTAACAAATGCTGTGAACCATCCAGTTTTCATTAAATGATTGTCATTTAAAAAAAGACTAACCGTGAGCTTTTGGTTTCAATCAGTTACGTTGCGTAAAAGTTGGAAGCGAAAAGTAACTGTTTATGTATTCTGTATTGCAGGAGTGGGCAAACTGCGGCCCGCGAAAGCCTCAAGCAAATAATATCAAAAAATTAATTAATGTAGAAGAACGTAATTGGGTGCATTTTTCTCATTGATCGACTTTGAAAATTAAATGTGCTTGCATTTTCAATTGAATAAAACTACTTTGATTCATTTGTCTAATAATTGTTGGTTTTTAATGTTATACTAAGTTTAAAATGCAAACCAATTTTAATAATATACCAATGCGTTCATTGAAAAGTGCGGCCCTCAGCTAGCTTCCGTGACCGCGATGCGGCCAGCAAGCCAAAACAATTGCCCAGCTCTGCTGTATTGTATAAAGCATTTCGATGACTCGAATTGAACAGCAATCAAACTAATAGATGCTCATTTTGCTTTTTGTAGTTAATTGAACTTTTCAACCAAAATTTTATGTTGGTACTAAAATTTGATGCTTGCTTAATTTCCTATACCTCGCACAGCCAACCTATTTCTCTTGTCAAAGAGCAAGCTCGGCTATTCGAAAGGGGCGGCCGCAAATCATTTAAATTTTGGTTGGCTAAAATGGCGAAAAGTACTCCAAGAGGGCCTCGAGGAGCCAGAAAAGCGCCAGTGTCCAAAGAAATTTTTTCACCCAGTCTTCTGAATAAAACTTTGGTATCAAATAATCAACAATTCTTATAGCCTGTGTTAGTCTTAGGCAATGGTGGTATTGACCCAGACAAGATGCTCACGTTGGGTTCGCGTTGGACCAACGTGACACCTATTGTTGGCCCAACGTCGTTGGGCACTAGTGTGCCCGCGTGGTTTTGCTCATGGATCCAACGTTGTACCCACAAATTAACTCCTGTTGGGCCAACGTATCCTACTGCCGTCCGCCCAATGATGGAAAACCGCGTTGGTCCAATGTGGTTTTACTCATGAGCCTAACGTTGCACCCACAAGCTAATTACAGTTGGGGTAACGTGGTATACTTTATTGACCCAATTTTATTAATAGTGGAGGACCGCAACCGGCCCAACGTACCTTGCTAAGCGCTATCTTAGCGAAAATCAAGCCACATCGCAGCAGCTTTGCAAGTAAAGACTCGCCAAGGACGTTTTTAAAGACCACCTCATTTTCGAGCAAAACCAAAAAAATCCTCCCCAAACTTCTGATTGTACTGGATGTCGGTTACTAGCCTGCTACCATAACAGTCAATGCTGTTCTTGAAATTTTATGATCTCATGGAGCCAGTTGTTAAAAATATAATTGCTTGCTTAAATTATTAAAACAGTATGAATATAAGTATTGTTACGGCAGCGTAATGAGTGGAACTGAGCACGCGCTGACGTTACAAGGCGATTCACGTTTGATCACTCGCTCGCTGATCATGCCTCTCTATGATTAACAGCTTCACAAATAGATGTTGTACATTGAAGCTAATACGTAATCGGAAATGGAGACAAAATGAAAATTGTTGCTCACGAACAGAAATTTACAGCCAAACGGTTTCCTATAAAGAAATAATTTCAAATAAAAACCAATCTAATTTTGTTATTATGCGCCAAACTCACAAAACTATGAAACACCAAGCCCAACAAATAACATGAGTAGCGAGACTTTCGAGCGCTGGCAGACAATTCAAATGCGAAATATCTCGGGTTCGGAAAACACTGAGGCCCACAAAGCCTACAAACGGGTATCGTATCACGGTGGAGATAGAAGCCTGCACTCTGCAAATACAAAAATGGGTACATAATGAAGTAGTAATCAACGTGTAACTTGACCTGGTTTGCCTTAGGGCGCAGCCGCGTTGATTGCCTGTGCCTTGTTTGTTCGCGTGTTAGTTGTTGCAGGGCGGGCTGTGTTTGGATTGTTTGGTTGACGTACTTTATTGGTTATAGTTATAGTTGTTAGTCATTCTTTATTTGATTTAGACCATGTGTAATTTTAAGTTTGTTTAAACTAATAAAAAGTGATGCTAAATTAGTTTTCAATTTTATTGTTTTTTATATTTTTATAGTTAGCGTTGTTTTTCTTTGATTGATGTACGCGATCTTTTTATGCCACTTTCTTTAGTTACACCGCTTCCTTTATCTTTTCGTTTGACCATTACGTATCTCTTTTCTTCTTTCCTTATACCTCATGACAAGCCTTCAAAATACCATTTTTTAAAACATTTCGTAGAATGGGTGCATCAGCATTAACCAACTCCTTAACTTCCTTAGAATTTTGCTTTGATATTGTTGTCTTTCAACTTCCAAACTCTCCTTCTAACAGTATGTTTGTTGTTCATCACTTTCTTCAACTTTTTTTTGTTTATGTGTGCTGTCAACAACCGAGGTTGCGGTTTCCGGGGGATGGCTTTTACTTCTTTCAGTACTTTCTGTGGTTTATACCAACCACCATAGAAATAATCTTAGTTTTAGTTCCACCATAGAATTAATCTTTGCTTTAGTTCCACCCACACTGTATCTCATTTTCTTCTGCTCTCTCTTTTGAAATTATATTTTTGCCACACACATCTCGCAAAACTTGGCATCCCCTTGCTTGCCTCCAACCTCAATTTTTTAGATCAAGGGGTCCCAAGCCTTATTTTGAAACATAGTCTGGTACTCAAAAGTATCCTCTTACAGCATGTTAGGTAAACGGTCTCGCTATTCTATCCCGGTGAAGTTCGGCAAGAATGGTTAATGAATTTTTTGATATCAGGTTCTTTGCTGTATAACTGCTTAACCATGACCGAAAAAATTGACATGATTGCATATTCATCAGAGATTTCGGTCAAATGACCAAAATGAAATTTTTGGAAAAAACCTCGGTCATTAGTGTCGCGCTTCCCAAAGAGTACAAAAGATAAATACCAGTCTGCGATGTGTGAAAGCTGGTAGGATTAAATTCAATTCTTTGATCTTTTTCGATATGACATTTACTAGTGGTCCATCGATGCTAAATAAATAAATTGAAAAAATATATAAAAAAATGAATTGAAAAAATGTATGTATCGAAAAAAATTTTTGTTGAAGGTTTGTTTTCCTAAACATTGGCGCAACAAACTTGCAAGAATGCTCCCATCGGGCTTGGGCGATGATGTCGATATCCAATGTACATGTAACTCCGCAGGAAGAAATGGAAAGGTAACATTGTATAAAACAAATATATTGATGCTTTTAAGGTAGGTTTATTACATGATCTTCATTTCTTTACATCCCATAATCTTATATCTATTTGTACAACTACAGAATAAACATTAAAACCACAACGGTCTGTTTCGCCTTGAGGCTCATCAGGCGGTACATCTTATTCAAATGCATATCATAATCTTAAACATTTTTACTATTTATAAGTAACTAAGGCACGTAAGCTAAGTAATTTATTATCTATTCGCAGTGGCGTACACAGGGGAGAGTTCTATGCGCAAGCCCCTCCCCTTCAGAAAGAGTTAAATGTCATTTCCAGCCATTATTTGCAAAGAGTCATTCTCGCGCCTTCCCCTCTCAGAAAAATTTTAAGCGTGAGTTTCAGCCATCATTTTTGTAACGGTAACACGCATCCCTCCTAATTTATCCTTTACCAAAAATAAGTTCTTTGCCGCCACCGTCCCGTAAAATTTGCAGAGAGCCATTCCCGCTCCCCCCTCAATAGATTTCTGCATACTCCCCTGTCTGCTCTCATTGCTCTCAGCAGGATAGAAGTTTTCTTAGAATTAAGCAGAAGAATTAAAAAAGTTTTCTTAATCGAGCTTTGTTAAAAACCGAAAACTGAATATGTTTCACTGCTATGTAGCCTATAACCTGGCATATATGTATTTGTCTTCTCCCAACGAATAACCGTAATAACAAGATGCGGTTCTCGTGATGTACTTCTCTCTAGGGAAGTTTTAGATCAAAGCAAGGTTTTGATATCTGTAGTCTGTCATCTTGATTTATTTGTATAAATAATTGAAGATGACATTGATGTGGGCCTGTAAGTGGTTCGCTGAACTGGAATACCTGCATCAGATTGCAAAAGCAAACCGTTACAAGAAGGCATAACTTAATACGGCTTTGGGAGGCACTAATAATAGTTAAAGAACCCATATAAAATACCTTTTTTTTACAGGAGCTGCCCAACAACATTTATCAACTGCAAAATCTACAATAAAGACACAAAAGTAAGTGAGAGCAAATGGTTGCTGTGTGTCAGAGACGGAGCATTCCACGATCGATAAACGTTTTCTTAAGAACAAGAGCAGAACGCTGCTTAGTTGTTTCTCGAGAGCAATGAATGCACATTTTTTAAAATCTTAATAGACATGTCAGTTTTTCAGATCTTTGTGTGTGCTTGCTTACATATAAATGTAGGCTATGACAACGTATTGTTAAATTTTGTGACCGATTAGGCGGACAAAAACCGTACCATGCTGAATTATTGTGCAATGTTTGAAGTCCAGATGAGAAAGCCTCTGTCAATGACGATTATCTTGCCTAAAATTAATTTTACACTCATATTGGAAAATATACCTTGAAAAGTGGTTCTTCTATTCAAAATTAAATTAAAATCTATGTGGAGAGACCCATCTTTTTATGGCAGAAATTTTATCAACAATAAATCTAAAATTCATGGGCTAAAATCCATATAGCTCAACCAGAAGAACAGATGAGTGGAGAAAGAAATAATGGGACATTGCTTGAGTCAATGGATGCTCCAATTTTTTCGGATAAGTTATCAACCACATCATTGCTCTAAAGTCTAAATCGAAGAGTGTTGAGATGCTTCTTGCATGTGAACGTCTTTGAGCTGTGACAATGTGTTCAAGGTCTTGGGAATTCCTAACTGAGATTTTGAAACAAGGAAACATGGGGGCGTGGTTGGAATGGTGAAAACTGACTTGTAATCCGTCAAAAGGAGAATGAAGTTCAATTCAAAGCTGTACACAGAACACAGCACTAGGCTGTGTTTTGGAGGAGAGGCTAGGTCATGACCCTGCTTTAGCCTTCGACACTGTGAAGATATATCGTGATTGGATTAGTTATGCTTGGCTGTCTTCCTCGGTACAGTGGGCCTTCGAGAACGCTCTTCTGCGTATTGCTGCTCACGCAGCAATATAGGAAAATTATCGAGCTTTGGTAAGTTGGTTGGCACTGCCATAAAGGATGACAAAAGTGGCAGCATCAAGAAGTTTGGTGAATGATGCATTGGCCTCCGGGTGAGAGAGAGAGAGTGATTTAAAGGAAGAGAAAGGGAAACAGTTAAAATCAAAGTGTAATTGAAAGACAGTTTGGTGGGCTTTGCCGTAACTAAAAAAGGGGGGGCTACTGAGGGATTCGATCATTGGCGGGATAGGAATAGTAATATAGATGGACAGATGATCCGAGCCTAGATCCGGAGGGAAACGCCATTCACATCGGGAAGCGATGGAATCAGGCACCATAGACAGCTGGAAATAAAAACGCCTGCTTGTTGAGTGGTGGAACGGGGTCGGGGTATCCGGGTCGTTCAGAAAAATAAGTTTCCGAGTTCGGAAAAATAAGTTTTGCTATTAATGTGTGCCATCTAAGAGCGTAAACCTAAAACTACAATAACTTACAGTAGCTTAGTAGGCTAATCTGGTAATTAGATGAAATAGCTTAGGCCTATAGATTTGGCTGTAATATGCAAATAAATACTTAACCTACTCAAACTAAAAAGAAAAGAAGAATATGCTACTACCACAGTCTCTATATTAGAGACTGTGCAACTACTCAACTTTGCGAAATGCATGAATCGCGAAAGTGTCCTGTAATGATTTGAGGGCGGGATCTCGAGT
This sequence comes from Trididemnum clinides, assembly GCA_963675345.1. NCBI lineage: Eukaryota > Metazoa > Chordata > Ascidiacea > Aplousobranchia > Didemnidae > Trididemnum > Trididemnum clinides. The sequence continues at coordinate 5,609,808 of OY776300.1, forward strand.
ACTGTGACACAGCGTCGCGTAGCAACGCGGCTGGGTTTCCAGACTGATGATATAGAGACGGCGGTTTCACTTCAATCGAGCCAAACAGCATATTGACATTGTTAAGTGGTGTCAATGTATTTTTTGTTGTTTTTTTTTAATTTGTATATACAGTAGTGTCTAACCTACGTTCTGTAATCGTTATTCGTGATTTGTTAAATGTAATTGGTTTACTGTCACATGATTTACTCGCTTTGAGCAGCCTACGACTGCCCTCGTTTGAACTGGCAGATAGTCAAAAACTTTGAGATGATACTAGTGTTGCTTTCTGGTTGGAAAACCATTTCTAAAATTGATTGACTAGTGTGAAAGACTGCAAGAGGCTTGTGACCGCCTGCAAAAGAAAACTTTTGTAAACCGAATCGAATCGTGTGCAATAAAAAAAAAATCGAATAAATAAAATTTAACTGGCGAAGCCAATATCTGCACATTGAAGTCAGTAATCGCGTTTACGGGGCTTATGTTGACCAGAGGTGAGCAGGCGCACCGAAAAGAATTAACAGACATCACAGACTTAGTTTAAAACGTTCAACAAAAAGAGGATGAGTAGAATGCTTCAAATGCTTTAAAAAAGAATCGCTTAATTGTCTCACCACCAGTTCAGCTTAAATCGTTGTGGAATTTTTCATCGGAAGCACCTTGTTACTATCTCCCGAAAAAGCTTTAAATCGCGTTTCTACGGTCAGCACTTTTAGAGAAAATAAAGTCTGCAATCAACTGTTAACTGTGATATCATCTTATACTTCGAAGGGTTGAAATTTTTGCAAGTTGCTAAGTTGATGGTTGGCTTTTGTTTCGGCAAAAAATCGTTTTCCTCGGTCCAGAAATACAAATTTTAAAAAGTTGTCTTTGATTATGACGTCATCGTGATATGGGCCTGATGGCACTCACTTTGAGGCGGTGATCAGTCGTTTCAGGTTTTATGTTTGTACGCCTGGTAGTTAAATTACACGTAGAGGAGCAAAGCCAAACGCACTGGCCTACTTTCACATCAACGCGCTCACGTACAGACATAGCTCCGGTTTATATACTAAATTTAGCGAGCAAAAACTGGAGCCAAATGACGCAGTCAACCAAACATTTCCGAGAAAAGAGAAGCAAAACTTTTATATCTTGGATCAGATTTTTTATGACGGCATTTTTTTACTTTTGTTCAGAATCAGTGGTATAAGCAAGTTAAAAAATGTTTGCTGAGGTAAAGCTTACGTGATTATCTTTTCTAGAGGTCATTTAAAGACTTTAGGAAAAAACATTGCCGTATAAAACTTTGGGAATGCAATTGCCCCCTTTGCTACGCCCTTGACAAGAGCAGTAGCCTGGCTTGTTTGTTAACAAACTAATGTAAGCTTGAAAAGATCAAACAAAAGGCATAATATTAAGCAATGTAGAAGATTTGACTTTACTTTCGGATTTATAAAATCTTCAAAATCAAAAGGTATAACAAAGCAACCAATTGATAACTCACGTACCTTGCCCAATTAGCAATAAACAGTAGTAGGCCTATTTCTTGAATTTGAAATTCAAACAAAAAATGGCCCACTTCAATAGAAAATTAGCAAAAATAAAATCTTGAATTCAAAGCTGTTTTTTTGCAGTAGCGTACCGCATTTCAGTTCAACAAACATCAAATCTTTAGCATCTCCTGAACCAAAAGTTGTAACTACTCAGGTAAAGTTGCTTTCTAAAAATGAAACTATTTAAGTAAGCACTGTAATTGAGAAATGCTGTTGGCTAGACCGATGCTTGCAAACTAAGTGTATTATACACACCTGGGTGTATCTGAATGTCATATGAGGTATACAGCACATGCACGGGTATACCTAAATGCATGCACTGGCGCTACACCGTCAGCAAGACGAAGTTTTTTAAAGTGTAGGATCTTTTTTGTTTGGAGATCAAGCCTGTACAAAATGATGAGTGGTAGACCAACAAATTTTTCGGAAATCGAAATTACGTGTACAACGACAAAAAGTTAAAAAATATTGTGTTACACCAGAAAGCAGCTCATAAATATCAAATGATTTGCATTTATCAGATTTTTTGCCACAAACCGATAAAGCAACGGCAAATGATAAAGATTTGGACTGCTACTACTAAAATTAAGGTTTCTTTTCACAAGGTTTCGATTTTTTCTCTGTTTCTTCTTTTGTTGGTTTAGTTGAAGCATGACTTTCTTTTTTTCTCGTATTATCAGCGTTATTTTCTGGAACTGTTGCAAGGCGATTTCTACCATAAATAAATAGCATATGATATTTACTAAAAGTTATCATCAATATTATGAGCCAGGCCGATAGGTTTTATTTGTAAAAATAATTCAATTGTACAAGAAAAGTTCAGTTGCCAGCTTGTTCCTTATTTTCTGACTTAGTCTACCGGTACTGCTGTAAATGGATTATTTTTGGTTTATGTACAAATTTTCTTCGGGAATAGAGCCCAAGCATTAACCCAGCTTTAAATTAGTTTTAAGAATCAAAAGTATACTAATATATGACCCACAACCGGAAAATTTTCGGTTGGTCGAGAGTTCAAATCGATGTTTTTGTTTTTTCTTAATTTGAAGATTTTTTTGGAGATCTACATTCGAAAACTGGTGAGTTGTACATTTTTTGCTGTTATCATACCGCTTGAGAGCACCGCTCTTTATCCTCCCCCCTAAAATATGCCACTAATTGTTATTACTAGATAGCGTCCTGCAGTCTTCATTGATTATGAATTATTGAACAAAAGAAGAGCACGCTACAACAATAAAAGTCCTTTTGAATTATTTATAATTTAACGTTTAGTTTGCGTTGATTTTGCCTTTTTTTATGGAGAGGATGCGTGAGAAACCCCCTAACTTTAGGCTATGACCAATAAATCCTATTGTTACGGGCGAATGAATAGGCAAGGGCACATTGCAGAACCAATGTCTTCTAGCAGCAAAAAAATAAATGATGCTATATGTACTTTATTGAGATTAGTTTTGCATAGCTTTGTTTACCGACAGTAAGCTGCAGCACCAGAATTTTATTTACACCCTAAGGCAACCGGTGTAGATTGTGGGTTCGACAAAAACAATAGTTCTTCACGGGTGCTGTTATAAGGAGGTGACGTAGGCTTACTAACCACGACTAAAACTCATGTTTTTTCTTCCTCAGGATCAGGGGGTGGGTTTATGACCAAGAAACTTTAGAAGCCAGACAATTTTTCAAGGCCTGAACCAGAGGTCGTATAAAGAAACAGAGTCGCGAAAAGAGTTTAGCATAACACTCATTGAGACTAAGATCTATATCTAGGAATAGAACTCTGTATGTATTTCTTTCCATATTATATGTTCAAAGGGATGAGATCCCATTTAGCTGCATCGGGTTCTTACTGGATGATTAAGCGAATAAGCTTTACAATTCGTTATTACATACAAATTACAACATCTTGGCATAACAAGAAAATATTTAATTAAAAATCATGAATCGGCTAATGTTTGTTAGGGAAAAAAATTTTTTTTAATTTTTAGGTTCATCATCCTTACCTGGTTGGTGATTGGTTGTCATCGGAATGTGATTTGCCACGTGATTTCTGGTTTCTTGAGTGCTGAGCAGCGCTTGTTGCATTCCAATCATTTTCGATTTCGTCTTCGTCGTTGAAATCGTTAGTTTCAGAATGAAAGCCTGGAATCATTTTTATGAAAAGAAGCCAATGGATTAATTACTTCCGACCAAGTTCACTCTTTCCAGTACGTTTTCAGCTTTTACCCATTTTTATTCAACAAATACCATAACAGAAGATATTTAGAAATTGGTTTTGGAAAAGAATCAGAAAAAGTCTTCAGCACTTGAAGTAGGTGCAAATCGTTAGGTCTACCGAACAAAGTAGGAGCCCATTTTTGGCCTCGGCTTTGCAAACTCAGCAAGCAATTCCAAGGATCGGCCAATGAAATGCATTCATACATGGCTTGTGTTACAAAACATGAAGGTTGAAGTTTTCCTGCAAAAAGGATACTTACTATTTTTCTTCTTTGTACTCGAATCAAAACCGAAGTGTATTTCGTAACGCGCGAAAAGAGTTTACTTCTGCTTTTTACAAAACGGAAACAAAAATAAACTTTGTGTAAATGCAGTTTGCTATAGAAGTAACATGAGACTGTACCTGGAAAATCTTCCGGAGATTCATCTTGACTAATAGGGCGCCTGAAATGTTTTCTTCGATACTTTCGTCGATCGTCTACCAAAACAAGAATTAAGGCCTTCCTAGTCTACAGTATAGCCTATGCTCAATTGAATCGTTTAAAATACAATCCTACATTTTGCTGCAATCACTTTTGTATTGGTCAAAGCTATAAAATACTTTTTGTTTTTATTTTCTGCTCAAGGTGTACGTTAACAAGGCGCTTTTTCTTCAGACTTAAAAGCAGCTCCACACATAAACAACTTCCACATTCAGCCTAAGATGTTTGGATTGAGAACTTCTTCAACTCATCACTGGAACAGAATATTGAGACGACTGTAAAGAAATCTCGTGGTTTCTAGCGTGCAGTCACCCAGACGTATCGCTTTGTTCATTGCAAGCCACAAGTTAGCTTGAACCCAAGAATGGTGAGCAAACGGCGGTTTCGCTCGGCTCTACCGCACGCTATGTAACGCATCAAACTCTCGACCGCAGACTTTTGATTGCCAGTTCGGTGCGCCATCGATCGCCCTACGCTGCCAACCGCATATGCATGTGGTAACATCCCGAATATGATTTGTCCATCTTACCTGGTGGTGTATGTCGTCGTTGTTCGCTCCAAAAACCAGGATCCGCCAAATGATTGAAGTTTTCCCCAAATGCTAACCCATCGGAGGTTATAATGTGTCTTGTATTCTTATGAGGTCTGCAAATATTAATCAAAACGAAACCGCAAGGCCAAAAACTTTAGAATTGCTAAAACCCTCACGTAGTTAAAAACAGGGGTCACGTACCTTAAAGCGGTTCAAAAGGGTGAGTATGATTTTGGTGGGGTTAAAACCCAGAAACTCATGCCAACGCTCTACCATAACAGCAACAGAATACCAACTTTTATGTTGTCAATTTGCCCTTACAGTGTTAGCACCCAGCTATTTTCTGTTTACGAACAAGTTTTAAGACTTAAAATATAGGAATGTGAGGGTTGTTTAGGTACCAGAGTTACAAGAGGTAACCTTTTTGTGAAGATTTGTATTCAAGTATAGTTGATAATTAAGGCCACTTACCATGGAGCAGTTCCAAAGGTTAAAAACGTTTCTGGTGGGATTAAAACCCACTGCTTCCTGATTGCCTTAAGTACGAAATATCATTATGTTCTTCCATTTGAGCCACGGAATATCAGGCTTGGTATTTTACGTCAATATTTTTCTCTATGCCCTCATATTACCTCAAGTCTTGGTTCACAAACAGCAAATAGCTGGGTGCTAAGGTTACAAGGGGAAATTAGCAGTACATAGTCTTGGTATCTCACAGCTCAAGAAGTAGAGTATGCGACCAGCAGTCAGATATTAGTGGGGTCGAATTTCACCGGAGTCGTTTTTAGCTTTTTGGTCTGCTCTATGATAGGTAATCCTAATTATGAGCTACTTAGGTACAAAGCTTGTAATCCAAAATCTTCATGTTGTCATTCACATTGGGATGAATGTTAGTAAGTTAGAAAATAGTGGCTGATGCTGATGACAATTACCAACTATTCAACAGATTAGAAGTGAAGTGATGATACTGGTCAAAAACGGAAATTTACTTTCATTAGTTTTGCATGCAACAATATCAAAGTAATTGTAATTTAATGAAAGTCCATGGATAGTCACGAGCAAAAAGTTTAGGGAGAGGGGGAAATTCAACTTTCCTTACTTTGTAAATATTTTTTAGAAAACTACAAATAGCTTATCCTTTTTTTTTATTAAACAACCGCCTGAAACCATTTCTTGAACTCGCTTTGATCGCTGATGACTTGGAAAAGCCAACACAGTGAACTAGTTTTCCTTGATTTTGCATCATCGAACTTGGGTAATTTATACTTTACCCAAAGCAGCTTACTTGTAGAGAGCCATAAAAAGATCGACTGCTTCCCTTGCAGGAAGTGCCATCACTGTAACAAGGCCGGGGTCCTGGTCCATAGGAGGAAGCGGGCGGATCCTGTTCTTCACAAAACTGGATTTATGCTGAAAGCAATTAACTGCGTAAAAAGTCGTTGAGAAGCAAGATTGTTTAAAATGCCAAACCTTTTTGGATCGAAATTGCAGTGCAAAGCCGATTGAACGAAAGCAAATAATGAAAGAACCAATTGACGCCAGTAGTTCGACCATGCTCACGCTTGCTGTAATACCCGCGATAACAAGCTGGGCACAAAATAAATTCATTGGTACAGGCTCACATTAAAAGTGTAAGGAAGCAAGAAAAGACAACCCCTGACTTTCGCCTTTATAGTTTGGAAGAACTTTTGCAAAAGAAGAGTAAAGAGAAAAACTATTTTTAAGAAAGCTTAGGTGAATACTCGTTCATAGATACCATGTTGAAAGTTAAGAAAAAAAATAAAAATTGCAGCAAAAGGTAATATATTAAGTTTTGGAATAGTGAGACAAAGAAATGGCAGGAATAGTAAAAAGCAATCAGAAGCTAAAAATTTGCAACTATGCAAAGCACACATTTCAAGGGAACTTTAAATCCGTCGCTAACGTATCCCTTTTGATATTAACCATTACGTAGCACCGCCGACGAAACCAACATAGCTTGCTATCGGTCAGTGCTTCAATTTAACTATCAATTTTTTCCAATAACTCACTCGCTTTGGTACGACTTCTATTGACGACTCATTTACAACTGCCACCACAGAAAAAGCAAAAATTGATAAAGCGAATAAAAATGCAAGTCCAGCAAAGAGCATATACCAACTGATCAGGCGTCGGCTCTCAGTTTTCATTACAGCAATGGATAGAATTCCACAAATAATAAACTGAAAGACAATTTTACAACTAGTTGATCGATTTGTTTTTCCGGACAGATAGATGCCAGAGTATTTTTGACACCTTCGTTGCAACGGGATGCCAGGTGAACTTCGATCAGAAGCTTCACCTTTCAGTGAGAAAATCATTTTTAATTTTTGTTTTAAAACAAGACTATGCAGCCTAGATCCCGCAATCAAAATTTTATGACCCGCAGAGTGCCGTGGTTCTTAAATACATCAAGAGATAAATATTGTTAGAACAGCTTCAAATTTCTCATTATTAGCAACTTTGTCTTGTAATAGAGCCGATTTTTGTCTTGTAATACAGCCTGGCAATAGAGCCGATTTTTATTTCTATGGTCGTCATTTTAAATAAATAGAAGACGAAAAATGTAAATCTGGCGTGCAGTTTAATTTGGTTAAACGTATTTAGCCCGGCTTTGCAAAAAATTGTACGCTCCTGTTTCAAAGCAAGTAGTTTACCCTGAACGTCTATCATGTTACTTGCAATGTCATTTTACAATTAATATTTACTTTGGTCAACAAATTATTCGCAGAAGCAGCAGCTTGAAACCAAATGGCCAAGGCCCAGTCAAAATTCAACATTTTATAAATTTAGAGCTCTGCATGAGCCAAACACGGTGTTTGATCATCAATCGTGGTTTGGAATCGTGTTAGGTGTTTATAAAACTGGGAAAATCTTGTTATTGCACTATTGGGTGGGAGGTAAATCTACCTTTTTATTGGTGACATCGGCTTAGACAGGGCTTATTTATCTTCCTTTTTGGGTGAAGCTACACTTTCAAAATTAAGTGGGCCTGGGTCTTACTTTAATTTTTGAAAATTACCTCATTGTTGAAAATGATTGTAGGTGCTTGGGTACAGAGAGTTTTTGAAGGAGGAGCAGATAAACTATAAACGTAGTCATAAAAGATCTTTTTAGAGCTCACTTAGAGTTTTGCCAGAGATGGGTTTTTGAGGGTAAAATGAACATCAAAATGTTTTTGGAGGTTACCATTGTTGTGAAGATTAAAGGGGATGCTTTGGCGCAATTCTCCTAAATATGTTGGTGATTGATAAGCCGGCCAATGTGCCTAGATTTCAAAAATATTTCTCGTCCAAGCTGATGCATAAACTCATATTTTGGCTTATGCAAAGAGGATCTACTGGGAGGCACCGTCAGCTAGCAAAAAATTAAGCTCAGGCTGGCTGTGAGGTAAAAGATTTACTCACAGTTAATGATGCCCAGATTGACAATCCAATAGTTCCGAAAAAAGTGCCTTCCCAGCCTTGAGTAAATTGAAGACGCGTCCAAACTGCTGCGATTCCAATGACAACACTCGCCACCCAGCAGGCTAAGTGAACAACTGCAAGTGTGGATAACAGACGGATGGATCCCTTTAGAAGTGGCTGGATTACTTGGGATCTAACGCGAGGCGATTCGCCTTGAGTTTTTGGTCTTGGCATGATCATTCAAATATGAAGTCAATCTAACAGCTACTAGTTACATTTTTATACTGCTGGAAAACTGAAGCTCTTATGTCCTGCTTCACTCAAATTTTAAGAATTAAAGATTGACTTTGCAGGCCTTTCAATAAAGACGGTTGATACCTAATACTGTAGTAAAAGGAAGACAAAAGCTAAAATTAATCGCAATTACTTTTCAAACTTCATGATTGTTCTTACTGCTAATCGGTGTACTGTGGTGGACAATAGGGACGCTTCCGTTTAGAATAGCATGTCACCGAAAACCTGGACTCACACCCCAAGTGCTAATCGTAAGGTTAGGTCAGAGCTGAAACCTGCCCCATTGTCCCTTCTCACCCCATTATATTTTGCATGAGCAAAGAACCAAAACCTCTTGCAACAGCTTAATGTTCTTACTGGCTGATCAAGCAAGTAACCGCTTATTTTTTCACTTGTCATGAAATCCTTTTCTCTGAAAAGTATGCCTTAACAATAACTTTCTGGATTGTCTATCTAATCAAATATTTCAAAAACATTGTTTTAACTTTTAACTTATATTCGCTGTTATGGTGATATATTGATATAAAAACTCGTTTTATACAACTAGATACAACTTAGTGCTAACAAATCCAATAAATATTTGGTCTCAAATTTCATTCGATACGAAAGACGTTATTGCATTGTACAAATAAAACAATAGGGGGCAAGACAAAGGTTGTCACTACAACTGTTTCATTGATTACATCGCTAATTCATAATTAAACAATAGATAAGCGCATCGAAACAACGAACTTGGAACAGACTATTTGTGTGAAAGATTGCTTTTAACATCACACTCATAAAGATTTTGCTTCATACTGTTTTGGAGGAATAATTAAAATGGTAGCAGTAATCAGCAGACATTTGAATGAAAAGGAAGAAAAATGGTGTTTGAATCCGAATCAAACAGCTATTATGATCTCATTGGTGGAGTAGCCAATTAACAACAGCTTTCGATCTCTCGCCAAATCACTTTCTTTATTCTGTATTAATGTCAGCGTCATTTTTTTAGATAATTTTTTGAAGATTGTCAAGCAAAAACAACAAAAATACACATTCAAATAAAACATGGAACGTTGTAGCAGACATAATTCCTAATTATGGCGTTTTTAGAAATTTTGAGATGGCAAGGCACATGCCAGAAAAAAGTAAGAGGGCGACTGTCTCTCCTGAAAGATATATCAAACCTCTGGCTTTGGTGGAGTTTCCAAATGCTTTATTAAAAAAGTTATAACATAAACTAAACCTCATAAAATACCCCTGTTATTTACCAAATGTTTAGTAGGACATTTTTAAAAAAAGACATTTACCAAAAATAATCTAGCACAAAAAATTTGCCATCATTTTTTGCTGGCTGCTCCCCGGTTTAGAAGTTTTCGGAAAAGGAAGGAGGGAGGAGGTTTTGCCTTTCCTGAACACGAGCTGTTCCTTTCCGGCCTTGCATTCGTTAAGTGTTTTATGACACTCGATTTAACGCGAAGTGTAAATGGATCTGCTCTGAACGCGTTGTTGCTTCTATTTTAACGACAGGCTTATACTAAGCTCAGAAGTTCGATCTAAATTTTTGTAAAGAGTGAAAGGGTGCAAATTGTGCTAAGGCAGAGGTAAAGGAGGGTTCCATTATTTACTGCATTTAAATTGCATTACAGTTTTACGGTTTGGGTGCTTTTATCGACACATGAAACTTTGTAGTTGGAAGTCAAAAAAGAATTTGAGGTTGACCAAAAAAGTGATGTTCTCTGCTGTAACTGAATGTTTATTTTTTAAACTAATATTCAAAAACGTAGGCTGGTATGAATCGGAATTTCAGCTCTCTTAAAGTATGTTAGATCAGGTAAGAGGCCCAAGTGAAGACAAAAGAATCACGATTAATATCACCCAAAATTTTCTTCCAATTTTAAGGTTTTAGCAAAGAAGAGCCCACTTGCGACATTTTTAAAATGTCACTTGGCGAAATCTCATTGCGGTTGTGCCGAAACAATAATCGCTTGAGATCATTGAAGGGATTTCTTAAAGTGCTATAGAATTAAAACAACTAATAGGAAAGCTTTTCAAAATGTTGTTAAACTGCTTAAAGCAGTCACTCATCTACTTAATAGGCTACCTAACACATTACTTTACTCGTAGATTTGCTTTGTTTGATCTTTTCAAACCCAAGCCAAATATCGAAAGATAAAAACAAGTTGAGCTTATCTAAAAATTACACCTCCAAGAAACTATGCTAACTGTTATTGACCAATAAGGACGTATTTAAGGAAAGAAAGTTCAGTTTTTCGCAAAATTTTGAAAAGATTTCTTTTCTCAGAATTTTTTCTGATTACTTTTTGTCTTTTATCAGATCTTCTTATCCGAAAGCCAATACTAAATACAGCAATGTTTACTGAAATGCAATAGTGTCAGTGAAGGCCGTGTGCTGTAAGAACGGAGATTCATCAACCTTACTCTTCAAAAAATTAGACTTTCTTATACCGTATATTGAATCCACCCACAATTAACCCATTGGTACCCACTGTACCCGTTTGGGTACAGAAACAAATTCCAGTTTTAACAAAAAATTATAAATGAATGTCAACTATCTGTTGGTGAAAGTTGTTGTTTATGAGCATACCTTTACCACGTTCACATTTGTTGTGGCTTCACTTATTGACGTTTTGGAAAAATGTGCACGGCATTTTAGCATTTCCGAGATTTTATTGAATATCTGACACCGTGGTGTGTTTTGTTTTTCTGTAAATTATTGGACTGAATGAAATAATTTTCCAGGCTGTACTTATTTGTCATAAATGCTTCTAAATTTGTACGTCGATTTCATATTTTGCCATTCTTTACTGTGTTCGTGTAATTTGCATAAAAAACCAGGTGTACCCGATTGGGTACACTGGGCACTGGTGGGGTGAAACAGTCAAACTTTGTCGGAATGTGAACTATAAGCATTTTTATTACTTTTTTGGAACTTTTTGGTTGTGATGGAACTTCTCAATTCTGTAAGTGATCCAACAGATCATGTTGTCTTTTTGATAACTTCTTTTCAAGTTACGATCTGTTTGTGGCGCTAAAGAACAAAGGATTTAGGGCAACGGGCACTTTTCGAGAAAACCGTTTGCGAAAATGCCCAATCCCGCGAGCAAAGGAATTAAAAAAACAGGAAAGAGGATGGTTGAAATATGCATACGAAGAAACCAATGAAATCTTCATTGCGAAATGGAAGGACAATAGCATTGTTACTTTGGGAACCAACTACGACTCAGTGGATCCATTAAACAGTGTCAAGAGATGGTCCAAAGACATGAAGAAGAACGTCGACACCCAGCGCCCTCACTTATGCAGAGTATGTCCAGGGAATGGGTGGTGTAGATTCACTAGACCAAGCCATCAATGCTTATCGCATTGGAATTCGGAGCAAGAAACGGTGGTGAGTGTTGTGTACCCACATGCTCAATACCTGCATGGTGAATGCATGGCGGCTGTATTTGTTAGCAAATTAGGAGGATCCCATGGATTTGGCAATTTTCATGAGGCATATGACTCGGCATTATTTGCGGGTACAACAAGGTGACGCTCATCGTGCTGCTACTTCCGCAGCAGTCCACCAGAGCATTAGGGAGGAACCATGAGGGCATTTTCCACAGAAGCTTCCCAACAGGCTCCGGTGCCGTCATTGCCACAAACAGGCGCGTTGGAGTTGCAAGAAGTGCAAAGTGACTTTGTGCATAGAAAAGGACTGCTTTGAGGTTTACCATCAGCCTAAATAAGCACTATTGTGGACACAATGGCATTCATAGTACAGGTGCAGTGTTTTTTGACCAAATGAATTGTGTTTCTTCATCATGGTTTGCATACTGTTTTCTATTTCTAATTTTGATTTTTTTATTTTAAAAATATAACTTGTGACAGCATATATGCCCAGTGTACCCAATTGGGTACGCCCCTGTAAAACACTAACTAAGTAGTAAAATCCTGAAATTTAATTAATTATATGCTAGTTATGCTAATATACACCAATTTAGATAAAAACAACTTTAAAAAATATTTTAATTTGGTTTTGGGCGTTATTGAGTTAAGCTAGCGTTAAACAGTTGATTATTCTAGCAACCGTCTCGACCACCTTAATGATTTAGTATCTATCTTCGGAGAAGATTTGTAACAGTTCGGAAGATGAATCACAACAATTTTTGAGTTTTTTCTTGCTTTCGAATCTGTAGGAACTTTTTTGTAAATATGTTTGGGCTGCATCAACTGTTTGTGTCGAAAAGGACAACAATGATTGCGATTATATTTTACAGCTGTTGAAGCTGAAGAAAAAGACTTTGTACTGTTAGTAGTGACCGGTAATTCAATGTCTGACTGCTTTGGCGCAGACTTAAACAAACCGTTATACCGATTTCTTACAGCTGGAAATGTAGTAACAGCCTTTCGGTTCCTTTCTGAATTGCCTTCCGTTGATCTACGATTCGAACAAAACTTTAGTTTCGCACAGGTTTTGCCAAGTGCATTATGAAATTTATGGTTGTATAAATAGCTTTGATTCCGATATCCCAGAAAGTAATTCAAATCCGTACTTTGAAAACTAGGCTTTGGCAAACGGAATGGGGTTGTATTTAAATTAAGTGACGCTGAATCGTAAATTTCAATTTCTGGCTTAATGTAACAGTAAGTATTGATATGCATAAATTCGTCCATTGGTCCAGTCTTATTAACATGATCAAAATTATCAGGGGCATAGCTTCTTCTTGCACTGTTCTTGTACCCGTGACAAGCAATGCGAACTGCATTTGATGTTTTTTTAAGTTTGCTTCTTTTACCACAAGTCGATTCTTTCTTCTGTGAATAAGCTTCTCCAATGCGTTTATATGAAACATTCACCGCTTCGTTAACAAACTTGTCTTCTTCGTTGGCTCGCTTAATGGCACTTTTTATCCGGGATTGTGAAATGTAATCGAACTTACAAAAATCATCACGTTTTTCGTCTGCCATGAACATGATATTGCTACTCATCGCCGATTGTTGGCCATATTTTAATCATTTATGTAACGTAGAGAACAACTACAAAATTTCTGCTGAAGAACAAATATATGTAGCAGATCTATAAAGCAGTGCAGCACGTGGTAATTTTATGAGCCTATAGATTTTTCACTTGTATTGTGCACATATCAAACCTAGAAAAATATTCAATTACCTAAGCACGAATTTCAAAACTTGTCGCATATCTAAGATTATTTACGAAATTGATTTTATCTCATTGAAGCATCATTAGCTGCTTAAGTTTTTCAAATCAATATTTTATATGAATAACGTAATCTAATTCATGATGTGGCAATGAAATAAAATTGATTTTATTAAGTTTATGTACTCAAAACTTATCAACTGAGCACATAATCAAAACAATCCATCACAAATGAAACCAACCAGTGAGTGTCATGGATGACTTCGCAATGACAACGAGGTTCTTGAGATGCAGTCATTTGTTGACGGCGGAGAGGGCAAAAATAATTACAAACAATCGAAATAAAAGGCGATAATTTTGGAATTTTGTATCACATTTTGGCACTTCAAGAGCCTTACAAAATTATTACGAATTTATTGGATTAGCGTTAATTTCTCGAACGACCAGATATACTATAGTGAGCAATTCATTAACCAGTTAGGTTCAAAAACATTAAGGCAAACTAAGCTGCGTCTGTATCTTACCAAAGTTTAAACAGCTTCTTGTTTCAATTTTCCTAACTAAGCTCTTTATATTTCTCTTTACGCTTTGACATTAGGCTATATTCTTACAGGTAGTTCTAAAAGTTGTAGAATTGTAACAATGCTTCTCGTAATTGTTTCTCAAGATATAACCCACTTGAAACGCTTCGCTAAAACTATTGTTAACCTACGGTCAAAAAGTCAAGAGTTATTCTTGATCTAAGTAGTAGCCTACTTCTGATGTATGTAATACGTAGTTTTACATGTTGCAGAATTTTTGAATTCGTGACAACTGCAGTGGCTGATGCAGAAAAATGTTTGGTCTATATTTAAGAGATGTGGTCACACTTAAAATAGTCTGATGACTGGCAAAATAAGACAATATTTTAAGTCATTTATATTTACGGGAGTTCAAAAATAAGGTTAAAATTCTATTTTGAAAACTTTTTAGTCATATCCCACCATTGCAACAAACCACCTTGCATAAAATATTTTTGAAAAATATTTGGTTAGAGGTTATTATCGTCTCTCACTCAATATTTTCATATTTTTGGAGAAATTTCTACAATTTCGTACGGCTGATTGTTGTAGCCTTTTTTCTACCGTGCATATAGAAAGCGTTTGGCATTTTTTTCATCAGCATACCAAGCCGTAATGTAAGAGTATCGCGCAATATGAAATCTGCATTATCAATTTTTGGTATTATGCAATACTATGCAGTTTATGCAGCAGTACAGGAATACCACTTCCACGACCGGTTTTGTTCCTATTAGAACTCTTCAGGAGGACTCAGGTATTGAACTGAGTATTGAACTGAGTCCACCTGAAGGGTTCTAATAGGAACGAAACCGGTCGTGGAAGTGATATTTTTATCAACTGATTGTAGTTAGCCTATAAGTTGCCTTAATATCTATCAACTAATTTAATATCTAAATAGGCTAACATCAGCTCCTGTAATTCGAATTATAACGTAATAAAGGCACTGGCTTGGCTGGGAATCAAGAGCATATTTCAATCAGATCGATTCGTTCTTTCGACAATTTACATTTCAAATTTAACGTTTCGCTCCCCTTAGTTACCGGGGAGCTTATTCAGAAAACGGTAGATGTTAGTAGTGTAACATATAAACTGTACAACATAAAAATATAAAGACAACCTGTATTACTAAACACTAAAATAATTTTTAGTTTTAGTAATACAGGTTGTCTTACATTTTTATGGAAACTTATATTTTTATTTTTATTAACCGATATAATGGAAACATATTCTTCCACTTATGAGACTGAACTTCGGTAAGCTTCGCAGGATTTCCTCCTGTAAAGTACTTTTGTGACTTAGACTAAACCTTAGCTAGTCATGAATTTTTTAATTCAAAAGCTTGAGCTAGTCCGCTGTATTTCTTTTATCGTTTCACTTCATTAGGCCATTTAATTTGTCTTTTTCTTGTTACTGTGTGCCAACAAGAAAAAGAAACTGTACCACTATCATCATATACAGTTGGTATGTGATCGGTTCTCCAAGCAGTTTTTCCACATATGACAACCAGATCAATTCGTTCTTTTGACAAATTTATTCCTCAAAATTAACGTTTCGCTCCTTAACAATGTTGTAAGTTTATATGTTACACTAGTAACATCTACCGTTTTCTGAAGAAGCTCCTCGGTAACTAAGGGGAGCGAAACGTTGATTTTGAGGAATAAATTTGTCGAAAGAACGAATCGATCTAATTGTAACATCGTTACACTCGACAAACGAGAAATGCCAGTTTCTCCACACCAAGCAATCTCTAGCTTCATATCTGTAAGCCATGTAGCTTCACTACAAACCTTGACCAACTCAAGTCGTTTATACAGAACTACCATATTTTTAACATTTTATCTGATTTTTTTCTTTGAATTCATAAAATGAGCAATTAGCAGAAAAATTGTTCACCTATATACAACGGCAAGCTCAACAATAGCAAATGCACGTCACAATCAAGTAAAATTTTACCAAATACATCACAACTTATAAAGCACACAATCGTATAGTCCAGTGGTTCTCAACCGGGGTCCACATGGACCCCTAGGGTCCATGTAATATTAGTCACTAGGGGTCCACCCATCAGTCGATGGCAAGAACAAGCGAAGATGATTGTTCTTATGTCCAAAAGCTATGAAGGGGTCCACCAAGAAAAAAAGAAGGGAAAAGGGGTCCATGGGTAAAAAAAGGTTGAGAACCACTGCACTATAGTCGTAGTCGTAGCACACGGAGAATACTATACTATAGTCGTAGCACACGAAGAAAACCAGCAAAATTACAAATCACTTATACTTTACTTTTCATTTAAAAAAATTTTGAAACGTGATTACTGTGGGCAAACTGGCAAGGTTTTGTCTTGAATATTAACAAAAAAATCTTACAGTATATAGCACACGACAGAACTTTCTGTCGGAAAAAGTCGTTTAGTGAAGAAAAAGTCACAGTAAAACACTCACCACTATTTACAGCAATGATAGTACATTATACCTAGCGTACAAGAAATAACTGTCATCAATCAAAAGATGAATAACAACATAATTGGTATGTCACTAACTATAAATCAAACTCTATTAGAAGCTGTATGATTCAATAAGACTGTTTTCCATAGTTTCCAAGAACTCAAACCAATTCGAAAAGCTTCTTCTTCATCGTTTGAGCTTTCGTTCGGAGCATTATGCAGGAAGATGTACAAACACTGCGCGTGCGCTCAGGCTCGGCTTGGGAGTCTTCCGTTAGACTGGGGCCACCACGACGGGTAGACTACTTAGCCCCACCACCTGTCTGCCACATGAAAATAAAGGCATTCCGTTAGGTGACTTGCCCAAAGACACAACAAACAAGCTTGCCGGCTTGTTCTCCACACTATCCTTATTGTGCTGAGCGCCGAGCAGGGAAGCTGAGAATACCATTTTTTAAAGCCTTTTGGTATGACTCGACAATGGGAATGAACCCCATGTCTACCGAGTGCGAAGCGAACGCTCTAACCACTACGCCATCGCGCCGGTTTCGCAAAGCTGATAGAGTAAAGAGCCAAAAAATTTCTGAAACAACTAGTGTCAAACAGGGGTCCACTGACAAAAGATTCGTGTGTTCAATGGCATATCTAGAAGTTTCCTACCCAAAAATGTACGACTGGAACTCTCTTGTAATGAAACCCAATTTTAAGAAGTTTCAAACAGGACTTAATGGTACCGTGTTCAGTGCCATCCTGAGAGCACAGTCCTAAAAATTCTGGGCCTCCATGTTGCGGGTGAGCTTGGGAAAGAGCCCTAGAGCCCAATATTTAACAAAAAAGCACTATAACACTTCATAGTTTTGTTGGTTGAAATTCAATTTTAGCAATATAGTTTATACAGTGGTCGAGTATTACTCTTGTGTGGTATCAGCTGAAAAGGTGAAAGCTGACAGTTTAACGTAGTTTGATGTGATGCGATTTGTAGGAACAGAAACGTAGTCCTCTTCTTTTGGAACGTTCAGTTCATTTGTAGGCGCTTCATACTTTGAGGTTGAGTCATGTTCGCTGGCCAAGAAGATTTGATTATCGTTGTTTCTCAATTTAGCAGACGTTTTTGGCGTCCAAGCAGCAGTGAAAAAGCTTTTTCTTAAATAACTAGAATGTTTTTGCTGAGTCACAAAAAGGTCGTTTGGTGATTGTGGTGGGGATGTAGAATCATCAGAATAATAAGACCAATCATAAGGCAGTCCTGAATCACCTGATCTGTATGAATCAGTTCTTGATCTTTCATACGTGACATAGCCAGGATCAGCACAGCTGTCTATCAATGCACTGCCAAAACTGTTGCCATAAAATGGCAACAAAGGAATGTTGGAACCAGATAAGCCAGGAATATAAACTTTCTTCGAATGAACATCAGGACTGGAAACTAACGCGTTAGGAGCAAGACTGCTACAAGTAGCTTGCGTCCCGCATTCAAGGTGTTTCCTTAACCCAAATTTTTGTGCATTAATTTTTCGTCCATTATACATGTTTTTTCTGTTACTACTTTCCGATTGGTGCACATTTTCTTCTTGATTTGCATTATATTCAGAGTCTTTACCAACATTCAGAGTTTCATCGATATGAGCACACTTGGTCGGTGTTAATTGATTTGAGGTCTGTGACATACTTGTCTCGTCGGAGTTGCAAGGAACACTATACGTCGGATTGGCAAGTTTTACAACCCCTTCTACTCTGCTTTCATGAGGCATGAATTTAAATCTTGCTTGGTTGACGTCATTGGAAGAAAACATATCATGTCGACTTTGCGGAAAACGTTGAACGGGACTTAACTTTAAACCTGCTCTGGGAAGAGTTTCGAAAGCGTGTTTGAATTGCAAAGGCTTTTCCATTGATTGTAACTTTGTATCAACCAATGTTCCATTTTGATTATTAGCGTTGATTAGTTCTAGATTATTTTGGCATGGCTTGCTACAAATGTTTGGAGCTTTAACGCCAAAAGATCTTCGGGATGTCGACACATCGGCTTCCGATGGACGCAAATCAACGTCTTCAAAAACAAATTTTCCATTTTGGGTTTGCCGCACATAAGGCATGCTCTCGACGTCGTCAGAAGCGCTCGACTCGGAAGCATTTTCGCAAAGAGCACGTTCGGGCGTGCACAATGGCACTCGTTCTGCTTCTTTACATGCGCTAATCATGTCAGCAATCATTTTTTCTGGAACATAGAGAATATAAATATTAACATAGTAAAGGCGAGGTCTACAGGAAAATAAGAGCTCACTCTACTTCCAAGATGTGCAAATATTTCACGTTTTTAAGAGATTTGTATGTTTCTGGTAGATGAAAATCTTCAGTTGCTCTGCTTTTATCACCATAAGATGAAACCCCTCCCGATATCATAATTACGCTTGGAACCAGAGGAAAAAATTCATTTGATAAATCTATTTTATAAATTTTATCCGATTCAAACATAAGCAAAACATCTTTTTGCCCGCAATTTAAATTAACATTCAAAAACTAGCTGATACTTATCAAAGCAAACGTAAAAAATTACGAACCAGGTTTTTTCACTACACTGTCAGGATCCCAACTATCAATGCTCTCCCACGAAAAGTTTTTCTGTTCATCGTTCTCGAGCGATTGAACAAACAGCACGTGTTGCGTTGACCTATTGAAATCATTTTCTTCTATCTCTTTTTTCACTTTGGCCTGTAAAATATGTTGATGTCACATTTTCCTCCAAAGAAAGACAACTTTACCAAAAAACAGGTATTGCTCATATATAAAGTTTAAAAATTCACAAACCACCTTTCTATTTTTAAAAGAGTGCTAATTTCAGATATGAGAATATTGTTTTACTTCACTTTGATAGGTTAGTTCTTTCTTTTTATTTCTAAACAAAACCTAAATTGTAAACGTAAAAACCAGTAAAAAACAAACACTATGTTAACATTGGAAGAGCCGTCAAATTCTCTTAAAATAAATCTTCCACATATTGTCGCACCGTAGCTCAATATTTTGTCCTCGAGTAACGGCGCAATAACGTGAGTGTCAATCTTGAAGTTTAATATCAGCTAGTACCCTGTGTTAGTATCAGCTAGTACGATCCATGTAGCATGGCAAAGCGGAAACATATTTTGCTTTTCAAGCCAACGTTTCAGCTTCTAACCTATTCAGGCATCGACCACAAAAACTTGCACCTATAAACAGCCAACTCGATGTAGTTGCTCAGTCCTCAGCAAAGATGAATTAAATAGAAACGGTTGTTAGTTCCCCTCAAGGGCGTCACGCGTCCCGGGCAATTTCACGCCAACCATTTTCGTGGTGCTTCCCTCTGCGCTACAACAGAAGAACAGCCCACCCTCTCCCTAATATCGGCCGCATTTTTTCCTCTTTCAACCTGTCTTATAATCCTCCTAACCTTACTGTCTCTATTTCTTCCGTAGCTACTTTACGTCTTTTCCATCTTTGTCTTTTTTTGATGAACGTTAACACTTATCTAAACTCTGGCTCTACCTTCTCTGGCTGCTTTGCACCGGAAATGTGACCTGAAGGGGCAGATGATTATATTAGACTACTTGCCTGAAGTAGGTACTCTTGCATAGTACTTTCATTTTCTCTCTGAAGTTCAACTCTTTTCCACTTAACATTTATGGACTTGGTCCTCCCAACCCTACTTCTACCATTACTGAAAAATGCCAGCCACTTTGGCACTCCTGCATGTATACCTTCACTGTGGGCTGCTATTTAATCAAATCAACTTCTCCCGCAGCATCTCTACCTCCTTACCCTCGACTACCTCCTTACTACCACATTCTACTCCTCGTGTGCTCTGTTGCTTAATTCTACCGATTGCTCTCCTCCGTCACCATCTTACCGTGATCATCTTTGTCTTTACCACTTTCTTCCTCCTCTTTACCCGCAAGCACAGAGCTTCTCAATAGAATGCAGAAAACCTTGGCGGTAGGCGTATTAAGCTACTCTATATCATCTCTATTCACGCTTTTTGACCAGATTTGCATCCAGGATTTTACTTTTAAATTTTTTTCTTTGTTCGGAATTCTCGAATACGTGCTCTTACAATCTGATTAGACCTCTACTCCCAGTCTGGCATGCTCTCTTCCAACGACTAGCAAGATTAACCCTGACCGTCGCGAAGACAGAATTTTCTACTGAGTCAACTCTTCTGGTCGCCTCTTCTGTAGTAACCATGACTACCACAGTTTTGTTCACCGCTCCTCTTTCAGACGCTATTTTTTGTGCTCCCTCCTCTCTTGTTTTCTCGTGCTCTTGGGAAGCTTTTTAGAACCCAGGTTCTAAACATCTCCCTACATTTTTCCACGCTTCTTTTCTCCTATCTTTCATTGCAACTGGTCGCTACTGGTCATCATATTCCCACTTTCAAAAAGCTTGTTGGAAGGATTTCTTTGCTCACTTCGACTGTCACTTTGTCTTTTGCAGCTGCTCTGTACTTATCTGTAACGACATGTGACCAAATTGTTTTTTCCTTTATGTCAAGTAAACGCCAATCTCAAGCTTAGTCGCTTTTCGAAGTGGATGAATAGTTATGCAAAAGGCAGAAAGTCTTTCTCTTTTGCCTACAAAGATTACCAAAAGCGTCAAACTTAACATTTTCGCTTCCCGGCTAGTTTCAATTGTTATCACGAATGCCAAAAATAAGGTATGGCGAGAAGCTTACATCTCTTTCTGCATCTCTTCTGTCTCTTACATCTAAGCCTAAATTTATTTTCTGCTCTTTTCTTCAGGTTGTTGCTAGTTTTGCCCTCCATTTTTTCTTTTTCGAACTATTTCTCTAGCAGTACGTCGGCTGCTGAGTTGGTCAGTCACCTTAATTCTCACTTTCTACTTCTCAGGCAAAAGCTCTGTGCAGCAGACTCAAGAGCTACTTGACTAAACTTCGCTGAGCTTCCAATCTTCCGAACACTGATCATTATTTTGCTTCTCTCGTAACTCCCTCCAAGCTTTCTTCGTTCGCCGATCAGCTTGCCACCAGCACATGCAGAATCGCTTTTCCTAGCTTGAAGCATTTTCTTTTCTCTGATCTGGGAGTTCTTCGTATTCTTACATTTCGTGGTCATTCTGACTCATTTCACCACGTTTATCAAGGTTTTTGTATTCCTTTTATTCCATCTAGAAGTTTTTTTGTCATCTCATTCAGAAGATGGGAAAACCTCGTAAATTTCATGTTGCCTTCCAATTTATCTCTTTTATCTAGTGAGCCTAAAAGCTGTCTAAGTGCAGTATTCTATTCCGCTTTTTTTTGTGGATTCTAATACCATTCTATTTTTTGTCAGGCCAGTATTCCACCGAATTAATCTACTTTAGATTGAATTTTTTTTCTGTCTCAGTCTATTTTGGATAGCATTCACAAACCGAGACCTGAATCTCAGATCATTCTCGCTTTCGTAAACTTCACAAAGGCGTTTGGCTCTTTATGTCATCCCGCTCTTTTTCACAAGTCCATTACTGCTGTCCTTTCTCTCTTTTTGTTTGCCGGATGCAATCCATTCTTTCTGACAGACGCGTCTGTGTATTGCTAAACAATCACAAAATCCTCTCCATTTAATTCACATGAAACTTCCACGAGAATCTGTTTGCGTCCATGTTCTGTTTTCACTGTATACAAATAATTTTCTTACTTTTCTTGCAATCTTCATCACCTGCTCTTGATATGCTGGCAATCTGGCTATTTGATCGTCTTCTCCTGTTGGTGGAGTGGCCACACAGGTAACTTAATTGAACTGAAGGGTTAGTGCTACAGGATTATTATTCTCAACCGGATAAAAGGTGATATATTTTTTTGATAGATTTTTACCAGATTAATTTTTAGCCCTGCCTCTTCTTGCTTTACCCCACTACCATCTTCCTGGAGGTCATCTTTGACTCACTCTTTCTTTTGCAATTGCATGGTTTTGCTGAGAACCCAGTTTCTTTCGTATCAAGGCTTTTTACACAGTATTTCTGCTATTCATGGAACCCCACAAGGAATCCATATCTTAACACAATCAAGGATTTCTTTCGTTCGTCCTTGCTTATAGTTTAGCAAGACGACTTCCTTTTCTCGGCGCTACCAGCATTATTAAATAGGTGAGCCTTCCTTTTTGCCACCACTTGCGCGCGATCACCGGAAACCCCTCGTACTTCCCTATTGCTCTTTTATTTTCTTAAGATTCTCTGCTAACACTGTGGTCACCCTGACTCATTTCACTATGTTCTTGTCCTACGAGAGAGCTCTTCCTTGCATTACTTTTTTCTATCTACGGATTAGCAAGAGACATTATGAAACCAAGAGTTTCGCAGATTTGCGTATACTCTCCCGGTTATGCCCATTTCTTTGTTTCCCGAGGAGGTTTTGATTGATTGTCCTTTTGTCCTTTCTGGAACCTCTTTCTTTTAGCTTGGAGCTTTTTTTTTCCACTTCTTGTTCTCGCTATGACTTTCCTCTTTCTCGTCAAGAGGTTGTTCCGGCCTATTTTGACTCTCTATCACAATCTAGTAATTTGAACGATGGTTTTGTTTCTCTTTCTTGGCTTTGTTTTTCTAATTTCTCAAAATTGGGAGACTTTCGAGCAACAACTACGATTACCCGTCTCAGAAGCCATTCCATTCATTTTGTCTCGTCCTACTACAAACTCATTACTCCGCCCTTTCTTTGACAACTCATTTTTTAGAACTCTTGTCTAGTTCAGGGAATGTTGAGCAATTCCTGGGATTCCATGGACTTTTGTCATGTTCCCCTTACAGAGAAAAGGTTCGAACAACAACAACAACGACATCAGCTAAGACATACACCGGATGACTGCTGACTAAACAGACCTCAAAGAAATAGTTTTCATACTCTCTGTTTATGATGTGTTTAACAAGTTGACTGAATTTTTACAATCACGATTTCGTTTATCTAAAAGAATAGAAATGCCAACAACAATATGAGTTAACGCGCTTAAACATATCGAGTATAGAGCAAGGAAATCTTACCAGTTCACTGGGAATTTCAATCTTTTGCCCAAATGTAGATTTATAGAATTTTTTTGCTTTATATCCAGATAAGATGAGCAGTAGTAAAAAAACGACAACTGCCAGAGCAGTTAGAGCTACCTGAATCTTGAAATTCCCATGGGTGCCAATATCTGAAAGGTAAATTCAAATTGATATCTTGAACAGCGTAGCGAACTGGTATATATCACAACTTGATATCTATTAAAAATCTGTGAGGTCTACTATAATGCAAAGACTTTTATGTTGAAAATACCACCTACACAATCCCAATATCGGGCTAAGTTTCCTCAAATGAACAGAAATGCGTTCTAGCAGCGGTAAAAAAATTTTTTAATTGAATGCATCGCATATTTGGTTTAGTTTTAGAAAGCTATAGTTAGAATTTTTTTACTCCTTAGATCAGAGTTTCCCAAACGTTTTGTTCCGCGGACCCTCTTTTTGCGAACTTGCTGCTTTGCGGACCTCTTCTTTTCGAATCTGCTGCTTCTCAGTCCCCTTTTCACGAATCTCGTATTTTGCGAGCCCCGATCACATGCGACCTAACTAGTGTCACCCGACTCATTTCCAACAACAATCGATAAAAATGAATACGAAGAATAGTTGAGCTGTCCTCCAAAAAAAAAAAAACGGTCAGAAACTGCATTACGGCCGCGATTGCAACACTCTCGCACCGCTTTATCGTCAGTTGAGGGTTGCCGTCAAAATTGCGCTGGAGAAGAATTACAGGATTTTTGCTACCTTGATCAAGCTTTGATTCATTGACTAACCGGGACAAAACCACGGACCCCCTGAGCGGTCGTCAAGGACCCCAGGTTGGGAATCTCTGCCCTAAATAACTCAAGCACTACTTGTACGAAAAAGACCATGATGCTATTAGTAACAACAAAGACTCGGTTTGGAAAGGCTCAAGTGGGTTGGGTAGGTTTAGACAATGGTCAGCGTAAATCATACCCTGCTTGTTTTGTTAAATAATGTCATTAAACAAACGCAAAGAGTCATTTTATATCTCCATAACATCGAGCTAACATCAATGTAAACACCGATGGCCAAATAGAAGGCAGAGACTATTTAGCTTAGGGGTTCCTACTTGTCTGCACACACAACGCAATATTCCCTCGTATAAAATCAAACTACGCATTGCATAAGTTGATCTCCAAACCAAGCTGGTAATACCAATTGATCTCTAAAAAAAGCGTCACATAGGAACAAAAAGACTCTCGACACAAGATGATTTCAAACAAAAAGGTCGTCCAAGTCTTGTGACGCCTTTGCACTCGCAAAACTACGCACCAGTGCGTCGCGACCCTTCATTTAAAAACCTATGACTTGGCCCAAAGCGATAAGGCCTGGCTTTTACTTGCAGAGTTGCTAATTCAAATCCCAGTGATTTCTGGTGACTGTGCTCTTGCTGAAGGCATTTTGCCGTGAATGGTAGCAGATATGTTGTAGAAATGTATTCTATCGGCAATATTTGTATCTTCAAAGCCAGCCAGGTTAGACGCTATTCCATACTATACTCGTACAGTTTTTAACCGAAATATAGTTGTCTAAAACTCGCTAAAGCTGAATCTATGCAGCATGCGATACCCACCTTCATTAATAACCAGGGTTTTGCATTGTGTTCTCCATTCACTGCCTCCATTGCCTATCTTATATTTAATTCTCATTTTCACACAAACCACTGTGTTATTAGTAGGTGCAGGGCGAAGATCAAATGTAATAGATTCCACCGAAAAGCTGTCTAGTAGTTCGTCCTATTAAAATATAGGAGTGCTCTTTAAAGTTTAGAGTAATAAAGTAAAGTTGCAATTTTGACTGTAAGGCGATCAAAATTACTTAATATTTCTCTACAGCTGCAGAAAAAAAAACGTTTTTACAAAATGCTCTAGTTGACTGTTTTGAATTTATAATAGTGTTAATTTTGAAATTTCTATCTTGTCATCAAAAGGTTGATAGTCTATAACTTTAGAATATTGGTATCCTCACAATCTATGTAGTTGTTTTTTTTATCAAAACATTGATTAATTTTCAAAATGTCGCTTTTAATAAGGCGCACTAGAAAAATACAGCAAGTTCAACTTACTTCGACCGACTGCAAACGTTCGTTTTTTTCATAGTAATATCGTATTTGATATTTGAGCGAATCAAGATAATAACACGACAGAGATTTGTTTGAAAAAGGAACTACATGCGGATAATTGTCAATTCGCAACTGGTCGCTGGACACTAAGCCGAATATGGTAAATTCAGGAGGGGAAATAATATCTGTGCAAAATATTTTTGTCTTGAACATCTATCATTTTTTACTGTAATATTGAATTGCTTGATTATCAATTGCTAGGCTATTTCCAATTTACTGTAATATTTCAATTCAATTAAAATATAACACTTCCACTTTATTTCACTAACATAGTTCACAAATAGAATAGTTTTGAATTTACCACATATTCAAATATATTATGACAAAAAGCAGACCATCATACCAATGCCTGCCAAATAGAGGTAGCACGTTCAATTTTCATGAATAATTCCACTTATAATCGTCTTACTTTCGCAATACAGCTCAACAACTCAATGTACAAACACCTTGCATTTCCACATTGAATTTTTTAGCGTGTATATATTCTCCGCATGCATCTGTTCGCACGTTGGTGCAGGCGCGAACCCGTCCTTTTACTTCTCCTTCTTCATCCTTTTCAGGACAATCGTAGTCTTCTTCATCATCGTAAAAATAATTTCGAAACAGATCACAATGATTGTCATGAAGAACTTCGCAACCGAGTGCTTCGGTCCAAACAGGATCGTCATGGTCAATTTCTCTACATAAGAACCAAATTACCAGATAAATCCGCTCCTGTATTTGATTTTGTTTGCAAGTGATATAAAAAAACTGCAACACAGTAACCGAAATATATTACTTATAGTATAGCTGTCTCGTCTAAATTTCGTCAGGCAAATACAAGATTACATTCAAATAGATTAAATAAATAAATTTTGTTTGAATATTATCTTATAGCCTGCTACACTGTAGAGCCTTCAGACGAAAAAGATGAAGTTAAATAAATTTACTCACTACAATTTATTTGCAGAAATTTTTTCTAATAACAAAATAAATGTATGCTAACTGTAGACTACATAGCGTAAATTTTATCAATAGTATCTGAAGCAAAAATGGCAAATAAATGGTCATTAACTAATTTTACTTTTAAGCTTTGTTATTAATTACTCGAGCTTTTTCCTACAACTCAAATTATATCAACGCTAAAAACTTATGAAATTTCCAATATATAATGCATTCATGGAAATATTACATCAAAAATGAAGTAAACCTATTCAGTTGAATATACAGAAAAACAAATCCCTCAGGTACAGTTTTAGATTTTATTGGGTAAAAGAACTCGGTTACAATAAATGCAACAACAATTCATAAATCAAATGTTGTTTGAAGAATAGATTATTTGGAAACATGTGCAATCAGCTGTGCAATTTATTAAATGTAAAATCGATTTCATCCTAATAGAACACCATCAGTCAAAAAGTAGCATTAGTTGTCTTACTTGTCAATTTGTACTGTGAAACTGACTTCATTGGACAGCAATCCGTAGTCGTAAGTCCACAGAAGTGAGAAGTTATGGTTTACTGAAGCCACGTGCACATTTGCTGGAGGTGGAAGTTCTAAAAAATGACATTTATTACTCATCAATTACGTCTCTAAAAACTTTTGCCTTTTTAATATCTGACAATAATATTTTGAGACCTTGCTCTCCAGTCACCCTCTCCCAAAATCTATTCTCAAATACAGCCTTGACTAAACATGCTATTCTCTTCCCAATTAACTCTTAACAATCCATCTCCTACATACCAAGGTGAGTTTGATCTCCATACAGCAAACACTTTTTGCTCGAAGGTTTCTCATGGAATTGTAAACAGAAAAAAGAAGAATTCTCATTTGAAGTTTTCAGAGGTACAAAATGAATGACTGAAGTAACATCAAAAACTTGTGTGAAGTTCTGTATAAAACAATGAGTTAAATTTGTGTGGCAGGAGCAAGATTAATTCGTGTAATGACAAGTTGACAGCTCGTATCGCAAAATGAAAAAGCAAAGTGGTACTAAACACAAAACGCACCGGAACGTCTAAAGCCATTGCGTGCCTATTCATAGGTGTTGTAGAAAAGAAAAGACAGTAAACAATACTCCTCAAATTGTTTATTTTCCATATAATTCAAGTTAGCTTGATTTATAAATCGCGATCAAAACTATTTTATGTAGCTTAGTAAGGAAGGTTTGCCTACAAAAATAAGTGGCCTGGGATAACATATGATAATTTTTCAGACTTATTCATTTAAAATCCATGAAAAAACATTTCCTATCGAAATTAGCGTTCTGCCATTGCCCTTGTAAATACTATCAACAAATATCATATATAAATGTACTGACTTGCGTAAGATTCGAATGAGTCTCATTATCTTTCCACCAGTAATCAAACGTGACAGTACGTGATTTTGAAGTGTCAGAATCAGTTGAAAGATCTATGAACACTACTTCTTTCTTCAAATATAATCCGATAAATTGTATTTCCGAGTGTTCTACTGAACGACAAAAACCGATATTAAGGATCAATCAAGAAAGGAAGCATTTTGCTTTCAGCGAAAATGGACGCTTGCGTTTCGCCAGTTTAGTCAAAGTTGTAAAAGTTCTCACGGTAGCATAGAACAACAAAGAAGTATAGTTGCTTATCATTCTGAAAATAACTGAGTATAACCGTTTTCAATTAGGAAGTAAAAAACGTCATTGATTGCAAGGCAAAGTGGTAAAATCTGTTGTGGTTTGCATTGATTATACACTGAACCGACCAAATATCCTTGTTGATACAAAAGTTATACATGCATTCTGTATTTACGTTGTTTTAGTGTTTTTTCAAAACAATGTTTACATGCATGCCCCAGGGCGGAATAGGTGAGGAATAAGAGAGCTGAAACACCCCAAAGCCACCATGCTATATGCCCAACGGCCCTGCTTGGAAAATTACATGAAAACCTATTTTAGCACCATCAAAAGGCTCTAAAATCGTTGCAAAGTTTTCTTAAAGATATTCAATAACATGAGTCCCTAAATTGATGTAAAGAACTTTTTTGGAGACCTAAATCTTTTTTAAATTTTCGGTACAGCCACCCAATTTTTCAATGTCACAGATGTTTGTTTGAGTGTAACTGCCACGCATTACAATACTAGAAAACAAACAGAACGTAATTTAAAATTAGCAAAAGTAATAATGTCAACAGAATAATGAAATCCCTCTTTTCTTTCTCTTGAGTTTTAAATTTTTTAGGATTGAACTCCAATATGTTGATTTATTTCGATGGAATGGCAATCGCACATCAACAGAATACAGGTCGTGGGCCATTTGCTTAACTTGACGGGTTACTCTACTGCAACGTGGTATTGCTTAGCGAGTTGTTATTTAACAACTTATATTGTTTATTTATATAAATGTGGTATTATTTACTCTTGTTGCTGACTGCTGCTTCCCATAGTAATGATCATAGCGGATCAAATAACCTAGACTATGCCGCTTAGAATGCAAAAATGTCAAAGCTCTAAGTCGCACACTTTTGAAACTATTGTATGTTTATAACTGCACATCCTATGAAAATAAGTATTAAGCTAATTGAATGTCACTATCAAAGATGTAACAGAAGATGGTAGGTGTTTAAAGTTTTTTTTCGATCATCGCTTATTTTGCAGGATTAGCCGTACGCACAGTCACTCGAAAGCCGCTTTGCCACAGCTACTACGATTGGCCTTTAATCAGATGATTTATGACAACCACAGGCCTGCAAGCTTCGTATTAACGGTAACAGAAGAATTCAAATCGTGTGTAAAACCTTCATTTCTTTTTCAAACTTTTCAACGTTCGAGGAAATATTTTTTCCTTCGCATACTTTATGTACTACGTAACAGAAACTTTGTTTTCAATATCGACCTAAGTCTATTCAACTTAAATATCTTCAAAAAGAACAATAAGGCTCTTCCATTTTAGCTTTTTTATTTTTTTACATCATCTTGAAAACAGAGTACCTTTCAAACTTTTTGCTTTTAGTATTGTAGCATATGATCTTTAAAAAATTAGAAGTAATCAAAAAAGGGTAAGTCCCTAAATAAAAACAATTTTATAGTGACACTTCAAACAACTCAGCATGGTTTTAAATAGATTTACGTAAATCCGAATCAGTCCTCTTTCTTAAAATGTTTGTGATAACGTCATCGAACGCGTCATGTTGTAGCATCAAATGTATCTCGACATAATTTTAAACTCAAAAAATAAAACTGGCAACAGGATAATTCGAATAATCATAAGTCGGGATAATCACAAACAAGAAGCATTTTCTGAAAAATAAATGATCTGAAAAAATTTAATCAGCTCTTGCAGGTGATAACATTTGCGAAGTCATATAGCTTTGAGTTTTCATATTTTTTAATTTTTATAAAAAAACTATTCAGATGAAAACATTCAGATGTCCAAGTCGTTCCAAATGACTTTAAAGGGCGAGGAGGATAAGACCCTTTCTAGCTAAAATAAGGTCAGCGCTAAACTTTCGACAACAATCGAAATGTTGTAGTAATTCATCAAAAAATGTGTAACTACGGAACTACGTATTACCTGTTGTTCCTGAAACTCTTTGTTCTGGAAACATAAAAATACTCAAATAAAGCACAAAGATCCACGTGAACATTTCAAACATCTATTTGGTTAAATCAAATTGGACCCGCAAAGTTTTCAGCAAAATATGTGGAAAACAAGCTTAGATAATTATTGATCAAACTACCAGCCTACTTTTTACATTCCTCACAGTCTGCAATTCACAATATAATGCATTAAATACTATACTTGAACAAATGATCGGCTCTATATTAATCTAACAGATTCACGAGCTTTATCTATTTATGAAAATGTTTTACGCCGAGGATGATATAAGTTGGGCAAAATGTAGTATAAATTTGCGATAAAAGTTACAGATAATTTATTGCTGTTACACATAACAGTTGTTAATAATACTACTAGCTCTTAGCAAAGCATCCCCATAAAAAAATTGTTTTAGCTATTATTCATTTATGCGCGTGAGCTAATGATCTCTTTTTCTTGATAGTAGTACTGTTTATTTCACGTCAAACAAGCAAAAAACAAAAAAAAGAAAAAAGAAAAAACAGAGACTACATACAGACTGAATCGTCTCGACGGGTAATCTGCTTATCACCTGTAAATGTGGAGGAATCTCAGTTAAATTTCTGTCCCAGCGTACAGCAAGCGAACTTCGGTTTTTTCACATTATAACTTTTCGCTGTGCGCTAAGAAAGAATGCAGCAAATACCGTTTTTAGGAAAAAGACTTTGGAATGGTCCGGTTGATGTTTGAACCAGCATTTAAGGCAGACGTTCTAATCATTACGCCATGAAGGCAATGATGTTGGATTTGGTTAAAAGTCACGAGAAAATCCCTCTTGTTCGTTCTCATGGTCGCTTTCAAGGGGAAAATGGAAAAACATTTAAAAGTTTCCCAAATTGTCCCCATACCCGGTGACTCATATTTTTGGACACATTTTTTGTTATATATCGGTGCTACTATAGCGTGAGGTCTACCGACATAAGTCACCTACCGAGATGCAGGGTGAGGTCTACCGCTTGATTCGCATCTACCGAGGTGCAAATCGCGTGAGGTTTGGGTTAGGGTTAGAACCACTGCCCTAACCCTAACCTTAACCCTAACCCTAACCCTAACCTTAACCCCTAACCCTAACCCTAACCCTAACCCTAACCCTAACCCTAACCCTAACCCTAATTCTAACCCTAACCCTAACCCTAACCCTAACCCTAACCCTAACCCTAATTCTAACCCTAACCCTAACCCTAACCCTAACCCTAACCCTAAACTTAACCTTAATCGTAACCCTAACCCTGGAATGTATGTGTGGTGTTTGGAATTATTATAGCTATAGTAGTAAGTGTGCAGCTATAGTGTGGCTATAGAGAGGGGAGGGATAAATAATTCATTGGTAGACCTCACGCTATAGTAGTAACCGGAGGTAGATCTCACGCTATAGTGTGGTAGACCTCACGCTATAGTAGCACCTATATATCTCCCTCCGTTACCCTCATTTCTTATAGTAGGAATAGCAAATCTTTTTCATTGAATGAGTCACAAATGGAATTTCACTGTGGAAAATAGGAAAAGTGAGTTATAGATAATTTTGTGGTTGATACCCCAAAAATAAGGTCTTTACTTCTAACTACGCCCAATTTTCCCAACTGCTTCGGCTTAATCTTTAAAAAAGGTTCTTACAGTGAAAATTTCAAGAAACTGATACTGTAATAACAAATATACAAATGGGTCACTGAAATACCAGTGGCGAGTCACATTGTGACCCGCGGGCCAGTGTTCGTCATCCCGGCCCTATAGCAATGTCTAATACTGCCTTGGTTGCGTTTTTAATAAAGAAACATTATGATCTTGATTATATTCAACTTCATTGAAGCAGAATCCAGTCCCTGCATTTTTAAAAATACTTTTAACTCAGTGGCGCAGTGGCAATATGCCATGCATTCTTTCATATTTTTCTATGATCTTGCATGAGCTCAAGCACTTTCATTTTAAATCAAAGCTATAAAATGTAGGTTTGCCCACAATGTAAACCTACAGTTACAGGTTAATTGTCTGCATTACATTGCTACATATAGGCTATGGAGTAGATATTGCTCATAATGCTTTGCAAAAGCTTGCTAGCATCTCAACCGGAAAAGATTTGACAATTTGTACCTACAGAACGATGAATCAAGGTACGTTCCTGTATAAGCTTTGTTGCAGGTTATGCATATGTGGCAACTTTATTGCCTTGCTTTTCACCTATCACATCGCTAGAGTTGATATCGCCCGGAGCATGTTGTAAAAGATGTCACCCCAAAGCGTACCACTAATCAAAGGCTACTCGATAAAACAGAGATTAATATCTTGTATTTAGAGATTCGCAATATATTAAAAAATTTCTTTAGCTGGAACTAGAATGTTGTCCCAGATAATAGTGCCACCCAAAGTAAACCAAAAGCGATGAAATAAATCATCTGAGGAACAAACCAAAAATTAAAGCCTAACAAGTAACGAAAATCAACATTTCGTTGTTCCGTTTTGTGTTTTTGCTTGCTCTCAAATAGATCGTCATACTAGAATAACTTTGCCATAAAAACCTATCGATGCAAAAGCTATACATCGAAAGGATTCTACTACAAAAAATTAATTTACAACTTGAGTTAAAATTCTACTAAAACGTAGTCTTCTTTATCGCTTATCATTTACTGTCGAACACCTGCGCTTGTTATTCAAGCTTTATGAATTTAGGCTATTGATAAAGAAAAACTTACACCTTTTTTCTTACTTGTTCTTACAAAACGATAACTGCAACAAATAATCATTCACTGACTCCTGAAATTCCATCACTAACCTATATCCGATTTACATTATATCTTGATTGCGGAATTATGAGACTGATCCAGATTCAACGGTTTAGATCTTGAGATCATATGGTGCTTTGCTGTAATATGATTTAGGAAACGTGTTGTCATAATGCATGATTTATGATGTTATTCAGTTTAGTCTCGGTGTTCATGGCATTCATAGAAATGCTAAATCCAAATACTGTTTACTAGGCCACTTTAAATATAGCCCATCGTATCAAGCTATTTTGACAATGAATATGTGTATTAGGTTTCAGAGAAGTATAAACACTTATAATAATAACCGCTTCTTCAGTCATTAATCACAAGCAGTTCAACAATAGCCAGCAGTCATTACTGAGAAAAACAAATTTACTCCTCCTTGACATTTAAACATTATATTCCTATCCTGGCACAATATATTTCACAACAAATTGACATCAAAAGTACCTGTAATAATTTTGAAATAATATGTTGATTTTAAACTTTGCGGTTGCGTTTGCACATAGCGATTTTGGCAACCAGGTATAAAAATTCTTACCGATATTTAGAGCAGGTTTGAGACCAAGTTTCGCTGCTTGATACTGAATGCGAGTAGAACCTCGCTGTGTTTGCCTTCAGTATCAAGCAGCCAAATCTCGTCTAAAAATATGCTCTAAATATCGGTAAGAATTATTATTCCTGGTAGCGAAAACCTCTATGGGAGAACGCAGTCTTAGATACTTAACGTTTAGTGCATGCAAAACATAAACATATTTTTGTAAATGCATAAACTTTGTAAAGTAACTACAAAAACTTTGAATAATAAGCAACTTTCAAAAAATGATATTGAGTCCAACGCTACATAGCTTTCTCAAAAAGATCTTATACCTAACGTTAAATATCGTTCAACTTTCATTGCATAAACTTGGTTATTGATGAGCTGGAAATGATTTTACGTTCGAGATATGTGGACTATATCGGAGCGGTTACAAACTAGCGAATAAACAAATTTGGAATACAACTACTGTATTTTATTAACCAAACTTTTGATCAATTTTTTGAAAAGAGGCTGTTGTGCTCGAGTCTGCTGATTAAATGCGGATGTCATATTTATGACAGCAGTGACGAATGAAAGAAGCAAATATTTTTCAAACCTTTCTCTTCTTGTGTAGCAGGTTGTATACACTTGAAAAAGTATAGCGCAATAAACAATGAATTTGTTTTTCACTTCTCACTACATCGAAAAGTGTGGCAAGGAATTTTCTCAAGAGCACTAACGACAATACTGATGGGTAGATACACAAGGTTATTCTATCGTGGTTATTTCTAAGATTTGTGCTTAGTTTGAACATTGTAGAAATTTGTTGATCAAAATGAGATCTCCGAAAAAAGGTCTTCTCCTTGGAATAAACGTTTGTAAATTTAGAGCTTCAAAATGTGAATCTTTAAAAACAAAAAATGGTCTTTATCTTAAATATGTGGCGAAAAAATCATTGTTTCCTAACGTGCTTATTTTTTGGTCTAGACCAGGGGTGGGAAAACTTTTTAACCGGAGGGCTGCATTGACCATTCAAGAGTTTGCCGAGAGCCAGTGCTTAATAACTTGGAATATCTGTATACAATGCAACAGTTTGCAATAGCCTAAAATCTTGCAATAGTTTCTTGCAATGTCATATTACAGGGATAGTGTAGTATAGGGGTGTGCAACCTGCTGTGCAACACGTTATGCTTTGTGGCTGGTGGAAGGGTGAAAATGCCTAATTTTGAGTTTTGAAAGTGATGGTATCCAAAAAAACAATCATTAACTTTTATTTGGACGGAAAATGCGTCAATTCAAACTAAAAATTGCATATCGACTCTTTTAGTGATGACTTCTATCGTTTTTGGTTCTTTTGTACAGCAAATGTGGCCACCCCGCTGATGTTTAATTAGATACATGGAAGTTTTTGCAAGCGTTGGCGGGCCGTGGACCGTAGTTTTCCCGCCCCTGGTCTAGACAGCTGGTAACCCCGCCGATGCATCAATGGCCAGTAGGCTAATGAGCTTGCTAAATAAATACCAATAACTTGTTTGCTTGCCAATAACGTGAAAGGGTAAAGTACGTTATCAAGTATACTAGGTGGCAGTTGGTGAGATTGATTTATAACTTTTGTCGTGACAATAAATCACTAGTCCATACTTGTTACTGCATGTAAACAATGTAAAAATAGAATAAACATGACACAATCCACAAAAATATGAAATAATTATGAGGAATGTTTTAAGTAGTTCACTCAATGTTTAAATAGTCACATTAAAGATTTTCGTATGGGAAGAGGAGGGGTGAAACTAACCAAAAATGTGATGTTCTTTTTTGTGATGAAGTTGTTGGATGTCTCAAACAGATGTCTAGAATTTGTTGGATATCTCAAACAGATGTCTAGGCAAAGTGTCGTCGCTATAATAAAAACTTCAGTTCTCTCAAGCTTCAAGTTGCAATTTTAAAAGTCTGCATGATTTCTGTATTGTTGTGCCCTCGGAAAATTCTCCTTACGAAAATTTTCCCCGCTCTGTTGCGCCACTACGAATCGTGTCGGCAGCGCTGGTAACTCCGAAGCAGATCTGAACACAGTTTAGTTGTTTTATCTACAAAAGCTAAGGTTTTCCTGCGATGTAACTCACTTACTCGCGATTTTAATTTGTTATTGTTG
This sequence comes from Trididemnum clinides, assembly GCA_963675345.1. Taxonomy (NCBI): domain Eukaryota; kingdom Metazoa; phylum Chordata; class Ascidiacea; order Aplousobranchia; family Didemnidae; genus Trididemnum; species Trididemnum clinides. Next base: position 5,645,622 of record OY776300.1, read on the forward strand.
TTCTAACAGCAAATCAGTTTGTTGGGACCTCTAATCGTTAAACCAGGTTTACGCCGAAGCCAAAGGTGCTTTTGTTTGTTTTATTTTGGATCTGCCACAAGCGGTGTACGGCTTGCAACAAAGAGCTAAGCTGCACTCAGTGAACGAACAACCAGCTTTTAGCAGCGCAAATGGCTATGACGGTTTATGTGAGGTTTCAAGGCATTTAATTGCTCAAGTAGTAGAGCATCTCACCAGTGATTACGAGGTTGTGAGTTCAATTTCCACCAGAATTGTCATAGTTGTTTACTCTTCTTTGTAGCGAGTAACTCTAATGTTATATTGCGCATCAAACAAACCATAAAACTTTATATAAGCCAAGATTACCCATCGTTGTAAATTAAATAGTTCTGTTACAATGTACAGGACAGTGAAAAAGTGAGTTTCCATCTCAACTTCGTTTTCCGCTTTGAGCACCAAAATTTGAAAATCTTAATAAATTGAATTTCTCCTTCTTCAACTAGAGTGGCTTCGGCTGCGATGGTTTGGCCTTGAAGGTAGAATTCTCGAAGAACACTAACTCTTTAAAGCCTTTTTGCTTCACCAACTAAAACACTTCCGTACGGCCGCCGAAAAACAACGCGGATTGAGTTAGATAAGCTATCAGCTCGAAGCTGGGCAAGCTAAGTTACGTGACTATTGTGTGAGGTATATGTGAAACTTCTAGGGCTGCTGCCTCTGCGCTGAAGTGCATAGAAGTTGAATGTAAGCATTGCATTGCACGTATACCAAATCAAATGATTAATGACAATCTAGTGTACGATTTATTGTAATCCCACATCATGCATAAGCTTGCTGTTGTCACTGTTCACGCCTAGAGTTCCATAACCGCGTTTACTGTTTTGACCTTTGTCATGGCAAACCACAAGCATATATTTAAATCGAACTCTTCTATGTATATTAACCTGAGTCAAATAAAATTAAAGTTAAAAGTATCCTGTCAATGTTTAACATATCATCGAATTTTAATATGGTGCGAATAACGACCGTTCGACATGACTGACCAAGTGCCCATCAAAAGAAGACGGTAGTCTGACCAAAAAGGTTTTTGGAATCGAGATGAAATTCTAAAAACCTTTACAACATTAAGAGCTCTGAAAGCAGCCAATGGGTCCGGGGTAGCTTAGGAAGTTTATGATTGTTTCTCAAAAAAGAGCTATTTTGACCACCAAAAATTCACTTTAAATTACAAAGATAGGCCTTCAGCAACATTTTTTTTGCTTTGCTCTAAACCCAAGGTAGTGATGTATTAGCTCGCAATGAAGTATTGGTCAATAAATTCCCTGTCAATTTACCTCTGAAGCGTTCTTGAAAAGCAGAATCAAACTTGAAGTATTTACTTTGTGCTGGTAGATGTACAAAGGCTTGAATTTTAATGACCTGAGTCTAAGTTAAAAAAAGCGATGATCATCAATGGTGTCAGCGCCTCCAAAGAAAGAATGCTTTCATTATTTCGCAATGTTTGGATCTTACTAATATTGGTTAAGTAGTTCTACAAAAAGAAGTAAATAATAACTATTGTGAATCAATCTTTACTGCTACTACAATTACCAGTAAATAAATGCAACTTTAAAAGGCGGATATAAAGCGTTTAAAATCGGCTATATTCTGAATTAAACGTTGGCCTATATTGCATATCAAATTTCATTAGAATATTAGCTCTACATATTGGTCAGAAGTTCATTGTATTAGTTGTATTCTTCATTGATTGTTTTAAGAGAAAGTGTAGATTGGGTAAATACAAATTGTAAGTACGAGGTAATATTTATAATAAGGTCAACAAACTCTCAGCCAAAAAGCTATAAAGCCATCACTATTTACATCTTGATGGAGAATTAAGCATTGCCTAACCCACTATAACCAATGCTGTTATTGTCACCACACCTTTTTAGATTGGAGGTCTGCCAAAAGACCTTGGAGCCCTGAAGCTCGGTAAATCTCTACGGCCTGGACCAAAAGTCGAACAAATAGAAAGAGTTGGTAAAGAGCGAGCGACTTAAAAATGAATAGCAGAACAGGATAGAATAAAATGAGATGAGCCCTGAGCAGCCAATGTTCCTGGCTCTAGCCGGGAGTACGACGCATCCAACTGAAGGCATCAACATGCTGTGTAGGTCAAATTGTAGCTGAAATTCAGGCAAGATTACAGCAAAATTTGCAAGAACTCAAAGGAAACAAGCTCATGAAAAAGTTGAGACAAACAGGCCTGTGCTACTTTACAGCTTTCTTTAAGATATGACATATTTTTGACGTGAGTTTGCAACCTATATTAACAGTTCTCACTAATTTACTAACTGTTATTTCAAGCTAGAATTCTTCCTTTGCGTCAGTTTTAGCAAACAAACATAAAGTCTCTGTCAGCGTTTAATTGTTAAGGAGAATCATTAATATCAAGATCGAAAAATTAATAAATATCCTTACGCTAACATTACAACGTCGATGAGGTTAGCTTGTTTGCATAGAGAAATGACGTCGAAATCTTGTCCAAATTTTAGTCAAACATTAATAAATGATGGGTTCACTCGCTTAGTTCTTGAGCTTGGTCTTTGTTTCACAAGGTGAAGTTTTAGCAGGTGTTACCAACCAGTAAGTTTTAGGTATAATACATCGGAATGAGTACAATGAGAGGGAGATTCAATACATTCAATACCAATACTATGAAAGAGTAATTAACTAATATGAAGTTTTTGATCTCGAGCTATTAGCAGACAAGCAGCCTATTAATCCAATGATTAGGACAGTGAACATCGGCCAGGTTAGCAACCTCAGTTATCTTAGATCTTTAAAACGTTGAAAGTTTATATCGCCATAAAGTTTTTAAAAAAAGTTTCAAACTTCAATACCTTTAATCAGGAAGATTGCTTTAGTTAATAAATTTGATTAAAGTTTGAGACGTGAGTATTTACATTTGTAACCGCTCCTTCAAAGAACTTTTTTTTAGGTACAGCATAATACACGAAAAATCATAAGGATCACTTACTGGTAAAGTCGTTTTTTTAGTTGGTTCTTGATTTTTTCTCAACATGAAGTTACTGACATTTTGTGTAAGTAAACTTATATTTTCGTTGGTTAACTACGTTATATCGCAAGTCATCCAAGAAATCACCATTAAGTTACTTGCTTGATAAAACAACAAACTTATCAAACGTGGTCAAAGTAGCTTCAAAATCTACCTGCGTAAAAGTGTTGGTACTTGCTCAAAAATACTCAAGTAAAAGTAAAAATGATAGACATTTTTACTTGCGTAAAAGTAATTGAGAATTAAGCAATTATGGTAGAAAATGGTTTCAATTTTTTGAGCGGTTTTGTTCTGTATCTTTTTAAACTAGTTGTTCTTAGTTGAGGGGCTCGCACCATACAAGATGCAAAAGAGGGACTTTAAAGATGCAAACTTCTAGGTCAATTCGCAGTTTAATTTACGTTACCGACCAAGATAAATATTCACGTTTATGGTTCAGGCAAAGGCGTCTATATAAAACAGGTTCCGCTCCAGAAGCCACTATGTTGGAAAGTCATAATATTTTCAGAAGACGCTGGAAAAGATTCACCTCATTTTAGATTAGGGACATTTTTCTTTTGAAGAAACTTTACAAAGTTGGGTTAATTATTTTGAAAGTTACTATTTTTTCTTTAAGGTCTATTTAATTTTGTTTTTTTATTGTTGTCTTATACTTTTGATACAACATTCGCTAAGAGTTAAAAGTCGTTAAAACGTGAACGACTCGATTAGATTGATGCTCTTTACTTTCAAACAAAAAACTCAGACCTTGTGATACTTAAAGTTTAGATTAGGAAACTAGACCTAAATGATATAAACAGTTAAAAATTTCTGATATCGTTGGAGCAAAATCCTTTTTATCTTGTATCACGTTTTTAGACATCACCCTTTGATTGTTTTGGATCCTTACAGAATTTTTGTAAGGATCGGTGACATTTATCAAATTTTAAAGATATTTACTAAAGTTAAGCTTTCACGATAACTTTTTTGGAAGGTACTAGAAAATTCAGCCCAAACAAAACTTTCATTAATCTTTTGAGAGGGTAATTACTCCCTCTGGCTACTTCTTTGACAAGAGAAGTAGGAGGTATGTGAACAAACACATATATGCTTGAAAAGATAAAATAAACTGCAAAAAATTGAAACACAATAGCTTTGAACAAAGCTTCAGTGGACGGATTCGTTGCAGTCTTTTGAAGCAATAAGAGTAAACTACAACAGTTTTGTCTGGCTCTCATTAGAAGTTGTCGCAGAGCAATCGCATCTACCTATCATGGTTGGCAAAAATACCGTGCATACCTCCTTCAACTAGAGCTAGATCTTTATACTAGCCCCTACAATGAAGATTTATCACTTTTGCTGAAATTATGCAACTTCTCTGAGATCCAGAACCCATCTTTCTCTGTTATTTCGACATCTCTAGCCTATATATGAATACCCCACTGACAGAAACTATTCAGCTCTGTGCTGATACTCTGTACAACAGTGAATTGGTTGCGTATCGTCTTCCCAAGGCACGTTTCGTTAAGTTGCTATCAACAGCTACCTCGTCAGTTGAAATCAGTTTTAACAATACAATAAATAAGTAGATTGATGGTCTTGTCATTGACTCTCCACTTTGCCCAGCACTGGCTTATACATTTCTTGGATACTATGAGAAAGAATTGTTTTGACGAACCAGCAAACTTGTCCAATATTTTCGCTACGTTGATGACACGTTGCTAACTTAACCGAGGAATCCGACTGGGACAGTTTTTTGCTGCACTACACCCTTTACTTCCTTTTTTGATCTTCACAACTGAAAGGAAAGGTGATAGCAAACTTGCCTTTCCAGAAGTTCTCGCAGAGATAGCTGACTCAAAATTCTTCTCATCCCTACATCAACAACCGACTTTCACTGGACAATATGCACGTTGGGATTCTTTTGGCCCCCGACAACGGAAGACAAAGCCTATTGGTACCCTGCGCACAGACCTTTGCCTATCAGCTCCGAATACGGAATACCACAAGAGCTGGACAATATTAAGACTATTATTCAAAAAAATGGCTAACGACACAGTATTATTTAGGTATGTTTAAAGCCATCGTCAAATTTAGTGCTCCAAAAGAAGGTCCCCAAATATGCCCAGTTTATCTAAAACTTCCAAGTCTACGGAAAAACTTCTCTTAAATTTTAGAAGCCAATTAAAGTTACGGTTAGTAGTTGGTACGGAGCAAATAAACAACGCAAGATGTTTTCCGCGAAATCTGTTTTTTCTCAAAGATGCCGAGCCTTACCTTCATCGAAGCAATGTTGGATATAAATACGCGCGTTGCTGTAACTCCCAGGAAACTGCTCATCCCAAAGACTACGGGACAGAATCAACCAATATGTAACCGAAGCAATTAAACTTGGTATGAAGAAAGAAAAGAAGAAAGAACGACAAGTATGTTTGTAAAAATGCAAGAGCTCCTTCGCCCGCAAAGAATCTGACACGGAAATTGGACAGTGTTTACCTGAAAATCAGGACTATGCCGCGGCGTACAATGATAGTCAATTCAATGTGTTGACAACAGCTAGATCGTCCTTTCCTTTAGCCACCCTCAAATCACATTTATCAAAAACAAAAAACCGTGTAAGATGGCTAAAAAGAATTTGTCTATGCTCTGCAATTAGTCCACTAGGAGCTTGGTTTTCGAAATCTGACGAAACGCACATTGTCAATTGATCCGCATAATACAAATAGCAACGCTTTTCCTTTTCTGCTTCATTCTGACGGTAACTTCAAATTACAGCTACAGAAAAACGTTTCGGTTTTCACGTATTGCTTTAAAAGAGTGAATACAGTCATCCTGTAAAAATTTATCCAAATATATTTTAAAATTTTGTACCTGTAAAAACTGTTCAAAAATTAAATATTAAAGAATATCTGAATTTCCTTGTGGCGCAAAAACTTTGTAAATAATAACTCAGCGCACCTCGCCTAGTTGTTATGAAACAGTAGTTGGTCTAACATTGGTTTTGGAAGTTCGAACCAAAAATAGCCTACTTCAACGGTGGATTAGCAGAGAATAAAAACCTGAATTCAAAGCTGTTTTTTATGCTAGCATAATGCATTCCAATTTAACAAACATCAAATTTTTAGCATGTGCTCTAGAAAAAGTTATAACTACTGAGGTAGCGTTACTTCTTTCTTTATCTACTTAAAAAAGGAGAAATAGTAAAACCTAAAACTGCTCAAGTAATTTAGTAGCTTGTAACTGAAAAACCTACTTAAGTTGAACTACTTCGTCACTGACCACCTCTGCTTATATATTGACTAGAAAGCAATAAAAAGATATGTGTTGATTGCAACAACATCCTACAAGCTGCTTCTGACAGGGAATTTTTTACTGCCTTAAGCTAGCCACAATTACTTTCCGTCGGAAGCTTGAGCAGTGCCTTGTGTGCGTGTACGTGCGTTAATTATGCATACTGTTACCAAAGATCACATCACTAAAGACGAAGATTATTTTTCTTTATAGGGTCTATCACCTTCTGAGATTGATTTCCAAGTACCAGTTTCCTTATAGTCACACAACGCACAAAACAACTTGTTGTGGTAGATTAATGGTTTAATGGATAAAAACGTACATTTCGTCCTGATGTTTGTTTGTATGCATGTACAAATTAAGTTTTGATCATACAACTATGCTTAAAATTTTGCTGCTAAAAGGCTTATTTTCTTGTTTTTTTAAATCCAGGGTTAATGTATTTTATTTGATATTGAACAAGAATAGTTGTAACTTTCTTAGAAAGATACGAAACATCGAACTAATTAAAAAACGGTCCTGTAACAATTTTACTCGCGACACCCAAACCCTACTTATAAAAAACGAAACTTTATTTGTTTGTGTAAGCTGTAATGTAAGTAATCAATTTTTCAATAAGATGAGGCGTCAGCATTTTATTAGACAGTCAGCAGCCTCTTCTTTTGTGTACATTAAAATTTATGTTCACTTAAGTTCATGGACAGCCTTTGAAGAGTTTTTGCGACGTTGGGTCACATGTTTTAAATTCTTTCACTGCTCGCTAGGCATTCGATTTGGTTTTGTGGAGTGTTGTGGAGTTTTGTGGAAGATTTGGCTTTTTGACTGCAACAGTGCACTTTAAAAAATAAATCTATGAAGTTTATTCTTAGTAAATTCTTTGCAGTTAGAAAAAGATTTATACAGACCGAATCATACAAACCAGTTATCAATCCACAGAACTTTTCAAAGAAAATAAACCAATGAATTGTATTTTGTTACTCGTTTGACCTGCCCCACGCAGAGTCTTGACCAGCAACATAAAACGTTTAGTGAAGCCCACTTTTTTGGTGCCGGCCGTAGCAAAACACGTAAATCCACAAACAGCTTTAGCAGCTTACTCGGTTCTCGTTCACGTAAGTGACCTGAAAAGATCTTATAGATAGAAACAGGTCTGTCGGCATATGTCATTCAATTGACTAGAGCCTATTACAGCTCTGTGTCTTGTAAGACGCAAGTTTAGGCAGCTCTGTTGATAGCCGTTTCAGGCAATCTATGAGCACAAATAGACGAGTTGTCTTCAATCAGTAGTCGGCTAGTAAGAACCTGTTTTATACACGATTTAAATTTTAAAGTAGCGTGATATCGCAGAAATGTTTTTTCTACATTCATTGCAGAAGCAGAGGCAGAAAAAATGGGCAAAAGGGAGGTATATGATTGTTTGCGTTTTGTGATGACCCCATTTACTGCTAGCATGGTTTGCAAACATACAATTGCAAACTCAACATATAAAGTTTACGCCACTATCTCTTTTTACCTACCACCAAATAGAGAGATCTTGCTTCTTTTTCGGTCACTTAGCATTTTCTGATTAAGCGTACTTATCATTAAGTGGTAGAATAAACCTAAACAAGTTGGTAGTAAGAGAGAAGGAGCCTGGAACAAAACGGTTTCTGGTTGCAAAATCATGCCAACTGACTTTTAAGGCAATGCCAAAGCAATGCAGTCTTAAGGTGGGCGAGATGCGAGCGGAACCCTTGCGAGCCAAGTTGGTCAACAGTGGCATCTCAAACCGTCTTCTAAAAGCTAACTCTGTATTACACATGATTATGTAAGAGGTTTTTGTTGCCATAATTATGTCACACTTTCAGCGGTTTCTTGATACCGGGTTTCGTCATTGATATTTGACTAGTGTAAGACTAAGAAAACGGATGAATTTCTACATAAGGCTTGCCATAGTTGTTACACAACACAACTTCGAAAAGTGTTTGTTTTAGGCGGGGTCGAAGTGTATATTTATATGAGTAACTAGCGAAAGACCTAAATTGCACCGCTGATCTCAGGCAAAGAATTCGGTGTCATAAATTAGCCATAGTTATCTGCAGTTAAAGCATGTAGGTTAGTTTGTCTAGCTGCAATGCCAATATTTACAATAATTTAATATGATTTAATTTTACTCTTTACAAAATCACTTGTGGCAAACTATTGACAAAGAAAAGCCATAAAAGTATTGCAATAAAACTAAAACCAACTTTTAAGGCGGGTTAAAAAAGTTATTTTTGCGTTACTAGCTTGATGAGAAATATCCTATTTTGATGTAAAATAAGAACTACAAAACTCTGGAGCCCCTTTTTACCTTGCTCAAGCGTCATTGTCTACTTGGTATTAAACTGTCGCAACGAAAAATTGCATGAAAATAGGTATAGAAATTTGGACCAGCAGTATTTAGAAGTTGAACAATCAAAATTTGGATTGTATCTGTTAACTTGAACTGGTTAGGTCAATATGTATATACAAATTAACAATCAACGGACTGGCTGCAATTTTTAATGATAACTTTATAACCACCGCTAGGGTTCGTTCTCTCAATTATAGACGCATTTACTATTCAGTTTGTTTCATCCTTAAGCTGCCACTTTCTTTTTACAAAACAACTTGGATATCGCGAAACAAAATCGTGGAGTAAAATTATTGCAGCGATAAAATAACAAAACATGATCGTTTAGCTTTTTTAAAACAAGCAGTGCAACTACAAAAGTTATCTTGTGAATGCTCTCAATCTATGATTCTAAGCTTTTACAAGTTTTATTACCATCTTTTTTTATCATTTTAATTTTTTACACTGTCGATAACAACGTTACGAGCATGGAATCAACACATGGCGTTTTAGTTGTAAGTATGTAAGCTATGGGTATTTTTATTTCTTCAGTTTTATTTTGAATTGTTCGTTATCTTTATTTGGCTGTGCACAACACGTTCACTATGTAAGTTATCAATATCGACAGCTACAAAGCATCCTCGATTGAGTACTGCAAGGTTCTTCCAAACATTCTGATGTTTGGATTCACAATTTACCTGTTGCTTCTTTTCTGCATAATTTTTGCATTTCATTATTTTTGTTTGTCTGAAGATAACATGTAATTTAAATTTACCCTCACTTAGTATAAGCTAGACTATGCTGTAAAACTATCATTTGGTCAGTAGATTTTTCAAAGCCATGCAATGAAATTAACCGTTGTCATAAAACGTTTGTAGGCTACAGACAACACAATTGCGCTTTTGGTTAAGAGCAAGATATCCATTAAAAGCTCATACAAACTTTAATCAATCCCATGCCTTATTTAAAACATAACAATCTCAATATCATGAGGTAGCCTAATGAGAGTTTAATTGTTGTCATTTTTTTTGCAGTTTTCCGCGGTTTTGCTCTTGAAGTCAACGCAAGGTAAAAACTAAAAACCATAAACAAACCAACAACCGCTTTAAAAAAAATTTAGATTCTCTGAAATTTCATAGCTAAAGTAAAACTTAAACTGTGTGTTTCAATGACTAGGTCAAACCACGACAGCCACTGACACCAACGCAACAAATATTCTGCCAAACACAACGTGTAGTGGAGAGTGGTCGGATTGGAGTGACTGCTTCCCTGGAACACAGTCGAATCCAATACCGTACAAAGTATGCTTCTTGTGTTTCGCAGTTACGAAAAGCTGTTTGTCGCTTTTGCACTATAATTTACGTAAACTAGAAGCAGTAGTAAAACCTACACAAACTTGCTGTGCGAGGTTTGAAACATTCTATATTGACTACTAATTATGTTCGAAGGCCGGTGAGAGTGGCGCTAATCAAAAAGGAGTCGTTTGAATCTGCTTCCTCGTTTTCACAAACCTCAATTTCGCTGATTATTTGATATTACTTCGGACAAAGCTGTTAGAATCAACCAGGCAAAGAAAACCATTGTGGAGTGTCTTTTCCAGAGAAACAACAACGTAGCCGTTGCGAAGTTTGAACGCGGAGTCTGACGTTAACCGTTTGTGGACCACAAAAGAACGTTTGCAGGTTTATTAAAATGAATTGTGGTTATGCAAGCAAAATCAAGAACCATCTTTGACCAAACTCCAAGGTCTAGCAGAGTGGTTTTCAGTCAGTAGCAACTTGGTTTGCTAAGGGAGGATTTACCAATTCCAGGGAGGAAATTTGCTCAAGGGAGGAATAATGGAGGAAAAATAAGAATTCTAAGTTTTTATTTCATAGACTCCACTGTTTCACTAAACCGTTACTGATTTATTGAGATATGTAAACGATTTCCGAAAAAAAGGCTTTCATCTTCAATTTAGATGAAAAGTACGTCCTTTTAGATTTTGAAAGTATGATCTCCGAAAAAAAGATCGTTTTGTATACACATTTTTTTAATTGCGGTAAAGAGGAAATGACAGTACGTGAGATTTGTGAGAAAGATCATAGATAAAACGTTGAAAACTACTGATCTAGCAAAAGCATACAGATTACAAAATATAACTAACAATTTCACTGCTTTCTCAAAAAGTACTACATTTTAGCGCCTTGCATTGCTTTAAAGTGACTGTTTTCTTTTTTATTTAACACACTTTAAAATATTTGTGTTGTTTTAGGACCGTATCTTCATTCTATCTCCATCTCAGTATGAAGCAGCAGCTTGCAAAACCATGCACACAGTTAATTCGATCGAAACTGAATCATGTAGTACATCTGCACAACCAATTCAAGACCTGGAAACTGTTGGTTAGTGTGTCTTCGTTCAAAATAGGCATGCGCAATCTTTTTCCTGGTGAAGACCGGGTTGCAGACTTTATTTCAAGTTACGGCCGTTAGTGAATTACATTGAGAATCTTTTCCGTTCAAGTAAAGATGAAGACTTTTGTTTTGGAGACCACATTGTTGAAAGCAAAACTTCCTAAATTTGAGGAGCGCTTTTTATTGAGTTAAGTTTTTTTGCTCATGTAAAGATAAAAACCTTGTTTTCGGAGGGGGGCAACAACTTCAAATGTATGTGCACGGCCGCAGGTTGTGCACCCTTAGTTTACAAGATAATCAGCAAAGAAGAAAGTGGACAGTGTGGTTGCCAAGCAACACCATATATAGAAATGAATTTCGGAGAGAGTGGGAAACTGAAAAATTTTCCGAAATATTATCATTCGCCGAGGGGATGCAAATTGTAGAAGTAAGGTTTCTACGCATTTTGGAGGATTTAATTACCCCGGTTCCCAATAAATTACGCCTTAAGTGTTTGCGATTAGTTTAACTTCGGGAAAGACTTTATCTGATTGTATAATAGACTGATAACAGCAAAACGCACCAAACAAGAGTTCACAACAGGAGAGGAATTGTCTAATTGAAGGGGTCTTTTCATGTTGGAGATTTTCATAAATTAGAGCACAGCTGCAACAGTTCTTATAATGGTTTGACGCATTACTTTTACTTTCGTTGTAGTTCTGCAGTTAAGCCGTACATGGAGTTTTACAAACACCAAGAACATTAGAGTCAATATTCCAGCATTCATTTTGCTTCACACTTCATAATCTAAACCAACTGCATCATCAAAAACACACTCCTTGCAATCAATCGAATTTAAATTTCCACCGAAATTAATTTCCATATTCGTTATACAAATTCATAACAAAATTCAAGTTAATTTTTGCCCAGTGCTAAGAACCACAAATTGTCTCTGCAAAGTTTTTCGTGTTTGAAAGGAGTGGGGTCTGAAGGGGGAAATACAAGTTTTTAAAACGCGCAAGTTAAGATTGTAGGCTATCCAGGGGCGGCTCGTGTATGGTACTGAGGAACTGCAGCACCCCAGTCCCCACTCCATCTTATCGATTACATTCGATACAAATAATGAATCTTTTTTTTTTTTCTTATACTTGTAGTTACATTATATAATACATAAGGTTAATTTCGACAACCATCCTATGATCCTAAGTTTATGAAAAATATAAAAATCTTCTTTGCTTCAAAGCTCCTGTGGTATGGTGCTTGAAATTAGCAGTAGATTGCAACGCCGCTGCAGAAAGAGAACTGTCGCTCATGCAGTACCGACCCTTGTGTGCTGGTGTAACAAAGGTTTCTTTTTGACGGACAACTGGCCAGCTGTGTGTGTGTGTGTGTGTGTGTGTGTGTGTGTGTGTGTGTGTGTGTGTGTGTGTGTGTGTGTGTGTGTGTGTGTGTGTGTGTGTGTGTGTGTGTGTGTGTGTGTGTGTGTAAAGCTGATAGATAGTGACAAAAATTAGGCCTGTAAAGTTATTTTCTGAAGCAGCCCCCATTAATTTTAGCTATGAGTCGCCCCTGAGGCTATCCTACAATAGATTGTAAATCACAGCACCAAGCCACTGAGTGTTTTTTGAACAGTGTATGATAATTCAAAATTTTGATGATATGTTGCTAACGATAAAGTAGGTAATGATCACTGGATTAGCTCTATTCACTGCTATGAACATCTGCTAAATAAGACAAGAAAATAGAGATAGAGAAAGCTTTCCAGCTATCAAAGCATAACTTTGCTGACGTTTCAACCATAACTTTAACTACTTTACACATGACCCGTGAATATTTGGCTAATTTCTGCAAGAGTATTAAGATCTAATGAAATAATACAAAGGTATTTACATTGTTTACACATTAAAAAAATATCAATAAATGCAGTTACATTCACCTTTAAATACAAGATCTATTTAGGGATTATTTTAAATTAGGAAGAAAAGCTTTGATAACCTAACAAAAGAACTTCAAGAAAATCTTAATTTCAAGAAAATGCGCCCAGGTGCTTCGGCGGGGTTTTGATCTGATTGAAAGACGATGTTGCACTGCCACAAAAAATACGGCAACGTGGACGAAAGGGAGGTGTATTAATTCAAGGCGTCACTGATCAAATAATGATGAATTTAGACCTCCCAATAATTTCGCTATTGCCACTTTGATAACAGTGCATTGTGATGCTTTGATTCCTTTAGCGCAGTGGTTCTCAAACTTTTTTTGACGCGACGCATTTAAAAAAGCTTGCGAGACTTTGCGACGCACCAGGCAGCATCCTTCAATTTAGTTTGCCGTACTGCGAGATAAATGTGATCCATATTCTACATAAATAACTGCCCTAATGCTTCCGAGATTTTGGATTAGTCTGTCATCTTCAATCGGAAAATTACGCTCTTCTAAGTTTGTAACTCATCTTTCCTGTTTTCGTGCAACATACAACTAAATGCTTTATTCTTTATATATTTTTCGCCAATTAAGTTAAACTTCTGCAATTTGATTCTTGAATAACAAGTCAACCGCTACAACAGTGTAGTACAAACACTATTGTGAAAATGTCAGAAGAAAGTAAAAAAGGAATCTACGATCAGAGTTCTTTTGACGCAATAAAATTTAGACTTTATGGCACAAAACCAAAATATTCCGCGACGCCCTTGCAAAATTAAAACGACGCACCGGGGCGTCGCGACGCACAGTTTGAGAACCACTGCTTTAGCGAATTCTAACATCCAGCAAACTGATCAACAGCAATACCAAGGAACTCAAGCGAAATGGTGAAGCTTAGAAACTTAAAACAAGTGTAGAACAGTATCCTCTGTTCATCACGACTCTCGCTGTACCGTGAGTTAAAAAAAAATAAAACAAATCAAAGATTCTTAGTCGAAACAAAGGAAAATTTTCTAAAAAGTCAAGTTTTGTTCATTCAGTAGCGGTTCACTCCCCGCCACCTCTTAATACTGCCTACGTATGTATTATACCGTAACTGATAAAATTGCAGGTTGCAAAGAGGGGGAATACCAGTGCATAAACTTCAGATGTATACCAGAAGGCTTGTTGTGTAATGGTGATGATGACTGCGGTGACAACTCAGATGAATATCCGACAAATTCTTCGGGGTGTCCACTAATGGTAAGACTCAGCTGCGTAAAATATCAATCAGGGATAACATCAGCTGATGTTCATTGTTCAGCTACTGATGTCGATTTCGCAAAGATTTTGATATATTTTCTAGTAGCTCATGACAAAGTAATGATTTTAGGAAAAGAAACTCGTATGTGGCCTGTCTCAAGAGCCAAGCTCCTCTTCTATCGGTCCGATTGGTGAGCGCTATTTAACAGGCATTCCCGGAATCGAAGAGTTTGCAGCTGGTTTTGATATATTGACAGGTACTAAAAATTTACTTGAGACTACCAAATGTAAATTGATGTTAAGTACATGTGTGGAATTGCAAATGCAAGTATTCATATTTTCTTATCTTTAGGCTACAAAAGTCTAATTAAGTCCCATAAAAATGAATAAGACAGCAGAGCCACATTTAATTGTTTTAATGGCTTAAAAGAATCTTTTATTCCAGCAGCCATCTTCTTTCTGTTTTGAAATCTAAGAGGATAGGCTAAGACATTATCGATAATCATATAAATGTGGTGGGTTCCCGAAAACGGTATTAAATTAAATAGCTTTCTTTGCCGTTGTCAATTTTTTCCAAGTTACCAAGAAACCGTTTTCGATGAAGTGATGAGCTATATGTTGTCTCTTTGCATGAATTAGGGAAATTCAAAAGCAGTGCTTTATCTATGGCTGGTCACGGATCCTGCCGACGAGTTCTCATCGCTGGATCGACCGACACTTACTACAGGCTTCCGCAGAATGTCGCTTCTTTGAGACAGATGTACGATATTACAGTTGAACCTGGCAGAGTAAGCTTGATTGTTTATTTAGATCATAAAATCATAGAGCTTGCGTTAATATAGGCCTACACCACATTAAAATACTATAAAAAGATGTAGATTGTTGAATAAGTTTTCAATAAAATATTCAAAAGGAAGAAATAGCTGATACCAGTAGGATACAAGAAAATAAAAGCTCAATTAAAGGGTAAACAAGGCATTGTGCTGAAAAACTAACAAATTACAAAGAGTTCAAGAAGAATCCAGCTAGTTTTCGTGAAAAAACTTTTCTGTGTTAGTTAACTAAATTACTGTGCGAAAGATAAACAAACATTGAAAATAATCCAGAGTTTTTATGGAAAAATTTAATATTTTTTCTGCGATATTTTAAACAGCTTTACGAAAGCAGCGCGGCCTTGCTGAATGCTACTCAAGATGCATTGAAGTTTAATCTCAACTTTGGAGGTCAATTAGTAGATGTCGGTGGAAGAACTGGCCTCACTCAAAGTGAAATAGTTCATGGAATAGTAACTCAAAGTATCGCCGATGACCAATCAAGAACATATGCTTCTGTTGATACTAATATCAATACTGCACAAGTAAGTAGCGCTATAATGCAGCCTACTTAATTAGCTGTCAACAACAAAAAAAGTAAATTCAGATTGCAAGCAATGGTGTCAAAAGCAGCTTTCGAAACCGTTAATTGTGGGCGAAGACCTGTTTTTTTGTTGCGAGTTTGCGAGAACGTCACTCCTAAGACAGTGTTGTTAGAGGCGAGATACCCCCTCCCTTTACGACAATATAGTTTTCAAAAAAAACACATGTTTACCTCTTGTTTTATTCTGTGTGTGGTGCACACTTTGATTTCAGTTTTTTATGGACAGTACCTCAGCCTAACAAAATATTCTTCTAACACCAAAAAAGATTAAAAAAGTTGATGACGTTGTTTCACTAAAACATTTTGCTTTAAAAGATTACAGTCAGCTAAATTACTACTCATTTTAAACAGCCTGTTAATAATTTTGTGCTAAATTAAATGAAGTTTTACATAAAATCTAGGCAAATCAAATTGATTTAAATATCTTTTACAGTAGCGTTTCATAACTTACCATATGGTAGTAGCACGAAAATGATATCACTTACAGACTTGTATTTTGGCACGGCCTCTTTTTCACAGATCACATTAAAAGATCCAAGAAGCTTACAAACGAGTACAACGTTCTTGAGCAGAGTTATGGAGCTACCGTACAGCAATTTCAGTTATTCCAAGTACATCGAATTGATACAAGATTTTGGAACACATTACGTATCGAGTGGAAAATTAGGAGGAAATTTTAAAGACATTGAAGTACACTCAAGGTACTCTACACTTCATTAACATGCGCTCGCACGTGAAGCATTGATAGTTTATTTACAAGAAAAATTTTCACTGGGGTCATTCAATATTCCACGATTTGAATTTATCTGTGATCTTTCATACGTTTAACTTCAATGCATGGTAAGCAACGTTACCCACAACACATGATATATCAGGAATATGGACAACTCTGCCGTGATATCACAGAATCTAGTTACTACAAAAATCGTGTTTTTGAAAATATTGACTTTATTGTCATTTGTTTTTGGTCAACAAAGCAAAAACTGAACCATATCTTTTTCAGTTTTGCCTTGAAGCTGTTAACTGCATGAAAATTAATATTACTTCACGTCTGCTGATGAGTAGCTTTTCGTAAACCAAAAGAGATCAAGGCTGTTTATGAAATTTGAAATGTAGTTGTTAGGTTTTGCGATAGCACGGAAGAGCTGCATACCAAGCCTTTATATGATTTTTTTTCGTTTGAAGGCGCTTTTAGTTTTAAGATAAATATCTGGGTACACTTCAAACAGCCAGTTGGTTGCTCTATCATTCAGAACCGCAAAGCGAGCCAACTGAGGTTGCGAAAAAACGACACGGAAGTGCAATCTGCGGTTTGTCTCTCAGTGCCATACTTGCGCTAGCTTATAATTCCAACTTGGACATCAGAGTTCAAAACAGTTCTATGTCAGTGCAGAGGCTGTTCAGTTGCTCCCAAAGCGGTTGCTTCCTATAGTGGGCTACTGGTTCTGCATCGCCAATGTATGTGACAAATATAGTTGATTGCAGATGTTGGTTGGACAGCAGTAGTTTTGAGGACTATACCTCAGTGCCATGGAGAGAAGTATTGAAGGAATGTTCCAGACAGAGTTTTTTTAACCGACTAAATCCGGACACGAACGCTTTATCTTCACACTGTACATTGAGCTCTAATTCTGGTGGTAAGAATTCGACCTTTTAAACGTGTTTGATTTGTGTGGCACAATTGAAAAATGTTTTCTTTGCAGTAGCACTTTTAAAAAATGCTCTGCACATTCGTAGCAAGTCGAGTACAAAAATAAAGTTGCGACCGTGGCAGAATGTAAACAGACTTGTTCAAACCTAGAAATGAGAACAAACTTACAGTAGAGCTTACGAAGCAAGTTTGCGGTGCAAAGTAACGTGTAAAGGCAGTGTTTCAAGTTCTTTTGGTCATGTTTCACCTAGTTTACAAGCAAAAGTCTTAAAAAACTACTTCATTCTAACTTATGACCACCTTCGCAACTGTTTTTCTGCTTTCCAGGTACAACAAAAACTCTGAGACAAGAGGCTGTGGACTACTATATTTCTGCTTCTGGAGGAGCCATTGACACTTCATCGGACTTGAAGTTTTCATTTTCGTAAGTGCATATTACTTTAGCATCAAACATGGGCAAACTTATTACAAAAAAACAGTTATGCAAATAACGCTACGTATGCCTCTCTCCGAATGACGGCATCGCGTCAAAGGGAAACAAGCTAGATTGAAAGGCATTTCGACAAATTCAAACGAGAAGTTGTTACCACATTGATGCAATACTTGTGGAGCTTAAGAATACGGTCGTATCCAGGTGGTGAAAAGTATCCCAATCTTCTGAAATGTGATCTCAAACTTTTAAAGATTTTTACTTTTGTTGCCATTGAGGACCTTTTCAGATATCGTTTTATTATGTCACCAGACCCGAAATCAATTCCTAAATACATTCTTCTTGACACGGTCTTATTTGACTGGAATAGTTTTTCATTTTTAAACAGATATGCACGCTTGCATCTTACAATAAAATATACTTTCGTTTTTTTAGAAAAACTACCTGGGATGCATGGATCAAAACAATCGTAAACAGCCCAACTATCAATACCAAAGATTTCACCCTGGGAAAACTTTCAAAGTATTTCAATTTTTCACTGAGCATCTTAGATAAGCTTACTAACTTACACCCATTTTTCCAGCTATTCGCACTCTTAGGCGTGCTGGTTTAATTTATGTCTACCACCATATCCTTGCTTTCGAATCCGACTTTTTCTGGAGCGACGCAGCCGGATGCCCTTCCTGACCAAAACCAAGGCTGCTTTTAGGAATTTCGACCTCCAGATCTTTTGTTCTGAAGTCCAGAACAATTACCGCTACATTACAGCGGCTACACTGATGTAACGAAATTGATTTAAAGAGCTTAAATACACAGGAAGGGTATTCTGTAAAAACGCGGGAAAATGGACGTAAAATCGAGCAACACCAATCAACAGTGAGGCCTTCCACGTTTAGCTGTAACCCAGTGGCATTTTTGGACTGCTGAAAAATCTGGCTATGATAAAGTCGTTTTCCTTTTATAGACTTCACTAAATGGTTAGAAACAATGGTGATGGTGTGCTATGTTGACGAGCTTGGTATCGCATGGCTATATTTTCCATAGATACCAATCACAGGAACGTCTACTTGAAGGTCTTTCTGTCCAATAACTAGAAACCAATGTCTATAACGGGATGCCAATTTCCCATTAAGACTTAGTAGCCCACAAGGAAATCATTTGTTAAAATACAGTTTACATTTAATATACATCATAATATTAATATTTCAGGCTAGTTTGGTCACCGACGATTCTCATGAACAGCGACAGAAAGCAACAGGTTGCAGACTACATTGATCAAGCCATTGAAGTATGTGTGTTAAATAAAATATATCTGCAACGTCATTAAGTGCGTGGACCGACGCTTTAGGCAGCAGTGGCTGTATGTTCGAACGCAACGATGTTGCCTTCTTGTGTCCTTTAGTGGGACACTTGCAGAAAATTTCCCACAATTATCAATTTTTTCATGTTTTTTTAAAATTTTTTAGAACACGCTTGGTGTATACCAATTTAAATATCTGCAAATTTTTGTCGTTTTAACTTTTGCGGTTTTGGAGAAATGACGTTGTTATCATATGGTAACAATGGACGTTTACCGACACAAATTTTTTTCTAATTTGGCCGCATTTTGAAAAACGTCTTCACGTCTTTGACAATTTACTTTGAGGTGTTACAAATTCGAACGGCGTAATTGTAATAACCACTGCTTGTATCAGATATTCGGGTACACTTGGCAATGTAGAAATTGTAAGAAATGTTGGGGTACTTCTGGTGTAAAATAGTATATGAAACAAGCAATACAAAAATGATCTTTTATGAATCTATTTGTCAAATTGTGGGCCCTATTTTACCCAACGACCCATACACTGATAAAGAAAAGAGTTGTTTAATTCATTCCGTTCCTTGTTCTAACTGCGAATGTGTTCATTCTTTGGGCAAACCAAACGGGATCTTAAATCTCGTTTAGCTGAACGCAAACGAGTAATCATATGTCAAAGACCGGAGCAATCTGCTCAATGCAATTATTTTGTGCAGTTAGATCATTTAATTGATTGGAGTAACTCACGCATTTTAGAAATTGAGACTAATTACTTTCGACGTTTTACTGCTGAAGCATCGCTGTCAACTCGTATCCCAATGCTATAAATAGACCGAATAATGATGGTCTACCTAGGTTTATCAACCTTTAAAGGTTTAAAACTTTGTTTGTTTTAGTTAACAACCACGGCTCGTCTAACCTTCAAATTTTTTGCTAGAAGCTTCTTAATTTTATCACCTTTTTGTTACAACCCCGATATTAGTTGTATATTTATCATGTTTTAGTTCAGTCACCATACTGACCGACTTTTTTCGTGTTCCCTCCATGTTTATCTATCTTTAATGTTAATAATTTTGTCACTTGAAAAAAAATCACTGTTATTTGCTTGACTTTCACTGTTCGCGCTCAAGGTTGGAATACCACCATTAGCACTGTTTTTCTAATGAAGCTTGGCGTATCTCCCGAACTAAACGTTAACAAATGAGCGATTTTATATAGCTTGTTCCAAAAGCGCTATTTTACATCGGAAGAGCAATAACATTTCTTTACAGAACAAAGTATCATGTTGTAAAAATATAACATTTATTTCTTTATAAAACTGAATTTATCTCAAAATACATAGCAAAGAAATGGCCAACTTTCGCACATAACGTTTGGAATGATCGCATAGTTAAATAAGAAGAGTGAAAGTGTTTTCATCTCATGCTGCAGCGCAGTGGCTCCCAACGTTTTTAACATACTGCTTCTCTTGTTCTCTCTGAAGTTGTTTTTCACTTCCTCTACATTCACAATTACTGCAACACAGCAACGAACACAATCAAGTCAACCTCTTGCACAAGTTTTTGCTCGCCTCCCCTAAAATCCGATTCTATCTCCGCTAGAGAGGTAGACCTCCCAGGCTGGGTACCATTGCTGCTGCCTATTAAAGCAAACTGTGAGCAAATGCCTTTTTGCTTTTTGAAATTCTAGCTTGAACTTGTCCTTTGTTACCATGTAGGAACATATTTATTAATTTGTTTTTAAGACATGAAAATCGCTAAATTTGACAAAAACCGATTAAGAAATGTTGTGGAGTAAACTTTAAAATTGATTTGCTTTCGTTTAAAAAAAATATATCTTTGTTTATTTCTTTATGATGTGTAAAGTTTGAGCAGTCCTGAAAAATAAAAATAGCGGATGTTGGCCTCAACGACAAATCAACAAAAAATAATTTTTTTTGATAAAAAATTGTCAACAATGATTTTTAGCCTTTCTAAAAGAATCACACACAAAAAACAAGCGGTGCGATTTTTTTAAAGTAGCCTGCCATTTCTTTAAAAAAGATATTCTCACATGGTAACAACGGGAGGATTACGGTTAAGGTATAAATGTACCCGCCAGCATTGATAATTCCAAAGCAGACCTGAACCCAAACATGTTCTGATTATCTTATCACCTAAAAAAGTTTTTCATGATCGCAGGATGAAAATGTATCATACACTCACAAATGCCTTGTATTCATACAATTCTAACTGTCTTCTAAAACTAGGAAAAAAACGACCACACATTTCAAATTTTTTTTTCTTGTTAAAGCATTTCGTCAGGCGGGAAAAATTGCTATTTTACTGCAAGTCGGATAAAAAGATTTTCGCCAAGTTTAAGATTTGTAACAATTGCCTTAACAAAGGATTCTTTGATGAAGTAAATCAACAGCAGTGCATCCGGAACGTAAAGTGTTTTTTGCAATTTTGGCACTTAGCTTCATGCTGAAAATATTTAACCATTCTAACTATTATGCTTAGGTGCGAAGCCAAAAAATTGGAGGTAGGCAAATTTGATGGGGTCATTAATTTTAAATTGGAAGGGCGATGCCTCCCCCCTTCTCGTAATGGGACCACTAATTTGCTCCTAAAACCTTGTGCGTTGTACAGATATACCTAAAACCCTATGATGCACAAACGCATTGCCAACCGTGCGCACCGATCGACACGGAAACCGTCGATTACGATGAAAACGGGGACGAAATATCAGTGGTATGTAGAATAATGACTGTTGGTTCGTAGAACTTTAACTTATTGATCCAATGTCAATTACTTCATCCGCAAAGAAAATTAAAGTAACTTTTAATTAACTAAACAGCTAAACTATTGAAGGACTGATATCTTCATAAAATAGTTGCAAAAATCACACTCACCTTGCTTGAATCACTCGGTATCATAGGTAGACTTTTCAGTTGATATATTAAATTCATTTAAGCACATTTTTGCCACACTTTATCCAGGATAAAGCTATGTAGCTTGACTGATCTCGAGCCTACTTGGTCGTCGGTGCATTCTCATGCAGGAAAGAAATAACTCATCTATCTTGCAGTTTAGCTACGGCGTGCCCTATCTTACCGGTACCGGGGAGGACTACAAGTGTCATTGTATTTATGACATGCCACGACTTGAAGAAACATGTGGTGAGTGCTCGTGCATTGAAATCCATAGGTAGCGCAGCAGTTTAATTTAAAACCGATTCACTTAAGCTTTTGTGACGCACTGATCAGTAGAGATATCACAACAAAAAATGAAATGCTTAAAATGGAACTTAGAATCTAATTTTTGCTGTAATATCAGTAAAATGAATACCATTTTTCGATAGGCCTACCTCAAATGTCTGCAGTCAGGAAAGACCACAAAAGGGGTCATGCTCCCTCTCCAATTTTTTACGCCAGATTTAATATTCAACTACTTTTAAATAAATCAGTAAATATTTGTGCGCCTTTAGCGTAATTGCAAAGTAGGGTATTATTTTCTATCGATATCTTCTCAAACTTCGGGTTTGATTAAGGCCTTTTTAATTGGCAATAATTATTAAAAACAGAATTACTTTATTTTTTTCTAAGGAGCTGTCACGTTGCAATCACAGTCGCTTCATAAAGCTTAGAAAGCGAGATTAAGGTAAATGTTTCAAAAAATGCAAAGATTTTGGCCAAACATATTTTTTCAAAATTATCCGCCGTCTTTTGAAATATTTAATCTTCAAGTATCGTTTTAGCTGCCTTCACTACTCAGATGAGCGTTGGTAAAGCGGTGCAGTGAACTGAGCACTGATCTTGCCGCTGCTTGCTTTTTAATCTCATATTTTTGATTCATGTTAAGGCTTGTGGAGGCAGCTACAAGCTTGAGTAACTGCCGACTCAAAGGCTGTTAAGTTATTTGTTATTCTTCCCAAACTTGTTTCATTTTAAGATCAAAAAGTTGAATAAATTTTATCACCCTCACAAAAGCTATTGAAAAACAGTTTTGGGCTACTTTTAAGACTTTAAGCTAACTATACTAGAGCATTAGTCAAAATTTATTGCTACAAAACCTAGAAATGGTTTTACAAATACTACTGCTATGTTTATACATACTGGGCGCGACTAGGTGGTCCAGAAATAAAAAAAAACTCAACTGAATTGTTTCAACAAAATCAACTTTTTGCCAAGGACACAAGAGCTGATGACCTATGACGTGAGCTCGAAAGTTGAAGATGGAATAAGAATAAAGTTTTCACCCTGTTTTTGTTGCAAACTTAAGGTCTTCACATGGGTGAGGGATAGAAGAGTTTGAGCTTTTCGACCTCTTCAAATAGTCGGACAACCTCACCTGTCGTAGATTATTGAAAACTGGAAGCCAACCTAAACACAAGTCGTTGTTTGTGCAGGTGTTGCAATAACTGGAAAATGGATATAAAAATTAATACCAGTAACATTTGTTGTTTATTAAATTACAGGAGCCATGCAAAATCTCGCCACTTTGTGTACTGTCCTAATGAGCATTTTAGCAGCATACTGGAGTAAGTGAAAAACAATTATTTTAAGATCAACTGATCATATCTGAAAATACAAGCATACTTCAGCTAGCAAGTTTTTGCCGTTTTTGCTCTGTCATAGTTGAGCTAATATCGGATTTTGGAAACTTTTACTATAAGTTACAACAGGTTATTGAAAAGAGCATTACAGTTTCTTTTTGTCGTAATGCATTTTTGGTTGAAACAATAATGATTTACCGTAAAGACATATGATCATTTTTTTCAACGTAGATGTAAAAGTAGGAAGACATGAGAGCTAAAGGCTTCCCCTTTATTTTTTTTCGGTCGCCTTACCACACAACACCTTAACATCTCATTTATCACCCTGAAAAAACAGCCAATTTTGATAAACGAATATTTAAAAACCTTTATTTTTGGAAAATTTTTCCTCTCATCCCATCCCAAAATACAAAGTTTTGCTCCTAAATTTATCAATAATTTTGTTCTTTACAGATTTGCACGACCATTAACTACAAAAGATCCGTGAAGGATTTACGCCTAATCTGCTGTATGCACAATTGCACTTCCAACTGTAGCAAGGATTTTTGCAATTTGACATTTAATTCGATTTCTTCACAAAGTAACATTTTAGCCAACACCAAAAAAAACTTTTTAAATCTACCATAGCCTTAAAGAATTCATCTTTTGCCGATTGTGCAATTTCAGCACCCAAACTGCTTTCTTGGGAGATTTTTCTTTAAAATACTACTGTAGATGGAATAAGGTGGATGAGTTTTTTTAATTGTTATTTTTTTCTGCTACTGAATTTCTGTAACTTAGCATTGCGGTTGAGTAATTTTTTAAATTTTCTGTATATATTCGTATTTTCTGTGTTAATTGTATACAATACAAATAAACTTTAGTATCTACAATTGCAGGTTTTATGTATAAAACAGGATTACTAAGAATTTTGTCCATAAGTTTGCTCTTAATAACTATTCGTCCGTCAACTGATAGCCTAATACATAATATTGAGGAACGAAATCACCACAAGATAGGTCAATCTTGTTTTAAACCAAAATTTTTTCACAACTTGCAAAATTCAGAATTTGCAATGTAGATTAGGTAAGACATGTTGCAACAACAAACTGCAAAAACTAATAGACAACTGGATGCGCAGAACATGTGATTGTGAGTGTCAAAAATTTTATTAATTGACAGCATCAAAAGTTTGAGGATTGCAAGTTTTTCTGAACTCAAGAAAACCGCAGGCAATTTGAAAAGGTTAGGGGCAAGTCTGATGGTGCAAACAGTCAGCTAAGTTTCTTTTACGAGTTTTCAACAAGGAACCTCGGCATTACAAATCCTAATTTAGATTCACTGGGTAACTCTCCATTGTCACAAAAACTTCCTATAGTTCTGTAAAATATTGTCTTAGGAATAAGGGTTTAATGATTAACAACACGTTCTAGCTCATTTTATTTATTACTTGGCTGCAAATCTAGCTTATTATAGTAAAATTTATCATTTGTTGACCAAGTTCAACAATAAAATTGTGAAGTAGTTATTATTTTTATTACAGAGCATGGTAACTACCAACAAAAACACTTCAAAACCTGCGCCAGTAAAATTTTCGGTGGCTGACTGCTTGCTTAACAATAGCCAAACACATAGTTGTAGCATAAAATTGCCATTGTCTCTGGTAACAATGGCTAAACATAATTTTCAAAAAAGAATATCTGACGTTCATTAATGAACTAATTGTTGAATCGCCACAATTCGGAAATTAGCAAAAACCAAGTCGTAACTCTCTTCTCTCTACTGTTAACAAAAATACAAAAAAGGAAAAAAAATCGATCGCCAGTTCGTAAAAACACAAAATTAATTTTGTCCAAAGGATCTCATCAGCTACAATTGGTATCGTTGTCATAATTCGGAATTGATTCATGTTTTTGACCATCGTCTTCATGCCAGCACTAAAGAACGGACATCATTTTTTTGATTTTGTGTACAGTGGCTCTCTAGCTGCTTCGGTAGATGCAAAAGAAAAACTCAACCCGCTTTTGCACTATTAAGCCGCAAAAAATTGTCTTTTCCTCAAACAACTGCTGCAAAACTGCACAAGACAAAGATTGGAAGTCCAATCCGAAATATGTCTCTAACCTGGTCAGCGAAAGTTTAATTTAGCAAAAGCTGCTTGATTTATAACCAGAATTGGGTCTATTTTAAAAATTCTGTTCTAGGCCGAGTACCATGCCAACAAGTTCAAACTAAACATTGTCAAAACAAAATAAAAAGTGTTTGATGTTTGTTCGTAAGAAATTTTCACCCTCGAGAGAAAGTCATATAAGCAAGAAGAAATATTTTAAATTACTTAAATAGCTAAGTAAGGTTGTTTGCCTTTTTGATACAGAAATCTGTAAACGACGTTTAATAGCTGCTCTAGGAAACTGTTGTTTAAGTTTTCGTTACTCCACAAAATTGTAAACTGTCAACGATTTTAAACGATAAAGCAAACCGGATAAAAAATTACATTCGTAAAAATTCCTTCATAAACTTTCGGTCTAATCCATGAATCGGTATCACTTGGGATATGCTCGAAAAATGCCTCCACAAATTTACACATGAGTTTTAATCTGCCACCAATTAAATATGACTTAAATTTCTCAGCCGACCTGTAGTTTAATTTCTAAGTCGGTATTTTTTTCTATTGCTGATAGTGTGACAAATGGTGTCACAGTGCAATTCAAAGCTGCCTAGACAATTTGTACCATACAAAGTTCAAGTTTCTAAGAACGTACAATTCTATGATTAATGATGATCTGGAAAAAGAATCAACCTGCCTTGCTGACGAATACTCATTTGACATTACCAAAGAAATTGTTAATGAGATTAAGTAATTGAAAGAAACCCACGAAGCCAACTCTGGAAAGATCAGCTAAAGCCACTTGACTTGTAAAACAGACTTTACCAGTATAAGCTTGAAAACCTCTTTTCGAAAATATGTGTCAGTTTACGTATTTTCCTGACAATTCCTGCTACAGTAGGTTTAGTTGAAAAGCCGTTTAGCAAAATGAAAATTATTAAGCACTGTCTATGCTCAACCATGTCGCAAGATCGCTTGGTGGACATGACAAGACTAATCATCAGGGGCGGCTTGTAGCTAAAATTAATGGGGGGCTGCTTCAGAAAATCACCCTATAGGCCTAATTTTTGTCACTATCTATCAGCTTTACACACACACACACACACACACAGCTCGCCAGTTGTCCGTCAAAAAGAAACCCTTATTACACCAGCACACAAGGATCGGTACTGCATGAACGACAGTTCTCTTTCTACAGCTGCATTGCAATCTATTGCTAATTTCAAACACCATACCACAGGAGCTTTGAAGCAAAAAGATTTTTATATTTTTCATAAACTTAGGATGGTTGTTGAGATTAACCTTATGTATTATATAATGTAACTACAAGTGTAAGAAAAATAAAGAAAAAAGATTCATTATTTATATCGAATGTCGTCGATAAGAAGGAGTGGGGACTGGGGGTGCTGCAGTTCCACAGTACCATACACGAGCCGCCCCTGCTAATCATTGAGTAGGAAATCGTAGGAAAATTAACTGAACATGTCATTACTTGCTTTGCTCAGAAACGGGCTCGGAAAGTGCAAGTTGCATAAAGTTATTGTTCACCTTCTAAAATTACTATCTTGCGAGTAGACAATGTTGTCTGCATTGTGCCATTCAATAAGCCTTAAAATAGTCGTTGTTTATCTGAAAAGTGCGTACATCTTTTAATGGATCTAACCGTGACAGATCTTTTAATACACGTTTATAGGTGCGATCAAATAACCGATAGAATGCCATTTTCCACATAAAAATCTATTATAGGTGATTACTCACTTCTATTTTAAGACTGCGCGATGAACTTAGCTTGGATAGACGAAATAAAACTATCATTAGCCTAGTATTTGTAGAACTTAGATCAAGGGGTCAAGTGGTTCTTTTTGCCTCCTGCTGCTCACAAAATCTATCAACGGCCCTGTAAACAGGTCTAAGCCTACTATTTCTCTATAGGTGACTCCCTCTGGCAATAGATTAAGGCCTACAAGTAGGCTAAAAATAAACAATAGCTTACAATTCACACCGTCGTACCATAAAATGAAGTTCGCCTTCGAAAGTCGCTAACCTTTAAAGAATATTGCCGGGTTTGTTCGCATTACAACTACAAATCCGACACACTATTTACGATTAAGCTGTGATACAAGACGGCAGCCAGCATCACAAAAAGCTGATCCAAAATATGGTGGTAAAGTAGAGCTGACAAAACCAACGTATGGAATGTACTGAAGTCCCAAACAATCTTGCACGAGCGTTCCCAGAATGGAAACGCTGAAAAGAAAATGGAGATTTTGCGCACATATTTGAACATAGACATTTTAGAGCTGTTTAACCATAGGACGCGAAGCCTGATGCCCAACGTCACAGTCTTACATTGGTGCTAGAGCTTGTTCACTGGAAAGATTTTTTGGCTCTAAATTCTTCGAAGATTTAGCAGTTTAGAATGATTTGGTTTTGAAAAACAAATACGAACAGAAATGCTTGCCACTAGGCCCGCAGCAGGGAAGCGCTACGAGGCTGAAGCACTCTTTTGGCATTAACTTCTTAAAAAAGGCGATTTTTGTCTCAAAATTAAACCTTAGTTCCTCTTTCCCTTGGCACAAACGTGTGCCTCAAAATAAACTTTAGCTCTTCCGTTATAAAATTTCTGTTTGGGTCCGTGCAGGCAATTTCTTCGCGCTTTTGTTGCACGCTGATCGCTGTCATCACGCTGCCAATGAGCCGACACGCTTTAACGAGCGTGACCTCGATCGAGTTCATTTAAGCAAACACAGCTCGAAATCGTTAAGAACGTGTAGGCAACAGTTCTAGTAGTAGTAACACAGAAGCGAACAAAGGAGGAAAGTAAGTTACAATTGTGTTTTTCAGTACAGCCGATTGTGAAAAAATTCCGTCAGGTTAAGATATGTTTGTGAAATAACTATAGGATAGGCTCTCTAGATTCTAGAAAAGTGTAATTTATCAAGGATATGGCCTGATGCTGGAAGGTATGAAGTAATACCAAAGCAGTTGAAAGATTTTAACCACTGATTTTGTATTAATTTGCCCCCTTTTTCCTGCTACAGTAAAGCAAGGGCACATGATGGGAAAACAGTGTTCAAACCACTCAAAATGTGAATATACTTTTTTGAAACGAAATGCATCATTTTTGCATTTGAAAACCATTTTGTCTTGAACTTTCTTTGCCATTATTTGGCGACTCCTTAGGCTCTTGCTTCAATCAAAACCAATTTCTGGACAGGATGCAAAACGGCAGTTATACTTTTTTATGGAACGCAGAATTGAGATTACTGCTTAGAAAAGTCTAGTTAGGCTTTAATATGAGTGATCATGCAAACTGAGAAAGGTATGCTAACTAATGACTGGCATCAACGTAGAGCAAGTTGAATTCGTTTAAATGTCATCAACCAAATTCATATTTGGATTGAAAAAACTTGAAATATAGCCAAAATTATTTTCGTGGAAATTGGATAAATACCCTTCTCAATCTTTACAGTCTATTAGTTCGTTCACTGCGTATAACTAAAGCGAATACACGAGAACAAAAATATAAAAATTGACAAAAATTCATTAATTTTTGTTATCAAAGACTGCTCTGCTTTTTCGAAAACGGTTGAGAAGAAACACATAATTTATTACATTTGCTTGCAAAACAAGTGCTCAGGCGATCTTCGTGCATAAGTCAACAGTAATGACAATCTGAAATCTATTCCGTGTTGCAACTTGCAAAATACAGCATGATGCCACTTCAACCCTCGAGTCACCTCCAACAAAATCGGAACTTAGTCAACTTATCAAACAGAAGACAAACGGAGAATTCGGGAGACTTCCAGGCGGTAAGGTGCTTCCGGAAAAACAAAACAAACAACAAATGCGATCTCGCTATAAACGCGTGTCAATCGATGTCATTTTCCATTTTTGTTGATATAAACCAGTACTTTGCAGCCTGTGGCTGGGAACGTGACATTTGTTGACTTTGGAAGGCAAACCCATCGCTTACATCTCGGAAAAATCGATCTCCAAACAAAACTGGTCTACAGTCGTAAAATTAGAAAAATTTTTGAATGAGCACTGCGACCAGCTACTACTTCAAAGCTTAACCGCGCCTAGAAACAACATGGCTTACACATTGTGACTGGCCCGCTAAATATTTAAAAAGTGTAAAATTGTCACGCCTGCAAAAAAGGTTGCACTCCCCTGAAATAAACCATCGTTTTTCCTTCTTACCATAATTGTATAGGAGTACAAAGGTCATAATATTGCAGTTGCTTATTTCAAAAATCAAAAAATCATGCTGCTAGATCCAAACTTTACATTAATAAATACAACCTATAGTCGCATCAGTGCAATGTGCTAGTTTTGATTAGGCGTTGCGGGAAAAATTTAGCGGTCGCGGGTTGCAATTTTTTGGCTATTTTTAGCCATCCCTTTCCTCTATTGTGGACTAGTTTTTGGAGTGACAAGAAGTGTATGAATATCAGACATCGGTGTGCTATATGGGTCGATACTGTCACTGGCGTATTTTCGTAATTGAAAGAGCCTAAAAACGGGTTCAGTTCACATCACCATCGAAGATTGCTCCTCAGTTAGGTGAAAATGATAACACCTGGGAGTTGATGACCTTTTTTAGAGATCACCGTCTCACCGAAAGAAAAAAGTATCAAAATGATCACGGCAGCAGCTGCGTTGCCCCATCTCTTTTGAAATCATGCAGAAGCACAGGCTGACTTGTCTGTGGCTATCAATGGAAGACCAAATACTATGCTGATGCCGGGCCTGGATTGTTCTCTCAATGGCCCTGTATGGACAAACTTTGGAAATTTTTGCAAATTTTCAGCACAATTTTTAACTGGCAAGCGTTGGGCTATTTTTGGATGGTTTTTAAGTATCATTTCCGCGGGAAACTTGAAGAAAATCTGGCAACACTGCATCAGGGTCTTGTACTAAATTTTCACAAAGTCAAAATGTAGGGCTGCTATTTTTATTGAAGAGTTTCGTCATACACTCTTTTACTTATACTTTATCCCTGGATGTCGTAGTTCGCGTGAGTTTTCAGCCGTCAGTAATGTACTTTGCTTTTAGCTCTTGTTATCAGAATTTTAGTGACATTTCACAAGGTGCTCTACAATTGTCTACACTGCAAAAATAGCCTTGAATCTTGCTCACAAGCCCACTGTAAAATATTAAAATAAATTTTAAAACGACAAAAACCCAAAATAACCGGGTTGAACGTCATAATGAGTACCGGTATTTAAGATCGGACTGGTTAAGTTAAACTGACTTGTCATTATTTATCGAAGTCGCGGTTGTTTCAGATATTGGGTTCACGACGATGTCGAAGTTTGGCCAGTATTTGAAAAGTTAGCTTAGTAATATCTGAAAGGTTACTTTTCGAAAAATTTTGTAAATTACTTAAGCCTAGCTTACTAACCTTGCTCACATCGCCACATATACACATCCCATTTAATCACAAGTGAATTTGGAAGACCACGAAAACAAAGCAAAAAATTAGCTTAATTTGCGTTTGTCAGTGATCGTTAAAAAAGATCTTCACATCACCATCAAAATTTTACCTCCTAGACACCCATTTTGGAAAAATTCTGAGTGACCACTAAAAACAATTGAGGCCTTCACAATGTAAATAGTTCATGCCCCTCCCCCATCAAAAGTTTTCGGTATACCAAGGCATTTAAAATGCATTTTAGCCAGAGATGTAGCTACAACTTAAGGCCTCTTTTGACTGAAACAATTTGAAAAATTAGATTGCAATACTTGATGGTAAGTGTTATCTTGAATGCGACACCCCAAAAGTTACCTCTCCCCCTTACCCAGCTGCGGCTTTTGTGTGGGGGAATCCAACTTAAGTGTTAATTTGATCGCGTAGCTTTTTCTTTCAACCCGTCTGTGCACGTGCAAAAGTAACTGCAAAAAAAATTCAGTGCCCAAATATGCTCCCCTCCTATTGCTATTTATGAAAAAACGATTTTTGGCGATTTCTAAACAGTGAATTGGCTTACTCCAGCAAAATAGAAAAAATAAAGTTATAAACGCAGGCGCTTATGTATAGAGTGTTTGAATACTACTTCTTTATTAAGCACATGAACAAACACTCTGCAAACACTTGTTTTCAAAAATAAACCAACGTTGGCTTGAAAAATTTCGTGCAATGACTAGAATCTAACTTAAAAAAGAGATTTTTGTCATGACAAGAAATTTTTCCACATCTCAGTAGTAAGCAGTTGCAGTTTAAGTTAAAGTGTCTTTAATCAACGTCATAAAATAGAAAGCTGGTTGCGCTTTTTTATGTTTTATTTTATGTTATTTAGTGCTAAGTGGCGGTTCATACCCCAATTTTTGAAAAGCTTGCATTTAGGAGGTTATCAGAGATAAGCTAAAAGTGAGTAAATATCGTTGTCTTTTTTAGTAGGATCATTTCTTAAACTAGTTATTACTCCTCTCTCAAGTTTCTTTGTAGCAACACCCATGTTATAACATAACGTAACCTATATCGTTTTGCCCTGGATTCTTTTTTCCGCTGTTTTAAATTGTTTTAATGCTGTTTTTATATGTTTTGCTGCAGAAAAGTGCCGAGTTTGTTGTAAAATTGCTTGGGTTGACTTAATAGCAGTGAACAAAAGACTATGTCACTAACGATGATAGGAAATTGGCTGTCGGTACCGTTTTTGTCATTGAGCAGTGTTTTTCTTTCTGTCACTTTGGGAGTATTGCTTGCGTTTTATTTTTTCAAAAACTCTAAAACTTGCTTATTACCTCCGGGACCTTATGGCCTTCCTGTTCTTGGCAACTTACATCAATTGGGAAAAGAAACTCACATTAGTCTACATGAAATGAGCAAGATATATGGAGAAGTTATATCTGTATATTTTGGGCAAAAGTTGTTCATCATCGTGTCGGGAAAAAGACTAATTTCCGAAGTATTGACTACTCGTTCTGCTGAATTTGGAATAAGACCAGTGACACCTTTTAGCAGCTGTTTTTCTGTTGGCAAGAGCATTACATTTTCTTCAATATCAACAGCTGAACATAAAAGACTTAAGGTATTTGCACTATCAGCAATTAAAAAAACAGAAAAAAAGTTGCTTGCTTCTTCTTTACATGGTTTTCAAGATGACAATAACATTTTAACTACCAATCACATCAGCCTGGAAAAAATTTTTTCTGAAGATGCTGTCATAATGGGCCGAAAAATGGTTCGCTTGTCTGAAGATTATGAAAGAAAATACAAACATTTAAGAGATGGAAATGAGAAATATCGAAATGCAGCAAGTGGAATAGCATCTTTTGCAACCATTAGAGCTGCGTGTGCAATTTTGCTGGGTAAAAGGTACCTTAGTTTATTTATAGCTTAGAGCAGTTGACCGCATATCATATGTTTTTCACGAACTGGAATAGCTTTAGTGACCTTAATAGCGACTGAACCAATGTCGGATTGGCTTTCACAGATCAAGTTTTTAAATTCGCAAGTGAATCGAAATATTCACCTGCTTGCTTAACATGACCAAGTTGGAGCATTATAAAATGGCTGGCATTATTCTTTTAACTAATTCAGGGGTGGACAAACTTTTTGACCCGATGGCCGAATTCGCGATTGCCTGGCCACTGGAGGGCGGGATGCTGAGCGATATACGTAATCTATGCAAAAATATGATGTTAAAATGCATTGTACTGTAATAAAAATGAAACCTCACTACATGTGCAAAGTGTTTGACGGGCCGGATGTGGCCTGCGGGCCACAGTTTGGCCACCCCCTAACTAAGCTAATTAAAATTTGGAGCATAATGTTTAGAGCTACATAACTTTACATGAATCTACCTCATACCGGCACTTATTTATAATAAAAATGAGGTTAGTAAAATCGCAGCAAAACATTTTTATGCTCATGGCATTGGCCTATTTAAAAGCTATTAATTTTTTGTGGGGGGAAAAGGGTGCGATCATTAAATGAGCTCAATCTTATTATGAACTGTGACATTATCGACACACATTTGTGATCAATAGTGAAAATTTTTCCATAGACCGCGTATTGAAGTGGATGATTTTGTTTTCCAAACTTGAAGATTTGATGGCGATATCAAGAGTCTCGCCCAGTTTAGTCGCCAGACTAACCAGAAGACCTTTTTTTCTTTTCGCAATCAGCTTTTCGAAAGCGAGAACTCGCATCTATTTTGGTCTTCAAACTAACATAAAGAACTTTTTTTTGAGATCCAACTCTTCATAGAGTTTTACATTTTTTACCTTTGCCAAACCGTTTTGAAAGTCATCGATCCTTGTTTCTTCTAAATGCGCCACGCCTCCCAAACGCCTATTTTTGGTAAAATCAGACAATGAGAAATGCAAGTGTGGCCCGTGGTTCAATCCAGTCAGGTGTATTTGGCCAGGGTGAGCTAATGGTTACACACCACACTCCACGAAATCTTCCTGTAAGCAGCAACTAAATGCGTTAGTAAGCTTGAAAGAAAAGAATAACTTTCAGCAGGACGGAAAGTATTAAGCGCAAGGTCGATAACGAAATGCTTTTTTCACGGCTTAGCAGCTCCAAAGTTCTAAAAAAACGCCCAGACCTTGTTAGTGACGTACCTAGACACCCAAACAGACGTGGTGGCTTTTTTCTGCAAATCAACTTTTTAAAAGCAAGGATTTTGCTCATTTTGGTTTCCAAGCATACGTCGAGAACTTTTTCCTTTTACATGTTTTTCTGCTGTCAAACCGTTTGGGGGGCCTCACTCTATCCCTCTAATTTTGCCACTGCCCCTCTAATACAATTGGACATGGAGGCCTAAACATCAACAGGATCCGTGATCTTGAAACCCCGACCCTTATCATTGTTCTCTACGAGATTCACTGCCACGCAGCAGAAAAGCCTTTGGCCCCAAACTACGCACAAGCTGGTTCTATTCTGAGTGGGACGCGCGGCATAGCGATGTGTGCTCTCGAGAAGTTGAGCTAGACATTAGTCAGCGTATCTCCATCCCACTCTGAAGTTGAATGGCTATGCATGGACGTTGCTGGACACAAAACATTCGACGTCTACAAACTTTCCCCCTCGTTATTGTCACCAGCCACCGTTCAGATATTTCCACGTACCTGCCTTTACGCTGGCGACTTTAACTGCCAGCGCACGGTTGGAGCTATGGCATCCGATCAGACAGCCGGCTTCCTCATAGACGTGCTTTAAAAACTCACCCTTTCTCTGCATTGCTCATCACGTATCTCCTCACACACCTCATTTCAGTTGTTCCTAATGACCTTGTCCAGTGGTGGAACTTCTGCAACTTTTACCAAGTGCACGAGGTTTGTTTACAAAAGTGTTTTACCTTTTGAAAGACCAAGGGCGCCGATCGCGGCAGCATCTCTGGTCTCGTTTCCTCTGATGAGTTGACTGCTTCTTCTTCGTCGTTTAAGCTATTTGTTGTGAGCATTGTACAGGAAGATGTATAGACACTGCGTTAGCACTCATGCTCGGTTTGCGAGTCTTCAGTTAGACTGGGGCCACCACGACGGGTAGACTGCTTGGCCCCACCACCTGTCTACCACATAAAGATGAAGAAATCCCGTTAAGTGTCTTGCTCAATGACACAACAAGCAAGCTTGCCGACTTGTTCTCCACACTATCCCTATTTTGCTGAGCGCCGAGCAAGGAAGCTGTGAATACCATTTTTTAAAGGTTTTTGGTATGACTCGACTTGAAAAATGAACCCCAGGTCTACCGACTGCGAAGCGGATGCCCTAGCTACAATGCCATCGCGCCGGTTAGTTCACTGCTGTTCTCAAGCACCTAAATATCGGAAAAGCCCTGGGATCAGATTTGCCATGTCCTGAGCTCATACTCATACTGGCCAGGCCATAAATTGGTTGTAATATGTTTTTAGTTCTGTCTTCGCGGTCTAAAAATTCAAAAAATTTGGAGAGAGTTATTGGTCGTTGCACTCTCAAAGCATTACAAACCACCTGGAAACCCAAAGAGCTACCATCCAATCTTCTTGCTTTGTATTTCCTTTCGATATTGTAGAGAGGCTGATCTATCTCGGTATCGAATTTACTATCGATCTATTGCTTCCATACGTGAGCAAATAGGTTTACCGACCAGATAAACAAATGTAGACCGAAATACCGTTTCGACCCAAAACATCGAAAATAGCTATTCGAAAAAAAAATAGAGCTGAGTTAGTTGATTTCACAGCAATCTATGATTTCGTGTGGCCCCGTGGTCTTAGCAAAATACTCCAACTATCTCCTGACAGACAATTAGTCAGGATGATCTTTAGATTATTCAAAACCAAAATTTCACTGTTACTACGGGGAATGGAAAATCCAACAGGATGCTTTATCTCAAAAACGGTGTTCCACCGGGAATAGTTCTGGTACCCCTCTTCTCTTTAACATTTGTAAATACAATCTTCCCACAACGGCCTTCAAGACATATGCGTGTGCCGATGACCTGGCAATTCTGTATTCCTCTAAAGACTGGAAGACGTTAGAGAAGACTTTAAGCCAGGACGCGGCAACCCTTATTGTAATACTTTTATAGCTGGCACTAACGCTCAGCGAGAAAAAGATAGTATTAGTGGTCTTCCACTTTAGCAGTAGGGCCCACCAGCGCTGTGGTGCAGTGGTTAAAGCGCCCGCTTTGAAGTCGGAAGACCAATTCCTTTGTCGAGTCACACTAACAGAATTAAAAGTAGTATTCACAGCTTCCTGATTAGCACAAAAGAAGTATTGTAGAGAAAAAGCTGGCAAATTCGCTTGTTGCGTCCTTAGGAAAGGCACATACTGTATAGGAATATCTTTATCTTTAGGTGGCAGACAGGGTGGTGGGGCCGAGCGGTGTACTCGTCTTGGTGCCCCAGTCTGACCAAAGACACGCAAACAGTTTGTAAATGCGTGCGCACGAATGAAATAAGCAAGAAGACAAAACAAAGGGAAGCCCTTACTATTTTTACCACACCTACTTACCTTGAAGTGAATTTAAACAGGATTCTCACAAACCGCTACTTTCATGTCTCACTGCGTAAAAAAACTAGCGTTGCACGTTTTCCAGCCAAGTCGGCTGGTTGACTGTGGCTGGGAGGCGGATGCAGCCATCTTTCGAACATCAATCTTCGCCATGGTACACTGTCCTGCAGACTACTGCGCTTCCATTTGGTGTACGAATGTATACACTCATCTTGCAGATTTTATCACTAACGACGCTTTGCACATTGTAACTGGCTGCTTGCGTCCCACACTAACAATCTTTCTACCAATACTTGCTGGCATTCAACCTGCTGAGCTACGATGCAAAGGAAATACTTTACACTTGGCTCGTCTAATTTTGGAATCAAATCACCTCTACTCCCCAAGTGATGCCTGGTTCATTAGACACTTGTTGATTAAAGTCCAGTTGCTAACTCAAACCAGCCGCAAATGAATTTCCTAAATACCTTGGACGCGCCACTTAAACCTCGAAAAGACCTTAACCACAAACTTTGAAAATCTGTGTGGCACACTGGACCGTTCATGCATAAAATTTTGAAGTAGCTATTAACATCCAGTCAACTCCATGATTTTATCCCAGCTTCGGCTCCCTATTCTCCTTAATCCCACTTCCCAGGGCCGCCTGGGTAAGCTAAACAGTCTCAAGACTGGTGTCGGATGCTTTCCTTCTTCCATGGATAAATGGAGATTATTCGCTGATATTTCGGGATTTGGATGGGACGCAGATGACCTTACTGCAGACCTCATCATTCTGCTCTGCCTCCACACACGAGGCGTGCGGTCTGAAATTATTGCATGGTGGCTTAATGCTATTCCTCAACAGTGCCAGCCATACTATCTGTTGGCGAAAAAATTAAAATCTTGCTCAGACGACGAGTGCATACCCCTCACATAAAGGTTCGTTGTAATAGTAAAGTAATATCGCTAACATTTTGGCTAGTTTATAGTTGTGTTTGGTCAGGGCACAATATCCAAAACGAATTTTCCCCCTAGTGTTGTTCTTATTGTAAAGCAACTGATTTTGTCGATAACGCAATGCAAGATGTTCAAAAATGTTTATAATTCAGATACAATGCAGAAGATGAACAGCTGACTTTCATAACTGATCTTTTTCAAGAATTCGCTGATTGTACGTCACAAGTAAATCTTATTACTGCTTTTCCATTGTTACAAAAAGTATGGAAACAACCATTAAACAAACTGACTGGGAGCTTCAAGGTGCTAGCTGGGTATGTATCTGTTTAATACTCAAAAATAATAACTTTGTGTCGGCAAAAACACCTCAGCACCGTAATGTGATTTACATTCGAGAAATGGTTAGTTTAATCGAAAATGGGTTTCGTTTGAAGTTGGCAATTTTTTTCCTTTTCTCTAGCTGTGTTTGAAAGGGTACACTTGACCTTTCCTTTAGCCATGAAAATTAGTCTAAAAAAAAGTGAAAAGCTTTTCAAAATATACTCGACAAATTAGTCACAAACTATTTCAAAAAGACTAAAAGACTTTTTTGGGAACAACAACAACTTTACCCCTAGTAGTTTTGATTGGCCCCTCTCCTCATTACATAAATTATGGTTGGGTGTCTGTGCGCTTGCAGTACAATCTACATCAGCAGCAATAACAGCTACTCCAAAGCAGGTCTCAAAGAAATTTGTTCTTCGCATTCTCTCTCAAGTTTTTTCAGTGACCAAAAAACAAACATGCGTAACCAACTTCTGACCAATCACGCCACTATGATTTCTTATAAGGTCATTCAACCATGTTAGCTGCACAAACGAACGTATACATTGCTAGTTGCAAATTCCAAGCAGTGCCATTGAATATTTTTTGCAGATATTTAATTTGTACTATAGTTTTACCATCTAGTTTATAGGATTATTGAAATGCACATTGCCGAATACAAACAGGAGCGCAGACAAACAGAAGACTTTGCAGATCATCAACGTAGTAGAAGAGTGGCTGACAGTTTGATCGACCATCTTTTACAATTACATTCAAATGGTGGCAATGCTGTCAGCAAAGACGAATTGACAAACCTGGTAATGATTGGAAATCTACAGTAAACTATACGACGCTATTTTTTCTTTGTGTCTGTGAGTGTGTTTTATCTCCTCCGAAACTATTGGGCTACAAACATCAAACTTGGCACGATTAATCACCTCTCCAGAGAGAGCGTCATAAGGGGTTCGTGGCGTGATAATTAAAGATAGTTTTTGTAAACTTTGCTTTTCTTGATGGAGAAAAATGATTCTTTGTTCGAACGAAACCAGCCCCCCACGTACCAACTGGAAAAAGTTTCGTTTCCTTGGGATGTAAAATGATGTCACAATTGACGCTTGATTGCAGATTTGTTTTATTTTCTCAAAAAGGAATGACAGTAGAAACGCAACTAAAGCTGTTTTGGAAGATATTAACAAGGTAATTTTGATGAAAAAATTCTATAATGATTTGAGCTAAATCAGTGTTTCTCAAAGTGAGCCACTTGGCTCCCTAGGGAGGTATTCGCAACTTGAAGGGAGGAATAATCGTTAAGGGAGGAATTGGGGAGGAATGTGAATAAATGTAGCTTTATTCAAATTCATCCATTGTCTTTATAAACTTAATTTATTTGTGACTTAGAACACACTTCAAGATCCATTACAGTGGAGCTATAGGCTAATATAGCAGTCTCCGAATCGCCAGCTAATATTTCCAGTTCAACGTAGAAATTTTACTGCACGTTGTGATGTAATAGACAACTGTATAATGACAATCAAACTATAATAGATCGGCTAATACCTTGTCCAGCGATATTTTGCCTTAGTAACTGAAAGCGCTGTTGCATAAAAACATAGCAGTGCTACATAAAAAATAGTAAAATGCCTAAACGAAAAAGTGATGTCGAGAAAAAAGGTGTAAGCAAAGTTCGCCAGTACTCGATAGATTATCTAAAATATGGTTTCACTGAGGAGTGCGGAAATGAAAGCAAACCATTTTGTTTGTTATGCAGCAGCTCTCTTTGTAATAATTCCATGAGACCAGGAAAATTGGCAGAGCATCTTAAACGTGTACATCCTGAACACGCAGGCAGATCATTAGATTATTTTATACGCCTAAAAGAAAATACGCAGAAGACAAAAAGATCATTTATTAACTTGTTTGAGGTGCATGATGATAAAAAAGAACAGCTGCTGAAGGCTAGTTACGAGTTAAGCTTTCTTATTGCCAAAAAATCTCGACCACACACAGATGGCGAGCAGTTACTGAAACCAGCCATCGAGACGTATCTTAGAACTGTGCAAGGCAACAGCAGAGCTCATCAAGAACTAGATGCTTTACATTTGAGTAATGATACAGTTCGTCGTCGTTTAGATGGTATTGCGACTGATATCAAAATACAATTGGTAAGAATTTTACGAAATACCAAGTTTTCATTGGCCCTTGATGAAACAACTGTTTGTAGCTGTGAAGCTCTTCTTCTGGCCTACGTAAGATTTCAATACAACTAAGAATTCATGGAAGAAATGTTGTTTTGTGAGTCTTTACAGACTACTACTACTGCGAAAGACATTTACAACATTGTAAAGCAATTTATGACTGATAATGACATTCCATTGATCAACCTTATTTCAATTGCTGCAGACGGTGCTCCAAATATGATTGGTCGAAACAAGGGGGTGTTAAAACTGCTGAAAGATGATCAACCTGATATGATGGCTGTCCACTGCATTATTCACAGAGAAAACTTGGCCGCTGCCACCCTCAGTCCCCAACTGGATGAAATACTGAAGAAAGTGGTAAAAGTAATAAACTACATAAAATCCCGTCCAAAAACTGAAAGACTTTTCAAACAGTTTTGCCAAGAGATGAATGAAGAATATGTCAGAGTACTTCTTCACACCCAAGTGCGATGGCTATCTAAAGGAAAGTGCTTAGAAAGATTCGTTAGTTTGTATGATACGTTGCTGGAATTTGGTGAAGAAAATGTGGATTTTCAGTTTATGAAATGCAAAAAAGCCAAAGCTTTGATTTTTTATCTTGCAGATATATTTGGCAAATTAAATGTCTTAAACAAGGAATTACAAGGCAAACAGAAAACTCTGATAGATTGCAAGACTAAAATATTTGCTTTTATCAAT
This sequence comes from Trididemnum clinides, assembly GCA_963675345.1. Taxonomy (NCBI): domain Eukaryota; kingdom Metazoa; phylum Chordata; class Ascidiacea; order Aplousobranchia; family Didemnidae; genus Trididemnum; species Trididemnum clinides. The sequence continues at coordinate 5,686,342 of OY776300.1, forward strand.
AAACTGCTTTTCCTTCAAGGGCAAATTTCGAGAAAAACCTTTACACAATTTTACCATCTTGGTAAGTGTGATCCTTCAGATGAAGTTTTGCAAATAATTTCTGTGCATCTTTCCAGCTTACATGTTCATCTAAACGACAGATTCTTAGATCTTAAGAAACTAGAATTTCCTATCTGGATTACTCAACCATTTTTGTTGGACATAGAAAAAAATCATGACTTGGATAATATGAGCGGCAGTGATATTGATGAACTCATGGATCTTCAAAATGACGAGAGTGCTAAAGCAATATTTGCTTTCAAACAACAGTTAATGTGGTTGGATCAACACATTGTATCAAAATATAATAAAGTAGCAACAAAGGCACAACATTTTCTCTTGCCTTTTCCCACAACATATTTGGTTGAAAGTGCTTTCAGTGCAGTCACCGATATTTTGTGCAAAAAAAAAGGACGTCTTAATATTTGTGACCGGGGTGATCTTCGAACAAAGCTGACTTCCTTTGTTCCTCGGTATTTGGAAATTGTTTCAGCAGCTTCACGTGAATAAATAAACATTTGTGTTTTTGTGCATTGAGTTATTTTGGTCTTCAATAAATGCGTTTTTTAGTATTCTTTTTGTATTTTACTGAAGGGGGGAATTGACAATTCCTGAGGTTTGCAAGGGAGGAATACAGGAAAAACGTTGAGAACCACTGAGCTAAATGGACGATGCAACAAGCGATATTTTTTTAAGCATTTCAAGCACGCTTTTTTCTTGAATGCTTTAAATTTGCTCTATGATGTTATAATGCAGTCTCGTACGATTAAACTGAAAACAGTGCACAAGCAGCAGCTGCAATTGATGTTGTAATAGATTGTCATTTCAAAAGCAAACAACAACCAGCCTGATAAAGAAGAATGATACCTAACAATGTTAACATACCCGTTAGCTTAGAAACTTATTTTTTTAGTAATGCAATGTCAAGTTGGAGTACTTTTGTGCAGTCTTGTGGCAAGCTTGATTAAGTAATCTAATCTCTAAGACTTCAGGTTATTAGTCAAGTGCAGCAAAGTTGAACAAATTGGCGATTTTTTATGTATAAAATCTCGCAGGAATCACACAAATTTTAGGGCAGAATCCTAGTCCATGGATTATATTCTTAAATCGTAACCTAACTTATTGCAATATCTAAACTGTAAGTGCTTGACTTTGGGGTAGGATTTTCTTTCCCTAGCTCTGATTATGCTAGAACCAAGCAACATATGCGCAACCAGAGGTTTTAGGTCATACAAATAGGACTATCATTACGAAAAGATGTGAGTAGTTTGTCTAACATTTGGTGGGTTATTCTAAAAATACACAACAATCACTCTAGCACCCTCCCACAACTAAATTTATGTATACGTGCCAGAGCTGAAATGAAAAGATAAAAATTTTTGTCGTTATTGACTGTATCAATTGTCCACGAATCCAGTTCCAAAGTGCACCTATGCAGGATACAGAGCAAACAAGACGTTTCTAGGAACTTTATAAACTACTAGCAGATTAACCCGTCGTTGATCGGGTAAAATGTAAAGACTGATCATACAGAAAGAAAATAAAACTGAACAATACAACCAGTGTCATAATTTCTTAGCAAATACAAATACAAATACATTAGCAAATACATAGACGATTCTGATCGAAATCAAAATACCGTACCCGTCGTTGATCGGGTAAAATGCAAAGACTGATTAAATTTGTACATTGAATAACCATATTTTAATATAGGTTGAATAAATATAGGCTCGTAGTCCCCCCATAGACGAATCTGAGCGAAATCAAAATACCGTACTTGGCTTCCCTGGAAAAAGTTATAGCAGATTTACGCGTCGTTGATCGGGTAAAATTCTTACATTGAATAACCATATTTTAACTCTTCGATCCCGCGCGGGTATAATTATCGGCAAGCGATCGTTATGCGTTCGCTCCCGCGACGGTACACATACCGGCAATAACAGAAATGGCGGACATGCGCGCAATTAATTGCGTACGTCTCGTTCTAGCAAAAACGTTTATATATAATCCTTTCTAACATTCTGTTTGTGGTTTGTAATTAAATTTTTTTGAATTTTGTTGTGTGAGTTAATATAGGTTGAATAAATACAGGCTCGTAGACCCCCATTTCCACCAGTCCTTGATCGGGTAAAATGTAAAGAGAAGGAAAATAAATATAGATTTACCCGTCGTTGATCGGGTAAAATGTAAAGAGAAGGAAAATAAATATAGGGTCGTAGCCCCCCATAGACGATTCTGATCGAAATCAAAATAACGCAGATTTACCCGTCGTTGATCGGGTAAAATGTAAAGACTGATTAAATTTTTACATTGAATAACCATATTTTAATATTTTTTCATGATTTGTATTTCATCGTACAACAGCACAAATAGACCTCTAGTAGAGTCCCATAGCCTCGTATCCCCCCCATAGACGTTTCTGATCGAAATCAAAATACCGTACTTCGCTTCCCTGGAGAAAGTTATATTTACCCGATTAACGACGGGTAAATCTGCTAGTGACCCTAAAAGTATAGTCTTGTGCATAACCATCAAATTTGGATTTATATTTGCCACAAATTTATTTCTGTTTGTGGTACCTAACAAAAACTTTAGACAACTCTATATTTTATAGGCTCGTAGCCCCCCATAGACGATTCTGATCGAAATCAAAATACCATTTTGACTTCTTTGTGGTCACTCCATAAAACGTGTAATTGTATCAAAAATAAAACCTATGTTTCAGCCCGGGCTCGAACCGTGGACCTCTCGCGTGTAAGGCGAGGGTGATAACTACTACACTACTGAAACGCAATAACAATCAAGACAAAATTTACAAATATAAAATAAGTTATTTTGTGGCAATTGTTTGTAGCGCATTTGGCAACAGTTGAATAAATATAGGCTCGTAGCCCCCCAAAGACGATTCTGATCGAAATCAAAATACCGTACTTGGCTTCCCTGGAAAAAGTTATATAAGATTCATATGTTTGTTTGTATCTAAATGTCTCCAGTTTTCTTTCTATAGCGGACAGACAGACAGACAGACAAACTTTGAGTTTTATATATATAGATGAAAAGAAATCAAACAGCTCCGCACAACCACCTAGATTGTTTTTATACTCAATTCCCAATAAAAAAAAACGGTACTTTTGATTTTGGAACAAGAACTGCTCTGATGAAAAAACAAACTTTTCATTACTGTTCTCACAATTACTCATGGAGTGAAGCCAGTGCAGCCAGCTGTACCGATATTCTTAACCTTGACATTAGTGGTGGGGACCCTGCTATTGTCGTAATTTAACTGTAAGCGCTTGACTTCGGGCTGGTTTGCTCTTTCCGTGGTTTGCGCTTGTACCAAGACCAACGAGTATACGAGCAAACACAGGCTTTCGGTCATGCAAGTGGGCCTATCGTTTCCAAAAAGTCGTAATTAGTGGGCCTAATATTTCATATCTTATGAAAATACAGACAAATCACTTTGGCATCTTTCCACAACTTTGAATTTGCACATTTCATGCACTTCAACTAATCAACGTATAAACGTTTGTGAAATCGTTGGGTGTTTCAATTGTTTGCAAGTACAGTTTCAAAGCACGTCGATGCTGTAAAGTGTTCATACAAGACGTTTCTAGGGATTCGAGAAGCTTTGGGAAAAAGATGACTTCTCTGTGCAAGCCCAATTATGTTGTATTCACTCGATTCTTTTTAAAAAAACGGCACTTTTGATTTTGTAACGACAATTGCCTAGTGTCAAAAGAGCATTACCCATTGGGTAAAGCCGGCGCAGCTTGCCTAACCAATAATCTTGAACGCGACATTCTTTAATGGGGCCTTGCGGGCAACGCTTGCAGAGCCGGCTAGTATTTTATAAAATAAAAAGAAATTCCAGAATGAAAAAGCGTGTATGCGTAAGTGGCAAAATGACGTCGTTACTAGCAGGGCATTGGACTTGAACCTGTGGATTGTTATCTCGCACCTGGACTAGCAGCTTTTGCAAGCAAGTCTTAGTTACTAACTTGCAAACTAGCCATATTTTACAAAATTTAGTTTTTCAACTTCTTTTAGAGAAAATGAAATTCGAGTTGGAAATAGCTTCGACCCATATTTTTCAACGCCCTTATATCTATTGGATATTCCTTATTAACTGTGCAGTGTTTTTCATATTGGCGAGGGGGCATTTTCAATTTTTTGTGTTTTAGATTCGTGTTTAAGGGATGACTGGTTTGTGGGAAAAATTTTGTGTCAAACTCACTTGACGTAACTATTTGCTTTGTATAGTGGGGCTAAAGATATTTTTGTTTCAAAACAAAGGTGAAGACCCTTCTTTCGGGAGATCAAGTTTTTTAGAGTGTTTTGTAACAAGGCTAGTGAAACAAAGTTTTGACGGGTTTTCGCAGTCAAAAACACCTAATTTCCAAATTTTCTTCTGAACAATAAAAATGATGTAAATGTAATACAGGATTTTTGAAAAGAGGCTGCACCTAAAATAGTGAATAGAACATGGCAGGAGGGAAATTACAATTAACTAGCCGGCGTCGCATGCACGGCCCCCCATCAGTAATTTCGAAGTTAAGAATACCGGTTCAGCTGGCCAAGCCGGCTTCACCCATAATGGATAGTTGCTAAAACAGTCATGAAAAGTTTATACTTTCCGAAACAAAACTATCGTTTTTTGAAACGCAGTCGATTAAGAAAAACATGTGGGGTTGCGCATAGCCACTACATGTTTCCCAAGTTTATTCAGTCCCTGGCTACTCTTATTTGTCCTGCTTTCATCATAGGTGTCCTTAAACTTGAACTTTTATTCGTTGAATTCAGCAAGTGCTTGAAAGCATATCAAAGTTGTGACAGGAAGTCAAGGTGATTGATATTTATTATGGATATTTGTAAGAACAGTTACAAAAAGTTGAGGTGTTGGTGACATATCTAATTTTTGTTTCAAAACCAAACGCAACGTTTTTTCAAAAGAAATCGATTAAGCCTAAAAACATTATAGGGGCTTGGGCGTAGCCGCTCTACATCTTTCCGAGTGTCTGGAGTTCCAGGCTACGTCTTGCTGGCCCTGCTTGGTACTTAGAAATTGTACTTGCGCACAATTGAAACAATTAACTATTTCACAAAGAGCTTTTCGTTCATTTGATGAAGCACAAGGAAGCATAATTTCAAAGTAGTGGGTTAGGGGAGGACGCCAAGGTAATAGATATGTATTTTCAGTTATAACCTATTAAATATTGGGACGACTACTTACCATTTTTTCGTAATTGCATGCCAATTTGTGCGACATAAAGCCTCTGATTGTGCACGTGTTGCATGTTGCTTGGCATAAACGCAGCCATGCTACGAGCAAATACGAACCCAAAGTAAAGCACTTCAGTTATTACAGATGCAGGCCCCCATTACAAACATCGAAGTTTAAAATAGCAAATCAGCCGGCTGTTTTTGCTTCCCCCAATTGCTTCAACATTTAGATCATTTGTAGTTCGACAATAATATTTTGCTGCAAAAGATCACGCAGGACCATTGTTACCATCTTTTTGTAGCACCAATTTTTGGCTTAGAGTAGGTTACATGTTATAATTTTTAGAGACTTTATTTTTAGATAAATCTTTATAAAAATTTTAATAGAAAATGCCAAAGAACCATGTTTTTGAGAATGAATTGTCAAAATTTACCAAAGGACTCAGTTTTTCTAGAAATTGCAATTTTGTGAAGCCCAGCCACCAAAATTTTGAGTGTTTCAAACCGTTACGCTACCTTTTGATATTTTTTGACACCTTCATTTTGTGACGAATTTTTTTGAAAATTTGGACAGATAATGTCAAAGAACCATGGTAAAAATAGTCAAAATGAACAAAAAAATTAACTTTTTTGAAAAATTGCATGTTTGTTAGGTGTCGTAGAACAATTGTTCAATAAAAAATAGAACATGAAGTTTGGCAACCAAATTTTGATCATAATTATAAGCTAATCTTTAGCCCTAAGTGATTCGAGCCACTACTGCTGGAAAGCAAATTTCCTAAGCTTTCAAAGGACAGTAATTGTAAGTACCTAAGTACAAGCTTCATGTATTAAACCTGTTTTTACTCAGCTTACCACTTTTTGTGAGGGATAAAAAGTTACACTACAGGTGTTAAAGTTCAATTTTTGTGATGTAAAAACAACAAGTAATAGGTGCATGTTATAATTTTTATCGGAATTGCCTTTAACTCTTTCGCTCCCGCGATCATCGATTGATGATCTCGTGTTTTCAGTGTTTACCTCAAATTTTGTTAAATTGAGTTACAAAATTAGTTTACTAAAAAATCGATTTGTCACTCTATTTTTCATCCGATTTTCATTAAATTTTCAAAAGATCATGCTTATTTCCTCACGCATCGGAACATGTATAATTTGTGCCCTAATTCTTGGATTTTTATACCCAAAAACGGTTAAAATGACCAAGAACCCAGTTGCAGACGGCAAAATCGGCCAAATTCTCAGCACGTGCCAACTACACTAAAATCAAATTGAGATTACATCTTTACCACATAACCAAACCCTTTATCATCAACACAGTCTGAAAACTACTCTTTTGGGGCATCATTTGACAAAATTTCAAGCGATAATAATAAATTTTACGTTTTTGAATTTCCAAATTTTTTAGGGGTCTCAAAACCCCCCCAAACAAATTTGAATGATAAGTAGATAAAAGTAAATTTAGTGCGTAAAATATATGATATGTTGCTAAATACCGGTCTTATTTGAAAGCTTAGGAAATTTGCTTTTCAGCAATATATAACTTTAAGTAGTTTAGACTAAGTGGTATATGATATTTACTGATCAAAAATCAGTACTGTACATCATGTCAGTTCAAAACCCCCAAAAATTTTTTGACTTGCCTTCACTAAATTAAAATTTTTACAAAAACTACACCCTATAAAAAGATAAAATAAATTGCAAATGTTTCACCACTAAAGTCGTCATTTTGTATCAAATTTCCAAGGAGACAAGAAGCGAAATACAAGTTTAAAAGCTAGCAGAAGTTTGACTTTTCTAAATCAAAGTTTGCTGTATCCCCCTTGTTTCTCAACACATGGAAAGGGTGTAAACAAGCGGCTGTTTCATTGTCAGTGACAGCATATTCTATTTAAACTTGATATTTTCTGATTCTTAAAGAAATTTCCTGTTCAAAAATACCTAATGTTACATGGTTTAGGCAAACCTCTAGCAGATAATAACTAATCATATTTTAGGTACTGAATTTAACTATCAAAATTTGGTACCGGTCAAAAAAAAGGTCATGTGTCTCAGAAAATTGCAAATTGTAGAAAACCTAGGCTTTTAGGTAAGTTTTGATTGATGTACCTTGAAAGCTTATTTCCTTAGCATCATTTTGCGACCATTTCTAAAAAAATTGGTAGAAAATTAAATCTGTAGTGGCCTTTGAGGTGAGGGTACCTCTTTAATTTTGAAGACAACTACCCCCCAGTTGGGGGGTTAATTTGCATAAAATTTGCATATTCAAAAAAAATGTTTTTTTTTTCTATTTGAAATCCTCAAGAAATGTAGATTTCAACGATATATCACACTTAATGTAGAAGTAGACAGCTGAGTAATGATTTACAAACAAACTTGAGGTACATAATTATGATTAATTATGATTGATTATGACAGTTTTTCGCGCTGCCACCTTACCGCTATTTTCGCGGGAGCAAAAGAGAATTTTAGAAAATTCAATTTGTTAAAGTAATTTTAGAAATCAGTTTTTAAGTAAACGGATTTTGGAAAATTTTGCACTTTTTCAAAACAATCATCGTATGCTGATTTTTAGAAGCAAAGTGTTGATTATATCAGACAGACAGCATTATCATATCATATAGCGAGTTTGAAGCGAGCAGCAAAATAGGAAAAAGCATGCTTAAAGAGGCTTAAAATGACTAAAAAAAGAATCTGTTTTTGCATCTTCAGTTGAGCTTTAATTGTTGTAGAGTTCACTTTATTGAAAGCACTTTGATAATATCTCCAAAAGAGCGTTTAATCGCGTTTCTACGATCAGTAGTTTTTGAGAAAATACAGAGAACAAATTGTGCAATCAAGCGTTAGGTGTGACGTCATTTTGGACACCAAACAGATAAAATGTTTTGTAAATTGGTAAGTGGGAAACTGGCTTTCGTTTAAGCAACAAACAGTTTTCTTTTGTCAAGAAATTCAAAAGACTTATCTTTGATTATGACGTTGTGATTACCTCACGAACTCCCTAATGACACTCGATCCGTGGAGGTGATCAATTGATAAGTTGGATATTTGTATGCCCAGTAGTTTCAGGGGAGTTTAGGCGCACGTACGCACATAGGTACGTGCGTACTTACACACGTACAGATAGAATATCGCTTTGTATATTAGATTCAATACTTTTGCAGCTTTTAGACATGTTTGGAGCTGGAGTTGATACTGGTAAATACTATTCTATGTGGTTTTTTGTTTACTGCGCAAAATTTTCATCTGAAATGAAGAAAGCTCAAAAGGAAGTCGATGACTTTGTGGACAAAAATCGTCGTTTGCCAAAGTATGTATAGCTTTTTATGGTGGTTACTGGCCGGCTCTGCCAGCGCTCACTCAGAACCCCCGTTAGTGACGTAGGGGTGGAGAATATTAATTGAGCCAGCTGCGCCGGCTTCACCCCAGCAGCAAGTTCTAGCACAGTAACAAAAAGTTAAATCTTTTTCTAACCAGCCAATTCTCGTTTTAAAATTAAACTATCGTCTCAAAATGGGGCTGAGTCAAAACATTATTGGGAGCATAAGCATAGTCTCGATTCTCATTTCGATCTTTTTTCTATTTTAAATTAATAGTTGTCGCGTTTTAATATAATAGAATTTTCGGTTCTATCTCAATCTTAAATTTCTTTAAATTGAGGCGACGTATGATAATCGCTCTGATAACACTGTGCAACACGAAAAAAAACTTAAAGACAAAACGAGTTGATTTTGGTAAATTTGGGGCTGCTGAACACGAATATGAAATTTATTTTTTTCTATCACGTCAGGTTTTTCAGCATTTTACATTTTAATTTGAAAAAACAGACCTGAATTTTCTCTGCTTGATTTATGAGCCATCATTGGCACCATTGCTGACAGTGTTAAATGTATACCAAAAATAGCGATTCTTATCAATCACAATTCAGTCAGTTAAATAGAAACAGACTCTTACAGTTGCTTACAGATTGTTAGAAATCAACAGTCCTTGTGATTTAGCTGCAGCAGACATTCTTTTAATCATAATTTTTGCATTTAGGTATGTTGTAAGCAAGCTATAAGACAAGTATACTCATAGTATTACACATATATACAGTTAGACATAAGAAAGTTGATATAAGTTATACAGTTGATTTTGCCCATAAGGAGCTAGAATGCCAAAACATAGGCGATCTTGTATAAATGATCCTGATAAATTCTGCTACATTTGTGGAGAATTGACTCTGCTAAAATATCGAAGAAGCTTGACTGACAAGATCAAGCGTTTATATTGTGCTTATTTTGGATGTGCGGTTGGAGACCAAGATAAAGTTTGGTCTCCACACTATTGTTGCTTAGATTGTAGTGGTAAACTAAACAAATGGTTTTCGGGAAAAAAAGTAGATATGGGATTCGCTGTGCCTATGATCTGGCGAGAGCAGAAAGACCACATCACCGATTGCTATTTCTGTTTAACCAAAACAAAAGGCTATAACCAAAGAAACAGGAAGAAAATTTTGTATCCAAACCTGCCATCTGCTATCCGTCCTGTCCCACATTCGGCTGATCTACCCGTTCCCATTGCTCCACCGTGTTTACCTGAACTAAAGGACGAGTCTTCAGAGAACTCTGAAAACTCGAGTTGTGATTCTGATGATACCATTCAACTCAGTCAAGAAGCTACCAAACCACATTTGATTAGTCAAGAAGATTTAAACGATCTTGTGCGAGATTTAAATCTGACCAAGTCTAATAGCGAACTCTTGGCTTCACGCTTACAGCAATGGAATTTGCTTGCTCCAGATACAAAGGTAACTTTCTATCGTCAAAGAAGTCGAGACCTAATTTCCCATTTCTCTACTGATGGCGAACTGTGCTATTGCAACGATGTTTCTGCATTATTTCAAAGTATTGGCATGATCCACGATCAAACAAACTGGAGACTTTTCATAGACAGCTCTAAGGAAAGTATCAAAGCTGTGCTTCTGCATAACGGGAACCGCTATCCATCTGTGCCAGTAGCATATTCAACCACCCTCAAAGAAACATACTACAACTTGCAACTTATTTCGGATAAATTAAATTACCATTCTCATTTGTGGTATGTGTGCGCAGACTTAAAAGTCGTGGCTTTATTACGAGGCCTTCAACTTGGTTACACTAAATACTGCTGCTTTTTATGCCTCTGGGATTCCAGAGCTCGTAATAAGCATTACATTGAGAAAACCTGGCCACAAAGAATAGAAGAAGAGGAAGGTCAACATAACGTGGTAGCTTTACCTTTGGTCCCTCAAAATAAAATCATTTTGCCACCTATGCACATTAAGCTTGGGCTATTCAAACAATTCGTTAAAGGCTTACGAAAAGATTCTCCTGCATTTGAATTTTTGCATGAATGTTTTCCCAAATTGTCTGATGCCAAAATAAAAGAAGGTGTGTTTGTTGGGCCTCAGATACGAAAACTTATCCTGAATGACATGTTTGACAAAACGCTTAATGAAACCGAGTTGGCTGCATGGAAAAGTTTTAAACAAGTATGCCTAAATTTTCTTGGTTTACATAAGTCTGATGACTTCGAAGATGTGGTGGCCAACTTGCTGCGCAACTACCACATAATGGGATGCAAGATGTCACTCAAAGTTCACTTTCTACATTCACATTTACCATTTTTTCATGAAAACTTGGGAGCAGTTTCAGATGAGCACGGTGAGAGATTTCACCAGGACATTGCTGTTATTGAAAAGAGGTTCAAAGGAAAGTGGTCAACTGGAATGCTAGCTGAATACTGCTGGTCACTGAAACGGGATAAGCCGGAACAAGAACACAAAAGACGACGACGTTGAACTTCTGTTCAGTTTTTGCACATAGTGTGATTTTCTTGTTGAGGTTTTGTGTTGCTCCATTTTAAAGCTTCATTTACATATTAGATAATGTTGAAACTTGTAATAGGTGGGCGAGCAAAAAAAAACTATACTAAAGACCAACAATGTTGCTGTAAAACCATAATTAAATTGCTTTGATAAAATACAACTAAGTGGTTAATACATTTTGGTCGAAATTTGAATATTTTATCATCAACTATGCCAGGTTTTCCTAAACTTGTTGGGGAACTGCGTTCTTTACAAATATAATAGACTTGTTGCAATTCATAAAAAGACCTATTAGAAGTAATATTAGATAAATTTTTTATGAGCAATAGTACTTCACAATGTAAAAAAATCTTTTACCTTAACCAAAATTCAGATGCTTTTTTCAGAAAATCCTGACGTCTACGTAAAAAAAACAAGTTCAAATTCGGACTCAGCGCCCGCAAATTACCCTAAAACACATCTGTTTGTTCTTGAGTTTTTTTCAAAGTAAAAATTTGTTACACAGTGTAATTAGGTCTGACTGCAACTTGATAAAACTTTGAAAAGATTGGCTTCCACTAAAAACACGTTACACCACGTTAAGAACAGAATAATGTATTTACAGAAATAATACTTCACGACTTCAAGCTTCTTCGCTCGACGATCTCAGAACTAATCACTTTACTACACAATCAGAAAAGCGCCAAAACTAATTTCACCAATGACTGTTCAATATTCGCCACGTCAACAGAATCCACAATAAATTATCACAAAAAAACAATAGCCCTTCTTTACTCCGTCAATCAATCTTTCTCTCCCCACTACAACGCTTTTCTGCTCTCTCTCTCTAAAAAAATCCCGTCACGTTATATATAAATCAAAAAAAAAACAATCCAGAAGTCGCTAGAACAAAATCACGTGAAAAGAAAAAAAGCATTACTAAGTTATGTAATCGGTCAACGAAATTCTTCGAAGAAGCTAAATTCACTAGATCAATCTGGAATTTTATTATGCCATACACGATTGTGACGTAATAAAGGCGTACTTTCAGCAAATCCAATTGCGAGGAAAAAAGGTCTTTTTTTCAATCAGTAGCCGAGCGAACAAATGATACAGCATTTTACACGTATATGAAAACTACTCTTACAAAGCAAATTTCCTTATTCGTGGCAATAGTTTACGCTGGCATCATTAACGTTACAGGGTGAGGGGAGGCACCACATCGGTCAACGTTTTCCCAAAACAACTATGATTTTAAATAGTAGGTCGGTTTCGTGACTTGCTGCGCTCCTTTTTTTAATTATATTTGTGACTTCAAATTTCTGACTATGCTTTATGGGCTCTGTTTTATGCATACGCGTAACCAGGGGGCCTAAAAGGTTAATGCTTGTCCCACGTTTTTTGCATGCTGTCGAAGAAGTAATTTGATAACTCAAGAAAGAATTGTAGAAGTTTCTATGCTTCCTAAAAACTTTGTATGTTTATCTGACTAATAATTAATGTAGACCAATAATTTGTAGACCAATAATGAGAATAAAAACGCTTCCCAATAGTATTCGTTGCTTTGTTCGTAATGCGTTTTTATTCGTTGTTGCAAAAACAAATTCCAACTGTTTAATTCAATTTTAAGCTTTTAAACTAAAATTTATCTACTTGTTTACAAAGCTGGGTTTTTCAACTCAAGAATCAGCTGAAGCTTTTTTTTTTACAGTTATTGTGATCGATATGACTTGCCTTTTTTGATGTCGTTTGTTACTGAAATTGTTCGACACAGTAGTTTTGCTCCGTTTACTATTCCTCACGCAGCGGCTGAAGATACAGAAATTGATGGCTATTTGATTCCGAAAGACGTACCTATTTTGGTCAATATCATGTCTTTAAACATGGAACCAAAAGTTTGGAAAGACCCTGAAACTTTCAGGTACAATAACATTTAAAAACAACATTTCCTTTTGATATCTCATCCCACTGTTATTGAAGGTAAAATTGGGATTAAATTAATAACCTGTTGCGTGAGTGTTTGCGTCAGCAATTCGTCATTATTGGAGTCTTAAACACATGTGATGGTTCTTTCATGTAAATTCGTACGCCCCATCGAAATTGTGTCGCAATTTACCGCTGAGCATAAAACACCGGCTTAACACTACTGGCTTAAAGTTAATAGCAGCAGCAAATTACTATTCGGCCACAGAATGTAACTACGTACTTCGGAAGCCTCGCGCCTTCAGGACTCGCTTTGTTGTTTTGTTTCTCGCTTATAAGACGCTCTCTATCGATCGTAACCACTTGGAGCTAGCAATATAATATGCTTGTCGGTACTGTAGTGACAAAATTGCTAAAGTAGGAGTTATTAGCACTGTTATTTTCGTTTAGACCCAACCGATTCATCAGGAAAGATAATTCTTTTAACAAGCAATTGGCTGAATCTGTGAACATACACGGAGCTGGAAGAAGAATGTGTGCTGGAAAAACGCTGTCAAAAATTCAGATGTTTGTTTTCGCCATTAGTTTGCTTCACACATATAACATTGAAGTTCTTAATAACGAAGACACCACCTTAACAAAAGGGACTATGATTTTTTCAGTCGTTCCAAATCACTTTAATGTCAAAGTTACTGAAAAGCCTGACACCCAAGATTTCTGAGAGCATTTAAATTCAAATGTATGTTTTTTAAAAAAGATCAAAATGGCATTACGTAGCTGCCTTTAGAAAACGTACAACAAGAATCTAATATCTTGCCTAAGAAATGTCTAGTGATGTAAGATTGTAATTGTAATTCCAGATTGTAATTCCAGTAAAATTAAAAGTTATCGCACTTTTGTGTCAATAGCTATTCTTAAATCTACTTTTCATTCTGCTCTATACTTGCTATCAGTCTACTGTAGAAATAACCTATTACTGTGTAATTGCTGTTTTGTCATTTGTGGAGCAAAATGTTTGAGAAACAATCTTCTTTTGGCCAAGCCTTATACTAGCACGTTCAAGAAAGAAAAACTTTATTTTTTTGCTTTGTTCACCAAGAATGACATCAGCATAACCTGTCCATCACATAAATAAAAAAATTTACGCAGGATTTTATAACCCTGAAAAAGTTGTGAACTGCGTATTGCTAACAGTGTTAAGTGATTTTGTAGCAGGCTTTATATCAATACTTTCGAGGGGCGTTCACCAGGTAATGCAACTAATTTTATTTCTCTCAGCATTCATTTCACTAGCATATGATTCTTTTGCAGATTATAGATTGGCAACTAAGGTTTGCAGATTGTTTTGAAAAAAGAAAAATTTGAATTACTGCATCCTGCAATTCAAAGTTTAAGCAACCTCTCTATGTCTTCTTCGTTCGAAGTATATTCCGGTTTGGCTGCCTTTAAAAAATTTCGGGAAAAGCAAAGAGTTGTTATTGAATGTTTGCTGTCGTAGGGAAAAACAGCTTTGAAGATAAGCATAAGGACCTAGCACCATCTCACTTCCATTCGTTTGAGCTCTCTCAAAGAAAGTTTGTGATGGCGACCTTTCTCCAATGAATCAGAGATCAGAGCTGCCGTCAGTTACTGGTTGTAAACTCAGTCTGTAGAATTTTACGATGAGGGAATATGTGCACTTGCTAAAAATTGGACAAAGGCAGATTGGAAAGCAGGAGAAAAATTAAAAAGCACTATAAAATGCTCATGCTAAATAATTTCTTGTGACGTACAAATTTTGTACCTTTAAAACAATGTTATAAAACCTGGCTGCATTACTTTCTGAATGTTTCTCGTATATTTTATGCGATGTACATGAAACAAATTGTTATCAGCATTAGTGTCTAGTTCAGTGTTTTCCAGTCTTTTTATTGCACTGCCTTCACCTCCCTTTCATTGACAGGTGTTATTCAGCCGATTGAAAGTAATCGGAAATTAATTTCCGTTTTGAAAATTTTGATCTCCAAAAAATAAATCTTCGCTTTGTATTCCGGGAACATTCATCAACTTTTTTCTGATAGAACCTGTAACAACTTTTGAATGACACCACCGCCTTCATTCACTATATTTTCCACACAATGAACACAAATAGCCAATAATTAAAGTGCTTTTTCGAGAATACAACTTTTTGAACGTATCTATTTTCCCGTTTTTCTCAAAATAAACTTAAAAACATTTTTCTTTTTGAAAGTGATTTTGCTGCACATCTTTGTTTACCTCCCATAAAATCTGATTTTGCCTCCCCTGGGGAGATCGGCCGCCTATTTGGGAACCACTAATCTAGTTGAATGTGGCCCTAAAATACCGTTGATGTGTCTGTTAAAATATGAATGACTTTACGGCTCTTTTCGGAAAAATGGGGTCGATTCGCCACTAATTGATTAAATATGAGTTATATCGAGCATTTCAGCTTCAAAATGATTTAGGAATCATCTGCATCTCTACGGAATGTACCGAAGCTTCGGAAGAATTCTAGCGTTGGCACATCCCTAGTTTCTATTGGGTAAAGTACAATAATCAGAATGGACACGTTAACAGTTTAGTAGTCATGCACCAAGATTATATGGAATAAGACTTTGGAATACTCTAGTTATCAGTGGCAACTAATCAGCTCAGCACGCTTATGGGATTGGGCTACAACAGCACTTTAAGTGTTGCGTATAAGCATCTGACTGTTGATCGAAGTCAAAACGTCTAAAGTTGGTTGGGTTGGTGCGCTATCTATGGCAGCAATGGTGGTATATACGAACTCGCTACGACTTCGTTGTTAGTAGCCTACTTGGCAAAAGCAAATTTTCCTCCTGAGTTCGACTGCTTGTATCAATGCTTTGTTCCAGCAGTTCCGGTAACTCCGAGGCAGGTCTTCACACAAACATCCTTTGATATAATCAACTAGAGGTTTTCCCCGAGACCAGAGAATGAAAACACAGTATAACTGGTGCCTTGCACCTTCCATCATGACAACTTAGGCTACGTACCAGTACGCAGTCTGCGCTTTTCATATTACAGTAAACGTAGATGTTAACATCGAAGCTTATTTGTAGCTTGTATAGATTCATGTTCATTACGAAGGCTGGGGACTTACTAAAAACAGCTTAGGACTCCGGCAATAGCGCCGGAGATTTCAGGGATTCATCCACTGGCTCCGTAGCTTTCAAGCATTCAGCCTCTGGTCCAGCTGCGTAGTAGTGAAGTTGAAAAAAATGGGCTTGGGCTTTTTGATAGAATGTCTTCAGTCCACGGTAGAACACCGTTTACTCTGCATTGCAAAATTTAAAATTTTGCTTAAAATATAGGGACAGTTTCATTTCAAGATTTTATCTTTTTCAAGACGCGAGCTCGCAGGCTTTTCTTTGTGTTTCTAAAGCCCACAGATATCACATTCTTCTTTTGATGGCAAGTTTTTTAGCTTTTATTTCTGACTGTTGCTGTATTACAGCAACTGACAAAACTGTGGTTCTAACCGCGAAAGCTCTTGTTTGTTTCTGTAATAGCATGCCGGTTAGCCTTTGAGAGTGCCACCGTGAGGTTATTTTAGATTTGTTGTAACAATATACAAAGTTTCAAGTTTTTCATAAGTTTAATCAAAAACAAAAGAAACCGCAATCTAGTTGGCATTTTGTTACGCATTTCTTTATGATCGAATGAGAACAATTATAAATGACGACAAAATTGTAACAACTTCGGCTCCCACTTCAGGTTTGTTAAGTTTGATCAGATTAGCTCCGACTCTGTTAAGTTTGACAAATTAGCTTCGGCTTCACAGCCTTGCTCGTTATCTTCTTTAGAACAGTGCTACCCAACGTTTTTAAGCTCGCGACCCACTTTAATTGACGTCCGTTTGAAGATACCACCAAGAGCAAAAATTTGGGGGGACTAGAAACATAAAATGCCCTTTTTTTTGATGTCTATTACTTCTGACCTCCAAAGTTTATTGATTATCTGAAATTTGTTGTATAACTTTTTTGGAAGATTATTATTTTCTGAGTCCCGATTTTGGTTGAACGTCTACGTTTTGTAGCCGCGAAAACTGAAAACACTTGCAATCCTTAATCGGATTCAAAAGAATGTGAGTTTGAGGCATTGCTCTTTCCTAGTTAATCCTAAAAATGTCATCATGAAATGTTGCTACTAAGCGACAATAAGTTGAGAATATGAAATAGAAGAAAAAAACTATTACAAAATTAATTCACTGTTGCTCAATAACTTCATCTAATTTATGAAGAATTACAAAAATCTGTTTACATTCAAGAAATGTTTTAGCTAGATATCAGAAAACTCTACCGTTTTCAAATGATGCACGGCCCTCCAAAAGCAACTTCAACTTCGCGGCTGATTGCTTGGCAAGTGCGGGCTTAAGGAGTTCCATCACGTGATAGTAATTGCTGCGTGCGGTTGCATCAAAAGTGGTAAAACTTCTGTTTTCATTTAGGCCTACTTCTCCATAACATTTTGTTTGCTCGTTGATGACACAATTTTTGGCATTTTATTGCTGGGAATCTTCTTGTTTTTGTTATTTATGTGAGTAACCTTATAGGCTAAATGAGTTAATATATGATTTTCAATGTTGTTATAATGTAAGGTGACCATATTTTCATTTCCAAAAAGGAGGACATTTTTTGATAATTATTATCAGCCCTACAAGTTGTTCTTCAAGGCTGGGAAAGTTTTTCTGGACATTAGTTGAACACTGACCGCTATCGATAATTATATTTTGATAATTAGTACAAATACTGCAGTTTATTATTTAAATTTACAGTATTATTCCAATAAACAAAAAAATGTAAATCGGACAGCTTTTTTATGCTTTGAACTGTCTACATGCATGTCTAGACTAAGTTTGCCTTTATTTGCTACAGAAACAAAAGTTCCGTAGCCACAAGTAATGCACTCTGCTTTGAACTCATCTCGTCCTTTTCTAAAAAATGAATACTTTTGTTGAAGTTCTTCAGTAAACTTCGATTTTCATTTTGGCATACCGCATCTATTTTTTAGCTTTTTGTTTTATTTTTCAAAAATCACAGCAATGATAATTATAAACAGTTCAACTGAAAATATTGTTTGATTTTTTAAATTAAAATAAATATGTACCGAAATGGTTTCTTTGAAATTAGGTCAATCGACTAGAACAACAAAGCAAAATTTATCTCCGTATCACCGCAGCGTAAAATACAAGAAATGCAGTTTGGAAACTTACCGGTATTTGTATCGTTTTCCATGTAATCTTACTCTTTCAAACCTAAAGCAACAATCAGTCTGAGGTAGACCGTCAGGAAACTATCTTTTATAATTTCTTACCAGTTAAACTTATTATCACTTGAACTAATATGCAGTGACATAAGTTTTTAATCATAGGGTAACGTAAAAAGGGAATTTTTGAACGACTTTGGATGACCAAATTAATTTTTATTAAATAGAAGTACAAAAAGGCATTTTTAAACATCCTCGGAGGACCAATTACTTTTTACCAAAAAGGAAGGCTTGTCCTCCAAAAAGAGGACGTAGGCCTATGGTTACCCTATTGTAATGCAACTTAATGTACAGTAGATTTCGCTTAATTGGGTCACATCGGGACAAGCACCATTTGGCCCGATTAAGCGGCTGACCCAATTATCCGAAGTCTTGCAGTATCCGTGCCAGGGTTGCCCTTGGTGCACCAGTTATCTCAGCTAGCTGGCGATGACTAATGTTTGGAGGTTGCTCTCTAATTTTTCTTAGGACAACAATCCTTTCAGCAATTGTTAATTCTTTTTGTGGCATCTCTGCTTGGAACTTCACAAAATTTGCAACAAAACACAACAATTACCATGTCCAAGGGCATGAAATGACAAAATAAGTTGCGCCTGTATTGCTCAATTGTTACATAGCATAGTTGGCTTTGTGATATTGAGTTCTATTACATTACATAGGCCGTTTTGCAATTACACCGGTGTATGTCTGACTACAGTTGTGGCCCGATTAAGCGGAATAGTGGCTCGATTATGCGAATTTAACGTAGTGCATTTTCTTTGATTGGATTTTGTTTTTCACAATTTGGCCCAATTAAACGGCTGACCCGATTAACCGGTGGCCCAATTAAGCGGAATCTACGGTATTTTAAATTTTGAGCGTGGCCAACATTCAGGCTGTCGTAAGTTTTATTTAATAGGCTTTTTAAATCGTAGCAATTTACTGTAGCCGAGATCGAGCAAATTATAAGACTTGTTTTGTAGAATTTCTGTTCTGAAGATCAAGACCGTGTTGAGAGGCAGGACAGAGGAATGTGGCGCACGGTGTTGCATTTTCAGAAGAGTTGGACCATTATGACGCCGCCAGGTTAATAGCTTTCTCTCTTCAATTGGTTCAAACTCCCCAGTGAGAAATTACTGATTTCAGCGTGGCAGTACATGACAAACTTTTAATGTTCCTCCATCAAAGAACTTTACAAATATTGCGAGAAAGTTTACTACAAAGAAAAATGTTAACGTTGTTGTAGATGAGAGAGGGAAAATAGCGATTGTACGCGTTCTCTGCTGTGGAATCCATTGTGGCGTGAAGTTAAAACAAAAATCAAAAATATAATTTTTTAAAAGCAACATATTGTTCAACATTTTGTAAGCCAAACGGTTGTTAAAATTTCATTAGACCTGCAACTGTTTGGCTTTTCAAATGCCAAAAATCTAGGGCCGCAAAATGTGGTAAGCTGAGTAAAAACATGCAAGTTTAACACATGAAGGTTGTGATGAGGTACTTACAATTACTGTCCTTTGAAAAAGTCCTTAGTAAATTTGCTTTCCTGCAATATGTGACTCGAATCACTTAGGGATTAGCTGAGAATGGCTGATCAAAAATTGGCTGCCATACATCATGTTCCATTTTTAGTTAAACAATTAACCTACTACACCTAAGCAATTTGCAATATTTAGAAACGTTAATTCTTTGGTTCATTTTGAATATTTTTCCTCAAAAGCATGGTTGTTTGGCATTTTATATTTAATTTTCAAATAAATACATCACAAAACGAAGTCTCTAAAAATTTTCAACTGTAGCTTACCGCTCAAAAACACTCAAAATTTTGGTGGCTGGACTTCACAAAATTGCAATTTCTAGTAAAACCAAGCCCTTTGGTATATTTTGACTATTTTCCTAGAAAGCATGGCTCTTTGGCATAGCCCATTCATCAAAATTTTCAAAAAGATTTATCCGCAAACGAAATCTCTATACATTTAAAGTAGCTCACTCCAAACGAAACAATTGGTGATCACCCTACAAAAAGAAGGGGTGGGGAGGGGGTCAACAATGGTCTTGTTTTATCTTTTGCAACAAAATGTTGTCGAGCTACTCATCATCTTGGTGTTTTGTTTCGGGTTGGTTTGCTTTTAGCGTGGCTTCGTTTGTGCCAGGGCCAAGGAACATGCTAGCAGTCAAAGGTTTTAAGTCGTTAAAATAGGCATATAGGAAAAATCCATGCAACTTGGCATATTGTGTAATATAGGATAGTGCCTGAATTACCTTGAAATTTATAAAATATTATTGATGTTATTTAACTGTTTGAATTAAGGGTTGATATTACGTTTTTTCCAGTAATTTTGCCCTGAATTACTTTTTTTTGATCGTGAAAAGGAGCCTCACAAAAATTTAGGGTTGTTTAAAATAAGTTTTGAAAAATGGTTTCTTAGTGCTTCAGTAGAAAAATGATTTTGTGGAATGATTGGGTTTTGTTCAAACTATTGTGAAATCATCGTAGTATTATGTTTCTTAACCACATGCCACATCGAGGAGAGTTAACGAAGCAATTTAAATGTTGGTCACAGCATCTAGTTTGTGTACTGTGGTGTTGCCTATGTCGTGTAATGTGAACAGATATTCCACTTCAAACAGTTCTTATTATAGCAGATAAAAAGTTAAAGATGACACTCCTAGTCTACTTTAATGATTAATATTGCAAGCTTTCGTAAGCGAATGCTCACTTTGTCAGGCAAAATAAATGAAAGACTATTAAATGAACTGAAGTTAATACAAATGACCATGGCAATACATATAGCGTAGAGTATATAAACTATGACGTCACAAAACAATATCATTGTGTTGTGCTTGCAAGGATTACTCAGGTAATTAAGCCTTGAACTAATTGGTTGGGTGCATGGTGAGGTGAAGTAAGCATCAAGTAACTGCAAGTTTGATGGTTAGAGCATGAGATGTACCTCAGCAAATCAACTGTTTGTTTTGAGGCTTGTGCTTCGGGATCAAATTTATTTCTCCTTTACAACATGTTAAGGACTACAAGTGGCTATATTGACTAAAAAGTGTTATAGACCTTATCTACTTTCACATCACACAGTGACAATCATTCAAACATTTCATCAATCTATAAGTTGATTAGTTCTCTGCTTAAAAATTTACAAATATGGAAAAAAATCAAGGAATTCTTCGGTTTTTGTTGAAAAAAATACCAAGTGATTACCTTAGTTGGTTATACATGACGTGCGACAAATTTGTACTTGCCCCTTGATAATTTCTGTAACTTCTATCATAAAATTTTTCAAAAAATTCAATCTAAATTTACACATATGTGATGCTCAAATTACACACGCAATGAGTAATATAGACATAATTTGAAAAAATTTTTTTTGTTATAATTTGAGTTTTTTGTAAATTTGTTATAAATTTTTTTACCACTAGATGAGAATAGTCGAACACAGTCCAAAAAGCCGAAATTCTAAAAAAATGTGCCAAGTTGAATAAAATACAAAGGATTATAGTTAGGTATATCAATATACGCGGGTTTCCCCCAATTACAAAAACAGCGTAAGTAGTCACCCTATTAATTAATAGGTTGTTCCCGAAAACACATAGCTCTATCCATCACTTTGGGATCTCCATCCCCTGTATCTTACAACCTTGAAACTATGCTTCCGTGAACTTCAAAAAATAAACAAATAAAAGTTTTTGATATCGTTGGCTCTTTCAATTGTGAGCAAGTTGTAGTTCCAAAGTAGGCCTATGCTGGAAACCGGAAAAGAAAGACGTATAGCCCGAGAGTGGAAAAAGTCGAGGCAGAAATACATCGGCAATATGCAACACCCTCTACTTTTTTTATCGATTTGATTTTGGAACGAGAATGGGCTGTGTTAGAAAAACATTAACTTCTTATTACAGTTTTCACAATTATCAGTTGGGTGAAACCAGCGCAGCCGGATGAACAGATATTGTCAACTTCGACATTGCTGATGAGGGGAGCCTACAGGCAACGCCGGCTAGTTGATCAATAAGTGAGAGAGAAAGTTTAAATTGTATAGAATTGGTACAAATTCTTCTATATGTAAAAAGTAATGCCGTTTCGAGCAATTTAGAGTTTCAATAAAATTGCTATTCTTTTAAATAGAGACTTTAAGTCCAAGCCCAGAAACTTTTTATGAGTAACCCAATCGCAAGCAATTTTAAATGGTATTTGAAACTGTCTAGTAGCTTATTGAACCAGAAGGGGCTAACCGCGCTTCTACAGTAACCATCATTAATCTTCACGAAAGCAGCGGAATATATTGTATTATTCTGTTAAAAAAGTTTTGCCCAATATTGTCAAACACAAAGATACAGGCAGGCAATTAGATGAGTTCTGCTTTCATCTCCAACTCTGTGCTTCCTTTACCAAAATTTTGTTTCACACTTCAATGAAACTTTGTGATTCTCAAAGAGCGTCAAACAATAGTTGATGATAAACCAATTTGTCTCCTGAATGAAAGTAACATTGTGGAGACAAAATATACAAGACCAGTGCGGTGGCCTGCTTCAAAGAGTGATGAATGCAGGAAAGAGAACCAAACGCATAAATAGAAATAGAATCATAAATATGCTAGTTAAAAATAAAAATATGGATTTAAAGCAGTGTATGACAGGGGTCGATATCGGGCTTAAAATGATTGGGAATAAAAGGGTGTTTTATCACTAATAAATCTCACAAAATATTATTTTAATAAAACAGAAGGATCAAAATTTAACTGGATAACGCTTTGCTGAGTTTTCAAATAGAGCATACTACTACAACAAAACGCTTCCGTGTTTATTTACAACAAGCAAAGATAAATAGTGTAGACACCGTGAGGAGTAATGCAAGATTATTCGCACAAAAAAAGACAAGCGAAAAATCAAAAACTTGTGAGGTTTTTGTTTTTTCTAGGTTTTATAACTATTGAAATTTAAGATTACATCACATATAGAATTATGGGTACTTACGTATTATCGGGAGGACCTTTAAAAAAACGACTCAAAAATTTGCAGTGTACACTGCCCCGTACATTTACATACCGGGCCTACCCCTTCAGTGTACACTGCCTTTCTTTTAAAGCCCTGGCCAGCTGAGATTCGAACCCGACCTTTAAAAAAACGACTCAAAAATTAAGGTCCTCCCGATAATACGTAAGGACCGAATTATGTCTGGTATAAAAGTTAACCTGTTTGGTATGGCTTGCTGCTCAAAAATCTTATCATGACCTTAGCTGAGTTCATCTCGAAAGCACGATTGCTGTCACGCAACTTGTTTAGAGGTCACTTCATTGTGCGAGTTTATTTTGCGTCTCACAATGTGGGCTGCCTACGCAGGAAAGTTATGTTGTCACGTCATTTAAACTATTAGGGACTGCGCTGTTTGATAGCAAGTTAAAATTATCCAGCAAGCAAAATTATTGAGTAGACTTCTAAAGATTGAAAGGCAGTGTATGTAGTGCTACAAGCAATCAGTTAATTTTCTTTAAATGTAGAACTGTTTGTTATGAATAGAAACGTACAAAACCATAGCTTATTATAAGTTTTGGCAGAACAGTTTAAAAACCTGTTAATAAATTGTAATTAACAGTACTAGCAGAGTTTGAAAAGCATAATGGTTCCTTAATGTAATGCTTAATGTAAATGCTTAAATCTTTGAAAAATTATGAAAAGCAGGACGATTAGAGCTAGACTACTATGGCTGCCCAGCAATCAATTGCTCAGACATGATATTGTTATGCATTCAAATCAGGTGTTCTAATAGGGTACTTCATGTAGATTTTTACAATTGAATTTTCCTTTTGAAGTTGATTGCTTCACTAAACTATAAAATCATATCAACTAATGCTTCAATGATGGCTGTATATAAGAAGAAAGTGGAACATGTTTAACTTTTCTGGCGCCAGCTGTCTTAGGCTAACTGCTTTTTTGAGGGTATTTTTTCCCTCAAGTCACCAACCCCCCTCCCGTGAGTCGGTGTGGAAGCACAGGGGTTGAAGCGTTCGTTACGCAGTCGGTAGACTTAGGTTCAATTCTCATGTGAAATCACACCGGTAACTGTAGAAGTAGTGTTTTTAGATTTACTGCTTGGCACCTAGTAGCAGGATTAATGCGTAACGTATAATATAAAACTAAGTTTAGTTAGTCGTGATTAAAAAAAGGGCAATAACTCTCAATCACTTGAGCACATTAACAGCTTAACCACATTTGAATCCCCAACGATACAACCCTTCTCGAAACAAACTATTGATTATAGACTTGTATATTTGATAATGCTTTGTTTTATAATGCTAAGAATGGGAGTAGAAATATATTCTTAAACTTGGATAAGTACCAATGGATATACCAAAAATGAAACCGAAGAAATGAATTTCAACTAATGGCTTCAAAAGAAACATATCTTGCAAGTAAGTAGTAGGCCAAGGGTCATTTGCAGGTCTTCAACCCATAGTTTTACTCTAAAGAAGTAAACACTGTGTACCGTATTGTGTTCACATAAAAATCATGCTGTCCATTCAATGTAGACGCCGGAGCAAACGAAGTGATGGGGCTCAAGCCGAAAGTAAAGGGCACTAAAATAAACAGAATTTTGCATATTAAAACTGATTTTGTACGGCTGCAAATCTTGTGCAGTTTTGAAAATTCTGTATTTTTGTTTAAAAAAAAAACATTATAGGGTATAAAATGCTTTGAATTGCATAAGATGCGAGCCTTGATGATCTTAAAATGGATATGACTGATCGCAAGCTGATTAGATAAATCTAATATATAAAGCGCAATTCTGTCTGTCTGTGTGTCTGTTTTAATTCCTCTGAAACTGCTAGAGGTACAAGCACCAAACTTGGCACGATTGATCACCACCCCCTGGTGAGTGTCATAAGGGTGTTGGTGACGTCATCATGACGACATAACCAAAATAATTTTTTTAGAATTTGCATTACTTGACAGAGGGCAACCGCTTTTTGCTCAAACAAAAACCAGCTTCCGAATTACCACATTTCAAAAACTTTCATTTGTTTGAGGTCGAAAATAACGGCACAATCAATATTCATTGAACAATCTGTTTTTTGTTCTATCTCAAAAACTGCTGATCGCAGAAACGCGATTAAACGTTCTTTCAGGAGAAATTTATAAACTGCTTTTGACAAAAAACAACTTTACAACAAGTAATGTTTATTTGAGCAATTCTTTATTGAAGCACTTCAAGCCTTCTAAGCATTTTTTCTTATCTGTTTCGCTTGCACGCTTAAACTAATTTATGACGTCATAATATGCGTCGTACGATTAACACAACTGTTCGCTACAGCAGATCATATCAAGATGTTTTCAAATATTGCAACCATTTTGCAAAATCAGTTTACTAAAGAACTGATTTGGGACCTCATTTCTCAACCGATTTTCAAACTTTCTTTGACAAATTAAAGGTTATTTCAAGGCTAGTCCGATAGTGTATAATATGTACATTTAATATTAGTTTTTATACTGAAAAAACTGAACTTTAAGTCCTGTGGTGTAACTTTTTACCCCTCCCAAAAATGGTGACCTCAATGAAAACAGATGACTTCAATACAAAAACATTATAACAAAGTACCAACTATTACTGCCCTTTGAAAGCTTAAGAAATATCCTTTCTAGCAATATGTGACTCCAATTACTTGAGGCTAAGGATTAGTTTATAATGGCTGATCAAAACTTGGTTGCCATACATGATGTTTCATTTTTAGTTGTATAATTATCCTACTAGAGTTAACAATACTTGCAATTTTTAGACAAAGTTAGTTCTTTGGTACATTTTGACTACTTTTCCTCACAAGCGCGGTTCTTTTGCATTGTCTGTCGACGTTTTCAAAAAGACCCATCAAAAACTGAAGTCTCCAAATGTTTATCAAATGTTGTCTACCGGTTAAAAACACACAAAAATTTAGTGCATGCACTTCACAAAATTGCAATTTCTAGAAAAACTAAGTCCTTAGGTACATTTTGTCTATTCTTTTTCGATAGCATGGATCTTTGGCATTATCAATCAAATTATTCAAAAGACTCATAGTCTACAAATTTTAATATGTAGCCTACTCCAAGTAAAACACTTGGTGGTCACCCAAGAAAAAGACGATGGGGTAAAGATGGTCCTTTCTTATCGTTTGTAACAAAATGCAAGTGTCGAGCTACATATGATCTAAATGTTGAAGCAATTTCCTTTGCAATTGGGCAAGGCTGTCTTGCCCAATTGCAAAGAATGTTCTTGACTTGAAATTCGATGTTCTTAACCTTGACATTATCGATAGGGGGCTCCCGCTACTGCTATAACTGAACTGTGGGTGCTTCATTTCGGGTTAGCTTGCTCTTTGCATGGCGGCGTTTATGCCAGGGCCAAGGAACATGCACGCAGTCAGAGACGTTAGTTCATATTAATTCGCCTACAGTGACGAAGAAGTGGAAAATAGCAATCCTAATAATAATGACTCAAAACGCATTGTGAGGTCATAATGTTAAATGCATCGCAGTGCTTACCACTGTGTAATGGAAACAGCAGCAGGCAGCAAAATTATCCACTATCATCTTCAAAGCAAACATAAATGGTAAAGCCAATTACTGATACTTGTAATTCCAAGGATAGACCTATCGGTACAAAGCACTAATCTTCATTTAAAAGTAGGGAGGTTTGGATTAGGGCCAAAGTTAAATATAATAAAATCCCAAATTTAAGAAAAGATCAAAATTAAATAACAACAGCATCAATCTGCAACACTGGATCAAGAGGGAATGTTTTTGTTTGAAAAGAGCTTAATAGGCGCCTATTGCAATAGGTTGTATGACTTAAAGGAAAGGCATGGCCCTTTTTGATGCTATGCCGAATTAAAGCAAACAGCGCAGGCGAAAATCTCAATGTCACCAATATTAATACGAAAGCGGGCCCACCAAATCGTCGAACATGCCTACCACCAAGCAGCTTATTTTTCAGTAGCTCAGCTCACATGCACAGGAGCTATGGCTTATATTTAGTAAAACATTTCGTTGTGGCTCTAACAAATGTTTGTACTGTAAAGCTGGCGCAGCTGCATTAATTGATACGTTTTAAATCCGCACGGTTATTAGTATGGCCTGCCGGGGTTAGATCGCACCATACTTAGAAGAATACAAGAGTTGCTAGTTGCTAGCCAGCAATTTTCAAGTCGATCTCCTATCAAGAGGGATCTGCCTCCAGCATCAAAGTGCAATAGAAAAATTTGCTAAAAAATGATCACCAGCATCATACGGTACCATACAGCAATCTATTACATCATGTCAATAACCCGCGACCGGTTTCGACCTTATTGGGTCTCATCAGACGGGTGTAAAAAACACTCAATAATAAACATGCTAAAAAAACAAATTTGCCATTGGGTGCAAAAAAATGCAATACAAAACAATATGATACAGCAATACCTATATCATGGGGTCACATTCAAAGACACACACACATGACATGGACAACAAGTCACATCGGTAAGCTCTAACAGGGGTGCAGGATCATTGTCAAGACTTATCATTAATACATGAGTATGATGAGTACTGTATGATAATACATGAGTACCGTATGATGCTGGTGATAATTTTTGAGCAAATTCTTCTATTGTACTTTGATGCTGGAGGCAAATCCCTCTTGATAGGAGATTGCCTTGAAAATTGCTGGCTAGCGACTAGCAACTCATGTATTAATGATAAGTCTTGACAATGATCCTACACCCCTATTAGGGCTTACCAATGTGACTTTTTGTCCATGTCATGTGTGTGTGTGTCTTTGAATGTGACCCCCATGAAATAGGTATTGCTGTATCATATTGTTTTGTATTGCATTTTTTTGCACCCAATGGCAAATTTGTTTTTTTAGCATGTTTATTATTGAGTTTTTTACACCCGTCTGATGAGACCCAATAAGGTTGAAACCAGTCGCGGGTTATTGACATGATGTAATAGATTGCTGTATGGTACCGCATGATGCTGGTGATCATTTTTGAGCAAATTTTTCTATTATACTTAGAAGAAACGTTTTTTCTATTTTGCTTGATAATAGCTTTATAGAACTACCGGAATCAAACCTGAAAAATGGGAAAAGCAAGAACTTATTTAACTTTTATGAGCATACCTATGTAAGGAAAAGCAAATATGAATCATAATGCGTAGCCAGCAAGGACTTGAGAAAGTTTGAGACGAAATTAAAATTAACAACGTCACTGGGTTAAATCGCACCACATGGATTTGGAATTTTTCTTTATAATAGCTTTATAGAGCTACCGGGGTCAAATCAAACATTTGAGGAAAAGCAAGGACACTTTGAACTCCCCAGGGCACGTCAAGCAGGAAAAAAAGAACATGCTACATAATGCGTAGCCAGCGAGGACTTGAGAAAGTTTAAGGGGAAATCAGAAGAAAACAACGACACTGTGTGAAATCGCACCACAAGAAAGACATTTTTGCCCTTTTGCATTAGAATAACTTAATATCAGAAATGTAATTCCTACTTCCAAACTACGGGAAACGCAAGGCTCCCTTGGGTTCGTATCAGCAATGAGCAGAGCACATAAACCTTAGGCATAGCCAGGATCTTGAAATGAGATATTCTATTAGGAAAAGGAGCACAAAAAGTCGTGAACATCTTATGTGCAGAATACACATAAACTTTTGGTAATTATTCATACAAAAGCCTGACTTGTGAAGCCGGCTGAACCGACACTCCCAATCCCGACGTTACTGATGGAGGGCCTCTGCTGGGCGACACCGGCAAAGCCGGCTAATTATAATACAACTAGCTGGCGTCGCCTGGCAGGGTTCCCGATCAATAACGTCGGGGTCAAAAATATCGGTTCTGCCTGCAAAGCCGGCTTCACCCATCGTGCAGTTGTGTGAAAAGAAACGATAAAATTCTGATTTTAATGCACATCCATAATTATTGTGCTCTTAATGGCTATCATCTTATAGTCTTAATCTAGACTGGTAATGCTGACAAACAAAGAATCTTGCTACAAACTATCATTAATACTTTTTACAAATATAAGGGCGAGAAATTGAAACACATTAAAAAATGATGGTTGCGGCCTAATGGTGGTTGTTTTCACAATTACAAAATAAACTATTTAATAGTGAGGCCATTTTGCGATTCGGTTCTGCCTAGGCTTACCATACGTCTCGTTTTTAAAGGCTTCGCCCCGGTCAGTCAGTCAAAAGTCCCGGTTAGGCATTCAGTCAGCCAGCATAGCTACACCTACCATACGTCCCGATTTAAACGTCTGTTCCGGTTTGCGAAAAGTCCCGAAATTTCATTTCAGCGAAATTATCAAAATTAACTCCAGCCTGATGATGAATGGGACCGTGAGTGACACGATCGCGGCAGCAGTGCGGGCGTTCACCTTTTTTTTGTTTGGAGGTCACCTCCATTTTGGGTGGAATGTATTGATTTTGTCTCGTCAGATATAGTAAACCCACTGATAAGGCTTGTGGTTCTGAAGTGTCTGGTTTTTCAATCACAAAAATGTGGTAAGCCAAGTTCTGCTCCTTTCGTATTTATATTTGTGGTATTAAGTTCTTTGACTGCGCTTTTCTTTGCCTTGTTTCCGGCGCAGCGACAAAAGCGTCTATGCCTTTGTCCAATTTCATCTACCACATTCTAGCGGGCGCCCATCAGGCGAAATATTCTCTCAAAATCTAGTTGTACAATTTGTGGATCTTTTGTAGAAAGTCTCCGCCACAAATGCAAAAATGTGAGATTTGAGAAAAACATCCCCGCCACGTTTTAAGTACTGCAGCACTCACCATTCCATGGTTCACGAAGAACGTAAGGGTTAGGGTTAGGGTCAGGGTTAAGTAGCAGGGGTGTTTTTTTGGCTGGAGCTTTCAACAAAAAATCCCAATTTGTTAGGTGTATGGTTTTATTGTGATTTTCCCTTAAACTTGGGATGTTATTATATTGCGTTATGGTATAGGTATAGTTAACTTAAGTGGTAGCATATCGGCAACAAAAAAATCTTTGCAGTATAGAATATGTCGGCGCCGCCCTCCAGGGCTCCCATCAGTAATGTCGAGACTGAGAATGTTGGTTCAACCAGTGAAGCCTGTTAATCGCTGCTGCAAATACCACTTTATAAACGTAGCATCTTTTCCTGTCCTATTATTTTTTCTCGATGTACCTTTACCACTTTTGCTTGCCGATGCATCCAGGCAGTACTTGGCAGAATATTCTACCAGCTTATCTTTCCACTTTCTAATCTCCGACACAGTTTCCTTGGTCTCATCATACTCCTCACAGACACTCGTAACACTAGCTCCTTTCTCTAGTTTTCTTATTAATTTTAGCTTTTAAGTCACAGTTAAGGTCATTCGCTTACGCTTAGTAGACTTGGAAGACATAATTTAAGTTTTAAAAAAGCTATTCGTACTGAAAAATGCACAAAATTCTGCCGTTTCATGCAAAAATACAGCCTGGGCAAATTTCATGCTTTGAGATATTTAACTTTTTGTGTTCCATTGTTTCAGTAATGTGACATAATAAATCAAATTTTCCTATATGTTTTCATTGTTACCTCACAAAATGATTTAATCTTCCGTTCACTTACGTTGTGTTTTTGTACGGAACGGCAGAATTGTTTACTGATACACGACAAAGCACGGTGTTTACCAGTGTCGGTAAACACCTATCTTGCATTTCTGGCAGTACGCGAGGCGCGCGTTGTTTGAATTCATTTGTCGGCCGTCTAGACTCACTGTCCGGATAAACCGAAATCTAAATTAACGAGGTCCGGAAAAACGAGGGTTGAGTGTATCGATAACATCTTCCATCTAGTATAATTTGGCTCAGTGACGTAGTTTTCTTTTGATTTCCCCTCAAGCTTTCTCGTGTTCTCGCTGGCTACGCATTAGGCTGCATGTTTTTTTCCTCGCTTAGGTGTGCTCAAAGGAGTTAAAAGATTCCTTGCTTTTCCGAAACTTTGCAGGTCCGATCCCGGTAGCTCTATAAGCCTATTATCTAACAAAATACAAAAACTGTTTCTCTTAGGTATGGTGCGATTTTACCCCGGCATTACATGTATCGAGTGAAAACGTATTAATAAAGGCAGCTGCGCCGGCTTCACCGTACAAACATTTTGAGAGCACTAAGAAAAAGTTGTGAAAAATATAGGCGATAGTTTCTGTACAAGGAACGTGGTCATCTTGATCTATTAATCAAGACTGTTAGTACTCACAAAGAAAGAATGATGTCACTAACTATCATTCGTACTTTTTAAAGCTATGAGGATGGAAAGTGATACATTATCAAAAATGATAGCACCGCCCAAATGGTGGTCGTTTTGACAATTAAAGAAACAACGTATGTATAGTTACGCCTATTTGACGATTTGTATTTATATTTGTGACATTAAGGTCTTTGGCTGCGCTGTATGCTTTATTTAAAGCGGCCATAGCGTGAAAAAAAGCCACGTATTCAAGAAAGAACAGTCAAATGTACTAAAGTACTTATGCTTTCTAGAAATTGCTATTTTATAGAGTGCAGGCACCAAAATGTTGAGTGATTTTAACCGATAGGCTACATTTTGTATACGTTGGTGACTTCTGATGAATCTTTTTGAAAACGTAGTCAAATAATACCAACGAACCAAGCTTGTGACGAAAAGTAGTCAAAATGCCCCATAGAACTAACTTTGTCTAACAATCGCAAGCTGCTTAGGTCTAGTAGGATAATTTTTTAACTAACAATAGAACATGATGTAAGGCAACCAATTTTTGATCAGCCATTATAATCCTTAGCCCGAATTGGAGTCACATATTGCTGGAAAGCAAATTCACTAAACTTTCGAAGGACAGTAATTGCTAGTACCTTATTATAATTTTATGTATGAAATTTACCTGTATTTACTCAGCTAACCGCTTTTGGGGAGAAGTAAAAAGTTACGCTACAGATGATAAAGTGCAGTTTTTTAGTAGGAAAACAATACTAAAAACACATATCACATACCATCGAAATTGCCTTGAAACAATCTTTAATTTGGTGAATGAATAATGTTTGGAAATCGATTGAGAAATGAGATCGCAAATTAGTTTTTTTAAGTAAACTGATTTTACAAAAATGTTTCAATTTTTTAAAAAATCATTACTATTATGATCTCTCTTAGCAAAAAACTACGTTAATCGTACTAGACGGCATTATGACGTCATAGAGCAAGTTGTAAGCGTGTCAGAGACAAAAAGAAGCATGTTTAGAAGCCTTAAAATGCTAAAAGAAAGTATTGCATGTTGCATTGCCAAATGAAATTAAATTGCTGTAGAGTTGATTTTAACCAAATCATCTTGTTCTGGAAATGCGTTCAATTGCGTTTCTATGACCAGGGTTTTTAAGAAAATAGAGATAACAAATTGTACAATCAAGCGTTGCTATTTTCAAGTTGAAGAACAGAGTCAGCAGCATACAGTTTTGTATTTTAATGGCTAAAACGCACGCCTATTTTATTGACAACTTGATCCAATGTGTTATAAAATAATTTTTGCATTTCATCTTTATTCATTCCATTATTTCCGGTTGTTTCTTCAACTATATAGTCTTGTGACAATGTATTTTCACGTCGTGCTTGTCTTAAATAAGCATTAATTTGAGTAACGACCTCATCCCTAAATCAAAAAATTTTTCTTCTGTTCGAAGATTGTAAATCTTTTCAACACACGCGACAACAAGTGTCATCCCAGTTGATAAGTCAGCATTTTTAGCTTGAAGGTTGTTGTTGGCTGGACCAAACAAACTTAGAACCTATAAAATGCAATACAATAATTAGCCTGTTCAAAACGGGTTACCCTTTGTAGATTTATTTTGCAGTCTTTTGGTTGGACTACTTGGCCTCACTAGGTAATGCACGTTAGGTCTCTACGATCACAATAACAAAAACATCTTGTTGGGGTGAAAACTAGTAATTAATGTTTTATTAATCAGCTTCCAAACAGTACCAACCGGTAATCCATATTTCCGACGCACATTCATTCACTGCCTTTCATATTAACATGGCAAACTGGTGACCTGTGGCTGTTCTTGAAACAGAGACATCACCTGTGATTGTAAATCAGTAAAATTACTGAAAATAACCAAACACTGGGAGTGTTCGATCTGTGGCTACGGTCAACCAAAAGGCAAAGTGATGCGTGGAGCAATTTAAAAACTTTTTGTGCCAATCCTCGCTTCCTGGACACGATATGAATTTGCACTATAAATAATAATTTTTCATATTACGCCAACGGTAATTTGCTTACAATATTTGCATGAAAAATATTGCATTATGTAATATTTGGTAAAGAAACGCGAAATGCCAACTACAGGGTGTCCCAAAAAGATGTATACACTCTTTGAATCGTTATAACTTAATCAAGTTATTGATTTTTGCTTTCAAATAAATTGATGCAAAAGAAAGAATAAACATTTAAAGAATTTGTGAGAAAAAATATACAAAAACATATCAAATTAAATCTTAATAACACAAAAGACACTTGGGGCAATTTCAGAATGTTTACAAATTGACGAGTTCACATATGTACTCAAACTGGTGGCAGTTTTGCTCAATACGCTTTTCATATCTTGAAGAAATGGACTTAGAAAAGTCCAGCAACATTTTCTCTGGTATTTTAGCACATTCTTTTTCAATTGCTACTCTCATTTTAGCAATTGTTTTAGGTTTCCTACTGCAAACTTCGTTTTTTAGAAACAGTAACACAAAGAAATTTACCAGTGTCAAATCTGGTAAACTAGGTGAACATCCTAACTGTTTCTTTTCTTCCAACGGTTTCTAAAAAACGAAGTTTGCAGTAGGAAACCTAAAACAATTGCTAAAATGAGAGTAGCAATTGAAAAAGAATGTGCTAAAATACCAGAGAAAATGTTGCTGGACTTTTCTAAGTCCATTTCTTCAAGATATGAAAAGCGTATTGAGCAAAACTGCCACCAGTTTGAGTACATATGTGAACTCGTCAATTTGTAAACATTCTGAAATTGCCCCAAGTGTCTTTTGTGTTATTAAGATTTAATTTGATATGTTTTTGTATATTTTTTCTCACAAATTCTTTAAATGTTTATTCTTTCTTTTGCATCAATTTATTTGAAAGCAAAAATCAATAACTTGATTAAGTTATAACGATTCAAAGAGTGTATACATCTTTTTGGGACACCCTGTATATTTAAGCACAAAAAAGATGTTTTAATCTCATCGAATGAGCTAGAACTTTGTCTCATCTATATGAACTGTTGAGTGTTGTTTGCTAGTCCTTTGTTTGACAGGGCACCACTCTAGGGAGTCTGCTTGGCCCCACCATCTGGCTGCTACTGTAAATACGGAGGCATCAGATACAACGTTAAATGCTTTTGCCAAACAATATCTATCAAAGTTGCGGGCTTGTTCCCCATACTACCTTTGTTATGATGAGCGCCAAGCAGGGAAGCAGTGAATACCATTTTTCAAGTCTTGCCATGGGAAATGAATCCAGGTCTGTATGAAGCAGATAGTCTCGAAACCACTCATAGCCCCAAAATGATATATTTATTTAATATTATAAGCCATTACGCTGGTTATAACATTGAAATGGGTTGTGGTGTGAGCTTCTTCTAAAATCTGAGGCAAGCTATTTAACTGCTTCTATTTCAGTCTTGGAGCCAGGCAGTCTACTTGCCATTATGGTGGCCCAGCACCATAACAAAACTGACAAACACAGCACAAGCTTACAAATGTAATTGTCACCATCAACAAATTATTTGAAACTGAGACAATAAGAATGACTATATAGCAAGGTGCACCTCTCCAAACAGCTCTGATGCCTCTACGTATTTCTGCTTTATGTGCCCTTGAAGTAGCTATTTCTTGGAGAAGCGATGTTATATGTCGAAAAGAATTGAGAAGAGTTGTTACTGTAGCCAGATAACCAGTCCACCTCTGCTCAAGCAGGTTTTTCAACTTTTCACCATTATAGTGAAGTGCAACTGTAAGCTTGCGAAAAATTGTAAAAACTGTGTGTGCAAATAGTCATTGATCACTTGTTCAACCGACATTGCGTGCATCACTACAGGTGCAATTGATGGTTCAAGGAGGGCACAAAAGGAATCTTTTTGTTTTCTTGTTCCTAGACGTTGAACTCCTCCACAGTGTCTTGCCATTACAGATGCGTCATCGTAGACTTGACGAAGTATCTTTGATGAAGTCAGTCCTGCTTTAGTGAGTTCCGCCAAAATCACGTCAGTAATTGATTTCGCATCACCCGAATTGGTGCTTGAGCTTTCTGCTACTTTCAAAGAAAGCTCGTTAAAAAAACGAATAATCATGGAAATGCTTTCCACACCAGTTGGGTCCTTGGTGCCATCAACTTTGATTGTGTACCAAGAATTTCCAATTTCTTGTCCAATACTCTCGGTTACTATTGAGCTTATAGCAGCAATAAGTTCGTTTTGCATATTGGGACCGGTGTACGTTGCACTTCGTGGGATAGTTTAAATGATTGCACGTAAACGCTAGTCTTTTTCAACAGTGTAATTAAACAGACTAAAAAAGAGCCCATTTTCCCCTTTGTCTTTGCTTTCAAATCGGTCAATTTTTTCTCTAAATGCCAATTGATGAGCAGCCAAAAAAGCTACTATGTCAATTAAGGTAGAAAAATAGTAGCGATTTCTTACAACTGCTTCTGTGTTGACTAATAAGGTGATTTCCTTGCCCAATTCTGATCGTTTTGATTTTTTTCTTTCCAGCTAGTGTAGCATGCTAAGTGTTCTTTGCAGGCAGCATCCTTGGAAAAACCTCTATTTATTTCAGTAGCATGCTTCCAATTACGGCTGTAAGTTGATTCACAACGGATTCTTCGAAAGTCTCCTCCAGCTTTAGATTCAAAATTGCGGCAAGTAAAGCAAAAAGCTGAATCAAACTTGACAGAATATTCCAACCAATCCGACCTCTGATACCACGCAGTATTAAACTATCTTTTCTTGGCTCCAAGTATGCTTACAGGATATGCACGTAGCCTAACTTGCTTCGGGTCGTCAATTCCCAAATCATTAGCATCAGAAGATTTTCGTTTGCTCGTAGACCTACTTGCAGCAGATGTAGGTGCACTGCAGCTAGCAGACGAACTGAGACCTTGTTAACTTTGACGACTTTTGCTTGAATTTGAACTTTGCAACCAATCTCTCATATTCATTTTGCACCTTTTACATCCTTAACGAATAAGCAAAATGAAAACATCTGCTGTAACTGTTGATAAGACGGTTTATTGCGTCCAAATTATTGTGTTAGAGCAGTTGATTGCGCCACAATGGTGTAGAGAATCGACAGCGTCAAACGAGAATTATGTTGCATCAGAAATCTAAGTTTTTTTTATACTGTTGTTTGTTGTCTTGTCGTTACGCGGTGCTCCAAACAAAAGAATGAATTTAGAGTAACCCAAAATAGGAGCTTTTCCTGCCCCCCTTCCCCCCTTGGCGACGGCACAGAGTCAGTTTAGTATTAACTAGCCAACTCTGCCGGCCTCCCCAGCACGGCCTTCTATCACTAATGTCGACGTTAAGAATATCATTTCAACTGGCCTAGCCGGCTTCAACCAATGGGTAGCGGTGAAAATAGCAATAAGAAGTCAATGTTTTATCACGTGGCCAAATCTTGTTCCAATACAAAACTATCGTTTTTTGAAACGCCATTGAATGAAAAAAAAATATTATGGGCGGTTGTGCATAGCCACTACGTGCCTCTCAAATTTATAAAGTCCCTGGTAATGTCTTGTTTGCCTTGTTTTTACCATAGGCGCTCCTAAACTTCACAAACTTTTACCGTTATATTAAGCAAGAGGTTGATAGTACACAAAGTTGTGGAAGAGCACCAAGGTGATTTATATATATTTTCGGGATTAAGCTATTAAATATTAGGACGACTACTTTAACTTTCTTACTATTGTTGGCGTATATGTATGGGCTAAAGCCTCTGGCTGGGCGCATGTTGCTTGGATTTGGTATAAACGCAGCCATGCAAAAAGTTAACCAACCCGAAATAAAGCCCTCACAGTTAAGCTATTATAACAGCAGAGCCCCCATCATTAATGTCGAGGTTAAGAATATCAACTCAGCCGTCTGCGCTGGCCTCACCCATTTCCCAAGAACATTTAGGTAATGTGTAGCTGGACACTTATGTTTTCTCGCCAAAGATAAAATAGGACCATTTATACCCCTCCTCATTTTGAAGAGGATCACCAATTTTTTGCTTGGAGTAGGCTACTCTTCAAAATTTTTCGTGATTTTATTTTTAGATAAATCTTTGTGAAAATTTTGATAGACAATGCCAAAGAATCATGTTTTCGAGGAACAATAGTCAAAATGTACCAAAGGACTCAGTTTTTCTAGAAATTGTGATTTTTCGGTTACCTTTCCATATTTTTGGAGACTTTATTTTGTGATAAAACTTTTTGCAATTTTGGATCGCTAGTCTAATGCCAGAGAACCATGGTTGCGAGGAAAAATAGTCAAAATGCACCAAGGAATTAATGTTTTTTTATAATGGCTAGTTTCTTAGTTCTTGTAAAAACATTTTTCAACTAAAAATAGAAAATAATGTATGGTACCAATTAATTATCGATCAGCCATTATGAGCTAATTATTAGCCCTAACTAATTAGAGTCACAAATTGCTGCAAAGCAAATGTACTAAGCTTTCAAACGATACTACTGGTTAGTACGTTATTATAACTTTTATGCATTAAACCTACCTGTTTCTGCTCAGCTTAGTAAATTTACGTAGTAAACTTAGTTAGCTTAGTAAACGGATTTTGTAAAATTTTGCACTTTTTGAAAATAATTATTACTTGATGATCTCTGGTAGCAGAAGTGTAAAAGCGTACAGGAAAAAAGCAAGAAGTATGCTTAGAAGACTTAAAACGCTTAAAAAAATCTGCTGTTGCATCGTCAATTGAGTTTTAATTTTGGAAAAGTTTGTTTTATCTCAAGCACCTTGTCAATATCTCCCAAAAGAGCGTTGAATCTCGTTTCTAAAATCAGTAATTTATGAGAAAATAAAGAAAACAAAATTTGCAATGAATCGTCCATTATGATGTCGTGTGAGATGCTAAAGAAGCGATATTTGTTGATGTTGGTAAGTCGGGTACTGGCTTTCGTTTAAGCTAAAAATTGCTTTCCTCGGTCAAAAAACGCAATTTTCAAAAAATTATTCTTGATTGTGACATCACCAACTTTCTTATGACACTTATCTTAGGGTGGTTATAAATCGTGCCAAGTTGAACATTTTTACGCCTAGATGTTTGGGAGAGGATAAAACACATACATACAGAAGACCGAATTGCGCTTTATAGTAGGGACTAGTCGGCTCTGACGGCGTTGCCGGCAGGGTCCCCATCATCAACCTCGGGGTTTGGAATATCGGCTCTGTCGGCTTCAACTATCGTGAACAGTAACGAAAAGTTAATATTTTTTCTGCGCTTCCATAATTTCTGTACACCTAATGGTGATCATCTTAGACTATAATTCAAGACTGGTAATACCCACAAAGAAAGAAAGTTGTCACAAACAATCAATATTTCTTTTGAAAAGTGTAAAGGGAGAGGGGAGAGGGGGTTGAAACACAGTCAAAAATGATGCAGACACCCAAATGGTGGTTGTTTTCACATTTACAAAAATAGACTATTTACTGGTAGGCTTATTTTACAATTTAGTGCGGCCCCTTTTTGTATTTATATTTGTGGTAATAAATTCTTTGGCTGCACTATTTGCCCTGTTTTCAGCAGAGCAAGAAAAGCAGTCATGCCTTCCCCAAAGTTATTTACCATATTGCAGTAGGCGCCCATCAGGTCAAGTTATTTTCAAACAAAATATTCCCTTTGATTCAGTTTTACTAATTGATAGGTTTATCGTTTTATTTTGATCTCTTCTTAAACTTGGGAGTTTATTACCTTTAACTTTGCCCCAAATCCCGACCTTCTTACTTTTAAGTGAAGATTAATCTTTGTGCCAGTGCAAATAGCTTATCAATTACAAATATTCTTTTTTTGAGAAAGTCAAGAAACCAAATTCTGCAATCAAAAACCTGTAAAATGGTAGGGCTGGCTTTCGTTTGAGCAAAAAACTGTTTTTCTTCATCAAGAAACGGAAGAAAGAATATTTTCCTGTTCACATTGAGATTTTGCAGTGTAAAATGTTTTTGTAATATCCCCCGAAAATTTTCGTAGGTCCCTGGATAAGGCTATGTTACTCAAAATAATTTTTTGCTGTCAAGTGCTAGGATTATCCTCAAACGTAGTTACTGTTACTGGTTTGCTAATTCATAGCCTTTTCTTTAGAATATTAGATCTTATCGGCAAGGAAAGGTTAAGGCATGTGATTTAGCTGTCTCGAATGGTTACAAATGAACCTCTTCAGTTGTGCTGGCAAAGCGCATTCAACAAATAAAGCGTTCTAAATGTTGCAAAGCGCAGTCAAGAAAAAAAGCGTGCTTAATGAAAATGCTTAAAAAACACTCGTGTGTTGCATTTGAAATGAAGATGAGATTGTGAAATTTGTTTCATGACGTGATCATGGTTCCTAAAAGCTTGAAATTTGTTAAAGTTGGCAAGTCGAGTGCAGGCTTATATGTAAGCAGTGAATCAATTTCTCCATCAAAAAATCCAACTTGTAAACAATACATCTTCAATTGTGACGTCGCCGGCCATCTTATGACCCTCACCTTGGTGTTATGATAATTGGTGTCAAGTTTTAAGTCTGTATGCATGGTAGTATCGGAATAGTCAGTTTAGAAAGACACTCAAACATAAAATCTCTTCTTGCGTTGCCAATAACACTACGTGACGGCAAATTTGTTTCTTGAATGTTTTTGATTATTTCAAAGTAATTTTGGTCGCTGATTTAAAAAATGGTATTAGTTTTTTTCTATCATTGGGACTTTTTGACTTATTTGTGATTTTAATATTGCTGGTTTAATCATTATTACGCGGCAGGCACATTTATTTATACACAACACAACAATTTCTTTTTAACATTTCAACTCGTGTGACGTCATAACGCTTTCTATAAGTTGACGATTGATGTAAGTAGCAAATGTTTGAAAGCAAGTTTTGTGGATATGATCAGTTTTTATCTCCTGTTTATGTAGAATATTTAGCTGCAAGCACAAGTTGTTACGCACATACTAATGTTTCGAGTAAGCCAGGCCCGCTCAACTCAAAACAGAACAAGAGCAATAAAAGCATAGCACTCGAAACCCCTATGACATTTTTATCACGAGCCGCAAAGTGAAACGAAATGCCGAGTTTTTATGTGGATTCTTGCGAGATTTATAAAACATTTTCTCCTTTTTGCACGGAAAACTGTTCGATAAGTAATCCACTGAAGCCATAATCTAACTTGTAACAACTAAACTGCATATGCTGCACTCTGGGCTCCGAGTCA
This sequence comes from Trididemnum clinides, assembly GCA_963675345.1. Classification (NCBI taxonomy): domain Eukaryota; kingdom Metazoa; phylum Chordata; class Ascidiacea; order Aplousobranchia; family Didemnidae; genus Trididemnum; species Trididemnum clinides. Next base: position 5,727,056 of record OY776300.1, read on the forward strand.
CTTTGCCCCCCCCCCCCCCCCTAACTGCGTTTATGCCAGTTGGAAGGTGATTTAAGTTTTATAAGAGGAGCAGCCAGATGCTGAACCTGGAATCGCCAAAAAGTGAGTAGGAAATTATTTTATAGCTTAATTCTGTAACTGCACCAATCAATTCAGCGTCCTTCCTCATCTTTTTTTTACGCCCCTATGCACTTGTTCAAATCAATGCATGAAAGTTAGTAAAACTATTTGCTGTTTGTAAGTAAGCACAGTCATAATTTATTAGTTGGGCGGTCAGTATTATGGGCACAGTTTGTGAAATTCAAAGTTTGATGGTAAATCGATAGAAAAAATATGGCAGCCGTCAGTAAAATGGTCCATTGTTATTACACCACCGCATGAAATCATAGTCACCAAATATACAGTACAATCGTACTTGAGGAGAAAAAATTTTTTGAGTATTGATTTTTTCCAGTTCTTATGAACAAAAATTCTTTTGAGACAAATACAAACAAATAAGTTTACGAAACCAAGACTAAGAGAGGTTGGGGGGAGATACATCTTTCACACCCTCCCTTGGATACGCCATTTAGGTATAGCCCCTTTTGCTGTATTCTTCATAGGTAAAGCCAAGGAACTTGTTGACAAAACTATTATTGCAAGAGAGGGGGTTGTTGCACCAAGTCGTTAAGTAAGCCTAGCGCCAAATTACTTCTCCCTGTAATCGATAAGCAAAAACAATTACGGTGCCCGCTATCAGCTTTGGCTCTGCGCCCCCTATACTTTTCGATAGAAACGTATAGCATTTGTGAAATTATTGAGAGTTTGCGATTAAGGCCAGTGGTGATTTAAAGTATCAGTCAGGTGATCGGGACCATGGGGAGGGGGGCGACGCCCTAATTTATACTAACTTACCATTAGTGCTCTCAGAAACAAAGGTTTGCTGAAGCCGCCACTGCCGGCGGAACCGGTATTTTTATCCGAACACAACTGACTGCCAGCCCTGCTGGGTGACGCCGGCAAAGCGTAACTAAATTACAAGGATTTCCATAAATAACGCTAGCATTTTTAAAAATGCAACAGACATTTGTCTTTTGAGATATTTTTGTTGGGTTTGATTTGTGGTTACGGAAATACTTCAAGTTATTTTAAGTAACATAATAAACTCGGTAAAATATTTAAGATTGCTCAATAACAGCAGTTAGAGTAAATTGATATACTGTATATCTATTAACAAACAATACTACAACCTGTTTCGCCGTCAACACTCTTCAGCTGGTATTTCTGCAAAATGACGTAAAATAAACTCAAAACAAATCAAAAATGCAGTATTACTTACGGTTGCTCAAAGGGAATAGGCAGAAGTTAGTAGCGTAGCCTACTAAATGAATATTAGCGAACTGTTGTAGTAAACTAATGCTGAAATTAAATTATAAAAAAAACGTTTTCTACTGGTTCTCCTGCGAACAACAGTCTCATGCAGGCTACTAAGAACTTTGAAGGTTGGTATGAAAATAATAATGGTAAAAGGTATATACTTTATACTGGCTGAAGGTAAACGATAAACTGTGAAAATGAAGTAGACGAACTAATAAACGGTGGAAGCAATAGGACAAAACACCGAAACCTACATCGAATCATCCAATCTGATACTTTTCATTTGAATTTCTTCGTGTGGCGGCATTTACTCACTATTTCAGATCGCTTGTTAAGTATCAATTTTCTGTCTCCGCTTAGAATAGCAAGCTTCTCAGCTAGGCGCATGTTGCATCTACGGCCTCCACAATGATAGGATGGTGCTGCAGTAACAATAGATCATTTTATTGATGGCTCAACACCTTTATCCTTCGATCGCCAAACTTCTTTCGATAGTTCGGTTGCAATGCCTTTTACTTCGGTGGGAAAATAATTGCTTATGATTTCCAAATCTGATTCAAAATCTTTAGAACAGAAGATATTTCTGCTTTATACACAATTGACTTTTGTTTGCATTCGCTGTTAAGAATGCAGGCGGTTTTGATTCTGCAAATGCACGGTGGATGGGCACTGGGGAGGGAGGCTATCGGTGGTGTAGTGGTTAGAGCGTACGTTTCGCACCGGTAGAGTTGAGTTCATTTCCTTGTCCAGGTAGTCAAAGTTCATCAGAAGTAGTGTGGAGATAAAGCCGGCAAGTTCGCTTGTTGTGTCCATGGGCAAGGCACTTCAACGTGTATCTCCATCTTTACGTGGCAGACACGTGGCGGGGTAAAGCAGTCTACCGGTCGTGGTGGTCCAGTCTGACGAAAGACTTGCAAACAGCATTGGCTTATACGTAAAGGATGGAGGAAACGAACGTAGTCGTACTTCATCGTCTGCTTCAAAAAAACAAATCAAGTTTTTTCTCATTTCAGCTGGTAGATTGATTAGTTTGTAAATAAATTTTGCAGAGAGGTGTGGCGCTTTACCATAACAAAGTATGGGCTTTACAGTCTTGGCACATAGGCTGAATACAGTAAAGTGCACACAAAAAGTCCAAGTTGCGACCGAATATTTATAGATGAGAGATCTTTGCAATCCTTTCAAGAGATTGATATAATGGCTTGAGTTAGATGATGAAACAGGAGGAATAAATTTTGGGGCCATTATTTTGTTTTCACCGCTTTGTGACATATTTGAGGGGATCCTTTTTGCAGCAAGTTCCAGGAAACGTGCTTGCTTATGGGAAAGGGACAGGTAATGTGCCATGGCTCCTTCTAAGAATGTAAAATAATATGAAATTTTACAAGAAAAACCCCGAATACTATTTTTGAAGTTTTGAAGTAAATAATTTTGAAGTTTGTTTTACAATTAAAGAGAATTTTTCGATGAGCTGCGTAATTTCTAGCTTTCTAAGGCCTTCGATTTTTTTCATCGAGCAGGGGTTTACCAACCTTTTTGCAACTGAGAGCTACATCAAGAGTTATGAGCAATGCAAAGGGCTACCAGTTAGACAATGCTTTTGTGAAACACATAAGTTGCAGGGTTTACCTTTAATTTTATGCTATTATTTATGACATTCTAAGCCGGTCGGTAATTGTTGCTATTTTTAGAGTTGGCATGTGTACTACCTGGTGGCCCGGGGAAGGGGGGGGGGGGCACTGTGTTGGTTACCCCTGTTTAAGACTATTTATGATCAAATTTTGTACACTTTATTGTTCAAATGGAAGCTACAAACCAAATATGATTGCTTAGTTCAGAAAGCAAACCTCGCTTTCTCTTTTCTCCAAAGTTCTTCGTAATCTTTTCATAGTTAGTTGTTATATAAGTCTTAGACTTTCCTTTAATATTGGCATTTATTTTGACTGTAGATCACAATCAAGAGTGAGAAATGGAAGCTCCGGAAAAAGGTATCCCTAATTGTTTATTTAAACCAAGTTTGTTTTATGTTGCTTTGAAAATTTTTTGTTTAAACTACCTTTAGTTAACGTTAGCCAAATCACTTCTCTTACAATCTGATTATTTTTCTTTCGTGTGACCATTTTGACGTTTGTGGAGTTAGATATTAGAGAACAGGTCAAATTGCAACGTGATAGTTTTTTTCGTCCCAAAAGTGACACTGGTTGCTAAGACAGAGAAAGCAGTCGACCTTTAGATGATGAAAAATTAAACAGGAGTATTGACAATGATTATTCTACGGTATGCTTCTCTGCAGCACACTTGCCTGCCAGATGTATGGCATATGTTTGTAAATATCTCTTGCTGTTTGGTGTTTTGTTGTAGCAGATTTTGTGATGTAATGTGGAGCACGTGGCTTATTTCCAGAGATTGAAAGGCCAACGAAAATGCAGCAGCTTTAAAACTGACCTTTGTACAGTAGTAGGATACCTGATAGCACTGGGACATATTTTGTAAATGTTGGTTTACCGCTTGTTGTCAAAAAAGGATAGTTGTCGTGTATGAGCTTGCCAATCGAATTAGTTAGACCTTGCTGTATCATACGTGTTCACTGTACCTAACTACAAAATGAACTATATAAAGGATGTAGATTTGGCCACTGGTGATTTTCAGCGGTAATGGTTTAGTTTGGGGTTGGCCAAAATTTTTGAATAGATTCTGATTTAATGAAACCACTTTGGTATTGTACTACGGGCGTATCACATAATTTTCTTGCAAAATAACTTCATACAGAGTCCAAACGAAGAGTCTAGTCGATAATCTTTCTCAATCTAGAACTAATAAAAATCAATCAAGTTATTCCAGTAATTTAGAAGATATACAGGGGGTCCATAAATTATATTATCGCTACTATTTCAAAAATTTAGCGCAATTTTATTTTTTGAGATATTTTTATTTTTCATTTGTTTTATAGTGTAGTGAAATACTTCACAATTTTCTCTCTTGATGAGTACTTTTTGAAATAATCAAATTTGAAATTATAATGTATTTAATTATTTATCAGAATCTTTTGAATTTAACAGCGAAAGTGGATTTTATGATATTGAGCTCTCCGCAGGAAAAACCCCATGTTTCCTGGTTTATAGGGACAAAGCCATTCATTCCGGCCAAGCAAAATTTAGAGGCAAATATGGAAGGGAACCACCTGCGAGGTCAACCAATTGATCATGGCTTAAAAACTTTATAAAGACTAGGAGGTGTTACGAAGAAAAGGAGCTGGCCGACCTCAAACAGCAGGAGAAGAAATTGAATCTCTGCCTGCGGCATATAACAGAAGCACTAGAAAGTCCATTCGCAGGGCTTCTACGCAGTTACAGATACCACGCTTTACTATTCATAAATTTTTTCACAAAAGTTTTCAACTTTATACATAGAAAGTGCAGTTACTACAGGCTTTCAAGCCAGAAGATAAGCCGCGAATTAAAGACCTCGCAGTGAGCATGCTGGACTAGCTAAATTTAGATACAGGGTTTTTAAAACGATTTTACTTTAACATTGGACCAAGGTTCCACGTCTCTGAAATGCTAAACGAACACAATTCGAGAATATGGAGCTCGGAGAAACTTCACTAAACCCAGGAACTAGAGCGGGACACCTCTAAAACAAATGTGCGGTGTGGAATCATCCATGATAAAATTATCACACCATATTTCTTCCTTGAAAAATAAATCACGACTTAAATATATCTGGATGTTTCAACAGAAAAGGTGGCACCACAGCCGGAAGGGTATCAGCTATCATTTATTTTCCAGCAGGACGGTTCACCATCTCATATGAGCCTTGAAGTCCGGCAATTTCTGAACGAAACATTTCAAGATATGTGGATTGAGCGTGATGGTTTTATCTTGTTTCCCCAACAGTACACCGTTGGATTACTTTTTGAGAGGTTATGTTAAAGCTACGATCTACTGAACCAAAGGTGGAGATATTATTGATTTACAGCGCCAATTAACTGGTGTAACTAGAACAGTTACTAAAGATATGATAGCAAGAATGTGGCAGAAAATTGAACACCGGCTGGACATCCTTCGTGCGACTAATGGTGCGCACTTAGAAACATACTAATACATCTAAAAAATAAACATGGGTTGAATTTTTTAAATGGTAGCGATAATTTCTGGACCACCTGTATTTCAAAATTTTAAGCGTCTCGTCAATTTTTATTCAAATAGGAGGAATTAGTGCAATTGTAGTGGAATGCATAAACAAAATAAGGTTATAACTAAAAATTTCGCAATGTGTTTTATAAATGATTGCTCTAGATCAGGGATCGGCAACCTTTTTCCATGGAGGGCCACATTGCTGATATTTTAAAAACCCGCGGACCGAAGTTAGCTCAAATTAAGCTGAAAGTGAGAGTATATCATGCTATGTTGCCCAAAAAATAGGTGATCTCCAAATAAAAAAAAAGTAATCATGTCTTTCGCTGTCACTAACTGTGCTGTTCGCGATCAAATTGGTTTGATAGCAGTGGCTCTGTCAAGGTAACGCTACGCTACACATTTGCTTTGCGATTATGAAAAGTGCTCCGCGGACCGCAGTTCGCCGACCCCTGCTTTAGATGATAAAATATTAAAGATTAGGAAAATTGTTTTCAACCAGGCTAGCTGCCTTAGTTGTGCTAGATACTTGGAGTGTTGAAAATTTGAATTGTAATTCTGTCTATAGTACGTAAGATTAAGATGAAGGGGTATAGGGTTGAAAGGCGAAACTTCTTTATTGATCCTGATGCTTAACTCGTGCTTTGTTTTCCTGTTTTTTGAGTGGAAGGCTGTTAACACAGTTTTAGTTTCGCTGAACTTTAGTCTGCTATTTTGAATATACGCTGGGGTGGTTGTCAAATTTAATTTAAATTCGTTTTATGTAACTACCGGCACAGAATGTAGTCGAGTCTTTAGCCTAGACTTATCATAAATTGTACAGGTGCTAAGATGTTGTTGGTGAATGGTCATGGATGTACTTATATCAAATACTTATATCAAAAAGCAGTGTGGCCATGATTGATTCTCGTATGAGGCCAATTTTAAGCATCTTAGCTTGGCTTTTTTGTGAAGTGTAAACAGAGATAAAATTGCCGTTATATACAAGCTCCATCATCATCTTGACCATGTCTTTCGGGCAGGAGGCAAAGAAGCTTGCAGGCGAAGCCGTGGTGTCACACTATAACGTATACTCCAGTGGGATCCACGTCTTCTTTGTCTTCAATATCTTGGTTCATCCATGTGACGAAGCCAGTGATTTATTACCCCATGTGACGAAACCAGTGATTTAATCTCACTTGCTCAGAGGGTAGACGTGAGTCAAATAGGGTTTTGACAGGGTTTGGATGATCGTTTTGATAGTTTGTATGTGGTGCATGCGAGCGAAATATGATGCTAGCGTGTTGCATCCTTTGAATTTTTAATTGCTTTCGATAGGGTAATAATGTCAGCTAGTCTCCAAATCTTTGGGACTTCAAGGTGGTACAAGCAGGAAGGCAAGTAGTGCCAATACCAAAACTTCAGTATGTTTCCTGCAAAAAGAATGAGCTTCGTTTGTGTAAGTCAGGCCTGGTTCTTTTCTTAGCTTTGAAGATTCAAGCAGACGTAATGAATCAACAGAGAATGCAACTACCTTGAAGTTTTTGCATCACATTCTGCTTTTCTGCTGACCTGATCCAATAGCTCAATCAAAACTCATCTTCCAACTTGGAATTCCTGAATTCATCAAACTTGCCATTTACCGGATGCATTCAAGCTGTCGCTCTATTTCTTTCGGCGATTCACACTCTGGCCGTGGGGTCTTCATTTTTGCTAGACAGGATCTATTCTTTTTTAACTTTATACTTTTTCCATCTTTTACTTGATCTTTACTCTGTGTAAGGATCACTAATTGTCTCTAAAACTCTCTCCAGCTGTTTTTAGCATTTATGCTTCAAATCAACTTCTGTCAGAATACTAGTATGGAAATTTTTTATCGTTCCAGTGTCCACCTTTTTTGTGCATGCTTAACAAAGTCTCGAGAGCCACAATAAGCGGTACACGTACAAAAGATAACATGATGCCTTCAAATGATGATCAGTTATGCCAACAGAACAGAGACTACATTGTAAGTTAGTACCAATTATAAACCCGTCATAATATTTTGTTTGGAATTTTCTCGCATACGAAGTAGTTTAGTTACCATTCATGTCATAGCTTGTCGTGCTATCTGAAGATCCAGATCAGTACTTGTTTATTCGCTAACTTCAAACCGTCATCGGAGCAAGGGAGCGCCCAGAGAGCATTTTTTCTTGTCGTTTACAGTTTGAATTGCTTCGCCGAAAAAGCAGACTGCGCTGTTACTGAGGTATCCCTTATGTATGTTACTGGCAGTTCGGGCGATTTGTTCTAGCTTTGTTGTAGGCAAACCAGTCTTGCCTACTGTAGTTTGCTCTATTGAGGATATCCTTTGTAGGATCAGGGACTGCTGAAAAGTTGTCATTGTTACCATCTTACCGTTTTTCTAATCTTTAGGCCTAAATTGATTTGGGGAGTTCATCAAAAGAGCTTAACTTTTAAGAAACTGTGTCGGGATTTTAGTCGAGATGTAAAAAGATTGGTGACTAGCTAGCATCGTGTACAGATAAAACGTACGATTGACAGAAGTCGACAGGCGTGTTTCGATCTATAACATCTCTTTAGGGCACCTATGTGAACGAGAATCGAGATCAGCAATCATGGCTTTCATTTTACGATATATCGTAGGGGAAGATAACAAACGTGGGCATTTGTAATCTTGAAAAACATTTTCTATTTTGGCAGCTTTGTCGATAAGCCGTTCTGGTTATCAATGAGAACACGGAGACGTTCTATCTCCTCCCACTAATCGGCTAGGCAGGACAAGTTGTATTCACTAACATATACAGATGTTTGAATTCTTCTCTTTTGGTTTCCGTTTCACGTGTCTTTTTCTAGATGGGGTTGCACTAGATAGTCTGTATGATAATGGGATTGGGGTAGGTTTAAGGGCCCTTGTAATGGTATGAAAAAATTTGTGTGTAGTGGAGAATTCTTACTCAAACTCAACTAAGTTTAGCAACTGCTAGAACAATAGTGCTGTCACAGCCTAGTGGTCACAAGCTCTTGTAGTAATGCAAGAGGCTAGCAATGCACCTAGCAAACTGCCGACAGTGACACTGTTTCGACCTATCAGGTCTCTTCAGTGCAGTTGATGACCGACAAGAAGCTAGAGGCTTTTAATAAAGCATAGCTTAGACCGCCACACTTGTGAGATCTATACTAGATCCACTGGTCCTAGTACTGACAGACCTTCCACCAAGTGGATCTAGTGTAGGTCTCACTAGTGTGGCGATCTAAGCTATGCTTTATTAAAAGCCTCTAGCTTCTTGTCGGTCATCAACTGCACTGAGAGACCTGATACACAGAATGATACACGAAACACGAACCTGATACACGAAACAGTGTCACTGTTTGCAGTTTGCTAGGTGCATCGCTAGCCTCTTGCATTACTACAAGAGCTTGTGACCACTAGGCTGTGACAGCACTATTGTTCTGGCAGTTGCTAGACTTAGTGCATCTGCGACAACCGCCACTCATTCACGAGTGATACGGCTTCGCAGAGTATTGACAGACCTTCCACCAAGTGGATCTAGTGTAGGTCCCACAAGTGTGGCGGTCTAAGCTACGCTTTACTAAAAGCCTCTAGCTTTTTGTCGGTCACCAACTGCACTGAAGGGACTTGATAGGTGGAAAGAGTGTCACTGTCGGCAGTTTGCTAAGTGCATCGCTAGCTACTTGCATTAATATTTTAATTTATTTGTCTTATTCTGTCACAATCTATCAATCTATTGTATTTGCCGCTATTTTGTTTAGTTATTTGTCATCATTTATTTGTTGTTTTGTCGTTGCTTGTTTGTGGTTACCCCTCCTCTTCCTCGGGATGGAGGTATGGCATGAACGTCAATTCAGGTTCATGCCTTCAACCTAATTGAAATTAGGCTATGGAAAAGATAGCAGCCCATTTCGAACCAGTCTTCAGTGACTGGTAGCCCCAACACCAACAAGGCGGACTGCCACTGGTGGGTACCCAAGAGTCGCCTTTTACGACATGCTGAGTTAGCAACTTCACAGTTGTAATCCGGTGAAGTACGTGTGGGCCACCTGTCTGCCACATAAAGGTGGAGGCGTCCCGTTAAGTGCTTTGCCCAAGGACACAACAAGCAAGCTTGCCGGCTGGTTGTCCACACTATCCCTTTTATATGCTGAGCGCCAAGCAGGGAAGCGGTGATTGCCAGTTTTTCAAGTCTTTTAATATGACTCGACTTAGGAAATGAATCCCACGTCTACCGACAACCAAGCGGACGCTCTCACCACTACACCATCGCGCCGGTTTGTTTTGTTTTGTCATCGCTTGTAAGCGTCACAAGCCATAGTATTTGGTTACCAGCACATGTTGCTGTAACCTCAAATTTCTACTCATAATCTGATTTGCTGAGATAGTGTAAAACCTAAGCCTATGTTTATATTTGAAGTTTTAGTTCTATATCATAATTAGTTGTAACACTTGATATCAGGCACGTAGCCACGGGGGGCAGTTGCCCCTAAATTTTTATTTTGCCCTCAAGCAAATCTCACCTACTAGTTCGTTTAGTACTACTTTCTATTTGGCAGCTAAAAAATCTAATATGGCGAAGACAATTTAATTGTATTTGCTATATTTTTTATTTGCATTCCATTATTTTTCAATGTTCATTTAGATTAGGTAGGCACAGCAGTGGATTGAAGATTTTAAGGGTCTGAGGCAAGAATTCATCGCCAAATTTCTTAATAAAGATTTATCAAAAACGTTCCAGTCGGGGGGCATTTTTCCAGTGGAAACAGAGGTGTGAAGGCTTTTGATTTTTGGAGATCACATTTTCCGATGCCTGAAATGTGGCTTTCGTCATTTCAATTGAGTGAATCGACCTTTTGTTTGGAGGCCAACTTATCGGTGAGCAAATTTTTTCTAAATGAAACAAATTTACACCGTAATTTTGGACATGTCTGGAAAAGGGGTGCCTCTTATTAAGACGGGTCTACAAAAAGGGGGCCTGACGCAGCTGTTTCACTTACGTTACCTGAAATCTACCACGGGCAGGTACATATTTTACAGGCACACCATAACTACATTAACAGAGGAAATATGCAACTGGAGGTTTGGGCATGCCATAAAACCAGATTTATGAGCTTGAAATGATTGTAACATCACAAATAAACTTTGCTTTCACGTAGTCACGAACTTAAAGGGCGTCTGCCAGCGGGCCAAACAATATTAGTTTCACAAGAGATATCAAGAAGTGCAGTAATCTGTAGTAACCGCGGAAGATCGCATCGCATAGAGGTAGAGTGTTCATAAGGTGGTTGAAACTCAAAAGTGATTATCTATAGCTGTGGCTCCCTACCAGGGAGGCCGACCTCACTAGAGGAGGCAAAATCACATTTTAGGGCAGGTGAACAAATACTTATAGAAAAGGTTGAATATATGCAAAGCCAGTTTGTTGCTATGGTTGTTATTAACAAAAAGAGAAAAACTATAGCCTTTTGAGCAATATGATAAGCGGTTTGCATTGTTGAACACGACATCGAAAATTTCCTTATTTGCACGTAAATTGCAACAGCACTCTTGCTGCTGACATCACACATGACGTAATTGAATGTTTTTGATGTATCTTTGTTGTGTTGCAATTATTCTGAATCAAAAGAAGGTGAAGGATAGCTTCAAATAGAGCGGGGTAGGCGACATATTGAAAAAATAGAGAGCCACTGTTCTATAGAGTATAGAGTCTATACGTATTTGCACAAAGATTTAATTTTGCAGCAAAACGCACTGTAGTTACTAGTTATTGGCTGGAAGGAAACAAATTGGTAGAACTTTAAGTCTACGAGTCTTACCGTACCTTGGTCAGTTGAGTATTTCAATCCTTTAACTGAAATCGATAGTCTGATCCAAGTTGCAGGATTTCTTCGTTCTAGTTTTTGTAGGTCGCGGATCATGAAAACATCTAACTTAGCAGTGACGTTTTAATGGGCCTGAAAGAGATTTACACAATGTGCATGAAGAAACAAATTGTTGCAGTTCTCTTGAATCACTGCCTGTAATAATAATCAAGATTAAGTCTCATTTTAACTTTTTAAATTTTAAAAGTGTGTCATTTAATTCTAAAAGACACTTATTTGGCCAGTGTAGTTGCTATCTTACGTCGAAACAAGGTAATCTGCTGCTAAGTTTTAAATCACTGTTGTTTGGCTTTATATGTTTTTATATTTTTCATGCGGCTACAGTTGTGATAAGCAAAAATGTCTACTATCTAGCTTCGGCACAAACATGTTTTATGCAAAGTGTATGTATGGCCTATTATTAAAGGTTTTCATGTGCTAAATAGCAAACAGACTCTAGTCTTCTTTACACTGCAATGGCAAAAAGCAAACAAAACAATATTTTTCGTTTTACAAACCATATAATCACCAAACTAAATAAAATATTTGTCCCCAATATTTGCTCTTCCCCCCCCCCCCCCCAAAAAAAAATATCCGGATGGCTACGTGCTTGCTTGATATCATAGATGCTTGGAAAAAAGCTTGATGTAAGTTGAAAAGGTTCAGCTCAGAGAGCATGTAAATAGATTATCGACAATGAAAAGTGGTTTAGTGTTGCTATGACGTATCGTTTCGTGAGTTTGAAATTACTTACTGGTTTTTCGTTAGAGGGCGCTAAAGAAACTAAAATGCGCATTAAATAGGAACAATGATTATCGGGAGGGGTTAATTTGATGCTACGTTGGTGAATCGTTAGAGAAATTTGGTGAAGAGAAAATTGGTAAAGAGGCAGGCAATTTTTGTTATTTCCATATAAAAGCGTATGTATACTGTAAAGCACTCCGTTGATCTGCATTAACTTTTGTCAACTAATTTTCTGCATTGACGTTGTCAACTATTTTCACCTTATTTAATGTATCGCGGTCAAAACAAACCAAACGAGTTTATGTCTCGCAGCCTGGTGTGCAACCTAGCACTTTTGTAAGAAACAAAAGGGTGACTAAAACCATTATGACATTCTTTGCAATTGTTTAATCTCTCTAAAAATAATCACTCTTCTTTGACAGAAAGTGACTGGCTAAGAAGGAGATGTAGTTCCCTTCTGCTTAGCCTTTCCTTGATGGCGCACTTACATGCAGTTGCAGTTGAACCTAACGGCAATATAATGATTCGATTGATTCGACGTAGCGACTTCTGTAATTTGCTAAACACAAAAAACAAATATAACATGCCCTTTCTAGCCGACTAGATAAAACTATCTCTGCTGGCTGAAAGCGTTTTCAAGACCATACCAGCTGGGATTTGTAATCTTCCTACAAGTCTTCTCATCTATAAGATGCGGTACGTGTTACGCAGCCGCACGGATAAAATCTCATTGGTGGAAACAATCTGGCATCTGTCTTAGCAAAAAGCCAAACCAACGTAAATATCTAGAACGCTGACGCAAAACGTAAACTGAGCAATTGGTAGTTATATTCAATAGCGTGACTTTCGCAAATGTGCAAAAAATAAATTTGACGAGCAATGACAATATAAAGTTTATATTTTTCACCACACTTTTTCTTCGCAAACACTGGGCTCTGCAAATAGGTATTGGAAAGTAATAAGCGGAAAAATAATGAAAGGTTTTGCTTGTGCTTCGGCTTCTTACCGATCCTAACCTCGAGTAAACAAAATTTGTCCAACCGTTGCAGTTCACCTTCAATCGCACTCCAGCTGGTCTTTGTTCTGCTTATTTTGTTGTTTAAACTTGTTTTTCGCCAAGCTGTTACAGTCTTATCAGTAATTCTTGTTTAGACAAGCTGTCGCTGGCGATAGTCAAACGTTTGATAGTGACACGGAGTTATCGTGTCAAAACAACCGAAAACTTCTTTGGTAGTGCGCTGGCATATTCAGACAAAATATTACTTGAACGTTAGCTTTTGCTGCATGATATCATCCCAAGGTTCATGGTTCATTGCTTCTAACTTGACTAATAGGTTTGTAATGCTAATGCACATAGATGTAAGATGACGGGTTTCGAAAAAAAGCTTCATCGCGTAAACAAACAATTCACTTTAAAAACACAATTCTTTTGAAAGGAGTTTGGATGAATAAAAATGTCAACAAAGAACTTTTACTTCAAAATTTCAAGCTTTTGAATAAACTATTCTTTTGTTGGAGCCCTATTACAAAGTACCAGAACCAGCATTTCATCTTCTAAAAATATTGTTGTGTTTGTCGATGGGCCACGCGTTCATCAAATTTTGTTGGTAATTTGCTGAACCAACTTATCCACTAAATAAGTAAAAAAATTTAGTTGGTAAATTGTTGTTCAAATATGACGCATATAGGCAAAAATGAAAATATATAATTTGGTGAAACCAATCAAAGTATTTTATGATGTCATGTATTGTTCTCTATTTCAAATGACATAGTTGTGAATTATTAACTCTATTTATCTTGATCAGTTCCGCAACGTAAATCATCAATTTTTAAACCGACGTAGACATCAACAAAATCAAAAATGCCCGACTAAATGTGCTCACTCAGGCTGAATTCAGGAGTTATTTTGTTTCTTTTGACGTCTACTGACATCCTAAGTTCACTAGAAGGGCAATGATGAATAATTAGTTAAATGCAGTAATCCTACCTTAAAGAAGTATTAAAAAGCGCATTCAATTAGTGGTGCAGTTTATTTAAATAGACGTATATAATCGATTTTGTACTAATAAGACACCGTTAGTTACCTAATAACGATTATGCGGTACCGGTTTAGTATGTGATCTACCCACATGTTTCAAGTTTAGCTTGTGATCTACCCTAACCCTAACTTTTCTTAGTTAATGATTGTATGCAATAAATTCTTTTTTTTGTTAAATATTCTTATGTATGGTAGTGGTAGATGATGTTTCTTGGGTAGATCACATACTAAACCAGCACCGATCACGCTTAGTTAACAAGAACTGTAGTTGAAGAATAGTTGTTGCGTTTACTGTACCCTGGCTTTGGTTTTCTGTAATATCTGCCAATAATTTCTTATTTTGGTCCTTAATTGTTGAGATTCTTTGTTTATTGAAATTTGTTTGTTTTTCAGAAACTTGATTATGTCGCTTTAAGGCAGCTTTTATTATTAATGGTATGAAAAAGTTTGCGTTATATCGGCGTGATCGCTCTAAAAAAATTTTAAAAACATTTTCGTTTTCTTGTGGATTTATTTTCTTCCTTTGTAACGAATTTGAAGTAAAAATGTGTAAAAAGGCGTGATTAAGATTACAAAACTTTACTGCGAAATGTTGTCTTGAGTTTTAATGCTAAAAAACATAAAGCAACCCAAGTTGCTTAAACGTTTCACTCATGAAGTCACAGATTATAGAGTAGAAGTTAAGTACAATGGCTGCGTAATCGTTCCGCATGAATAAATGTGCTTGCGTTGAACAGGCGTGACATGAAAACGAGACGACAAAGGTTGAAGCGTTTTGCGCATTGGCTAAGTTAGCTAGCTGTATGGCGTTGAAAGCGTAGTCTGATGTCACCAGAAAATTTTATTTTAGTCGCTTTAAAAAATAAATTCGGCAGCCTGAGGACATGTAGTTTGATAAAGCGATGATATGAAACTAATCAGTTAGACTTGCAAGAAAATTTATTGGTAGCTTGACGGAATTGCAGTTTTGTTTTTTGAGCGTATATACTTGTACAATAATCAGCAGTTTGCAATGAAATAAGTGAATTTGATTTGTGGTGACCAGAATTTGCTAAGCTTGTCAATGAAATAACTGGAAAATTGATAGTGGACTATTTGTAGAAAGAAGAAAGTAATCACGAATTTATCTTAGGAATAACGTCGTCTTTGTGTTCGTTGATATGTCCGCTACGACGCCTACCCCACCAGTTTTGCAATTTAATACCGGCACAGCTCAATACGCTGTGAAAAAACGAAGACGTCCCCAAGCAAAAAAGTAAGGATGCATTCCTTGTGTACATTTTATGTTAAGGCGAAATGATTTGACAACGTATTCTGTTGGCCGTAAGAGTTATGAAATAGCCTAAACAGCCTTTGTACGCAATTGTTTTTAGCCGTGTCTTTGTAATGAGCTCGCAAGAGAAGATGTGATCACAAACTATGTCAAATGTCCATCCACTGTAGGCAGTGATGGGATTCAAAATTTTAAGAACAGGTTCTCTTTTGTATCAAACTCACCAACAACAGGTTCCCTCATTTTAGAAAGCCCATTTGCTGCGTTCGTCTAAAGTCTATGACAAAAAACAAGAACGGGTTCGCTGATCATCACGACAATCCAAGAACGGGTTCGCACGAACCCGTGCGAACCCCCTGAATCCCATCACTGACTGTAGGGTCATGGGCAAAAACAGCATTTGGTGTGTTTCTGATACTTGGTGTTTGTGCATATACAACACCATATGCAACTTGGCACTTACGTTATGTAACTAATTCTTTTTAATAAGGGCTTGAAATCTAACACAAATGAAAACCCAATCGCGACTTTATTACGTAGCATTGGTCTCCGATCGCGCATACCGGTACTTTATGTTGGCGAAGCCATTCATCAAAAATTATGATCTAGCCCAGGGGTGAGCAAACTTTTTAGCCTGAGGGCCGCACTGACCATTCAAGGGTTGGCCGAGGGCCAGTGCCTGAAATCTTGCAACAGCTGTTTACAATACAATAGCTTAAAATCTTGCAATGTCAGATTGCATTATGTATATGGAAGTTTCTATAAGTATTGATGGGCCGCACAAAATGCTCTGGCGGGCCGCAGTTTGTCCACCCCTGATCTGGCCGAAAAGAAAATCACATTAGCTCTAAAAGCCAAAGAGCCATCAAGAAAAGGAAAAAACGGTTTTTCCATGACGTTATGTTTGTCAGCTTTTAGCCCTGTTCCAAATCAAATTTACTTAACTCACCTTTTACGTTTAAATTTTTGTTTTATTAAAACGCATAGAGGTATTAGTAAACAAATAAAAAATTAAAGCCCAAATTGTTAAAACTTATCTCGCAGTTTAGTTTAATATTTCAGTTAGAAAGCTGTTTTCATTACATGTAATGACGTCAGTGCGAACTCTGTGTAGCTTTCGCGTCAGTTGACGCGTTCTTGGAAGCCATCAAGGCTAACGCATGATTGGGTGAGGCATTTAAAAGTTTATCGTAATATCGGCCTTTGTAATTTAAAATCTTTTCGGTTTGATCAAACAGACAGATTAATTAAACTTGGAGCATTAAAAATTAAAAGTTTTATGACTTATTTGGATAAATCCAAGCTGGCGATTCTCAAACTTTTTAAACTGGTAGACCGATTTTGCTTTAAAATAATGGAGGACCCCCATTGGACTCCTTTCACTTCTTTACAAGAATTAATTTTCTTTTGGAGAGCAACATGTGGTTGGTTTCTAAATGTAAGTTAAAACTGCCGAACTTAAGATAGTTTCGAACCTAGTTTCGAACCAAGGCAATGCTGGCATTTTTAGGCAAGTCCAAATCCAAAACAAAGTTTCGCTCATAAACCAATGATCCTTTAAATATGAACCAAAAAGACAAGTCAGTGAGGTTGAAAATGCATCCTCACCATTAACTGTATATGATAATATCAGCCCCTACATGTACTTTATTATGTCTTATGTAGAAGAATTACCATTTCATACTCCATTTAACTAAATTAAACATAATCTTGTCGGTAAAAACTGCTAGTCCAATTCCGATATAAAATCCTCAGTCCAATGCCCTGCAGCGAACCCCTTGAAAATTCGTCACTGACCCCAGTTTGCAAACCCCTGATATAAACCATGACAGCTTGAAAAAATCGCATGTAACCGTAATAGCCTTTGACAGCTGTTGAAGGGTTATCATTAGCTGAACAAGCTTTTCTCGTAGCATAACAAGCAGAAATGCTGATTAGCGCATTGAGGACATTCGGGAAGTTTGATGCCAAAATGGTTGAGCATATTAATTTATTTCTGTCCGTATGCGCACAAAGGGAGTTATAAATGATGTTCGGGGATTTTGTTTTGCTTATTTTTTTTCTAAATCAGTGTTTCTATACATTTTTACGCATGTAGTTCATTCAAACTAAACAGAGACTTTGGTATGGTTCGGTTACGCGTTTGAAGCTGCCGATTCATGCGATGGCCTTCAAATGGGTTGTAAGTTAACTTTTACGAATTTAAGATTTTTCCAACAGGGTTTTTTTTATGTTGGACTGCTTGATATTTAGAAGTCTGAAATAGTACTACTGTTATGAGGCCCAGAATCTCGATCTACCGCACACGCTGCATTGTGGTCGAGTTTCATTGAGGTTATAAAGGGTAACAAAGGTTTCGAAGTAATTTTGTTTTGATCTGCCGTCTTTCCAGATTGTCACAAACGATAATTTGTGGCAGCTTTAAAAACTGTTATTTTGAAGTTACGTAACTTGACTTAGCCGAACTTGTTTATAACATTTGATTGTAAGATTGTGATGTAGCATTGGCCGGGTAAGAAATTTGGCTGATTCAAACTTATGGCATCACAGTAATTCTTATTTTTGTTTTTACTGCAGTCTTCCAAAACAGGAGGTGCAACGTTTTTAGCAGGCGGGCCAATTTCTGAGTTCTTGAATATTTTGCGGGCTTGTCAAAATTTGAGTTCACCCAAAATTTGTTTTTTTTTTTTATCAACACTTACAAAGCAACATAGCAATACTTTTGAACCGATCTCCATAACGAAATTGGCGTTTTTTATTGCACGACACCGGCACATTTTCCGGCGTTGAATATAGCTTAAATGGTCTTGCTCGAGTGTTTTGCCATCTTTCATGTTTGACAGTAAAATGGCTTTGTAAAGTTTAAAGGCTTAACGTTTGCTAAGTATCTATTGCTTGCTTCAGTCTGTTTTTCTTTGCGTTGCATCAAGGCTTTAACTTTGAGCGTTTAATTTAAGCAATCACATGGAGATGCTTTATTTGCACGTTGTGTTATGTGAGAGTAATTGGACCAATCTGTCGTCGACGATGCATCATTATTAGATATCAACCGCTTATTTGTTTTAATATAATAGCAGCGGTGATTGAAAGTGGTCTAACGAGGTCACCTGATCGCAGTTTACTGTTGTAAAACTAACTTTTTCGGTAATGCAGCAGGCTTCGTGTTTGGTCTGATGAATGAAACCGGTGCGGGCCGGCTCTGTGGTGTAGTGGTAAGAGCGCCGCTTTGCAGTCGGTTGACCCGGGTTCATTTCCTTGTTTAAAACATGAAAGCATCTCGGCTACTAAAACTCGGGATTGTTTGGTACTTTCAGGTTTTACGAATCATATTTTTTTCTCTCTTTCTCTCTCTCAAGTCATATCAAAACATATTTACAGTTTTCCTGCTTGTAAAGTAGTGCGAAAGGCATAGTGTAGGGGAAAAGTTGGCAAGATTTGTATTTGCGCTTTTGAGAAAGACCCTTGATAGGACTTCTCCACCTTTTAGTGGCATGCTGATAATCCATCGGTTTGCGGGCTTTTGCTAATTGTGAATTAAGAAAAAAGATGCCGTTCAATGAATTGTCAGTGAAAAAATTACTTGTTACATTGTATTTAAAAAATCCTTTGTAGCGTAGTTGAGAACATATTTTAGTCGTCAATTATTATGAATAGAATATGACCTTACAGTTTTTGAATCAGCAGTATGGAGTTCATTTGAATTTGGAAAGAATTTTCCTCATTTGGGGAAATTTGATCCTAAAATTTATGTAAGAGAAAATGTAGGAAGAAATGATAAAAATGAGAATATCAGGAGGAAAAAGAAAACACCAAAACAATTAGTTAAAAATGTAAAAATTCTAGCTTGTTATGTAGAAATACACGAATTCTAGAAAACAAAAAGCTTCTTGTATTCCACGGTTCGCTCAATTTTGCATAAAAAATGTGTTAGTGTAGTTTTTATATCAGCAATCTCGAAAAAAGCATAAAAATCAAGCAAGGTTGGGTTGTGTTGTCGGCTTTGATCTTTGGCATCGCGAGTTGATGTTGGGTTGTGTTGTTGGCTTTGATCTTCGGCATCGCGAGTTAATGTTGGGTTGTGTTTTTGGCTTTGATCTTTGGCATCGTGAGTTAATACATAATATCTTGGAACAAGCAGATTACTTAATTGCGCTAGGGCAAAAAATTAAGGCTGCCGAATCTGGAATTTTGCTCCCAGATCTGGGACAATAGCCTCTAAGGCAACATGGCATATAAGGCCTACAAAGCAATGGGTGTATGGTGTTGTAGGCGTGTGGCTCTCGACAGACAACCGGCTGATATCCTGTGCCAAAAGATCCCAGTCACTATTGCTACTAGTCATTCCTCTCATGATTGCTACTTGTCATTGATTGCTTTTCATATATAACAGGGGTAGCCACACTTGCCGCAACGAAGAGCCAAAAACAATAGAGGTCATTATTGAAAGAGCCGCTTGCAATTCTAGTTGGTCGAATTGACCCGTCCAGATTGAGGATGATTTTTTTTTGGAGACCGTTTTCAAAGCACGAAATTTGGCATTTGCACCTTTCCGCCGGCCCCAAAACTTAACGAGGCGCACAGCAGGTTGTTCACCCCTACACTACATCATTCTACACAAATACTACAAGAGTCAAAAGAGCTGCAGTCTAGGACCTAAAGAGTCGCAGTTTGGAAGGGTTGTTGGTATTATTGAATTTGCTTTTGCAGTACATGTTCTGTGTTCTGTTTTACAGTTTTGAATTCAGGAAATAAGAGGAAATAATTGCCTGAAGTGGAGGAAAAAGTATTTGTGGAAGCATTGGTCAGCAGTCACACATACACGCCGTTGTGGTCGGCGCGATCATAGTTTGAATCTCAAACGCAAGCTGAATGCAAACAACAGTTTTGCTTAGTCATGCCGCATGCAATTTAACGCTTGCAGTCTGACACCCAGTCTGCCGCACCTCATTGCCAACTCAAATAAAAAAATTACGCAACAAGTCGTGGGCCACATGATTGATGTGCTGTGGCCCATTTGAGTTATGTGTTGGGAACCCACTGATTTAAACTATTGCATGCAACAGTCGCAATCTTTCAGCCTAGCTGGTCTCAGTTTAGGTCTTGTGGCCCACGAATGTATAAATTTAGCCATCACTGTTACTAAAACAGTATTCATAGAAATGGAATGTTAAGTTCATAGCAATTAGTAAACGTGTTTTACTTGTCTTTTGTGAGGGCATTTGTGCTTTATTACTTACCTATACTAGATTGACTTGATTGCAGTTACTCTTTTCTTGTTTTATTAATTAAAATCAGGAATCAGTTAAGTTTTGATATACTTAACCCTGTTAATATTAACGATGTTTTTCAATCAACATAATAATAAAACAAAGGCAAAGTTAGTTTTGTTGTAACGTATCAAAACATCACTTTGAAATCCATTCAACAGTTCAATTTCCGTGTTTGAAAGTCAGTCTCCGATTTGTAACTGACTTGGTCGCTAATCTCAAACCGAAGTTTCAATTTTTTTTTCTATTAAAAATATATATTGGAAATATTGATTGTGTGACAGTGCAAAATACTTGAGCCGCTTTGTGAAGGCTTGACATCTTGGAGATTTTAAGCGTTTTTTTCCAGCTGTAGCGGCATTTTGCAAAATGACTACGTTTGCTTCGACGTGACCAAATTTCTTTGAAATTTACCTTTTGAAAAAAAATCGTTTTGTGACGTGGCTCATACCATAAAAGCATCCGGATGACCTGGTGCTTTAACATGTTAAAACTCAGGGCAGTAGGCACAGGTTTAAGGCATTGCCACAGGTGAAATATTCTGATCATTCAATTACAAGTTATGAAGCGCTAGGGCATTTGCCTCGGTATTTAAATATCTTGCGGTGTTGTTCTTGTGTAACGGCGGTAGAAAATTTGGCCGCTGTAAATTAGTCACGTTTTGACTTTTTTTGTGGCGTTGAAGTTCAGGATTGTGGATTTGGAACGAGGTCAATTACTGATTTTTAAATACCACGTGATTGACATTGTACAACTTTAAAACATGATTGCTTCAACTGAGCTAAAGGCACTGTTAATTGCTCAGCTCTGATTTCGTCACAAACGATTTAATGTACAAATTACTTATTACAAACGGAGCATGAACAAAAGCTGCAACAATTGATTAAACTAAGGTGATTAACTACTAATGTATAAAAAGAGTTATTAACTAGATGTAACTCCATATGTTACACCTACACGTCAAACACAAGGTTGGAAGTGGGATTTCAGCCCACGTGTACACAAACTATTCTAACAAGGATCATAAGCTTCCAATCTGAACTAGATCATGAATTAATCAGAGTTCTCTCCTTAACCACTAGGCTATACCAATTCTTATACGCATTTAGCAAATTGCGCTGTAGGTTATTCAATTTCATACGACATTATATTTTGCATATTGCAATAAGACTCATGATATTGCAAAACCTAACTACTCCATGTCAGATGTTATAACCAACCTTGGTTTCTTTTTGTTCATGTAAAGCTACTGAAAAGCAAACATAAAGAAATAATCATTATTCATATAGTTAACACCTTCAAGACAAAACTGAAAAAAATGGTTCAGCTGTTCCCTTGTTGAATGAAAAAAAATGACAATAAAGTCAATATTCTCAAAAACATGATTTTTGAAGTTGGTAGGTTTTGCCATATCACGGCAGTTTGAGCACACCGACGTGCAAGATCAACATTTAATAACGCAGTTTAGCTCTTTGGTTATAAAAGTCATTTGTATATCTGCTTCAATGATCCATCTCGACAAGCGACCTGAAACGCTGCGAATTTGCTCAATTTTGGTGACGTGTTTCCGCTCAACATGCACATCATACCAATAGGTCGACGCCATCAGCGCGGTATTGTGGTCAATGCCGCGTTATCTGATTATATAAACGTAAATTATTTGGTTATGGTACTTAAAGTTTAAGTTTAAACTACAGTTTTATGCAATATGGGGCATTTCACAAGTCTGTGCCTTTATATGACGCCTTATAATCTCATGGACTGTAGAAGGCAAGTTAGAAAGATTATTTCTTGAAAGCTAATGGCCTCAAGCTTCTGTGGTAAAAGTTTGAACACGAAAATCCAAGAAATGATTAGTTTATTAAATTTGTAACAAATGTTCAAATGGGAGCCCTTATTTGCGCGGTACACATTTAACCCGTGTTCAACTTCTTGCTTAACCCAGTCAAAACATATCGAGAGCGATGGTTGTCCAGGCCTCAGGTATCCAAGCCCAAGGTGCATAGACTAACACAGGAAGTGGAGGTATATATGCTAGCTAATCTTTTTACACACCTTTAGAGGAAAAATTCACATGGCGTAAGGACTGGAGATCTTGGGGGCCATTAAAATGGATCATAGCGTGCTCCTTCTACCATGGTCTAGAGATCTCAAAGAGTACAATTTAAAAATTTAAGCCTTTTGCGGACCAGTTTTTTTACAAAAATTTTCCCAACAGGTCCAATTTTTGTGTATTGATTTTGTCTATTCTTTGCGCGTTCCGCTGTGTACTCTGTTGTTTTTATTTTGATTTGAGGAGGGCATTTTTGAAATTGGACAGATTTCGAGCAAAAGTTCTGAGCTAAAGCTAGCTGCGCTTTGAACATCCCAAGATTGATGTTGAACTTGACCTTAATCGCAAGAGCATGTTGCTGATTCATTAATGCGCATCAGCATAGGCTTCGTCAGCTGGTTTGTGGTCAAATAGACCACCACATCGTAACGGACAGATTGGTCGACCCTCTACTAGACTGCCGGGCAAAGGTAAAAAATCACGTTAAGTGCGATTCTGGAAGGCACAGCAAGCGAACTCGCCAGCTTTTCATGCACGCTAGTTCTTTTGTGCTGAGCGCCAAGTAGGGAACCTGCAAATACTATTATACGAAGTCGCTGGCACGACCCGGTCGAACATTAAACCTGCAACCAACTACATTCTTGGCGGACGCTCTAACCACTACTCCACCTTCGCCGTTAGTAATGGTAGTGTCTCCACATTAGTGATGTTGAAGTGGAGAATGGATTTTTATCAGTCAGGGATAAATATATCCTTAGGCTAAAAAATCATTTGTTGCTAAAATATATTAATACCACATCTTACAGGTTTAACTTTTTACAGAATTTTGAATTCGCGTTGTCGTTTTTGCGACGGCTACACGAGCATTGAAAACATAACAAACACTAAACGGACTTTTTCATTTTAATCATCACCTTCGCCCCGTTTTAAATTTTGCGAAATCACGATTCTATGCTCATCAGTGTTATAGCTGTTTCGCTCATACACGATTACGCGCATCTTTTATAACTTTCAACATCCATCGAGCATTATTAGAGCAATGCTTGTCAACCTTTTTGTGGTGGTTCAACCTATTTGAGTTTGCAGAAAATCTGTACACGCTGATTTTGTTCAAAATATAAAATGAAGTTTGAACACCCTTTTGTGCAAGGGCTGCTGCTCATTTTTAAGTTGATCTCTCGATAAAGGTCTTCTATTTAAAAACTACGTCCTTTTAAGGTAGGTCCCCAAAAAAGCCATCACTTCAAAAGCTCCGTTTTTTCAAGGTTAATTTTCAAAAAGGTTTTCTTTTAAAAAACTGGTACGCCTCATCACGTTTGCTCACCTTTGCAAAATTCTTGTATCCCCTGGGTTGTACTATTCACAGTTGATAAGCATCGCAATGCATGCTGTAGTTACTTTTTCCACGTCTTTCTCTTTTTTTTCCGGTTTATGCAGTAACATGTATGGCATATACGCAAATTTGTGACCAACAGCCGAAATTTTTCGGTAGATTGCATGCTCAAATCGATAAATTTGCTTTTTCATTTCTACCTTTTCACAACGCTTAAGGTGAGAACTTCGCTCTCTATTCCCCTTCACCCTTTTAAATACGCTACTGGTCACTATATGGTTATGGCAACCTAGTGCCCTGCATTAGCGTATCTTTCCGGTATCCCTAAGGCACTAAACGACTCTCCGTGACTAACAGCTAATCCGAAAAATTCCATCAATCATATTTTATGATAGACCTAGCCACCGCCATATTTTTAAAACAAATCCATCCATATTGTGAGCCAATGATAATTCAAATGTTGTCTGCAGCATTTTAGTTTCCGGATTAAATTTCCTTTTGCTTAGTATTTCTCTGTTTGTAAGTGCGAACCTCTTTGCCTAAAAGAGAGGTTGCAAGATCAATATTTGAGGTCGAGATATAGCAAAAACTTTAGAGATACAGATGGCGTTGCAACCTAACTTGAGTCAAACGTGAGCTGCGTATTAACAAAATGGTAAAGATAACAAAAAGTTTGGTTTTAACAGTTAACCTTTAACGCCTAAACTGGGTAAAAAAAAGGTTTCAGAAGCATTAATTTCAACTTAGGTGTAGTTAATCATTAATGCAATTCCGCTTAGAAGCATACTAAATGTAAATTTGGTCTGAGATACATAGTAAACTTAATTGGCTGCGTAGAATTATTAGATCTAGGACGCAAACTTACCACAGTTAACTGCTGTTTGCTCGCATGATTCTAATTGTATCATTGCACTATCACGATTAACTAGTCGTTAATTAGTTTTAGTACAACCAGATTTTGTTTTAGCGCGCATGTTGCAGCATATGCTTGTTAATTTTTAATTGCAAAATAACTCTCATACCTGTTTCATCACATACACTTAATGCTGCTGGAGCCAACAAAAGCCTGCTTGCTAAAATAGTGAAAAATACGTCACTCCATGTATTCATTTTTTTGTTACAAGCTAGAAAATGTAGCCTATACATTTAATTACCCAAAAGTGTATCTATTAATTGATCTCTTTGTTGAAGCAAAATGTTTAACAAAAATTTATATCAATTAGAGTTTTTTGTCTGGTGTTTTTCTCGCTATGACCTGACTGGCTCAGCTTTGTATAAATTACCCGGAATCACTATTCCAATAAATGCGGTGCTTGCAATAACGACTTTTGACGTAACAACTTTTTAACAAAAGCCAGCACCATCAATTAGTAACCAGTACATTGCTGTCTCATGGCAATATCACTTGATGATCGCCGTGTTTGTTTACAGAGACAATATGCTGGGAAAAAATACTGGGCAAGTCTGAAAGATCATAAAGAGCGCGTACAGTTTTCAAACCACTTTTTGTCATAGCCACAAACATAGCCAAAATAGGCACGCATCTATAACTGTTCTCTATTGAAAGCTTCTTTGATGTAAACCATCTTTTTAGCTAGTAGTGGGTTGTTAAATGTAGCCTTCCCTTTTCTTCTATGTTTGTCGATCATTTGCCTCATGTTTTCATTCTTTGTTGTGCTTGCCAAGACCATCTCACCACAAGGTTTTCTTTCTACCTCTGCTTCTCTTTCTGCCTCGGTGTATCTATTCTGCAAAAAGTTTTGTCCACGACACATCCTTGTATCTCATCAGGACCTATGCTGGTTGTGTCAATTTCTTTTATTTACTGTTTTTAGAAATCTTGTAATTGAGTTCTTCTGATCCAGTCTGCAGTTTGTTTATTCTTCGTTTGCGAGCTCTTTGCGTTGTTCGAAGCTTTAAAGCTTAGTATTGTGTGAGAGCTGCTCTGGATGTCACTGTCGGCAGTATACATTGATTATAAACCGTTCACTTGAAAACCATAGGGATTTTGAAATTTTCGAAAATTTGGCTGTCACGCTTCAAAGCTTGCCAGCTTAAATCATTTCTTCATTTATTCCATTTGCATTTAGCGATCAGTTAATCAAGGATTACATACTGATCTGGCGTTTGGATAGCTTCATTGTCAACTGATTTAAAGAGTTGTTCTTTTCAGGTAGCCACTGCAATTAAGTCTTTCGAAGAATGTATAATCCAAATTATTTACTGAGGCAGTTTAGTTCATTGACCATCAGTTTTACTTTTTTTCGAGTTTGCCAAAGCACAATGTCATCAGCGAGGTTAAATGATCCCAAACATAGGTTCATACTATGACTTATCCTTGCCTATATACGCTTATCAAAGGCTATTGATATGTGTCGAGGTTGTGTTGTTCGACTGGCGTTTACAATACATGGTGATCTTACAAAGCACGATTGAGTTGAGACTACGTTTCCCTTGTTGCTATTTTCGTAAGCACAAGACAAATAAGAAAGTTGACAGCATTAATTTGTCTACTAAGAAAGACTTCCTTTTTAGAATTACCGAACAATGCTTGCTTGCTTGTTGAATAGTGCTAGTTCTGTGATTACAGATGTACTTTCGACATGGCACAAATCCTGGAGAAAAAAGGTGTACGCATTTTTTCAACCACTCACTCATCAATTTATTATTTGAAAATGACTCACTGATGGCTGACAATGTTTAAAAAATTGTCCTGAAACTATTTTGGTACATTTTCGCCACTGCCTTTCAGTGAAATCTGTATTTATTTTTTGCAGCAATTTATACAGACTATTTGTTGCAAAGATCATTTGCCGATGGCCAACAACTATAGTGGCCAATTTTAAAGTCCGTGATAAAGTGAAATTTTGTAGTGATTAGGATATGCAATGAAAACCCGATTCTCGAGACACATCACACTACAACAAAGTTATTTTTTCTTTTCAAAAACATTATACTGCAACAAAAACTTTATTTCTTCACAAAAGCATATCATACTACAGCGAAAACACAGAGAAGTGCCGCTTGTAGAACGGTGCTACTTGTAAAATCAAGCTACTAGCATATCATGTTCAGAAGCGTTCGTGGTTATTCGGAAGCGGCGGGTTTGGTTTATCATGAAATGTGCTCGTTGTTCATTGACAGGCCAAGGCCTTTGCGATAAAACGAATCTCGCCGCTTCCGAACAACAGCAAACGTCTTCGAATATGTTTTGCGCGAAGCACTACGTTACAAAGTAGCACTATTTTATAGGCGACACTTCACCAAGTTTTCGCTATGCTTTTGTGAAGGTATAGAGTTTTCGTTGCAGTATAATGTTTTTGGAAAGAAAAAAATAACTTTGTTGTAATATGATATGTCATGAGGAAGGAATAAAGTTGCTGCAGTATGATATATCTTCAACAAGAAAAATGTGTCCTTTGCAGTGTGATTTGTCTTTGAAAAGGAAAAATGTTTTGGTTGCAGTCTGTTATCTTTGGGAAAAAATAGGGTTTTTGTTCCAGTATGATATGTCGTAATCACCTCAAAATTTTGCTTTATCAAGTACTCTACAGTCGGCATCCCATAAAATACCGAATCGACAAAAAGCATCAAAGGGTGTTATTGATGGCCAGCCATTTTGACAACTTAGCGCAATTATCAATATAAGCTCTTCTCTCCGAAACCAGAGGTACTCAGAAAATTTGTATGATTTGGCGTTTTCGCTGCTCTTAAAATCAACATATTTGGTAAGGGAGAAATGTAAATAGCAACAAGTAGCATGGTTGTCGGGAACAAATGTTTCCTGTATTGTGGTTTTTGCCAGCAAGCCAATTTTTAAACGCTTGACTTCTAATTTGTAGCTTTGTAGTTGCTGGTGCTGTCAGGTTGGGTTGATTACCAGTAGTGCTGCTAGTCAACGCAAGGTTATTACGTATTCACAGTTACCGCAAATTCTATTAATATTTACCGTAACATGTGAAACCGTACTTGCTAAAGATAAAATTTGTGTACCCTCTTCTTTGCTAATATTTCAATCTGTTGCGACTCGTCCGGTATCAATGTACAGCGTTGACCCGATATAACGTGGTCCGACATAACGCTGGATAGGATATAACGCGGTAAGAGTATGAACCCCGATTTCGCCGTTCAAAAACGGTGTGTATGTAGCGGTCGGTATCGATCGAAATTTTCATCTGCCGTTTTAACTTTGTTTTATTCAACAGCACGAAATTATGACCACAACTTTACGTAGCTCTAAGAAATGTAAACAAGTAGTGTTGACTTAGTTGTGTTTCTTCCACTCATTTCTAAAGCGGAAAGGTACAGAATAAATGGTACAAGTACTGTATATGTACAATGTACTTTTCAAATCTTTAACACCCTGGATTCACATCCATTGTAAAATACGTCTTTCCACATGTATTATTGTAAAATGCGTCTTTCCACATGTATTATTGTAAAATACGTCTTTCCACATGTATTATTGTAAAATGCGTCTTTCCACATGTATTATTGTAAAATACGTCTTTCCACATGCATTAGGGCCCACATCTATTATGGCTCCCCGCAGCATTCGAAAAATCGGCCGGAAAAAAATTTGTCATAAAGCAGACTCATCTAAAACGCCGTCGGATTTTTTTGGACCGCTACGTCAGCGTTATGTAGGGTCTATGGTGTAGCTATTTTTTGCGTTGATGAAAATATGCCCTGAAAACCTCTTTTACGTAGATATATGTGCAAGCTGTTGAACAAGTCTTGAGCTTCAGGTTTCATAAAACAACAGCCTTGCAATTTTTCCAAATCTTACAATGAATGATGACTGTTAGACCAAACCGGTGTCAAAAGGTATTTCTGTAGTCATAGTAGGCTGTATTAGAAATCGTTCCAAACATGCAAACTTTGTTATGCGTATGTCTGTATGTTTTAGAAACAAAGATGAAGATAACGAACCAAAGAAATCTAACCCAAGCAAGCGACACCGCGATCGACTTAACAACGAACTAGAAGATTTATCGAAGTTGATCCCTTTTACTAATGACGTTCTTAGTAAACTTGACAAGCTTTCAGTACTGCGATTGGCAGTTTCTTATCTTCGAAACAAAAGCTATCACTCAGGTAAACCACACGTGTCTAAAAATGCGTAATTTATATAAGTTGGTGTTTGCTTTTAAAATTTCATAATGGACGTCATATTGTTATAAAGCCCAAGTACCGGTGCAATCTGAAAGAGGTCTATAATTGCCGTAAATAACTTTGCTGTTATACTGTTTTCAAAAAGTCACTTTGGCGACTAGTTTTATTTTCGTTTGACTAAACAAAAACAAACCCGAAGGCGATTCTGCGACAGATATGCGACTGGAAATAAAACGTATCACTCGGTGTATGGCACCAACAATTTTTCATCTTCTAAAGAACATTTACCCGGAAATTCTTATTGACAAGGTGATGTAGTGCATACAGCTCGCTTCGTTTAATTGGTAGCTGTGGGTTCAGTTCCTTTGTGGAGGCACCCAAAACCTGCAAACTGGCATCTATTGAACTTCGGCTTGGCACTCAGCAGTAGGAATAATATCGAGAATTAAATATGAAAGCGATCATAATTAAAGTATGTTCTAAAGCTAAAAACCGTCAAAGCGCAAAATATTTCGTTCACAAAGAAGACAGCGATGCAGTTTGTGACTTGCCTTTGCCCGCAGAGTCATGTAAACGTTATTTTAAACTGTTGACTCAAAAATTAGCTGCAACGTTAAGCACTTACTCAAGCTAGATCTTACACCACTAGAACTCCCAATTTATTTCCGGTGATATTGCAGCTAAAGCTTGACTTTGGTGGCAAAATGTTTTGCATTTGAGCTCTGTGTCCTGCGCTGTCTTACGCAGGTCACCAATTTTTCTTTCTTTTTGGGTATTTTGAAGCAAAAAGGAAATGAAAGCACATGTGAAGAAAACTAGTTTATCAGCAAGTCTAAATAAATATCTTGGTTTTTGAGGACATGGATTGCAGCAGTAGCCGCCGCAGTTTCCAGTCTTTTAGAATGTCAGCATAAAATCTGAACTAAAAGAAACAATCGATTTTTAACGTAGTTAATAACCCATTACTGAATTCATTGTATTGAAAATTGTTTACATGATGCTTTTCATGACGGACGTTTAACTTGCCAGAAATGGTTTTAATATTTTTGCTTGGCAATACTGTTACATAACTACACATCTCAAAAAGCATTTGTTGACTTTTTCTCTTAGCCCTATGGTTAATTTGATATCTGACTACTGCACATAGTAAAGTAAGCCAAGCAAACATGAAAAAATCAGTGTTCTCCGCCGATTTTACACCGTATGCTATAAATAAATTCCTATTCAGCGAAGTCATAGCAATATTTTCTTTACAATACCAACATAATCAGTTTTATGCTATTAAGAGCTCTTCAACCAGCTCGCATTCTTTTGTAATTGAATTTGCACATTCAGTCTGGTCGAGTACTATCAGGTATTAAGGCAAAAATTTTAAAGTAGAGAGAATGGTTGCTTAAGTTATGAGACTGCTTTGTAATTCCTTTTTTTATATTCCTGTGTCTTCTGTAGCACATGCAGCGCCACAACTTCTTCATGTATCATGCCTATCCCAAGCTTTAGTGAGGATAATGCAATAATTTTTTCACATTTTTCTGTATCATTAGCGTTTAGTTGGATAAACTATCTCACTTGATGCAGATTCGTAAACTTTATACGACCCTAGGTTCTTTTTCCATATATTTTCCCGCCGATTACTTGCAGTTCCAAGTTGTGTCATAACTCTGGCAACTACACCTGATGTTATGGCCCTCTTAATGTTGAAGCAAGCTGCAGCGTTCAATGGCTTGCTTGGATACTGTCCCAATCACTAGACTGTTTGAATGAAGTAGCTTGGTCGATTGTGAGTAATCCTCTATAATCGAGATAATTTGCCAATTTACCCCAAAACAACAGACATCATATATCACTTTTTGTCTTTCTGGTACGCTAGTTGTGTAGATGAAGATTCATGCCTGTTGCACAGGCAAATAAAATTCACATATGCTAGTCGTATATCGAAATGCTATGGCTGTAAACCCGCCATTGATATTCTCTTCATAGGCTGACTACTGTACTATGTTTTTATCATTATGGCAATCATCTTTGTCGACAGCTTCAATTACATTTATGTAAATTTCAGTTTGTCTAAGTAGAATCAATTGGCATAAAATTTTAATCTCAATCACAAGAATGTATTGAGATGGACAGCCAATTAAATTTTAAACTTGATAGTTTTTATTAAAGCTGATCAAATACCAAATGTCGATCGTGCATGTTTTCCTGTATCTATGTGATCATCTGAACTTTGCCCTTTAAAGACAATAGAAAAAAATTTCTAAAGCAATGTAGAGGTTAATTCTATTTTACAGAAAATTTTTCGTTTTGTTTGCAAAGTTGAAAGTCATTTGACACACGTTTCACTAGCCCTCCGATCTGCTTTGTTGAAAAAAAAAGACTTATGAAAGTGAAGCGCTCAATGCCAATTATATTTATCTTCATAATCTAGTTGCATCAAGCCCACGTGATGTTTCTCAAAAAATCATGACTGGGGTTTAAGTGGTAAGCAGTTTACGACTTCACACCTAACAGCGTTTATTGCGGTAGAAAAGGAAAGCGCAGGAAGCAGAAATAAGTCATAAAGTTGTTTACTATAGCGCTTCCTTACCGGTGGGCCGCGACCCACTAGTGGTTTGCAAAGCTGTTTCAGGTGGGTCGCTAAGCATTTCGAAATTGATTTTATAAAGTTGATCTCAAAAAAGGTCTACGACCGGCACGATGGTGTAGTGGTTAGAGCATCCGCTTCGCAGTCGGTAGTCGTGGGGTTTATTTCCCAAATCGAGTCATACCGAAAGACTATGCAAAATGGTATGTGCAGCTTTACTGCTTGGCGTTCCGCACAAAAGGAACAAGCCGGCAACCTTGTTTGTTGTGCACTTGGTCAAGACACTTAACGGGATGCCCCCATTTCTATATGACAAACAGGTGTCGGGGCCATGCAGTCTAACCGTTGTGGTGGCCCAGTCTAACTGAAGACTAGCAAACAAAAAGGCTAAATAAGAGACTCAAAATCTGAGAAGCTTTTCAAAAAATGTAAGATTTAGCCCATACAAAAAAGAAGAAAAAGATCTACTGCAGGAGTCGACTGGCTGAAATAATTTTACCCTGACAGTTTTTTATATCTAATAAATTCTTTATTGTTATTTTACGATATTAGCGATTACGAATGATGATAGTTGGTAGAAAAATAATTTTAGAATGGGGTTACCCTATTCAAAAAACCCAGGCCCTGTTACAGGCCTAGAACTTTGTTTATAATGGATGGGTTTTCGTATTTTCGGCTCAAAACGGAAGTGTAGACTTTTTGGGAGGTGGTTAAGATTTTATAAGTGATTTTCTTATTTTTGACTCAAAAAATAACATTTTTTGAAGGGTTGATCAACCTCATTTTGAGGCGCTTTTTAAATTTCGTTTCCAGGCTCATTTTAACCTAAGAATCCCGGAGGTGTCAGGAAAATCTTGAGGTATGGCAACCCTATCTTAAAAAGTGATTTTTGTCATAATGTACGTCGGTCAAAAACGATGTGTCATTGAGGTTCTCAACGTAGAAAAAGAGCAAACCAACTGACGTCTCTAGACGTTAGGAGAATGTTAGCGGCGGCGAGGCGGAGAATTTCAGTGAAGTTAGAAGATGGATTCGTCGGTTCCAGAGCAGTGACAGAGACGCGAGTAGCAAGCTTGCGCTTGTGGCCCAAACACAGCCACCAACTAGAAAATAAAGGTCTTGATCAACTCATCAAATGCAATCAGCGCATAACAGCAAATGAAATAAGAGATCTTGAAGATTGAAACAGGCCTGTCAGTATCTAGCAAATAAAATGTGCATAGAGTTGTGCCATGAGTGTGCATGTAAGTGAAAAACGTGATATGCTTTTAAGGGATAAGCAAAATGTGTGCCAAATGGGTTTCAAGGATGCTTATCCAGAAGCAAAAAGACCACCGAACGACTGCCAGACAAGAGTTGTTGCATCGATTTATGGCTGAAAGGGATATATTTCTGGACCAAATTGTCAATGTAATGAAACGTGGTGTTATCATTACAAGCCGGAAGCTAAAGCCAGTCAATAAATTAGCACAATTCACATTCTCCAGCATCAAAGAAAGTAATGTGCACCATCTTCTGGAACTCAAAGAACATCATCCTTTTAGATTTTTAGAGTCAGGGGCAACTGCCAACATTAAACGTTTCATTAAAACGTTAACCAAACTGAACCTGGTGGCCTGTACCAGGCCAGACAGGAAGAAAACGTTATTTTTGGCGTCGCACAGTTACTGTAGCATAGCATTAACATGTAGTGGTCCATCAGCAATTCTTGTTGTTGTTGTTACCCGACCTCTTTCGAGGAATGGGGGCATGGCGGAAGACATGAAGCCCCAGAAGCCAGGAAACTTCCCGTGGCTGGATCAGAGGTCGTAGAGAGACAATAGGTCGCCAAAGAGCGAGCGGCGCAGAGTCCGTAGCTGGACAGTGCAGAATGAGATTAGAAGTGTCCTAGGACGGATGTCCGCTGGCTTTGCATGAAGGATTCTTGATTCTGCCAATTCTAAAGAGATAAGAGCTTAGCAGGAGGCTGTGTCGTTGCAGCGAAGACAAGACAGGGCATAGCGAGCGTGACGACGTAGCACCAGTTCCTCAGTGAAAACCTAAGGACCAACCTGTGTGTCTAAGAATTTACTTGAGACCGTACGCCTTCATCCCGAGAAAAGACAAGAGTGGATACGAGAAGTAAAATGAAAGAGACTACACGGGATTGCAGAGGGACCAGTTCCTACTACATCTGCCAGAGAGTTGAAGGTAAAAAGAAAAGAGGAAGGAGAGGACAGATTGACAAGAACAGAACGAGAGTCGGTGAGAAGGAGAAGAGAAGAGAAATGGCAGACTTGTTGGTGCTGCTGGGACCAGCGGAGAGCTAGCAGAATGGCGCTGGCTTCAGCGGAAAAAGTTGTACATACTGGGCCTGCCGAAAAGCAAGGGGTGGCCTCAGTGCCACAAAGTGAGCAGTTGGCAAGTACGCCAGAGCCGCCTTTGCCAAAAGGAAAAGTAGCAGAGCCATCTATGCAGATCATTAGATCGTGAGTGTTAGACGAGCCTTGGCGAGGGAGATCGGAGCGTGAGATGAGGAGGACAGGGTGAACTTTACAGAGAAGGAAGGCGGGTTTCAAGGAAGAGAGGGAAGGAAAGCAAAGAGAGCCCCCCTAGGAGAAGTAGGAGAAAGTATGAGCGAGTGAGTGGACGCAAAAGCTCTCTAGGAGAATCTGGAGAGTCTTGGTTTTACTCCTGGTCTGGCCAAACCTGAAATGGGAAAGGAGGTTTGGAGATGAATGTCCGCTCAAAAGATGACATGACGAAATGGATCAGGGTAATTTGTAGGGGAGGTGGAGAAGCTTCAGAGAAAAAAGGGTTAAGGGAAGACGAGAGAGGCAGCCGTAGATGGCGCCACAAGCCTCTCGGTAAAGGCGTTTCAATTTAGTAAGGTTTGTGATGCTAAGAAAAGAAAACCATCCGGATGAGGGGTGAGTGAGAAGGTGCCGAAGAAAAGCTTTATGCAGAAGAGAGAGGGACTCTTTACAGGGGCCCCCATGAGGAAGCAGAGATATAGCGTAAGACCTTGAGACAAAGGAAAAACTTGGCCTTCGGCGAAGATACATGTTTAGAAAAAGAAAGAGCGCGGTCGAAGGTGACTCCAATGAAAGTGGGAAAAGCATTTAATCGGAGGGGAAGTTAAATGAGAGTAGATAGGGCTAGAGGTTAGCTTGGTGGGAATCCACTTAGAAGAAAGAGGCCTCACATTTGCTTGGATTGAGAAGAGGACACCACTATTCAGGTCAGCGCTCCAGTAGAATCAGAGCTCCTTGTGTAGCCTCCACAGCAACAGGGACCAGGGGAAAAAGGATCAAACAGCAAGGTTGTCAGCATAAAGAGAGCTTTTGGCGGAAGAAGATAAAGACACAGGGAGGTCATTGATGAAAAGGAGAAAAGAACAGGGAAGTGATCCTTTCGCAACACCTCGACGGACACGAAAGCGTTGACTTTTGTGATTTTGAAAAACCACTCGAGCGCGTATGTCAGAAGGAAAGCAGGGAAAGAGGTCAGCTGAAATAAGTTTGTGAAAAAAAAGCGGGGTGTCAGACAAAGTCGAAAACTTTGGAGAAGTCGATCATAGCCTGAATCGTTCGGGAGCCCGGCTTGGGTTTGTTAAACGCATTCAAAATAAACTGAAAAAGAAGTAGAAATTGATCGAGAGTAGAATGTCCAGGGTGGAAACCGTTCTGGTGGGGATAGAGAATGGAGTTGGGCTCCAGAAAAAAGGAGCATACGCAATAGAATGATGCATTTAAAAAGCTTTAAGATGCAGGAGGTGAGAGAGATAGGCCAGAAGAAAGCAGGAGGTGAGAGAGGCTTTCCCATCGTATGGATGAGAATGATACAAGAAGTCTTTCAGATGGAAGGAAAGGAATGTAGAGAGCAGAAGAGATTAAAAAAGTGTAGGAGAAAATCCATGCCAGAGCGAGGAAGGTGCTTTAGCATGTGATAAGTAACTTTGTATGGGCCAGTGGCTGTGGACGAGGAGAGGTTTGTGGCAGCTGCGAGAAATTCAGCAGGGGAGAAGAAAGAGCAGAAGACGAATGAGACTCCTCAGAGCACCTGGCTTGAGGTGCTTGGACAGGTAGTCTCTGGCTCTGCTACGCAAGGCTGGAAAACAGAAAAGTGGAATTTCAGGTAGTCGGCCAAGACCGAAGCCGACTCCCTGGGAGAGAGCATTTGGGGAAGTTAGGGGAGGAGGAAGAAGAGTTAGTGACAGAACGAAGGAGAGAACACAACGAATGTAGGGTTTGATTTAGGAGAGAAAGATGAGCATATCGCCTGCCATGCCTCAGCCTTGACCTTTCCGATGACAGACGAGCCATGTCGGAAAGCAGAAATGCAAGCCTGACTACGTCTTACGTCAAAAGCCTTACGTCTTTTGGTTACGGCTTCTTTCACTTCAGGAGACCACCACGCTTGAAGTTGAAGTTTTACGCGGCCAAAAGGAATAGAAAATTTGGCCTTATCCTGAGCCAAAAAAGTAAAGAGAGCAGCAGCAGAGGAAAGAGAAACAGAGGAGTATTCCTCTGCAGGACAGTGAGAGTCGAAGTAAAAGGCAAAGTCCCGACGAACTTTCTGAAAATTGAAGGAAGAGGACGTTCGTTGGGGCGAAAGAGTGGAGCAAGGAGGACAGTTAGTAGAATTGGTAGATGATCAAAGCCCAAATCCTGAAGCACTTTCTAGGAGCAAGAGAGGAAGGGGCAAAGGAGATGTCGGGAGAAGAGCGACTGCCAGATGAGCGTTGGAGAAGAGTTTTCGTGTCAGGGTCATTGAGAGAAAGGAGATCAGAGGAGATGACCCAATCGAATGCTTTTTCCCCACGTGGGTCAGAAGTACCTTTTGAGTTCCAGAGGGGATGATGGCAATTGAAGTCCCCCCAGAATGAAGAGATTTTTGGAGAAAGGAAGAATGGAAAGGGGAAAGGAGTCGGTTGTGCTATCCGTCAATGAAAAGCGAATAGGGGGAGCACAAACATTGCGGAAAGAGAGCGAGGAAGAATTGTTTAGTGAGTTGTTGACTTCTACGTAATCAGAGTAGGGGTCAAGCGAAAAAAATAGAGGAAGTAGAAAGTTCAGAGAAGGATAAGTCCTGCCTGACGAAGATGATGACGCCGCCGCTAGCGTGCGGGTCGTCTGGACAAAGAATGCCTGACCGGGAGTGAGTTCTATCAAATCGCAGAGCAGAGAAGCCAGGGATCCGGAAAGAGGAAGATAAGTTGAAATTGGATCCCTGGATTCAGATAAGATCAACAGGATGAGAAAAGAAAGTACAGTGGTTCAGTGCTTCTGGCTCAAAGATCTCCGACATTCTATTGAAGAACCCCGAGAGAGTCATTGAGTTAAAATGAAGCAATAGATATAGGAAACAGCCAGAAACATGTGGAAGTGAGGAGGGTGCAGAGGGAGGAGATATGAAGTGAGCGGAAGGAGGGTAGGAGGCTGGAAGACGAGGGTGGAGCGAGAGCGCTACATTGCCAGAGGGGGCCAGATGAACCGGGTCCTCATCAGTAACGCAGTCAGCTGCTCCTCGTCAGTAAAAATGGGTCACGAAACAGAAAAGGTTGGTGAGCACTGATTTACTTACAAGCTGATTGCTTTTTCCATTGCAGCAAAAAATTGCACAACCAATCATAGCTCAATATATTGGGTCAAAATGGATCAAATAATGTGATGTATTTTTATTTTGCATACTAATAAATGGCATTGCGTAATATACACAAGCATAGAAGCATTTGCACATTGCGGGAACCAGTTGTTCTATTGTATTTTAATGCTAGCATCTGTGTAACTTAAAGCGTAAATTGCTCTGAAACCCTTCATGTGCACATGGGCACGTGGTGGATTTAGAACAATTGTATTGGAAGGTGCAAGGTTTTTTTGATGACGAGATGATAGTGAATTGTTTAAAAATTTTACTCTTCAAAATAATGCTAATTTTCAAAACTTAAGCTTTTTGTTTGATTCACCATTGGACCAAAGCGCACTGGAACGCTGACAAAAATGGATTACATGTCTTTTGAAATACCAAATTAGCAATCAGCCTGTGAAAGTTAAATGCATGATTCGCACCCTAAACTCGTGCCAGCTAAAATTTTCTGGGCAAAAAGCCGATGAGACGTTGAAAATTAAAGGAAAACGAATCTCGTAAAACGAGCCATTGCCGAAACGGCACCTCAAAACCTTTACTTCGCACGCAACCGGTCACACGTGAATGAGCACATCGCCCAAAGCCCTTCAATAAACGCTTTTCCACCTCAATAAAGCTCGCTTTCTCTTACCCAAACTTTAAACAGACTTTGAAAAAGAAAATTATGGTGTATTCATTGGTCTACATTCCTTCTTCAATCTATTTAAACTATATTTGTGTGAGACAAGTTTTTCACGTATTCTTAAGCCAAAAACTATTAAGTCCTACAGGTTTCTCGTACAGTGACGAGAAAAGCATCTTAATGGTACGACAAAAGCATCTTAATGGTACGACAAATACCACTGCGCACAAACTTTAGGTCAGCTTGATTTACTTCTGATATTGCAGAGTGATTGTAATGATCTATATCGACTAGAAACGAAGTAATGTTACATTATTAGTGTTATGTATAAATTTTTATGTTCACGATATTAGCGAAACAAAAGTTAGAAACAAGGACTTTTTTCTGCATTTATGTCCATTCACGTTTTAGTAATGAGCACACACACACTGTTTCAGTGATTCTATCATTTATTTTTATCATCGTTTTTGTAATTTAATAGCGTCTACTTCACTTGTAACTCGTAAAGTTTGGCTGTGTGCTGTCATAAAAGATTCATATTTTTGAAGTATGATTGCTATATTTCATAATTTTTACTTCACTAAAACCATTTTGCGCTTTGTGCTGATTGGAAGCTTAGTCTATCAGTTTGTTGTGAATTACTCCTAAAAGTGCGTTGACATTTGACTTGAGTGGAAATAATATTTTTTTTCTGAATTTATACCCAATTGGTTTTGTATCTTGCATCTGAGGTATTGTATTCTACATTTTAGTTGAAACTGCTAATAACTACGATGAAGTGGGTCAACTTGTTCCCAATCAGGTAGAGACTCAAGTGCCATGCCTCCAAGAACCAGAAAGCAAGCTTGCTCTAGAGGTAAATAAATTATTTGTAGTGTGGTACTGGTATTACTGACTATTTCTTTAATTTTATTTGGCTATAACCGAGAGCTAGAAACGGAGTACCACTTATCAGTCTCAAGCGCCACCATATGTTATGATCAACTGCAAACACTTAACAACACGTTGAAATGAATGGGTCAGAGGATGCAGTAGCCAATTTTGATGTTTTTTCGTTTTTGTAACCTCGACAAAACCAAGATTTGCTATGATTTTAATTTAATAAGTGTTTTGCTGACATTTTACAAACGTGGTAATCGAACAAGATTATTTCTTGTGGTAGATATTATGTAACCAAAGGATATATTTGCAACATGCGCATCGTTCTGCGGCAATCTTACTACTGCTACCAAACTGGTAATATATTTGCTTAACAGTACGATTGCGAGTTAAATTATGCACTCATCCCCATGGGAAGTTGCAACTATCACATGGGAAGGATAAAGTTTCACAATATCGAACGGTAATTCTGTTTCTTTCTGCTGCAACAAAGCACAAAAAGAAACAAATAAAAGAACTTCAGTCAAACTTTAAACCACTACGCCATCGCGCCGGTAAACCAGTTGGTCAACTGGTTTACCGGCGCGATGGCGTAATGGTTGGAGCGTCCGATTCGCAGTCGGTAGACCTGGGGTTCATTTTCAAAGTCGAGTCAAACCAAAAAACTTTAAAAAATGGTATTCACAGCTTCCCTGCTTGGCGTTTTGCAAAATAGGGATAGTGAGGAAAACAAGCCGGCAAGCCTGCTTGTTGTGTCCTTGGGCAAGACACTTAACGGGATGCCTCCTTCTTTGTGTGGCAAACAGATAATGGGGCCAAGCAGTCTACCCATCGTGGTGGCCCCAGTTTAACTGAAGGCTCGCAAATCGAATGTAAGCGCTAACCCAGTGTGGCCTATATATATGCATTTACCTGCATAAAGCTCACAACAAATAGCTCAAACGACGAAGAAGAAGAAGTTAAACTTGAAAAACATGATCCATCTCGAGCCTCTCTTGGTCAGACAAAGTCAACTGGTTGATGTTGTTATTAACAAGAGTACTTGTAAAACCAAAGGTGGCATTAAATTTGCCAATGTAATTATTTGACCTTCATTGTTTCAAGAAATTTTATGTGATTTAGGCTTTGCATGGATTCCTTGTTGTTGTCGCTCAAGATTTTAGCATCTTCTACGTTACTGATTCAGTACAAGACTACCTTGGTTTTCCTCAAGTAAGTAAGGAAGTTATAGATTGGTAAGGAGTGTCCACCCACGTATACAGCTTAGCTAGCTAACCAGGATTTTAGCCAGCATTCATCAATCTGTGTTGCCTTGAAGATTTTAAAGCAGCAAAATAGTTAGTAAACGTAACAGTTGGCATCTTGGTCCCAATCCCATTTTGTACTAACAAGAGTAGTATCTATGACAGAAGAGTGTATTTGAGCACAACGTTTGTTTTTTGTATGTCTATTTTCTAATGCTTTCAGTTTACATTTTATGTACTGTACAAATAAAATGAGTCACCTACATTACTTTTAAGAGTGACATGATGAATCTGTCAATGCTGGATTTTGTTCATGTTGATGACCGCGAAATTTTTATGCGCCAAATGAGGATAAACCAGAAAGGCGAATCTGCCGCTTTAAATGAAGAAGGACAGGCAAACACTGTACCTGAATACGTCAGTATGGGAATGACAGCGGAGATGTTTAAGCGTAAGATCATTTTTTTCTATGTTGTTTTACAATTTTCGTCATCTATTTGTTACGCCATATTACGTCTTTTCGTCTAATTCACGTGACATCTCCAGACCATCGTTAATTCTTCAAATGGCATCTCGGCGGCTGCACATGCCATAGCACTGGCATGCACAGAGAGCTCTTTTGATTAGCCGTGTCAGCTTGAAGTTAGCAGCACGTCTGCGTCGTTGGCTTCACCTTTCCATCTTGCGCTTCGTGAACAGTGAAGACTTGCTTGTGCCATGCCATCCCTTATAATTCGTAGCCAGTCTTTAGTTGATGCAATATTAATGCAGTTTTCTTCGGCATATTTTCTGTCGCGCACATCTATGAAAGGTTTCAAGTATGCAGCAGGTAGGCTACACAGGCTAAAAACTGATGATGCGTACATAAATTTAGCGGCTAAAAAACAAAATTTGTTTTGATCAGAATTATCACAAGACGGTTTGATGAATCGATCGTTTATTTGTCGACTTCGTTGCCTTCCGGATACGTCATCAGGATTCTTGGTAAATAACTGTTATTGTCTAGTACGTAATGACAACTATCACATAACCCTGCACGTAGAATGTTAACTTAAAAGACCTGATTGTTAGGTAAAAGGCGGGTAAAATCAAGTTCAATATGAACTTACGTAGTGTAAACACTTGAACCAATTTTGTAAAACGAGTTATATAATTTTAAAATGTTAAATGCAAATCATACAATTGAATTGGCCCGTAGTTTTACACTTTTTCTTCGACAGCGTGTGCAGTAAAGCCTCAAGCTCTCTTGTACAATGCATATGCCAACCCTAAAGGCCTACCATAAGGTACAGAGAGCTACTTAACCGTCTCTGTAAGAATTATTGAGCAGCGACAGTCAAGGCAAGTTTTATAACCAAGTAAAGCGAACTGCCGTCCGTTAGTAATAAAAACGGGTTTAAGTTCTTTTGTCACAAAATTTTCTTGTTTCTAGAAAGCCTTTTGTCCGTTACATCTTTGTTCTGATCCATTTTGGAATCAAAACTGCTGACACAGTGTATTACTACCACAAGTTGCGGAATTTGC
This sequence comes from Trididemnum clinides, assembly GCA_963675345.1. Taxonomy (NCBI): domain Eukaryota; kingdom Metazoa; phylum Chordata; class Ascidiacea; order Aplousobranchia; family Didemnidae; genus Trididemnum; species Trididemnum clinides. Next base: position 5,768,705 of record OY776300.1, read on the forward strand.
CTGAAGGTGTTTATCCCAAGTTCACAACAACGTTGCCATCGCAAAATGCGAACGCATAATTGTTGTCATCACAAACGAAGCACCAACCCATTTGACCAAGTTTACCAGCATAAAAAAATAGTGTGCCTAAATCAAAAATGTTGTCAGAAAATACCGTAGCGTGTCTAAATCAAAAATGTTGTCAGAAAATAGTGTGTCTAAATCAAAATGTTAACAAAAATAGTGTTCTTAAATCAAAAACGTTGTTTTTAGAACAAGTGAGCCTTACTCCATGTTTGGCTGCATGATTCAGCGATTTTCGTAGCGAAAAGCAATCATTTTCTTTTTTTAGTTTTGCTTAAACTTTACGCGAAGCTGCACGACTTTATCATTTACTTTTTTGACACAGGCTTTACATTTCACTGGACATTTGAGACTTATTCCCGGTCAAAATAAAATCAATGAACAGAAAGTAGCAATGCCACCGGATTTGGGGCTATTTTTATTGGCTTCACCCCTCCAATCGCCATCTATCATTGAAATTCGAACAAAGAACTTTATATTTAGAACCAAACACAGGCTGGATTACACTCCTCTTGGAATCGATGCAAAGTGAGTAATTGAGTTCAACCAACACTGTATTATTAGCTACATTCGCAAATGTGCATTATAAGCTATAATTCAGTGTTTGCCAAACTTTTTTGTCTGTAGGCCCAGTAAAAAAGCTAAACAAATTTCGCGGCATAACAGCCACATGAATCTATTGATATTGATCGCGAGTAGCATTACAGGTAATAGCGAGAAAGGTGATGACCTTTTTTTGGAGATCACCATTTTTTCGGGCAACTTAACATGATCTCCGTCGTGATCGACCATTACTTCATGGCAGCAATTACTCAATTTTGGCTGAAAACTTGTATAAATACTAAGTATTTAAAAAAAGCTCGCTGCACACCTGCAAATCTTCCATGCCACACAGTTTGGGAAACTCTGCTATAGTAGTTTGATGCACCCTCAGCCAACTCGGGACCAACGTCAACTTCCGTTTCTAAGTCCACGTACACGTTTGTAAAAATCAAATTAATTTAACGTGTGTTGCGTTATCAATTTTTAGGGGAAAGATAGTTCTTGGATACACGGAACAGCAACTCCGTCAAAGGTCGGGCTATGAATTCATTCATTCTGCTGACATGATGCATTGTGCCGATGCGCATACAAAACGTAAGGGAGAAGAAGTGAAAAGTATATTTTGGCTTTTGTTGAACACCTCTACTCTGCCATTTTTTCGTAATAGTGTTCATGCCGGTATCAATAAAGATAACTTGCGTTGACTAGTAGTAGAATCATATACTGAACAAACACCAATATTCTAGTAACGACTAATTAGTAGGCAAATGCTGGATGAGCTTTGGCTGCCTTTGCTTTCATTACGTAATTAATGTTGAGCTTTTCCGATGATTATATTCATCGGCTATAAATAGCACTAAAGATCATATTACTAGTTTTTCGGCTTGTCATTGGTAAAATAGTTTGTGTCCCGGGATTTATCAAGCATAATAAAGAATATTTTCATTTTTATTCTAGTAATGCGATTGGGAGAAAGTGGCTACACTGTTTTCCGTCTGCTGCACAAAGAAAATAGGTGGGTGTGGGTCACTGCATCTGCCCGGCTGGTTTACAAGAATGGACAACCAGATTGCATTATCGCCACACAAAGACCCATTCAGTAAGTATTTTGTCAGAAATTTATGCTAATCAAAACAAAATTGTTTGCATTAGGTTGTCAAACTCCTTTAAAAGTCTGAAAACTACGCTACTACTCGCATTAAGCTTGCACTTAGCCCAGCAATCACGCGTGTAATAATTTTTTACTTTGTTTTATTATCTTGTTTATTTGTTATAAACCAAGTGCATGTGAGATATCAATGGATAGTTAAAAACGATTAATTCCAACCAAATATTTTTAGGGATCAAGAAGGCGAAGAGCACATGAAAAAGCGCGGGAATGCGTTTCGTTTTGATTTTACTGGTCAAGCAATATTGTATGGAGAAGTTAATCCAATTGGCACTCGAGGTGGTCCAGAGAAAAACCCGCTTGAAGAAAGCGCCCCAGCAATTAAGAAACAACGATTGATTGGCCAAAGTGAACTTGACCGAACTTCGTTGTACGGAGCACAAGCCATGCAAAGCATGAATATATACATGGGAAATTTAAATGAAGAATTTCCAGACTCTTACAAAGGCCGCTCGGTGCTAGCCTCAGCCGGAGTTGTTCAAAATTTAATCAAGAATGAGCAAATAGGTGACCGCATGGGACCCATAGCTAATGAATCGAATGTCACATTTTACCCGATGGGCACAGACCTTTCTGCAGAACAGCAGCAGCAGTTCATAAAATCAACTTTTCAAAATCCAAACAATCATCCATCCCATGGCAGGTCATTTCAACAAAAGTGTGTAGAACCGGATCATAGCATGCAAACATCTCCTAGTTTTAGTATGGATAGCAATCATACCAGTTCTCGTAACATTTCTCCTATGCTGCTTCAATCGCCTGAAAGCAAGTCTGCGAGTCCAATTTCAATGCAACAAGAAAATCTACTCAAGCGTTCTTTTCCTGGAACAAATGATACAATATCTGGCCAAACACCAAGGCACATTTCTTCAAGGGTAAACAACGTTATTGCTGGTAAGGCAATGCCCGAAAGTAATATGGTCATGTCAAAAGAACAGCAACCATACTATAAACAACAAACACAGCAACAGCTACTGCGTAGCCAGTCACAAAGTGATCAGTTGCAACTCCAAATGCCACTACAAACACAGCAATTACCCCACCACTCGCAACAACTTCATCAACAGGTCCCACAATTGCGTCAACAGTCGCAACAACCTCATCAAGAATCGCCACCATTGCACCACCAATCGCAACAACCGTATCAACAGCCACTACAATTATCCAATGAGCCTCAACAACAGAACATTTTTTCTGGTCAACCTACGAACGTGCAACCAGTGGGCCAGAAGCAACAAACTAAAATGTATTTTCAAAATTCAAATAACGAATGTGTTGCATCAAGTACTGCAGGCAATCCAAAGTACATGCAAGATGTGAACAGCTTAAGGGAGCCGGTGCAACATTTTCAAAACAATTACATCAAACAAACACCTTCTGTTTTGCAAGCGATGACAATCGATTCCGTGGTTAGCATGAACCAGATGGTAAGTGCTATGTATATATCAAAATGTGGCTGTTTCTCCGACTTTGTCTGATCATGCTTAGCCTTTGTTTTGGGCTAAAAATGACATGTGTAATTTTTTTAAAATCGGACCTTGTTTAATCCCTGCACATAGATAGAATTCCCCAAAACAAAAAAAATTTGCCATAACCTGCTAACTATTGGGGCTAGAAACGCATTTTTCTACCAAATGATTAAAAAATTAATGTTTCTGTCTTCTCAAAAAAACTTTTTACTCTTAAAAGTGATGTAAGTGGCTAGCGATGCACTTAGCAAACTGCAGACTGTGACACTGTTTCGACCTATCAAGTCTCTTCAGGGCAGTTGGTAACCGATAAGAAGCTGGAGGCTCTTAATAAAGCCCTCCACTACAGTGGACCTAGTGAAGGTCCCACAGGTGTGACGGTCTAAGCTATGCTTTATAAAAAGCCTCTAGCTTCTTGTCGGTCACCAACTGCACTGAAGAGACCTGATAAGTCGAAACAGGTCACTGTCTGCAGTTAGCTAGCTTTTTACTCCACTTGTTGCAGAAAACTAGTCACATGCAAAAGTGTGTTTTTTTCAAATGACAAATTATGACTTAATTTATTAAAAATTATTTGGTGATAGTATTCTTGCACCTAAAAGTTTGCTCACTCAAAGTTTGAACTAGTTGTTATTGTAATTTAGTTAAACATTAAGGCATTCACTTTTAATTTGAAACGAAACAAGAAATTTTAATCTGTCAGTTTGCGTGCATGAACCAAACACTCTTCGTCACAAAATGATTTTCACTTTCGTTAGTTGGAAATTTTTGCTCAATCGTTTTGAACAACTGGCAGAATGCTTTGGCATTGGTTTTCTTTTCTGGAAGAAGTAAGAATTATCTTCTCTCTCTGCACTGTCATCAACCATCTTCTATCTCTTGACTTTAGCCAGTACTTGCAGATAATTTGGAGAGCTATTCCATTCCAAATTGGGATATACAGAAACCGTGCGTTCATTGGAAGCTTGGTGAAAAAATTCCAAGATGATTATCTAACGAAATTGGATAGCTCTGGTGTTTGATTTATAGATGGTGAGCAAGGCTTGCTGTAACCAAAACCAAATCTTTTAAAAGTTGGGGTTTCTCTTTGTGCCAAGAGCAACGGTTTAATCAAGAATTTTTTCTCTGTTGAAAGGATTTTATGAGAAAATAATGCAAGAGAAGTAAGCTCTTGGGAGAAATACCACGTGTGCGTTGACATTGCTTTAAGAACTGGCTTAGCAATAGATTGATTTGGGTAAGCAAATAACCGATGGAGCTTTATAACACTGTGTGCTGCTCCTTCTGGAAAAGGAGTATAATACCCTCAAGGGATGTATATTGTGATGAGAAAACAGACAAGCTTTTGTATCTTTTCTAGTTGGTCTCTGGCAAAAACTTTTTGTGGTACACTTTCTGTAAAATTTTTTTTCGAGCAGTGTCAGTTTAATGCAATAAATGATTTTTCGCAGCCACCGAGCTTCCTGAAAGGCGCTGGCTGTAAGAGTTTGATTACCATCTACAAACATTAAAGCGAACTGCATTACTTCTTCATAGTCTTCCTACAAATTGAAGTTGACATTCATTTCCACGGTTCCTTTATTGATGAGCAATCATTTGTAATCAACAAGAGAGTTGGCGAAACAATAATTAGTTGCATCATTTGCAGTCAAAAACTTGGGTTCTGACAAAATCTTGAGAAGATAGTTATTTGTTTTTTTTTCAAGATGTTTCAGTTTTCAAGCTATCCCAGAATTGGCTACGCATTATTTCACCAATGTGACGGCGACAAGCACACCACAACAAAAGCCGCTCTACCTTTTACTGAATAGTAATACAAGCTGCAGTTCTGTGGCCTGCATTAACAACCTTACTGTCAAATACCATTGCACGCATGCAGCTTGCACAGTTTCGGTCATTTAGCAACGGAAGGGTTTAAGATAACATTACTTCACCGGCTTGTTTTGATTGAGCTTTGGGCGTGCTGGAACTCCTAGAGGTTTGATCCTGTGTTCACTGGAAACCAATACAGGCGGCCTCTCAGCTTCAGATATATGCAATGTTAACGATGTCATAGGCTTTTATATCTATGCAAGTCGTGATAATATCTCAAGATTTCATTGTAAGTGACTATTACCCACAATGTGTACATATTAGAGTGCTATTTTGTTTTCTTCTGCACTCATCACAGCTACAGTCTGAAGCATTGATAGAATAGGCTATTACGTTACTTTGACCATGGTCGCTCCCAACAAAATCCGGTTTGATCCTAAGCCCGAAACGCATTGATGCAAATTGCAAAGCAATGTAACGACCCAATGTTCGGAAACTTTGGAGCAAACATGACTTGTCATGCTCATGCTTCAATTACCGAACGTAATGTAGCAGATTGTTCTGTGGAAGATATTTGGTTCCTTCAGATGTTGAAATAACCAAAGGAGATCTTAAAATGTTGTGAGGAACAATAATTGTGGTTTCAGTCTTTTTCACTCATTTGTGGGATTGCGAAGTTAAGGAACCTCGTTCAATTCGTGAGTCAGAGGCACCTTCAGAATTATTCAACTCTATCAGAAAAAGCTATTGGGAGTTTATTGTCGATATTTCTCTATCAGTGCAGCTTTCTTTTTATACTCCTCTCTTTCCTTCTTTTTTGGCATAGTTTTTCAGCTTTTGTCGTTGCCAAATCTCTTGTTTGATAGCTTGCAATTTCATCGGTCAGCATACTTTATATATAGCTAATATCTTCCTCAACTTTATTTTTATCATTCTCGTTATTCCCATTTTTTGATGCTTCAATCATAGTCAAAACACTTTTAGACCAAAATGGCATAGATGATCTTGAACTTTTGAGACCGCTTTACTGCTTCTTCTTCCCTGGGAATTTAGTTTATTAAGTTCTTGTACTCCTTCTGGAATGATTCAACTCTTTCTGCCACTTTCTTTTCTCCTATATGAACTACTGTCTTTTGGCGTTGTTGTAGTGGGTCAAAACTTTTTGTACTACATTGTTTGCCCAAAGCATAACCAACTTTTTTCTCTTTAATCTGTTCTTGTCGCGTTGCTTATCCATATGTGCAAGAAGGCATAGCAACACTTGCTGGTACGTGGGAAGTCTACGTCCATTTATTATGAGATTGAGTTGTCTGGCAAAGTGGGCAAACTAGAGGAGCGAGGAGTTGAAATTCTGGTGATGCTGGACATTTTTTAATTTAGTTAATGTTCAAAAAAATTTACAATCTTGTGGGCCTCAAAATACCTAGCTCACAAGATTAATTGATAAACACATTCAACATCTTCAACAAACCTAGCAAGGTTTCATCCTGTATCCATACGCTCAAATGCTTTATCTGGGATCTTATCTGTTTCTTATTTAATTGATTTACGTAGTACAATGATTAGGCTTACTTGTTATCAATCAGCTCAAAGTAGTTTTCCCAATATTGTTGAAATAGTTAAGTGGATACTGAAAATCTATGAAATTTGTGTGTTTCTTCTAATTTTTTAAGTTGAAAATGCTGCCATGACGCCAATGGTCGACAACTGCTATAAGTCGCTGATGGCATTACTGATTAAGGTGAGAGAGGTAATGGCCTTTTTTTTGAGATCAGCACCATTTCGGGCTACATCACACGATTTCCGGAGATCGTTTCCCGGAACAGTGGTGATCACCAAATAATTCCGTGGCTGGTGTGCCGCGAAATTTGATCAACTGGTTTCCTGTGCCGGCAGACAAAAGGTTTGGCGACCACTGATATACAGTCTTGCCTGCGTAAATTTTTTTCGACAGAGTCTGGCCCCTACAAAATCTAGGTATGTAAATGTGGCCCACAGCACTGAATGAGTTTGACACCCCTGCTTTATATCTATGCGGCGTATCCAATATCCACACCTTGTATGCGACGAACATGAAGTGAATCCGGTCACCTCCGTTAACGGAATCAAAACCGAATTTCGGAAACTGGATCTCTCCCTCTCTGGCGGAGAAGCTCTACTGTAGGCTAATATAATCAGATACAGGTGTCGTTGCTACCGCTATTGTTTTCAATACGTCTTCCCTTTTCTAACAAGCAATTCGCAAGTCTGGCCCGTACACAGATTACATTTCAACGCAGTACATTTTTTGTTCATTGCCAATGCTTTATTCGCAATCGGAGGCTTATTGGCTTAAAATAAATTCCTTTTGCTTTTAAACAGGATCAACCTTTAAGAAATACAAATCTTTCCCAACAAACAATTTTGCACCGCGGAAAGTCCATTCCAAACGAGTATGACGTTCCGCAGTTTGTCGGATCTCAAGACAACACGATTCGATTTGATTTGCAAAAAGTGGCTGCAGATTATCAAGTAATTTTTTGCTGTATTATCATGCCTAAAGAGGCTACAACATTTTTATGGTTCAAATTTAACTTTAGACATAATTTTGTGAGGTTTTAAAAAATTTTATGCTAAATTACTGACAAACCGAACTTGGTTTTGCTTTTTCAGACCACAGACCCTTTGTCAACAGTTCAGGAATACTTGCACAATCACCCAGCGCAAGCTGCAGCTATTGCAACTGGCATTGTACCGGAAAATTTGACTACAGAAACACACAAAGGTAGGTCAGCTGATACGAGCGTATTATTCAATCATTACGTATCTCTTTCTAGCGGTAATTAGTATTAGTACAAAAGTGAAGTTTATATGTTGTATAGCGTGTAAAAGTTTGCCTGCTATATACTCTACTAGTATCTATTCCTTTAGACTGCTACTTACTTCTTAACCAGACGTAGAAAGACACTCATAAAGAGGGAAATCAGGCAAAGGCCTAGATTCGCACCAATAGCCTAAGCCGAATGCACGACCCAAAGCTTCCATACTCCTTGAAAAGAGCTAGATAAAAAAGGTTTGAATGTTGATTCACCAGCCACATCTCGACAATAGCTACCTAGCAGGTTTTCAACTCGAACTCCCATATGCAGCATCATCCTATCGTCAGCTCTCTCGTACCCCATTAGACGGTTAGTTTTTAGAACTGGAAAGGCTTACTGGAGATCTTCTGTGAGCAATAAACACCATGAAACCTATCTCATTAAATTACGAAAAATTTGTCTAAAAACTTAGACAAATCTCCGGGAAAACTATTCCACGCGATTGTAAGCCTCGTACAACTCTGGAGTGAATATAGACCCTTTTTTGTAGTATAAGCTGTTCTAGACTATTCAACAATGACATTCTTTCTGTTAAAATGCCTTGCGCCAGACTTGTCGCTTAGCCATGCCATGCTACAATGTTAAACCCAGCTAAGTTGTCTACCAGCTTCTAATGAATGGCAAACCTTCACGCAAAGTCAAACTCCAACAACAATATGGGACGAAAGCGACCAACTTTCTCCAATTCAGAGCTTGAAGTAGCTATGAAAACCCTAAAGAACGGCAAGTTGCTCGCCAAGGTAATAGTATCTGCGTGAAGGTAATCGACCACTTTGGTTTTAACTCCGCAGCTAGCCATTAAAACTTTACATCATAACAAGAATCTGGGGTAATTTGAAAGGTGAGGAGATAATCTAATGTCGTCGCCATTTCCAAACTAGAAAAGAATCCTTGCCACCAAAAAGCTTTGAACCTATGACCCCCTAGTCACATATTTAAATCGTAAAAAAAGACCGATTTTCTACTGGCTCTTTGCCCGTATTAGACCCCCAAACCACCCCAGAATATACTGGTTAAACATCTGGAAAATCATGTACCGATCGAATTCTAAACGCACTCCATACAGAGTAGACAGATTTGAAAAGTGCCGCCGATGATACTGCTAACCATCGAAAGCTGACGGAAAAAGTTTCTGACGTAACAAAGGGCCATGACGTTATAAAGTCTATATATTTATTATTTCTATACCTTTCATTTCAGGCCTCTTGCCTTGTCATAGTCTCCTGCTAAATATGCTGGCCCTGTGTGGTAAGGATTTTTGCATGCAATGAAGTTTGTTGTGCCACCAAACGGTTACTGCTGCACCATTTCAGGTTGCTCATACCCAAGAAAAACTGGTAACCATTTATGATTGGCAGGTATTTACCCCAACACACATCTGAAAAACTAATACCAGCAGGGCTCAACGTCCCAGAGATGACTGACTTTTGCCATCTCCTTTATGGACCACATCCACAGAGGCTTTCATTTAGCCATCCGCCTCTTAATGGCTCTGCTTACATCACACGCCATAACATTGTGAGAAAGCAATATAAATCTATCAGTGCTACAAAATTGAGCATATGAGTACCAGAGAGAGACAGCGTCTCAATGTGGATGACGTGAAAAACTCAATCTCTTGCGAATTAAAGTGGGCAAATGTAAAAGCCAACCAAACAATGTGTGTGCGCTTCTTCGAAACATGCGCAAGTAGTGAAAAGTAAACATTACATTTCCTACTTGTATGCCCTCATTCGCTGCGTACTGTTTGTACAATTCTTTCAACATATGCTAAAGCACGATCTTGCAGAAGCAAATATGGCAGCTTGTGTGTGTGTGTGTGTGTGTGTGCTGAAAACTGGAGAGGTCAATGCTAACTGAGTTAGACTTTGTGTCATGGAAAGACACTACGAAGAAGAACAATTACTTTGACTAGGCTACTGTAAACTATTCTGTGTTCTAACGGCAGAGAAAGTGCCATGCTTTTATCTGTCATTTGATTAAAATAATTTAATCAAAATATTTTTATGTTACAGGTTTTATGCCGAGTTGCCAGTATGAACAACGACAGCAAATGGATTCTTCAACTCAAATTGGATCGGAATTTGCAGTAAGTTCAAGTTGGTGTCTAATTATAATTAAGACCAAGCAATGATTCTGTAAGCAAATCAGCCTTAAAGAATCAATTTTTACGTTTTTCCACCACCAATGCAAATTTGAAACAAAATTGCTTACTTTGTGAAGTTTTTGCCTACACGGCACAAGCGCACAAAAAGCGTCCGCCTCACAATCGTAAGACGTGAGTTTAATTCTCAATGCAGATCCGTATCAAATATAAAATGGGATTTACTCAGTTATAACTAAAATATGTCTTTGTGCAAAAAATTGGTGAAAGTTGCAATGCGTCGCAAAACTCGATATTTTATTTCGCTTACGTGGTTTTGCCTTTTCCATTCCTTCGTGGAAACATTTCATGTCAGCATGCTTACTCAGTATTGGTCGACAACTAATGCCGATAGACCTAGCTCAGTACGATAAAGTACTGCCTTGCAATTACGAGGTCGTAAGTCGAATGAATCAATTTTGTTGGGTTCCTGAAAAATCACTTTCAAGGCAATTTCCTTTGCTTGGTTGTGAGCTGGCGCGCAATCACGGTTTGTGTAAAAACAATAAATGGAAACTATTACGACAAAGTTGTTATGCGTCAGAAAAATTAGAGGGCGTTTTTATTCTAAAGATAGATTGATATGACCATTGGGAGTTCGTTTCTTTAGCCCTCCATTGCTACAGTGCTTGTGATGAATATGCCCTACACCAGGACTAAGCTCACTGAAAGTTCTGATGGTGGTGTAAACACAGGTTGTTTTCTGTACTGCCAAAACAATTATTCGTGATCAGAAAATCAAAATACTTAGTCTCAATGCTGCTAACAAATTATTTCTTTTGCGAATATATTTCTTTAAAACACTTTGTTTTTAGAGCTTCCCGCCGACCAATATGTCCAACTCAAGCAACGATTTATTTTCTTTCGGAGAGGTAAAGTATTTATACATTACAAAACACTCTGTCATTATGCAATCGCTTTTGCTGTTTTGTAAAAAAGTGAATGCATGTAAATATCTTCTGAACTGGTTAGTTCTCAGGTGTTTGAGAAAGCAGCAGTTATATGGTTTTCTTTACCTCACCAACTTCAGCGACATTAACTCAGCTGGCTTATGTCGCTTATGAATATATGGCTCGGCCAACAAGTTCTCGGACATTTTTCTCATGCAGGGCTTTTTTTGAGACACCATTCTTTTGTGTCCCGATGGCTCGATGTAAACAGAGGTTGTGAAATTTTTCCATTAATAGGATGTAGACTCGCCTTTTATTCTCTAAAATCCGATAGCCGAAGTTTTCTTTATTAAAACGTAGGACTTGTTGCTATGTGTTTTCTGTACAATTGCTATTGCAGATTTCTGAAGATGATTCCGCGTATCAAATTTCCAGCATATCTTCCAACAACTCTATGTCAGTTTCAAGTTTGCAGGATGGAGCAAGTCATATGAACGAACTGTTAGCAAAGCAACCAGCACCATTTTAAGGTCAGCAAGTACGACTGCGAGAAAATTTCACATCAGTATTAACAAGCTGTATCAATAGATAGAGCACATAATCTCCTCTATTAAAGTCACATTTTGAGGTTTATAGTTTCAAAACGCTTTTCATATCTTGAATAACTCTAGGTGCATCACTGGGAGGACTAGTTTGCTATTGGGCGCAGTCAGTATCAGATCTTAACAAGGGTTATTGTAAATTAGTTTTTATACAAAATAAAGAAATTTTTCCAATGCCGATCAAGTTATCACGTGATTAAAAACCTGGGTGCCACTTCTAGTGCGTCTGAAATGGCTTGAACTCCGATGACGCCACTGAACAGGTCAGCAGCCATTTTATTCGCTATGGATAGCATACGACTGAAGCCTAAATATTCTAGTTAGAATTTTCCAAAACTGGTTTAGGTGGTATACAATGAAACTTCTTTTATAGACTGACCAGAGTTGGACATAGTTGCAATGAACAAAGAATGGCCCACGAGACAAAGAATGGAACGTAGTCGTGGTATTGAAAAAGCATGACAATCCCGTTAATCGGTGGCCTTTGACTGAGCCTTTTCATAGCTCAACAGAGTTTGTACTTTATTTGCCATTTGGTGCTGGTTCGGTACAGACTTGCAAACAAGCGAAGAGAAGAGCTTTAAACTCCGCGGCTTCAATGCTTTAGCATATGTTGAAAGAATTGTACAAGATTTTTGTATATCTCTTTGTATCATTGTGAGTAAGCACGTCACACATATTTTTACTCCAGATGTGTTTTACTCAGCTACAACATCCATTTTCTTCGGGGGCAATTTCTACTAAAACTTTTAAAACACGTCAGGCGAGAGGTGAATCGTTTATCTTGACGAAGCAGCCTAAACGACCTTTGAAGTGACCAGATAATACTGTTATGCGCGCAGTGTACATAACATTGCAATCGTATTCGTAGAGCTTGATACCTCGACGAGTTTTAACTGCTACGGATTCTTCATGCCACCCTTTGCGACACCTGTTTTTAAATATACATACTGTAGTTGCATAGAACAAATAGTGTAGGCCATGTGGAAGTGTCCGGCTTCTTCCATGCTGTATCAAGGAAAGAGGTAACAACTAGTCTTCAAATATTTCACTCTGTTGTAATAAGTTGAATATGTAGGCTATATTATATTTAGCCCTTAACCAACAGGATAAAGGTGACCGACTTTTCTGGCCTAAGAATACCCAGTCCTGTCCTGGGAACACTTCAATGAAATATGATACGTATAGAGATCTCAAAAATCATACATTGATGGAAAATACTTGAAAAGAGATATGTATATGTTGCTAAGCAATGCTCATTTTTCATTTTACGTAAGGCCTACTCGACGTGATTTCACCCTTACTCAAAAAAGGGTTTGCTTGCGAATTTAGAACTGTTTTAACAATAGTTTTGCTGACTTCGTTTGATCCTTTTGTAATTTTGCTTCAGCTACCGAGTTTGCAAAATGCAGTACGTTTTTTGTTGCAATTTAAGATCTATTGAAATGTTACCGATTTTTTGCAGTATTGACATGCTAATGTATGTTTTACTTTTTATCATTCTGTAATTGTTATTAGGTGCATAAACTTGTGTAAGCACGACGGCATTTAACATTTTCTGTGTCTGAGTTGATGTAAGTTACAAAATCAATTAAATTAAAAATTTTCTGAATCAAAATTAACTGTAAACAAAAATAAAAACTTTCAATTGAAAACTGCGGCGATGTTTCGTTTCAGCAGTTGTTTTGAACGATCGAAAAAATAACGTCTGCATTGTACTATTATTTGATAACTAGTGTGCCTTTTGTATTTTCGCTTGAATTAGATTTTGGTGAAGATATTGAACGCATGTTTGATAACTTTAGCAATACAAAATTGAAATACGCAAGAAAGATACAAACAAAAGTTTGTAAATTTTACGCTTGCAGTTTCTCCGGTTTCAACAAGGGCGCTGTTTTATACAGGGTAGGGCGCAAGTTTCTATACATAGAAAAAAAACAGTTTGGACATTGTTTTTAATTCTTTGTATTTTTATTTGGACCATTTTATTTGTGCTGCTATATGATCGGCAATATTTTGAAAACACATTGCAGTACGTATTTCCCACTGTGGATGAACGCATATACATTTTCCTATGTATTGAAACTTATGCTCTATCCTGCAGTTATGGTATCCATTTCATTGCTTTTATTCCCGCCTCCGGATTACCGATCAATGTTTGCATGGGGTACGACCAAAGTGCGATACAGGAGATATTTGGCAAAGAGCTGCACATAAACTAATATAGGCTGTTACTGCTAGCGATTCCAATGACCTATTTTTGTGAAGCACGCATTTCAGTCGTGACAGCAACCAAGACACTTAATCACGGAGTAGGCTTGGCTTAAGGAACACACTACGAGTGTCACTGGTAACCATCACCTGTAGGTAGGATCATCTCCTTGCGAAGAAAGAAGCCTAGGGTACTCACTAACCACGCGTTATGGCCAGTTGTATAAAATTTTCATGCACTGAGCATGCGATACCTTATTTTTGCTGTAGCCTATTTATCTGCCACATTGTGAAGGCTCTTCGAGAAAATTATGCCTACCTTAATCCGGACAGCGACGCAAAAAAAGCTCTAAACTTGTGGTTTAAGCCATTCAGAAATTCGCGATTCAAGCTTAAGAACCACAAAAGATGAGAAATGCTGTTTAACTGCCGGTAACATTTTTAAACGCTTAATATTGCGCAACAGTGATAACTTTTTCATATAGGCGTGCTGTACTGGACAAAACCAACATTGTAGTAAAACAAAAAAACTGAAACAAATGCAAAGCTTTTGGTAAACTGGTTATAGTCTAAATTTATTCAACAATTTAGTTTGAGAAAGTGATTCTATAGACACGAGATTAACAACAATTTTAGCCAAGCTGCAATAAATTAGCTTGCTTGCTTTGGAAACACTGACACACAAAAAACGTTTCATTGAGCGCACACTGTTTTGCAAGTAGGCTATGCTCTTACGTGCCCAAAATATCTTCCAAACTATTGTGGCAACCTGGAGTTAAAAAGATTTTAATAAGCGTTGGAGATATCAATTAAATTGTTATTCAATCTTTACGGCATTGAACAAATGGTTGTTTCCTTTCGTTTCAGTAACCGACGCGATGGTGTAGTGGTTAGAGCGTCTGCTTCGCAGTCGGTAGACCTGGGGTTCATTCCCCTTGTCGAGTCATAACAAAAGACTTTAAAAAATGGTATCTATAGCTCCCCTGCTTGGCGCTCGGCATTTATGGGAGGTTGTGGAGAACAAGCCGGCAAGTTCGCTTGTTGTGTCCTTGGGCAAGGCACTTAACGGGATGCCCCCGCCTTTATGTGGAAGACAGGTGGCCCATAAACCTCGAAAAAGGCAACTCCCAAGCGAGTGCGGACTTCCCGTCCAAAGTATAGCGATACAATTCGCTTTCTCGTGAATGGAGGATAAAAATGGCAAATAAAACAATATTCGAATTCCTCTATTTCTCCGGTTTTTCATCGTCTTTGATATTTCCTTCTTTTGCGAACGCGAACAGACGATCAAAATATCTACCGTGCTACATAAAAAAGTCCATTTGAACTCCCAAACTAAAAATGCTTTGATAGCAAAATTATTTTGAAAATATTATCAGCAGTTTCCAAACTGTTTAGCGTCGCAGAGGTCTAGATTTGTGATGTGCCCGCTCTAAAACAAGAGGAGTAAAATTCTGGCTGAATGGGCAGTTGAAGCCCTCTCAATCCTCCCCCGTTGCGCCCTTGTCGACTTCTGATATGAGTTAACGCAGGAATCCAATCAATAGTCATTCAAATATTGATATGACGCTGTTAGGTAGAAAGGGGAGAAAGCAAAATTGTCATATCGGAGGAATAAAAGATATCGTTACATTACAAACGTGCTATTACAGGAACAGCCGCATGCGGCTTTTCAAGTCTTTGAATGCGGTTCTTTTGACTCGTGTTTTTGTGTGCAGTGATGTGGCGTAGGGTTGAGCAACCTATGGTGCAACACGTTCAGTATGTGGCAGGTGGAAGGGTGGAGATGCGTAATTTTTGGGTTTGAAAATGATGATCTCCAAAAAAGATCATTTACTTGGGCGAAAAATGTCAATTCAAACTTAGAATTGTGTAGAGCAGGGCCACTCAACTGGCGGACCGCGGTCCGAATCCGGTTCTTTCAAGTATTGAAAGTGGATCCTAAGTTCCAGGATGAAAAACAGCAGGTGCAGCCACGGGTTGCGAAAAAAGCCCATCGCCATTTTACCAAACTTTGTTGACTTGTTCACAGTACTAAGTTATTTTCAAACAAAAGAGCAAAAATTTTCGCGCCTGTGGCGCAACTGCACATTCTTAGCATTGACTAACGGCACCTTGAAAGGACTAACAAACAACACGATCAGCATGAAAAACAGGAGAAAACCTATTTCCCAGTGCTGAAGGGTCAGTAATGGGATGACGCGAGCCTCATGCTGTACTGCAAGATGGTGAAAAAACGTTCATCTTGCTTGCAGTGAGGCCTTCAATGTTCAGCTGCAAAACAGTGGGCCTTCGGAAGGTGTTGACAATGTGCCTCTGAAAAGAGCAGTTTTGATCCATATGCATCGCCTTGTTCTGAAAAGGACGTTTGGAGATTAGCGGGCCCAGGCTGAACATCTGGATGGGTAGGTGCCCTTTCGTATGAATAAGACGAAGCCTCCGATTGATCAGGTGCGGTGAAGCTCAAAGCCCAGACAATATCCCGCCAGATATATTCTGAAGCACTGCTGCCCCAAAAGTCTTACATAACTTCAAAAATTCTTCGCAGCCTGCATGGCCAACCAAATATTTCCCACAATATGGCGACTAACCACAGTTATTTCGGAACCAAAACCTGGCAAAGCAACTGATGGCTGAAAGTGCTTCCAGCTGTTGAGCGTTTCTTACAAGTTTTTCGAGCGGTTACCCTCGAGGCGTCTAGAACCTGTTTTTGATTCTCAACTTCCTTACAAACAAGCTGGCTTCAAGCATAGTCTATGCACAACCGATCAAGTGTTTAAACTAACCTATGACATTGAACACCGCTTTGAAGAAAACAATAAATCAAGCATTGTTTTGGCAGATCTTACTACCGCACACGATAGCCAACTGTATGGGGCGAGGGCCAAACACCCCACCGATGCCTTTGATTTGCAGTTACTTCTATAGATCAAGTTTTAAGAATTGGCTAGGAATAAAAAACGTGTTTTTTTTACAAAATTACCTGAATAAAATACAATAATTTATTTTTATATTTGATTTCGATGATTAGCATAGAGTGAGTACAAGTATTTTTCTGTATTTATTGATAATGATAGTTTATTTTTGTTATTGCAAGTCAAAAAATTTACTTGACCTCTGAAAATATTAAACTTATTCAGCTGGATCTTCGTTAAAATTAGTTGAGTAGCTCTGGTGTAGAGGCTCTTTTCAGGCTGGCCCTTATAATTTTTGGTTCTTTGGTACACCAAGTGTGGACTCCCCTGTACTAGGGGGTAATATTAACAGAAATCAAAGTTTTCAATCGTTTCATGAAACAGGTTTTGTGGCGAATCCAAATAATTAAATTTGTTTAAGTACGATACCGTACTTTCTATTTGACGGGGAAACGGTTTTTAAAATCGAGTGGTGAAAATAGGAAAAATGACTCGTTACCAGTGACTTAAGTCTTGGAAATATATAATGGCTATAGGCAACGCCCCATAATGCTCTTTTACTCGATTTCCTTTCAAAAAAACGTATTATTTATTTCGGAAGGGTACACTTATCTACATCTAGACTTATGCCATTACTAAGCACTATGCCCGCATCCAGAATTTTTGGTCTCAAAAATGGACCAACAGCTACGAAGCTATAGCGGGCCCAATATTTAATAGTTCATATAGCCTATGTAAGAACAAATCCATCACTTTAACGTCATCTCACAATTTTGAGATTGTGTTCCATGCGCTCAATGAAATAAATAGATAACAGTTTTGTGAAATTATTTTCTGTTTTAATTGCAAGCACGCCTATGCCGAAAATAGGGCAAGTACGACGTTACCATGGACTAGAGCATGGCCGTTAGAAACTTTCATATATCTAATTTAATGACATTGCAAGAAGCTATTGCAAGCTGTTACATTGTATACAGCTATCGCAAGATTTTAAGCACTGGCCCTCGGCCAACTCTCAAATGGTCAATGCGGCCCTCTGGCTAAAAAGTTTTACCCATCCGCGGACTAGAGAAACTTTAGGACAAGTAGCAGTTATGCGCCAACCTAAAAATGCTAATTACTCGTAGAATTTTATCTTCCATTTTGAAAATAATTGGCTGTCAACAAACGTCAAAGTTTTTATTGCTATTTTCAAAACCACATTTTGGGTAAAACTGGTTGAACCAAAATTAACCAACGACACTGTCTGGCACCGTGGTCTTACCTGCACGTTGCTCAAGCTTCTACCGGATAAGCACATAGTCTGGATGATCATGGAGCTTGTCCGGAATAGAAGCTTTGCGCTCACAACTGGTGACAGCAAGCAAAGCAGGTTGAGACGTTTGCGAAACGGCCTCCCACAGGGATCGGTCATGGCCCCTTCCTTGTGAACATCTGCATACGATCTGCCTTCCATGACTTCTCAGAATATGCATATGCTGATGACTTAGCATTGCTGTATGTTTCTCGAGATTGGAAGGCTGTGGAGGACACTCTTTAGCCAAGACATAACTACACTTTCAGCTTATCTCCTGACTTGGAGGCTAAAGCTCAGCAATACGAAAACGGTGACGGCGGACTTTCATCTTACCAACAGAGAGGCCAAACGTGAGCTTAAAGTTTACAACTGTGGCAACTTGTTTCCACCCTGTCCAGTCCCGACGTATCTTGGGGTAAAGCTGACAGATCGCTCACTTTCCGTCGCCATCTCGAGGCTTTGTGCAAAAAACTTTCCACCCAAATCGCGCTGATGAGGCAACCTGCGGGATCCGGATGGGGTGCAGGTGCCACGACATTGCGCATCTCTACTCTTTCCTTGGTCTACTCCACAGCGGAGTGCTGTGCACTAGTTTGGGTCGTAGTACGCATACTCGCCTCGTTGACAGTATTCGCAATGATGCTTTGCGCTTTGTCACTGGATGCTTGCGTTCTACACCAACGGAGGACTTGCCCGTCCTTGTAGGCATCCACTCAGCTGAACTCCGCCGATTAGGAGCAACACTCTCCTTAGCGAATCGTGCTATCCATGACCTCGACCGTGTACTGCACGGACAGTTGGTGGGCAGCAGGATGCTCACCGGGGGAAACTTGGATCAAGACGCCCATTTGTACCTGCTGCGTGAAAACTTTTAGATGGTTTGTCTGAACCGGACATGCGTGTGAAGCAGTGGACAAAGCATAGGGGAACGCGGACTACTTGGAGAGTACTTCAAGGGCCCGTGCTTTTATTCCCAGCATCAGTTCAAGGTCACTTGGAATGAGTCTGCCCTGAACATCTTGGGTAAGGTTTAATCGTCTACAGACTGGTGTAGGACGTTTTCACTCGTCCATGTACAAATAGGGTCTCGCTCTATTACCGAATAGCGAATGTGGCGCCACTGAACATACTGCAGATTGCGTCATATCTTCTTGTCTCATACGTCATGCACCAAAGAGCAACACGAGGTCTGCAGGTTTTGGATGACGCAACTCGATGTTGGTTTAGCACCACCACTGCCAGCATCTAATCTGGGCAGCGCAGCAGCCCGGGGTGGTAGAAGGATAGACCCTCGGCCCTGATTGAGTTTGGGTGCCCAGCGGGCAATGCCGGCTAGTATCAAATAATTTTTTTTCTAGGATTAATTTCCTTTTCTAGCTTCTTAATCACTATAAATCGGCTCGCAAATATTAAACGACTGTCCTTTCGGGATATGCTTAAAAGATTACACTGTTCAACAAAATTTTGGTATCAGTTCAGGTAAACATTGATTTAGGGTAATTTGGGGTCGCTGATTTCAAATCTGCTGTCAGATTTACTCTATCACGTCAGGATTTTAAGATACCGTTGACTGGTGGGGTACTTCATGCTACCTTTCATATCGCTCTTCCTAGGCTAACTTTTGTATCATCTTGCTTTTATCCACCGGTCATTTTTTGGAATGCTATTTATTGAAATGTACTCTATTGTAGGTGCTAAGTTCAAAGGATATATTAGTTACAAGGCCTAAATTGCATTTTACTATACTAGTTGCTACCACAGAAAATATGTCAAGTCGCAGAAGAAAATGCAAAAATGATCCAGATAACTTCTGTTACATCTGTGGACAGTACACTCCTCCTGTGCACCACAGAAAGCTCATCCCAAAAGTGAAGACTGCTTACAAATTTTACTTTGGGTGCGAAGTCGGAGACCAGGACAAGAGCTGGTCCCCTCATATAAGCTGCAATGCTTGCAACACACAATTACTGCGGTTGCTAGCTGGAAAGAAGAAAATGCCATTTGGTATTCCGATGGTTTGGCGAGAACAAGCTGATCACACCACCGATTGTTACTTCTGCCTAACGGATATAAAGGGATTTTCCAGAAAGAACAAGTCAAAAATTAAATATCCTGACTGCAGATCGGCAATGAAGCCAGTTCCACACAGCAGTGAGGTTCCCATTCCATCACCACCTCCAACTGGTGCCTTGGATGAAGATGCTTCGTCTTCTCAATCTCAAAGTTCAAGTGAAACTTCTAAAAGTGAAATGTGTATAGACGAGATTGAGCCACATGACCCAATTTTGATCAACCAGCATATGTTGAATGATCTGGTGAGAGATTTGGTTTTGCCAAAAAACAAAGCAGAGCTTTTAAGCTCACGGTTAAAACAATGGAATCTTCTTAAAATCGGCACCAAGATCACCTTTCCTCGCCAACGACAAGATGAGCTGTCGTCGTTTTTTACCAACAAAAACACGCTGTGCTTTTGCAACAACGTCTCTGCCCTGATGGAGTCACTGGGTTACCAACATGTTTCTGATCAGTGGAGGCTTTTTATTGATGCTAGTAAAACTAGTCTTAAAGCTGTTCTTCTTTACAACAGTAACACAAAGCCTTCTTTACCGCTGGCATATGCTGTCAATATGAAAGAGAGTTATGAATCAATGAAGATTCTTTTAGAAGCAATTGAATACTCCAAGTATTCTTGGAAAGTTTGTGGAGATTTGAAGGTGATTTCCTTACTGCTCGGCTTGCAGCTTGGCTACACCAAACATATGTGTTTTTTATGCCTTTGAGACAGTCGCGATGACAGTAACCACTACAGTAGAACTGTTTGGCCTCCACGGAAAGAGCTTGCAGTTGGTAGATATAACGTGAAGCATACACCCCCCATTAATCCGCAAGAAGTATACTTACCACCACTTCATATAAAGCTCGGACTTATGAAAAATTTTGTCAAAGCAATGGATCAGCATGGAAAAGGCTTCCAGTACTTGCTGGAAAAATTTGGCTCTAGGAAAAGTGATGCCAAGTTAAAAGCAGGTGTTTTTGTTGGACCAGACATTAGAAATCTCATGAAAAATGAAAATTTCGACCAACGTCTGAACAGCCTGAAGCTCTGCGCTTGGAAATCATTCAAGCAAGTAGTACACAACTTTCTCGGATGCAAAAAAAGTGAGAACTATGCCCATATCGTGCAAGAGATGTTGATCGCATATCAGAAGTTAGGGTGTCGTATGTCGTTGAAGATACATTTCTTGCACTCACACCTGGACTTTTTTCCTGACAATTTAGGAGATGTGAGTGACGAACAAGGTGAAAGGTTTTATCAAGACATTTCAGTCATTGAAACTCGTTACCAGGGAAAGCTAAATGATAGGATGATGGGTGACTATTGCTGGTACCTGCGGAGGGAAAGTGACGCCCCACATAAACGCAAAGCAGGAAGACAAAAACATTTTTAAACGATAGTAGTACAGTTGGCTACTCTTGCCAATACAGTAAATTAAGTGTTTTCAGTGTCTTGTTACCACTGTTTGACAAAAATCCGCTAAAATATACGCATATAAAAAATTTTACCATTCGCCATAATGCATGTATTTTTGCTAATAGCATAGACCACAGCATAGATCTTAAAAGTCTGACGTGATGGAAAAAAACGGACGACAGATTCGAACTCAGCGGCCCAAATATACCCAGGAACAGATGAAAAACTTTCAGATACCAGGAAAAAATTTTTTTTTGTTGAACAGTGTTATTTGCCTAGCTAAAAGATATACCAATACTATAGAATGAATGACCTTGCTCTTTATAAAACGGATAAACTTGTAAATTCTTTATTAATTACAATTTCCAATTAACTGCAATGTTTTTTTTTATGGCGACTGGAAAAGAAAAAAGAAGCTAAGATATATTTTCATAAAACTGTTGTCACGAACTTGCCACGGGTTTTGTGTTTAGAAAAACTATCTTTTTTGGTGTTATTTTTCAATTTTTTTCTGGAGCTGTGGAATTAAAAAAATTGAAGTTGTTAAGTTCAGTTCTTTGCTTATTTTCCAATCACCAAGTCAATGCACAATAACACATAAACAACAAATATTGGAAGTAAAGGAAAAAAACGCAGCACGACGAAAATGCAAGTGAAAAGTAAGATTTATGAAAAAGTAGTAGACAGGCTTAACATACTGTCGCGCAACATGAGTTAAAATCACAAAAAATAAAATATACCAAGTAGTCAGCAAAAAATATAAAAATAGTAATAAGAGTAAAGGTATTGGTAAACTATCCCACATTATCGAACCCATAAATAAACCTTTTAGGTTTGGCACGAGGACGTCACCCAAACAAAAAAGCATCCCTCCTCCCTGACGCTGTCCCGATGATACAGTAGTTGAATGTGTGAGTGGCAATAAGCGAACAAAGCCAGCAATCGCCTAATTTGTTTCGATAAAAACGCTTTATGAACTATGAAAATCTGTCAAAAGCTTTTTGTCACTTGTATGCTGTGATAGGCTGTCGGCAACGAGGTCGAGTGAGCCGTAGCACCGGTTATAACGACAATGATCGCGCGTTGAAACGCTGCGATGGCCAGGTTGCTGTACAGTAGATTTGGAAAATGCACTTTATGGCAATTTACCCTGCTTGAAGTGAAAATTAACTGTAACAGAAACTATGAATTGGGTCTGAACATAAAGATGTTCTTCACATTTATTCATTTATTTGCATTTGCCTTGTAAGGCCTGCTGGTCATCACAGCGAACCGTCAACATCGACTGGTTTCTTCGTGCGCTAGCCAGCAATATTTTCAAAACGAAGGGCCAAACAAATTGCCTTCCGTGAACCAAAAAATAACAGAAGACAAATTCAAGCGAAAGTAGACACCAATTTTAAGTCAAGAAAATATCGTAGCTTCAGCAGGTGTTCCAGGCTTTAGAAACTCAATTTGACATGGAACGCATTTTGGACACTAATTCCAAAGGTATAATTATTATCCGCTTATGACGTCATTCTGAGGTGGCTCAGCGCGTTCGAAATGCGGTTGAAGCGAAAAACGGAGCGTTTTTCATAACTTGGTAACAGAACATGATAAAAAGACAAAATTGGTGTCAATATGCTTTCAAGGGTCGATTTTCTTCATCCTATTTAAGGGGGTTCATTTCCGTATTTTCATTACAAAACGAGTTAAATTGAAAAACCAAAAATTTACTTTTTTGGCATACTATCATAAAGATTATATATTAAGGAAAGTGTGATTCATCGATAACTGAGATCTAACTCTCGATTAAGACGTTAGCCTCTACGAAAATCAGTTAATATATCACCAGCATAAGGCAGCATCAGTAAAAACTGACTTTAGGTCGGATAAGGCTAAGACGGTGTTTCTGGCTAGAAAATCTCGTAATAACAAGCCGGGTTCACGCCCCCAAATAAGTGGTGTGATCTGTGGGTTCGAACCCACCCAAAGTCAGTTTTTACCAATGCTGCCTTGTGGCGGTGATGTATTGACTAACTTTCATTGAGGCTAAAATCATAAATTAAGATTAGATCTCAGTTCTCGATGGACCACTCTTTCATCACCCTAATTTCAGATACTAGTGAATGAGTGGCGGTTGTTGCAAGTGCATTACATTGAGCAGAATTGCATATTTATCCTGCATTGTGCTAGTAAACTAAGGAAACAAAAATTTGAGCAAGGGTAGTGATCTGGCAAAAACAGAAGTGCTGACGAAGACGAAATTGATCGAGATTCAACCTTTTTGCAAAGCTCAACAGCGGGTGGGAGCCAGTATGTGAAGCTCAAGACAATTAAATTAAGTTAGTGAAAGTAGCATGCTCGCAGGATAATAACTATTCGCTTACGGCCTGATCAATTCATAACGTGTGGAGGCGATGCAATCGCTACTTCGTCATCTACGATATTTCGTAAGGGAGAAAACGAGAGCATTGTAGCAAGTTAAAATGCAGTCAAGTGAATGCAATTTTTAACAACTAAGCTGCGACGATAATCTAATGAGAACAAATGTTTTCTCGCTTAGTTAATGAGCATGTAAGCATATTGAAAACAAAAACTGCAATTAAATCATTCCCGGTCTTTAAACCCAGTTAAAACTTTGTCTGTCGAAAGCGAGCTTTTGTGCGATACCATCGAAAAAGATGCTTCCAGTGGTGTTTCGCTTATGATTTATTCAGTGACGGCTTCGGCTGTAAACACGGGAAAAATCTGGCTTGAACAAACGTTTGAAACACTTCGTCAATGAACATGTCATATCACTGATTAAAGAAATTCGGAAGTCGGTTTTTAATGCTTCTTTTCCCGGCCTTTCTTTCTTACTATCTTTAATCATTTGAAATGTCAGTAGGATCAAGTCCTCGCAGACGATTACTTTTATGACGATTCGATGGAGAAAACTTAATAAAATTTGTAATACGCATTGACATTACCCACTAAATCAATCAAGATTAAATACGGAATTAATTGAAATCTGAGGATGGCTGGTTAACGACCGAAATCGATTTTGATTAATATTTTAGTACATTTTTGACAGATTCAGTGAGCAATGTCAATGCCTATTACAAATTTTATTACTTTTTCTCTGATCTGCGAGGGCTTGATTCTACTGACATTTTAAATGATTAAAGATAGTAAGAAAGAAAGGGCCGGAAAAGATGCAAGAGGGTGCAAGCTTAGCTTGGCAAAATCAAACATACTAAAAAACCATCAGTGGTATGCCTTCGTGTAATAAATTGCTCGAAGTTTTTGTCACATGTTTGACTGTATTTTATCGCAACGGTAGAAGTGGATGAGTCGCTAAGCAAAAGGTAGCTACACAATGACGAATAAAGATTTTCAATTTGATTTGCCGTGCTCGTTGGCGTCAGCCTGCTCTAAGGCTATGAAACGCCACTCCAAATGGTTCTTGTTTGTTTCACTTTAAACTTTACAAGGTTACAGTTGCAGACAAGTCAAAATTATTAGGTTGATTTCCTTCACGTTCCTTCTTTTCTAATAATTAATTTCAGCGAAATTTGCTTCTTGTATACCAGGAGACTAAAGTGTTTGATCTGATTTTTAGGTAGTTCGAAGACCATGTATTCAAATGGCTTTCTCCGCAAAATTATGCGCTGAGTTTTTTTGCCAATTCTCTTTTACACTTCCTTGAAGGTTCCTCTTCCTGGGGGGGCTGCAGCTCTGTAACCTCTACTTTGTTGCTTACAGCTGTTGATACTCATGTTTAATTAACCCATATTCTGCTAGCGTCAGTTTAAACTGACACCTGCCTATTTTAAGCTATATCTACCCGTTTGCTTTTTTGATATGATTAATGAGTTTCACATTGCCCTTGAATGTACAGTGAACCCTCGTTTACCGCGGGGGATACGTTCCAAAAATAACCCGCGATAGATGAAATCCGCGAAGTAGTCAACTTTATTTTTTACTGTTATTTTACAATGCAATACTGTACTGCAGAATGAAACAAAAAACAAAACCTCTTTTCAGGCCCAAAATGTGTTTAAGAAACAGAAATATTAACGTATATATCAACTTTTTTCACTTTTTTCAACTTTTAGGCCCCGGACTTAGTTTAGGCCCCACGAGTGTGAAGTTTTACGCTATGCATTATTCTAACACCGCTCGCTAATTGTTGGTCAACAACAGCACGGAAGACACTTGATACGTTGAAATAATGTTACGGTCTCCAGTTACGCTCAACGTAAATCACTGACCTCGTATATGAATTTACAATTTTCACATTCCGTTATGTCGTCATAATTTGAGTTATTCGCAAACTATATGATTGGTATCAATCAACAATCGCGACCCCCAAAACGAGTAAATTTTCGGTTTTTAATTAACTTTTGTGATGAAAATACGGCAATAATACCCCTTTATTAAGATGTAGAAAATCGTTCCTCCTCCGCATTTTTTCAACGATTTGGTCTTTCTATCATGTTCTGTTGGCAAGTAATGAAAAACAATCCCTTTTTCGCTCCAATTGCATTTCGAACTCGCGGTGCCGACTCAAAATGTCGTCATCATGGAAAAATAACTACAGCTTTGAAATCAGTGTCTAAAATGCGTTCATATACATGTTGAATTTCACAAAAAAATTACACCCAATTACAAAGTTTTAGTCCACTGGTAAAAGCACATTGCACTGCACTAATGTGGTGTGCATTTTAAATCAAGTACTAAATGATCAATATGGGGAGCGTATGACTTGACACGTTCTATATGTAAAATATCAGTTTTCCAAGAAGTTGACCAGGTTTGATCAATGTCAGAGTCAAAAGTACAAGATTTTACTGCATTAAGCAGATTTTTGATATTTTCAGCTGTCTTAATAGCCCAATTAACCCACTCAGATTTTAATCGACGGTTACACGAGATGTGCAATTGATTAAAATTTGAGTTTTGAGAAAGATCAGATTTGAAAGTGTCTTTGGAAGATACGCTTCCATGGATATGCATACAGCCACCCGAGGTCGCATTTAAAGCTAGACATCCTGCTTCGTAACTGCTTTCGGCAGATGGAATTAAACCAAGCAAAACTCTGTCAGCCA
The DNA here is from genome assembly GCA_963675345.1 of Trididemnum clinides. Classification (NCBI taxonomy): domain Eukaryota; kingdom Metazoa; phylum Chordata; class Ascidiacea; order Aplousobranchia; family Didemnidae; genus Trididemnum; species Trididemnum clinides. Next base: position 5,795,223 of record OY776300.1, read on the forward strand.
CGCCAACAGGAGTAACCTGCAATCACATAAGACTTTATTAAAGGAAACCTACACCACGAATTAAAAATTAGTTCCGCCATGGGTCGGTGCCGTTTGGGGCTATCAATAAAGAAAAGACAACATTCTAAAACTTATGTAACCCACATTTTACAGAAAATCTAAGCCGTCACGACTACTGATGCGAATTTATGGACAAGTTTTAAAAATTATTTGATATTTTTAAACATCACTTTGATTTTGTCCTTAAGATCAAAAACATAAATTTTCACTTCAAAATACTAAATTTCAGAACATTTCAATTATCACTGCATATCTCTCTTCAAATATACGTGCTACACCATACCTTCTACATTACATTTCATCCTCTATTGGTTGCTGCTGCTGTTTATCATATTCTTTTATCACACAATTGAAACTATCCTTGGTCCCAAAGTAAGTCTTTGGTTGGAAATACAGCCGCTAATATCAATCAAAATTAGAGCTCGACCGATATATCGGTCGATATCAGTAGCAAGCCGATATATCGTATCGGTTATCTATCACCGATAAATATCGGATAAGCTATTAAAGCTTAAGTTAATTGAAATTAAGGCAAACTATTAGGAATTTTTTTGTAAACTGCAATTGAATTAATTCTGTACTGTGACTTGTGTTTGTAAGAGTGGTTCTTTGGAGCTGGGTTAAGCTGTTGAAACTTATTTAATTGAAATTAGTGACGAAATTGCCAAACTGCTGTGAATTTTTTGTGAATAATACTGTACTGTGACTTTTGTACACTAATAGTGTTTCTTTGGAGAGGGATTAGTGAAGTTTTTTAGTATCGAGTTAATTGAAATTACTCAAATTAGTGACAAAATATCATAGGTAAAATGTCGGTTATCGGTATCGGTATCGGCATAAATATTTTGAAAATATCGGTATCGGCCTGAAAAAGTTGTATCGGTCGAGCTCTAATCAAAATCATCGATTTCTCAACACACACTAAACTTAACCAATGATGAACAGTGCAGCTTACCCAGTAAAAAAGTATTAATTAATTATCTGTAGAGGCCTCTGACAAATGTAAACAATAACAATTATGCCTTGGTGACAAAATTATTTCATCAGCTGCAGATGTAGCCGTAAAAAACATAACATTCAACCAACGTAAGAAATTCGCATTATATACTGTTACAGCCAAGGCTGCCAAAGCTTCGGTTATACCCCCAAATATAGGTTTTTCATACTTTGCTGGGGTTCTAGGGTTGTTTTTCAACAACATATTAAAATCCTGGGTTTTTTGATTGTGTTAATCTTTAAACATTTCATTGCTGTAAGCGTATTTACATAAGCCTGCCGGCTTTTTTGTACCACACTCGTAATGTTTTGAATTCATTGAGTAAAAGATATGTTTTGCGCTCGAATGTTAGCTAAGGGGTTACAGTGAGTGAACTATCTTTCTGGTATTTTTCAAGAAAAACATTTCGTTCTATATGGTGTTAATATCACCTAAGCAATTGCTAATGCTTCATAAACTTCAGATTTGTCGTGCAGAAATGCACAAGTACATTATCATCAAGTCTTTACTTTTCCTGGTTATTTAATCCTATATCAGGGAATTAACTAAGGTACCGTACGGAATTACGATATGGTATGGTTAGATTTTGAAGAAAAGTACGGTATTTTCTAGCATACTGCCGTACGATACGGAAATACAATATTACTTTTTCTGTACCGTACAGTACTCTTCCCGGAGGCCCAATCTAAGTCTCCAAAAGGCTTGCTTTGTTGTAATCAAAAATCACACAAAGTTCCAACTTCACAGCTGTAACAAAGCTGCATTATTATAGCGTAAAATTCAAATTAATTGCTACAAGTTTGACCATACTTAAGTCAATTGACCATAGAACTTCCTTGATCTCTGCATTTTATGACGTAACAGACATGTTTTGAAGTACGATAACTCTGTAGAATTTTCTAGGAGATTCGTTCTTTGATAGAACAATTGGGTTTGGCAATAATACAGTAATCATGTAAGTCTTTGTTTTCTTAGAAATCGCTAAAATTAACTTATGAACCATCTACAATTTAACGTTTTGTATATACAGAGCGTTGTTATCACTATTACTAATTCTAGATTCTAGGCCGTAGATTATTCCAGGGGGAGTTGTATTATTTTAGATTGTAGATTTTAATTTCGAGTGAGATTCCAGTGGGATACCGGGGTAGTGCTAAGATTTATTCAACAGTAAATAGTTTTATTCAACAGGATTTAGTTATCCCAAGAGTGAGTGATTAACTATTGCCAGAATTCGGAAGTACCCAGTGCGGTACTTAGCCTCTCTATTTCCGTAGCCTCTCTTTTCTGCTGACATTTATCTCAGAGCACATTTGCTGTTGCGTAAAAACAAAAATACAGCAAAATAACTGGTACAGAAAGGTATGGTATCACAGCACGGAAAAAATTCTGTATTGCACTATTACGTATAGCACGGAAATTCCGGTACCATACCTTTTTGAAAGTGCGGAGTACGGAAAACCATTCAGTACAATACATTGTCGTACATTTATCATTGCTTGATACTACTTCAAACTTGAAAAAACGCAAAAGCTTAGCCGTAAAACTTTGCTTTTTATGGCTGGGTGGACTGATCATACTCTTAACACAAAGGTGTCTAGAGTGTCTCTGAGTAAACAGCGTTCTGGACCTTGCTTCTATGAGGTAAGTTGTAAATTGCCTTCACCCTAAAAACATAACAGCTTGGTATATAGGTTGTTTCTGAAGCGCAGGTGAATGAAAATATTTGCTTCACAAGTCGGTTTATGCATGCATATAACCTTATACTCTGATCGGTATTTTGCATGTGTTTGGTCGGACTGGTTCATCACGACAAAGAAACCACTTGCCTCCGCTACCTGTCTGCCATAAAGGTGGAGGTGTTCTGTTAAGTGTTTATCTGAAAGAAACATGAAACGGACTTGCCAGCGTTTTCTCAACACTGCCCATTCGTGATGAGTGTCAAGCAGGGAAGTTGTAAACGTCATTTTTAAGGTTTTTGTTATGACTCTACAAGGAAATTGGAGGACAGGGGGGAAACCTATCATACCGTTTTTCAATTCCTACACTCTGTAAACAAATGCCACTTGACGCTAGTTCCAGTATTTCAAAATGAACACGAAGTTTTGTCTTGCACTGCAGTGTAAATAAACGACGAGGTTGTTGTTGTTTACCCGACCCTTTCCGACGGATGAGGGCATGGCGGAAGACCATGGAGCCCCAAAAGCCGGGCAACTCCCCAGGGTCTGGACCAGAGGTCGTAAAGAGACAGAGAGTCGCCAAAGAGTGAGCGGCGCAAAGAGTCCGTAGCTGGACAGTGCAGAAAGAGATGAGAGTCCTTTCAGTTAGTTTGTTGTTATTTTCTTGAAGACCGATCTCGTTCGCACTAGATTACTGAGCAGGTGGTAGACAGCCGAAGTTTAGAATCTTTATCCAATCTTTCCATGAACTAACGTAGTCAGCTTCCTTGTCGTGGGTGTTAGAAACTGGCAATGACCAGGTCAATGACCTCAATAAAAACAGCAAGCAGCTCCAAAGTGATGAAAAAATAAACCCTCAATTCCGAAGAGCAGCCAACGTTAGTCAAGCTAGAACTGATCCACTTGTTTTGAAATGTTCTTTTGAAAGCACTTTTTTATTTACATTAACTGCTTATTTCGTTAGCAAAAAAAGTTTGTTGCTAGTCACAGGGGCAAAGCTTTGATTACTTTTGGTCTGCTATAGAGCGCGATCGACAAGATTCTTCGAGTTCAACCACAAATAGGAGATAGGCCTATTTACATTAAAAGATTGAATGATGAAATAAACTCCGGCTTCGGTTCCAGCCATTTCTGTGATCTTCGGCTCTGGGCAGGAGTTCAGAGTGACTTTGGCCTGAAGCAGAAGTGATGTATGCTAGGTTACTCCAAACAATTCATGCTTTTGTTAAAAAAAAAATTATCCTGCTTTACAACTTTTAATATGTGTATATGACTTTTCACTGCTAGCCGTCTATTACGTTGTATTTTCTATTTTTTTCGCCCAATCACTAGTCAGAAGTCATTATTTTTTTCTTAGTCCAATCACCATTTAGTAGTCAATTATAATAATTTAGACGTAAGTTACGGCCTCCGACCGCAGTTGACATTTTATGATCGTAACTTCCGGTCTTTGGCCAAAATTTTGTCTCTGGCGCATCACTAAAAAATGGTGGCTTACTCGTTTTGCTAAATGGCAGCCAACATCAAATTTATCGGAACAAGTGCAAAATTTTCCCGAGTTAGTTAAGAACATTAGAACAGTTGAGATACCATGGTTGCGGGTTCGAATCTCAGCTGGCAGGGCATTAAAAGAAAGGCAGTGTACACTGAAGGGGCAGGCCTGGTAGGTAAATGTACGGGGCAGTGTACACTGGGAGTGTAAAATAGCCACTGCCCAAGTGCATAAATTTCCCCACATGGGGAAATTTATGCACTCGATCCAATTTATCTTTGCACCATCCACAAGCAGGTTACAAGTTTTTTCTAATAATTCACGTCGGGCAACAAGTTAGATCTAATTCTACTGTTTGAGTTCACAAATAATAGTGACTATATGTGGAGATAACAAAAAAAGTAACTGCCAAGAAAAGAAGAAAAGTTTTAAAAGCACTATTTCATGTCTTATTTAACAAAAGAATGCGTCAGCTAAAGTATGCAAGGAAAGTTTTAAAAGCACTATCGCCTGTCTTATGTAAGAAAAAAATGCGTCAAAGTAGGCTACAGCTTATAGTGCACATCATGGTATAAAAAATACCTTCCACAGCATTGCAAGCGTACAGAGATAAAATGGTACAAGCAGCGATGGTGAGCTGCGGCTCTGCAAGCCTCCGTACTTTTAGGAGTAAGCGCAAACGTATACCTGCTTGACAACGCAACACTAATCTTTACCAAGATAGAGAAATTCGTCTTGTTTATTTACACAGATTTGATTGATAACCTTCATTATATGATTATTAGTTTTATGTTTCAACACGTTTATGTTACCATTTAAATTGGCCAACGATGCATTTCAAAGAACAAAATTAAACTAGTCTGATGATAGTGAACGCAGCGCACTATTCTGGTTTCTAACTGGTTTTTAATTGCAACGTGTACATTTGACAAGTGCGAAATCAACTCTCTTCTTTTTAACTTGAAAAAAAATTGAATTTGAGTATTGATTGTCTATTTGCTCTAAGTATTTTCAACTAATTTTTGTTACTAGGTTTTTTGTAAATCTGGGGTTTTGAAAGACCAAGATCTGGGGTTTTGGGAGACCTAGATCTGGGGTTTTTACAAAAATCTCATTGGCAACCCTGGTTACAGCAGTTAAAATCAGATATTACATAAAGCCTCTTACCTTCCGATTATCTCCTTCGTAAATCCGACATCGATTTGCTACCTTGTTGTCCAATAGATTTCGTTGTAAAGCTTCTACCGCATATTTATTCCAATCACAGGCATGTACAAACTTTGCTTTGGCATGAACCAATAGTGGAAGAGTAAAATATCCAATTCCTATTAACAGCAAAACTGTAACTGAAAATCCTTGTTACAAAGTTTCTACTTTACGTATATCGCACACGAGTTTTGAAACATGAATTTTTTTTCTGAAAACGAGTATACGCAGCAAATTACCTTAAATAAAATGTCAAGTTTTTTGTGTTTTAGTAGATCGAGCAATGTCACCACATTTTTAAAACTTAAAAAAGAGTTAAAATTAATTCCATCGAATACCTGCAAACATGTCAACCACCACTTCATTACTGCAATTTAGCATGGACATTCGTATTTTTTCTGTAATATTTCCAGAAGAAAACATGCATTTGCTCATATCGAAGGTGTATCTATCAAAACAAGCAGACTTCAATTAACAAACAATGTAAATAAATACTCACGATACCAACAGTTAGAATCACTATCGATAATAGTCCCACCAATGTCTCTGACTCTCTGCTTACTCAAAATCTTTTCCCAACACCAATCGATTTTTTGTAAGACCATCACAAGCTGTAATGAGCAAATTAATCAAAAATATGCAATAGCATCAATCACACATACCTGATTTTATTATCAATATGAGTAACGATAGTACTTTCACCAAGAAGCATTTCCACAGTGGGTGTTCTTTTACCGTTTGGTAAAATTTTTCCATGCACTGCAATTCTTTTAACTTTAAATGCGCTTGCAATACAATCCATCAGCTTTTTTTGGTCTGCCAAACAAAAATATCTCACCTAAATCTAGATATTGCGTCCACTTTCTTACTTTTACAGACTTCACACATAAAAATAAAGTAAATGAGCAGCATAATTATTGATTGTTTCTTCAAATTAGCGTATCTCCGAAACTATTTGCCGAGCTACTCTTCAGAAGAATATGTCAGAACGGAATTGACAGTACCAAACAAGACTTTTATAGCAGAGAGAAAACAGATTTGATGAGAGATAGTTAAAACTGATTGGCCAAAAAAGTCCAATAATTCTGGTCCAATTACAACATTTGTTCTGGTATAAAAGCATTGTTCACTTCTTCCATTTCTTTTCTGATGACTTCACCTATTCTAGTCAAACGAAAAGCTTCAGAAATTTGATACTTTGGGCAAACTTTAAATTTGGGGTCACAAACCAAATTTCCAACCTTAAAATATCATAAGGCTCCCAGCTTTCGTAATCCCTTGAAATCAAAGCATGTGTTAGCCACCTTATGACGTTTTAAACTTACCAAGAAGTTCTCACTCCCACAATTATAACCATGAATAAAATCGATGAAAATGATTCAAGCCACATCATACATTACAAAATACACAATATCAATGTGCAACGTGTGTAGCGTCACTACGTAATGTGCATGCATTATGTATTAAGTAATGAATAATGTGACTTGATTTTTTTAAAATTTTACTCATTGTTGAAAATGTTAATGGGTTGGCTATGAGTCCATAGAATCCCTTAAATAGGAGATCACCTTAACTGCTACCATTGTGGTAATAGGTAAGCCTTTATATCTTAGATTTATTAACCATATTTTCATTACGGTGCTTTTACTTTCCAAAACTACCAATCAATTGGTGCTGCAAGTCTAGATTCTGAGTTGATAGAAAATTATATTTAAAAAAACGGATTTTTTGATCTACAACAGACTTCTGATTTCAGAAGGAACTTTTATCTGCATTCCATTTTATGACTAAAAATTGGTTGCAAGTTGATGTATGTCTGAGAGTCACCCTGTCACACAAAGTGTAAAGTTGTTTAAAACAAAAAACTTTTAAAAAACCAACAAGTGACTAGTGCAAGATAAACCACTAAGGGAGTCACGAGGTAGGCTTAAAAAAATGGCATAATGCCCAAGGCTTATTTGTAGTTTTTCTTAAAGAAACCTTAAATAATTATTGTATATTTCATTGAAAATCAAAACCAAGGCAAGAATCATTTTTACGCAATTGTCATACATTGAAGTAACAAACGTAAAAACTCAATCGGGACGTTTTGTGAAGTACACTGATGACGTTCCATCGGGATTATGTCCATTTTATGTTCTAATAAACAGCACAACTACCTCTACACGTTTTTAACACGTAACGTAAGCATTCCTTTTTTTTAACCCTTGCAGCAGTCAAGTTCTCTGTAGTAACACAATGCGCAACATGCAAACAAGGTATGCATAATACTTGGATAAGATTTCAGTGCTTCAATAAATTTATTTTTGCTAAATACGAATATCAAATTGTTAAACCAAAAGACAGTTGGTCTGCCTGGGTTAGGAACACAAGTTTTAGTTTTATTTAGCAAAACCAACGATATTGGAGAATTAGTTAATGTTTACAACGTATTCTTCATCACATTTTATACTGTATCTTGCATTTTTAGACTTGCAGAACAGAAACAGTGGTGGTTAGAAGGAGCAATTGTTTTGGCTTGCTTTGGCGTTTTCAAGTTTCAATAATTTGCAAGGAAAAGCTCAGAATTACTTTAAAAAAGTTGACTGTTTGCTAAAAAAAAGTGCCTTAGTTTGTGCACTGTGGTAAGTGGTAACTACCAGAAAAGCAATTTATTGTATAAGCCAGAGGTGCAAAAATTTTTTTGGAATTTAGTAGCGCGTAGAAAATGTTGGTAGTACGCACATGAATGGACTTTGCCACCCAATGCAAATCCCATTCGTGCAGGCTAACTTTTTGGTCGCGCGGCGCGAGCGCGCAACCGTATTTTTGCACCCCTGGTATAAGCGTATAAGAGTATATTTTGCTGTGTAAAAAATAAAGACGTAAAAGATTCAAACATGAAAAAGTTCAAAGACTGAAAGATGTTTTTAACTAAATTTTTTTGCTGATATAAACTGATTATTCCTGAGAGTTTTTATACAGACGTTACTTTAGCATAAAAACAATGTCGAACAAGTGAATGTGTTTTCCCATTTAACTCAAAAAAGTGCAAATTTGTGAAAACACATCCAGCAGATTTGTGGTTAAAATGCAGCGATGCAAAAAAAAGTACGGCAGATGTGATAACTTTTTTGTTTGTTAAAATTTGTAAAAATTTGCAAGCAAAATTTTCAATTAATTGTTTAATGTATGAAAGATAGCAAAGAGGAATTTAAGTTTATTATTTCCCCAGTTTTAACCAACATTTTTTTTAAACATTGCAACGTCTTACATAAACATCACAGAGTCGTGATGCAACAGCAAGTGACAACAACACAATCAACGTGTGAAGCATCACCAAGTTCCTTTTGCATTGCAAATTATCTCTCATGTTGAACTCAGTTCAGCACAAAAAACACATTTTTTTAAGGGAATGGTTCAGTTTTTGTAAATTACAAACGAATAACTTTACCACAATTGCCAGCTATGAAAATTGGGGTTAAAAAAAGCACTTTAACAAATTATAATTTTGAGCCCCCACAAAAAATGTTTTTTTTTTACTTAAAATGTGGAAGAGAGCTATGTCTTGTGATAGCTTAACAGTTATGATTAAGAGGCCCAAAAATGTGAAGAAGAAATATGAACTCTAGTTTCAATCTCCTTGAAAATGTTTTATGTCAAAATTTAGCCTTGTTTTATGTTAATTGCTGGAAAAGTGATTGGTAATACATTAGAATATGGCTATAACCACTTTTATAGAAAATTGCAAAACAAAATTGCCATTGTAGATAAATTACTATATACCATTTAAGTTCATAATGCACCTGAATGGTTTCGACATTACTGGGGTTCTTCAGTGATACGTATTCAACCAGCAGAAAACCGGACCTTTGAGGTGCTGACCTTATAGCTGTGGTAAGTACCACTATACCACCTGGCTGGATGCCATTGTTAAAGTTAGACCTACTTGTTAAGTGAGTGACCGATTTTTGGCTTTGCTACTTATGGAGCGCATAGAATCCACTATGCTGTGTAACTCCACAACGGCATCTCAGGACTAAAACTTAAAAATAGTGAATGTAGATGCAATGCAATTTGATTTCATACCTATTGGAACAACAGACACATTGTTAGTTGTGAAAGGAATGCAAAAATATAAAAGAACAAAATGTTGTATATGTGTGTAGTGGATATTGAAAAGGCATTTGGTAGAGTTTCAAGAACGGTAATGAACAGGGTGATGAAAAAGAAATGTTTACCAGAAGTAACTGTAAGAGCAGTGACGAGCCTCTATCACTGGGCAAAGATGAAAGTTAGAGTGAAATCAGATTCATCAGAATAATTTTTGATGTAAGTTGGTGTAAGTCAAGGATCTGGATTGCAGCCCCTGATTTTTGCATGTGCACTGGATATAGTCAAGGAGAATGCAAGAGAAAGCTTGATGAATAAAATTGTTTATGTAAATGACTAAGCTTCAATGAGTGAAAGCATGAAGAATTTGAGAGATAAGTTTTTAAAGTAGAAAGAGGCGTTTGATAGCAAAGAGCTGAAGACAAATGTGGTAAATGGGTGTGTGGAAGATGTGCAAAAAATGAAGATTGTCTTCAATTTGGGCAAAAGGCTTTGTTTAGAAGAGACGTATTGACAAAATGAAAAGAATTGTGGAACCAGATGAAGAGTTCTCATTTCATGACAAGGTGGATCCAGTAGAGTTTCATTGCTTGGGAAGCAGATTGAATGCTAGTAATGGAAGTGAAGCAGCGGTGACAGCAACAACAATTGGATGGATAAAGTTTAGGGAATGTGGGAAACTGCTTCATGAAGAAAACTTTCAATGAAAACAAAAGGAATTTTATCAAAGTTGTCCAAGGTCAGCGATGTTGTATGGTAGCATGACACTGTGCTTGAGGAAGAGTGAAAAACAATGATTTTGAGAACTGAAAAAACAATGACAGCAAGGTGTGGAACTAATTTAATCGAGAAAAGGACAAAAGAGTTGTCCCATACTTATGAATTTGCTGTTTTGGGAAGAAAGTTTGGACAGCATAGCCAAGGCAAAAGGAATGCAATAGTATGAAAATGTTTTGAAGAGGGATAATGGTGATGCCATAAGAACGTTAGACTTTGAAGTGGTTGGAAAAAATGGGTGTGGTGAAACTGGTGATCAAAGATGACATGGATAAGCAGATGGTAAAACACATTGGACTAAAAGAGAAAGATGTCATTGCCAGACCGAAGTGGCACAACGCTGTTTTTATAAACTTTTCAAGATCATGAGGTAAATCTGGCCACCTCTGATAATAGAAACAAAACTGCATTTAAAACATTACATCTTTTGCTCATTCCAAAATTGTCTTTTGATTTAACATGTATTATCAAACTAGTTCTACCCAAAGAAAAACCACTAAGCTTGCAAAACTCACAGAAAATATTTTCGCCACAACATCTAACTAAATAATGATGTTATGCTGTTTTCTTGCAACCAGGACTAAATTCCAAAAAATTACTTCATTTGCTTTTGTGCTTGGTTTGTGAAATCAATTGACAAGGCTATGTTGAAATTGTTATCTGCAATCAATAACATTTAAAAATCGAATTTGCTCCTTTCAAGTTGCAGCTTGAATCATTAAATACTTTTTAATTTTTGATCAAAAAGTTACATGTGATCGCAAAATCCTATTGTTTTGTAGTTTACATCAGAGAATTAACTAGTTTACTTATTTTACACTTTAAGCAGCTTTTGTGGTTTGCAGGCAGTTTCCTGTTTGTGTCATAGTTGCAGTAACCCACCTGACATTGCATTATTTCATAATATTTATATCACTTATATCATAATGTTTATATCACTATGTCGGCATCATTTTTCTCTTATTTACATGCACTGCTAACCTGATATTCTGAAAAACTTTCAAATAACTCCACTAACGTTGTACAATTTAAGAGAGCACATTTACGTTAATTTATTTAACTGAAATCACCAGGTCTTGCCATTGCCGATCTGAAACCAGCAGGTCACTTGTTTGTGTACTTTAGGCTGAATTGGTCTTGCAAATTAATATACCATCAAAGTATTACATTACAGTTTTGCCAACATGCTAAGAAATTCTAAAAATTCTGCTTCTACATTTGTACGAATGTCGTTTGGACTTGTTTTTATGTCACCTGCGTAATTCTGTGACGTGCACATGACTCAAGTCCATATTATAAAAAATGTAGCAAGATAATAAAAAACAACTCGCAAATAGTCTTAATTGAATTAAACAATATCATTTGTGGCAGAGATGATCGTCTGGACAAATGATTTTCAACTTGTGAGCCATGGCCTAGTACAATTGTTGTTTGGACTTGTTTTTATGTCACTTTTGTAGTTCTTTGACGTGCACGTAACTCAAGTCCATATTATAAAAAATGCAGCAAAATAAATATAAAATAACTTGCAAGTAGTCTTAACTGAATCAAACAATAACATTATTTATGGTAGAGATGATCGCCTAGACCAATGATTTTCAATTGGTGACTCATGGCCAACTACTGGGTATTTTATTCAGCCTATACTCTAAATAAAATTTGAAATTTTTTCATTTATTTTACTTGGACAACACCCCACATACCTAAAATTTGGACAATTTTTCTTTATAATTTCTTGGAGGTTACTTCTGAAATTGAGAAAAAATATATATCACTGGGCCACAGGCCTCCATCTAGTCTAAAAATGTGCCACATGCCAAAACATGACCTACACAAACAATGCTGATATTAACAAACAAAATATGTCAAGGAACAAATAAAGAGTGACATTATACACAAAGTGTGGTTATAGGCAGACATCAAAGTTCCTAAAAAATGAAAATTTTGCAAAAGTTGGGGGAAACACATTGGTAGAGGCAAATTCACACTATAACTAAAACCATTACAGACGAATTCTACTATACATAAAGGCATGAAAATGATATAGCAGTAAATTACTGATGTATTACCATTGCATGACCATTATGCCAGTCGTTCAGCTGCCCTTGAAAAAATATTGGACAAAGAACGTGTGAACAGAATCAGGACAAACACCATTGCTAGCTTATCCCATACATAGAACAAATAGCAGTATATGAAATGTCCTTATTCACTACCTCAAAATAAATCACTTAGACTGATGTGACGGTTTGTTTAGCAACACACACAAATTTCTGTCTGACAATTTTTGTTCAATTGCTTGCAATTCTGCAGCTGAGCTAGCAATTATGCATGTATCGAATTCTTAGAAGGATGAGTGTAGTGAAGTCTAATAAACATACCAATTTGCTTCCAAAATTCTTGAGAAAAAGTTGACATCGGAAGTAATAGCAAGTCTCCATGTTTGACAAATCTTTTTGGAAATGTATCCAAGTATGATTGTTCCCAGGGTAAGTTGCTTTCAGCAAATAAATTTGATATTGTCTTATTTAATTCCTGCAATTAGAAAACTATTCAATTTTTCTATGTTGGTAAAAGGCTCAAGTTACTAAATGCAGAGAACTGAGCAGTATCAAAGTAAAAAGTACAAGCTTAGGTTAGCCCACTTAATGTTCCTTAAAGCAACTTGCATGACAAGAGAGTGAAAAGTAAAAGCTAGATTTCCATTTCTCACAAAATTAACCTCAATGCCATTCTAATTGCTAGACCTGTTAATATGTAACCACTAACCTTCAACAGGTAGCCTACTTTAGTTTGTTGATCAACATTGGTATATTATTTTAACAGCAAATTCTTAATTGGCAACACTACAATATGGAATTTTATGGAAATATAGAAAAAACACCAACTAAATGACGAAAATCAAAATGCAGAATATTAAGAAAACGTTTACTGCAACTCAACTTAATTACCTAATTTTATTCATTAAGTGGCTATACTTTTAGTTTCTATCTACTTCAATACTTTTGTAGTTGTAGTATTTCCAAGGATAGTAATTCCTTTTTCAGAGTAAGTATTCGTATTTTTATAATTTTATGTTTAATATGAATTTCTGAATTCTTGTAACATCCACAATTTTTTACATATTTCTGTCAATCTACATATTCATATTTTAGTGTCATCTTTCTTCATTTCATCAGCCATACTGTGGACCTCATTTGTTCACAGTATGGTGCAGTGGATAGAGCTTTACACTTATAATTAAGACTGTGTGTAAAGTGCTCAAAGCATTGTGTTGCATGCAGCATAGCAGCCGGAAATCAGCATTTGCATTAAAGTTCATGTTTCTGGCTTAAAGCAGATTTGCTTTCCTACACATGTCTACAATGCGCATGACATCAATTAACTCTAACCTTGTATAAAGCAGATGTTGCACATCACATAAATCTATTAGAACTACTGCTGCAGCCCCGAAAACCACACTATAGCAATATAAATTGCACTGCACACCACTCAGCAGTGTTACAATTTAATGTAGAGCAATAAATTTGCAGACTTGGTGCTAACACAGTTACTTACTTTTGCTACTCTCTTGTTCATTATCAACAAGTACATTGAAAAATTAGACTATCTGAATCTTGGCATGCAGAGCTGTAGACCAGTAAAGTAAATATTGTATGGCAAAATTACATCGACAGTCAATAAAGAAGATCTGCAGCAATATTGTTAGCTACCCACTGCAATACATAACAACATATAATTTCTATTTTGACTAGCCTTCAAAAGAATAAACACAATTACTTTGTCTACTACCAATTGGTTAACCAATTTCTTTCGGAAATGGTCAACAGTATATCTACAATGTATGCCTATATTTATATTCATTCTTGTCTACTAGTACATAGAAAGTGTAACAGCCTAACCACAATAAACAGACTCTTCTACGTATTGATTTATTAGTGCCTGATTTATACTGAGCTGAATGCTGTAAGGACTGACTACTTTTAATTTATTACTGTATTTAGCATTACTTGCTCGGTAGTGCACAGGGTTGCCACTTTTGACTGAGCTAAAATATCTACAGTAGATTCACTTTAAAATATGGCTGGAAATACAGATTTATCAATAAAATAACTTAGGACAGGGGTCTCCAAACTTTTTCCACGAAGAGCCACATTGCTGACACTTTAAAGCTCCATTGCCCAAAAGCAATGAAATGTAGCTATGAAGTAACAGTCAGTACTGTTGAAGCTCTTGTTGCAGGGGTTCTTAATCGGGGGTAAATTTTGTTAGCAAAAAATTCACACTTTCACCTACTACAATAGGCATTTGTAGAAGTGAACATAAAAAAAAATTGATGGGTATATTTTACTTTTGAAATTTACCAATGGGTAAATGAGGGGAGAATAAAGGTTGAAAATCCCTGTTTTTTGTGTTGCCCTAATAAGGGGTGATCTCGAAAAGAAAAGGTCATCACCAGTCCCACAGTCACCAATTATGCTTTATGCTACTCACGATCAATTTGAGTGAATGCAAGTGACTAGGAGCATTGACAAAAAGGTCCAGGGGGTACCTTTGGTTCCAGGCGCAGAAATTTTTAGGGGGCCTGGATTTTTGAAAATGTCGTGCGCAATCCTAACAATAATTTGGGCCTAAGCTTTCCATTTTTTCTGTTAACAAATGCATAACCTATATAGTAATTTTCGTGACATAATGACTAATGTTTTCTTCATTTTGGCCACAAAAAAGTTGCATAAATACTCCTTTTTAAAAAAATTTGGAGTCCCCAAAATAGTTCCTGGCCCTGTGGCTAGAAACATAAAATCTGGTTCCAGTAACTCTTAAAGCGCATAACTTTCTAAATACAACATAATTTTAAGCCCCAAGCCCTTAAATCTTAAACCTAGATTTCCCATTTGGATTAATCAATTTGCTTAGGGCCAGGTTTTACAAAATCATTTCACATCAATTCTGTTATGTTTTGTTATCTCTAATGAACATGAAGACTGCATTTTTCTTACTGATTGCTTGTGACCGATAATGACACATTGCATGTTATTCACATTTTGTTTTTTGACTTACTTTCAGCCTTATATTATTCCATAGATATAGTATTATAACTGTGCTTGATTTATTATCCCACATGTAGAAATTTGATTATTTGAATAATAAAGTAGCCAGACAGCAATGTCTTATTCGTATCAGAGTGGAGCTAAAAAAAGAAAAAACAGCGTAGAAAAAATGGCAATTTTTGAGCAATTATGCCAAACAGTCATCCATTTGTAACTGGATAAAACCTGGCAACTTCAGTTTAATAGATCTTTGTTAAATAATTTTCTCCTACTTTTTTTCTAGCAAAATCTTTGATAAGATCCTTATGGTCAAGCTTACATAATACATCCACCTCTAAACATAATACAGATAAGGCATGCAGCCTGCCTTGTTGCATGGATGTTTTGATGGGATTCTTTATCATTTTCAACCGAGAAAATAAACACTCAGCTGAGCAATTTGTTACCATTAATATTAAAAACATGCAAAGTGCAATGTTTACATTTGAAAAGGCACATCCAATATTATTTTCTATTATCATGTTTCAAAGTTCAGCATGTGTGAATCTTGTTTTTATATTTTCTGTTGCACTAAACTCATGTCACACATATAAATGAAATTGTTGAAGTTCAGCTGAGAAATTACTGTTGAAGTTTTCTGGGTAAGTGTCAATCAACTGCTGACAGCACTCCGAATATTTTTCAATGCTTGTAGATGATGCAGTCTCATTCTATGGCACATCACTCAGAAACGAAAATCTCTTCATTTTGTATATCTCACCTCTTCTTTTGATTTCAGTAGTAAGTTTTCAACAATTGTGTAGAAGGTTTTGATACAAAAATTATCTCTGGTATTCAGATATATACTTGTACTTCTGGTGCATTTCCATCATTGGGAACCTTCGTTCTGACATGTCTACGAGTTGTAGCTGCCTTGTAAGTGACGTCTGGTAATATTTCCTATGCATTTTTTTCATATTTTTCAAATTCATCTGGTGGGGAGCAAAGCTGATCAGCTAATGATGCACACAGATCTGCACATGTTTTCGAGTTCATGCCTCCTTTTGTAGAACATTGCTCACTCTGTAAAAATTTTGCAAAATACCGTAAAACGGGGTGACATTGATCAATTTTCCACTTAAAAGTTAATGAACTCTTTACTCCCAAGGTCTAGGCTTTTTGCCAATGGCTCAATGGAACACTCTAAATTTCCTCAATCCCACCACGTTACGATGATTTAAATCGTAATAGTAACTAAGGATATATTTTGCATTAAAGTTGTGATCAATGTCACCCCGCTGTCGGGGTGACATTGATCACCCCTGAGACTCCAACCTGTAGCCCATGCTAAGCGAACAACTGGTCAATGTTTTCCTTTGCTAGGGTGAGATTGATCAGAGATCTTTATTACGATAGAATTTTTTTTATAATTTTAAGGGACTCACATAAACAAACTCATTATATGATTATATACAAGGTTTTTTCATTATCGAGAGTTTTGGGGAAAGCAAGTTTTCTGGCTTTCCAAGAAAACAACTGGGAAAGATGATGACATTATATTTGACTCTTTCCAATTGGGCAAGGGTTGTTTAATATATTTTTATGAGAGATTTTAGCGGTAGATAGGTATCAAGTTCTTCGCTATAAGAGCTTTTGTAGCCCCGTGAACCAATTTTTCTTTTGTAAATTTTGGGCATTTTAAGTAGGTTAACTGATAAATTTATTAACTATAAATACACACCTGTAAAATTTAGAATTTCACTGTCATTAAAACAAAAAATCTCGGAATTAAAAACAATAATCCTATACGGAGTTAATCAGTGAGTCATCTTAGAATAAAACGCAAAACAACACACACGTTGGTTACAATACAAATCACGTGACTACGGTTGCTGATGCCATAGTCCAACAGTTATAACGTCTCGCATGACTGCCTAACACTTCTCCTGCAAAGACTGAGCTGGTTGAAAGAGTTTCCAGCCCAGCATTAACCGCTAGATATGTACTATTGCAATTGATCAATGTCACCCCGCTGATCAATGTCACCCCGTTTTACGGTACCTTTCCAAAAATTTAGCCTAAAACTAAATTCAATCTCTTACATGTTATCTGCAATATTTTTTGCTTCTCTTATAACATCTCCTTTTTGTGTCTGGTCTTCAGCTATATATTCTAATACTTCTAAAATTTCATGGAAAGATTTGAAAATTCCCACTATTGCCATAGTATGTGCCTCCCATTGTGTATCAGAGAGGGATTTTAGGACATTTATATTTTGGCAGTGGCTATTTCGCCGTCGACGGCAATTTGCCCTTGGAATCTATTTTGCCGTAATCATTCACGTGTGTTTATATAGCTGTATTTGCTATAATTACGCCAGTGACACTGTAGTGTAGTGGATAGAGCGCTGGTCTTGAGATACCATGGTTGTGGGTTCGAATCTCAGCTGGCAGGGCATTAAAAGAAAGGCAGTGTACACCGAAGGGGCAGGCCCGGTATGTAAATGTATGGGGCAGTGTACACTGGAAGGGAGTGTACAGGGTGGGGGTGCAAAATTTTTTTAATTGGTTTTTAAAATTGACCAATCAGAAACGACCAAAAGTCACATGTTTAGTATGTCATTTAGATTGACCAATCACAAATAACTCACAGCAAAATAGTCTCTGAGGGTAAATTGCCGTCGACGGCAAAATAGCCACTGCCTTATATTTTTAATATGATCTTTAAAAATTTTCCGTCGACTGTTAGAAGCTGAAAAAAATGAATAAAGTAATTGTACTGTTGAAGAGAAATATACAGTCTCTTGGTAACAGTCAGCAGCTTTTTGGCAAACAAAATTTAGTCAATGAGCAGTACAGGCCCAGGGCACTTATGTAAACTATTTGTTTGCCTCTAAAATTTGTTGCTGCATCCCTTTATAACCACCACACATGTGGGCTACATTTAGAAAAATCTAGCCAGCAATCTTCACGTAAGTGTTGTAACACTTGGATTGCCAAATTTTTACTGGTGTGACTTTCTAATTTCAGAAAAGTTAAAAAGCGTTCAATTAGCTTTCCATCTTTTTAAGTAAAGAAGTATTACACAAAGCTTATCGATATGTGGTAGGTCTGGTGTTGAATCAACTGATCAAGTAAAATAACCTTAAAGATATAACTTCATCAATAATGAACTCCTCGACCTTTTGCGCTATTTGTTGAATAAGTTCTTCGCAGGTCGTTTTTGATAAATATGAAGAATTTGCTTTGTCAGAATTTCCATGTTTTGAAATGTGGCTTGAGAAAAATAGATCAAATTGGCTTAGGAGTTCAAGCATCCTTAAAAAATTTCTATTTTGCAAAGATCCAAACATTTCTTTGGTTCCTCTAAATGCCAAGCACCGTTTAGCTAACCTACAAATAAGAGCTATAACACACCTTAAAACATGTTTCCAATAATCACATTCTTCCTGAATTTGCTTCTCTGACAGACTTCATTCCCACACCTTGTCTGTGAGTTAAATATGTTAGCAAAGAATCTTGGTGAGCAGCGCTATTATCATGGTTATCAATTGCAATTGTATTCCGCCAGTCACTGAACCCTTCTTTCATAACAAATTTCGAATAATTTCTAGGAGCAAACAGTTTACAAACAAAACAATAAACTGATTCTTCAATGGTGAATACAGTAACCAGTCTTTTTTGTATTTCTCACCATTAACTTTTGCTCCCATATAAAGTGTCTGTGAACAATACCATAGTGCTTTGTCAGAATCAAAATTTGTGCAAGATTTACCAAATGGATAGGGTTACCATACGTCCCGCTTTTTGAGGCCTTGTCCCGCTTTTTTGATCGCAAATCCCGCTTTTCGCTTCAGTGAAACACAACGGATTTAACCAAATTTATGGACATTTCAATGAATTTTCCAGCAAGAGCGGGATGGTGAGATGCGGTTGCAGGCTTGATTGTGGAGGCAAGGGCACTGATCTAAAAACACAGACGAAAATTGGGGTGATCTCCAAAAAAACAAAAAAAAAAAAAAAGGTCAACGCCTGGTCGGCTGCAAAATATTTTCACTTCTGGGCTTGAAAATGACACAGATCGTGTAACTAACAGCCGATGACTTTTTTTTTTTTGGAGATCACCCCAATTTTCGTCCTTGGTTTCAGATCTACCTCGCCAATCAAGCCTGCAACCGCATCTCACTGTCCCGCTTTTGATAAAAAAAACGTTGGAGGGGCCATAAATTTCGTCTCGTGAAAATTCGTCATCCAATGTCCCGATTTTTGCTTTACAAAATATGGTAACCCTACAAATGGACCATGTGGTGTTGACAGTCACTGGGTCCATAACTAAGCCAATAAGCCACATTATTAGAAGAGAAATCAAGCCTCAACCCTGGGTCTTTAGCTAGATTGTAGTTTTCTTTATTTAAAGAAAGCATCATTTCATTATCATTATTATCAACAGTAACTTGAGCCCAAGTATGTATAGTTAAGTTACTACGATCGATCAGCATTTGCTGTAGAGGTATTCCAATCATGATAATTTTCCAGCAAAGTGAGACATGTGCTAGGTTTAGATGAACCTGCTTGGGACGCCTCAGTATTTTTAATGTCATCAATTTTTGATTCTTAAGTGAGTGCATCTATTTCCAAATTTACTGATTGCTTTTGATCTAGAATCGATCTGCACATCATGTTGTGAAACTTGTGTGAAGAAATTAGTCAACTTTGCAGTCTTGGGCTATAATTCTAGAATCTTCTTTTGCTTCTCCTGGGATAATTTTCGTTTTTAGGTAACACTTAATTGAAGCCATTGCATTTTGGATTTTAAGGTCTATTAAACAGCGAAGCGCCTGCAGCGACATTAGAAGCAACAGTAACGAAATATGTTGGAGCATTCTCAACTGGAAAAGCCAAAGTGACAGCTGAGCAAAGTTTGTTTAACACTTCTTGGAAAGCATCATCCGCGTCTTTAGTCCATTCAATTGCCTTCTTTGAATATCTATGAGGAGGAAGCAATGCAAAAATAGGTCTAATAATTTCGGAACAATTGGGAATAAACTTTTTGTAAAATGCAATCATATCAATTACCGTATTTGCCGGTGTATAAGTCGACCTTTTTCGATCAAAAATCGACCTAAAAAAATCGACCTCGACTTATACACCGAGTCATGAAATTCAACTTTGTATTCATCGCTTCAAATGTGATGGTAATTACTACACTTCACAAAAAGTTATATGCCAGTAAAAGCAGAATAATGTGGTTGCCCTTACAAGGGCAGATATTGCGTTCACTGCCCTTAAAAGAACACATTATGTGTTCTCGTACGTGGAAGTCGCTCAATACTTCGTTCGGCATCTCGTTGTGCGTGATTACCGTATGTCTGCTAGAAAAAAGTACCGTACTGGGTATTGGGCGAATGCGTGACTCATCGCCTAAACTCCAACAACAGCAGTATCTCATTGGTTAGGGGAGAGCGGGGTAAAACGGGACGCGGGGCAAAACGGGACTTAGCGATTATTTCTTGAGTATTAACTCCTGAGCTCCAAATTAAATATATTTGGTAGGTTACCACAATATCTATTTTTTAGGAAAACGGCGTGACTGCAGATAAAACAGTAATGGCGGTGCTAAGCAGAACATATAAGTTAGTGTGTTGATACAATTTTTTCCAGCAAATAAATTAGTCTCAAAATAAACTGTTGCCTGTTTTCACGTCACCGCTAATTCCAAATGTCAGATAATTTATTACTTTCGGGAACAAGACGTAATTCGATGGTAGAACTTTTCGTAACAAAATTTTAAGGGGGTTTAAACTAGACTACTATCTTGGGGCATTGCGGGACACTGTTATTGGGGCATAATGGGACAGTTTCTGTTGTTTTAATTTTGGGAAAGTGCTTACTGAGGTTTACTTCTAGCGCAGAGCAACTTAGTTTATGTCAGTGTTATTATGTAGGCCTGTAGGGGTGCTTTTCATAAGTAGAATACAAAAATCAAACCTATCATGATTCTGTGAATGTAGTGACCTAGGTCTAGTGTTTGGGGCCTGTAAAAAAGCCGTGTGTATATCTACTAATTGCTAGCTTTAAAGTTAATTAGGCACTAAAGTTTTAAATTTGTTGAGGTTAGGGTTGACTTCGCAGAGTTAAATGAGGGTCGGGGGCCCAAGAATAGTAGCAAAAGGTAATCTAAACGGTTTATCTAGACCTTTCTCATAACCATACCTTTACTCAATCTATTGATATTCAACTTTTCTGCTAAAATGCAAAAATAAACCAAAGTAATTCAGTGCCTACCGATACTCAACTGGGACTTGACGGGACAACTTAAGAAAAAGCCGTCACCGGTTATGGAGTAATGGACCAATTTGAATGATAAATAAAACTATTTCCTGATCCCCTAACTGTAGTATTAATGAGGTTTAGAGTTGACAAGGAGTTGGGGTGAGGGTTAGGGGTCAGGAAATAGTTTTTTCGTTTGTAACCGGTGACGGCTTCTTCTTTTAAGTTGACCCGACTTGACCTACCTTTATAGGTTCAAAAGAAAAAGGTCATTTGATTTCAAAACTAAAGTTTTTGCAGCAGTCACTTTTAAATCTTGTAGAAGGAAGCAATTATTGTTTAATCAACTCTTCCACATACCTATGCTTTAAATTAAAAGAAACTGCTGCTAATGGGCCTATAAAGTAATTGGTTTTAAACAATGAAGCTTCTTCACTATCATTTATATAATATACTACAGCCTGTGTTTAAAAACATCAAAAAAAAAGAAAGCTTTTAAAATATAAAAGTTAATATATATAAAAATAAATAAATATAAAAATCATACTGCAATTTCAAACTTTAAAAGTGACAATAATTTGACTATCTGGAACATAAACCCACTTGGTTTTGTCTTTTATAAACCACATGCTGTAGTGCCCTCATGGTTACATTTGGCCCAGAGAGTCTGTCTATTAGTTCATCCTCTACTTCAAGACTGAAAGTAATTTGTGTTGCTCTTTATACTTATAGACTCCCAAAGCTTTAAAATAGCATGTAAAAAATTTTGTAGTGTTCAAAGTCTATGAATGGATAATTTTTACAGGCTTATAGGCAAAGCTTTGCTTATTTAGTTTGTAAACTTACATTAAAATACTTTTTTGTATGTAGCCTTAAAATTTTGTCAAACATTGACTGTTCTTTATAACATGAAATTAACTTTTTTGTATTTACAGTCTCGGACAAAAGTTTATAATATTCCACATTTTTAGTGTAATTCAAAGAAAATCAATATGTATCGCTATTGTTTTTGCTCTATTTCCTTCAAATGACATTATAATTATTAAAACAAGTATTTTTAATGAATGCGTATGTTGGATTGACATTTTACAATTTGAATTGACAATATACAAAAAAGACTAAATTAAACGCTTATCTCTTCATATCTTAATTAAAGTTAAAATTTAACAATACTTAGCAGATATTATAAACTTTTGTCCAAGACTGTAGAAGTTTAGTTTATTTACAGCCTCTTTTACATGGCTCATGTAGTCTGACTATTTTTCATAAAATTCAATCATTTGCGCATATACATCATATTTTAAATATCAGCAACAGAAAAGTAGCTCATAATTGGTCTCACCTTTTTCCTACCTATAGGAAATTGAATTGTCACTGTGTTTTTTTTATAAGCCTTCATTTAAACATAAAAGTTGGTTAAAGATTACAAGTTTCTTTCGTTTTAAAATTTTGTTTAGGATGTTCTGATTCATCATGGTTAGAAATTATACTAGAAAAACTACTAGGTGTAATTGGTTGAAAAGTAGTATGCTCAGAGCAATTGAAGAAATAAAGAAAAACAACCTTTCAATCAGAAAAGCAGCCACTCTCTATAACATTCCAAAAAGCACCCTCAAAAGGCATGTGAACAAAAAAATCAGAAATCCAGGAACTACCGATTTGGGAAATTTTAAACCAGCTTTAACCTCATCTCTAGAAAATGAACTAGTAGAACATGCCAAGAAATTACAGGATATGTTTTTTGGGTTGACACCAGAATCATTACGTGAGCTTGCATTTGATATTGCAAAAGCAAATCACATTAATGTGCCTTTTAGAAATGCCAACAATAAAGCTGGAAAAGACTGGCTAGCTGGGTTTTTGAAACGACATCCAGAGCTTAGTATACGTCAACCTGAAGCTACAAGTTTTAATCGTGCAATTGGCTTTAATAGAACACAAGTCAAAAGATTCTTTGATTTGCTTAAATCAATCTTACAAAAAGAAACAATTACGTCTAATATGATTTATAATGTTGATGAAACAGGGATAACATGTGTTCAAAAACCTTCAAAAGTAATTGCTAAAAAAGGTACAAAGCAAGTTGGTCGTATTACCAGCGCTGAAAGAGGGAAAACAGTAACTGCTGTTTGCTCAATGAATGCCATTGGTAACTACATTCCACCAATTTTTGTATTTCCCAGGAAAAGAATGCATCCTGCATTATTGAAAGGTGCTCCACAGGGTTCAAAGGGATATACATCAAAATCTGGTTGGATTGATAGCAACATTTTCTTGCAATGGTTGTTTCACTTCAAGGAGCATGCTTGCCCAAGGGTCGATAAGAAAGCATTGCTTATTCTTGACAATCATTCCAGTCACTTGTCATTAGACGCCATTAATTTTGCTAAAGAAAACCATATAATAATGCTCTCTATCCCTCCTCACACTTCACATAAGTTACAACCATTAGATAAAACATTTTTTGGACCTTTAAAAACTTTTTACAACAGAGAAATAGACAAATGGTTAATCAGCAACCCTGGAAAGCGAGTCAGCAATTGGGAATTGTGTGAGCTTTTTTGCCATGCTTATGAACAAGTTGCTACGGTTCAAAAAGCAGTAAATGGATTCAGATCTGCAGGAATTGTTCCCTTCAATCCAGACATTTTTGGTGATGGAGATTTTTCCCCGTCAACTGTAACAGAGTTAGAAATGCCTCTAACAAACGATGGCATTGGCACATTGCATTCCTTTAGTGTTAATGAAGTAGACTCTGGAAGAAGTGAATCAATTCAATCAACTGCAAATGCTGCAGAAATTAATTTGGAAAGTATTTTTTCTGCAAATTGTGAAAGCAATGAAGATTTTTCACAGTCGATCATCACAAAAATGCCAATATCCCAAACAAGTGATGAAAGTTATTTTGAAGGACTGCTAAATATTCTTGCAGATCATGCAAGCACTAGCAAGACAAAAGAATCGCTTCCATGGACTTCTAATGCAACCAGTGAAAATTCAAAAAGCTTTCCTGAAATGCTTATACCCCAAACCAGCAATGATGATAACATTTTTGAAGATGTGCTTACTTTTTCTGCTGATCGTGCAAGCACTAGTACAATAGCAGAAGCACTTCAATCAACTACTAATACAACCAGAGAAAATTTGAAAAGCACGTCTGCTGTTGCAAGTTATCAAAACAATACACATGTTGAAGTCAATGTAATTGACATTTCTCCTTTACCTCGTGGTAAGATAAAAAGCAGAAAAAGAAAAGGAAAGCAATCAGAACTTCTAACAAGTTCGCCATATCAAAAAAAAATTTCCATTCAAAATCACTTCAAATCTTCTAAAAAAGAACAGTGCAATGTTGGTCTAGAACATAAACACAAGTGTTCCAAATCCAAACGCCATCAACCACGTTTTTTTGAAGAATATCAGTGCATTGTTTGTGGTGAACTATATGAAGATCCACCCAAAGAAGATTGGATTCAGTGTCACAAATGTGAGGACTGGTCTCATGAAAACTGCACAGACTATAGAGGGAATGGGTTTTATTAATGTGATTTGTGTACAAAATTTGTTAGTGATTAAGAATGAGATATTTTTTCAGTGTGACTATAATTGTTGTAGATAAAAAATAATTTTAATGTGGCAATAACTTTTAATCCTGAAATTGCTTAGGAGATATTGCACAAAAATATACAATTTAGTTTGTAATGTTTTTGGATTTCTTTGAGTTATAACGTCAAACTATAAATGCCATAAAAAAATCTTTGGGCAGAAACAATGCTGTTAGTTGACAGTTTACTTATTTAAATAATTTTGTCTTCTGGGTATATGCTACATGGTAATAAAAAAGCAAAATAATGCAATACAGTGACTTGGGTATTGTGAACATGTTTGCAGTACTGACTGCCTGTGATTGAAATTGCTTTAATCTGAAAACAAATTGCATAAACTTGACAGGTCAAACTTTTGTAATACTACTAGTCTTGCTATGTTATCATGTGCTACTAGTTCCATTGATATTTAATGCAATAACAATAGCTTGTTTAATTTCTCAATTGTAATTCTACCTTATGTTTTATGAGCTCCAACCTGCATGATAATATTGATTTGAAGGGTTTGAAGGCTGCATGATAACAACCATATACCGTGTATATATTTTGATTGGAAGGATTTCTGCATTGTTTCTAATCAAGCTTGTGGACATTGCTCTTGTTTAGATTTCAACTTTTTTCAGCCTAATTTTTTGGCAGAGACTTAGATTTTAAACAAACCTTTCAAGTTTGTCGTAGAAGACCAGTCCTTAGATGAGAGATAAATTGTTTGCAAGCTTTAGTGATAAAAAATGCATCTCAGGCTTAAATTGTATATAATATGCCATATGGTTGTGTGCAGCAAAAATTTTTTAGCTGAAGAGATGAATCTCATGGTCAATTACTATAGCCTCATCACTGTCTTTTTACAATCCATTGACACTTTTTGCCTCTTTGCTTGTCTATGTCAAATGCTCAACACCCAGCAATTTACGCTTAGATCGTAGTGTGATTAGAAATGTCAGTTGCAACTTCGACTCTGCTTGTACTATGTAGGCCAGGCGCGTAGCCAGGACCTTTTTGGGGGGCAATTGCCCCCCCAAAATTTTCTCTTGCCCCCCCAAAAAATTTTCAGGTCAAGCAAGGAAAGTTAGGAAACAATTCAATCAAAAGCATTTATAATAGAAAGCTCCATTGTATAGTGTACTGTATATTTTTCTTCTGAACTTTTTTCTAGAAAGAAAATTATACAATTAGTCTACAATGACTTTTTTTATTTTGCATTTGTACTAATGTATTGTACTAATGCGGAGCAATACGACGTTACTACACTGTACGGTACACTATAGCAAGAAAATTGGTAGTTTTTTTTGTTTTGCTTTTGTAACAGTTTGTTCAAACACGTGTTGCTGAACTTTTGTGGGCAACACTTCTTGGTTGTTTGTCTTCAGTCTAATTTCTAATACGTCAACAATTGTCGATACTCTGTATTGTTTCGTCAATCGTCAGTCTCTTTTTGCAACTACAGTACAGATGGAATTCTAAATTCTTTTCTGCAAAATTTTTCTCGCAGCTGCTAACCCATTTGTACTAAATTGTGAATTTCTGTCCTGCTGTAAAAAGAAAATTGAGTCCTGTCAGTGTCACTATAAACGAACAACATGCTCTGGGGGACAAAAAAGAGTGTCGATATAGGCGAACTGACGATATAGCCAAAGTCGATATAGGCGAACTCGAATGCACGTGAAAGATAGGACAATAATGTGTCGATATAGACGAACTGTCGATATAGGCAAATTCTACTGTATAGCTAAATAAACATACTCATAACTGTAAATTATGATTTGACTAGGTTTACAGCAACAGTTAAAGTGAAAGAGACACCTGGGGCATAACGGGACATTTGTCCCATTATGCCCCAAGTGCGGGGCAAAATGGGACAAATTTTAAAATTTGTTTTTTAGCTCTCCTTTTCCGTGGTCGTCAACAACCGCGATGATTCTTTGTTTGTAGGTACTATTGTATCATGCAGATACAGCAATACCAAAATTGGGCACAAACATTGTTTATATTAAGAAATATTAACAAAAGTCCTTAGGCGTCCCGTTATGCCCCGCTCTCCCCTATCTCTGTGTTTGGCTTAATAGGCAATTATTCGAGTAAAAAGATAATGAAACAATTGAGCTCGACTTATACAAAGGATATATCATAAAATCGTAAATTTCCGTCGAATTTTAGGGGGTCGACTTATACACCGGCAAATACGGTAAACGTCGTAACTGTCGCATGTTTGAAGGTTTAGGAAAATTTACGATGGCCTGAACCTTGTCAGCAATAGGTTTTATTCCAGTGGCATCAATGTGATGACCTAAATAATCCAAGGACGAAACACCGAATTTGCATTTATCCAAGTTTGTTGTTAGCGAGTACCCAGAAAATCTTTCTAATAGCCTTCGCAAATGGGTTAAGTGTGTGTCATGGTCTGGGCTGAAAATGAGAACATCATCTAAGTAAACGAAGACGAAGTCAAAATCGGATGTAACTTGATTGATGAATCTTTGGAAACACAGTGCCGAATTTCTAAGTCCGAAAGGCAAATAACCCCACACAAAAGAACCAAAAGGAGTGATGGTACAAGTTTTGTTCACAGAGTCCGGGTACATCGGAATCTGATGGAAGACACTTTTAAAATTAATCAAGGAAAATATTTCGCAGCCATGCAGAGTATTCACAAAATCGTTTAATATTGGCAACGGATAGGAATCATGCTCTGTAACAGTGTAGGAAATATGTTCCTTCGAGCAATAACGTGCTGACTGAATCCCAATTGCTGGGAACTATATGGCAGTCACAAGGAAGAAAGCACTACAGCAATATTTTATTCCATCAATTCGCGCAAGCTGTGGCAGATAATCAAAAATCACGTCCTTCTGCCACGACGATCAACAACGAACGAGAAACATGACAGACAACCAGAACACGTCCGTCCGCCACGGCGATCGACGAAGAAAGAGAGCACAATATCTCCGACCACATGGTCGGTAACAAAATCTGCACGCGACGCCAGGAATTAGGTCGCTGCACACGTCTATGTAAACAGGACACTGCACACGTCACTTAACAAAAAAAAATAACGCATAAACAACCTAATGGCGGGAAAGGCAAGCCGATCACCGAGCTACCAAGAGAAGACAAAAATATACATAATCTAGCCCTAATAAAAAAAGAAAAATAAATGTGTGTGATTTTAGACGCATACAATAATAATAAACAATACGCGTTGCAATATCACGGCTAGGTTGCCGGAAAGCCATGCAGGCTAGATTCCTGGCGTGAGGTTACATCGCCAGGCGTGCGAACTATAGGAGCACGATATACTTTAAACGGAGATAGCCGAGCGGCTACAAACCTGACGGTATGTACTTCGTCAGTAAATATTACAGTAAAATCATAGAGTAAAACAGCAAAGGTGCGCGAGCTGGGCGTCAAACTGGGGACGCACGAAGTTGCAAACTAGCAAACACAGCTCTAACAGTAAAGAACTAGAATCACACACACATCGGCGGGAGCAAGGTGCTAAACCGCCGAAAGCAAACTAATAAAAAAAAATGTAAAAAAATACAAAAGGATGTTTGGCATGGCAGCTCGATGAAGTGCGAGGCGCGACACGCTTCAACAGCATTGAGAGCACCAAAGTCAACAGTTACACGATACTCACCTGGTTGCTTCTTTTTGACCATGTGTATGGGTGATCCCCACGGGCTGGTTCCGGGTCGAATGATCTTTGCATCCAGTAATTTGTTGATTTCTTCTTTTGCAATTTTAGTCATCTCAGGACTTAACCTGCGAACTTTGCTGCCGATAGGTTGACCGTTAGTTTTGATGACATGACAAATATCACTTTCGATATTAGTGGGTGGTTGGAAAAGTAGTAAGAACGGAAAGTCGTTGATTACTATTTGTTTGTAAACTTTAGTTTTAAAACATTGCTCTTTGGCAATCAATACTTTACGAGGGGTTTTATGTGACACTTCAAAATTAGACTTAGCAAGTTTAAGCACATTAGCTTTTTCGGTTTCTATTAGACGTTTAGCACCAACGTCAAAAGCAAGCTTGTAATAGGATAAGAAGTCTGCGCCAATAATAGCAGTGGCAGTGTCCACGACAATAAAGTTCCATTCCATTTCTCTTTGACTAAGGCCTATAGTAATCGTTAAATTACGCTTACCGTAAGTCTTTACTTCAGTCTGGTTTAAGGCAAACAGGTTGCGAGAAGTAGCAGGTTTGTCGTTATCCACATAAGACAAGGGACTAATACTTACTGTGGAGCCAGAGTCGATTAAAAATTTCATGTCTGATAGAGAATCCTTTACAAAAATTGAGTTAGAAGACGAAAATGGCTTACGACTTATAACGGTCGCAAGCCAGCTTAAACGTTTTTTGATTCATTTAAACAAGGAAAAATTGGACAAGGTTTCCCATGGCATTTCCTAGTTTTGACAGGGCCATACTTATAGTGGTACCAGCACAACTCGAGCACGTCGTTGGGATTAAAAGGACTACAATCACTATTTCGTGAATAGTAATTGTCAGGTCGCCATCGGTAATGAGTAGGGTTACCATACGTCCCGCTTTTTTCATGGCAAATCCCGCTTTTTGCTTTACTGAAACAGAAGAGTTTCATCACAGGTGTTCAAACTTTGTTATATGTCAGGCAGGAAACGATGACTTTTGGGGTGATCTCCAAAAAAAAATAAAAAAAAAAGGTCAAAACCAGTTTGGATGCACGATTTGTGCAGTTTTCGGCCTAAAAGTGACACAAAATGCGCTGGTAAACAGGTGTTGACCTTTTTTTTTTTTTTTTGGAGATCACTCCTGTTTCCTTTCTTTTTAAAACCCCGTCGATTCCCAGCAGAAACAAGTCTACAAGTCAATTTGAGCGTCCCGATTTTGTTATAAAAATAGTTGAATAGCCCAAAATTTTGGCCTCGTGCAAACTGGCCATCCGATGTCCCGATTTTTGCTTTTACAAATATGGTAACCCTAGTAATGAGTATTGTTTAAATTATAAGTGCCGTCGTTAGGTTTTCTTGCGTTCTCATAATTTACTGTGGATTGGCCCAAATCACAAGAATACAAGTTCGATTCCTGATTAAGCACAGTTTTGTAAAATTGTAAATTAGGCGATTTCGTATCAGATGCACAGGACGATTGGGAATTATATTTTCATTCCGCATAAATTGCATCAGCTTTTTGTGCAGTGTCGTCTAAAGAAATATCATCACCAATTATGCATAACCTTATTTCAGATGGTAAAGCTTGCAAAAATAGGCTACGTAAGAGTTCGATCAGAACGCCATCTAACGGTTTCCCGTAAAATGAAGATTTCATTTTCCGTAACAGTACCGATGGCTTGTCATCACCAAGTTTCATTCTAGTCGAGGCAACGTATCGTTCTTGATCAGAAGCAACAAAATTTTGAATCAAGAGTTTCTTCATCTCGGTGTATGGTTGTGGATAGCATGGATCTAGGACTAGTGCCCGACTGACATGTGCCCGACGGCGACATGCCCGACGGACATTTTCCCGATGGATACCTGCCCGAATAAATAGTGCCCGATGGACAAATGCCCGATTAGGACAATTGCCCGATTAGGAAATTTGCCCGATTATTTGTTTGGCTGTTATAAGAATTTAGTATGCACTTCAAGAATATTGAATAAATGGTTGTGCCATCCTTCCAAGGAATTGATTGTTCGTGGCAAATCATCGCATACGCGATCATGCATATTCCACATACAAATAGGAAATAGTGGGTTTCCTCTATTACGTCGGCGTCTCCTGCCAATAAAAGTATCTTCAAAGTAGTTAATTACTCCATCTGCTTCTTCGCACATACTTTCTTGTAAGTGTTCAAAAGCTTGCACAACACTGTCTGATGGCACAAAAGGCCAGTGCTGGTATCATTCGAATGCTTATGGCAAACTCAGCATCGCTCTGATATCTTGATTGCAACCCTTCTGTTTGTAAACTGAACGAAGGTTTATACATATACAACCGCTCTTTTAGTTTCTCTTCAGTCTGTTAAAGTTTTTTACTCTTGTAAGCAGTCATGGAATTCGTGAAAACTCAACGTGGTGGATTGAAGCTGTGCTACAATGGTTACCTATATGTTAAGAACAAGGATTTGCCGTCTGGAAATACGTTTTACGAATGTGAACGCCGCCGACGCAACAACTGCAAGGCCAAAATTACTTTGCGTGGTGATCAAATAATAAGAGAGACACATGAACACACTCACGCTCCAGATATTATTCGTCAAGATCTTCTATCTTTACGTGAAGAAATGAAGGAACAAGCTATTAAAACCCAACAATCATCACAACAGATTCTATGTCAAACGTTACAGAATGTCTCGGAAGGAGTCTCTAGTCAACTACCGTCTATGAGCACAATTAGACGTTCTATCAGAAGATATAAACAAGCTGTACATGCTCCACATCCCATACCGAGAAATTTGTGTGAGATGGCAATTCCAGATGAATACAAAAGAACATGCAACGAAGACAATTTCTTACTTTACGACAGTGGACCTGGTGAGAATCGGATACTTTTGTTTTCAACCGAGAAAAATATGCAACTCTTGCAATCTTCGAGTGAGTGGTTTTGCGATGGTACCTTCAAAGTTGTACCTGAACTGTTTTACCAACTGTATTCAATTCATTGTTTAGTTTCTAAAAGAACGATGCCATGTGTTTTTGCATTATTACCAAATAAACGACAATCAACTTATGAAGAACTGTTCAGCTAACTTCGGGCTGTTAATGCTCGACTTAATCCATCTGCAATTATGATTGATTATGAAAAAGCTGCAATGAATGCAATATCAAATGTTTTTCCAAATGCAAATATAAAGGGCTGTTTTTTTCACCTCTCGCAAGCTATTTATCGGAAGGTACAAACAGAAGGGTTGCAATCAAGATATCAGAGCGATGCTGAGTTTGCCATAAGCATTCGAATGATACCAGCACTGGCCTTTTGTGCCATCAGACAGTGTTGTGCAAGCTTTTGAACACTTACAAGAAAGTATGTGCGAAGAAGCAGATGGAGTAATTAACTACTTTGAAGATACTTTTATTGGCAGGAGACGCCGACGTAATAGAGGAAACCCACTATTTCCTATTTGTATGTGGAATATGCATGATCGCGTATGCGATGATTTGCCACGAACAATCAATTCCTTGGAAGGATGGCACAACCATTTACAGGCGAATATAACCTCAAGTCATCCCAATATCTGGCGTTTTCTTCAGGTACTGAAGACTGAACAAGCTCTTAACGATACAATCATCAACCAAATGTTGGCAGGACAAGAGCCTCCCTCAAAAAGAAAAAAATATCAAGATGCAATCAAAAGGATAGCAAACATTGTGCAAGATTATGAAAATCGAGAAATAGTAGATTTTTTGAGAGGAATAGCTCACAATTTAAAATTTTAGTTGCCTTTTTTATCAATTGCCTTTTTTATCAATGACATATTCTTTTTATTCAGTGTACTCTATTCGTATTCTTCAGTGTACTTTTATTCAATATTCTTGAAGTGCATAATAAATTCTCGTATTCTTCAGTGTATTTTTATTCAATATTCTTGAAGTGCATACTAAATTCTTATAACAGCCAAACAAATAATCGGGCAAATTTCCTAATCGGGCAATTGTCCTAATCGGGCATTTGTCCATCGGGCACTATTTATTCGGGCAGGTATCCATCGGGAAAATGTCCGTCGGGCATGTCGCCGTCGGGCACATGTCAGTCGGGAACTTGTCCAACAACTTCAAGATGCAAAGATTGTAGCTTTATCAAAGTACATCTAAAGCGGGTTAGTTCACTGAAAATTTTTTGTTCCTCAAAAGAAGCTTCTAAGACTTTAAACCATAGCTCAGGAGTCTCTTAAGAAAACATAGGGACAGAGTTTTGTACAATGCTAGAGTTAGCAAAACCTTGAAAAGACGTTAAACCTCCAGCAGAAAGATCTAGATGACTCTTTGAAACTTCTGAATTATACTTACTTGTTGTAAGATTGGATTGACAATGATGGGAATTAGTTAGACAAGTTGCGCTCTGTGGCTGTTCATACCTGTGAATGTAGCTGTTTGAAAGTGGAGTGGAAAGGTAGACGTGGGCATGACGGTATGAAATCTTTCAATGGCAAATACCGTTTGTTCGATGTACCTGTAGTTAAGATACAGGGTGACACAAAAAATACGGTCATCACCTAAAGTTGAATAACGTTTGAAATAATTAATCAATTCTTTAAGTATTAATGTTATAAGAGTCTACCAAATTTGACCCTCGAGATGCCATGGACTACTGAGCAAAAGATATTTATAGTTGAGGCATATTTTCGGCAGAAGTCTATCCACGCAGCTCAATTGCAATTCAAAGAACGGTTTAGATGTCGTGAATTTCCTGTTCATTCAATGATCTACAGATGGGTCAACAAGTTCAGAACCCATGGGACTGTGCATAACCTCAATCGTAAAGACACTAGCAGACAATCATACTCTGGACGACCGAAATCATCAAGGACACCGCACAACGTTGCTACAGTCAGAGACTCTGTTGTCCGCAGCCCAAGCAAGTCTGTGCGTCGGCGAAGTCAGGAGCTTGGAATCAACCGAGAGTCCGTGCGGAGAATTTTGATCGCAGATCTCAACCTGTATCCTTACAGGATACAGATTAAACAAAAGCTTACACTTGATGACATGAGGAAGCGCGTGATCATGTGCCAGTGGTTTTGCGACAAGATTGACGCTGTGCCAGACTTTCTTGACAATGTCTGGTTTTCGGACGAGGCACATTTTCTGTTGTCGGGTCACGTGAACTCTAAAAAAAACATCTTCTGGGGAAGCACATCCCCTGAGCACTGTCTGCAAAGGCAATTACACTCTCTGAAGTGCACTGCCTGGGTTGCCATCTCCAAACATGGCATCATTGGACCATTCTGGTTCGAAGACGACAATGAGCAGTGTGTGACAATCAACACCGAGCGATATGTCCAGGTGCTTGGCAAGTTCTGGACAGCACTTGGTCGACGGAGAGAGGTCGTCAGGGTCCTCCAGTGGTTCCAGCAGGATGGTGCCACCCCCCCACACCTCAAAAGAATCATTGGCATGGCTACAGCAGCGTTTTCCTGACCGACTGATCAGCGGCAGGTGTGACCCGCAGTGGTCGCCGTATTCACCGGACTTGAACCCCCCAGATTTTTATCTGTGGAGATACCTTAAGGACCGGGTCTATGCCAACAACCCCCAAAGTATCCCTGACCTGAAGGCAGCAATCACAGCATCAATAAGAGCGATCCCAAGGGAGGAATGCGGGAGGGACATCGAGAATTTTGCCCGCCGGATCCAAGTGTGCCTGCAGCGCCGGGAGCTCATTTCGAGCACATTTTTTGAGTGCCAGTGAAACAAAGAGGTTTTGTAGTACAGACTTGAAATTTTCGAGTTGTCTGCTACACAGGACGTGACCTAATGTAGCTGAAATTTTGTGTCAATATAAATAAAACTTTGGAAGTTATTCGAATTTTGGTGATGACCGTTTTTTTTGTGTCACCCTGTAGAACAAGAATAAGTGCTTCTATTAATAGTGCTGGACAAAGAAGGCAATGATGGATATTGGACCGGTTCCAGTGGTCGAGCCCCGTCTAATAGCAATTTAGAAGAACTTACAATTTGGTTTGATTGTTGGCGGGAAAGCTTACCAAGTCTACCTGAATCATCACACTTAAAAAATGACATAATACGCAATAGAATACTATTATTAAAAAAGTTAATTAATCAGGCTATAATAGAATATAATCATAACAGTCCGTCGATTCAGATCAAAGTCCAAATTGAGTGATCGATTGAGCGCACTTTGTCAAGCGATTAAGCGAATTAAAAAGTTCCCCAATTTGTTGATGAGCAGATCTTCAAAATCAGTCGTGTTCAAATCCCAAGCGTAGATATCTCTGTACAAAAGTTTACGAGATGGACGTCGCAGGAAAAACGTGGTTGTCCAACAATTCGATAATTTCTCTAGAACTGACGTAGTTTCTTTAACGTTGTATTCTTGTCTTCTGACTTCCCGAATTCTCAATTGCAACCTCAGTTTTTAAACTTCAATTTTCAAATTGTGATTTTCTAGATCATGTCGGGTTCTCACCAAATATATGTAGCGGTTTACTCTCTTATGACTCCGTGCTTTTGATAACAATCACTAGAACCGCTACAACAGTTTATTTTTTAAACTCTTTTACCAACTGAACTTAAAAATTTGAATGTCCAATCTTCACTGACAAAATCTCGAATTGATTAAAAAAATGCAAAACTAAACTACATCACCTACTAATTTTCCGACGGGCACAAAAACTACGAATGTGATAAAAAAAGGCAAAATAATCAACAAAGTAAATTAAAATGAGGTGATGTTACGCAACTTAAAGGTAAACTACAAAATTAACGCATGAATGAATTCAAACAAAACATCCGATAAATTAACGAACAAAAATCCAAGGAAGTAGTTTCGACATTATAATGACTAACTTGTTTTCATATTAGCACCTAAATATTGCAACACAAAACCTGCCATTGTTTAAAATATTTTCTACTGCACAGTAACTTTTCAGACACCCTGTACACAGTTACATCTCAGCATGTAATCTGGGTCGCATGCAAACGTCTTAGGCTATTATTATTGCCAACTTAGATGTGACACATTAGCTGCTCAAGCATAGCAATGCCATTGGCCAAAGACATAACTAGAGATGCAATCAGCAACTAGGCTAACGGCACTATTTTTTTGAGAATAAGCTGCAAAATACAAAGATTGTTTGAAGTAGTTCCGGTAATTGTGCCATACTGTTAACTTGGATAACACTGCCACCAACAAACTAATCTATAGATTGTGTGAAGTTCAAACCACAAAATTCAAATTTGTGGGTACAACGTTGCAACTTTCATATCTGATCGTGCAAATTTAGTATTTCCCCCTAACCTCAAGCCTAATTTTAACTTCAAACTTTAACCCGAATTTTAACCAAACTAGAAAACAGTTATAGTAGAAACTAGAAGGTAATAAACCAAACTAGAACCTCTAAACTCAATTTTCAATGATGATGTCATTGGTCTGGCTTGAATTTGCAGGTTTTACTATCTCAAATTTGAATTTTTGGTTTACTTATCCAGAAGTTACCAAAATTATTTGGGGGACTTTTTTAGCGCTAGCGTGAGCAAAATCATTGATTGAATGACAAGTTATGGCACTATTTATTACTCTGTTGTTCTTAGTACCTAGTTATTTCATCTAGAATTCTAAGTTTGCACAATTTAGTTTAACCAATTCACTACAATGAGAGTGAAATTAAAAAGGAAGAATTAGTTGTCACGAAGGCTGGAATATTGTATGGTTGGATAGAACTACGGTAGGAGTGGCTGCCAAAAATGAAAGGATAAGAAAAACATTGCCTTACCCGCTTTAAGAAGTACTACCAATGCTTATACGTATAAATCACCTAACTCTCGAACCTGTTACTAATTTTGACATAGGCACTGACTGATTGACGTAGCGTAGAAATATGCGTAGCCTACCCATTAAATGTTAAAACGTAGGCTAAAATAAAAAAAGCTTCATAAAACAGATCCGGTCAATCACGTCACCTATTCATAAGACATGTACTGATTATACAAGCATCTATATCTAGTGGCTGCTAATGGCATGATAATTTTACTTGAAACCACCATTATAGAAAGTTTCAAGTCCAAGTAGATTTTTGGATTTAGTTACACGTACACAACTCACAGGAGTAAAAGGGCCACATTAACCAATTATTTTTTCCGTAGACCATATGCCGACATTTTCATTCATACTCAGGGCTACCATCTTCCTGGACCAAAAAATAAACACGTTGTTTAAAAATGATGTTTTCGCCTAAATTTAAGATGAAGACCATTTTTGAAGGTCCTCATTTTGAAAGACCAAATTCTAAGACATAAACAATTTCTAATAAAAATTATATGGAAAAAACATTTTTTAAAACAAATCAAGCTCACTACTGAAGGATAAGCACGTTTCTTAAAAATAAGTAAATCTTTGTTTTCTGAGATGGCCTTCTTGATCGTAAGCACAATTTTGTAGTGATGACTGTACGTCTAAACATAATTTTGCTTGCACTGTAATATTTTGTTTAAGACGTCTAGCGAGTCACAACTATGGTTTTTGCGATGCGGCTCGCAGGTCGTATGTTGCGCGGGCCTGATGTAGTTACTGCCTGGTGTAAAAGTAACGGGAAACAAGATTTACAAACATATGTTGGTTACTTTTTGGGTGGGCGTTTCGGAGAGCGCTAAAACATGGAAATCCAGATTTAAGCAAATCCATGTTGGAAATTCTTACCAAAACATGGAATCATGGAAATACAAAATTTATTTTAAAATAAAGGCTGGTTTCCATTAGGCGTAAATTGCAGGCGTAGCGTGAAAACTTCTTTGTTTCTCTATTTAGTTTTTTGCGCGGAGCGAGCTCGCTCCGGGTATAAAACTAAATGAACAAACAAAGAATTTTCACGCTACGCCTGCAATCCACGCCTAATGGAAACCAGCCTTAAGAAATTACTAAAGTGCAGCAAAAACTTTCAATTGTAGAAACACGGGAATTGCAGAAACGTGGAAATTTACGGAAGTCGATAAAAACAAAAGTCAAAACCACCCAACGGGTAAAATCAGATAATTGAAATAAATGAAACTATTTGACCCCATACGTTTTTGTAAATTAGTTGATGTTTTTCTCTAATTCCCGAAGAATTTTTCTAATTTTGTACTTCACTGTTGCCCAGCTTTTCTTTAGATGCAAAGTAATGTACCTTACTATTGTGAAGTAAACGTTAAAATCTATCATGATGTAGGATTTGCAAGGCATGCCGAAAAACTGTGGTGCCGTAGGGTGCGGGAAACTTATAAACTATGGAGAATATAAGCGTTGTAGCTTGCAGGCAAGCTTTTGCGACAGTTTTTCTGCCCGCAACATCTCTACTTTTCTCAAAATCCTGGTTGTGCTACTGTGCCAGGATAATGAATACTGATTCACCACAGAACAATAAAAAAAATAATGTTGTGATTGTTCGATCTTCGATATGGCCAGCAAACCGATCATTAATGTACTGTGAACGTAGTTTATACTAAAAAGGTCCCCTAACAAAAATAGTCTTCATGCAGCCGTTCTATGTTTATGGCCGGTTTAATTAGTGGCTAACGTAATTGTTTTATTGTCTACTAGCCGGCTTTTCCGGCGTCGCCCGGCAGAGGCTCTCCATCAGTAATGTCCGGGTTTAGTATTTCGGTTCAACCGGCCAAGCCGGCTTGAACCATCCGGCTCTTGTGTGAGCAGTAGCGAAAAGTTAATAAATTTTATGCACTTTTATAATTCTTCCACACGAAATTGTAATCATCATATTCTCTTAACCATGATTGGCAATGCTCACAAAGAATCTTGCCACAAATTATCGTTAGGCTAATACTCGTGAAGGAGCACGGATTTTACATAACCAAAACTGATTGTAGCGGCAAAATGGTGGTTGCTTTCACAATTAAAAAAACTATTTAATGGTAAGCCTATTTGCCAATTGGTGCTGCTGCTTTCCTATTTGTATTTGTAGTATTAAGTTCTTAATTTGGCTGCGCCATTGATCTTGTTTCCGGTATAGCGAGAAAAGCGGCTATTGCTCTCTCTATATTCAGTTTTACAAATTGTTATGACTAACTTTTTATGTTGACTTTTTCTTAAACTTGGGATTTTATTACAATGATGCAGAGTATAGACATAAATGACATAAATACCATAACAGGCAGCATATATGACCGGCCAGGTGTTCAGGCGGCCAAGCCGGCTTCACCTATCAGGGTTTTGTATGAAAAATTACCAAACGTTTATGTATTTTCTACACATAAGATGTTCACGACTATTTGTGCTCCTTTTCTTAATGGAATATCTCATTTCAAGATCCTGGCTATGCCTTAGGTCTATGTGCTCTGTTCATTGCTGATACGAACCCAAGGGAGCCTTGCGTTTCCCGTAGTTTGGAAGTAGGGATTACATTTCTGATATTAAGTTATTCTAATGCAAAAAGGGCAAAAATGTCTTTCTTGTGGTGCGATTTGACACAGTGACGCTGTTTTCTTTTGATTTTTCTTTAAACTTTCTCAAGTCTTCGCTGACTACGCATTATGTAGCATGTTCTTATCTCCTTGCTTGACGTGCCCTGGGGAGTTTAAAGTGTCCCTGCTTTTCCTCAAATGTTTGGTTTGACCTCGGTAGCTCTATAAAGCTATTATAAAGCGAAATAGCAAAATACCAATAATATGTTTCATGTGGTGCGATATAACGCAGTGACGTTGTTGATTTTGATTTCGCCTCAAACTTTCTTAAATCCCTGCTGGCTACGCATTATCATTCATATTTGTTTTTCCTTGATCAGGCATGCTCATAGAAGTTAAATAAGTTCTTGCTTCACCCAAATTTTCAGGTTTGATTCCAGTAGCTCTATAAAGCTATTATCAAGCAAAATAGAAAACATGTTTCTCCTGAGTATGGTGTGATTTAAACCCGGCAGGCCATACTATCACCCGTGCCGATTTAAAATGTATCAATTCATGCAGCTGCGCCAGCTTCACCGTACAAACATTTGTGAGAGCAACAACGAAATACTTTACTAAATATAAGCCATAGCTCCTGTACATGTAATGGTGATCATGTTGGTCTGTTAATCAAGACTGGAAGTATTCAAAAAGAAAGAACAATGACACAAACTACCATTCGTAATTTTTAAAAGTGTGGGGGGGAGGTGAAACATAGTTGAAACTGATGGCCTCGCCCAAATGGTGGTCGTTTTGACTTATAAAGAAATGAGCTGTTTGGTGGTAGGCATGTTCGACGATTTGGTGGGCCCGCTTTCGTATTAATATTGGTGACATTAAGATTTTTGCCTGCGCTGTTTGCTTTAATTCGACCTTAGCATAAAAAGGGGCCCTGCCTTTCCTTTAAGTCATACAACCTATTGCAATAGGCGCCTATTAAGCTCTTTTCAAACAAAAACATTCCCTCTTGATCCAGTGTTGCAGATTGGTGCTCTTATTATTTAATTTTGATCTTTTCTTAAATTTGGGATTTTATTACATTTAACTTTGGCCCTAATCCAGACCTCCTTACTTTTAAATGAAGATTAAAGTTTTGCACCGATATTCTTGCAATTGCAAATATCAGTAATGGGCTTTACCATTTATGTTTGCCATTAAAATGATATGAATGATTTCCCTGCCTACTGCTGTTCTCACTACGTAGTGGCAAGCATTGCAATGGCATTTAACATTATGACCTCACAATGCGTTTTGAGCCATTTAATATTAGAATCGCTACTTACCACTTTTTTGTTACTGCGGGCAAATTAATATGAACTAACGTCTCTGAATGCATGCATGTTCCTTGGCCCTGGCATAAACGCCGCTATGTAAAGAGCAAGCTAACCCGAAATGAAGCACTCACAGTCAATTTATAGCAATAGCGGGTGCCCCCATTAATAATGTTGTGGATAAGAACATCAAATCAGCTGGATGCTGCGACAGCCTGGCCCAATTGCAAAGAAAATTGCTTTAACGTTTAGATTTCATATAGCTCGACACTTATATTTTGTTGCAAACCATAAGAAAGGACCATTTTTGGGTGATCACCAAGTGTTTTGTGTGCGGTAGGCTACA
This sequence comes from Trididemnum clinides, assembly GCA_963675345.1. Classification (NCBI taxonomy): domain Eukaryota; kingdom Metazoa; phylum Chordata; class Ascidiacea; order Aplousobranchia; family Didemnidae; genus Trididemnum; species Trididemnum clinides. The sequence continues at coordinate 5,836,134 of OY776300.1, forward strand.
TATAAAAATTTGTAAACTTCATTTTTTAATGAATCTTTTTGAATATTTTGATTGATAATGCCAAAGATCCATGCTATCGAGAAAGAATACCCAAAATGTATTAAAGGACTTAGTTTTTCTAGAAATTGTAATTTTGTGAAATGCAGGCACTAAAATTTTATGTGTTTTTAACCGGTAGACAACATTTCATAAACATTTGGAGACTTCAGTTTTTGATGGATCTTTTTGAAAACGTCGACAGGTAATGCAAAAGAACCATGCTTATGAGGAAAAGTAGTCAAAATGTACCAGAGACCAAACTTTGTCAAACAATTGCAAGTTTGTTAGGTCAAGTAGGATAATTGTTCGACCATAAATGAAACATCATATATGGCAACCAAGTTTTGATCAGGGATTGTAAACTAATCCTTGGCCTCAAGTAATTGGAGTCACATATTTCTGGAAAGGAAATTTCCCAAGCTTTCAAAGGGCAGTAATTGTTAGTACTTTACTATAACGTTTTTGTATTAAAGTCACCTGTTTTTACTGAACTCACTAATTTCGGAAGAGGTAAAAAGTTACACCACAGGTATGTTTTTCAATACAAAAATTAATATTAATTGTACATATTGTATACTATGGGAATCGCCTTGAAATAACCTTCAATTTGTTGGAAAAAGTTTGAAAATCAGTCGAGAAATGAAGTCACAAATCAGTTTTTTAGTAAATTGATTTTGCAAAAAGGGTGCAATTTGTAAAAACATCTTGATATTATGATCTGCGGTAGCGAAGATTTGTGTTAATCGTACGAGATACATTACGACATCGTAGAGCCATTTTAAGCGTGCAAGGGAAAAAGAGAAGTACAGGGAGTCCTCGACTTACGACGTTGATCCGTTCTTCAGGCGCGGTGTAACCCGAATTTCAATGTAAGTCGGAACATCATAAATAAATTACTCTATACGTACTGTACTGTTAAGTATTGTACTATAATAAAATGTAACAATTAATGTAAAAAACTATTTTATTTGAAAAAGAGAAAACAATTCCATACCACATGAATTAAATGAAATATTAATAAGATGGTAAAGAAGCTGGAGTGGTAGAGGCAGCTGAGGTAGACGGTAGAGGCTCTGTAGTAGTAGAAACAGCTGATGTAAAGGGTGCAGGTCTCTCCACTTTCTTAAAATACTGCTCTAGCTTAGACTGGACAGACAGCATCCTCTTCCCATCCAAGATCTCTTTTTAACACTGCAGTAAATCTATGATGCCTCTGGAAACCTTAGTGAATCTTTCCATGTTAAGATCGTGAGCCTCAAAGGTTGCCAACGCTTGCTGTATCTCAGAAAAACCTTTTGTCAAGCCCTGCCTTGTGAAAGCCTTAGGCTCTGGGGTGGGGAGTTTCTTCTTCCTCCACTATAATCTGCTTCTTCAGCTGTATCAAGTCCCCAGCAGATAACTCCTCTCCATGAGATTCCAGCAGCTCTATTCCACATCATTTTTTACATTTTTATGGGGCGCGTTCGTAACCTCGAAACAGCGTAAGTCGAGACCGTCGTAACCCGAGGACTCCCTGTAATGCATAGAGGGCTTAAAGTGCTGAAATAAAGAATTGCTCGTAGCATAGTCAAATAGGCTTTAACTGTTGAAAAGTGATTTTTATCGAAAGCACCTTATCAATATCTTCTAAAAGAATGTTTAATCGCGTTTGTGCGATGAGTACTTTTTAAGAAAAAACAAAAAATATTATTGTGCCATGAATCATTGATTGTGACGTCATTTTCGAACCCCAACAAATGAAAGTTTTTGAAATGTGGTAAGTCAAAAGCTGGTTTTCGTTTGAGCAAAAAGCGGTTGTCCTTTGTCAAGTATAGCAATTTCTAAAAAAATTATTTTTGATTGTGACCTCATCATGGCGTCACCAATACCCTTATGACAATCACCACTGGGTGGTGATTAATCGTGCCAAGTTTGATGCTTGTACCTGTAGCAGTTTCAGAGGAGTTAAAACAGACACACAGACAGACAGAATTGCGCTTTTTATATTAGATGTTAGTTAGACTTAGTGCACCTGCGACAACCGCCACTCATTCACGACTGATACGGCTTCGCAGAGGTTGACAGACCATCCACTACAGTGGACCTAGTATTTGGTCCCACAAGTGTGACGGTCTAAGCTATGCTTTATTAAAAGCCTCTAGCTTCTTATTGGTCACCAACTGCACTTCATTCACGCGTATGAGCTCATGCTCGGTTTGCATGTCTTTCGTCAGACTGGGCCACCACGACGGGTAGACTGCTTGGCCCCACCATCTGTCTGCCACACGAAGACGGAGGCATCCCGTTAAGTGCCTTGCCCAAGGACACAACAAGCAAGCTTGCCGGCTTGTTCTCCACACTATCCCTTATGTGCTGAGCGCCAAGCAGGGAAGCTGTGAATACCATTTTTTAAAGTCTTTTGGTATGACTCGACAAGGGAAATGAACCCCAAGTCTACCGACTGCGAAGCGGACGTTCTAACCACTACACCACCGCGCCGGTACCAGCTGCACTGAAGAGACCTGATAGGTCGAAACAGTGTCACTGTCTGCAGTTTGCTAAGTGCATCGCTGGCCTCTTGCATTACTATACATATATTAGATGTTTTCGCAGTTTCGTGAGATGGCCTAGTTGAAAAAAGATCTTTCACCAACATCAAATAAATCAAGAAAACTTATAAAGTCTCATCACATAGAGTCGAAGTAATGACTCTTTTAAGGATCACGGGCCTGCTATAGCTTTCCGACCAACATGCAACGGCAGTCTTGGATAAAAGAATGCACTCGCAAGGGCAAATAGTCATTTGATTTTATTATGATAGCTATCTGTTGTAGTTTGCTTTTTATAAAACTTAAGTGTGGCCTTTCTACAAATGCCTGCTATGATTTATATTCTTTTCAAAAATTAATTGCTTATTTTGATTAAAAGCAGGCGCCATTATTTCAAGCTTAATTTTGATCACACATAACTGCTTATTTATTAGCTTTCCGCGCTGGTGTAATATTACACTTCATTTGTCAAATTTAGTATTTGCGCGGTGCGAAGTAGTGTGTCGTTTTCTGTCCCTTTCGCATGCAGTAGCTCTCGTGAATAGGCGTGTCAGATACTGGTTGATCATACCATCTAAAATTTTTTTGTATTTCTGGAATCACTTCGAAATTATAACTCCGACAACAAAGCATATATAGCTACAACTTCACTCTGCATTGCTTGAGACAAATTAATGTTGTCTTGCAATCTAAACTCAAACTCTTAGCCTTTTGATTACGAAAAATTCACAAGGTGTGTGGTTTTGAGTAATTTGACAATTTCTCCAATTGGTCTTTTTCTCCGATGTGTGCCTTTAAAAAATGTCTTTTGCCCCAAGTTGAGTGTTTATCTTAGATTTGCACCCTCCATTTGGTCCACCCAAGGCCGCGAGGTTAAGAGAGATGGACATTTGAGCAAATGCGACATTGCTCGCGATGGTTTGCTACATTCACACCTAGGAGGTAAATAAGATTTCTCCTTCACTATGACCCTTTAGCCTCGCCAGTAGGCTACCTAACCTCAGACGCTTCTATTCTTCATAAATAGTTTACAAACAATCTAAAATTGCAGCAGATTAAACTGTAGGCTACGGCTGCTTAGAACTCATGCTTAGCGTTTATGATGTCAAAGGTTTCCAAGCTTTCATCGGCGTAAGCAAAACGAGTAGCCTAAACAACCAAATAACTTACTTCTCTAAAATCAGTCGCTTATTGTTAGGGCATTGCCAAAAACTTTTTGGATTGAAAGCAGTTTTTTTCTTATTTTGTGCAAAAGCTTTTTATCGGGTTTTTATGGCTGGTATTTACAAGAAAATGAAAAACAAATTTCTAAAAAAAATATCTTTTAAGTTATCTAATTTGTGGGCTAAAGAGCAGTTTTTAATGAATGATGGGTTGCTAATTTCAGCCATTTGTTTGAGCTTCCAATCGCTTGTCCTCACTCCTTCAATTAAAAAATACTTGTAGCGTACTATTTTATGGTATTCATTGCTGATGATGATGTCGTTGTTGCAACTATAAAGGTTTCCGCGATCGCAGAAAAGTCTGAGAGACCTATCTCTGATACGAATAAAAAATGTACAAAACGCAAAATCAACTGAACTATTTTATTGTAAGAATAATAGCTCATTTGATGTTACGTTTTACAATTCTATCATTTGTTTGCTCATATTAATGATAATTTTATACATTCTCCCACACTAACCAATAAATTTGAACTGATTGGAAGAGCGGTTCTTACTATTTCTACTTTTCATCCTTTGACAATTCAACATTTTGTTAGGGCCTCACTCGTTGATCTCCAACAAAAGATCATATTGGACAAAAATATATATATGTGATATACAAAAGAAAATGCAAAAGATATCTGTGATATAGGTCGAAACTTATGTGACATAGTTCGAAAGCGTTACCCTTATATGAGATTTATGCAGTAATGCACAAATGGATTGATGGCATGATCTAAAATACCCAGAAGCGTATATTTGGATTTTAGGCCGAAAACACGGTCCAGATTGAAACCGTTGAATTAGAGTAAAAAAATGTATCATTTATAGTGGCCCAATAGACCTACCCCAGAATACAAGAGATGCTGGATTTTGAAATATGTGTGTATTTCTGCTTTTATGAACAGGTATATATACATTACGAATTGTACCTAGCTTTATTTATCCAAAATCTTCCTGATTATCAATGTTCTTATTTTGCAAATTATTGTCTCCGCTTTTGCAATGATCGACCTCTTAAAAGTGCTGTCTGTTTGCAGCGAGCCAAATCTTATGAAAGGTACTTGTGGGCGATTTTACGCTTATTTTTTAGAAACGCTATGACAGCAAAGCCCGCAACTTCGAAATGGGGCTGGCACAACGTTGCTGTAGCACTAACAGCAAAAGATTTTCCAGTGACCCGAGGATGAACACTGTGATTCAACTCAATCCTCTCTGTCGCCTTGACCTACCTTGTTGCCCCGACTCGGAACAAAATTGTATCAAAAGCTTGTTGAAATAAATTGTATCAAATCAAGGAGCAAAAATGCAAAGAAAGTTTAAAAGACATATTAACTGCAATCGTATATTTTCACACCTCATGCAAACATATAAATAAACATACATAAATAAATATAACGAAATCATTTAATTCAACCTGGAAATAGCGTAAGTCTGAAGGCATCGGGCTCTTAACCGATCTCGCCGTTCATGGGGCTTCTTAAAAGTCTTCAAGTAGTCCGTGAAAGCTTAATGATGTATCTAAATATACTCAATGCATAATTATGAGTAGACTAGTAAGAGCTCTGTAAAAGCCATTTAACAGTAAGATCACTGCCGAAAACACGAGAATACAGTGTAAATTAAGTTTAGTTCCCAATTTGAGTTGATTTTACTTCCACTACAGAACGTGGATGGAAGCGATTTCATTTTCATTCTTTGCTTTAATCACAAGACAAAAATCAATGCTGTGTTTTGATATTTTAAAGGCGTCCATACTCAACAGCATAAAAAGTAAAAAACGCTGCTATATCGCTATTATTAAGAAATTTTTTTGTCGTACTTTTGATTGTCAAATTAGGCATCGAATTAAGATCACAAAAGCGAATCAATTTCTTTATGTAATTCTACGTTTTTCGTAGGCCTACAATCATTTTGGGTTAAAAGTGGTATTAAAGTGCCATCAGTTATTTGACTCATTTCAAATTGCTTTTCTTTGTCATTTTTCTCAGTAATTGGCTGTGACTTATTTGAAGGAGCAGCAGATGTTAGCTCTCCTTCCTGCGGATTCAGTTCGTGTTTTTGGGAGTTTAAGACTGAAATATTATTTTCGAAAAATCGTTGAAAAACCTTTGGTAAAAATTTGCGGAAGTTCGAATGCTTTTTGTCAGCAATGCAGGAAACAGTATTTCTTGAAGTAACTGAGCGACTTAAAGCTCTACTATAGAATTTGCGCTTTTTCTTGGAGTTGTTTTTCTTTTTGGAGCCTTTGCCTCTAAAAGACGATTTGAAAGAAATGGAATTGCAGCGCGAATTGGCGATTGAAGAAGTCGAGTTTAGCTTGGCGTAGGTCGTTTTTGTAGTCGACGAACAGCTTTTCTGTTCCATCGACATGAATCCATCAGCTTGACAATTTTCATGATCAACATCAAGACAAATGTGCATTGTTTTTCGTCTTTCCAACTGCCTTTCTTCAACTAATTCAACTTTACTTGATTTGCGTCTACTTGAACTCTTTTTGACGTTATCGCTAAAACAAAATCGTCGCAACGGCTTCGTCAGTGATCTAACATCTTTTTTAAAAGACCTGAAAAGCATTATTCTCGTTAAAGATATCACGTCAAAAAGTCCGTAGCATTTCGGCGGTCTAAAACATTTGAAAATTCAGAAAGTTCACAGTCTTTTGAATAATATAGCCGTGTTTTAATAAACCTTGAAATCCACCCGAGGTTGGTGATTTATTTTTGGCTTGTCCATTGGGCTAATCTTTAGTTATCGGACAACTTGTGCTTTGACCCGCTTCGGTGTTGCCAGTACCAGCAGACTACTGGTGTGCCTATTTCTGACAAAATCAGCCGACTGTTTCACCCAGTGCATTTATATCACCATCTGTACAGTTACTTAAAAAAATTTTCGTAAAGTGCTTTCTACAAAGGCAAATCTTTTTATCTCAAGATCACGGCATATCCGCAAAATTAGCATTAACCACTTTTTTATTGAATCAAACTTTGATCTTATTATTCAAACAATCAAAAAGAATTAATTTTTTTCGATTGCATTCAAAAGCAGAATATCACTCCAAGTACTACGCAAAAACCGAACCGTACAAAGCTAATTGCAGTGTTTTAATTTTGGCTTCAATCAAAAAAAATTCAAATGCAAAATAAATACGGTCGGTGATGAAAAGTTTACTATCGTTTTTTGATGTTCTCCGCTTTAAATCGCTTGATCGTCAGCACAGAGTATGACAATGTCTACCAGGTCCGCAATCCGGGGAGGATTGGGAACACCAACCTTTGTTTTCTCCCTCCAAAAGTTTTTAGTTTACCGGAACAGGAGAACGTTTTAAGATCTGGGAAGCAATTGAGTGGTTGCCCATATTTTTTGAAAAATGACTCCCTCCCAAAAAAATATATATATATATGGTTTGCAGGTTTTAGGCTTATCTTTTTTAAGAACAGATTGTAGGCATCGTGACGCTGACTACAAATGATTGCAAATAGTCTTTCTATTGTTATAATAATAATGAGTGCGTCAATAAATATAAGGGAAAGTGGGATAAGATGAGCAGCTTTTTAGCAAAATGTTATTTGCTCCAAATAAAGTAGATGTTGATATGTTGCAGCTAGTGCGTGTTCAAGGTAGGCTTCAGGGAGACGTTTCAAAATAAAATTATGTTTTTATGATTAGGTGTCTAGGCTGAACTATTCATTTAGTTTTTCGTATACAATTTACGTCATCATATTTTTTCAGGGTTAAGATGAATAGGGCGCCAGGATAAGTTGCTCTGTAGCAAAGATTAGGTTGGAAAAGCGGTATTAATTAACTTTCATATTGATTTGATATGACGCTATTATTAGTAGAAACTTCTAAAGGATACTTTTTTAAGAGCATGCCCTAAGAGCACTTGCACGAACAGCTCCATCGTCAACTTTTGTTGCATTTCATTATATGCAAAAGCAATTAAAGTTTTTAATTAACTGATCGAAAGCTGGATAAAAAAAACAGTCTGCATGTTTACTCAATGCTCCAACCAAGCAACCCAAAACGTTTCTTAGCATCCCTCAAATCAAAATAGTCCTCACCCCACTGAATTTACCTCTATGCTGTCCCACATGATCGTAGTTTATTACCCCCAGCACGTACGCCTACAGAAATCTTTTTCAAACACTTAACTTATTTTAAAGGTATTATTTGTACAATAAAGTGGCGGCTCCAAAGATTGCGTGCAATGTATAGCCTAGGAGAAACAGTCAAATGCATCACTTATGTCGTTGATCATCTTACCTTATCTCCTCCTGCCATTGCAGAAATTTAACTATACAGGCTTCACTCACTTTGTCATAATAGCATAGAGAAACGGGTTGGTGCACGAATTAATAGGGTAGACGAATACGAGGAAAAATTTTGCTGTTGATATTGTGACCATAGGATGGCCTCCAAGTGCAACCAGTGACACAAAACAAATAGGAAAGAAACACGCAAAGTCAGTAAACACTAGCACAGCCATTCGCTTTGCGATCCTTGTGTCTGCACTGTGATTGTCCAATGCGCCATAGCAGCAATCCCTACAAAAACCATATATGTTAATGACACATTTCAATAAGCTTTGTTGAAGTGCAGTTGTACAGCTTTGTGGAGTTTATTAATCAAGGCAATCAATAGGTCCAACGCCTTGCAATAAGGGCGCAAAACATTTCAAAACTTCCAATTCATGAAAAAAGATTGCGTCCGTATTGCAAGGCGTTGGACCTATTGATCACCATGATTAATGCCATTAATCATTTCAATTCATAAAAAGTTAGCCCAAAGCCATATTAGACGCTTGTTTTGGGGACGTCACAACACGTTTGAAAAATTTGCTTCGGAATGAAAATTCACTGCATTCAGATTTGAATACTTTTTTTATAACAACGTGTAATTAGGCTGCAGTATGAAAATGATGCAGCCAACATTTGAAGGAGTTAACGCTTGTTATAGCGTTGAAAGTGATAGGCAGATGAAAGTAATAAACGCCAAAGAAAAATGTAAGTAATAGGCTTACAACAAAGGCAGACATAGCCTTTAGTAATAGTATAAATTTATTTTTCCGCAATAGGCCTAGGCCAATGATTTTTCTTACTTTTGTTTTCGCTTTGGCCTTGTGTCGTCATTTCTTTTCTTTCGTTGAAACTGAAGAAATTTATGTATTGTGCGCTTTCCTCCATTCGCAGTTTTGACCAAGGCATACATCCACCAGTAACTACCAACTACAATAATGAATGCAATGATGTCCAAAGACAATAGAAGGGCTAGATATATTCTTCCTGTAGCATAAGATTAAGTTAAGAAACATTATGCTATACAGTTTGCGAATCGAGTCTTAAACAAACTCTGAATGCAAGGCCGCATATTAGGGTAGGATCACATCTCCTTCCCAAAAAATGTCAAAATCTCATTATTTTTTATAGATTTGCGTCTTTCTGCCACATGATGACGTATTTTCCGAGAAGACGACTGATTTTGTCCGGTCAAACCCCTCAAAGCACATATTTACTGTTGCTTTGGAAATGAGCTCCATTTCATCATTTCTGATTATCTCTCTCTCTCTCCTCATCCTCTGCGAACAATACGCAAACACCGCCTTGTCTATATGCAATTTTGGCTGATTTTACTTAGACTTAATGGATGGATTAGTAACATGTCATTGGCAAAATAAATGCAAAAAATCTCCATGCTGCTTCCGCCTGTGCTTGGACATCCATTTCCGGAAGTTTCTCCACACTAGTTAGTTGAGATGTAGCGTCGTTTTGTGGCAGCAACAATCAATTGGTCTTGCGCTCAAACTTCAAGCTAAGTGCTTTACTGTGCTCATGGAAAACGCACTTGACGAATATTACCTCTGCTTTACGGATTATCACAACCGGTAATTAATTGGAAGTAATACCTAGCACTTCAAGTAGAATGTTGAACCAACAAAAACTGCAAAGCAGATCTGAACAACTACATATTCTATTCCTAGCGCCAAATCTATGTTGCTCTTCTTCAAATCTTTGGGATAGAAACTGTAGGTGTAAGCAGTATCTTTTGCGTTTTCCTCCGACAAATTGTGTCTGTGCTTTATCCATTTTCGTAGAAATTTCTTACTACCCAGCTTGTGTTAAAATTTTGGTGAGGTTGGATGAGAAAATCAAGGGAATCAGGGATTATCTTTCTGCCCGCATCAAAACATTTTCTGATAATCCTACATTTAACATAAGCATTAAAAAAGCATTTCACAACCTGAAATCTTTTCTACATCCATAGGCAGGCAAATAGCGGTTTTTTGATAACTGTTCACTCCAGCAACTGGCAAAGCAGCCAGTACAATGCTGACCATCCACCCAACAAACATAGCAAACTGCCCAAATTTTAAAGTCATTCGCTTGTCAAGTTGAATGGCATAACGAATAGCGTACCTGTGCAAAAAAGAACAACTGATATATAAAGCACAATGCTGTCCATACGTGTGTACGAGCTTACGTATGTGCCCTTTCACTCCTCCAAAACTACTGGACAGGCAAACATTACATTTGGCACAATTGATCGCCACCTCGGGGCGAGTGTCAAAAGAGGGTTCGTAAGGTCATAATCAAAGATAATTTTATTAAATTTGCAATTCTTGACTGAAGACAATAGATTTTGCTCAAAGAACACCCAGTCCCCGACTTACTACATTACATATTTTATCTTTTTGAGGTCTAAAGTGACGTCACAATCAACGCTTGATTGTAGATTTTGTTCTCCGTATTTTCTCAAAAATTACTGATCATAGAAACGCGCTAAAAAGCTTTTTCGAGAGATATTGACAAGGTGCTTTTGATAAAATCAACTCTACAACAATTCAAGCTCAATTGACATGGCCACAAGCAATTCTTTTTTTAAGCATCTTAGGCCTTCTAAACATGGTTCTTTTCTTTTTCTTTTGCGAGCTGAAAACTCGCTCTGCGATGTCATAATGCTGTTTGGTACGATAAACATGGTCTTTCGCTATCAGAGATCATGATGTGATTTTTTCAAAAATTGAAAAGTTTTACAAAAACAGTTTACTTAAAAACTAGTTTGTGACCTTATTTCTCAACCGATTTTCACAACTTATATAAAAAATTAAAGGGTATTTCATGGCAATTCTAATAATATACGACACATACCTTTAGAAATTGTTTTTAAGCTAAACAAATTGGACTTTAACACCTGTAGCGTAACTACTACCAAAAAGTGGTAGAGTGAGTAAAAACAGGTAAGTTTGATGTTAAGAGTTGTAATATGGTACCACAGTTAGGGTCGTTTGCAAGCTTAGGAAATTTTCTTTCCAGCAATATGTAATTTTAATTAGTTAGAGTTAATGATTGGTATCTAATGGCTGATCAACAATTGGTTGCCATACATCATGTTCCACATTTGGCCGAACAATTATCATACTAAATCTTACAAACTCGCAGTTGCTGAACAAAGTTAGTTCTTTCGTACATTTTGGCTACTTTTCTTCTCAAGCGTGGTTCTTTGGCATTATCTGTCCAAATTTTCAAAAACTTTATCAAAAAATAAAGTCACTAAACATTTTTGAAATGTGGCCTACCAGTTGAAAACACTTAAAAATTTGGTGCCTGCACTTTTCAAAAATGAGATTTCTAAAAAAATAAGCCCTTCGGTACATTTTGGCTATTTTTCCTCAAAAGCATAACTTTTTGGCATTATCTATAAAAATATTTTTAAAAATTTATCGAAACCTTAAGTCTCTGAACCTTTAGAAGTGCAGCCTATCCCAAACAAAACAGTTAGTGCTTCCCCCTGCAAAACGAAGGAGTAACGATGGTCTTGTTTTATCCTTTTGCAATAGAAGATTGGCGTCGAGCTACACATCATATTAATGTTAAAGCGATTTTCTTTACAATTGGATAAAGCCGGCACAGCCATCTGATTTCGTATTCTTAACCTCGACATTGCTGATGGCAGCCCTGCAACTCCAACAACTTAACTGTGAGTGCTTCATTTCGGGTTGGTTTGCTCTTTGCCTGGCTGCGTTTATCCCAGGACCAAACAACATGCGCGCAGCCACAATCTTTAGCTCATACAAATACGCTTACATTTACGAAAAAGCCTTACGTAATTGTCATAATATTTGATAGGTTATACCTGAAAATACATATCAATCACCTTGGCACCTTGCAACTACTTTGATGCGCTTTCATACACTTGCTGAATTTAACGGATAAAAGTTTGTTACGTTTAAGGACGCCTGTGGTGAAAACAGGGCGAATGAGGTTTTCCTCAGGACTCGATAAACTTGGGAGACCTCTAGTGGCTGATGCGCGACCCCCATATTTTTTAATCAATATCGTTTGAAAGAACGATAGTTTTGTTTTGGAATGAGATTTGGTTATGTGAAAAAACGTAAACTTTTTATTACTGCTTTTACAACTATCAATTGGTTGAAGCTGGATTAGCCAGCTAAACCGATGCTTTCAAACCTCGACATTACTGATGGGGCCGTGTGGGCGATGCTGTCAAAGCCGGCTAGTCGGTTGATAAACTTGCGATAGACATCTAGCTATGAATTAGATTAATCAAACTCATTGACTATAATTACAAGTACAACGCAGTTTTTTGAAACCTCAAAAATATCGATCAACATTAACTGCTTCGTAGTAATGCAGGGATAAGATTTATAAACTTTTTGATCAGTTCTCATACGCAACTTTAAATATTTCTGGCGGTCGTAGATATTGCATTTTAAAAATTGTACTCGCTATCTTTTTCTTATAGCAACAGGAAGGCCAATGATTGGAATCTTGGGTCTATCGCATCTACTACAACAGTCATTTTACACACTGCAAAGTAAATAAATTACTTGCCAACTATCATCCAAATTTGTTGTCCCATAAAGTTTTTGTCTATAAACTAAAATTTGAAAAGTCATAAACAGTTTGCATACGCCATAGATTTTGCTTACCATCGTTCAAGAGAAATAACACTCAACGTATATACGGAAAGTTGAGAGGCAAATACGGATAAAAATCCCAGGATGTCACAGCCCCCTTGGGTCTGCCATTCTACTCCATATTTGAAGTAATTTTCGCTTGTTTTTCTATCCATAACCGAGAGAGTCAAAATGTAGACACCCATGCAAAAGTCAGCAAAAGCCAAGTTTAAAATAAGAAACTTTGGCACAGTCAAATGACGTTGATGGGTTCTTCGGTGATCAAAAGCAACAAAAAGGTGGACAAAAACCACAAAAAAGTTTCCAAAGACCGCTAATAAAGCCACAATCCATGAAGTAGCAGTTATCCCTTGATTTCCCAGCAAGTTTTCACAAGGGTTAAATTTATCTGGCTGTGGAGTACAGTGGATTTTGTTCTCATGGATCAGTCGGACGATATTCCCATTATTGTCTTTATAACATAACCGCACAACGGGCACAGTCCTGTTTGCAGCCACAGGTTCTGAAACCAGGATGTCATCGTCATTGCTTTCCTCAGCTCTAAAAAACATATTTTTGTTAAATAAACCTTGGTAGCACTTACGAAATACAACACTGAGTGGGTTTTTAAAAAACGTGGTAAAAGCGATTTTGCTTTACAAGCAATAGATTAACGTCGCCAAACCGATAGATTTAGCAATTCAGGTTTCTGACGTTAAAGCTCGCGATATCCGAGACAAACTCAAGCAGAATCTTCACGTCACTAAAAATGACAGCTTTAACAACTACTAAAACAGGTCAAGTCCATTTTACGTCCTTTTTTATTGTGTTTTCACCGGCTTAAACGCGCTCCGTCGGTAGATGTCTATCACTCGCTTTCGAGCCAAAGTTTTTGCTGGAAAACGCAGGCCATCAAATTCTGAATGCCTTTTCTGACAGATGTCAATGGTGTTTGCACCTCAAGAATTTTTGTTATAAAGTCTGGAATGATTTCCACTCTAAAAGATTAGCTTTTTTGAGAGACGAGTGGTCCAAGCGACACGCTAGACAACTGGTCTCTGAAAAAAGTCGTTACAAACCTCATTGTCACTGTTATAGCAGCAAACGCTAAAAAACGAGACAAGTAGCAAAACGTTGAACTACAAAATGCTTTATATGACTGCAAACTTTAAATGAATTATTATAGAAACAATGGCCCTGCAAAAAACGAATTTGGGGGAGGGTAAAACTATGAAATATGTTAGATGAATATTTTAAAAATCAAATTTTTGAAGGTGACGATTTTCGGCCCAAAACGTAAATGAAGACTTTTTTTGAAACAAGTTTTTAGACAAGAGAGGTATCTTATTTTTGGCACAACCTGCGTTTATGGCAACATTTTTTGATTGGATTCAAAAACGTTAGAGGGGATGCATGACCTTCGTGTCCTTTAGCTAGTCTCCAGAAACAAAAACACGAGAAAATGGGGCTAAACTGTCTTGGCAGCTTGTCATAGCCAAATACTGACCTAATTTCCCAAGAGTAGTAATGATATTCCGATTCAGAATAGTTATTACCGAAATGTGAAAAAATATCGTAAGCACCAGAAGCATAAAGGAATTCAGAGTCATTGTACATTGACGTCATCAGAAGATCGGTCTCTGTAACAAATTTGCTGTTACAACAATACTTTCTTCCCGTTGCTACCTCAATTTAAACTTGCCATTGTTTATCATGGAAAAACAACAACAAAAACAATTTATACGCATAACAACAACTACAGCAGAATTTCGAAAACTTCAAAAAACATATCATGCACACTATATAAATCTTTTTTACGTTAGGTCAAATAATGGTGTTACAAATCAAGTTTGTAGAATTAGCAACATATGATGCGCAATGTTCTAAACTCTTGGATCCTTGATCCTTTACCTAATGCATTGTGCATGCTTAAAAAGAAACGTAAAAAGGATGTCAAATGCACTTAAGACTTTTTAAGTATAGCTACGCGAAAAGCAATGTTAACAATTGGAAAATATGCTACTGTGTGTACAATATACAAAAGTATTAAGTCTGCCCTGTCGTTTACCAGTGATTAGGTTGAATGAATTCCCTTCCGATGCATATTCCAAATAGCTGTCTGAGTCATTGTATGTGGGCTCTGATACCCACGATCCTCCATCTTTTTCATCAGTGGGATCCAATTCTTCACCCGTGTCACAGTTAACGATATTTCGTGTTTCTTCCATATCATTTTCAAAGGTTTTTCCAAACCCATAGTCATTTAGCAAAGAACAGCAGTGGTAAGGATAAGTCAGCGTGGCCTTGTGTAAGCTTTTAAGCTTGGGAAAGCGCATCAAGTTCGGAACATTAAACGCATTCAAGTAAACAAGATTGTTCAATCCATCAGTAGGCAAATAATCAACTGCGGTGTTTTCAAAAGTTCTAAACATTTGAAATGATCAATTCATGTGAAAACTGCAGAAGCTCAATTTGAATAAAGAATTCGTCTAAAAACCGCCGAAGCTCAGTTAGAAAGATGTTAGTCACGATCTATATGAATAATTAGCGCTCCAGGACATTTCTAATTAGTAGGTCTATAGAAAAATATGTAAAAGCTATTCAAATCTTTGGTGTAGCTCGCCATGAGAATGCACAGTACGACAACAACAACTTAGCCATCAGCCCTTCTTTCCCAAGTATGGGAACTGCGCAGGCTCTTCTTGACCAATGTCGATAAGTCCTCAAGATCGGGTTTTGTTGTCTACCAAAACAGAAGTGGAACAAAGAAGAATTGCATAGAAAGACACTTTACTCCACGGATGTGCAACTTTTATGGAAACCGGGTTAATTTTCAATTAGCTGAAGATTTCGCAAGCCTGTGAGAATTTGCACAGCAAGCATTTGCGGAACAGTTGTTTTGCTGGGTCGGATTTCTTATCCACGGTAAAAGCAAAGATATTTTTTTCTTTTGAAGAGCAATGCTTTCAAAACGTGTATTCACAACAGCCTCGGGCCACAAAATTTTACGCTGCAGGCTGTAGGTTGCAAGCCGTTACTCTACGCTATTAATATGAATGTCAGTTGGTATGAAACATTCCAACTGATTCATTTTTTTAAATAAAACGGTAAAAGTTATTAAAAACAATAGATTTCCTTAATCTGGATTGATTTTAACTTGTTTTCATTTAAACTAACGCGATAATCAACAGACACTTTCAAGATGTGTGTGGTGGGGGGATGGGTGCGCGAGTGTGTTTACCCTATCTCTTCCTTGGAATCGATGCGCGGCATGACACCATTCAATGCCGCTTCTCCTTCCCAAGGAATATTGTCCACCACAAACCGCGAACTAGATCAAGGTTAGAAGAGAGTAAAGCGGTAGTTTATTTCGAACCATTCTTGAATGCGAATCGCTGACAGGCGGGCCCCACCGCCAGCAATGGAGACAGACACTGCTGATTAAAGTCGCCTCTAATGGCGTGCTGAGTGGGCAATTTCATTACTCCAGTCAAGTAAAATAAGGGAAAGATTGTAGTTATAGATGGTGGTTCAATCCGTATCTTCGTTTCCGTTTCCAAAATAGGTAAAAATGTTACCATTCTTAAAGAGTTGCTCTCTTCTGCCACTACATCACCTTTTTTTGGAAAGTTTGGTTATAATTTATGGGTGAATGCTGACCCAAACAAGTAAGGCATTTCGAAATCTGTCAAACTCTTCGTTCATTATGTGTTTGGTGAGTTATAAAAGTTATTGTTTTATTTTACCGGACCAACTTCTAAACAAGACGTCAGACAATACTTACAGTTCCGACAATCCATTTATGCCAGCAAAAGCATGGGTAGCAAATTCAGATAACGCAAGGTTGTTGTGGAGTAATCTACAAAAACAATACAGCAGATTTGCAACGATGTCACAAGCTTAGCATATTTATTATTCTTTTGCCATATTTATTCTCCATTTACGAGAAAGCGAATTGTATCGCTATATTTTGGACAGTATGTCAGAACTCGCTTGGGAGTTGCCATTTTTGAAGTGTCTGGGCCACCTGTCTTCCACATAAAGGCGGAGGCGTCCCGTTAAGTGCCTTGCCCAAGGACACAACAAGAGAACTTGCCGGCTTGTTCTCCACAACTCCCATAAATGCCGAGCGCCAAGCAGGGAAGCTGTGGATACCACTTTTTAAAGTCTTTTGTTATGACTCGACAAGGGGAATGAACCCCAGGTCTACCGACTGCGAAGCGGACGCTCTAACCACTACACCATCGCGTCGGTAAACAAATATACAAAAAGGCACTCAACATTTCAACAAAAATGCAATGGCAACATGATTTTACAATGTGTCATGACCGGGCGTAAATGTAAAGCTGAACTTCAAACCTCAGATTGACTGCACCTTTGCATTCTCAGGAAAAGCAATTCCCCATACCATTGTATATAGTCATGCTTATGATATAATTACCCTGCAGTAACGGTAACTCAGAAACTGGTCGGAACACAACGATATTTAGCATAACCGACAAAAGGTTTGTTTATGACCGGATGATAAAAATATCTAACTAACTTTTTTGTTTACTTACAGATGTCTAATGTGACTGCCGTTAAAGGCGTAATTTTCAACACTTTTCAATGAAGGGTTCCAACTAATTGCTCTGTTAAAAATACAAGACTCAAATTATTGAAATACTACAACTTTAATTTCGATTAATTGAAGAAGGAAATTGAAAAATCACAACCTATTCTTGTAAACTATTCTTTTTACAAACATTAGGTGTAACACGCTGTCAATGTACACACACACCACAAAACACTCATAGCTTATTGCAAGTTTTTGCTATCATTGTATTCGCTGGAGTACGGAGAATTTTTTGTTCAGAAGGCATGACACAACGTATTCCCCTAACTATAATGACAATGTTATCAGATGGGCCCGCAGTTGTCAAGATAAAATTAGGAGTAACGGTATGTGGCTGAACTTTATTTACAAAGACTTAAATCTTTTCCTACTTCAACCTGAAATACTCACATGGTAGTCACTCTTGGGTCCAAGTTGCCGAAAGCATTTACTGGTATCTTGGTGAGCCAACGATTATGAGATAGAAGTCTGCAATGTGAATAATTAGCCTACAAGTTAGTGGTCGATTCAAAAACACAAAAAGCTAGCTCATGTTGTGAGGAGGCTGCTTTTCCCAAATCGGCAGCTCGAAAGCTGGAGTGAAAAAAACTTCATCTTTTTACCGGATTAAAAGGCAAGTAAATTTTTAAGTTTTTGTTTTCAAATAAAAAGATTTTGTAGTAACTCAAAACTACAAAGCTAAGGAGTTACAGAAATCAATTCAATGGTAGTTTAAGTTATTTGGATAAAATCAACGTTGATAACTTTTCATTAAAGTTAATTAATGGTAAGCATTATGAATCTACCCTATACAGCGCAATTTTGTCAGCTTATTTGTTTCAACTTCCATGAAACCACTGGGTGTAGGAGTATGAAACCTGGCACAATCGATCATCTCCCTGGGGTAAATGTGATTGGAGCTTAATAACGTCACGATGACCTTATATTAACAAAATAGTATTTTTGAACTTGCATTTCTTGAGACAGAAAAACGTTTTTTTGCTCAAACGAAAGCCATCCTCCCAATAAACCAAGAGGAAAAATATTACCCCTTTGGAGGTTAAGATGACGTCACAATTAACCCTTAATTGTAGAATTGGTTTTTATTTTCTTAAGAAATATTGGCCGTAGAAAAGCAATTAAAAGCTTTTTCGAGAGATAGCAACAAGATGTTTTCAATAAAAAAAAACATTTGACAACAATTTAAGCTTTATTTGAAACCTAACAAGCAATTTCTTTGAGTATTATGCATTAAGCAAGCTTTTTAAATGATTAAGGAATAAAGGCATTTGGCCGATACCCTTATTTACACTAACTTATTGTTGCTGCTCTCAAGTGTTTGTAGGTTGGATGAAGTCCGCACAGCCTGCAAGGTTGATATTTCTAACCCTACATAACTGACTGGTAGCCCCGCCGGGTGACGCCGGCAGAGTCGGCAAGTAGTGCCATAACTTTGCGACCGTTTATACTTTGGCTTCCGCGTTTAGGATCCAATTGGCAAATATTGCTGCAAGCTAGGCTATCTAGCTTTTAGGAAACGAAGTGAATAACGAAACAAAAGGAAGCAGAAGCAAGAATACCCATGATAAACAGTACTGCATTGATCCATAAAGCAAACAATCGCGACAAACTAATTATCGTATACATGAAAAAGAAAGTAAAGACTCACATGTTTACATATTCAATTTGTGATGCAAAATGAGGTCCAACTCCAATTTGAGAGAACCCGTGAACTGAAGTGAGACCAGTACCTTTAATGGTTCTAAGCAAATATTACCAATTAAACTTTTTGCCAAAAAAAGGCTAAATTTTGAAAATACTTACAATGTGCGCAGTTTTGGCAAATCGAAGAAAGCCGATTCAGAAATGTAGACCAGGTTTTCAACATTTTCAATGTAGCTGAAAATAATTATCGACTTTTTAAGAGCTGTGTTGCTACATATTTTCTGTTTCGGGCTATTTATTTTATTACATAGTCTATAGGACAGTAGTTTTCAACCTTTTTGGTAGAGCGGCGGGAACCAAAGAAAACATTCCAGTGGCTCGAGGAAACCCTGTGCAATGATTCAATTGTCTTATGCGAAAAACAGCATTTAATTTAATTAATGAAATAAAATGAAAATTTGTGTGTCTTCTGGCGTAGCCTCTGGACTGTACTGGCGGAACCCTAGTTGAAAACCACTGCAATAGGCATTCTTTGGTTACATATCAGAAAGCGGGTATTGCCGGTAAAACATGAAGCAGCTTGTGCTTCGACTCGTTTCCAAGTTATCAACACTGCTGACGTAGTGCATTTCTCCCACAAGTACTTCAGCCAAACAAAAAAAGTAGTATGGGGCCATTCTAAACCTTACCACAGCATAGATACAAACCGGAATCACATGGATAAATGACGCTACCGCTTTTGAGAGCTGACCCATGATGCAGCTCATCAGCTCTTGCAGCTGATGACAAAGCGGCAGGTAGGATAGCTCAGTGCGATTCTAGTTGAAACTCATTAGATCGTAAGTTCAATCTCTGCGTCGTTTTGTTCTTGGGAAAATCACTTTAGTGCAAAAATGCGTCGATTCTGCAGGACCGGCAACGCAGAAAAAGAGTGTGGACGCAAGTTGTTTTACGTACGACGTACAGTAGATGCGTTAGTACAGCCAGAGAATAAAAATATAGATTTGAAAATTATAGGCGAAGAGGGAAATAGTAAACCTTGCACCTAATTGGCAAAGCAGCATGCGAGCGAAAGGGGCATCAACAATTTATTTAAATGAATATGCAAGGAAACAATAATAAGTATACCACCCAACCAATTTAGACCAGACTATCCCTGGACGCGTTTCGTCCTTTTGGACTAATCAGCAGGGCCCGTCCCGTCACAAGCAAAAGCAACCCACTCATTAACGTACATTAACATTAACGTACGCTAATGAGTGTGTTACTTTTGCTTGTGACGGGACGAACCCCGCTGATGAGTCCAAAAAAATAAAAATATAAAACTCGCGCAATGTCAAGTCAGGTAGTCTTAATATGATGCTTACATGCACTTACTGTTGCTAGTGAAAACAATGATTTTTATTAATAGCATTCAAAGATTACTGCGATGGACAAGTGTCTTATTTAGCCGACTGCCATCAAGCTGCTTATAAAGCCATTGGTCTTTGACAGTAATGCCACGAAACAACAACAGTTGTTAAGATCAGAGAATCCAACACTTTAAAAAATATTATTTCTTATAGTAAAGCATGTTTTTCACAGTGACAGCATGATTTATCCAACGTTACGCCATGATTTGGATCTACACAATGAAGGAAATTTTGTAACACCATAATTTCGCATTAATGAGCTTTAGTGTAAAAGCTGCAGCAATTGATTTACATCAAATGTAGTGCTTAGCTTGACTCTTAGTCAAGTCATGCACAATGTACTAAAGTGCTCTAAAAGTAAAGAAACATGGAGTCAACTTGATTGGGTGACCCCGCGCTTTAACAGGTCAGAATAGTGAGGCTGTTCAACTGCTCAACCAAAATGTCGTAAGTGGTGACATCTAGCTACCCACCTATGACACTTTGCCTTGTTCGTGGTAAGGGCTATAATTATAAACATTGCGCTCATGTCCGATTCAAAATAGACTGCTGCTTTCCTTTAGCCTAATCTTGATCGGCTTTGTATCCGCTTTTATAGTGTGAACATGAAGGCTCCGTTTTTCTCCGTTTCTCTAAGCCAAGAAGGAGGAAATTAAACAGCGCAATAGCAACAAGGCAAGGCCAGGAAACCTACAGCCGAAACAACGGTACTAGTTATGTGGTTGAGCAATGGGCATGAAAAGACATGTACTTGTAAAATGTAGATTAGAGTTCCATAAGAAGCGTGGCTAGGGCGGCGTGCTACAAGTCGGGTTTGGGCCACATTTCTATTGTTGAGTTTGATTTAGGCAGCACCCGTAACCAAGGATCTATTTTTAAGGGTTGGGGGAAGATGTCCACATCAACTTTTAGACATTTTGTAATTGTTTACTTGGTTGGTTGCATTCGGGTTTTGTAACCGCCTGCAATATGCATATGACAAACGTTTGTCCAGCGAAATTTCTAAGCAAACTAGGGCCATGCTGGTAACCCACGTTTGAAAGGCCTGTTAAGTAGGGTGACCATATTTTCATTACCAAAAAAGAGGACATTTTTTGATAATAATTATTATCAGCCCTACAAGTTGTTCTGCAAGACTGGGAAAATTTTTTTGGACATTTGTTGGACACTGACCGCTTTTGATAATTATATTTTGATAATTAGTACAAATACAGCAGTTTATTTTTTAAATTTATTATGCCAATGAACAAAAAAATGTAAATCAGACAGCTTTTTTATGCTTTGAACTGTCTGCATGCATGTCTAGACTAAGTTTGCCTTTATTTGCTACAGAAACAAAAGTTCCGTAGCCACAAGTAAGGCATTCTGCTTCGAACTCATCTCGTCCTTTTCTAAAAAATGGATAGTTCTGTTGAAGTTCATTAGTAAACTTTGATTTTCTTTTTGGCATACCGGATTTACTTTTTAGCTTTTTGTTTTATTTTTCAAAAATCTCAGCAATGATAATTATAAATTGTTCAACTGAAAATTTTGTTTGATTTTTTAAACTAAAATAAATATGTACCGAAATGGTTTCTTTGAAATTAGGTCAATCGACTAGAACAACAAAGCAAAATTTATCTCCATATCTCCGCTGCGTAAAATAAAAGAAATGCAGTTTGGAAACTTATCGCTATTTGTACCGTTTTTCATGTAATTTTACTCTTTCAAACCTAAAGCAACAGTCAGTCTGAGGTAGACCGTTAGGAAACTATCTTTTATAACTCCTTACCAGTTAAACTTATTATCACTTGAACTAATATGCAGTGACATAATTTTTTAATCACATGGTAAACGTGGAAAGGGAATTTATGAACGACTTTGGATGACCAAATTAGTCTTTATTAAAAAGGAGGACAAAAAAGGCATTTTTAAACATCCTCGGAGGACCAATTACTTTTTACCAAAAAGGAGGACATGTCCTCCAAAAAGAGGACGTATGGTCACCCTATGTTAAGTCTCCCGATTTGGACACTTTCTCCCGATTTCCCGATTTAAACTAAAAATCTCCCGATTTTGAAAAAAATTTTTTATTTTGCAAAAAAACACTGTTAAGTTTTGATGCTAATTTAAGTTATTCTCTTGATACCTTTTTTTGTATGCCTTTTGGCTTCGTACACCGTGTTGTCAAAAGTATTGACTTCGTTTTTCATCAAATGAATATTTATCCTTAATCATTGTGATGCAACCAGAGCCTTCAGTTTCGGCGCCAGCTTCACCACTGTGTTCAATAAATTGTAGTACATCTATTTTAAAAGGGCCTCTCTCGGAAGAAAGCGCATCAGAAGGGATCGGCTGAATGAAAATCAGTAAATTAGTTACCGGTTGCTAATCAGAAAAAGTAGATCAAATATAAACCGGAGTGGCTAAATGTCTGCCCATTCGTTTCTTGGAGTCGTAAAGTCAGCAGTCAATTGAGGAGTTTAGAGGCATGAAGCAAGATTTCATAAGGAACCCCCTATTGGCCAAGTACTTATCAGAAAATATTGTTGTTTTTTCTTTTATTTGGAGATTGTTTCGAAGGTCTGGATTAGGGACACTTAATGCAAACTAGGATTTCGGCCCTACAATTACAAGGAATGACCTTTATCCTTTTTGGGAAATCATCTATATTTTTCTGACTTAGAATGCACAGTCTAGTTCAAAATTGGGGTTTTGGCTCAGAAGATACTGGCATAGACCTTTTTTTTGAAGATTGGAACAATTTCGCAAGGCCAAAAAGCATTTTATAGAACTTGTCTGAAAGGAAGTTCTTTATTAGGGAGCTTGAGAAAGCTGCCTCACTTGCTTCACCCTAAATCTTCCACTGCTTAAAGGTGACGAGTTTGTTAAATGCTGTTTTTGTGGTGTAGATGTTATTATGTACCTTGAGGTGAAAAAAACAATCGAACAAATCATATTATATGAGAGAATCACAGGAAGAATGATACAGCTGCTTGCGAGACTTTGAAAATTACTTGCTTTTTGCAAAACGACATCATGAGATACATAAAGTATTTATGCGGAGACCACGTTTGTAATGTTCGTGGTGAACAACAACGGGACATTCAGTATCTGCGATGGATTTTCAAAAATAGACACCGACATTTGTCCGGACAGTAAATTGGCCACGAAGTATGGAGCTGGAAAGACCAAAAATGTTTTTCCAGGACCGGGAGTAGACTGTTTTGTTTAGGAATGCAAAACGATAGCTGGGAGGAGCACAAAGGTTAATTTTGAAAAAATTTTCACCCGTTTGGCTCTCAATTTTCCTTCGATTTAATGTGATCTGAGGCCATTATTTTGATTAAAGGGATGCAATTTTTGTGTAAAAGGCATGTGAACACTATTTTTTTTTCCGGGGGGAACGTATCAATTTAGAGTTTCACAATATTGGTTGAAGGACCACGTGAAGTATTGGGGAAAACATCGCCCCAGAATACACCCACGTCGCGCCAGGCATTTGTTTTTCATTTTTTATTTAAAATTTAAAATCATTTCATAAAAGTTAAGTGACTATAAGCGAAAATATACGTTTGAATTTAACCAAATTGATGAAAAAAGTTTGTTAACAGAAACAATAATTAGTTCTTTTCATTAATTGATGATAAATAGCGATGGAAAATAACAAAATAAAGTGTAACTGAGCGTATCCAACATTCCAATATCAACTTCCACTAACGGCACTTTGAGAGCCAAGATAAATTTTTGTAACCCTCGTAATCATCAAAGTTATCTATCCTCAAGCTAAACGGTTTTGTTGCTTGATCGTTTATTGCGTCAGTATTTTTGTCGTTTTTAAATATTTACATTTTTCTAGATTGCCACTAAAGATTGGTTGAAAGAAATTTAAAATCTTTTTTGGGCCATATCTTCTGCACCCATTTTTAAATGTGTCACGAAGTGCTGTGGCTGCGTTAGCCGTTATTTTCGCTGCAGAATATTTTACGTTTTGTCGATATTAAACTGATTACCTGTCTTCAAGTTTTATACGCTTGCGAACTCGCGCAGTGGACGATTTTGTATGAATTTTTAGATAAACATTCCGAAATGTCAGAGCGAAATTTGATGGATAAAGTTTTCCACGAAAAAGCCTTAAAACGCATTTGCTTGTGTAGGAGCACAGAAATAAACAAATTGTGCTTTGGAAGCCAAAATGGCACGATATGCCCATTGTACTTGTTAGATATTTTCTTCTCACGCGACTTCAGTTTTGGTTGGCAACTCTGCTCATACATGTTGCTAGATCGCGTAATTGCATTTCTTTGTTTTGAACTAATAAGGCGTGGCTCGCTTCTAGATTGACGGTCAGATCGAGATCCCATCAAATTAGGCTTTGTAAGGTTTTTTAGGTTGGTTAGTTAGTATCACCGAACTTTATACTGTTATTTAAATTCATAGGTTTGCTAATTGTTTTCTATGTTGAACAGAAATTGGGTACATGATTGCGTGTGTTAATTGCTGCCGATAGCTTGGCCAAACAGCTTTGGTATGTTATGTTTTTGTTGTTCCTAGGCGTCGTTGCGAGCCGATTCTTGTTGGTTTTGTTTGTTTATTTAGAAACCGTCACGAATAACGTCAACGACAGAGTACTCGATACACAAAATCGTATTTGGTGAGGTTGTTTTATTGTGTTGACGCGTTGAAGATTGCAGGTCGAGTATACGAATCCATGTTGTGGGTTTTAAGTGCGCCAAGCCACTACCGAATAAATTTATAACAGTACTAAAATAATGTCAGGAAAGCACTTGGTTCTGCTAAATACAGCTAAATTAGATTTTATGCTCGCCAATTCAAAATTTGATCAAGACACAAGCAAAATATGCAAACTTTTCTTCTTTTCGCGCTGAAACAGCCCGGCAGGAGATTACAACAAGTAATGCTACATATTTTTTCACGTTATCATACGGTTTCCAAACAAATTTTGAGTTATCTTTTTGAGAAAAAGCGGCACGTAAAGAACCAGATAGATGATGAGCTTCAATATATGGTAATAAAAAAACAGATGTTTCGATTTATTCTCTAACTTTATTTGTTGTTACATTTAACGGTTGCTAAACGAAAGTACTACAAGTAAAGTGACTTTGGCGTAGTGTAGTAGCGTGCAGTCTGATCCGGAGAATACTACTGCTCCAGGGATAACGTTTGAAGAAATTTTTTTGGATGATATTCTTGAATTTTGGGCTTTTTCCATTTAGAGCTGATACTTTTCGAAGTCGCCCCAGGTGTCGCTAATTCCAGTGACGCTCCTAATACAGAGGCCATATATTTTGGCAAACACAGTGCAGACAATTTTTAGAAAGCATAGATATTATCGAGGGTTAAATAGCAGTGTTGTTACCACTGTAAAGTCATAATATATTGCGCAGACTTTTTGCAAGCTCGTCGCTACGTTATGAACAGTCACTGTGGAAATCGAGACAAACAAACAACAAACAAAATAAACACACAAGATCCTTCACGCTTCCTTTCAGTGAAGTGCCAGACAATAAAGCTGTGGACCCTGGAGGGTAAAAAAGAGACAGATTGTTTCTTTTCGTGAATTGTATAGTAACACCTGTCCACTTCACCTATCCTGAACGCAACAAGGAACAAAAAGTCTCACAGTCATTCAATTTAGCACATCCTGGTAAAAAATTCTAGAGCAAGTAATAATTTTAAGCAATTCCTTTGCAAAAGCCCAACAACTCAATTTTTGGATTTATCAGTGGTGAAATTTACCCAAAAATATTTTCCACCTAAATTAAAGTTTACCTTTGTCATTTAAGTGAACTTGACATTTCTTCAATTCCTTAACTTTCAAGTCACAGCAGAATTTCGTTGCATCATTTCTTTTGCACATTAATGATTTATGGTTCAATGCTATTTTGATGGTTTTATTTTAATAACTTTGCCATTAGGGCGTTCTAAAACTTTAATCTTTTTATAAACTGATGCTGAGCCACATGACTGAAAAAAAAAATTCAACGATCTCAAATGTATAAATAAAAACATGGTAAGACAAAGAATAAAAACATGCTGACATGTTTTATTTCTTACAAATTGCAATCTGACATATTAGCAACGCATATTTTTTGCGCTTAATAAAATTGACAGTAAGCCCGTTGGGTTTTAGACAACTAGCCTATCTCTTTTTCTATCTTGTAGTACAAACAACAAAAAGTTCACCCTTAAAAAACAAGTTTAACAAAATTCATAAATACAACAACAATTTTCGAGCAGGTCTCAGTTTTAAATCGAGATTATATATTCAACAACTGTCCTTATTTTGTTGTTTTAATAAACAGTCTGGTTACAATCGTTACTTTGAGTTTTAAATCTCCTGAGAATCACGTGGATACGTGACACAGACTGCAAATAAAATGTTGTGTTAACCATTGAGTGATGATAAATGCAAATTTCAAAATGAGCCGCATATTATTTAGGAGTAAAATCGATTACTTGTCATTGTCAATTGATTTTAAGTTGGCGCCTTCAAGAAAAACCTTTTGTACAAGTCTACCAACCTGTAATAACATTTGATTAAACCGACTGCATTAAATTTTAGTTTTCACCCATTTTTTTCTTACTGCAAATTTCTTGGAAAAGAAATATTTATAAATAACACACTTACATCTGCTTCAAGCGATGAAGCCCTGCGAAGGAGTTCTTTTCGATTTTAGTTAGGGTCAAGTCATTTAGAATTTCACTGAAAAACAATAAATGGCTTTAGCTTTAAAGATTGGCGTGTGACTTGTTTAAACAATAAACTAAGATAAAACTTAGTTGCCTTTTATTTAGGATTATCAGGCTCTCGTTATTTCTTTGCTGTTTATATTTTTTTATCAAAGTAAGCAGCTTATGAACAACAAATAAACAAAGTAATCACATTTGGCGATGACAACAACATAAAAAGAGAAAATAATACAAATAACTTATTGCTTACTAAAACGGTTTTATTAGTTGCAGCTACTTTAAAATTAAACGCATTTAACCAATAAAAAGAGTCTAAAGATAAAAAATAGACAAAGGTAACATTTGTAATAAAAAATGAGATCAAGCTTTTCTTTATCTCTCTTCCATAATTTTCTATTGCATAACCGTCTTCGGTTTAGATCACAAGTGTTTACATTATTGCTTTTCAAACTAAAAAAATATCATTTTGTGTATCCGTGAAAAGATGGTAATAATTTTTGTCGCAGACCTACTAGCGGGTCAGCTTTGCAATATGCAAGATCTATGTCTGGACGATACCATCGTACTCTATGGATCAGCTAAACCCACATCATGAAATCAGTTGCTATGGAGACTACTGTTTCAGATTTTAACTGTAATTTAATGGCATTGATGCTAGTTGCAAGTTTATTCTTATTTGATGCCAATCGACCACCAAGTAGTAAACAGTTTTAATCTGTTGTTGTTTTTCAAAAAGTAAAAGTTTGTTTAATTTGATTTGTTATGCATGTTACGCTGAATGCAAAAAAGTAAAGAAACAACAGATAACCAACTCAAAGAAACGCGATCTCCAGCGGCAAGACATAAGTTATTGTTAAAATTTACCGTAGCACCAATATGAAACAATGGCTAATAACTGTTAATTTATCGTGGTCCGAATCTACGTTCTTGTTTTTTAAGCGTCAATTAACTAATTAGTTTAGAATATTCCTCAAAGTTTATCAGACACGTATCATCAAGCAAAGCTCGTGATGTAATGCAACATTGCTTTGCAAAAAGCTGCTGGACTAAAGATTTTTTCAAAGTTATGTTGAAGTTTTGTACCTTCCAGAAAATAATTCAACTATATTGACTTTTTGTAGCAACCTGCTAAGAGCGGTTTCAGTCAACCACCTGTAATAGTTTCTGCCCTTTGCAATTAACTCAAGCCTTATTAACTGCGAATTTTTTTTACTCAGTAAGTAAGTTAACCATCTCGGCCGACGTCGCCAGCGGAGTCTCAATCAGCAATACCGGCGATCAGAATATCGGTCAAGCCGGCTGCGCCAGCCTCATCCTATGGGTAGTTGTGGCAACGTTATGAAAAGATAGCGTTGTTGTTTGCA
This sequence comes from Trididemnum clinides, assembly GCA_963675345.1. Lineage (NCBI taxonomy): Eukaryota > Metazoa > Chordata > Ascidiacea > Aplousobranchia > Didemnidae > Trididemnum > Trididemnum clinides. The sequence continues at coordinate 5,864,551 of OY776300.1, forward strand.
TAGCCAATCACTGTTCCGAAGTCAAAAAAAACTTTTTTAAGAAAAATCGAGTTATAAACCATTATGGGGGTTGTGCATATCCGATATATTTTCCTCACAGTTTTTGAAGTTTCAGGAAGGGTCTTGTTTGCCCTGTTTCCAGCATGGTCGGTTTAGGATGAAGTGGATTTAGGATGAGGCAAGTGGGACAGCTGCCTCGGGCCCTCCTTTTTGGGGTCCCCTTCAAAAAAAATGCCATAAACTACTTTTACGCCTTTCAAAGTAGCGGTAACCTCCAAAAGAAAGATGGCCACCGATAACTCTGTGGCCGAAGCCTCCATTTTGAAGAAGTTTGCGTATTTCGTTTCTTCAAAATAGTGATGAACTCGACAAAAAAGATTTTCGCCAACAAATTCAAGGCCGACACCCTAGTCCACAACATGTTTGTCTGTTCCAGACCTCAGAAATAGAATTAATCTCCAAAAGAAAAACAACAATAGCCTTTAATGAGCACTTTTGGCCAAAAGGTGGCTCCACATGAAATCTTCCCGCGGGTCCTTGAAATTCTTAATTTACTACTGAGCATAGATGTAGGTAGGGACTGGACTTGCTCGCGATTGAAACAGCCAATAGCCTCACAACCTCCTCTCCGTTTGTTTCGCCAACTGCCTGAAGGCAGAAATTCAAAGTTCTGGAAGGGCGCCGTAGTGATTGTTGTGTATTTACGGGATTAAGCTATTAAATATTAGGCTCGTTACTTAATCCTTTCTCGTAATTGTAAGCCTATTTGTATGATCGAAAACGTCTGGCTGCACGTATGTTACTTGGCCATGGCATAACTGCTATTAGGAAAATAGCAAACCAATCAAACGTTGAGCTCTTACAGTTATGCTATTGCAGTGTACCGGGGGTCACCAGCCGTATGTTTGCAACCGCAAGGCCGCCCCTAAAGACAATATAAGTCGCCTGCCAGCCTGTTTTAAAAATTTCTCAAATTGTGTTTGGAGTAAATTTTAGGCCAAGTAATTTCTCAAATGATTGATTCTGGCGATTTGGCCACTTGATCTTCAGAGAAAAAGAAAAAAAGGTCTCCATCCCCTATTCGGATAGGAAAAGTGTAAATTTTAGGTCCGAAAATAGCCCAAATTGCTCATCTGCTGCTTAATTTTTAAAGAAAAACAAGTTCTTCGACCTTGCGTTAAAGCATAAAATACCAATGATATCAAATTGATAGTCCCCGCAATCATTATTATCCAGCAAGTAGCCCGTGATTTAAAAAGGTTGGTGATCCCGACAGTACAGTAGGTTAGATCATGGTTTGGCAGTATAATCCATGAACCATGTTTTTTTCGCAGAGAGATGGATAATTGCTGTGATTACTTTAAGATTTGAATCAAAAAATTTCCAATTTGTTGGACCTTGCTACGCTTTATTGATACGTTGTAAAGGTTAAAATTAGCCAGGCATACTACAAGATTATACAAAAGTATTCCAACTTGGCATTGCATTATCGAAGAAACAGACTTTAGATCTACCACTACATTAATACAGCAACGTATCATTCTTTTTTGACAACCAGCATATCCGGTATTTGCTCATGAAATTACCGGGGGGTTACAACTTTAAGCGCAACCCCTACTTGCTGCTATTTTTACCATAAATGGCACCAGACAGCATTGTTGCAAAACAGAGCTTTTAAAAAGCGTTCACGAAAAAATATAAAGAGCATGCCTAGAATGCTTAAATTGCTGTTTAAAAAAGAATCTCTTGTTACGTCGCCAATTTTGCTTAAATTGTTGTTGGATTTTTTTATCAAAACTGCCTTGTTAATACCACTTAAAAAATTGTTTGATCACGTTTCTATGGTCAATACTTTTTGAAAAAATTAAGAGAACAAATTCTGTAATCAAGCGTTAACTGTGACGTTATCTTACCCCCTAAAGAAATAAAGTTACTGCAAGTTGGTAAGTTGGGAGCTGGCTTTCGCATAAGCAAAAAAATCGCTATCCTACGTCAAGAAAAGCAAATTAAAAAATCGTCTTTGATTATGAGGTCATCATAAAGTTCAGAAACCCCTTATGACACTAAACCCCATATGGTGATTAATCGTGCCACATTAATGTGTGCGCGCGCAGTAGTTTCAGATGAGTTAATGCGTACCCACGTCCAGACAGGATTCTGCTCTAGTCAACAGCATAGATCAGGGGTGGGCAAACTTTTTAGTCGGAGGGCCGCATTGACCATTCAAGAGGTGGCTGAGGGCCGCATTGACCTTTCAAGAGGTGGCTGAGGGCCAGTGCTTAAAATCTTGTAATAGCTGTATACAATGGGAGAATTTGCAATAGCTTAAAATCTTGCACTAACTTCTTGCAATGTCGTATTACAGGACTTTGGAAATATTTGTGTCCAAAAAAATAGGTCATCACCCTCTATTCGGACGAAAAAAGCGTCAATTCAAACTAAGGATCGCGTAGCAGCTCTTTCAATGATGGCTTTTATCGTTTTTGGCTCTTTAGTACGGCAAGTGCGGCCACCACTGTCATAATAAATTAAATACATGGAAGTTTCTGCAAGTGTTGACGGGCCGCACAAAATGCTCTGGCGGGCCGTAGTTTGCCCACCCCTGGTATAGATCATTTCCATGTGTAATTTGTCCTGCACTGGTACCAATTCTTTTCGCGCTCTCTTTGGCAGCGATCGTTTTATTTACAACTTCTGCCCCAGCCGTGCTCATTTGTCCAATTTCAGGGGCTTCATGGTCTCTCGCTCGGCCCCTACCCCGAGGAAAGTGCCGGATCACAACAACAGCATATGTCATTGATCAATAGTAAGCTGGACAAGTCGATTATAACCAGTTTAAAACGCGTTCTCTTTTCACACGCTACAGGTGTAAGCTGGAATATTTTGATGATTCCAGTGCGTGAAAATAGTCGCATTTCAGGTCAAGTTCTTTGCAACAAAAAAACAATCAAATGCACGCCGACGTACGTCTGCATAGATGGAGTGTGCAAACTACACCAGACTTTAAAATCATACATCGATCATAATAAAAAAGTATACAAGTTATAGAAATACATATATTGCTTGAAACTTGTTGTAAGGAAGTACAACAGGAAGTTGTTATTGTTTTCCAGACTACTACAGAACTTTTTTCAGGTTCCCATTTTTTACGTTTCTATAAATCAAAACTAAAGTAATCTCAGTAACTATAGGGACAGAGAGCCCTTATTTCTTTATTTGATGGACAGTATAACAACGGTAGACCTACTGCTTATAGTCCATCATTTTTTGAAAGAACTATGATAAATAAATTCTTCTGTGACTTTACCTTTAAGCAAAGAAGTCTATTAAGTAATGAATTCTATTTAAAAGCGTGGTGAGGTTCTATTTTGATTTGCAATAGTTAGTTTTAAATAAATACAGCGAGATGACAGTCAATGGTATGACTATCTTGGCTCCATGACTCATGCAAGGATCTAAAAAATGATTCCGCATTACCTGGTCAACGGCGAAATCTTTTATTCTAAGATCAAGTTATTAATTAAATTTTGAGTTACTGGACAACTATAAATATAACTGCGCAAACACAAGCGCAACAAACAGCAAAGCTAAGATAAACAAAAATGGGTTTTTTTACTTAGCTAAATATCAAACCTTAAATCGGTATTTAAAGCAAACCAGGTTATGATGGCAATAAGCAGTATACCGGATTAATACGTCTTCCCAGAAATTTTTGACTGTTTTTGTTCTTTGTCAAAACCACACTCTTTGCTTTAAGCCAACTATTCGACTAATGACGGTGGTTCTTAAACATCAATTAAGGGGTATAGCATAACAAACCAAACGATAAGATAATGCTTGGATTGACAAATCTATAAAATGGATCTTTATTATAATATTCTACGTTTTTCTTTCATTAATAACTCATCATTTGAAATTAAAATCGACTGAATAACAAAGTCGGTTTCACGTAAATGCTCGCAAACATTTAGCATGACTAAAAATTTCTTCCGTCGGAAGAAAAAATAATCAAAACATAAACAGCAACAAAAATTTCAATTTTTTTTCATTTGTGGTCTCTTTTTCCTTCGCAAGTCACACTCATAGTGATGAATAGGTTAGGTCAGTGTGATCAGAACCATGAAATCTGAGATTCGCTTCTTGCGACGGCTAGGTTAAAACCTATTTCTCGGTAGCTGAATATGAATTTATAGCAGAAAATCATTGGCTGCAACATAAAGCAGAAGATAAGAACTCCTGTGTTGCTCGATCACAATTTTGGCTCCACTAGTACTATTGATGTAGAACAATGGACCCGACCAAGCACTTAACAGAACAATCAAAAGCATTGATTCAGAAAATTTTGAGCTTCAATTGAAGTAGATAATAACATGGTCCAGGTTTTCTAAATTGAAGAATTGAACAAGAAAACGAAACTAAATCTCAAAATTGTGGAATTCTTTTAAGGTCAGTAGTTGACAGCTTGGAATTAAGCAGTAAAAATCTAATTCAATTAAATTACATTTAATTTCTATTAACTTTGAAAAACGCCCACGAGTAAAACCATTACAAAAGCTTACATGAAAATTTGAAGTATCTTTGGGTTAAGTCACCTACATCTATCAAAAAGTTTTTTAATTCAAATATCTAGAAAAAGAATCAGCTAAATTTCTGCAAGCCAATTCTTTTTTGTTGATGAAAACGACTTTATTAAACAATATTTTTTTTTTTACAAAATACAAATATTTTGAATATATAAAACAATTATGGTATACTTAAGATAACTATGAAAAACTTAGTGGCTTTTGATCAATCGAGGGCTTTTACATAAGGAGAGCAAAACCATCAATCTGCGTCAAAACTGTCTTTGATATCGATCTATTAAAAATCTTTATCGGAAATTAAAAGAAATAAAACACGCCAAAAAGAAGAAATTGTATAGCTACTGGAATTGCTAAATTCTCTTAATTCGAAAGCAAGTAATGAAAAGTCTTTAGAAATTTCAGATGGTTAGGTAGTTATATCAATCAACAAACAGGATTCCTCGCAAATAACAAAACAAGAAAACCGAGTGGTTTTGGCAATCTCAGTGCTACTTTGTTCTCAATTATGTGTAAATAAGTTCTAACAGTAAAACACAACATTAAATCAAAAAACCTTTGATAAAGAATTGCTTTAAACTTATCGAAAGTCGGCGTTTTGTAGTCGCAGACTTTACCAGCGAAGCTTTTTTGGTTTGATGCAAAGTTGTGCAACTTTTTGCGCAGGCGGCATAGATTGGTTAATTTTCTTAACTGGATAGGCCCACCGGCCAGAGTGTTCGGCAGAAACCTTTTCCCTGATGAAGAACTTTTTTTGGGCGGAGGTTTTCCACCGAAAACCTTTCTTTTAAACATGCATGCCCAGCCCAAGAGCCACGTCACAAAGCGGGCCGCAGAACTTTACCTCGTGGATCACAGGTTGCACGATTCTCGTTTGATGTATGACGTACCTGATTCCCAAAAAACTTTGTCATGTTGCCCCCAAAATAATAAATACATGAAAAACCAATTATCAAATCAGTGTGTACAAACACTTTTTGTAAAAAAATTTAAATCCCCCATGGTTCATGATTTGGCACCTTTTCTCAACGTAGCTGCTATTGAAGCAGACTAAACGTTTTCATAGCTCTTGTAGTCAAGAATGTGAACTTTCAAAATGTATAAAATTTTACTGGTTTTGGATTTGTATCTTACTGGTACTTGATGACTTGTTTTTCATTCAAGACCCTCCCTTCCTAGAATCACATTGTCATAAAGACTTACAAAAAAGTGATTTCGTAAAGTTGACTTTTGTTTAACGTTGATTCGTTGAAATGAGAAAATTGCGAATCGAACAAAACTCTGAAACAAAAATCGAAATGTAAATTGAATGGAGTTAAGCAAATCTCAATCAAAATTTGTTTGAAAGAACTGTTTTATACAGCTGTCCGTGACGCACTTGTTGACAATGGCATCGTTATTTGCAGACAATGTCAACGAAATGAGCATGTCAGATAGAGGTTAAGTATTTTTTTTCAATTTTAAGTTATTTGCGATCAAAGACAGTAAAGGCAAAACTCGCGCAACAAACATCGAAGAACGAACCGATGTAGTCGAAAAATTAAACCAGAGCCATTTTGAAAACTATCCTCAACACCTGCGAAAACAATTTCTTAATATTCTACGGACTTTGTAGACGATGCTGTTGAGGTTAAGTCATTCACCCAACATTTAAGACCCCCAATAAATTACGACGCAATCTTAGACGCTTTTCCACAGTAACGGTTGTTCTACGCCACGACTAAGTACATTTTTTGTGATTTCGTGTTTCACTCTTCACTTTTTGATCATGTAGCTGAGCTTTAAGCAGGAGATATGTAAAAAGCATTTTTAAAGTTTTCGATATAACTCCACAAGGGAACCGAGCTGCTGTTCAACAACTTCAAAGCGGATGCTCTAACCGTTAGTCCACCACGCCGACATTTGGGGCCTACGGCTCCTATTTTTCGAGGATTTTTGTGCCAGGTTCAAAAACAGAAAGCATTAACCCAATAAAAACCTTTTTTGGATGTAACATAAAATTTAGCCAGAAATGAGTAGTTTGGGGGCAAAAAACGCAAACAAAGCTAATTTTTTGCCTTGCTGTGAAGGCCAAAGAGGGGCACTGCCCATTAACCTCCTAAACAGGCTAGCGCCTACGATTACCAAATTTTTATTGCCTAAAGACCAATTTCCTATCTGTATTTCTTTTCCTATCTGTATTTCTTTTGAAAGGCAAACACTAAAAACTTGGTCAACATGAGAACAAATTACAAGGTTGTAATTAAATCATTGCACATCGCACAGCTTTACGTTGAAAACGCCACAGGCCCAGTTATTTAGCAAAGCATGTAAATCAATGTTCAGCTATGTTAAGGATTCTGTTTCGTGCTAAAAGTACAGCATGTCTTATTAGTTGGTAAAATAGCATAAACCTTATTAGCACTTTATGAATGATTAATGAAGTGTAAATAGGTTTCTATAAATCATAATGTGACAAGATGAATTTGTAAAAAAATCATGCTATGTGAAGTTATTTTAAAACTTGTAATCCAGCTAAAGTTACAGTGGAGATACACATACCGCTTAAAACAATTTGTTTAAACTTTCAACTAGCTACAGACAGCTGTTTTATCTCCGATATTGAGGATTAAAGCACTTACAAAATTTGCACAGTTACAAAAGATAAAATTGGTGAATACAAACAATGAACAATTTTGGCCCAAACTTAACACGTTTTAAAAACCGTTTGACTTTGCCAAATATTATGTGAAAGTATCAACCTTTGAGAAACGCTAGCTAACAATTAGTATTGATTTTGAGGTCTACCTCAACGCAAAAAAAACTTTGCTTCCAACTTTTAAGGCTTGTGCTTTTAAAAACACAGTTGTTGGGATATTATGTTGCTGTAATGAATATCGGTCAATGGTAGTGTTTTTGATGTCATAGTTTGACAGATTTGTTGTTGCAAAACTCTTTAAAAAAGTCCGCAATATAGCCTTCAGCTGATTGCCTGTCATGATGTATTGCACAGAGTGTTTATGTAATTGTCCGGGTCGATAGCTAGAATGAGCGCAAAAATTAAGGTGCATCAAAACTGCAAAATGTTTACAGCAGTTCGCGCGAGCGGTACACGCCTATAAGATCTGCTCATGTAATATTAACGAAAAGTCTCATCTACGGCAGCTCTTTTATATTTTCCCAAATCCTTATCAAATAATAACGGTAAGAACAACGCTAATGATTTCCAACATTTTTCTCTTCACAGACTTCTAACACAATAACCTGTGGATCGCATATGCTTTACCCTTTGGGATCAATCTATAATCATAAAGAAAAACCCTGCAGTTGAAACAAAGTTGCGCATAGTAGGCATGTCTAAAAATCATTTCCTTCAATGCTGTCATAAATTTTTATCAAAAATCTGTGACAGCGTGAGTACGATTTTCTTTAAAAACTTATCCCTGGTTCGACTTTTCGACATTTTTGAAAATGCACGTAGACTTATCTATTTTAATGAAAAAATTCGTGACACATAGATATTCTTTTAATTGTTTAATTAATTCATTGAATCTAAAATAAGTTTTCAATTTTGCTGACAAACACCTTCAAAATTTTTGCGGACTCTTTCAAAATTCCACGTGGACTTCAGGATGAAAATCAAAGCAATAAGCCTAAAAAAGACATGGAACCAACATAAAACGTTTTCTGGGAAGATTGTAACTAGTGCTAGCTATATAGTGACTTTGGCCACGGAAACCAATTCCCGAATTTTATGGCAGTTGGCCACGACGACAAGAGGGTTGAGAATGCTATTTGTGGGAATTTTAGTGGCCTCCTCGAAAATGCTTCAACAGCCGACTTGAACTACAATCAACCCAGTAGTGAAAAGTGCAAAAGAAGATTTGCGTGCGCTAGGCGTAGTCTTGAGGAGGAAAAAATAGGCCATACTATCAAATCTTTAAAAAATAAACACCCACATACTTCATAGTCTTTACAAACCGCATGATTTTTAAGTGATACAGGATGCCCATAAATTATTTCAAAAATTCAACCAAATTTTGTTTTTTTGGATATTTTCATTTTTTTTGTTGTATAGTAAAGGAAGTACTTCAGGTTTTTCTCTCTTGACAGGTACTTTTTGAAATAATCAAATTTGAAATTATATTGTATTTAGTTATTTAGCAGAATCTTTTGAATTCAACAGCGAAAGTGGAGTTTATGACAATGAGCTCTCCGCAGGAAAAACCCCATGTTTCCTGGTTTATAGAAACAAAGCCACTCATTCCGGCCCAGCAAAATTTAGACGCAAATATGGAAGGGAACCACCTGCGAGGTCAACCAATTGATCATGGCATAAAAACTTTATGAAGACTAGGAGGTGTTACGAAGAAAAGGAGCCGGCCGACCTCAAACAGCAGGAGAAGAAATTGAATCTCTGCCTGCGGCGTGCAACATAAGCTCTACAAAGTTCATTCGCAGGGCTTCTACCCAGTTATAAATACAACACTCCACTATTTATAAAGTTTTTCACAAAAGTTTGCGTCTTTATTCATATAATGTGCAGTTGCTGCAGGCTTGCAAGCCAGAAGATAAGCTGCGAATAAAAGACCTCGCAGTGAACATGCTGGACAGGCAAGATTCAGATCATGGCAAGAAATTAAACACTGGCCGGATATCCTTCGTGTGACTGATGGTGCACAACCTAGAGATATACATTAGTAATCCATCCAAAAGAAACTAAAAGTATTTCCTGTTACTTTAAAACAAACCAAATGAATATATCTCAAAATGAAAAATTTTGTTCAATTTTTGATATTGTAGCAATAATTCATGGATACCCTCTATCTCCAAAAATAGACGAGTACCTTTTTCGTGTAGGAGAAATGAAGGTTTTGAAAAGATACCTTTAACCCTTGTTTTCTTCTTGGTGCACTTCGAACTATTCGTTCAAATATGATTCAGAGAAAGTTGCTTGCTGTCCTATTTTTTACCTTGAAGTATGCCTTAATTGACTCATATTTAATGTAGTAATATTCTAGCTTAAAAATTCTTTGAGTGATTAATCCAACCATTAAGTGAAAGCTGTAGTTTTTAATTGAAAACTTATGACACGACTTTAAGATATCTCAATGTGCAACACCAAAGGCATCTTTTCAATTGAAGTTGGCTCTAATCCCTACTGATAAGGTAGAATAACACATGCATACGCTTTTTACGTACAGTGGCGTATATTTTGTCAAGCTGAGCTTTTCTTATGCCGTTGGATAAATTGTTAACTAATATTAAATTCATGTGGAAAATTTTAAAAAAAGAAGTAAAAAGAAGTACAGAAAAAGGCTTTCGGATTCTGTAACGCTTTGACATTTTTGACATTTCATAAGCACAAAAGATCAAAATTGATTACGTAGGCTTCAGAGGCCGATTAACAGTGGATGGGTCCCTGGGCTAATCTAGTTGCGGGGCTTTTTCCACGCAATAGATGCCCCGTGACGCATGAAGCGTGAAAAACAAACAAATCATGATGCAATGATTGCGTAGACCACATCTACGTCACAAAAATTGCTAGTTTTTACTCGTTTTATTCATTCATATAGGGGGTTTGAAAACTGAGGTTATCAAAGAAAAATCTTATGGCCCGCGGAAGGATGCAACTTGTCGCCGGCATTTACAGATCGATCTCTCAAAATAAAAATTTTTAGTTTGAAAACTTTGGTTTTTTGAGGTTGATTTCCAAAAAAAATAAAATGATTCTAAGGTAACAAAATTGCAAAAACATGAGCTAAATCAAAGCCTCTTCTACGGCAACCGACAAAAACGCTGCGAGTTACATAGAGGGGCTAAAGCGTTAAGTAAGCTCAATGGTATTATTAAACAATTCTATAAAACAGTTGAGCGGAGTGTTGTTTAGGGGAAGGGGCCAGCATTTTCATCATTTTGGCTCCAAATCTTTTTTGGAAATTGACAATTTGACACTGAAAATTTCGACTTCTAACCTATTTTACTACTACATTTTTTACTTTTCTCATTTCGTTGGGAGGCCATTGCTCTTTTTTTCTCCCTAGACACGCCATACACTGCGAGCGAGATCTGAAACCGCACTCTGCCTTTACAACGACGGGACTCGCCAGCCTTTCTATCAGAGCCTCTCTTTCCGGGTCAAACGCTTTAAAGTTAGGTAGCTTTGACTTACGATACCATATTTGAGTAAAATTTGCAGATGTAACCTGGAGTTTATATTGAAAGCCTTGCCCAGAAGGCAATGCAGCCTCACGTATCTAAACTCCTATTAAACTCCTATCTAAAATCTATTTCTATTAAAGACTACTGTTGCGAGACAGCAGAGTATCCACAAGCAAATTTTGGGTAAGGCAAAAATACATGTTTTGGTTGTTCAATTTTGTTGGGTAAATTTAAGCGCGATTTTGTTTAATTTAGTAGAGCGATATTACCACTCCCAATTGTGTCAATTTATATCCCAAATTGGTAGATGACTCTTTTTTGGTGATTGATGATTTGTATTTGCAAAACCTGAAAATATCCGCATTCTTTGATTGTTTTCAGGAAAATCAAGGCCGGGCTATGGTCCTTGCGGCCCATCTAGCTTCGCCTGCATTGTGAACTGGTATATCTCAGTGAGCAAATTTACTCCTAAGCCATAAATCTTTTAGTACCAGCAATACCAGGTCTCGCAGCCCAGAATTTTTTGAATACTACTAAAACGCGAAAATTCTGCGGACTTTCACGAACAAGTCTTTACCCTATTCGTAATCCTAACTATGACACTAAACCTGACCCCCATCCCCAACTAACTCTAACCAATCCCAATTCTAGCTCTAACCCTAACCCTAACACCAACCCTAAACTCTGATTGGTGTTGGAGATTTTCCTGCTTCAGTAGAATTTAATTCCATGATAGACTTTCCGCGGAATTCCCTGTTTTAGTTTTTCCCTATTTTTTACCGCTGTAATAATTATTATTAGTATGAATTAAGAGTAGAATCGTCGAGACGCTCGCATAGAAATACGCTGTTACATCATGTCATATCAACGCTGAGATGTAGCTCAACAGACAAACTAATACAGCCCGGTGTACCATACCATTTCAAATGATAAAGTTCTTGCGTTAAGGATTTGCATTTACGTGTAAAATTCCGTATTGAATTAAAAACTGTAAACCTTCAAGCTACGCAAATGCAAATTTTTTACAATGTTCAAATTTTTCGGGGCCCTGGACTTTTGCCCTGTCCGCCTCCACCCCTCACTCTTCAATCTGGTAATCGTAGGTCTACGTATTGGACAGACAGTATCTGGAAGAAATACGCACAGCACTGCCGAAATACATACAAGAAGAGAAAAAGCATTTTTCGCCATTTAAAAACGAGTAATTTGCGACTAAGATGTTTCTTCAAAGTTTAACTCAAACTGATGATGCGCAACAATCTTTATTAGCACACCGTCACTAATAAATTCAGCTTCTCATTAACTATGCCACTTCTATAGCAACTGCATAAGAATGCAATGTTATGCAAGTGCATTTGTCAGTGGATTTCAAAGAGCTATTGAAAACATTATACAAGACAAGTTGGCTATCAGTTATTTTCTCGTCAAAAATGATACTGCAAATTATTACAAAAAGTTGTTTTTAATTTCAAAGCTTATGCAATGCTTTTGGAATGTTTAAAAAATGTAATCATGTTGTTATTGACTTTAATGTAGAGGTGATGGCCAGTTTATGTCAGAAATCATTGTAAAATGCTGTTATCAAGTCGAATAAAGAGAGGATTTGCGACCTACATCAATGGATATTGAAATAATTGCATTATGTAACATGCAATAATTGCATTATATAACAGCATGTTGCACTCATTTGCGGAAAAATCAGAACACTTCTAATGTTTTCATGTCTAAAGAAACTCGGAGAACCAAATATGTCAAACAAGCCATCGGCTTTTCGTGGTTTTAAATTTTGAATCAATTTATCTTGCATCGCATTTCTTATAAAAAGATGACTTGCAGATAACCGATTGATCGTTCATTGTGAATGAGAATGAGTTTTTATCATGGAGTTTTCTTGTTTTTTAGCTGCAACAGAATTTTAGCGCTAAAACATTTTTTAGTGGTGGCTGAGTAAATTCGATTTTGTATTTATTTACCTCATTTATTAGCGTACTAACCCAACTATTGCTGAGGGCCAAAGACATCAATAAATATTAATATCATTTTTAAGCCATTGAAAAGCACTAAATGCAGTCAGAAAATATTGATAATAGGAAATGTTGACACATTTAGAATTTAGATCAATTTTGAGAAGCCAAAACAGAGTACGAGCTACTGTAACTGTGATCACAATTTTGATGTTCTCCTACATTTAAAGGATTGAAAAAAATCTGTGTAAACATTTTGTGGCGCCTAAGTTCTATTCCCAAAATAGTTTGGAAAACTAATTCATTTAATTAATTAGAAAATATACTATTAGTATCACGAGCAACGACTGTCATAAAATTAATTCAAATTATCCTCAGTGAACAAGTTAATTATTGTAGACTATGTTGGAAGTGTTTGTTTTTTACAGCCTGTCGGAAAAAAATTATAACATGGCCTATGTGGGGAAGAAGAGATCTACAATTTTAAAGATTAGGCCTAATAGAATAATAAAACGTCTCCAAAATGAAAAATGTTGCTTTTTGAACGATATCGCTGTCAAAGATAAACTACTAAAATGTCGGAGGTAAGGGCAATAATGTTGGAGGTAAGAGCGATCCAGTACGATATATTCTCTGCCTTCGTCATGATTACACAAGCGAGCATAAAGCATACGACAAAATATTATACTTACAGTTGCTGGATTTTATTTGGAAAAATCGGGGGTAGTTTTGACACAGTGGCGCAAAATGTAATTAAGTCGTTTGATGAACCTGAGTTTGAACCTGAAACGAGGAAAAAATTATAATTTTAAATATATATCGGGTAGCAAACTACATTATTCAGTAATCACAAGATTGCAAAACGAGCTCGAAACCATAATACCAATCATGTTTTACTTGAAACGGATCGGAAGTCAAGCAAAGGCTGTTCGTTAACACGGAATCGGTTGCGTTAAGAAGGTGGTTTACAAATAGAAAAGAAACTCTGAAAGAGACGTTCAGTTGCTTGGACCATGACATCTTTATTTAAGAAGGTTTGCGGTTTTAAGCGAAACATCTCTACACTATTGTTCCATTGCAGCATCGCCTAAACAAGGGCGTACGCAGAAATTTGTTGAGGAGGAGCGCGAAATGCCTTTTTTCAAATTTCACAGGCCAGTCAGAGTGAAGGCTTTCATTTTTTTGGAAATCAATATTCTCAGAGCAATATCACGGGACTTATTTGTTATCACTAACAGCATTATGCCTGAAAATAACATTTCACGTTTTTCTGAGGGAGAACTGAGGGGGGCGCTCATAGGAGTCTCCCTCCTCGCCACGCCACTGCTAAGCACATACCTGTTGTACTTAAATAAGAGTGCGAAGTTTTCATATCTTTGCAACAGCAAGATTGCGGCAAATCAGGACACAGTTTTTTGCTTTGAATCACGTTGCAGCGATCCTAAAAAACATGGACGACTTTCGACTTATATGTTTCAATGCGTAAATGGATTTTTTCAAGAATGTGCCGAGGTAAAGAATATTTGGTGAGTTTTTTTTACCTTGTTTCAAATGAAAATTCGAAGAGTAAATCTATACAAACATTCATCAGCACGTAGTGGCTATTGGTCTCTAATCTGAACTCCTCGCGTTTTAATAGTTTTAGTATGGGCCTGAAACAGATTTAAAGTCTACTGCAAAGGGTAAGTACATTACAGTTATCAATTTTATAAGGTTCGCTAGAGGATTTTTACCATGCTAGCACCGTCTGCAACAGAAGCTGGCCTCGACGTTGTGACCTCTTTCTTTCCTTGAATTAAGTCAGTGCCGCGAGTGGGCGCTACAGCTTGGGAAACGCTACCCTCCCAATCTGTTGCTCAGGCTATGGTTTCGTAGATGATTCCACATACTTACGCTGAACAATGCCTGCCATCTTTTTGTATTTGAGTTGTATGCAGGCATGCTTGAAATTGGATTAGAAATTGTCAGGATAAAGAAAATCAAAATCAAGTCAAAATCAAACATGCTTCAGGTTTTTGCGAATGGAATCTTGAAATAGCTTTTCTTTTCAATCAGAAAACAATTTTTTTATAATGTCCTTGAAAATTCAACAGCTCTTTACTTTTGACAAAAACAAAACCATCGTTCAACTGGTTGCAGTCAATAAACTAAGACACGCATATCTAAATAAATTGTATAAATAGCATGCTTGAAACAATGCAAGATCTATAAGATACCAGGCTATTTAGCTTAATTACGCTTCACAAGCAGTTAAATAGACAACTGCATCACTGGCACAGCAACCACACCAGGCAGATATTATCTTTCCACAACAATGCCTTTCTTTAATTGGAATAAGCACTTTTCTTAACTCAGCTTGTTCATAAAACTCCTTTTTCAAAAACTGTTGTAGCACTATTCGGTAAAAGTGTCAGTTACGTTTTGACTGGCAGGCGGTTACCTGTAAAAAAGTTAACAGCGGAATTTGCTTTTTTCAAGATCTCAAACAAGCGAAACTGCGTAAGTTTTTTCTTAATCAATTCTTCAATGTGGCCCAAAAAAGTCCATCATTGCCTGCTTTGTTAAAACCAAGGTCGACAATAAAAAAATGTTTCAAGTTTTTCAAAAAAGTTTTCATGACTACTTTTACATTACATAAAGTTTTACGATAACATGAATTTAATTACACCAAGATAATAGATTACAAAATGGCGCAGAGCAATTAAGGCTACCTTATCGCTCAATAAATCTTTTTGTAATGCGTGGAAAATCTTCTGATAAACGCACAAAGTTTGTATTTTGAAAAACTTACGGTTAATAGATCATTTTATCTACACGCACTGTTTGTTGAAAGACACAAACATGATCTAACTTTCAGCTTAGGCTAGGCTGAAGAGAAAGAATGATTATCTCTTGCCTTGACCATTCCCTGTTGGTAAAAGCGATAGCCTTGACAATGCTAGATTATGGAAAGTAGCCTCACTCTCCTGGCATGCTCTTATCACAACTGGTTGAAATTCCACCTGAGGATAACTGAAGAAGGCATTAAGATAAACAATAGCTTTTTCGCAGAAAAATAAATCAGTGGGCCTAATTATATTTTTGTAAACCACAATTTATTAATTATACAAATAGCCAGCGATGCACTTTGACCAAACTGAAGACGGTAGCACTGTTTCGACCAATCATGTCTTATCAGTGCAGTTGGTATGCGACAAGTGGCTCGAGGATTTAAATAAAGCATAGCTTGATATTTTACAATTGTGAGGCCTAAGCTTGGCTACCAAGTGCACTGATGAAGCCTGATATGTCGAAACAGTGTCACTGTCTGTGATCAGCTCAACTAATCTATCTTTAACAAATCAACAAAACAAATACAAACATTTTTGATGCGATACTAAAAACTGCTGAAGCACAATAATTTTGATACAGGCTAATTTGAATCAGTCCGATTTTTTGTTCAATGCGTGAGATCATTTGTGAAACTAATCTGAACAGCAACATGCAATAAAAAGCAAACCGCTTTGATGAAGACCATGGGGCCATCGTAAAAAAGCGTCTTATACATTTTATGAGGCGGTTTTATAGCGCAGCCAATTTTTATCTCTAATCGTAAACTACATTTCTACAACAACATCATTTTCAGCACCGTCAGAATCAAAAAATCTTCGATACCATTAGTCCTGAAAAAACAGGAAAAATGAATATCCGCCCAAAATTGCAATCTTAATTTTGTGATTTTAAAACTGAAAATAACTGGCGATACCTTACGCTTTTCCTGTAATCATCTGTTTTTCAATGTTATACCTTCCGCAATAATCACTCACTCTGTGATTAAGCTTTAGCTAAGCTCTTGTGGTTGTGGCGATACAATCGCTTTTTCTGCGTAAGTCTGATTCATAGGCAATCTTTAATTCAACGACATTCACCAAGTTAATGCTTTTTTCTCAGCGCGATGACATTTTTTGACAGCCTTTTGTTCAATTTTCTTTGCAAACGTTTTGTTTTAATCAATAAAACATTAAATTTTTTTTATGGATTAAATTTTAATAGAAGACTAATGGAATGACCTCTATAATTATTGTGCTATAAGTATGCCAAGGAACTCTGGTGCAATTGGGAACGCCGATGATGTTATTTTGGTCGTTTCCCCTTTTAATTTAGAACGCATGAACCTTTTTACCGGACTCAACCCACAAATCCAAGTAAGATCAGGGTTGGAGAAAACGACACGAGTGTTAACTGCACACTGGAAGCACCACTGCCAATAAAGGCGGACTGGCATCGGAAAGTACCAAATAGTCACCTCTTTCCACGTGCTCGGTGAAAACATTGCTTTTCTAACTCCATATCTTCGTCGGAAAAGTCAAATGACACCTCTCAAATGTTCTTGTGGTGACGCGCTTGTCCCTATGGTTAGGTTTAGTTCAGAGATGTAAAGTTGCAATAGCATCGCCATACCAAAGTAATGATTACTTTTAGAACAAAAAGCTGGGCTAAGCAACTTGATCTCGCTAAACTTGAAATTTACATCAAGCATATTATCCGAATGTTTTGAAGTGGCCAAAGGGTTGAACTAAAATCACGAAGCAGCAAACATGCTAGGACTCATTCAACAACAATCCCATTTAAACTCCACTTTAGAGGCTGGCTTCCATTGATATAGATTGCAGGCGTGTCGTGAAAAATTCTTTGTTTCACTATTTAAAATCTTTATCATTAAATAGTGAAACAAAGAATTTTTCACGTCACGCCTGCAATCTACGCCTAATAAAAACTAGCTTTAAACCTGTACCTTTGCATTAGCATAACTACATCTGATGTTGGTCAAATTGAATTTGTTACATGCACAATTTTGTCTTCAGTCGTAAATGTGATTTTGTAATCTTTGCCTTTTTAAAGACCATAAAACTAGTGGTAAAAGTAAAAGGTTGTTATAAATAACTAAGGCTTCCTCTTTGGAAAAAATTTAGTTTGAGGAAATTTGACCCTAAACTTTGTAAAATAGGAAATTTAGGAGGAAATAATCAAATTGAGGAAATTAGGAAGATATAAGGAAATTGGCAAGAAAATATAATACCAAATAGAGTTAAATGCATAGAAATTCATAGTAGTAAAGTAACGTGCATACATGATATATCGGTAAATTACATACCTTACCCATTTGTTTGCTAATATTAATAGAAATACCATAAAGAACAAATATTTGATTCACAAACCAAAATACTCTGCTACATCATTTTGAAGCAAGAAAGTTGTCGAAAGCACCACATTTTTAGACTTTCTGAAGAAACCCTAATTGGATTTATTATCCTCCCCCCTATTAAAATCACCTTTTACTCAATACAGTGCACAAGTGCAGACTATTTGTTTTTAATTAATATTTTTGATTGTTAATTACCGACTTTTCTTTCGTTTGTGAATGGTTTAGGTTTTTCGAGGAGTTTTTTTTTGGTTTGCTAGTTTTGTTGTCCGATACGGTGACCATGCCAAGTCCAATGCGGCAACCATGCTACTAGCATTATTTCTTGTTGTCTGTAGATAAATCATGCAGGTTTTAACTTATATCCGTCTTGTAGCCAACACATTATTTTTGCTTATAGTCATGTTTAATCTTATTGGCGCTCTACCATAATATTTCAAAGAAAATGCAATTGCCTACTACTACTCTTGCCTGTCATGTAGGAATTCTGAAGAGAGAACACTTAATTTCAATGGTCCTCGCCATTTCATAGATATGAAAGAGTATTACTGCTCTACAAGAATTTTGGCTATAGACTATAGAATTTTGGCTAATTTTGGCTGTTGACGTCAGGAACCTTTGGCTATAGACTACAGGCTAACTCACGCACACTGCACTTTTCAAATATGCAGCGCGCGTGAGTTGTCTCTTACTTTTTGCGTGATACCTATTTTATTTTTAATTCCGATCTTTACTCTATACTGCTAAGCTCAGTTATTTTACTTTTGGTTTACGATGGTTGTGTTCTGATTAGGGTTCACTATTTGATTGTGGAAGCTTCCGGGAATGCTTGTTTCCCTTGTAGTGTAGATGCCATGCGATTTTTTTTTAATTGCAAAAATAACCTACAATTTTATGTGTTTTTAGAAAAAAGTGTAAAAGAAAATTCGGGAGAAATATGCTATTAAATTGAGGAAAGAAGAAGAAATAATTTTCTGAAGTGAAAGAATTAGGAAAAAATTTAACGAAAGAGAGGCAAACATTGGTTTCCATCGATTTACATGTAAGTAATAAACTGCGGGATTGAAATTGATGTAAAAAAACGGCTTGCTCTAAAAATGGACTCAATCTGAAATCATCATATCTCTGCAACGGCAAACCTTTCTTGCATAGGGTGCCATAAGCTAATCACTTGGTGAAGTAAAATTTTGTAGTGATTACGACATATCATATTGCTACGAAAACCCTATCCCTTCTGCAAGACATGTAATACTGCAACAAACACATTTTTCTTTCTAAAAACATGTTTTCTTCCCAAAGACATATTATTCTGCAAAGAACTCACTTTTCCTTTCCAAAGATATATCATACTGCCACAAACACATTTCTCTTTTCTAAAGAAATTATCACATTGCAGCAAAAACTTTTTTCCTTTTCAAAGGAATATCATATTGCTACGAAACTAATATTTCTTTCCAGAGACAAATCATACTGGAGCGAAAACACGGTAAAATGCCGTTTATAAATAGTGGTACTGGCAAAATAGTGCTACATTCTCAGCATGTTTGGAAACGTTCATGGTTGTTTGAAAGCGGTAAGTTTCGGTTTATTGTTGAATGATCTGGTTGTTTATATGAAGGCCTTGGCTTTGCTTTGGAGTTAACTGAATCTAGCCGCTTCGTACAAACCACGAATATTTCCGACCATGTTTTATAAATAGTACTATTTTATCAACGGCACTTCACCATGTTTTCGCTGCAGCATGCCATGTCTTGGGGTAAGCTACAATGGTTTTTTGCTGTACGATATGTATTTGGGAAGGAAGAATGTTTTTGTTGCAGTGTTAAAAGTTTTTGGAAAGAAAAAATGTTTTCGCAGCAGTATGATAAGTCTTTGGAAAAGGAAAATGTTTTCGTTGCAGTATGATCTCTCTTGGGGAAGGAGTATGGTTATTTTGTAGAGTGATATGTCGTAATCACAACAAAATTTTACTTTACTACGTGCTCTACAATTGATGCCCCATATTTTTA
The DNA here is from genome assembly GCA_963675345.1 of Trididemnum clinides. Lineage (NCBI taxonomy): Eukaryota > Metazoa > Chordata > Ascidiacea > Aplousobranchia > Didemnidae > Trididemnum > Trididemnum clinides. The sequence continues at coordinate 5,884,427 of OY776300.1, forward strand.
AAAGAAATTTTTACCAAATGATTAGATGGTGGGGAATGTTTTGAGAAACTTGCCAGTGATGCCGTAGATAGGTGTAGGCCCATCACAGTTGATCTGCCCGTGTGCTGTTGTTCTTCTCTTTGTTTTTTGCAATCTGTACCAGTCGTTCTTTTCTCAAGTCCATTAGAGAGATTACGACACACAGAAAGCTACAATTTAGAAGCTTCTCAAAACACGAGCTTCTTGTTTTCATCTGGTAAGCACTTTATTTCAGGTAGATTTTGTAGTTTCAGAGATACTTCTTATGACAATTTCGAATAGGCCCTCTCACATTGAAACAACAACCTGTTGCTGAAGTTGTATCAAGACACAACTTGGCGCTTGCATTATCAATACAAACAGAAAATAAAAGCTGAAACCTACGAAAAATAGATAGCAGCCCATGAAATCAATCACTTACTAATTAACTTATATAATCAATTGTGTCCTGGAACAAAATAAATTGATTATCGGAAAATTAATTTTATTTCTCTTTTCTTGCAATTTATATTGTTTTGCGCACTAAAGTATTTTCAATAACAGCGCTGTTTTTTCGTATAGTGCAATCATTGAACATTTTACCTTTGATCGAAATAGCTTCCGGACTGGTGTTAGATTTTGGTTTTCACAGTAATCTTGGAAATGGTTTTGTTAAGTTCAATTCAGACGAGCCAAGTTACGGTCGAATGATTTCGTGTCTAGAAAAACTTTCTGACTCAAAATAGGCTTAGCTAGCAAGTTAAGGCTGGTTTGCTTTAGGCTTAGATTGCAAGCGTGGCGGGGAAAATTCTTTGTTTCTCTATTTATTTTTATGCGCTTAGCAAGAGCGGTGCAAAAAGAAACATAGAATTTTTCACGCTATGCCTGCAATCTACACCTAATGGAAACCAGCCTTTATGCTTACATTCTTCGTAATCCTTCCCATTGACATGCGAGATTTAAGACTCGCCTAGTGTTTATGAATTTAGTAATTTCTGACAGAAGATTAAGATCGAACCGTTGCTACGTAATTAGGCGTTTGATTTTCTGTTTTGAGTTAAGTTTACAAACTACTGTGAGGACCTTTCTCAAACCTTTTACTGATCGGTTTCCTGAGTTTATAATTAAGCGGATTGTTTTATTTCTGGAAAAAAATAACTAAAATAGTTCAAAACAAATCACTGGCTTTGTTTGTTTATTTATGATATCAAGTCAAACGGATTAAGAACGAAGAACTTTTGTCATAAAATAAACGCCACTTTATCTGTAACGTGACGATGAAATTACATTTTACTTGTCAGCTGGCATAATTATTGGAAACTTTTTGAAAAAATCGGAATGTCCTCAGCAAATGGTAAAAATAAAGGGACGTAGTTTAGTGTTATTGCTACCGCTATTCCAACAAGAGGCGTTAGGGGGCTTCTCCGGATCCGACACTTAATTATTTTGAGGCCATGCAATGTCCGTTTTACAAATCACACTGCCAAAAATGAATGTTGAAAAGTAAAAACCGGGGTGATAATCAACACTTTTAAAATACTTAATCGGGGAGCTCATTTTCAAGTAATCCGGACTCTCTTCATTAATCCGGAGCCCCTATAAAATCCGGGTAATTACGGAGTCAGGCTTTTATTGTCAACTCTGTAAAAACACCATAAAATTTAGTAAAACATAACTTCTATCAATGTATTGCTAACACGGAAAATTAAATCGCTTTTCAACTGACAAGGATTGTGCTTAGTGACCAAGTATGAAAAAACGTAGGTTTTAAACATCCACAGTAATCATAGCGTGCAGTGCCGCAGAACAGTAAGTAGCAGGCTAAAGTTGTTAGTTTGTGAGTTGAAGTACACCTTACAATACATAATAAAATTAATGGTGTTAGAGCCCCGAATTCTCCTCAGCGCAAGAAGATCCCAACATTTAAGGGCTCCACATTAGAGGCGGCAACTACCACCAAATTTTGCTCTGAAGTCCCATCAAACTGTTTCAATAAGAGGAGGCTCTCAATTATATTCTATCCTCGCGGGACCCTCACATTTTAGCAAGGTCATCGGATAAAGCAGTTGCTGTGTTTGGAATTTTGAAAAATTCTGCAGATTCTGCTCCAAATCAAAGAGCAAGCAATCAACCGTTGCTTTTGCAACCAACTGAGCTTCATTTACTCTAAAATCGCCGGACTTGCTTTTAATTAAAAGCAAAAAAGTGACATAGAAACAAGTGTTCACAAACAAGTTCGCCAGATGTTTATCATCTGTCTGTGACATTATTAAACTTTTATTGGCAGCCAGTATGCTGTAATATTGATCTTGATCTGTCGTACAGTCGAGCTTATTTGGAATGTCATAGAACTTTGTGCAAACTCACAAAATTGAAAAAAATTGACGTTTAACTGCGTGGATTTAATGTGAACAGGAAAACAGCAGCCTTAGACTAGCATTGGGCAGCCATGCTTAGTTTTTTGTCATCTATCACCAATAATGATTGGCTTCTTGCTTACTGAAGTTTAAAAATCGTTACCTGACTTTTAAAGAAGGAATAACGCTTGATGTAATTGATGTGTTGTCGAGGTCGAGGGCCTCTAGGAATATGTTTCGTAGGAGTTCAATCTGGCTAGCTCCTCTCTGTAGTACAGTATATAACAAAAACTAAATTTTTACGCATTTAATGGAGGTATCCCCTTAGTCAATGCTATTTTAAGTAGACCCGATCACATATTTTCGAATAACCACTCTTTCTTTTATGAATTCGTTTAGTCTACAGGTATTAAAAGCGATGTATATAAATAGCTTGCAGCCCTACTTGAACACTAAACCAGCTGGCGCATCACCAGAAAGAGATTTTGAGAAGACGATTCTTTCTTTGTGGTACGCTACTGCACCTAGCTGGCTTTGGCACTGACAAGCAAGTAGCATCTTGACAGCCAGTACAGTACGCAGACAAAAATATTTTTCATGCTGTGCTAAATTGCAAGGCAATAGCGACCATTGAGTTTGTTTTGTTTCGCATTGACGTGAAAATGATTTATTAAAGACTTTCGTTTCACAACAATTGTAGGTCCCATTTTTTGAGACAAGTATGTCAAAGCGTCAACTTTTAAATCAATGTCACGTGAGGAGAACCACCCCTCCTAGTGGCGTGACTGCCACAAGGTCGAATGTCAAATTCAAAAAATAACATCAAGTGCATGCAATGCATAACCTTATTAGATAAAATTTTTAGCATGCTTCGCAAATCTTACTTAATTAACGTCATTTGCAATAACATTATAAATAGTAATTCTTTCCCCTGTTTCCAACTAAATGGTGGCTTGTTTTGTTTTGACCTGACTGCAGCGTTTGTACGTGAAACTCACAAACACATAGACACACAGTAGGCTACGTTTAATTCTCTTTACCCGCTTTTCTCTTACCTTAGAAAGGTCTTTGGGGGGGGGGGGGGAAGCAGTCCTTGGGGTTTTCAGTAAACCTCAGAATCTTTAACTTCATCTTTTTATCGTCAAATAATTTACTTTCAACAATTGATCGAGCCAAGTTATTTATATTACTTAACCCACCCTCCTAGATCTTGAACAGCCGAGAGTCAAGCAAAAGCTTTTTAGTTGATGCGACCAAAAATTTGAAAATTGAGTCTTTTTTGGAGCATTCTACGTCTACTTACAAAATCAAACTTAAGCAGGTGAGACTTGCAGGAAGCAGTGGCTTGGCGATAAAAAATTTTCAAATCTCGACGCTACAAATTTTAATCATTTGTGGATATCCCTTCAATCCTTCTTCAAAATCCCACTTCCACTCGAGACCACACTCATTTGCATTCGAGATTACCGAGACCCGTCGCCACAGACGAGAATAAGTAATACATGCAATTTAAAAATCGAAAGCATGGCATGCTTGGAGAGCCTATACTGTGTTTGCGAGTCTTTTGTGTCACTGGGCCACAACAATGGGTAGACTGCTCAACTCCAGCACCTGTGCACCACGTAAAGATAAGAGTTCTCGCGTTAAGTGCCATACCCAAGGACAGGATGGGTAAACTTTCCGGCTTTTTCCTTACGTTAGCTCTTTCGCGCTAAGCGACTTGGAGGAAAGCTATCAAAACCGTTTTTAAAACCTTTGGTCGCCTATGACACGACAAGGGAATTGTGAATCCACGTCTACCGATTGCGAAGAAGAGGCAATAATCACTACACCAATCAGCCAATTCTCTTGTATTGTGATGATTGAACGTTGAAGCTCACACAAAACTGAACTTGCGTTACCCATTTAATATCGAGATTTTTGCTCTGCCGCTTCTGAAGAACGACATATCTTCGTGATATCATTGTGCAAAATCCGTTAGTAATGACTGGTCACGTGATGGATTAAATCATACCGTCATTTATGCAGGGGATGGGGCACGGTACAGAATTACGGTAGGGCATGGTTAAATCTTGAAGAAAAGTACGGCATAGAATTACGTAGGTAATTTCTAGTATACTACGTAAAGGAAATAGGGTGTTATTTTTTCTGTTCCACACAGTAGGCCTATTCTTCCCAAAAGCCTAATCTAAAAGTATCCAAAAAGCGTGCTTTGTTGAAGCCAAAAATCACACATAGTTCCAACTTCACAGCTGTGAATTATCAAAATTCAATTACTTGCTTCAAGTATGACCTTACTTGAGTTTATTAATCTAGAACTTTTTTGAACTCCGCATTTAATAACCTAGCAAACATGTTTTAAAGTACGACAATTCTGTAGAATTTTCTCAGAGATTCGTTCTGTGGTGTAACAATTTTTTTTTGCTATAGTATAGTCATTATTGTGATAATCTTTGTTTTATTGAAAATCGCTGAAATTATCTTTTAAACCTTCTGTAACTTAACGTTTTGTATATATGTAACGAATGTATAAAGCGTGGTTTCGATTATCAATTGTTTTAGATTCTAGATCGTAGTTCCCAGTAAGATTTGTAGCTCCAGGGAAAGTAGTATCATTTTAGATTGTAGATTTTAATTTTGAGTGAGATTCCAGTGGGATACTGGGATAGTGCAAAGAGAATAGTTTTATTCCAGACTTAGTTATTCCAAGAGTGAATGATAAACTGTTGTTAGAACTCAGAAGTATTCAGTGTGATATTAAGCCTCGCTGCTAACGTTTTTCTGCTGATATTTATCTCAGCACACATTTGCTATTACGTAGGAACAAAAATTCAGCAAAATAATTGGTACGGAAAAACATGATTTTACAGTGCGGAAAAATTCCGTACCATTCTATTGCGTATGGTATTTTAGTAAAGTACAAAATTTCGGTACGATAGTTTTTTGGAAGTAAGGTGTACGGAAAACCATTCCGTACTGTACCTAATTTCCTGCGTTTATGGCGTTGTTGTGCTTTTGGAAAGTACAATGTAGCTAGCAGCAATGCAGATTTACTGCACGCTTGCTTGCGCAGCGTATGAGAAAGAATAATGTTACAGAAGGCTTAAAATATTTAGGCTGCAGTGCTGTACTCATGTTGCCACTAACCTTGTGCGTGACAAAAAGGTACGCGGTTGGGTCTTGGGAAGAAGGGACTGTTTCTAAGTAAGCTATCCAAAAGTAGGCTACGGTAAACTGTTCTCAGAACCTCACCGGCAGCCTATGCTTTCTACCTGTTACGCTGTTTGGAGTAGAAAATGAGGCACAGTAATATCAAACACTGTGGAAATTTGTCGACACTTACATTGAAATATCTGCCAAAAATGTACTAAAAAAATTAATTTAAATCCTCAGCTGAAATGTGCTGTTTTTGTTTAAATCAATGATAATATTTTGAATTCTATTTTTATAGAAAATTTTCATGAGATTAACTCAGGGTCAGGTTGTAAATTTGAAGTCTTAAGATATTTTCTGTTGAACAATATTTTAATGTATTAAGTTTAAAAAATAAAGAACAATTAAACTATATTTCAATTTTTGTGTCATGAAAATTGCATTGTGAAATTATTTTTCTGTTTTTATAGGTACATTGAACGCAACAATAAAAATAAACGCACCTTACAAACTCTTTAAAATATTAATTTTTACGCTTCATTAACTTTTGTTGCTAGGCGCTAGTTTTGTCGCCACGCTAAACAATTGTGTGAAAGCAAAGTTGATACAGTAGAAATTTGTGTTCTCAGGTTGACATTTAGGCCTATTGTTGCCATAATGATTTCTTACTTGCATTTTTTATGTTTGTAAGACATTATTCTGATATCAAGTTTTAAAATGTTAGTTCTTATTTTGCTACTACTGAATTTTTAGTTACTGACAAAATTGCTGAACTATACTTGATCAGTTACTTATGTTAGCCTTAGATGCATGGTAAAGTTAGTTAAATTAAATTATGCACTATTTTTAAAATAATGATTGTTTTCTATTACTTTTTAAGTGTTTAGGGTTGTTTATTTTAGATGATGCGATAGTTTTTATTTAAAAAAGATAGTATTACGATTGTGCTTACCATATCAAAAGCATAACTTTACAGTTCATAACAGTAAACTGTTAGAATGTCTGCTGCTGCATGTCAAAGTCAGAGCCTGCAAGCTCAAGGATTCACATTAAAGGCGTACATGAAAAACACCAAGGTACATCACGTGATACTGTTAATCTCGAATATATGTTTATTTTCTGCTAGTTTTACATTGTTGGGAAGTATCTGGTACTTCTAAGTACCAGATGCCAGACAAGCTATAGAATACTAAAGAGTACTAATGATACATTAATGATGCAATTACATTTATAGTAATATCTAAAAAGCTAACTTGAGCTCGTTTGCTTAACACTAAAATATGCACAGATACCGATTACTGTAGTCATAGTGTACTTTGGATTCGGATGTAGTTAAGAACCTAATAGCAAATATTTGAGGAAGTTGTTCATCAGGCATTAAATAGAATTAAATCTTAACTTTTGTTCAACTGGTGAGTAATAGGCTAATAAATCACAAATTTCTGAGATGGTGCCTTTATTTAGGCCAACGTTTGTCAGCCAGAACAGCCAGCATCATCAGAGCAAACTGGCAACTTATTCGTGACAGCAACGTATTAGTGACCGTTCTGGTTGGCAAAAGGTTAGCCTAAATGAAGGTACTGCCAAAGAAATTTGTGTGGTAATTATTACTTACCGGCAGAACAAAAGTTAAGATTTAATTTAACTCAGTAGAAGTTGTTTTCTCAGTTTTCCTTTTTTGTTTAGTTCACAGTGTAATGCAATGTAGACTGCTAAGCCCTTAACTTGTAGTCAGTGCTCAGAGTGTTGTGTTGCATGCAGTACAGCTGAACAAAAATGTTTTTTACTCCCAAGTTTTTGATTTGAGGTCAAACTATGGCTTAGATTGACTACAAAGCTATCTGTGGGAGCATTTGAAAATAATAAGTCACTTTGCAGTCTTTCAGCCTCTTTCTTTTTTTTGTAATTGATAGTTGTAGAAATTCTCGTTCTCACTTTTTATCATTCTTTGCTTTAAAATTAAGTTTTTTTTCAGGTTGTTGGACCTCCTTCTGCTGGTGCTTTTCAAGAAAGACCTTCAAAACCTACAGCATTTAGAAAATTTTATGAACGTGGAGACTTTCCTATTGCTTTGGAGCACGACACAAAAGGAAACAGAATTGCATGGAAGGTTAGCTTGCAACTACAGTTAAAGCAGAATGTAATCGACTTTGGTATTTCCTCTGAGTGTTACCAGCTTGATTGTTATTGATAGAGACACTGTGCCTGATAATTAGCATAGATAAACTATTTGAGACTTCTGGTACAATAAAGATGACAGGTTTTGTGGAAAAGTACATCAAGAATTCAACTACTTACTCTATCTGGCACTGAAACATTGGTTATCGTCAGAAAATGCATCAGCTCTCAAACAGCTCACTTGTTTAATTGTGGTCTGTACCAAAGCAGATGGTTAGAGTTTATTGAACATTTACTGCAGCAATAACATTTAGATTTGAAGTCAACAACATTGAAAAACTTGATGAAAATGAAATTTCTAACTATATATACATGTTCATATTGATGTTAACCTGTTATAGGTTGAGATTGAAAAGCTTGATTACCATCATTACCTCCCTCTATTCTTTGATGGTTTGTGTGAAACGGTTCATCCTTACGAGTTCTTTGCACGACAAGGTGTTCACGATATGCTTGAGCATGGTGGTTCAAAAATATTACCAGTTATTCCACAGTTAATTATCCCAATCAAAAGTAAGTTGTCTTTTTTATGAATCAGAATCGAAACGCAGTAAGCAATATCTAAGCGTAAAGTTTTGAGCCACCATTTTTATCATGTAAATAAGCATAAAATATCGTCAGTTATTTCATGTGGAAGAAAACGTGGTAAATTTGCAAAAATTTGACAGACCAGTAATGCTAGACGTTTCAAATTAAAATACTACCCGATTTAAATACGTCTCATTATTTGTTTCTGATCTTGGAAACTCTATGTTGTAAAAACAATAACAATTTTTTTTTAATAGACAAAAGTTAAAAATAACTTCAATTTTTTAAAAACAGGTTATCTATATTTTTTCTTCAACTTTAATGTTGAATCGCGGGTTGAGAGATTCGTTGTTTCAAATCTTAATGCTGGTGAAGTATCCGTTAGTTTTATCTTTACCTACTGATCTTCAGTTATATAAAAACCAATTTTGCTCAAGAACTCTTGAGAATTGCCAGCAATGATGGCATTGTGCAGTGTTGGTAAAAGTTTTGCAGCCAATTACTAGACCCCATTTCGGTCTTGAACTGGTTGTCTTTCAATTACTAGGTCAAGGCAGTATTACCGTCGCCGTATATAGACTCATCGTCTTACGATTCCGACCTCCAAAACTTTGGATTGATGTGCATTTGTTATTAACTTTAGTTTACGCACCGTTACCGTCACGTTTTGCGAAGCGCCTTTCGTGACAGAGTCGGTCGACGCCATGCCACCGCTGGTGGAAGCGTCAGAAAAATCGTTTAACAAAACAATTCTTTTCAAAACTATTTAAAATTTTTGTACCATCAACAAATTATTTGTATCACAATGCACAACAGGTAAGTCGCGGTGAACGCGATCAGATTGCAATGAAGTCTTGAAGTAATGATGAATCATGTTAATGCAGATGCTCTTAACACGAGGAATAAGCCGGTTATTTGCACTACCTTAAAAGTCTTACAGCATTTGGTCGTTTCTGGTGAAATGGTCGGTGAAGCGCTTGTTCCATATTACAGACAAATTCTTCCCATCCTTAACATTTTCAAAAACAACAATCGTGAGTTTGTTGTATTTTAGTTCGTTATTTTGTAGTTCAAACAAACCTCATACCCGCCGTTATTATGAGTGGCACTTGAGAGCCATCACTTCCTGGTCAAATATAACCAGCGACTCGTAACTGATACAAGTAATATAATTGGTAGTTTGTCTGAGTTAAGTGATGTTCATTGAAGCTAAAATGACTTTTATTCTTCAAATGATAAACGCGGGTTCAGATCTCGGCAAGTTGTCAAATACTACAAATAATGGTTATGACTTACCTCCTGTCGCTTTCGATGAGATTTGGTAATTTTGAGTGAGAAACATAAGACTATACCAGCTTCGTAATACGTTAATTACCTTGGCTTTACGAATTCTTAAGCTGGTTTGAACGATTGCCTATCTTAATGTGTTACTTACCGTAGTTTTCTATTTTTTCCAGTCTCGGAAAACCTTTGCGGTTATTCATAAAGCACCTTGTGCCCATGTCCGCTTTAGCGTGAATTGTATTGCCGGCACTAAGCTAACAGGGGAAATGTCTTGAAGTGTCTTTCCCAAGCGACGCGCCCATGTGCTTATTGAATTGAGGACTACTGTGACGTTGGAGATGTGATGTGATTGAAAAGCAAAGGCTCATTTTTTTTAGGAAACTCTGGAGATGGGATCGACTACAGCCAGCAAAAGAGAGAGAATATGGGAGATTTAATTCAAGAGACCCTTGAAGCTTTTGAAAGGCATGGAGGAGAAGATGCCTTCATTAATATTAAATATATGGTACCTACTTACGAGTCCTGCATGCTCAACTGATAGCTGTGTTCTTTATTTGTTAATTTCTCACTATACATTTGCTATTTGTTTGTTAATTGAAAGTGTTCTATTTCAGATGCTAACTGTTGATAATTTTCTATTGTAAATTAAACCGCAAATCGTACTATGTACCTACTGAAATGTAACTTGTTGATTTAGGAATATAACTGTAACAATCCATTGTAGCTAAAATAGGTGAAAGATACGTCGTTTTTATGAGACATTACTGAACGCACAAAATGACTTATCGTCTATCTACAGTTTTAATGATCAATTTATGAATAATGTTCACTCGCTGGTTTGTTTTATACCAGTTCACTTTATTTCTTGAACTAGGTAGTCTGTAGCCAAATACATATATTGGCCCTTTATCCTGGTGGACCACTGAAAAGAGGGCCATTGCCCTGCTTTAGGGTAACTGTTTTGCAGACCCCAATATCAAAGTCATTGAAATTGGTCCGCATGCTTGTAGGCCCTCTGTTTCAATCTTTTTTTTACGTGTGACATATCAGGCTATGACGTGCCGTGACGTCAGTACAAAAAATTGTCTTAATGCGTTTGTGATAGTTTTGCATTTTTACAGTAAAAGATGATAAACTTTCACCTGCTTGTTGCAAAAAGTGAGTTTGCCGTGACTTGAGCGCTAGTAGTAACCTGGCTATTCCTGATTTAGTTTGCGTACTCTACAGCAGCGCACTGGCTTATTTTTGTTTTTGTGTTGTGCATAGTCTATTTCGAAAGCGAGGGTGTAGAGATAGACATTACTAAAACAGCACGCGTAACCTTGGAAAAAGCGGGAAAATGACATAAAATTGACTATAGCTATATTGAGCATATACAGTATTTTCTACAAAAAAGAGATTCTCTAGCGCTGTCAGTCAAAGTTCACGTTGTTCAAAAAGAATCTGCTGGATCAGTCGAAAATTTCCGCTTTGAAAGTTGCGCCAAACTCATGAAGTTAGTTAATAATACATTTACCTTTTAATACATCGCAAGTCTCATAAAATATTAAAATGCTTTAAAAATGTAATTCAATATTTTTAGTAAATGCTATTAAAAATGCACAAGCTTGTAGATTAGTATCATTGAGACATAAATGATGTCCCATTTCTAACCGGTAAAGCAACCTATTTGCTACAACAAGGTTCCAATGGTGAATTAAGTAGTGCTACGTGCTGACCTGAACCGGAGTTCTACGTACAACTGCAAAGATTTACCGGTGACCTGAAGATGAAAACTTGTGCGGCTGACATTTTTTTTGTGAGTTTAGGCAAAGCGAATGAAAATTGCTATTCTGTGAGACTTGGTTGCATTTTTAGCTGAAAGATTTAATTATGCTCTTGGAAGAAAAGTCAATGGTAAAAAATTTTCCAGTGCTACTCGAATTCTGCGCCTGATGCAAGAATTTTAGAAAAATGATTTGGCTCTGTGACTTTCTATCTCTTCTTGGGCATTTAGTTCACTTTTATTTGAAATGATGGGAGTGAAACTTAATATTCTGACGGCGTTTCCTTTCTTCTGCTGTGATTTCGTAAACAAAAGACACAATGGCGTGAGAATTGAAAGAATGGCTGAATGCTATCTGTAGGAAAAACGCCCTGAGCTAAACATTTTCAAAGTTGCCCTGGCGAGATAAGACAAACACATTAATTTTACGGTTTGCAAAATGTTTGAGAAGGGGTATCACCGTTAGATTCCCTCTCCCGTAATTTAATACGCTTTCCCGAAAATAAGACGCAAACGGGCTCCGCCGGTATTGCACTATACGACGTGTTTAGAACAAACAAATTCTTGAAACAGCTGGTTAGATATGCTTCAAAACATGCAAAAAATGTCAACAAAAATTACTTTATGAGATAAAACGTGTAAAATACATCCGCAGCAACTACAACCCCGACGTGATTTGAACAGGCAACCTTCCAATTTGGAGTCAGCTGAATGTTCGCCGCAAAACAGCATCTCACAATGAAAATACTGCAGCATACCTGCAGTTTCACCAGGTTTTGCCAGCAGCAGTCAGGGTTAGCAAATAATTCGTTTTTTTAGGATGGGTTTGCAGTTAGAAATTTGATTGAGAGGAGGAATCCAACTAATGCGGAGAAAGTGCTTAGGTGCCTGAATATTGCCAATCTCGGAAAAAATTGTTTTATTTTAATTTTCAAGAAGTCCATCCGATGATTTGGATTGTTTATCATTTGTTACCAGTAAATTGCATTTTGATCTTCCAGGCTTGCAGGGTAACAAGAGAGGCGCTTTACAGAGATAGCATGAGACCAACATCCAGAACATCCAGAACAGCATGTATTGACGTACGTATGCATTAGCGAACTTCCGCTCATCAAAGCACAAACCAAATATGATATCGAATACAAAAGCGGTACCATTGTCCTCAGATGGCAATTTGAATGCTATCGTATACTTTTTAGTTAAATTAATCGCTGTCAAAATATTGTGTTAATCACATGTCCCCTTGCGGTAACACTACTGATCTTTCCGCCTCGTTGACGCCCTTTTGACACTTTGCACCACAACGCAATACCCTCTATCAACGTAATTAAACTATTCGTGATTTAGATGAAAGCAAAAAATAATTTATCAAAAATTTTACTCATTTCTGCCCGTAATAGAGCAGGGTAACGATTCTCATGTTGTTGTTCACGAGGACAATAGTCGCGCGTTCAAGCCTCAAGATGAATCAGTCGTTGGTTTCTTGGAAAGGAATTTGACTGAAATTTCTCCTGCTTGAGATAGAAACGAGCTGAGCCAGCAGTGTGTGTGTAACTCCGAAGTAGGCCAGAATACTAAGATGATCTGATATAAGCAGCACAAGTTTTTTGGTAAACGCAGATAAAATAAATTAATTTCCGAATTATTTCGAAAACTGAAAGCACTCTTCTATGTTTTTTTGAATAGATGTCACAGTGTTAACCATTACGCAATATTCATGGGAATCTTTATGATTGCCCGACATAAGACGTTTATAACTTACTTTCCACTGGCTTCAGTGACGCCAATGTACCCTGATCTCTGTGAAATGCAGTGATGTCTTGACTTTTCCTGCGTTTTGAGGTAGAATTAAACCCTAGCCCTTGCGGCCTACCTAATTCCAGATTGTTATTTCTCATGGTCATGTTGAAAATGTTAACATATTGAAATCAAATTTTTAATTCTTCAAATAGCTTTCGTTTGCATTTTGTGAAATAAAATATAAAGCCTGTCAAAAGTTGTCAAAAGCCCCAAAGTCGGGCCAAGTCAAGCAGTACATAATGTTCTGTACCAAACTATAACTTATCACTTTTTCACATCAAAAAAACGATTTAAAAAGTTTGCACAGTTCCAAAAAGATAGTACCGGTAGGTCTTTCCTGCTCTCCAAGGTCTTATAATATAGCCTTTTTACCACAGATAAAAAAATTTAGAGATGATGATGAATAGCTATGCGCATAAGAAAAGCCTTGAGAATCAACATATTTCAACAGAGATTACATTGCGTAAAATATGATAACCATCATTTTTCAAGTTTCATTTGTGTGCTTTTCTCAAAATATTTTTTGTCTTCGTTTGAACTAGATCCTTCTATTTGGTTCACGTATATAAGCTCATGCTCTTTTCGCCAGTCTATATAAATGAACTGAACGAACGCAGCAAATAGACTACACGAATCCGTTATCCGCTTGCCAGGTAAAAACGGTGGAACCACGTTAAGTGCGTTATCCAAAGACACAACATTCGAATTAATTGGCTTTTCCTTACATTGTCCTCTTCGTACTAAGCGTTACAGAATCCATGTTAGTAATATCCTCCTCCAAGCTCATTAAATACAATATTGCAAACTCCCACTGAGCTCGAGTCACATTCGATGGAAAGAACCTGGTCATTGGGATAGTAGGCTATTTGATAAAAACCAAGTTCCGGTCAAGGCCCCGAAATCCTAAGGGTCATCACCAGAGTCGGCGACACTTAGGTTGAACTCCATATTTCACAAAACGAAGCTTTTTTAAACTATCTAATAGACATTTTTTATTCCGGAGACCTATCATCTCTTAAAATGATGTTATTCCGGATATTCTCTGAGTGTACCTTTTCTGTATTGATGCACCACTGTGTTGCTTACAGCTTTTTTGCCGTCTTTTATCTTTTCTTACAATAAAAGTAAGAGTCATACCAAAAGACTTTAAAAAATGCTATCCACAGCTTTCCTGCTTGGCGCTCGGCATTTTGAGAAGGTTGTGGAGAACATGCCGGCAAGTTCGCTTGTTGCGTACTTGGGCAAAGCACTTAACGGGACGCCCCCACCTTTATGTGAATGACAGGTGGTCCAGACACCTCGGAAATGGCAACTCCCAAGCGAGTGCGGACGTCCCGTCCAAAATATAGCGATACAATTCACTTTCTCGTGAATAGAGGATAAGCATGGACAATACAAAATGCAAATACAAAATAGACGTTTTTTAGAACATGTATTTTTGTTGGTGTAAGAACTGTACAAATCATCTCAACAGTCCAACCTATCCTTTTGGTGCCGCTTCTGAGGTAGTTTGGCTATGCGCTGCGCACAGGTTTGTGAGCAAGCTCTCTTCTATTCTAGTCCATTTTGTTGAAACGAACTACTTGTAAAATTACGTTTTGTTTTGTGCTATACGAAATGCTCGCTTAGTTATTGGTTTTGTAGTTGTATTCCAACTTAAACAGATATCTGCAATCGAAAATGCAATGGATCACTAGCTTTCCACCATGAAGAGAACAAAAGACTAAATTTTTGGACAATGAAATTGTGTATTAGCGTTAATCATTTAAAAAAAAACTCGAACAAAAACGTGACCCCGACGTGATTTGAACACGCAACCTTCTGATCTGGAGTCAGACGCGCTACCGTTGCGCCACGGAGTCAGTTGATCGATGCTGTTAACACTTGACAACATGTGCTTACTGCAGCCAACGCAAACACACTGCACGGTCAAGTTCTTGCACCCAGCTGTGTCGTCCACCACCGTTAATTTTGTACTTAGTGCCAACATAAGTAATTTATGGTGAAAAAGACGTCGCAAAAGACAAACCGGAAGACGCGTGGTTTAAGTTCTACACATGTATGAAGAGCTGGAAAAGAGTAATTTTTTCGCTAGCTAATGGGATGTGATAGCACCAATATGTAATGGTTGCCAAAACTATTTCGGCTGTGACATAAACTTACCAAAACAGGTTCTGTCACCGAAAGAAATTCTTGAAATTCCTTACTACTGTTTGAATAATGACAGGAAATTTTGGCAGCTAAAATTTGGCAGTACGATGCGTTTATGAAACAAGCCAGCAGTCTATAGAAGTCAGTCTATAGAAGTCTGAATATGTGTCTATTTTTATTGTTATTTAATTGTATTTTTATTCTCCGGTGACGAGAAACTCTTTACAACTCACATCATTGCGTTAAGACTAAATTTGAAGTTACCGGTACTACTGGGACAATGCCTTTCTACCACAAGCCTGCAATCAAGCAGGGAAAATGCCGTAAAATGCCTTTTGCAAGGACGCAACAGCGCAATGACCACGCAGGCATTGAACTCGCAATCTCACAATTAGAAGCATTAAAGCAACGCCGCCGAACGACCTGCAAACGTTGAAGATCTATTTACAACAGCCGACAATTAGAGCTGAAACCTGTGGAATAAGAAAACATTTATCAAAATCTAGGTCTTTAGAGATGGAGGCAAATATAGGTGCCCGCAAAATATATAAATCCCTTTCCTTATAATTAAAGAAAATTTTGGAGAATTTTTACTTTTATTTTAAATTTTTAGCTTTTTATGGTTTAAACTTTTCGTTTGGTAGCGCTATTGAGTTGTTGTTGTTGTTACATGAGCAGCTTGTCTTAAACCCTTCCATTATCTCAATGCTTCTATTCATTTGAAACGACCAATTGTACAATTGACCAGTTGCACAATGTGTGTAAGCAAAAAACGTGGTTCAACATAATAAAACAAGCAAAGACTAGTCTTGATTACCCTAGGCAAGGCAGCAATCAGGGAGGAGGTCGCTTAAAACAGTTTTGACCCCCATACATGAAAACAACGTGTGAGTGAATGAGTTTACCCCTCTTTTTCCTTCGGGCGGAGGTACGGCATAAAAGGCAGCCAGGTTTACGCCCTCAAAATTAATTCAGATTAGGATTGGGGACGGTGGACGCCCATTTCGAAACCATCATCAACACAAACTACAAACGGGTAGTCCCACCACTAACAAGGCGGACTGCCATTGATGAGAGTCCAAAACTCGCCTCTTACGATAGGCTGGGTGAGCAGATTTACTATTATATCCCGGTAAAGCACGGGAAAAAAAATCATGTCGATGACTCTGACGGAGACGGCAGGAGTCAATTTTTCGAAATCAACCGGGTATGACTCAATGCTGTTTTTAAAAGAAACAGAAAATTGGCATATTGAGGCGATGACTTGATTAATTACATCGGAATCACCCTTTTAATTTTACATAATGATCACGCCTCTTCAATGAATTGGTCGGCTCCTCCTCCTCCCCAGTTCAGCATCTGGTTACCATTATGGACTTAAAACAAGAACAGCCTTTGATGCTATCCCTGTTCGTAAGGTTTTATTTGACTTGATTTTTATAAGTTACACAAAAACAAATAGAAATAAAGGTCGCAAAAATCTTGTTGGTGGTGCAGAATTTTAATACAGCTTTGAAAAAAGCTGTTTGAGCCATGAGTTTTTCGTGACGCTTTCATCAGTGGCAAAATCGCGTCAAAAGGGAAGAACTGGAGTACTTACTCACTCTAGATCTTCCCTTTTGATGCGATTTTGCCACTGATGAGAGCGTCACGAAAAGCTTATGGCTCAACCAGGTTTTTTCAAAGCTATATCAAAAATAGAGTTGTTTCTTCAAGATGTTTTACTACAAAATACGGAATCAATTGTGCGGCCACAAAAATGGAACTCTCGCAAAATATTCAGTTGCTACGAATTTTGGAAAACCTACTCAACCACTGCAATTGAGCTGGTTGCTTCCCGACGTTTAGTAACCAGGTAGAACGCACTATTCAAATAGCACTTACATCCACCGATAAAGACATTCTCAACCTGAGCAGAGCGCACGAAGTTTAAACTAGCAACTTATTCGTCACTGCCAACGTCTTACCACGCTTAATTGCCAGTTACCGACACAAACCTTGGGTTTTTAACATGATTATTAGTTGTTACGTTAAACCAAGCTATTACCTCGTATGTGCTGGTAAAACACTACCACCAAACAGAAAACTAATCGTTTATTTTCATTTTACCAGTAGACCTACAAAAACAGAAGAAAAACTTATATACAGAGCTGGGCGAGGTCACCATTTTTAACGATCTTGAAGATCAACATCACCAAGCAATGTGATCTTCAAGATCAAGATGATGATGATCTTTAAGATCAAGATCACTTAGTTGATATGAGACTTGAAAAAAATTTCAGCAGACGGGCTATTCCCTACAGTCTGGACCAGGAAGGAAGAGGTCTGCCGAGCAAATTTTCTTATTTGAGACTCCCATCCACGCTCCTGATTCACAAAAATGCGTCAAGATATCGCAGCGCGATACCCGTACCGCTGTATTGATGTACTGATGATGCCGGTACCGGTATTTACAAAAGATTGTGATCTTGATCTTCAATATTTTTAGGTGATCTTGATCTTCAAAATCATAATCATAAAAAAATATGATCTTGAAAGTCAAGATCAGATCACTAAATCATCACGATCTTGAAGATCAAGATCGTGCCCATCTCTGCCTTTATACAACATCCAGCTGGACTTAGGTACTCGCTCGTTTAGAGAAGTGAAAAATAACCATTCTCACCAGGTTTTACAATTCTTAATTTAAAAGGAATAAAATTGAAATCGAAGCTGTTTAATGTAAAATATTATGATTTTAGAACCATCACATATCCCAAGCTTTTGATTTGTGACTGCTGTTCAAAGAGAGAGCTGTTTTGAAACAATGCTTTGACTTTGAAAAATATTGAGTATTGCACCCAATTACTTTATTGATCTACACGTTTAACATCGTTTCGTAAATTAAAATTTTGGACTGCTAAGCTAGGCTTATCTAAGCTCGACAGTTTATAGCTCCCTTTTCATATCATACCGGTACAAGTGATATTAAGTCTACTGCTATACTAATTGTTACTAACTACGAATCTAGCTTATGGTCTTATAGTTTAAAAAGTGAACTTCAAAAAAGTTAGAAATGCATTATAAGCAGGGCCGTAACTACCGCCGGTGCAGCCGGTGCAATGCACCGGGGCCCCAGCACGAGGGGCCCCGCATTGCTACATTTCATTGTATAATCTTTTCCTTAAATGTTCAAGTAAACTATTGTTAAATGTCACACTTCATCAATAATTTTAATGTTTATTTAACCATCAAATTTGTTTGAAGTGCTATATTTCTTAATATATTTAAAGCTTCGATTGAGACGTATTCATTTTAATTGTGACGTATTGATGACGCAATCGGTACGCTACCCCAACTCAAGTCTGTTTAGTAAAATAAGTTAAAGCTATAATGATCATATAGCATCATAGTTATCCGCTTTATTTTATCTTGTAATTGTTAATAAGTTTTGCTTTATGACGCAAGTCATACGTAATGTCACGTGATGGTTTCGAGAAAATTCTACAATTTTCCACCATAGTCCGTGACTTAATAGTATCACATGTTACATAAATTGTTTACCTGCCTTTTAACTTGGTGCTTTGTGACGTAACAGCAACTGTCTGGCTGGCTTATATCGTTGTAAAATAATTAATTAAGAAAATACAGCATCTTCTCGAAGTTGCTAATTTTTTCTGGCAAAATTTGCCCGCTTTATATGACCAGATAAATTCGTAATTTGTGCTGTGAAACTCAGCGTTTTGTTTTGCCTGTGTGGCAGGGGTTAGAGTTTTAAGGGCTAGTGATATCTAACGCCTTAGTTTGTGAGAATAGTGATTATTCTATTTGATAAGCTACGTAGATTTACTTTAACCATCTGGGTGTCAGACGTCATTCTATTAGTCTGTAATCAGATTTGTGATTTCTGTTAATAAACTTCTTTCGTTGAAAGAAGTTGTGATTTGAGTGATTGAAAAGTCAGGTTTAAGCTTTCTCTTTGAATCCTTTTTGCTAGACATACCGTAGTACTTGCGCTCGCAGGAGAGTTGTTTTGTGAGCCGGAAAAACAATAACTAAGAGAGTCTGTTACATTAAACTTTACCAACCGTTGTGTATATTTTATTAAACTTTTTGGGTTTTGAGTAACAACATTGTAAAACTCTAGTCGACTGCAATTTAATATGAAAAGAAATTATCAAAGTCGAGCACAAAAGAGACAAGCTACGAGGAGAAAAATAGCTGAGGCAGCCAGACACTCTCAGCGACTGAGTTCGTGGCTAACTTGACAAGAAACATCCAAAGCGGATGAGCAAGACGTCTGCATTCGTGAGACAGAATCTACTCCCCAACTTGTTGACGTCAGCATTCATGAGACAGAAAATTGCGATACTACTAAAGATAGATCAGATGCAAGCAAAAATGACGACTTTCTCACCATTATTGTAAACTCACAGATCAAGAAAGCAATTATTGCAGCAGGTCCTAAACAACCTAAAGGACCTTTTTCTAAAGAACCGCTCCAAAGCGGTCGTTCATTTTCAACAAATTATTACCAATTAGTAACACAATCAGGTCTAAAACTACGAAGATATTGGTTATGTTATTTATCAAGCACGGACCGTTTTTACTGCCAGCCCTGCTGGTTATTTTCTCATAAAAATGTCTCTTCAGGGACTTCTTACGCACTTCAAAACCCTTGAGGTACAACAAGTTTAAATGACTGGAGGCATTTATCGCAGCGAATTTTAAGCCATGAAAGCTCCACAAATCATGCGGAGGCGTGTGCCATAAATGAGCAATAGAGAAACAGGGGAAAATAGAAGAAGCGTTGCACGAGTCTTTGCTGGAAAAAACAAACTTTTGGCAAAATGTTTTGGAAAGACTAGTGAATGTTACGTTGATGTTAGCAAAGTGCAGCTTACCTTTTCGCGGATCCAGTGAAGAACTTTCGAAGGAAAGCAAGGGCAATTTTCTTTCTATCATACAGCTTCTTGCTTTATAGCATAGCAGAAATTATTACAGCACTGTTTTAGACAAACTTTTACAACTACCCAAAGGTTCTCCAAAATATTTAGATCCTTTGATACAAAATGAACTAATATCAGTACTAGCTGAAGAAGTTCCCCGTGATATGAAGAGCGAACCACAAAGCGCTCCTTTATTGCCATTGTTCTTGATACCACTCAAGAGGTCAGCAAAAAAGACCAGTTAAGTCAAATATTTTGTTACGTCAAAATTGATTACCACGATGATGGAACGCCATCAAAACCGAAAGCTGTTGAAGCGTTTGCCTCATTTGTCGAAATTGAGGATTCATCTGCTATTGGATTGCACAAACTGATGACGAATTCCATTCAGCATAAGGGGCTTGACACAAACTGCCGTGGACAAGGATATGCTGGCGCTGCAGTGATGAGTGGTAAGTACTTCGGCTTGCATAAGAAGATCCAAGATGTGGCTCCACATGCTTACTACCTGCATTGTGCTTCTCACTATTTAAATTCGGTGTTAAAAGATACAATGAAAGCCATGACTAAAACCAGTCAATTTTACGACACCGTTGAGTCGGTATATAATTTTTTCAGACATAATATTGTGCGGTGGCAAAAGCTTCAGAATGTCCATGATCGTTCTTGCTCAAATCCTACATTAAAAGCGTTAAATCCAACGTGGTGGTCTGGTCGATATGATGCCGTCTATGCATTAAAAAAAGATTTTGTGACATTGTCAAATGCTTGACTCACATAATACTTACCAGCATGAAGCCAAAAGAAAGAGATAAAGTTATGGTAATAGAGAAACAGAGAAAAACTTTGACTTTGTATGCATGCTGGTTGTGCAATGCAAGATTTTGCAGATCGTCAACATTCCTTCGAAGGTTATGCAGTGTAAAACAATTGACCTATTTTTTTCACCACAGATAAAAAAATTTAGAGATGATGATGAATAGCTATCCTCATAAGAAAAGCCCTGAGAATCAACATATTTCAACAGAGATTACATTGCGTAAAATATGATAACCATCATTTTTCAAGTTTTATACAGACCCATTCGGTTTTCTCAAAAAATATTTTTTGTCTTCGTTTGAACTAGATCCTTCTATTTGACTCATGCATATAAGCTTATGCTCTTTTCGCCAGTCTATATAGATGAACTGAACGAACTCAGAAAATAGACTACACAAATCCGTTATCCGCTTGCCAGGTAAAAACGGAGGAACCACGTTAAGTGCGTTACCCAAAGACACAACATTCGAATTAATTGGCTTTTCCTTACATTGTCCTCTTCGTACTAAGCGTTACAGAATCCATGTTAGTAATATCTTCCTCCAAGCTCATTAAATACAATATTGCAAACTCCCACTGAGCTTGAGTTACTGTATACATTCGATGGAAAGAACCTGGTCATTGGGATAGTAGGCTATTTGATAAAAACCAAGTTCCGGTCAAGGCCCCGAAATCCTAAGGGTCATTACCAGAGTCGGCGACACTCATGTTGAACTCCATATTTCGCAAAACGAAGCTTTTTTTAAACTATCTAATAGACATTTTTTATTCTGGAGAGGTATCACCTCCTAAAATGATGTTACTCCGGATATTGTCTGAGAGTGTTTTTGCTGTATTGATGCACCACTGTGTTGCTTACAACTTTTTTGCAGTCTTTTATCTTTTCTTACAATTAAAGACGTTTTTTAGAATATGTATTTTTGCTGGTAAAGGTATAGGACTAGCTATCTCAACAGTCCAACCTATCGTTTTGGTGCTGCTGTTGAGGTAGTTTGGCTATGCGCTGCGCACATGTTTGTGAGTAAGCTCTCTTCTATTCTAGTCCATTTTGTTGAAACGAACTACTTGTAAAATTGCGTTTTGTTTTGTGCTATACGAAATGCTCGCCTAGTTATTGGTTTTGTAGTTGTACTCCAAATTAAACACATATCTGCAATCGAAAATGCAATGGATCACTAGCTTTCTACCATGAAGAGAACAAAAGACTAAATTTTTGAACAATGAAATTGTGTATTAGCGTTAATCATTTTAAAAAAAAACGTCATTGTAATTTACAAATAAAACCGTGATCCCGACGTGATTTGAACACGCAACCTTCTGATCTGGAGTCAGACGCGCTACCGTTGCGCCACGGAGTCAGTTGATCGATACTGTTAACACTTGACAACATGTGCTTACTGCAGCCAATGCAAACACACTGCACGATCAAGTTCTTGCACCCAGCTGTGTCGTCCACCACGGTTAATTTCGTACTTAGTGCCAACATAAGTAATTTATGGTGAAAAAGACGTCGCAAAAGACAAACCGGAAGATGCGTGGTTCAAGTTCTACATGTATGAATAGAGCCGGAAAAGAGTAATTTTCTCGGTAGCTAATGGACAAGCATTGTTTGTTTTTAGTTAGCCTTTATAACCAGTGAATTCTTGTCTGTTTTGCCTAGACCAGTGCGCGTTACCTACTTTGCGATTAGAAAAATAAAACAGGCTTTAAAAATATGTCCTTCAGCTGATACAAAAATAAATTCCATCTGAAAAGGGTTAAGCTCTTTGCATTGTCATTGCTTGCTGGTGCTCTTTGATTGAAACTTATCATATGTTTGAAAACTAATGAGAGACTTCGTGCTGATTTCAATCATCAATCCAAAGTACAGCATTGGTATTCAATTCTTGTCGTCGACAAACTTTCTGGATCCGAATTCGATTCGCCCTTAACAGCTCTCATCAGCACTGCAGATGACGTCTCGGAGCTTTGTGATCCCATGCACAGCCTTGTCGAAGACTCCTTGACGCTGCCAAGTGGGATTTGTGCAAATGTTAATATCATCATCTTTATCACCAGCCCACGTCTACCGGCTGATAAGTGGACTCTCGAACCGTTACGGAATCAGTGATGTGGCGTTGTGGTAAGAGTTTCCGGTTACTAGTTGGTAGACCAGGCTTCAATTCACTCGACGAATCACATAGGCTACCAGCAAAGACTTTAAATATGGGGTTTCGGTCTTCATGCTTGGTCCTTAGCACGAAAGGAACAATATGCAGAAAAAGCCGCAACATTCGCTTGCTTTGTTTCTGGGTGCGGCAACCAACGGATCATCAACACGGCGGGGCGGAACAGTCGACCTGTTGCGGAGGCCCTGCCAGGGGCATTGGATGGGTTTTGACCGCTCTTTGGGGAAGAAAAAATACCGCCCCATTTTCATTCTAATCGTTAAAAAAAACTAGCAAACAAGAGATGAGCTTGTATTTATGAACAAAAAAGCAAGAATTAGCGCATACAAAAACCGCACTTAGGCACTTGGGCCTTATGGAGGATAAATATGGACAATACAATAACAATAGCCTACGTGTTTCAGCTGCTGAATTTTTCGTCAAGTTTATAATTTACATTGAGTTGATTATTAATACAACAATGACAGGAAAGTAATATCATGTCAAATTGATAATATCACCAAACAAGTTGTTGTAATTCGAAAATAGTTCCTTTAGAACTAAAAAAGAGTTTTTATCTTCCAAAAACAATGACTCGACATGATTTGAGCGTTCAATTTTCTGTTCTGCGATTGCATACGAAGGCACTAGTTTGCACGGCTTCATACTTTGAAAGCACATGTAGCCACATTACGATGCTTTCAGCAACGCTAAGTTGTCATTAGAACATGCTCAATAAAAAGTGCTTGGAAATTACGTTTTGAATATCAACATTCTTGTTCATAGCACATTCATGCAGAATAAAGGGGCGCCCGTCGGCTACGGACCTCAAGACGACTTGATATATTTGAAACAATATATGTGCAACTGATATATGTGAAGCAAAATGATTCTGGAACGTTTTTCAACTTTTCGTCTTTTTAATTCCATTTCTTAAAACTTCCCAAAAATTTTCATTTAAAGGCGCCACAGCTACTAAAACTCTGCTCATACTTGGAAGGATTTTGCGATCGCTTTACCTTTTTTCTTAATACACATAAGGTGAAATTGTTCAGCAAAAATCACTTTATACAAGATCTTCACAGTCTCTTGATGAGGTGGCGATTTATCAAATTGAAAACTATCCACTAAAGCCTTTCTCAAACAAAAGGCATTTACTCAAAAAAAAGATGATGTTATTGCAGGTGAATGCGGTGGAAGCAGCCAGCGATCCACATCACCAAGGCTTCCTTCCCCATGGAACATACAACCGTTGGCTTACTCTTACTGAAACGAAAATTATAAGGATGCGGAGAAAGGATTAAAGATTGCTGCCTACATTCCGGGGGAGGATAGGGGTATTGTCATGTCACCCTTATGAATAAAATAGATCACCATAGCGGAGTTGCAGGTAGAACATTCATCGTGATCTTGGCGTTTGTCCCCCCCGGGGCAGGTCCGCTCTGCTGGAATGTAGACGCCACTTTTTCCTATTGTCAGCATCAAATTGTTGCAGTCCAGTTATTTTCATGTCAATATTGATTGTATTTTGCCATCTTTGTTTTGGTTTTGTTGCATGCTAAACATTGTTAATTGTAAATAGTTAAAATATAAATGATGCAAAGCAATGCAAGGTGACAAACAGCCGGGAGTAGAGTCAAAATTACACTCTTGATTGCGAACACGCGACGTAGCCAACGATGAGCTATGCTTACAATCCAGCTAATATTACGTTGAATGGCTATTGTTTAATTGAAGTGTTTTACAAACACTCTCTCACAAAACCATGCCCGTGATCAGGTCAGGTTAGAAACTTTGTTGCTTGGCAATTATACGGCATTGGTAACGGAGCTAAAAGCAATTTGACGTGAAAGCCTACGATGGAGACGGTTTTGTAGATAACTTTAGAGGGAAGACTGTTGTGTTTTTATTGTTTTCCAAAAATTTTATTTCCAGCAGAGGTGCGTGATCATTTCTAGTTTCTTTTAAGTAAATAAAGTTTGTATTTGATAGAGCAAGAAACCCACCCCCTTCTCGAATAAAACTATGTAAAGCCTGATTTTTCAAAGGTGGTGGTCAGCAGCCAGGTGCTTTTTCGGAAAAATGTCTCTATTGCTCCCTAGACAAACCTCACAAATCAACTGAATACGGCCTTGAATATGCGGTAACTTTCATCTCTTTAAAAATTGTCGAGTTTTTGTGTTTACAGCATCGCAGGCCAATGAAAAAGTGTGAAGTTACAGTAAATAATGTCTAGTGTAAATTTAAGTGTGGTGTCGAATCGATCCAGAAAAATTCAAGTTTTGAACGAGATTGTTCGAGTCTTACGAGATCATTTGGAGCAGAGAGAAATGAAGATAGATGGACTAGTTAGCCACGTTCTCTGCTGCAAAGAAAAAATAAAAAATCTAGAAGGCAAATTAAATGAGGAAGAGAAATCGGTAAGTGCATCAAAAAATAAATGCAAGAATTACATGTAACCAAAATCTTCATAAGCCATTGCTCCCAGGTCTTTGTAGGCTACATGACGCTTTGGACTATTATGTTGAATAGTAATCAAAAGAACGCAAGTTCAACTCCCACAGCGTCAAAATGAAGGCTATGTGATCAAAGTGGAATCATTACATGCTTTCAGTCTTAAACTTTGAGTTTAAACCGCTGCTTACATCCACCACGACGACATATAAGTAATTCTCGACTAAAAGGCCACGTAAGTTCGTTTCGCAATTTCCGTTTATTTCTTGTTCAACCATTGATTAGTTGAATTAGTTAATATTATTATTATTATTATTTACATAAGTTGCTTTCTTGAGATCACGGCACATACCCCATGACTTGGATGAGCTTTCCAGCAAACCTTCTTAGACTCTAAATGGGATGTAATAGCACTAAAATGTATTAAATGCAAAAACTATTTCGGCTGTAACATAAACTTACCAAAACAGGTTCTGTCATCAAAAGAAATTCTTGAAACGCCTTACTACTGTTTGAATAATGACAGAAAATTATCTGATTCACATTTCTTCAAGTCATCTTATGGAAAACATTTTAACGGTTAGTTTATTGTTGTTATATTTTCTCACTGCCAAGAACTTAGGCAAACCCGCAGACTGAAGGTTTCTCTGCCCAGTACCAACGGTTGAGGTTAATCACAGCCTTTTATTCCCCATACGTTTATCGCTCAGAACGGCAATCGCCATCAATCACTTTTCCAAATTCTCATCAAACTGTGTTTTGAAAGAAAGGGTTACCGATCGCACACTCAAGAAAGAGAATTTACCAATCTACACCACTGAACACGTTCAATATAAAATGCTATGTTAGACCATTTTTTGAAAAATCATGGCGTGCTCTCCGTTTTTCTCCTCGCTTGTGATCAGTTCGTTGGTGGCTCAGTTTTCGATCTTCAACATACGCTTGCCTGAGAAAACTTGCACACAGGAATTTAAAATTACTTTTCATTTCTTGCTGAAAGTAATCATCGTAAAATATTTATTCGAGAGCACATGAATTTATGTGAACAAACTCGTACCTGGTTATTTTCAAGGTAAGCGTTTGCTTGCCTAGTTTTGACAAAGCTTTTTGATGTATTTTTAGTTAAATATGTTTTGTAATATGCCTCCTTTATAATCCTCGTTTTCATGCCAAATTGGGTGGATCGTGATTGAAAAACTCCAGCCCATTTAGAACGATCTTTTTTGTTAATTGTTTTAGAGTAACATGGTGTAAACAAGCGAACTATTGGTTAAACACATGTTAAACGGTTAATAGTATTCTAAACGAATGATATGTTGTGACAACATCGCCTTCATAAGTATTAAATTACCTTTCAGCAACACTTTACGTTTTCAAGCGAATCAGTCTGTTTGTTTGACCGGTTTCTGAAACAAAGATAAGCTGCAAACTTAGCATTTACTTTTTTATGTTACTTCAAAATAAAGAAGTTTTATAATAACAATGAGCTCAAAAAAAGAGCTATGTTCTATCAAATTTTGCAATAGCAGTTGGTTGAGCTCAAGTATAGCAAAGTAGTCTGAGGGGAAGCATACCTTCAAACACGGCCCCCTGCACAAAATTTGAGCTAGGGGCGTTTGGTTAAACATTTCTGGGTTAAGTACAACCTTAGTTTTTGAAGGATTACTCTCATTTTTGACACTTGCAGATGATTATTTCGAATATTTGGTGGTCCATTAGTTAATCCCTGCGAAATTAATTCGTGTAGGCCTTACTTGCTGTACTTTCCTTCAGTTAGAAAATTTAATTGCACCGCCGCAACACTTTTGGCTAAAATTAAATACTCTTTTATGTATACCACTTATTATGGCTCATACGTTGTCGTTTCTAAGCCCAAACCCACTCGCAGCAGTAGCTTTTTACTTGTTGTTGAAAGAAATTGTGAGAAAGTTGTCCATTCTGTCATCAGCAATATCATTAAATACCGCAAACCACATAACATGATGTTGTTCTTTGAGAATACATAATGAATAACTTGTAGTTGATTATGTTACACCTTACTAGTTACTTCAATCAATATTCGCTCAATTGTGTTTAGCTCTTCAATACCACTTCTAAAATCGAAAAGTTGCTCTTGTTCTAGTTGGTCTACCATAATGTTTTTACAGAGTAAAAAAATGCTCGTAACCCTAGTGCTTTGGTTTCCGCACCCTGCCTTTTATTCAAGAATGGCCTCCCTCAGAAACATCCCATTAATCGACAAACGTTTTGGTGCTGGTTTAGTATGTGATCGATCCAAGAAATATGATCTACCACTACCATACATAAGAATATTTAAGATTTTAGGGTTAAGGCTGGAGCATTTAAAAAAGAGACAAAAAGTTTTTAGGGTTAGGGTTAGGGTTAGATCACAAGCTAAACTTGAAACATGCGGGTAGATCACATACTAAACCGGCGCCAACTTTTTTCATTTGTTTTAATTAGTGGGCTACGGGGAGCACGAAGTTAGAGCATGGGATGTACGCCAGTAATAGTGATCGATTTGTTGCTGTAGCTCACAGCCGATCGCATTTAGGCTGCACAAATAAGTTATGTAGTGTCCAATTTCACGGATTGATTGGTTCGCTTCCATTGATAAGTATATATTTTCCTTCAAGTTTCTGGAAACTTCTATGTGCTGTGATCCCGGAATAGGCATGGCCATGGTGAGGGGAGTGATTTCATTTGTTTTCTAAATGATTTTTGTGCCTACTCACCAATGGTTATCAATTTCCATCACTTTAAATTAAGACTGGAATTGCGCAATAGCTGATATACAACAACATACCCTTGATAAAGTTATGTTTGCTCCCTTTTATAAATACTTTTGTGCTATCAAGACAGCAAAGGCTTTTTATCCTATGTTTTCCACGAAAGGTTGCAATAACCTATCCCAACATCTAAATTGTGCTTCCGGCTTTATATTTTTACTACCTGAAGTATGTTTATGCTTTCGAATTAACATCAGAAAAGAACAAAACCTTTTAAATAAAATTACTTACGAGAGCAGTGGTTTTTAAGATCTTTCTAGTTACGTATTCTTTTGGTGAATCTAGATGTCTGGCCTGCCTTGAAAAAGAATATTCTTTGTCCTTTCTCAATTTCAATATCTTTTTTGAAGATTAATTTTTTGAAAGCAAATGTTTTGCCAATTTTAGACTGCTTTTTTGTGATTTCTTGACTAATTTTTTGTTGCTTAACAAAACCTTGATTTTGCCTTTTCTCACCAAGAAAAATTTTTTTGTAAAATGTCTTTGAAGTGCCTCTACGAGAAACCTACTCGCGTACCCCAAAAATTTCTCTCGCTTACCTCTGGGGTTATCGTACCCCAGTTTGAGGGCACCTGTGCTAGAGGGTGTTACGATGTCACTACGCATTGTGACAAATGATAGCGTAATAGAAAAAAATAAAACGGTGCTAAAAAATCAGAATCATTTATTGCGACGCCAAGTAATAGTAAGTTGTGGTAGTGGTTCAATTTTTGTAAAGTTTTTCCCCCTTAATAGAGTTGGCCGATTCAATATATTCTTTCCGCAATTATTAGTTTTCCACCTTGTCACATCGCTCGATTCAGGGCATCCTCTGTCTTTAAACCATCAATCCTTTTATTGTAGTAAATTTGTTTTATCGGAAGCAGGTGTTTACTATCATCCACAAAATGTCTCTACCGTTCTAGTACGTGTAACAGGGTTCAGGAGATCTCTTACGCATTCTCGCATTCTGCACGTAATATATTTTTCTTCACTTAAAATTTCACCCTGTTTTTCCTCCATGAATCTCGTAAAGCCCAAGCGTGCAACCTTTTTTGAAGACTGGCCAATTTCACAGTTGTGAAAGATTACCCAGGCTTGTCAAAGTTTTTAATGTAAACATTGACGCAAGAGTATGTATAGTATGTGGGGTTTGCAAACAGAAGATCTCTTTATTTTTGGAGATCAACGTTTTGCCAGTGATTCCTTTGCCAGTTTTTGGCACTAAACAAACTTCAAGTCCTTTTTTGTGAAGACTATTTGTTTGCACAGTGATTCATTTGCCAATTTCTCTCACAAAATATATATGAAAATCTTTTTTGTTTTATCTCAAAAGGAATGAATTTCATGGTGTTGACCAAAAAATTTCATCTGTAAACGTGGGCCAGTAACGGAATCAGAAAAAGGGAAAGGGGAGAAGCATTTTCCCACCAGCATTTCAAGCCTTGTTTTTGTAAACTTGTTTATTTGTATTAAAAAATATGTTCAAAAATTTTGACTTCTTCAAACTTGATCTCCAACGAAAAGGGAAGGATTTCACTTCCAGTATTGATGGACAATGCGTCAAATTACTGTGGGCTTCTCAGCCCCTCCCTCCTCGCCAAAAGTTTCTAGATCCGCTACAAGCTGCATCCTTCCTCGGGCCATCATCTTTCCTCGGGCCGCAAGTTGCCCCCCGCCTCCTTCCTTGTTGTAAAGAGCAATCTATTTTTCCGAAGACGGGATATTTACCACACTGCTTTATTGGCCGATTTATGATTGAATTCCAATTTTTGTCTAAATGCCTTCCAAATGTGTTTCTATAACTTCTGGCTACCTTAGCTGCAGATTCTTTTGCCTAGGTATAGCAAAGTCGCAAAGAAAATGAAAACTGGCAGCTAGGGTTTGAAAGCAACTTTCTTCATTCGAATATTCTGTTGAACTTTTGGTTTAACAAAGGAGTTCTTAAAGTAATACAGTCAACTTCGGATATAAGAGATCCGCCGGGACCAGCTTAATCAGTCTCTTATAACCGAATTCTCTTATAACCGACTTATTAATTTATATTGAAAATCATTTGGGACCTTTTGCGTAGTCCCTTATAAGCGAAAATCCCTTATATCTGAATCTCTTATATCCGAAGTTAACTGTCAGAGAGGCCAGCAATGCACTTTGAGCAAACTGCAGACAGTGACACTGTTTCAACCTATCAGGTCTCTTTAATACAGTATAGCTCCCACAAGTGTGATGGTCAAAGCTATGCATTATTTAAAGTCTCTAGCTTCTTGTCGGTCACCAACTGCACTGAAGAGACCTGAAAGGAGTTCTTCTACAACTCGTCGCCATGCCAAACATTTTTTGCTCACATGCTTTGGCAAGATACATGAAATATGATTTAAGGTATATTTGCATATTTTGAGATAATCTTGCAATGAGCAAGTGGTGGGGTAAAGGCAAAGGGTTAATTAAATAATGGCGATAAAGAAACGGGTCATTTATTTTTGAAGGAAAATATACTTTAGTTTTCAGGTCCTTTTTCAAGCATTTTTAAGCAATTCCTAAATGCGGCATTGAGAAAAGAGTTAATTCATTTTTTTAAACCTTTTTCATGGAGAGTTGATTGTTTTTTTGAAATCTCTAGAACTGAAGAAATTTTAATTATTTAAATATTTACTATGAGCTACAATGTGTTTTATTTGCGTTTGCTTACAGCAGCAGATGCCACTAAACGGCCCATTGTAAACACTTTCGAAGCGAACAAAACCTTGATTAGCCCAACGATTTATTGCTGTTTTGCGAGTCGCTACATCAATTATTAACTAGAATCTACACAACGAAATAGTAATTGCCAGTGTGTGGGTTCGATAAAAAGTAGAGCTATAGAAAAGAAAGGCGTTGCTAAATTTGTTGAAAGTTAAAGGATTTGTATTGTAATTGAACTAAAACTATTTCGACTGTATCTTTAATCCTATTTTATCCACCGCCACAACAACAAAGCAGTTTTGAAGACGGCTGTTTCAGTCTAAGAAGTTCTACTTATAAATGCCGGCTTTTTACTTTTTTGTAGTAGCACTCAATGTAGTTGGTAAAATTTGAACAAACTAGGTTGTCGCACTTGCTGCCTTAGAAGCTGTTGTGGTGAGTAGCAAAGAAACCTTAAGCTTTATATTGTATAGTCAAGCAAAATAGATGCTCTCAATCAATAACCATGGAGAGTAGCGATGAAATTGAAAAAAGAGATCTTGGTAAGTTAATTAAAATCAATTTAAAATCAGTTTTTACAAAAATCTTCAGGTTAAGAGATGCTTCCGGCTTGCAGTTTTTTGCAAAAGCAAGAGCATCTTCATCCACATTATTTTGTGAAACTTAGTGCTAGATTAAGTGATTTGCGAACCACCATCAAGTTTGTAGAGCATTGTCTTGCCTATTAATATATATTGGAAATCCAATTGAAATGTTTTTTTCTGTTTAGCATTTACCTAATTTAACGGAGCAATAGCGAATAAGCAGTCACAATATCCGTTGCGAAATACAAAGAATGCATTGTGATGTAACGGTGCGTCACAGGTCGTATGCGTTTAATACTTCATCAAATGATCGTGTGTGCTTGGCCTGCACTCCATACAACCCACAAACACCTTTGTTGCGACCCGCCAGATGATTTGAAAAAAATACTAGCAATTCAAACAAAATTGTGTTTAGACGTATTGTCAGGGATAACATTTCGTGGTTACCTCTAAGATTTGCGCCTATTTTCAAGAACACTATCTTAGAAGATAAAATGAGCTTATTTCTAACAGAAAGCCATAAGTTTTGAGTGTAGTTCTTAGTTGGTCTTAAAACTGTTTTGTCTTCGAATTTTATGGCTCAAAATGTAAACCTCCAAAATCATAAAATTACAGCAAAACATCGTTTTTTCACTCCGTTGTTTTTTGGTTTGGTCCAGAAATCTCTCAAACTTTTTACGTTTTTGTACATTTTCGTAGCTTCTATCCTGCTTGACTTATGGTGCTGTGACCCATCGATTGAGAACCAAGAGTCTAGGCAGATGGTAGCACTGAGCATAAGTATAGATGTTGGCATGCGACCAGTGGAAAATTAATAGTTGGTCGCTGTTACCCTATTACTGTCTCGAGTAATGCAGGCCTAGTGTATGCTCTGTTGCAATACGTGATTGCTACTAGTGTACTCAAATCTTATGTCAGTGCTTTATAACCAGTTAGGCAAGTCACATTAGTGACGACGTTTGCACTCCAACTTAAAGAGGCTTTTGGCTGTGAAAACCATCATTAAAAGAAGGAAATTTCCTCCTAAAAATTGAAGTTTACAACTGTTGTAAAAGGTTGGAAACCCAAAAATTTGCATTAAAGCCATTTAAGGTCAGTTTTGTTCAACAAGTCGCAACGCTTCCCGAACATTCACTGATCAATTCAAGATGTGTCGCCGATATTTAGGGAAAAAGTTGTGTCGCATACGTAAAAAATCTAAACTAGGCCAACGGTAGAACTTGCTTTTAGGGTTGATTTGAGGACCAACATGGAGTTAAATGTGCGCTTTAACTAAATTGCTTTGTTTTGATGGTCATGGGTACTTCATGAAATCATCAATCTCTTAGGATTACAACATTTTTAATCATCTTTTTAATGAAGGGGCAGAGAAAGGGAAGTATTTAGACATGTCTCCCTTTGCAGTGTGATGTTTTTGTAAGTAAGCTTACTTCTCTACAGAAGAACTTCGTAAAAAAATGGCTGAATTGAATTCTCTTAACAAATCAACAAACGCAAGTGAATCAGAACATACGGAACAGGAGTCAATAAAAGCTGGAACAGCATCTCCACAAATCGAGAATGAGACACTGCTTGCCAGTTTTAAAGCGGACAACAATATTATGAGAGGAAAGGTAAAGTGAAATATGAAGGGCCTGGTTCTAAAGGAAAACAATTCAAATACCCTTAAAATAAGGAGAACCTCCTTTAAAAAAGTGAACTTTGATCCCTGAAATTTTTTTGAAGCAAATGAGGAAGTGGAGATATTTTTATTCTCTTGACAACAAAAAATTTTGTCGATTTTATGTTGGTAAAACAATTCGATTCTTGACCAATCTCTAATTACAAGTAGGCCACTACTGAGCTCTGGCTCAGTGTATTTCTAACAGAATGATGCAAAAAAGCAGGAAAAAGGACTGTAATATGCCTTTTTCAAGGGCACAGAGATGCACTGACGCAGGCAAAGCGAGCACTGAACGCACAACCTCACTTTTACGAGCGAAACTTTATCTCGATATGCTAACGTTGCCGACATAGGATTTCACTTCCCAATGATGCTAGATTTGTTTTCAATACGTCAATACACCCGGTAATTAAACATGTAACGTCATTCGCTGTCTCTTCTTTTCATTGTTTCAAACTATTTGCTGAAAAATTTGCAGCTGGATCGTTTGCAAGAAGTTTCAGCGGAGAATTTGCTCCTGCAATCCAACGCTGCGGATCATCTGGCGGAGATACGGGATTTGAGATTCGAGTCAAGGGAGTTGCGATCAAGATGTTACGATTTATCAGAAGAAAATCGTCAGTGTGAGGCGGAAATAAGAGATCTGCGCCGATACATTGAGCTTTTGAAGGCGAATAAACCAGAAGGTATCAGCATAGGGCAATGCACTGACGCTAAGCATAAAATAATTGTCTAGATTTATTACGGGGTTTTAAAGTTTCCCTTGAGTTGTTGTAAAAGCTGTGTGATCTTCTATGGTGGGGCCTCTTTGTATTTGTTGTTAAGAGAATTTATGAAGCAAAAAATTTTTGTAAAAAGCTGTTCCAAAGGAAGAGCAATGCAATCATCAAGAGACTGAAACGCATGATCTCTGTGGCCAGCAAAAGCAGCTCTCTAACTCATTTAAGCTTGTTGTCAAACACAAATCTTGTAGGCTACGTAGAAAGCACAATACAGGATCGAATAATTAAATCTCTCTCACAGGGCTTATTTCACACGAGTTACTTAGATACAGATAACGGATTTATGCTGCTTCATTTATTGGTAGTAACTGCAAATATCCTCTCCATTGAATTTTTTTGCAGATTCCACTTTTTTTTCTTTTGTCAGATCCAAAGCAAGATTTATTAAACAAGATAGAATATTATCAAATGGAGCATGAAAGATTGATGGATGAAGTCAGACGACTCAAAATACGTGTGGGGGAAATTAGTCCCATCAACACGCCCTTGAAATCAAGCTCCAGGAACCTATTTAATAGCTCGACCAAATCCTACCCGGAGGTAGAGAGCAGATATTCAAAATTCGATGTAATCAAAATTCGATGTAGTTCAAAACAATGATATACAATATGATAGACATTTTACCTTAGCTCAAAAGCAACCTTTTTTACATTGTTATTGTTCGAATAATTGCAAGGGGATTAATTTTCAAAGTTCTATTGAGGTCAACTTGTAGCACTGCGGGTTGCGATCAAGCTTTAAACCTCCGTCTGTGCGCAGTCCATTTATTAACTGTTAGTAGCAATTCTGCTTCCAATAATCATACTTGGCGACACTATTGACGGCATATAAATCAAATTTTGACGCAGAAGTGTTAACCAAAAACAAAAATTAAAATTGGCACGCCTCATATTGTTATCGCTATCCTTGTGCTGTATATTGTCGGCAAAGCGATGGGCTGGAACTGAGCCGCGTTCGAGACGACAATGATCATGTCTTCCAATCTCACGACGGTTGTTAAGAAATTTACTTCACAGCGATTTCTCCTTTACGGTTGCACTGCACGCGGCAGAAATGCGCTGTTCCGGCAGCACTGGTAACTCCGAAGAAGGCCTGCACTCGATGTTGCTCTATACATATCCGGCAAAGATTTTTCCCTGACCAGAGAATAAAATATAGGACAAAAAAATAATTGGTAGATCTAATAAAATTGCGAATAGGAAAGAGTGAACGGGTCTCATTCTATCGAGCGTGGCCTATCTCCTGTGTCTGATGCTCTGGCCGCCTCCATGGCCTCATCATTGGCCGCTGATCGGATCAACAAAGACAGAAGCTTGTCACCAAACGTTGCACCGAATTACCGCAATCTTACGATGGATAGATACAAACAACATATCGAAGGTAACTTGAAATAATAGTGCAACTGGGGGAGGGTAGATATATTTTTATTTGGAACACTGTGCTATTGAGGTGAAACAGCATTTAAGTTAAGTCGAAATCTAAAATTTATGATCGCTATCCCATCTCATGCAATAGACTGTAGTATTTCTTTTTAAAATATGTGTACTTGCAGGGGACTGCACCTCTATGTTCTCTTGTTTGATTTTTGATTATTTCAAAATTCATGTGCACTGTCCATTTTTTGCTTCTTTGTGCTACACAACCTATTGTAAGTAGACTGTATGTTTTTAGTAAAGTCTGACTGCTTAAAGGCTGGTCAGATTGCAAGATGCTTTTTAAATAATAGCTACACTCATTTTGAAATAAATAGCCCCAAGCATCTTCTGAGGGATTTTTGCAACTAGGTTTGTTACTATAGGGCAGATATGCATCTTCGGCCGGGAAATTTATGCAAATGTCATCAGAATTGTAAATCATAAGAAGTGTGGACACACTGCTGATCAAGCAATACGTTTTCCAAACATGCAGTAGCCTACACCGGCAAAAGCTGCTTTAAACACATGTTGATTCAATGCTTTTATCAAAATCACAGGGGAAACTAAAACTAAAACTAAAAAGGTTTCGTAGATTCATTCGAGATATTGAGCGCTCTTGGCTGAGGTTAGGGTTGTTGGCAAAGGTTAGGATTTCTAACGAAATTTCAATCCTGTCTTTTGATTTTGACACGATGCTAAATTTGGAAAACTAGAACGCATCAATCGCAAATTTTTTCAAAATTTTGCTGCATATTTGTAGTACCGAATGTCGCTTAAGGCAAATATTCATAATCAAATCTTTCCTTTTATATTAAAGAATTTGAAACACCTCAATCCGTGCATAGCGACGACACTGAAACATTGCTGGAATCACATAGTTCTAACGCAAGTTATGAAAAGCAGAAGCATTCTGACAAACTGGATCACAGATCAAAAATAAATCACTTCTCTGAGCACAACGATGTTTTGTCAGGTGTGTTTTTTTAGGAATCTTTCACCAGCGTTTTTTGTTTCGAGAACTTGTTCTAACAATCTTTATTACTTTATAATTTGGACAATAAAGGGCAATATTTTCAACATGTTTCAAAATGTAGATAAATAAAATATCGTATTCTTTCTTCACATAAAATTTACAATATTTTTTTAGAATCGTTATTAGCTGGCCAAAATGAGCTAAAGAGGAGCAAGGGTGGTGACCATCAGTCTCTCTCTCACAGCCCAATAAGTCCGAGTGATTTTCGATCAACTGGTGTTAAAAGTTCATCGCCTAAACGGTCTTCTCCTAATTTGAGCCGATGCAGGTAAATGAGATTTATTCTGGAACGGGTTAACGTGTTATAGCAATTTTGGCAAATCCCATTGATTCTCGTTTAAAATTTCTTGTTGCACTTACAACTGAAAACATATTTTTAAACAAATAACTAAAGACCTTTGAATTTGACTGCAAGTTTCACCGTGAGTCAACGTGCCTGCTGATGGATTACTCTCTATGCACTAACGAATACATTGCTGTTCTTTGTAATAAATTTTTAGCAAAATACACGTCTAGTATTTTTAACTTTTTCCAAAAGGTCTTCTGACTTTCCGTAGACTTTCTTAACCTGATAATCGATTAGCAGTTGATTTCGGTGGGATTGGATTTAAACTATGATTAATTTATGCGCTTTTTATCACTCGCAAAAAGAAGTGCGTTTAACTTATTCATAAACATCAATCCACATTTTAAGAAACTTAAACTTGTCGTCTCTTATGGTTGCAAACTAGATCTAATACATAGCTCAAAGTTTTGTATTAGTTCAAGTTTGCAATCATAAGAGACGACAAGTTGCTAGCAAAAGCAAAGTTGTCAGCAAAAGGTTGACCGCATGTTAGCAAAGGTTTTATTCACAACAGCCGCTCGTCCCTTCGGAGGTCGTTTCCCACCAGGGCGTTTGCTCCTCGGTCTCCGGCGGACCTTAGCCTCGGCCACTCCGTTAAGTTTACTCGACCTGGCGGCAAAATCAGCAAAGGAATTGTACGATATGTTGGTCATCTGCCGGCAAGAAATGAAATTTACATTGGAGTTGAGTTGGATAGCTGTGGTGAGAGTTGATAAGTGTTGTTACAACAGTAAATTGATGCAAACTCAACCCATTTTCTACAAGACAGGTGCATAGCGAAAGCTATCAAAAGGGCAAAAAAATAAGATTTTCTGCAGTGGTGTTGAGAAATTATGGGTTTAATTTTTACCCGAAAATAGATTTTCGATGCACTTTGAAAATCGATTTGTGAAAAAAGTTACTTGATTGGATATATTCTTTTTAGATGGGAAACACTCTGGCACGTTTGAAGGGACCAAATATTTTTCGTGGTGAGTTATTGTATTTATGTTCAAAAGAAAATATTCACAAGCAAGTAACTGAATTTTTTATTGCAGTCCTAGCAACAAAGGAATTTTTACGACCTTCAATAAAGTGGTTATGGCATGGGAATGACAAGGGTTTGCTTAACATTCGATTTTCTACAGACCTGATAACTTGTTACTGTTAGTATTAAAGACATTTAAAAACTTTATTGCTGCGCATTATTGGTGTTATTGTTTGTAGCTTTTTCCAAATGTTGTAGTCACAAAGCATTCTGACTAGGCTACTTTGAGATGTTTGTGATAATCGTAGAATTTTCATTGCTGTCGAAAGTAGTTTGCTTATTAAAAAGTTTTTATAGAAATTTCGTAAACGATGTGCCGACAATATTAGATTGTTTGTAAAGCAACTTAAGGTCGTCACAGAACCGCCAGGTTGTGTTTCCATCTAAAAAAAAAGCAAAAACGTTTTTCTACTAGCCTTAATTTCTACTGAAATTTTAAGATCATTAACCCACTCCAAAATATAGTTCTACATGGTTGTTTGTCACATGAGCTGCAGATTATAAATGATAAAAGATAAAATTTTCAAAGAAATACAATTTTAAATCGTCACCTTATACTACAGCTAAATTAGTAGAGCGGTTGAACAGTAGAGATGAGCGTAATTATGCATAAGTTCCTGGTCTAATTCCTACACAAAACATGTTTTTGATTTTATTATATTGCAGACATTTAAATCAAATCTTATTTTCATGCTTTCCAATTCCTCATTTTGAACAAGAAAATGCAAAAAACGTCTGTTTTTTGTATTGTGCGTTTTGTTTTTATATCGATTTGCTGTTGGTTTTTGTTTTGCGTCGTATTTATTTCTGGGATCAGTTTTTAAGATTTTTCAACAAACTCTAACTTAAAACGACCTACTAACAAGGAGATCTTT
The DNA here is from genome assembly GCA_963675345.1 of Trididemnum clinides. Lineage (NCBI taxonomy): Eukaryota > Metazoa > Chordata > Ascidiacea > Aplousobranchia > Didemnidae > Trididemnum > Trididemnum clinides. The sequence goes on from OY776300.1 coordinate 5,923,163, forward strand.
TTAACAGTTTTGTTCGCCCTCCAAACATTATGCTCAGCACGTCATTGTTTTGTTCTGCTGGAATTACAGCGTTGTTGCTCCAAGAATGAAACTCTATAATATCAATAAGATCTTTTATAGAGACCAACAGTTTGTAAAAAAGGTAGAAATGTTGGAATAAGTACAACTTCGACATATAAGCTTCTCAATTTAGTTCTTATTGCGTTCTTGTTTTAAGTTTCAACATTTCGAACGTAAAAGCAGTTATTTTAAGTTTGGATTGAGTTCTTCTAATTCGCCTTTCCCGTCTGATGAATGCGTATCTTCCTATCGGCATTAAATTTGCCATAAACAAATTAGTTTTGGAGTTTTAGAAATAGAAATATTGAAGTGGTTTTCTATGAAGCATTGCAATATAAACTGATTTAAACTTTTAAGTGGAAATTTACCCTTAAACTTCAGCTTCTTCTATATCTCAGCATAGCGGTGAGTGGTAGAGATAAAAACAGAACGACTTGAACCAGGCTTTCAGAATGTACAGTTTAATGTAATTTAACTAAACCAGTGGTCGGCAGCTTTAAACCGGTTTCCACCAAAAAGAAAACATTGGTTGTCACAAACACTTGAAAATCGTTTGTGATGATCAACTTTTTAATTGCAATTACTTTCCTACTTTTGTCTTAAAGCGAATTTACAGAACTTTTTTGGTGATCAACTTTTAAAAGCGATTAATTTCCTACTTTTGTCTTAAAACCATGTAAAAAACTTTTTTTTTGATGGAATCAACTGTAAAAGCGATTAGTTTCCTACTTCGAAGACCAACATTTTGGAAGTAATTTCCAAAATTTAGACCACCCCCGCTTTTTGGTCTATACGTAATATAGATTTTTCCATCATCGCTGAGCCGCTGTAGAAGGATGAAAGAGCGGAGGATTGCCGACACCTGAATGACTGTAAACAGATATATGAATGATGTGTCTATATACGTCCATAGCAATTTCGAATAGATAAGTCAAAAACCATATTTAGGGTTTTTGTCCCAGACAAACACTGCAAAATGCTTTTCTCCTTTTAAGCAATTCAAAAAGTCCCACACAACATCTTTACAATTTTCATTTTTTTATATTTCGTGTTCTTTTCACGCTGATGTACTTGGTTTTGAACTTAGATTAGCTTCCTTTCTTTTAACTAACTCCTTGCGTCGACAATGCTGAACCAGCATATAAGCAATCGATGATGTTATTGCTACAAAGGTTATTCCCAGTAATATTGTAAAAATTTGTATCACTAGCGAGGAAAAGACTTCATTTGAACCGAAAACAGGAGGGATGCCTACAACTTTTTCTCTTTCACTGTTTGCTGAAAAGTAAAAATTGCTTACGTTGTGGTAAAGAGAACGAAAAAATCTATCTTAGCTCAATCAAGCACATATGACATAGAACACCCTCTGTCGTCATCAATTACATGCTATAGTCTACATTGCTCACACAGTACGCTTTTCAATCCGATTATTTGTGTAAGACAAATTAGTCCATTTTACCCCATTTTTTACAATTACGTTCAATCAAAGCTTGTCAGTAAGTAGCCTGTAGTAAATATTGGTCACAGAACCTGTCTCCAATACAATACAAGTCCATCCAATACAAGATTTTATGAGAATTTGCCGCCGTTGACACACGTAATGCACAAAATAATTCAACGTTAAGATGTGAATGAACGAGCTCTTGTACATGGTGAAAACGACGATTTCCTGTCACTAAGTCTCAACAATAGGGTGACCATCTTTTGTAAGTGCAAATACGGGACGTTTATTGCAAACGGCTGGTATGGCTTCGCAAATCTGTAGAGGTAATGGCGGTCCACTTGCAAATACGGGACGCTTGACCTGGTATCAGGACTTTGGTCACGCCCGTAGTCAGGCGGTCTCTAAAAAAAAAAAAAAAAAGGTCATCGCTCTTCTCGCACGCCATTTGTCGGTATTTTCGGTCATTTTCGACATGCGGGCAGGTTAGCTGCCAGGTTTTCCTACTTATTTGGAGCGCAACTTTGCCGAACCCTTGGTCACGCTATGCTTGTTAGCTCAACAAAAAAACGGGACATTCATCAATTTAAACGGGACAGACCTCAAAAAAACGGGACTGTCCCGGCTAAAACGGGACGTATGGTCACCCTACTTAACAACAAATATTGCAGTAAACTCACCACACAGATTTTTCTCGCATCCATCCTCAGGCGAACAAAATGAACATGGCGTTCCTGCGTAATACGCCAAGTAAGGAAGACTGATGCTCCTGTAAATGAAAATTGAATTTGATTACAAATTCTTTTATTCTGGCCAGATTTATAGTCCGCTGGCTGCCGGCGTCGTCGGCAGAGCGTCAGATAATATTTGTTCAGCTTGTTGCGCCGGCTTTAACCAAGGAACAGTTGTGTCAACGTTAACGAAAAGTTGATGGTTTTTCGACATGGGCGATTTTCATTTTAAAACCAATGTACCTTAAAAAGGGATCAAGTCAAACACTTTATGGAAAAATAAGCAGACCGATTATAACCATCCTCATTTCGATCCCTTTACTGTTCCTTGAATTGAGTACGGGGCCACAATCAAAGTAATAGTAGGTGTTTGTGCCAAAATAGTAATTACTTTTACAAATTCAAATTTAAAATAGGATTTAAGTGGTTCACGACTTGGTGAGCTTTCGTTTGTATCATAAACGTCGCCTCATCTCCAGGCTACGTTCCATACGCCCTGTTTTCTGCATAGGCGTAACCAAGCGGACAAAAAGACACTGGCCAACCCAAAGTTTTTATTCCTAATCCAGGTTGGCCTACGAAGCTGTTTCAAGAAAAATAGCGGAAATGCGTCCCGCATACGATTTGGTTTCATGCGGGGTTGTTGTTTTCTTATGATTCTCCTTCAAAAGTGTTTCCAGTCCCTGCTCTTTCATGCATAGTCGTAGCCAGCGAGGAAAGAAGAGCCTTGCCTTCCTGCAAATTTTAGCCCCGACACCGGCAGGCCTATAAAGCTATTTTTAAAGAAAGTAGCAACATGTTTCCATCAATACCGTACAATTTCACTCATGGGTATTGCTTTTCTGTTTTCCCCAAACTTTTCAATTCCCTGGCTACGCCTTATAATCGTACAACCTCTGCACTCTGAGGATGAATTTAAACACCAGCACTCATGAAATGTAAAATTTGAGATGGTGACAGCGCATTGCGCTTCAAATATTATTTTCTCACAAATTTCCCAGGAATTTATTTTTCGGCATGATGCGCTATTCAATGCAGGCAAAATAATGATGCGGGATTAAGTTTCTAAAAATCAAAAGAATAAAACATGAATGAATTCTTGAAACGAAAGAAAATATCATATGATGAAAACAACAGTAATCATGATTCGTCGTGTGGAGCCCAGCATGTTTAGTCTCCAAAAAAAGACGAGGTATAAACTTTGGAAAAATGGTTAAGTGCATTGACCTTGGCTTTGTTACATGTTCGTGTAATGTTGACGAGCCAAGTTACGGTAGCATATCATTCAATGTCTAGCATGCTTCGTTTTGTATTATTCTTCTCTCTGATTTAGAAAAAAATTAATTCAAAATAAGAAGTGAGATCCGACAAAACCAGATTTATAATTGGGACTCAGAGACCCAAAACAATTGGTAAACTCTACCTTCATTTTTTGGCTTATGGAGCAACTTGCCTTGGTCCAAAATGGCATACGAGGTAGATTGCATTTGCAATTTCCACTCCGTACAGAAGAGCGGACGAACACATAGTCCAAGCGCACCCAACTTTTTCCGTTCTATGCCATATCATTTGCACATAAAATTCACACGGACCACCAATGCACAGCTGCAGCCGGGGGTCGAAGTATCTTCTTTCCATCAGCCAAGTTTGGATCTGTAAATTTTGTTCAAATGAACTATACAAAGCATAATTAGTCAGTATTGTCGTGGACTTCTGACCTGCAGGATTGAAATTTAGTTAAACCTGCTCAATGTAAATCCAGCTTGAATTCTTGTCTACTTTCCGAATGGTTCAGCGGTCAAAATTTCCTGTTGACGTCCATAGTCAACACGTAGCTGAAGCTTGCGCTAAATCAGCCTCTTTGCTTAGAAATCTATAATTTTTGTTGACTAAGTAAATCTGTCTTTTCCTCTTCTAGATCAGGGTTGCGAAAACGTTTTTATCAGTGGGTTAATTTCATTCAACCCAATGCTATCGTTGGCCAAGTGCTGACTGTTTCCGAGATCTTTTAATCTCAAAAGGAAAAGTTTTTAAACTAAAGATCTTTTTCTTTTTTAGAGATCAACCTTAAAAGGGCAGAATTTTTAAACTGAAATTATTTCGGTGATCAATCTGAGGTGACCGGCCACAAATCTGGTCGTTCTGCGGACAGCGTAATTTCACCTCGCTGGCTACAATCTGCACCCTTTGATCTAGATAAATTCGTGCCGAGTATGAACTCATAGCTATTGGTCTGTGCGGGTAATAAAATTCCATCACCGATCTCGGTTAGCAAGGGCATTCAGTATTGCTTGTCAGAAGTTTAAATGCGTATTGTAAAATAATAAAAAGCAAAAATATTCCATTAAGGTTAAATCCCTATCGAAGTTTTTGACCTATTCTACACAAAACCATATTATATAGGTTTATGTTTTTACTCTTGATTTTTCTATGACCTACTGCTTCAACAGGATCGAAATTATCGCCCTTCACTCCCCAGCCCATCCACAAGTTTTCACCCTTTTCAAATTCCCTTCTTTCTTCGTAGGATCTTCTCCCGGCAAACATGCATTGGCTTGCCTTCCGAAAAGCAGAAGCTTCAAGTTCGTAACTCCAAGACTAAAATAGCGAAATGTTTTCAAAATATCTATTTAATTATCGAGTTATATTTAGCTTAGAACTTTGGCTTTTTACTGATTTTACAAAAGTTATTTGTGTTAATGTTAGAGCCAGCTCTTTTTCTTATGAAGGATCAAAGAGAATGTTAGGCTAAACACAGAGCTGACAATTGATCAATTTTCGTTGTGTAACCTATTCCAACTCTCTCCTTTCCAGAATCAGAGTGGCTCTGTTTAGCCGCTCAAATGCTTGCTTTTTCCTGCTGGTCATTTTGCACTCCCTTTATCAAGAGGCGTTGTGTGAAGTCCAGTGAAAAAGGCCAAACCTCTAAAACTTAGAGCTTCATAAAGCGGGTCGCGACACCCTGGGACGTCTTTTTAACTTTCCAAGGGCTCCCTAATCAGCCGAAGTGTCCCCCTGAAAAAAAGAGCGCAAAATTCGATTTGTATAGTTAATCATCAATTTCGAATCTGCAACTTTTATGAAAGTTAGTGTGACGGTCTAAGCTATGCTTTATTAAAAGCCTCTAGCTTCTTGTTGGTCACCAACTACACTGAAGAGACCTGATAGGTCGAAACAGAGTCACTGTTTGCAGTTTGCAAAGTGCATCGCTAGCCTCTTGCATTACTATAAAAAAAACATTGATTTTACTTATTTGAAAGTTCAAGAACACATATTTCAACAAGTTGCAATCAAAACTTTGTTTGAGAAAAGAATGCGCTACAAAAATGCGAATCAAAATTGTTATCAAGAAGTTAATCTCAAAACGAAGTATTTTGCAGAACAAATCGATTATAGTTTGCAAGACTGCAAGCAAATTCTTCATTATGTTGCAATGTGTGGTGCGTCACTAGTAGAGCAAGTTTTTTCAAATGCGTTGCATCAAATAAATTTGTTAATTACTGCCCTAAGAATTACGAAGAATTATTCTTTTGATTCAAATTAGACGTTTAGTCATTAGTAGCTCTTCATCATTATACAATGATGACGAGGCTAATACAGTTTTGTAATCTTTGCCAGAATAAACTAATAACTTTCAACACTGTTTTATTTAAGTAGGGCATCAGTTCTTAGGTTTTTCTTATCTCCAAAGATCTGCAAAAAAATTATTTGACTAGATTTCCTTCGTATGTCCATTAGGAAGGTTTTCATTAACGTATTACTACTGATACATGACCCAGAGATAAAATCCATTGTGCTATGAAAAATGCAATGCTTCGTGATAAAATGTTGCGGTGCCAATACTTACCAATCTAATCATTTCATCAGCAGGAGGATCAACGCTGGATCTGATATGATTCATTGCTGCGAGCATTCTGTCAAGAACTGTACTTTCCAGATCTACCGGTCTCCAGACCTTTTAAGAATAACATCTAGCTGGATCACCATAAAGCGAAGTTATGATGTCGAGTGTTTTTGGAATGGCGTTTTAGAGCTTCTAAGTTTATTTAGCAAATAAGCTGTGTTGAATTAAACAATTTTTTTGAATCCAAGTCTGGCGATGGAAGCATATTTACTCAACATCAATTGAATGCTAAAATATCGACGATTTTAATAATAAATAAGTTTTTCATTTAAATTAAGCTTTTTCCCACTTGCTGGGAGTTCACTTTCGTATTTAGCGATAGGTTTCTGGTGAACCTGATATTCGAACTTCGCTGATCTCGACCATTTTGCTGCACTTACCCTCAAACTTCTTAATCTCAATCGAAATCTATCGCGTAAACCGAGACACAGGAATTAAAACAAGGTCAGCACATCTATCTAACGATAAAATCTAAGTAAACACCAGAAAAGGTCTTCAATATGACTTTGGAATCATCCAGTTAGAAATTTTACCGAATTTTGCCAACCTTGAACAGGGATTTTATGTGCAGAACTCGAGCACAAAAAAATTTTATCGAGTTTGCAGCAGCCTACTGTTGTGCGGCTATTGATAAACTTGTGACTTGAAATGTTGGCCCGTTTCGAAGTATGCCTCACTCGATGACCGAAAGGTCCCTGCTTCCCGCTAACGTAATTTGCAGGTGTCAAAATGAATCGAATTTGAACTCGTGGCTCCAGGGTCTCTAAGCTGGGCGCCTTTCAAAAAGCCATTCGTAACAATTCGTTAAGAGAAAGTAACTTACTTGATATCGTCCAGTAACTAAATTTTGGTTCGTATCTTCTTGTGAATCAAAACTAAGTTGTGAATTCTTCGCGGTTTTTCCGAAAGCAGTTCTCAAGTTTGATAAATATTTCTTTTTATCCCTTCCACTTTCTTCGTACCTTCGAAGCAAAAAATTGTGGTCCCAATTCATGAACTGTCTCCTTTCTTCAGCTACATCAGGAAACCAAGTTATTCTTTGCACACTAGTTAATGCGGTCACTGCAGTTAAAGCTTCTTTTTGTCTAGAAATATTCTGGTAAGAACGTTGATCTGACAAGTAAGCAACAGAAATATTTTCGCAGTTGCCATTGTAAAGTGCTTGATTTATGAATAAAATTACTGCAAAAAGATGCATTTTTACAAACCTCGGTCTAATGCTAAGTTTTCTTTTGCGTCCAGAACAGAAATTGAATATTGTGACTTCACAATATTTGCAACTTGTAAAAAAATACCAGAAAGAAGGTTACTTCTCTTGTTAACTGGCAAGTATGAAGCCGTTTTGTGATTGGCTGCAGGCCTATCGCATTTCATAGCTTTCATCAATATAATCACCAGTGAGCCCATATAGGCTTAGGTAGCAGAGGTACAAGTTTGCTGTCACCAGGAAAGTTCTCGAAAAGAATCATTTCAAATTTTAAAATGTCCTATTAGAGAAAACCTTGTTATAGAAACGAGCCAGATAGAGCAGCATTGTTTCCCAATGTATCGGTCGCGGCCCACGGTAGGGTTGCCTTAAATTTTTTTGGTGTTGCTTAGTGTGGTAAAAAAAGTTTAAGCTATTGATTTTTTTGACATTGCTTATTTTTTTTGACAAAGTATTGTCAACAGATGCATTACCATTCTTCTATTTTTTCTTTAATTTTGGATTTAATCCGTGGCGCAGCTCAGTACGATAAAGAGCTGGCTCGAAATTGTGAGTTCCGAGTTCGCATGGGCTTAGCAATGTTGTGCTCCGGAAAAAGCTCTTCGAGACAATTTCCTCTGCTAGATTGCAAGATTGTGGCAGAAATACGATGTGCCTCTTCCAGCTATAAGCTACCGCAGTTTTGCAGCGGGTTTGAACCCAAACATGTCCTATGCACAGCGGTCAAGATTTTCCCACGCCTGAAGGACAAATAATATTGAAAAATGATGACAAAATAATTGACTGAATTTCCCTAATTTGTTATCATCGCGGAATGGATTTAGGCTACCAAAATTTTCTGTGTAAAATTAATTAAGATACGTTGAAATCAAAATAAGTTGGTACAATTTTAGATACAAAATTTACCTAAAAATCTAGAAAACATAGAAAAGAATATCATAATTTCAGTCAAACTTACTTTTACAATATCAAAATTGCTGGAAAAAATTTTCCCCTCGCCCAATTTTGCTTTGGCTACACCCTTGCTGTTGAGTAATGATAATGATTATGTAAGTGGGTAATATCATCTCGACAAAACTAAATTACTAACATTCATTTTTGGGCGTCATAAAGTTTTTACCTTGTGCCTTTTAGTATTTAAGCATTTTCTTTGGTGGTGAGATTACGTATATCAATTTTTGTTTTAGGAATTTTTCAGGTGCTTTAGGAAGACTGAAAACCACCGAGATAGAACATCAGTAAAGACCTGCAATTAAACTTGTTGTGGCCGTCGTGAGAAAAACGTGTTTTTATAAAAAATCTTCACCTTTTTTGATGCGAAATGAAAAGGCTAAACATAAGCGAAGATGGCCTGCCTGAAATTTGTAGGAATTAATAGTTGCAGGGGCGGAACTGGAATTTTGGTTTAGGAGGGACCAATTCTTCAAGATGTGAGAAGAATTTTTTTTGAAGATCAACCATTCAAAAGCGATCATTTTGTCCATTCTATTAACAACATCGTCAGTACAAACTTCGAAAAATTTATGGTATCCACCGAACTTTTTCCTCCGAAATAATTTAAAATTTTTGGCCGATTTCCATCAAAATTTTTAGATAATTATAATCAAAAAACTGAAAAATTCAGGGCGACTGCAGCCACCTGACTCTTATAACCTCCCCCTATGTGGCTCACACTGTTTGGGATTTGGTAGGCTGCTTTTACGATTAATAAAAATTGACTGCCATTTTCTCTCCTTTGCCTGTTTTTCTTTCTAGTCAGAGGAAAACTTATATCAGTTATGCAACAAAACACTTTTTGTTTTGATTTTTAATGTCGCTACACGACATGCTTTTGCCTCAAGCACTTAACCGCACAAAGGAAAACATTGGAGACTCTTCCAAGGTGTGACAATGCAAATACCAAGGGGGGAGTTGAACTCGACGCCTTCAGTCAAGTGCTTTATTACGCCGATACGATGTATAATCCTTATTTCCATTGCTTGACGTAGTTAGCACTATAAACACCACGAGTTCCCAACCTTCTTTGCTCTCTGTACCGAACACTGTTTTCGATTCCGATAACAATGCTTGTCAACAAAGTTCATTATACATCCCAAGGTGTACGAGAATTTTGCTTTTTGATACCAGTTTTTAAGCCGAGATCAAACTCAAAAGAGCAGATTCTTAAACCGAAGAACTTTTTATTGGAGACCAAACTCAAAATAAGCTGCTACTGTTGAAACTTAATTCTACGTTCTCATTTAATTCAAACGTAATTGGGGGTGAAAAAAGCAGATATTTCGGAAAGCGAAACATGGTTACCGCGACAAACAAGATTGACACATAATGCCCGATTATATTCAGTTGACTCTTTGCCAATGCAAGCGAATTACGAAGCGTGAATTTCGTACTCCTTAACATCTAATCTCGTATTCCAAGTGGCATGAGTACCAGCCGATACCAGACTGTAAGTACAATCTTGAACACAGCGCAATATAATTTATATATTGATAAAATTCAATTACGTTTTTTGAAAACGTTTTAAACATGTTAAAGCAACTCAAAATGGCATAACATGATCTTCGATAACATAATAGCTTATGTATGGTAATTCCAACTAAAAATACATCAACACTCGTACAATTATGCACAAAACAATAAGCATTTATGCAAAAAAACAAATTAAAGACAACAATAAATATAAAATGCTGACATACTGCTTGATTGTCTACTGGTGGAATGTAGTAGCCGTACACAATAAAAACTCAACAGCGTACCTAGTTTACAATTACAGTTTCAAGTGCATTACGCAGAAATCTCAATTTGTACAGAAATCAACACCCAATGTATAAAGATGAAGTTAAAAGTGGATTTGGTATCTAAGAAAAAAACACTGACATTCAAAGACAGCAAAAGACTTCCTAAACGCTTTGTCGGTGCAAACTCCAAAAATAAATACTATGAGAGTTTGGGGCGCCAGCCATCGATAAAAGCTTTTACTTTAAAAATGTGCAAATCATTCAGCTTGCAATCCAGCTTCAAAATCTCGTGTTTGTTGAGTAGCATCTGCAATAGATTGCCATCTATTCGTTCAGATTGGAAAAACATAGCAATTTCATTCGGTATTCCAATATATCTGCAAAATAACTTATTTCAATTTTCAAGCTAATAGCATGATTTAGTTCTCAAGCTTCGAAGTAAGTGAACCAGGAATCATAATCAAGCAAGTGGGTCATGGCAGGACAACAAACTCGATTATTCTGTTGAAATAAATATCGCAAGTAATCAATAATCTACTATACCCAGCATTAGTGCAGAGGCCCTGCGAAACTGGAAAATAAAATGCGATTTGCGAAATTCAGTATTGGCCATTTATTGGTTAAACCTGGCACGGTTCACATGCTAAATGGAGTTTATCCGGTACACCCTTCATTATTTCATTAATTTCAATATTAGGTCCACATCTAACGACTCAAACCTCAAATATTTTACCTCAATAACTCTGCCACTTGCTCCACGCTGAATGTTCCAATATCATTCGAAGATTGCCAGTGAGATGGAGTATGCTGCAATGTAGAAATAAAGTTTAACTTTTCTTTTATTGTAACATAATCAAGTAGTGAATTTAAGTTTCCAGAACCCCAACTAAAACTGGAAAATCGGCCAAACGAAAGAAAGGATACTCTTTAAAATCTATACGAAAAGTTCCCATTACAAAAAAGAAAATCCAACAAAAAGTAAAAAGTTAAAGAATCATCATAAGATCAAAGACCAGACCTAGCACCAAGTAGGGTAACCTTTTTTTCTGTTCCATCAAAGTCATCGAACAAATGATTATTAATATTTTACAAAAATCAAAATACTTTCTAAATATCTATTTTACTTGCATATTTATTGGAATATATTGGCAGTGGTGACAAGACACGAACAAATTTGAGAAACTTTCCAGCGCCGTGTAGAAATTATGCAAAATCGATGTTGTTGTTGTTGTTTACCCGACCCCTTCCGAGGGATGGGGGCATGGCGGAAGACCATGCAGCCCCAGAAGCCGGGCAACTCCCCAGGGTCTGTACCAGAGGTCGTAAAGAGACAGAGAGTCGCCAAAGAGTGAGCGGCGCAAAAAGTCCGTAGCTGGACAGTGCAGAATGAGATGAGAGGTGTCCTGGGACGAGCGTCCACAGGCGCTGCAGGAAGGATTCTCAATTCTGCCAATCCTAGAGAGATAAAAACCTAAAAGAAGACTGTGTCCGTTGCAACGAAGACGAGAAAGAACACAGCGAGAATGACAAGGGAACACAAGTTCCTCGGTGGAAATCGAGGAAACCTGTGTGTCAAAGAACTTTGATGAGACAGTACGCCTCCAGTCCGAGATAAGACGAGAGTGAATACGAGAGATAAGAGAGAGACTACAAGGGATAGCAGAGGGTGCAAGTAGCGCACCCCGTCTGGCTAGCTCATCAACCGCATCGTTCCCCAGGAAAAACGAGTATCCGGGGACCCATTGTAGTCTAATAGAACAGAAGAGAGAAGACAGTTCCTGCCAGATCTGCCAGAGTTTGAGATAAGAGGAAAGATGGAGGAGAGGACAGGGTGGCGAGGACAGAACGAAAGTCAGATAGTAGCAGAAGAGAAGAGAAATGGCAGACTTGTTAGTGCTGCTGAAACCAGCAAAGAGCGTGCAGAATGGCACAGGCTTCAGCAGAAAAACTTGAGCATACTGGGCCTGCCGAAAAAGAAAGAGTGGCCTCAGTGCCACAGAGAGAGCAGTTGCAAAGAACGCCGGAGCCGCCTTTGCCAAAAGGAAAAGGAACAGAGTTGTCTGTCCAAAGCACCAGATCATGAGGGGAGAGAGAGTCAAGGTGGGCGAGAGCCGCACCTTGGCGAGAGTGAGGGGATCAGAGCGAGAGCATGGAGTGGAAAGGGTGGACTCCACCGTGAAGGAAGGCAGATTCCAAGCAGGACAGGGAGGGAAAGCAACAAGAGCCTCCCTAGAACAAGTAGAAGGAAGCATGAGCGGGTGAGTGGACACAAAAGCTCTCCAGGACGATCTGCAGAGTCTTGGTTTCATTCCTAGTCTGGCCAAACCTGAGATAGGAAAGGAGGTTGGGAGACGAAGAGCCCACTCATAAGATAAAAGGGTAAAATGAGTCAGGGTGACTCGTAGGGGAGGTAGAGAAGCCTCGGAGAGAAGTGGGATAGGGGAGGACGAAAGGCAGCCGGTGATGGCGCGACTGGCCACTCGGTGGAGGCGTTCCAATTTGGTGAAATTGGTAGCGCTTAGGAAAGGAAACCATCCGGGTGAAGCGTAAGTGAGAAGGGACCGAAGAAAAGATTTATACAGAAGAGAGAGGGACCCCTTAGAAGGGCACCATGATGAAGCAGAGATACAGCATAAAGCTTTGAGGCGTGGGAAAAACTTGGCCTTCAGCGAAGATACATGTTTAGAAAAGGAAAGAGTGCGGTCGAAGATGACCCCAAGAAAAGTTGGAGTTGGATTGAAACGGAGGCGGGAGCCGAGTAGGAGGAGGTTGGGCTGGAGGTTAGCCTGGTGGGGATCCACTGAGAAGAAGGAGGCCTCACATTTGCTCGGATTGAGAGGAAGACACCAGTGCTCAGACCAGCACTCCAATCGAAACAGAGCTCCTTGTGTGGCCTCCACCGCAACAGGGACCAATGGGGAGGAGGACCAAATGGCCAGATTGTCAGCGTAAAGAGAGCAGCTGACGGAAGAAGGCAGAGAGGCCGGAAGATCATTAATGAAGAGAGAGAAAAGAACAGGGCCAAGAACGGATCCTTGCGGAACACCTCGACGAACTCGAAAGGAGCGACTTTTGTGATTTTGGTAGACCACAGAAGCGCGCCTATGAGAAAGGAAAGATTGAGTCCAACGAGCAAAGCAAGAAGGGAGGCCAGCCGAAATAAGTTTATGGAAAAGGGCGGGATGCCAGACAGAGTCAAAAGCTTTAGAGAAATCGATAGTAGACAGGATCGTCCGAAAGCCCGGCCTGGGTTTGTTAAACCCATCCGAAATGGACTGAGAAAGGAACAGAATTTGATCAAGTGTAGACCGTCCAGGGCAGAAACCGGTCTGGCGGAGAGAGAGAATGTAATTAGATTCCAGAAAGAAGAGTACACGCGATAGAATGATGCGTTCAAACAGCTTTGATACGCAGGAGATGAGAGAGATAGGACGGAAGGAAGTATGAGAGTCGAGAGGCTTTCCCATCTTGTGCATGGGAATAATGGAAGATGTCTTCCAGATGGAAGGAAAGGAATGCGAAGACCAGGAGAGTTTGAAGATGTGAAGAAGAAAATCCATGCCAGAGCGAGGAAGGTGCTTTAGCACGGGATAGGCAACTTTGTCTGGACCAGTGGCGAAGGACGAGGAGAGGTTGGAGGCAGCCGCAAGAAATTCAGTGAGAGTGAAAGGAGAGCAAAAGAACGAGTGAAACTCCACAGAGCACGTGGCTCGGCGGAGCTGAGAGAGGTAGCCTCTGGCTCTGATACGCAGAGCCTTTGGCTGAGAAACGGAAAAGTGAGATCTCAGGTAAGCGGCATAGACCGAAGCCGATTCCCTGGGAGAAGAGCAGTTAGGAAAGTTAGGAGAGGAGGAAGACGGGAAGGAGAGCCAGCGATAGAGCGAAGGAGAGAATGTACAGATTTAGGGTTAGACCTAGGTGAGAGAGAAGAGCAAGTCGTCTGCCATGCCTCAGTCTTGGCCTTGGCGATGACTGACGAGGCGCGTCGAGAAGCGGAGATGTAAACCTGGCAATCTTCATCACTTCTGTGAGCGGCAGCGAAAGCCTTCTTTCCATAACCGCTTTAGAAGGGCGTTTGATGCGGCTGAAAGGAATGGAAGATTTGGCCGCATTCAAAGTCAGAGGTAAAGAGAGCAGCAGCAGAGGAAAGAGACGAGTATTCCTCTGCTGAAGGACAGTGAGAGTCAAAATAAGAGGCAAAGCCATCCCAGCGAGCTTTCTGAAAATTGAAGGAAGAGGGACGCTTGTTGGGGAGAAAGACCGGAGAGAGAGGGATAGATAGAAGAATTGGTAGATGGTCAGAACCCAGATCCTGTAGCACCTCCCAGGAGCAGGAAAGGGCAAGGGAGGAGGGAGCATAAGGAGATGTCAGGGGAAGAGCGACTGCCAGAGGAGCGATGGAGAAGGGCGGGTGTGTCAGGGCCATTGAGGGGGAGGAGGTCAGAAGAAATGACCCAGTCGAATACTTTCTCCCCGCGGGGGTCGGAGGTACCTCTTGAGTCCCAGAGGGGGTGATGGCAATTGAAGTCCGAAATCGAAATCGATCGCAAAAATAACTGAGATTTTTCTGGAAGAACATCGCTCTAATACTACTCTACATGTAATTTAGCTTGAGCCGTCAAAATAAATCCTATTTATTCAACTGCATGTTGTTAGCCTACACCCATTCACTTACATGGACACTTGCTTGTGGACCTGTGGTTGAAGAATGGTTTTGAGATGGATTTTGATTTGTGGAGGCCTTTGATTCAGACACTGCAAACAAACTCTTCATATATTCTTCACAAAAATCATCAACAGCTTAAAACTAATCTTAACAAACACTGAACAACACAAGAAAAATACCAGAATAAAGTGTGGTAAAACCGTTTTAGTGCGTGTTGTTAAATACAGAAAAATTGGAAGCAGCATCGTCGAAACCTGGCATAAAAACATCAAACCACCCCAGCATTGAACTTGCTATCTTTGCACTATGAGATCATCCACTTTTCGTTGAGCTATCCTTACCAGTATCATGCAGCTAAAGGGGCAAAGCGCGAAACACCGTAACTCGACTTTAACTTACCTGTGTTGCTACCATCGGGCTGAAGGAAAGGGAGATTTTCATAAATTAATCCTGGACCACCTTGAATGCTTCTCAGCAGTGGCGAAGAACTTCGATTGTTATAAAAAGAATTTCATGAAATTCCTGCTTTTCAAAATTGAAACTTATGGTCTACTATTTGATCTTTAATAGGCCACTTGAAATATGATAAATTCGAGTACTGCTCTTGTAACTGAGTCAGCGCACCGAACAATAACAATTGTTATTCTTGATTTGCTGGAACTGCAATCGGGATCATTGGTTCATCTACGATGGAATGGAGATTGAGCGAAATTTATCAAACGTTACTATTTCATTTTTTTAAATATTACGTTGACAAGAAAAAATGTACGGCCACACAAAATACCACTTGTGTTTTGACCAGTTTCAGAGTTACCGGTGGTGCAGGCTTAAACCATTTCTATTTCAAGCAATGCAATAAGCACAAGAACTTGCCACAATGAGCATTTTAAAGAACCTAGAACTTGTTTAATACTTACGTCGTGGAAGAGATATCAGTTTCGTTTAGTGAGGTATTTGCAACAACGCCAGACGGCGAGCCCTTTATAAGACATAGGTAATTAACAAATAAAATCCAAATACATCAGACCGCATTAATAAACAGCCTTACTAGCTGTTATCATATTGTGGTTAATCGGGAAACTTCCCAAAAGTAGCTGACTGAATCAAGCCTAGTCTCAAGGAGGGTTAACAAACCCCTCTCCATAATTTGCAATTCCTCTTCCTTCATTCATTTTTAAAGGTTGTCAATCAATCAGTTCACTTTTCAGTGAGCAGATACCGGTGCGTAATAACAGTACAAGCATACCACATAACGTATGTCGATTCTGATCTTTAATGAAATTACGGTACCACACATTATTCATAATTTTATTAGAGATATTCCAGTTTCGTCGCCGTCATACTTTTTGCAATCGGTACGAATTCTTGCTTTCACTCTCTCATTTAACTGTTTGGATATCAAAAAAACGGAAATGGAGAAACTAGGCTTGATAGGCATTCTGCAAATATCCAACGAAAAAAGCTAACCATGATAAAGAGGAACGTAGATAACTCGCAATCCGTAAACAGGGACATATTGATCCGATCTTCGGCCTGAGGGTTTGAAGACTAGCTACTTACATTCACAAAAAGATGCAAGGTAGTACGGTAGGCACGGATGTTGATTTCTTCATCATCTGAAGTCGCCTTGTGTGTAGCTGTGGTACCAGGGGATGATGGTCTTCCTGTCAAAAAAAATACTTTTGTATCGCGCAACACAGATTTTACAATCGCGTAACACCGGCAAATTCCTTCTATTTAAATTGGTCTGTGCGTCTCTATTATATGACTTAGTTGAGCAATTTAATAACAATTAGTTGCAATCACTCGAAATAGAGAAGCACATACCAATTGGAAAGATTTCGTAAATTTACAGGTCAGAAAATTGTAGACAGAAAGACGACTGAAGAACAGATGGATATGTTAGGGTTGAAGGAAACGATAGACCGGTTAGCAACAGCTAATGGAGTTAGATGGTATGGACATGTACTGAGGAGGGATGACGATAGTGTTTTGAGGGTTGCTCTGAATCTTGAAGTGAGTGGCAAGAGAAAGCGAGGACGACCGAAGAAGACCTGGAAGAAGCAAGTGGAAGAGGAGACAGAGAAAGTTGGTTTGAAGAAGGAGGATGCTCTAAGACGAGATAAGTGGAGGGACGGAGTGCGAGAAATTGCAGAAGGAATGGGGTAAATCCGGCCATCTCTGCTAAAGGGAAAACACCGGATAAAAACTGAATAACTACTACTACTACAAACTTCATCTTTTCTGGTCTGCCCACTCAGTTCCTTAAGTTACGCATGTTTAGTTACGTAGTGCCACAGCAAGTTGTACGCTTTGTTCACAACAATGCTGTCATGGCAAATGAAGCAAACAGGCTTCTGAAAATGCGCTTAAAGAAGTTGAATTTGGAATGATTGCGACCAAATGTTATTGAATTGCTCAACTAAGTGACATAATAAACAAGCAAAGCGATCTCAGTTGGGTCAGGAGAATGTCCGGAGTTTATGAGATCTTCCGAAAGCCTAACACCCATTTGACTCGATCCAACGACGCGGGCGAACGCGTCGCCTTAGGGCGGCTGTAGATGGTGCAGACTTCTCTGCCTCCCTTGTGAGTCATCACGGCAGATTTTAACCCGTTCTACAATTAGCAGGCTCTTGTTGTTGTTGTTGTTGTTTACCCGACCCCTTCCGAGGGATGGGGGCATGGCGGAAGACCATGGAGCCCCAGAAGCCGGGCAACTCCCCAGGGTCTGGACCAGAGGTCATAAAGAGACAGAGAGTCGCCAAAGAGTGAGCGGCGCAAAAAGTCCGTAGGTGGACAGTGCAGAATGAGATGAGAGATGTCCTGGGACGAGTGTCCACAGGCGCTGCAAGAAGGATTCTCGATTCTGCCAATCCTGGAGAGATAGGAACCTAAAAGAAGGCTGTGTCCATTGCAGCGAAGACGAGAGAGGACACAGCGAGCATGACGAGGGAGCACAAGTTCCTCAGTGGAAATTGAGGGAACCTGTGTGTCAAAATACTTTGAAGAGACAGTACGCCTCCAGTCCGAGATAAGACGAGAGTGGATACGAGAGATAAGAGAGAGACTACAAGGGATTGCGGAGGGCGCAAGCAGCGCTCCCCGTCTGGCAAGCTCATCAGCTGTGTCGTTCCCCGGGAGAAACGAGTGTCCGGGGACCCATTGTAGCCTAATAGAACAGAAGAGAGAAGAAGGACAGTTCCTGCCAGATCTGCCACAGAGTTTGAGATAACAGGAAAGGTGGAGGAGAGGACAGGGTGGCGAGGACAGAACGAGAGTCAGACAGGAGAAGAGAAGAAAAATGGCAGGCTTTATGGTGTTGCCGAGACCAGCAAAGAGCGTGCAGAATGGCGCAGGCTTCAGCGGAAAAACTGGAACATACTGGGCCTGCCGAAAAGGAAAGAGTGGCCTCAGTGCCACAGAGAGAGCAGTTGGCAAGAACGCCGGAGCCGCCTTTGCCAAAAGGAAAAGGAACAGAGCCGTCTGTCCAGAGTACCAGATCATGAAGAGGAAGAGAGTCAAGGTGGGCGAGAGCCGCACCTTGGCGAGAGTGAGGGGGATCAGAGCGAGAGCATGGAGAGGAAAGGGTGGACTCCACCGTGAACGAGGGAAGATTCCAAGGAGGACAGGGGGGGGCAAGCAACAAGAGCCTCCCTAGAACAAGTAGAAGGAAGCATGAGCGGGTGAGTGGACGCAAAAGCTCTCCAGGACGATCTGCAGAGTCTTGGTTTCACTCCTAGTCTGGCCAAACCTGAGATAGGAAAGGAGGTTGGGAGACGAAGAGCCCGCTCATGAGAAAAAAGAGTGAAGTGAGTCAGAGTGACTCGTAGGGGAGGTAGAGAAGCCTCGGTGAGTAGTAGAGGGATAGGGGAGGACGAGAGGCAGCCGGTGATGGCGCGACTGGCCGCTCGGTGAAGGCGTTCCAATTTGGTGATATTAGCAGGCTCTTCGTCTACCGTGTCTTTTCGTATTTCAAAATTGGCAAGACCGAAAGTGAAACCAAGGCTCATCAGAAGTTCTAGGAGAGAATTTGCGACCACTCAATCGCTTACGCTCTCTCCTCTGCCAAAGTGGTTCTGCTTGCTTGCTCCCTTCTCCTCCATGGAGAAGCGCCACCTTGCCGACTCTTTTCACTCCATGCTCTCGCTCCCACCCTCTTCTCTCTCGCCAAGGTGTTGCTCTTGCCTATCTTTACTGTTTTCTGAATCACGACCTTCTTTTCGCAGCGAAGGCTCAAGCGTCCTTGCCAACAGCATACACTGTGAAACTCAAGTCATCCTTTTTTTCGGCAGGTATGGTGTGCTAATTTTTTTTGACTAACGATACCTCATGCGTCATTCTGTCTCTCTTTCCTGGAAAGAATGGAAGACCATGGAGTTCAGGACCTGGAAACTCTCCATCTCCTGCACTCCCGATGGCTAGTAACAATGTTTTGGGTGACTTTTTCTACACGACCTCTAGTAGAGGCCGCGGAAAGTTTCTCAGTTCCTGGGGCTCTATAGTCTTCCACCATGCCCTCATCCTGAGGAAGAGGCCGGGTAATAAGATCTCAGTTGGGTCTCGATATATCAAATTGTGTAAACGCATTTAAAGAACGATTTTCATTTGTCTTTCGGAAAAGCACGGTATTTATGGTCAGCATCCGCTGAATGGCCGCCAAATCAAGAAGTTGTCAACGCCTGAACTCAGCTACGGAAAACGACTTCCTGTGCTCCACCAGGCTAGAATAAAGCTGCCTCGTGCTCGCCCAGCATGACCTCCCATTATGGCAACTTAAGGGTGCCAGCCAATGTTTGCCTTGTTGGTGGCGGGACATCCACTACCAACTACCTTTTGTTGGTTCCACGTGGGTGTCACTCTTCTTCATATCCATCAACATGTTCCTATGATTGATCAGATTTGCGGCGCAAACCCAGTATACTACGCTTCAAATTGTGCCTTCACTTCAAGAAAACAGAGAGCTAATTATCATCATCTTGAAATATTCACATAAAATGACGTAAAATGACGTTTACCTCCAACCACATCACTTGAAGTGTAATTAGTGGCCTTGCTTTCCTCATAATCTTGTAACGGTCGAGCGCCTTCGACGTGTGGTTCCTCAGAACCTGTATTACTATGTGCAGCTGTCGTAGAAGGGGATGAATTTCCTGTGAAAAACATTTTTCTATCACTCTATGAAGCCATCAAAATCACAAAAGAACAGGCTATTCTTGAGATCTGAGGTTGAGAACAATCGAAACTATCTCAATTGCGCTTGCAACGTTAACACGTTTCAACAAAATCCGGGAGTTTTCTTTCTGTGCATTATCTCTCGGAAAAACAGGAAGACTATATCCAAATAACGACACCTAGAACGGCTTTTCAACATCTGTACGTCAATATGAAAAACATTCAAATCAAGCTCCGCAAAATGCTTTACCTTTAACAACAGTTGCAGTTGAAGTATCAGCAACGCTACTTTCATCGAAATCATGAAGCGGCAGGGCACCATTTATACGCGGTTCTTCGGCAGTAAAAGAGGTTGAATGTGGTTCGTCAAAAACTTTCTTCGGCGTCGTTTCACTCTCCTGCCCCAGATAAGCAGCAGCCTGTGTGACGTCATCACTACTGCATGACGTCATTAAAGCAGAACTACTACTCCTGGAAAACAGTTTGATGTATTTTTAACTGAAAAATATCCTTTCTGAGAACTGACTAACTACGGGATATTGTGCGGAGATCACGAGCAAATTAGCATTGGTACATTTGTAATGCATTTCTTCACGCATTTTCAAGATTAATGCTAGGACAGCCAACACGGATGTGGGTTCAATCCAAGTGATACTAACATCCACCGCGTTACTCCATGATAATTAACAGTCCATGCAAACAAAGTTTTTTGCTCAAAGGTTATCGATTGGATTCATGTTGGTGCGTCTAGTTAGCAGCTGCTAACACTTGCCCGATTGAAGACAAACAGCAGCTAGCGGAAACATCGACAATTTATTTTCGAAATGCGTCAGCGAAAATGTTTTTTGATTAATTATGGAATAGTTACCAAAGTTTTCAGACCACGACAAATCAAACCAATCTTTATTAAGCAGTTGTGATATACCTTGCAGATGACCGCCCTTGCAAGTCACGTGTTGTAGGAGAGATGTTAGATGTTTGCTGAAACAAAGGTAATAAACAATGTTGAAGTTGCAAACACATAAACTGGAGTTGACAAAATACTTCAACACAAATTTTAACGTTCTTTTCGCGCGCGGTTATCAGCGGTGGTATTTCGCTCAATAAAAGGAACCTAGAAGTAATTGTTGACCACATTCTTCCTTCGGACAGAAACTCCGCGTAAAACAGGAATCCAGGTCCGCACCGCAACGCCAAACAAGACAGCAGTCAACTATAAACCATTTACGCACATAAAACTTCAACCTTCAGCTCTTTGTCAACTGGCATGATGTTGCTTTTAAGATACGCATCACTACATGTTTTGCGCAGTATTGTAAAGATCTTTCAACAATTCAATTATACTCCCATAAACATACCTACGTCATCACCGTAAAATTACAGTAACGTCAGTAAAAAGCAACCTCAAATGGGATTCAAACCACAATGCTTTTGGTAAAGAACGTTTCTCGTTAATGTGTGAAGCTATTAAAGGCCTGGCTTTACATTCTAGGGTGGCTGGTGAGGATCGTGGCCTCGAAAGCCACTTGAAGTCAATTGTCTACCAACACTGCTCTAAGGTAGACGCAAAATTCTTACTTTGTTGCCATTAATAGCTAGATACAGGCTACGCGGTTTGCATTTGCCTCCTTCCATGCAATAGAACCGAAATCGTTGTTACCTGATAGGTGTTTTCACTACATAAACAAGTAGGTTTTCGCTTGACTGTTCATTTCCACAATAGAAATAGATAAGCTATAAAACCTACCGGCAAAAACAAGTGCACAATAGAACCTTTAGCATAGATATTGAGCTTTCTTCGAAGATTAATGGTCTCATCAACATGATGCAACGCTAAAAATATTTAAGTTTGGACTAACAGTCTAACTTTTTCTATTCATTTCCAAACGCCACATGATTGACTTTGAAAGATAAAGACTACAAGAATAATGGCGAGCTGAAAGAGACAAATGAACACAATCCAAAAACAACTGGTGTAAATCTCGGCAAAGCAGGACGTTACTGTAAGGCTCAATATTCCCCAATGCCATTTCTGCAGAGCAACATTTCAGTAATTAGTTGATTTTCTGCGCACAAAACTCAATGAATAAGCTTTATGCTATCCAAATTATTCAGACGTAATTATTGTAACATTTATGCATCTCTTTGGAAATCTTCGGTTTCTTGGATCTGTAAAAGACATCTATGAATTTACTATTATCTGTATTCTGAAAGCATTTATTTTTGGAAACTTATACAGCAGACGCCGCTTAATATGACCACCTTGGGACCAGACCATTTTGGTCATAATATCCGAATGGTTATAAAAACCGAAGCCTCCATAACAGCTCCTGAATCGACGCCCACAGGCGCCGAGTTTGTGATTTTACTGGGTATGCGCAAACTTTATGACGTCAAAATTAAAACATTACCGTTTGATTACCTATGACAGGGGTGTCAAACATACGGCCGGCGGGCCAAATGTGGCCTGTGTAAGGATTTCGTGCCACAGTGCGAATGCCTGGTCAACGAAGTTGGTCAGCGAAAGTTACGTGAAAATGGTTGTGAAGTAATGGCCGACAATCTTCAGAAGTTGCAGCTGGCATGACAGGTTGCGGTGAGAGAGGTGATGACCTGTCTTTTTTTTGGAGATCAGCACCATTTCGGGATACATCCCATAACTTTCGGAGATCGTTTGATCAAAGCTTGCCACTACCACTGATGTACAGTCTTGCCTGCTTATGTTGTTTTTCAACTGACTCTGGCCTGCATGTGTTGAGTGCAGTCAAATGTGCGGGCATGCCACGCACGCCCGCATGCCCGTAGTCGGCGCCCCTGTCGACGCCGTAAGCCACAAGAAGTCCAAATACCGTCTAATGCATCGTTTACCCGAAGTAACAGTGTGACGTTGGCAGTAAAACAAAGTACAGTACTGTAACAGCACAAACGACGGTAAAACTAAGTACAGTATGTAACAATATGTTGAAAAAACGAAGTTATAAGTGCGTGGCGGGAAAAAATACTGTACCGTAACAAGAGAGATGGAGAAAATGTTGGTCATATTATCCGAAATTTGGTCATATTAAACGGATAACTTTAAATGGAAAAATTCCGGACCATACCAAATTGGTCATAATAAGCGGCTGATCATATCATCCGTGGTCATAATAAGCGGCGCCTACTGTATTACAAAAACTTGCTTTCAGATTTGCTGTTTGATCTACACCAGCTGCGAGCCAGCTTATTTAAAGGATTTTTGTGACAAAAACTCAGCCATTAACTTTAGGAAGTTGCAGCACAGATACAATGCCCATAATCCAAAATGATTAAACTGTTTTAGCTTTATGGCATAAAATCAATATCTAAAGCACTGGTCTTCGCAAATTTTCTTACAAAAAGCAAGCTTATTTCATGAAGTACCTTGGCTACATTAATTTTGCTTCCTCAGCTTTGTTAGAGGAAGAAGCAAACTAGCAGTAAAGCTACATTGCTACACTAATACCGGCCCGGTGGTGTAGTGGTTAGAGCGTCCGCTTCGCAGTCGGTAGACCTGGAGTTCATTTCCCTTGTCGAGTCATACCACAAGACATAAAAAATGGTATTCACAGCTTCCCTGCTTGGCGCTCAGCACATAAGGGATAGTGTGAAGAACAAGCCGGCAAGCTTGCTTGTTGTGTCCTTGGGCAAGGCACTTAACGGGATGCCTCCGTCTTTATGTGGCAGACAGATGGTGGGGCCAAGCAGTCTACCCGTCGTGGTGGCCCAGTCTGACGAAAGACATGCAAACCGAGCATGAGCTCATACGCGTGAATGCTACACTAATATATTCATCGACATACCTGAAGTGGTAGATAACGAATTCTGCTGTAATAATTGCTTGGGTACAGTTACATCTTCCTCGTGGCTGTTTGAACGGTATAACTGCTTTGGTACAGTTTCGTCACTAGGATTATGTCTCGTGTACAATTGCTTCGGCGTTGTCTCGTCTGGTGAAGCTCCAACAGTCTTGAATCGCCTTCTGCGAGTACGTGGTATCCCGGTTTTTCCCATCTTGTCACGTGATGACGTAGAAGGCTTCTCCGATTCAGATTGGTAGGAAAACATTTCTGCATGAATGGTTTCAAAGTTTTCTACTGGCTTCGATTGGCGAATGGTTTTAGGAGACAGTGCTGTTGATACATTTATGTAATTTAAACAATTTCAACAGTTGCAATAAATTAAAGCAATTTTAACACAAATTTAGCTGCATTTTGTGTGATTAGCAACCGCATTCAAAAAAATCCTAAAGCTGTTAGTCACATACATGTATATTTGAGCACGATCATGTAGCAGCAGCTAAAAACAGTAAAGATTTAGAAGTGTAGTTTTGAGCAAGTAGTCACTGCAAATTGCATATGCTTTTCGCAAACCCATCTGACACCAAGGTCACCGAAAGTTGCAACCAACGGACACACAACATATAACACAATCCTTCACAAGCCCGAAAAGCAGCCTCAATAAAAGGTTGCACTAAGAGATCGGTCGTCAAAAAGTGCAGGGTAAAAAGTACGTAGCAGGACAGGACAAATAAGACGAGATGTGTCCACAGTAATAAACGACAAAAAACATCTTATGGCAATTCTATTATGACGCTACGGCCGCTATACAAGTTGTTCCAAAAATCAGATTATAAAGCAATTTTGATTCACCGACTATTATTTATGGATATCGTTAATACAATTTCGTATCTGAGAGATCAAAAGACGCACCGTTACCGGTGACAACATTAGGATTTAAAACTGTAATAAAGTCCTTTACGACAAACGAAAATTTACACGTTGCCAACGTTTTCAGGCTGGACACAAATCGAAGACATTTCGCCTCGGTCATCTTATGAGTGAGCTCTTCGTCTTCCAACCTCCTTTCTCATTTCAGGATTGGCCAGCCTTGGAGGGAAACCAAGATTCTGCAGATCCTCCTGGAGATCTTTTGCATCCACTCACCCGCTCATGCTTCCTCTTATTTCTCCTAGGGAAGCTCTCTTTGCTTGGCCTCCCTCTCTTCCTTGGAACCTGCCTTCTTTTACTGTGGAGTGTGCCCTTTCCTCCCCATGCTCCCGCCCTGATCCCCTCTCGCTCGCCAAGGTGCGGCTCTCGCCCACCTTGATTCTCTCCCACCTCACGATCTGGTGATCTGGACGGATGGCTCTGTTCGTTTTCCTTTTGGCAAAGGCAGCTCTGTTCATTTTCCTTTTGGCAAAGGCGGCTCTGGCGTACTTGCCAACTGCTCTCCTTGTGACATCGAGGCCACCCGTTCCTTTTCGTCACGCCCAGTATGTTCAAGTTTTTCTGCTGAAGCCTGTGCCATTCTGCAAGCTCTCCGTTGGTCTAAGGCAGCTCCAACAAGTCTGCCATTTCTGCTCTCTTCTCCTTTGACTTTCGCCACTCTGTTCTCTCTTCCGTCTTTCCTGTTACCTCCATCTCTCTGGCATAAATTGTCTTCTCTTTCCTCCTCTACTATCAGGTTAGAATGGATCCCCAGACACTAGTTTCTCCCGGGCAACGACGCGGCTGATGAGCTGACCAGACGGGGAGCACTACTCGTCCCTCTGCAATCCCTTGTTGTCTCTCTCCTCTCATCTTTCGTAATTACTCCGGTCTTTTCTCAGACTGGAGGCGTACTGTCCCTTTTAAATTCTTAGACACACACGTTTCCTCGATTTCCACTCAGGAACTTGTGCTTCCTCGAGACGCTCGCTGTACCCTCTCTCGTCTTCGCTGCAACGGAAACAGCCCTTTTTTAGGTTTTTATCTCTCTAGGATTGGCAGAAGCGAGAACCCTTCGTGCCGTGCCTGCTGACATTCGTCCCAGGACACCTCTCATCTCATTCCGCACTGTCCACCTACGGACTCTTGGCTTTTTGTTTGTGGCTACTCTGTCTCTCTTAAACCTCTGGTCCAAGTCCTGGAAAGTTGCCCGGCTTCTGGGGCTCCATGGTCTTCCGCCATGCCCCCATCCCTCGGAAGAGGTCAGGTAAAACCAACAACAAACAACAGGTCACATATTTGTCACACCACATAAAAAACAAAGGATGGTGAATCGACATTTCTTATAACTAAGCTTTCAACGGCATCTCTATTACTTTTCGTAAAGCATTCAACTCCACAGAGATATTGTCATGCTATTCTGGCATTTACAACAGCTTTACACATTTTCAACTTTTGATGGAAACAATGATATCGTCTTAATACGAGTATATGCGAATCAAGCCGTCCCGCATTGCATACAAGCTTGAATTACAAGATTCCTCCAAAAGCTTTTTAAAAACAGCAATAAAAATCTTTCTTATTTAAATCCATGCCACACTGTTCATCAATTTGTTGGTTCTCTTCATTGGCTTTCCTCTCACTCAGCAAAAAAATCCAAAGTAAACGGCTGTAGTATCTTCATTCTACACCTACTCTTTACCATTAAGTGATTTTCAAATCGCACAAGCAAATTAATGGACTAAAGCTAAACTCTTTAAAATGTTTGAATCAAATACTTTGACGAAATAGTAACTATTCTGCTATCGAACTAGAAAATCCAATTGATGAGGATTGAAAAGGTCTACTACATGCAGAATTGCAGATTCTCGCATCAAAGAAAAGCCTGACGTAAAGCTAAGGGTTTCAACACTATGTCACAAGATCGATTACATGGCCTAAGATGTTGACGATGATATTACCCGACGCTTTCCTGAGATGGGGTCATGGTAGATGTTTACAGAGCTCCAGGACACGAACAACTACCCACGGCCTAAACCAGCTGTCGTGAATAAAGAAAGAGCTGCCACAGAGAAACCGGCGTGAAGAGTTCACAGCTGAACAGCAGACCAGAATAAAATGAGATGTTTTAGATCGAGTGACCACAGGCGCTGCACGAAGGACTCTGCTTTCTGCCAATCTGAATGAGCCCAATGTCTAAGACGATTATTCACCGTGCAAGCACAAGTCTATTGGCTCCTAACAACAGTGCTTGAACATGGATGCGTGGTATTTCGATAAAATAATTAAAAAACAACACTTTAAGGCTTCATTATTATATTCGCGATGCTGTCCCAATACAACACAAACAAGCTGGCTTGAATGCGACTGAATCGTCTCCGACTTGGCATCGGACAAAACCTGATGTTGAAACTGATATCATTATCCTCAACGACGCGCAAGAATGACACGGAGCAACAAAACGCACACTGAGTACGGTACCCATGTCCGGCGGTTGAGAGAAAGGAACCGGCCCCACTTTTTTCATGAGTGTCATGGGCCCAGGAAAATGGGAGTCTTTGTCTTCTCATTTCTAAAGCTCGAAATCAAGTTTGGGACTACTTTCAACATACTTTAATCCCCTGCAATGGAACTAAAATCTGCAAAATTACAACAATCGTCATGATTGTTGTAAATTGGCGCTTTGATGCCGTCTTTTTACAACCGCAGATGATAGGTCATGCGATTGCGAACGATATAATACAATTAAATGGCCGCATGAAATGTGCACAAACATTTGACCCGACAACCAACATCACCGGTAGAACAATAAGTTAGGATTGAAATTTATTTAATGCCTGGTGAACGACTTTATCAAAAATTAAACATTATCCTAGAAAAAGAAAACGAAACCGTAAGTGTAATCTTTAACGACAGGGCAAACAGCCAACTGCAGGCAAGTACTGAAGATATGTCATTATCCGAAAATAATAATCCACCCTTTCTTTTTTTTAATAACAGTAAAAACTGTGATTGCTCATAAAGCTCAGCAGCCGATGACTTCCTGTTAAATGTTCTTCGTCATCACTCAAAATAGAAATGTTTTAGTTGGATAACTTGATACCACAGATAAGCACTACGCGATCCTATGGCTTAAATTATACGTCTGGAAAAATATATTTGTGTTCAACACAGAGAATGAAGTTACCAACTGCTGTACTGATGTTCTTTCCGCCATTTGTCGACATAAATAGCAACTGAAACGTGTATTAAACAATGCAAACTTGAGCATATTGGACAGAAAAAGAAAAGCAAGCCGAATATCGTGGCGTCGATTGCAAGCGTCGGGGCTGGTATTTCAGATTGTAAAATTAATGAATGGTAATCATTGCCTTGTGTTACTGATTTTTTCGTCATCAATTGTCTCTTCATTATTATATTACGTTTTTAATTGTTTTCAAACAACCTTTGAACCCTCGCGAATTTAACTGTACATGTGCTCGTTTCGGTTGATTTCAATATGTAGTAAGCAGTGTTTTCTGATAATTAGAAAAATTTTTTGCAACTTTTTTTACAGCTTGGGGCAGATTCTTAAGTATTTGGAAACAAATGCATTAAGACATTTTGAGCTTTTTGCAGGATTTTTATAATGCAACTTTTTTCTTTTTCAAATGCAACATTTACCAGATTTCGTGCCCCGACCCAGAGGGATACAATCATAAGTGGATATTTAAAATTAAAGATATTTTTTCGGAAATCAAGGACACGAAAGTGAGAATTTTGCTTTACAAACACACTTGAAGACCTTTTTTTGGGAAACCACCATTTTGAGGGCGAATTTTGCTGCTGTTAGCCAAAATCGTAAAATGTTTAAATAAAATGATTGCAGAAATATTGGCTATAATTGTTTAAAATTATCAGTAAACCCCACTAATTTGTGTAAATAACAATTACTTACTTCTCTTGCAAACTTTGCGTGGCTTCTTCTTGACCAATGTGGGAGGATGGGAATCAGTGACCGGGGTAAATTCTCCCCACATGCTATCAGCACTTTCATCACTAAAGACCATGCAGTAAGGTTAGCTAGTTCTAGTTATTTCTTTGTGTCACCTTCACTGTTGTGCAAAGAACGGCTCGTTTTCAGATCTGCTTTGCAGTACTGACTACACATTGCATTTCCATTACACTGCAAACACGTTGAGAGCGAGCAGCAAAGTTTCGTTTATAAGAGCGCAAAAGCCAAAAGCGATAAGTTGAGCATAAGGCTAATGATTGACAGTAAACATTTAAACCGTTACGTTGGATGCATCATCACCGAGCGGAAAGGTCGAGGCTTTAAATTGCGACTTGCGCTGACCGCAGCCACATATTTGAATGACCGCCGGCTCGAAGACCGCTTTCTCACTCTTTTGAACTCTCTGTTCATCTTGTGTTTGTGGAGATGAATCAATTGTTCAATATTTACCTACAACTCGAGAGATAGTGATGATGTGCTGACAAGAGCGTTAGATCTTCAAGAGGTTGGAAGAATGCGAGGGCGGCCGAAGATGACATGGGAAAGGCCGATAAGAAAAACAAAGTAAAAAGATTGGGTTGCAGAACCAAGATGCCATCAATAGAGCGAAGTAATGCAATGCTGTTCATAAAATTGCGAGGAACACGAGGCGTATCTGGCAACCTTCGTAAATGGCGACAAAATGAGATTTAAAAATTTGATTTCTTGCTAGACTCGATTTTTTTCACTGGTTCCATTATTGTTCGGATCGAAAGAAAGTCTTTAACTCTTAAAGTGAGATATCAAAAGTATGTTCAATGATGATTTATACCTTGATGAATATGTTGACTTTATTGCTGCCATGGATAGTTCGTACCGAGTGAAATTCACACACCTCATGAAAGCATTTGGATCCAAGTAAGTGCGGTCGCTATCTTGTCTTCTGTGGCACTGAACAGAACTAAAAATATGCAGATTCTGTTAATTTCCCTCTGAAAAACGCAGTGTTGAGATGCGGTTTCGATACGTTTAGGCGGTTATAATTAAAATCACATTATCTTGCTCTGATTACGATGCAGCTCAAACATCTGTTTCACACAAATGTCATACAACAAAACAGAGCGAATCACTAAATGATTTCACAACTTCCTACATTCTGCGCTGGATGCAGTTATTGAATCAGAATTAAATATTAAAGGAATAATCAAAACTTTTCCTTCCATATTAATGGTCGGAAAGCGGTTTTTTCAAAAGGTTTTCTCGATGCACTTATTAGTGATGTAGTGCATCAAAAAGAACTAGAGTATACACCATCGTAAAGTTGAAGAATTTGGACGCAGGCCATATGCAGTTTTTGGTACACAAATACATTTTTGGCAGTGAGATATCATGCAATATAAGCAAAGCAACTTTTTAAGCTATGTTAACGCACTGTACCACCAACAAACTAATTCATTTCGTATGATACTGCTGTAGTACTGCAATGACGTCTTTATGACCAACTCTTTTGGTAACTCTAAATTCTGCCTCCCTTCGTTCTGCCAGTTAGTAACCACACAAATTTCTTTGATGGTCCCTATATTTAGACTAACCTTTCATGGGCCACAACAGCCAACACGATCAGGGCCATATACCGGCCCGGTGGTGTAGTGGTTACAGCGTCCACTTTGCAATCGGTAGACCTGTGGTTTATTCCCTCCGTCGAGTCATACCAAAGGACTTTTAAAAGTGGTGTTCACAGCTTCCCTGCTGGGCGCTCAGCAAATAGGGATAGTGTGGAAAAGAAGCCGGCAAGCTTGCTTGTTGTGTCCTTGGGCAAGCCACTTAACGGGATGCCTCCATCTTTATGTGGCAGACAGGTGGCCTACCCGTACTTCACCAGGTCACAATTGTAAGGTCGCTAACCCAGCATTTCGTAAAAGGCGACTCTTGGGTACCCACCAGTGGCAGTCCGCCTTGTTGGTGGTGGGGCTACCAGTCACTCATGACTGGTTCGCAATGGGTTACCATCTTTCCCCTAGCCTAATTTCAATTAGGTTGACGGCATGAACCTGAATTGCCGTTCGTGCCGTATCTCCACCCCGAGAAAGAGGGGTAATCACAACAACATCAGGGCCACAAAAATAGCACTTACATCTCAAAAAAACAGTACATTAATTAACAAAACGTAGGCTAGGCTTTTGTTTGTTTGTTTACCCCTCCTCTTTCTCGGGATGGAGGTACGGCATGAACGGTAATTCGAATTCATGCCGTCAACCTAATTGATATTAGGCTAGGGGAAAGATGGCAGCCCATTTCGAACCAGTCTTGAGTGACTGGTAGCCCCACCACCAACAAGGCGGACTGCCACTGGTGGGTACTCAAGAGTCGTCTTTTACGAAATGCTGGGTTAGCGACTTCACAATTGTGACCTGGTGAAGTACGGGTAGGCCACCTGTCTGCCACATAAAGATGGAGGCATCCCGTTAAGTGGCTTGCCCAAGGACACAACAAGCAAGCTTGCCGGCTTGTTCTCCACACTATCCCTTTTATATGCTGAGCGCCAAGCAAGGAAGCTGTGAATACCATTTTTTAAAGTCTTTTGGTACGACTTGACTTAGGGAATGAACCCCAGGTCTACCGACTACGAGGCGGACGCTCTCACCACTACACCATCGCACCGCCTAAGTAAAGATACCACCAGGTTACTAGTCACCAGCAGACAAAGAGCACCAAGATTTAGTCAAATTTTATTGTAAGAGAACAGCTTTATCGAACCTCGATACTATCAACGTTATGAAATAAATATAATCAGTCATATTCTTCAAATAACTCCACTCACTGGCAGTGCATTTCAATCGGTGATGGACTAACTTCCAAATCCAATTCAGTTATCGCGTCTTTAACGAGACGAAGATAATTATTTCGTTCCAAAATTTCCTTTTCATTTAACTGCAAAAAGATCAATTTCAGACCACTTAACATTACAAGATATGCAACGAAAGGTAACCCTGCACCAATGTTAACTAACTTCTTTACTTACTTACAGAAAATCACGTTTATTACCTTGACGCAGTGCAAAAGGTTTAAATGATTTCGCAAACAATCACACCTACAAAACATTTTATCCTTTCGCCCTGCTCCATGGCGGGGTGAATGATCCGCTATGTGTGTATAATTCATTAGACCGTTAATACGTACACTAAGCCAAGCTTTTGATTGCACTCTTCTCTCTTTTTTTGCAGAAGCGAAAATGTAAGCGCTCCAGAGTTGACACTTTTGAAGCCCTAGTAGAAAAGATGATCTAGCAAGCGAGGCCTTTAAATGTAGGCTGGTAGATTTTGGTTTAAGAGTAGTCTTTCAATCTCTTTAGGCAATTAACCCATTTTCAAACTAAACAAAGCTCTGTATTCTGGTTATAATAATTTTTTTCATCTTCAAGGGTGTTCTTCTTGATAATAAAAATTGGTTTGACAACCCGTGGCTTATACGACGTATGATCACAGGGTTAGAAAAAAAAAGATATTTTAACTAAACTTTCAACGTTTAACGAATCGATAATAATCGGTCAAGTGACCTAGGATGCTAGGATAAATTGAAACAGAATGTATGACAGAGTTTTGGATAAACGCGCAGAACTTTTAGGTGTTTGACATAAGATTTTGCTTCAAATTTTTTCTGAATGACCTATCGTTAAATTTAGCTCATTCAAATATCTCAAATAGCTGAAGTAGACGACTACCAAGTAACAATTACGTTTTTGATAGCAGAGTGTAAGAATACCGGCCACACTGTAACATGTGAACATAACCGCAAAAGTCCTTGGAAAGCCCTTTTTTCTAAGCCTTTCGTAGCAGCCGCGGCTTTCAGCGTGCATGTTAAACGTGCTAGACGTCACCAAACCGTGTTTTTCAGAAGTTTGGTGAAAACGTAACTATTTAGCGTTACTTGCACCACATCAGTACAATCACCAAGTAAAACAAACTTGCTTTCACATTTTCATAAATTACTGTAAGAGCTACGTCCAATCACAGGCTACCCTTTAACCTTTCGTGTTAGGAACTCAGCGCGCTTCCTTGACGGCGTTTAAAAAACAAGTGGGCGGTTACCAAATACATATCCAACTATTTTTTAAGAAGCAAGCAGACGTTCAGTTCCCCGTACCAATTAACATACCACTAAAACACCTAAAATAGCATTGCAGCATGCAGCACAGAATTAATAGAACATGATTAATGACATATTTTGCAAAGATTTCATTATAATTTTGCTGATAAAACTGTGCACAATTGGGCATTGCCACCCTCCCCTTTTAAGATATTAAAGCAGGGGAGTGCTACCTTTTTTTGCAGGCGGGTACTTTCAAACTTTGTTTGTAATCCAATCTTTTTTGCGCATAAAGTTTTGCAGCACCGATTGCTTGCTTTTACCCAAAGAGTTTTTTCTCGAGATAAATGCAGGGCGTACATAAAGTCCTAATACAATTTAAAAATTTCGTTGTAAAGTCAATTCTCAATATATCTTAACCAGATTTGCTTTATTTTAATCAGTGTTTTGTGTTTTAGATATAATTTTTATGTGTTTAATGAATGTGTTAAATGAATCGTTATAAAATGGCTGCTCCTCAAGAGAAGGCACAATTTGTATCCTGGTTTATTGAAACAAAATCGGACGTTTCATGTTTCTGGAAAATTAAACAAACACAGTGTAAGAATTTGGGGACCAGAATACCCCCATGTGATTAGGGAGCTTCAAAGGGATAGTCCAAAAGTGAAAGTGTGGCGTGGAATAATGGGCAATCGAATAATTGGTCCCTGCTTGGCACTCAGCATATAAAAGGGATAGTGTGGAGAACAAGCCGGCAAGCTTGCTTGTTGTGTCCTTGGGCAAGCCACTTAACGGGACGCCTACACCTTTATGTGGCAGACAGGTGGCCCCACCCGTACTTCACCGGATTATAATTGTGAAGTTGCTAACCCAGCATGTTAGACGACTCTTGGGTACCTACCAGTGGCAGTCCGCCTTGTTGGTGGTGGGGCTACCAGTCACTCAAGACTGGTTCGAAATGGGCTGCCATCTTCCCCTAGCCTAATATCAATTAGGTTGACGGCATGAACCTGAATTACCGTTCATGTCGTACCTCCATCCCGAGGAAGAGGAGGGGTAAACACACACACACACACACACACCTTCTAACTGAATATGTGGCACAACAACTGATTGATGTTCAACCAACTATCATATTCCAACAAGATGGTGCGCCACCACTCTGGGGACTGCGTGTTCGTCAGTTCCTCAAAGAAGCAAAGGACTTGAAGCAAAGGATTTCCAATGCTATTGATACCATTGATGAGGCCATGGTGCAACGAACATGGCAGGAAATCGAGTACCGTCTCGATGTGCTTCGTGTAACTAATGGTGCCCATATAGAAATGTAATAAAGTGCTTCGTGTAACTAATGGTACCCATATAAAAATGTAATAAAAAGCTTCGTGTAACTAATGGTGCCCATATAGCAATGTATTAAAGTGTTTCGTGTAACTAATGGTGCCCATATAGAAATGTATTGAATTAGGTAAAAAAAAACTTATATAAACACTAATTAAAATAAAACAAACCTGGTAATGACATATTGAGAACTGACTTCATGACAAAATTATCAAATCAGGACATATGTACCCCTGTATTTTCAAAGCGAAATTTTGCGAGTTATTCACTGAAATTCAACGCTCAGCATTTCTTTTTGGAGATCGACTTTTCGAAGATTGAACTGACAGATATAACTTCCGCTTCGTGCCATGAAAACCTTCCGCGGACCATAGATTTTTGCGTCGCGAGCCACATTCGGGCCGCAAGATGCACACCACTCTTTTAAAGTATTAGACCGCTAGATACCCCGGTCAAAAAATGCGAATTTGTTGCAATTAATAATTAATCTTGTATTTACTACTTAGCATATGGCACTATTTGCAGGTCAATCAATTGCTGAAAGATCTGTAAAGTAATCAAACAAACACTTGTGTTCCATCACCTGTATTTAAAGAGCATAAATCTCTTTCCTTAACATATACGGCAAATTCTTGCCTTTATAAAATGTTTAGTTGGCCTTTTCATGCAATAAAAACCAAATTTTCAATAAATTCTTTCTTTGATTAGATATCTTCTCTATTTTAAAATAACTTATGATGTCAACCTTATCGTTAGACTAGGCCAAGAAAGTCAGGTACAAACCAGCTTACCAACGCGTTACACAATGTTTGCGGAAGAATAAAAGTATCTTCTGTTGAAAATTCCAACACTTTGTTGAAGGCATCTACAGCCAAGGCAACGTTGTGTTCTTCAAGCTAAAATAAACATAATTTCTTAGACAGAAATTCACACGTCAGCATAGTTGGTGCGAATCGCGGGCTAAAATTCCATTCGAAGTTGATTATTGCCGACAATGCCCCTGATCATTAGTAACGCTGAGTAAGAGGGTAGAGCCCCAAAAAAACTTAGGAAGGGGGCAACCGCCTACTGGACCAATTTAGTAAGTAAACCTATTTCTTTGTTCTTCTTCTTCGTCCTATGAGCTATTTTGTTGTGAGCATTATGCAGGAAGATGTATATACGGGTTACACTGCGTTAGCGCTGACGCTCGACTTGCAAATCTTCAGTTAGACTGGGGCCACCACGACGGGTAGACTGCTTGGCCCCACCACCTGTCTGCCACATGAAGACAGAGGCATCCCGTTAAGTGACTTGCCCAAGGACACAACAAGCAAGCTTGCCGGCTTGTTCTCTACACTATCCCTATTTGCTGAGTGCCAAGAAGGGAGGCTGTGAATACCATTTTTAAGTCTTTTGGTACGACTCGACAAGGGGAATGAACCCCAGGTCTACCGATTGCGAAGCTATATACTCACATGCTATACCCGCACCGAACGTCTCTTACTTCAACGAGTTTTCGAATGTTTTCATTTTACAAAAATTCGGGTGTCAAATATTTGCGACCTTTTCTCACACGCTCAATAAAAGGTTAATCAAAACTTGATAAGAGCAAAAAAATAATCAGTTATCGAATATTCACGAAGGTTCGGTAACCGTAGCTTTAGACAACACCTCAAATCTTCTAACATCATTTTCGCCACAATATACCCTTCTTGATAATGCCGTTACGCCGTTTTCTCGCAACTGGGACTTAAGTTCTAAAAGTTAACCCTTTACTGCCTGAATTTTATTTTTTTAGTATAAAAATCTACTTTGCTGTTTTATAGATGATTTGCTGTTAGACAATGTATAATATACAAAAAATATTAATTTTATGTTTTTTTTATAACTTTATTTTTTTGTTAATTAAAAGCAACATTTGTCACTAAAAGCTGATTTTTTTGATAAATAGCAGAAAATAATGAAAAATCGTAACACAATTTAACATGAATGAAACAATAAAAAGCAATTGTTTTTTGCTGTAAAGCAAAGATTGATTTTGCATTTGATGCAGGAGATTTTTGTAATTCCCTTACATTCTGGCATCTTGCATCTTCCTTTTTTCCCAAATTCAGGAAAATGACCAATTTGGTCTTTTCTCAGCGGAGCACTTGGAATTAGTTTGACAGGGCCTTTTTTCGCTTTTTTTGCAAACTCTTGTTCTACAAAGCTGGTGGAAGGTCTTCCCTTTGTCTTCAGCACCACCTTTCCCTGTTTGCAGAATGCTTCTGCAACTTCGGTTTTGAAAGCAAAAAGAGATTTAACTTCTCTTTTTTCAACTCCAAGGATGTTACAGCATTGTTTGTACTCCTGCCAGGCACTTGCACACATTATATCTATTAAATGGTAAAAATTTTGTGATAGAACTTTTTCGAACGTATTACCCTCCTGTACAGGGCAATCAAGTGGTCTAAACGATCAACCCCTCCCATGTGCTTGTTGTATAAAGAAGCAATGGTAGGCACTGGTATCTTTTTTCTTTGTTTGCTGTCATATTTTAGTTTTTCTATGATCCGTTCCACGCTGGCATAAGTCGTTGCAAACATTACTGGCCTTTAATCAAAATATCTCACTGCTCGTACTTCCACTCCGCTCACTGATGTGACTCGTTGTTCATAATTTCCTCTTCCTTTTTTTTCATTTGGCATGGAAATGTTTGGGAGGCGATTTGGCCGTACAGTTCCCAGACATTGTATCCCGATTTTTGCCAGCTCATGTAATAGAGGAATACTTGTGAACCAATGGTCACAAAATAACTTGTAATTTTTCATTTTTGGCACAATTTGGGCCAACTACAACACAATGTTACCACTAGCTCCTATGTCTGGAAACCCATTGACTGGCTTTATTGCACCACAATAAACGTCAAAATTGTACACAATGCCTTTGTTGTCAGTCAATACAAAAATTTTAAAACTCCATTTCTTAGGTTTTTTAGGAATGTACCTCTGTTCCCTCTAAGATTTTTGTAAGTGCGTAACCGCCGGCGCGAGTGCAAAATTGCTAGCAAATGTACGAAAACCGCCGGACAAGTTTTGGCGGACATTGCTAAACAAACGGTTACACCAGTCTTAGTAACATGTTTTGAAAGAGTAAAAACAGATGCTTGCAGTAGCCTACTGCTGTTTAGTCAGTGTATACGCTAGGCTAACTTTGCATAGCTTACAGTTTGCCGATAGTGTTGGTTGGCGTACAACAAAATCCTTAATTTTCCCCTCCGACGTACTTCGATGATGAAACTTCATATTTAGTTCAATGCTTTTCAACGGTTTTTGGCATTTGGCCCATTTTCGAAATGCACAGAGGCATGTGGCCCGGTTATACATTTTTCTCGTTTTTGTAAACGTTTTTGGCATTTTGCCCATTTTCGAAATGCACAGAGGCATGTGACCCGGTTATACATTTTTCTCGTTTTCATGAGCGTTTTTGGCATTTGGCCCATTTTCGAAATGCACAGAGGCATGTGGCCCGGTTATACATTTTCTCGTTTTCATGAGCGTTTTTGGCATTTGGCTCATTTTCGAAATACAAAGAAGCATGTTGCCCGGCTATATTTTTTCTCGTTTTCATGAGCATTTTTTGCATTTGTTGGTTTCAAATTGTTTTTGGCATTTTGCCCATTTTCGAAATGCACAAAAGCATGCGATCCGGTCATACATTTTTCTCGTTTTCACAAGCGTTTTTGGCATTTTGCCCATTTTTGAAATGCTCAGAGGCATGTGGTCTGGTCATATTTTTTCTCGTTTTCATGCGCGACCTCAAAAAAGTTATCAAAGTAAATGTCAGAAGTGTTGACTAACTAAAATAAAAAAACAAGTCAAGACAAAGTCTTCCTTTCCAGCAATTGAAAAAAGGCTAGACTTGAACAAAAAACGTGTTTAACCCTGCTCTGGTACCATGGGGTCAATATGACCCCAGGCTCATTTGATAGACTAAATATTCCAAACTTTGAGATTACAAAGTTTCATCTTGTTTGGTATTTTCTCTACAGGTTCTTGTCAACTGTTTCTATTCATTCAATCTTACTTTCAATGTTGCTTTTTTTGTAAATTTTACATTTTATTGTTTGAGGTCATATCGACTCCATGAAAAAACTATTCATATCGTTGATTGTTCCTCTAGCTAAGCGCAGATTGGTGACCCCGCAAACATTTCAGGTTATGACAAAAATCATTTGCAGCTTTGGAATTTTACCAGAAGCACCTCTAGCTGTTCAAAACATCACCCAGCATTGTCCATCAGGGCGCAAGAGATGCTTTCTTTGTCCGAGATTGAAGAACAAAAAGCACAGACTCACCTGCAGCAGATGTCATAGCACCACTTGCGAAGAACACAGCAAGATGGTCTGTAACCAGTATCAGAAGTAAAATATTCGTGTATTGTGCACTCCACTACATTTTTCAAGCAATAAACACAGACTGATAACAATCTGAGTTTTTCTACTGGTGGCAAAATGTATTTTTAGTAATGGGGTCATATTGACCCCAAGGTACTGCAAACGTGATTTTTTTCATGGTACCAAAGCAGGGTTAAAGAAATTGAAACTGCACTTTATATTTTTTCTTCTCGTTTCAAGGCTTATTTCAATCATGCCTGGCAAATTACCATAGCGCATGGCTATCAGCTGCATTTTATTTAAAAAAAGATTTTGGAGGGGATTTAAAACTAAAATTGGTTAGAAATCGTACTCTTTTTTTACTTTTAGTTTTTATAAATAGCAAGTGAGAGGTTATTTATTTCTGATTTACAAAATGGCGTTTTGTACGAAAAAGTGAAACCGAGAGCTATGCGCTTTTTTATCTAACAAGCACGATTGAAATTAGCGTTGAAACGTAGAGAAAACATAAGTTAAGCAATTCCAGTTTCAAACTTCCCTCGACAACTTATGTTTTGAGTTGAAGTGAAGTTTGATAGCTACTCGCTATTACTGCTCTTTAGCTACGATAGAAATTGGCCTGTTTTCTTTATGTTACTTACTTTGGGGTTGATTTGTGATACAAAAGAAGTTTGGTAACGGCTTGCGCGATATTTTTAAGTTGCCGTCACTCGTTGTTGTGTCATAGCCGGGCGATGTTTACGCGAGACGTTGCATTGCCATAAAAAAGCGGCTGTCCAACCTTTCATTCCCATTTACTGTCTCCCACGCATTTACAAATCGCAAAAATTGTAACAAACGGAAAAAGTTACCAATAACCGCCGGACTTTTTTACGCACTGCTAAATTTTAACTGCGAATCCGCCTGACATGATTTCGCAAATTCGCACTTTTTTCGCGTTTAAAGGGAACAATGGAATGTACTGTTTGGAGCTATGATTTCCTTTGTAAGGCATAATCTGTTCATCCACTGATAGGAATTCACAGCTTGGAACTCTCCGTACTTTGCTTTGGAGATGGTCGATTAGTGGCCCTATTTTGAACATTCTATCAAAATTTGAAGCTTCAGAAGAAGGCTGTTGGCTGTTGTCATTAAAATGTAAATTTCTTTTTATTTCTTTCCATCTGTCCTTTGACATAACATTAGCAATGTTATCGTTCCTGTACACTTTACTCCAGTAAAGACGTAAGTTTGGTAATGTTGCACATGCCATGTACAAAAAACACCAATATATTGTTCCAATTCCCATCGAGTTAGTCTCAATGGTTTATTGGAATTTTGCTGGATGGAATACAAGTTTGATTGAAAAACAATTTGGTCAAAAAGGGTTTCATCAAAATAATATCTAAAATATTCAACAGGGGATTTGATGATATCAATTTCCATTGGTTGTGATTGTTCCTATGCAAATGATTGTTTCCCCTGCTTTCTGATGACACATCACTATTGAATAGTAACGGAATGCATCAATTTTTGCCATAAAATGATGAAGGTCTCATTATAAGGAAAGTGTTTAATAGGCTGTATAGCTAATAAACATTAAATAAAATCTAAATGTGAATATTTTAATCTAGGCTACTTTTTAACTAGAGACTACTGTACCTACAAACATACTCCAATAAACTGATCATAAAAATAATAAAAGAATTAGGGTACTGTTTTCCTACAAAACTACTGTTTGAAGAGATAAAAACCATACTGTCATTACGAGTTGAGAAACTTCTAAAGTAAAAATGTTGCCAATATAAACATCCAAACATAGTTAAAAAATTACAAGGAACAATTGGAAGTAATTTAATCATATTTAATTTAGGCTGATTTGAGATAACTTAGTGTAAGCTGGGCCGAATGTTACTTTAAAGCAACAAATAAAAAAAACCCTCCCCGAGACTTATTGAGCTATATCATTTTCTAAAATAACATTTTTTGAACGCATTTTTCTCACTGCTGTTTCTGTGATTTTTTTCAGAAAATAAAAACTTAATTTTTTCCAATTTTGGTGTGAAGCAAATTCATGACCATGCCGAAAGCTCAAACACACCAAAAATTAAAAAAAAAGATCTCCTAAAATACTTATAAAATCCAAAACTTCAAAATTCTTTTAGATTACCGGGAAAGACCTATGTGTCTTTATATTAACATTTGTCATTGGCAACTTCAAAATCAATACGTTGAAATAAACGGAGCATTTTTAGTTAGTTGCTTCAAATTAACACCGGACGTTAAAGGGTTAATTCATTTGCTTTTGCGCTTGCTTTGAGAAACCATACACTTTGTTGAAATCGATATCAATAACGTTGTTTTCGGAGATACGTAAAAAGAAGGAAGCTAAACACGAACTAATTGTTCTACAGTTTATATGTCACACTGGTAACATCTACCGTTTAAACAATAAATTTGTCGAAAGAACGTCTTCATCTGTTTGTCGAACTACTTCGCAGATAGTAATGAGCTTTGTGTGGTTAGAAAGTAGTGCTTCAGGCCCCCTAAAATTTACCGCAAAAGGGAAACCCTCAAACGTGAAAACAAAACGCTTCTAAAACTTACCCTTCTGGCTTTATTATCTGAATCATACCGAAACATCAACCAGCCGACATGGTTACAACAGCTCTATATGAGAAAATGTTCAGTTATAACCTGAACTTCCATTTCTGACGTTGTTGCATTAAAATCTTTAACCTTACACTGTGATATTGTAACCCAGGGTGGGTAACCACACGTAAGTGCGGGCCAGGTTTTCATAACTTAAAACGAGGGGTGCATGATCGCTAAACGAAAACTATAATTGTGGCGTAGCACCAACTGATAGCGTGACGCAAAACTGACCCCAAAAAATAATTATCATTTATTCTTAAGAACTTATATCTATTAACAAAAATTCACTATTCCTAAGCTGTGTTCCGTATTCGTAACTCAATGCTAACATTGTTGTTTGGATATGTAGTAGTAATTCAGTTTCCATCCAGTGTTGTCCCTTTAGCAGAGATGGCCGGATTTACCCCATGGATGGGGATTTGTTGGAGCGAAATTTTTCTACAGGGAGCATGCCCTTGCTTACCCCCAACCTCAGTTTTCTGACATGAGTGGTCCAACCAAGCAATTAAGCTGGCAACCCCACCATTAACAGTCAGACTGCAATATGACAAAGGAAAAGAAAGTTAGAAAGAGTGAGGAGCAACACAAACACACGAGTCGCTTCTTTTGCCAGTTTAGTAAATTCAATGTTAGTGGGGGTGTGAGTTATGGTAATTCCCAGAACAGTTCGGATATAAAGATCAGTTGACTGGTATCCGCAGCAACGTCAATTTATAAACGTTCATCACTTTAGGTAGAGAAGTGATGCGCGTAATATGTGCATATGGGCCACAAAGTGGAAGACCAGATGCAGAGAAAGTTCATTT
Source organism: Trididemnum clinides (assembly GCA_963675345.1). Classification (NCBI taxonomy): domain Eukaryota; kingdom Metazoa; phylum Chordata; class Ascidiacea; order Aplousobranchia; family Didemnidae; genus Trididemnum; species Trididemnum clinides. The sequence goes on from OY776300.1 coordinate 5,965,006, forward strand.
TTATGATGAAATGGGAAGTGAGTGGGACTTGGGAAGTTCTAGTGAAATAATTGTTTCTTTTAGGAATTTAAATGGACATGTGGGGAAATATGCTGAGGGTTTTGAAGGTGTACATGGGGGAATGGTGTTGGGAAAAGAAATGCAGAAGGAAGAAGATTGCTGGAGTTTTGTGACGAAAGAGAGCTGTGCGTGGCAAATACTTGGTTTAAAAAGACAGACAAAAGGAAAATCACTTATAGTGCTGGTGGATGTGGAACAGAAATTGATTTTGTGCTTGTGGGAGAAAAATACAGAAAGTATATAAGGGATGTAAAAGTGATTCCATGGGAACTTCAGCACAGGATGGTAGTCGTAGATCTACATAAAAAGGTTCTAAAAAAGATTGTGAGAATGGAACGGATCATAAGAAGAAAGATTTGGAAGTTGAATGAAAACCAAACAAGAGTGAGATTTGAAAAAAGAGTAAAAGAACTTGTGAGCACAGATGCGCCTGATTTGTGGAAAACTTTTAGGGATGGTGTTCTAAAGGAATGTGACGAACTGTGTGGGAAGAAGAAGTCTAGGAGAGATCAAGGAGACATGTGGTGGTGGAATGAAGAGGTCAAGGATACCATAACAAGAAAGAAGGCAGCATTTAAAGAGCTGTGCAGATTCCCATCAGAACAAAATAAAACTCAATACAAACGTATAAGAAATCAAACGAGAAAAATTGTGGCTAGAGCTATGAGAATGGAAGCTAATCAGGAATTGAATGATTTATATCAGAATTCTAATAGTGTTTTCTACTTCCTTAGAAGAATGAAAAATGAAGGGAAGGATGTGGAAGGAAGAAGGTGCTTGAGAGGAGACGGACGATTGGGTTTTATTAAAGATGATAGGGCAGAAATTTGGAAGGAACACATGGAAAAGATCATGAATGAAGAAAACGAATGGGACCGCATGGTGGAAACTGATTTAGTAGAAGGACCAGTGGAAAAAGTGGTTCGTAATGAAATTGTGGAAGCAATTCAAAGTATGAAATCAGGAAAGGCAACTGGAACATATGAAGCAAGTGTGGAGATGATAGTTGCAAGTGGTGAAATTGGGGTTAAAGTGATGATGGAACTATGCCAGCGTATATTGGATGGTAGAGGAATGCCTGATGAGTAGAAAACATGTGTGATTGTACCTATCTTTAAAGGAAAGGGTGATGTGATGAGCTGTGGATCATACAGAGGAGTGAAACTGCTAGAACATGCCATGAAAATTGTTGAAAGGGTACTACAGAGGAAAATACGAACACTAGTCAATTTAAATGAAATGCAGTTTGAATTTATGCCAGGAAAAGGAACAGTGGATGCGATATTCATTGTGAGAAGAATGCAAGAGGAATATCAAAAGAAGGACAAGTTGTGTATGTGTTTTGTTGACATGGAAAAAGCTTTTGATAGAGTGCCAAGAAAAGTGATGGAGTGGGCCATGAGAAAGAAGGGTTTATCAGAAGTAATAGTTCGGGCAGTTATGAGCCTGTATGATGGTGCAAAGACAAGAGTGAGGGTGGGATCTGCATATTCAGAGGAATTCGAAGTAAAAGTTGGTGTACATCAAGAATCTGTGCTGTCGCCACTATTGTTTGCAATAGTGGTGGACGTTATTACAGAAAATGCAAAAAGGGGTGTGGTTAATGAATTGCTATATGCAGATGACCTTGTTCTCATGAGCGAAGACATGGAAGACTTGAAGAAAAGGTTTTAGAATTGGAAGGATGCACTGGAAAGTAAAGGTTTGAAGGTCAACACCAGAAAAACAAAATTGATGGTAAGCGGGTCAGAAGGTGAACTATACAAAAGCAAGATAGATCCATGTGGAGTTTGTGGGAGGAGAGTCATAGCCAATTCAGTGTTGTGCACAAAATGTGGAAGCTGGGTTCATGGCAAATGTGCAAAAATAAAGAGAGTTACCGCTAGGTTGGCAATGCATTTTGTTTGCTCGAAATGTAAAGGAATAATGGAAGGGATGAAGGATTTGATCGAAAAGTTGTGCGATGAAGTGGAGACAGTGAATGGATTTTGTTTTTTGGGAGACAGACTAAATGCTAGTGGTGGTTCTGAAGCGGCAGTTACAGCAAGAGTAAGAATCGGTTGGGTAAGATTCAGGGAATGTGGAGAATTGTTGCTTGGAAATAGGTTTCCTCTGAAGATGAAAGGTAAAGTCTATCGTTGTTGTGTAAGATCAGCAATACTGTATGGAAGTGAGACATGGTGTCTAAAAGAAAATGAAAAAGCAATTATGAGGAGAACGGAGAGAGCTATGGTGAGAGCCATGTGCGGTCAGAAAGTGGTAGACAGGAAGACGACTGAAGAACAGATGGATATGTTGGGGTTGAAGGAAACTATAAACCGGTTAGCAACAGCTAATGGAGTTAGATGGTATGGACATGTGCTGAGTGGGGACGACGATAGTGTTTTGAGGGTTGCTCTGAATCTTGAAGTGAGTGGCAAGAGAAAGCGAGGACGACCGAAGAAGACTTGGAAGAAGCAAGTGGAAGAGGAGACAGAGAAGATTGGTTTGAAGAAGGAGGATGCCCTGAGATGAGACAAGTGGAGGGACGGAGTGCAAGCAATTGCAGAAGGAATGGGGTAAATCTGGCCATCTCTGTTAAAGGGACAACACCGGATAAAAACTGAATCACTACTACTACACTGAATGCTTGATGACATCATACGTGGAAGTAAATAACGCAAGCATTCCATGTGCCAAAAGTCTGGAAATTTAGTTGGACTTAGTAAAGGATAAAATTTTCCCATTTAAATGGATTCTCACTGAATGTCAATCAATCCCAATCGAAAATCTTTCTGAATCGTTTGCCAGAGTAGGTAAAACAAGCTGCTTGATTAACGGCACATGAGGGTAGTTAAACAATGCGTGTAAGTGACAAAAAAATGAACTCCACTCCGGGTGGAAGTTTCGCCTCAACTGCCAGAAGGCCTATCGCCAGCAGAAAGATCAAAAGCAAAAGAAAGAATCAACCTTTTGTACTGTTGGCGGGCAGGATCTATCATTGAAAAAAGCTGCATCTATGAATCAGGCAGTAGTTTACCTACTACCGCTACATCATGACAAAAGCCTAACACTCTACACAATTCAGTTAACCTAATACTACTTAATCGGTTAACATTCTCAAATTTGTCTCCAGCCCTCCCTACCTCAATACCAATTGCAGTATTTCCTGCAGCAACTACATAATTCGCTGTTTATGTACACATGCTTTTCCTAATCATGGTAAGTTAGTAGCCGTGCAGTCGAAAGTTGTTGCGTCATTTAACAGGTGAGCGGAAAACTTTAACTAATTTTATTCGTTTTAACTACCCCACAACTGCCTCAATAGCATTGCTTATTGATGCAGTGATTTTTATTCAATTTAAGCAGCAGACTTTGGCATGCTTCGTTTTGAGACACTGGAAATAAATGACCTTTTATATTTTGGCTCTTATGCTGTAAAATTAAGTGTAGTTTACGAATAGTCGTTGTTTTAAATTTTTGACAGCATTAATCGTGCAAAAGTTTCAGATAGAGCTCCAAACAATTGGCCCCCTTTAGGTTCTTGCTCCAGGCCTCTCCTTTCAAAAGCCCACCACTGTACCGCAAAAAAATATAAGTCCCTCCTTTTATATTGCAGTGTTGTAATTAAATACTTTCCTATTTTAGAATGAAATCAAATAATAATGTAAATCGATGACATCACAATCGCTTTTTATAAACGAAAAAATGTAAAAGGAATCATGAGAGAGAAAATGCATTGTTTTGTAAAACGCACAGACGTGTCAGGAGCGACGTTAATTTCCCAGAGCAAAACGTCGAGTAAAGGCAAGCAATCATTAACGTCAGTTTTTAAACAGCAAGCACACGAACAGGGAAATATAACTTAAAATATATCTACTGTAACATATTTGTAAGAGATGGAAAATTCATGTGACTCTAATACTAGTAGCACCGATTAGTTGTCCAATGGTAATGCACACTGGCTCCATTGCAAACCGCACAGATGCAGAGTTAAGGACACTGGCAAGGGGGAACACTAAAATAAGGAAATTTACGGAAATTCACATTGAATTATGGAATTACTGAATCACGGAAATACGGAAACTCATGTTAAACATGAAATTACTGATATACAGAAATTCGTTTTAAACGACAAAAAACTGATGAAAAACCAAAAAATTCCTAACAATTTTAAAAGAAGGAAAAACAGAAAAACTACCGGTACCAAATAAAAACGTAAGAAAATTGCAGATATATGGAAATTTACGGAAGTCAATCAAAACTAAAGGCATAACCACTCAATGGGGTAAAATTAGACAATTACCGTATTCTAGTGGTGTCCGCTGGGAGAGCGAATGCAATGAAAAAAGCATACTTGAAATTGCAAAGTCCTATTGTTTAGTTGATTTCGATAAAAAAAATTTAACTAGTTTCATTATTTGCCATAATCAAGCAACCACTGAAGTTCGCATGCATTTTTTTCTTGCACCATAGTCGTGGCAGTTAAGTTGTAACATCCCATAATCTCTATACAGTCATATTAATAAAGTTGTAACATCTCATAATCTCTACACAGTCACTCATGCTCATGTCAGCATAAGTTTATCTTTAATACATGCACAGTTATCTGATAGTTTAAATCGCTTACGAATGACTCTTGCAAACGTCAAAGAAAATGAGTGACCACACATAACAAAAAATAACTCATTTGTTTTTGGAACATAAAATTAATTGGAATGGCAATTAGCAATCATTTATAACCTGAAATCGCCAGGTACTTCGCCGCTTCCAATTTGTAACAAGTTGACCACTCATTTTTAAATGTCAAGATCACACGAATTATCACGTCACTGAAGCGTAACGTCGGAGTTTGCTCCCTCCCTGGAAGCTTGGCGCTTGTGCTGATGATGGTGACACGCATGACCAAGCTTGATTATCAGAGAGGCCCCCCAAAAATGCTCAAAACAATTTTACAGAACAGTTAACAGCTTGGACCCAAATCGAGCCAAGTGCACCTAGAAATGCTTTTCGCAGCAAAGTTTTCTCAAAATGATTTTAAAGCCATTTTCTTACCCTTAACAATCGCAAACGCATTCCCGCGTGAAGTTCATTTCCACCATTCATTGACGGCTGTGAGCCAGAAACAGCTTGTACCGTGACAGTTAATGGAAAATTTGCCCTTTCTATCACCTGATGTAAGGATACAGCTTCACGCATCTCAATTTCGGTTAGACCAGTCATCGGCAATGGTTCCGAAGCAAAAGGTGCTCGAATGTTAAAAGGCAACCTAATCAAAATAGTGTTCTCATATTACAAGACGTTAACAAAAAAGATTTTGTCCTTGTTACTGTCCGCTCGGCTGAGAAGCTGCACCATCAATTAGACAAACAAAATTTTCCGATAGAGTAATGTGCTTCAATTAATAAATATTGGCGACTGTGATGAATCGACTACTGGCACTGAACAAAATGGAAAAGACAAGTTATGAGCTTCAGGCTTTTATTATAGTATCTTGTTGTAATCACAGTCAAAAAAGGTAGGTGTAGTTCAATTCCATTACATATTTGGTCTCCTCGAAATTAAAACACAATAAAGATTACTGATTGGAAGCAATAGTCAGAAGATCTAAAGGAAAAACAAAACGCGGTCAAACGAAGACATGCAAAGGTTTAAATATATAGTTTTAATTATGACGAGGATAGGATTGACTATGCCATCCGGGTTACTTCACTCATTTACAGTATGTCTTAATGAATTCTCGATTAAGTCACTAGAACAGCATTTTTCTTTTCCTAAGGTTTGGCATGTCAGGTGATAAATTACAAAACCATACAATCAGTTGGGTTAAAGCAATTATGTGCATTTAAAAGAGGGATTTGGGTTGATGATCGGTTTTAGTGAGAAAGCAGACCAAATGTTTAACACCGCTATGCAGAATAATACTGTTATGAAAAAAAAAAACTCACTTAACATTTTTACCAAGTCGTTTGGATTGAACTTCTAAAACGTTTTTCAAGCTTGAACCGGATGATGAAGACAAATTGTGGCTAGCAGGCTAAAACAGTGCATGAATAGCTAACAATTAGAAACATGTAAGCAAGAACCAAGTTTTTGCTCAATTTTGGATTTTTCCTGTTTTTTTTTGCACGCTTGCTCGTGCGTTTTAGCGTACGTCTTCCACCATGCACTCGCTTTCGAATCAAGACTTTTTTGTTGAAACAACGCAGCACTTGCAACTAAAAATTTTCAAATAAGTTCGAAACGACTTACAAACCATAGTGTTTGCAACTTTCATACCTTTGACAGTGGAGATGATTTCAAAGATTTTATGATCATTAATTCATCGCCCTCTTCAAAACAAGTAGTTGTAAACTTTCCAGAACCATCGTTATTGGGCAACGTGACACACAAATCATCAAGAAGATACACATTTTTAACAGATGGATATGCATCTGCCACTTCTTGAACTGAAGAAAATCTCTATAAAATTATTGTAAGCTTTTACAGTGCGCCATTGCTTCCTTAGTAACTGATTGCGTTTTCCAGGTGGGACCACTGCCAAGTCAATGATGGAATATCAGTTAATGTATCAATTGTCTTGTCTGTCTTTTGGCGAAAAATTCCGATAGTGCGAAGCAGTTTTTCGGTGAAAAACAAATGACTGTTGATTGCAAATTTTATTCAAAATATTTACAGTCATACACCATATTGTTTATCCGAAATTTACTGCGTTCGAATTTACGTCCTTTTTCCCATTTCTCTGCAAGCTTTGATGTGCTGATTTAGTGATGTTTACCACTACATTCTTGTTGCAGCTGCCAAATTTGAAACAAAGCAATACATCATAAAACTATGGTTGATTAAATAGCACCTTATGTGGTTCTTCACCTCGCTCCAAATCTTTACAGAGATGAAATTGAACATTATATGTACTTGGAATATCCAATTGATTTCCAAACACGTAACAGTTTTTCCCAACTTGCTGAGCAACAACTCTGAAGAAATGAATCGTTTAAATATTTTTATCGTGACCAATATACTGTACCTTTAAGTGTACAATCAGTAATCACACTCCTTACATTTTGTACTCACTCCTAAACAGAGTTTCTTGTAAGTTTTTGACAGTTTGACGTATGCCTAATATCATGTCTACGACCTAGAAATAAAATGAGCCCAAATTGAAATTCTTGCTAAATTCTTTTCGAAGTGGTTATCACTTCTGCCAACAGTCAAGTAGTACCTTTGTTCTCAAATGCTACAAAAAATACCAAAAAATTGCACCTTTAGTTGTTTGAAAACATGTGCTTTAATACGTCATTGGCTAGTGCATAAACAACTAGTAGATTTGAAGAAGCAAATGGATATAAAAAAACTAAGCTTCCAAATGCTAATGGGCTCACTTGCAGTGATTCCTCTAATGACTGGTTTTCATTAGGCGTAAATTGCAGGCGTAGCGTGAAAAATTCTTTGCTTCCATCTTTAGAGAAATGAGCGATCTCTCTAAATAGAGAAACTAAGAATTGTTCATGCTACGCCTACAAATTACGCCTAATGGAAACCAGCCTTAAGGTTTTAGTAAGTGCATAACTCCCGGCGCAAGTGCGAAATTGCTAACAAATACACGAAAACCACCGGACAAATTTTGGTAAACATTGTTGAACAAACCGCCACACCAGCCTAAATAATGTATTTTAAAGTAAAAAGGATGTTTATGGTAGCCTACTGCTGTTTAGTATATACGCTAAACTAGAAAAACGTATCGTTTACCGCAATTCAGATCTCGGATCCTTCGTCCTAAAGTTTTTCGAAGCGAAACGTCTGACGTAAACATCACGTGACAGTAAGGCAACAGCGATTTGCAAGCTATTTCCACGTTTTCATTGTACAGTAGAATTAGTCAAACGGCTTCATTGATAATAATAACTTGCCTATAATAAAATGCCGTTTCCGTCAGACCCTGCAGAATTCCAATATTTCGAATACTTTAAAGTTTGAATATAACATTGTTTTGCGTATAATCACAGCCTTTGCTTTCCCTCGGACGTATTTTTTTCGATTATGCCATTTTTAACCTAGTTCAGTGCTTTTTAACCGATTTTGGAATGGGCCTATTTTCGAAACGCACAGAGGCACGTGGCCCGATTACATAATTTTCTCAATTTCATAAGCGACCTCAAAAAAGTTGTATACAGGTTGACCATCACTAATCCAGAATCATTGGGACCTGGGAGGTGCCGGATTAGCCATTTATTGTCTTAGAATACACAAACCCAGTTGCTAACCACTTCATCTCAAAATATCCTCTAAATCAGTACAAGTTGGTTAACAAAGAAAAGGCAAGTGAAATGTTAATGAAATACAGGTAAAATAATTGGTACAGGTACAGTGACCAGGGAAATTTGAAATTGCAGCACAGAGTACAGGTACTGTTTTCTAGATCCAATTAGTGCCGGATAACTGATTACCGCATTAGCGATGGTTAACCTGTAGTAAATTTCAGGGGCGTTCAACTAAAAAAAACAAGTCGTCCAAAAAGTGTACAAATTTCTCTCGATGTGAAAAGGAAATAAAATACTGACCCCGTGAAGACCTTTGTCCGCCGATTGAAATCTTTGATCTGGGCTATCAATTCATCTGTCATAAATGATTTTTTAATTCAATTAAGATGTCAGCTTGCGAGTTGTAGCTTGTTAACTCTGCTACGTCTTTCGCAGCAGGAACTTGAGTTAGCTGTGTATCAAAGATTTTCAAAGATGGCCTAAAAACAAGTCCGAACAACAATAGTATAGGAGTAAGCGCAGAGTTTTCACAATTTTCGGGGGTGAGAAGAAAAGAGGCAAAACTGTGACGTTGCACTTCGGTGATGTAATAATTTGCTTGATTATGGCAGCCTTAAAAAAGTTCACAAACAAATAGCCTATCGGTTACCAATCGGCCGAAGCGAAACACCAGGCTATTTCTGTTTAACAAATTAAATGTGGTCCTTGAAACTCTGAGACCTGTGCAAATGTAATTCGTAAACGTTCAGAATGTCAGGTTAAAAGTGCATGTAAATAAAATTAGCCTATTCCTATGCAGACACCCAACTTGAGCGTCACAAATATTTCTTTCAACTTGTGGGATGTTAGATAGGTTACCTCGACTATGACACCAGAACAAAATTACTGGTCAACTTCAATTGTTGCTTGTTTATGGTAAAATAAATAAAACTAATCAATCAACTGATTGCAGTTAGCCTTTAAGACGCCTTACCTTAAAATTACATAAATTTATCTAATAATTAAACTGGTTGCATTTCTGAATCGTAATCAATCAAACCGCAGAGTTTTGCAATTGGAAGTTAACTTTCCATTTAAAATTTGATGACCAAAGCCGCGTAACTTAAAAGGAGAAAATTAAGTTTTTTGCTCAGTGTAGTCGTGATCCTATGTGTGTCTTGCTTTCTTCCTTAAATGTATCTCAGAAAGCAATGTTATTGATAAGTGATAACAAATTTCACAAAAGTTTTGTCAACTAATTTCACAAACCATGCATGAAAACAAACGAGTTAATTTTAAGGAAGTTTTGTCCCAAATTCAAAAAAATGGCGAAACATCGTTACCTGGTTAGGTATTGTGACGAAAGTAATGGTATTTTTGAGATACTGCCAAAGCTTTTTTACGGGACGCTTGATGACAAATGCGGTAACATAGTTGGCTAAATATTCTTTCGCTCTTGATAAGTTTGAATTACCAATTGACCGACTGCGAGAAAAGAATTCTACCTTTGTGAAAAGGATTCGAAACTTACTGAAGTACAGAAAACAGAGATATTTATGAATGCGGATATCCGTGAGTTTGGTAAACGCAGCTTTCAAATCATGCAAAAAGTTGAAAAGCTGATATTTGTAACTGCGCATAAAACTACACGGTCTCACTTAGAGGTGCTTCCTGCAAAAAACCTAAGGTCAACTATAAATTCAAACCACATAGCTTTACAGCATTTGTAAGGGGGGTGGATCTTTCCAGAAAAATTTTTGGGGGATTCCGCCCACCTCACCCTGCGCCACTGACTACCGGCAGATGTAAAAGACTGCAACAGCCTTACACTTTAAAGGAAGGTTTCTTTGCGCAGCATACAACTTTCTGTTTTTAACTATTTAGTGATTTTTCCTTACCCTGTTAAACGTGACTAGATGATACACCTTAATCTTGAATCAAAAAACAGTTTTAGGATGGTCAATCGTAAACGGCAATTTTTTACAATACCCAAAGTTAAAGACAAATTGTACTGTATTACAAATCACCTTTCAAGCAATTAACATAAAAAAGAGGGTACATTTTAATGGAAAACGTTTTCAAAGAGATTGAAACTACAATCCACACTTTTTTCTTTACGTTTCGGGGCTTATTTCAATCATGATTGGTAAGCTATCAAGACGCATAGTTGTCAGCTACATTTTGTTTTAAAAACAACATTTTGGGGGTATTTAAAACTAAAATTAGTTAGGTGTCGTGTTATTTTTTACTTTTAGTTTTCATAACTGGCAAGTATGAAAAGATTATTTATTTGTAATTAACAAAAACTCAACTGCTTCCTCAAAATATGGTGTTTTTTGTACCAACCTAAAGCCATGTGCTTTTTTTTTATCTAATCCAGCGGGATTGAAATGGACGTTGAAGAGAAAAGAAAACATTTACAATTGGCTAGAAAAAGGAAAGGGAAAAAAACTTTTAGAGTTGCTTTATGTTATTTTCTCGAGAGACAATTTGTTACACAAGAGATATTTAAGTCACTGTCACTCGCTGTTGCGTCACAACCACGCGATGTTTATCCGAGACATTGCACTGCCCTGAAAAGCTACAGTCTAACCTTGCATTCCTACTCACTGTCTCCCACGGGTTAAACAGTTGGCTGAAAATGTTGCTAGCAAAATTGCAAAAATTCAAACAAACTGAAAAAAAATTTCCGCAAACTGCCAGACTTTTTTCACACATCATTGAATTTTAACCTCAAATCTGCCAGACATGTTTTTGTAAATTCGCGCTTTTTTGCGTTTGTAGGTAACACCGCTCACTTGAGATATCATTGTGAAAGAACCTAATCTTTTTAACTAAACCTAACCCCACTCTACTTCAAATCTGTAAGCATTTTGGAGAAAAAATTCAATGATAATCAATTCTTTATGATACAGTAAACCACCAGGTTAGACTCCTCAAGCATAATTCTCTTTTGATAGATTGGCTACACATAGCACATACTAAAAAACGAGAATCTCTTCAATTCATCAAATACAAGAGGATTTGAGAAAACTTTATGAGAACTTATTCACCTCATGAAACAAAAGAGGATGTGGGAAAACTCGAAGAAAACTAATTTCACCCATCAAACACATGAGGATTTGGGAGACAGGGAAATGACCTACCGATTTTTGAGTCAGCAATCATCTGTACATGTCTCTGCAGCTGACCTAAGCCGTAGTTTAAAGCCAAAGTGTGAGCTGATGCAAATGCCAGTCCACTTAGCCAAGCCACATGCAAGACAACGCTCTGAGTACTGTAGTAGCACTTTTTCAAATATAAGTAAAAAAAACTTGTCTATTGTTTCACACTGCAACCAGATTTATATTAGAGGACATGTTTCTTACTTTCCAAGCAACACCAAGTGCAATTTTGTTTCTTACCGATGGATTGTATTGGTACACTAATTTTCTATTTTAGCAAATAAGATAGACTCAAAAGTTGGAATTTTGTGACCTTTAGTTTGTAGCTGAAATTTTTGTGCAGATGTACAATCAATTGACAATAGCCAAGTAAACTTGCCAGCAATCTAAGATATGCAAACAGATGATGGGAAAAATCAAAATGTAGATGCAAGAAAGAGTTTGCTTTGACAGTTCACACGTATTACAGTTACAATAATACTGAGTAGCACAAATTAAATTCACACCACATTAAATAAACTACCCACACAAGCCAAATAATACCTTCTAGAACCTTATTCGATGTGACACTAAGACGAAAATTTGTATCTGTATATTTTACTTTATTTGCTATTTAATACACAACAGTTAACTTAATTTTTGATTGTTTCCAGCACTTAATCATATTCAACTTATGAAACACCTCATTCAACACCATATCAAACATAAAATGCAAACCTTAATAATTGTTGTTTGATCAACAATAAGATTGCACAATCATCTGAAAGGCTATATTCATTAGATGTTTTTGTGGTACATTTTACAATCTAACAAAATATAAAAACAATATAATTTGCTAAGTGAATCTACTTGACACTGAATGCTAATAAATATTACTGTCATAACCACTGAATAGGCTGATAAAAAAGTGGAGTGTAAAGTAGGAGTTCTTTTTTTTCAATGGAAACTTTATGCCATATGCAACCATCACGTGATTTACATACCTACTCTTTTGGAAGTGTTAAAACTTAGAGTTGCTATCTAAGGCAAGATTACTAATACCATCATGTGACAATGTATGAGACATCTTGTTGCAGTTACTTATGATCTCCTAAAAAATGGCAGTTTAAAATAGGGAAGTACTGGTACCTTGAGCAGGTTTACTGGTTGAAGAGCCATTTTAAGTCAGCAGTAACGGCAGGGTAGTTCTAATTAGCAGGGTATACCAGGATAATTCAGAGCAAATTACAAATTTTCAACTTTGCTCAATACTTTAATCCTTGCAACTTAGATATAACCACTTTTTTTGAGCATTTGCATATTTATTTACTGTGCCACTTAGCAGCACAGCATGTTTCAGTTACTTTTGGGTTCAAAATAATGGATTCTTAAATTGAGTGGATCTGCTGTTACAAATTGTTAAAAAGCTTAAAAATGTTGAGCACAAGTAATAAAAATGTTGTGATAATTGAAGATACTGGTTTGATCACGTTGTGGCTAGATTGGCAAATTAATTCAATACAAATTGTATTATAGCCATAAGTTAATGCACAGCCACATTTAACGATTACATTTCACTTGATGTGAAGGGTTCACCAGGTCAATTGCATGTCATCATGTTGCATCTAAGTCAGCCAAGCAAAACTAGTCTAGTTGGAGTTTCAAAAATTGTTTTGAGTTACTCAAGGTAGAAGTCATTGTGTTTGTTTGAATTATGAAGTATGACTTGATTTATATCAACTTGTCACAAATCACCCCATATCCTGAATTATGGTACCAGTACCCCAGTTTAGCCTAAATGTCAACAACATCCTGCTATACCCATTTTATACAAGATTCAGGTAAGGTTTTGGGTTAGTTGACATCACAAAACATCGCCATGGACGTCATTCGCATCAGGCGCATCAAGGACACACACTAGCCTATTAAGGTACTGTCAGAACCAGCAAATGCATGTTCATGCGTACACAAATTATTTATTGGTTGTGCACAACATGCAAATGAGCAATGCAATAATGCAACACTACAGATACACACAATATAGACCAGTAAGCAGAAAAGAACCAACTATGCGATTTTTTAGTCAAGCTACTTCTTGAACTGCTGAAACTGAAACCAGCTTCCTGGATGCAAAATCATTCAGTTCCCTCAATGACTCAGTTGCATTGTTGTAGCACGATTGCATGCTGGCAAAACGTACTTAGTAGTATTTTTCCATAATTGTGGCCAGTAGTACCAGTAACTACACTGTGGGTATGAACACAAGCTATATTCTAATCTACTGATAATTTAGCTGCTTATCACAGTAGGCCTATCAGCCAAAGAGTAACGGTTTTTTTAATTTTTTTACCTACTTACCAACGGAAATCTACAAATGTCTTCAAGTTGTTTTGTAGTTACTTCATTACTTGTCCATTGCACTTTTTCACTGATTGCTTCAAGACCCATTCTGCAATGGCCTGATGATAGCCTTTACAGATCACCCCAAAACGCAGTGTCTTGGCAATCTTCTTACCGCATTAAAGTTTTTAAATATACGCTACCCACTCAGCCATAATTGCTCATAATGCATAAAACAAAACGATCGATTGACAGTCTTTCACAACCTGCTAGTATAGATCTGCTGCAACAGACATCCGGCTCTGCTGGTTTGAAATGCGAACTACTAAACTCAATGAACAGGAAAATTTCATATGACCTCACATATTTGGCGCGAAAAACAGTGGCTCACCAAAAGCTGCGATTAACGGGCGAACACTAAATTTAGGAATTATTTTGAAAACTAGCCAGAAATTAATAAAAATTTGAATAAATTATTACTAGTTAGTTACTCGGAAACAATTAAATTTAATCAAAAGCGATTTGGTTGAGATTAGGCTTTTTAGTTGTGTTATGTTTTCTTTTTTCGACAGTATCGTTACTGTTACGTCATAAACGTAGCCACTTATTTGCCTTTGCTGAGTCATGCCTTTTTTTACTTGCTGGTCGATGCTGTACCTACAGCTAGTTGTGAGTCAGTTTATGATATCCAGTGTTCTATTTGAAGGTAGCCAAGGATCTTAATAATTATAGTTTTGTACGGCTGGCTCGAGCTACTGCGACGGTTGGTTCGCTGATAGAAGTCAACAATACGGTACGTGCTAGCTTTATATACTTTCGTAGCGTTTCGCTGTTCGTGCTTTTCTTATGTGTGCCTTTTGTAGAAAACCGCCTGATCGTGTATTCACCTGATCGTGTATCGCTTGATCGTCTAACTGAATGATCGCCTGATAATTAAATTGGCATATGCTCAAGTTGTGTTTGGATGAATAACGCAGGCGCGTAATTTCAAGTTGAATTCCGTGAGTCAACATAAAGTTTTCGTATTGACAAGTGGTCGAGTTATCTGGACTGGATTAAAGTAAGTGCCGTTTATTATTCTGCGGTAGGGACCAGCTCCAACATACATCGTGGTCAGACATTTGAAGTGTTGCACAATGGATGCCGACGGTGAATATGATAATTTGAGCTCTACCTCCTCCAGCAGTGATAAACAAAGGAAATTAATTGTTAAAATCGAAATGGCCAAGTATGCGAAACGCCAAAACGATGCGCGGCGTAGGGAAGAGGAGGAGAAGGCTGCATTCGAAAGGAAATTAGCAGAAGCGGAGGATCTGCGCAAGATCCAATATGCCGAAGTAGAAGCAGCGCTATGGCAGCGAGCTAAGACCCCCACAGAACAAGATAAGAAAAGTGTTGTAGCTTACCCACAGGAGAACTTTCCTATCTTACCGACCCCACAAGATGATCTAGGACGTTCAGATCTGCCATGTCCCCCTTTGGCAGAGCCAGGACTAAGTCCACAGCGCCTCACCCCGTCTGTTGAACCCAACGATGTACAACTGTCTAATCCTAGATTTTACCCCCCCGATTCCTGTGAATCCTCCTGACGATCACTATCAGCCACCACCCCCAGAAAATGGTTTTGGTCACCACTTTCAACCTTTGCCCCAAGTGAACAGTTTTGGGGCATACCCTCAAATGACTTCTGCACCAAATACCTTTGAGCCCTGTCCTTCACATTCTCGACGTCATAACGTTAATTATTACGAGCCCCGCCCTGATATCAGAGAGCAATTATTGCCAAAACCGGATGTGAAAAAGTTTGATGGGGATCCTTTAGATTACCTTGCCTTTTGCAATCGGTTTAAAGCCCATATAGCTGACTGGTTGCCTAAAGATAAAAAACTGTCCTACCTGCTGCAACACTGCAATCAGAAGGTTGCTGAGCAGATTAGGCATTACGCCGAATACCAGGGTAGCCAATGTAGTTATGAAATGGCATGGGAGGAACTTAGACGTCGGTACGGACAACCACATGTCATCGCGCAGGCATGTGAAGAGAGGTTACGCGCCTTTCCCAATATGTTGGACAAAGATCCAGAAATCTTGAACAAACTAGCTGTCTTGTTAAGACGTTGCTGCTCGTCTCTTGAAAGCACTCCAGGTTCCTCCAGCTTAGATACTGTTTACTCTATCACGACGTTGATAAGTAAATTGCCAGTCTCTATGAGAGAAGAGTGGGTGAAAACCTCTGTGGAAGTCAGTGATAATACCGGTAAAGTCGCCGGATTCCACCACTTTACCAAATTTATTGAAGAGCAGGCGAGAGTTGCCAATTCAGTCTACGGGCTAAAACTGTATTCTCGTTTGACGAAGACAAATGCAAGAGCTTACAAAGACAAGGCGCAAGTCTATGCAACGACAGCGCTCGGTAATCACGGGTCGGAAAAAGCTGAAGCAGACATCTGCATGTACTGTAAAGGACGTCACAAGATTTACTAATGCGGAAAGTTTTCCTCTAGGTCTTATGAAGACAAGTGGAAATTTGTGGTGGACAATCGCCTATGTAAGCTGTGCCTGCGCCCAGGCCACATATCTTTGCGTTGCTACTCGCAGTTGGAGTGCAAGAAAGTACGGTGTAGAAACAAAGCAGCTCATCATACACTGCTCCATCCTCCAGAAAACATTCATCAATGGCGCGATCACTCTGAAGATGTGGGAGAAAGCTTTCCAGAAGAGAGTCAGACACGCAGTGGACCAGGTGGTGATAGCGAAAAGGAAGAAAGAATCGAAGCTAACGTACACTCCGCACGCTCGAATGAAAAGCGAGGTGCATACTTGGACATTGTTCCCATTAAGGTGGTAAGCAACAACGATGCAGTTGAGACGTATGCTCTTCTAGACTCTGGGTCGGATAGAACATTTTGTGAAAAACAGTTGATGGAAGAGTTAGGATTGACTGGCTGTGGTGTTCCCCAGAAGATTTCGATTCAGAACATGAATGGTAATTCCGAAACTTTGGCCTCGATGACCTTGCCTTTGAATGTATCCGCCCTAGATGATGACAATGTAATGACGCTTACAGAAGTTATAGTCGTGGACAAGATTCCGGTTGAACCAAATCATGTACCAAACGATCGTGATTTATGCGCACATGCGCATTTACATGATGTTTATCTACCTCAGATTGCGAATGATTCTGTCATGCTGTTAATTGGAAACGACAACCCTGTTGCCCACAGATGTCTAGAGAGTCGTTTTTCACCTGATCCTGAGGATATCCCTGATGCTATTCGTAAACCTCTTGGTTGGGTATTAAGGGGAATTTGCTTCAAGAATTCACCTCCCCAAAAGAAAGCTGTAAACTTCTTTGTAAAGGGATTGACGTGGCCGGCTGGTACTGATAGTCTTCAAGACCTTATCATTACGGATGAAGGAGAGTTTTTCAGTCAGCAAGGAAATTCTGATCTGTATGATAAAGAGGAATTCATAAAGATGTTGTCCTCACACAAGGAGATGCTTGAGTTTGGTTTGAAATTCTCAAGAGAAGATCGTATTGCCTATGACGCCATGTGCCGTAACGTAAAGCGCGAGGACGACCACTATCAACTCCCCTTACTATGGCGAGACGATTCTTGCGTACTTCCTGATAGTAAAGACGTTGCTCTGAAGCGCCTCAAAGGCTTGAAGAAGCGATTGCAGCGTGATGAATTATTACACAAAGCGTACACCGAGCAAATGGACGCGACTTTGAATAAAGGCTATGCAGAAAAGGTTCCAGACGAAGAAATTAATTGCAACAGGCGTCAGTGGTACATACCACACCATCCTGTCGTCACTCCAAAAAAGACTCGTATCGTTTATGACTGTGCTGCAATTGCTCAAAATCAGTCCTTGAATAATCATCTTATGAAAGGACCAGATTTAGCTAATTCTTTGATTGGAGTACTACTTAGATTTCGGAAGGGCCAAATTGCGATTGCTTCAGATATCGAAGCAATGTTTTACCAGATTAAAATGGCGCCGAAAGATCGCGACTGCCTTCGGTTCCTTTGGTGGCCTGGTGGAGAATTAAGCCTTGATCCCGAAGTCTACAGAATGAAAGTACATTTGTTTGGAGCCAAATCTTCGCCTTCCTGCGCCACCTTTTGTTTGCGGGAAACAGCTAGAGAGTTTGGCAAGTTTTTTGACCCTATAATTGCTGAAACCGTGTTAAAGAATTTTTACGTCGACGATTGTTTGGTATCCGTTGATAGTGATGAGCAAGGTGTCAAGTTGGTTAGAGACCTTCGACGACTGTTACAAATGAGCGGTTTCAACTTGACGAAATGGGCATCTACTAGTTCCAGTATAATTTTCAGTACACCTAACAGCGAAAAATCGCAGAATCTTCAAAATGCAATGCCCGGTGAAAGTTTGGGAATGCGTGTTTTGGGAATAAGTTGGAATGTTTCCACTGACGAATTCCAGTTTTTAGTTAACTTACCCGAACATCAAGTAACCAAACGACAGATGTTGTCCATAACAAACTCCCTTTATGACCCACTGGGATTTGTGGCACCAGTGGTGGTTGAAGCGAGATTGATTTACAGCGCTGTTTGCCAAACTAAGATTGGCTGGGACGAGGTCATCGATTCGGCCAACTTAAAAAGATGGACATCTTGGAAAAGTAGCATACAGCAACTTAAAAATGTCAGGATCCCTCGTTGCTTTAAGCCTAACATATGTGATGGAACGAAAATTCAGTTACATTTGTTTACAGATGCTTCTTCTGTAGCGCGTGGCGTGGTTTGCTACTTGCGCACTGTGTACTCAGATTCATCTGCTACTTGCAGATTGGTGATGGGAAAAGGTATTCTTGCTGGTTCTGGAAATCACACAATACCAAGGCTCGAACTAGAAGCGGCTCTAGGTGCAGTTAATATGTTTCGCATGATAAAGCAAGAACTGGAGCTGCCGAGTGAATGCCCCTGTTTCTTCTGGACGGATTCGATGATAGTTTTGCAAAGCTTGAGAGCAGAAACGAAAAAGTTTTCCATTTTCCCTCGGAATCGTCTCCAAAGGATACTGTCTCATACTAAAGTGTATGACTGGTTTCATGTTAGTTCAGAAGAAAACCCTGCGGTTCAAGCTTCCAGAGGCGTGGCGGCCAAGACGCTATTGAAAACCGGAACGTGGTTGAATGGTCCGGATTTTTTGCGAAATACGTCTGAAGAATGGCCTGTGGATGTTACACGACCAGACTTGTACGAGAAATCCATATTCAAAGCTTACGATCTGGTTTCTTCGGTGAAGTCCTTTGTTTCGGTGGCAGAAGAGCTTACAGGAGTAGATAGACTGATGGTATATTTCTCTTCCTGGCATAAATTGAAGATATCTACAGCGTGGATGTTGAGATTCAAATCTTATCTTTTATCAAGAATGAGACATAACAACAAAGAGCCTCCAGCTGGCGAGATTTCTGTTCAAGAATTGGACCTAGCCGAATCGGAATTGATTAAGTTTGAGCAAACATGGCGATTCCCCAACTGGATAAAGTCGCTTTCCAAAGGGGAAATTCCACATTTGCCTAAGTCGAAAACACGGCAGATGGAAAAATTAAGCCCTATTCTTGTCGAAGATATCATGCGTGTTGGTGGAAGAATAAATAATGCTGACCTTCCATTTAACGCCAGACACCCCATTATTTTGCCTACTGAAGGTTATCCAACAAAATCGATCATTGTTCACTATCACGAATAGATTTCTAAGCACATGGGTGAAAATTATACGCTAAATCTCTTGTCTCAAAGGTATTGGATAATCAACCCTAAGGCTACTATTCGCAGAGTAATAAAGCAATGTTTAGTATGTCATAGAAAATCTGTCAAACCTGGTGAACAGATGATGTTTGACTTGCCTAAAGAACGCCTAGACATGCGAAGAGTGCCGTTTTTTAACACGAGCCTGGACTTTTTTGGTCCTTTAATAGTGCGCAGAGGAAGAAGCGAACTAAAAAGATACGGCTGTCTATTCACATGTCTTACCACGAGAGCAATACACTTGGAGGTAACACCTGATTTGACTACGAATTCTTTTATCAATGCTCTCCGACGTTTTATTGCCCGGCGAGGACAGGTTAGGAAAATCATTTCAGACAACGGCTCAAACATCGTTGGATGTCATAACACTTTAAAACAAGGTATTCTACAATGGAATCAGCAACAAATCCACCACAACCTCCGCCAAAGGGCTATTGAATGGAAATTTAATCCACCATGCGCTAGTCATATGGGCGGAATCTGGGAGCGAATGATTCGTACAGTCCGCCAAATTCTGCTCAACATTTTACCGAGCAGACCTCTTGATAATGATTGTCTGCTAACTTTAATGGTCGAGGTGGAAGACATCGTTAATTCGAGACCCTTTACGGAAGTCAATCCCGAAGCAGAAGGAAATCTTCCGTTAACTCCCAACCACCTTCTTCGTCTAAATGTTGAGCCAAACCTGCCACCTATGAACACTGATGAGAAAGATGGCTTTCGAGCTGCTGATCGTTTTCGCCAAGTACAATTTTTGGCTGATAAGTTTTGGCAGCAGTGGATAGTAGAGTATCCGAGATCCATCATAACCAGAACAAAATGGCATCGCAAGAAACGAAATTTCCTAGTTGGCGATGTAGTCCTTTTAATAGAAGATTCTACTCCGAGGCAACATTGGCCGTTGGCTCGAGTGATTCGAACATTTTCAGATCAAAACGGTGTTGTGAGAAGTGTAGAGGTTACTGTGTCATATGGGAAACATTTAAAAGACCAATACACAAAATTTGTCTCCTGATTCCAATTTCCAAAGAAGAAGATCAACCGAAAGAATCCTCAACTACACAACGACGGAACCAATCGAACTGTTAAAAAAAAAACTATTTGCTTGTCAATGCTGTGCTTCGTGCTCATCATTTGGGGGGAGTGTTATGTTTTCTTTTTTCGACAGTATCGTTACTGTTACGTCATAAACGTAGCCACTTATTTGCCTTTGCTGAGTCATGCCTTTTTTTACTTGCTGGTCGATGCTGTACCTACAGCTAGTTGTGAGTCAGTTTATGATATCCAGTGTTCTATTTGAAGGTAGCCAAGGATCTTAATAATTATAGTTTTGTACGGCTGGCTCGAGCTACTGCGACGGTTGGTTCGCTGATAGAAGTCAACAATACGGTACGTGCTAGCTTTATATACTTTCGTAGCGTTTCGCTGTTCGTGCTTTTCTTATGTGTGCCTTTTGTAGAAAACCGCCTGATCGTGTATTCACGTGATCGTGTATCGCTTGATCGTCTAACTGAATGATCGCCTGATAATTAAATTGGCATATGCTCAAGTTGTGTTTGGATGAATAACGCAGGCGCGTAATTTCAAGTTGAATTCCGTGAGTCAACAAGTTGGTTAGTCTAAACTTTGTATTTTAGCCTCAAGGAAAGTATTATCTAAATGTCATTTATTCCTCTTGTGGCGTATCGCGCCTCGCACTTCATCGAGCTGCCATGCCAAACACCTTTTTGTCCTTTTTTAATTTTTTTTTTGTTACTTTGCTTTCGGCGGCTCAGCACCTTACTCCCGCCGTTGAGTAAGATTCTAGTTTTTACTTTGTGTATTCGTGTACTATTATTGTATGTGTCTAAAATCACACACACACATATTTTTATTTTTTTATTGGGAGTAGATAATGTTTATTTTTGTCTTCTCATGGTAGCTCGTTGATCGGCTTGCCTTTCTCGCCGTCATGATGTTTGTCCGTTGTTTTCGTCCATGTGACGTGTGCAGTGTTCTGATTCACTTAGACGCGAGCAGCGACCTAGTTCGTGGTGATGCATGCAGTATTTTGCTGCCGACCATGCGGTCGGAGATTTTCGACTCTCTTTCTTCGTTGGATTTCGTGACGGACGGACGTAATTCAATTGTTGCCACAACTGCGTAAATTGATGCAATAAAATTTTGCTGTCGTGCATTCCTCCTTGTGACGGGCATAGTTCCCAGCAATTGGGGTTCAGTCAGCACGGTCTTGCTCAAGGAACTTATTTCCTATACAGTAGATTCCGCTTAATTGGGCCGCCGGTTAATCGAATCAGTCGTTTAATTGGGCCACATTGAGAAGAACAAAATCCAATCAAAGATAATGCACTACGTTAAATTCGCATAATCGGGCCACAACTGTAGTCAGACATACACTGGTTTAATTGCAAAACCGCCTTTGTAATGTAATAGAACTCAATATCACAAAGCCAACTATATTATGTAACAATTGAAAAATACAGGCCCAAATTATTTTGTCATTTCATGCCCTTGGACATAGTAATTGTTGTGTTTTGTTGCAAATTTTGTGAAGTCCCAAGCAGAGATGCCACAAAAAGAATTAACAATTGCTGAAAGGGTTGTTGTCTGAACCCTATTCGGCCCAAGAGATTTGCGTCGTGCTAAGTCCAACGTGGGGTAGTTTTTGCCCCAAAAGTTTAGAGCATTATATCTTTTGAACTACACCACGTAGAAAAACGATTGAACCTGCAAACGGAAGAAGATTTTATCTTATTTTGTATTTATGTTTAACATATTTCTGAAATTATCGCTTGTAGAAGAGAAAACAATTATTCTGAAGGCAAGTCAAATTTTGATAGTTGCCGTTAGTTCTCATTTAAAAGAAACAAATATGTCTCATTTTCTTCTCCATTCCTGACAGCAAGACAAATTAAGTACTATAGGCCAGTTGCGCTTGGCTGATCACGTAATGTCAGCGAGCTCTTGTAACCTTTGAAGTCCAAGAATAGATCGCCGCTAAACAATTTACAGTGATCCCTCGCTATATCGCGCTTCACCTATCGCTGCTTCGCGGAATTTTTTTACAGTGAATCCTGATTGGCTCAGGGGCTTTACTGTTGTCTAGAAGTGAAAAAAAGTTGATATATACGTTAATATTTCTATTTCTTAAACACATTTTGGGCCTGAAAAGAGGTTTTGTTTTTTGTTTCATTCTTCAGTACAGTATTGCATTGTAAAATAACAGTAAAAAATAAAGCTGACTACTTCGCGGATTTCACCTGTCGCGGGTTATTTTTGGAACGTATCCCCCGCGATAAACAAGGGTTCACTGTATAACATTTTAGTAGGCATCTGTAACATTTTTTACCGGTATAACAATTACAAAATTTTGGATTTCGACCCGGACAGTATCAATTTTTTAGAATTAAGTTTAACGTCTTTTTCACGCGAAAGGGTTTGGTTGTCAAGAAACGAATTTGACGCAATTTAGACAGGGTGAGTCACGGGAAATGGATGTTTTTAAGGAAGACAAAACTCTGCGAATATTTTAACAAAAATTTTTTAATGTACATAAAAACATTCACTAAACTATGCCATTATGGAATATTTAGGAGCAAAAAATTATGACTGACAAATGATGTTTATTTTCACGAGCACAAATTTGAAGTCGCTTTCTAAAGTTAGTTTCCATTTTCACTAAAGTTTCTCCACCTATTTCTCGGATATTTTCACGTGTTGCAGTCATCATTTCTCCAAGTGTACTGGGTTTCCCAGCAAAACGCGTGATTTCAAAAATCCCCAGAGATAAAAATCGCACATGGAAAGATCGGGTCAGCGCGGAGGCCACGGGAGATCTCCAAAGCGTGAAATGACATGACCAGGGAATGCAGCTCAAATAGCAGTCATGGACGATCTCTCTGTATGAGCAGTGGCCTCATCTTGTTGAAACCATATTGATGCCCTATTGATTCCTCGTCTGCGAAGCTCAGGTAGGAAACAGTTTTCAAACATTCGAATATAGGGGTCTGAAGTAACCGTTGCTGTCTCTTCTCCTTCTTTGAAAAAGAATGGACCAAATATCCCGCACTTTCCCAAACCACACCAAACAGTCACTTTTGGGCTGTATAATGGTCGCTGATGTAATTCACGAGGATTTTGTTCAATGAACAACAAATACAAAAATTAACATAAAAGATAAACAAATACCAACAAACTAAACGGCATCTCAAGCAGATTTAAAGACTACCTTCCTCACTCCCTAACCACCTACCCTAGAAGAGCAAGGGGCTTTCTAAAAACATCCGTTTCCCGTGACTCACCCTGTATAACACATTTACATAACACCACAAAAGGCGCAAAAATTCCCTCGCTTATTTGAAGTCAACAGTTCATGAAACTGCTGTGCTCAGCTATTTCAAAATTCCTTGCGAGTTATTGTTCGCCTGCTTACATTTCCCTCTCCCTCCTGGCTAATATCATTGAGATATAGTTTATGAAAGCGTTTCTATATTACGATGAGTATGACGTAGATTTCACAGCTTCTATTACGATGCGTGTCATACAGGCTTTGCGTAATAATATGGTCGGCTGCACTAAGTTGATGCGAGGATAATCCTTCGGTATAGCCTTTGTTTTTATTTAACAAATACAACAAAGTAAAACAAGATTGAGGTTGGAGACAAAATAAGTTACTTTGTTTGATGACTAGACGAATACTAACTTTTTTCACTACGGAAATTATGAGTAAACTATAGTAATTGCTTTATATATGTCTTTGTTGCAGGAATTAAACTTTTGTGTACACTTTTGCAATTGCAATCCCCTCAACCAAATAACCATTCAATTGCAGACATATTGATAGGAACTACTGTTGCTTTTTTGTCAATGCGAATAGCAAATCATGCTAAAAAGTTACAGGTGCTGTGAACACTTCTAATGAACATACAAAAATTGTAGCTGACATATATATTAGTCGAATGCCATGGCTAAAGACCGCGAAGTGCCAGTGCAATAATCCAGAACAAGCAGCGATATAACTACAAATTTGAGACAAAAGGCTTTACTTCCAGTTATCAGCCCGAATTTGTCCCCACTGGTTTGTCGACAGTGAGCAAATATAATTGTCGGCAAGACCACTGCGCGTGTGGGTTTTAAGCCAAGACGTTGTTATACTTTATAATGAAGTTTAGAATAAGAAATGACTTGCATGTAGTCATATGTACACGAAAACCTTGTTTTTCTACATGTTTGACGGAGGAAACTTTAACTTTTACAAATTAGCTACGCACTTTATGCTGCGTAAGTTTAAAAAACGCATAGAGCTTTTTACTGGGACACATAATAGAAAAATATCTCAAAAAACACTGCAGTATGAGCACACCATAGAACATAAAGCGTAACACCACAAGTTACTGACAGGCGCCGCAAAATCTGAAGTAATGACGTTTGCATACAGCTTTACCACATCTTTGGCATTGGCTAAAAACACGTCCCATGTTATCCCTCTCACGGCCAGTGGCTTCAGCTGCGCAAACTTCACACCTGCGTTGCTTGGTAGACTGCACTGGAAATGCACATAACTGCGATGAATCGTAAGATTCTTCTCTGGGTTCACTAAGGGTGATTTGGATTTTATCTTGAATGACTTTCGACAAGCCTCATTTTGAACGTAGCGCAACAAATGGGCGTACTAATTGTAAAACCAAAGTTATCCCAAAATCAAATGAATTTGTATTGCGTGGTTCAATAGACTGATTTAGTGCGATGACTGTGGAAGCGTTCACTCGGCAAGTGTCCAGTACATAGGCAAAAGCAGTCATAGTCCAACGACGAGATTTAGCCTTGCTGGAATAAAAATTCATTCGTTGATCAATAATATCTGTGCCTCCTTTAGTGTAGTCATAAAACTTATAGATTGCTGGTTTCAATCGTAAATTGTCCTTGACTGTTCCTAAAATTGGATGCATTGTGGATAGCAGCAGTACGTTTCTTTTTCCGGAACTTTTGGTG
This sequence comes from Trididemnum clinides, assembly GCA_963675345.1. Classification (NCBI taxonomy): domain Eukaryota; kingdom Metazoa; phylum Chordata; class Ascidiacea; order Aplousobranchia; family Didemnidae; genus Trididemnum; species Trididemnum clinides. Next base: position 5,990,542 of record OY776300.1, read on the forward strand.
TTCACGATATAAGAATTTAAAATCAATTTGCCAGATTCATCCCAAAAAACTTTGTAAGAGTTAGAGTCCCGACTGCCAACGTGCTTTACTTCTTCAGGAATACCTTTGCGATTTGCCTGCAGCGTGCCTACAGTTGTGATATTACGTTCCAGCAGCCATTTTGCTAATGAAATTGAAGTGTACAAACGGTCATACGATATATTTCTGCCAGAAAGTGATGTGTGCTTTTCCAAGTCTGTTACAAGCCTTTTGACTGTATCTTCAGTTCCACGAACATAAAACTTGCACTGCTCTTGATTGCTATGATTTTTAGGTTTTCCAACATATGGGGCAGTTCGGAATGTGTATGGATAGCGACAAGCATTTATCGACTTAAATAATAGTCCATATTTTGCCGGTTTGTTTGGATTAAATTGCTTGAATCCAATGCGCGTTCTCATTGGATATAAAGTTTCATCAAGAGAAAAAAAATCTCCTGGTACGATGCAACTGCTGCAGTTGTGATTGAATGATTCGAAAACATCTCTAATGGCAGTAAATCTATCATAAACCCATCTCTGAGTTCTTGTTTCAAAATCATCAAAGGAAATATTGGAAAATAAAAATTTGAACCTGTGTTTACTCATTGTAGCCCCGAACACAGAATTTCCAGTAAGATCGTTAAAAAGAATAGCTACATCATGATTGTTTAAACCAAGCAGGTCTCGAAGGTACAAAAGACCAATAAATGCTAACATTTCTGAAGAGCAAGTGTTCTTGGTGTATGGAACAGACGTAATATCACGGCCTCTCAGCAATAATTTTGCACGCAGATTTTCGATTTTTTTGTTCGTGTTGTGAATAATGTGTGAAAGCATGTCAGGCGTAAAAAAAATTTCCCACGCATCTCTTGGCTCAGAAATGCCTCTATGGGCATTTACAACCCCAATATCTCCACTTACAACATTAGCCGCACTTTGCCGGCCAGATGAAGTGGGAGGTGTATTGGACCATTTAATGTTTTTGCCTCCAGTTTTTCCTTTACCTGCAGTACTCACTTCGTACACTTTTTTTTCTTTTGGATTTAAGTCCAACAAATCGTAATTATTTTCATTTAGTGCGGCTTCAAGGCTGGTAATGATATTAGTAGAAGATGATGGAGGTTGAGATGGCGATAAACTTTGCAAGAAATTTGCATCCAAAGCATTTTCGCGATCCTTGACGGCATCACCTACGTCTTTTTTGCATGAGGATTGATTGGAGTCATTTTCACAGCTTTGTGCTTCATTTTCAAACTGGGCATCAACTTCAGCAACTGCTGGAATGGAAGGAGTGGCGGAATAGTTGTCATCACTTTCTGATTCAGAACATAGCACTTCATCAAAATCTTCTGATTCAGATAGTTCAAATATTAAATCTTCAGCTTCTGCAGCATTAAAACGAGTAGAATTGTTCATGGTGATGCAGTTACTTTATCTTGGCATCAAACTTGTAATTTTTATCTGTCTCAAAATTTAAAAAACAGAGTTTGTTAGTGTGTTACGCACAACTTTATAAAAGCAACAGTTTTTTTATTTGCCAAATAAAATGAGTTTTTTAATATTTTGTAGTCACGTGTGATAGTCTAAATTAAGGAAATATGTTTATGAGTTATAGGCAGTCATCAATACAAGTACGAGAGTGAGTCAAAAATTTCTCAGACATATGCTATAAAATTTTTATTTCGCAACTGATTACACTTATTTTTCTATACAAGCTCCATTATTGTCCATACACTTTTGCAATCTATGCTTCCACCTGTAAATTCCTTCCTTGTAGAATTCTGGGGAATGTCTCTGACACAATGAAATTACTTGCTTTTTTGCTTCATCTAAAGAATTAAACCGGTGCCTTTAGGGTGTTCCTTTAGTTTGGAAACCAAAAAAGTTAGGGGAAGATAAATCTGGACTATATCGGGGTGTGGAAGTGTTTTCCTTTTGAAATTATCGTAACAGAGCCCTGACAGCCCCAGAAGAATGTGCAAGAGCCTTGTCATGATGAAACAAAATTTGACTGTGCAGCTTTCTCCTTGACGTTTTTCGGCCATTACTAGCGAAAATTATTAGCTCTTTTGAAATACCATTTATCTTGATATTGCCGTTAGATAGAATGACGAAACGTTTGTAGGTAATTGGGGAAACCATAAAGACATGTTTGAACAAGTAAAACTTTGCGCATTTTGAAATTACGGCACTTGTCTAAGAACTTTATGACTCTCCCTTGTAGATAAGAAAATGGTGATAACTGAAGAATTTGATCATTTTTGTCACCCTAATAATTATTAAGCTAAATGTTCAATTGCTTCAGCTACATAAAATTTTGTCTTTGAATTTGTAGACTAGCACTTACAATTGATAACAGTTGACGTTTGACATAGATCTTGGCTTTCTTAACTCAATTGTTCGAAAATGCGTCTATGAAGAGCGAAGTGAGATATTTATATACCATTCGCTATCAAACGTCCAAAGCAAAGAACACAAGTGATGATGTAATGGTGGGGCAGTTTTCTACGTCATAAATGCGTAGATGCATAAAAACATACTAATTACAGAACAAAGGATGATGCAAAAACAAGAGTGATAAACTAAAAAGAAATTTGTTGGAAATTTACACAATGAATAACCTTGTTGCGTAGTGAAATGTCTACTTGACAAATGAGCATAAAAACACGACAGTAACAAATCAAAGGAATGCAGTGTTGTTGTTCAAGGGCAAATGCTGACAAGACATTCCGGAGAATAGTGTACAAATAAATAGATAAGATTTCAGTTGCATGTCGCTGCCGGAATTACCGATTTGTAACTTTAGAAACAACAGAAAATGCGTCTGTAAACATATTTTGAATGAACAGTAAACATATTTTGAACAAATAAATTTGCGAGAACGACGATCGAGAGTTTTGTTACTAAAACAATGAACCTTGTCTACCCAGCAAAATGTTTGAAAAAATGACTTGACATCTGCATAAAATTATCCAAATCAATACTTTTCATGAACAAGCAAACAATGTTTGCAGCTGTCTGCCTTCATTACAATTGGCTCTTAGGGGTTGCCAAAGATTTCAGGCTATTTTTGTATGAATATTGGAAACATGAATTTCTTAACAATCAGTATAATTTGTAATCTAGTTTCAAAATGCAAATGCAATAATATTTGTTTTTCGTTGTGCCGATAAACCATCTATTATTTTTAATTCTGGTTAGAGTTGAAGTTTAATTTGGGCGAAAGATGTCAGAGGTTTGATGCACTTGAGCTGCGTTGGCTATTTATCGCGAAATTTTATTTCATTTGACAAAACGTCAATTCTAAATATCTATGAAACATTGAAAATTGCTCGTGAACTTGCGATTCAAGCTTCTTTCTAAATTTTTTTATTCTTTTTCCATGAAACATTTTAGCAATAATTTTACTTGCAAAATCTCTGCTTTGACAGAAAGCGTAACTGCAAACCTATCGTACAGCATGGCAAACTCGTTGCAGCAAAAAATTTAAGCAACATTACACTTCGAAATATAGCGTAGTGGCTGAATCGTTTGATCATAATTTATTACACAGTTTACACTAAACATACCACTGACTTTGTTTTAGTTTTTTTGGGTAGTTTATGGTTTCGTGAAACCAGAATTAGGATAATTGTGAAGAAGCTTTTGTGATAATTAAGCCAAAATTGCGTACTAGCATTTCTGTGATCTAGAGAAAGCTTTGTGAAAAATATTCTCCGCTGTTTTTGACACTTTGAATATTATTGCTTAATTAAGTCCGGGAAAATTATATGGCGCCACCAATGTAGGTCACAATTTGAAAACTTTTGTTATGCTTTCAAATGACCGAACAGGATTTTTCCTCATTATTGTGTTTGTTACTGTGTATATTTACACGCGGGCATTTATTTATTGAAGCATCGCACAGAACGATTTTCCTAATATTTGACAATTCGTTACTGGGTGACGTTTCTCCTGAAAACTACAAAAAATAACCATACTTTTATGTCTGTCTAGCTGCGCAGTAGAAACAGTCCTGTAACAACACGTGTTGTGGAATTACAATTATGTATGACAAAGATTTACTCTAAAGTTAGCAATGCGATGGCAAAGTGATATTGCTCATCACTCATCAACGGTAATTTTGCTTGTGATGATACGATTCAAGAACAAATGCGTTGTCTGTTCGCAAAAAACGCGTTTACTCCATTTTCTCAAGTCACAGCCAGACAATAAGTTACTTTCTCTAGGGAATGTAGGCTACATGCTATATATGGCAATTGATTCTAAGTAGCTTTTCGTGAACTTTGGTTAGCTCTTGTTTACGACTTGCCCGCTTCGCTCTCAGGCTGCTACGACGAGCGCAGAGTGAGGTTACTATCTTTTTTATCTTTCAGCTATATGTCTGCATATTTTAGCAGTCATGTGTATAAATTTGCTAATAACTTTCGATCTACAACCAACAGTCAACTCAAATTTTGTCAAATATAAATTGAATAATTTTTAGGAAAAGTCATGAAATCTTGATATTGTAGGGTCATTGTGGACGAAACTGTACTTAAGAGGAAATTGTTCGGGCAATTATTGCCCCGCTTGGGCCGAATAGGGTTAAGAAAAATTTAGAGAGCAACCTCCAAACATTAGTTATTGCCAGCTAGCTGAGATAACTGGTGTACCAAGGACAACCCTGGCACAGATACGGCAAGACTTTGGATAATCAGGTCAGCTGCTTAATCGGGCCAAATGGTCCTTATCCCGATGTGACCCGATTAAGTGGAATCTACTGTACCCTGTTATTATTTTTTTATGCCATATTTATCTTCCATTCACGAGAAAGCGATGCATCGCTATGTTTTGGACGGTAAGTCTGCACTCGCTTGGGAGTTGCCATTTCCGGGTCACCTGTCTTCCACATAAAGGTGGGCACATAAAGCTGCTTGATTAACCATTTTTTGCCAAGGACGGAGTTGGACCGATGCGATTTTGACTGTGCCTCCACAACCTGTTTCATACGGTACAACATAATCCATATGCAAACTTCAATCTCAAGATAGTGTTGCTTTAGCAGTCTATAAATAACAAAACTAAAAGCACAAGCGTATTGAAAGTAGGGATGTGGAAGCGGTCCTTTTTCTGTGGAAGCGGAAGCACAAAAATTCTACCGCATCCGCTCCAACATAGGTTATTTGACTGGTAGAGTAACTTGGCAAAAATATTTTGTTTATTTCTTAATCTGGATTAAACGGTGAAGTCGCACTATAAGTCTGAGTAAACGTGCGATATCAGTAGCGCGAGAGAACAAGAAAAAGTATAATTAGCATCACATTTTATATCGATTACGGGTAAGAAAAAGAAAGTTTGGGCAATGAAACGTAGCTAAAAAAACGATGATTTGATTGAAGTTAGCTAATCTTGGTTAGGGGGTTGAAAATGTTGAAAAAGAAATTACTCACAATGCAAACAGCTTTATCATTCTACGTCAGTGCTCTTCAACAGGGGTTTTTGCAAAACATGCAGTTGTGTTCCGTGATGAGACCGCGAAGGTTCTTCATTTATTACCAGTATTTACTTCTTATTTCAGTATATTGATTTCCTATATGTAATGGTGTTCCGTGTATATAAATAGTAATGGAATCTTGTGATAGCAAGTTGCAGATTGTGACATAATCCTGTTAACAACTTTAAGAAAGTCTGAATTTGCTAACTACGTTTGTTATGTGACAGTGCGTCTGTAATTTCAATTTTGCTGTCGTTGTTGTTACCCGACCCCTTCCGAGGGATGGGTTGATGGCGGACGACCATGGAGCCCCAGAAGCTAGGCAACTCCACAGGGACTGGATCAGGGAAGTGGAAGCAGAAGTGGTGGAAGCGGTCCTTTTCTGTGGAAGCAGAAGCGCAAAAAATCCACCGCTTCCGCTTTCACATAGGAGGGAAGAATGGAGAAAGAAAAGAAATTGTTTTTGCTATCCTTCGTAGAAGAACGAATAGGGGAGCATAAACATTAAGAAATGAGAACGAGGAGAAGTTGTTTAGAGAGATGTTGACCTCTACATAATCAGAGTAGGGGTCAAGCGAAGAAAGAGAGGAGGTAGAAAGCTTAGAGAAGGATAAGCTCTGTTTGGCGAAAATGATAACGCCGCCGCTAGCGTCTGCGACATCAGTAGAAAAAATACCAGATCGGGAGTGGGTGCCATGGGATCGCAGAACAGAGAATTCAGGGATCTAAAAAGAAGAAGATAGATTAAGGTTAGATTCCTGGATATATATAAGGTCAATGGGATGAGACAAAATAAAGTGTAGTAGTTTAGTGCTCCTGGCTCGGAGATCCCCAGCATTCCATTGAAGAACCCTGAGAGAGTTAGGGAGGGGAAGAAAAAGCAGGAGGTAAAGAGAAACAGCCAAGAGCATGAGGCGGTGGTGAGGGTGCAGAGGGAAAAGATACAAAGTGAGCGGGAAAAGGATAAGCGGTTTGAAGGCGAGGGTGGGGTGCAAGTGCTGCATTTCCAGAGGGGGGCCAGATTGAGCAATGAAGGTATACCAGAGGGAGAAATCCTAGGAGAAGTCACAGTGCTGGTAGGTGTGGAATCTCCAAAAACAGCAGGGAGGGCAGCTTCTGGAGTGAGAGCTGCCAAGAGTTCTGAATCAAGAAAAGGAGAGTAGCGAGCACTTTAAATGAACCCAATTAGAGCATGTGCAGCATTGCACTGACCTATCCCGCCAGGTCACATTTCCAGCGCACACTAAATAGGAAAGACAGGGCAAGGGTTAGGATGAACGTTGCTGCTCATCAGTAGAAGGAGAAGAATGAGAAGACGGGCAAGAGAAAAGCAGGAGTAGAGAGAAGACAGGCCAATTTTAAAAAGGCTGCGTGCTACCCTTCTGCGGTCGTTCAGGGGGCTGCACGGCGAAAAAATGGTTTATGTGAGGTGAGTGCCCAGGGCAACTGGGACCCTTGGGAAAACTAACAGCCATTTCAACCCAACTCAAACGGGTCGGCGACCGTACCACCACGTTGAGGCGGCTGTTGATTGGTACAGTTCAATTTTGCTTGCTTTACATTTACATACTACATATACGACAGAAATTTCACACTTCACTATCCAAAAAGATTAGAGTCAATACGTGTTTTGAGGACAGACAGAAGGTTCGTAATTATGATTACAGTTAAAGTTAACTCAAAGTCAGAGTTAGTTGAGAATAGAGAGGGAAAATCAGTGCTATACGGTGTAATTTGCTGTTGTGACGACAGGTTATTGTCGAGAGCTGTAATATGTGGTCATACGATTTAGATCTGAGAAGCATTAGGTTAACTGCTGTAAGTAGTCAAGGAATATGTAGTAACTGTCTATTTGTTGAAGTGTTTAATTATTTTTTGAATTGTAGTAACAAACTATTTGATTTTCTTGCAAGATATTCGTGATTTCTAAATTTTTGATAGTGTGAGTTCCATGACAAACGCGAAAGTACATTAGGGGCTCCGCGATGACAAATAGGTTGAAAAGCACTGTTCTACAATCAACACGAGTTCTAATATCTAAGAAAAAGAAACACAGAGTAGTTCGAAATAATAAGCTCAAGCGAAGTAGGTAAAGTAATAGCAATAAATGAAGATTTTTGTCCCCTCAAAATGATAAAACGTAGGAGAAGGCAGGGTACAGACCCACAAAAGTTTAAAAAAATTGTCAACGGTCGTTTTCTCGCTTTTTGTTAGTGGAAGCGGAAGCGGAAGCGATTGAAAAATAACCGCTTCCACATCCCTGATTCAAAGGTTACCAAAATGTGAAGTTGTGGATGTAGCATAGCAGTTTTAGTTCATATTTTTTTCAAAATTTATGTTGTGTGAATAAAACAGTATTTAAACAAGAGTAGTATGTAATATGATTTTTGACCCGGATTTTGTGGTGCAATTGTGGTGCGCTACGTCATTTCCAAACGTCATTTCCGAACGTGCTCAACCTTGCAAGTACGTCATTTCCAAACGTGCTGATACATGAACTTGGAAGTACATTTTACTTGTAACGTTGTTTGGATTTAACAATAAAAATGTTTTATTTGTTTTGTGGTTTTATTTGTTTGAGTTCTTTTTAGGAACGGTTTTATTTGTTTTATTTGTTTTTGAAAATGTTGTTATTTGTTTTTGAAAATGGTTTTATTTGTTTTTGGAAATGATTTCATTTCTTTTTGAAAATAACCTAATTTGTTGTTGTACCCTCGCTTCAGAATACCCCAATTCAAAAGTTCTCCAATTAATTTCACTTTGGTTTTCAGCTTGTAAACGATTTTTTGTCTTATTGTAAGCACAGCTGTTGTAAAACGGAAATATTAACTTTTACGTCGTGACTGAAGCCTTTGATACTAAAGCATAAACAACTTCCTTACGAATGTAAGCGTCAATCACACGTAATCGTTCACTTTGTTTCTTGAAATTGTTTATAAAATTATATAGCCTCTGATCGATTTCTTCTTTTGATTCCCTGGAATGTTGTTTCTTTACTCTTCTAGATGTGTTTATTGGAGGTATTTTCCTTTGCTTGTTATATTTCTGCAGTTGGTTGGAATTAATTTACATCAATTTCAGTAGAACTAGGTAGGTAATGGATTCAGTCTTATCACAATACAATCTTGGAGGAATATAGACGTAGTTACTGGTATCATGAAAGACAGATGTTTGAGGGAAAATTTTGCGTGTCTATCACTGGCTAAAAACATACGTAAGAAAATATTATGCAATCTTGGAGGAATATAGATGTAATTACCACTGTCATGAAAGACAGATGTTTGAGGGAAAATTTTGCGTGTCTATCACTAGCTGAAAACGTACATAAGAAAATAATTTGAAAGCAGAACCAACAGTTAGAACTAGCCGCAGATACAATGTTGGGGAGTATAGATTTCAAAACTAAGGTCAGACACAATCTTGGACGAGTATAGATTTCAGAACTAGCCGCAGATAAATTTTGGAGGAGTATAGATTTTGGAACTAGTCGCAGATACAATGTTGGGGAATATAGATTTTAGAACTAACAACAGATACAATGTTGGGGAGTATAGATTTTAGAACAAGCGACAGATACAATCTTGGAGGAATATAGATTTCATAATAGTTACTAGTATCATGAAAGACATATGTTTCAGGGAAAAGTTTGCGTGTCTATCACTAGCTGAAAACGTACATAAGAAAAATAACTTTAGTACCACCAGCAGTTTTGAAAAACTAGGGCAGATAAATTTTGGAGGAGTATAGATTTTAGAACTAGCGGCAGATACAATGTTGGAAGAGTATAGATTTTAAAACTAGTAGCAGATACAATGTTGCGGGAGTATAGATTTTAGAACTAGTGGCAGATACAATGTTGGAAGAGTATAGATTTTAGAACTAATAGCAGATACAATCTTAGAGGAATATAGATGTAGCTACCGGTATGACGAAAGACAGAGGTTGAAGGAGAAAAACCTGCTCGTTCATCACTAGTTGTAGGCTTACAGAAGATGATAATCTACAGTTTTTCTAGATCATACAGGTATTTCAATCAAAACATTTACATTTATTACAGCTTGTCGTTAGTTATAGAGGAAAATAACCAACAGTTTTCTAGATTATCAGGTTTGCTGGAGAAAAATCATATGCAGTGACGTTGCTTCCAGGAGAGCTTGGTGAAAGAAACAACATCAAACTTGACACAATTTCAATCAAACTTTTACCATTAGATGTTAGTTTCACACTTTCTTGGAAGACAATTTCAGTAGATTGACCAGACCATTGAGTGAAATGTAGATCTGCTTCACATACGACAGTGAGGTAGTTAAATTTTTAGTACAGTGGTGAAAACATTTAGAAAAGATCACAACAAAGAAGCTTGTTTCAATTCAGCAGTTTTTAATCACTACTAAATATTATTAAACCAAAAAAGATTTATCCTTTATTGTGTGCAGATTGTGTTTGGAGACTACTTCAATAATTGTTATACTTTTACTTGTAAACATTCACCATGCATCTAATTTACAATATCTTTTTATACGACAACTAGAAAACAAAACATTGTATCCTGTTATAACACTGTTTTAAGTAAAAACTATCAATTTCTTAAGCCACCAACATAAAATTCATAGTTTTCAAAGTCAGGAAATCAGCTAAGATTACTATGAACAAAAATCTGATGCAAACGGAAACATCAACATCACGTCAGCAAACCTTTAACCACTCACAATCGATGTAGAACTTCAAAAATAATTTACTATCAACAAAAAATCTGACGCCAGCGGAAGCATAGACTGTACGGAGATGATTACGTCTTTAAAAATCACTAGCTATAAACATTCTTACCTCTTATTTGACCATTCACGAACCAGCGGGTGTTTTTATATGTACTACCTCACAAGTTTTCATTGCACAATTGTTGGAAAGAACAAGACAGGTCTAGGCAAGAATAGTGGTTTTTCTTCTTTCTTTGTTAACATTTCTCTATAAAAGTTGTATGTTTTGCGAGAAAATTAGAAGAAGAACAATGGAAAGCTGCGACGAGACACACACTTCAATTGCTGATAAATATGAAGAGAGAGCAAAATACGTCAACGTTACAATGAATCACCCCTACTCCTCATGCTACGACGGGATGTTGGAGCAATCGAAGTTGTTGGGGCGTGCAAGAAAACACCGAGAAGAAGCAAGAAAAATATGAAAAATCTTCCTCGACATTGACAAAGAAGGGAAATCAATACCCGCAGACAGTGAGATGTTGAGAAAAGGTGTGCTGACTGTGTCAAGAGGAAAAGCTCTCTTTTCAACGGATCAGCTTATTCAATTGTGTGAGCATATGTTTGAGGATCTACCGTTTGTGGCTTTCAAAGGCCCAGCAGATGCACGTTCTTATGTGGTGGTGATTTTCTCAGCTAACTGTCAATACGGCGATGTCTGCGAAGTGAAAACAAGATTGGAGATTTTCAAAAAAGAAGTAGCTGTGGATAATTTTCTTATTAGATTTAAAGTGGAGTCTATCTTTTCACCCGAGAAATATTTTCAACATCTACAAGATTGATCATCCGGATTCATCATTAGAAACGAAAACTGTGGTATAAGCAAGAAGATAGCTGCTCTTTCGAAAAACTTGAAAGAGGTGAAATACACAGCCGGAAAGAAAAAACGATTAAGTAGTTTGCCTAGAAGTGCCGAACTTTATCAAAAGAAGAGAAAACCCTCTCCACTAAATATAAAACAATAAATGTGCGATTTTCAGTGTTTAACGCATGTATCCGTCTTTAGGTTTGAGTAAATTTGTTTACAATGTTGTGCCCTTCTTTCGAATCTGAAGAAACGCGAATCTTATCCTTCTCAGACAATTGGCCTCACCGAGTCAATAATTTAAGTCCTGAACGAATGGCTAAAGCTGGATTTTTGTACAGAGGCAGTGACGATCGAGCAATTTGTTTTTATTGTGGCCTATGTATTTATCAGTGGGCGGACACGGACATCCCAGAAATTGAACACGCAAAATACTGGTCCGCGTGTGCGTATCTAGAGAGAACGTTTGGAACTGGCTTCATTACCCAACACAGTAATTATCGCATCCCAGAAGAGGAATTTTTGTCGGGAATGAGATTAGGGTTTGCTACTCCTGAAGAAGCAGCAGATCCAACACTTGTGAGAAACCTTCCAGTTGAAAATGTAGAGCAACCGAATCTAATCCCTAAAGAAAAACAATACGACAAAAACTTATGTGTAAAGTGTGTTTCGACACTCGAATTAATGCTCTGATGATGCCTTGTGGGTACTGTTTTGGATGCCTGAATTGCACAGCTAAACTTTATTCGAAGAAATGTCCCATCTGTCGCGTGGTTATTTTGGATGTAAATCGTATTTATATTGTATAATAAAAATACTCGATTGTATTCAATTCTGTTTATTTCAACATTACACGTGAAATATTTAGAATTCTATTTCAGTAAATTTTGAATAAATCGCTCAACAGTTTTATCATTTAAACTAACATTACTAGAGAAATGAGTCAATATCTCAGATAGAGAGCAACCACGCGATCGAAATAAGATGTAGTATACGGTATAATGTCCACATACTTCAGATATCAAACTCTGTAGGGTCTTTGAGTTATAGATCCAGGATGAGGAGTGAGAATCTAAAAAATCTGTCAAACCATAAACAATTGGGTATAAGCCATAGCTATCAAAAAACTCAGCAGATCTTTGATTGTTGAAGAACATAGCAACCCAGTGTTCTCCAGAGGCAGTGCTCGGATCGGTGTTAACAACATAACTCCCAGGATACTCCGCAGTAGGTAGCTGATCTTTAGGATAAACACCCTTAAAAATCTTTTTTGCACAGGAGTCATTTTTTAACTCTTTTGCTCCTGCATAAATAGCGAAAAAAAGTGTCCGTAAGGTGGCAGTGCGAAAAACTGTCATAATTAGTCATAATCAATCATAATTAATCATCATAAAATACCCCAAGTTTGTTTGTAAATCATTACTCATCTGTTTACTTCTACATCAAGTGTGATATATCGTTGAAATCTACATTTCTTGAGGATTTCAAATATAATAAAAACAAAAAAATTTTTTTTTGAGTATGCAAATTTTATGCAAATTAACCCCCCCAACTGGGGCTAAGTTTTCTTCGAAATTAAAGTAGTACCCTCACCTCAAAGATCACTACAGATTTTATTTTCTCCCAATTTCTTTAGAAATGGTTGCAAAAGGATGCTATGGAAATAAGCTTTCAAGGTACATCAATCAAAACTTACCTAAAAGCCTAGGTTTTCTACAATTTGCAATTTTTTGAGGCACATGACCATTTTTTTGATCGATACCGACCGGTACTAAATTTTGGTAGTTAAATTTAGTATCTAAAATATGATCAGTCATTATCTACTACAGGTTAGCCTAAACCATGTAACATTATGTATTTTTGAACAGGGAATTTCTTCAAGATTCAGAAAATATTAACTTTAAATAGAATATGCTGTCACTGACAATGAAGCAGAAGCTTGTTTACACCGTTCCCATTTCTTGAGAAACAAGGGGGATACAGCAAACTTTGATTTACGAAAGCCAAACTTCTGCTAGCTTTTAAACTTGTATTTCGCTTCTTGTCTCCTTGGAAACTTGATGCGAAATGACGACTTTAGTGGTGAAATATTTGCAATTTATTTTATCTTTTTACAGGATGTAGTTTTTCTAAAAATTATAATTTAGTGAAGGTAAGTCAAACAATTTTGGGGGTTTGAACTGACATGATGTACAGTACTTATTTTTGATCAGTAAATATCATATACCACTTAGTCTAAACTATTTAAAGTTATATATTGCTGGAAAGCAAATTTCCTAAGCTTTCAAATGTAACCAGTATTTAGCAACATATGATATTTTTTACGCACTAAATTTACTTTTATCTACTTACCATTCAAATTTGTTTGGGGGGTTTTGAGACCCCTAAAAAATTTGAAAATTTGAATAAGTAAATTTTATCATTATTGCTTGAAATTTTGTCAAATAATGCCCCAAAAGAGTAGTTTTCAGACTGTGTTAATGATAAAGGGTTTGGTTTAGTGGTAAAGATGTAATCTCAATTTGATTTTAGTGTAGTTGGCACGTGCTGAGAATTTGGCTGATTTTGTTGTCTGCAACTGGGTTGTTGGTCTTTTTAACCCATTTTGGGTATAAAAATCCAAGAATTAGGGCACAAATTGTACATCATCCGATGCGTGAGTAAATAAGCGTGATCTTCTGAAAATTTTATGAAAATCGGATGAAAAGTAAAGTCACAAATCGATTTTTTAGTAAACTAATTTTGTAATTCAATTTGAAAAATTTGAGGAAAACACTGAAAACACGAGATCATCAACCGATGATCGCGGGAGCGAAAGAGTTAATATCCTCTCAATCTGTAGTGTGTCCATCAGAAAATCAGTCAATACGTTTCTATCAGTCGGTCAATCAGGCAACTCTGCATGAATTATGACATTGGTTGCTTCTGTTGGAGGATTGTTGAAGTGTAATTCTAGACGAATGTTTCCCATCAACTCCAGATGCACACAAGAAGCCCCAGATCTAGTGCAAGAATTCAAAACTTTTCATAGTTTACTGACAAGAAAAAACTTAGGCTTATCACTGCCGACAGACATAAAATTTCATCATATCCGCAAAATTAGCTAGAAATCTGCACAGTACGGTTTATTTTTCCAATCAAAATAACTATTTGAGACACTCTGTCGCGTTTTTAATATATGATAATATTATCAATAGAACTTTCGGTTCTATCTCAATTTCAAATTCCTTTAAAATTGAGGCGACGTGTGATAATCGCTCAGATGATTAGGTCTGGCTACAACTTAATAAAAGCTTGGAAAAGATTGGCTTCCGCTAAAACACTTCAAACCCACTTTAATAACAGAATAATATATTCACAGAAATGGTACTTCACGACTTCAAAACTTCTTCGCTCAACGATTCCAAAAATTAATCACTTTACCACACATTCAAGAAAGACCGCAAAATAAGTCCACCAATAACTATTCAATATTCTCCACGTCCACAAAATCCACAATAAATTAACACAAAAAAACAACACCGAAATGGGTCTTCCTTAACCCGTCAAACCACTCTTTTTTCTATTTTTCGCTCTCTCTTTGGCCCTCTCTCTCTCTCGGGCTCTGTCTGGCTCTGGGCAAAGAAAATCCCGTTGCCTTGTATATAAATGACGAAACAATCTGGAGAACGCTCAAACGAAATCACGTGAACAACAAAAAAAAGCATTACAAGTTACGCTAATCGTTTATCGAAATTCTTCAAAGAAGGTAGAATCACTAGACCGATCTGGAATTTTACTATGTCGTCATAACGATTTTGACGTAATAAAAGGCGTACACAGCAATCGGCTTGCGAGAAAAAAAGGGTCTTTCCCTCAGTCAGCAGTCGAGCGAACAAATAACGCAGCGCTTTACACAATATGAAAACAACTCTTGTAAAGCAAATTTCCTTATTCGTGACACACTCCAAAACTATCATGCTGCAGTCATCACCACACTTGTGCAAAATAAGTGCCCAGACCAGGGTTTGAACCGGGAACCTTTAGATCTTCAGTCTAACCCTCTTCCAACTGAGCTATCGAGGCAGTAATGGCCAGTATGGGGCTTGAACCTGCGACATTAACATGACAATATAACCGACTGAGCTAACCGGCCACTTGTTGAAATCCCAGAAATTTCTCTATTAAGTGAAGCAACTGTCTTTGATGTTATGCATTTAACGTCTGTAAGAAATAATGATTTTAAAATTTTCTTAAAAAGTATTACAGATTTATCTAGTTACAGTGCTTCGCAACAAGTCTCCAGTTTCAAAATCACAAGCAAAACATTTCTTTTCCTTTCTTACCAACTCATACTTCTTGAGGGGTTGCTGATAGTTATTGTTTTAGGCACTGTATCAGTTCTGATGTGCTAAAGTAAGATATTCATCAAAACCGTAAGCTTTAGGCCTGCAATAGTTTATAAGGGTAATTACTGAAATCATATTTTCTTCCTCCTGGACAGCATGGAATTACATACCGTATTTGACAAGAAAACGCTTATAACAAAGACCTATTATATTAATTTTTTTAATGTTTAAAGTCTTTTAAATCTGATTCTGGCTCCAACATCTGGAGATTCTTCAAAGCTTGCGAGCATGTCGAGATCACAATTGCAGCATGTAAAGACAACAAAACAAACAAAAGTTTTAAAGTGAAAAAAAGACTGTAGAAATTTTAAATCACTGGTAACGCTGAATGAAGATTTATTCAAAATAACTTGGCAAGTGCTTGGAAATATGCAGTTTTTGTCTAATTTGTTTCACCACGCTCAACTTTTTACGTCAATACACTTTATATCATATCAAAATTTTAAAATCTAATATTCATTGGTTGAAAATGCAGTGGGAGACTAACATTTCTAATAACTTTTTAGATTTATTCACTTGTTAAAATTCTCATCAAATATTGAAGACGTTGAGACACCAAAATATTATTATTTGACACCCTTGTGAAATATTTCGGTTGAAGACCGCTAAGCTACATTATGTGCATTCAAGGTACAGTATTTTTCAATTTTAAATTATCAATCATCGCAGATTCACAACTATTATTTCTAAGCTAAATCAAAAATGGTGAACGAGTGGCGTAATGTTTTGCATTATTTTTTGTACTATGTTAATTCAAAAAATTCTATCCTATAATGTTTTCAAACTCAAATTTTCTTACTGCGCACTTACCTCACCACATTTATCATCTCTATACATAACTGTAAATTGAATTTAACTCAAAATTTTAAAAGTTTATGTATCAAGCCTAATATTTGACACTACATATTGCCGAAACTACATCAATTTTGTCAGATTTTAAATCTCTTACAAAGTTATTTCATGCAACTAAAAATCAAACTAACTTTTTCCCAATTATCAAATGCACAAATGTGGTAGTGGTTAGAGCATAATAGACCTGTATTCGATTTCTTTGTCAAAGACTTTTAAGTGATTACAGCTTAGTGTTCAGCATGAAAGGTTTGTTCAGAAAACGTCTAGTTTGCTTGTTTCATTGTGTTTTACACTACAGATAGTGATGGGTTCGATGTGCCAGCTGCAAACTTATAGGAATGAATGAAACTTACATTGCCACTACACGTAATTTCAAAGACCACCTGTTTCCAATCTACACCTAAATCGTTCTATTGCTACTTTTTATCTCCTATTTTGTTTTATTTGCAGTACAAATTGATATCTTTCTACTGATTGTCTCAAACATATTGTTGCATAACATCCAGGTTACATCATTTTGGTGTATTTAATAACTTCCAGGTTTACAATTCGTGGCCATTAATCTAAGGGTAATTGATAATATTACCTTGACAGATATTGTTCTTACAGCTGAGAAAGTAACTTTTTACTAAACTTTTTGAGAGCATACTACAAATTTGATTCAGGTTATTACATGATGTTCACTTCGAGAAAGGTTTGTGCTGCATAGAGATGGGTTATTCTGAACAATTAAATCTTATTTCTAAATTAATCTTTGCTAATACTTAAAACTGCAAGCGACTTAAATAAATAATAAACATTTCAAATTTCAAACGTTTTCGAACTTTTCAAGAATTAAAATCTGTAAATGCGATGTAATAATTTCAAATAATGAAGATATACAGTGTGTCCAAAAAAAGTCACTACCGTTCCAAATGTCCACGTATTTTCCATCATTTTTTTTACAAAAAATCCGTACCGTTCAAAATATCCATGTATTTTCCATCATCTTTTCAAAGAAAGTCCGTATCGTTCAAAATATCCATGTATTTTCAATCATCTTTTCAAAGAAAGTCCATACCGTTCAAAATATCCATGTATTTTTCATCTTTTTCCATCTCTATGCAGCACAAACCTTTCTCGAAGTGAACATCATGTAATAACCTGAATCAAATTTGTAGTATGCTCTCAAAAAGTTTAGTGAAAAGTTACTTTCTCAGCTGTAAGAACAATATCTGTCAAGGTAATATTATCAATTACCCTTAGATTAATGGCCACGAATTGTAAACCTGGAAGTTATTAAATACACCAAAATGATGTAACCTGGATGTTATGCAACAATATGTTTGAGACAATCAGTAGAAAGATATCAATTTGTACTGCAAATAAAACAAAATAGGAGATAAAAAGTAGCAATAGAACGATTTAGGTGTAGATTGGAAACAGGTGGTCTTTGAAATTACGTGTAGTGGCAATGTAAGTTACATTTATGCCAATAAGTTTATGTTTGCAGACTGATACACCGTATCGAACCCACCACCTATCTATAAATTTCAATCGTCATAAGTTTGATTTTTTGTTGCATAAAATAACTTGTAAGGTAATCAAAATCTGACAAAAATTGGTGTTGTTTCGTTTCAGTGATTATGTAGTGTTGAAAGTTACAAATATTAGGCTTGATTTGCTGCTATGTACACAGATATGTGGTGAGGTAAATGCACAGTAAGAAAATTTAAGTTTGAAAACATTATAGGATAAAATTTTTTGAATTAACATACAGCAACAAAAGTATTGTGTGATGCAGAAAATAATGAAAAATGTGTGATGATTGAAAAATATTTGTCTGCTCATTGACCACTGAACTGAGTTATGATGATAACTTAAAATCAGAAAACAATACATTGATCGCACACAAGGTAGCTTAGCGGTCTTCAACTGAAATATTTCACAAGGGTGTCAAATAATAATATTTTGTTGTTTCAACGTGTTCAATATTTGGTGAATATTTTAACAAGTGAATAAATCTAAAAAGTTATTAGAAATGTTAGGGCCTTATTCACCAAGTCGAATCAAAGTAAAATCAAATCAAATCGAGAATCAAACTCAAATCAACCAATCGTTCATATTCACCAAGCACGATCAAGGCTGATTCGAAATCAAACAAAAATCAAATCAACCGATTTTAGCCGAAAATTTGATTCGCTGTTGTAGGTAAATCAAACTAGAATCAAACAGCTAACAGCTATGGGTTAGTACAAGGCCACCTAGAAAATATGTTCTAGGTGGCCTTGGTTAGTAGGAAATTTTAGGATTTTAATTTTTTTGCTATTTTGGCTTCCTATCCTAGCAATATAGGATTACTTTCTTCAAGCGTTCGCATTCTAGCTTGTGCTAGCGGTACTCAGGCTTTCAGGCTAAAGTAGGGTAATGTGTAGATTTGGATAAGTGTAAATAGAGCTTTACTAAATTGATTGCTTTTACTAATTGTTAGTAAATTAACAAAAGGTACTACCAATGTATATAACCTAATCCTTCAAAATTCATTTAAAGCTAAAATTGTGTTGTATAAATATGAACCAATTTCTTATACATGAAGACAAACAGTTTACTTTTTATACAGTTTTATACAATATTAATTGTTTAGGATTAGGCTAGACAGCGTTAGATATTAATGTATAGTTTACGTAGCCTTTTAAGTAGTAGTTTTATTAAGATTAACTAGCTACCAGCAGGCTAAGAAATTAGGCCTAAGGCTAAACACAACAACAAAAAAATAAATGCAAAAAAAAGTCTGAGCTCAGTGATTTTTACTGCTGTTGACAGTGATACTAGGGAGAGAACAGTCTGCCCATGTGACACCTAACAAAGGAACTTTTGTTTGTCCACAATGTGATTTCAATCTCAAACAATTTTGAGCACTTCACATTGACTGTTGGATGTGAGTAAAAGACTGCACTTGGCACTATCATACACTTCATTTTTGTTTTAACCCACTTAATTAATGTCACAAGTACTACTATACTGGCTATATAGTGCTGCTTTAGCAACTTACATATAGCTGCTTTAGCAACTTAAATGTTATTAATGTATTTCAACAACAATGATATTATGTTTTGAAAAATTCTTTAAATTTGTTTATTTCAGGTTGTTGTCAATTTTGTAAGATGGCTCACAGTCTGTATATATAGAGAGAAACTGTGGATGGCTTAACAATACTTTCTACATTTGTATAATGTTGTAGGCCTACATTTTTAAGTGCCAAAGAAATGGCATCTTTCCCAATCAAGGTAAAAGACTTTGTTTTATTTTTAAAGTAATGACAAAAGAACAAGTTTGCAGGTAAATGCATTTCACCATGTGTGTGCAAAGCATCACTCTGCAAAAGATACACAACAGGTGCTTCTACAAAGAAATATGTAAAACAAATTAATAACAAACTAGTGGTAACACTGAAACATGTACGTCTGGCATGAAAAACAGTTCACAAAATACTTTAAGATTTATCTACATACTTGTCTATATCTGCTTACGTTAATTGCTGTCATACTGCTTACAACTTTTTCCAAGATTATTGGCAAGGTGTTTGAATTAGTATTACTTTTTGTAAAAAACTTTAAGCAGCTTTTTTACCCAGTCCTTATGCGACACTTCAATATCATATGTGGCTTATTAAGGATTGACAATCATGTTAAATCAAGCAATATTCTTATATATACACTTTTTAGACAGATTGATGCAGATTAATGCATTATATGATAATATATATATGCTGGTGGCTGGTGTCATAACTTTTTTGTTGTTTGGTCCAAAACACAACAAATAAAGTCATTCAATTAGCATTTATTGCCAAAAAAGAAGATGACATAAGAGCAGTTATGAAAAAGCATAACATTATGAGAATAGAACAAACTGCTCAATTAGAGATAGTTAAATTTATGCACAAATATTTTAATAACATGCTACCACATGCATTTAATGACTTCTTTCAGCACAATATCGAAATTGCAATGCTGGTAGGTCACAGTCGAAAGCTAAGATATTTCCTAAATTTTGCAGAATTAAACTAACCCAGCAGTCATTCAAATACAAAGGTCCTGTGCAATGGAATAAGCTTCCTCCAGCATTAAGAGAATAAAATCTTTGAAATCTTTTATCAACCAATCAAGGCAGTTCTTTATCACTTCATGAATATTTAATCCACTTAAAATTCACATCTAGGAAATGTGACTGCTTATGATATAGTCTTTTATAGTGCTATGGTTTCTGTGTTCTTTTTTCTGTTTTCAGATGGATCCTCTGAAGGTTGTGACAGTGAAGTGAGAACAGTCATCCATGAACGATCAATTCATAAAGACCATTAAACTACTGAAACTTCATCATTGCATATCACATTGGAACAATAAGTTGTTTTCGTCTGTTAAGGTCACTCTGCATCAAATTGATTATTAATTGAGTTGATTAAATTTTACGCAAACAATGCAGCTGGGAATACCATCACGGTACTACTAACTCACAGTAATTTCTTTTTGATAATAGCTATGTGTTTAATCTAGTTCTAGGTGTATGACTTAAAACTACAACCGGCGACAAGGTTTATGTGCCTTGAGACGTAAAGGAGCTGTCTCCTAGATGTCGTTGCTCCCAGGTCACCCTTGGGCAAGGTGTAGCACCTGATAGCCTCCCCTGTTAGGGTTACAACATGACAGTTTTTTATTTTTATTGTATCTAGCAACACTTTGTATATGCTTTTCTTCGTGTGTGTTTTTTATTTGTTTGGTATCTTCAGGTGCGATGACCATGCCATTATCTTCACATTCAATCTAAATTCTTTTCATGTGCATGTATTTACGTATATCGTTTTGCCATCGTCTCCTTTTTTTGTCCACTGCTGTCAAATTTATGTCTATGTATGCTGATTTCGACAAAAATAAAATAAAATTGATTGATTGAATTATGTGAAAACAATTTTTTATTTTAGAAAAAAGGTTTTGAGTTGCTGGCTTTTTTGTTGTTGCTGCAATAATATTATTACTATGCATCACATAAAATTGTTAAAGTGATGTTGATATATGTTAATACCATCCAATGAAATTGTTAATGCACGTGGTTTTAGTGCATCAAGCAACTGTTTGTGATGTAAAAAGTTCAACTCTGTTAACATCAATTTTTTCAACAAAAAATTTATTTCAGGGGCTTAGGGGAAGTTTCAACTATGAATGTTACACGTTATTTTTTTACAAAGTTGTAGATAATCATGCCGATGTCCTATCAAACTGCCAAAACAAAACTTAAGTATAAGATAATCGGTGATTATTTTATTGTAGTGTAGTGCAACGGTAGGCATCCGACTGTATTTTAAGATAAAATGAGAGCATGTCATACGGCGACTACTCACTTCTATCATGATTGCTACTAGTAGTGATTCCGTTCGGTTTATAACTTAGGACTGCTGTGGGTGACTTTCTGTTTGCGGTTTGTAGTAATTGAGGTTGCTACAGTAGCAAATATTCGGCAACATTCTCCAATAATTCAATGTTTAATACTACCTACAATAAGAGCTAGAGCATAAACAAAAGCAAGTGCGTTAGCGCATGATTTATTAGACGTAAAAAACGTTACTGATGTCAACAGTAAATATGCGACGAGGAGTGTGATCGCTCTATGAGGAGTCAATGAGCGACTTCTTGGGAGCTCAAAATTTGATTAAACTACAATTTTTTTGGGTAGGCCAAGTAAAATCAATAACTTTAACTAAGCCTAACATCTGTAATCAGTATGATGCCCTCAAAAAAACACTGTCTGATAAATGAAAACTGGTTTTAGAGATTTTTACAAACAACTAATATTGCTTTCAATAGCCCACTATGTCGTAAAATATCTATTAATACTGTACTAACACAACTTAAACTGTCTGTCCCGTGTCCCTCGTTGCCCCGCTTTCCCCTACTTACCTTTTGCCTCAGTCATCTCTTTCAAAAAATTTTCATAGCTGCTGAATTTATTTACCCTACTGATTTCGGCTGTATCTAAATTACTACTGTAAGCAATGTAGGTAGTGCATCTTGCTTTCGCTGCCTACCTATCCCACACTGCCTACTTACCCTACATTGCCCACACAGCCTGCCTTGCCCACCTTTTCTACACCGCTTACCTTGCTTTCACTGCTCGCCTTGCCTACTCTAGTAATTTGAAGCCACCACAGCTTATGCAGCAATGAAAATCTATTCACCAAACCAATACCTGCGAAAACACCTTGTATGCGTTTATAAAACATATGTCCGACTGGACTATATTTCAACCACAACTTTTCAAATAAAACTCCCTGTGCGATTTTTTAAAAATCGTTGGTTTTCATGCATCACTGAGCAAATTTGCATCTTGGCTACTGTTTGATTCGGCGATCAAAATCAAATCGAGAATCAACTGATTTTAGTTTGATTTTAGTTGGTGAATACGAAACCCAAGTTTCGATCAAAGTAAGATCAGTTGATTTTACTTTGATTTTGATCGACGAATCAATTTGATTCGACTTGGTGAATAAGGCCCTAAGTCTCCTGCTGCATTTTCAACCAATGAATATTAGATTTTAAAATTTTGATATGAATTCAAGTGTATTGACGTAAACGTTAAATGTAGTGAAGCAAATAAGAAGTAAATTTGATGAGGGAGTTGAATGATGGTTGAATATAACTTAGATATTTTGCATATCAATTACGTATAACAGTGTTGGAAATTTAAACTTGATGCTGGGTGGGTGTGATGAAAATAGCTTTAAAGTTGCATGTTGGTAAAGAAATTTGTATTGATTGCACTTTTATCATAATCACAATGAAATAGTGTTGCAAATAGTGTAACTGACGCAGGAAACCCTTGTAAATAGGTAATAATTTTTGTTAGTCACGTGACCGCGTGTAGCGAGCTGGAAAAAGAAAAGGTTGACATGACAGTTCATTGAGACAATCTGTTTTCGTTCAGTTTGCTGTTTTCGCACAGTTTTTTGGAACATGTCAGTTGGAAGAAACAATTTAATTTGAAACCGCTTTCCTTAAGTTTTGTTGTGCTAATCAATTCAAGTTTTGGCAATTGATGTGTAGTACAGCAGTGGATTCGCGGTGAGCACGTTGCAGATTTGGTTTCCTCTAGTAAACGTTGCCAGCGCCTTCCAAGCTTGAAGCAACGTCTACAAATAGTAATTTTGAATGGAAAGAATAAACCGTACTGTGCAGATTTTTACCTAAACGGGTAATTTTTAAAGTAATTCGATGGAAGTTTGTTGGTATGTGCGGAGCGTATGTCTATTGATAGTGATTAGTTTGAGTTTTTTCTTGTCGATAAACCATGAAAAGCTTTGTAATGACGTTGAAATGGTGCAAATAGTGAGTTCAATCTTGGATGGAGGTGAACAGATAAAACTTTTACAGCGATTAATGTATATTATAATTTATATATAAAATTAATGTTATTAATTATTAAGATTAATGTATATATAAAATATTTTGTTGAATAGATCAATATTAAGATGATGAAATAAGTAAGAGCAAAACCTAAACCAAAAACAAGTCGATCAGAACGAGGTTATGTAATTTTGATAGGTTGAGCAATAAGAATTATTTATGCTTCAGAGTCATGTATAGCAATATCAAAAATTGTGGTTGTGCTTCTTGAAAATAAACGATAAGTTTAAAAGGTTTGTTGTGCAAATGAATGAGTTTAGAAGTTATCAAATTGCTAGTTTGGAGTTTGTTGATTAAAAAATTTGAATGAAATTTGAAAATAGCGGGTCATAATTTTCAGATTTTTGTGTGAGATAATACTCGGTGAGGATATTAAGGTGAAGTTCAGAAAATATTTCACATGTTGAGATTTTGAGGTGATAAAAGCATTAAAACAATTGATTGTGAGGAAAAATTGTTTGTTTTAAGGATGGAAAGTGGCTTGTCAGAAAGTTAGTCAAGACTATCACGAGACCACATTCAAAACTTTTGTGTGCTGGTCGCAGCAATTACTAATGAGGTCACTGAGAAAGACAACTGTAAGTTTATGTTGGACGCTACTATGAGACTTTGTTCACTTCTAACAGAGTATTAGATTTGAAAAGGTAGTAGAAAAACGTTTAGCAGTTGGTTTTGTGAGCTCAGATTTTACATTTTGTAGCTAATTTATGGTTTATAGTTAATACAGTAGCATTGAAGTTGTTTGATAAAAATAGATAGTAAGAGATTTTGTAATTAATCAACTTGGCGTATTTGAAAATGTGCAATTGCAAACGTGTGTAGCAGTGATTACGTATAACAAGTGTATAATGGATATCACTTAATATAGTTTTGCAAGGATTTAGGTAAAATTCTTGATTTATCTATGAGGGAGATAATATGCTAAGAGAAGTTTTATTTTAGTTGAAAGTTGTGAATTACAAATAATGGTTTCAATTTCTTATACATCAACACTTAGTGAAAGAGTTTAATTGTACGAAACAAAAGTCTTTGATCAGCTAAGACAACTTGTCACAATGCATAAGTATGTTTGTTCGAGCTAAAGTGCTTACAAACTAACGGTTAAGTTGAAAATTTTTGTTGAAGCAATGAGTTTTAGATTGGTGATAGCACAGAGTCAGATTGGTTTTTAAGCTTTCTATTTGTAGTTTTTAGCAAACAATGAAAAGTTAAAGAATTGGATACAGTTGATTCTTCATTCATCAATAATACAGTAGATCGAAAACACTGAGTTTGATAAAAATAAAGCATAATTTTTGTGTTTTGTTTTACTGATGTTCTACAAAAATGCTAAACGTTGTGCTTATTTCCATATAGGTGAGCTAAGTAGACTGTGAAAACCATGAATTTTATATTAATGTCCTACAAATAATGTCAAAAGTTGTGCTTATTTCTATGTAGGTAAGCTAAGTAGACTGTGAAAACCATGAAATTTTATATTAATGTCCTGCGAATAATGTCATAAGTTGTGCTTATTTCTATGTAGGTGAGCTAAGTAGACTGTGAAAACCATGAATTTTATGTTAATGTCCTACAAATAATGTCAAAAGTTGTGCTTATTTCTATGTAGGTGAGTTAAGTAGACTTTGAAAGGTAGTAAAAATTTCGTGTTAATAAGTTTAAAAGTTGCTAAATTTCGGAAAAAATCTTAAAACAGTGTGATGATAGGATACAATTTTGGTTTCTAGTTGTCGTATAAAAAATGAATGTAAATTTGATGCATTTGAGGTGAATGTTTTACGATTTGCGCACAATTAAAGATAAATCTTTTCGGTTTTACGATGTAAACAGTACTGATTTAAGTGAGATATAGTATTTAAAATAAAATGAAAACGCAATTTTAAAGAGAACAGAAAAGAGAAGTTATGATGAGAGCTATGTGTGGTCAGAAAATTATTGACAAAAAGACTGAAGAACAGATGAATATGCTGGGGTTGAAGGAAACTACTATTTTTGAATTTCTGCTTCGACTTGTGATTGGTTAAAGGTTTGCTGACGTGATGTTTATGCTTCCTTTTGCATCAGATTTTTGTTGATAGAAAGCTTAGCTGATTTCCTGACTTTGAAAAATACGAATTTTATGTTGGTGGTTTTAGAATTTGATAGTTTTTACTCAAAACAGTGTTATAATAAGATACAATTTTGTTTTCTGGTTGTGATATGAAAAGATATTATAAATTAGATGCGTGCTGAATGTTTACAAGTAAAAGTATAACAATTATTATAGTAGTTTCCAAACACAATCTGCACACAATAAAGGATAAATCTTCTTGGTTTAACAATATTCAGTAGTGATTAAAAACTGCTGAATTGAAACAAATTTCACTGGTCTGACCTTTTCAAAATGTTTCTACCACTGTACTAATGATTTTACTACCTTACTGTCATATGTGAAGCAAATCTACATTTTACTCAAAGATCTCCTTAAGCTGCTGAAATTTTAATCTAAAAAGTGTAAAACTAACGGCTAGCGGTACAAGTTTTGGATTGAAATTGCGTCAAATTAAATATTTTTCCTTCCACCAAGCTCTTCTGGAAGTAAACTCACAATGTCACTTCACTGCCTGTGATTTTTCTCCAGCAAACCTGATAATCTAGAAAACTGTTGGTTATTTTCCTCTATAACTAACGACAAGCTGTAATAAATGTAAATGTTTTGATTGAAATACCTGTATGATCTAGAAAAACTGTAGATTATCATCTTCTGTAAGCCTACAACTAGTGATGAACGAGCAGGTTTTTCTCCTTCAACCTCTGTCTTTCGTCATACCGGTAGCTACATCTATATTCCTCTAAGATTGTATCTGCTATTAGTTCTAAAATCTATACTCTTCCAACATTGTATCTGCCACTAGTTCTAAAATCTATACTCCCGCAACATTGTATCTGCTACTAGTTTTAAAATCTATACTCTTCCAACATTGTATCTGCCGCTAGTTCTAAAATCTATACTCCTCCAAAATTTATCTGCCCTAGTTTTTCAAAACTGCTGGTGGTACTAAAGTTATTTTTCTTATGTACGTTTTCAGCTAGTGATAGACACGCAAACTTTTCCCTGAAACATATGTCTTTCATGATACTAGTAACTATTACGAAATCTATATTCCTCCAAGATTGTATCTGTCGCTTGTTCTAAAATCTATACTCCCCAACATTGTATCTGTCGTTAGTTCTAAAATCTATAATCCCTCAGCATTGTATCTGACTCTAGTTCCAAAATCTATACTCCTCCAAAATTTATCTGCCCTAGTTTTTCAAAACTGCTGGTGGTCCTAAAGTTATTTTTCTTATGTACGTTTTCAGCTAGTGATAGACACACAACCTTTTCCCTCAAACATCTGTCTTTCATGATACTGGTAACTATTACGAAATCTATATTCCTCCAAGATTGTATCTGTCGCTTGTTCTAAAATCTATACTCCTCCAAAATTTATCTGCAGTTAGTTCAGAACTACTGGTTGTAAATTATTTTCTTATGTACGTTTTCAGCCAGTGATAGACACGCAAAATTTTCCCTCAAACATCTGTCATTCATCATACTGACATCTACACTTCATTGAAAAAATTTTCTTTCTCCAAGATTGCTTTGTAATAAGACTGAATCCATTACCTACCTAGTTCTACTGAAATTGATGTAAATTAATTCCAACCAACTGCAGAAATATAACAAGCAAAGGAAAATACCTCCAATAAACACATCTACAAGAGTAAAGAAACAACATTCTAGGAAATCAAAAGGAGAAATCGATCAGAGGCTATATGATTTTATAAACAATTTCAAGAAACAAAGTGAACGATTACGTGTGATTGACGCTTACATTCGTAAGGAAGTTGTTTATGCTTTAGTATCGAAGGTTTCTATCTTCAGTCACGACGTAAAAGTTAATGTTTTCCGTTTTACAACAGCTGTGCTTACAATAAGACAAAAAATCGTTTACAAGCTGAAAACCAAAGTGAAATTAATTGGAGAACTTTTGAATTGGGGTATTCTGAAGCGAGGGTACAACAACAAATTAGGTTATTTTCAAAAAGAAATGAAATCATTTCCAAAAACAAATAAAACCATTTTCAAAAACAAATAACAACATTTTCAAAACATTCCTAAAAAGAACTCAAACAAATAAAATCACAAAACAAATGAAACCATTTCCAAAAACAAATGAAATCATTTCCAAAAACAAATAACATTTTCAAAACATTCCTAAAAAGAACTCAAACAAATAAAATCACAAAACAAATAAAACCATTCCTAAAAACAAATGAAATCATTTCCAAAAACAAATATACCTAATCATTTCTAAAAACAAGAAACAACATTTTCAAAAACAAATAAAAGCATTTTTAAAAACAAATAAATTTCAAACAAATAAAAATTGCAAAAAAAGAATTCAAACAAATAAAATCACAAAACAAATAAAACTTTTTCAATTGATAAATTCAAACAACGTTACAAGTAAAATGTACTTCCAAGTTTATGTATCAGCACGTTCGGAAATGACGTACTTGCAAGGTTTTGCACGTTCGGAAATGACGTAGTTCACGCATCAGCACATTTGGAAATGACGTAGCGCACCACAATTGCACCACAAAATCCGGGTCGAAAATCATATTACATACTACTAACAAGCTTGATGTACCGTATTGGTGTAACGTAAGACAACATAATTTCTTAGCACAAGAATAACGTTTTTTTAAGTTGCTTTTAAGTTAAATAGTGATGTTTGTGATCACACGGTAGTATTAAAAAGATTTGGGTCTAAACGAGTTTTGTATGATTGCTCTCGCTACCGTGCCATGGCAAAACGACAGTCTACCATGCTAATGTTTTTTAAAAAAGCTGACAGAGCAAGTGCCTGATTCGTTGACTGATTTGTTGCATTCTTTTCAGAATGTTGGTCAAGTAGGCCTGCACCTACAGCCTACAGTCCCTCATCTCCAATGCAATACCTCAAAAATACTAAGCATATAGCACATCTTTCACTTCCTCTTTCATATGTTTGGTGGGAGTTATTATGAAATGGCACTGTGCAGATTTATTAAGCTAATGCCGGTTGCACTAGTTGATTTTTTTTTAGCGGGAAGAAACTGTATGGGTGTAATTGATTGCTCGTGTGTATGTGTGTGTCTCTTGTTTTTGTTTTGACGTTTTTTATGATATGGACTATTGGAGTCCGAGATAAACAAAGTGTAGCGTTAAACTGCGGCATTGGGCAAACGCAGAAAACTACCGAAGACCTAGATACACCAATATAAAGAAAATCGAAGTATTGAATGATGAAATGTAGCAAAGCACACAGGTTGGGAGAAGAAGCTCCGCATAAACTGATACAAGCGAAAAAGCTTGTCCCACCAAAAAATTTTCAACTGTCTAGGTTTTAGATTGCACCCCTCTTTTGAAATTTCTAGGTACGCCCCTGAGTCTATTTATTTAATTTGCAAAAAACGGTATCAATCCTATTCAATTCAATGCATGAAACTGGTTAACACTGAAGCTGGTCAGCCAGTTATTTCAAAAGCCCATTTTGATGGTTTGATCACGTGCTAGAAACCTTCCTATAATGAACAATCAGTAACAAATGAAAAATGGAAATTGGTAGTACACATAAAAAATCGTTTATGGATTGGTTCGAAGCTGCCGCTAATGAGTAATGACTATGAAAAAAACAAAATATTTATTCTGTGTTCTAGTAAAATTAACTTAAACAAAGGGATAAAGACAATTTTTAAGAAATTAGAAAAAATAAAATAAGGAAATCTAAACTCATAGAAAGCCTGAGACCATAGGTAGCAGTTTTTGTTGCAAAAATGAATACGCATACTCAGGATGCAGTATTGAACAATTGTCGGACGTGGTCAAAGGAGCGCAAAACCTATTTGAGTAAAAAAATTGTTGATGACTTCAAAAAATATGTAAAAAAGAGTAGAAGGTAATATCTAACGCACTTCCTTTCCTTCCCTCTGGAAGACACCTTCTATAATTTCCATACACAAGATGGGAAAGCCTCTCGACTCTCCTGCTTCCTTGTGGTCTGTCCCTTTCACCTCCTGTGTATCAGAGCTTTTTGAACGCATCATTCTATCCCGTCTACTCTTCTTTCTGGAATCTAATTCCATTCCTCCACCCGCCAGACCGGTTTCCGCCCAGGACGGTCTACTCTAGATCAAATTCTGTACCTTTCTCAGTCCATTTCGGATGGGTTTAACAAACCCAGACCGAGCTCTCGGACGATCCTGTCTACTATTGATTCCTCCAAAGCTTTTGACTCTGTCTGACATCCCGCCCTTTTCCATAAACTTATTTCGGCTGGCCTCCCTTCTTGCTTTGCTGGTTGGACTCAATCTTTCCTTTCTCATAGGCGCGCCTGCGTGGTTTATCAAAATCACAAAAGTCGCTCTTTTCGAGTCCGTCGAGGTGTTCCGCAAGGATCTGTTCTTGGCCCTGTACTTTTCTCTCTCTTCATTAATGATCTTCCTGTTTCTCTGCCTTCTTCCGTCAGCTGCTCTCTTTACGCTGACAATCTGGCCATTTGGTCCTCCTCCCCCTCGGTTCCCACAGTGGTGGAGGCCTCACAAGGAGCTCTGTTTCGACTGGAGCGCTGGTCTGAATACTGGTGTCTTCCTCTCAATCCAAACAATGTGATGCCTTCTTCTTCTCAGTGGATCCCCACTAAGCTGACCTCCAGCCCAACCTTCTCCTA
The DNA here is from genome assembly GCA_963675345.1 of Trididemnum clinides. Classification (NCBI taxonomy): domain Eukaryota; kingdom Metazoa; phylum Chordata; class Ascidiacea; order Aplousobranchia; family Didemnidae; genus Trididemnum; species Trididemnum clinides. The sequence continues at coordinate 6,021,010 of OY776300.1, forward strand.
CTCAAATCCTGCCTCCTTTTCAATCCCACTCCAACTTTTCTTGGGGTCACCTTCGACTGCACTCTTTCCTTTTCTAAGCATGTATCGTCGCTGAATGCCAAGTTTTTCCCACGTCTCAAGATCTCACGCTGTATCTCTGCTTCCTCATGGGGCCCCTCTAAGGAGTCTCTCTCTCTTCGGTATAAATCTTTTCTTCTGTCCCTTCTCACTTATGCATCACCCGGATGGTTTTCTTTCTTTAGTGTTTCTGATACCACCAAATTGGAACGCCTCTAACGAGCGGCTAGTCGCACCATCACCGGCTGCATCTCGTCCTACCCTATCGCACTTCTCTCCGAGGCTTCTTTACCTCCCCTACGAGTCACCCTGACTCATTTCACTCTTTTATCTTATGAGCGGGCTCTTCGTCTCCCAACCTCCTTTCCTATTTCAGGTTTGGCCAGACTTGGAGTGAAACCAAGACTCTACAGATCGTCCTAAAGAGTTTTTACGTCCACTCACCCGCTCATGCTTCCTTCTACTTGTTCTAGGGAGACTTGCTCTTCGTTTCCTCCTTGGAACCTGCTTTCCTTAACTGTGGAGTCCACCCTTTTCTCCTTATTCTCTTGCTCTGATCCCCCTCTCTCTCGTCAAGGTGCAGCTCTCGCTCACCTTGACTCTCTCTTCTCTGATGATCTGGTACTCTGGACAGACGGCTCTGTTCCTTTTCCTTTTGGCAAGGGCGGCTCCGGCATACTTGTTAACTGCTCTCTCTGTGGCACTGAGGCCACTCTTTCCTTTTCGGCAGGCCCAGTTTGTTCAAGCTTTTCCGCTAAAGCCTGCGCCATTCTGCACGCTCTTTGCTGGTCTCGGCAGCACCAACAAGTCTGCCATTTCTCTTCTCTTCTCCTCCTATCTGACTTTCGTTCTGTCCTCGCCACCCTGTCCTCTCCTCCATCTTTCCTGTTATCTCAAACTCTCTGGCAGGAATTGTCTTCTCTCTCCTCCTGTTCTATCAGGCTACAATCGGTCCCCGGACACTCGTTTTTCCTAGGGCAACGACGCAGTTCATGAGCTGGCAAGACGGGGAGCGCTACTTGTTCCCTCTGCAATCCCTTGTAGTTTCTCTCCTCTTATCTCTCGTATCCACTCTTCTCTTACCTCAGACTGGAGGCGTACTGTCTCATCTAAATTCTTTGACACACAGGTTCCCTCGATTTCCACCGAGGAACTTGTACTTCTACGTCATGCTCGCTGAGTTCTCTCTCACCTACGCTGCAACGGACACAGTCTTCTGTTAAGCTCTTATCTCATTAGGATTGGCAGAATCGAGAATCCTTCCTCCAGCGCCGGCGGACACTTGTCCCAGGACACCTGTGATCTCATTCTGCACAGTCCAGCTACGGACTCTTTGCCTCGCTCACTCTTTGGCAACTCTTTTTCTATCTACGACCTCTGGTCCAGGCCCTGTGGAGTTGCCCAGCTTCTGGGGTTCCATGGTCGTCCGCCATCAACCCATCCCTCGGAAGGGGTAGGGTAACAGCAACGCACTTACTTCAGGAAAAATAAACAGGTACCTAATCAAAAATTAAATTGCTTATCCAGTAAAGTTCAAAATAGTTTCATTTTTTGGCTGCTTTGTCCTATGTTGGTGTTGAATGTTACAATATAGTAATGACACATATTTGAAGGGAATGGGCATTAGGGTAGTCGCAAAAAAAATTTGTTAGCGGCCACATACATACTTTTGGGCTTTTTGTTCCTTAATTGACTTTTTTTTATGATTCCTTTTTCAAGAAAAAATACTTTTTATTTAGACGTCAGCATGTGCTGTAGCCACTTTACTTTAAAAAGAGCTTCTTGCTTTAATCAGAACTAAGAAATTTCAGAAGCGTTATAAGAAGAAGCAAATGTTCCATGTCTCCGTCGCCTCTGGTAGGCCTACGGTGTAGGGCCCTAAGACAGAAAAGTACATTAAGCTAAAAAATGAGTCAAAAAGGCTTCTACCGAAAGTTGATCAACAAAAAATAAAGTAGTCTAATAACATGAAAAGAACATCATCCTCTTGCGGTGACCCTTAATCATTGTAAATATTTGTTTACTTCTTCGCTTCATTGACCAAGTCGGTATGACGAGACAATGCTGTTGTTACGCTGTGTGTGCCCTTTTGATAGTAGTGTGCTCACTTAACACAAGTAAGTGAATATAAGATTGGTAGCTGATTGATTGATTCCTTTGTTAGGAAGTAGCTGTACTCAAACTCAGTGATTCCCAATCTTTGTAATGGCCCGCACCCATAAAGAATTTTATTGTGTTCTCGCACCCCTGAAATATCTTAATATGTTCTCACGCCCCTAATATATCATGATATGTTCTCGCTCCACTAAAATATTTTAACTTGTGACGAATTCATAACATGTCCCGGGCCAAACTGTCGCCTGGCACATAATTCTCTGAGGGCCGTTTAAGGACCAGGTTCCAATGCCCAAACTTGGTTTACAAATATTGAAGTCGCAGCTAGAATTGCATGTGCTGTCCCTTTTTATATTTTTGGCGATCAGCATCATCTCGGGCTGGATTGAAGGCGATGCAGTAGGCCTGCTGTAAATAGACACAGAATGTGCAGAATAATTAGCACAGATTGAACTGAGCGCGACAGTGCAGTAATACATCACAAAAATCTAAAAGAACATCTCGCACCCCCAAGGGATGCGCGCACCCTTGGCTGGGAACCCCTGCTCCAACTGAACTAAAAATTCAACGCTGGCTAACCCACTTTCACAAATTGGACACGAAATTACGTATTTAAATTATTAATATATTTTTATGGAGGTCTATTTCATTTTGTTTTTAGTTGTTATGTTATGCAATTGCAAGACTGTTCATCAAGTATGATATATAATTGTTAAAATTCGTTACAAAGTGAATGCTAAAAATTCACAATCACTAAAAATGGAAGCTTAGCAGGCTAAGTATTTTGAATAAAAACGAGAACGAGGGCAAAATTTTTTACGCCAATTCACACCGTTGGTGATGAATTTCGTTTTAGTACAGTAGGCGCCGCTTATTATGACCACGGATAATATGACCAGCCGCTTATTATTACCAATTTGGTATGGTCCGGAATTTTTCCATTTAAAATTCTCCGTTTAATATGACCAAATTTCGGATAATATGAACAACATTTTCTCCATCTCTCTTGTTACGGTGCAGTATTTTTTCCCGCCACGCACTTATAACTTCGTTTTTTCAACATATTGTTACATACTGTACTTAGTTTTACGGTCACTTGTACTGTTACAGTACTGTACTTTGTTTTACTGCCAACGTCACACTGTTACTTCGGGTAAACGATGCATTAGACGGTATTTGGACTTCTTGTGGCTTACGGCGTCAATTCAGGAGCTGTTATGGAGGCTTCGGTTTTTAAAACCATTCGGATATTATGACCAAAATGGACTGGTCCCAAGGTGGTCATATTAAGCGGCGTCTACTGTATTTTAAAAATTCCCACAGGAAATAAATTGGAAAGAATCAGAGGGGCAAAAGAATTTCAAACATTTAGCAAAACTGTAGACAGTGACACTGTTTCGACCTATCAGGTCTCTTTAGTGCAGTTGGTGACCGACAAGAAACTAGAGGCTTTTAATAAAGCATAGCTTAGACCGCCACACTTGCGGGATCTATACTAGATCCACTTGGTGGATGGTCTGTCAGTACTCTGCGAAGCCGTATCACTCGTGAATGAGTGGCGGTTGTCGCAGGTGCACTAAGTCTAGCAACTGCTAGAACAATAGTGCTGTCACAGCCTAGTGGTCACAAGGTCTTACATGTATAGTAATGCAAGAGGCTAGCGATGCACATAGCAAAACTGCAATAAAGGAGTCTGAACATCAATGCAATAAAAACGTTACTGCCGTGCTTCCTTCCTTGTGACTGCCATAGTTCCCAGAAAATGGGGTTTAGTCAGCACGCTCTCCTTCAAAGGAACATATTGTCTACAACAGCGATCATTTCCAAAAATCGGTCTTCTAAAAAATAAGCTTTTCGGCTTGGTTTCATGATTAAAATTTGCAAAATGAAAACATTTGTAGACAGTGACACTGTTTCGACCTATCAGGTCTCTTCAGTGCAGTTGGTGACCGACAAGAAGCTAGAGGCTTTTAATAAAGCATAGCTTAGACCGCCACACTTGCGGGATCTATACTAGATCCACTTGGTGGAAGGTCTGTCAGTACTCTGCGAAGCCGTATCACTCGTGAATGAGTGGCGGTTGTCGCAGGTGCACTAGCAACTGCTAAGTGCACTAGCAACTCTAGCAACTGCTAAAACAATAGTGCTGTCACAGCCTAGTGGTCTCAAGGTCTTACATGTATAGAAATGCAAGAGGCTAGCGATGCACTTAGCAAAACTGCAGACAGTGACACTGTTTCGACCTATCAGATCTCTTCAGTGCAGTTGGTGACCGACAAGTTTCTTGTCGGTTCTTGTCGGTCACCAACTGCACTGAAAAGACCTGATAGGTCGAAACAGTGTCACTGTCTGCAGTTTTGCTTAGTGCATCGCTAGCCTCTTGCATTACTATACAATTTTAAACATATTTTCTGAGAACAAACTTTTTGGAGCTGTCGAGAGTCTGACCTTAGCTCGATACCAAAGTTTTTGAGGGTCAGAACCAATGGGACAAATTAAATTTTATAAAAAAAACTGCGGTTTATTATTACCATTTTTAAAATTAAAATCTTCTTTGAAAATTAATTTCTTGAAAGCCAATTTTTTGCCGCTTGTTGGGAGAAAACGTTTTTTTGGAAAATCAATTGTTGAAAGCGTGTTATTTAAAAATCTTTTTTTGAATAATAATTTTACAATTAAGATTGTATTTTCTGCTCTTTATGCCAAGTAGGAGGTACAACAGCGTACTTACGAACTTCCTAAATGATTACTAGCCTGAGTACATGAACGGCACCCCTTGAATCTCGATCTTTGTTACCGCTACTGATCTTAATAGTCTAAGGCTACGGATAGCTTAGCAAAAAAGAAAGATTTTATTAATTTTTCCGGAAGGTAATCGCCATTTTGCATCTTAAGCTTTTGCAAATTCATCAATATATAGGGTGGCCCAAAAGTAGGATTGTAGTACTCATTTGGCACTTTTAAACCTCTAGAACAGTGTTTCTTAACCTGGGGTGCTGGGAAAGGTGACATATGAGGCGGTCAAAGGTAAAAGGGATACGTTGGGACAAATGTACATTTACTGATCTGAGTAGAAATATGGTAGACGTTGCAAAGTTGTTTTGAAGAATAAATCAAACAAATGATCAAGATGTACTGCATTTTCCTTTACTTTATCCTTATAAGTAACCAAGTGTTAGCCAATGGTAGGGGGTGCTGGACTGCTTAGGCTTGACCAAAAAGGGTGCTGAGGAAGAAAAAGGTTAAGAAGCACTGCTCTAAAATGATAGTTATATCTTAGACAGGAACTGTTTAATCTCTTAAGTGCTCAAAATGTCCTCCACCAACATTGCAACATTCTTCACATCTGTCCAAAACACTCTGACCTACAGTGCGGCACAAATTTCGACTTTCATCAACTTCTCTGAATTCGTCACAAATGTATTCTTTTAATTCATTTACTATTTTGGGATTCTTCTCATACGCCTTGTTCTTTACAACACCCCCAAAAAAGAAATCCATTGATGTCAGGTCAGGTAAGTGTGATGGCCATTCAATGCTTCCTCTTCTTCCAAACCAACGCTGTGGAAAGACTTCGTTAAGGTAATCTCTTACTGTTAGCGCGTAATGTGGAGGTGGTCCATCTTGCTGAAAGCAGAGTTCATCGAAGTTAGGTTTGGTTTGTAGTTGTGGCGCTACCACTTCACGAAGAATTTCCAAGTGGTTCTCTCCATTCACACTTCCATCAAAAAAACAGGTCCTACAACACCTTTGCTAGATAATGCACCCCAAACTGTAACACCAGGCTGGTTAGGTTGGGTTTCTATGGTGAAATTAGGGTTTTAATCAGCCCAATACACACAGTTCTGACTGCTTACATGACCAGATAATTTAAAGCAAGCTTCATCCGACCAGATGATCTTATTCAAAGTTTCTCCAACAAATTGGTAACGCATCATTTGGCAAAACTGCAGTTCGCAATCTAGATTGTCCTTCAAAAAAACATGTATCAATCTTGGTCGGCAAGGTTTTAATTTCATGTGATGCAATAAGCGTAACAATGATGTTCTTGAGATGGATAGTTGAGTGGAAGGAGTGCGAAAGGCTTCTGTTCATGCTGTGCGTGCTGTCTCAGCATTTTCGTACTTCCAGTACTTCTTTGACATCCATATTCTTTGCTCTTTATTTAAATTATTTGCCATTATTCCTCAAATAACAACAAGATTTCAAAACAATACTATCTTACAAGCAGCTAGAAAACCAGTGCATATGAAGGTAGATTTTATTTATTTTTTGAAAACTAAACAATGTTTGTGGTACTTAAGCAACATAAAGTGCACTGCTGGTAACTTCAAAGCATATAAAAAAATAGTTTAATAACTGTATACCGTACCTAATTTTGGGCCATTCTGTATATATGTTTGAAAGAATAAAACACATTACAAAAAATCAAACACTATAGAATATCTGAATTTACTTCTGGTTTGGAGAAGTAAGCGTTGGTATTCCATATGTAGGCGTTGCTGTTGTTTGGGTTGCTTTTTGTTCACACAGCACGTTTGACTCCAGAGAAACGAAAGTATTTTCAAATCATAAACCACAACATTTGAATGCTCGAATGGTGACTATGAATTAATGCCTTTTTTGAATCAATTCCCACGCTTCTTTTATACACTTGTTTACTAAGTCACTTTGCCATGCGTCAGACGAAACTATGCCTGGCCATGCGGCTTAGCCATTCAGTTTCATTTTATTATAACAAGAGAGCGATCATTATTCATTATGCATAGATATGTCCACTCGTTTATGATAAGTTTTAGACCAACGAATGATTCAAGTTTAGGTCAACGAATGATTTTAGTATTAAGGCCAACGAATACTTTAGTGCAATAGCGAGCACGCAAACAGAGCGAGAATGTTGATGAATCATCAACAATGTTTAATATGAGCAAAATATATGTTATCCAAAATTCGTATCCTGTGAAGTCACCATACCGGAACTATAACAACTATTCAAAACCAAATGACTTTATGAAAACACAATTCGCTGATATACACTGATTGTATCTTACCTTGTTAATTATAAATGGTAGCAGTAGCTCATTTGGAAAGAAAATTTTGGAAGGAAAGCAGAGCATGTCGTAAAGCTGAAACCTTTCAACTTTTGAACTAAAACTTTTTGCCTAAATTGGTCTCCAAATAAATTGTAAAAACCTTTTTCAGCTTATTTTGGCGTTTAAATAGACATGAAGATCTTTTTCTTTTTACATTTTTCCTAGCACTTTACCGCTCTTGGGCATTGCCTTTTATTTTCCGTAAATAGGCTACGCCACTGCATATTGGCAAAAATCAGTTTTCTAATTCGAAAGAAAAATTATCCACTTCAACCACATATTTGCAAAAAATAAGAATTTAAAGCTTTTCTTTATGCAAACATATCTTATTTTAATTAAACAGGCAATAATTTTTAGGCTTTCATCAAAGTAAAAGTTATAACTAATCAAGTAGCGTTATTTCCCATGTAATTTATTAAAGCAAAAGTAGAAGTAGTAAAAATGAAACTATTCAAGTTGACGGCCTATGGCAAAAATTCTACTTCAGTAGTTTATCTAAGTAAAGCTGCTTCAGTACTGACCACCTATGACATGTTTTCTATTATTACATCAGTCTCTTGAGCAGTTCAGATATATTTACTAAACTTGCTTTAAAGTTTTCATTTTTACCTTAACTTTTTATTAAAATAGATAAAAGTTAGCGCCTATAGTGGTAGGAAAATTTTTGAGAAATTATTTTTTTCAATTTTGGGTCTTTCTTGGATTAGTAGTTGTGGGTTCTAGCACTGTAAAATGGTACGTTCATTCCTTAATTTCTGGTTCAAGATGTTAATAGAGTGAAATAGGTCGCATAAGATATTGTGTTTAAAGCGTAGAAGTTGAAAAGAGTTGTATTCAAGTTGCTGCTTCACAGATTACTTGAGATACGAGTTCACAAGAATCTAGGGCTAAATATTTCATACGAATGGTCTAATAATTAGATAAGCAACACTTTGTGTCTTGCACCTCGGATTAAAACAACATTACATGTAAGCGTTTGCCCTGTAACACCAATGCAATAATGAGTCGATGACTGATAGCTTGAAGGTCCCAAAACCTTGGGGTTACCTCATACAAAATGTAAACACATTTTGGTTCAGTGCAGTCTCAATTATTATGTACCATATTATCCATTTTTTCGTGATGAATTAACAATTTTGTCCTTTTTATAGCAGTAGTTGCTTCAAGTTGGTTATGAATACATTATCTATATATGTCTTTCTGACATTGGCAGATTTAAGATTTTAACTTGCTGCTGATATGGTTGTAGCTTGGCCCTACAATTGTTAGCTTACTCTGCAAACTGCTGAATGATTTGTAATTTAGCATGATTTAATAGCATCTGTGCTGAAAAATGATTATATGTTACAGGCAGCTCACAAAACTTTTCGCATCAAGCGCATCTTGGCCAAAAAAATGAAACAAAACAGGCCAATCCCCCAGTGGATACGAATGAGGACAGGAAATAAGATTAGGTAATAATTTTGTTTGTTCTTTTGCTTAAAATATGTAATTTGGTAGCAAGTCCAGGCTTGTTGACACTAAGTGCTTTAAATTTTGGTGGTGTCTATTTTGCTATCAATGGCATTTATTCTTGGAAGTTATTTTGCTGTCAGACATTTGTGATTCATCAGTTTTAATGATGTATTAAACATGTGACTTCTGGTCGTTTGTGACTGATTACTTTTAATGATAAATTTAAAAAACTATCCCCAGTGTATACTCCCTTGTACAATCATGTATTGGGCCTACCCCTTCAGTGTTCACTACCTTCGTATAAACACCCTTGCAGCAAAAATTTGAACCCATAACCATTTTGTTTTAAAGCAGTTGCACTATCCACTACATCACAGCATCACTACCTACACTGTAGTAAATGAAGCTTTTAAAACACAAATGAATAGTAAGGGTAAAATACTCTCCAGGAGTAAAATGCTGTCAATGGCAAAATAGCCACTTAAGTTTTTGTTGGGAAGTGGCTATTTTTCCATCAAAGGCTTTTTGTAGTTGTTGGCTAATTTGCGGTCACCATTCATGTGTGTTTAAATAATCATATTTGCTATGGTTCTGGTAGTGATCTGTGGTGTAGTGAATAGTGCTGCTGTCTTCAAATGTAATGGTTGCAAGTTCCAATCTTTGCTGGCAGGGTACTTAGACAAAGGGAGTGCCCAGTATATTAGTGAGTGGGGAAGTGTTCACTGGGCATACAATTTTTTTAATTTGTTGTTGAATCTGACCAATGAGAAATGACCAAAATGTTTAATATGCCATTAAAACTGATAAGTCACAAATCTCCAATAGCAAAATAATCATTGACTTTTTGTTATGAAAGTGGCTATTTTGTTTTCAATGGCATTTTACCTTTGCAATCTATTTTGCTGTTGCCACTAATGTGTCCTCAAATTAGCACATTTGCTGCTATGTTCATGGTGATGCAGTGGACAGTGCTGATATTCTCGATTGCAATGGTTATGGGTGTGAGTCTTTGCAGGCAGTGAACATTGAGGAGTGGTGCTACATGAATATAAGGGGTAGTATACACTAGGGGTAAAATTTTTGTGTTTAATAGATAAAAATTGGGCAATCAGGATTGACCCAAAGTTACATATTTAAGACATCATCAAAATTGACCAATCACAAATATTTCTCAGCAAAATAGATTTTAAAGATAAAAAGCCATTGGCAGCAAAGTAGTCACTGCCTTTTGCTAATTAATACGTTCTCATAAACACTAAGCTAAAGATTAGGAGTTAATTATCATTATTAGGAAGTAATATTTTGCAACCAACAGCGTTTTGCTCTTGTAGGCTATTTTGACAACACAATTTCTGTATAGTCAAGTATGCATATTTGCTACAATTCTGGTAGTGATGCTATGGTGTAGTGGATAGTGCAGCTGCCTTCAAGTGATGGTTGTGGGTTCAAATTTTTGCAGTCAGGGTACTTAGACAAAGGCAGAGTGCACTGGAGGTAGGCCTGGTAGGTGAATGTATGAGAAAGTGCAAACTGGAGATACGATTTTTTTTAATTTGCCAAAGAAATTGCTGATCAGAAACAATCAAAAGTCACATGTTTAATACGTCATTAAAATTGACCAATCACTAATGTCTGGTGGCAAAATTGCTTCCAAGGGTAAAATGCGAATGACAGCAAAGTAGCCACTGCCTAATTATTAAGTTTAGCTACAGGTGGTTTTCAGATAATATGGCCTAGACTTTTTGCTGTGTATTGAATTTTTCTCCTAATACTATTTTGCTGTTAAACACTATTACTTGCTTGTAGACTGGTAATATTTGCAACATTTTGGCCTAGGATCTCTATTTGCATAGATCCTCACCCCACAATTTCAAGCAGCTTGGTTACAGACTCTGTGGCTAGTGGGATATAAGCTACTGGTAGTTTTTGTCATTTAATAGTCATTTTTTTGAGTAAATACGTAATAAAGTTAAAAGCATAGGAGTTAGTCATATGATTGAACAGCACTATAACATGATAATCCAGAGCTACAGAAATTTGTAATGAAATATTGAATCACAGAAAAGTAGGAAGTTGTTGGTAACATTTGTTGCATGTAGCTAAGTCACAAGGTTAATTTGCAAATAGTGAAGTTCTTTGCTATAATTTTATGTTGCATATAGGGAAGTACGTCATTGTTGCATTGTGTTACATATCTTGCATATAAGGTTAGTCATACGTGCACAAGAAATCTTGCAAATAGGCCAGCCCCAGTATGTAACTTGCCTATGTGCAATGTCAACTTCCCTGTATGCCACAAGCATTACCAACCCTAGTTGAAATGCATGTTATACTACAAGATTTGAAAATTTATGGCAGGAAATAGAATATTAAAAAACTTTAAACTAAAGATGTACTGATATCACAAAAATACGTACGTCCAGAAACTAAAAACATGACCAATCAATTAATTAAAACTGGGTAATTGAACTAAATGTGGTGTTTTTGTGCTTTGTTGACTCCTGTACTTCATTTTTTTCGTAACTTCACATTGCAGTGCTTTCCATAGCAATGGGCAGCAGTGATTTTGAAGTTAGCTGAGCTTGCATATTGGATTGCAGTTTGCAACATACAGATTTAGCTACCAGTAAGTTAAGCTCTTATCTTTATTCTTTTTTAATCAATGAAGTCCACATAATGCCGTTCTGATCCGACCTTTGCCTTCTTTGTTGACAAAAATTTCCGTTAGATTTAAGATGGTTGAAGGGCATAGTTGTGTCATCACAGTAGATTTATTAGACCATCTAATATGTAAAAATTTCGATTGTGTCAACTAAGGGACTGCTCACAAATCATATGACACTTTTTATCTGTTTTTTAACCCTTTCCTCCATGCGATACATTATGACGCTTTTATAAATCTTCTCCTCTGACATGTTATGTGAGCCCCCTATATGAAAAAGGTACTCAAACAGACTAATTATTCCTATTCGTTACAAAATCCTCATTAATTAAACAATTGAAAATTCTTTTTAATGCAGTAGTAAGTTTGTTTTGCAATAATATGTCTTATCCCCCCTCCCCCATATAACACCAATATGACAGCTTTGTTTCCCTCCCTTTTTGAAAATGTCATATGATATTTAAACGGCTTCTAACCCTTTGTATCAACTTTCTTCTATGATGTTGCTAGCTTGCAGCAGTGTTCCCTCTAAGATTTTAGTAAGTGCGTAACCGCCGGCACAAGTGCGAAATTGCTAGCAAATGTACGAAAACCGCCGGACAAATTTGCAGGAAAAGGAAAGTCAAAACTGTGACAATGCGCTTCGGTGACGTAATATTTAGCGTGACTGTCTGCTCCAAAATGTTAACAAACCGGTATCCTATCGGTTATTATAAGGCGGCGGCGAAATACCTGGCTATTTTTCTTCAGTAAGTTAATTGTGGTTAAATTTGGTCTCAAACTTTACAGCCTTTGCAACAGTGTATCGTAAGCACTTTGGAATGACAGGTTCACAATGGGCGTAAATAAAATTAGCCCTTTGCCGACGCCCGACATGAGCATGAGAAACAGGACTTTTATAAACTACTGTGATGTAAGATAGGTTATTACTATGACAAAACAAAAATTACTTGCAAACTTTAATTGTTGCTTGATTACGGTAAATAATAATTAAACAACTTACATTTCTCTATCGTATTCAATTAAACAACAGGTTTTTGCAATTGCAAGCAAACTTTCGATCTCAAATCGGAAAGTATTTAAAAAGAATTCAAAACTAAAATTGGTTAGAAGTCAAATTCTTTTTTATTTTTAACGTACAAAAACTGAACCATTCCCTCGAAAAATGGTGTTTTTTGTACGAAACTGAAAGCGAGAGCTATGTGCTTTTTTATCTTTGCAAGCACGATTGAAGTTAGCGTTGAAACGTAAAGAAAACAAAGAGTTTAAGCAAGTTTTGTTTCAAACTTCCCTTGAAAAATGATGTCTTGTGTTAAAACTGAAGTTTGAGAACTGCTTGCTATTACTGTTCTTTAGCTACGATTGCAATCGGCTGCGAAAAAGTAAACAAAAAAATTGATTTCACTTTAGGTTAATCCTGGAGAGATAATTTGTTAGACAAAAAAGTGGCAATTGCGCGCGCGATATGTTAAGTCGCCGTCACTCGCTGTTGCGTCACAGCTGCGCGATGTTTGCGTGAGACGTTGCACTGCTTTGAAAAAGGATCTGTCCTAACTTGGATTTCTTTTCACTGTCTCCCATGCATTAAAGATTAAACAATTGGTTAAGATTTTGCTTAGAAAATTGCAAAAACTTTAACAAAGTGAAAGAGTTACCAAAAACCGCCGGACATTTTTTACGCACTGTTGAATTTTAACTGCGAATCCGCCGGACATAATTTCGCAAATTCGCACTTTTTTTGCGTTTAAAGGGAACACTGGCTTGCAGTAGTTACGATTTGCTTGTTAGTCTAATAAATGGGTTTGCCAGTTTGCATATCACGAATTGCCTTTTTGCTCGGCACCCGTTTAGCAGGCTGAGATGTATCATTGCATTTAATGAACCTTCACTCCCCATGATTAAAACGAAGTTAAATGTAACTTGTTGTTTATTAGGTCTAAATGCTTTTTTACACCATGGTGGGTAGTAGGCTATCAGTATTTGATGTTGCAGTTGTTGCATGTCATAAACGCAATCAGGTCCCAAAAAAGTCCTAGACCTCAATCAAGTCCCAATAAAGATCTTAAGTAGTCGGCAGCTTTATCATTGAACAGTTATTAAATGAACTTACCATCAACAATAAGGGTCAAACTGTACATTCGCTGAACTAATATTCGGAATGCGGATGCTGTGTAGCATGCCTGCAATTCATGTGCTATCTTCCAAAAAGTTTTTAAATTAAATAACACTTGTTCATTATGTTCTGAGGCTGGCAAGCCTATCATTAAACTTTGAATGCTGCGAAGTTCAATGATAGGCTTATCAACTTTACAGTTATACAAGTAGCCTAGAGCAGCAAGCAAGCATTAGTAGCCATAGCAGCTGCTTTTACGAAGAACTTGAAAAGAATCTAGACACTTTTATTGGCGATACTGTGTGGATATCGGTATGAAATTAAGTTCATATTAATGTATCAGTGCCACATTAACATGCTTTAAAGTGCAGTGTGTCTATGGATTTAAAATTAATTTCAAGTATGGCGCATATCATTGGGTGTCCACATACCTGCTATTTTGATCCGCTTAATTGAGCAAAAGCTGTGAGCTACAAGCTGACCTATTGAACAATCTTTATCATTTAACTAAAAAATGATCACTACCTAATAAGAATCCTCACTTCAGTTAACTGAAAATTTATAGCGTTTGGTTTTTGACGGTGTTGGAAAATGTTATTTTGTGTTTAAAAAAAACTATGTCTTGACGTAAGTTAGCTCGTGCCCAAGCATGTTGCTGGTTTGCAGAGAACTATTGGAAAAATGACAAATGCATGTACAAAAGTAATTATTTATTAAAGAGCATGTGTTAAACAACAGTCGGCACATTTAAAATATGCATGTGAGTAAAAAGTTCTAAAAGAAAAATGGGGCAGATGCTTAGTTGTAAGAAAACATAAAAAGAACATTAATGAATATGCTGCAATTGAAGTAAAAAACGTTGAATGAAAGTACGAAACTAATGTAGTGTTGTTTATTGTTTCAATCATTGGACAAAATATCTAAATATTGCTCAATTGCAGTGATTGTACTTAATTCTTTTTTTATAATCTTTTAGAAATACATGTAATTTATGGAGCAAAAACCTACCAGAGCTCATTTTTAAGGGTATTATCTGCGCTTTGAACATTATTTTTGGTATGCTGAAATTTCTCTTCATATTGGAAGCATAATGCAAATTTTTTGCCGTGATGTTTGTCTTAGCTAATAGTGCATACTTTTTGCTTAATTGAGCCACGTGTAATGCTGTTAAATAATTATTTTAAACTACTCTTGATTGTAACCCTCATCACTAATCGTGTTTTGCATGTATTGCTACTATGGTCATCTCCAGTGCTTTTTGAGTGTGCAATGTGAAGCAGTATTATTTTATGCCTGGTAATTGCTGCGCTATACCTTGACTTTAACATGTAAGAAGCAAGGCAGAGAAGTGTCAATAGATACGTATTTTTATGTCACACATAACAATTATATGAATGTCGCAAGGTTTTACCTAGGTTGGCTGGTAAGAACTTTTATGTATACAGAGTTTACCAAAAAGCATGTATAACTATTTTACCTTGAAAGCATGGTTCTTTGGCTTTATCGATCAACATTTTCACATAGATTTATTGTTGAAAAAAGAAGTTTAAAAATTTTGAAAGGCAGCCTACTCCCAAGTAAAATATTCGTAGTCCCCTATGAAAACGGGGGGAGGGGTAGGTATGGTCCTATTTCATCTTTTGCAACAAAGTATCAGTGTCGAGCTACATATTTTCAAAATGTTGAAGAAATTTTCTTTCCACAAATATGCATTGTTGCATAGTTTAGATTAAGAGTTATTCTATAATGGCTCAGTGAAACATGATACATGCAATAGACTTGACTTATCTTCACTTTTCAGTACCCGCAAAAGCACTCAAAATTTAGAAGTTGGATCTCAGAAGATGCAAATTGTAGGAAAGGTATACCCTTTCCAAATTTGAAAACATTTATGCGTTTACATAACTTTTCCTTGCCTTGTATCAAGTTTCCAAGGAGATAGTGTAAACTTAACACTTTTTATAGATTTTGAAAGGTAGGGTACTACAGGTGAAAATTTTAAGTTTAAAAATTTTGAAATTGGCGCATTAATGAAACAAAAACTCAACGCATTTTATCGCTACGGTGAGAAATGTACAGCTAGTTGCTAGGTACATGTTGCAGTACATGCGCGACGCAGGTGTGTGTTTACGCACGTAAAGTGAAGAGAAAAATACACTCGTGAAGGGAACGAGAGTAGGTGAATAGAAAAAACATAATCCTAAAGGGAATGAGTGTAGATAATTTGATCGCAAGAGAGAAGAAGTTTGCTCTCAAGAAAGAACGAGTTGAAGTAGGTACTATTGCGTTGGTAGCGCTTATTGCAACATCAAATTTGTTCAAAGCTTGGTGACAAAGCGCAACCTGATCCACACATTAGACACACCAGACTATAAGGCGCACGTTCCATTTATGAAAAATTAAAGAATTATAAGCGCGCCTTATGGTCTGAAAATACAGTACGTATTATCTGAAATATAAAAAAATTTTCTATTCAAAAATATAACATTTTTGATAACTTAGGCTGAGTTTTGATTGATAAAAAAGCTAGGCTTTATGATAAAACCAAATTTATTTTCAGTGCCAAACTAAACCAACCGGAATTTTAATGATAGGTCTCAGAAAATTACAAATTGTAGAATAGTATATCCTTTAAATATCGTATACCCCTCTCCTCACTTTGCATCAAGTTTTCAAGGAAATAATCTAAACTACGCACATTTTATTGATTTGAAAAGTAGGCTATTATAAATCAAAATTTGGTCTCCCCCAACAAAATGGGGATGGAAAGTAGCTTATGTTTCATCTTAGCAAGAAAATAACTTATTTAAACTGCATGTCATTTGAATCTTTAAAAACCATTCTTTTGAAAGATATGCAGTGTTAGGTGATATAGCCTAAGAGTTATTTTAAAACGATTGATATAAAGAGTAGGTGCAATAAGTCCCAATACCCTCTAAAACGCCGAAAATTTGGCTGCTGGTCTTCAAAAAATTGCAAATTGTAGAGAAAGTTACGTAGGTAATTTTCCTTGAAGCCATGTTCCTTTAACATCTAGCGGTCATTTCCAAAAGGAACATCTGTGCACAAGGTCTCTAATAGCTTTGAACTTGTTGTAACATTGTTTCCCCCAACAAAAAAGGTGTAAAGATGTGTTTGTTTTATTTTGAGTGACGAAATATTGGTCATCCAAATAGCGATGAAATTTTCTTTCCAAAAATATTATACTACATAGTTTGATTTAGTCTTTATTTGATTTTAATCCATGAAGTACAGTTCCAATACACGTCTTTTTGTACTGGACTAAAACATTTTCATATCAGCTTTGGTTTTGGGTCTCAGAGAAATGCAAAATGTAGAAAAACGGAATCATTTGCTATGTTTTGACTGTTTTTCCTCGAAAGCATGGTTCTTTAGCATTACAATAGATTCCGCTTAACCGGCTCACATCGGGATAGGCACCATTTGGCCCGATTTAGCGGCTGACCCGATTATCCGAAGTCTTGCAGTATCTGTGCCAGGGTTGTCCTTGGTACACCAGTTATCTCAGCTAGCTGGCGATAACTAATGTTTGGAGGTTGCTCTCTAATTTTTCTTAGGACAACAACCCTTTCAGCAATTGTTGATTCTTTTTGTGGCATCTCTGCTTGGGACTTCACAAAATTTGCAACAAAACACAACAATTACCATGTCCAAGGGCATGAAATGACAAAATAATTTGCTCCTATATTTTTCAATTGTTACATAATATAGTTGGCTTTGTAATATTGAGTTCTATTACATTACAAAGGCGGTTTTGCAATTAAACCAGTGTATGTCTGACTACAGTTGTGGCCCGATTAAGCGGAATAGTGGCCCGATTATGCAAATTTAACGTAGTGCATTATCTTTGATTGGACTCGTTCTTAACAATTTGGTCCAATTAAACGGCTGACCCGATTAACCGGTGGCCCAATTAAGCGGAATCTACTGTATATGTCAAAATTTTCATAAAAATTCATCAAAAAATGAAGTTTCTGAAAATTTTCAAAGTTAAAGTACGTTATTTTGAAGATAATTTACCCCCTGATGGGGTGGGGGTAAACTGCATAAATCATATTTTGAACAATTTTTTCTGGAGGTCAGCATCTTCTAAATCTCAAAAAAGCTTCCATTTCAGCAATGCTATATGATCATGTGATATCCAATGGCCCAAACGTATTGAGTGATTAAAGTAAGGTCATCAATAATTATATTTTGGGAAAGCGCAAAGCTGTGGCAGCCAAAGTATTGAGAACAGGGGCGACAAAACGGTAAATTGATGTACGTAGATTTTATTGCCTTTTGAAAATGAAGCGAGTTTTAATAAACCCCCTCAATTATTTAAAATGCGTATGCTTTTTTTGACGCTTTGTGTACATATATATCTAAGTTGGATCAATTACACAAATTCAGTTCAATTGCTCAAATTTTGCTTTTACATTACGATTGCATTCGGTTAAAAAAATTCAATCCCAACCACCCTGAAAAATCGGATTACAAATATTAATTGCATGTTATTTATCTACAAAATAGAGTTCCTACAAGTTATATCTGTAGCTATGGCAAAATTGCTTAATGGCCCATCCCTTATAGCCAATGTACTACCCGTGACGTAAGAAGATGAATTAGAAAGAAGGGACGTAGTTTATTTATTTATTTTTTTTTTAGATTAAAAGATTTTTGTTGTGTGTGCCTATTCTTCCTTAGTACAGGCTTGATCGCGTGAATCAGGAAACTGGGTCACATATTTCTGTGTGATTAAGGCAAATATGAATGAATCCTTTGGGATACTGGTAATTATAAGAAGAGAATTAAGGGCCAAACCTGACGCAGCAAACGACCCAACATTTCAAGAAAGTTTGTGTGTTATACGGAATTCGGTGACGTAGTAAAATTTTTATAGCAAACAGGTGAAATGGCACTAGCATAGCAACCAGGTGAGATGTTTTGATGGGAGATTTGTAAAATGTGCTTGCAATTTTGTAGAATTTTGAACCTATATTCTTCAACCCAGCACGACTTACAGGGGGATCTGTGCGTTTGTAGTGCTTCTGGTCAATAATTTATAGAGGAAATATGTATGCGTTCATTTTGATCTGTTGTAACTCCTTCGAAGCAGTTATGTCCCAAAATGAGCTGCTGTATTAGAATTAATCTGCCAATTGGCTTATACTGCGTGGATTTTGGGCTTTGCGAAACACTGCATAGACACTAACTATCGCCGTACTTCTTCCTTGGCTTCACGAAAAAGTTAGCACAATGAATTAGTCGTTACAGCAATTTTATACCGTACCATTGAACAACTATTCAACCATAATTTTGAATATGAAATAAAGTTGACAATTTGTCAAGTGATATTGTGTAAAGTTGTGTAGAAAAGTGTTGCGTTTATAATACAAAAAGGCAATCGGCAAAGCGAGAAATCCACTATCGTCATTAGTTTTTTTCTTCAAATCACACTAAGTTGTTTGTTGCCGGTACGTCATTGTGATGGTTGTAACATGTAGTTGCTATCAGCATTTAGATTCAGTTAGAAATTTGAAAATCATTGTGTTATCTGGAAGCTGGATGTACTTGCATTGAAGGTTCTGCCGACGACAATAAAATACTGAATTATTACTGAAATATAGAAAAAAGAATTAAATTACGGAAATTGCATAAATACGCTTTTAAAGGTTTTTAAATGGTATTGCTTTTTAAATTTTTATCAACTTCCGTAAATTTCCTCATTTATGCGATTTCCTTGCCTCTGGTTAATACCGGTAGTTTTCTGTATTTTCACAAGTTAGCAATTTGTTAAAATGAATTTCCGTGATTCAATAATTTTTTTTTCCGAAACGAAGCTCAATTGAGGGTCTTAAGTAATATAGGAGCTTTAAACTTGTCGAATATTGGTATCCTTAAACTTTGCAGACTTATCCAGCCGTGTTTCAACTCGCAGCAGTAAGCTAACAACAAACCCATAAGAGAATTCTCCAAATAAAGAAAATTTGTGTTAATGCTTTGCAGATATAACGCCAAGAGACGTCACTGGCGAAGAACGAAGTTGAAGTTGTAAATATCGTTTGTTTTTCATCTTCAACAATCAGCAGATACTGACGAAATATCAATCTTACTGCGAAGTCAAGTTATGTGGTTGTTAGTTGATGCTGGTGTGATGAAATAAAAGCTAATTCCTTCCTTAGCTTGGTTTGGAAAAAGCGCGCTGTTGGTAGATTTTGGTTTGAAGAACATTTGTGGCTTGGCTTACAGTACATGTAAGAAGGCCTCGCGAACAAGCGATCGTCCGCCCGCAGTTGCCCTATTTTATTCGCGTTGATGTTCAGACAGAATTCATTTTTAATGTCGAATTTCTTTAGAAAGTATAAAAGAAGAACTTACCACACGTAATATTACCGCTCTGGCAAAATAATTTCTAGGTGGCATGTGCCGGCAGAAATTGGCAACGGTTACGATGAACCGTCAATCTTAGCACTAGGTTATTACCATGATGGCTCTACCGTTTAGTTCTACTTCAAACGATCCTGGGGCAACGTCAGATGGGATGCCTTCACACATTGCAAAGAAACTAACCACGCGTGTGGCGTTGCTAAAGCGACTAGCAGGTTCAGATTAGGGGTTAATGTCAATACCTAGCTCACGGCTAACTAGGCTACTGCGTGACACTTAAGTGTAGAGCACGATTATTGGCGCACAGTCGTTTAATGCGCTAGTCTTGCATCAAACGATTTAGCTGTTCTGGTGGGTTTCGTTGCTTAACAGTTTCTTTTAGCCCGGCTTGATATATGTAAAGATTAAAATCTAAATGTCCACTTGTGGCCGCTGCACGGAAACTACTAAACACGACCGCTACTCTTGATATCCGTTGGGCAAACTTATAATAAAGTTCGTAGTTCTTGGAAATCTTGTTCAAACACCGTGTTTTCATTCGATGGGTTGGTCCTAAAACTTTTGGATTGCTTGACGGTCCAATGTATCCTCCATTCACGAGAAAACAGATTGTATCGATATCCTTTGAACGGGCTGTTCGCACTCGCTGTGGAATTGCCATTTCCAAGGTGCCCCCTGACTTATCTTTTCTTTCGTTGAATTTGCGGCTTGTTCGAAGCCACCAAGCAGAGGTCCTGAGCTGGGAGTTGAACCGAAATTGCATGGTCGTCGTTAAAACGAGTTCCTGCCCGGTGGACTACGCTGCCAATTGAGCCTGCTCAGTACGACTCGATCGTCTCAGAACTAGTGGTTGATGGTTACTGTATGGTAGGCATAAATAGGATCTTGCTTTCATCAATTTGCAAATGTGGCATGACTGAGCAAACCGCATAATCTTAACGAGTCCCACCTATCGGACATTAACTGGAATAAAAGGCTGGACGGTTTTGGATGAGATTGCAAGAAACTGGCTCAACAACATCAATGCCAGACATCGGAATTTCGTCTAAATTTAGATTCAGCTACAATGGTTCGGAAGATTTTTTTGTATAGTTAAGCCTAATCACTAACCTATTTTAACATATTAAACAAAAACGGTAAGTCTTACCTTACGTTTCTTTCAAACAATTACAACTTCAAAGATCGGTTTAGCCTCGTGTAATAGTTGCTCGTTTACCTGGATAAATTACATCACATTGGGTAAGCTGTTAAACACTGTGTCAGAGGCGTGGATAGAGGGATTGACGCTCTACAGACATTGGAAAAATGAGCAAAAAATATGTCGAAAAAGCAAAAAAGACACCTTGAAAAACATTCTCAAAAAAAGGTTGTTGTTGTTGATTACCCGGCCCCTTCCGAGGGATGGGCGCATGGCGGAAGACCATGGAGCCTCAGAAGCCGGGCAACTCCCCAGGGTCTGGACCAGAGGTCATAGAGAGACAGAGAGTCGCCAAAGAGTGAGCGGCGCAAAGAGTCCGTAGCTGGACAGTGCAGAATGAGATCAGAGGTGTCCTGGGAGGAGTGTCCGCAGGCGCTGCAGGAAGGATTCTCGATTCTGCCAATCATAGAGAGATAAGAACCTAAAAGAAGGCTGTGTCCGTTGCAGTGTAGACGAGAGAGAACACAGCGAGCATGACGAGGGAGCACAAGTTCCTCGGTGGAAATCGAGGGAACCTGTGTGTCAAAGAATTTAGATGAGACAGTACGCCTCCAGTCCGAGAAAAGAGAAGAGTAGATACGAGAGATAAGAGGAGAGAAACTACATGGGGTTGCAGAGGGTGCAAGTAGCGCTCCCCGTCTTGCCAGCTCATGAACCGCGTCGTTGCCCGGGAGAAACGAGTGTCCGGGGACCCATTGTAGTCTAATAGAACAGGAGAGAGAAGACAATTCCTGCCAGATCTGCCATAGAGTTTGATATAAAAGAAAAGGTGAAGGAGAGGACAGGGTGGCGAGGACAGAACGAAAGTCAGATAGGAGGAGAAGAGAAGAGAAATGGCAGACTTATTGGTGCTGCCGAGACCAGCAAAGAGCATGCAGAATGGCACAGACTTCAGCGGAAAAACTTGAACAAACTGGGCCTTCTGAAAAGGAAAGCACCAATCAACAGCCGCCTCAACGTTGTGGTGCAGTCCCCAACCCCGTTTGGGTTGGGTCGAAATGGCTGTTGGCTTTCCCGAGGATCCCAGTTACCCCGAGCACTCCCCTTCAAAAAAAAGGTCGTCACCTTTGTTTTGGAACAAAACTGCCTTCAGATCCACTTCCCACACACAAACAAAACAAAGAGTCAAGTCTTTGTCTATGCGCTGTGATATCATATTATAAGCAAAGAATTTTATTGAAAAGTCTTTGCTTATAATATTGCAATATTAAATTGGTCAATGGCAGTGTAAATCCAAACATCTCTGCCAACATCACAAAAATTCAATTTCAATTATAGTTGACCCCATTCAGGTAAAGTGCGTTTGAATTAAAAAGTCGCAAGAGTTGCGATCAGTCTGTTCAGGCTACACATACCCACTCTTGACGCCGCACGCACCAAGCCTATTCCTCTCTTATTGCCGAGTTACCGTAGCCTACGATTCACCGCAGCATGAGCAGCTGTCGTTCACAAACGCAACCAAGTTTCATGTGAACTTCGATTTTTTATATACATGCCACCTACTGATGGCACAAAATGACACAAATAACTTCGAAAAACATTATGCTAATCAATAAGCTGCAGAGAAAATAAAACAAATTCAGCAGAACAAAAAACGGTAGAACATGCACAAAAAGACATTTTTCAAAACAGAAGCCGAGTTCGCGGAGTTGATTGCATTGCAATTTTTTATAATTTACTGTCATAACGTTAAACTGTGGCGCATGGGCGTAGCCGAGAGAGAGGTGGGGAAAAGAACCACTGTCCCACCGAGTTACTTGAACCTGATGTCAGTATTTAAGGTAAACTAGCAAAAATTTTTCAACAAAAAAATTCATTCAAGTTCGGATGTCCATAATTGTCCCTCGCTTTGTTATCATCACAGAACGAAATTAGACTGATAAATATATCACCGGCCGGGTAATGTAGCGGTTTGAGCACCCCCTTTGCAGTGAGCAGACACCATTACATCATTACCGAGTCATATCAAAATCCGAGGCATATTTCACTCACCGAGTCATATCAAAAATCTAACAACGGTATTCAGAGTTTCCTGCTTGGCGCTTAGTAGGCTACCTGAAGGATAATGTTGAGAAAAATCGGCAAGTTCGCTTTTTGTGCCCTTGGCATTGGCATTTTACAGGATACCCCTAGTTTTATACGGAAGACAGGTGGTGGGGCCAAGCAAACAACCCGTCGTAGTGGTAGAGTCTGATGGAAGACATGCAAACAGAGCGAAAGCTCAGACGCATGAATAAAAACTAATGATGTTGGGAGAGAAGCAGTTTGATTTTGCAAGCTATACTACAAGCAATTTATTGCTAAAATCAACACTCCATGTATTATTTTGCAATGATTTCTATTAACTCATCACGTGGTTTTGAGTAAACAAAAAGAATTGAAGCAATGCAGTGTTGATTTTTTGCAATTATGATATACTTGCTGATATAAAATTGTTTAATATGTGTTTCAACATGCAACGTAGCATAGAAAATTTTCCCAAAATGAACAATTTAAACAAAAGTGGACTAGCAAATTATGATTTTGATAAAATTAATCTTCGAAACATTAAAAATCTCTAAAAAATTGGCCGTACCCAATGTTTTTCGGGCCATATGCTGCGGTTGCGTAATATAATAGTATAAGTGGGTGGTATCAAGCGGTAATAACTAGACAGCATCCAGTTTTTGTTGTCATAAAAAAGTTCATCACATTTCTTTTAGTTGGATAAGCCTATTTAAACATATATTGAGTTTTTCTGAAATATCAGTGGCTTTAAAAGAAAATTGAGGACCACTGTGATGGATTAATATGACATCAAGTAAAAACGCAAGTGAGAGGGCAGCGGTATACCAGCCAGGAAGCAGTGAAGAATTAAACAGTTTTTTTCGTCCAGTTGCTTTTAGGTATAAAAGGTTTGGTTTACAGTAATTCTACGCAAAAATGCAATATAGTCAAGCAATTGAGCAAACACGATGTATCAAAATAGGCTACCGGTAGATAGATTTAAGGCTCAAGATAATTCGCTAACACAAGTCTAAATTTCAAAACAAAGTTTTAGCATTTAAAGAAAAAAATAGTATAAATTTGATAAGCTTCCCCACTCAACCCAACCTTGTTCTTGATGATAAGCTTACAACACATTTTGATGATTACCTCTGGTGGATCCAGAAATTTTTTCCAGCACGATTTTACCTTATTTTGAACGTGTTTCGATAAAAGGTGTGTGTCCGAGTTTTAGGGTGCCTTTAAGGAATATGTGGAGGTAATACAAAATATTTGTTCGCTTAAATATCTGACCGGGAAAAGACCACACCTGCCCTGATTATGTCAATGTCAA
Organism: Trididemnum clinides; assembly: GCA_963675345.1. Classification (NCBI taxonomy): domain Eukaryota; kingdom Metazoa; phylum Chordata; class Ascidiacea; order Aplousobranchia; family Didemnidae; genus Trididemnum; species Trididemnum clinides. The sequence goes on from OY776300.1 coordinate 6,045,412, forward strand.
TTATCAAATTTGTAGTTTCAAAACAAAAACTGAAAAATGCTATAGACAAAACCTTAAATGGTTTCCAAAATAAAAGTCCTGCATTTAATTACTGAATTTTCACGTGTTGAAGTAGTGTTTCCCAAACTTTTTTGTCCGCAGGCTAAGTAAAAAAGCTAAACAAATTTCGCGGCACAACAGCCACATGAATCTATTCATATTGATCGCGAGCAGCATTATAGGTGATAGCAAGAAAGGTGATGACCTTTTTTTTCTGAAGATCAACACTTTTTCCGGCAACATAACGTGATCTCCGACGTTATTGACCATTACTTCATGGCAACATTTACTCAATTTTGGCTGATAAATATTAGATATTTTAAGTATAAATATTAAGTATTTTAAAAAAACCTGCGGTACTCCTTCAAATCTTCCACGGCACACAGTTTGAGAAACATTACTTTAAATCGTTATTTGTGAGATAGAGCTCTTTATCAACAAAACGGAAACGCGTTTCCAGTCCTAAAAAAGGAGAAAATATTGTTACGCTTCATTGCACATCCTCCCACGTTGGTTACAAGAATGAGTTGAAGTTTTTCATTTCTTGAAAGCACGCTCTCCACAAAGCGAAAAATATTTCGGCGTGAGCGGATACAGTGTATATGAAAAGCAATCATCAAGAACGTGGATTGAAATCAAAACTGCATTGTTACTCAAGGTCAACATGACTGCTAAGGCATAGCTTTGCAAAAAAAATCAATTTTTTGTATTAAGGAATACTGTTTTAGCTCTTGATTTAGCAGCGCAAAAGTAAAGATTTCAGCCTGCAACTACAGCCATGAGACACCGTATACAGATGAGAGTTGGATATTTACTTGGCGCAAAAAGAAGCAGTGGGCCTACACCGACAAGCTCTATATCAGTGGTTCAAACTAGGATACGTGAAGCAACTTTGAGGTGACAGCAAACGACACATGCTTTTACTTAAACCCTTGCATTATAATCGTCACAAATAGAGCTCAGATTTGCCATTTCATTAAATCGAACTTTTTTGTTTACCTTTTATAAGACAAACTGTTGATGAGTGAGATTAATTTATCGAACATAATAGAAAGAAATACAAAAATCTCCGAAGATTTTTTCTCTTCTCAGGGATTTAATTATGACTTTTTCTAAAAGAACAAAAATTAACAAAAACCAACATCTAAAAATAGATATTCATGTAAATTTGAAGATCATTTAGGCTGTAAATCTTATTGCATTATTAATATGTTCAATGCATTCATCTCACTTCTAGTGGTTCGGCTGCTCAAAAGTTGGAATTAAACAAGAGAATTTGAATTCCAGACAAGCTACCAAACGTGTTTGAACAGCGAGCGCAGCTGTGAAGGTGAGAAGCGCTGATCAATGGCAATTAATAACAGTAGAGATTTCGAACGATAATGGCAGGCAGACACAAAACAAAATATTGAGGTAGTTTAGAACTTGCATGCAAGATACCAATATTGTACATCATATGCATAGGTGGGGGAGAAGCACTGGGGCAACGTTCCCAAATTTTAATGTGTTCGATCAAGAAACGAAAACTGCTAACAGTTATAATGGCTGCAAAACATCGATCTCAAAAAAAAGGTTATTCAACAATTTGAGGTTCAATTTGATAAAATTGGGGGTCAGGAAGTATCAACCTTCAAAGGAAGAAAAAATGCCATTCAACAAATTTGAGAAACCCCAAGACCGAAAACTGTATTTTTTGCTCTCCCAACCCCTACTAAATTTGCTTCTACCTGCGCTGATGCTGTACATACAGATTACGAAATATTTGGCGGGATTTACATGTAGAATAAATTAAAAATTTTACAAGCATTTCCAAATTTGATATTTTTCTTTGGAAAGGAGTTCTTCTAAATTAGTTTTTCAATTTTCAAGTAATAAATAAATATCGATAAGAAGCCAGAAGGATTTGAGACGACTTCAGAAAAAGTCCAAGAAAATCATCAGTGGGCAGAACGACCACTTTTCCACATAACCGCAGGATCAATCTAGGCTAAAATACTAGAGGGCTAAGCCACTTTGCATTATGTGCTACTTTAAAATAGTATTTAGCATTATTAAGAAGAAACTTTATTAAAACCAGTACGAACAATATGAATGAACTGATCTACTTAATATTTTTGATACTGTTAAGTATAAACTAATTAATTTTTTTTGTGTGAGAAAAACGGATTTCAAAATGCAACGTGAGTTGATAATGGCAGATATTTCTAAAGGCAGTAGAGTAAAAGATGAGCGGAATGATCAAAGCAACAGACTGTCAATCAAAATTTCGAATAAACTTGAAACGCTCTCTATTTAGAAATTGATTTTAAAGTAGAAGAAACAAAGGTTGCAAAGCAGTGGGAACTAGTTCAACGCAAATTGAATGGTGTTGCGATCCTGCCATGTTTCTCTACAGATAATTCAGGAGGCAATGGTACCGCTGTAAAGTAGTTCCAAAGATGGTGCTGTTAATGCCCGTTTCCATTAGCGTGATGCTCGAGCGTCATCAGAATTTAGCTCTGTTTATTTTATTGTGACTTTTTGCTCTGCTTATTTTTGTTTGCTTGCAGAAATATATTAGCGCAAAAAGCAAACCCAGGCATTGATTGCTGTTGCCGATCACGCTAGTAAAACAATGCTTTACACAGCGTAGTTTATCAAGCAATTTCAATTGTTGATCACATTACCATTACTCCTTTGAACTCTGAGGGGAATTCCAGTTTCCATCTCACAATCCTGCCTATCCTTAAGCAATGTAAGCAAAAAATAGTCTTTGAGCTCTGAAAGGAACCTCAATATTCAAAACTTTAGGCATATCATCAGTTGCAGTATAAAATATATTTGTCATTCCTCCGTAATCTTTATATGAATTTGTTGACCTTGGAGAATTTTGTTCAAAAAATATCTGATTTTGTTTTTGATATTTTCGATATGCATTGCCGCATATCGTCATATTTATGTTGTGTTAGTGTCTTTTGTATGCATGACAAAACCTCGCCCTTTATTTGATCCTATATGCAGAATGTTCATTTTCAGTGATGAAAATATATGTTTATTGTTTTTATTATTAATTATTATTTTTATTACATAATCAGTATGATTATACGGAAGAAATGTAAGAATCTGTATGGCGAATAATTCTAATTTTAAAGTCTAGAGTGGTGACGGGAACTAGAATTCCCGACCCCTAAAATGACTTCAAAATTCATCTGATGCACTTCATGACAATAGATATGTTTATTGATGCCTTTTCCAGCAAAAATACTCAAAAATTCAAAAAATTTATTCTACTTTAGGCAAGTCAGGGTTGAAAGGGTTAATAACTAATTTTTGTTTCCTTTGCTTTGGAAAGTCGGTGCTGGTAACGAAATCAATGCGATTCAATATCATGTAACAGAGATTTCAATTCATTTTTTTCGTGACCTTAGAAGTTTGAAAGTTTGGCTCTAATCAATTTTACCACTAAGAAATTTTCAATCAGTTCAACATCACGTTAAAAAACCCAAACACTAAAAATATGAAAAAGCTTGTTGTAGCTGCATAAAAAAATTTTAAGTGAAAAAAGTTAATTCTTAAGTATTCTGAATCGGGCGAAGCCGACTGATTTGTTGTGCTACTAGCTCTTCACAGCACCAATTTGAGATCCACGGTTGGTTCAAAGTTCAGCATAGGTTGCAAAAAGATAACCCTTAAAACATGTGGCGTCTACTCTGCATCATTTTTCTTACACTTGGTTCGGCATCTGAAGGTATGACGACTAAAACTAAAGCAAAAGGAGTTATATGTTTGACGCTCAGAATATTGTGTTGCATGCAGCTTGATTGGGTAAAATTGTGATTGACTTTCGAGATTAAAATCTGGTTTCTACGTCTTTTTGATTCTAAAATACATTTTGGCGTTCTATGACCAAAAATAGTTTCCTATTGTTATTTTAGGTTGCTCAAAACCTTGTTTTATTTAAAACTATTATATAAATTAACATTTAAATTATAAATATCTACCACATCAAGCGGTCTTGTTTGGATATTTTGTCCCATTGCATTGTCATTACTGTATCAATTGATTTGCAATCAAATTTTTGATATCAACCGTGAAAAACTTGAAATCTGTTCAGGTTTCAAGTTAATTTTTGAATTCTTTTCCGTGGCAGAGAAGACTTTGATAGTCAGGGCGGTAGAATGATTTTAGATAGGCTCAAAGCAAATTACAGAGCAAGCACTATAAAAATTGAGTCGAAATGACATGTTTTTAATCTTAATGAGTTTTCATTTCTCCTGTTTTTTGTGCTTGTGAAGTTATTATGACAATTTACTGCCACAGTTTCTAGCTTCGAGCCAGCAAGGGCGTTCGATTTTCCCTGAGTCTTGAAAAGAATATGATAGGCTGAATGCCACCAAAGTATCACGTCATGAAGGTGATTTTTAAAATATAGCAAAGTTGAGGATGAATAGATTCTATTAAATAATTTTTTTTTCGTCACAGCCATTTAGGTCTGAATAATAGAACCTTAGTTTATTGCTGTGGTCGAAGTACCGTTCTAAAGTTTACAAGTCAACGGTTTAGTTCCTACGATATGATCGCACTGTTATTACTCTTGAGTAACTTGCATAACGATTATTTGTTGTGTTTGATTCATCCTTAAGAAAAAATAGTTTTACAGAAATAGTCATTGTTTCTTCAAATGGAACTTGAAAACTTGGAAGCAAGTCTGCTTAGCACCAGTGATTTGCTGTGCGTCAAGCTTGAGTCAAAACTGTGCGAATTCAGCATACAGAATGTGGTTTTGCAATTGTCATATGGCCTGGTCATGCGGAATCGTTGTTTGCTTCAAGCATCCGCTTTGGATTCAAACTGTGGCTTGCGCAGACAAAACCACATGTGTGGATGACTGCTGATTCGAAAACAACAAGTCAATGGGATGTCCCCTCAACTCTCAGTTCATCTTTGGCTTGGTGACTTGAATCATTCTCATCATTATATTGTAAAATTCTGGAGGATGAAGAGAAAAGCCAACGCGATGGCGTAGTGGTTAGAGCGTCCGCTTCGCAGTCGGTAGGCCTGGAGTTCATTCCCCTTGTGGAGTCATACCAAAAGACTTTAAAAAATGGTATCCACAGCATCCCTGCTTGGCGCTCGGGATTTAAGGGATAGTGTGGAGAGCAAGCCGGCAAGTTCGCTTGTTGTGTCCTTGGACAAGGCATTTAACGGGACGCCTCCAACTTTGTGTGGAAGACAGGTGGCCCAGACACCTCGGAAATAGCAACTCCCAAGCGAGTGCGGACATACCGTCCAAAACATAGCAATACAATTTGCTTTCTCGTGAATGAGAACAAATATGGTAAATAAAAAATAAATAAATAAAAAGAAAACTTCTGATTGCTTCTACTCTATACAACCAGAGTTCTAGTGCTACAGCGTTTTTTGTAACGTCATCGTCCAAGCATTAAAGACCTAAAAGTGAGCTAATAGTATAAGAATGTTTGGTTGAAATATATTTTCTCTGTGGTTGATAAATGAGATATTTCCTTTTAAAGTAAAATTATTTCGCATGAACAATCTGTTTTAAGATGATTGATTTTCTATTGTGGATCGTTGAACAGCCATTGGTCTTGTCTGGTGTATTTATCGACATCGCTTGATCAAAACAACGCTGTGTTTCGTGAGAAGCACATATGAAATGGATAGTGATCTATTGGTACTATAGCAGTTACAAAAAACAAACTATTACCCGGAAAACTTGTCAAAAAGGCTTGAGGATATTAAAAAAGGTCGTTTTTCATGTCATTTCAAAAGTTAAATAAACAGTTTTGATGCTGAAACTAGAACATCGTGAATGACTCATCAAAGCTAGACTATATAACTTGATCTTAGAAGAAACTGAATATGAAAGAGAAAAATATTTCGTTCGTAAATAAAGTATATAAAGATGAAAAAATGTCTTTTGCAACTAATATGTTTACAGCAATTTATAAAAATCGCCATTAGCTTGATACCTGATACTGTTTGAGTTTAATCGAAGAATTTAAACATCATTGAAAATGAGAACATGGCGAGGCTCACCCGAATGGTGAATAGTTTGGAAAATAACGATATAGAAGTAATATAAAATCATATATTTTCCCACGTGTTTGTTGTTTTGACGATTTTTAACCGACAGTATGGGTACAGTGTGCCATAGCCGATGCTGCCGACAATCAGTGAATCTGTCAGTCACACGATACGCCTCGCACGGTGGCTTAGATTTTGTAAGAGCAGGGACTGCATTGAAAGTAATCACCGCAAAACTATCAAACTTTTGAAAAAGTTTTTAAAAGTTATTTTGTAAAAGTGAAGTTTAAAGACGAGTTGCTAGAGTTAGTTATTGGCTATAGACCTATCTATTATCATAAGTAAATGGCCATTCTTGACCAATTGGTGTAGATGTAAGTGGGTCGAACCCTAGTCCCACCAATGCTTTTTACTTGTAAAGGGTTGTAAAATGTTTGAATCTGCAGCTACGCACCACCAGCGACAGGAAAACCCATTTTTCTCTTCTTGTAGTTCTTCACATCTGGAACGATTGGAAAGTGCTCGAAGCCGAACACTCTTGCCTTTTTTTACGATAAATTCATTCTTGGCGTAACCCCACTCCTAGCAATTGCACCTTTGTCTTCATACATTAACTCGGAAGTGCGTCGATGGTGTGAAATCACTTTCGAAAGGTCAGGGATGCTTGTGCCGTTACAAACCCTCTCTCGCACTCTCATAAATCGCGAGCACTACCACTCAGTAATCACTGCTCCAGAGAGAGAGAGAAAGAGAGAGAGATCTGATTAATAATTTTCTTGATACAGTCATATCACAACCGCAGTAACAGTTTGTATTTGCAGGTTGTTTATGTAAGTTGCAATCGGTAAATTGCAAGCAAGTTAATTTTTTTACTGCCATTGTTGCTTGTAATACTACTTTACAAAGTGCAGATATAAGACATGAAAGCTTTCATAAAAGTTATATCTATATTCATTGTATTTATATTTCATAGAGGTAAGTTATATATACTTGCAGAAAAACAAGAGTCGCGCGTACGAGCGTGCGCGCTTGTGTGTGTGTGAATGAGTGTAAATATGTGTGCGCAAGAATACAGCAGTTATATAACGTAATACCAGAAACAGCGAAGTTGGTTATTTTCGCCATAAGGTTTCACAAACTAAGCAAAAAACTTACGTTTTAAGTTACGGATCGCAATCGATTTGTTTTGGCAATGAGTGTGTGTCAGGTTAAATTCAGCAGTTCTATCGTCCCATTAATCTATTTAATCAAACGACAAAACTGAACATTTTTAGTTGTGCGTCTCGCACTCGAAATCAAACTTTAATTCATGGTTTGTCGCAGATTGACCTCCGACAAGCAAGCTCGAATTTAATTAGTAAGTTAATAGATGAATAAACTTTTGTTTAGGGTGCGGTCAAATTTGGTCCTGTAATGATGGATCACAAATTGAAGAGAGTTGGAAATGTGACGGTGACGTCGATTGTTTAGACGGATCGGATGAGTCACTGGACAATTGCCGTAATTACTTTATACAGTTGTTGAATCACCTAGCTTTTTATAGTTAGTCAGTATCACTTAATATTCTGCTTGTTCGTAGTGGAAAACAACTATCGTGTACACCCCCAAAAACAACTATCACAGTTTGATATCATAGATTTCAAAGTTTGCCAGTCAAACTTTTCCCCAAAACCTAAAATTCGAAATTTTGCTTTTTTTTCAAATCCCTTAAACTTGAATCAAATTTAACAAAAATGCTCTAGAAAGATAAAACTGTTCCTTTAAACACATTGACGGAGTCCTCCCGCCTAAAGCGATTCGTTCTACCTCGATGCTGCTTCCAAGTCTCAAACCTTTTTACATTTTCTCCCAGCTCGTCGTGAATGCATTTTGGGTGAATTTCAATGCATTTCCGGGGCCTGCATTCCATTTGGGCTCGTCTGCAACGGTGAAGCTAATTGCGTCATCAGTGGCGCTGATGATCATTCGGATGAAACCTTCAACTGCACGCTACTACAAGTATGACCACTACCGTGTATCTAGGGGAGAGGAAGAATTTCAAACCATGAAAATCAGATTTTTCACACTCTGATATTTTTGGCACTACAAGTTACAATTTTTTTCTTTTTTTTTTAAACAAAAAGTGTAAATATTTTAAGTGAGTGTATTTTAAAGTTTTAAGCATCCTTTTTTTAATTAACATTAAAAACGCATCTCCCCATTTTCTCACCATCCCTTCCCATATTGCAGTAAACGTCATAAGTTGAATTTTTCCACAGTTGATAACCGAATGCGTACTTTGTCAGATCATTGGCAATATCGATAGTAGGCCTATTAAACCTCATGATAAAACCAAAACTGTTGAGAAAACATTTAGCCGTAGTGGAGAATCAAAGCGGAAGGTATTCGCAAATCATCAAGGCCAGAAATTGCAAACTCGTTAGGGTTTTTGACGTAAGAAGACTGCGTTGATATCATAAATGAAGTGTGCAAAAGATGTCAATTTGAAATGTTATTTATTTTTGTAATGTTGGCATATTTGTAGCAGCAAATTTGTTACGGACACGTGTGATCATTTACAACAATTTATTTCTCGTTAAATAACGGTTGCATCATTACTGTAATATCAAGAATGGCCGAGTGTCTTTAAATTAGAATTATCGCAGCGCTCCTTTGTTTTGCTAGTTTTTTTGTCATAAAATTGATTTAAACTTAAGAATGATATTAAATTTTCCGTTTTTTCAAAAGAGCGTTTTCATTTTATCTTCAATCATTATTGCTTTCTGTAATACAGAGCATACATAATCTGATTAAAAGGATACAGCTGTAAGTCAGCTTTATTCGTAAGCTTCCTTTTGTAGATTTTGTGATCTTTTGTGCTTTCCTTTTGAAAATAAGCTTGCTTTTGAAAAATACGTTACTACCGTTACCATCGAAGTAGGAAACAGCTACCACGCTCCCCCCTCTTCTTCTTTAGATACCCTTATCAATTAAAATGTATCTTGCATTTTATTTTCTACTGTTTTTGCTTTTAATTAGCATATGACAAGGGCCTCAAAGCAACAGGCTTTCTCTTACAATATACATGTATGATTTAGAAAAATCCTGTTTTGTGTGACCCAGCAACAGAGCATCAATGCAATAACGGCCTTTGCATTCCATTATCTTGGACCTGCAATGGTATGGACGAATGTGGCGATGGATCTGACGAGAAAAATTGTAGCAAAAGATGTCCTAGAGGACATGTCAGGTAGACCTACGGCGTCGCGGGGCGGTGAAGCCTAATGAAGTCGTTTTTGTGGTGGCAGTGATCGAACGGTTATGAGTCCAAACCTAATCATGACTACGTTGTGGTGCCTTTGACAGTGAGATTCCTAAGCTTGGTTCGCCACTACCATTTGATCATTTTTCCCTAAAATGGTTCTCCCTCCTGCTTGGCCTTGTGCTTTTAAATTATAGTATCATTGCAAAAAACGCCTGACATTGTCTTGATTTCTTGTCATCGTAAAATACCGCATTCTATGAAGGCAGTGAAGTTGGTGATTGCCGCTTATCTCTTGCTAATTGCCTGACAGGTACTGGTACAGTATGATCATTAGCTTACCAGAAAACGTTTTCCTTTTTGCAGATGCAACAGCAGTCAGCTTTGCATTGATGACAGTTGGATCTGTGATGGAATAGAAGATTGCGGTGATGCGGAAGATGAAAAAAATTGCAAAACCGACGCCGGTAAGCAGCTGTACGATGAACAGTTGTTTGTGCTCGTCTTAAACATTTCAATTTGGTTTAGCTGCAATTTGAATGAGCTTAATTTATCCACGACCTGCTCAGCCGTCTGACGTAATCAGTTTTTGCTTTCCCTCTAAAATAGCACGTCAAGGTTGTGCAAACGTACGTTGGAGCTCAGCAAGTGTGCTTTGTAGTTAACTTTATATATTTGACCAGTAAGCGTCAACTGAGGCGAATTTACTGCACGGGGACTTTGTTTTCTATCAAATTAAAAAAACAAACAAATCATAACTTAGCGTATGCTTGCGAGAATATGTTGGCTGATCGCTTTTGGAAACTTTCATCCATGAAAGGGGAAGGTGAAGAAAATTGTCGTGAAATTTGTTAATTCAAAGTTCAATGGAAGTTATTTTAAGACTCAGCATTGTCAAGGAATGGGGCGCTTCAAATTTATTAATTATGTAATTTTGAAAATAGATTATAAACATTTTGGAGATTTCTGCAGTAAAAAATACTAAAGGCGAAAGCCAGAGGAACAAGATTAAGACAGAAATTAAATATTTAGAAGGATTTATTGTTTACCACTAGTCTCATAAAGCCTGTTTTGCGCGGGCATTTTTCTGCGGTTAATTTCTTGGTTGGTGTTTGAATAAGACCGTCGTTTTCTGACATGTATGCCCAGCTATCGTAACCTATGTGTACACCCCTCAAGCTTTCATTTTTACATTGGTAATTTTTTGTCAAACTCTGACTTGAACTTGAAAAATTGCTCTCGAATATGAAAAATTATTTTGAACTTGAACTCGATTAAAAATCCATCGAGTCTGCAGCTCTGCGTGGGACCCTTGTTCAAAAAAAATCTCTATCTTTAAATAGATGCATTTCGCGTGGTGCGAGACCCACATTGTGAAGTTAATCAGTTTCAATGCCGAGGGACCTGTATTGATGTCATTAAATCGTGCAACGGTAAAATCGATTGCCCCAACGGCGCAGACGAGGGCGCCCACTGCCGGTTGAATAACTGCCGTATAAGAAGTGAACCAGTCTCATGGAAAAGCTCAAAGCCCCTTTGTGATCATGGATGTCGCGCCACTCCGAATGGGCCAATGTGCTATTGCTTTCAAGGTTACAAGTAAGTTACAAACAACCTAATAACTATTTAGTCATTTCATAGACATTATTTGCTTGTTTTGATTAACATTTGACAGATTCTAAAGACAGAGTCGGTGATGCTAAACAAAAATGACTTTTGAAAACTTGTTTCATAGTTCTCAAATTTTGTTTTTTTTTCTTCAATAAACTAGAATTTCTTTTCATCACTTGATCGCTTGCTAGAATTTATCAAGAAAAAAATTTATCTTTTTTGTGCTACTTCCTTGGCACAGCAAAACAATAATCGCGAGTATCGAACTTGTGATCGTCAAAACTTATTCATCCCCAAATTGGCGCTCTAGTTCACTTAACTGCGTTACCAATGTTTTTTCCGGCGTCCGCTATACCGAGAAAATCAGGAACTATGAGATGCTATTAAGCAATTTTATTTTTTTCTCTAATTTAGACTAAAACAAGATGGACTGCGATGCAAAGTAGAAGGTAATTAATTGTAACTGCATGTCATTGTAATCGATACATGGTGAAAAAGATGAAAGATTTTTTGCGCACGATAATTACAGATGGCTGCCATGGAGGTAGCCAGTCAAAAATTTCAAAAAAAGGGGAATTCAAATAGTTTTTATCTTGCATAACTTTTAGTAATAACGGTATTTTTAAAAATTCCACAAAATTTTTGAAACAATCAGGAATATTAAAGAACCGTAAAGTTATTTGCTAATGTCATGCGATGACCTTTTTAGATTTTTGGAAAGCATTTTGATATAGGTCAAAAAAATAAGCCTCGATAACTCTTAGAAAGAAATAGGTGCCCTTTTTCACCTCCAAACCTCTTCACTACACTTTTGATGACTGCAGTTCTGTGCTACAAAGATCGGGTAGCTTTTTGTTGAAGCAGGGACGCAGCAATATGAGTGTAAGAGGGCTGAACCTTAGGCCATGCCGCTTTGCCTCAAAAAGAGTGAAAATATTTTCTATTAAGCTTGCCCCTAAAAAGATGATTGTAGTCTGGTTTGCGCTTTTTTGCAAAAATCCTGTTTGTTTTTGAGCTTGAGCTACTTTTCCGTAATTTACTGAGCTACGGTCGCTAAAATAACAACGATTAAATCTTTTTTCCAGATGGAATCGTTCCTAAACTTTTGTTTGCCGTTCGCAATCAAATTCAATCTTTAACGCTTCAACCAAGTTTTCCCACAGAAGCAATTTTATACGAAGATCATAGAGACGTAGATTCAAAGTAAAAAGCTTTGTGCTGTTTAATTGCTATCTAGTGGAATTGAGAACCCAGCCATCTTAATCTCATGAATCGTTCAGCCCGGGTTCAAATACATCACCTTGACCGGATATTTATGTGAAACAGAAAATATGTGCTTTGAAGGGATTATTTCTAGAGTAAAATAAAAAATGTGGAAACGCCACTGGCAAATCAAATATGCTTTTCAATAAAACTTAATCATAAATATTTGTGGAGTGTTTTTGAAAAGGGAAATAGTTCTCGCACTCCAGATTGGAATTAAAAGTATTTTTGCAACGACCTTCAATTTGCTACGCTTGTAGGCCTGCTTAATTCAAATACGTGCCTGAATACAGCAGAGGTTCCCAAACTGGGGTCCGTGACGACCTCACAGGGGTCCGTGGCTTTGTCCCGATAAGTCAATCAATCAACCGTTGCCTCGGTTAGCAAAATGTCCCGGAAAGTCACTTCAGTGAAATTATGAAAAGTAACTCTAGCCTGACGATGAATCGGACCGCGAGTGATGCAATCGCGGCAGTAATACAAGTGCTAATCTTTTTTTTAGAGGACAGCTTCATTTTCTTTTGTGTACGTGTTTTAATTACTATTATTGGAAATGAGTCGGTGACAAAAGTACTGTCACATATGATTGGGGTCCGCAAAAAAACAGATTCGCAAAAAGGGGTCCGCAAAGCAAAAAGTTTGGGAATCTCTGGAATACGGGATGTAGTAATCACTAATCAGATGAATATTTTGGAAAAGGCAATTGTTTAGGACCAACCAAACAAAACAGATTTATATACAGTACGTTTTTCGTGAAGACTTTCACAAGATTTCTGGATAAGAGCCAGAGGTATCAACCACATTTTAAGAGTAAATTTGAAATGACTTTTTGAAGTTACTCAAAAATTTGATCAAAAAGCGTTGGAGTTTGTTATATTTTGAAGGCTTTGATTGATATTTGGGAGAGTATCAGTTGCCTTTATTTGGTCCTCGACAACATCTTTGAATTTACGTGCCATAAATCATTTTATGTCCCTATGATCGGGACATTGAGGCCAGCCAGGTCTCGGCAACAACTTATTTTGAGATAAAAACGACAACTTGTTTGTATGAGTTTACTTAGATTTTTGACCAAGACGGATATCTCTAGGAAAACAAATGATCCGAAGGCCAAAAATTGTTTTGCGATTTAAATGAAGATGAAGAATTTTCAAAAACCTTGGTCCTTTAAAACGTATTTGACCCCTGTCCGAAAGTACCCTATTGAATATGAACCCTCTTCTCAACGCCTTTGAATTAGGATAAATCATTTAAGTTGAAAACAATAACTATGATGTGAAATTTGATTTTCTTTCAGAATATCGTCCTTTGTTTTTGAAGCAAAAACAAACACAGTGATCTGGATTGAAAAGAAATCCAACAACTTACAAATGATAGATGCAACACTACATCAATCAAATATTGTGCAAAGTAAATATTACCGCCACATGATATTCTTCAAATATTCTGAATTAAACTTCTAACCTCGTTGATTCGGAAAGAATTCATTCGTCAAGAAAATTTTTTTGAAATATATCGTGTCTACATTTTGTTGTCATTCATTTGCTTTATCTTCCAGTGTTTACCTGTGTTTCATTTATGAATTAAGACTTATTTGTTTTGTTGGCTGAGAATAGGTGATGAAAATTTTGTTATTTGAATGTGTTTTTGTCTCAACCAATCATTTTACAAAATCCGTTTTTCAGTTGAAGGAGTAGCAGAACTTTCACTAGATTGGCTGACCAGAAATCTTTATTTTATTTCCACCACGAATCAAAGTGAAAGTGAAATTGGGTTAATCAATCTGAATAAGCATAATCGCAACGGAAAGAAAGACTTAATTTATCTTGATTTGAATGTCGAACAAGCAACTACTATTGCAGTTCATTCAGAAAAGAGGTAGGGTTCGTATTAAAGTTAGACTACTCTTAATAGAAGCTGCAGATTTAACAAATGAGCTGCAAATTAAACGAATATTATTTATATATTTTTCAAAATCTCGTTGCACATCAAGATTATTGCTTCTTATCTGAGGTTTACGTGCGAAAGCTTAAATTAGCACACATGGTACGCATATTTTGATTGACTTGCCTGTGGTCCGCCTCAAAATCTAGCTACATAAGCAAGCCTAAATCTCTGTTGCTCTGAGGACATTTTAACTGGGCCTTGTCAAGTCGCTTTCAACAATATAGATGAGAGATGCAAACTTTGATTCATCTCAGGGTCCTTTTTTGTTCTCGTTGTCCCTTTTACACTTAACTCTTTTTCAACATCAGTGTTTGGTAATCTCCATTATTTCAGAAAAATGATTTTGATCGACCTGGGAAAAGATCAGGCGTCATCACGTCTGTTACTTGCAAATATGGATGGAAGAAACTTGACAGTGCTCGCCGCGCGACCTCGCATGATTAGCGTCGCGGTTGACTGCGTCACTGATATAATATATTGGAGTGAGGCTGATGAACAGGAGGCGAAGATACTTATGATGAAAATGGATGGATCAGCGAAAAGGGTAGGGCAATAGTTATTTTGTTTAATAATTAAGTAATGCCCCCTTAAATCTGATTTTATAAAATGTTCTGTAATAATTTGCTGACTGGAGTTATCCGATGAGGAACTTTGAGAAACATTTGGTGAGTTCTAAGACACTAAAATGACAAAATACGAATCATTTTCACAACGTCATGTATAGCACAAGCCTACTTATAAGGTCTATTCTAGTAGTTTAAATTTCCATTTCTCGAGCGACTTGCTCAAAGAGGAGGCAACGAAGGGACCAAGCGTACGGTAAATAAAACAGTGGCTTGTCCTGGAACAAATTTTGAGAATGTGAAAAAATGAAGTATTTGTTGATTGAATTTTTTCTTGAAAACCAAATCTTATAACAAGGCTATTTTCCTATCTTTAGCTAAAAACAAAGATTAAGACCTCAGCTCTTTTTCGCCCAAAATGCTTTCCAACCTTCATTCTTTGACTGGATTCAAAAATTTGAGAGGGCCATGGTCCACGTGACCCCATAGTTACGCCTGTGTCATCAAATGCAGCAGCACGCTTCATGCGATAAAAAGACACTCAAGAAATATTGTGCGCTATTTACATTACATATAAATGGGTTGATCAGTAAGCGTTTTATTGTTGAGTTAGAAAATGTATAAGATAAGGTTGTGGGGTGCATTCTCCTAAGACTGTTCTTCGCGAGACGTTGCGATGAGGAAAAGAGGTCATAATTGTTCATAAGCGTAGTCACAGAAGGTGAAGGGACCCACACAGGGCCGGCCTTAGAAGTTGCGGGGCCCAATTAGTTGGATGCTTGCGGGGCCCCTCTATACTATTTATTATTGTGCATAAAGAAGAAAAGAATTGCAAGTGCAAAGTGGCCATTCTCAACCTTTCTAATATTTTTTTTATATATTCTTCAGAAATTTTCTATATCCTAAAAATTTCTCTTAGCTTTCTTCGCCTTGGCTATGGCTCGTTTCTTGCTGCCACTAAGATATTTCCTGCCGATATCTCTCGGTCTTTTGCTCATATTTAAGAGGGGTTTCTTTTAAACTTTTGTACTAAGAAAACTAGCAGTGCAAAACATACACGTAAACTGATACCATAGACAGAATACTTAAATTTATGACACTCACTGGCACCCAAAGCACGGTGTATATACGACGTAATAAATACGTTGCTGGCGAGGACGTACCACGTTTTGCTTTGATATTTTGGCGGGAAAGATACGTTATTAATTAATCTGGTTACTACTGGTTTGACTGCTGGGCGCTGACTGGCTGAGTGCACACATGTGATTGCATCAGCAAGATCACGCCTCGGGCCGGCCGCCAGAGGATCGAGATCACCGAGATTGTCGCCTTTTGAAAAAAAAATGCGGGGCCCCTCTCAGCGCGGGGCCCGATTTGGAGCAATCGGTCAAATCGGCCTAAGGCCGCCCCTGGACCCACATTCCCCAAAGAATGACAAAAGCTCGTACACTGGAAAGGTGTGGGCATTTTTTCATTCAGGGGTTAACTGAAAAATGAGAAAAGAGCTTTTTTTAAAAATAACGCTGTGCAACAAATTTTCAACTTTGAAAAAATTCAAGCATTAGCAGGTGCGTTCTTTGCAAATTCAGGGGCGCTGATTCCGAATATGGGCTTGATTTTTTATGTGCATGAAGAATTTTATGAAACAAATGTTTCTAATTTTGCCAAGACTATGCTAGAAAATCCATTGAAATGAATTTGACATGCATGGCTAATCAACTCAATTCAAAGCCGAAGTAATGAAATCACTCGGTTATCCGTGAAAAGCTGCATGTACAGCAATAAAGGAAATATTTAGTGGTTTCCACAGAAAACTACAGATGCAATACATTTAAAGATACCCAGGTACCAATTGCAAGTGCACTAAACGATGAAGGGCTGACTATGGACACAATACGCTACTTCTAGGACAAGCAAGTATAACTGTCAAAATACTGTCTTATACACTGTAATTTGCAACTACTCCTTGCTCTAAACGTCTTTGTCGCTTATGATCCAACTCAGAATAGTCTCGCTGAAGTGACCGACAATAGTTAGCTAGCATTTTCACAGATCACTTTCCTTTGTACCTTTTCTCAACGACAGCAATGTCTTGATGGAACTCTCACCATGCTCATCGGAAAGATTTAAATTTCCATGGAAGAAATTCAAATGAGAAGCTAAAAAGTGCACTCTCAATGACATTTTAAACCCTAATACTTCATAGCTGCGCAATAAGTTGCCCACAACTTCATCATAATTTTTAGTTCGATGTAAACCTAAGAACCTTTGTCATATTTCTTTAAAATAGTTCCATGCAACCCGTTCATCTTCCCTCAACATTTTATCAAACTCATCATTGAGGAAAAGCTTTTGTATTTGCGGTCCTACGAATGCACCTTCTTTAATTTAGCATTTGACAAATTTGGAAAAGTTGTTTGCAAGAATTTAAAAACTGGGGAGTTTTATTTAAAGCTTTCACAAATTGTTTGAAAAGCCTTAGGTTAATATGCAAAGGGGGAAGAATTGTTCTTTACCATGGAACCAAAGGTCAAGCAGAAACATTATGCTGGGCAGACTCGATATCTTTTCGCAAGGGCCAGCTTTTCTTCTTGTAATGTTTACTATGTGCTCTTGAATTCCACAAGCACGAGAAACAGCAGTACTTTGTGTAGGCCAGTTGAAGCCTTGTCAGTACAGCAACTAATTTCTAATCAGCCCAAACCAACAATTTACTTCTGTTATGATTTATTTGGTCCAGTATATGCGGCAAAGAAATATAATTTAAGCAAACAACAGACAGTAGCACTGTTTCGATCTATCAGGTCAATTCAGTGCAGTTGGTGACCGACAAGAAGCTAGAGGCTTAATTTTCTTTTAGGGTTGTAGAGTATGCCACTGGCATGGATCGTAAAATGTTTCCATTATGCAGAAGTACAGCTTTCATACTTTCCTTTGAACTGTTTACAAAGAGTATTCAATCATTAAAGTTATAGCTTTATCCAAGACTTTCAAACTGTCCAGGAATGTTGTTGCAGTAACACAACTCACCATCAGCAGAAAAAATATTTGATAAATTCTTGGATCTCTGTAGGTAGAATAGAATAGCAGATGGTAGATTTGGGTATGGAATGCTCTTTTTAGATTTCAGGTTGTACCCTTCTGTTTTGGTGAGGCAGAAATAACAATTTGTAATGTGATTTTTCTGCTCTCTCCATACCACCGGCACAGCAAATCCCAGAGGCGTGTTTTTTTCCAGCAAACCATCTACTAAGCTTGTAGCTACAGTTTAAGCAACAAAAGTGTGGAGCACCATCTATATCTTGGTCACCAACAGCACATCTAAAGTATGCTTAATACAAGCGCTTAATTTTATAGCTCAAATTTCTTCTGTATTTTCTAAAAGTTACCTCAACATAGATATAGAAAAAAAGCATCACGCTTGTTTTTGCATATACGTCTTTGTTTACTCATTGTCTTTATTGAAGTAGAATTTATACAGTTATTCCTGCAAAAAATGTGATTATTAGCTTTAACCCTTTCACTACCATTGGGACAATACGTCCCAAAAATTTTTTTGAAGTTACCATTGGGATAAAAACTGATTTAAATTTAATGGTTTAGTATCCCAGCGGTATAACTAGGCACTATAAATTTCGTTTTAGACGTTATAAGAAATAAAATCAACTTTTTTTTATTTGTCTGTCTGTTTTGCAAGGGACTAAGATGAAATAAACCCAATTTCTCAAAAAAAAAAACTTTTGGTAGTGAAAGGGTTAAAAGCAATGCCATAAAACATTGAATATCAACCAAAACAATCATTTAGGCACAAAAACATAAGAAAAAAGCAAAACAATGAAAATGCAATGCTTCCAACGCTACAACGAAGTATCCGCGATAAGGCAAATATGTAATCTTTGCAAAACATCAAAACTGAAATTACAAAAAATTGGAGGGTGATGGGAAAAAACGGAAATCATATTCTTGCTCACCACATCGGAAATATCCTGACTACTTTGAATTTTTTTCGTGTTGCACAGTGTGATTAAGATCCTGTTTTTGATTTTGTGTCACCGGTAAAAGAGCTTGCTAAAACTTTCCTGTGAAAGTTTCTCCCTACCCCCGTTATTTTGTTCCTGGCTCCACCCTTATACATGTACAGTGTATGCTTGATTAAAAATAATTTCTGTTGCACTTTCAGACGTTGATTTCTTCAAGTGATCACGATTTTATCATTTCAAATCCTATTGCGATGACGGTATTTGAAGATAAGCTGTATTTCGGTGACAATGAAACAAGAGAGATTTGGTCTCTAGATTCGTTGAGTGGAAAACCAAGCAAATTCACTTCTTCTCACCCGGTGCCATTGTACAAAAATACAAATTTGGGTCAACTTCACTCAATTCGTATTTATCACCCAATAATGCAACAAAGAAAGCAGGGTATGTACGTAGCTAACGCTTAATTTTGTGTATGGGTAGTCGGTGACGTCACAAGAGATCAAAACATCTGGTAAGTCTTAAAAAGTGTCACTTCAAAATTTTCCAAATTTAGGCGTTTTCTTTAAAGAAAGTGTTCACCCCTAAAATGGTCACCCGGGGTGAACGGCTTCCCCCTCATGATGCCATGGTAAGCATAGTTGCTTTTTGAAGCGATAGGGATCTGAGTAACGTTCTGAGTAGACTGTTGAGATTTTTTGCTATAAACACCAAATGCCAAATGTTGATCAGGCTTCTTAAAGACAAAGTGAATTCAGTCTAGCCCATTGATTTTGTTTTACTGTCCATACCAAGTCTTGAGCTTTTACGCAAGACTTAATTTCAGATTCTCTTGAATATTCACCAAAATATAAGATCAATGATGAGTTCTATTGTTTTCATTAATTGAAATTTACCTACTACTATGTAGAGTCATGCTGCGACATGGATATTCTGCAAAGAAAAGTCGAGTTTCTTCCAAAAAATCTCAAACTATGGTAATGGGAACTACTTTCAACAATGACACCAAGAGTTATCTATTAGGTGTTTTTTCAATTGAAATATAACTTTCAAAAAACCGGTATCGATGTTTTTAGTTCACCATGCCTGCGATTTTGCCCGTTGCAGTCACGCGTGCGTTCTTCTGCCAACTGGAAACAGTCAATGTCTTTGCCCCAAAGCGATGTTCTTAATAACGAAAAGACGTTGTGCAGGTAGGTATGATGTTAATTGAAAATTTGTGATTGTTTTGATTCTGGTTGCAATTTGGGTTTTTGCAAGCATAAAAGCGCATATCTTCTTTCTTTTGTATTATCACGTACCATAGTGAAATTATTTTCAAGGAAGCATTAAAGAAAGAAATAATCCAGAGCTTATTGATGGAAAGTAAAAGCAGAAAAGAAACTTTGTAACCTAGTGAATCGATAGACGTCCATATTGTAGCTAGAAATTTGATTATTCATGCCTGACTAAGCTACATCGACAAGTAGCCTGCTTGGCCCCATGCTCTTTGCACCACCCGAATGCCGTGTAACGAGGAAGAAACCCAGTTAACTGCTTTTTTAAAAAGCGCAACAACCAAACTTGCTTGCTCTTCCTTTCGCGCTGAATGCCAAGCAAAGAAGCTGTAGGATATCAATTTGCACAAAAATATATATCACTGTTTGTTTTTGCAGCCATCAACCATAGAAATAACGATGGTGAACCAAGTAATAATCGATCACTCAATTTTGAGACAATTGCAAAAACAACTGAAACTACCGAAAGCACCAATTCCAATTCCCTTTCATCGAAGCAAACTGGAAGTTTTACTCCATCGACCAACTGGTCACAAACCCTTAATACTACAGCTCCATTACCAAGCTTGCCGCTGAAAACAATTGAAGCTTCAACTGCAAATCCAGCTTTAAAATACCTTGTGGCAACCAGCATGTCCTTGCATACCTCATCAACAAGCCCCCCATATTCTATAAAGAAAACCTGGAAAGTTGTAATTGTCGTATTGACACTGGCAGCTTTGGCTTTACTCTGCGGATTCTTTTTGTGGAAATGCTTTAGGTTAGAACGCATTCAAATAGTTAGTATAGGCCAACTAGGCCTAAGTCACAATTTATTGGTGGTAATTTTGCTTCACTTCAGGCGCTTCGACGTCTGAGAAATTACAGAAAATAATCAAAAGTTGAATTCCACTAAGGATAATATCACAACCGGGTGTGAGCCACCATGTTTGCTGTATCAATATGACATGCAGTATTTAGGCTAAATGTTGCAGCAAAACATTAATTTAAAAAGCCACTTGTTCAAAGAGTATGCTTAAGAGTTCTTATAATTTAAAAATGAGTTGGCGAGTAGCTCAAATTAGTTTTTCAAACAATAAATTTTTTAGAAAACCAAAGAAGTACCTTGCTTTTGTTCGAGGCTGTAGCAAGAAGTCTGTTTATAGATTTCCCTCCAAAGTCGGTGTTTTCCTTGATAAAGACCATAGTCCAATATATTATGCTGGAGGTATTTATAGCTTAAAAAACAAGAGCGTTTTGCTTTGTTATTGATAATGCTGTATATTTTTTTAATTTCACGTTGCGTAAATGATGAATTTTGATACTGAAATAATTGTTGTTGCAATCATAAGCGAAAAAGTGGGGATATCTCGGGGCTGAATCCCCTCATATGTTTTGTTAGCCTCTCCAGAATATAGTAAATCCCCCGTAGATATGTTTGAAATGTGCCAAAAACCTGAGAAAGAGTTGCGAAGAGGCAGAAAATTCACTAAGAAAAACTTAATCTCCAAAAAAAAGAAAGATCTTCAATTGTCTTTAGCATTTTCCCCTCTCATACAAAACAAAGTGTAACACTTATGGTTGGAATCCGATTGTAGCCTACCTATAATTACTAATAGTTGTAATCAAACTGTAGTTTCAACATTCCGTTTGCAGTGTCAGCATGGTCACTAAATAGCAACTATTTCTGGATTTAATTTTATGCCTGACTGATGTTATTGTAATGAAATACGATTCTCTCACTAATAGACAACACAGTTCGCAGTAGCGCTGTTAAGCAAATAAGATTTGCTTTCAAACGCTTTGGCTATTGTTTTCTCAAGTAAAAAGGTCACTTTCCTGTTTCTAAAGGTTTATCTCATTCAGAATTCAATTCTACTATGATCAATCCTTTTTGCAAACAGCATTTTTTAATGCACCACTTCGTTCTTATCAACCCCATTTTTCACAGATGAGTTGGAAGAACACCATTCGGGTATCAGTAACACAAATATCCCGGATGAGAGAGTGAGCTTACAGCTGCCAGAAGACGAAGTAAGATCATTAATTTGGTTTTGCTTATGCTAAGGTGAAACAGTAAATTTTGCTCAAAAATGATCACCAACATCATACCGTACCATACGGCAATCTATTACATCATGTCAATAACTCGTAACCGGTAACTAGCAACGAGCAACTTCTATGTTTTGCTTATAAAGTATTTGCGCAGCACCACAACGGTTTTCATTCAGCAGTAGTTCTACTTTTCCACCAAGTTTTGCAGAACAAAAGTTTACCTGCAGTGAAGAGCAAGAAGTTGATTGCTTGCTGTCATGTGATGCAACAAGAGATGGTGTCATTCCAAAATTTCAATATTGTAAGCTTTCCGCTACTAATTAGAGGCCACTCACAAAAGGAGCTTCTAATCACCCTCTAATCTAAATCATTTTTAAAGACAAATCACTCAAGTACTGCCTACTAAGTTGATGCTACCCTGGGAGTACTTCTCTCTCTCTCAACAACGTCACTCCTCAAACGTGCATTTAGAACAGATGTCAATCAGTAAAATGTGGTGTTTTATTTGATAAAGTCAAAGCACCAAGTAGTCACAAGAATGTCTTTCCTTTGTTTGTTTGTTTGTTTGTTTTACCTCTCCTCTTCCTCGGGATGGAGGTACGGCATGAATTCATGCCGTCAACCTAATTGAAATTAGGCTAGGGGAAAGATGGCAGTCCATTTCGAACCAGTCTTGAGTGACTGGTA
Source organism: Trididemnum clinides (assembly GCA_963675345.1). Lineage (NCBI taxonomy): Eukaryota > Metazoa > Chordata > Ascidiacea > Aplousobranchia > Didemnidae > Trididemnum > Trididemnum clinides. The sequence continues at coordinate 6,068,078 of OY776300.1, forward strand.
GCCCCACCACCAACAAGGTGGACTGCCACTGGTGGGTACCCAAGAGTCGTCTGACATGCTGGGTTAGCAACTTCACAATTGTAATCCGGTGAAGTACGGGAGGGCCACCTGTCTACCACATAAAGGTGGAGGCGTCCCGTTAAGTGCCTTGCCCAAGGACACAACAAGCAAGCTTGCCGGCTTGTTCTCCACACTATCCCTTTTATATGCTGAGCGCCAAGCAGGGAAGCTGTGAATACCATTTTTTAAAGTCTTTTGGTATGACTCGACTAAGGGAATGAACCCCAGGTCTACCGACTACGAGGCGGACGCTCTAACCACTACACCATCGCGCCGGTTAATGTCTTTCCTCGTTATAGTGACTACTGATAAAAGTACCTATACAGTCAGTTTTTTTGCTTTTTATTAAAATTTTTTTATATTATTCATGTGCTGTTTTAGGACAGCGGGGTGTATCGCTCAAGCAGTTCTTTGTCAGCAGAAAGCTCTCCTGGTTGTTATAGCTACACCATTCTGAAGGAATCAACAGATGTACAATCACAAGATCACAACTCACAGGTTTCTAACTTTAAGTTTACAGTGTAATGGGGAAACAAACCAGAAGATTCATTGCTGCTTCTTGAACAGCATTTTACATGTAGCTGCACAGCATAAAAACAACGTTCAATATATTAGCCAGTATTTCACAACTTTTTTCTATGACTCAAAATTGCTTGAAGACAAAATTGCAGTGATGGCTGCCACCTAGGTATTTAAATGTATTGAGGTAAAAGCAATTGTTAGGCCTTTCTCAACCTAAAAGATATTTTTTGGAGGTGAACTTTTTTACAGCGATTGTTCTTCTTTTTCTCATCTTTAAGACCTTTTTTTTTAGATCAAAGATTAATTCATGATACCTACTACTGATGTCAACCGCGCCAAGTACGCTGTTGCATGCACCCGCGTGGTGCCGCGCACTGCTTTGCTTAATGTTGCCGCGTGCCGCCCGGCATAACGTCATATATCTGCAGAAAAAAATTCGGAGGCTGAGTTTACTGAAAATTGATTGCGGAATCAAATTTTTACCATTTTTGTGACTTCAAAATCCGAATGTCCGACCAAATAGCTCTGCAGCTAGTTTTGTTTCCACTGGTCTCATCACTGTCTGCTAATCTGTTCAGCTGCAAATAAAAATTGCGAATTCCCTAGAAAATTGAGTGAGCTTACTAAATGAAAAGGCTTCTTTAGTTAGAACAGAAAACCTAGTTGTTGATCCTAAACCCCATTCTTTGGGTGGTTGTGTGAGCTGAGATAGCGTGGTTGCTGCCAGGACTTGGCTGCTAAAGCAATTCAATATTTGTGTTTTGAATTTCCAAATGAATTGGCTTACGGTCAAGCAGGTGACTTTTGTTGATCACATCAATATTTAAATTGATAAGCCAGAGATTTCCAAAGCTAATTTTAAAGCTGAATTTTAAACTTTTTGTTTATCTAAGCTAATATTAATATTAAGCATACTCACCTTACTGTGCATATCAGGTTACTTTAAAGAGTGCTCGGGTGGTTAAGTTATCAATCGATCAATCATTAATTTTTGTTTTGCCCAAATACGCATAAAAAGTTATGATGAAAATAAAACTGATGTCAACATGTGAGACAATTGGAGCAACTTTGCTTAATTATTCGAGGCAGTTATACAAGCTATGAACGGCTGAGAAAATGTCAAGGTATTCTCTCGGCAGCTGGGCCAACTCCTCCAATTCTCAAATTTTCAATTCTAAAGTATCAGGATCTGCTATATCGAGTACAGTTAAAACCGGTTGGTGAAATTTACTTTAAAATCTAGGTGAAGCTTATGGTTGGGAACTTAGGATTGGGCTCAATAAAGAAAAACTGCATGTGTGATAATTTTGACCGAACACAATTATGACAAATATTTTATAGTTGGAACTTAAAAGATGAACTGGCGGAACTCTCGACCGCCAATACCATACTGTGCATATTATGAATAAAAATGATCCATTTTCTGAAAAGCTATACTATAGCTGAAATACAGTGGCCGCGCCGTGTGGTGGAGTACAACCAGAGGCTAAAGTTTTGCGGACGCAATGCTGTGCAGCGTGGCATATAAAAAATGCATGCGGGAAGCTGACACAAAATTTTGTGTCTGCGACATCACAAATACCAACTTTTGTAAGGGCAAAACATATTCGCAAATCATGGTTTGAGAAAAGCTGTAGTAAGCTATTGGTCGACAGCCCAACAATGGTGCTTCAAGTAAAACAGAATTTTCAACTATCCGATTGAAATTCTTTGTTTTTGCAGACCTTGGATCTCACCTCACGTAACTGAAAAATTTCATGCCAGCTCCGCTTTGAAAAATTGGAAAGCTGTGAGATAATTCCTGCTTTCCAAATTTAAAATATTTTGATGTTGTTATTTATTTAATATGATGTGATTGCTAGAAAATAATGTAGGAGCCTATTTTTGAAATATTTTGGAACGATTTTTTAAAGTTTTCCTTCAATCTTTTAAAGGCTTCTCCAAACACTCCACTGCGAACACAACCTACTTTTTTAGCTACTTTAAAACATGAATCTAATTCCGACTATACAGCTTGTTGTAATTAAGCTTTCTTGGACTCTTTTTGTTTCTGTTTTTGTGTAATGGATATGTCGTATTTGTGTTGCGATGCTGTTTACTGAGCTAAAGAATAAAGATGAGTTTGTTTTGCACCATGCTTTTTGCTCTAACCAGGTCGTTTGCCACTCAAATCCACTTGCCTTTATGGCAAATACAGATACTTAAAAGAGAAAAATCTTTGTTGCTATCGCAAAAACAGCGTCTGTGAAAATAATCAACTAATAAAATTGCGCAGCTTTTTAACTGCACGATTTTTTTAGGGCTGGAAAACTGGGCATAATGCATTTTATCAACGATTGAGTAGATTCGGTTTCATGTTAAATTCGCCCCATTACTTCCATTGCTGAGCGCCCTGCAAGATTTCTGCTAGTATTGTGTCAGTGTTTATTGACACGACTTGTCAAGGGAATTCAACTTTTGTTCAAGGATTACGAAGCGCATTCTCCAACAGTAGCCTATGTGGTGACCGCGGACAAGAGTTAGTGGATAGCTATTATCGAAAGAAGTTGGTGTTGTTGGTTGTATTACCAGTTAACCGAGTTTCCATTTCCATCGTTTTACTTGAGAGTTCTCCTTGTCACTGGGACCCAATAGTATGCCTGAAATAAATCTTTTCTTGTGTTGGCCTAACGCAGGGCTGGGCAAACTTTTTAACTGGAGGGCCGCTTTGACCATTTAAGAGTTGGCCGAGGACCAGTACTTAAAATCTTGCAATAGCTGTATATGTAAAGCCTAACTTGACACCAAGCAATATACAACAAAGACATACAAATTTACACTGATTTTATTAGAAAATAAAAATTAAACAAATAATGTTTTTCCTTGATGGTGTCTCAGTCAACAATTACACACTCAACTGCCATACAATAGGGTCAATATAAACATTTAAACATTTTTATGTAAAAACAAGTTTATTACTAGCAATTTCGATTATAAAAATAATTGCAAGAAAACTCCGAAATATTTCGTCATATTACATTTAGTTTATGGAAGTTTCTAGAAGTGTTAACGGGTTAACGCACAAATTGCTCTGGCGGGCCGTAGTTTGCCAACCCCTTGCCTAGCGGTAAACGCCCCCGGAAACTGAATCAATATAAATTTCTTGACTTCCATACAAGTGTATGTTTTCAAAATAAATCATATGTTGTGGTAATTGTAAAATCCAGTAGAGCATCACATATATGTATAATAACCTCCGTCACTCAGTTGGCAATTAATTTCCTAAATTAATCGATCGATTGTATAATTAAAATGTATGGGCTCCCAGAAAGAGCGACTGAAAGTAAAGCACCGATCATGGCAAAAACATTCTTGTTTATGGAAAAAAGATTGGTAGACCAAAGAAAAGGTAAATGGAACTGGTGACAGAAGACATCAAGAAAAGGAAACTGGAACAAATCAATTCCCACAGCAGATGCGCTTGGCCAAAAGGCTGCAACAACCGGTGGACCCTTGCTTAGGGACAAACACCGAGTCTCTAAAATCTGAAGAAACAGATAGAAAATGAATGTAAAATTAAAAGCTCTGCATATTTGCTTTTTGTTTTTATTCAGGATGCGAAGTGATGGGCAGCGGTTGCAATGCAAGGTATCGTAAATTTGTTGTTGAAAATAAAGTAATACTTCTGCACAATTAGGCTACTGCTCTATTATCAGCATAACTGTTGGTAGTAGCCCAAACGCACAAGCAGCAAGCATTATCCTGTAAGTACCACAAGCGTAATCGGCAGATAAGGTCGTGACCTAGAACTGACAGCGTAATACAGAACTGCTTGTGTTAATTAGTCCTGGTAGCAGATAGAAGTTGCAAAATTTATGCTGTGCCATTGCCATATGGATATTGAAGCCAAGGCAAGTATACCATTGCTTGAAAAACTTAAACAAACCCTGAGTTCAACACCTTTTTCAAAAACGAGACAAAGATGCTATGAGGCTCCCAATCTCTGGGGTAAAAACAAACTTTGTGAGGGGGCATAGAGCAATTTGTATAGTTTAAAACCTTTGAGATCGATTTTTTCAAAGCGAGAATTTCGCCCATTTCAATCTCCAAACAGACACGACAACTTTTTTCTTTTCACATTTTTTGCTACTGTCATACCGTTCGGGGACAAGGCCCTTCATTTCTCGTTAAATACGCCATTGCATCCAAAGGACTAAGCCATCAATACAACAAGATATTTTCCATTTACAATAGAATAAAATTGACTATGTACGAGCTCAACTCACCAAAACACGAGGTCACAAACGAGAGCTTGATATTTCATTCCCTTCGAGATCACTGCGTTTTTGTAGCTCCGAGCAGAGAAATTTAAGATTATTTTTTTTGCTTGATTGCAGTGCTTCTTGAAGAAATGCAGTGTACCGGCGGTACCTACGGTATAACTCCGAATTGTTTCTGAACACCAGATGTTTTACGTATAGACCTGGTAACCGCAAAATAACAGCAACCTATGGATAAAGATAAGGGCCCGCAAGAAAACCTAAAATACCAGTTCTCACAATTATGACAATTTGCTTCTTTCGTTTGCAAAAACGTTGCACAGGTTTATGTTTAATTTTCCGGATTATTTCAGTTGATGAGCGCCAAAAAAAGATTTTTAACTGCTGTAAATAAAACAAGGAAAGCTTTGAAAGACTCGACCGAGTAATTGAACCCAAGCGTAATGACAAGATATTGAACGTTGTTTAGTATGCCATGCAATGTATTCTAATTAGTCTTCATGGCAACAACGGTTGTGTAGCTTGCTCAAGGAAGCAATAAGCTACAAAAAATCGAATTCTGAAAGCTCATTTGTGGCAGCAAGTTTAGTTCAGGCCATTGCAGTGCTGGAGATCTGGCAGCAGGCCTACTGCAGTTCGTTTTCGCATAATCTACTTGTTGTGATTTCCACGTTTATTTTAGGTCGCATTATTTTGATTATTTAGTAATATCGGAAGTCTTCAGTTGTACATGGTACCGAAAACAAAGTTTTTCTTTCAATAAAAACGATTTCCTAATAACATGCATATCAAAGGAATATCATGGATTGTTGTGTGGTTCATTCTAACAAGACAAGGTAAGATAAAATTTTGTATTTGAACCTTGGCATAATTTCGCAATTTAAGTCAAGTGCAAGGAGGGTAATTGCGTCACAAGATGTGGACGCGGTATACCCAAGATGATACTATTTTAAGGAACTCACAATCTAGCACACGGTGGGGCATTTAGGGGATACAGGACAAAGGCAATTTTATTTTTCCCCCAAAATGTAAAAATACACTTTGGGGAGGTTGATCTTTATAAAAAGTCCACACATGTGATTTGAGACCAAAAAAGAAAAACAATTGCTTTCGAAAACCTATCTACGAAAAGAAAAAAATCTTACTCTAGTAATCTTACCAAAAAGTTGTGTGTTAATTGGTGGCTGAACAAAAGTTGCGGCTTTACCTGTGCAGCACAACCGAGGAAGTTGTGCAACTTGCTCTTTGCATTTTTAGTCGCGAACTGCTCGCTTCTGACTGCTCGCTTCTGACTGCAACCGCGCGCAATCCTTCAATCCGTTCGACAACACTAGCGATCACTAAGCCACTACAATAGGTTGACATGGCGACACCATAATTGGGACTGAGACTCTGCTTCATTATACAATGAAGAGAGATTTCTCACAAGAGTTGCCAATCGGCACTCTGAAAATCATGTTTTGCTTAAATTTTTTAGATATATTTTCCCAGAACAATGCAAAGTAGGGCAAGAATAATGTTTGTTGTAGCGATTGCGGATTCGTGGACGTGTGGTGATGGACTCTCAATTAATTTAAGCTGGAAATGCGACGGACAAGTCGATTGCAATGACGGATCCGATGAATGGATGGAAAATTGTGGTAAGTGATTCTACTCTACCTTACGATTAATATAGGAAACTATCACGGCTGTGTGTAAGGGTTTGCTTCCATTAGTATGATTTTTATGCTCTGTATGCTTTGCTAAATCTTATTTAGCCAAACGAAGATTATGAGCTTACTGAGCACAATAGTATTGACTAACATCAATTAGCACCAGCGCAAATCATGTTTTACAAAGTTTAGCTCATAATTTAGTTTGGCTAGCTAAGATGTGGAGAAAGTTCCTCCCTTTCTGAAACTTATTCATTGCTGCAAGCACTGAATATGCCAATATACTGTATATGCTGGTAAAGACTTCATTACTTTGTAGAAAAACGCGAATGTGCGTATGACGAGTTCAGATGTGAATCAGGATCTTGCATATTGTTTGCCCTGGTATGCAATGGGGACATTGATTGCAGCATTGGCGGCAGTGAAGATGATTCAGACGAAACTTACAATTGCCCAGCTTTGCAGGTGACGCGAGCGTGCAGCGCAGTGCAGTAAAGCACTGGCTCGCAATCGTGAAGTTGTGGGTTGAAAGCGCACGTAGTATTCGGAAAGGTACTCAGCAATTTCTTGTATTCTAGACTGCAACGCGGTCAAGAGAATTATATCTTCGTTATGCCAGCGAGGGTCATACGTTTGGCTGTTGTTTCGACTTCGAGGGCGCTTTGCGGCAATTTTTTCGGCTTGCCTGCAGTGTCGTGGTAGATACGCACTGTGCCAGCAGCACCAACCACTGCGAAGAAGGTCTGAGCTCGGCCGATAAGAGGTTTTTTCGTGGCTGCAGAACGAGAATGAATAAGCTTATTTAGCAGCTGTGCTTGTGGTAGAAATGATTAGTAATCATTTACCACCTTTTTGAAAACACCGAAGGGGTTTTATTCACGAGTTGTATTGTCTTTAAAGGGGGCAGGATTCCTCGGGTTCAAAAAACAGCACAAAAATTCCCATAGGATTTATTGATTTTTGCTCTTATTTAGTTATTGTTCTCCTCAGGAGCATGTGTTGAAAATTTTCCAGGGGCAAATTTGCAAAATTTTAGCATAACTGATTATATTGTTATCAAAAATTAAGGGTGAAGACGAAAGGAAAGTGTTGAAATTATGCAAAGTTTTTGCGTATTTTTCATTTGGCGTAATTTGCCAGCGTAGCGCAAAACTTTTTGTTCATCTATTCAATTTTATGCGCAAAGCGCTTTTGCCTGTAAAATAACTTTCTTTAGATGAAAGAATTTTTTGTTACGCTAACAATTTACGCGAGATGAAAATCAGCCTTAAATCAGTCAACAAATCATACGTACCTTACAAGTAGCCCACATACTGTTGTTATATAAGCGAAAAAATGAAATCAAGTGCTTAACTTATCTGGAAAACTAGCCGGCTCTGCTGGCTTCGCCCGTAGGGTCCCACATCAGTCATGTCGAGATTTAAAATATTGGTTCAACGTGACAAGCCAGCTTCATCCAATCGATAGTTGTGAAAATAGTAGTAAAAAGCAAATTTTTTTGTGACATAGTCACTTCTCATTCCGAAACAAAAATATCGTTTTTTTCTAAGCGAAATCGATAAAAAAATATTATGAGGGATTGCATATAGCCACTACATGTCTACAAAGTTTCTCGAGTATTTGACAACGTCATATTTGCCCTGTTTTGACTATAGGCATCCTTAAATTTAACTAACGTTTATCCGTTAAATTCATCAAGTGCTTAAAAGCATATCGAAGTTGCGAAAGAACGCCAAGATGATTGATATGTATTTTTTGGATTAAGCTATTAAACAGTAGGACCACTACTTACGACCTTTTCGAAATTGTATGCGTATTTGCATGAGCTTAACGTCTCTGGCTCAGGATACGTGGCTTGGTCCTGGAGTAAACGCAGCCGTGCAAAGACCAAAGTTAACCCGAAATGAGCATCAATAGCTAAGTTATTACAGTTGCACGGCTCCATCAGAAGCGCAGTAAAAGTTAAAGAACATTAGTTCAGCCCGCTGTGCTGGTTTCACTCAATTGCAAAAGAAATTACTTTAACATTTAGATGATATGTGGCTTGACGCTAATATGTTGTTGCAAGCGATAAAACAGAACCATCTTTTTCCCTCTTTTCCTTTGGGGATCACCAATTTTTGCTTGAGGCAGGCCAATTTATAAAATTTTTAGAGTCCTTATTTTTAAATGAATCTCTTTGAAAAGTGTGGTCGATAAGATCAAAGAATCATGCTTTCGAGGAAGAATACTCAAAATGTATCAAAGAACTTAGTTTTTCTAGAAATTGCAACTTTGTGAAGCCAAGCCATCAAAATGTTAAGTGTCTTTGACAGGTAGGCTACCTTTCGAAATTTCTAAGAACTTCATTTTTTAATGAATCTTTTTACAGAATAGATAGATATGCCAAATCATCATGCTGGCGGGGAAAAATTGTCAAAATCTACCAAAGAACCAGCTTTTTTAAGAACTGCAAGTTTCTTAGGTCTAGCAAGAAAACTGTTCAACTAAAACTGGAAAATCCTGTGTGGCAACCAGCTTTTGATCAGTCATTATAAACTAACATTTAGCACTAACCAATTGGAGTTACATATTGCAAGAAAGCAATGTTCCTAAGTTTGTTGTAAATGGCACTAAGTGCTAGTACCTTATTGTAAGTTTTATATATTAAAGTTCAATGTTTTTATTCAGCTTATTACTTTTTTGGGGGTGGGCGTTAAAAGTTATACCGCAGGCCTTAAAGTTCAAATTTGGTAGTATAAAAACAAATAGCAAAGACATGTGTCATATATTATCAAAATTGCTTTAAAATCACCTTTAATTTAAGATAAATTTCGAAAATTAGTTGAGAAATAAGGTTACAAATCAGTTTCGGAGTAAACTAATTGTGCAAAAACTGCAATTTTTGAAAAAATTTGTCAATTGATGATCTCTGGTACCGAAAGGAGGTGTTGATCGTACTAGATTGAATTATGACATCACAAAGCAAGTTTTAAGCGTGCAAGAGAATAAGCGAAGAAGCATGCCTAGAAGGCTAAAAATGCTTAAAATTAACAAGGCGCTTGTCGCATCGTCAATTCCGCTTAAATTGCTGTAGAAGTTTTTTTTTTCAAAAGGCACCTTGTTAGTATCTCCCAAAAATGCTTTTATGGCAATTCTACGATTAGTAGTCAAGAAAACACGTAGAACAAATTGTGCAATCAAGCGTTAGCTGTGGCGTCATTTTAGACCCCAAAAGAATGAAATATGTGTAAGCTAGTTAGTTGGGGGCTTGCTTTGATGGAGCAAAAAACAATTTTCCTCTGTCAAGAAAGACAATTTTTAAAATATCATCTTAGATTATTTGATGATTACGCCACAAACCTCCATATGAAACTCACCCCGGGGAAATGATCAATCGTGCCAAGTTTGATGCATGTACGCCCAGTTGTTTCGGAGAAGTTTTAAGTGCTCGTACGTACACACCGAGTGTAATTTTATATTAGATATGACATAACTAAATCATTTGTGATATCCACTCGTGGGTAGTGAACAATCGTACCTAGTTTGGTAATGGTGCACTCAGTCGATTTGGAAGAGTAAAAAACCGAAAACGATCCTTGCTTTATTGTATATATAGCCGGCAGGGTCTCCATTAGCAACCTCGTGATTAAGAACATCAGTTAGGCTTTACCCCACTTGTAACTGTAGAGCAGTAACAAAAATTAATCTTTGGCTAAATAATCATTCAAAAAATTACGAGGCTGGTGCATTACTGCTACATTTTCCAAAATTTAGGGAGTCCCTGGCAACGTCTTACTCGCCCTATTTCAGCATTGGCGTTTATCTTTATCGTAGCTGTAGCGCAGGCCACCTTACGGTAGTTGTAGGCTTCACAGCAATTGTATTAGCAGGATTAAGGACATTAGTTCGCTAGCTTTGCTGGCTTGACCCAGTGATTAGCTGTTACAACAGCAAGGAAAAGACATGTTGACATGACGTAACCAAATAGGTCAATTCAAAATGAAAAAAACGGTCTTACTTAAAAACACTTTGCTTCGCTTTGAATGAGTATGTAGGGTAAGGTGCCATAATTGTTTTTAAAGATTTCATAAACAATTTTTTTGGTGGTGTGCTTTATTGATCACTTGTTACAACAGCCTTAAAATGGCATTTGCGACACCGAGTTTCTTCTTGGCTACGCGTATGTTCGTCGGTCCCGAAATAGAGCAAAAGGAACCACATCTCATTGGCGGTTGTACAGAGGGTGTAGGCGATGTTTCCTTCCATCCGCATAATGTTGGTGTTGGTTTCGTGAACTTTTGTTAGTGCTGCTAGGACATAAAAACAAAGTTGTTTTTTTGCAGCAAATAATCTCAAACATTTGTGTGTTCATTTTACTAAGCATTAATACATTAGGCCAGGGGTGTCAAACTCGTGGGCTTATGGAGGCCACAGTGTATGTTGACAATCGTGCCGGGAGTCGCATGGTGTTTTACGATTTGAAAATCCACACTTCTCCGGCCAACCGTCTCTCTAATATCGCCCGCAGCGAGGTTGATCTCCAAAAGAAAAGCAAAAAAATGATCATCAACTCCCCAGCATCTGCACACCGTCGCTGAATATCGATTCTCAATCAACGATGCCTGAAAAGGGCGACGGCGTGGAGATGATGACCTTTTTTCTTTTTGAGATCGACCTCGCTGAGGGCGACCTTGCAGAGGCCGTTGGCCGGAGAAGCGATGATCGCCTTGCGGGCCGCATTAAAAGGCTCCGAGGGCCGCGAGTTTGACACCCTGCATTAGGCCACCAAATCAAAAGTCGCTGAAGAACGCTGAAGTGATTGACCGGAATGAACCTATCAAGCTTTAGGCCTAGGCCAACTAGACTTTTTCGCAATTGTTAGTCTAGTTATAAAACTTCAAGCGTTATAACACAAGTTCCTTACTTCGGGCATGAACGCAGACAAGCGAATTGACCCGAAGCTCATAGTCCAGGAAGTACATTTGAGTTATCATGCTAAATTATGTTTTAGCTTAAATTGGTGATTATCAACCAGCAAATGGTATTAAAACAGAAAAAATGTTTTTAATTTTTCAATACTACATGTTGTTCCACTGTTACACATTGTAGAATGTCTCTGCGGGGTTAAGATTAACCAGGCTCACAATATTACTGATAAAAAGGATATTCTGACAGAGTCCACCGACAGGTCAGTAATCATAAATTTGTTGCTTCACATTATATGGTCAAAAAAACATGTGAAAGTACCGTACTGCATCATTATACCTTTACAGGCCGCCTATCTGTAATTGCCTTTATTATTTAATGTATTGCTATCAAAATAATAGTGTATAATTCCTGTTCCTATTCTCACTATACAGTGGTAGGCATTGTGATGTCATTTAAGATCAGGGTGAAAACAGTGCTTTTCAAAAACAAGACTGAAGAAGAAAGCGTGTTAAAAAAAACTTAAATGAATCATCGCTTTTTGCATCTTGATACAGCGAAAAAGTTTAAGAGAATTGCTTTTAGCGGCATCATCTTGTTGTAATCTCACAAACTTACTTCAAACCGCGTTTCTACGGTCAGTATTGTTTGAGAAAATGAAGAAAAAAATTATAGAATCAGTGTTCGATTTTAACGAGATCTTGGTTCCTGAAATCATGTAGCTTTGCAAGTTGGGCGCTGGCTTATGTTTAGCCGAAAATTGCTTTTCTTCATCAAAAAATAAACAATTTCTAAAAAATCTATTTAATTTTGATGTCACTATGACGTCAGTTATAGAGTTTTCCGAATAGTTAAGCTTTAAACTTTAAAAAACAATGTCGAAAATTGCTCTTTTTCATTAAAAAAGTATAATTTCTAAAAAATCTTTTTTATGTCACTATAACGTCATCAACCTCCTTATGCCCTTCACCCAGTCCCGTAGCACTCCAACTTCGGGCCCCCCCCAAAGTAAGCGCAAGAGCCCCTGCGCACAGGTCATATCACTTTAGAGGTGTAAAATTGAAAAGCTGCATTAAGAAAATACACCACAATTTCTACATAAGTAAACAGGCTAATGTCAGAATAAAGCATGCCGATACCGAAGGTGCAAGTCATAAAAAATTCGGCACCGATGCCAGAGTTCAGTAGGACATTTATGCAGACACTGCGAAACGAAAGCAATGACACTGAAAAACATGAAAAAGTTATAAAAACACAGTATCATTTAAATAGTCTGGAGCGAACCTTTTTGTTCGCAAATGCTCTTATGACATTGTCATAATCAAGAGATCGGGCGCAGTCATTTTCGATTGACAACATGGCTAATGAAGATAGTCTACTGTCTGTCATAGACGTTCTATTAAAAGTTTTGATCAGTTTCAATTTGCTGAAGCTTCTTTCAGCGCTGGCAACAGTCACGGGGCAAGTTAGTAAGATTCGAAGTGCGATGTACACATTCGGATACAATTCAAATAAATGAGTCTTTAGAAGATAGTTCAGAAAGTCTTGAGCCGTATTGAGATTGCGTTTTTTTGTAAAATTAAAACAAACCGCTGTAGCTCAGCGCTCATTTCATCAGAATCAATGTCACCGAACTTTTTTTGGAACTCTTTACAGCAAGTAAGAAGAGCATTTTCTTGTTGCACAAGCAAAAGTTTGTCTCGTGTGTACAAAAACGAAAAGGCGGAAGAAACCTCACGTAACAAATTAAAGCGCTCCTTTATTGACATAATAGCCTGGTCTACTAATGGATAGAAAAAGTTGCTTTTAAATTTCAGTTCAGGAGTAGCTCGTTGTTCCTCTTCACCTTGGTAATCAAACAATCTTCTTTTCTTTCCACTTCTTGACGGAGGAAAAGAAGGATCAATATCCAATTCCTGTGCTATTTCAACAGCAGATGTTGCGGCACTGTCATAACCCGTTGTGCGATAGTTTTGCAAAAACTTTTCAGTTGCCTGGATTTCCGTTTCCATTGTATGAAGGGAGACTCCATACGATTGAAGAATCTTGCTTGCTTTATTGACTTGGAATAGGATATCATACCAAATAAACACCGACAAAAGAAAACTCCATTTTGATAAATGAGCTATCAACGATTTTGTTTCTGAGGCAGCTCTTCCATCTTTTCTTTCTATGGAAATGGCTTCCAAGTCTTTCAGTGCCAGCAACACCTCTTTTAAATTGTATCGAAGAGGTTTGATGCATTTAATTCTGCTTTCCCAACGAGTATCAGATTGTGACTTTATGGACAGCTCCACATGTTTCTTCAAAATTTCCCAACGCTGAGCAGAGGAAGAAAACAGCACATACAACCTTGTAAGTACTCCAAAAAATGTCAATGCTTCCGTCGATGAATTAGCACTGTCAACAACAACTAAGTTAAGGGTATGGTTTGCACAGGGCACGTAAACAGCTTTGGGATTGATGTCTAGCATTCTTGCTTGGACCCCAGAATGTTTTCCTTTCATGTTAGCACCATTATCATATGACTGACCTCGACAATCAGACAATTCGAGTTGCAGTTCGGTCGCTTTTTCTAAGAAAGCGTCCAACAAGCCTTTCCCAGTAGCCTACTGTCACTTATTCTCAAGTAGCCAAAAAATGTTTCTTTAACAACAGCAGCTTCTTCATTACATAGTACATAACGGAGAATGACAGACATTTGTTCATGATGTCACATATCTGGAGTGCAGTCCAAAATTATAGAAAAATATTTTGCCAATTTCAATTGCTGTAAATTTTCTTTTTCAACTTCTGTCGCTAGCAATTCAATTAGTTCATTTTGTATGGTAGGACTCAAATAGTGATCTTTAGTGTTTTTATTCTTGATTCTGTCTTGAAGCTCCTTTAGGATCAGATCTCTTCTTGCCAAAAGCTCAAATATACCCAAAAAATTTCCATTGTGAGGAGATCCTAAGACTTCTTCAGATCCTCTAAAAGCAAGATTCCTTTCCGATAGAAACAAGGCAATGTCGATAAGTCTCTCTAAAACATTTCTCCAAAAACGTCTTTCATTGAAAAAATATTCATCTCGCGTTTGTCGATAGTGGATGAATTTCTTATCCCTTCAGCTAGCAACATCCATTGACTGCAGCATTCTTGGTGGGAAATGCCGTTTTCATGGTCTTTCAGTTTTTTCGAAAAACCCTCCCATGTATTTATACCACTACAAAAGGGGCTTAGTGTTTTTCCAAATAGCTTACAACAAAAGCAAAAAACTTGATCTGATTCCCCAGAATAAACTAGCCACGACCGTGAAACACTTTCACCATTAGGTAACACACGTTTATAATGGTTGGAGGAAAAACGTCGCCTTGGAGTTGTGTTATTATATGGAAAATTCATTATTAGTTGATGTGGTCCACGCTTTACTATATCACATCGTTGAGCATCAGAAATACTTTCAGGCCATTTACATGGGTCATCAGGGATAGGGGTAAATTGAGATTCAGATATTTTTGATATTGAAGGTTGCGTATTGGCAGGTAAATCCCAACTTACATTTTCTGGAAATTCACAATCACTTTGATGCTGATCGTCATAGTCTTCTTTTTCTTGTACACTATAGTTTTCTTCATCCCTCTCGGTACTAGTGCCAGGTCTACTCTGCTCAGTAATCTTGAAAAAATCTGTCATCTTGGGCAATTTCGCTACAGCATCTCGAGCAGTGGCTGCTTCTTTTCTCTTTTGAGCACCACTTTTTGAACGTTTCATTTTATACAATGTCAATAAAATACTTTATCTGCACTCTGCAGTGTATATATATTGTCCCGGTATTTCTAGCCAAACAGAATTCCAGACCATTCTATGATTGTTGCGTAACAACGGCATTGTTACGTCAATCGAATATTCAAGATTCTACCAGAAAATCAATCGAAATATTCTAGATTCTGCGAGATAAAATGACGTTGCATTCACTTATGATGTCACAAGCCAATTTCTTCCTACAGTTTAAATCGGTTGTAAACAAGTCTGCTGAACTGAAAATAGTCACGTAGCCAAAAAGCAATTTCAGACTAACTTGGGCCCCCAAAGTTGGCCTGGGCCCCCCCAATTGGGGGGTTTGGGGGCGGCTGCTACGTCTCTGCCTTCACCTTAATGTGGTGATAAATAATGCAAAGTTTTAGAGTTTTCAGAAGAATTAAGCTTTAAGAGGCAATGTAACACAAAATTGCTTGTTGCATGGCCAATAGTGCTTAACTTTTAAAAACCCTTCTTTGGTAATCATGTTGTTTTAATATCTCCCGAAAGA
The DNA here is from genome assembly GCA_963675345.1 of Trididemnum clinides. Lineage (NCBI taxonomy): Eukaryota > Metazoa > Chordata > Ascidiacea > Aplousobranchia > Didemnidae > Trididemnum > Trididemnum clinides. Next base: position 6,083,770 of record OY776300.1, read on the forward strand.
GCTATCAACCTCGTTTTTACGGTCAGTATTTTTTAAGAACTTTGGAAAAACCAAAACCATTTTTACAAATAATTGGTGATTATGACGTCGTGATAAAACAAATTCCTGAGTTGGCAAGTCTAGTGCCGGCTTTTATTTAAAAACAATGTTTTTCTTTCGTCAAAAAATGAGGTTTTGAAAAAATTTTTGTTTGGTTGTGACGTCATTAAACTCCTGACATTTACCCCAGGGCTGAAAACAACCGTACCAAGTTTCATGTTTACACGCCCAACAGTTTCAAAGAAATTAAAGCGCACTTACGTACACGCATTAATTTCTGCCTTTTCTACAAGGATGTGACGTCGTCATGGCGTCACCAGCCCCTCAAAACAATCCCTCTGTTGAGGTGATCTATCGTACCCGGTTTTGATGTTTGTACGCCCAACAGTTTTTGACCAGTTCACAAAAATAAAACAATAAAAAGCCCTTGCTTTATATTGACATAAGATGCTATATATATAAACAGAGTGTAAAGAAAAATGCAAGATTTTAAGTCGAACTACACTACTTGAGAGCAATTTAATGCGATTTAGTCCAATACCTATCAGCTCGATGCAAACATTCATTCATTTGGTCATTCTTCAAGATGATTAATGCTAAATTGAAACTATATTTATAAACTTTGCATTTACTTCAAAGTAAGTAGCCTCATTGAAACTGCTTAACCAAAAGCCATTGCCTTGTCAAAACGCAGTTCTGGGGCTGCAGTTGCTCGGTCACCTGATAGGTTGCTTCAAACTCTCAACAATGTCATTTTAAAACGCTGATAGACCTATAAATTTTTATTTTAACTACCTTTTACTATTTATGAAATATGTTGACACTAAAATGACGCTTCCATCATGCTCTTAAGAAACCGGTTGCTTTCATGTTGCAATCACTCTTTTTGCCGTTTCTAATCAAAAATCTTGTTCAGGATTTAAGTTGTCCGTTTGAAACAAATCATTTATGTAACAACGGAGTTTGTATTCCACGTGATTGGGTGTGCGACAAAGCTGATGACTGCTTTGACAATTCTGATGAAGAACACTGCCCGACAAATGATGATTGTCCTATCGGCCATGTCAAGTAAGCTACTACCTACCAACGCCTCACTTTCATCAGAGAAAAAGGTTTTCCTCTGCCACCAACCCCCAAAGAACCATTTTTTCGACATCTAACTTAAAGACACTTGAAGTTAACTTTTCGAACAAGCTTTTTTTATCTTTGATCAAAAGCCCAAGCGAAGTTATTTTGCAATATACTGCTATCTACTCAATTACCTTAATTTTGATTGATATGAAAAAGCGAGAAACTGAAGAATAGAGAGATACCCTGGAGATCGCTTTCGAAGAGTCTGAAATCTTTTTTAAGAAAAGAGGGACACGTATGTCCCATGCACAACTGCCAACCTTGGAAACGAAGGCGTTGGTAGATACTTTTTTGGGGACAAAGCTATATAGATTAGTAGAGAGCTTAGAGTTTGTATATTAAACTATTTGTGATTAAATGTACGCTTTGGAGCACTGGATGGCCACATTTTTAACGCGAAAGAAGTTAAAGAGACTTTTTTAACACTTCTACAGCAAAACTTTACCTGTTTGTCACACAGTTTTTACTTCAAGGTCTGATTTTCGAGATAAATTTTTGGAAGAACGAATGGGCACATTTGATATCCATTTCGGGCCACAACGTTTACGTCGCGGACTACATTTGTCCCGCTGTTTGCAGGTTGCATAATGTACACCCTTGTTTCAAATTCCAGGAGAGGATACACTCCTCCCTTGCCTCCCTGTCTACTTTCTTGCTTAAGAGTTTTTAAACAGATGGGAAATAAGTTTTTGAAAAGATCTCTGGATTTTTGAGATCAAACTTAAGAAATACTTTAGATTGATCTCTAAAAAACTAAGTTTGCTCTAAAAACTTGAATCAAATTTTTGCTGAATACATGCCATAAATTCTCCGATCCACGTCCAAAATCTAACAACAAAATCTCTAATTTTAGGTTGACCACCTACAAAAGATTTCTTTTTAAAGCAAAAAAAAAATTTGTCTCCACATAATTTACTATCTTGGGAATTTTTAAACAAAAAATTATTTTTTCTTGAATTATTTTATTTTTGTTGGGATTTTTGCAAATTTCAAATTGGCAGCTCTGGTCTCATGATTGTCAATTGCTATTATATTATTGCGTGATTATATTCATTTTCCTGCCGTATTCTGTTTGTTGCCCAACATTTAAACAATTGTTTTAAATACAGTATTATGAAATCAATGTTATGATTCATAAGAAGCTACGTTAAACAAAATGCTAAGCCCTTGGGAGGGTGTTACTAGATTATGTCACTTTTTCACCTCATTACAAAGTGTCAGATGCACCACTAATCCTGGTGCAACTAATTTGGCAGATGCAACTCCACCTCTTACTGCATTGAAAAGGAGTGGATTTGTGATGGAGACCCAGATTGCGATGATGGAGAAGACGAGGCTGACTGCCGACTGTCAGTTGGTAAGTGAATCTGTTGATTTATGTGTTTTTTGCTGCTGTTTTTGTCCGACCATTTCTCGGGCTGAGGGCATCGAGAAAGCAGTGGTAAATTTAGGGTTGGACAATGAGGCAGCAGCCTCGGGCCCCCATTTGAAGAATAAGGGACCCCACTTTCCAAACATGTCCGATAATCTTACTTCAGCCTTTCCAAATAATAGTAATCTCAAAAAAATAGGTCTTCATCTATAACTTGGGCAGATAAGAGCCCTCCTGAATCCTTACTTAAGGCCTATAAAATATATAACTCACCACTGGGCGGAAGATCATGGCTCCTCAGAATTCTGGCAGTCCAGCGGCCTGCCTTTTTGAGGTCATGTATTGATAAACGACGTCAAAGAATGTGCAGCGCAAATAGTTCGCAGCGATCCGAGTGCACAGAATAAAGTTAAAAGTATTTTAAATAAAGACTGGAATTTAAATGATAGAGTGTGCCTCCAGTTTAGAAAAAATAAGTGATATTGAAAAAGTGGTCGAGTAGGTAAGAGCATCGTTTACGGTAACGATGACCTTGTCTAACCGGCGCGATGGCGTAGTGGTTAGAGCGTCCGCTTCGCAGTCGATGGACCTGGAGTTTATTTTCCAAATTAGAGTCATACCAAAAGACTTCAAAATCAAGGTATTCGCAGCTTGGCGCTCAGTTTAAAAAAGGGATTGTGCGAAGAACAAGCCGGCAAGCTGGGCAACTCTTGGGTACCCGCCAATGGCAGTTTGCCTTGTTGGTGGTGGGGCTACCACCCAGAAATTTGTATTTATCACTGGTTTGAAATGGAATGCCAATTTTTCCATAGCTTATTTCAATTAGGTTGACGGCATGAACTTAGATTGCCGTTCATGCCGTGCCTCCAGCCCAAGGAAGAGGAGGGGTAAACCAACTGACCAACCAACCAATGATCATGCCTACGAGCCTTACTACGGCCACGTTGCCGTGTCCTTTGGAAAGGCACTTCACCGCAATTTTCTTTCTTGGTTGCACCGCTTGTGGCAGTAATGCACTGTGCCAGGAGCAGTGTAGTTCCGAAACGGGTGTCTACTCGACAATGAACCGACAAGGTATTTCCTGTGAGCAGGGATAAAAAAAAAAGAAAAAAAATTGCTATTTTGTAGGTTACAACGGTGTTCCTGTGCACCACATGCTAAATACCGATGCAGTTAGCAGGCCAGTCAGTTGGAAGGCGGAAGCTCTGCTACAGGTCTACGAGTGCTTCAAAAGTTTTCTTATCGAGAAAACACTCATTGCCATAATTTCAAAACTTTATTTTGTTATTCATAACTACGTTTAGTTTCTTCGAAACCTCTGGTTCAACGCTGTGATCTGAATTCTTTTGCTTGTGCTGAAACCTGTATGCTGATCTCGAAAGCTTGCGACGGGATCACCGATTGCCTTAATGGAGAAGACGAAGGAGATTTTTGTGAATTAAACAACTGCAGAGTGCGGAAAGATCCTGCTGTGTGGGATGATGAAAATGGTCCTCCGTCTTGCGATCATGCATGCAGGCAAACACCACAAGGACCAATGTGCTATTGCTTGCCCGGTTACGCGTAAGTCGTCTTTATGAAAATGAAGTCACTTAATCATCGTTAGTTAAAACATCTGCTAAATGTATCTCGACCACTATTACAATTGATAAAGAGTTCGCTTGGCGTAACTGAGCCGAAATCACGTGCATTCCGAGCGCCTGCCGGGTAAACCGGAAGAACTCCATTGTCATTTCACAAACAATAACAAGCAGATGCGACCGAGAATCAAGCGAAACGATCAGGTCATCCATGAGTCATCTCCTCAAATTCAAATTTATGTACCAACTCTTTTTTTTAGATTGGAACCTGATGGCTATCGTTGTCGTCCTGAGGGTAAATATACACAGCCTTAAGATAAATGTATCTCAACATTATGGACTGAACCATGTTTGGTTGATATTTTTGTAATAAAAGCAATGTCAAGTTTCCTGGCATTCTTAACTATATAGGTTTTACGTTGAATAAAAACGAAGAAAAGTTTTTCAATCGTTATTGATATAGGAACGAATCTTCCAAGTATCCTGTACGCTGCCGATAACAAAATTCGAAGGTTGGTGCTGCATGATACAGCTCCGTGGGAGAAAGAAGAGTATACTGATTACAAAGAACCAAATGCTAAGTGAGCTTGAATACACATAGCTATATCGGGTGCGTGTAAACCGCGGCCCTTGAGATAAAGTGGTGCGGCCTTCAAAACCATGTGGCTAGTGGCCAGTGTTCATAGATTCATTTGCCAAAACAAAAATAGATCTCCTGTTTGCTCTTTTGTGATGGATCTCCAAAAACTAAAAAAAAACGGCTTATATTAAAACTCTTCTCTTTTGAGGTGTTTGTCCAATAAATTTTTTTGTCAAAGTTTTTCGGTTCAAAAACTCTGCTTTTTGTAAGGTTGATCTTAAAAAACAAATGAATTTTTGTTTGAAATTTTGCTTTTTTCGGACTGATATATTCAAACCCGATCTTCAATTTGAAAACATCGCACTTTTTGAGATTTTTAAAACAGTACAAAAACTTCACACTTTTCAAATTGATAGAATGGCTGTTTAAATATCAATCTCAAAAAATAAAATTCTTCAATTTGAAAATTCTTCTTTTTTTAATTTGATTTTTATAAGACCAAAGAACCTCAAAAGAGAGTTCGCTTGGTTCGCGATTACATCCGGTTGAATGAAGTTGAACCACCCGCAAAAAATCTGCACACCACTGGAATATTTAATATAAACTGTTGCTACCGGTGTGTGGATAAAGTAAGTTCGGCGTAACGGCTACAATCATTTTAACTTTTAATTGGAGGACAACATTTAGGGATTGTAGTTCGAGCGCTGACCTTTTTTAACTAGCGTTTTCAAAAATCCGACTATTCGAGAGCGTTTTTTGCCCAATCTTGTTATGCTGAATTCTTTTTTGTTTTTTGTTCAATTAACTTTCTTGAGAGTAACTTTTCGCAAGCGATTCGAACAATGTTGTTTTTACAAACACTTTACCTTGAAATTTGTAATTGATAGCAAAATGTGAAACATTTGGAAATTGTTTGGCATTCTTGGAGGAGAATTACAAATGAGGGCGTACCTTAGCCCCACAACAGTATCACTTTAATCGTCGGTGTGTAGTGTAACTAAGAGGTTCAACTCCAAAGTAGTGTTTAATTATGGGCTAAAATAAAGAGGTGCCAATTGTGAAAACAATCCCATTTTATAACAAATTTTTTGAAGATAATACCGAAAAAGGTTTCAGAAAGCCAAATGTCGGACCAGTGTACAAATCAAGAATGGTGTACTTGTAGGAGGGGATAACAGGTGAAGACCTCCGAAGGTTTGGGACCAGCAAAAAATAAAAAACACCAAAATTTTTACTTTCAAAAACTTGACGCTTAAAAAAATTTGCTTGTTGTTTTGTAAATCTACTTAGCATTGTGTTCCGGCTTTACCCCAAACAAGAGCTCACGTGGTAATACCCTGCCTTTGTTTCAAAATTTTGTTTAAATACGCCAGTGCTTATCAAGTAGTGAAATAAACTGTTTAAAAAATTCTCTTTATCTAAGCATTATCGGCTTTTGTACAGTTGGCCAGTGCTAGGCAGAAAGTGCCCATATGCCAAGTACTTCAGTAAGCATGGGTTGCCTGGCAGCGATTAGGAAGTACCAGCTTTAAAAAAAATGCTGGCAATTCGCGCGCGACAAAGACTCACCATCAAGAGAACCAGTACACTATAACACACTCTTAATACCATGTGTTCCGCTTTTTCAAACACTGTCTTCAGACAAGAAGATTGACCGCCTATTGTGCAAACAGAATAATATCATTGGATTACGATGGTCAATCAGACACGATTATTTGGATCGAAGAACGCACTAATACTGTGCAAATAAGAGATCGTTCAATGCACGCTGAAAAATTACTTAAAGGTAACATTTTAGTAACGTATTGGCCAATTAGTCAAAATTCATTAACACTAAATGAGAAAAAAACATGCACTCATTGAAAAAATGCATGTGATACGGCCGCAGCTCCTGGCAAAAAATTGGTCTGGACTCTCCAAGCTCTTTGTGCAGAGATGTAGGAAACTTTCATGCAACTAGGTCAAAATCACAAAGATTACTATTTTTTTGAAAACAGACTCAAAGTAAAGAGCAGTTAAAATATTCTTACACAAGACACTAGTAGTCTCCAGAGAGTGACTTGATTGGTCTTGCAAGGTACAATACTCGGAGGAAGGCTACTATGATTTCTTCCCACTTCCACCAAATTGACATACCCATCCCCAACCGTCAAGAACCTCGCTGCGTAGTGGTAAAGCCACTTGTTTCTAATTTTGAGTAAAATAACTCGTTGTTTACTGGTATGAAATTTTGTAAATTTCTCGGTTCTTTACAAAAATTCAATACCATAAAGCTTTGACCGATACAAAAACAACGATAAGTGACGGAGAATATTTTATTTTAGAGTTACGGACGCTGAGCAGTTTGGCATTGGATTGGATTACTAAAAACGTTTACGTCACTGTAGTATCCCAAAAAAATGAAAAAAGTGTGGGAGTGTTTAGCTTAAAATCGGAGAAACGAAGAAAGTTTGACGGTCTTTATTTCCTTGAGATCCATTTGGTTAGACCGTTTTCTTTAGTCCTTCATTTGCAAAAACGGTAAGAAGTTAATATTTTGCTTTCCAATGCAGCGTTACTCACAAAGATCTTGAGGAGTGGTATGCAGCGGAGTAAAATTAGCCAAACAAAACGGGACTGGCGAATATCTTTTCAAAAGCGTGGCGATTACCGCATTTTTGGCAAATGGTCACAAAAAAGCCTATTAACGCATTGTGCACGGTCATACTTTTTTTAAAAGCGAGATCAGAGCCCACGACCAATTTGCATTTTATTGTTTGGCCCATTGACACTTACAACGGCAAGTGGAATCTTATAAGGGTGGAGGAATTTAAGGCGATGCGCTATTGTCGCAGGAAAATGATTTTGATCGACCAAGGAAACGATCGGACATCATCACGTCTCTTGCTGGCAAATATGGATGGAAAGAACTTGACGCAACTTGCTACGCGACCTCGCATGATTAGCGTCACGGTTGACTGCATCGCGGATATAATATACTGGAGTGAGGCTGATAATTACGAGGCCAAAATAATAATGATGAAAATGGATGGATCATCAAAAAGGGTAAATTGTTTGCGATTTATCTACGAAAGAAAGGTGGATTCAGTGCTATTTATTGTAAAGATGACTAAAACTGACAATGTAATTCGCTCTGTAAAGCCGGAACAGGCTTACGCTAAGTAAACTGCGAACCACGAGCTGAGATTAGTGTGACGTTTCTCGCAGCATGTTTTTTTTTACGCAGGTTCTGATCTCTTCCACTGATCACGATATCCTCTTTAAAGTCCCGATTTCAATGGCCGTCTTCGAAGATAAGTTGTATTTTGGTGACTACGTGACGAGGGAAATTTGGTCTCTAGATTCGTTAAGCGGGAAACCTAGCCAATTTACTTCTTCACGCCCCACACCCATATACAAAAATATCAAACTGTATCGACTTCACGATATTCAAGTTAATCATCCCATATTGCAAAACACCAATCAAGGTAAGTTGCTGCTAGCAGTCAGTAAAGAGGTTTTCCTGTTTTCCTTTTAGCCTATTTTCTATGCCGTTTTGCTGCTTTTCAAAAATTCTATCTACAAGGTATTGACCGTTTCGATATTGAGTCAATAGCCTTTTTTCTCCAACACCCTTGAGAATGCTGCAGTGTTGGAAAAACTGGAGTCGCTGTACAAAGTATTTGATTTCACTTTGCATACAGTCATTGAAATTGACTCTACTAGACTCCACTCCACTCCACCTATATTGATACTACTTAGGCGTTTTTGTTCCCAACCCTGGAATATTGCCATTGAATGACACGATCTCTAAAAAACTTGTAGGAATATATTGCACGCAATGGAAGTACAAATTCAAAAGATGGCAAAGAGGATGCAATAGCAAACAAAAAACAGTCAGTAATGTGTCAAGGAGCAATGTTGTTGAACTCGTTCCAAGCCCTGTAGGTTTATTGAGCGTGGAAGCTTGATAAATATTTTTTAGAATCTCCTTGTGATTCTTCCGAATGTACCCATTTATGCGTCCTTTGTCCTGATGGTATCCGCTGTTTATGTCCAGAAGGAATGTTTCTGGTTGGAAATATTACTTGCTTAGGTAAATATGATGTACCGGTAAATTCTTGACTTTTATTTATATATTTTAAGATTTGTTTTCACGCAAGCTTGTAGGCTAATATTTACGACAAATCTAATGAAAATGTCTTCTAATATGTAATGACAATATTTTCAGAAATTTACGTGGAAACGACAACTAGATCTACACACGCCACATCAACAACTTCAGCGAAGTCAGATAGCGTTTCTGTTTCCAAATCAACCATCAGCGCTTCGTCCCTTCTCTTGCCTACTTATGCTGATTCCAGCACACTACCAAGAACATCGTCAAAATTATCAACTGTGAAGAATTTCAAAACTGTGACATCTTTCACAATCAGTGATCGATTAACGACCAACAAACCTAATTTAACGTCGACATTATTCAATACCATTCTACTTCCGATGTCTGCACCAATTTCAACCATTTCATCTCCAACTTCCAAAGTCCCAATCAGCACAACATCTTCTTCCGGGTCCGCAACAACTTCTCATCAATTGATACACCCTTCCACTGTGAAGAAAAGCATACAGAAATTGTTTTCAACATTTACACCAGCTTTCAAAACTTCTGTTGTTGCATTAAATATTTCTTCAAGATCTGTTGCTATCTTTGATAATAACACAAACTCAGCAAAACATTTAACAACCCCCAAGTATTCTTCAACTGCTTTTACGTCAATGTCCAAAACGTCAGCTGACACTTTTATCCAGTCATCTTCTCCAACAATTTTGAAAAATACTGTCTTCTGTCCCAAACCAACGCCATCTAGAGGATCGAAAGTAATCAGTAACGAGTCAAAGTACGAAATAGGAATTGAAATATTGTATTCCTGTAAAAAAGGCTGGCACATTCGAGGTAATATGTTACGTAAGTAAACTTTTCCTGCGAAGGTAGCTTAAATTATTCACAATTTGCAACAACCATAAACTCCTCACTGTCAACCACTTTAAATTAGTTTGCATAAAAAATCTACGGACCATTTAATTTTAAATGACAAATCTAAAAACCATGGCATTTAGTGACCTATTTGATAGGAGGATAAAGGCGATATCTCCAAACTGTAAAACTGAAGCAAAAAATGTAAAAGAAAAGGCTTCGGACAACTTATAAAGTCTGACCCTTCCAAAAAAAGTCATGTCAACTGGGCAAAATTCTTGCTTTTAAAAGGTTTTTCTTGGTTAATGCTCCGGCCCCTGTAGCTCACTCATTTCATAAAATTGCTTGATAGTATTTGTCTCCCCACCTCTCAAAAAATTGGTTTCTAAACACACCAGTGATAGCATCGTAGGCCTATGATACAATTAAACCCTTTTGATAAATGAAGACCCAGGTTAAATGACATCAGTCAACACGCATGTGCATAAACGAGACAAATTGTAATTTTATTAGGATTATCTTCTCAAACAAACATCACACTGACTTGCACAAGAACTGGCAAATGGACTGCGTCTACATCACCTGTATGCGAGAAAAATTATTGCTCTGATGTAGATTGTGGAGATGGTAGCTGTGTTGTGATGCCAGGACAACGTAAGTAGCCTTTATTTGGTGCTAGAATTATAGATGCAGTTTGGGAAGCAGAAAAGTGATGAGAGTGTCACATTACAATCCTCTACGAGAACATTAAACTTCAGAATGAACTGGTTTTTGCCACAGGCTCAATTAATGACATGAGTAGGCGTAAATACCTCCTCTAGCACATAACTTAAGTCCCCTCTATAAAATTCTTTTTAGAATTATTAATAACATGTGACGCTATGAGGTGTGATGTTGACTAAGTAAGTGTACTACAAATGAGCTACAGTGGCATCATTGGTTTTTGTCTCACCAACGGAGAATTCATACCTCTCCAAAATTTCAGAAAGTTTCTCAATTTTTTAAGTATTTTCTCAAAATAGTTTTAAAACCCTCTTAGTTACGCCACGCCACTCTTAGTTAATTGTGTTATTTTAGGTCCGGTTTGTCGTTGCTTGGACGGGACAATTTCAGTGCTTTCATGCTCTTTGAAATCTGCGACCCTGGAACTCAAACTTGGGTCGACCACGACTGGATCGACTGTTATTCATAGTAATTCTCCCAACCCTGGTGTTGTTGTTGCGGTGATCTTGGTGGCACTGTTGTTACTAGGAACGTGTGTTTTTGTTTATAAGCGCTACAAAAGGTAAACACAAATTGGAAACTTTTCCCCGGTTACAAAAGTGAGATGTCTAAATAACGACTACAATTTGTTTAGAAAATCAAACTATCGCTATTTCCTTGTGAACGAAGAATCGCCATCTCCATTGAATTCCCACAAGGAAGAAATTAGTAAAACCAATGAAACAAAGCGTTCACAAACTACTGAATTCATCATTCAACCAGGTAAAAGATCTAAAAATTGCCATGTCGCTTGCAAGGCGCAAAAAAGACACGTGTAATAAATAAACCTGCACATAGAGCAACAGAAAAACCGAAACCAAATTGCAAATAAGAGGTAGTGAAAGTATATTTAAAACGAGAGTCTAAAAGAATTTTTTTTACTTCATATTCATACTTCCAGACTTGCAAGACAGCAACAGTAGCAGTAAGCGTAAGAAGTTTTAACATGACTACTATAAAGCAGAGTTCTATCTATGCGTGCCTGCTTTAGTAGGCCTGTCGTTCGCCTTAACTCGTCCCGAAGTTCTGGGCGTACAAACATAATTCACCACGGGTTAATCGCTGCCACAGGCAGTATCCTAAACGGTCGGTGATGTCATGATGACGTCATAACAAAAGATAACTTTTTTCTCAGAAAAGCCAGTCCCCAACTTTTCGCATGACCCAAAATTTCATCCCTTTTGAAGTTGACAATAAAAGCTTGATTGCTGATTTTTTCTTAGTTTAAGGCTTTTGGGAAATAATATAAAAAAAATTTACAGCTATTTGAGTTTTTTGACAACGCAGAAAGCAATTCTTTTTTACGTTTTTCTAATTTTACGCATCTTTCTTAAACGTTTCAAAAATTCGTGACGTCATAATGCTATTTGCTACGATTTCACTAAAAATTGCCGAAGGCAACAGCTGCTCGTATTATCCACTTTCCCACGAAAGAAGCCACGCAAATTGCTTAAACGTCTGGTTAAAGTACAGCGATATATCATAGATTTAAAATACCAGTAAGTACGCTTTCTTTATCAATTGATAAGGACCACAAAACCATAGCCGAGCTGTAGGAGACTCCACTCTAGAATAGCTTTGTATAGTTGTGTCTCGCGTCTTCTAATTCAATTAACCAGCTCCAATTAATTAGGTATCATTGGAGCTGTTTATCTGAGAAATGATACGCCTTTTGTAAATAAGATTACTTCAGATTTATATGAGGACCCCACAAACAATTTTGAATTAGTTTAAATATACATGCCTGCTGTTAGGGAAAGTTGATGGATAAATGGATGGATATTTGTAATTAGCTTATTTGTAACTTGTAAGATGTAATGTTTACTGAAAAGTATGGAGGTCGGAATTTGGTGTAAAGTTAAATAAAACCAATGTGGACCAAAAAGAACAGTTTGCTTTAAAATACCTTAATTGGCGTCCTGAAATGTTTGGTTTGGAGTAAGGCATGGCTTTTGGTAAAATATTTGAAAAAATCTATAGCGCAATAATGTAAAAAGGCGTTTCCAGGCCAGAAAAAATGTGGGAATGGGGTTCCACCTCACAACACCCTTGACCAGCTCCAAATGATATATATTTAGTGTGATCCACAAACATTCTGTGGCGCATTTTGTGGAAAGGTTATTGACGTGGTAAAAAACAAAACTTGTTGTAAACATTTTGTCTCAAGAACAACCTTTTCTGCACGACCAATTTTTGGTGTTAACTTTAATTTTTTTACTCAATTGGGTTCAAGAAATTTGGGAGACGAACCCTTTTCGCCTCCATGGCTACATCCTGCTAAAACCAGAAGTGGTCAATTTTCAATTCCAAGTTCCGGCCACAACTGAGTGAATATTATGTTTGGTACCGTTTTTCATTACAGTAATTGTAGTTCCCTCATCAAGTTTACAGAAAACTCTCCGATCAATCCACCTACCCAGAAACAACACCACGTAGTCGTTCCCAATGGATGCATTTCACGCTCTTGCATCATTCGCGAATTTTTATTTTCTCAAATCCGACAATTCTGTTTGTTGACAAATCCACTTGAGTAGAAGTTGGTCTCGTTTCGCAAAATTGCTATCCAGTGCATGTTGAGATCTTCATGCAACAATTAGCCTACTAAACAAGTTACCCGTGTTCTACAAATACTCTTAATTCAATGTATGAGGCGTTCCATAAAATGCGCCGAATTTGAATTGGGCAATCGTTTGTATGTCAAGATTTAAGGGCATGCTTTTATCACTTTTTCCAGGTGTCTTCACTTTATTAAATTGTTTCTTGTTTTCTTTTGCAGAATGCTTTACGTAAAATTGAATTATTTGCAGAATATCGGTACTTGTTTAGTAATTGTTGCTTAGGATATTGTGCCATGAAGGGTTTTAAACTGTGCAACGAGTTCTTATTGTTAAGACACTTGTCGAAAATGGATAATGTACGGCAAAATTCGATGCGATAAAGTGGTGGGAATATCCAGTGAAGGTCGGCGAATTGATTTTCCTGGACGTAAAGTACCACACTGTCTTGCACAAGAACAAGCTGTTCTCCATTCGACAGGAACGTTTCCGCCCAGGCTATTTCACTGTTAATTCTGAATCAGTTGTTTCAAATTTTGCCATTAGCCTGGGTACAGCAGACTCGCACGGAGCTTCATTTCTGTCAAAAATGGTTCGTGGTTTTCGCACTGTTCGCGTCGCACTATATTTTCGTTAAGTGTCTTAACAACAAGAACTCGCTGCGTAGTCTGAAACCGCTCCATGACACAATATCCTAAGCATCTATTACTAAACAAGCACCGATATTCTGCAAATTATTTAATTTTACATCGAGCATTCTGCAAAATAAAACAAAAACAAAATTAAAGACCTTGCGAAAATGATAAAAGCATGCCCTTAAATTTTAACATACAAAGCGTTTGCCCAATTCAAAAATAAGTTGTCTAGTTCTATCTTTCTAAACAAGGAAAAAATGCAAAGGCTGTTTTTCTTCCTTGGCTACGCGTGAGCAATAAGCAGCGCAAGACTGTGAGGGCGTGAAACGAGGCCAACTATTTAATAAACAATTTTTGCATTTTTGATAATGGCTGCCGTGATACTACTTATGTTTTGATGTCGTGACAGCATACATAGCAGCCAAGCTTCAAAATTTGACTACCCTTGCTTAGTTTTAAAATCAAGTAACTGGCAAGTCGATACAATAGAAAATTATGCTGTATTTTTTATTTTATTACTGTACCAAAAAAATTTTGAATGAAGAACTCCGGGAAGAAACAAAAGCGCTTTTCTGGAATCCTGAAAGTACGGCACCGGTAGTGTGTAAAATATGCATGTACGAATTTTTTGTTGGGTGGTTTTCAAGCGATGCCAGAAAGATGGATTTTTTTAACCAAGGCAGCCAATAACGCGACCCGCTTTTTTCCCTATTACGTTTCATAGACCCCGCGATAGCGTTATAATGAAGATTTACTGTACTTTCGCGCCGCCATCTCCGTTCAATTTCAACTAAAATTGTATCGTTGGCTCTCGTTTAAAGTAATAAAACGATCGGTATGATGGGAAACATCACTATATTTTTTACTATTATGCATAGGGTGGAGACAGCTGAACCGTTGTTGCTAACCTGAACGTTACTGGTAAGAACCTTGCGGGCGACGCCGACTAATTTTGCTATATAGTTATTAACTATTAACTACATTTTAACATTTGACCTTGTCGTAATCTGCAACTAATGGTGGGTCTTCGTTTCACGTAGGCCAGTGTGAAGGAAGTTGATAGAACAATGGCTTACACTTGTAAGAAGATGTGGTTGAAGTAATAATGACGAGCGAAGGAGGCAAAGTGGCCGCGTATAAAAAGAAGAGTAGCAAGTATTGTTATGGAACTAGATCTGGGTTTGCAAAATTTACGAAGTGGAACGAAAAAGATTTGTCCGAAGTGGATTACCCTACCCAGGCGGATACAGGGCAGACTGCTTAAAGTGACACAGCAATTCTTGATCTGCAGGAGGTTGAAGAAACAGTTTCAAAAGTTGCAAGATTTGTAATGTTCTGGTACCGTAATGATTGTCGTCAGGAAAAAAATCGAAATTTAAGAAAGTTTTGAAATGCATTGCAGACTTTTACAGTAACGAGAGATTCAAGGGTGTCAAAAGGCAGTAACTACACCCATTGCAATTATTGCAAAAGGTAAAAATCGTTCAATGTAAGCTACAACATAGAAACTTAATACAGGTTTCTACAAAAGAGCGAAAAGCTGTTGTCATGCGTCACCACTACAAAGAAATCAAAGAAAAAATGTTGCATAACCATTAAGAAAGCTTTTATTTCAGTTTTTATTTCGATATTTTCAAACTACAACTATTATTAAAGATTTTAACATGACTTCAGATCCAGCTAGGTAGCAGAAACGGCAAAAACAAAGCCAAACCGTTGAAAATAATAAATGAATTTTTTTCAGAGGAAAAAGGTGTGAGCAACCCCAATTACTCTCCACCCAAACAAAGAAGACTACTTTCCTTGCCAGAAGAAATTGTAAGTCGGTTTCAAAGACACACTGTTGCAGTTTTTTACTTGCGTTTCAACCACCTTTACAAGATGCCCATTTGAGAGTTTGCCCTGAAGGCAGTTGCGCCAAAAAAATGACAGTGACAACTTTCGTTTCCGCAGTAACGGTATAGATGTTCGCAAAACAAAAAGCAAACACACCAATGGGTTTCATTGAAAAAAGTAGTTCCGATGATCTGAGAGGTATAGGGAGCAAAACTGTATTCACTTCTCCAAGTGCTGTTGCTGGAGACTAGGTAGCATTGAGCTTAAAGTTTGCAGAAAACCATAGTTTTTATGAGATAAAGTTAGAGGTGGTACTGGTTGCTCACTAATTTTGTTATTGTTTTATCCTTTGCTACTTTTCAAACTCTGGTATGAATTAAAGGAAGCAATATTTTATTGGTTTTACCTAGATTTTTCTTTTACATATGTACTGTTTTCTGATTATAGGCTTACACAGTATACATTACTTTCTTTATGGATTAATGAGGACAGGCCTCCTTCACCACAATTTATTTCTGTTGCAATCTATTTGGCGCTGTTTACTTATGTTCCTACAGGAATGTAATTGTTTATAGGGCTAGATTATTTTATCAATTAAACCTTAAAACAACGTAGACTTGAATTTCAGAAACATGGAAAAGGCGGAGTTTGTGTGAAGATATGACATAGTAGACACACGTTTACAAGTCATCAAGGGTGTTGCCCACAAAAAATTTGTCATTTGAAGAACTTTCGAACTCTTCAGTAAACTTGTGGGTCAATTTTTTTAACGTGATCCAACCAATTCTTCAAACAAATGAAGCTGTTTTGGAAAACTGCTTTTAAGTGTTTAACGAAACGTATTTTTTGCACACCAGAAATGTCTTTATCGAAATGTTGGGTCGGTATCAGTGATCAAATGCGAGGGGTGAACAATATGCTTTCGATTCGTAAGAAATTGCCTTCAACAGTTCCAATCGATAGTCACTTGTTTGCCTCACGTTCTTCTGCATGTAGCAAAAAGCAATTATACCGCCCCAACTGTACGAAAGTTGCACTTTATCTAACAGCCAGCTCCTACTACATTATGGCCTTACACTCCTGCAATTGGCTGCCTAGGCAATGCGACATTCAACGGATTTAGATGTTAAGCAATGTCGAGTAAAACCACTGGAGCTCAATCATCCGTGCCGCAACCAGTCTGCTGAGCATTATGTTACGATGGTGACAGAAGCTTCAGCATAAATTATAGGCTTTGCGCGAAAAGATGGCATAATTTATCAGATTAAATCTCGCAAATTCCTAAAAAAAATTTGACAGTAAAATGCAATTTTGATGTTTTTATAATGTAATTTTTGTTAACTTTATTTTCACAGCGCGAATTACTCCCGCTATCTTCTCACCCGTTTTTACTGTAGGCTCAAGATAGCTTTTGCACGCGATTCATTAAAGTAACATGTAGCGTAACGGATAAGGAGTCAACTTCGGATATAAGAGATTCAGATATAAGGGATTTTCGCTTATAAGGGACTACGCAAAAGGTCCCAAATGATTTTCAATATAAACTAAGTCGGTTATAAGAGACTGATTAAGCTGGTCCCGGCGGATCTCTTATATCCGAAGTTGACTGAACTCTAGAATAGTTTCTCTTTTAACTTTTCCAAACTTGGCTATTATGCAAAACTTTATAAGCCCAAAATCATGTCTCCAGCAAAATGGTTCACGAGTTATAACCCTTAGCCCCCTAAGATAAGTTTTGGTCTCTGTCAGGTTGTAAGAACAAAACTCCACCTAGGATAAGATTGGCGTGATCTATGTAGACAACAATTGCTATCACTTGTTGCAGGATATCAGCGGAGTTGATCAATCTGGAAGCTCATCAAAATCTTCTGGTGGCGTCAAAACAGCGCAAGGAATCTTGCGACATTAATTCCAAGTAAAGGAATTTTTTCACACTGCGAGTGCTAGCCTGCCACTGGGAAGCACTGCCACAAAGATTGTGCACAGTGTTGCTGCAGTTAAAGCATTGGCAACACGCGTTGCGAATAAAATGTTCAAATGGGAGCAACATTGGCAAGTGCTGCGTTAACTTAGGGGGCGGAATTGGACACGCGACCTCTAGGACTATACCAAAGCAATCCGCTAATTACGGAATTTAAAGGTCGTACACGTGTACCTATCTGACCAATAACTCTTAAACATCTCAAACTTAACTTCATTTTTTCCAAAAATCGTAAGGTTTCTAAGGCTTCGTCAGAATTTTTGGTTGGGCACGCCCTGAAAAACTGTTTAGCCGAAAAAATATTCCATGGTAACTTAGACGAATGGGCCATTCTTGAATCATGATGGTGTGCATGCGACCCTCTATGACTACAATGCGTACTAGGGAAAGTTAAGCAATTGAGCCGTAGGCTTTAACCATCAAATAAAATTTTTCTTTCAGCTCTCCATTAAGATTTGGTTCAAATTGGACTGGAATGCTTAGCAACTGCATAAATGAAGATCTTCAAAAGTTGTTGCTGAATCGTAATCGCTTTTCTTAATCGCTCATGTTCAAAGTATTATATAATAAAGCATTCGCATTTAAATAAAACGTTTTTGAACAAGTTATGATGCAAGTAGCGGGCCTTTGGCGGTGAAAAAACCTTACAGCCCGGAAGAAGCGCTCTACTATTGCTCAGTTTATGCTGTGCAGAAAATTCAAGATGCCCTTGTTTCAAGGTAAACTCAATATAGATCTTATTCTGAAGATTAGTTACCGACAGTAGTAAAAAAACGCTGGTGGTGAGTGAGACTTAGTCGCTGTAGAGCAACCAGTAATACCAAACATCAATCAAGTTTCAGCATTTGCCTCGTACCAATTACTACAAAGGGTTTCTGCTCTTGATTTAATCGCATCAGCACGCTCATGTTCTGACGCCTCATCACTTGCCAACTCCAGCCAATGCTCGCAAGTCCTTCTGTAATACGTTCGTAAATCTTCGTCTTCGTCTACAGCTGGATTCCTCTGCAGTTCTTTTTCAGTAGCAGTAGAAGTAGTAGGTTCGTCGTCCTCGTCACTGGAGTTGTCGTCGTTCTCTAACCAATCGGCACTTGTATCGTCAGCTTCAACTAACTGCTGCCAAGTGTCCATCTTTTTTAAGTCAATCACCCACAAGTCGTTTAAAGTCACTTGTTTCTCGTCTTCTTCAAACATACCACCGTACAGGTATAACATATTCCGTTTAATCGCAGCCAATGAGTTCATTCTACCGCAAGGCAAAATCATTGTGCTTTTGGAAGCAGTGGGCTTTTCACATGACTCGTCCTCTCCCTCGCCTTTAGACTCTCGTGACTTTGTATGAGCTTTTATTTTTCGAAATTCCATTGGAAACCAACGATAAGAAACCAGGTCAAGACAGTTCAATCCATTGAAAAAGACACTCTCAAGGTCCTCCTCCTCCTCTTCATCACATACTCCTCCAAAAATCAAAGCACGATTGGGTGCCATCTGTGCCAAAGCAAACCCAGACCGAGGCCAAGGTTTCTGACCTGAATCTTTAACCTGCGCCCATTTGAACCTGGTTTCAGCTTCGTTGGAAAGCAAAAACATGTCGACATGCGATGTGCCTTTTTCTATTTCTTTTTTAACTCTGACTTTAGAATAACCGCCAATAACTAATATCCCACTAGGAGTAATAGCAAGCTGACATGCAGAGCGTGGTGATGGACCACTACCAGTTGGGTTCAATTTTGTCCAAGTGTACTCTGACAAATCAAACAAATAACAATCGTTGAAATATATAAAGCTTTTATGACGCTCCTGAAAGCCCCCAAAAACAAAAAGTGATTTCTTGTACGCAGTCATTCGGTGCCCACTACGATGAGAAGGTGCCCCAGGACTTTTGACCTGCTCCCAACGATGATCTTTTAAGCTCAAAACCCATAAGTCTTTATAATGGTAGAACTGAGCATTTGTAGGCGATGCAAACTCTCCTCCAAACACCCACAGCTGCCCACCTTCTTTCGAAACAGCGACGGCCTGATGAGAACACCGCGGAGGCGGAGGATTAGGGATCCACTGCTGTGTCCATTCGTTCTTTTTAATATTGTACACATACACATCATTGTACATGAAAGTCTTTCGACCATTAAAATACTCGCCGCCAAACAATATCAACTCGTCCTTATCTGGATGTGAAGTAAGGGATAGATTTGATCGTGGACTCGGATGTTGGGATTTCTCCTCGAAAAACGTTGTCTTTTTCCGATCCATTTCTTGAAATTCCGCTATCATGGCTTCAAGATCCTCCATCTCTTCATTTTTTTGTTCTTTTTTTGCCAACTTTTGTGCCGCTTTTTCGGCGCCTCTTCCTTTTGTTTTTTTATTTTTCTTACCCATTAAATACACACACAATTCCGTAAATAAAAAATTGTTCCTAAAAACAAAATTTTATCCAAGCATCCAAACAAAACAATGATTTTTAGCTACAGCGTGTATTATTAAAACTATAATTAACAAATTATTTCCATCACATAACTGCAATATAGCATTTGTTAGCATGATGATAACGACAAAAATAATCTCGTAAATTATACCAGAAAACATTTACGCGGACGCTGTTTTCAAAAACTGTTGGTGACGTCCAAGGAAATTTCCTATCATTGTTTTCTCTTCCCCTCACTTAAAATAATAATATATGTTTTTAAACTTGAAATTCAGGAAACTTCCAGTACATTAGTGCAGCTTAAACTAGTTGCAAATCATAAGTCAATAAAAAAGATTGATAAATTCAGTTGAACAGATTGATGGCAGTCGGCTGCAGTAGGGAGAAACTTGATATCCTAAGACTGCAAGTTGAGCACTTCAAACATGATATTGGATGCGGCATGGCAGAATAAAACCATATTTTGCAGTCAAGCTCACATTTCAGATTTGAACTATGGCTTGTGCAGCTGTGCCACTCTAGTGCAAAGCATGGTTGGCCGCTGACTGGGAAGATTGTAAGGGCATTTGGCAGTCTCCAAAGCTCTCCGTTTCTCTTCCGTTCAATAAATTAAGTAAATTCTGATGATCATTAATCATTTCACGAAGCGAAACTGTTTGGTAGCTAGCTAGACACGAACATCGCCTTAGAAACCACAATTTTATTGGCATAGGTTAGTGGTTGGTAGATTACATTCCATATTGTTCTGACTCTAGATCAAATAAAGCGACTGATAAATCATCTTTTAACTTCACGAAGTGTCGTTCCATTTCTTTCACAATTTCGGACAAACTTTCGTTTTCTTCTTTAACATGTTGGTTAAT
This sequence comes from Trididemnum clinides, assembly GCA_963675345.1. Taxonomy (NCBI): domain Eukaryota; kingdom Metazoa; phylum Chordata; class Ascidiacea; order Aplousobranchia; family Didemnidae; genus Trididemnum; species Trididemnum clinides. Next base: position 6,104,483 of record OY776300.1, read on the forward strand.
GCTTGGAAAATCATTTAAAATCACAAATGTCTTTAGTTCATTTACTAGTTTTAGAAGAGATTCCCCTGCTCTAACAATATTGGCAGCTCGTACTTGCATTTGGTAAGTATCGTAAAAGCTTTGAGTCACACGGCTAAGTTGTGCATTTTCTTCTACTTTGGCAGATTTGATAATCTCTGTAAAGTTTTCTTGCATTGCATTAACATCATCTTGCATTCGTTTACTGTAGGATTTAAGTAGATTTTGTGCAGCAATAGACTGCCTTGATTGCTGAATGTTTCCAGCCATTGCCAGCTAAAAACCAAATTCTTTTTTGAGAAATCTTAGCAATGCCTAATAACAAAAATTGTAATTTTAAAATTTCAAACCTTTAGCTTAGAAATATAAACATTTAATTATTATCCAACTACGCAGTTAACACAGCTATGTTTTATAACAAGACACGTTTCAAACAGATAACAACAAGTAAAGAAAACAGGTTAGTCAGGGCTCGGGAGCTGGCCTAATATAGATCAGGCTCCATCTCCGGAGCTTGCAATTTTCAAATCTATGGCTCCTGCTCCAGCTCCGGAGCTAGTGTTTAGATTCATGCGGAACCAGCTCCAGCTCCAGTCAAGTTTTCAAGGTTTTGTTAATGTAGTCAAATGCAATATATTTCTAGCCATGAATTTTAATGATAATATAACCATATGGTAAAGGAATATCCAAAAATAGTTATGAAATAGCAATGGTTTTTAGATAAACACTCAGATCAGTGAACATAAAATTGAAATGCATCTGAAAAATCAGTAGAATTACAGTACTACAACTACATCTTTTCTATAATTGACTAGGAGCTGGAGCTGCCAAAAATTTTGATGACTCTAGCTCCAGCTCCAGCTCCGGCTCCTTCGAAAAATCCCAGCTCCCAGCCCTGGCGTTAGTAGCTTGTAGGGATGGACAATTTAGAATAATATACTATTCTAGAATTGTTAAACCGAATTCAGAATACCGAATCCGTTTTTTCTGCAGTTAGCAAGAACATGAAAACATTTATTTATTACAAGTTTACAATAACAAAAGCACAATCAGACAATGAGTTTACTGCAGTGCAATACATTTAAGCTTTTTACATGTTTGCCTGTGAAACGAGATTGCAATTTAACGCACGCATTTGATCAACAAGTGTGTCTGTGAGTTAATTTTTCAATCGTTGCATGCAATTGATAGGTTTACAAAAAGAAAATATGTGACCAAGCAACATGAAAAAGCTTGTAAGCAGGATTTAAACCGAGTCCTATTATCCCGATTGAAGTGGCATTTTTGATTCGGATAGTTTAGGATTCGGTACACTGAACGGCCCACCCCTAGTGGCTTGTTGCGGTAGGATTTGTCTAGTTCAGCGGTCGGCAATCTGGTGCACCTAAAGAGGATTTAAACCCGGTTTCCATGCAATAGAAAACAGTGGAGTTTGCAATTACTTTTTGATGTCTAAAATAAAGGTAACACACGGTATATATTTTTATACTCATACACTCTGTATGAAAAATTATTGAGCGTTTGCAGTGCATTAGGTACACTTGGGTTCAATATGCTTGTCGACCAAACTAAAAGACTTCAAAAAATAGTATTTAGCTTCCCTGCTTGGCGCTCAGCATAAGAAAAAATGGAGAGAAAAAGTCGGCAAGTTCACTTGCAGTGACTTGGGAAAGGCACTTAACGAGATTCCTTTATCTTCATAAGGCAGACAGGTGGTGGAGACGAGCTGTCTACCCATCGTAATGGCCCAGTCTGACTAAAGACATGCCATCAAAGTATGAGCTCTTAACTATAAATGAAAATATCATGAGCCATCATCCTCAAATAGCCTTTGGGCTTTCGAAGCGAGTGACAAAGCCTTCACCTGAACTTACACAAAGTATCAAAACCTTCATTTAAATTGAAAAATATCACTAGGTGACTAAACAATGCAAATATAAACTTTTTGTAACAATGTGCTTAAACATTTATTTCTACTGGTAAACATGACTTCTACTCCTGAACCTCTGAGCACAACATCTGCAAAGCATGGCACGACGGCAAAAAATTGCAAATCCTCCAACACTCACCCCAGGACAGTGATTAATCACGCCAAGCCTCATGTTTGTACACCTAGTAGTTTCAAAGGAGTTAAGGCAAACGCACTTCGTATGCACAGAAAGAACTCTGCTTTATACCGTATGTTTTTCCCAAGCAATGCAGAGTGCAATAGGAGGATGAAAGAGATGCAGATTGCCCACCCCTGGTCTATGTTAAGACCTTGGAAAATTACAAGTGTTGATTCAGATGAACAGATTGAAAGTCTAATTTAAGTAACATTGCTATTAATTATCAAATCCCTGCATATACTGGTAAGACAATGCCAACAACTTCGGAAAAAATACTAGCAATTCTGTTGATTGTCAACTAATTGTCAACGCACTCGCCACCCAATTCTATTGAGTTTTTATCAGTTCAGTAGTTGCCTTGTGTGATGACAAAGCAGCTTGAACCCTACAACAGAGATTGTAAATAAAATTTTGTTAATTGTCACTACTAAGAAATAAGATGTACCATGGAAACAAATCAGAATGGACAAAAGCATACATATATATACATGTAAATTTTTCAATTCGAACTCCAATGGAAATTAAAAACAGGAATTGCGCCGCCATGACTAATCAAAAAAGTATCAATACATAAACTACCAGTACATTTGAAGTTAATACAAACAAATTCTACCATATTAAGTATTTTTTCCTGAAACTGCCACAAAAATTGATAATTTTGAGTATAACAACAATACAAAATCTCTCTAAAATCATACGTACATATTTTGCTGTAAATGCTATAAATAATTATCAATATTTGATTTCAACAATGCAATTACAACTGATGATCCATTAAATAGCAATGCATTATCTAATACACTTTGAACAGTGACATCAGTTCGAATGGCATCACCGGTACTCTCACAACACAGTTTAAGTTTCAAGTCAGAAGATTTGTCATTGTTGTTTTGCAATTTTAAATGGTGACACATATAATCGAGTGCTTTACCAATTGTCCACTTACTGCTGACAAACAAAGATTGAGGTATTGATTGCAAGTTCTGAACATAAACAGAAAAATATACTCTTTCGTTATCAGGTAAGCCTTGGTCCCCTTTGCTATGTAGTTTTAGCTTCATTAAAGCAAGTTTTGCTGCCATTTTAGATGCTTTTATACTTTTCACCTTTCTTGATTTCAATTCCACAGGTTTAGGTTGAAAAACGGGCAGATTTTCCAATCTTTTCGGAGGCAATGCTGAACAAGCATGATCTTCAGGCAAGCGATGACGTAAGCAATGTTGTTGGTGGCATAATGAACAAACCACCGGCACTAATTCTGATGATAAGCATCCATCAAAAGAACATGAATAGCTCACAGGTGTGGAAACAGTTTCATTGATATGATCATTATTTACATTTTTTAAACCACTGCAATTATGCGCATACTTTTCATGATGATGTAAACAAAATACATGGGAACAACCATCACAAACAAACGGCAAAAAGTCAAGTTGTTTACATGTTTCTAAGTGACAATGAGTGCCTACGTCAAATTCTGCTCCTGTGTCATATGTAGAGCTAGTGTCTTCCATCTCAACAACAAGTTAGGCAAGGAATAATTTACCAACATATTACAACAAAAGCTATAATACATAATAATAACAAATTACCATATATACTCATGTATACGTCAATCTCATGTATAAGTCGATTGGTATTTTAAGACAAAAAATTGCATTATTATAAGTATTACTCATGCATAAGTCGACTCCGCTATTCTAGAATATTCTGGAATGGCAGCTGCCATGTTATGATTGATCATGCTGTCGTAAGCTTGTTTACTGGTAATATATACCATATTTCTACCTATATTTGATACCAGTAATTCTGTGAAGTAACTTTAACATTTATATGGTGAAACACCATTATTACGAGCGTTTGCTAAGGCTTCATACTGCAGTGCGTATATTGCATGTATAATAACGGAGTTTTCTTTTCATATTCACATTCTATTTGACTTGGCAGCAACATGTCCATAAACATTACTCATGTATAAGATGACCCCAAAAATTTTACATTAAAATCGTATCCCAGAAATTCGACTTATACATGAGTATATATGGTATGCAAATGTAGGTATCTCAAATGAAATACTTACATCTCAATGATTTGGACAAAACAAAAGTATATAGAAGATAGCTATGCCCCTGGGTTGCTGAATATCTGTTTTGAATTTGACTGAATATTAAATTTGTAATTATTGGGGTAGTTTTCAAGCTATTGACTTTTGAATTGCTTCAGATTTCACTTTTAAATTTAATTCCTCATGTAGCAATAAAACGAATTTTGATAATAGCTCAGTAATGCTTGTACTTCCAATAAATATATTTTATTTTCATGAAGTAGATATTAAATGCTTCTAATATAGATTATAGATAAAATGAAATCTCTGTCTTGAGGTCAATGGCCAATTATAATTGACTGTATTTTTGCATATAGCAACCAAATAAGAATGATGTAAAAGAACACAACAAAATGGTTTATTGTGGGTGACTTAAAACGCCAAAAAGATGATTGGAAAAATGAGAATGAAAAATGGGAATACAAATAAGCTTTTATTAAAAATATAAAAAATATAATTTCATAGGCACCTTAAGCAAAGACCAACGTTTAGATGACCAAATGAAGAATATTAGGAAAAGTAGAATAACAAAAGCTGACACATTCCTAATGGCAAAATATAAATAAATGAAATAGTTTCACATTTAGTTCAGACTATTATTTCCCTGTATGCCAATTTTTTTAGATATGACAATATACCCAGGTACAGAAGCAACACTAAAACACCAAAATGACAATTTATGAAAATTTATACAAAAACAACTACCAACCAAATTACAATAATTGCAAAAATTCAACAAATTACAAAAATCCAAAGACTAATGTTTAGATGACTTATTATTTAATACAAAGATGCACTTTTATTCAATTTATTTAATTCCATATAATTTTATGGTTACATTTTCCATTAAAAATTCTTAAAACTTCAGAATTCTCATAAAATCATTGTTAAAAATCATCACATTTGCATGAAGAGGTTTACCAATGATCTCATTGTCTACTAAACCCTGGCAAATTTTTTGTAAACACAGTTTTAGCAAAATATATGAACATAAATCATCCATAAATTAAGAGCTATGTTTAATTGTTCACCATTTAATAGATTATCTATTTTATGAAGAAGTTTAGTGTGGGATTGCAAGTATAAACTATGGCATAAGCATTTCTTGTGTTCACCGATTGAAAACAGTGTTTGAATTATTCCAACAGGATTATCTATAAAAGCATGTTCCTCCCTAGTCATATTTTCCTAAAGATGTTTCAAACTATCCTTTGCAGATACATTGTGATTTATAAATGTTTGTCCATTGCTCATATGTTGTTTTTAGTGAGTATGACGGGTACAAACTAAAGTTGCATCTTTTAATGATTGATTTTGTTTAAAAAAAATTTTGTACTCTAAATCATCACTGTTTGCATATAGTTGGCTGCAAGTTTTAGGCAACTTGCCTAGATGAAAGAAAATTTTGCCCTTTCCAGCAAACATGCACTTTAAACAAAGTTGCAGAAAGATTTGCAATATTCAACTTTTCAACACCATTTGAAAAGTTTAGGGTCCAAGTTTTTCAATTTTTTGTTCATCTTCTTATGCTCTCCCTTGCTTCAGCAAGGCATATGGTAGTGACTGCTTGAAAGCAAGTGAACAATGAAAACAGTTGCTTTGCACCACAAAGTTGACAACAAGAAACAACCAAGTTCTACCAGTACTTTGCAGAGTGGCATGTCAGACAAGCTTTGGTTCAAGCTAGGTTCTGAACAAATGCAGTGCATGCACACTCACATGCATTTTGAGCTCTGGCCCAGGCCTGGGCTCCAGCCAGGGTTGGTATGGGAACCCGGTCCCAGCCAGACCCCCAGCTCCAGCCAAATCTGTTGCCTCAGTCATTCCTTGATCCTGGTACTAATAAAACCAAAACAGTGGCTATTTCACCATCAATGCAAGTTTACTCTTGGAGACTACTTTGCCGTGAGACATTTGTGATTAGTCAATTTTAATGACGTATTAAACATATGAATTTTAATTGTTTCTGATTAGTCAATTTCAATGACAAATTAAAAAAATTTGCATCCTTAATGTACACTAACCACACTATTAACTCCCTCCCAGTGTACACTACCCTGTACATTCACATACCAGGTACACCCTCCAGTGCACACAGCCTATGTCTAAGTGGCCTGCCAGCCAAGATTCTAATCTGTAGCCATAGCATTTCAAGGCAGCTGCTCTTTCCACACATCACTGCATGAATTGTAGCAATTATGGCTATTAAAGCACACATGAATGGTGATGGTAAAATAGCCTCCAAGTTCAATGACCAAATAAAATTTTTTGCCTAATCACATTACTAGATCATCAGCCACATCAAATTTCTTCTATTTATTTTGTCAAATCTAATTTCAGCAAACCCAGTGCTAACTTTTCAGGAACCACAATATGGTATGAGGTACAGGGGTACCCAATGCTATAAAGGATCAATCTAAAACCCAGTATAAAATAGCATATAAAAAATTTTTACTCCAACAATACTCCAATTAACAAAGTATTGCATCATAATATTTTTGTTATAAACTTAACAGATTACATTTGCAAAAATTGAAGATTTGTATGGCTTTATTGTACATAAACTCTAGTATTTTGCTTTCCTTTGCAATTTGCTATGTTTTGAAATTTCATTTGCTATCTATATACTGCTTTTTTGTTTTTACATTTGTTGTAATCTGTTGAGGTGGTGGTGACCTTAAGACCAAATGGTCTTTTCACTATCTCCTCAGTCCTCAGTAAGCAGGTAAGCTGTATCTATATTTTTTCAGTGTGGTTTTGTTTTTTCTGTTGCTTGATAAATATCCTACCTGTTTTTTGACTCTTGACTCCAAGAGTAAAATGCCATAGATGACAAAATAGCCACTTCCTAAAACTAATGTGACTTCACAAAAATGTCTTTAACACGAGGAGACTGCTCTAAAAGATTTTGCCTATTAAAAGTTGTACGCTATTTATTGCCAGTTATTAAAAAACGAGCTTAATTCAACATTGGCATACACTTTCTCACAGATCAAATGCGTAACTGCATTCACAAACTGAAAAATATTAGGCAGTGGCTATTTCGCCGTCGACGGCAATTTGCCCTTGGATTCTATTTTGCCGTGATCATTCACGTGTGTTTATATAGCCATATTTGCTATTATCGCACCAGTGACTCTGTGGTGTAGTGGATAGAGCGCTGGTCTTGAGATACCATGGTATCGGGTTTGAATCTCAGCTGGCCAGGGCTTTAAAAGAAAGACAGTGTACACTGAAGGGGCAGGCCCGGTATGTAAATGTACGGGGCAGTGTACTCTGCAAGGGAGTGTGCAGGGTGGGGGATAGAGACCTGGGGATGCAAAAATTTTTTTTTGGTTTTTAAAATTGACCAATCAGAGACGACCAAAAGTCACATGTTTAGTACGTCATTAAGATTGACCAATCACAAACAACTCACGGCAAAATAGTCTCTGAGGGTAAATTGCCGTCGACGGCAAAATAGCCACTGCCAAAATATTACAAATGAATGATGAAACCTGAAAGAATCATTGCTGAAGCCATTCCATTAGGGCATAATGTAAAGTTGCAAAGAATAACATGAAACTTTGGAAAGTAATTCAATTTTTTAGTACAAATATTAAAAACTAATTCATCAAGTTGATAAAAAGTAGCCCAATTGGGCACTTTTTTCTTAATAACGTTTTCCCCGAATTTTTTGCACAAATGCTTGTAAGAAGTAGCCCAATCTTGCAACCCTGCTGATCATAACACCTGGGCGGCGCATTGCATGAGTCAAGTATGGAACATGGATAGGAGTAACACCACCAACAGACTTCACGATTTCTTAGTCAACCCTGCTGCATGGGCATGGCCCACAAGACTATCTCTGAACCGACTCGCATGGGTCAAACTTGATAGACTGCAAACTGGCGTTGGTCGTTTCCTTTCGAGTACCGGTATATTGGCCCTGTGGCGCAACCAGAAGAAAAATTTTTTGGGGGAAGGGATGAAAAATATGAAAGTTGTATTACTCTGTTTTGGAGATCATTGTTTAAAGGATAACTATTTTGGCTTAAATGAAGGTGAAAACTTTTTTTAAATCAACTATTTGCACGCAACAATTATGGGCTGAAAACGCTGTCATACTTTGATTTGATTTGCAAAAACATCGGACTCCAAAGGCAAGAATAACAATAACTGGCGAAACTGTTTATTCGCGGATCAAAAAGAAAACTAGAAGTCTGTCCATCTAGAACAAGTGATTATCAAAAAAGATGCAAACGAAATTACTAGACATAGACACGTGACAATAAGATTGCAAAATATAATATACAGCAAAGCTTGCGCAGATAAAAAGAAATTGAGTGAGGTAAGACCCCAATCGCCTCATAGCAGCATCTAAACAGGCTAGCGCATTCCTTGCCACTGTTGCGACTCGCACTTCATCGAGCTGCCATGCCAAAGATCTTTCTTTACATTTTTTAGCTTGCTTTCGGTGGCTCAGCATCTTTCTTTTACTGTTGTGTGCAATTCTAGTTTTTATTGTATTTGCTGTGGATTGCTATCGGAGCAACCTCAACTACTACAAACTACAAACAGAAAGTCACCCACAGCAATCTTAACTTATAAACCAAACGGAATCTACGAAAGTAGCTGTCATGATAGAAGTGGCTAGTCGCTGTATGGAGTGCACTTATTTTTATCTTGGAATACAGTCGGATGCCTGCCGTTGCGCTACACTATTTTGCATTTTTATGCGTCCCTAGTTTGACGCCCAGCTAGTGTATCGTTGATGCTATATCTGTCAATTAGACAATTTTACTATAACTTTGCTTATTTTACCGACGAAGTAATCTACCGTCAGGTTTGTTGCCGCTAGGCTATCTCCGCTTAAAGAGTACCGGTATCGTGCGCCCATAGTTTGCTCGTCTGGCGATGTAATCTCAAGCCAGCAATCTTAGCCTTCTGGCTTTCCCGCAATCTTGCCTCCAACAGGAGTAGAATGAAAATTCGCACCGCACCGGTGCGATGTGGGAAACCGCACCGGTGCGATAAAAAATCGCACCGACCGCACCGGTGCGACAAAAAAACGCACCGACCGCACCGGTGCGATAAAAAAAACGCACCGGTGCGATAAAAAAAACGCACCGGTGCGATAAAAAATCGCACCGGTGCGGTGCAGAAATTCTGATTTCACCCCGCCTCCTTGCCTGGACCAATATTTATTATATTACTTATGATATTCGGTTTAAATAATAGTTCCTGTAGTTGTTTGCGACTTTAGCTATCGTCCGCGCTGGCTTATTAGCGCGAGGTTCCCTACGTAGAAGGAACTCGAAGTTTTAGATTATTTTAATCCACCGGTAGCGGCGTGACTAGAATTAATCGAGATTAATATTGCACCGTGTATCAGTGCACTATTATTGCAGGTGTCTAAAATTACATACATATAATTATCTTTTTTCTACTAGGGCTAGACAATGTTTATTTTTCATCTCATGGAGCTTGTTGATCGGATTACCTTTCACGCCGTCTTTTGTTTGCTTGTTGCTTTAGGGCGTGTGCAATGACCTAATTTTTCTTAGCGTGTGCAGTAATTTTGTTGCCGACCATGCGGTAAGAAATTTCCTGCTCTCTTTCCTCGCTGGACAGTTGCATTTTATCTTTGTCTCCCATCAATGCATTGATTCTTTTAAAATCAACACAATAAAGAATAATTATCGTTGTTTTTCCTTCACTTTTGGCCACTGTAGTTCCCATCCATTGCGTATCAGTCAGCACGCTCCCATTCAAAGGAAAATCCTACACCACTATCTTCAAATTTGAACAAAATTCTTTTTATGTGCATGTATTAATGTGTATCGTTTTGCCATCGTCTCCTTTTTTTGTCCACTGCTGTCAAATTTTATTTTCTATACATGCTGATTTTGGCAAAAGCAAAATGAATGATTGTTTAATTAATTGATTGATTGCTGCGGAAACTGGAACTTTGGTTGTAAAAACACAATTTATCTTGGGTTCGCTTACTGGTAAAGCAATTAGAAAAAAATGCATCAACAAAATGTGAGACAAATTTAATCAGAAAATTTTCGTTACAGCTAAAAGCTAGATTTACACTATTTTGAAAAATCAAACGTAGGTATAGGTGAATAGCTTTTCAATTTTTAACCCTTTGAACCCTGACCTCCTGGGCCTAAAAATACCCTGCACCTGAGCTCCTGAGCAAAATTTTAGAATTTTCAACCCCCCACATATAAAGGCCATTCATAACAAAATTATACAACGTACATCACACCAATGAGTACGAAAACGTTACAGAGAGGTCCAACCTTTATTTAGCGCCAATATTCCACTTTAGTGTGGTAGTCAGTCCAACAGGTGGACCCACGTTTGATGCACAGATAGGCCTGGCATAGACTTGAGCCGTGCTAGGTCTAGGTGCAGGACTACTTATATCTAGATCTAGATCTACATCAAGCCCTTCATCTTCATTGCTTGATTCAGAGTTGACATCAGAATCTACTGACTCTAGATCACTTTCAGGGTAAATATCAACTAAATCCTGCTCATCTTCGTCCGAATCATACACAAGATCTAAAGCCTGTTGTAAAGAAAATAGGCGTGACCTCTTACCAGATTCACCAGGAGCTGAGGGTTGAGAAGATGATCGTTTCGTTGTCAATTTTACACAGAAAAAATACACTCAAGCATTGAACATGGGTGCAGACATCCTTGAATGACGTCGGTATTCCATAATATATATAAGTTAACCTCATTGGTCGGATAAAAAAAGCGATTGCAACATGTTTTTAGGACGCACTCTCAGCGCGACGTGGAGCGTGCACTCGGTATATAAGTAAAGAAGGCTTGCGACGTACAGGTCGCACTCGGGGCTGTCGAGTTAAGCATTTTTAAAGTTTTAGACAAAGTTTAGATCTAGAAAAAAATGAAAAGAAGAGGTAGACGCCTATTTTTTTGAGCAGTCTCTCTAAAGTCTCTGTTAAAATTAAAAATTTAGACCAGTTTGCTTCACAGTTATTGACAGTTACGTCTTTATATGGAAAATCCTTGTTTAGTTCTATACAAAACAATTTTTGTAGTGTTTGTAAAATAAACAAAAAAGATGACAGATTAATAAAATTTGTTCTATTTTAAGCCAATACAGAACCTTAAAATTACTGATGGGGCCCCTTTTAATTGTAATTGCTTGGGTTAGATTGCTCTTTCCCTGGCTGGGCTTATGCCAAAACCAATCAAGCTAAGTGCAAACACATACTTTAGGTTATATAAAAAAGCCTACAGTTACCAAAAAATTGTAAATAGGTCAATGGGTAACATTTTATACTCTATCCCTACAAATACATTTTAACAACTTTGGCGTCTCCCCACAACTTTGAATACATGCATTTCATGTACTTCATCAAATGAAGACATAAAGATTTGTAAAATGGTTGGCTGTTTTATTTTTGAGCAAGTCTTACTGTTTTCACATTTAGTTTTAAAGTACACCTATGCTGCAAATAGTTAAATCAAGACGCTTGTACGGACTCCAGAAACTGTGAGAGAGATATAGCAGCTTTGTGAAGCCACCCTCCCATACTGTTTTATTTAATCAATAACGATTTAAAAAACAACACTTTTGATTTTGCTACAAGAATTGGATATATCAAAAAAACATTATCGATCGGGTAAAATTGGTGCAGCAGACCAAACCAATTGTTTTTAACCACAACATTACAAATGGGAGCCCTGCAGGCAAAGCTGGCAGAGCCAATTAGTGCTGTTATAAGACAAAAAGCGTAAAATTTGAAACAATACTTTTCAGTCATATGTTGTTGTCATTCTATCGCTCTTACGAGGCCCTAATCTTGTGGTTCAAAACTTTTTTAAACTGCGCATAGTTATGAACGGTTGTGTAATGGTGTAACAAAAATATAAGCTTTTGATGATGCTGTTTTCGTCTTGTCCCCCTATATCAAATCCTAAATTTGATTGTGTAAAAATGTACTAATACATTGTCAAAAACTAAATAATTGTTTAATCCACACGCAATTCAGTCACCACTAAACGCTGTTAGTTTCTGATGTTCGTGTAAAAGTCTCTGCTGGAAAACATGTAGTTGCCTTGCTTATAGTATTTTCATTTCGTTTGTTAAAGTCACACTAATAATTTGGTGAAAACCCCGAATAAATGCTGCATACATCATGATTAATATCACTTCAGTTTGTTGTGGAAAAGGGTTTGCGTTACACAATAATGGCTCAGCACGATTTTGAAGCTGTTTTTACCCAACTACGTAAAATTGAGAAAGCTAATATTTTCATATCAGTTTACGGCAATCAACAATATGCTATAGGATGTGAAAAAGATAGGTTAAATATACAGTATTTAAACCATTCTCAAACAATGGCTAAATGTGAAAACAGCAAGTGTTAAGAGAAGGGTTAAGACAAGGGGTGAAGCTATCTTGACAAGCTGTAACATTCCTTACACCACATCAAATCAACCTGTAAAACCATGAAGTAAAATAGTTAAAATAGGCATTAAGTTGAACAGTGTAAGTGGTGTTGCCAAGCTAGGACAAATAAGCATTTAAACCTAAAAAGCAACTGCAAGTTTAAAGAAGGTCGTTTGGACCAAAATAGGCTTACCATATTTTGGTGACCAAAAAAAAATTTGAGGTTCACATTACGATGGTTGGCAAGGCAAAGCCTGGACACACTTAGCGGCAACAAATCAGGCGTGGACCTTTTTCTTTATATATTTTTGGAGCTCATCATTATTTTGGGCGCAACGTAGCTTAAAATCCGCCGATTACGGGGTGTCCTCCAAAAAAAAAAGGTCAACACCTGATTTGCTGCACCTTTTACGTCATTTTCGGCCCAAATCATCATCGTGCTAGAGTTCCTTGCCAATATGCCTTCACTTATCGACAGACATTTAACTACCGTAGTTCTAGCTACACTGGCTATCTGAGTGAAAAACCGGGACTTTCGATCTTTTGACCGGGACAAGGCCTGAAAAAACGGGACTGTCCCGGCTAAAACAAGACGTATGGTAAGCCTATACTTAAATGCAAGAAATAAAGATTTAAACGGTAAACGATAACAAGCATTACAAAGTCTAGGCAGTAAACGCTAGAAAGTTACTGCTAGGAACAAACAAACAAACAAATAAACAATTCAACTACATAGCCAACGTTGACTTTAAGGAGATTGTATCGGAGAATTGCAACGGTGAGGGAGAGACCACATAATTAAACAAATAAGCATTTAGTCAAAAACACCAAAAACACAAGGCACAAGAAAGAAACCACAGTAAGCAATTAAATAAGCATGTAGACCCCAAGGGAAACCGCAGGGGCAAGAGGAAACTGCAACAAACAAACAAATAAACGTTTAAATCACAAGGAATACGGGAAAACTCCAAGAGACGTGAAAAACCATACTGCACAAGGAGCAGTTACGAGGAAATTGCAGCAAACAAATAAATATTTAAAGCGCAATAACCTAATGAATAAACATTTAAACCGCAAGAGGAAACAGAAAAGGTAACCGCATGAGATAAGGAATAAACTACAAGGTCAACATTTGAACTTGCGCCACCAAGCACTCAAAGAAACCGATCAAATCACAAATCCTATGTTATTGATATGTAAAAACAATCTCAAATATGTTTGCAGAAACGTATGTTTCTTTATAAATTTTTTAAATAGATCTCTCATTGTAATATTCAAAAATGAATAGATTAAAAATTTTATGTTGCATTTTGGTGTCACACTTAATTTCTATAACGAACTCAATCTCACGAAGGCTTTAATACTAATTGTAGATACGACTTTTTCGTTCACAGTTTGTTTTTTGCGTACGCGCTGTGTTCAGGTAAAATATGTTTAACCCGTAAGGAAAATGGAACTAATAAATGAAGAGAAAGATTAATACGTCAGACTCTTTGGTAAGAATTTTTTAGCCTTAATTTGATATCAATGTAGTGGCGTTTCAACTTTTTAAAAAGTATCGAGGCGTTATTTATAAGATATTATTGTTTAACTTGTTTTTTTGTTGTTCCATGAAAGCTAGTTGCCAACTTTTCTTCATGTCAGTAAGTGTTTGGGTAACAGTAGCCTACAAAATTTTTTTGCATCAGCATTTGCTAAGGTCATGAAGTTTCTTAACTTGATAATCGAGAGATTCCTGGATAATCCCTTGCAAGTGTAACAAGCACTTTTTATTACTGTTTGTTTATTGTAGTGTTTGAATTTTATGCTACACGATGCAAATCAAAAAATAAACTTTTTCTAAGACGATACAATAAATCCAAATCAAGTTCACGGAGTCGCTTTACGGTGCTAATTTCTAACAAAAATGTTCAAAATTGGGGAAGAATTTTTTAAGGCATTACAAATTTTTTATTTTTTGTCGAATTTTTGACTCATAGTCGATTGTGCTTGCTAATTAGTAAATTTTTATGCCATGGCAGAATGATTTGTTTTTGTTTGTTTGGAAACGAATTATTTCCTTTCAATTAAAATAAAAGTTGTGTGTAATAAACGTTTGCTATGGTTTGGCGCTTTTGTTTGTCATTAGTCTTCAGCTTTCTTTAATGATGTTTTCCCTGATTTGATAGGCTAGTTATAGTTTTTGTGGCGATGGTGGTACCGCTGGGTAGGCCAAGTAGATAAGACGAATTTGCCTTGCGATTAGCTTATTTTTTGTTATCGTATTTTGTCTTTCCAGTAACTCATTTGTTTACTGTTGGCCACTTAATCAAAATGAAAATCCACTCCCTAGCCTTTGCACTTTTCATGTGCCGCCGTGGACTATCTCGTGCTAGCAATGGTATTAGTTCGGTTCATTAAGTTATATTTTCTTGGAACCTTTGTTTTGTTTTATTAATGGTTACTGCTGTACGCTGCATGGTTATGGCTGATTGTTGGTCAGTCTTTTTTGTTTTGTTAGCCCATCATAAGTTTTGGTACCGTTATCACAAATCAATGGAAGTGGGTATTTTACTGTCAACAGCATTTCACCGATGGAGGGTATTGTGCCATCTCTGTTCATATGTGCTTAAATAGCCATATTTGTGACAAATGTGGCAGTAATGCTGTGGTGTAGGCTAGTGGATACTCAGCTGCCTTCAAATGCAATGGTTGCAGGTTTGAATCTTAACTAGCAGGGTACTTAGACAAAATCAGCATACACTGGAGGGAAGAGCCGTTATAAATGTACGGAAGAGTATACAGTGTGGGAGAGTGTCAACTGGGGTTGCAATTTTTTAATTTGTCTTAAAGATTAGGCAGTGGCTATTTTGCCGTCGACGGCAATTTACCCTCAGAGACTATTTTGCCATGAGTTATTTGTGATTGGTCAATTTTAATGACATACTAAACATGTGACTTTTGGTCGTCTCTGATTGGTCAATTCTAAAAACCAATTAAAAAAATTTGCACCCCCAGGTCTCTATCCCCCACCTTGTACACTCCCTTGCAGTGTACACTGCCCCGTACATTTACATACCAGGCCTGCCCCTTCAGTGTACACTGCCTTTCTTTTAAAGCCCTGGCCAGCTGAGATTCAAACCCGATACCATGGTATCTCAAGACCAGCACTCTATCCACTACACCACAGAGTCACTGGTGCGATTATAGCAAATTTGGCTATATAAACACATGTGAATGATCACGGCAAAATAGATTCCAAGGGCAAATTGCCATCAACGGCAAAATAGCCACTGCCTAAAGATTAACCAATGAGAAACAACCAATAGTCACATAGTTAATATGTCATTGTAATCAATCAATCACAAATGTGTAATGGCAAAATGGCTATCAAGGGTAAAATGACGTTAACAGCAGAATAGCCACTGTCTAAATAGATTAATATTTGTTGAAGTGATCAAATTTGATAGTGATGAGTAGTTTTAAATCCATAAAAAAAAGTTGCCAAATATAAATAAATAGGCAGTGGCTATTTTGCCATCGACGGCAATTTACCCTCAGAGACTATTTTGCCGTGAGTTATTTGTGATTGGTCAATCTTCTAATGATGTACTAAACATGTGACTTTTGGTCGTTTCTGATTGGTCAATTCTAAAAACCAATTAAAAAAAATTTGCACCTCCAGGTCTCTATCCCCCACCGTGTACATTCCTTTCCAGTGTACACCGCCCCGTACATTTACATACTGGGCCTACCCCTTCAGTGTACACTGTCTTTCTTTTAAAGCCCTGCCAGCTGAGATTTGAACCCACAACCATGGTATCTCAAGACCAGCGCTCTATCCACTACACCACAGTGTCACTGGTTAATAATAGCAAATTTGGCTATATAAACACACGTGAATGATTATGGCAAAATAGATTCCAAAGGCAAATTGCCGTCGACGGCGAAATAGCCACTGCCAAATAAATATGTGGCTAGCCTTCATCTTAAAACTTATTTTACAAGAAAAAGAGGACTGATGCTATTGCTTTACCTTCTGAAAACCCTAGTTATCAAAGAAGCATGATTTCTTCTAGCATTATCTAAGCTAATCTGTTATGTTAGCTTAGCCTATTTCTGAAATTTTTTCTATTTGGTTTATTTAAAACTGTTTGGTCAGCTATTGCTCTCCTGGTATGGTTATAACCTGTGAGCAGTATCTGAGTAAGGTCTGATATTACAGAATGCTGGCAGTCAGTAATGTAATGATCAGATCATATTGCAAACAATTGGTTCTCAACATTTATGTTCTTGTTTATCCCTTGAAAGTTGTCAGAAGTAAAATTTACTTCCTCATTTGTTTCATCTATAGCAGATGGCTTGGGTTAGCATATCTAAAAAGCACGCAATCTCTGACACATTTATGTGGGCTAAATTGAATTGCACTTCTTTAATTTTCTATCTATATAAGACCTATTTGCAGCATTTTTAATCTATGATTTGGCAAAGACCTTTTTTCTTGGAGATGACATTTTCCACATTGCAATTCAACGTATTTTCCATCAAAATTAGCAGTGTTGACCTTTTTTGGCATAATTATTTCAATGGTCTCAATTCTTGAAAACCATGAATATTTTAAAAACTCATCAAATTTACCCCTGGTTGAGAAACCCTGATGTGACTTTTTCTTGATTTCTGTGATAATTCTTGTCAAAGAGATATTAAGAGTACACTATCGGCTATACTGTAGTACTAGTGTAGTAGGGCCAGCCCATTTGCTCAAATATAAAGATGTGGTCAGATTTCAATGAAAATTTGACTTGGCCAAATTGACCAGCTGATTTAAAGAGTAAAAGTAAATTAATATTTATTTGTAAAACTGTGAGGCAGTGACGATTTTTCCATCAACAGCATTTCATACCCTTTTAGGCTATTTTTCCATCACTTATTTTTAATTTGTCAATTTTAATGGCATATGAAATATGTGACTTTTGATCAATTTTTAGGAAGAATTATAAAAATTATAACCCCAGTAGACACTCTCCCACACTGTAAACTTTCCTGTACTTTTACATACCAGACCTTTCCTCCTATGTACACTGCCTTTATTTAAGTACCCTGCTGGTGAAGATTTAAACCCATAACCATCACATTTGAAGGCAGCTGCACTATCTGCTAGCCTACACCACGACATCACGGCCACAATTGTCACAAATAGGACTATTTAAACACACATGAACAGGAATGGCACAATAGCCCCCCCTGGGTAAAATGCTGTTGACCGGAAAATAGCCACTTCCAAACTGTAAATAGCACAGGTCTACAAAATTTGGTCGAGTTTCAGAAACAAGAATGAAAACTATGCTTTCTTGCTAATTTGAGGGCACTCATTTCAAATCTGCCATCGGTTTTGCTGTATCAGGTCACAATTTTTCAAAAACACGATTTCAAATTTTGATGCTGCACACTAAAAAGCATAAACTAACTAATTGCAAAACTGTGAATGCAAAAGCACATACTAAGCAGTAGATACAGAAATGCACTAAGCACAAAGGAGAATATAGATACATTACACACAATTTTATGGCAATAGTTTCCTTCTTTTTGATTGACGAAAGTGATGAGAATCTGAACATTCACGTATCAAACCCCACCAATAATCTGCTATTTTGCTGACATTCCATTTTCCCTGATACCTTTTTCCATCACTTATATCTTGGTGAAATCTTTCACCCTGTTCTTCACTGAATCCCCTAAGTTTTTGGGAAAATAGTCCAGATGACTATGCAAAAAATGTACTTTAACACTCATGTTACAGTGTAAGTCATAAAATGCTTGCAATAAGCTTTCAGCAAGTTTGCAGAAATCTGGGAATTTGATGTTTTCCAGAGAGTTCTTAACTACATCTGTGAATGCTTTCCATGCCTTTAACTCTTCTTTCTCCATGGTAAAAATAAATGCTGGATCTTTCAGCAATAGTCATATTTGGGGACCATCGAAAATACCTGCTTTGATTTTTTCATATCTAAGCCTCAGAAACTTTGTACAAAGGTATTTGAAGCATTCTCCCTCTTTGTCTAAAGCTTTGACAAATTGCTTCATTAACCCCAACTTTATGCAGTAGTTATAAATGGGCATAGTACGTATAGTAGGCATAGTAAGCATAGTACAGGCACAGTAGGAATAGTACAGGGATAGTAGGCCCAGTACAGGTATAGTAGACATAGTACAGGTATAGTAGGCATAGTAGACACAGTACAGGTATAGTAGGTGGGCATAGTGATGATAACTAGAACTTTTGATGTCAAATCTCATTGCACCTCCTCAATACTTAAATCTAAACTCATAAAATAAATTTTTTTTGTAAGGAAAGAGGTCAGGCTTCTTTATATTGGTGCAACTGGTTTTCAATTGCACACCTCCCCTACTATCTTTCTGCCGGTACTATGTCTACTATGCATGTAATATGCCTGTACTATGCCCACTATGCCTGTACTAAGGCTACTATGCCTATTTATAACCACCAAACTTTATGTGCAATGGTGGTAAAAGTACTTTTTCTCCATTCACCAATGGAACGCTCTTTATGTTCTTTTCTCCCAGTACAAACACTTCTCTACTTGGCCATTTTCTCTTTATCCAGTGGTCTTGCTTTGCTCTGCTATCCCACAAGCACAAGAAGCAAGGGTATTTTGTGTTGTCTCCTGGTTGCCCAAGAAGCATTGATAACACCTTCAAGTCTCCACATATTACCCATTCATGTTTGGTATATTTGATTCTGTCAAGAATAGTTTTCATATGCTTCTTTCATTTCTATCAAATGTCCAATTGGTATGGAAGGAAGTTTATTTCCATTGTGTAATTGAACACATTTCAGGCTTTTTTTGGAACTGTCTATGAATAGCCTCCATTCTGATGGAGTGTAAGATGTTCCCACAGCAGTTATCAGTCCTTCCATGTTATCACAAAACAACAAATTTTCTTCCATTTTGAAGAATTTTATGAGTTTTTTCCTGTAGCAGTAAAAACTGACTTTGGCTTCAGGAGCCAACATTTTTTTCCTTCAGATGTGATCCTACTAGTTTAGCAGAACTTTTTGGAAAATCAAGGTTCCTAACTAAGTTGTTTAATTTTGCTTGAGTAAACAGCTGCGGCTCATCATTTTTTTGGGAGACTACAAAATCTTCACATTGTTCACTGTCCTCCCTTAGAGATATAGATTCACTGAGCTTAGCTGAAAGCCATGGAATGTTGGTATAGGAAGTTCATCACTATGAGAAACTGGTTGAATTGCTGATGGCAAACTAGGAAAGTCTGTGGAAGACCTCGTTTTAGATGTTGAGCCAGTAGTCTTGACAGTGCAAAAGTAACTGCCACTAAGATGATTTTGTGGCTCTCGCCATACCATTGGAACTCCAAATGAGAAATGCTTCTTTCCTTTCATCCACAAGCTGAATGTCAACACACAGGCTATACCTACTTTATGTTGGGCCTAGGACTAGTCCTGGTCCCAGTTTCACACCAAAGTAAGCATTCTTTATGAATGGAGTTATATTTTGTCTGTCTTTTTTCTTCGTAAACTGACCACAAATGTAACAGAAACTATCTGCATCGTTTGTACACCCGCTAAGCCATAATGCTGACATGTTTAATTACTCAAATACTAGAACTAACACTCTTATGAATTTCTACAAAACAAATTTTATGATATTAATATCTGCAGTTCAGTAAAACTTGCTAACTAGCTAGCTCAGTATTATACTGTAGCTAGAATCTATGTTTATAGTTGCCCTAAAAATGCATGAAACTTGTCACCTCGTGAGTTTTAAATAAATGTCTTGTGGTAACTGCAGTGACACATTTAATAGCAATTGTATATACAGTAGAATTTGCCTATATCAGCACCTCAGGGGGATTGCAAAAAAGTGCCGATATACGCAAACTGCCGATGTAGACAAATCACTATAAATCATTCCAAAAGTGCCCTTTAATTCAATATAGTGTTGCGTTATTTAGTCAGTTTTACCGCATAATATCATATAACATGAAATCAGCGTAAAGTACTGCACAAACGAAAACATATGTGTTCATTGTACTGTATTACTTCCTAGCAAAAAAGTCATTTATCTTTAGTTGTTTGGTTTTTGTAATAGATTTATCTACTACGTATTGCTGGATTTTTGTTAGATGACATAGCATTTCCTCACTGTCATCATGACTTCTGAGGTATCTATCTAGCTGCCTCATTAACGCCAATGCTTCTGTGGAAGATGAGATGGTGGGTTCAACTTCTACAGAGACATCCTCTTCGTCTTCTTTCTCTTTCTGTACTGTGATATCTTCTCCAGTAGCTCTTAGATCATCTAGTATGCTATTCTCGGTGATTGTTTCACAAGTTTGGAGTTTTGAATCATTTTCTGTATACTCGGAAAAAGTGCATGTTTCTGGAATCAAGCCACCTGCTTGGAGTCTTTCCCAGATCCCTTCAATGTCCTCATCAACATTACTTTCGGTTTCTTCTAGGTTGTCTTCAAGTTCAGGCTGAACAAACATGACTTTTTTAAAACAGTTCTTAATTGCTGTTTCAGAGACTGAATCCCAAGCTTGATTGAGAATCTTCATTGATTCCAAAACATCAATCTTACAGTTTGTTTTTTTTTCTTCAAAAGCTAGGAGACGCATCTTTGCAAGGTTCTTTCTATAATGCGCTTTAAAGCAGCGAATAACACCAGCATCCATTGGTTGGGTTTTGGCAGTGGTGTTAGGAGGCAAAAATACAAGCTTAACATTCGTTAGACCACTCACACTGGGATGGGCTGTGCAGTTGTCAAGCACCAGGGTGATTTTTCTTTCACGTTTTCTCATTTGTAAATCCAGCTTTTTCACCCACTTCTCAAAAATGGTTGTGGTCATCCAAGCTTTGGTGTTATGTTCATATGGCAATGGCAGTTTCTTGACATTTTTGAAGCATCTTGGATTTGCCGATTTGCCAATAACAAAAGGCGGTAGCTTTTCACCAGCCATACTGGCTGTCACCAAAACAGTTAGCCTGTCTTTGAACAGTTTTCCACCTGCGCATTTTTCGTTTTTCATAACGTGAGTCCTGTCAGGTAAACATCTATAGAAAAGCCCAGTTTCATCTGTGTTGAAGATCTCTTCAGCTTTGAACTGTTTCAATAATGCTGGAAGACGATGTTTTTGCCAATCATCCACGCCACATTGGTCAACAGACTCTGCTTCACTGTGTAACTTTTTGCATACAACTTCCTGTCTTGATTTCCATCTGTTCACCCAGTTTCCATGTAGTTTGTCAGTATCATCGCAGCCACAAGCTCATGCAAATTCTTGGGCCTTCAACAATAGCATTTCTCCACTGACTGGGATTTTTTGATCTCTTACACACCTAAACCATTTTATTAGAGGCTCGTCCACAGTATCAAACTTATGTTTTCGCTTTCTTTTTGCTTCGCTGTTATGTCCTGCTTCAAAGTCAGAGGTTATTTTGTCTTTATTTTGCAATATTGACTGCAAGGTTTGTCTTGGAATTTCAAATTCTCTAGCTAGTTTTGTAACGTTCGTAGCATTCCCACTGTTGAACTTGCTAATGATTTCATACTTTTTCCAAAGCGGGAGACTTCTCCTGTTACTCGACATTTTTCGGCTTGCTGAGGGTTTCAAAATTTCTGTTTAAACTGGCTGTTGGTCTCGTTACAGTACAACGCAAAGTCTCTGGGCAATTATGAAGTCACAGTTTTAAAATGCTAGTTAATGCTCGTACAATTACAGTTTGGAAACGTTTCTAGGTCAGCAGCAGATAATCCTTTGTTGTAACTTGAGTCGCAGTGGAATTAACTCGTAGAAGAGATTACAGTCTGGAAGCATGAAGCAAATGTCGATATAAACGAACAAAACACTTTTGCGGAATAAAAAAGAGTGCCGGTATAGGCGAAAAGCCAATATAGATGATGCCAATAAAGACGAATTTAAACGTACGTGAAACATAGGAATTCTACCGGGACCAAAGAAATTGTGCCGATGTAGACGAACTGCCGATATAAACGAAGCCGATATAGGCGAATTCTACTGTACTTATCAAGTTACATTTTAACATCTACTGAACCAATGCCAACTGTGAAATTTCAGAAAGAATGTCCTTATCAAAGCTGCAAGTTAATATAACGGAATAGATTTGTTGCAAAACAATCTAATATTTTTTTGAGACAGAGTGATAAAAGCAACAAGAGAAAGAAAGAAACACAGTGATGATGGTGAAAGGTGTCATGTTATGAAAATGCATAGTACAGGACTATTGTAGCACATAAATAGGTGAAATGTTGCATTAGAGTAAAGAATCTTATAGTGGGCGATTTATACAATGTATTACCCAAGAGATACATGCATGCAGCTTTTAAAAACTGCCAATTTAAATGGCGAGTTGATGTACTCTATATGGCACTTTACCACTTTCCATATAGGAGCTGGTGTAAGATTACTAGAAAATGAAGGTGATACGACAAAATGGACATCAGATTTGAAATCAGCACCCCAAAATTAGCCAAGGGCACCTGTTTTCTGCTTTGTTTCAAAATTTGTGTAGACCAGTGTAGTTTATTGAAGACAGGAGTGATAACAATCATGTAACTTATAGTTCAAACCTACAAATCAAGGGTGGTTATAAATAGGCATAGTACAAACATAGTAGGCATAGTAGGAGTAGTAGGCATAGTACAGGCATAGTAGACATAGTACCAGTACAAAGTCCTTGGGCAACCAGGAGACAACACAAAATACCCTTGCTTCTTGTGCTTGTGGGATAGCAGAGCAAAGCAAGACCACTGGATAAAGAGAAAATGGCCAAGTAGAGAAGTGTTTGTACTGGGAGAAAAGAACATAAAGAGCGTTCCATTGGTGAATGGAGAAAAAGTACTTTTACCACCATTGCACATAAAGTTTGGTGGTTATAAATAGGCATAGTAGCCTTAGTACAGCCATAGTGGGCATAGTACACGCATAGTAGGCATAGTGGGCATAGTACAGGCATATTACACGCATAGTAGACATAGTATTGGCAGAAAGATAGTAGGGGAGGTGTGCAATCGAAAACCAGTTGCACCAATATAAAGAAGCCTGACCTCTTTCCTTACAAAAAAAATTTATTTTATGAGTTTAGATTTAAGCATTTGAGGGGGTGCAATAAGATTTGACATCAAAAGTTCTAGTTATCATCACTATGCCCACTGTGCCTGTACTATGCCAACTATGCTTATTATGCCTACTATACCTGTAGTATGCCTATTTATAATTACCGACAAATCAGTTGGTTAAATGTCACCTGCCAGAAATAAATGTTAAACCTATACTTGAACTACCTGTTTTATGTTTTACATCAATAGTGATGTTTAGGTTTGGTTTTGAAGTTAGGGTTGCAGTTAGGGGTTAGGACCAGTTTTTGTGAATTTAAGATTGTTATTTGTGAATTTGAGATAAAACTAGTCTACAAAGGGCTAGATTTAATGCAATATACAACATATGATGCTTATAAAAAAAAAAACTAAATCTGAAGAATATGCTTGTAGTCAAGTGCCAGCAGATATATGTGAGGATGAGAACTTCACCTTTTTAAACGAATCATAGATTTATGACTTGTAAGCTTCAATTAAGGTTTTTTTGTGTTGCATTTTGAAGGATGCCCTATCAACGTTTTTGATATTCATATCTATTTCTCCCCATTGACTCCCTCCCCGATATAATATAGTCTCTCTGCTGATGTCTTTATTGACTTGGGGATTAAAATAAACACTTTTTGTTGAATGTCTGGTGTTATGATCATGTACTGACTCCAGTTTGGTGAGTGAATCATAAAAAAATTTTTGGTGAGCAGTTATTCATAGTACTAAACAAGCATAGTAGGCAGATATAAACTTTTGTATAATTTAGACATTTGACTACAATTCCTACTGAAGGTAATAATGCAAACAATGTTGCTTAATTGAACCATTAATTTATGCAGGTGAGTTTTAGATGCAGTGCCCCAAACTAAAATACCGTATTGTAATTTGAGTTATATCAAACTGTGATACAGCATGTGTAATGTCTGTCTTAGGAGAAAGTTATGAGCCAGAATAATGAGCTAGCTAAAGAGACAGGTGTTGGATTTGATCACACCACTTCAAGTTTTCATCCAGAGATATTCCTAGATATTTTGCGGCATGTTCTCTTTTTAGAAAAGTTTTGTTGAACTGGGTCTTTTGTTAATGAACATGTAGTTTGTTTTAGTAGAGTTAGCATTAGCTTGTTTCCTTCAACCAGTAGTCAATTTTGTTTAGCTTGTTGTTAACATTATTCTCCAAATTATTTAAATATTTGTCACTCAACATAAGAAGTGTATCATCCACAAATAGTGTAGTGTTGAACCGACATACTTGGGGCATGTCATTAGTGTAGAGAAGCAAGAGTAGCAGCTCTAAGAAGGATTTTTGAAGGACTCCACAAAATACTTTTAGCAGTAAGGATTTATTGCTATTAATTTTTGTATATTGATATCTATTTAATCAGTAGCTTTTGAACATTGCAGTGGTAATCCACAAACTACAAAATAATGTTTCGTTTTGTGCAGTAGTATTGCGTGGTTTGCTGTATCAAACGCTTTTGTTAAATCTATAAAAACAGCAGGTATACAGACTAGTCTACATTTTTTATTATTCTCTCGTGTATGCTGCATATAGTTTGCGTAGTAGACATGTTTTTCCTAAAGCCAAACTGCTGCTTGCTCAGCATGTTATATTTTTCAACATACGAGCAAATACAAACAAAAATGACTTTTTCTAAAATTTTATGGAATGGTGATAATAAAGAAATTGTTCTGTTATTGGTGCACAGATTAGGGTCCCCTTTTTTGTAAATTGGCACGACTACTGGTACTTTTAGTGCATTTGGAAACTCACCTTGTTCTTTGCAGCAATTAAATAAGTTGCTGATATACAGTGAAAGAATTAAAGTACTGTATTTGAGGAATTTAATGCTGATATCATTTTCTCTGAGATTTTTGCTTTTAAAGAACGAATAACAGTAGTTACTTCTTGATGGGTGGTTGGCATGAAAAAAAGGAATTATTAATTGTTACCTCTCTGTTATTGATCAAGTGTTCAGTTACCAAAGGAATAAGTTTTGACAAGTTTTTCCTATGTTAACAAAAAATTGGTTAAATTCATTGCAAATTCCCTCTTGATTGTTGAGAAGTCCCTTATACCCTGTCTTTAACTCTGTGGGAAGAGTTTTTGTTTTACTTTTTAGTTAAGCTTAACATTTTACATTTTTCCATATCTGGTTATGATTACTTTTATTAGCCTCAATTGATTCATTATCGTAATTTTGTTTTGCAGTTTTAATTACTTGATTCAGGGAGTTACAATATTTTTTGTAATCATTAAACACAGCAGCATTGAAACGTTTTTGAAGTTTGATAAATAATATATTTTTTCATTTAATTAAATGCACTAGGTCTCATGGAAGCCAGAGTATTGCAAGTAGTTGTTTCTCTTTTCAAGAGGCATTTTTACATGGAACACTGGTATTTGCGTTGTTACTAAATATTTGAAAAATTTTTTCAAATTGGCTGAGGACACTTTCATTATTATTAGGAGTGTTAGTATTTAAGTCATTTGCTATGTTTTGCAGGAACTTTTCATGATCAAATTTAGACATTTTGGATTAGGTAACGCTTCGTTTTATCTATTTAGGTTGCCTTTGCAATCATTATGACAAAAGTGCCAAAGTGGACACTTAAATTTGGTTGGGCTACAATGCTAATATAAGAATGTTTAGAATCGTTCACATAGATGTGATCAATAAATGTTTTAGAGTGATCGGTGATGTGCGTAGGCAGATCAATGGCATAATGTTATGGCAAACTTGTCGCATTATGAACATGTTATGTGACAAAGTCGCTCTTCCCAACTTTGTTTAAGTCAATATTAAAATCTCCAAGAAGATAAAAAGGAAATTGAGTTTGTAAAAAATTTTGAAAAGGTTTTCTGAAAATTTCTCGCAGTCAAAAGTGGAGTTTGCTGGGTGTCTATAAACTACTCCAACAACAACTGGCCTGCAATTTGATTGATTATATTTCAATCTACATGTCTTCAACCAGTGGAAGCTAGACTTTTGTGTTACTTCTTCAGCTAAACAAAAGTGATTCCTTAATTTAAAATGCTACTCTTCCTGTTTTGGTTTGCTCTCGCAATGAAGAAATCAGTAGCTCTGTAAATTGATGTTAAGATACAGCGCATTTTTAGTAATTTTAGTTTCTAAAATAGCTATCACATTCAGTGATTGCTCAAGTTCTGATGCATAATGAGCTAGGCTATCAAAATTTTTTTGCAGGTTTCAAATGTTAAAGTGCATGATGGAAAGGCCTCTTAGAAATTGCCAAATTGTTAAGTGATTTTTGATCGTGATAAGCACAATTGTCAAAAAAGTCCTCACATGTTGGATTTGAATCCACATTGTCTTGTTTACTATTGGTACTTGATTCAATCAAGTTGTGTGCACTGATTTCTGCCGAGTTGTTAACATTGAATTTAATGCTGCAAGGCATACAAACTGCTTTGGATTTGTCAGAAGCACTATTTTTTGGTAACGTTTGTTTGATAACACAACTGTCCTTGTGAAGATAGTGCAAGCAAAACGCGCACTTCAGACAGTTTTGATTGTTTACACCTTGTTTGGTGGATTCAACACAAATAAAGCTGTTTAGGTTGGCCATTTTGATTTTTAAATTAGAACATTTTAGGACAGACAGTAAGTACACAACTAGATTAAATTATTCATTAGCATCAGGATTAAACAGGTAACGGTTTGTAAGTTAATTTTTCAAAATTCAAATTGACACTGAGTTTGAAAAGGTCTTCAGTGGAGGTAATTGTGATCCAATCACTGACCCCTTTGTTTTCATTGCCACTAGTCGGAGCTTTTTTTATTTTTGTTTTGCCATTATGTGTGACACTGGACAAACTTACTGTTGCATTCTTTTTTTATGCAATAGAGCAGTTTCTGTCTCAAAGGAGTCAGGTTTTCAACAACAAACGTGTCTTTGAAGCTTTTGCTGTCTTTAAGTGCAGATCTATTAAAGGGAATTTCTTTTTTGTAGGAAACAAAGTACGCAATAATTGGTCTTGCTTTTGTTGCAGACTTCTTTTTTCCTGAGTCTATGGGCCTTTTGTATATCGTTATCTTCAAGTTCAATTTTTAACTTTTTAGCAATTTTCACAATAACTTTCTTGCCATCATTAGCTTTAAATTGCAATTCCGGGATACCATGTATTCTGATGTTTTCTCGTCGTGAGTACTGCTGCAGATCATCTAATTGCAGAATAATCAAATTAATTATTTGCTTCAAGTTCCCATTTTTAAGTTTTAGATTTCTTATTCCTCTTTACTTTCTTTTAACTTTTTTCTCAATTCGTCTAGCTTACCACTGTTTCCAATATTTGGTTCGGTTTTTGCCTATCCTCATTGTTGAAATTTTGATTCTTATAACCTTTTGACATTGCTTAACACTGGTTTTCGAATTAGCTGCTACACACGTAGAGAGAAAAAAAATAGCACGTCCGTTCAGTGAACTAACACTTTGTTAATATTTTTTACATCATAATATTTTCCTCAAATACAGTTATTATGTGATAGTTCCATATTATACTTAATGATTTACTTTTGGCTTTTTTTACAATAAAAAGTAACCAAAAATTTTTTAACCCACCTAAAGACTTCAAACTAAGTAGAGCAATGTCTTATGATACCTTTTCAAAATATATGTCAACTTTAGCTTTGGGATTAGATTAAACATTAAGTGTTGTCTACCATGGGATCCAGTGGAACCCAAATGACTTTTTACAATTGATATCCTTGCCCATGCAGTTACGGTAAAGCTAAAGTTTGGTTCCAGAAATTTACAAAAAAATTGAATAGTACAGCAACAGCAGAACACGCTAATTTTTCTCTAAATAGGATAAGTCATCACAGCTTTGATATGATTTCTAATGTAGTCTACATAGTGAAAATTATAGCTCATCATATAAGTAAGGTTTAAATGCATGTTTTCCCTTAAGGTTCCTTAACATTCTCTCATAATCCACTGAATCCCCCTCCCATTAATTTGGTACTGCTAAAAACTTCATTATCTACTTGGCCCATTGTTACTTGTCTTCGTATGCAGTGCTCTTCAACCTTTTTTGCTATGGTACCTCTTTCTATGATTTTAAAAATTCTTGGTTGCCTCACCAATAATTATGACTAGACTAGATGAGAATTGTATACTGGTACCCAACAAACTCACTTGCATCTAGCACCAAATACTTCTGTTACATGATTTTGAAACCGCCAGCTAGTGCTTATGCTTCAAACTCCAAATGCTTATAACAATTTCAAATTTGCAGCACTTATACAAGCTAGTGCCGAGTCTACAACAGTTCAGGCGCCAAGCAAATGTACAATATTTGGACGTTGTTGTGCTGCACAGTAACTTTCCAAGGAAAAGCAGTGATTATGCAATTATTGTCTGTGTTGCATTTATTTGTCAGTGTTTCCAAAGTATAATATAACAAACAAATGGCCTCTGTCTTAAGTAAAATCCTTTTTGTTTCACACGTTGCAAGTAACCAAAGTTTTTGCATATGAGCTTTTAATTCAAAAGGGAGTTTCTTTTCTGTTGCTTCTAATGGCTATCTGGGTGAACTTGTCAATGACAGCAAATGCTTTTTATTTAATTACATCTTGCATTAATCAATTTATACAATATATAAGGTAACCAAAAAAGTTCTGTCCGTTTTTAAATGAAAAAAAGGAAAACTTTTAACAGTATATGTAACTTATATTTAGTCTTCAAAGTAATTGCCATCGGCATCCAGCACCTTCTGCTAACGAGTCTCGAGCTGTTCAATCCCTTGTGGTAGAACTCCGAGGTTTTGGAAGCAAAGAAGTTCGTAAGGCCTTGATGCAAGTCTTGTTTCATTGGTGAAGGATTTTCCACAAAGATGATTATCCAGGGAGTGGAATAGATGGTAATCAGTTGGCGCAAGGTCAGGTGAATAAGGTGGATGGCACAAAGTTTCCCACTCAAGTTGCTGTATGGTATCTCTGACAACTTGCGCAACATGCAGTTTGGCATTGTCATGGACGAAAAGAACACCTTTGCTATTCACCAGTGCTGGTTCCTTCTGCCACAATGCCTGTTGCACATGTTCCAATTGCTGCGAGTATAGGTCTCCAGTAGTTGTTTGTCCTGTTGGTAGCAGCTCATAATGAACTACCTGATGACCTGTCCACCAGGGTGTTTTTTAACGTCTGATGTTCCTACTTTCGGGTGTCTGAATTTGAAAACAATTGCTACATGCATTGCGTACTTATTTCAACTTCATTTAATGGCTTTCCGAATAGCAGACAGAACTTTTTTGGTTAGCTTGTAGTTAAAATACTAAACATTTCGTAGAAAGCTTGTGGGCCTGATTGGAACCTTTTGTGGGTCGGACTTATGGAACTGTTGGTATAGATCAGGGGTTCTTAACTGGGGTACCTGTAGCCCTTGGGGGTAGAAGGCACCAAAGCAAGGGGTACGAGATGAGGCATCAGAATAGTAGGTATTTTAAACTATTTGCTAAAAATTTAGTTTCAATGTTACTTGAAATGAGGAAAACATTTTCCGAAGCCTTTTTTAACATCTGCATTTCTGAATGATTTTTTGTCTTAAGAAAGAGTTACTGTGATGTAATAAATAGCTTCTTGTTTGTTCCAACGGAATTGGTTTTGAATTGGTTTTGTTGTGAACAATATTATGATTAGTAAATATACACTGGTACCATGCTACATTATGTTTTGTTTCATTGTTGGATTATATATTTACCAGTAATTTTGTAGGTGTTTATTCAATAGGTCTAGGGGTACAAAAACATTTCACAAAATTTTAAGGGGTACAAGCACCAAAAGGTTAAGAAACACTGGTGTAGATCATTATGAGTTTACACCTGCTTTGGAGTTACCAATACTGCTGGCGCAGTGCATTCTACCACAAGCCTGCAACCAAACGGTGGGCCGGTAGTGTGCCAGAATGCCTTACTTATCTAGTTATAATTGATTGCAATTTGGTTGTCTTCCATATCTGACCACTTTATTTGCTGCAGCTTCCCATGCCTTACTGTAAGAAAGTCGCAAAAGAGATGAAGACTCATCAACTGAAGCCTATATTTGAAAGCAACTTTTCTTGCATTGCTTCTTGAGTTTTTCATTGCTATCACAGAAGTTTTGCTCACTACTCGTTGTCATACCTAGCCTTTTTTGCTTGCTTGCTGTGGCAGCTGAGGCAAGAATTGCTGTTTTGAAAAACAGTCACTCTCACATAACAATGTCTGTGCAAGCTGGAAGGTTTTTCGAATTTGATTGGGGCTTTTGCAGAAACCTTTGTTTGAAACTTAAATGATGATGTTGTCTTGGCAATAACAGTGATTGCATGAATTGCAAGCTGCATACTGTTAGATGGTGTCATTTGACTACTTAACTCTTTGTTTAGCTCTAACATATGTCACAAATGGTAACATACCTACCAAAATGATGCACAAATCAAAGGTCCTTGCTGTGCATTCTTGTACTACGTATTTCTCTGTATGTAATTATGTGCATGTCACAGTGTTGAAAAAAATATTAATAATCTTTGAATTGGTTTTGCAGGAAATTTGCATTAAAATCAGAATGGCTATGCTTACTAATCACAGCTTTTTATGTGAAACCATTCATACCAACGTGTGGATCGAAGTCTGCCTGTAACATAATGTACTCATTTGGCTTCTTTTTTACAGAGCAGCATTTACCTCATGTGCATACTCGATACAGTGAGCTTTGGGTTTGGCACAAGTATTTGAATAAAACAGAGACACTTGCCTTTAAAATCTAGTTTTAGCAAACTAACTCTCTCTCCCATTGAAATTCATACATCAACACAATTTTCCAGTGAATGGCGATAATCATGGCCACATTGGATGAGCAAAATTATGCTTTTTTGGACCAACACCATAGTAAAACAGTTTCTAACTGTTTCTCATATGTACTTATCCAACACCATGATGTTTTGTAGAAGACTGCAACTACCCACCTAATAATCTTGGGCTTCCCCGAGAAATTTTTGTTCATTCTTTACGATGGCAAATACATTGCAATTTCAACACGCTTTTTAGCATTTTTAAACTCCTGGTATTTTGATTTTGTGCTGCCCTCATTTTCCTATCATTAACACCTAGGGAGTGCATTGGTGGAGTTTTGAGATTCGATAGCTTGTAGGAAAACATCTATTTGAAATAAACATGATTTCCATTTCTCTGTAGATCCAAATAAAATCTTTTTTCTGGCACGACAGCCAATACAGTATAAGTTAAAGTTTTACAATTTGTTATATGCCAACTTTACTCTGTTTTTTCTTTTCAATCATACTGCTATATGTGACCCTGCTGAAAGCAAAAGTTGACTCAATGATTTTGCACGTCAGGTTCCAGAAAACCACAGTCTTCACCACCACGATTCTACCTTGGCTATCTGATATTGCGCAATTTTTAAACAAGGTCCATTTATTATCTTTAGTATTTTATTTCCTAATAATTATCCATTAAACGTATGAACTCAAAAAAGGTTTTGATCATGTTGCTGCCAATTGTGGTCATAATGTAGTCTTAAGCTAATAAAACGAACTTTACTATCAGTTCTTCATTTGATTGGTCAACTAGCAGGCAACTTGTATTTTTAGGTTATCCTGATTCAATTTTATGATATTTGTTGGCGTATTTTTTAAGTGTTTTTGAGTAGACCTACACTGTTATACGCACTAATAACATTGCAAGTATTGCTACAAAATTACCTATTAACTGTGGGCATCTGGTTTTTATTTCGAACATCAACTGTATAAAATGTCAAGCAGTTCAAAATCTAGGAAAGCAAGCAAGGGAGGAATGCGGTAAGTACTGTAGTTTGCTACTTGATGTTGGTATGACATGTGCTGGAAATATAGTTCTTTACTAAAGCTGCATGCATGTGCTTATAACAGCAGTAGGAAGGCTAAGAAAGTTGATTTATTGGTTTTCTAAGCGGTTCTATCTAGAGGTGGGCAGTCCGCAATTAAGGGCGCTAAGCGTAAGTTACCAAACTTCGCAATTGGGAATTTTGCGTTGCTTTTTTATATTTATTTTCTGTTTTTGCGGAAGTTGCGCTGTGCACCAAGAAACATAATTTACCTTGCGCTTTATGGGAATACACATTACAAAGAAAAAAATACCACTTGCATTTATTTGCATTTCGCTTTGAAGTGTTTTTAAACTTGAAATGCGCTATTTAAAAGCAGCTTATTTATTCATTTCCCTGTTTAATTCACAAATGAAAATATTGGTCATTCTTCAATCAACCGCTGATAGAAAAAATAATGAAATGAACGGAGACCAAGTTTAAATATCAGATAGAATCGCTTCCATTACGTCATGGTCGAGCACAGATTGCGGCGATCTTGAAAAGCAATATTATTCCGAGTTCAGCCTAAGTGGATCGTGTGTTCCCGATTGGGTCTTAAGATTTTAAAATCAAAGGTCAGTTTTGATCCTAATGATGTTCCAAACTTTTGAGCGTTTTGTAATGATGTAAGACGACTACTAATCCTAAAATAGACCTTAACTTGTAATTTAACAGGCTGTATTTTTGATGAATAGTAAAGTTTATGTTATTGCTGTGCTGGAATAAAGAGTTTTGCCTTTATTAGCTTTGGACTATTGCTTTCAAATTTATGTGTGGAGTGATGTGGATTGCGATAATGTTGCTTTGTTATGTGGTCCCCAAACTGGTTGTTGCGAGCCCATGTGGGGTTGCCTGAAATTATCTGGGGGTCATCTGTGGTTTTAAAAAAACTTGATTTTCCCCAGAAAAGTCTTCACTTTTGTTTGAAGCTGAAATGTCACTCTGAAAAACTTGATCTCCAAATAAAAGATCTTCAGACAAAAATTCTTCAGCCTCAGACATAAACTTTTGTTTGAATTAGTTTGCCTAAAATAAAATTTGGGGATCGTGGGTTGATTCTTTAGCATACGAAACAGTTACACCATGCTTTACTAGATACTAGGAGCACAATGGCATATGTTGCATTGCAGCTCACCGAATAAAAAAACTCAATTGCAATTCTTGTGTTGCGCTTCAGTCACTAAGAAAATCTGCTCGCAGAAGTTGCGCTGCACTTGCCTTTTAAAAAAAATTTGCGCTTTATTGCACTGCGCTTCTAAAAATTACAACAAAATGCCCCTCACTGCTTACATCTATATGCTTTTCTTACTGTAAGCTGTCAGTAGTTACTCTTCATAAAAGTGTCAAACTATTCATAAAAAGACAACAAGTTAATTTTTTGACCCTAACACTGCGTGTGGCATTGCTAGGTGGAAATATTTGCGTAAAGCTCAGATAATATTAAAAAATGATAATACTATTGATTGAAACCATGTTAGTGCTATCTGCAGTTTTCATCCCCATGTGTTAGTGACTGCTGATTCAAAGACTTGTGGTCACTTGGTAATTTCCATTCATTATCAATGAACTTGTGCTTGATAAGACGATCAAGTTTTTGATTTTTATTTATTGATTTTTTTATATTCTATTTTTTTTTCAGATCTACTAAAAAGATCAGCTTTCAAAATCAAAGTCCAGTACGTATATAGTTTTGTTGTTTTTAAATCTTTGATCATTTTTAATTCCTTTGTTTTTGTAACAAGAAATAGGAAATGGCTTTACTACCTATTCCGACGTTACTTGACACTGATTGAAATGCAATTTTACTTTTAACTGCGTTTAACAACTTCATCAGATAAAAACGTAAGGGCTGGTCGTCAGCAGCACTTTTTTGAAATTTTAAGATTTCAACTTGCCACCTAGCGATATGTACACCTCAATTGCCTTTAATTTGCTTTTGTAGTAGTTGTTCATTGTGCTATTGTATTTAACAAATTATTACAGTATGTTTATTATTATGTTAGGCTACATTGTCATATCGATTTGAAAATTTAGCTGCTTATTAAACTGCAGACAGTGACACTGTTTCGACCTATCAGGTCTCTTCAGTGCTTCTTATTGGTCACCAACTGCACTGAAGAGACCTGATAGGTCGAAACAGTGTCTGCCAAGTACATCGCTAGCCTCTTGCATTACTATAGTTGCTGATTGTTTGAATTAATTAGCATTTTAGACCTCTTACTGATAATTCATTTGATAGTGCGTATTGTAATGTTGTAATCGCGACCATAAGGTCTTGTGCTGATATAACTCTTAACATTATCAGAGTCGAGTTTGTTCCAACCTCATTACTTGGGCCTCAAATCTCTTGCATAACCAGGAAACGTGAATACGGACACCGCACTGGAGTTGTTACAACAAAACGTATGCAACCCAAATACCTTGGCCCAACATCTTGTAAAAGCAGCGTCATAAATGATCCAGAGAAACGTCTCCCGCTGCTTTCTCGAAGATGCACAGCTTTTGACTTTTTTGCCATCAGCAACATCACAAAAGAAGCTGTAAAATTTTAAAAGGCTATGTGTAAATACTTGACTGTCACCATCGTAAAATATTTTTGTTTAGGTTTATGAAGGAGTTTATGCTAATCCTCCCTTGGTATATGCCTTAGTAAATCTAATGGTTAGTATGCTTGAAAGCGTGAGCGAATAACTTTAAACAATTTTTAAAAAATTATACTATAAGCACAATTCTGGCTGTCTGTGTTAACTACCTCGAAACTACTGGGCATGCAAACATGAAATTTTGAACGACTGATTAACACTCAAGGGTGAGTATCGTAAGGGGTTGGTGACCTGGTGATAATGTCACAATTACATGTAAAGATGACATTTTTTTAGAAATTTCATTTCTTGGCAAAAGGCAGTTTTTTTACTTAAACAAAAGCCAGCACCCGACTCACCAACAACAAGAAATTTCACCCTTTTAGGAACTAGACTGACCTCGTAAATAATGATTATTCGTAAAATTTATTTCTTTATTTTCTCAAAAAGAACTGGCGGTAGAAACGCAGTTTAATCTTTTTCAGAAAATATTAGTTACGTGCTTCAGATAGAAATACTTTTTTTTTACAATTAAAGCATTATTGACGATGCAACAAGCAATTGAGCACTCGCATTTTTTAACCATTCTGTTTTCTTTTGTTTCTTGAACACTTTGAAAAGCCATTGATTCCTCATAATGCTGTCTGGTACCACTTCTGTAAAAACAGCGGCCTGCTAAAGTAAAATCTTTATTACATAGAGTAATTCTGTGTGTGTATGTGCATGTGCATGCATGCATGTGTGTGTGTGTTCTCATTTCTCCGAAACTACTGGGCCTATGATCACAGGACTTGGCACGATTGGTCACACCACACTGGGGTGAGTGCGTTTAAAATTGCGTTTTTTGCTGGAGAAAAGTGTTTTTTTGCTTTAACCCTTTAAAGGATCATAAGATTCTAATTGATAAAATTTAAAACAATTCCATAATTGTTGGTAACAATGAGAAAGTAATGGATTTCAGAAAAGTGGCTATTATATCATAATGGCATAACAATTAACAATTGTGGGGCATATATGACCCAGTATCCGTCAAAGGGTTAACAGATGCCAACACCTGACTTACCAATTTCAACAAATTTCACTTCTGTAGCATCTCACATGAGGTTCTTGCTTTTTTCTGCACGCATCAACTCACTCTGTGATATCATAATGCTGTCTGGTACGATCAACACTGTTTTTTGCCACCAGAAATCATTTTTCAAATCTTGCACCTTTTTTACAAAATCATTTTACTTAGAAACTGATTGGTGACCTCACTTCTCCAACGATTTTCACAATTGTTTTAACAAATGAAAGGTTATGTCAAGGCAGTACCGATAATATATGACATGTACCTTTGCTATTTGTTTTTGTGCTACAAAAATTCAACTTCAACAGCTGTAGTCTGACCTCAAAAAGTGGTATGCTGAGTAAAAACAGGTAAGTTTAACAAACAAAGGTTATGATAAGGCACTAGCAATTAGAGTCACATGAAAGCTTAGGAAATTTGCTTTCCAGCAATATCTAACTCTATTTAGTTACGGCTAAAGATTAGTTGACTGTATTTCATTTTGGGTTAGTTTGTTTTTTGCGTGGCTGCATATATACTAGGACTAAGCAGCATGCTCCCAGCCAGAGGCTATAGGTCGAACAAATAAGCATATGCCTACAGTTATGAAAAAGTCATAAGTAATGATCCTTATTTTCTATAATTTTTTTTTAATACATATTAATCACTTTGGTGCTCCCCCTTCTCCACATCTTTGTAATTTTGCTTCCATGCGCTTCAAAAAAAGGAAGGAATAAAAGTTTTTGAAATCGTTGACTGTTTTAATCATGAGCAAGTCCACTTCCTCTGTGCCAAACAAGACCAGCAAGACGTAGCCAGAAACTAGAATAAAAATAGCAGCTATGCACAAACCCCTATAATGTTTTGTAGGCTTGAGCAATTTCCTTGAAAAAACGATCCTTTTAACTTTGGGACAGGATTTGGCTATGTCAACAACACATTGCCTCAAACTTTTTGGAGTTACGCTTGTTTTTCCAAAAGCATGGGCAAATCAGCGGAATCATGAGACGACCACAAAACTACTAAACAACAGGGTTCAAACTGTTTTTTTGATACAAATCTTTGCTAGAAAAGTTATAAAACTGATGACAATTTTTCTTTCAGCTGTCTAAAAAGCAAAAACTTTGAAAAGTTTCGACCAAGTATTGGAAAAGAGTAAAAAAACAAGTGGAAATTTGGAAAATTGTCTATGACATGGTTTTACCAAATATGAAAATTTTTCTCCTTGCATTTTTAATACTAATTGCTTTGATTTTGAATTAATCTTGTGGGGTCTATTATACACACTAAAACACAATTTTGACCTTGGTTTTGTCTCAAATGGGTGTATACGTACAGTGCATTTGATACCCAACAACTCATGTCTATTTCTAACAGTTGCTGAGTTACCGGGTGTTTGAATTTGATGATTTTTTGGTCTGCAGGGAAGTGGAAACCATCTAGCCTTGTCACTAAATTTTTTTGCTTTTTGGAATAGACAGAAAATAAGTGAGACAGATCAAAATTCCAAAAAGAGGGAGGTTATGCACCATAGTAAACAACCTGTGGCGATGAGTGATAGGTTGTGCAACCATGCACGTATTTCTTGGATTTGGTTTGGAGTAGATGTCAAAAAAGCTTATCATCTTTACACGGACAAGGTAAAACTGCAATTTGTCACAGAGAGTTTTGGCTTCAAAAAGACGATCTTAAAACAAAAAAAGAGGTTTTACCTTTGGCCAAAGAAAATAAACCTCTATTTGAACATTAACTTTGACAAAAACTGTAAGATTAGCATTCGAAAAATTAGTTGTTAAGAAAAAGGTTTTCTCTCAAAGACGATTTTCGCAATTTCACATGATGAGAAAAAACCTAGATTTGACTATAATTTTGATGAAAAACAACAAATTATGCATTTAGAAAATTGATCTCCAAAAAGATCTCTTGTAAAAGAACAGAAGACAATCTAAAACTAGAAAAAAAACAAGACCTTTTAACTGATTATGACGTCATTACAGTTGGTTATGCTTTAACCAACTTTTCACAGTGTTGCCTAGATCAGGAGTCTGTAGTCTTTTAATATCCAAAAAGCCATTTGGAGCTGGTGGCTGAAAATACTGCAAGATCCTGTTGTTTTTCTTTTTTGAAATTCAACTTTGTTGATGATTATTTTTCTATTTTCATTTTAAGATAATGCTGTAGACTTTTTGAGACCAACTTTTTGAAAGTGAATATTTTACCTAGTTTAGAAATTTATGGGATGGTTGCAGGTTTAAGTCTATGCATAGAAAAATACTGTTTTACTGTATAAGGTACATGCATTAACTATGGCCAACCTAACATACTTATTGTCGTAACTCTGAAATTACTAATTGATAAAAAACCTGACGTCACACAGGTGTTGATTCATGACTATATTACCTTTAAAACGCATTATTGAGTAAAGTTCTGATTATATATGCATCACTAGCCCGCCCTGCCATCGTTGCCTGGCAGAGCTACTGGTCGGCTCTGTTGGATCAGAAATATCAGTTCAGCTGGCTGTGCCAGCTTTACCTCAATAACATGCCTGAGAGCAGTAACAAAAAGTTCGTACAGTAGGTTATTTCCCCCATTCCCAATCATCGTACTTTGAATTAAGCCTGGTGTTACTCAAAAACTTTTTGATTTCATAAATTTTATCTGTTCCTTCCAAAAGTGTAGCGACACAAAGTCAAAGTTTGGGTACTAGTTGTAATGGTTTTTGTTTTACGATGATTGAAGTTGAGTATTTGGTGGTAGGGTTATTTCACAACTTGGTGCAACCACCTTCTTGTAATGATATTTGTGACACCAAATTCCTTGGCTGTATCGATGTGCCTTGGTCTTGAAATAAGGCAAAAGGTGCTATACTTTTTCCCAAATGCTTTGCACCCAATCACTCGGTTAGCATTATAACCTATTTTTAAGAAAAAAATAGCACTTCGTAAGTGGCCTACAATGATACTATATATGGTGACTATGAGTTCACACAGTGGTGTAGACCTACTGACGTATTTTTCTCTACCGATTTTTTTCAAACTGGATTTTATACTCATACCCATAGAATCGATCTCCCTACTTATACATTAAGACTGTGGTTTCTTCAGCAAATAATTTCAACAACTTTCATGCGTTCGTTGGACTAATCGCATAGGA
Source organism: Trididemnum clinides (assembly GCA_963675345.1). Lineage (NCBI taxonomy): Eukaryota > Metazoa > Chordata > Ascidiacea > Aplousobranchia > Didemnidae > Trididemnum > Trididemnum clinides. The sequence goes on from OY776300.1 coordinate 6,143,913, forward strand.
ACATAAATTCAAACTTGTGAAGGTACGCTGAAGTGATTGATGTATTTACAGGAATAAAGCTATAAAATAACAACTTAGAGCTGAACATAGGTTCCTAGCTCCCGGCATAAACGCAGCCAAGGGAGGGCGCTGTGACCCAGAGTCTCTAGTATATCCTGTGCGTCCAGAGTTTAGTGATCACAATATGCTCCTCAAACGTTGTGTTGGGGCATAAATGAATAACCCGCCAACCAAGTTTTTTGTGCGAAAGAAGAGAATAGATTTTTTTTAATTCTGTTAGATTTCACATTAGAACTCGGCATTTTGTTGCACTTTGCTACCCTAGATAAAAATATTTTAGGAATTAAAGAGTACTTAGGCGGGCGACATGATTGTACTGCAAAGATATTTTGACGTGGAGTGCAACTACAGTTCAGTCATCATAATTTTAATACTTGCCATTCCATTGTTTAAAAACCAGATTTAAACCAGTATGTTGCTGCTGCTGCAGAACTTCACTCAATTCCACATTAACAGGCAGCATACAGTAATAGATTTTATCATTTATGTGTGCTTTAAAGTGATAGTTGATAACTAGTGCAGCTGCTTGCTGCTGTTGTCACTTAAGCGGTACCAAGCAGCATTATGACAAAAATATTCTCTTGAAGCATTCAAAAAAAAAGAAAGTAGAATGCTGGAAAAACGCGTAAGTGCTATATTTCTTGTTGCGTCGTCAACAAAGCTAAAACTGCCAAAGGATTAGTGTATTCGAAAGCACCTTTTTTTATATCTCTTTAAAAGGCTTTTTTTAACCACGTTTCTGTGAGTAGTGCTGTTTGAAAAAATAACAGTTTTACATCGAGTTGCTGATTATGACGTCATTTGAACGCCCAAAGGAGTAAATTTTTTGAAATTGGGTGCTGGCTTCCGTTTTCAGTTTAAAAGCGCCTTCTATTAAAAAATGCAAATCAAAAAATTATTCTTGAATTGTGGCGTCATCATGGCGTTACCAACTCTTATGGCACTTACCCTGCAGTTATGAACGTGCCAAGTTTCATGTTTGTACGCCGACTAGTTTCGGAAGAGTTAAAACAGACGCAAACGCACAGCATTGCATTTTATAACGTAGCATACATCAGGGTTTTCTAAAGTTTTGAGATGTACTTTCCTTAACAATGTCAACAACAACCTGTGCCCACCTCCCCGAAATACATAAGATGCTTTTTTTGAGATAATTTTGTTTAAAGCGGTCATCTTTTTGCCAAATTTCGTGTTCAAAAATTTTGTTTGGAAATCGATTTCTTCAAAACGCTTATTTTTACAAATTGTCTATTTTTTTGGTGATACCATGGGACCATTACAATGTGGTTGAACCTTCCACGCCATCCAGTTTAAGAACTCTTGTTGCACAGTAGCACAATTTAGTATACATCATAAAAAAATTTTTTTAATAATCGAAACACACCAAAAACAAGTTTTTTATGTTCTGAAGTAAGGCCTTTATTAGAAGGTTTTTATCTGAATGCAATACTAAGACACAATCAATATATTTTGAATTCGCTGTTTGTGTATGTGGAGAGGTTGCGATAATTAAGGATACCTGGTATTATATTTTTATCACAGGGAACCAAATGCACTGTGCAAGTCAGAAACGGTTCCATTTACAGTGGAATATTTCATACAGTCAGTCCTGAGGTAAGACAAGTTTAAAAGTTTTGTATGTCACTTGTTTCTGAAGTAGCAGTTTCAATGATGAAGTCTTATTTTCTTCAGATGGAACTGGTCTTAGCAGCGGCGCATAGAGTGGAAACAGACACAGCTGTTGGAAACCCTTTAACTGATTCCAGCTTTCCACTTTTGGAAGATGTCATTGAAGAGCTTATTTTTCAAATGAAAGATGTCGTTCACATCGAGATGTTTGATGCAAATTTGACTCACGCTGAAGGCGAGTTTTGTTTTATTGTTACCGCGGCTTGCTTACAGCGCTGTTCACTTCAATCAAGTCAATTGTTTTTATCTGTTTATCTTATCACACAAATATACAGTAGTCAATTTTGCAAAGGATGGAGGAACGGACTTTTTCTTCCAAAATTTAATCTGGCAAATGCTGCAAAAATGATTTTACGTAACGTAGTAAAAAGGCAAAAGGTCAAAAGCTTTTCGTTCGCCCACGGAGATTCTCAATTGTACAAAAAATAATTGGTGGTCTGGTCTACTTTGCTTCAGCGTTGTCAGTATTGCCAGTGTAGGGCGTTTTTTTTTCTACGTGCACTGCAAACGGGGAGTAGGAGAGATAGTCTTGAAGGGTCTCGAAAGGGCACCCGAATACAGCATCCATAAATCAAATTTGCCTTCTCTTGACCATTTTGTCATCTCACTGGGTGATGTATGACGTATACATTTTTTTGTTTTTTTGATATTTCATGTAAAGTTACCAAGCAGTTAATACTATGGAAGATTTCAATTATAGGTAGGTTTAAAATACAGAAGTAGTTTTAGTAATGTGTTACGTGTTCAGTGTCAGTGAAGTCAAATGGAGATGCCACAAATGACGTTAAGTTTCCATCTGCAAATGGAGCTGAAAGTCGCCATCTTGAACCATGGGATGGTGGCGGTGATACTGCAGTTGACGTTTCTATTGGTGGACTGGAGGTAGGGTTACGCATTTTATTTACGACTCTATTCAGCAAAATTTACCCGTTTCTCTACTGCATGTAAAACTTTTGATTAGCTTATTTGTTGTGATATCAGATGCGCTGAGTTCAAATCTGAACGAATTTTTCTCCAGCACGCCAAGTTTTTCAGTTACTTTACTTTAAAATATTGGTCATAAGTCATTTTTAAGCAACAGATATATCTATTAAATGCGCAACACAGTACAATGCTTTTTTATCAGTTATACTTTTTTGACGACATAAGGTTGATAATTGGAGCTAGATGCCACGGCTTAGGTGCAAATTTTGAGCGTATGAACATGTAATGCATCTTATGCAGGCATTGAAGTAATGCTTGTTTGTAACTGCAATACTTTTGCTTCTGCGCTTGAATAAATGCAAAACCCGATTAGGATTATCTTGAAAATGCTTGCTTTGTGTTTGGTCATGATGAGGTGCAGGTGCAGAAGCAATACTGTTCATTTGAAAAATTAAGATGCGTTATGTTTATACCTAAAATTTCGCTCAAAGGAGACGAAGTGCCTATCGTGTGCTTAAAACATGTGCAAATCAGGATTGCCAACCTCTTGAAAAAATGATATACCAAACCTGCAATCCTTTTGTAAACCCTTTGCAAAGTTTACCTCATTCTATATATGTATTAGTAACAATCATGTCACAAGAGCTGGCTTGACAAATTTCATTGCAGTCTCACTGTTACAACAAATGCTTTACAAACTTTGCCTGTTGGCTGCGACTAATCGAGTTGCTTGAAGACCGCTTTATTTACTCCTTTGCATCATCTAAAGAAAATTATTAATCTTTGTCATAATGCTTTAGTCGATGATAAGGGAGTTGGACCACCACATCATCACAATTAAACTTTTCATAATGTATTGCATACAAGTTTAAACACACAGCCTTATCGTGTAGTTTAACAACAAAGAATTATCACTCTAGTACACTTTATGATTTATGGTTGACAGAAATTGATATTTGTAGAAAAAGATTTGCTAAAATAACGCTAAAAATAAAATAATCTGTACTTAGCAGGTTAAGTTTCTTCGCTAAAGTTACAAAGTTACATGTTGCAATATATATACAACCAAAGAACCATATATAATCTGTACATAGCAGGTAAAGTTTCTTCGTTAAACTTACATGTTGCAATATATCGATATATACAACCAAACAACCATAAATAATCTTTACTTAGCAGGTAAAGTTTCTTCGTTAAACTTACATGTTGCAATATATACAACCAAAGAACCATATACAAACAAAAAATCTGACAACACATGCTAAGTCGAAATAGTATCAACAGCAAAAAAGAAAAAAACAAAATGCTGGCAATAAATTAAAAAAATCACGTTACAGGAATGTAATTGTTAAAAAATATACATCAGTTAGTTTAAAATACATATCACAGTTACCTTATTCTTTCATCTCCTCTAGCAAACATGTTATGACACTTTAGCAATAAATAGATGGAATAGAATTACAATCAATAATCTATCAGCCACAGTGTACACTGTGATTATAAAAATGACTATTGACTACTGAATACTTAGGCATTGCTCATGATTTCAATCTTTCTTATTTATTACCTTCCTCATTCTAAAATATTGTATATATAAATATACAAACAGGTACCATGTATCTATTGAGCATGCACTTTTTTTGTATATAAGGTTTTTAGCTATGACTCTTAATAGATCATTAATCTCGTACATACATACACTGCTCACCAACCTCTAAACATCACACTATTAAAAGTCCAACAAATCTTCACTACATGATACTGTGTGAGTGCTGTACTGTACAAATTACTATTAAATATTTTTAAGCATTCTTTCAGTCACAATCAAACACATTGCAGCAATTTCTTTTTATAATTAGTTCATGCCTGACTCGAACCACAGCAATTTCATCTTATTTCTAAACTTAGTTTTAATGCATGCAACATGGCTAAACACTTTCTCAGCAATGGCAATACTGATAGGTGTTGAAAAGCATGATAGTGCATATTTGGCAAAATCTTCATATGGTTACTCATGATTGCAATTTTTATACTTTTTAACACCCACCCAAAACTGGACAGCATCTTTTGGAATTACATTTGGAAACATGGACTCTTCTTGCCACTAGTGTGAAGGAATTTGTCTGTGCTGGCTTTCAAGGTCATCTCTTGCCAGGAGCAAGTGTTAAAACGGAAGCCTATCATAGTCGAATTTCAATGTTTGAGAGAGAACCACATTAGGGTGTAGTCCCATAAGGCTGTCGAACACATTTTGACCAGATGGCAATCTTTTTTCAACCTGGGTAAGCAATTCCATTAAAACTTCTTACATCTTTCGATCACAGTGTTTACAGAAGATAATAATGAAGGGTCACTGTTGTAAAATTTTTGTAGCTTACAACTTCTCACTGAAATCTTAATCCAAAATCAATTTCAATGGCTTTTCTAATCCTCTCGCGTCAACAACTCTTTGCTTCAATGATTGATAATGAAGTTAAAGCTGATTCACCACCTTTTCATGATCAGCCGTAGACGATTGAAAGAAACAGTTTAAACCTTCAAACTCTGTAACCACTGATCCAAGCATTGTCAAATACAAGTGTGTTATATCATCAAATAACATTCAACATATTGTAGAGCTTTATACCGGACATCCTGGCGTCCAGTATTTTCTACTTCGGAAAAGTAGATTTTTAAAAAATTCTAATTTTGCAAAAGATTGTTAAAAGCATTTCCTCTGACCAGCCATCTGGTAGCGCTCAGTTTTACAAAGCGCATTTTTACAGATTTGTCATCTTGCTTCGCTCAGTTATAGAATGGCGACTGATACTGATCTCGACTAAATGGAGTTTATTAAACCATTTGGGAATTTCAGACAATATAAAACCCAATGAAGAAGGAAGTTTCTTCAAGGCTTTTTTGCACACATAGAGCAATGCTGTGACATACACATTTTAATAATACGCGCAATAAGGTGCTTTCTTCAATATTTGAGAATACACAGAAATATGGTCTCCGATCACGTTGGATGCACCGTCACTATCTAAACCAATACAACTTCGCAGATCCATACCAACAGTATTAAGCGCTTTTTAAAAGATGAAAATAATGCTTCTCCTGTTGCCTGAGGTACAGACAACATTCCAGCATAACCAATATCAATTTTCCCAAATCTTTCGTTAAAAAACATAGCCAATATGCACAAAACCCTGGTTGCTGATATATCACTTGTTTCATCATACACTAAAGAATGTGGTTTTCCCTTTATAACTTTATATCTTCAGCAAACTGTTCCAAAGAAGGCTGATAAAACATTTTCAATAATTCTGGAGCATTTGTTCTATTTAAACTGATTTCACCTAAAGTGCTTCCTCTATCATTTTTCTTCATCAACTCACCAAAATGATTTACGCTTAAAGTGAATGAAAGGCAACAAACAGCAGTTTCTATTTCCAATTCAGCCGTTTTAATTTCATTGTTGTATAAATTTTTCTTGGGCTGAAATGTGATTTTGCTTGATCTGGCAATAGCACTTTCTTCTGCTTAAGTGTTCTTTTGTTTTGCTGTGCTGTTCGAGTGCTACCTTTCTATTTGCTAGTTCTTTCTTGCTCAATTTACGAACTGGTGTTTCTTTGCTATTATTGCAGTAATAAGGAGTAGATATAATTTGTCCTTCCCAGCCAACTAGAGGTAGGAGACAGTTTGTTTCCTTGTGCTTCTAGGCAGCCCGAAACGGCCCTTAACAGAGCTGCCCAAACTCGTGTCTGGCAAACAATGCGCTGTTAAGGGTTTAGTCAAATTATGGCAGATGTCGACAGACTTGTTTCGATCAAGATTTCTTTACGGCAACTATGTCGTCACAGGAGTGTAATTGATACAAAAAATGATTGTATAGAGCGTTAACAAATGTGCTTCAAACGTAATAATAACTAAACTAGCTCTATTAAAATTGTAAATTATTTCTAATCTTCTGTGATGTAAAAAAAAAATCGAAGGTTCGAAAGGCAAAACTCATGTTGACTAGTGTAGTTGTATTTCTGATAAAGGCAGTAGATAACCCATATTCTATTCCGCGCTTTGGACATGGGAAATTTTAAGGCTTTTATTTTCATTGGTCCATGGCATTATTGAGAGTAGTGGGTCCCAGTTCCTTTCTGTCGGCCGCCTTTGACATAAATGTCTACCCATTTTTTAATAACGAAGGTTTTTACAGATTTTGCGCAATCAAAGTGAAAAATTCCTGGTTTTTGTAGTCATTTTTTCTAGGAGGTGTGTTTAAAAAGCGTGCGCGAGTTATTTTTACGTTAGGTATTAGCGCTTAGCATTACAATGTATGTCAACCTTTCATGAAAGTGCTACTGCAGCTTCAACTTTCTGTGAAATCTGTACGTTTGTCACAGGCTCTGGTTTGAAATCACTGTAGTGTTGATCGTTGTAAGAAATTTAGACCCCCAATATTTGCTGTAACACCATGAGCACCAAACAACGAACCAATGTGAAATTTGTTGCTTGGCTAGGAAAAGCTTCAACAGAAGCACTCAGGTTAAAGTAAGGTGTGTATGGGAATAACACAGTATAGAGGACTTGGGCTTTCGAATGGCATGGGAAATTTAAGGAGGGAAGGAAGAATGTAGAAGATTACCCCAGGAGGAGTGGGCCTTTTGCAAGCAGGACAGAGGAAAATGTCGAGGGTGTCAGCCAGAAGGTGTACAGAGATCACCGCCTCACTGTAAGCATGATTGCAAATGAGTTGAATGAACTGCGAGAGGGCGTGGACAATTACTACGAAAGTTAAGAAGATTTGTGCGAAATGGTTCCGAGATTCCAGAAGGAGCAACGTTTTCAGGTGTGTCACGACATTCTGAAACACTTTAAAACTGAACTGAACTTGCTGGGGAGAGTAATCACAGGTGATGAGTCATTGATTTTTGAGTACGATACATCCACCAGAGCCTGGACTGAAAGAGTCCGGCGTCACCGATACAAAAGAAGACGAGAAGTCCAAGTCCAAACTCAAGGTTAAGTTGAATGCTTTCTTGATTTGAGGGGCATTGTGTCGGCAGGGTTCATGCCAGACCATCAATAACATTGCTGTGCTTGAGCAACCTCCATGCTCACTAGATCTGGTTTCCTGTGATTTTTTTCCTGTTTTTCAAGCTCAAGGGAGTCATGAAAGGAACTCGTTTATTTGGCATAGAAGCCATAAATTTCTTGATATAGTAACAAAGGAGCTCCAAGCGATCCCGGAAAAATCCTACCCGGAGTGCATGAAGGCATAGCAAAGTGGATCAGATGTAAAGGGGAAAACTTTGAAGGCAACATGTTGTAGTTTACTCTTAGCATTTGGAATTAAAGGTTTATGTGTACAGCTTCGTTACTTTTCAAACACACCTTTCATAATCATTATGTTTCATTTGAAAAAATTTATTTTTTCCTTTGCAACATGGTATGTTGTGCTTCACCTTACAAACGGCATGCTACCGTGTTTCTTCAAAAATAAAACAGGGGTTATATTGATTTTCGCTCAAAAAAGTGACACCAAGGCTCATTTTTAGGGGATGTCTTATTTTCATCTATCAAAAACAAAGTAGAGAATTATAAGATTTCTAAATAGACAAAAAAATAAAAACCGATACGCATTTACTTATAAATAGCACGTTTTATATTTAAAAAAACTTACTAACTATAGCTTATTCAAAAATGATCATATCATCGGCCCATTAAAAGACACTCGCAGGCCAAAAAAAGTTTCGCGCTATCGACTAGGGTTTAATTTAAAGGTAGAGCTATATAAAAATCATTTTCAAAATTCAGGCTAGGTCCTATTTTCGGTGAAACACGGTATACATACGTTCGTTATATCCTGTTGACCCGCTTTCCTGCGTAGGATCGTCATGAGTACGGCATCTTTAAAGCCTGATCTACGCTGAAGCCAAGCATGGCTCAAGCTCTTTGTTTTAATAGAGTAAGCCACGCTTGGCTTCAGTGTAGACCTGGGTTATGAGTTCTACGGCCTCTAGCTACATACGCACTGGTTCAAATACCAGCCAGATCTTGATGGAACTAAGTCGCTTAAAGTTTGAATCATCTACCTGTTCTATGGCCAAGCGATCTTTTTTCAGAAATATTTAATAACTTAAACAATTTGTTAAGTACCGTTTGATGGGCTACTGTAGACTAAAGACCTAGTAGATAAGTGAAAGCATTTTTTTATTTAATCTTACAGATTTTCTTTTGCGATGCGTGTGCTAACCATTCTTGTTTATTGATAGGACGGCTTAGGCGACGATGCATTCAATGGCACAAATGGATGGGACGCAGAAGATATGCTGCGTACTAACCGAGAACAGTACGGTGTCACATCTAGTTACAATCCAGATATGCGAGAGTACACGTAAGTACATATGTGTAAAGTTTGGTTTTCTCGCTACCTTAATCTGTGTATGCTGTCTCCATTTTTTGCTTTAATTCTTCTCTAGCTCATCAACTTGCGTCTGTGTGATCTTAAATTTGTCCGATCGTTTAATGTGCCCTGGCAAGAAAAGCTCAAAATAACTTACTATTTGCTGCTGTAACTCTTTGACTCGCTACTTCAGCTTGACCTCGCTGGCCGTGTCATTCGAAGTGTTTTTTCGGACTTTGAAACACTTGCAGTATTGTCCATTGTGATATATCTCACTCTTGTTCTCTTCAATAAATCTGGCTTAAACTTTTTTTTCATTCAATCCTTCTGGTTGTTTTTTTGACTTCTTTCTACAAAGTAAGTACTCAACAAATGAGTGCTGTGCAAGGTGCGGTGAAGTGTTGGCTATACAGTTGTTTTCAATTCTTTCATACCCTCAATGTTATTCCTCTGTCTTTGAATTGGATAACAGGATTCCCACGGTCATGGAAAAACCTGGAAAAAACTTTTCTGGAAAGTCATGAAAAAATGATGGAAAATTTGTTGAAAATTGAAAGTCATAAAATTTTGCTGAGAGCTGAAAAAAAATTTTTTTAAGTTATTAGTAATACCAGTAGCAGTAACCTAGCAAATACAATCGGTTTTAATATCTAACTTCATTGATTTTTTAAAAATTTTAGTAGGATAATGTATGATACTTATTTGTATGACAAGTCAGGTGGGAAGATTATAAAAGTGCAGCATACTGAGTCATACTCTATTCAACACTTATATTTTTGAAGTTATAGTTATAAACCTACTTTGTAGTATCAAGATCAGTCGCTTACCTATCTCCGAAAAATCAATTATATTTGCATTCTGCAATACGTTACATAATTCTATTGAAGGTAATTATCTTTGTGATATGCATCTTTATCTTGCTTTTCAGATACAATGTAACCACTGTAGGCAAAAAAATAATTTTCGGCTCGCATCTACTCTAGGAACAAGAAAGAAAAAACAAAACGTACCAAAACTGTTTGGCCAGGCTATCGGAAGCAACTAATTAATGCACAGTCATGTATACCAAATTTATGTCCAACAAAAAAAGCAACTCTCAAACCTATGAATTTAAATAACAGTATAAAGTTCTGTGATACCTAAGAAACCAACCCAAAAAAACTTACAAAGCCTAACTTTATGGTTTCTCGATCTGACCGTCGATCTAGAAGCGAGCCACGCCTTATGAGCTCAAAACAAAAAAAATGGAATTACACAATCTAGCAACTTGCATGAGCAGAGTTGCTAGCCAAAACTGAAGTCACGTGAAGAGAAAAATATCCAACAAAGTCCTTTCACACAATCAATCCCTAACTTCTTTGGGGGAACAAATAAGTCTGCGCCTACCACCAACAAATCTGGTAAACAAGTTTCATTCTCTGTGGCTATTCCTGAACAAACCAGTGATGTGTCAACAGTGCCGGTATCATCATTAAGCACATCTTTGATCATATCAGAGGAAGCGTTGCATGCAGAAGTTCTTTGGGTTATTAAAGTAATAACTAGTCACTACTCATTTAGTTCTTGCAAAGATATTAGCGGTTTATTTTCTAAAATGTTTCCAGATAGTCAGATTGCACAGTCATTTTCATGTGGAGCTACAAAGTGTGTTTATTTAGTGTGTTTTGGCATTTATCCTATTTTCATGAGCTGCTTACAGAGAAAATTCGTGCGGTCAAGTACTATACTTTATCGTTTGATGAAAACTTGAATCAAATCAACCAGAAAAAGCAAATGGATAGATCAGGACAGCAAAAGCAATAAAGTAACAGAAAGATACTTTAATTCATAGTATAAGGGTCATGCTACAGCAGCAGATATGTTGACTCATTTTAAACATGGAATGGCTTTACTTAACCCCAGCAGTTTGGTGCAATTATCTATTGATGATCCCAATGTAAACTGGAAGTTCTATCACAATCTTTTTCAAGAACGCAAGGGTGAAGAACTCCCAGACTTGCTAAACATATTTAGCAGTTTTTTCAATATACTGTATATTGGAAGTTGTAGTTTGCATGTTGTTCATGGAAGATTTGAAAAAGGAGCAAAAGAATCTGGATGGAATCTTGGCAATACTCTGCGTTCTCTGTGACAAATTTTTCGTGATACTCCAGCCAGAAGGGAAGATTTTATTCAAACTACAGGCAGTGATTTGTTTCCCTTTCAGTTTTGTCAAATAAGATAGGTAGAAAATATCAAGGTTGCTGAACATGCTTTGAAAATTTGGCCTCATGTCAACAAATAGGCCTATGTCAAAACTGTGAAGAATGAAAGAAAAGCTCCAGCTTCTGCTTCTTTTGTTTCTGTCGCATCTGCATGCGACAATACCCTAATTCAGCGGTTCTCAATTCAATTTGAAGCCCGCACCCTGTCCTGATGGAAAAATCATTTTTGCACCCCTTGCACCACTTGATGTAATGTTTTTTGTATTACCATCGCTGATATCAATAGTCAGAGAAGAAAAGCTCGCACCCCGAGAAGTCCCTTCTTGCACCTCCTGGGGGTGCGAGCACCCCCAATTGAGAACCGCTGCCCTAATTAAAGCTAAGCTAGAATTTTTTGTTGCTGTGGCAAAACCCCAAGAATTGAAGTTTGTTGAACCTGCAAGGATTTTTGTTGAAGTTTCAAACCAAAGCTCCAATGACTCCTTTCTTGACTTTGTCTTTGAAAAATTTGTTATTGGCTATCATGAGTCGTTTTTTTTAAAAAAAAGAATTTAAAAAAAAACTGATACGTTCAAGAAGCTATTTACTATTGACCCTACCGACAAAAAACCAAAAAACCCAAAGCATGTTGACATTGGCTTTGCTGCTCGAGGTACTTTTAAAATGTAACAGAAAAAAAGCTGTAAGTAAACTATGTATTTTATCTTTCAAAAATGATTGCATTACGTTTTTATCTGCTATTGTATTCAAACTGTTGGAAAGATCTCCTTTAAAGTATTCTTTGGTTCAGAGTTTGGTGATTGTTGTACCACAGAAGTTAGTATCCGATTCTGCAGAAGCACAGGTTAAGTTTGAGTGACTTCTACAGATTTTGCTCAACGAAAAGTGGTGTTTGGCAGAAGCTTGCGATGAAATTCTTACTCAGTTTAAAGGCTTTACATTGGAAATGAAACAAAATCATCTTGCTGAGTTTTTGAGTTTCATCATGAATACAGACAGATTGGATGAATTCTGTTGGAATTACATGAAAAATGCAAAGTACCCAAAGGTGTGGGAAGTTTTTAGAATTATCTTCACGCTTTCGCATGGTCAAGCTGCAGTCGAGAGAGGGTTTTCAGTCGACAGCAAACTTTTGGTTGAGACTTGCAAGAGAAAACCTTAGTTGTGAGTTGCTTTGTGTACAGTAGTGTCAAGAGTGATGCTAATCATTTCAATGAGCTTTCTTTTACCCCCAGACTGAAATAAAATGTTTGGGCAGCAAGAATGCGATATCAGTTGTATTTAGAAGAGCAAAGGAAACTTCATGCTAAAAGTGATAAAGCTAAAAAGAGGAAAGCTGTAGAAGATGAAATTCGTAAAGTTGAATGTAAAAGAAAGTTATGAAATAAAAGCATCTAAGCTATGAGTCTCGAAACAGACAAATCAGCTACAGAGGCAGAAGTGAAGCACAATTTTACTTTGCTTGCAAAGTCAAATAGTTTCAGACTAAAGATTTGTGAAAGTGAAGAAAATGAGAAAAAGTTTTGTGATCAAGTACGTGTTTTGAAAAAAAAAGTTGAAGCTTACGGAATAACGGTTATCTTTGTACACTTAAGAAGTATCACATTGGTTGAGTATTTAAATTGCTTATGTTCTATCATGACTTTTTGTTGAACTTTGATGGTTGATATGGTTTTTTCCCTGGGAGAGTTGTTGATAAACTATTTCTTATCATGCTTTCTGCTCAATGCAACTATGGCCTCAAGTAATTTACATGTGTTGGAAAAAAAGAAGTTATGTGAACTTTTTATACCAGATTTACTGAGAGATGTTTTTCTGTTAGGTTGTGGAATCATTTTCTTGAGCCCTAAAATTTTCTGTGGATATGTTTCTTGTTAATTTTTAATGTGGCGTTTCATATTGTTTGTTCATGTTATACCTAGATTGCATAGAGTCATAGTTAACATCAAAAGTGCTCACCATTTCTTGATCCAGTTAAATGAGAATTGTAAAGGGACTTTTTGTAATCTATTCTTTCATATCATTGTTGGTTTGATATTATTCTAATAATGGTAATAATATGCCAGCTTAGAAACAAAGCTATTCTAAGGAAAATGCTTAGCTCAGAGATTGCAGTGTTGAAGTCCACAAAAGAAGACTTTTTTTCTGGCTAGAAGAAATAATTATTGTTGTATTCTTTTCACAGCCTCACTGTAGTTGTTTGTGAGTTTAATTGCAATGTCTTGGGTTGTTGCATGTGCTAGTTTGCATTTTATAACAAATAGTAGCATAAGCATAATTTAAGAAGACTTAGAAAGTTAGCTGAAACATTAAAAGATTCAAATTTAGTTAAGATAGCTTGAGTTAAATATGCTAGAAATGAGAAATTTAACTGAAGGTCTTCTTATCAAGTATTATGTTTTTATCAAGTATTGTGTTTTATCAATGCCTTGTGAGAGTGGTAGTAAGGTGTGTTTAACCAGATATTATATTTCTAGATGTTGAAACTGAATGATAAAGCAATGCAAGTTAAATAATATTGGCAAGTGAAAACGTTGGCACAAGGAACAATTAGCAAGAATTTAATCTTGTAATCAAAAGAGCTATTTCAATGTGAACTGATAGATGTATTAAAAATGCGTAAAAATGCTTTAATAATGGTCATGGAAAAGCCGTAAAAAAAGTCATGGAATATCATGGAAAGTCATGGAATTTAGTTTTGAAAATTGTGTGGGAATCCTGGGGTAAATACTGTCCCCTCCAGGTTCTTCGACAAGCAAGTGTGTGGTGTCTCAGATAAATGTTTGCTTCCCTGGTAACTAACTATATTTGTCGTGGGGTTACTGCAGCAGTTAAAACCTTTGCAAAAATCTAACTTCATTACTATCAGTCAAATAGTATGACTTCTTATAGCGCTTTTGGTCATTCAAATACGAGTTTTCTTCTTTCTTGATGCTGGCATTCTTTGTGTTTCACTATTCGACTCTTGTATATCTTGGCTCTAACCTTTGGGGTTTACGGTCTCCTGCCTTGGCCCTACTTAGAAAAGATTGGCGTAACTACACGCACTCGTTACTGCTTGACCAGCCTTGATATCAATCATTTTCGTAATAAATTAGGTGGTTTGTTTTACTTTGACGAGGCTGTTACTTGTTTTGAATATTTTAGCACACAACTTCCAAATGATAACTCGCTTGAATTTGAGAAGCGACGAGCAAGAGCTGACAAGCTGGCTCAAGAAATTGAAAAAAGTCCCGGTTACATTAGAAATATCAATTTAGAGGTATGTTTCATTGCTTGAATATTGCTCATGTCAACACGAAGTTCTTTGGTGTAATAAATGCGTTTTCAAACAGCAAAGTAACTGTTTATAACATATTTTATCACCCTCTTGAAGTAAGCATTCAAGTGAATATCCGCTTTATCAACCGGATAAAACACCAAACAGTTGACAAGGGATCTCGGCCCTCCGGAAGGGGGATATGGGAGCAGTTGGACAATTGAATTCTAACCATGAGTGTGACAGAAATGATAATGTTTGCTAAGCACTTTAAATTCCTCCAATCCACTGAACATTTCGGCAAGAGGTGAATTTTTCTCCCAGCTTTCAGCAAACCAAACAACAATCAAGAACACAACTTTATTAAGCATTGCTAAAGTCGGCATTGCAAAGAACAAAAAGCATCATGTTTTTAAGCTTGTTTGCCTTGATGAGGTCTCCGTAAGGGTGCGAAAAGCTTTGGTTTCTTTTGTTATACCTACCTAAGTTATGGATTTCTGTTTTTGATTATTCTTTGGTTTGCCAGAAGCTGCATTGGTGAAGCACCGGTTGTTCATGTTTGTAGTTACTCCATCCTCGTTAATAACTCTTGTTTATTGTAGCTGGACGAGACCACAACAGAAGAAGAGAAATACAGTTCTGTGATGCGAGAGAATTTGCCAAAGTAAGTTGGTTGTTTAGAAAAAAATAATAAATGCGTCGAATTGGCAATCCTGTTTATATCACCACTGCCCTTTAATCTTTGTGAGATGAGTTGTTATTGTTTTCAGCACTAGATTTGGCCGAGGACGAGCTCGTTCCCAAGAACCCAAGGATTTGCGCAGCCAGCGCCCTGGCCAGAACTACTACCCAAGCTCGGGAGGAATGCATAGAGCAGGTCATTCCTACGGCCCGACTGCTGCTGGCCGTTCCAACACCCCAACAACTCCTGGGGAATCACCAACTAGCCCACCAGGACAAACAAAACAATTTGCAAAAACAGGTGGCAACTCACAGGCTCCAGTGCCTCCGAGGTAGGTTGCTGTGCATGAGCTCATTTTACTTTTTTGCCTTTGTGGCAGAATGTTTTCTCACCGACTAAATGGTAGATTATAATAAGCATGTGTAAGAAGCGTGATGTGTTATGGGACTGTACGTCGGGCATAAAAGACAGCGGTATCGGGCGCGTGCAGACGAAGGCAATGAGGAACGATTCAAGTGATGCGTGGCAAGACATTTCTGGAAAAAATTGCCAACAGTGTCTTAAGAGAATGTACAGATGTTGAGGATGCTGGTGAACATCTTAAAAGACGTCTACCGAGGTTAGTGGGACATCTTGAGCGAATGAATATGGAGAGTGTAGCAAGATGAGTGCGAGAGAAGACAATTGTGGAAAATACCTGAAGAGAAAGACCAAAGAAAACGTAAGAGGAGACGGAGGAAAATGACATGAAACAAAGAACTTTGGCATTTGAAGATACACAGGATAAAGTGAAGGCGTTGCTGCAGACTGATAGATCTTGATGAGATGATACATCTTTACTTTTGTAGAAACCAATTTATCTAAAACTACTATGGATAAACTATCTCTAATATGGAACAACTGGTGTTCAGACGTCCGCAGTTGCACTGTCCTCTTAGAAACAGTGACGTAAGCAGGAAAACTGTGGTAAAGGATTTTTTTCAAGGACACAATCCCATTTAAGCTTTGAGCATTTAATCTCTTGATTGCTTTGCCAGCTTATTAAACCATCTTTTCCATCTTACTTTGCCATCAGTTGACCCATGTTTGCAGATTCTTGAGAAATCCTAATTACGTGCCGCGCGATTCATACCAGCGTGATGAAGACAGAGGAACGAGAGGAGGACATGAGAATCGAACGCATAATAACAGTACGATACTCTGTTAGTGGCTCGACGTGTTTTTGTTATTCCATTGAGTAAAAAAGTAATGGAATTTATAGTATGTTTAAGGTGGAGACCTTCCGCTAAAAGGTTAAGGTCGCTTTTACTGTTTGCAGTTGTGTCTGGCTAATTAAGCAGTTTTTCATTTCAGTAATAGTGTGTGTTGATTTTAAACTAATTCCTTTTGATTGTTTCCTATCTTTTGACGTAGTGCCTCATCACTCCTACGCAAATCAATCAAAACAACAGAGGCTAGGAAATCAATCACGAAGTGGATTTTCAAAAAGTAATACAACAATTAATCAAGAGCAGAGTGTAAGTGAAAGCATATCACTCTTAGTCTGTGGTATCCACTACTCTTACTTTTATTCTTTATTCGTAACAACCAGAGGAGTCGTTTTTACATAGTTTACAAAGTTACTAACTTATAAAAAAGTGGCAGCTAGGCCTTACATATGTGTTCGCTTGGGTTTTCTTTGAGTAGAGATGCCTTCACTCTGGTTCATTTTCCTGCAAATAAGTTTTGCTGTTTTTTCAGCCCAATACCGACAATATTCAGAGTTCGTTAAACGCTCGTTGTTTTGCTCTCAGAATCTTGATTTTGTTTTTTCAGATCATGCTATCATTTTGTGTGAATTGTGCGACTCCTTAAAATTGCCATTCATATTGGCGTTTTCGAAATGCTTTCAATATCGCTTCTAAATAAACCAATTTTCCTCAAAATTTGTTCTTTTCATGCAGCCCGTGGTCGACCCTTCAATGCCAGGGCAAGTTTCTCCTCACTCTTTGTCACGTGGCTCTTCCACGTCATCACTCACCCAGCAGGCGCCTCAGTGGAAGGAGGACGACAGAATGATGAGCAGCGTGCCTCCGAGCGCTGCTAACCCGCCTGTAGCTCGTGCTTATTCTGGTGGACGAGGTATGTATGGCTGCGCGTTCTTTCGTTTAAGGTTGTTTTGCGGCATGATATAATGTATGAGCACATTTTGAGCTATTCGTTATTTTGTCATTTTAAACCAGCCGTGTACTGGTCCCGGGTGATGAAAGGGTCAAAAATGTAATGTGTGGTTTGTTCCCCACTCCTCGCTTGCCTGTCGTTTTTGCTGTGAAATCAATCGTATATTAATAACGCAGCAGTGATCAACGCATGGCACTGCTTCTAACAATCATGAAGTATGAAGCTTAACATCTGTACGAGGTTTTTTTTACAATTCTTCGTATTCGCTATTAGTTGCTAACTGCATTGGCTACGTAATAGCGAGTTTGGGCTTAAGGTGTTTGTGAATAACCACTAAGAAATACTCGCCACCGCAAGGCAGAAATCTACAACCAAACCAACGGCACTTTGTTGATTTTTGACCCATTAATTTGCAAAAGCATTTCACAATTTGCATTGGAAAGTTATATTTTTGTTTAGTGTTCTGGTTTTTTTTTGAGACTAGCTACTACATAGGGAATTGCTATCTCTTAGATCAGGGATCGGCAAGCTGCTGCCCTCTGCCTACCCTGCCTTAGAGCAAGTTATCAAATTGTAGCTGATAAGTTAGTCAAGAATCAGGCTATGAATACATTTTTGACGAGATACACTAGTTCAATAATACTATGCAGTGTGAATTTGTGAAACGCAGTAACAAAGGACAGTAATTTGGAATGAATTCGAAGGTGTTTGCATAGGCATCAGAATTATGATTAATTAATGACGTTTGTTACCGCTTGGCAATTCAGGAGGTCGAGGAAACTCCCCATTTTGTGAAATTAATCGAAATTAGTTTTGAAGTGTATTCATTTGATCAATGTTCTTGTGCAGATGACAGTTAAGCAAACTGATGTTGCTGGAAGGTGTGATTCGAATTCCACTCCTGATCAGTTTTTTGCTGCTCCTTTATGCTGGCGACACATTTTAAAACTTTAAGAGAGCCTGTCATTTCCACGCTGGAGTTGATCTCGGTTTATATGAACCGCCATGCTTTTGAATAATTAATCGGGTTGACTTTTATTATTCACTGGAGTTACGCTATCAATAATATTATTGGCCAGCAGGTGACTAGTTAGCGAAGACAAAAGTATGACTTTATTTAAAGCGTTTTAAATTCAGGTGATCGGTCTAAAAGTCAAGGTCAGATACAGAAAATTCATCTTATTCCGAGAATATTAAACAGGCCGAATAGAATAAACAGTAAGTCAGGTGAAGATATGTTGCACAATGTAATGCATGCAGCAATGCAGTTGATGAAAGACACCTAATTTTATGGTACAACTAAAGTTAACCTCCACATTTGTCTCCATGCACAATTACACGTTTTTGACCCTTTTCTGTGAAGCAACACGAGAGGCTAAAACAATTTCGGTGGGAATCGAATCCACAGTCTTGCTACCGCCTCAAACCGGAATCGGTTTAAATTTTTGATTAGCTCCGTGGGAATGGCCCCTACATGATTTACTGCATTTTCGTTTAGCATGAAGCTGAGCGTTTTAACGGTTATTAATGATAAAGAGTTTAGTGAATGATTTCATCAATATCGTGACTTTTTTCGTAAGGTCATTGGTTAATCGTCATGACCACCCAAGCATTCGAAAGGCCTGTTGGATGAAATCCTGGTTGCCATGGCGGCCAATCACGTAGACAAAAGCTAATGTTTATGTCAATTTTATTGGTATAGTTGTTTAAAGGTCAGAGTTAGCATAGTACCGTTATCTCTTTTTTTGTAAGAAGTACAGCGTTACTGGAAATAGAATAAGGCATATATTTCTTTTTGAAGTAGTTCCACCACTTTTTTAATTTTCCAAATCGCCAATCAGCTACAGTAGGCTTTCAGACTTTAGTGAGAAAGGTCTAAGTTTGGATATTTTCCATTTCGTTTAAATGGTAGCGGCAACTTGTTGCGGTAAGTTGTAGTGAGGTTCATGACGAAATATGATCGTGAATTCAAACCTCCCTATGATTGCGTTTTTTTTGTCCTTGGGAAAGGCACTTCACGGCAATCTACTCTGCTTGTGGTAGAAACTAAATAGGAGAGGTAACTCCGATCAACAACGGTGTTCTTGTGTAAGTAACAAATTTTGCGATCACAGCACTCGTTTGCACTGATAATTGGCTCGTGAGAAGCTTTCATGACGTAGTTTTATTTCGTGTTCGATACCACCCGAATCGTTTTGCTGTAGGGCCTGTTCACACCGGCATGAGCAGCCATGGAATGCATCCAAGTTCTGGAATGTATCTTGAAAAGGGCTCGAAGCAAGGTTCACCACACTCTAGCGGTTGTCGCAATGCGATGCCAGGTGCAGGCAGTGCCACCCAAGGACAAGGGGCACCAAGAATCTTTGCTTACCACCCAAAAGGTTTGCTTTGTATTATTAGTGATAAAAACATTAACTGTTAAATAGAATGGCTTTGCCTCAGCATCCAACTATTAGCTCTAGTTAGGCCAGCTATCGTACCTGCAATTCCGTAGAATTTACAATATCTCGTTACGACATGCAAATCACCTCCTTTAGTAGCGGTAACCCGATTAGGTGTTGATCATGTTACCACTAGGCCACCGAAGGTGCTGAAATATTTACAATTTTTTTGTAGGTCACGTTCCCAATGTCGCAGATAGCATCCAGAACATGGTAGTGTCACCGGTTATATCTACTTCTGCGAACAATCCGGCTCCCCAGGTGCAAAGACCGGTAATAAACCAACCTCGTTTCCCCCCGTCTACAACTACAGCACCTTCTAATGCCACTCCTTCTTCTGGCACTACTGTGATGGCTCGTAGGACTACCTCATCTGAAGGTCAGTACCATTTGTTAAATTTTGTAACACGTGCTGATTGTTTGTACAAAACATATCAAAAATGTTTTATCGAAATGAATGAATGATGGGCAGTGGTTAAGTGGTTAGAGCGTCCGCTATGCAGCCGGTAGGGCTACTTTCAATTTCTTTGACGAGTTATACCTAAGACATCGACGATGGTAAATGGCGAGAACTTATTCAACTTATCGAACGCATGTGAATTGCAGTTTGGGATCCAGCAGGTTATGGTTTTCGAGTCAGCAATCTGGAATCATGTTACAATCAATGCTGGCCGTAGTTTGAACCCGAAATATGAGCATTTAATGCGAGCGCCCGCTCCGCTTGGCGATGTTGTTGGTTACCCGACCCCTTCCGAGGGATGGGGGCATGGCGGAAGACCATGGAGCCTCAGAAGCCGGTAAACTCCCCAGGGTCTGGACCAGAGGTCGTAAAGAGATAGAGAGTCGCCAAAGAGTGAGCAGCGCAAAGAGTCCGTAGCTGGACAGTGCAGAATGAGATGAGAAGTGTCCTGGGACGAGTGTCCACAGGCGCTGCGGGAAGGATTCTCAGTTCTGCCAATCCTAGAGAGATAAGAACCTAAAAGTAGACTGTGTCCGTTGCAGCGAAGACGAGAGAGGACACAGCGAGCATGACGAGGGAGCACAAGTCCCTCGGTGGAAATCGAGGGAACCTGTGTGTCAAAGAATTTAAATGAGACAGTATGCCTCCAGTCCGAGATAAGACGAGAGTGGATACGAGAGATAAGAGGAGAGAGACTACAAGGGATTGCGGAGGGCGCAAGCAGCGCTCCCCATCTGGCTAGCTCATCTGCCGCGTCATTTCCCGGGAGAAATGAGTGTCCGGGGACCCATTGTAGCCTGATAGAACAGAAGGAGAGAGAAGACAGTTCCTGCCAGATCTGCCACAGAGTTTGAGATAAGAAGAAAGATGGAGGAGAGGACAGGGTGGCGAGGACAAAACGAGAGTCAGACAGGAGGAGAAGAGAAGAGAAATGGCAGACTTGTTGGTGCTGCCGAGACCAGCAAAGAGCGTGCAGAATGGCGCAGGCTTCAGCGGAAAAACTTGAACATACTGGGCCTGCCGAAAAAGAAAGAGTGGCCTCAGTGCCACAGAGAAAGCAGTTGGCAAGAACGCCGGAGCCGCCCTTACCAAAAAGAAAAGGAACAGAGCCGTCTGTCCAAAGCACCAGATCATGAGGGGGCAGAGAGTCAAGATGGGCGAGAGCCACACCTTGGCGAGAGTGAGGGGGATTAGAGCGAGAGCATGGAGTGGAAAGGGTGGACTCCACCGTGAACGAAGACAGATTCCAAGGAGGAATAGGAGGGCAAGCAAGAAGAGCCTCCCTAGAACAAGTTGAAGGAAGCATGAGCGGGTGAGTGGACACAAAAGCTTTCCAGGACGATCTGGAGAGTCTTGGTTTCACTCCAAGTCTGGCCAATCCTGAAATAGGAAAGGAGGTTAGGAGACGAAGAGCCCACTCATAAGATAAAAGGGTGAAATGAGTCAGAGTGACTCGTAGGGGAGGTAGAGAAGCCTCGGAGTGAAGAAGTGGGATAGAGGAGGACGAGAGGCAGCTGGTGATGGCGCAACTGGCCGCTCGGTGGAGGCGTTCCAGTTTGGTGAAATTGGTAGCGCTTAGGAAAGGAAACCATCCGGGTGAAGCATAAGTGAGAAGGGACCGAAGAAAAGATTTATACAGAAGAGAGAGGGACTCCTTAGAGGGGCCCCATGATGAAGCAGAGATACAGCGTAAGGCCTTGAGACGTGGGAAAAACTTGGCCTTCAGCGAAGATACATGCTTAGAAAAGGAAAGAGTGCGGTCGAAGGTGACCCCAAGAAAAGTTGGAGTGGGATTGAAACGGAGGCGGGAGTTGAGTAGGAGGAGGTTGGGCTGGAGGTTAGCCTGGTGGGGATGCACTGAGAAGAAGGAGGCCTCACATTTGCTCGGATTGAGAGGAAGACACCAGCACTCAGACCAGCGCTCCTGTCGAATGAGAGCTCCTTGTGTGGCCTCCATCGCAGTGGGGACCAAGGGGGAGGAGGACCAAATGGCCAGATCGTCAGCATAAAGAGAGCAGCTGACGGAAGAAGGCAGAGAGGCCGGAAGATCATTAGTGAATAGAGAGAAAAGTACAGAGCCATGAACGGATCCTTGCAGAACACCTCGACGGACTCGAAAGGAACGGCTTTTGTGATTTTGAAAGACCGCGGAAGCGCGCCTATCAGAAAGGAAAGATTGAGTCCAACGAGCAAAGCAAGGAGGGGGCCAGCCGAAATCAGTTTGTGGAAAAGGGCGGGATGCCAGACAGTCAAAAGCTTTAGAGAAATCAATAGTAGACAGGATCGTCCGAGAGCCCGGCCTGGGTTTGTCAAACCCATCCGAAATGGACTGAGAAAGGAACAGAATTTGATCTAGTGTAAACCGTCCGGGGCGGAAGCCGGCCTGACGGGGAGAGAGAATGGAATTAGATTCCAGAAAGAAGAGAAGACGGGATAGAATGATGCGTTTAAACAGCTTTGATACGCAGGAGGTGAGAGAGATAGGCCGGAAGGAAGCAGGAGAGTCGAGAGGTATTCCCATCTTGTGTATGGGAATAATGGAAGATGTCTTTCAGATAGAAGGAAAGGAATGCGAAGACCAGGAGAGATTGAAGATGTAAAGAAGAAAATCCATGCCAGAGCGAGGAAGGTGCTTCGGCATGGGATAGGCAACTTTGTCTGGACCAGTGGCGGAGGACGAGGAGAGGTTGGGAGCAGCCGCAAGAAATTCAGCAAGTGAGAAAGGAGAGCAAAAGGACGAGTGAGACTCCACAGGGCACGTGGCTCGGCGAAGCTCAGAGAGGTAGCCTCTGACTCTGCTACGCAGAGCCTTTGGCTGAGAAACGGAAAAGTGAGATCTCAGGTAAGTAGCATAGACCGAAGCCGAATCCCTGGGAGAAGAGCTTGGCGATGTCGCTTGTAACGTTGCGCTTCGAAGGCTCAACTTGCAGTCTGTCTATGATGTACTCAATCCAAAGCTTCAACACGATCGATTAAACCCAAGTTTTTGAACTAAGCTTAAAATCAGTAAGTATATCTCTGGTTTTGGCGACGGAATATATTTGGAACGGCCTTTTTTAATCTTAAATTATGTTTTCAACCCTAGTGGCTCTGAGCTGTTGTATGTTAATGTTGAAAGTTTTGTTAATCATCAGCTGCAAAATCTTCTGCCTCGCCGAAGTCAAGTGCCAAACGAGGACAATCAGCAACTCCTGTGTCAAAATCAGGTAGCACTGGTAGTTCAAGCGAAATTAAAGAGTTGCAAGATTTCTCAAGAAAATTCAAGGTTTGAGTAGATTCTGAAGTCTCATTTTAATTAGATTATATGACGCTGCTTGTCGCACGGAGTGCGAAGCTATGTGCTTGCATTTTTATTGTAAGGGATTTAAAAAGATCGAACAGTCATTTAAAATTTATGCAGCAGTTGATATTGGTCATTTAATTTGTTCAAAATGCTGTCTTGTCTTCTTTTACCTGCAGAATGCTGCATTGGAGCATCCGTACAAGCTACCACTGCTATTTGAAAAAGAGAGTTGCAACTTTTCTCGTGTGCATTCTGCTATAACATAATGCCAAAATCGTTTCAAAAAATATATCAATTTAGATGAAAATAGTTCCTGCTTTGTGTAATTTCTAGGGATTCGCCAAAGCCAAGCCGTAAAAACTCGGCCCGTATGTGTGATTTTGGAATTAGAGGCTTAATGTTTTTTTAAAAGGCTTGTTGAACAAACAGTTTGATTGGATGTGATCTATGTTCATGCTGTTGAGACTGTAATCCTTGCTTATAAATTTAAACACTTAACTCTAGTTTTTAGTTATTTCAAGAAAACAATGCCTGGCGGCACTACAGATCTTGACTGGAAAATATCGCCTGGTCTTACTGTGACAGTCTTCAATATAAGTCTCACTTTCTATCTTTTGGTGTAGCTTGCTGAAACAAACGATACCTCTGGAGAAAAATCAGCCACCTCTTCTGCCCGCAGCAAGTTCGTAGACGATACTACGTCATCACTAGTAGAAGCAAATCAAAAGCAGTCGCGAAACCTATCTTCTATTCAAAGTTCCACAGCTGTGGCGTCTACTAGTAAGTTTACTTGGTGTTCACAATACATTTCTAGTTCCAATATTTATTTATTTCGAATTGTAAAAGTTGAGAGCGTAGCTTGCGTTCTGTGCACACTATTTCGACCTATCAGGTGTGATCAGTGTTTCTGACCCCAATTACTAGTCACCAACTGCCCTAATGAGACCTGATATGTTGAACCAGTGTCTACTACCTTGCAGTTATGCTGAAGTTGAATCGTTGACTCCTTATACGAGTGTGGTGGAAATGTTTTTGAGCCAGTTTTGAAACCTTTTTGTGGTGTCATTAGTGAGAGAGAGAGATCCAGTTTTTGAAATCTGGTTTTGTCTCCTTTTACGAAAATGACTGGATTTACCTCATCTTAGAAAATTCATGCACGGTGTTGCGCCACTTGGATCTGTCTATGGCATCTTCCTTTTTTTGTTCACTCCAATTTGTTTTGCCACCTGCCTTCTCCACGCCATCTTTGGTCGCCCTCGTCCAATTTCTTCAAAATCTAGTTCTTAACACATCATCACTATCCCTCCTTAAAACATGTCCATGCCATCCTAGTCTGTCTGAAGTTTCTTCCCAAGAAACCCACCAAATCTATAAGCTATTGGCTATTCCTATTCTCAGTTAATTTGACTCCTTAGTAATCTTTAGAAAAGGTATTTACTTGACAGCACATTTGCGACTCAAAGTGGCACAAATGCTGGTAAGTGGTTAGCGATAGGCATTTTTCCCATCAACAGTGCCATTCATCATTTGAGCTCAGTTGAAAATATTGAACCACCCTGAAGATTCTCAATACAATTTCAGAGGCTGCATCCGTTGTAAAACCTGCTCAAGGGCTGCAACAGCCAGTACCAGTTCCACTTTCACACGCTGAAGGAATGGTGATTGCCAACCAGCCCGCAGCGCATTCAATGGTTCAACAACCAGCTGTCATTGCACCCATATCCCAAACAAAAAGTTGGACCTCAACAGGTTGTGTGGAGTAATTAGTGCCAATACGTGTTAAGATACCTGCCTTGATCGTTATTTAATCGAATTGAATAGTGGAGCAGCTTAATCAGCATTTCGTAAGTGGGCCACCCACCGGCAACAGTCTGCCTTTTTGGTGGTGGAGCTTTCAGTCTGCATTTTATACTTTTGAATGGTTCGAAATCAGCTGTCTCTTTTGCCGTAGCCTTAACTTGCTTAGGTTTACGGTCAGGGACTTAAATATAACCGTTTCACGTTGAGCCTCCCTTCCACGGCAGATTAGGTCCTCTTCTTCGTATGGACAAGATTTTTGATTTTTGGAGAAGCTTTTCAGATTATGAGCTTTTCATTAATCCTGTTTGCTAGTCTTTAGTTAGACTGAGCCACCACGACGGGTAGACTGCTTGGCCCCACCGCGTGTCTACTTGATAAGGACGGTGGCATCCTGCCCAAGGACAGAACAAGAAAGCATGCAGGCTTGTTTCCCACACTGTTTGTGCTGAGCGCCAAGTATGAAAGCTGTGACTGTCATTTTTTTTAAGTCTTTGGTTTGACTTGACTTGGGAAATGAATCTCAGGTCTAATGACTGCGGAGCGAACGCTCCAACCACTACGCCATCGCACCGGCAGCAGATTAGGTGTAAGCATAACAAGATCCCTGCATTCAGGTAGTTGTTGTCGGGGCATCTTTGCTTCGCAGAAAGCAACGTCTCATCTTTTCCGAGATTACACGTTCGTGGTTCAGAGTATGCTCACAGCTAATCACCTGTGTTTTAGTCAACGAGCCTGAAGTGCTATACAAAAAGTGGTTACCTTATAAATTTTTGTCGTAGAAGTCATCTCTGACATCTTTTGTGTAACTTGCTGAATATGTTTACGACACAAGTCTATTAACTGAACAAACTTTTAGTGACTACCACCCATCCACCTTCTCCATCCATCAACGTGCCTACTTGTCAAGTAGCTACCCCTGCAAGCGACGTTGTGACCGTTAGTGCTGCAACTGATTTTGTTCCTCCAAAAGCTGAACCCCAACAGACAAACGGTATGCGTTTCTTTTATCATTTTCAGTCTGTGTTGATATCTGTATTGTAACAATAGGCTTTGGTGTATTGCGTTCATACACAATCTCATATTTAATGGTTTTAAATAAAAATATGTTCTGGGAATCGGAGCTTATTCGTCAGAAATGTTTTAGCACCTGTAAAGTTTTGTTGCTTATTCGAAGTCTAATGCGTAGATGTTGGTTTTGTCCGGCATACTCTTTATCTATTCGATAAAAGAAAAAGTGCATAACACGGCATTTGTAAAGTGGTTGCGTGATGGGATGTTGCTCGCGAGCGAATAGTTAAGTTTACTTTCACTTCATGTTGCATGTGCTAAATCAGGGCTGTGCAACCTGCGGCCCGGAACGTGAAATTTTGTGGCCCGCGGAGATATGAAAACATGGCTTATTGCCTGCGTCCCCCAATTGAATTTGCATGTCCATCTATTCTTTTAAAATTCAGACTTTAAGGCCGACCATGAGGTTGATCTTTTAAACAAAGAAAAGGTCTTCAAGTTTGTACGTTGTTGTTGCTGGTTACTTGACCCCTTCCTCGAGATAGGGACATGGCAGAAGACCAATGAAACACAGAATTTGGGCAAATCCTCAAGGCCTGAACCAGAAATTAAAATAGATTGAGAGTTACCACAAAGCGAGCGGCGTAAAGAGTTTGTTGCACGACAGAACAGAATGAGATGAAAAGTGTTGTGAATCGAATGACCGCTGGTGCTGCACGACGGTTTGAAAATGAGATAGTACGCCTCTAGTCCGAAAAAGGAGATGAGTGGATACGAGAGGTAAAAGAGATAGACTCCAAGAGACCTTAGATGGCTGCAGCAGTGCACCTTGTTTGGCTAGCTCATCGGGCTTGTCATGGCCCAGAAGAAATGAGTGACCGGATACCCACCCTAGCCTGACAGCAAAGGAGGAAGAGAGAATAGTTTGTTCCTGCCAGATTTTCCAGTGAGTGTGAGAAAGAAGGAAAGACGTAGAAAAGGAATGTGTAGCAAGAACAGAGCGAAAATGTTAGATAGAAAAGAAGTGGCAGACTTGTTGGTGCTGCTGGCACTAGTGAAAAGCTTACAAAATGGCGCAGACTTCAGCAGAATAATTTATACAAACTGGGCTTGCCAAAGAGAAAATGGTGGTCTCAGCACCAGAAAGTGAGTTGTCAAAGACGTTGAAGCATCCATTGCTGAAAGAAAAAGGAACATAGCCATCAGTCCAAATCACGAGATCGTGGTTTACCAGCGAGTCAAGGTGGGCTAGAGCAGCACGTCGGCGAGAAAGATGAGAGTCAGAGCGAAAGCATTTGAGTAGAAAGAGTCAGTTCCATGCTGAAGGAAGACAGGGTCCAAAGAGAATAGAGAGCAGTCAAGAAGAGCCTTTCATGAGGATGAAGGAGAAAGAATGAGCAAGTGAGTAGACAAAATGTTCCTACAAGAGGACCTGGGAAGCCTTGGTTTGACTTGTATCTTGCCGATTCGAGAAACAAGATAGATGAAGGGTCTGTTTGTAAGATGAGAGTGCAAAATGAGTTAGTGTGTCTCGTAAGAAGATAGAGTAACCTCAGAGTGGTAGGGGAGGACAAGAGACAGCTAGTGATGGCGTGATTGGCTGCTCGGTAAAGGCGTTTGCACTAGATAACGTTGCTAATACTGGAACATGAAAACCATCTGGGTGCAGCATAGGTGAAAACGGAATGAGGAAAAGCTTTGTGCAAAAGTGATTGGAACTTCTTAGGGGGATCCTATCAGAAAGCAGAGACACAAGGTAAGGCCTTAGACGTGGGAAAAATTTAGTTTTCATCGAAGTTATACATGTTTAAAAATACAAAGAGTATCGTCAAAGCTGACCACAAGAAAACTGGAAGTAGGGAAGTTGAACTTGGATAAACTTTAGCCTGGTGGGAATCCACCAAAAAGGAGGAAGTGGTACGTTTTTCCGGATTGAAAGGAAGACGCTAGTGCTTAGACTAACGCTCCAGTTCAACCAGGGTTCTTTGTAATGCCTCTTGCAGCAGTAGATACAAAGCAGGAGGCGGACCTGATGACCAGGTTGTCAGCATATAAAGAGCACCTATTGGAGAGAGGTATAGACGCAAATAGAGCATTCGTGAAGAGAGAAAATATTAAGGCCGAAAAAAAATCGTTGCAGAACACCTCGGTAAACCCAAAAGGAGCGAGTTTTGTAATTTTTAAAACCACACGAGCGCGCTTATTAGATAGGAAAAATTGAGTGCGCTGAACAAAGCAAGGATTGAGGCCAGCAGAATTAAGCTTGTGAAAAAGTGCTCGACAGAGTCAAATGTTTTGGAAAAGTTGACAGTAACAAGAATCAGGTTTGCTTCGAAAACAAAATTGGCGAAAGAATTACTTTCAGAACGTTGATTACCCCCCTCCCTCCAAAAAAATAGGTTTTCTGTCGGTCAGCCTCGTACATAACACAATGTTCACTTTAAAAATTCTGACCGGCCCGCGGAATCTTCCGCTACAGTGGTATTGGCCCGTCTCCAAAAAAAGTTGCACACCCCTGTGCTAAACCATGTCGCTAGCCACCTTGTGTGTTTTGTTAAAGTGATGTAAATTAAAGTTAAAGTGATGTACATCTTGCAGCGGCAAGTCAAAAAGGTGCTGCCTCTGAAGAAACAGTCACCACTCCGACTTCTGCGCCGCCACCTGACGCTCAAGAACCTTCTGATGCAAGGTAGTGTGCTATTCAAGTCTCGGCATTAGAAAGCATTGCATAAAAACCTTTTTTTTAGCAAACCTGGTAAAAAGGAACTTAATCCAGATGCGGTAGCGTTCACTCCAAGAGCTTTTGCGTCGGTGAGTGTAGTTCAATGCTGAATTAGTATTTGTAATTGTCCGTGTTGGGCGCTGTTGGAAACGTTGTTGAACTGCGTTTTTAAAAAGCCAAAGAAAGCATTATTCTACTCGCACTATCCACAAACTAACGATGAAATATTTTTTGTTTTTAGAAAGTAGTTGCACAAAAGCGCGGTCAATAATTAACGAACTTTGAGATAGATTAAGTTTACTTCAGTGTATGGTAGTAGACTGTGCACTGTGAAAGTGGGTCTAGATTGAGAGCTAGATGGTATTGGATCTAATGCGGTAACTGTTGTAGCTCTGCGTTTAAGCCACCTAAGCCCATGTCATTTGTTTGCTGTCTTCAATATTTTGTGTAATAAGTTGCAGTTGAATCTTATATGCATCAATTATGTAAACTACCATAATCAACGATGTTGCTTCAGTGTATCAAAGAAAGTAGGTAGCTAAAATTTCTTAGGAGATGAGGTTGCCTTGTTGCCTTTGTTTTAATTTTCTCACTAGTTTCCTTACCCTTCCTGGTCTCTTCATTCACCTTGCTGTATCAGCATTCATCGAGTCTTGTTTAGGGTGAAGGGTAGGTTTATAGTAATACTTTTTTATCTCAACTTATAAGCTGTACTTTTAGCACAAAACAACTGGTGGCACTACAACTCCGCAATCACCGACTCCTCCTGTGGCACACCAGGTAGTATGTAGTAGCTGTAGATCTTGTTTTCCTACCACATCTAGCTAATTATTGTTTTATTACAGCCTGCACCTGGAGCGTACTACAACCCGCCTGGGCAAGTTCATCTTGGCCAGCCACTCTATTTAAAACCGCATATTTCCAAACAAGGTAGGAGCTATCGAATATTTCTACGGTATTTACGCTTGTTGACTTGTCAGCTGCAGCTGTAGCTCATATAGGGTTACTGCTGCTCGTGTAATGAAGTCGAATGCCTATTTGGGGTTTGAATTGCTGGGTCATTTGTTACGACAATTATTTTGCAGTGGTTGCGACATTGTGCCAGCTGTACCGGTAACTCGAAAGAAAGTCTAAATGCAAGCTGTTTTTTAGATAACGGAAAAGGTTTTCCTGTTACCTGTGCATGACAATTTCGCTTTGATTTTATATGCACGTGACTTAATATTTGCTACCTATAGTAGCATAGTTCCTACCTAAGCCATCTGCAGTGTTTGATTTCATTTTAATATCGTTTGAAAAAATTGTGTTGTCAAAAACTTTTCGTGACGGTCTTACCGGTAGTGTTTTGTGGGAAGAGCTTCTATTCATCTGATGAGACTGCCGCGGATGAAAACGTCACCGAAAGCCTCTGGAAAAGCAGCATTTTTAAGCCCTGTACCAACGATGAATTATATTATTTTGTTTTAGGGCAAGCGATCATCAACTCTCCTTCAGAAAACCAAGTTATGAGTATGAATGTGCCTTCCCATAGCCTTCATCCTACCACAGTGGGTCATTTTATACATCCATATCATCCGGTATGTACAGATTTTGATTCGATAAAATGCGGTCTCCAACTCATTAAAGTGTGACTTCATTACTAGCCAATTGCGGCAGTGTAGGTGTAATATACAGAGTGCGACAGAAGTAACGCACTTTTTATTTGAGTTTTCTGATTTCTGCTTAATTTCCTCTTTATTTTGGAAATACACCTTTTTTGTATCTGAGTTTTCTAATTACTAATTGTTGTAGAAATTGTATTTTTTACTGACATTTTGACAGCAAACTTGAATATTAAAATCTATTACTAAAATGAGTCTTTCAAAGCAACATGAAAAATTACAGCACTAACGCATTAGTTTGATTCAGGTTTTTTAATGATAAAATGGCGACTAGGAAAATTATAATAACTGATCTGCAGATGATTTCTCTTTAAAGTACTCGGTGATACAGTCATGTGGCACGACTGGGTACTCTTAAAAGCAAAGACATTTTTATAACGTGTAGCAAAGAATCGGAATTTATGCCGGTACCAAAGACCATACTCGCAGCCAGCCGGAGGTTTTAAGTTATACAGGATGCGTCAAAAGTAACACCATTTTTGCATTTCTTAATTATAAAATTATTTATTGATGAATAAACAATTTCTAAAATAAAAATGAAATATCTCTGGTACAAAAAAGGTTAATTTCTAAAATAAAGAGGAAATCAAGCAGAAACTAGAAAACTCAAATTAACGAAAAGGGCGTTACTTCTGCCGCACCCTGTATTTATGTTAAAAGCATTTTCAAGTTTAGTTTAGAGCAAAAGATTTTCCAATGATTTTCTCGAGTGAAACTACTATTTTCATGTCAGTGCTAGCTAAAGTTTTCCAAACTTGTATTTGCGAGGAGTTTTATTGCTTGCATAGTATGCTGCTCTCATTTTCATTTGAAATTTTAAGTGCTACGTGTAATGCAAATTGCTTTTTTGATTTCGAAGTAATTATTGCAACTTCCCAGTAGATCAAAACATAACTACGTGCAAAGTTGGAGACTGGACCTCAACAGTCAATCCAGTGGATCCCAAACTTTTTTGGCCGGCAGAGCCATTTTGTTTCCATGAAATAATAGCGGACCCCATCAATTTTCAAACTAGCAAAGTTAAAAAATGGGCTGTTTTAGAAATTCCAAATGCTGTTATGTAGGATGCCTCAACTAAGGCTTTGTTTTGCTGTTTCAAATACACTGGAAATCAAACTTCTGTCATTTTAAACCGACCTCACTGCGTTAAAAGATAGTTACCGTAGATCCATCCTTGCATGTTGTGAAAGTTTGAAGTAGAGATGGCTATTGAGATTACAAGGTTTCATTTCTTCCGCGCTCAAAACAAGCATTAAAAGCATCAAGACGCAAAACACATTGATGTACAGTCTTTTTATATCAATTGAGATGAGACCTAATTTAGGAATGTTTGTTGTATTTTCGTTGCTTAGTCATAGTTCTGTTGGCAGAAAGAGTTATTAAAAATTTTGTATCAACATTCATTCTTTTGTTTTACCAATTAAACGCAGCTGTTGTACGACGACTCCTACTTTAATTGCAGCAATTTGCGAAAAGACATAATTATCGAACAAAGCGCTGACTGGTAAAACAAAATAAGAGAAATAGGCTATTATTAAAATAATTTATCAGCTGATGAATTCGCAACATAGAAGAACAACTTAGCGTATAACTGAAAAACTAAAGAATGTTTTTGCGAACCTCATAAAACTTTATCGGAGCCCAGATTGGGAACCATTGCGTTAATCTGTGTAGTCGGCCTTCGTTTATCCGGACAGTGGAAATCAAGCAAAGGTCACCAACTTCTCTAAATCGCCGTCCTACGTTTCCAGCCCCAGCCATGGGCCGAGAGTTATCAGTTTTCTTGGTCCAGTAAATACATTGTACATTTTGCGTTAGTGACCATAACTGTAGTTCTGTTACCTGCCATTGTTTTCGGGATGGCTATTTCTTTTTTACTTGCATGCTACATATATTTGTGTTACCCGGACTTTTTCGTTATCCAGACCTGTTCCTGCGCCATTCGGTCCGGAAAAAACGAGGGTCAAGCGTACTATGGAGCGTAATTTGTGCGTGCGTGCGCGTGTGCTTTAACTTCTCCGAAACGACTGGAAGTACGTGCGTGAAAGTCGGCACGATTGATTATTGCCCACAGGCGAGGGTCATAGGCAGATAATTTTTTAGCATTTCCATTTGTTAACGGGGAAAGTGGTTTTTTGCTCACACGAAAGTAAGGTGACATCACAATTAACGATTGATCATGAAATTTGTTTTCTTTTCTCGAAAAATACGGATCGTAGAAATACGGTTGAAAGCTTTGCGGCAGATACTAACAAAGTACTTCTGGGAAAAATAATTGTCCAGCAATTCAAGCTTTATGGACGATTCAACAAGCGACTAAGCGCTTAAACGTTTTTTAGCATGCTATTTTCTATTGTTCTTGATCGCTTCAAAGCAGCACTCTTTCATTGTAATGTTAAGAGACGTCATAATGTTGTTTGATACGACGTTAGTAATTACAGCAGCAAGCAGCAACTGTAGTTATTATCCTCTGTCATTTTGAAAGCAGACGTAAATTGTTAAGTTTGTTCCTGATAGGTTGCATGTCGAGCATCTGAGTACTCTTAATTTCTAAAACATTTTTGCCTCGTGTAGCAAATTGAAACAAAATACCGAGTTATATTGTAAAATCTTGTAGGATTTCGAAAAAAATACTTTCTTCTTTAACCAAAAAACTTGGTGAATTATTCACCTACGCCGTAATCTAACTTACAAGCGTATTGTAATGCAGTAGTTCTCCGCTTATTAAGCCCACTATGGGACTTGACGATTTTGGGCTTAACCATCGGCGACAACTTTCGCCACTCTCATGCGCATAAATAAGTACGGCCGGCTGCACTATAGCCAAAAGTTGCTAAATCTGTTAACGCTGTACACAACAGTTACAGATAACGATCGATCATTTTATACTCTCCGATTTCTTGGATAAGGCTACGTCTTTTCACCATTTTAAAAATACAGTAAATTCTATTGAGCAGCAGTTGTCTTGCCAATCGATTACGGCACAAATAAACAATTTGTGACGAAACAGTTCAATAAGGAGGAAGTCAGCGACATAACGAAATGTGAAACCATTACAAACAAGTGTTACTTGCGACACTTTTTTTCCATTTTAAGCAAATATGTTCAAAAATTGGGCTTATTAGGCTGGATTTTGGGTTTATAAGGCGGGGTTTTTATTTATTACAGGAATAAATGGAGCAATTCCGAACCAGACGATTTTGGTCTTATTAAGTGGGTGGGCTTATGAACCATGGGTTAAATAAGCGGGGACTACTGTAACTTAACTGTAGACACTGGACTCTCGGTCACAGCGCCCTCCCCTGGCTGCGTTTATGCCGGGAGCAAGGAACATACGAGCAGCCAGAGGCTTCAACTTTTATAACTAGGCATACCATTACGAAAAAGTTTTCAGTTTGTAACTTCATTCCTGTATGTATATCTACCACTTCAATGTGTTGTTGTTGGTTTACCCCTCCTCTTCCGTGGGATGGAGGTATGGCGCGAACAGCAATCCAGGTTTACGCCATCAACCTAATTGAATTAGGCCAGGGGAAAAGTGGCAGCCCATTTCGAACCAGTCGTGGATGCTAATTTCCGACTGGTAGCCCCATCACCAACAAGACGGACTGCCATTGGTGGGTATCCAAAAGTGGCCTCTTACGACATGCTGGGTGAGCAGCTTCACTATTCTAACCCGGTGAAGCACGGGGACCACTTGATGTCGCTTCACGAGATTGAGTTTGAATTCAAACCACTTCAATGTCGCTTCACGAGTTTGAATTTGTGCGTGTATGCACGTAGTCCAATGAACGTGTAAGCTTATTAGCTGTTTGTAAGTAAGCGCAGGTTTGTGTCTTAAGGCCATTGTTTATGAAATCCAAAGTTTGAGAGAAAATCAATAGAGAAAACTCCGTCAGAAGGTCTACATCGCATTGTGAAATCGTAGTCACCAGATATACAATCGCACCTATAAAGGAAATTTTTTCTTGAAAATTGGTTATTACAACAACCGGGTGGCCGAATGCAAGACAATTTGGGGGCGGTATACTCATACTTGCTCTATACCGGAACTAAAGCCCATAGATACAACCTAGGAACTTGGTGTCTCAAATATCATTGCTAGGAGTATTTCACCATGTTGTGAAATAAGCCTATCACAAAATAACTTGTTTTTGTGATCGTAAAGCAAAACCATTACGGCTTCAACCCCTAATTTTAACTTTGTGTCCCTATGCCTATTGGAAAGAACGGATAAAATTTGTGACCTGATAAGAGAGTTTTTAAGTATTACCAGTCTTAATTAGGGGAAATGCTCACATTTATACCTCGTTATCCTTACTGTTTTCAAAAACTTTTATTTCGGTGAATTCGGCTGAACCGATATGCTTGACTAGTACTCATGCTGAGTAAATGATAACTAAAGGTTTAGAAGTTTGATAAAAGTATATATGATGTATGCCTTGAACTGTTTCAGCATTGCCAAACGTGAAGGCTTTGGAAAAATACAGGATGTACATAAAGTCCTGATACAATTTAAAAATTTTGTCATAAAGTCTGTACTCAATATATCTTAACCTGGTTTGTTTTATTTTAATCAGTGTTTATTAAAGTTTTATTACCTAATTCAATGCATTTCTATATGGGCACCATTAGTTACACGAAACACTTTAATCCTTTGCTATATGGGCACCATTAGTTACACGAAGCACTTTAATACATTTCTATATGGGCACCATTAGTTACACGAAGCACTTCAATACATTTCTATATGGGTACCATTAGTTACAGGAAGCTCTTTAATACATTTCTATATGGGCACCATTAGTTACACGAAGCACTTTAATACATTTCTATATGGGCACCATTAGTTACACGAAGCACTTTAATACATTTCTATATGAGCACCATTAGTTACACGAAGCACTTTAATACATTGCTACAGGGTCCGTCAAAATGATCTGACACATTTGTAGGTTAAATAAAAGACAGAAAATGTAAATAAACAATAAAGTGTTTTTATTTTTAAAAAGTACATATAATGCCATTTTGTTTCATTTAGTTTAAAATATTAAATCGGTCAAATGGGAACCGTTATTATCCACACACTGTCGAAGACGTTCACGAAAGTTGTCTATAACTCGGCGGATCATTTCATGTGGAATGGAGGCAATTTCTTGACGAATCGCATCTTTAAGTTCTTCAATAGATTGAGGACGATTACTGTAAACCTTTGACTTGAGATATCCCCAGAGAAAAAAATCGCAAGGATTTAATTCAGGTGAACGGGCGGGCCAACCAATGTCACCACGCAATGAGACCAAATGACCGGGGAACATCTCCCTCAAAATCCCCATCGCACGTCGAGAAGTGTGGGCCGTTGCCCCATCCTGTTGAAACCAAACATTGTCCATATCATGGAGCATATTTAATTTTGGTCTGAGAAAAGTCTCTAACATATCACAATATCGATTAGAGTTTACAGTCACTGTAACATTGTTTTCTTCGAAGAAGTACGGACCCCATATATCGAATTCTGCCACGGCACACCATACAGTCACACGAGGACAATGCAAAGGGCGTTCATGCAACTCACGAGAGTTGTTCTCTGCCCAGTATCTGAAGTTTTGCTTATTCACCGAACCACACAGATGAAAATGCGCCTCGTCACTGAACAACACAATTGCTGCATGGGGGACATGTTGTTGAATTTCTAAACAACATGTTCTGCGAGTTTCAGTGTCTCTTTCGCTGAGTTCTTGTGCAAACATCATTTTGTATGGATGCATTTGAAGATCATTATGCAGAATTCTTCGCAAACTTCTTTCGGAAAGCCTAAGAGCCTGGGCGCGTTTTAATATCGAACGGCGTGGAGACTGTTGAACTGAAGCTCTTACCACTGCCACATTTTCTGGAGTTCTGGCGGTGCGAGGCCTGCCGGTTGATTTTCGTTTTAATGCAGATCCAGTAGCTCTGAAGTTGTTAACCCATACCAAGATCGTGTTTTGGGCTGGTACGGGTCATGTCTACCAAGCTTAAAGTGCACGTGGAACGCTCTTTGTGTTGCAGTTACAGATTCGTTTGTTTTGATAAATGTTTCCACAGTGAAAGCGCGATGCTCACCAGTCCAATTCATGGTATCAACTAAACCACTAAAAGTTTTAATAAAGTTACAAGTACAACTTATGGTATCAACTAAAAAAGAAAAAAACAAAATGGCATTATATGTACTTTTCAAAAATAAAAACAATTTATTGTTTATTTACATTTTCTGTCTTTTATTTAACCTACAAATGTGTCAGATCATTTTGACGGACCCTGCATATGGGCACCATTAGTTACACGAAGTTCTTTAATACATTTCTTTATGGGCACCATTAGTTACACGAAGCACTTTATTACATTGCTATATGGGTACCATTAGTTACACGAAACACTTTAATACATTTCTATATGGGCACCATTAGTTACACGAAGCACTTTAATACATTTCTATATGGGCACCATTAGTTACACGAAGCACTTCAATACATTTCTATATGGGTACCATTAGTTACAGGAAGCTCTTTAATACATTTCTATATGGGCACCATTAGTTACACGAAGCACTTTAATACATTTCTATATGGGCACCATTAGTTACACGAAGCACTTCAATACATTTCTATATGGGCACCATTAGTTACACAAAGCACTTTATTACATTGCTATATGGGCACCATTAGTTACACGAAGCACTTTAATACATTCTATATGGGCACCATTAGTTACACGAAGCACTTTAATACATTTCTCTATGGGCACCATTAGTTACACGAAGCACATCGACACGGTACTCGATTTCCCGCCGTGTTCGTTGCAGCATGGTCTCTTCAATAGCATTGGAAATCCTTTGCTTCAAGTCAGTTATGTTTCGTACCGTTATTCGATACACAATAGCCTTCACGTAACTCCACAGAAAGAAGTCCAAGGGAGTAGTGTCTGGTGAACGTGGTGGCCATGAAATTGATGCATCTCTTCCAATCCATCGGTCTGGAAATGTTTCATTGAGAAACTGACCCTCTCTCTATAAAAGTTCTTGTGCCATCGACGAATTGAAGAACGTGGTGGTAGATCTTTTCCATACTTGCTTCTGAACTTTCGCTGAGTCTGAACATCTGATTTTGTTTCAATAAAGCAGGATACAGATTGTGCCTTCTTTTGAGGAGTAGTCATTTTGTAACGATATATTTAACTCATTCATTAGACACATAAAAATTATATCTAAAACTTAAAATTTTGATGTAAATAAAAACTTCAATAAACACTGATTAAAATATAACAAACCTGGTTAAGATATATTGAGAACTGACTTTATAACGAAATTTTTAAATTGTATTAGGACTTTATATACACTCTGTATATTAAATGGAAACTGGTCGCTAGCAAATTAAGTTCAAGCTCTATTTTTATGATACAGTGTGCCATAACTTAAGCAACAAGCAGTTGATGAGTTAACTTGTTTAGCGATATCCTTAGCTTGAGTCATGCTGTACTACAACTATAAGCCAATGACCATGTCGAGTGGTTGGTGTGAACCTAGATTCGATTCCCATTCTCAGCATTGTTTTTAGAAAACTGAAAGTGATGAGACGCATAGTTAGATCCAATTATCAATGCCCGTAGAAAAGTATTAAGCTCTGATTTAAGTAATACAACAGTATTTAGTTAAGTTCAAAAAAATCATTCGCTTTTTTAGACTCAACTGGTCCTCACACAAGCACCTGGCGCCCAACCAATAGCAGCTGGCCAGCCTGCGGTCATGCATCAGCAGGTATGTGACGCATCACCAGTCAAGAGGATTGCATTACTAACGAAATCCCGGTTATTTGACGAAAAAAAGCTTTAGGCTTCATCTTGAAGTACATTAGCGATATTTAGGTACAAGACCGATTTACGATAAGACCTCTATGATGTCCGTTAAAGACTGGCTTTCACTTGTCCTGTGCTTTTGCTACGCCATTTGCTCGACTTAAGTGCAAGCCATACTTGTAATAACTCTGAATCCGGCATAACACTTGTAAGTTAGGTTTACTTGCAGTTACCGACTTCAAATAAACATATGTGCTAATTTTTTGGAAATTAGCAAATCTAGAAGCCAAGTTAAGGAGAAGCATGCCTAGTAGTTGTGTTCAAGGTGACACGGTTTAGATTGCTTTGAGTTATAAGCCATAATTTTAGAGCCCGTTAATCTGAATTTCAACAAAAATATAAATATAAACATAATTTTTAAAACTTAATCTTCAGCAACAGTACCCGAACGTTGAGCCGGTTGCCTATCAAACACCAGCTGGCCACCATATCATGCAGCCCGCAACTCCACGAGGCATTGCTGCTGGTTATGTCGCTGAGTACGGTGAGATTAGTTACGTCTTCATTCTTCGGTTATTTCTCTCAACTCGCCACTTTACTGCCATATAAAGATGAAGAAATCCCGTTGTGCGGCTTTCCCAAGAGCACAATAAGCGCACATGCCAGCTTATTCTTCAGACATCGTTCCAAGTGCCCAGCAGGAAAGCTGCGAACAATGTTTTTTGAAGGGAAATGAGCTCCGGTCTACCGACTGCAAAGCGGACGCTTTAATTCGCGCCGTTTTTGAAGTTTCTGCCTGGTTCTACGTCGAGCGGTGTGAGGAACTGTCAGTACTACTGGCACAGTGCATTTCCATTATAGTATTTTAGTACTTGCGAAACTAATAAAGAGAAATATTGGCTGCTGTTTTGACGACGGACTTGCTCTACTGAATAACGTAAACGAAGCCATGAAGGTGTTTTGCAAGTTGCACCAGTATTGCTAAGGACAGTGCTATAGGCAAACCGAACCTCAAACTCCTGTGTTCTTCCGATTTTTTATTTACGGTGTTGTTTTTCTTGTGCATGTGTTTGAAGCCAATTCGAGGGTCAAAGGCCACTATTGTATATAGATATTGCTTTGCATTCAATGGAGCACTTTCAATTTAATTACACATGGTACACACGTACCGCGTAGGAAGTGTCATATTACAGGCGAATAAAACTAATGCAAGTAAACTGTTGACAATTAACTTATTACCAGGCTATCAATCTGCGCAGTCGATGCAAATCCAGCAGCAGCAGCAGCAGCCCCACGCCTCTCCTCAGCACCACGGTCAACAACCAATGCCCCCGCAGCAGCTTGGGCAGCAACAGCAGGCGGCCAACTACATGACGCAGCAGCCACAGCAGCAGAGACCACACTCGGCACACACTCCTACTCAGGTGGGTTCAGTTGTTATTTGTCTTTTTCATAAATAGTCATCAGATATATTAAACTGACTCATCGCTTAGTGGTAGAGAGTATGCCTTGAATGCAGTAGGTTGCTGGTTTTAACCTTGGCAAGGTCATGTCCACTTAAAGAGGATAACCACGGTTTGTCGGTTTAGCAAGTTTGCTTGTATCGTCGGGAAAGGCTTTATTGGGACACCTCCGTCTTTGCGGGGCAGACAGGAGGTGGGACCAAGCATTCTATCCGTCGCGGGGTCTCAGTCTAGTCTGACTACAGACTAGCAAGCAGAGTATGAGCTCATATGCATGATTGAATGAAATATCTTGAGTGCTAATAAGAAGTTCTTTGCCTGAACATTTACCTCGCAACTGAACACTTACACTTACGACTCAACGCTTGTGCGCTGGGGTGTTTCTTATATTTTGACTAAAAACGCGAGAACAAGTGAACGTATTCTCAAAGTAAATAGAATGAGCGAAAAACTTTCAGTGTAATCGTGTTAAATGCAAGTTGAAGTTGGTTTAACATTCTTATTATCTTGATGATATGCTTTCTCTGACTCAGATGTGACGGACAGTCTTATTGTGCGAAATAGACTTTTCTGCTTGTTACGTCTTGCTACGGACTCTTTGCGCCGCTCACTCTTGGGCGACTCTGTCTCTTCTTTTTCTGTCTCTTTACGACCTCTGGTCCAGACCGTGGGGAATTGCCCGGCTTCTGGAGCTTCATGGTCTTCCGCCATGCCCCATCCCTCGGAAGGGGTCGGGTAACCAACAACAACAACAAATAGACTTTTCAATTACCGTATTTGCTCGTTTTGTAGCCCGGGCCCTTATTTTTTTCAACCAAACTCACTACCGGGCCCTTATTCGAGCACGGGCGCTTGTTATTTTCAAAGTAAAATTATGCACAAAAATTATCGTTGAAGACAAATATTTCACGACATTAATCCTTTTTCCATGTCAATTTATTCACGTCAAACGCAAATTATTTACGTGTAAAGAGTAATGCCCTCAGATTAGTTTAAATTATTAACAAGAAATAACAAATCAAAATTTGAACTTCTTATTTCCTATTGTTCTTTACCACTGAAAAATCAGCTTTTACATCGGGCGGGTATTCAAGCACGGGCCCTTATTTATTTTTAAGTTCTGTTCACACGGGCGGCTATTCAAACGGGCCCTTAATCAAGACCGGGCGGTAAAACGAGCATATACGGTATCTGAATCATAAAAATAATAATGCCACTTAACTGACGATTGACTCATATTCTTCCAAACTAATTGTCTTGAACCTCATTGTTATTAGTAAATTGTTATTGAACCAGGGGCAAATCCGACCTGCTAGTCCATCTCCGAATGTTCAGCCGCAATCGGCGACTACAGTGAGCGTCAACCCTGTGCCCATGCACTCAAATTCAGCAGTCAGTTACCTTCCGCAACCCATTTTAGCTCCTCATGCGTTACATTCAGCACCAATCAAGTGAGTATCATTTATTGTTCGTTGCTGCAACGTTCAGAGCTCTGGAACATATTTCGACCGTGACATTTTTTCTGTAAGCCTCTTCGGTATTGTCAGCAACTTAAAAGCTAGCTTGTTGATCAAAGTTTGATAAAAAGCAGGTAAGTGGTTGATCACGTCAGTAACGTCTAACACATATTTTATAGAAGTTGGAAATCAATCTTCTTGCTTGATGTTTGTCTTTAATTATCTGGGGAACTGAGCCTTTTGGGGGAGAAACTAGTTCAAAATTATTCCACAGGCTCTTGCCGAACTTTACCTCTTAACCGTTGACTCTTAACCTTTTACGTTACCTAATAATAGTTGGTGGCGCAGAGCTTCACTATATTTTTTGAAAACCTTTTTTGTGTTAATCTTTTTGTGACGCCGTTATCAGTGGTGGTATCCAATTGACAATTGCGACTCAATAAACATTTAAAAAAACAGCCTTAATCTTTTGTAGCGGGCTATTCGATGTACAGCGTGCATTGAA
The DNA here is from genome assembly GCA_963675345.1 of Trididemnum clinides. NCBI lineage: Eukaryota > Metazoa > Chordata > Ascidiacea > Aplousobranchia > Didemnidae > Trididemnum > Trididemnum clinides. Next base: position 6,185,903 of record OY776300.1, read on the forward strand.
TTCTTGACAATTTTTCATCGTTTCAGTACTCACGGACCCTACTCCACAATCCCACATCGTCCAGGACCATCGTACAACCAGTACATGGTGCTAAGTCCGCAGCAGATGCCTCCTAATCCGAGTGGCCAGCACCCCGGTTACATTCCACCAGCTGCAGTTGTTTCTTCAGCTAATCACGGACAAGCCCAGTATCCGAACAGACGATGTTAGTATTGTGTTGATGCTTATTCTTTAGTCGCTCAGTTACGCTTAGCGTAAGCCTTAAACCCACGGTGTTTTATTTTAGTTTGCATTAGCAATCCTATTTAAGCTTAAATTTGCGCTAGCCGTAGGTTGGTTTGTAGGAAAAGCAACAATCAACCTCTTACTACATGCATTGAATCACTCCAGGGTACTTGTTAAGTAATTAGGAAGCTGATGTATTAATGTTTGCTTAGTTTCGATATCGTTTCGCGCTCGTGTGAGAGGTACATTACCACAAGTTTGTCTTGCTCTGATGAGTGCATGTGGAGGCAATTTTCCAGCAAGACTGTCACCTTCGAAGTGGTTCTAAACACACTTTCGTTTTACCCGGCCCCTTCCGATGGATGAAGGCATGGCGGAAACCATGGAACCCCAGAAGCTGGGCGATTCCCCTGGGTCTGGACCAGAGGTCGTAGAGTGACGGAGAGTCGGCGGTGCCGAAGTGCGTGGGGCGCAAAGAATCCGTAGCTGGACAGTGCAGAATGAGATTAGAGGTGTCCTGAGGGGTCCGGTACTTTTTGGCGCTGATTGAAATTGAAACAGGATATATGGACTAGATGAAACTATTATAAAAACTTTTATTTCAGAGTTACATGTAAAACCTACATTGAAATAGTCGCGCAATATGTAAAATGCGTTCGTCAACTTTCACATATCTAAGAGTTTTTGTCTTGAAGCATAGCGAGCAACCAATTAATACATTTCTGCCTTTTTGAATTTTTTTCAAACCATCAATAAGTTTCCATATAATGGGATACTCCTAATTTCGTATACATTTTCCTGTGTGCTGCTTCTGCATGATTATTAGTTCGGTTTGGTCTATATATACAGGAGTATTAAAATTATATTTAAATAATATCTAAACATAAAAAAGTTTATTAAAATTTTGAGTTGGAGGAACAGGAGGTAAGGAGAACCTGCTATGTCGACGAGCAACAGAACAGAGCATATAAGACTTTGTCATGAATAGTTACTACACATTTTGGCGCCAAAAAATCGGATCCACAAAGTCCCATTCCGGTCCTGGGACGGGTGTCCGTAGACGCTGCAGGAAAAATTCTCCATTCTGTCAATCCTTGAGAGATAAAGAGCTTAATAGAAGACTGTGTCCGTTGCAGCAAAGACGAGAGAGGACACAGCGAGCGTGACGAGGGAACACAAATTTCTCAGTGGAAATCCAGGGAGCCTGTGTACCAAAGAATTTAGATGAGACAGTACGCCTCCAGTCCGAGAAAAGAGAACAGTGGATACGAGAGTTAAGAGGAGATAGACTACAATGGATTGCAGAGGCACGAGTTGCGCTCCCCGTCTGGCTAGCTTATCAGCCGCATCGTTCCTCGGAAGAAACGAGTGTCTGGGGACTCCTTGCATCCTGATAGTACAGGAGGAAAGAGACAGTTCCTTCCAGATATGCCAGTGAGATTGAGGTAAAAGGAAAGACGAAGAAGAGGACAGAGCAAGAGTCAGAGAAGAGAAATGGCAGACTTGTTGGTGCTGTCGGGACCAGCAAAGAGCTTGCAGAATGGCGCAGGCTTCAGCGGAAAAACTTGAGCATACTGGGCCTGCCGAAAAGGAAAAAGTGGCCTCAGTGCCACAAAGAGAGCAGTTGGCAAGTACGCCAGAGCCGCCCTTGCCAAAAGGAAAAGAAACAGAGCCGTCTGTCCAGAGTATCAGATCATGAGGAAGGAGAGAGACGAAGGCCCACTCATAAGATGACAGAGCGAAATAAGTCAGGGTGACTCGTAGGAGAGGTAGAGACGTTCAGAGAGGGGAAGCGGGATAAGGGGAGGTCAAGAGGTAGCCGGAGATGGTGCGACTAGCCGCTCGATATAGGTTTCCAGCTTGGTAACATTGGTAACGCGTTGTTTCCTGGGAGAAAGTCTTCTTTCACCAACCGCTCTTTCCACTTCAGCGGACCACCAGTCTTGAGGTTGACGTTTAATGCTGTCGAAAGGAATGGTAGATTTGGCCGCATTCAATGCGAAGAGAAGAAAAAGAGAGTAGCAGCAGAGGAAAGAGAGAGACGAGTATTCTTATGTAGAAGATCAGTGAGAGTCGAAGTAGAAAGCAAAGTCATTTCAACGAGCTTTCTGAAAATTGAACGAAGGGGGATGTTCATTGGGCCAAAAGACCGGAGAAAGAGAGATGATTAGTAGAATTAGGTGATCAGAACCCAAGTTCTGAAGCACCTCTTAGGAGCAAGAAAGGGCGAGAGAGGAGGGAGCAAAGAAGATTTGAGGGGAGGAGTGACTGTCAGAGGAGCGATAGAGAAGAGTGGGTATGTCACGGTCATTGAAGGGAAGGAGGTCGGAGGAGATGGTCAATCGAATACTTCCCCCCCCCACGGAGGTCAGAATTATCTTTTGAGTCCCAGGGTGTGTGATGGCAATCCAAGTCCCCCAGAATGAAGAGATTTCTGGAGGAGGAAAGAATGGAGGGAGAAAGGGGTCGGTTCCACTATCGGTCGAAGAAGAGCGAATAGGGGGAGCATACGCATTAAGAAGAGAGATAGGAGGAGTTGTTTAGTGAGATGTTGATCCCTATGTAATCAGAGTTGGGATCAAGCGAGGAGAGGGAGGAGGTAGAAAGTTCAGAGAGGGATAAACCCTACCTGACGAAAATGATGACGCCGCTGGTAGAGTGCGTGACATCGGGAGAAAGAATGCAAGACCGGATGTGGGTGCGATCAGATCGCAGAGCAGAGCATCCAGAGATCCAGAAAGAGGAAGATGAGTTGTGGTTAGATTCGTGGATGCAGAGAAGGCTAACAGGCTGAGACGAGATAAAGTGTAGCAGTTCAGTGCTCCTGGCTTGAAGACCGCCAGCATTTCATTAAAGAACCCTGAGGGTGTCAGGGGAAAGAGGAAGCAGGTGGTATAGAAAAACAGCCAGGAACTTGAAGCGATGGGGACAGTGCGGAAGGAGGATAAGAGGTTTGAAGGAGAGGGTGGGGCGGGAGTGCTGTATTAGCATAGGGAAGGGGGAGCAGATGGGCCAGATTGAACAGTGGAGTTTGCAAGTTGGTGGAGTCAAAAGAGGAAGACACGGTGTTGGTAGGCGCGGGATCTCCAGAAAAAGCTGGGACTCAGCACGGAGGACAACTCCAAGAGTGAGAGCTGCCTAGAGTTAAATCTAGAAAAGGAGAAAAGTGAGCACCTTAGATGGATTCATTTGGAGCAGGTGCAGCATTGCACCGACCTACTCCTCCAGGCATATTTCCAGCGTGGCGTTCAATGGTTTGTGTGAGGGTAGTGCCCGGGGTAACTGGGACCCTCGCCAACAGCCATTTCGACCCAACCCAAACGGTGTGGGGGACCAACAGCCATTTCGACCCATCTCAAACGGTGTCGGAAACCGCACCACCACGTTGAGGTTGCTGTTGATTGTTGAATCTAAACGTACTCTTAAAGAAATTTGCCGTACTGGAGAGTAAACTAAAAGATACATATGAGCACAAAGCAGGTGCTCCAGTTGTGATACTGCTTTTCTTCGTGTTGCTTTACTAATAGGTAAACTGTTTCAAAATTACGTGTTTATCTTCGATATTTGCAGAGCTGTGATAGCGGCGACGAGCTTAGCGCAATTGATTAGCCTATTTTGAAGCTGGAGTTTCAACATTCCTTTTGAATTGCTAGGGATTGCTTACAGTAATTACTGCTAAAATAGAATCCGCCTATTTCATAAAAACAAAGAGAAATGCATTTTTTAATGGCGAAAAAAAGGCAGTCGCTAGGTTAGAACGTTGTCACCGTGTGGTCACTGCGTTGTAAAACGACGTTGCAGCCCATTTAGTCCTGTTTAACAACGTACGTCTTTAGATCAACATCAGCAGACCGCAATTCCCGGTTATCAGCCGCCAGGACCCAATTAATTGGCTTTTGTTTGCGGGAAGAACTTTCAATGATCCTTCCAATGTACAAAAGATGATTCTTTCCATATGAACTGGATTTGCCCAGCAACGCAGCGAAGGCCTTATGTATAAATATCTGGTTATCTTATACTGTTCTATCACTTGAAATCAGTAACTTCTTTTTTAACAGGTAAACTGTACTAGGATATAAGTAACTTTTGACGTTCTTTTTGTTACTAAGCATCGTTGGTAAAACATCACATCGCTCACGGTCGATTTTGTTGTCTGTTTAATGTAGGATACTGTTTTTGATAGCTCGATTGTATCAGTGTCTCCTAATAAATATTGAACACTATTCCGTTACTTGTTTGCTCTAAAGTTGTTGATTTGTGTGTATGATGCCGTCTTTATTGTGTCAGAATTTCGAATTTATATGTCCCATTACGTCTTGACTTTTTTAAACAGCTGCTTCTCGATAGACATTTTGTCGTGGCTGTAGTTTTCAAAACTGCTTAGAAAAAAAATGGCCTAATTTCTACAAGATTTTCAACTTACTTTTGGAGATAAAATTTTCGAAGTTAAGTTGCTAAGCTTGATTCGGTAGATACTGCATTGCTAATATCTGGTGCTAAATCAGTAACAAGGCCAACTCTGGTGTAAATAGAGTATTTATTTTGTGTTTTTCTCGTCAACATTTGTGCTAGCTCATAAGCGTGTATGATGTGGATATTTTTGTGTTGAGTTGTATGTTGCGGTGGGCACACTGCGCAGTTAACAAAAAAGTTTTCTTCATCCACTAAGAACTGTAGCTTCGACGACGGAGATTCGCTAAATCGCCCGCAAGTTTGGTGTAAGCTGAAGGTTAAAGCGCTAGTTTTTTAACTCTCAGTGGTGTAAATTGTGGTTGCAAATGGCCTGCACTTTTTAATGTTACATAGGTTGAAAAAATGTGACATTTTTTAGTGTGCGCTGCACAGCCTGTTGCTGTGGAATATGCGGCCCCCCGCAAATTGCATCAAGTCTACACGTGTTTGAAGTAGAAGTATTTGGAAAAACTAGAAATTCTTTCGCAGCTAATGGCTGTTTTTTTCGTAATTGGCTGACCCGTCAGCTATAACATCCAATTTTCTTGACCTCTTGATTTGTATTAAAAAAAAATTTGGAAGGCACGCCTATAATTGGTATTTGGATTTAGGTTGTACATTCGATCAAATTTAATGCGAGTTCCATCTTGGAGTCTGCGACAGTTTTGTTTTGCTTGTTAAATTTTTCGATGTCGCCTTATCATAGGGTTGACTATAAAGTTGAAGCATCTAACTGAAACGCTGCGTGAGATTGTGGATTTCTTCTTGAATCTCGAGAAAAAAGTAGTCATTACATCAGGTTGAACATAATCACCCAGTATTTACCTCTGATAGTAACGAACTTTTTTTACTTGTTTAGTGAACTTCGACTCGATTTAATTTTTTGAGTGTAAATTGAGGGTATTGATCGAGTTCCATTGAGTTCAAGTTCGCATTCCTGTGAGTAGTTTTTCAAAGTGATCCAACGTGCTTTGATAATATACATAGTAGCGTTTGGCTTATATTCAAATTAAATCAAAGCGATGTTTGCTGTTTTCTTAACTCGTTTAATAATTTTGACGATCTTAAACTCTTTTTTGTGCGGAGGGGGAAGATGGTCTAGTGAAAATGTTTAATCGCATATCACGAAGTACTTTAATTATAGCGCTACCAGTGTACTTCAACAAATAACGATTTGATCTGAGTTTGTTGTAAATAATATTAGATTTTAGCTGAAGTCAGATGAATATAGCGTCAACCATCTGTCCGCTAGCTTTTTAACATACTTGCGAAAACGCTAATCTTTGGCATTTAGCAGGAGTGTGCCCACTGCTGGTCGTATCAAATCGCTTTCTTGCGTTAGACTTACGATTGCCACAAAAATTTCGTTAAAAGATGTGGCTTTTAAGCGATATTCATTTCAACACTAGCTGTCTTGAAATACCGTACAGTCAACTTCTGATATAAGAGATTCAGATATAAGGGATTTTCGCTTATGAGGGACTACGCAAAAGGTCTCAAATGATTTTCAATATAAACTAATAAGTCGGTTATAAGAGACTGATTAAGCTGGTCCCGGCGGATCTCTTATATCCGAAGTTGACTGTAGTAATTTGTGGCAATTGTTAGGGTTCCAAATTAATTGGAATCCAACTTTGTGTGTATTTATTTGTCTTCTCTCAACGTGAAGACTTCTTGGCTCCCAGTGTTAGCGCAGCCTGATGTGGCATCAATATACTATTTGATGCAATTGGCAAAATTAGGCAATTACGCTCTTTCGTCATTAAATCATATTTAAAACGTTTTCGGGTACAATAATTGGAAGGTTGCTTCCTTCGATGTGTGCCAAGTGGTTGGCTTCAAACAAATTATTGGTTTTGGATGTCGAGAAACTGGAAAATTTTGCTTTAATGCACAATAAACTGGCAAATGAAACAATTTTGTTTGTTTGCTCTGGTGCGTAGAACTTGGTTTTATTATCATCTAGTTTAGCCTCCGGTCACACGAAAACCTTTGCGGAGGGGGAAGACGGTCATGCATAGAATGCTTTAGGACCTGCGTCGGAGTTGCCAGTGCTGCTGGCACGATGCGTAGCTATCAAAATTACTGCAATCAAGCAGCAAAATTTGAGTATAGTGTCTTCTGAGGATACAACAGCGTGACCATGGTGAGGTTTAAACGTGCAATCATTGTCACCATAAACCGTTCTTGGTAAGCATAGGACAAGAGCAATGGCAGAATTGTCGGTGCTGCACAGACCAACGACAGCTTGCAGTGTGGCGCAAGCTTTAGCAGAAAAAACTTCAGCACACTGAGCCTGTCAAAAAGGAAAGGGTGGCCTCAGCGCCACAATGTGGGCAGTTGACAAGGACGTCACAACCTCTTTGCCAAAACAAAAAGGAACAGAGTCATTCGTGCAATTCACGAGATCAAAGAGAAACCAAATGGGAAAGGGTCACACCATAGCAAGAAACAGAGGAGGGTCAGAACGTGAGCATTGAGCAAAATATACGAGCTCCACATCGAAAAAAGATCGGGCAAGAGCCCAAGTCGAAAAAGACGAGAGAAAGCACGAGCGGATTTGTGGTCGCAAAGTCTCACCAGGACGACCTGGAAAGTCTTGATTTCATTTCCTGTTTAGCCAATTCTGAAATTGGACAACAAAATGCAAGACCAAAAGCCCGCTCTCAAAATGATGAGGCGAAGTTCGGAGGCGTTGCCTCCGAACAGAAAAGATGGATACGAAAAGACAAACGGCGGTCCGTGACGGCGCGACTGGCCGCTAGTTGAAGGCGTTCCAACTTGGTAACGCTGAAAATCATCCGAGTAATGTATAGATGAGAACAGGCCGAACAAAAATTAATACGAGGGGTGTATGAAAAGTTTTAACATCAGAAAAACTAAAAGGGATTAGAGATTTATAATTATTTATTTTTCAACATAGTTCCCTTCAAGGACTGAACACTTGCTCCAACGGTGCTGAAGCGCTTTTATCCCAGTGTAGAAGAACTCTTTTGTTTGAGACTCAAGAAACTCCTCGACTGCAGCTATGACGTCATCATCGCTGGCAAAATGGCGACCAGCCAAGGCTTTTTTCATTTGTGGGAAAAGATAAAAGTCGGAGGGGGCCAGGTCTGGCGAATAAGGTGGATGGGATACAAGTTCAAATCCGCAAACGTGATTTGTTGCCATGGCAACCACGGAGGTGTGAGCTGGTACATTGTCTTGGTGGAAGAGGATTCCTCTTGTGAGCTCTCCTGACCTTTTTTCTTTGATTGCTTCCCTAAGACGCTTCAGTTGTCCAGAATAATGCTGTCCAGTCACTGTGTGGCCCTTCTGAAGGTATTCAATCAGTATGACACCCAGGTAATCCCAGAAAACAGAAGCCATGACCTTGCCAGCGGAACGAACGACCTTGGCCTTTTTGGGGACCCGAGGTGGCGTGTGCTTCCACCGTTTTGATTGTTCTTTGGTTTCGGGTTGGTGGTGATAAACCCAGGTTTCATCCATGGTAATGAATCGAGCAAGAAAATTGTCTTCATCGGCTTTAAACAGTTCAAGATTGCTCATGGATACAGTGCACCTGGTGCTCTTTTGTTCAGGTTTCAGAAGACGAGGGACCGACCTTGCAAAAACCTTTGGGAATCCAAGTTCTTTGGTCAAAATTTTATCTGCTCGCTCAATAGATATCCCAAGTCTTTCTGCTACTTGACAACGTGATATGCGACGATCTTGCATGACCACCTTCAGAGCAAGGTCAATGTTATCCTTGGTTGTTGCTGTTGTGGGTCGTCCTGACCTTGGGTCATCTTCAACTCTGACTCTGCCACACTTGAATTCTCTAATCCAACGTGTGACTGTCGCATATGAAGGAGCACTCTCTGCTAATGTTCCCAACATGTCATCACGAATTTCTGAGGCAGTCATGCCTTTCAAATGCAGGTATTTAATGATTGCGCGAATTTCTGTTTTCTCCATTTTTCACGGAATCCTTAACTCTAGTTTATTTAAAAATTTGCAAAAAATACAACGAACATGTTAGAATCACAAAATTTGGCAAGAATACTTACAAAAAGTTTTAATTTCAAAAAATCAAAAGTTTGACCATGCATCAATGATCCTAATACATGATGCTTAAAACTTCATACACCTCTCGTACACAAGAGATAAAGATTCTTGAGACGAGAAAAGAACTTGACCTTCAGTGAAGAATCACTTGTAGAAAAGTGAGCCCACGAAAAGAAAAAGTAGAATGGAAGCGAAAATAGCTAAACTAGGAGCGACGGAGATGAAAATCAGCACCGTCAAGACCCACTGAAAAGGAGGCTTCGCTTGTGCCAGGATTGAGAGGAAGACATCAGAAATCACACTAGCACTCCAGTTAAACCTTGACCCCTTGTGTGGGTGAAGCCCGGCCATCAACATAAAGAGCAGCTGACGCAAAAAATGACAGTGATTCAGGAAGGTCGCCAATGAAAAGAAAATAGAGCAGAGCTAAGAACGAATCCAAGCAGAGCAACATCGGCAGACACAAAAGGAGCGACTTTCGTCATATTGAAAAGCCACGCAAGGGCGCCTGTCAGAAAGAAAACAACAACACCAACTTTTACTTCGTTCAAATAAACGTACGAGATTTGAACAGGACAGTGAAAGATCACTAGTGATCATCTAGTCAAACTGCCCATTCCTGAATCACAATTACACATGGTAGAATAGCAAAAGCGTAAACAGCAGAGCAAAAACATATGTACAGCTAAGCTACAGCAAAACTAGTAATCTTATGTACATCTGGCAAGAATAAAAGTAGTGTCACATGTACACCTGGTCAGAACACAAATACTACTACTACTTTGTGCGATAGTTCTTTCATGTATATGATTAACGTGGTATCAGAGATTGCAATATTAGTTTAATAAACTTGAGTAATATTTAGTGAAACTATGCCAAGACAGAGATTTGTTTAAAAGCGGAATTTTGTTCCAAATTTTTACTCCATGAAAATTAAAAGAAGATTAATGGAGAAAGATGGGAGTCCAGCGAACAAAGTAAGCAGGGTGGCCAGCAGAAATTAGTCTGTGGACACAGAGGTGGGTGCCAGACAAAGTCGAAAGCGGCAAGCATTGTCCGAGAGCCCAGCTTGGGTTTGTTAAGCTCATTTGAAATCAATTGAGAAAGATAAAGAGTTTTTTCACGGAGAATAGACCGACCACGGTGGATACCAGCGTGGCAGGAACAGAGAATAAAGCTAGACTCTAGCAGAAGGAGTATACGGGATAAAATGATGCGCTGAAGCAGCATAGAGACGCAATGTTGATGAAAATTAACAATGATTAAGTTTGAGTTGGTTGGTAAAAAGAATAGAGTATTGAAGAGACGTGAAAGCAGTTCCCTGGTATTTGTAGCATCGGTTGATGACGACGAACATAGATTGAAGAAAATAGTGAAGAACAAACATATTGTTTGAAAGAGGTATGAAAGTTGAAGGAATGCGTTATGGCAATAAGTTTTCAAGAAAGATTTAAGGTGTTGGTTGATGTAGATGGTCCCAATCTATAAAGTGCTCTCCAAAGTAGTTTAATTAAATGCTTGTGATGAAGTATCTGAAAAGAAAAAATCGAGAAGATACGTGGTGGTGGAACGAGGAGGTAAAGGAAGCAATGAAACAATAAAAAGTGGCACATAAAAATATGTGCGTGGATCGATCGGAGGAAAACAGGAATAGATATGCGAAATTTATTGAAGGAGGAAGATGTACAAGAGGAAAAGATGGAAAGTTAGGTTTTAGTAAAAAAGACAAAAAAGAATATGGAAAAATTATATGGAGGAAATTATGAATAAGAAGAATGTTTGGGACCAGGCTACGAGATAGAAGCTCATTAAAATATTATCCGGGAAAAAATTGTGAAAGCTGCAACAGCAATGAAACCAGGAATGGCAGCTGGACCCTTTGAAATATGTGCAGGAATCTTATCTGCTGCAGAATTAACTTAGGAAACATGTGCTGAAGGTAAAGGAATGCGAGATGAATGGCAAACGAGTGTGTTGGTGGCAATTCTTAAAGGAAGAAATGACGTGAGAAATTTGTAAAGCATGCAGGGGATTAAAGCTATTGGAACGTGACGCAGAGATTGTCAAAATAGTGCTAAAAAGAAGAATTTAAGAATTAGTGAATGTTGATGCAATGCAATTTGGATTTATGCTTGGTGGAAAGAACTACAGGCGAATTGTATGTCGTGAGAAGCATGCAAAAGAAATATACAAATTAGGAGAAAAACTTGTTTTTGTGGATAATGCGAAGTCATTTGTTGCAGTTCCAAGGAAGATGAGGGAGAAAGGTTTACCAGAAGTAATTCTAAGAGCAATGATGAGTTTCTATCACGGGCCAAGACAAAAGTTACTGTCGAATCAGAGTTATCTGAAGAATTTTTGACGCAAGCTGATGCACATCAGGGATCTGCGTTGTCGCCGTTGCTTTTCATAATTGTGATGGATGTGACCACGGAAAATATAAGAGAAGAATTGACGAATGAAATTTTGTAAGGAGATAAGTTAGCTTTAATAACCGAAGGCTAAGAGAATTTGAGAGAACTGTATTTTAAATTGGAAAGAGGCGTTTGAGAGCAAGGAGCTGAAGGTTTATGTCATGAACACTGAAGTATATGTGAGTAACATGAAGAGTGTGTCTCTTCGTACTCTTCATGAAGTAACATGAAGAGTGTGTCTTTAACTCTGGCGAAAAGTTTTGTTTGTAAAAGATGGGTTGAAGCAACAATAGGAACGGTGGAACCGGATGAATTATCCTTTAATGATCTGGTGGAGTTAGAGAAGAGTTTTTGCTAATGATGGCAGATTGAATGCCATTGGTGGAAGTGAAGGAGCGGTAACAGCACAAACAAGAATTGGTTGGTAAAAGTAAGAGAATGTCGGGAGCTGCTTTACGTTCCAAAGCTTTTGTTGAAAATGGATTTACCAGAGTTGCAATAGGTTGGCTTTGTCAAACGGCAATATAAGAACAATGGTACCTGGGTGAAGATGAAATTGAGACTTTGAGAATAGAGAGAGCAATGATAAGAACAATGGTGTTAAATTGTTTGAGAAAGGAGCAAAAAGTAACTTATGCGTTGTCTGAGTTTGGGAGTAACTAGACTAGCGAAAGCAAATGGAGTGCGATGGCATCGACATGTTTTGAGGAGGAATAGTGATGATGTGTTAAAAAGGGCGTCAGATTCTGAAGCGGTTGGAAGAAAAGGGCATGGACGATCAAAGATGACATGGAAAACGCAGGTGGAAAAACGCATTGGACTAAAAACAGAAAATGTCATCAACAGAACAAAGTGGCGCAATGATAATTGTGAACTTTTGAGAGCTTGAGATGAACCCGGCCACCTTCGTAAACGTAATAACTTGGATTTCTCTCCATCTGAAACGTCAATTTTCTTTTCTTTAACTTATTTTGCAAAAGCTGAATTGCAAACAGTAAATAGACCCTTATTAACCTTACTCGTTGTATACCCCTAATACATATGCGCAGGTAGGGCTCAACAAGCAGTTCAACTGCAAATACGATTTTTAATTTTCAGTGCCCCTTGAGCTCTATTGTCTAATGATTAATCTGATAAACTTAAAGCTTACGGCTTTCGAGAAAACTCTTCTGCGCAAAACACAAGCTGGACAACTTCATTACCGTCACGCAAAATTACGCAGTTTACAAACATAGCAAAGCAACAAAATTTCGCACCTCACCACCTGCATTCTTGCGTCGCTTTGTCTGCGAAAACGTTTTAATGTCTCTAACCTGAACACTTCGCGTTAGTGTGAACTGCAAATAAACTGCGTCAGATTTACATTGTGAGCGAACTTTAAACTGCTTCAAATTAGAGAGAAGCTTTATATATTTGCTAGATTCTTAGCAATTAATGGGATTCAAAAAATAGCCAAACTTGCTGGCTGGAGTTTTTTCAATAAAAACAAAATTTCACATCAAAGGAGCGAGAGCGATGCAGCAATTTCATAAAAGTAGCGACGATGCTGCTCTTCGGCAAGAAAAAGTGGCGCAACTGCCTTTTGGAAAAGTATGTTGCAGCGCTTCCGCATCATAAAAAAACGCGCTCCTGCCCATCTCTGTGGCCATTAAATCACTGATGCTACAAAAATGTTTTTGACCTACTGGACCACGTTACTGAATTTTGAACAACTTTACTGGCAGTGCTCCTTGGTGAAGGTGGGCCAGCTGGATAAATTAATAACTGGCTTGAAAGGCCACCAACCCTAACCCTGTGGTTATCAAACTTTTTTAAATTTCATGATTCCCCTTTTAGTCATTGATGAAGACCAAGCCAATATCGTAGAAAGTTAAGTGAGACAATGGTTCATGATACACTTCTAAAATTTACAATTTATCAGCAAAAGATCTTTTTTTTGCAATCTGTTCTTCGAAAGAGAATTTGATTTAGAGCAAAAGTCGATGCTTTTCAGTGCTAAAGATTAAAAATATTTTTTCGAGATTAACTTTAATTTCTCAAGTTATGGTCTTATTCTCCACACCTCACGGCCGTAACTGCAAGCCGTTTACAACGCAACACAAAATATCAATAGGTCCACAGATTGCCGGCCACAATCCCAACTTGACCTTGACGAGACTCGCGGTAAAATCTGAACGTCCAATAACCGCCCCCACCCCTCCCCCCCAAAAAAACAGATATAAGAGCACTTCTGGGGATCACTTTTACAAAATCTAGCCAACGATACATCATTGAACTTTTATTTAGTAAAAAAAGATGACTAAAAATAATGCCTTTAAGTTGCAGATCTACAAACAGATTTTAAGATGGTTTGCAAAATTAAATTTGACATATTTTTTGATTAGTTTCCAAGGTAAATGGATAATAGCAAAATAGCCCCAAATCGCTCCATCGACCGTTATATTGTAACGTAATACTATAAGAAAAACACCACATTTATACAGCACAGAAGTAAAATTTCAAGGAAAAATAATGATTGGATGATCTCTATTTCACGTGACGTTGTAATTTTTAACTAATCACAACAAGGCTGAGAGTGAGATTTAAATTGAAACATACACCAAGAAGTCGAATAAAAAAACGCTTTCAAATCTATTGGACTAGATAATTTCATCATCTGAAACCGCATTTAGGTCAGTATCGGAATCTGAACGGCTGCTTCCACTTTGTTGTATTCTGTTAGCTTGCAGGGCAACCTGAGCTGCTTGTCTTCTGCAAAGTTAACATCGTTTTGACACATATAGGTAGAAATATGAAAACATCGGGAAAAAGTATAATTATCTTTTAAAAACCAATTGTGACAAAGTGTTAACACAGTAATCTTAACGGTTTTTGCTATTTTCTAAGGCTGTGCCGGATGGCAAATTTTCCGGACGCGATACTAATGTGCTTCCATGTGTAGCTAACAAGGTGCAAGCAGCAAATAAGGTCCAGGAGCCGGATCTCCTAGATGGATAAAAGTTAAATCCCTATCCATTTGCTATCGAAACCTATTGTTATAATCAAAATATTGATACAATCATCACGTCGAGTTATCTGCCCAATCAAGAAAGATGAAAGCGGATGAAGTTTATGCTTCATGCAAATTAACCTTTTTATTATATTTAAGAAATATTTCGTTAACCACAAATTGTCAGTTATCATTGCTCTTTGTTTACAATTTTAATGTTGTGAGAAAGTGGAAGGATTGTAGAATTACAACACATGTTTTTAAAAAAATTTCATTAGTCAGTGATTGATAAAATGTTGGAGGCTAGCGATGTCGATAATAATGCCCGCGTTTCAATCCATGGCTTTGATTGAGTTATGAATCAGCACTGAATCAGGTCCTTGTACTCGGAAAAAATGGCTTAAAGGGATCCAAAAAAAGATTGTCATTTTGTCAACAACGTAAAAAGCATGAGTAAACTGAAAGTTGTTCTTTTCAACAATTTAAACATTTCTACTATGCAATGCTACAATGGGGCCTTATTGGCTGCACGTAAAGGTAATTGGATTCCACAAATTTTTTTAGTTTTTAAATTATTTATATAAGCTTTTAGTAAATTGAAATTGGTAATTAAATTGTAGCAGTGATCGTACTTTATCGAACAGCCAAATAGAGCTTGAATATCTCGATTAATTAGTAAGATATGCCAATTTAAAAATTAGCGGGCCTTGTTACTTCGCTTTTTTAATGTTTAAACTTCGGACAATTAAAACATAAAGTCAGATAAATTTATCATATAGTTATTGGTTTTTGCCAATATAAACTAAAAAGGGTTTTATATTCAACGGTTTGTCCGTTGCTGTTGTCCAATGCAAGACCCAATTTAGTTAGTAGGTTTCCGTTTTTCTCTGAAATCTATAAAGCTTATTTTTCAGGAGTTGAGGAATTTTTTGTACCAGAAAACCATTTTTATAAACTTTCTTTCTTTTGATTACAACCAATTGCTAATAATTCGACCTTGGATAATTGCATCCACGAAAAATCGGTGTACAGTTTATGTTTTCTTTTGATGTAGATTTGGTTTTGTTTGTTCGCATTTCATTTAAATAAAAACATACTAAACATTATATTTGTAAGTTCAAACAACGCAAGCACGAGCAAGATTATAGGCCTACTGCTTTATTAATTCATTAAAAACCCGAGAATAATTAGCAGTGGCGTATTCCGCAAGCAGTTTTTTGGGGGGGGGTGGGAGCATTACAACCTTTGTCACTGTTACCACTCTTATATAGTTGTGAGGCCATCTCCCTTTGTCCCCCCAAAACGATGCCACTGATAATTAATTAGTTAACTGTAAATCTATAAAGTAGAAACATACTGGTATTTTGTATGAAACACAAAAATTGGCTATATTTGTTGGTTTATAACTCAAAGTGCTTACGGTAAAACTCTAAAATGCAAACCAAAAATAATCTTGTCGGTTACTATCCGGTATCCGGATAATTGAAAAAGCGCCGGATACTGGATAGTTATCGGATATCCGGCACAGCTCTACAATTTTCCATGTGTCGCGCATTGTGACAAACATTAAGATGAACTTAAACATGCATGCGAAAAGAAGTTGTCTCATTTGAAGGGGCGAGAGCAATAAGCCCGACGCGGGATAAAAACGACCTCGTGACTTGATAGAGAACTATGGAAACAACTAAACTACATAATGCACACTCCATATCAACCTTACACTGTTCTTTGTCCTTCGCTCAGTTTGAATGGGTGATGCGTTGAAGCAGTTGAATCACTTGTAGCAGTTGCGTCTAAAATAGAAATAACCTTTTATTGCACCACAATAACAGATCACTTCTTTGCATTGGGAAAACCAATCACTCTTTATCATTATTCTCAAAGCTGCATTATAAAACCAAATTAGATTTAAAGACAACTATAAAGTTGGCGTTTAAAGCTGTGTTGCTTGACCAGTTTTTTAATCATAAGCAGCTCCCATTAACCGCATCAGTTCTCGGAGAATCGGGCACGTGCTTACTTCAAAGATTCCTGTGCGCAGCTAATTTGCATTCATCTCTCTTTAAAAAACCTTTGTCCTTTTAGCGTTCGCGCTCTTGCACTTATAATCTAAGGGTAGGTTATATTTTGTAGCTTATGCAACAAGCAGTTACTGAACTTAACATTCTAGCACGACCCCTTACGGCACACAATTTATCTAAATTAGATTACATGCAACAGTGCCAAGCGAAACAGTGATTAGATCAGGCACTGGTCAAGGATCATACGGCAAAACCTAATAACTGCCAAAACCATGTTTTTGAGAATATCGACTTTTTGTCATTTATTATTGTTCAACAACACGAAACTATTGGACCATTTTTTCGGCTTTGCCTTGAACCTGTGAAGCATACGAGCCATTATTATTTCTTCATGTTTGCTGATTAGAACCTTCACGTGAACAAAAAAAGCGTCAAGGTTGTTTATGACATCTAAAAGGTTGTGGATACGTTTTGCAATATCACGGCAGTGGTCGAAACAAGGATTCGCATCGCAGACCTGCATTCACATATTGAAAACTGCAAAATTTAGAGGTTTGTCGACTTAAAGGCTGGTTTCCATTAGGCGTAGATTGCAGGGGTGGTGTGAGAAATTTTTTGCGCGCACGATGCGCGCATAAAACTAAATAGAGAAACAAAAAATTTTTCACGTTACGCCTGCAATCTACGCCTAACGGAAACCAGTCTTAATAAGTTTGCTGCAGTAACACCGTAGTATCTAAGTCGTACATTAATGAACGTTGTTTAAAAATATTTGAGAACAAGCAAGCTGCAATTTTTCAAACAATCTTCGGGAATCATGAGAATATAATTCGCAATAAAATAAAGCTTTTTTATATTTGGGGGTGAATTTCAACCTCTCTTCTAGTACTACAGTCGATCATTTAATGGTGTCTTGCATAGTTATCAGTAGGCTAACTTTTTCGGAGTAACGACAATTTCTTTGGGCACACACAACCTTTATGTTAAAGCACGTGTCAAAACAATTACGGGTCCACTTTTAAAAGAACATAGTAACGTTATCAAAGGCATAAGTTGATGCACCTGCTATTATCAACTGTACTTTTTTTTTCACTTGAACAACACTGATATTTTTTCTTGGTAAATTAGCCAGCTTTACCAGCTGAACGTATGTAATGTATAATCTGAAGCCACAATTTTAGGGCTCTCACCAAGTTGTCAAATATAAAAAGGGAACACTACTACCTCGTAATGGTGAAGCACTTGTCAATTGCTGGATTCGAATTTTCTTTTCGGTTATCATCGCAGCTCTCATTTTAACCAAAACGAACTCTGGCAACTTGAAAAACTGAAGTTCATCCGGCATTGTACCAGGACTATCTCTAAAACATAAAAATATTTTGTTAAGCAAGCGGATGATGAAGGGGTCATAATATCACTTTCTTTTTTCGAATAAAGGCCCTGTGTTTATTGAAATACTCAGACCCACACTACAAACTCGTACTCCGGATAAGTTAACAAAGAGCGGCATTCCATTTGAATCAGTTGAATGCATTTTTTATGTGAATGAGCACGTGCTTTGTTTGCCAATTCTTTGCCAGGCAGGGGTAACGCAAGCAAGCACACTGCTTAAACCCAACAAATGGTGGGGCATATGAAGATGCGGGTACCCCGTACAGCGCCCTTTTCAAGGCCATGCAATAAGTTTAATGCAGGCACGTAGCAGCATCACCACCAAGGTAGACTATCATTTGTTGTTGCTACGCGACGCCTTCTTCGGGATGAAGGCATGACGGGAGACCATGGAGCCCCGAAAGCCAGGCGGCTCTTCAAGACCTGGACGAGCGATAGAATTGGCAGAATTTGAGATCATTCATGTAGCTCCTGCGGTCATCCAAATGAGGACACTTGTCGTTTTGTTCTGTCCTGCTGCTAACTCTTTGCTCCGCTTGCTTTTTGGCGATTCCTTGTCCATGTTCGATCTCTCGTCCAGGCCTTAAAGAGCCGCCCGGCTTTCGGGGCTCCATGGTCTCCCGTCATGTCCTCATCCCGAAGAGGGCGTCGCGTAGCAACAATATCCTGCCAACAAATGATGGTCTACCTTGGTGGTGATGCTGCTACGTGCCTGCATTGAACTGGTTGTGAGTTTAACGATGGAGACGATAATGGACGCAATGACCGTGACGAGAAAGCACAAGCTCTTCGATGGAAACTCAGGAAACCTGTGTGGCAAAAAAATTTAAATAAAAAAGTGTGTTTCCAGTGCAATAGATGAGACGAGTGGATGCGAGAAAGACTACAAAAGACAGCAGATGGCAGTCGTACCACACCTTGTCTGGCCAGCTCGTCAGCCATGTAATTATCCGAAAAAATGAGTGACCAAAGACCAATGGTAGCCCAACAGAAACAAAGGAGACTGGACAGTTTCCACCAGTTGTGCCAGAGAGTATGAAAACGAAGGACAGACCAAGGAGAGGAAAGTGTAAAAACGACAGAACGAGAAGTAAAGAGCAATGGCAGAATTGTCGGTGCTGCACAGACCAACGACAGCTTGCAGTGTGGCGCAAGCTTTAGCAGAAAAAACTTCAGCACACTGAGCCTGTCAAAAAGGAAAGGGTGGCCTCAGCGCCACAATGTGGGCAGTTGACAAGGACGTCACAACCTCTTTGCCAAAACAAAAAGGAACAGAGTCATCCGTGCAATTCACGAGATCAAAGACAAACAAAATGGGCAAGGGTCACACCATAGCAAGAAACAGAGGAGGGTCAGAACGTGAGCATTGAGCAAAATATACGAGCTCCACATCGAAAAAAGGGAAAAAAGATCGGGCAAGAGCCCAAGCCGAAAAAGATGAGAGAAAGCACGAGCGGATTTGTGGTCGCAAAGTCTCACCAGGACGACCTGGAAAGTCTTGATTTCATTTCCTGTTTAGCCAATTCTGAAATTGGATAACAAAATGCAAGACCAAAAGCCCGCTCTCAAGATGATGAGGCGAAGTGAGTCAAGGTGACCCGTAGAAACGGAGACAGCTCCGAACAGAAAAGATGGATACGAAAAGACAAACGGCGGTTCGAGACGGCGCGACTGGCCGCTCGTTGAAGGCGTTCCAACTTGGTAACGCTGGAAACCATCGCCTTATACGTCAAGATAGATAAGCAGCCATCTTGAAAGCACCAGTTATTGATTAAAATCAAAAATTTATGATTTTTCCACTGAATAACGGCAGCGCTTACAATAGTCCGTGGGCTAACTAGGCCCACCGTGCACCCCCCCCCACAAATAAATGAAACTGTGTTTTTCTGGTAGTTTTTTATGTGCTTTTTAATATTAGATATGTTAACACTGAATAAACTCTTACGCACTACCGGTTTTGAGCCACTTTATTTGTCGTATCGACAAAATTTTTTTCCGATTTTCGGGGGGGCAAGAAAAACATAAATGGCAATATTTTTGTATTGAAATATCACAAATACACAAGCGACCACTCAAAATGTTGGTACTGGAGAGCTCTACAATGTAAGTTTTGATTTATGCAAATTCGATCAAAAGTGTGTCAACAAGGGCCATTGTGTAACCACCAGTTGCAACCACCGCTGAAAAGCTTGGCACGCGGTTTCTGTTTATGACAGTTAAACATACAATGGAGTGTGATTACATTAAAGTAAAATCTTCACTGTAATGCTTTGTGTTGAAATTTATCAAGCTTGTTAATTTTCGTTTTTCTACTTTTTGCTTGGCAACCATTCCACGTGCTATTTTGTTTTTCTTTGTCTCGTCTTAATCGAAATGGTATTTAGCAGGCTAGTGCAGTTGTAAACGATTGCCAGGTTCAGTTAAGTTTGCAGTGATTGAAAGTCATTTTGAGTGATTTTGTTAGATTTTGGACGACTAACTGAGTTTTTCTAGATGAAAAAGATTAAAGCGTAAAGGTAATTCAACACCGTAAATATTGCTTCTGAACGTCCTGAACATTTGCAACAAATTACTGAAGTTATATTTGAAGCTTACCAAGGACTTTGTGAGATTAGTTTTTGAATAATTCTGTTCTCAAGTTTACCTTACGCATTTCTGAGCTACTAGCGCATTGTTTTTAGTTTCAGATTTTGCTACTTGCTTTTGCTTCACTGAAAGTTCCACGTCACCGATCCGTTTATTGAGTGTTTTTCGAATAAAATTTAATGACATCTGAAGTGTTACGATTTAAATTTTGACGATTTGACGTTTCTGAATCTAATGCTTTACTTCCCTATCTGAAGTTTGAGGTAAGACTTTCCGTAGAGCCGCATAATAAGCCTTGTTATCAACCAGAAAGATTTGCTAAAAATTTGAAGTTATCTAATACTTCGGCTTTATTCGAAAGCTTATTTGAAGTCCTATTATTTTGAGGGCATGAAAGATTTTATGAAGTTATGAGTTACAACAGAGTTTCTCTTTTTCAGCTAATCAAAGATGCCAAAGAGAAAGACAAGGCCAGAGAGCAACGGTGCCAGCAAACGCCCTCCAAGCAATTGCATTATCCACGTCAAAACATCCAACCTCTGCGATTTTGTTCGTCTGTCAGATCTTGAGGACCCTCAGAAAAGATTTCAAAAGATTTGTGAAATACGGGATAAACGTTTAAAGGAACCACTTGGTTCTTCTAGAAGAATGCAAGGTGTCTGTGAACAGATTCCGCCAGAGTTTGGTGATAATGATGGCTATCATAGGAGCTGCTATCAGCAGTTCACGATGAACATAAGTCGTCTCAAAGTAACTTCTAAGCCTAGAAAAAAACAAAAAGAGAGGATGCCAAGACGAGGTTCTATTGAGGGTAAAGACAAAACTCTCTTTCAACCAAATTGCATATTTTGCAAATGTTATGGTCGAATTGGGGTCAAAAAACAAAATGTATGGACATCAGAAGGTTTGACGAACTTTGAACGTGAAGGTGGTCCCACAATTATCAAAATAGCGGAAAAAAAAGGCGATGAAGAACTTTTAACTCGCATTCGTGGTGAAGATCTTTTTGCCAGGGAGGCGAAATATCATATCACTTGCCGAATGAGGTACTCTGTTCCGACAAAATGGCAAAATGACAATATTCTGTCCAAGCAGCATCAAAGTGAAATGAAGGAAGTCCATGCTGTTTGTTTTGCTAAACTTTGTGAAGTGATTGGCAAAGAAATAATTATCGGTAAAAAGGTCATGAAAATAACAGATCTCCGTAGTTTGTATTGTACATATCTGTCAGAAACACCATTTGCAAACCCTAATTACAGGTCTGAGAAGATCAAATCAATATTAAATAGCCACGAGGTCTACAGCAACAAACTCTGTTTTGTTAGCCTTGGTAAAATCCAGGGTCAATATCAGTCAGATCTTGTTTTTAGTAACGAAACTGATATTTCAGAAGCTGTTAAACATGGGTATCTATTGGGATGTTCAGATAAGATTCAGGATGTAGCCATCCTTCTGCACAAAATGATTAAAAATGCATTTGAAAAAGCGGAAAAATTACCTTGGCCACCAACTGCATCATGCCTAACTACTGAAAACCCTACCCCAAACAATTTGCAACGCTTCTTGCGCATTCTCATTAGTGGGAAAGCTGAGAGATCAGAATCAGAAAAAATAGAACTTCTCGTTTCATCCATCGGTCAGGACCTGTGTCGGGCAGCAACTAAAGGCCAGTGGAAACTCCGAAACACATTCTGGTTTGCATGACTTTACGCCACCTTTTCCGGAGTGCCAAGCTGAGCGTATTATTGAACAAATTAGGTCATTCAGAGAGTTACTCGTTTTCATTAGAACTTGAAACCGCACTTGCAGAGGCTCTTGAAGAGACTCATGCTATACTAACACCCCAAATAATACAAAATCCTCATTGCCCATCATTATTTCACAGCGACTTCGATAATTTTGATCAGTTTGTCAATGACCTTTCTGGTGCAGGTTCGATTCATACCTGCCACGGGATAATGTTACAAGATATTCCCTCTGAGCCTACTGCTGATGAGGACAAGACAGATAGCCAGGCAGAAAATATGCTATCTCTTCCAAGGACAAGGGCACGCTCTCTGAAATCCTTGACAAATGATACCCTACCTCCATGCTATATGAATAAGAGGGACAGCCCAAAAATGACGATTTCTGACCTAACATTGGTAGAATATGAAGATGCTCTGTCAAAGTCGATGTTGAAGTATCTCCTGTGGTGTATCTGCCGATTGCATAGCAGCACTGTATCTCAGCGTGTACGTGGGTGGGCGGGCTTCGTATCTGAGACCGGTCAAGTTCCGAAGCGCCTTACCACAATAGATTATTATCCAATCATTAATCACCCTATAACAGACTACTCCACTGTACAAGAGTGCCTTAGAGTATCAAAAAATGCATCGCGAGAGGTCGGTCAGAAGTACGCCATCACAACATTTGACTTAGGCGTGTGCATAAAGGCTTACCCTATTATTTGGAAGAATCCAGAATTCTATGATGATCACATTGTAATGATAGGATCCTTTCACTTGATCTGTGCATACCTAAAAATGATTGGTAAAAAAATGAATGAGTCCGGATTAGCTGATGTGCTGTTGGAAGCGGGGGTTATGTCTGTTGGTTCCATGAATGGTGTGATGTCCGGCAAAAACTACAGTCGTGCAATAAATTGCCACAAAGTTATGGCTGAAAGCCTGGAAAGACTGCTTCTTGACAGATATTTGGAAACTAGATCTTTAAAAGGCCTACCAGGTGATTTGCTACAAGCAATAGATCACATCATTAACGAGAGAAGTTCAGAAAACTTGGATGCTGTAATGCAAAACAAAGTACTTGCTAATTTTCTTGAAGATTATTCCTTATTCAGGCAACAGATCCGTGGTGGAAGCCTTGGTAAAACTGCCCAATTTTGGCTGACGTACACGAATCATGTTTCGTTGGTCCTTTCCTTACAGCATGCTGTGAAGATCAATGATTACTACTTGATAAATAAATAAATAGACTCGGTAAAATATTTAAGAGTGCTCAATAACAAAAACAGTTAGAGCAAATTAATATATATATCTTTATTTGCTAATAAAGATATATATTGATTACTACTTGTATGGTGCTTGTTTGAGTAAAATGGTGGATCTATTTTTTAGCTTTGATGGTCAAAATTATGCCAGATATCTCTGCTACTTCTCGTTGTTTTTGGTCAACATTGAAGAAACTCACCCGGGCGCCACCGAGTTACTCAAATTAGGTGCAATAAGTGTGGCAAGGTCATTCATACCAGCGAACAGGTGCGCAGTGGACAAAACCATTGAAGAAACATTTATGCGACATGCCAAATCTCAAGCAGGCCCAGGCGGGCGGGGTGCGGGCATTTCAGGTCTCCTGAATAACTATGAAGCTTATCGTCGTTGGGCACGTACAGCTCATGAAAGATCGAGATATGTTGAAGTAATGCTTCAGATGGCAAATATGTCCGATGGTGGTAGTGGCAGAAAACACCGTGATACTCGGCCATCGCAAGTAAAAAAAAGTGAAAAAGCAGCATTTGCTACAGTGGAAGCAATTCAGAATTTCATGGACCCATTCCAAGTAGAGGTGGATGATAAACTTTACTGCATTTCATCTGGTGCTGCAGTACCATTAAACATAGAATCAGACATCATGAACGCTGAATTGTCTGGCACTGCTGCAAAGGAAGCTTTCATTTCTGATAGGTTGCGAAAGAATGAGCAGTTTTTTGAGCCAATCAAAAGGCTGAACCAAAAAACATTTGCAGATATAGGGAAGGCATCAGTTGTGAAGACATCAAGTAATCGTGAAGTTCAGTACAAGCAGCAAGCAAATGTTGCATTTCAATTGTTAGTGCTTTCACAAGAACAATCAGAAAAGATTGATATGAGAGAACTGATGAAATATCCACTCATGCCAGTACCCTCATCAATTGGTACTCCCGACGGCTACCTTTTGAAGACAGAAAAAAGCAAAGGCTTTACTTATCTCACAAAAGAATTAGATGATTTTATCATGCCATCAGACGCCAAAACCTTGAATGTTGAAGATGGGAATGCAATTTTCTACTGCATGAAAGAAGTGCCAGCAACATTTAAACAGATATGCGAAAAAATATACGATGTCAGTATCGTGGGAAAGTCTGATCTCCTATTTAGCACTGACATGTACAAGGAAAATTCTATCAAGAGCTTGGAAAGGACAAGCCGCGGAAGTGGTCAAAAACGCATAATTAAAGGCGAAAGTACAAAACGACCTGAAAACTGGAAGTCATTTCTTAGCAATGACTCTAATAAACAGCAGCTTGTGAGATTGCTTCTAAAGGTGTGGAGCAGTGGTGATTTCGGGATGAAACTTCAAAACAAAAAGGTTATATTTGCATGTGAAGAGAAGGCCTACTTACTTAAAGACAACGGAGCATCAGTGATGATGACAGAGATTCCCAAGTTGGAGTCTGATCAAGAGGAAACAGACACAAGGGTTGTTCTATATTGCTTTTATGCAGCCGATGAAGTATATGACTATGTTCGAGTCAGAAGCCCAGATAGTGATATTTTCTTCATTCTCCTTTATTATGCATCAAAAATAAACATCAATCTCCTGTTTGACACAGGTTCCAGATGCAAGAGAAGGTTGTTAAATATCTCCCAACTGGCACATGAGTTCACGCCTCTTTACTGCGATGCTCTGCTGGGTCTGCATGCTTTTTCAAGGTGTGACACGACCAGTGCTTTTAAAGGTATTGGAAAGGTGAAGCCGATAAAACTTCTTCAAAAGAAACCACGTTATCAGATCGTTTTCCAGAACCTCGGAAAGTCATGGGATGTGTCGGAAGATCTTTTTCTTCAACTGGAAGAATTCACGTGTTCCATGTATAAGCCCAGAGGTCGCCATTTAAATGTTGATGATCTTCGCTATGAAATGGTTTTGAAGAAATGCTGTGGCAAAGAAAATCAACTGAATCCAAACAAGAGCACCGAATGGTCATCCCTTCCGCCCCCTAGATCCTGCTTAAGAGAACACATAAAAAGAGTGAACTACCAGGTGGCAATTTGGAAACGAGCCCATATTCCCAAACCAGTTGTTCCATTGCCAACTGAGGACAATGGATGGACTTTAGTAAACGAAGTCATTGAGCCAAAGTGGTGTGATGGGGATATACTCCCAACTCGTCTCGCTGACATTTTGGACAAAGCAATTGAGACGGAGAATGAGTATAGACTGAGTGATGGGAGCACAAACGAAATATCTAGTGATGACGAAAGTGATGAAGAACCTGATTCTGAAACAGACAATGACAGTGACTAAAAATGAAATCAAAGCACAGAAAAATTTACATAACAAGAGGAAATGTAATCGATTAATAGGAGTTAATAGATATAATTTCAGCATTTCCTTGAATAAACCAAAACTGACATTGTAGAGCTCTCCAGTACCAACATTTTGAGTGGTCGCTTGTGTATTTGTGATATTTCAATACAAAAATATTGCCATTTATGTTTTTCTTGCCCCCCCGAAAATCGGAAAAAAAATTTTGTCGATACGACAAATAAAGTGGCTCAAAACCGGTAGTGCGTAAGAGTTTATTCAGTGTTAACATATCTAATATTAAAAAGCACATAAAAAACTACCAGAAAAACACAGTTTCATTTATTTGTGGGGGGGTGCACGGTGGGCCTAGTTAGCCCACGGACTACAAGGTTAAGTCTGACATCGTCATCCCCTCTCCCATAAAAACTAATGAAAATACTCACTTGTATTCGTTTTCATACAAATGCATTACATCTTCGGCCAACATCAAAAACGTCTGAAAAAGATAATATTGCGAATACAGCAGCGCCATGTATTTTCATGCAGCCTGTTACAATTGATCAGGTTCTGCCTTATATTCTTCTAGCATCGTACAATTTATTTTCTTTTGAAGTGACGTTCATATCTTGAAACGTTACATAATAAAATGTTCCGCATAAAGTTTCATCTTTAGATTAACAACAAAAACCCCATTATTCAAACACTAACAGGATAACAGTTCGGAATTCATGTCATCATTTTCTCTTTGTGGTACCTTAGCAAGTTAGCACAAAGAAAACGTTTTCCAATTTACCATGCATTCCACGGTGGGAACAGGGAGAGCACGTGGCAAACTGCTGCATGCGTGGTTGGGGCAGTTGTAAAAAAGGTAGCTACATCTGTTGTCTTCTCATGGCGTAGTTGCCCTGAAGAGATCTTATAGATTGAAACAGACTTGTCGGTATCGGTCACACTTTTGACCAGAGCATTTTTATAGATCGTTGTCTGTCGGACACAAGTTTAGGCAGCTCTGTTCACAGTTGTTCCCAGGCTATCTATGAGCACAAGGAGACTAACTGTCTACTACCACCAGTCCGGTGGGAAAGGCATGTTACATTTACTGCCTCTTCGTTTTATGTCATTCTTCTAGGTCTCCTCCCATGTTTTCTTTGTTTACCCTCTTCTCACATTTCCCAGAATTGATTTCTCTCGCACTCTTCTTGCTAAAACACTCCACATTTATTCGCTCACGATGTCCAACTACCCCATTTGATGTCCTTTTAAGTTGTTCATCCATATGCTCAACATCTGTTCATTCTTTGAAGACACTGCTGGCAATATTGTCCAAAAGTTTCTTGCAACACATCAGTCAAATTGTTCCCATTTCCGTTGTCTGCATTCGCCGTCTTCATTGCCCAACATTCAGCTTCATAACGTATCACACTTCTCAAACATACTTTATGTAGTCTAACTTTTAGTCGGTGAAAAAAGCTTTCTGCCACAAAGCGTATCCGACGATTCTTTAAATCTTCATCCAATGCGTATTCTTAAAGTCACAGCCTTGCCAGTGGCATCATATTACCCAAGCATGTCTCCCAGGTAACAAAACACTTCAACTTTTGCGTCACTGACAGACACAAAATATATAACCACTATCAACTCACATTTTTCCCACCAGTAGCAGCCATGCAATGGTTTTTTACCATCCATTTCTTATCTTCATGGTCACCAGCATACTGCAAATACATTAATAAACCGTGATATCCTCAAGCAAGTTAGGAAAGTACTCGTGTTGAAAAAGATAAAAAGCCTCTGGCCAGCAATGCTAGGACCACGTTTAAAACCCAATAAGAGGAAAGAAATTCAAGGTTTAATACAAATAAGTCTGTAAACGACGAAGAACGGAATTTTTTGAATAAAGTCTGAATTTTCGTGCTTAAAACATGCAATCTCGGTTCTTAATTTAAACCTCCCTATAATCTATCATTTCTTTATCTGGAATAAATTTCTTCATTTTTGGGGGCACAATTTATTTATTTTTCCAAAAAAAACATTTACCGATGATAACGTAACTGTGATTTAAGCGCTGGTACTTGCTATATATACTATCAGCAGAAACAAAGTTACCAATATTTACCTTGAACAAGTCAGGATGCTTCATATATATGCGGCCGCGGGTCGCTCCAAGGCCGAGAGCTCTGTAAAAACAATTTGATTTATATGTTATGCATGATTTGTCACTAAAGCTCTATCCAGGGTTTCTTCGAGACATTAAACTGTAGTTTTGAAACATTAGCTTCATAATGCAGCTAGGTTGTTTCTTGTTGTAGTCAATGCGATAATACATCATAAGTGTAAACGCCTAAAACACTGAAGACAAGTGTATTTTCTTTCAAGCGTACACTTTGGGTTTATAACATGTCTGGGTGACTGCGTCACTTTGCACTCCCAAAAACTATTAGTTCATCTCATGTTCGATGAGTTGAATAAGTTGTTACCAAAATTTTTGTAGGAAGCGTTGACCTGTTTGCTTTCGTTCCCATTACAAATTCAGTGTTGACCGTAATTCTTGAAGGATCCCACTGCAAAGCAAATAAGCTATTGTCCAAAGATAATTCAACACGTGATTAAATCTTATTTTTGCCTACATACATTCACAGTTGGTTACAGATGCAACGATCTGTCTCAAACCCGCTTTACAGCTTATCAGTACTGCTAAAACAGTGTATTTCTATCACAAGTACCGTAACAAAAAATTGATGTAAAATTGCTTCGGCATAGAAGATATACGGCATAATGTTTAAGACTTGGATTACTGGTACTGGTGCATTGGCTACACTGCTAAAAGTTAAGCTTTACCGTACTGTTGCACACAAAGCATTTAGCTTAGTTAGCTAATAACTCATTTTGCAATCACTATTTTCCGTTGGATTTTCAACAAATTATACAGCACTGCATTTCGAAACTGAACCTAACTGTAACAGAAGCAAAAACCTGTGCTGTGATAATGCACGCTACACAGTTTTTCATTCAAATCCATTTTACCTACACATTAAAATATGAAAGACCAATGCCTAGCAGAAAAGAATTTTTTTGGCATTTTCTTATGTCCAATTCTGCATCAAAAAAAAAAATGATAGCTACACATTACTACGTTCATACACTTACATTCTCCACTTTTCTTCGGACCGATTCTTTTGTGTTACGATGTGGACTCCCATACCGACGAGGCGCAACAACAGGTGTAGTGCTCTTGAAACGCTTCTGAAATACAAAATACTGGAAATCAAATTGGACACAAAATCGGTGGATTCGGTAAAAATAGGAACAGTGTATAAAATGCAGATTCAAAAATCAAAGCTTCATATATTTCATAATTAACATTCTTTTATATCTATATTAAAAAACAAAAATCATCTTTCCGAGCCACTAGCATCCAAAAATAGGAATTCAATTACCGGTAACTTTTCAATATGTAGACGACAAAAATATTTTGGGTCATTTTTTCTGCTATAAGCGTAGTTAGGTACTGCAAAGGGAAATCTAATCTGCTACCACCTGATTCTGCGTCAGGCATTAAGAGGTAGGTGCAGGTAATTTTCATGTGGTGATAGCGAGATAGGGCAAGCTTTAGCGGTTTTTTCTATTCATAGTCCGATATTGCCACACTGTACTAATGTCGCAAACATTACAAGGCCTGTAATGAATCAGCAATAAAAACCAAATTTACTTTAGGAACAGGGCTAAGTGATCTTCGTTGTGCGACAACATCTTCATCATGCTTTAATCTCTAAAATGTTAAAAATCATTAGATAGTGCAGTCACTACGTAAATTAATAATGGCTTTGTAGCTCAGCTGCAAGATAAATGGGGCTTCATAAAATTCCAATTATAAATCCATTTTTGTAGCTCTCAGCTGAGGCTTCATGCACTACGGCCGTGACACCAACCTGAGGAATGGGGTCACGTGATAACTAGTTAACTTAAGCCATTAAGTTTTAGATCATAAGCTTGATAACAACAAAGTACACTTTAATTAATAACCATTTCAAGACATCGGTCCTGCATAAAGGACATTATGAGCTTTTATACTAATCTCAAAATTGTTGTAAGTGCAACTGCTACTTGATCCAGCAAGTGATGAAACTATTGAAGTTCGACTGTAATTTAACTAACGCGGTAATAAAGTTTTACACAAAGATCTCCAATCTGTAACGATAATTGACACCTTCCATTAATAACTTCCATACATCTACCGCAGGGGTTCTTAAACTTTTTTAAACGTACCTCCCTTCACAATGCCAACAAAAATCAGTATTTGTCAGCTTTAGCTTCGTTAGTCCCTCTCCCACCCTTAGTACGTAAAAACTTTTTTAAGTGTGTTAATATTTTCACAACGGGATTATTTTTCCACATTTCCTCTGTAAAAACCATGAGGACCATTTTTTAAAATCATTTGCCACCATTCTGGTCTCAAAAACAACGCAAAGACCTTTTTTTTGATTAATTTCTTTATAGTATTGATTTTGACACAGTTTTGTGCAACTAGGACCTAACGAGGAAACCAAGGCATTGCACCCCTTTCACGAACTTTCCAGGCGCCCCCCAATCTAAGAACCCCTGATCCAGTGACTTGCTTTCTGTCCCTTTCATAATACAAATAACAGCAGTTCGCGCAGAAGTTTACATTAGCTTATAACAGTTAGCGTTTTTAACATGTTGAGCATATTGTTCAGGTTTTAGCTGCAGCACGCCATGGTTATAGCTTTTAACTCTTGCATGGTTGGTGCTCACACTCAAAACTCTGCTATTGTGTTACCGTGCTACTTCACTCTATCCAGCCAGAAATAAAACCTCTTTTCATGAAACCAGGAAGTAATTTGATTAAATACTCACAACTTTGACTAAAGGCCACTTCCCAACTCCATCAGGCACTTTATAGTTTTAAAATACCAACATTGTCTGCAAAGTGTCAAAAGTCAAAGGCAACGCAAAAAATTTCAACGTTTGTGCCGCAGGTTAAACTTAAACGCTTTCTCTTTTAAATAAATTTTTTAACCTTCAATTGTCGCCCATAGCCTCGTCTGTGTGTACCGGCCGTTGAGTAGAACAATGCATACTGGAGGCGTAGATCTTTTGAAAGCAAGGAAAGTACGTTGTGATCACTACTGAATACAACATGTCCCACTGGGCGGCTGGGCAGGACACATTATATTCACTAGTTGCAACCACCCCAGCCACGTATGTATGAGCACTTTTTATGTGCTCCCTCTGCATGCATCAGCAAATGCATGAAAAATTGGTAAACGCTTTGTGTTACTTGGCTTAAATACTTCCGATAAAAAGTGCTTTCGAAACTATAAAATATTTCTCATATTTGTAGTCTTCTCTAGTTAGTAATCGTATATCTTGCTACAGCTACTTCAGCTTGTGCATAGTGTACAATTCTCGCTGACGTAGATGCTCTGAAGAGATCTTACGGATCGAGTCAGACCAGTCGGCATGTGTCATACGTTGTGGTCCATATGATAAACGCAAATTGTTTTCACAAGCAACATCATGAGATCACCTTTTGCCACGGAAAATCGGGACTTGCAACTCTGCGTTTTCCATTATGCAACACATGAGTAGGGATGATAGCAGGCGTCGATTTTCCAGGTACACAACCATATTCAAAGGGCTTTGTCTTAGAATCGTTTTTGTTCTCTTTCACTGCAAATAACACTTTGGCAGCATTCAATGAATCATGGCACACTTCTGCAACCTAAAATATTGGGTTTAATTGAAAGATCATTAAAAACACTATTAAGTATTTCTAGTTTTTATTAATTCAAGAAGTTAGACCACATAATGTTCCACAATTCTTTATGAGGTTTTGATTTTTGTGAAACAATTAGTTAACATGAAATCGATATTTAAAAGCAGTTTGTTCAGAAAAATTTGTGATTTTAGAATAATGTCCAAGAGAAACATATTCTATTTAAACTTTCTATGATTCACATTTGCAACGGGAGCCCCATTTTAATTTACTTAGGCATTGACGGCAACAGCAAATTCTCAAAAGCATTACGACATTGCGTGAATTCTTCAACAGATCGCTTAAGCTTGGCTAAGTCCAAGGCTTCACTTTGTACACATCTCCTTTAGTAGCTTTCCATAAGAAAAAGAGGCACGAAATCTGGACTACATAGATACCACTCAACCTCTGCCTGCAAACTTCAAATTTTGTTTTTAAACAAAATGGGAATGGACAATAGTCTCGTGCGCTGTATGGCGGGTAACAACATCCAGTTGAAACCACGAAAATCTCTTTTGCTTTGGTACATGCAGATGGTGAACATCCTCATTAATGCGATTTAACATTCCCTGTAACACTTTGATTGACTGTGAGTTTTCCAACTTTCATCATCAAAGTAGTATGCCCGAGCCAAAGCATTCCCTATTTCGCATTCAATAGACACAAGGCAGGCTCTTTTTTAAGTCCTTCAAGCACTTTTCATTGACTTCTTCAAATTCACCATCTCTGCTGTAAACATTAATGTAATGACTTACAGCACCATTCAGGTAAAAATGAGCCTCATCAATAAATCCAACATCGTCTATCCAATTCGAATACTGATCTAATCGTTTTGCTACTGTGTTACACATTTCAACGTGCTTCTGCTTGCCTAAGTCAAGGAGCTTGTGACACATGGTAATTCTGTACTAAAAATAGCTCAAATGCGTTTTCAAAATGCATTGAACACTTGTTTTCTACATTCCAAACTCTTGGCTTTTTCGTCTCAGACTGTTTTGGAACACTCCTAAACACAGGCACCGACTTCCTGCTAGTTTTCAAAGGAGCGGAAAGCAGCTGGAGGACCAATCTACCCCTTTTTACAGTGACTTAAATGAAGAATTTTTGCTCAGTGTATAGGATGAAATTTTCCTTTTGACTTTTATTAGGGCGTGCTTGA
This sequence comes from Trididemnum clinides, assembly GCA_963675345.1. NCBI lineage: Eukaryota > Metazoa > Chordata > Ascidiacea > Aplousobranchia > Didemnidae > Trididemnum > Trididemnum clinides. Next base: position 6,218,256 of record OY776300.1, read on the forward strand.
AATTCTCCACCAAAATGCTGTTGAAAAGTTGTGTAGCATTTCGAATCAAGCTACCACTTGGCAGTTTTGATTTTTTGCTTGTTAGAACAGACCATGCTTAATTTATGTCATATCACTTGCAATAAAATCAAATTATAGCTTATTTCCAATATAACCTAAAACATACAACAATAGCATTAAATTGAAGATTTCAGCTTTTTCAAAACCTAAAAGAACTGTGGAACATCTTGTATGTATCAGCTTCAGATTAAGACCGTTCAACTTCAAAAACCGATTCATTTTTTTTGTTGAAATGCGAATTTTGATGCTTTTCATCTCAAGTAGGTCTGAAAATTTAAAGGACATGCTGGTGTATTTCAATTATGTATGTGGACTAGAAGGGGCCTGTACTTACACCAATCGTGGGAAACCATTTAAAACAGTGAGTCTGAGCAAAAGTACAATGATCTAAAATGAAATCTCACATAGCTACAACTGCAAACTAAAAGGCCTACTACACACCATTGCATCAATATTACGCGATGAGGTTCCTGATGAAGAAAAGGGTTCTCTTGCCATGTTCTCACATGCATTTTCAGCTGCTTCACGAAATACCTGAACGCAAAGTACAAATCAGATGCAACAAGACTGCAGTTGTGGCATGACTTCAAAAAGGTTAAATTAAATAAAATAGATTTCTAAAACAAAGTTCTAAGGTTAGTTTGAACTTTGAAACAAACAATTCTTTTTAGTACGCTGTATAAAGTAAGGTTTACTGCATTGCTTTTCAACCTGGCAGACGGTTCACACTCTAGTGACTCTAGTCTATCAGAAAACCTGAAAAGTGCCAGTGATTTTGCAATAATATTAGCTCATCTTTGGACTTCTTCAATCCGACATTACACGCTGGTACATAAATATCTTTTATTTCAGAAATATTCGTTTAAGATAAACTTGTTGATGTTGTTGTGATTACCCCTCCTCTTCCTCGGGATGGAGGTATGGCATAAATGGCAAATCAGGTTCATGCTGTCAACCTAATTGAAATTAGGCTAGGAGAAAGATGGCAGTCTATTTCAAACCGGTCTTGAGTGACTGGTAGCCCCACCACTAACAAGGCAGACTGCCACTGGTGGGTACCCAAGAGTCGTCTTTTACGACATGCTGGGTTAGCAACTTCACAGTTGTAATCCAGTGAAGTATGAGTGGGCCACCTGTCTGCCACATAAAAGTGGAGGCGTCCTGTTAAGTGCCTTGCCCAAGGGCACAACAAGAAAGCTTGCCGGCTTGTTCTCCACACAATCTCTTTTTTTATACTGAGCGCCAAGCAGGGAAGCTGTGAATACCATTTTTTAAAGTCTTTTGGTATGACTTGACTTAGGGAATGAACCCCAGGTCTACCAACTGCGATACGAATGCTCTCACCACTACACCACTGCGTAAGATAAACTTTGCTGGACAGCTTGGTCAAATAGGTTGGAGTGCTATTTACTGCAACAATAATCATAAGTTTAAGCTTAACGAAGGCTATGTTATTGGGCACTGGGAAAAGACATTTTAGAGCAATTTTCCGTTTATGGTAGAAATGTAATATGCCTGCAGTGCTGGTAACTTCCAACTGAGATTGATTGCAAATATTTGCTAACATAACAGACAATAGGTTTTTTAGTGATCACAGAACAAAAATATAAAAAATGCTTGCAAAGTACACATCATATTGCTAGAATTTAAATATCAATTGCAGGCAATATTCATTGTTTTCGTTATTTTAAACAGTTTCTACTGCGCTTCAGATTTTGCAGCTATTATGCAGCAGCTCTAAGCTGGCTGTTGAGATAAAATTTTTGTGATAAGTGAAAACCATCTATTCAAAAGTTGAAACGCAATGGTTTAATATATTTCCATTATTCTTTAAATAAATCCTGCATTAAAAAGTGCTAATTGCTGTGAAATACAGATATTAGACAGCTCGTCGTTGTTTTTGTTTTTTGACATAACAATTGTTCCACAAAATGAAAAAAAGTCTAAGTTCAAAACTATTAAAAGACTAATTGATGGAAATTATCAGAAAGAGCATCCAACGGTTACAAAGCTGATAGATGTTATATAAGTAGTTTTGATCCAAAAGCAAGTTAATATTGGCAGACACATACAGCAGTACAATTACCAAATTTAAGCGAGAAGAAAAAGACCACAGTATCTAACTTCTTTATAGAGTTTTTATATTCAATTACTGTCCTTGTAATCAACAACAACATTAATAAATTGCAACATACTTTCAGTAAATCAGGAGTGCACAACTTTTTCAGATTTGGAAGCTGCATTACAGACTGCATTTTAATTTTCGACTGTCAGTAAACCAAATTGAGAATTTTTTAGTTCACGTGAAAATTAAGACTTTTTTTTTTTTGGATATCAAATTTTGAATGTAAGTTTCTGATCTATACCAACGTTTTTGTTCAAATTGAGTTTTTTGTATTCATGCAAAGGTAAACATCCTTTCTTGAGGGAGATCAATTAAACTAAATATATAAGCATGGCCACACAACTTATAACCCAAGGCTGCATACAGCTGAATCGAAGCAAGCTGTGCCCCTCTGCACTAAATCAAATTTTTTTAACTAACAATACAACTAATGTTTACCAGAATATATTTTTCAAAAACCTTGACGATGTCATGATTGATAGCTGGTTGCAAAACTTTCCGTAGTAACTGCATGGATTTCGATGCACTGGCACGAATGAAAGGAGATGCCCCAAGATGATCATTCTTTACTTTTATGAAATGAGGTTGAGAAAGATGATAAACGCTGAAGGGCTGCTGTATGGTAAATAGAAAGATATAAATAAAGAGGAAATGTGTTACTAAAAAACACATGCAATTAGCCTAGTGTATTAAGACTATAGCTCAGCTTTGTATTTTTAACTTATTAGTTATATACAGTGCCGGACAAAAAGGTTGGCTCACTTTGCAATTTTTTAGTTTTTTACACTAAATTCTTTTAATTTGTAAATTTATAAAAAGTTTTGAAGTTAAAATCGAAAATTTCAATATTTTGTGTTTTTGTTTACAAAAACACAGTCATAATAACTTAGTATCATTCACTGATTAATAATGAGTTGGATAACCTTTTTCTCTAATCACTTCTTGGCACCTACGCCTCATGGAAAAGACCAAATTTTCACATTCATTTTCAGTCATTTCATTCCATTTTTTTGAAGTGCCTGCCACAATTCATCCTCATTCACGTACTTTTAATAAGAGACGCGAGATTTGAGCACCTTCCAGGCATTCTCGATGAGATTGAGGTCAGGACTCTGAGCAGGCCATGGTAAGACCTGCAGTCCCATCTCTTCAATTTTGTCGCAAACAGTCTTTGCCATGTGGCATGGCGTGTTATCGTGTTAAAAGATGGATGCAATAGGCATATTTTCATCCATGTACGGCTCAACAACATTTGTGAGAATGTCAATGTATTTTTTGGCATTGACATGGCCATCAACACGAATGATTGGTCCAGGTCCTTTGGCAGTCATGCAAGCCCACACCATCAAACTGCCTCCACCTCCTTGAACAGTGGGCCTAGTACAACGAGTTTTGTATTTTTCGTTCTTCCCATGCCTCACATACACAATTCCCCAGCTGGAGATCCTTTAAATCTTGGATTCATCGGAGAACAACACACGACTCCATTTGCTATTGCTCCAACCCAAATGTTTTTTAGCCCATTTATATCTGACTTTTCTATTTTTCTGATTCACAAGAGGCTTTTTTTTGAGCAATATGTCCCACCAATTGATTTTTGCACAATCTCTTTGAATTGTGCAAATAGAGAAGTCGTGAGGTGGAAGCATGTGCGAAATCTGTTTGGCTGATCTGAATCTGTCAGCCTTGGACTTCCTGCATATCAATCGTTCCATGGTTGAATTCGTTTTTCTTGGATGCCCAGGACTTTTCTTAGCTTCTGTATCCCCAGTTTGCTTGAAAAGACGAATAATTCTGGAAGCAGTTGATTGAGGACAATTGAGGCTTGCAGATATGGAATGACTTGAAAAGCCTTCCAAATGCTTGTCGATTATCAATTTTCTAATTTCTGGGCAAGTAGTTTTGTCAGGCATAGTGAAAAAATAAATGTATAATGATTTGTTATAAAAATGATTATAATTTATTGTCTTTATTTATGAGTCAACCTTTTTGACACCATCAATTTGAGAGCACATCGTAAATAAGTCAATAATTATTAAGTAAATATACAATTTTTTTACATTTAGCATATGCCTATCACAAAACATATGTTGTTTTATATATTCTTTTAAGAAAATTCAAGTTTGATGCAACTTTTACAAAAATATAACTAAAAAATTGCAAAGTGAGCCAACCTATTTGTCCGGCACTGAATGTAACAGTAAGAGCTCTAGTCTTCATCAAAAACCTGCTATCACATTGTCTTTAAAAGATGCCATTGAAGGCACACTCGATTAGAAGCCATGTAAAATAAATAAAAATATAAAAAATATCACTGTCTTTGACTACAATACAAAAAAATCACTGTTGTCGCTATTGTCAATTAGGCAAATTTTAATACCTACAAGATTCCAGTATGGTATGCTGTGGGTGTTGAGTTAGCTAACAAAACTAACACTTCTGCAAAACTAACACTACCATTAGACTCACCGGACTATAAGGTGCACGTTCCATTTTTCAGAAAATTAAAGGATTATTAGTGCACGTTATTGTCCGAAAAATATGGTAAATAAAAGCTGATCTTGCTGAGATGCCCACAAAATGAACAAAAATAGTTGCTGCAGCTCCTATTTGAAAAATAAGGTAAGCAATATTTATCACATTTTAAAAACATTAAATTTTTAATCCAAAAGATGGAGTCATGAATTTTTGAACCATAGTTAATGACTTAATTGCCTAATGCAGTGGTTCTCAAACTGTGCGTCGTGATGCCCCGGTGCGTCGTTTCAGTTTTCCAAGGGCGTCGCAGGATAATTTGATTTAATCCCAATAAATCTAGGTTTTATTGCGTCAAAAGAGGTCTGATCGTAGATTCCTCTTTTACTTTCTTCTGATATTTATAATCGATTGTATTTTCATGATGGTGTTTTTAATACACTGTTGTTACTGTTGACTTGTTATTTAAGAATCAAATTGCAAAAGTTTAACTTAATTGGCAAAAAATATATTAAGAATAAAGCATTCAGGTGTATGTTGGACGAAAACAGGAAAGATGAGTTACTAACTTAGAAGAGCGTAATTTTACGATTGAAAGTGACAGACCAATCCAAAATGTCGGGTGCATAAGGACAGTTATTTGTAGATTATGGGTCACTTTTGTCTCGCAGTGCGGCAAACTAAACCTTGGGATGCTGTCTGGTGCGTCACAAAGTTTCGCTAGCTTTTTTAAATGCGTCGCATCAAAAAAAGTTTGAGAACCACTGGCCTAATGGTTTAAAGAGTGCTTATATAGCAACAATGATTAAATGGTCACAAGTTTAAACCCAATGTTGCTCTTAAGATTTTACTAAGTGGATAACTGCCAGCACAAATGAAAAATTGCAAGCAAATCTCTGAAAACCACCACACAAATTTTGGTGGACATTGGCTGAACAAAGTATTAGACCAATCTAAGTGATTTATTTTAAAGTTGTAAAAAAGGATATTTTTATCACTGCTTTTCATTTGGAATAGAAGCTAAGTTAATGCACGATTTAGTGTCATCAATCCTGATTCAGATCTCGGATTCTTTGTCCAAAAATTAGTCAACTAGCCAATAATGGTGAAGCGCCTCCCTTAGTTACTGCAAAATTCCTATGTTTTGCATCCATCATAAAGTTTGCATATAACTCTAATTACATGTAATGGCACCCTTTATTTGTCCCTCCGACCTGAAGTATTTTGTTCGCTAACAGCACTCTTTGTCTAAGTAAATGCTTCCTAACAGTTTTGGCATGGGCCCATTTTCAAACTATACATAGGGACATAGCCTGATCATACATTTTTCTTAATTTTAAAGTTAATCTCAAACAGGAATCAGGGAAAATATCAACTACATGATCCAAACAAAATAAAACAAATCGCTCAGAAAAATTTCAATCTCTATTGGCATGCAGACTGAGTAAGTCCAGTTGCAGACCATGGCCCACCAAATGAAAATCACTGGTCTATACTATCATCTCTGTCACAAATGATCAATATTTTTTATCCAATTACGATGCCTGCTGGCAAATTGTTTCTTCTTTACTTTGCAGCATCTTTTGTTGCGGGTACCTGAGTCAATTGCACATCGAAGATCTCCAAAGATGACCAAAAACAACTTCAAACAACAACTGTATGAGCATAGAAGCAGTTTTCAAAATATTAGGATCGAGGCAAAAACTTTGATGGCATAATAGTCTGAGTGATTATATCAGCACTAAAAAGTTCACAAGCAAGTAGCCCACTGGCTACTGATGTACAGTGAAAGACTGGCCTATTATATTTTAATAAGTTTAATGTGATCACTCAAACTCTATGACGTTTGCAATTTCACAAACTAAACTCAAGTTGGCAAGAGTGAAAACGATGTAGCTGCTTAAAACCCAGATTTTTGTTACAGTGTTTTTACCCTCGTTATCTTCGATTATTTATCTTTTGAGCACTGTTTGAGCAACTTTGGTTGATTTCTTCGTTTGTGAAAATTAGTAAATTAAGGCACATATTTAAGTTTTGATTTTGCTGTTAGCATGTTTGAGATTAGTAAAATTGTTTTAACTTTATTCGGTTTGGTTAGTTCAGTTCAAATTTATTTCTGATCAGTTTAACTGAATTTAGTTTGGTTTGCTTCAGTTAAATTTGTTTCTGTTCAACTTTATAATTAAATGGATCCATTCTTTGGTTGTGTTTAACTTAAGTTTGCCCACGTGGTGCATCAATCAAGCAAGTGAGCTACCTGCAACAATCATTAATTTTACGTACTATTGCCAGTTAACCAAACTGGAAATGGCTACAATACCCATTACTAACCAGGAAGAAAACTGAACCATTACCTCAAAGAATGGTGATTTTTGTGCTAAACTAAAACTGAGAGCTATGTGCTGTTACAGCTTAACAAGCAATATCAAAATTAACATCAAAACAAAAAGAAAAAAATATAGATTCTAGCCAATTGCAGTTTTGAGTTTTGACCCTCCTCAAAAATGATGTCTTGCACTAAACTAAAGTTGAGAGCAACTTACTGTTACTGTTTATTAGCTACAATTGAAATTGGACAGAAAAAGTGATGAAAAAAGCTTGCTTATCTTGTTTTATGTTTATCACTTGAATTATAATTTGTAATACAAATGAAGCAAGGTAATGGCATGCATGATGCCTAAGCCATGGCCACTCACAGTTGCATAACAGCCATACTTAAGTTCCTGTCACTTGCTGTTGATTTTGATAAGTGGCTATTTTGCTGTCGACAACATTTTACTCTTGGAGGCTGTTTTGCCATCACCTATCAAGTGTATTTCACTAAGCATATCTGCTACAATTCTGGTAGTGATGCTGTGATGAAATGGATAGTGTAGCTGCCTTCAAATGAAATGATTGCAGATTATAATCTTCACTGACAGGGTATGTAGACAAAGGCAGTGTACACCGGAGGGGCATAGGTGGATGTATTAGGGAGTGTACATTGGGTTACAACTTTTTTAATATGCCATAGAAACTGATCGTTCAGAAACGATCAAAAGTGTCATGTTTAATACGTCATTAAAATTGACCAATCACAAACTGAGAGCAAAATATCTTCCAAGACCATTGACAGTAAAATAGCCACTGTCTTGATTTCGATGGGAAATGTCATGCTGCCCTGAAAAAATATTAATTCAAACCGGCATTTCTCTTCAGTGTCTTCCACACAATAAACTGTTGACTGAAAATTTTACTAATAAATAGTAAAAATTTTAACAAGCAGAAAAAAGTTACCAAAAACTGCCAGATTTTTCAGCATTGTTGAATTTTAACAGAAAATCTACAAGACATGTTTTCACAAACTTGCTGTTTTAGGTTTGAAAAAACATTGTTCAAACCCCGTGATGTCTACATTGTTGTAACTTAGGGACACACTTACTTAGCAATGATTCCTTCTGTTTGGCATATTTGAACTAACAAGCAGTAAATTTACAGGAAGTAGCCTATAACAAGCAAATGAAATAAAACGTTGGCATTTAAAACCTCTGAACTAGATATGGGCAATTGTCCTACTATCCTATGCAAGAGTTTAAACTGGCTCTGAGCAACAAAACCGCATCACAACAATGCAACAGCAGGCTAAACTATTTACTTGGAAATTGGTTGTTGTGTCTGGAATATCATTATCTTCTTCGGAATTATTACTAGATCCCCAAAACGTTTTCGAGCAATATCCATTTGGAACAAATACTTCAACCATTTTCAATCACTTTTTTTATTATACTTAACAACAGAATTTGATTTTCTAAATTGCAAAACTAAACTGAGATTTTAAGAAAATGAAATGGTCAGACCAATACTTCTATAAATAATTTTTCAATTTTCTTCACTCAGGAAATTATTTCGTTTCAAAATCAAAGCTGTTCCATAGTTTACTCACACACTTTTATCTAAAATTGCATTCTACAATTTTCTAAAACTTGCATGGCACCTCAAAAAGAAAGGTTAACATTTCAACCAAACCACATGTGGTAGCATCCACAACTAGGCTAAACAATTAAGAAAACGATGCCATCAAAAATAAAAAGTAAATTAACTATGCACAAAAGTATGTAAATAATGGGATCAAAAAATGAAATATGCACCACCAAAAAAAAGAACTCAGGTATGCACATTCAAAAAATAAAGGCACTGGTACCTAAGTTATGGTATCCGAATGTTTTGGCTGTGGATGTTTTGGCTTATCGCATTTTGGCATCAATTCATCCTTTTTATTTTTTATTCTTTGCAAAGTGCAATTAAAGTTGTTAAGGTTAGAGCTAGGGTACAATGAGAGCACTAAAAATGCATGCAAGGGATGGAACAACAAGTTTGCCTCAACATTTGCATATATCAAAAAATTCAGCTGAAATGTCCTAGGCCAAACAAATGTGAGATCGAAACATTCACAGTCGAAATGTCTTACATTCCAAAGTTACATAGATTTCATTTGGATAAGGCTTTTGATTAAATTCATTTGAATAAAAGTAGGCCTAATCTCAGAAAAGATGTCAGAATACCCTCCTAATAGATCTGACTGAGTCCATGTCTTCCAGTTCTTGTTGTAAGAAATTTGTGGTAGAGCAAGACAAGACAATGAGCTGTGACAAACTCTGTAACCGGTTTCACCATATATGTATTGGAGACGTATCATATTAACTAAGTGATTCTGTAACATCAAGTAGAACTAGTTGCCAAAACTTTAAACAGTTCTGCAACAACTGTCTAGAGCTTGTGATGGTTATTAAAAATACTAAAAGATACTGATAAAGTAAATGTGATGATACCCATGAAGAAAGAAGATTCAACTCCTAATCAAAGTGCACTGCAAGTTGATGAAAATATGCAAAGCTGTTCTAAACCAGCTTGGTTTCCCATTTGCTGCTTTTTTTAAAATGGGCCGTCAATGTAAATTTGAAGTGAGTGCTAAGAAAAGTGGAAAACGTAGGTATTGCATCCCAGAATATGTATTAGTCTCGGTAATCCTGCCCTTTAGCACGGTAAATTAAAAACGCCAGACTTTGTTTGAGCTTCATGAAAAGCGCGAGTGGGTGTTATTTTGTGCTCAAATGAGACTTATTCGAAATAACTTCCATTGCGATCAATGTAACAATGAAATGGCATTTGTCAACTATGCTCCATCGATTGTTTATGTACGGAAATTATTTAAGCTGAAACGGCAGTGTACACTGTAGGGCCAGGCCCAGTATGTAAATGTATGGGGCAGTGTACACTGGAAGGGAGTGTAATTTTGCACCCCTAGTGTATACTCCCCCACCCTGTACACTCCCTTCCAGTGTACACTGCCCCGTACATTTACATACCGGGCCTGGCCCTACAGTGTACACTGCCCTTTCAGCTTAAATAATTTACCACGCTAAAGTACAGGATTACCTTAGTCTCTTTAGCTATTGCAAATATCAAAAAAACAGATGAGAAAAGTTCCACCCTCCTTATCACTTTTAGCATGAAGTTTCTTTTGCTCTTCTAAATACAACTGATATCGCATTCTTGCTGCCCAAACATTTCCTTTCAGTCTGGGGGTAAAAAAGGCCATTGAAATGATTAGCATCACTCTTGACACTACTGTACACAAAGCAACTCGCAACTAAGGTTTTCTCTTGCAAGTTTTCAACCAAAAGTTTGCTGTTGACTGAAAACTCTTTCGACTGTAGCTTGACCATGCGAAAGCGTGAAGATAATTCTAAAAACTTCCCACACCTTTGAGTACTTTGCATCTTTCATGTAATTCCAATAGAATTCATCTAATTTGTCTGTATTCATGATGAAACTCAAAAACTCAGCAAGATGATTTTGTTTCATTTCCAATATAAAACCTTTGAACTGAGTAAGAATTTTGCAGCAAGCTTTTGCCGAACACCATTTTGCATTGAGCAAAATCTGCAAGAGCTGCTCAAACTTAACTTGTGCTTCTGCAGAATCAGTTATCAACTTCTGTGGTACAACAATCACCAAAGTCTGAACCAAAGAATACTTTAAAGGACATCTTTCCAATAGGTTGATTACAATAGCATACAAAAATGCAATGCAATCATTTATGAAAGATAAGATACATAGTTCACTTGCAGCTTTTTTTTCTGCTACTTTTTTTTAAAGTACCTTGAGCAGCAAAGCTAAATGTCAACATGCTTTGGATTTTTTTGGTTCTTTTTGTCAGCAGGATCAATAGTAGATAACTTCTTAAATGTATCAGTTTTTTCTTTTTTAAAAAACAAACTTCTTAAAATTTTTTTAAAAAAACGGTTTTTCCATGACCATGGAAACCCTGACTAAAGCAATCAAGTAGTTAAGGCATTCAAACAAGGCAAATTAAAGGATGTGATAATGTTTGAATACAGCATTCCCTCTTCAGCAAAATCAATAGCTTAGCCATAGATGGCAGTCACAGCAGATGGATAGTAAACTTTTTGCTGGGTTATAAACAATAAGTTAAAAGTTGATGATTCCCTCTCCACATACACAGACGTATTGAATGGAGTACCCCAAGGTATTGCCTTAGGTCAATTGCTCTTTGTAATTTTATTAATGATGTGTATGATAATGTTTTGGACTCAAACATAAGCAGCTATGCTGATGACACAAAGCTCAGTAGAGTAGTAAGCTCACCAGCTGACCAACAAACTCAGCAATCTCATCTGGAGAAAGTTTTTGAATGTTTAGACCACAATATGATAAAATTTAACATTGACAGAGTTAAATGCATCTATTTTTTAAAATCCAAAGTAGCTTACATCTCTTCAGTGTATAAGCTACCTGAAGATCACAACACAAAGAAGTTAATTGCTCCAAAGATCTGGGCAATAAACTTGGCAGTAATGGTGGATTCAAAACACACATAAAAGAAAAAATGGCCAAATGTAAACAAATATAAGGAAACATCTTGAGAACTTTTTTCACAAGAGGGGACAAATGTTTTATGCTTTTAAAAACCCTAGTGATCTCTATCATTGAATATGGTAGCATCCTCAAGAACCTAAGTAAGCAATCTCTCATAAATGAAATAGAAAATGTGCAACAACGTTTCACATCAAAACTCAATGAAATGGAATTATTAAACTACTGTATTGGGAGAGATTATGCTCCCTAGAAGTATTCTCTCTTGAAAGAAGGAGAGAAAGATATATTATTTTTTATACTTGCAAAATCATTTATGGTCAAATCCCAAACCTAAAACTGCAGTGGTATATCCTCCCGCAAAAAAGGAAAATGATTAAAAACAGTAATTAACAAATGCATCTTACAGTGCTTTTCAAACAAGGCAGCATGATTGTTTACCTGCTTAACAAAGAAATTTGGAGACTTAAATACAACCATCAGTCGGGTGAAAGATGCTTTAGACAAGTTTCGCAAATACCTCACCAACCAAGACTGCCTGGGCATGCACAGTTTTCACCAGTTACCAAAAACTGCAATAACTATCAGTTAAAGTACATTGCATAATGCAATGTGTACCGTACTTTACTAGTTTACTAAAATGGGTCAATCCAACTTTAGTTTGGTAAAGGAGATGAGTTCAGTCATTAAAAACTTGCTAAAAAATCACACACACACACAAACAGAGTTACTGGTATTTAATCCTAAAATCGACAGGACTATGATATCCCAGTTACTTTAGTTATCTTTTGTGTAATCTTTTTTGTTTATCTTTCAGCATCTTTTTCAACATAATATGTGCTTCACCATAGTCACTATTACCAGATTACTGTATATGATACTGTGCAACTTCTCATCATCTAGCCAAATGGTAATTGTTGCAGTGATTTTTTTCCATTATTAATGTTATGAAATCTACATAATTATTGCTGTGTAAATTATGCCTACCACTTTGTTTTTCTACATTATGCTGCTGTTGAGCTACATGTAGACCCATGATTAGCACATTCAGTTCTAACTGCAAATTATTTAATTACTAATACAAGTTTTCACACTCAACAGATTGACTCATGGTTGAGGTGAGGTGTCCAATTCGCACAGCCTATGCACTTTGTGGTTGGCTTCTGCTTGGCTCTACTTAAACATACTAAAAATTCCCAACCTATTCAACCCAAATAACTGCAACTAATCTGCCTTGTTACAAATGGTGATAAAATTAATCATGCATTACTGGCAAGGAAGGAAATTTTTTTTATGTAAAATAGAGAAAACATTGGAATATAAGGAGCTTTTCCTTTTCCTAAAATCTTGCTCTTGAAAATAAGAAGCTGAATTTTTACTTTTGTGACTACTGTTTTTTGTATTTTCTTATTTCCTGCTTATTTTCTCTGCTCCTCCCATCAATTCTAGAGTCAAGTTTTTCTAAATCAGGAAATTTCCTCCAAAGTTGAAACCCTGGGTACGATTCCCAAGCTTTATGGTAGTACACAAAAAAACATTTAACACGTGGTAGTACAAAACAGGCATAGAAGCAGTGATGGGATTCAGGGGGTTCGCACGGGTTCGTGCGAACCCGTTCTTCGAGTGTCGTGATAATCAGCGAACCCGTTCTTGTTTTTTGTCATAGACCTTAGACGACCGCAGTAAACGGGCTTTCTAAAATGAGGAAACCTTTTGTTAGTGAGTTTGATACAAAAGAGAACTTGTTCTTAAAATTTTGAATCTCATCACTGCATAGAAGCCATAGTACAGGCATAGTAGACAGAGTGCAGGCTTAGTAGGCATGGTATAGGCATAATACAGAAAAAGTAGGCATAGTACTCTGGTACAGTAGTATAGGCATAGTGATAGTAACCACAAGTTTTAAGGTGAAATCTCATTGTATCCACTCAATACTTAGACTAAACTCATAAAATTAAAACTCAATTTTTTTTGAAAGGAGAGAAGGTTTCGTTACATTAATGTGACTGGTTTTGGTCGCAAACCAAGACGGAACTAACAAAATCGCGGACTGAAATGGTCCGCGAAAAAAAAGGCCTAAATTAATACCATAAATAAAATGAAGTTAACCCAATCAAACGAAGTTCAACAAAATCAAAATTTATTGAAAAAGCAAACAATAGTTCAAATGAAACAACCTATAGGCCTATTTATGACAACTTGCGCAAACTGTTGCCATGACAACAAAGAATGCTACATTAATGCTGCATCAAATATTGCTCATTTAGATGAAAAAAAATCTGAATTAAAATCATGTGATGGCTTGTGCATGCATAATCAACATTAAATGTCATAGTACATTCGATGGAGTACCAGAAATCAGCGTTCAAGATTATGCACAAACTGTTGCTATGGCAACAAAACATACTCAATTGACAGTTTAATGTTTTAAACACACTTGTCCAGATGCAAATTCCTTTTGATTTCGATCCATGTGACGGCTTGTGTACGTACAATCAATGTCACATGTCATTGTACAGTCAATGGAGTACCGGAAATCAGCATTCAAGATTGTGCACAAATTGTTCCTATGGCGTCAAAACACCATAAATTATAAATTATTTCTAAAAAAGTCCCAATTTGGATGCACACTCCTCCTGATTTCAATTCGTGTGACGGCTTGTGCACGCACAACCAACATCATATGTCATAGCACAGTTGATAAAGTACCGGAAATTATTGTTTAAGATTGTGCATAATCCGTTGCTATGGCAACAAAACACCATAAATTGTAATTCGTTTGTCGAAAAAAGTCCCTATTTGGATGCACACTCCTCCTGATTTCGATCAGTGTGACGGCTTGTTTACGCACAATCAATGTCACATATCATAGCACAGTCAATGGAGTACCAAAAATCAGCGTTCAAAATTGTGCACAAGCCGTTGCCACGGCAACAAAACACCATAAATTATACTGGTAATTTGTTTGTAAAAAAAGCCCCTATTTGGATTCACACTCCTTCTGATTTCGATCCATGTGACGGCTTGTGCACGCACAATCAATGTCACATGTCATAGCGCAGTCGATGGAGTACCGGAAATCAGCGTTCAAGATTGTGCACAAACCGTTGCTGTGACAACAAACACCATAAATTATAATTTGTTTGTAAACAAGCCCCTGCTTGGATGCACACTCCTCCTGATTTCGGCCCGTGTGACGACTTGCGCACACACAATCAATGTCACATGTCATAGCACAGTCGATGGAGTATCGGAAATCAGAGTTCAAGTACGTACACAAGTCGTTGCTCTGGCAACAAAACATCATAAATTATAATTTGTTAGTAAAAAAGTCTCTATTTGAATACACACTCCTCTTAATTTTGATCCGTGCGACGACTTGTGCACGCACAATCAATGTCACATGACATAGCACAGTCGATGGAGTATCGGAAATCAGCGTTCAAGATTGTGCACCAACCGTTGCACTGGCAAAAAAACATTCTGAATTAAAATTCGTTTGTGGAAGAAACATAGTAATAGACACGGTTTACTGTTGTTTGCTCAATACACTCAATAGAAGTGAATATAGAACAGTAGTAAGATAAAACAGTACATTCGTGCAATGGGACAGGGGACACTGAAATAACCCAAAGATTTTCTAGTCAGTGCCTCCTAACAACAAAAAAACAACAAATAAATTACCAGCAATAAATAAAAACCTAATAGAAACTGGAAAGAAGAAGTAAAAGAGAAAAGAAAAAGGAAAAGACAAAGTTAAATTTTGTATGAAAGAACATAACGTGAAAGTCACATATTTAATGCATCAGCAATTTTTATGAAAAAAATCTACACAATAGAATTAAAGCAAAACTTTCAATTTTGATAATCTCTAATCATTCGTTCTCTTAATATTTTTTTGAAGACTGGTAACGGTTTAGTTTTTATAGAATTGTATAGAGTTGGCCACAATTTAGTACCTCGAAAAGCCAATTGTTTTTAGTTTTTGTCTTGTACTGTACGAATGCACATTTTCAAGGTTAACAAAGTTTTTTCAAAAACTTTAGGAGTCATATTGCGATTTAATTGATGCATAAACTTTGACAATTCTAATTTGTAAATGTCTTGTAAGTTCAATAATTTTAGTTGTTTATACAGTATGCTAACGTGATCAAATTTCCTACTCCAGGTCATAATCCGAACAATGTAGTTAAGTCTTAGAACTATTTCTTTTTGTCTAGTGTAGGTTGCTGTTCCCCATAAAACAATATCATATTGAGCACGACTGTAAACCAAATTACAGTATAACAATTTGAGTGTTTCAGTATCAACAAGGTTACGTAAGCGATATATTATAGCTGAGGTCTTTGAAAGTTGCAGAAAAAGTTGTTTAATATGTGATTCCCAATTAAGACCATCATCTATGAGCACACCTAAATATTTTACGTTTCTAACTCTATTTAATACATTTGGTTGTAATTTGATTTCAAAGTGTTTATTAGTTGAGGCATTGATATAATTGTCAATGAGCATATAATTAGTTTTAGATATATTTAAAGATATCTTATTATTTCTCAGCCAAACTTTTATTTTGTTTAGTTCATTGTTAACCCGTTTTTCCAACTTTTTGATATTGCAGTCAGATAGTTTTGACAAAGTATCGTCAGCAAATAAAGTTTGAAGAAGAAGGTAAATCATTAACATATAAAAGAAAAAGTAGCGGCCCAAGAGCAGACCCTTGAGGCACCCTACAAGTGACAGTTCTCAGACTTGATCTGCAATTGGAAACATTCCTATGACAAATCGTTTAGCGTTATCTCGAAATCCAAAATTATTTTCCAGATTCTTTGTTAATATTTCGTGGTTCACTGTATCGAATGTCTTTGAAAAATCAAGAAACAAACAGCAATTGTATAATTTATCATCATTACTTTTTAAAAGTTCCTCATAAATGCTGCTGATTGCATGAATTGTTGAATGATTGCTGCGAAACCCAAATTGGCGTTCATCAATTAAATTACATTTTTTAAAATAATCATACATTCTACTGTAAGTTAATTTTTCAAATATTTTATTAAATTGGTGATTTAAAAATATCGGCCTGTAGTTGGTGGCAAGTTCGGGGTTCCCTTTTTTAAATATAAAAATTACTTCAGTTATTTTAAATAAATCAGGGTATTTACTTGCAACAATACATTTATTATATAGTGTACATAGAAATTGTGCTACTGCAGATTTGCCATACTTGATGAATTTTGTAGGAGCATCTGCACTACTACAAGCTTTGTTTATTTTCAAGTGATCAATTAACCTTTTAACTTCTGGTGGAGTTGCTGGAGAAGAAAAGAAGGTCCTACTTAGGTGTGATTGTAGATTAACAGTTGTTGTTGCATCAATTTCAACATCTGGTATGTTTAATGCCATTTGTGGTCCAATATTCACAAAATATTCATTAAGAGTTTCAGCAATGGCTATGGCCGAAGTAACAGTCCCATAGGGCGTTTGCAGTTTTGTTATTACCTATTTGCATCCAAATAGGGAATAATAAAAATGCAAACGCCCTATGGTACTGTTACTTCGCCCATAGCCATTGCTGTGGGCGAAGAAACCCCTATTTGGATGCACACTCCTCCTGATTTCGATCAGTGTGACGGCTCGTGTACGTACAATCAATGTCACATGTCATAGTACAGTCAATGGAGTACCGGAAAACAGCGTTCAAGATTGTGCACAAATCGTTCCTATGGCAACAAACACCATAAATTATAAATTGTTTCTAAAAAAAGCCCCTATTTGGATGCACACTCCTACTGATTTCGATTCGTGTGACGGCTTGTGTACGCACAATCAACATCACATATCACAGCATGGTCGATGAAGATTGGCACAGAGAACTAAGTTTAAACTTGTCAATTGAAAGGCCAAATCTCAACCAAATCGGTTTTGACTAAATTTATTTGTTTCCGAGTAGCAAACTAGCTACAATTCATTCCAATTTTTAATTAATTTCTCATTAGTTTTTAAAATAACCCCAAAAGTTGGTGTTCGCCCGATATCTTGCCAGCATCAATTACATCTTTTGGCCAGTCACTTTTTTCGCGCAAAATGTGTGACGTTATATGAAACTTTCTGATTAACTTAATTCGATACCGATAACGATAAAGTACCGACAATACAAGAATCTATACAGGCTTACTTTTTTTGGTTTTTGTAAAAGCGGCCGAAATGGTGGTTTATGCTTGCTAGCGGCCACAGGTTACTCGGACAATAGTAAAACTTACTATTACCTAGGTAGTCCAGTGATGTTGTCCAAAAGCCTGCTACTAAGGTAAACTCCGCAGCAGTCAAAGTCAATAAAAACAAATATCAGTTTAACTTGATTTAAGAACCTTTAAAAGAAAATGCACATCAATTAAGTTGACAATATAATACAGTTGGAAATACCAATTCCTCGACCGGCTTTGACTTTCATGAAGCCTCATCAGACGGTTTCACCTTTTACCGGGTATGTTTGTCTCAGCTTGTTTTCTACAAACCATTGCGCCATCAGTTTTCCGTCAGTCAGATGGAGAATTTCCATTATACTGAGCCAGCTTCGCCTGCTGCTGAAAACTGGTTATAACTAGTTGCTAGTTGTGAATAACTTAATACCTTTTATTCAATTGGTATAATTAAAGGAAACTCTAAAAATTATCCACTAATGATAAAAAGAACGTTTTTGGCAAAGTGCAGGCATACTGCCCGGCATCCACGTTTCAAATATCAGTTCAGTCGGTGTGGCCTACGGTTTCACCCGCATTAATCGTTCAGCGATAGAGTTACCAAATACTTAGCATCTCCATAAGCACTTGATTGAGGTCTAGGACGTGTTCATGGCCAGTAACAACTTTGAAATCAAATACTGATACTCCCCTTTCTCCCATGATGTGAAAAAACACATAAAATCAATACAACAACGGGTTAAAATCAACTTCGTTTTGATTATGGGTCGTGAAGCTTCACGAAATGCAACGAATGATTCTTCGCAGTCGGCTTATCCGATGCCCACCTAAAAAGTAATTTGTGATATATACACCAGCAAATAGGTTTTCAAACAGAAATGCGATTTGTTAATATTGCAAATTAGCAACATCATAACAGGAAAAGCCGAGTAAGTTGATAGATCAAGTTAGTTGACACGCTGGCATAGGCTATCTGTATTACGTTGGCAACTAAGTTCCTTCCCTTTCTTTGAATCAAAGCCTAGTGATTTCTACAGAAGAGGTATTGACAATTTTGTTGAACGTTGGGAAGAGGTTGTAAACCTCAATGGTGAATATATTATTGATTAAATAGTTGTTAGTTTTTATTAAACCTTTAGAAAATGTAAATATTAATAAAAAAAAATAACGGAATGAACTTAGTTGCCAACCAAATAGTTTTTAGTTGTTTCGCTGCTTAACGCAACCTAAAGACATGATCTTTCGCCGATTAAGCGACAGTGTTTAGGTGGAGGTAGCTGAGGGAGGATTATCGTCGTTCTGGTTAATATTTATTGTAAAGAAAAACAAACCAACATTGAAATCACACAAATATAAACCACTATTCAAAAACAATATCAATCAACTAACCGGTTTAGTTAGCAATGTTTTGCCACTAGAATAGAGAAATTTTTGTGAAAATCTAGTTTTCTCCTTTTTCGCATTTTTAACTCTTTCGCTACTGCGTGAATAGCCAAAAAAATGTGGTGAGGTGGCAGTGCGAAAAACTGTTATAATCAATCATAATTATATACCCCAAGTTTGTTTGTAAATCATTACTCATCTGTTTACTTCTACATCAAGTGTTATATATCATTAAAATTTCCATTTTTTGAAGATTTCAAAAATTTGTTTTTGAATATGCAAATTACCCCCTCCAAATAGGTGCTGAGCTGTCTTTGAAATTAAAGTACCCTTAGCTCAAAGATCACTACAGATTTTATTTTTCTACCAATTTTTTAGAAATGGTGCTAGATTGTGCTAAAGAAATAAGCTTTCAAGGTATGCCCCTTAAAACTTACCTAAAAGCCTTTGTTTTTTTACAATTTGCAACTTCCTGAGGCCCATGACCTTTTTTTGACCGGTATCGACCGGTACTAAATTTTGGTAGTTAAATTTAGTTCCTAAAATATGGTCAGTTATTATCTGTTAGAGGTTAGCCTAAACCAGGGATCTCCAAACTTTTTCCATGGAGGGCCACATTGCTGATATTTTCAAGACATGTATGCCAAGTTAACTTAAATTAACTTGAAAGTAATGGTAAATAATGTGGGAGATCGTGTTATGTTGGCCAAAAAATAGGTGATCTCCAAAAAAAGATCACCATCTGTCTCGCTCTCACCAATTATGCTGTTTGCGATCAAATTGATTGAATTGAAGTGGCTACGTTAAAAAAGCACTGCGCCATACATTTGAAGGGCTCCGCGAACCGGATAAAAAGCCTTTGCGGGCCGGATTTGGCCCGTGGGTCGCAATTTGGCGACCCCTGTCTTAAACCATGTAACATTATGTATTTTTGAAAAGGGAATTTCTTCAAGATTCAGAAAATATTAAGTTTTAATAAAATATGTTGTCACTATCAATGAAACAGAAGCTTTTTTGCACCCCTGCCATTTGTTAAAAAACAAGGAAATACAACAAATTTTGATTTAGAGAAGCCAAACTTCTGCTAGTGTTTAAACTTGTATTTTAGCTTCTATCTCCCTGGAAACTTGATACAAAACAACCACTTTAGTGGTGAAATATTTGCAGTTTGTATTATCTTTTTAAAGGATGTAGTTTTTCTAAAAATTATAATTTAGTAAAGGTAGGTCAAAAATTTTTGAGTGGTTTTGAACTGATATGATAAACGGTACCCATTTTTGATCAGTAAATATCATATACCGCTTGGCCTAGACTATTTAAAGTTTTATATTGCTGGAATTCAAATTTCCTAAGCCTTCAAATAAGATTAGTATTTAGCAACATATCATATTTTGTACGCACCAAATTTCCTTTTTTTACGTACCATACAAATTTTAATAGATAAATTTTTATATTAATGCTTGAAATTTTGTCAAATGATGCCACAAAAAAAGTAGTTTTTAGAGTATGCTATTGATAAAGGGTTTGGTTTCCTGGAAAACGTGTAATCTCAATTTGATTTCAAGGTAGATGGCTGTTGTTAAAAATTTGGCAATTTTTGTCGTCCGCAACTGGGTTGTTTGTCTTTTTAATTCTTTTTAGGTAAGAAAATCCAAGAATTAGGGCACAAATTTTACATATTCTGATGCGTGAGAAATTAAGCGTGATCTTTTGAAAAATTTATTAAAATCGGTTAAGAAATAAAGTCACAAATCTATTTTTAGCAAACTAATTTTGTAACTGGGCGAAAAAAATTAATATGCTTTTTTACCACAATTTTCTTCCTTGAAAACTGTTGTCAAAGAAAGAATAAAAGTAAGAGCTAAACATACTGGTTGCTAAATATAAAGACTATTTCCTCTATGCAATCATTCAAGGCTCAGCTCAGTTTTTGAAATCATAAAACCCTACAAGCTCACAGGCTCTTGAAAGTATTAATATCGAACCTGCCCTCTACTAAAGTTGTCTTCAGGTCGCTGCTCAAGACCACCAAACTTAATGAATGCATGTTGTGAAAGAAGAACGCGATTCACTGGTCGCTCTTGAAGCTGTGATCAAAGTGATACAGTTTGCAGCATGTAAGGAAGAATGAATACAAACAGCTCGTTTGATCAGAAATCAAAGCCACCATTAAGTAACAACAATCAAAAATGTGTGAATGCGAAGGAGAAAAGTGTGTCACTGATTTCATTGTATTGCGTACTTGGCAGCTTATTAAATAAATTGGAAGTATAGGCAATATTTCTAGTATCGGCAATACAGAAAAACAGAAGTAATAGATACCGGCACTCGATACCTTTCGCAAATGATAATTCAATACCGATACAAAAGTGAACAATGCTACCGCCGATGCATGTATCTAGATATTGCCATCTCTGGTTATATGTATCAGAAATGATCTTCGATCCTTGGCAGGATTTTTTTGGTGGATCCGTTAGCCTATAGATCTTTAAAAATCTGTTGAATTAGTCTTTTGATCGGAAGTAAGTAATTTTTGTGTCTCTTGGATGTTTAGCTTAATAGTGAGAGCAGATTACGATCCTTTTTGAGGAATCGTTAAAAGATCAAGGCCAGCAATGATTCTTCCATACCGCCAACACAGTTGGTTCTGGTATATAGCAACAGTGCACTACGAAGGCGCTCTTTGGGGATAAGCACTGTGCCATGTTCACGCCATTTTGTCTCATTGGTTGTTATCAACAAGGAATTTTACAAAAATTTGCTGGAAGTTCTTTGGTCGCGTTTTATTCCTGAGTTTGACACAAGAGCTTTATACTTTCAGAAGTTTTCTTGATACTAAAAAATGTTGATATATTGCCTCATCTATTCAGTAAAGTGCTCAGGACGAGCATTGCTTTTTCTTTTTCGTATCGATTGCACGCTTTAGAAAAGGCGTTCAGTGGTGGATAACCAAACGTCATTCGGCCTAGTTGGCCAGTAATCAGCACCAAAATGCCGGTATGAGGTTACGAGTTACAATATTGTAGGAGCTGTTACCACAAACTCCTACAATAGCTAATCAGAATTCAAACATGAATTTCAAGAGTTGCTCGATGATGAGGGAGATGAGTAAAAGCAATCTAGTTAATATTGGCGAGTGCAAATTCAATGCAAGGTCTACCAAGATCTGAGGTTACCAATAGTTGAACCCTATATGCAATGTGAAATTATACCAGTGTTCGGACCCTATATATATAATGTAAGGTTGCCAATGGTCGGACTATGTATGTAATGTGAGGTTGTCAATGATCGGACTATGTATGTAATGTGAGGTTGCCAATGGTCGGACTATGTATGTAATGTGAGGTTGTCAATGATCGGACCCCATATGCAATGTGAAGCTACCAATGGCCGAACCTATCTGTAATGTGAGGTTACCAACAGTTGGACCCTATATGTAACGTGAGTTTACCAATGTTCGGACCTTTTATGCAATGTGAGGCTACGGACAGTTGGACTCTATATATAATGTGACGTTATTCCAATGGTCGGACCCTATTTGTAATGTAAGGTTACCAACCATCGGACCCGGTATGTATTATGAGGTTACAATCGTCAGATTTATTCGCTGCGTAATGTCAGGTTTCCAATGATCGGACCCTATATGTAATATGAGGTTATACCGATGGTCGTACTTTATATGTAATGTGAGGTTATGCCGATGGTCGAAGCCTATATGTAATGGGAGGTTTCCAATGTTTGGACCCTGTATGTAATCTGAAGCTATCAACAGTCGAACTTTGTACGTAGTGTGAGGTTATACGAATGATCGGACCCCATATCTAATGTAAGGTTACCAATGGTCGGATTTTGTATGTAATGTCAGGTTAGTAATGGTCGCACGCCATAAGTAACGTGAGGTTACCAATAGTTGGACCTTATATGTAATGTGAAATTGTACTAATGGTCGGACCCTATTCGTAATGTGAAGTTATCAATGGTTGGACTCTGTATGTAATGTGAGGCTACCGATGTTCGGACCCCATATGTGATGTGAGGTTAGCAATGGTCAGACCCTATATACAGAGGTGGGCACTTCCGCAAATCGGTCTGCAAATCCGCAAATTTCGGACTCCCGTTTCTACTATTTGCGGATTTGCGAACCTATTTTCCTACCGCAAATACTGTATTTGCGGATTTGCGGTGAAAAAACTAAAATTTACCGCAAATCCGCAAAGCAATAGGCAGTGTTGCATGCTCCGCTGTAAAATCCGTTTGAGAAGTGGACTACCTTATCACCTAGGTTGGAGGTTAACGTCCGGGCGTTGATGACCTTTTTTTTTTGGAGGTCAACGTTTGGTCAACGGCAAAATTTGACCTCCAAAGAAAAAAGATCATCACGAGAAGACAAAATAACAGTAAATATTGCGGTCTAGGATCACGAAAGTGCAATGTGCATTTGCGGTTGCAGAACACCTCTTGCAGTTTTGCGGAATTTGCGGTTGCGGAATTGAGTTTAAATTTGCGGTGCCCAGCTCTGCCTATATGTAACATAAAGTTATACCAATAATTGGATCCTACATGTAATGTGAGGTTACCAAGAGTTGGGTCTTATATATAATGTGAAATTACCAATGGTCGGATCCTATATGAAAGATCAGGCTACCATTGGTCGGACTCTGTATGTAATGTGAGGTTACCAACAATCGGACTCTATATCTAATGTGACGCTATATCAATGGTCGGGCCCTAAATGTAATGTACCTGTAAGTGTTACGTGAACTGACAAATAACAACATAGAAAGGATAAAATTCTAAATTATGAGCAAGCGAATAGGACCAGTTTGCAATTCATTTATAGATAAATCCAAACGCCTAATTGACATTCGTGTTTTTATGTGGCTGCAATCTTAAGAGTTATTTTAGTGAGTCTGCAGTTCTAATGGAAAACAATTTAACACTACGGAAGGGGTTCGATATCACTTTTAGTTTATTTATTATGACCAAGATCGAATTGTAACTGGAAAACAAGTCATGGATGCTGCTTTCTCCTATGACTGTTATCGGTTCGTACTCGGAAAACAAATTATTTATGCCACTATCTCCAATTAGGAGAAACTATCCCAAAATCATTATAAATAACGGTCCCCGAGTTCTAGTGCGGCAGGTTAAAGAAAGCATTGGTAACAAACAGGAATGTGGAAGCGATGATTTTTCAACCGCTTACGCTTTCGCCTCCACATCTATCGCTTCCTTTTCCACTAACAAAAAACGAGAAAACAACTGTTGACCTTAGCAGTAAACCTTAAATGTTGGAAACCTCAACAAAATTTGTTAATTGAGTTGTATCTTTGTTCTTTTCTTTTGTATTTGAAAAATTTCTGTCAAAACAAATCAAAATTTCCCCCTCGCTCTCTTTCCTGTGGCCCTGAAACCACCCCTTCAAGCATTACAGAATTACAATCACTTTATTGTATCAAAATTTCACAACTTTCACTTCTACAAGCTATACCATGCAGTTCAATGCGCACCTAAATAAGCATTGGCCCCAGAATGATTTCACCCCCTTACCTCCCTACACCGCGACCCTGAAACTGCTCTTTAGCAAACCACTAGGTCACAATCACTTTCTTGTTTCACAATATCGCACCAACTTCCACTTCTGCAAGCGATACTAAGCAACTGCTTTATTGCATGTGCTGTTGCTGACTTGAAAGCTCATAAACTGGCATCTGTACAAAATTGCCTGCATTTTCGAGCCAACATCTCTGTGACATTATTGTTCAACAGTTTGTCACAAAAATGTGACGGCATTTTGCTCTGGTGAACTGCGAGTGCCTTACGACAACTTCATTTGTCGAACAAACTAGTAATAAAAACGCATTTGATATGGTGCCTTATAGGCTCCTTCCGACCACAACGACGAAATTTGTTTGGGCGACCTATAGACGCCTTATGACGGCAATGGGTGAAAAATTTTCAGCTGTAACCTTCAATCCCTCCAAGCGCCTTGACGAACCGAAGTGATCCTATTTGAACAAGTCCGGATATGAATTTTAACTTCACTCTTCTCGTCTCCCGGTAATTGATGGCCAACAATAAGCGAGCAATTTATTTATTTATCACAGGTTTCAAATACAACACATGTTTCATGGGCCATAAGACAAACAGAGGGGAGGGCTAAGTGCGAGATCGTGAATATGATGTTAAATTCGGCTTATCTTACTTCTACAAATGCAAAGAATCATAATGCTATTGCTATATCTATACATTCGTACAGAGCAGCATTCAATAAACGTACCGTGCTTAATGATTCAAAGCTGATGGATACTGCAGCATGGCTTTGTAACCAATGCTTTCTTCAATCTGCCGTAGTAGAATTCGGGGCTGTTATTTATAATGGTTTGTGGGTAGTTTCTCCTAATTGGAGAAAGTGGCTTGAATAATTTGTTTTCCGAGTACGAGCCGACTGTAGTCATAGGAGAAAGCAGTATCCGTGAGTTGTTTTCCAAATAGAATTCCATCTTGTTTGCAATAAATAAACTAAAAGTGATGTCGAACCGCTTCGGTCGAAGTTGTTTTCCATTAGGACTGCGTCTCACTAATATGACTGATAGCATTACAGCCACATAAAAACACGAATCTCAATTAGGTGTTTAGATCTATGTCAGTTATAAATGAATTGTAAACTGCCCCTATCGCTTGCTCATAATTCAGGATTTTATCCTGTCTATGTTGTTATTTGTCACTTCACGTAACACCAGCATCGTCATACTTTTGTAAGCCTTTGCTCTGTTGAGATAAATTGAAGAATGCATTTTATTTTCAGAGCAATTTTCAAAAACTTACAACAACTGTTTGGGGTCTGGAGCCTGCCATCACCAACACTTTATTATTTTGAGGAGACAAAAGCCTATCCATATATTGTTGTTACTTTACCTAGTTCGCTTAAACTTATTGTTCCGAACTACTCTGTGTTTGTTTTTTCTTAGATATTTGAATTCGTGTTGAATGTACAGTCTAATCCTTCTGAATAGCGAAGTGCGAAATTTCGGTCGTATTCATATAAGGTGTGACTGGAAAAACTACATCAGCTCGAAACTTTATTTATACATTAATACGCTAAGACAAATGCATTTCGCTATAAAGCATCATCAGTGCTGTAAAAGAACAATAAAAGCAACTAAATCTAAGGTTCCAAGCAATAGCTCTACTGACAAATCTACACTCATCACATAAGTAATTATATATCCAGCGCATCAAAACAAATAATTTCATATTATAGTATTGAAGTATTACCCACAAGGCAGCAGACCATTATGACGAAAAAAATAAGATTAAAACGCAGGCTGATAGTAGACTAAATTTAAAGTAGTAAAAATATTAAAGCACAATGAGAAATAATACTAGGTTATATGCGAGGTAAAATCATTTTATTAATATTTATTTTTGCATTAAGTATGCGATACCATTTGGCTTCATAAAAGTTTAAATTTTCAAATTCAGGTTTTATAATAAAGATAACAAAAAACATTGCGCTCGCTATATCAGGTTTACCGGTAAATATTTCCTTATGATGTTTATCATAATGTCTAAGTAGGGCCGAATTATCAATATTTTCAGAGTAGTGAAATTTGTTCCATAGTACTCGATGTTTTGTCCAACGTTGTGAAAAAGATGTCATTGTTTGACCAACATAGTAATTGTCACAGTTTTTGCAACATGCCGCGTAAATACCATAATCTTTGCAGTTTAGTTTTTGGGTCAAAAGACGTACTCCATTAGGTGTGCGTATATGTTTCATCAGTGGGACCATAGAATTATGTGAGCCATGATTGCCACATAGTGCACATTTACCACAGGGCCCAGATATGCCCCCATCCTTACCCTCAAGAGGACCTAATGAAAGCTTTTTATAGCAAGCGACAAAATTGCCCAGTGTCTGTGGGCGCTTGTAGGCAAGCATTATGCTTGATTGCAGACGTTTTTCCATCTGGCTAGACCGCAGTAGTTTTGGAAACTGGGTAACCCATACGATTTTTTTCTGCTTATTTTTCTTTAATTTGCTGTTGTTAATAGGATGAAATCTATCCACCCAAGACTTGGCCTGCTCAATTATCTTGGATGTGAGAGTTTTAGGAAATTTGGATTTAAAGCATTTGTTTTTTAGGTATTCCAGACTAGTATCATAGTCAGTTTTGTCTTCACATATACGCCGCATTCGCATTGCTTCAGATACCACAATAGACTGAAATACCCATAAGGGGTGATACGAAGTACCATTTATAAAAGTCCTGTCAAGGGCATTTTTTTTGACATAATTACTCGTGACAAATTTAAATGGTGAGTCCGATGAGTGCTTGTGGAGAACGTCTAAAAATTCGACTTGTTGGTCTGAGCATTTGGTATTGAACAATTTAGTGGTTATTTGAAGTCCAACTTTTCCAAGACTATTTTCTATTGCTTTGATTATATTTTGCGTTGAGTTTTCCCCAATAGCAATAAAAATAATGTCGTCGACAAATCTTTTATAAATAACCGCTTTTTTTAGAATAGGGAATGCCGGAGTTGTAGCAAAATGCATAGCTATGTTAACAAGCGAGACTGAATGGTTGTCACCAGTAATTATGCCATTAGATTGTTTATAAAAGTGCTGTCCATGTTGTATAATAACCGATTCTAGGGTAAGCATGATTAATTCAACAAAATGCCTTTGACCCAGTACGCAAAATTGCGATTGCAAATTGAGGGCTGTTTTGAGGGCATCTCTAAGCGTATTTCTGTTGATGTTGGAACATATAACATCCACATCATAACATCCAACATCAACAGAAATACGCTTAGAGATGCCCTCAAAACAGCCCTCAATTTGCAATCGCAATTTTGCGTACTGGGTAGGGTGATGCAAAAATCGGGGTTTTGAAAATTTTTTGCAATTTTAATGGGGCACCCTCTAATCTGATACTGTTTGCCTCAAAAACACTACATACAAAATTTGAGGTCAATCAATTGATATTTAGAGGTTGCTACCAGCCTTTAAAAATTCTAACATTAAAGTAAATTTTCATTTTTTTGCTACATTTTGGAGACTAATTTCCACACCACCTATTGAGGTATAGTCATGGGTGCGTTGCTTTTTTTTAAGTGGAAACTCCCCAGTAAGCCTATCATAACCACTAGCATGTATCATCATGACGATTTATTTCAGTGACATAATTGTTTTCTTGTTTTTGTCCGGTAGAGAAGATCTGAACTTCTTCACTATTTGCAAAAGGTACTGCTTTTGTTGCTCATCATTTGTGAGGATCTTGTTATATTCTTCCATTAGCTTCACTCCTCTTTCTGCTAAATCATTTGCTACTTTCATATTCATTACAGTTTCACGTGCTTTCAAATATTCATCATTAGAGTCCCAATTTTCTGCGTTTGATTCAAGGAAACTGCACGGGAGGCCAAGGATTTCAAAAAAGACTTTAGTGTGTGAAGTCACAAAATCATTAAGCTGCTTCTGTTCAATTACTGCATGGTCAATAGTGGTTCGTTTGATATTATTCTGCTCAGCAGGGTTCTCCAGAGCTTCCCTCATTTTGTTCTTCATCTCAATGGAGATCTCTTCATCAAAGAAAGCAAGTGCTATAAGCTCTTCAGAAAGATACCAGAGATGGTTTGAGAACTTTTTGAGTGCAATTGTTGCAATTTTTTCTTCGCTTTCTTTGTATTTGACTAAAGTCTTTAATAGTTGCAAGTCAAGCCGAGGAGCATAACGAGGAACAGGTGCTGTATACCAGGATCTAATATAAACTTCAACTGCAAAGCAACAGATGTCTCTCAGACCTTTCTCTTCCGACTTTGTCAAGTGAACTGCTGTTTGAACATCCAGATCTTCATAGAATATATTATCTTTGCCATCCATCGGGCTCTATGACAGGCTCCTGGTTTTTTGAAGCGTATTCCTGAAGATGGGATTCCTCCAACAAATATTATACTCAGTTCAAGCAATTCCTTGTAATCATCGCGGGGTTGGTGCTTTTTCAGCTGGTTATTGGCAAATGTTATTGTATCATCTTTTATTTTGGCAATTTTGGTGGCTATGGTTTGGTCATTCTCAGCTGTCTGGAAGGATTCTTTATTCAGTTTATCCCAATTTACTTTAAAACGTTTAAATATTTGTATATTTGGTCCAGATGAAGCTGGTAATGAGGTGGACACAACTGATTCTAAAACTATCTCCAAAATATGATGACGACAGGCAAGCCAAAGCATATCTTTGTCCATTTTGTGCTCAAGTGAAACACAAGCTCCATTTTTACGGCCAGTGTTCGAAGCTGTTGTGTCAAAACACATGCATTTTACCTGATTTAATAGACCACAGTCAAGAACAAGTTTAAACACAGCAGCTGAAGTGTTTTCTCCAGTGCTACTGCTGAGTTTTGGTACACCAAGGAGCTGATCAACTCCATTTCCTGAAACTAAAACTGGAAGCCTGTCAACAACTTCTTCTCCCGAAATATCTTCCAATAGTTTGCCATCCCAGTGGATAGTTAAGGGAACATCATTTTTTAATTCAGCTTTTAGAGCTTCTGAAATATCTTTGCGAAATTTTTGCCTTGCACGCCTGATGCTTGAATAACTGACATTAAATTCATCCGGATCATGACCTAAATTTTTCACAGTGGGAATCATAATCAATGAAGCACTTCTATCACTGACTTTAGCAACATCAAGAAAAGCTAGTAGCCTGTCATCCATTAATTTGACTTTTTTTCTTGCTGAAGAGATTCTAGATGTTGATGGTTTGCTAGGATCAATTGTGTACTCTTCGTCTTCATCCTGGCTGGAGTTTTCTGCAGAAGTAATTGATGATGAGCCACTATCAGCAAGTTCAACTGTATTTTCAAAATCACTCATTTGTCTTTTTCTTTTAATCTCAAGTTTCTTTTCATTTTCACTTGCTGCTTTTTGAAGTTGTGAATATTTTTTATCCACACCAGCCATTTTTCCTTCACGCTTAGGCTGCCTTTGCAACATCAAAAACTTTTTATCTTCTTCATTGTCCATTAAGTTCAGAGCATCAGCATGGGCAATATCAAATAATTTATCCAAGTCATGATCCCATTTCTTTTGTTTATTTAGCAAATTTTGACTTTGTTTTTTCTTATTTTCTTTATTTTTCTTTAATTTCAACCATTCATTGTAAATAGAATTCAATTTCTCAATTACATGTTTTTTCAGTTTTGTTGGAATTCGCGCTTGTTCCCAGACTTGCATCACATCTTTAGCAGTTGATGTTAGAGCTTCTTTAACAGTTTGCTTACAATTTGTTTTATAATTCATGAATAATGACATTGCTTCTCTTTTAGATGGAAGAACAGAAGTTTTTAATGCTTCTATGGGCTGACCAACTAGCCATATATCTGTAATGCTTCTGGTTGGATGGCGAGACGCCAATGCTTACTGTGTATTAAAATGAAGATTGCTTACTGTTTATTAGAACAAAGAGAAGCGCAACCTCCTTCTGTGACAGCTGTGAGGGTACTGAAGCTATGACGCTCTGTCTTACAATTGGCTCAAGTTATTGTGGGGCTTATAGCAGGGGGTTGAGGTGGGGACAAGTTTGGGAGAGCAGTTCTTCTACTGTATAAACAGAGTGAGACTAGCTTTTAACTCAATGATAGTGTGAAAATTATGCAGCAGTGATGAAATTGCTATTTTACAGTATCTGATTAGTAAATATAACTAGGTTATGTAACTTATATTTAATAATCTGAAAATTTAAAAAAAAGAACAAAATTACAAACTTTGACCTGTGGCAGCATACTCTAAATATTATTAGAATTGAAAAAACATTACACAGGGTGTTTTTATACCAAAATGAACAAAATTAAGGGGTGCCCCACAAATTTTGAAATGGTCACCATTTTTGCATCACCCTAGCACTCGGTCAAAGGCATTTTGTTGAATTAATCATGCTTACCCTAGAATCGGTTATTATACAACATGGACAGCACTTTTATAAACAATCTAATGGCATAATTACTGGTGACAACCATTCAGTCTCGCTTGTTAACATAGCTATGCATTTTGCTACAACTCCGGCATTCCCTATTCTAAAAAAAGCGGTTATTTATAAAAGATTTGTCGACGACATTATTTTTATTGCTATTGGGGAAAACTCAACGCAAAATATAATCAAAGCAATAGAAAATAGTCTTGGAAAAGTTGGACTTCAAATAACCACTAAATTGTTCAATACCAAATGCTCAGACCAACAAGTCGAATTTTTAGACGTTCTCCACAAGCACTCATCGGACTCACCATTTAAATTTGTCACGAGTAATTATGTCAAAAAAAATGCCCTTGACAGGACTTTTATAAATGGTACTTCGTATCACCCCTTATGGGTATTTCAGTCTATTGTGGTATCTGAAGCAATGCGAATGCGGCGTATATGTGAAGACAAAACTGACTATGATACTAGTCTGGAATACCTAAAAAACAAATGCTTTAAATCCAAATTTCCTAAAACTCTCACATCCAAGATAATTGAGCAGGCCAAGTCTTGGGTGGATAGATTTCATCCTATTAACAACAGCAAATTAAAGAAAAATAAGCAGAAAAAAATCGTATGGGTTACCCAGTTTCCAAAACTACTGCGGTCTAGCCAGATGGAAAAACGTCTGCAATCAAGCATAATGCTTGCCTACAAGCGCCCACAGACACTGGGCAATTTTGTCGCTTGCTATAAAAAGCTTTCATTAGGTCCTCTTGAGGGTAAGGATGGGGGCATATCTGGGCCCTGTGGTAAATGTGCACTATGTGGCAATCATGGCTCACATAATTCTATGGTCCCACTGATGAAACATATACGCACACCTAATGGAGTACGTCTTTTGACCCAAAAACTAAACTGCAAAGATTATGGTATTTACGCGGCATGTTGCAAAAACTGTGACAATTACTATGTTGGTCAAACAATGACATCTTTTTCACAACGTTGGACAAAACATCGAGTACTATGGAACAAATTTCACTACTCTGAAAATATTGATAATTCGGCCCTACTTAGACATTATGATAAACATCATAAGGAAATATTTACCGGTAAACCTGATATAGCGAGCGCAATGTTTTTTGTTATCTTTATTATAAAACCTGAATTTGAAAATTTAAACTTTTATGAAGCCAAATGGTATCGCATACTTAATGCAAAAATAAATATTAATAAAATGATTTTACCTCGCATATAACCTAGTATTATTTCTCATTGTGCTTTAATATTTTTACTACTTTAAATTTAGTCTACTATCAGCCTGCGTTTTAATCTTATTTTTTTCGTCATAATGGTCTGCTGCCTTGTGGGTAATACTTCAATACTATAATATGAAATTATTTGTTTTGATGCGCTGGATATATAATTACTTATGTGATGAGTGTAGATTTGTCAGTAGAGCTATTGCTTGGAACCTTAGATTTAGTTGCTTTTATTGTTCTTTTACAGCACTGATGATGCTTTATAGCGAAATGCATTTGTCTTAGCGTATTAATGTATAAATAAAGTTTCGAGCTGATGTAGTTTTTCCAGTCACATCTTTTGAGTTTTTAGCAACAGAAACGGAATCGCTCGGATATGTCGGAGTTGGATAGGCGGAATATCTCTGGTCAAAATCAACTAAACTTATTCATGTAAGGCGAGCAAAATTAAAATTACAGACGCATTGCTACGTAACAAAGGGAGTTAGCAAATTCAGTCGTTCTTAAAGTTGAAAATAGAATTACATTACAATCTGCAACTTGCTGTCACAAGATTCCATTACTAACTATTTATTTGCACGGAACACCATTACATATAAGAAATCAATATACTGAAATAAGAAATAAATACTATTAATAAACAAAGAACCTTCGCGGTCCCCTCACGGAACTCTTTAAACTCATGGAGCACAACTACACGTTTTGTGAAACCCCTATTGAAGAGCACTGATGTAGAATGATGAAAATGTTTTCGTCGGGAGTAATTTGCTTTTTCAACGTTTTCAATCCCCTGACCAAGGTCAATTAACTTTAATTAAATCATCATTTTGTTGGCTAGGTTTCATTGTCCAAACTACATTTTTCTTACTCGTAATTGATATGAAATGTGATGCTAGTTATACTTTTTCTCGTTTTCTCGCGGTACTGATATCGCACGTTCAGTCAGACTTATAGTGCAATTTCACCGTTTAATCCACATCGGGAAACGGAAAAAACTTTTTCGCCTAGTTACTCTTCAAGTCAAATAGCCTGTGTGGAAGAGGCAGATTTTTCGCCCTTCCGCTTCCACAGAAAAAGGACAGCTTCCAGCTTCCGCTTCCACATCCCTGGTTACAAAGACATGCTGCAGTATGCATTTGCTTTGAAAAGCTTTAAGTACTGTAGGTTTATTGAATGCTGCTCTGTACGAATGTATAGATATAGAAATAGTAATATGATTCTTTGAATTAGTAGAAGTAAGATAACCCAAATTTAACACAGTAATCACTATCTCGCGCTTAACGCTCCCCTCTAATTGTTCTTATGGCCCATGAAACTTGTGTTATATTTCAAATATGCGATAAATAAATGAATCGCTTGATTATTGTTGCGCCATCGATTACCGGGAGACGAGAAAAGTGAAGTTAAAATTCGTATCCGGACTAATTCAGATAGCATCACTTCGGTTTGTCAAGGCGAAAGTGAAGTTAAAATTCGTATTTCGGACTTATTCAGATAGCATCACTTCGGTTTGTCAAGGCGGTTAATTACGGCATTAAATTCGGTTAATTACAGTAAGGTTACCAACAATCGGACCCTGTATGTAATGTGAGGTTTCCAATCGTCGGACTCTCTATGTAATGTGAGATTTCCAATGTTCGGACCCTATCAGAAATGTGAGGTTACCAATAGTCGGACCCAATATCTAATGGAAGGTAATACCAATGGTCAGACCCAGTATGTAATGTGAGGTTACCAACAGTCGGACCACAAATGTATCGTGAGGTTATACCATTGGTCGGACCCTACATACTGTATAACGTGAGGTTACCAATGGCTGGATCCTATATGTAATGTGAGGTTGCCAATGGTCGGATCCTATATGTAATGTGAAATTACTAATGGTGTTCCTCTATATGTAATGTTAGGTTTTAGGTTTTTACCAAATGTAATGTTAGGCTACCAATGGTCGGATCTTATATCTAATGTGAGGTTGCCAATGGTCGGACCCTATATGTAATGTGAGGTTACCAATGGTCTGATCGTGTATGTAATGGGAGGTTACTAACAGTTGGACCCAATATGTAATGTAAGGTTAGCAATGGTCCGATCCTATAAGTAATATAAGGTTACCAATGGTCGGACCCTATTTGGAATGTGAGGTAGCAATGATCGGACCCTATATGTAATGTGAGGTGATTCCAATTGTTGGATCCCATATACAGGGTGTCCACAAAGTCTTTAGACAATTTTACAAATTCATTAAAAAATTTTTAGAAATGCTATCAAAATAATTTGTTTGCATAATAATGAGTTGTTATTAAAGTTGTTTGTAATATTACTTTTTTTATTTCAGAGATGAATTACCTAAATGAAATAATTGATTTCCAAACATGTTAAAAATGACTACTCCACAAGAAAAAGCCCAAATGTGTTTCTTGGTTTATCAAAACGAAATCTGATATTCAAGCACAGAGAAATTTCATAGCCAAATATGTAAAACGGACCCCAACAAATCAGTCAATTCGCAATTGGCATAAGTAGTTTGTGGGAACGGGAACGCTGCTACTAAAACCGAAGAGTGGATGGTCAAAAACTTCTGAAAAAGGCATCGAGCGTATTCGTCAGTCATTTAGTCGTAGCCCAACAAAGTCCATCCGCACTGCTTTCGTTCGGGCTACGTGAAAGATGCTGTGTACCGCAACAAAGTAAAAGACATAAGTGACTCTAAGGAAAGAATAACTGCCGCTGTGGAGACAACTGATGAAGAAATGTTAAGAAGGACGTGGCCTGAAATTTAATATCGTTTAGGTGTCCTCTGTGCTACAAATGGGGCTCATATAGAAATTTATTAATTCTTTGAATAAAATCCTGACTGTTTACTTGATATTGATTAATCATTTCAGAGATAGAGTTTATTAATGTTTGAAATAAAAACTTGACCATTTGATTGATATTATTTAAACATTTCAGACATTTCCAACGTCAGTTGTAATATCAATAAATTTTTTTAATTGTCTAAAGACTTTGTGGACACCCTGTATATTGTGATGTTACCAATGGTCGGACCCTATATGGAACGTGAGTTTATATCGATGTTTAGACCCTATACGTAATGTGAAGTTACCAATGGTCCGACACTATATGTAATGCCAGGTTACCAAAGGTCGGATTCTGTTTGTAACATGAGCTTACCAATGGTCGGATCCAATATGTTATGTGGAGTTACCAACCGTCGGACTCTATATATAATGTGAAGTTGCCAATGGTTGCACCTTATTTGTAATGTGAGGTTACCAATGGTCGGACCCTATAAGTAATATAAGATTACCAATGGTTGGACGCTATATGTAATGCGAGGTAGCCAATGGTCGGACCCTGTGTATAATGTGAAATCATACCAATGGTTGGACGTCTTGTTTAATGTAAGGTTACCAATGGTCCGACCCTATATGTTATGTGAAGTTGCCAATGGTCGGGCCCTATATGTAATGTGAGGTTGCCGATGGCCGGACCCTATATGTAATGTGAGATTACCAATGGTCAGACCCTATGTGCAATGCAAAGTTGCTAATTGTCCGATCCTATTTGTAATGTGAGCTTACCAATGGTCGGATCCTATATGTAATGTGAGGTTAACATTTGTCGGATCCTACATGTGACGTGAGGTAACCAATGGTCAGATCCTATATATAGAGTGAGGTTACCTATGGTCGGACCTTATATGTGATGTCAGGTTATTAATGGTCGTACGGTACATTGCAAGTATTATGAGGTTAGCAATGGTCAGAATCTATTTGTAATGTGAGGTTACCAACGGTTGGAACCTATATAAATGTTAGATTATACCAATGTTCGTACTCCATTTGTTATGTGAGGTTATCGATGGTCGGATCCTACATGTAATGTGAGGTTACCAACAAGCGAACCCAATATGTAATGTGAAGTTACTAATGGTCGTGAAGTTACCAATGGTCGGACCCTTTATGTAATGTGAGGTTATCAACAGTCAAACTTTGTATGTAATGTGAGATTATTTGAATGATTGGACCCCATATATAATGTGAGATTATCAACAGACAGATTGTGTATGTAATACGAGCTTACTAATTATCGGACTCTGTATGCAATCTGAAGTTACTAATGGTCGGACCCCATATGTAACGTGAGGTTGGCAATAGTTGGACCCTATATGTAATGTGCAATTGTGCCAGTAGTTGGACCTCATATGTAATTTGAGGATACCAATGGTCAGATTTTATATGTAGAGTGAAGTTATACCAATGATTTGATCCTATATGTAATGTGAGGTTACCAACACTTGGAACATATAGAATAGATGTTGTGAGGTTACCATTGGTCGGACGCTATCTATGATAGGAGATTACTTTATACATAATACTCTATATGTAATGTGAGATTATCATTAGTAGGACCTTCAATGTAATATGAGGTAACCAATGGTTGGATCCTGTATGTGATGTGAGCTTATCAACAGTTGGACTGTACATGTAACGTGACGTTCTACCAATGGTCGGACCCAATAGGTAATGTAGGGTTATCCACAGTCGGACCCTGTATGTAATGTGAAGTTACCAATGGTCAGAGTTTTTATGTAATGTGAGGTTTCGAATGTTCGGACCCTAAATGTAATGTGGTGTTTCCAATAGTTGGAACCTATATGTAATGTGAGGTTATACCAATGGTCGGACCGAGCATGTAATGTTAGGTTACTAATGGTCAGATCCTACATGTAACGTTAGGTCACCAATGGTCGGACCGTATTTGTAATGTGAAGTTACCAACCGTCGGACCTTATATGTAATGTGAGTTTGTACCAATGGTCAGAGTATATATATAAAGTGCGGTTACCAATTGCCTGACCTTATATATAATGTGGGGTTACCAATGGTCGAAATCTATTTGTAACGTGAAGTTACCAATGGTTTGACCCTATCTGTAATGTGAGGAACTGAGGGTACCAATCGTCGGACCCTATTATGTAATGTGAAGTTACCAATTGTCAGACTTGTGTGTAATGTAAGATCGAGACCAATGTTCGGACCCTATTATGAAATGTGAAGTTACCAATTGTCTGACCTTATATGTAATCTAAGTTGCGAATGGTCGGAATCTATATGTAATGTGAGGTTACCAATGGTCGGATGGTATATGTAATGTGAGATTATACCAATGGGCGTGCTCTTGATATAATGTGAAATTAGCAATGGTTGGACCCACCAGCGTACCGAGGGGGGAGGCCACTGTGCCACGGCCCTCCTCAGACCCTAAAAGTGAAAAAAATTAAAGAAAAACCAAGCAGTTTTAGCAAAAGCAAAGCTGTTTTTTGCGAGTATTCGGGGTTTGCCCTGGATTTCGATTTTTCTGTGGAAAACCCTAGAATGGTCGTGCCTACGGTACTCCCCGTGAAGTTGATTTGTGACGTCAGAAATCAAATTCTGGCCCCCCCTTAGAAACTTTCTGCGTACGCCACTGGTTGGACTCTACATGCAATATAAGTTTTCCAATGGTTGGACCCTATATACAATGTGAGGTTACTAATGGTCGGACTGTGTATGTACCGGTAATGTGAGTTCTTACCAATGGTAGGGGTCCATATCGAATGTGAAGTTACGAATGGTTGGACCCTATATGTAATGTGAGGTTACGAATGGTCGGATCCTATATATGATGTAAGGTTACCAATAGGAAGGCTGCACGCACGTGATCAAACGTTATCAAAATGCGCTTTCAAAAAAAGTGGCTGCCCACTTTCAGTAATTTTGCATTGAATTGAATAGGAGTGATATAGTTTTTTGCAAATTAAATAAAGAAACGTGACAGTTGTTAAATGAGCGTTAAATATGTTTTTTTTGTATTTGTATTTGTATTTGTTCATATTTATCCTCCATTCACGAGAAAGCGAATTGTATCGCTATATTTTGGACGGGACGTCCGCACTCGCTTGGAAGTTGCCATTTTTTGAGGTGTCTGGACCACCTGTCTTCCACATCTTTCCACAGAGGCGTCCCGTTAAGTGCCTTGCCCAAGGACACAACAAGCGAACTTGCCGGCTTGTTCTCTACAACCTCCCATAAATGCCGAACGCCAAGCAGGGAAGCTGTGGATACCATTTTTTAAAGTCTTTTGGTATGACTCAACAAGGGGAATGAACCCCTAGTCTACCGACTGCGAAGCGGACGCTCTAACCACTACACCACCGCGCCGTGGATTTCGATTTTCCTGTGGAAAACCCTAGAATGGTCGTGCCTACGGTACTCCCCGTGAAGTTGATTTGTGACGTCACAAATCAAATTCTGTTGTTTTACTGATGTAAAGGAATGAATCTAAGGTCAAAGTAAGGTAAGAGGTGCTAAGGTTTGCTTGTTATCGCTAATAGTTGGGCTAATTTTATGGGCTAAACATGCTGGCGTATTTGTAGCCAGCTTCTATGAGAGTTTCATATTCGGTTAATTAGCGTATTTGTGAGTGTTAAGCTTAAGCTAATTGTAATGTGTAACTTATACAGTATATTTAGTTGCATAAGCAAACTGAAAAGTTGAAAACCAAAGTTATACTGTAGCCTAAATGACAGGGCAGACTTCTGTACTTTTTGTCATATGCTGGATTAGTTATTGTTGGATAAAATCAGTAAGTTTTTGAAATTTTTGTTAATAGTGATTGCAGACCAGTCATACAGTAGGAACCACTGTTTTGATTGGGAAATTATTGCCCGATCGGGAAACCGTTTCCTGATCGGGAAACAGGTTGTTGCCCGATCGGGCAATCATTGCCTATTTAGAACCATCAAAAACAATAAAATTGATTTTCGCCTTAAATGCAGCAAAACCGCCTCTTCTAATTGTTACTATCGTAATCCTCGTCAAAAAACAATAAAACTGACCAAGGCAAAAAAAAATTCACCTTTGTCCACTAGGTGAAATTTGATTACAAAGAAGAAAAAAGGAGCACAAATAAGCTCTAAATAGTCTTCTGCTGGGTTAATGTCTTCGTAACACCAAAGTAAATCGGATCTCATCCATCAATACAATGACGAATACTCCAGGCAACAATTAGAATTGTGAAGTTTGTAAGATGAATAAGTTAGGTTGATGTATTAATGCAATTAATAGGCGTAGGATCTATAAGATTCAAGCTTTGTTTTAATGGATCTAATACCCAGTTGGCTGCCTGTAGTGTGATAGACATATATCAATAGAAAAATTAATAAGAGACAGTTAAATATGTGCTCACTCTTACGTAACAATATTTGATTAGCGGTGTTACCTAGAGCCTGGGTTCAAACCCCAGGATATTGCTGGTTCAGGATATTAGTTCTTAATCGATCCCAAAATTATTTTTATGGGGTTTGTTTTATAGTTTTGATATATCTGGCTATGAGGATCATTTATGCTTATAAAAGGCTGATCTTGGCTCTACATAGTTTTTTTTCACGTTTTCATTGTCTGATCTTGGTATAGTCTTTGTCGATTATGCAAAAACAACTTTTGTTTAAACCAGTCATGCAAAGACACGGTCGGGCCGTTTGCGGTTTACACACCCGACCACAAGGTTTACATGCGCGACCAGAAAAGTTTACGTGCACCTGATGAGGAAATTTTGCAACGATATGAAGACCAAAGTCAGCAAGTGCTTCAGCTTGATCGCCAAAAAAAAGCTGTGGCAGGTTAATCGTCGTTGCAACGCTCGTCCTGCATCTTGGTTTAGGTAAATTAGGGCATGTCCTTGATTCTGATTGAAAAAAGAGGTCATCTCTTGTTAATCGCTTCGTCAATGAAATTTTTAGGCTTTGTTGGGGAAAGCATCAGCAATCATCTAACAATACTGGTTTATGCATGTGTGAGCAACCATCAATTTCCCCGCGCGACTAAATTCCAAAAAAAACTTTTGCATCCCTGGTTTAAACCTTTACCGGTTTTTTCCGAAGTAGTGCAACCAAACAGGACAATATCCAAATAGTGCCTTTTTCAAGTGCTTTACAACAGAGCTTTTTTTGGGTTCAATCTTGTAATCTCGTGACCATAAACATTGAACATCGCTTTAACCCACTAGATGACGTTACCGAACTTTTTCATGTTGTCAACATACTTAACAACTTAAACATTTCAGTGATTTCAGAGAACTCCCCTTTCACTTTAATTGTTGAAGGTGAGAAGGTAAAATCTTCGATGAATCTAAACTTTAGCAGTTCAAAATTGTATCAATCATTAATTTGGTGTTGAGAGGAGCTAACAGTTCTAAGAAATGACTGGCAACACCCTTGTTCCATATCACTTGACACTTGCCAAAGGATATTCTTCACATATTGACTTCTTTGCTTGATAAAAAAGTCATAGAGAGATCGCTCTCGGTGTCAGAATCATCCAAAGTGGCATCAACTTTATTGCTTTTGCTCATTTCGGTTCGAACAACTCTAACACACTCCAATCAAAGATTTTCACGACGGTTAGCTACAAGTTTATTTTTACACATAGATCGCACCAAGTTCCTTTTTACATCTTTTCTAGACTTCAAATTGAATAAACGGCTGTCGTTAGATGTGGGCAGAATAGACTGACACTTTTTTGTGTTGTCCTTTTTTTGTTCCGGATTAGCTTCCTTTAGTCTTGCTTTTATTGTGCAATTTTAAATATAAAACTAGGCCAAATTGTGCCCTTGTAATCAATACTTTTAACGAAATACAGTTGCAACTATAATTCAGTAACTATTACAGCACTTATAGATCAAACCTAAAATATAAAAATTGTCTCAAAATATTCGCTTGTATTATTTACGAAATTCCAATAGAGTCAAGAAGTCTTGAACACCAAATATTTGTGATGAGCAGATATAAATGCAAATCGTTCCATGCAACAACAATAAGTTTATATTTTTTTATTTCTCGAAAAGTTTCTGAGATGCAGACACTTAACTCATACGCTTTTTTTACTACTTGTTTTAGTTGGAAAATAAAGAGCTTATTGATGTAAAATCTTGAGTCCAGGGCTCCATACTCCAAAACAGAAAAGTACTGGTATTTTGTTCGTAATTATTCGCCAAGTACTTATTTGTGGAACGGTTTCATACAAATGCAATTTTTTATTAAATTTCATCCATGTCAACGATTTTTAAAGTGACAACTCGGGAGATATTTCCTTGCATAAAGTTATTTGAGATGGCAATCCAAAGTGCATTTCTTCATAAATCAAAGAAAGGAATTTCTGCTGAAAATTTGTTGTATAGCGGCGTATAGATTAAAAATGTTGGTACTCAACTACTTACAAATGAACTTATTCCGCAAAAAATGCTACTGCTGCATCAATAGAAAAAAATTGAAAAATGCAAGTCAGCTTATTTTTGTTGGTCCTTCAACGAGTTCCGAACTAGATCAAGCTGTAGTGGGGTGGCTATTTTTGAAAACCATGAAAAGTTTGGGAAGGCTCCGCCAAGTAATAGATGACTATCTATTTTGGAAGAATGGGAAATTTTGGAAAGATTAAAGAAGGTTTGTTTGGGAAGAAAATATGAATTTTTGAAATACCGTGTGAATGCAAAATCTTGCTCCCCCCTAAGCAAAAATCCTAGATGCAGCTTTGCAGTACGTGAACTAGCCTAAAAAGTTTGATCAACTCCAGACTAGACTTCTATACTTCACATTCCAAGGATATAGTTGGTGAGGCGTACGCGTTCATGGTCTTCCATCCTTTCTCTACAAAAAAACTTAATATTTCTGTAGTCCTTTTTTGCATGCAATCAATCAAACAAATTCATTTTAATTCTAAACTTAAACAATTAAAAAGTGAACCACTGTCACTCTGCCAAAAAAAGATCTGCTTTTATTCTCAGGCAAATTCCTGATAAAATTTGAGTGACAACAAACAAAGGAAAAGGGTTCCATCGTTTGCATGCATCCAACTTATTACTGAGGCTTTGCAAAAGTACGGTAGTTTTTGAAACACCGCAAATAAAAAATTGCCCACGTATTGCAAATTTTCATGGTGGGACTGACATGAAACGCTCGTCAGAATAACTACAAACTCGTGAGTTAATAAATAACCTAGCAAGTTTATGTATCGTAGTTATTCTGATAAGCGCTTTATGGCAGTCCCACAATGAAACTTAGCAATAGGTTAGCAAACTCATATTGTAAAATGTCAAAATTATATTGAAATCGGGTTATAGAAAAGATGTTTAAATTGGCTTAGACTGACCACAAGCTCTTCATGGTTGACCGCCATTCTGTTTAGGAAGCAATACCCACCCCCCTCCCCCAGACAATATCACGCGAGTTTGTAGTTATTCTGATGAGCGGTTCATGTCAGTCCCACCATGAAACTTTGCAATACGTTGGCAATTTTTCATTTGCGGTGTTCCAAAAACTACTTTTGCAAAGCCTCAGTAATGAGTTAGATGCGTGCAAACGATGGAGGCCTTTCCTTCTGTTTGTTGTCCCTCAATTTTTATCGCAAATTTTCCTGAGAGTAAAAGCGGATTTTTTTTTCTGCCAGAATGACAATGGTAAAAATAAAGTCTGAAATTTAGCAAGCTCAATTGAAACAACAAGCTTATCAGCAACTTAGTGGCTAGATTAGATGTAAACTATGTTTATTGCCCGATCGGGCAATCAAATCTGACGTCAACTTACATCACGTGATAAAAATTTCCCGATCGGGCAACGGTTTCCTGATCAGGAAACGATTTCCCAATTAAAACAGTAGTCCCTACTGTCATAGTGATACATCAGATGTAATTTTGTGACCTTAACCACTCCTAAAACAATTTTTGGGCTATTACCTAGGCTGCTGAAACAAGGGTAATTTAAAAACTTACGGCAGCGATTTATTTATTTATGTGTATGAGCTCATGCTCTGTTTGCATGTCTTTTGTCACACTGGGCCACTACAACGAGTAGACTGCTTGGCCCCACCACCTGTTTGTCATATAAAGATGGAGGCATGCCATTTAGTGCCTTGCCCAAAGACACAACAAGCAAGCAAATGGTATTTAGATGGCACTTTTCTCAGGGCAATTATTTTAAATTGGCACACAGTACTAAGTTTAGACTAGCCCAAGACAGACCAATCTCAACCAAATTGCTTTTGGTCAAATTTATTGATTTCCAAGGATCCAACTAGCAATAATTCATTCCAATTTTTAAATAATTTCACGTTAGTTTTCAAAATAACCCCAAAACTTGGTGCTCGCCCTATACTTTTCCAGCATAAATTTCAGCGTTTGGTCAGCCACTTTTTTGGAGCAAAATGTGTGACGTCATATGCAATCTTCCTATTGTCGGATTCTATTTGTAATATGAGGTTACCAATGGTCGGACTCAATATGTAATGTGAGGTTACCAATGGTCGGATTCAATATGTAATGTGAGGTTACCAACAGTCGGACGCTATATGTAATGTGAGGTTGCCAATGGTCGGACTCTATATGTAATATGAGGTTATGAATTGTCGGACTCTGTATGTAAAGTCAGGTTACCCACAGTCAAATCTTATTTGTAATATGAGTTTATCAACAATCAAACCCTATGTAATGTGAGTTTACCAATGGTCGGACCATATTTGTAATGTGAGGTTATCAATAGTCGAGCCCTATATGTAACGTGATGTTGTACCAATGGTTGGGTCCTGTACATAATGTGAGGTTTCCAATAGTTGGACCCTATATGCAATGTGAGGTTACCAGTAGTCGTACCCTATATATTAAGTGAGATTACCAATGGTCGCACCTTATATGTAATGTGAGGTTACCAACAGTTAAAATGTATGTGTAATATGACGTTATAGCTTACCAATGGTCAGACCTTATATGTAACGTGAGATTACCAATGGTCGGACCCTATAGGTAATGAAAGGCTACCAATAGTCGAACTTTGTATGTAATGTGAAGTTGCCAGTGGTGGGAGCCTATATATAGTGTGAAGTTACCAATGGTCGGACCCTATTTTTAATATGAAATCATACCAATGGTCGGACTCTTTAATGTGAGGTTATACCAATGGTCGGACCCTATATGTAATGTAAGGTGACGTATGTTTGTTATTCAGGGCAGTGTTATGTGGAGAGACAACACTCTTTGGATGGCAGGAGCTATTTGTCTACCACCCTGGGTTGTGCTATGCAAAAGAAATTTATCTTTTTTTTGTTTTCTTTACAGTACCGTAGTTTGGAAAAAAATGTCGTTGTATGTT
Source organism: Trididemnum clinides (assembly GCA_963675345.1). NCBI lineage: Eukaryota > Metazoa > Chordata > Ascidiacea > Aplousobranchia > Didemnidae > Trididemnum > Trididemnum clinides. The sequence continues at coordinate 6,262,786 of OY776300.1, forward strand.
AGGCCGAGGCATACCATCTAGCAACTGTGATTTTATTGTTTCAAAATAACAATTTTAAATTACAGTTTCACCTCGTTAACTCGGACAGCTGGGGGGAGGGGAGGGTGTCCGTGTTAGCCAATTGTTTGACTTAACCGATGGCCTATAGGCCATAGTTTATTTTTATGAACATGTCTAGGGTAACGAAGTTTAGTTAAAAACGCAGTTATTATATAGGCTATTTTGTTTCACTACATTTACCTTCATAACATGTAAAAGAGCAGATTTATTTATTTATTTTTTATTTATTTTTGCTTATTCAGGTAAATCACCTGACGAAGGCTACGTTGGGCTAGCCTAGCCTAGCAAACAAACCTGTACCGATATCGACGGTGATTATCGGCTATTACCAAGGTTATTTTCTTTTACCTTACCTTCATAACATGTAAATCATTAATGTACAGCACACCTGTACACTGTAAATGAGATTTACTTGTTTTGTTTTTATTTTTATGAAAATAAAATCACGGTCCGAGTTAACCGATATCTGGATTAACAGGGTCCGCGTTAACGAGGTGAAACTGTATTCAGTTTTGTGTGTTATTACGCATACTTTTTGTTGTTTCTTTTTTTATTTATTGCTCTTTATTTCCCCTTGTTTTATTTGTTTTTCTTAAGAAGAGGTGGTAATAAATTTCAGTGTTGCCAAAATTTTCGTAATTGTTTTCCTGCTTTGGAATAGTGTAGTAAGTTCACCCATATTTATCCAGTGCTGTAATGACATTGGAATGCACTGTGGAGAGAGGTGGTTCAGGTGACTGTTGAGGGTTGAGATGATTGGTTAGTTTAGAAAAGACTAAAACTGAACAGACTGAGGGACAACTTTTACCAAAAGTCTGCAATTGGATGTTTAGAGTGTAATATTGCAGGTAATGTGGCTTAGTGGAACAGTTGTTGGCATTAAATCCCAACGTTTTGTGTTCAAACTACAGCAGTACAGCTTTCCCTGACTGTGTTATGAATAAATAACTACTGGCTGGTTCAAAATAAGATAAGGACATTTTGCAGTTTGCTAAGCTCTTAGCGTAGGGTTACCATTTGTCCTGAATTTTGGTGCTCAAATATGCATCCACAAAAAATCATAAAAAAACTGCCAAAGTCTGTAGTGAATAAACTTTTTCTTCAAGCAAAGATGATGCAAATTTGGAGTTATAGAAATATTGATCAACCAAAAAAAAGTTATCAACCCTATTGTGTAATGAAAATACCTCACAGCAGACTTTCAAAGTATTGTTCTCCAGAAAAGATAGGTCTTTATCATGGATCTGCCATCGAAATAAAGATATTAATCACCAATAGAGAAGGCCAACTAAGGCGCCAGAAATTTTGCCTCATTTGGTATGGCCACTCTATCTTATCATGGTTAATTCATGTTATGTTTGGCAGTCTTAAGTAAGTTCCCATTATCTATCTATTTGTTTAGATTTTTTTCTGATTTTACATTGTAATTTATTGCAAAAGGTGACTGGTATGAAGCCAATTTATTTTTTTTTGGCATGCCTCGTATCTGTGTTTTTTCTTTTACCTGAAGTGTTGGCATTTAACATTGAAGATAGAATTCCTCTTGTAAAAAAAGGACCAAAAAATAGCTTGTTTGGTTTATCTGTTGCTGAACATTATATGGCAAAGAAAGCAAGCACTCTTAATGATATTACATTGCTTGTTGGTGCCCCAACTGCTGCAGCTGCTTCTCATCATGATTCAAGTATAGTAAATCCAGGGGGTTTGTTTCGTTGTGCCATTAACTCTAATCAAAACTGTCAACGTGTTAAAATTGATGATAGCAAACCTTCTCTTGAAGTTAATATTTCAAATAGCTGGTTGGGTGTGACTGTGCAATCTCAGAAACCTGGTGGCAAAGTTGCAGTTTGTGCTCATCGCTACACGATTCATGGTGGATCATCTGGTGCTATTTTATGGGAAGCTGAGATTGGTCGGTGTTTTGTGTTGGATAGACGATTAAGACTCTCTGACTCATTCACAAATATATTTGAACCTTGCTCTGGCAAAGTTACTGGTCGATCTTATTCTCATGCTGGTTTTGGTTATTGTCAAGCTGGAACCTCATTTGCTTTTGCTCCAAATGTAAAGCAAGACATTGTGTTAGGCCTCCCAGGAACTATGCATTGGACTGGTGGAATTTATTCTAACCAAATAAACTCAGAACTATTTTTTCCAGAGTTTTTGTACAGCAATGAAAATGAGCAGCCACAAATCATAAAACAAAATAGCTACATGGGATTTTCTGTTGATTCTGGTTTTAACCTTACCAACCCATTATTTGTTGCAGGGGCACCACGGGGAGCGGACAATGGGCAAGTAGTGATTTTTGAAAAAGTTAGAAACAAAAACAATGACATTATTCTCAACATAAGTGAAATTCTGACTGGAGAAGTTTTAGCTTCTTCATTTGGATATGCTGTTAAAGTTGCAGATGTAAACGGAGATGACAGAGATGATTTGATTGTAGGTGCTCCTCAATATTATGATAGACTGGACAAAGTTGGTGGTGCTGTGTATGTGTATATCAATAATGGACTTAACAAGCTAGGGCCTAATGCTACAACTGTTTTGTATGGTGAGTTGGATTCTGCTTTTGGTAATTCAATCACCAGTCTTGGGGACATAAACATGGATGGCATTAATGATATTGCTATTGGAGCACCTGGTGATGATGGTGGTGCTGGCAGAGTGTATATTTATCATGGAAGTCCTAATGGAATCCATAAACAGCCATCACAGGTTATAAAAGGCACAGGTTTGGCAGGTACTGACAATCTAGCCATGAAAGGATTTGGGTATTCTATGAGTGGAGGACTAGACATGGATTTGAATGGATATCCTGATCTTGCTGTTGGGTCGTTGTCAGATGTGGCTGTGCTACTTAGAAGTCGTCCTATTGTAAATGTAAAAGGTTATTTAACTGCATCTGTTTCAAAAATTAACATTAATGCTAAAGATGATGCCAATCCTAATGTTTATAATTTTACTGATCCTGCCACCCTGCAAATTATTAAATTTGTGGCTTTTAATATTACAGTATGCATGAACTACACATCAGTGCCAAAAAGTTTTGATGAGTTCGTAGATGTAAAGTACATTATCAAATTAGATGCTTTGCGATTAGAAGAAGATCTTCGACCTAGAGTTACCTTTTTTCCATCCAAGTTTGACAGAAGTGTCAAAAGCGAAGAATTACGTCTTCCTCCTCAGTCAGCTCAAAAAAATACTTGTGTATCCACTCGTGTGTATTTGGATAACAATATGCAGGATAAACTTTCACCATTTGTGATGTCCTTATCATATGATGTTATTGACAAAAATATCAGCGATGCATTGAATCAGGACCAGCTTGTTTCTCTAGGAAATTATCCAATTTTAAACAAAAATTTGAAACCGGTAGTCAACACTCAGGTTAATATTTCTAAAAACTGTGGCTCTGATGAAGTGTGTAAAAGTAACTTAACAATGAAGGCACAATATGTTGTGCTTTATAATGGAAAATCACAATGGGAGACTTTAAACACTGTCAATGGTATTACTACACTTTTTGTTGGTGCTGAAAAGGAAATAGGAATTAAAGTAAGTATCTCTAATGACTTACCAGGAGAAGATGCACATCAAGCCAAACTTAAGGTCTTGCTTCCTAAGTTTACTTCCTACATCGGACTGAATACTGATGTTGCTTCGGTATCTTGTAGGGAAACAAAAGATAATACCTCATTGGTTATTTGTGCGTTTGGCAATCCATTTCAAAGTGGCAAAGACATTGTAATGTCAATAAAATTTGATAACAAACCTCTTTCTGAAGTGAATGCGTTTGTTGTCAAAGCATCATTGTCAACTTCTAGCACACAAACTGGCTTAGAATTTATTTCATATCCTGTAACTGTGAAATTTCAAGCTCACCTAAAAATTGATGGTTATGCAGAAAATGATCAGATTCCTTTTGGCGGTGATGTAATCGGAGAGTCAGCTGTTAAAAAACCTTTAGATGCTGGCTTATATGTTAATCAAGTGTATGAAGTAGAAAATGTAGGAACTACAGAAGTCACTCCTGTTACAGTAACAATTGAATGGCCATATTTAATATCAAATGGAAAATGGTTGTTTTACTTATTGTCAGTCTCGTCTTCAGAAAACATGCCAGGATCTAATGCCACTTGTAGAGCACCAGTGGGAAGCTTGAATCCTTTAAATCTGAATGAGGAAGCCATAGACTCATCCAAAAGAAGTAAGAGAAGTGCTGATGCAGTAGACAGTCAGTTGCCTCTTGAACCTGCTTCTGTATTAAGTTCTGACGTATCAAAACTCTTTTGTCCTGAATCTGCACAATGCGTCAATATAACTTGTGATTTAGGATTGATGTTGTCAGAGAAGATAGTCTACATTAAGATCAGAGGTATTGTTTGGAACAGTACATTTTTGGAAGAGTACAATGGCACTGTTGATATTCAGGTTTATTCCTCTGCATATGTCAGTGTTGATCGTGGAAATGTTTTATATTCTAGTAGTTCTGTTCGTAGAAAACAAATCGTGACCAGTGTTTTTTCTCAGAAAATTAATATTTCTGAACACAAAGTTGAATTTTGGATCATAGCACTTGCTAGTGGAGCTGGAGTAATTTTGTTGGTTATTATTGTGCTGTTATTATGGAGATGTGGGTTCTTTAAGCGAAGACGTGACCATGGTGATTTCCACAAAGCTCATAAACATAGACAAGCTTCTAAAAAAGCTGATGAGTCTTCAGAAAAATTTATTAACTATTAAAGACTAGTTTTGCTGTATGTTATAATCTTAATTACCAAAAAATTGTAGTGCGACTAATGTTACTTAACTTTGCGTTTGTGAATTGCGTTTGAAACTGAAGAATACTTTTTACTCCATGCCACGTTTATGCAAGTGAAAAGGCTTTTGCTTCATATATAGTGAAATTGCATTGCAGTAGTGTCTGGTATGTTGCATTTATGATAAATTAGCAAACTTACGTTACAGAGGTGTCTGATATGTTGCATTTATGGAAATAATTATACACGAATCCGCCTGCTCTACAATGTTTGGCACCATGCCAATTTAAGATTCATTGCAACTCCAATCCAAACCATTTTTTTGTTTGGATTGGACTTGCTTAGTTCATATCGTGTGCTTTATAGTAATTTTTTTTGAGGTGAGGGACAAAGCATTAGGTTTTTTTTTGAGCAACTAAACTGTTATTTTACAGCATTTGCAACTTGGAATGTATTGCCGTCAATGCACTATTTTTTGGTAATAAAGCTTGCTTACTGTTACCAACTTATCAACTTTTTTGCTTAGACAAATGTTTAAGTTCATTTTTCATGCATTTGTTTCATTGCTTTCAGTGCCTATGGTGCCTAATTTTGCTGGTGTTGTTAATTTTTGTTATTAGTGGTTATGTATGCTGTATAACTTTTACTCAACCAAAGTTGTTGCAAAAATCGCAGAAAAATTTTTAGTTTTTAGAGCAGTTGTTTCCAAACTTTTTCGTCTGCCGGCACAGGAAATCAGTTGAACAAATTTTGCGGCACAGCAGCCACTGGAATTCATTCGAATTGATGTCAAGTGGCATCGCAGAAGATAGAGAGGGATAGTGCTGACCTTTTTTTATTTTTTTCATTTTTTAGAGATCATCATCTCTCTGGGCAACGATGTGCGTAAATTGTGGGATGGAACCCCAAATGGTGCTGATCTCCAAAAAATGGTCATCACCTCTATCGACGAGACTTGCAATGCCATTTGCGACTTACGGCAGAGGTCAGCCGTTATTACATGCCAGCATTTTCTCAATTTTGGAAGAAAACTTCTATCCAAATAAAGCACTTTAAAAATACTTGCGGCACACCAAAGAACACCTGCAAATCTTCCACAGCACATCAATGTGCCACGGCACACGGCTTGGGAAACACTGCTTTAGGGTATTGTTGTGTTTTGTATAGTGTATACCTTTAGTGACATTATTTCTAGGTTTTTCAACAATGTAAAGCATGGCATGTAATTTGCCAAACTTTTTATGACGTTGTTTATAGTTCTTTGCATATTTTTTTTGTTTGTTTACGGTATACATTTTCTAATTTGGTGCCTTTTAATTTTGCTAATTGTGATAAACATTTGTACATGTTAAAATAATTGTTAGGTTTTATTGGTGCTGCATTGTTTTAAATTTTACTGCCTTGTTTTAATCGACGATCGTTGATTGCAATTGCACTTTTTTGTAGCTAGTTGTGAAGTTGATATTTATTACATAAAAAATTAATGGTAGCGCTTAATGGAAAAGAATGACTTGGTTTAACTCGATGAAATTTGCAAGTACGGTCAGATTTGTTGCAAATGAAACTTTGATTGTTACGCAGTAAATTTCCATTGATTAGTTCCATTTCTGTCATTTTTTTTTCGTTTGGATTGACGTGATGATAAAACAACTGGTTTTTGTTATTTGCAATTTCTTATTTTTTCAATGTGCTTCTAAACTCTGTAACATATGTAGTGCACGGTAGGTTGGCGTGATTTGCTATTACTCTTACGTTTAGATGGTAGCTTAGTTTTCTTGAGTAATTTTACACTAATCAGCATTTCTATGCGGTGATGTAGCATTCTATGTTAATTGTGTTGAAGTAATTTGTGTTTGACTATACGTTCTTGGGCATTTCATATACAAATTATTTAAGCTTTTTAAGCAGGAGTGCCCAAAGTTTTCAGGGGACTGGCCAGTCTCTTTATTTTTGAGACTTAGCCTCAATAATTTTTGTGGTAACGCCCTGAGATCAAAAGAGAAAGTAATGGAGAATAACAAGCGAATTACAAAATGAATGAGAAATTGTAGAAAGGAATCTGACATTTAAAAAATGGATGATCTTAAAAGTCATATTTACTGATATGTTCTTTCACGGCACAACTTGGGAATCGGTTTGACAGCATGCCATCATTCTTTAATAGATCACCTGCACTGATTATATATATAAGGTTTTCAGATTATACTGTGCATTTCTTTGTAGGGGAAGCTGTCGCATTTTTTTAGGGTACATCACTTTCTTTTTCTTGTGATCAAATCAAAATTGCTGCTCTTTTAAGATGCTATCATTTAGTTTGATTATTTCTAGTTGCAACTTTCTTTGATTATTTCTGGTCGCTCCACTTAGTACTTTATTGTACATACAGCAGTATGTTGAAAAATAGGCAGAAGGGAGATGCAGAGCGTGTAAAACCACTGGTTTAAAAAATGCGGTTCGATTTAATAAACGGTCAAAAAGTTGGTAGATAAAATTTGATTGGACTTGGTCTGCAAAAAGCTCTTCAAAATATGTACTTTGGGCATTCCTGTTTCAAAGTATAACAAGTTTAATTGTTATTTAATGCACTTCTGTACTAATGCCAATTTAGAGCATTTTAATCGAGTTACAAATTTAAGATGTTAAGTTAGAAGTTGCTAAAATACCAGTTAAAAATGAGTACTTCTAACTCAAACAATACAAATAATTCAAGCAATGCTTTGAAGAATGATCACAGACAGCAAAAAACTGATCTATCTTCGAATGAAGAAAAATCACAGCTACGTGGCGTCATCAAGGAAGAACAATCAGCAGCAATGTGCGAGGAAGAAATAAATCATAAACCTGTTTCAAGAGTTGTCTCTTTGGACCATGTGACTCCTAAAAGTTGGAAAAGCCACCTTAAACCAGTGCCAAAAGGTGAAAAGCATAGTAATCGTGTGCCAAGTCCTGACAAATCACAAAAAAGTTCATTTTTATACCACCCTCAATGGAAACCAGTACAGCGACCACATTCACATTCTGATACGAGGAGTTTCAAAAGTGTTCACCAGAAAACAAGTGCCAAAAAATCGCATCATGAAGATTCTTTTACAGAACATGCTGTACTAAGTAAAGAAGATAATGACTGTAAACAAGCAAAAGAATCTAATAATTGCATTAAAAATGAAGAAGATATTTTTTCATGCAAGGACAAACACTTATCAAAGCCGAGAACAATAACAGATTCAAATATTTCATATAGGTAAGTTTTACTTGCGCATGAGTAGCCATATAAAACCCACCATGATGTGATGGCAGTCATAGTAGACTTTAGAACAAAAGGCCCAAACTTTAAGTTGCATTAATACCGTATTAAGGCCATATGTACTGAAAGTTCTGTGTGACTTCATTACAAGTTCCGGTTGTAAAGCAATTAGATAGTGGCATACGCACTGTAATGGCAGGGTTGCCAGACAAAAATATTAAAAAGCACCAAAAGTATCTACATTAGCCAAAAAATAAGCAAACAATTCCAGAAAAATGACTATTTTTAAACTCATTTAAGAACCTGCAAAAAATAATTGCATATTAATTATTGATAGTCCAGTCTTAAAATTTCTAAACAGTGGCATTTCTTTAGTCCTATATGAGAAGCAAAGGCAGAGTAATGCGTACCATTGATAAATATTAGTTAAAGCCAGTCAAAAGAGCAATGGCGCTCCCCTTCCTTCAGCCAAAACCATAGCCAGAAGGTAGAAGGCAATGTCCACACCCCGTACATGTCTTCAACCCAGTCCCCATAACGAGCTACTATTATGTAAATATGTTTTGACTGAACTACTGATGAAAGAAGCTAAGAATTATTTATGCAATTGCCATCAAAACATTTTATTACAGTATGTGGAAAACACAAAAATTCGTGCGGCCAATAAAGTAGCTGCTGCCGAAACCAATCATTTCAAACCAGGACGAGTTTTTACTAAAAAGTTATGAAAAAATAGATTTCCTTAAGTATCGGGTATCATAATTTTGCCCAAGCTGTCTTATTTAGGTTATTTATATTGAAATAAAATTTCTTTACCCCAATATTTTCCTGGTCTCACTACCGCCCCTAGCTACACAACTGTTTAAGACTTTAAAAAATTGTCTCGTAAATTATCAGAATTTTTTTCATCAAACGGTGTTAAAAGTTTCCAAAGCTGTTGGTTACTTGCATATATTTTGCGCACTCACTCACAAATTAGGTCAAAGCATTAGGATGGATCATTTGCTATACATTTCTCGACCACTACTTGTCCAAAAGGTGTATCAGACTTTTGCGAGGGCGTACAAACAAGATGGGGTGTACCAGTTTTCAAGTTGAAGAGTTTTTTTGTATATGAAAGCACGGAGTTTTTAAAGTGAAGGCTCTTTTGTAGAAATGTACCTTACAACGGTGGTTCTTAACCTTGGGTCCAAAAGAAGGTTTCAGGGGATCAGCAAATGATTTGGTGAATTTTGGTAAAGTTGAAAACTATTGATTTACTTGATGCTTTGTGAAATTTTTGATCACATGTTTTAATGATTGGCGTCATTAACTATGAGCGTGGTTGCCAAACTGTAAATTGCAATCCCAAGTAGTGTTTGCCTGCTGTTTTAAAAAACTATTATCCAAAAAAAAGGTCTTCATATTTATCCTTCAAAGCTAGTTGATCGGTCTGGACTTTAAAAACATTGATCTCCAAAAAAAGATCTTCCTATTTATTCGTCAAAGATGGTTAGTCAGTCAGAACGTTAAAAATTTTGATTTCCAAAAAAAGGGCTATGCATCTATCTGCCAAAGAAAATTCGAAACTCTGAACTTTGAATAAATTTTCAGAGTCGAGAATACTGTCACAATTACTTTGCGACTTTCTAACAGAACTTGGGCAGGATTCTGCAGGAATGGCAACTTCTTTATAAAGGGGTTCGTGACTAAGCGCCACTGCCTTAGAAAAACGGAAATTGTAAATATAGAGAATCTTTTTTAAGAAATCCTTGTTAAGCAACCTTTGTTAAGAAAATGAAATCAACTTAGAAACGAGGAGCAGCCATCGCATAAAATGCTGGTCAAACTACTTGCTTGCTGTTCACTTAAATCAAACATGATTAGGGTGTACAGATTTTTTGGAAACCGAAACAGGGTGTACCACTACAATAAAGGTTGACATGCATTGTTCTAGACGAGCTCTTGACTAGAAGTCAGAGAGCATTTTGATGACAACTCAGTAGTATTTCCGTGGATAAATTTGGAGTCTACAAAAGAACTGGATGTATTGCATGAAGTAATTTAAATCCTTATTCTAGCTAACCCTCTCTCTAATTCCAACCCTAAAACGTTGATTCACAATTCTTCCAGGCTGGCTTTCGTTGATGTCGAAGATTAATTCATTTTTCTGCATATGCTGGTGTTACCTGCAAGCAATGAAAGACTCGAAAAACGTCACACAATTTTCCCTCACTTAAAATGGTCACTTTACCACCAGAGCGCAGATCATTAACATGAACTTATTTATTTTGCTTCTGATAAAACTGATTTGATCAAATAAAAAATGTCATTAGGTCACAAGTAGACTGGTCTTAAATATTTTGCCCATGAAAATTTTTTTGAAACCAGCCATAGAAAAATCACCTTAACTTAACAAATGCATAGCTTCAATAGCACAAGTAGATCCAAAAATTTATTGAAGTTTTTAATCAAAATCAATTTTTAAATAAATGATGGAACCTGAAATAATTATTGGTGAAACCATTCTGCTGTTGCATTATGAAAAAGTTCTAAAGAATAACATATAAACTTTGGAAGAACATTTAGTTTTCAGCAACAAAATAAATAAAAACTGACCGCATTCACAAAATAGAGGAGAAGTTTCCCAAATGGGCGCTATTTTATTTTTTTGCGCCTAATGCAAAGTATGAGCGCAACTGCTCATAAAGAGTAGTCCTACTTGGCAACCCTCTGTGCTAGCGCGTCCAAGCGTTGCCGAACAGCAAGAAAAGGCGATTCAATCCAGCTTTTTATATATTTGAAAGCCCTAAATCAGAGATTTTCAATTTTTTTGCTTGTGATCCTATTGCTAAACAAACAGACGGTTATTGGCACACTGATTGAAACGTCAGAAGACTTTAATTCTAACCAATACTACATAGCAGTCATTGGCCACTGCTCAGTTAATGACAATTCATAGCGAGTAACGATTTTCACAGCTCAATATACATGTTTTTATTTGTTGGACGTAAGGTTCATGTTCATAGCTTAACAATACACGTTTTTATCTTAAAATTTGTTGGAAATAAGGTTCATAATCACAGCTTTATGTATATGTTAGAAAGTGTTGAAAATATGGTTCTTAATAATTTTTAAAACCAATTTATGAGCTATCCTGCATTCTGTAACTACGTGGTTATGAATGACTGCTATTAATTTGTGCCACGCAGTAGGCAAACCTTTTCATGAAAAGTATTACTTCTTTAGTATATTTTCACTTGTATAAACGAGTTGCCTATGTTGTGCTGGTGTGTTTGCGACTTTTCAGCAACTTGTCATGACTATTTAAATAATCAGTTAACCACTGTTCTTTTAATTAAACCTTTTAATTGTCATGATAAATAAACGCTCAAACGTCCTTACTTAAATCTGTGTTCTCTATCCATTGCTCAAACATTGCAAACAACCAAGTTGTAGAAGGAAGTATTAGTTTTTTTGATTTATGCCGTATTTTGTTTTCTCTAGACCATCATGTCGACGAAACCCAAAAAGTCCTGGATTTTCAACGTTAAGGCGGATGTGGGATTCCAAAGCAAATGAGACAGAAAATGAACCCCCTTCAGCATTTACTTTTGCCAAGAAAACAATTGATTCCTCTGATACTGCATCAACTACTAACTGGCGCAGCGTAAGAACATCATCCAAAAAACACCAACACTCTTCTTCAAGTGAAAAACAAAGCTTATCATCGGTTAATGTTTTGTCGCCAGCTCCTTTTCGAAATGGCTCGATCGAAAGCGACGTTTTAGATCAGTCACTCCCATATGACAATGCTGAGCGTCAACTCGACTCTTCACATGAAAGTGAAATCAAAGAAAAACGATATGTTTGCGGCAACAAGATTTCAAGTGAACAATCGGCTTCAGATACCGAAACTGATATTTCAGCCTCATCTAGTAGCTCTGATTGCATGACATCAGAAGTAGAAAAACTTTATGAAGATGCTCTTAATGGCGTTGAAAGCATTGACCTCGTGAAGTATCCTGACGTTGAAGTTGGAGTCTATGGTGATGCTGAGCATGATTCACTTGACAATCAAGTTGATGACGTGGGGACATACAATGGCATTGATTCTGAGCCGATAAGCAATGATACTTTTCATTCCAAGCGCTCGGCAACACTAAAACACGACGTTTCCTTTTCACATGTTGTAAAACCTAATGTAGAGCCTTTACAACCATCACCTGCTTATCTTCCGATGACATCACAAGCCCCAGGTTCTCAAGAGATTAGCTATGTGGACATGAACAATGATTTAGAGGTAAGTTTTTTAACAAAGCAAACAAAATATTTCGCAAATTTGTGAAGCACCATTAGAAGAGTCTTAAATAAATTAATTTCTTTCACATGCACTTAAAAGTCTTATTAGAAATCTGAAAAGTTTGACATTTGGTTAGAGCGGTGGTGTAGTGGTTAGAGCGTCCGCTTCCCTGTCGGTAGACTAGGGGTTCATTCCCCTTGTTGAGTCATACCAAAAGACTTTAAAAAATGGTATCCACAGCTTCCCTGCTTGGCGCTCGGCATTTATGGGAGGTTGTGGAGAACAAGCCGGCAAGTTCGCTTGTTGTGTCCTTGGGCAAGGCACTTAACGGGACGCCTCCGCCTTTATGTGGAAGACAGGTGGCCCAGACACCTCAAAAATGGCAACTCCCAAGCGAGTGCGGACGTCCCGTCCAAAATATAGCGATACAATTCGCTTTCTCGTGAATGGAGGATAAATATGAACAAATACAAATACAATACATTTCTTGCTTTTTATACTAAATAGCATTATTTGATGTAGTTTTATAAAAGGCTCAATGAAATTTTTGTAGTTTATTTTTGTGCGTAGGTCATTGAACCTGTCACTTATTCTAATCACACCGTGGCTGCACCATTACAAGAAGTCAAATCGAAACGGGAATATTACGACATAGACGCTGCAGGTAATTATTTTTCGACATACTTACTCTCCCTGATAGTTGGTTGCCACTTACTTATAATGGCAATAGTATACGCTTTTGAATTGGTGATTTTTACATACGGTATTTTTATTATAAACCGTGGTAAGCAAAGTTTGGTGATATAGCATTTGCGTTGATTGATGGATTTTATACTAAATGCTACTGAAGCGTCATTTAGTGTAAAATCCCGTGAACAACTATGGGATTAGAATAGCGAAGCTGCTCACCCAACTTGGGGTAAGAGGCGACTTTTAGGTGCCTACCATTGGCAGTTCATCTTGTTGGTGGTGGGACAACCGGTCTGTATTCTATATTCGTGACCAGTTTGAAAAAGATTGCTGCTTGCTTCTATTCCAACTTTGATTAGATTTACGGTATGAACTGGATTGTCTTTCATGCCGTTTCTTTATCCTATGCAATAGGAGGATTAAAGTCTTGCTGACGAGATCAAACTTCCCTCTGAAATGGCTATTCAAACAGGTTTTATAAACATCAGTCGATTAACGTAGCTCACATTGTTTCCCAGGTCTGCATGTGCAACCCTTTTAGATGTTTTACTGTTCCTGCGAACATGACTTTTGATTTAACCTGTTGCGTATTTGCAGAGGCGGGTTTGAAAACAGCCTGTTTTATATTTTGATCCTCTAATGTACTACTATTCATATTATGCTTTTAAATTGCTTTTTGCCTGTTGATCTCTGAATTTGATTTGAATACTGCAATGGCGCATTAAATTCTTTTGTGTTTAGTTCCTCCTCCTCCTGATCATGAACCTCCAAAGCTTCCCTCTGATAGAACGCATTCTGCTGTGGATGCTGTTGATTCTTCGGAGCCTCCTCCTCTTCCTCCAGATAATGCTGTCGGAAGAAGGAGCATCGTAAATATTAAAGACAAAAGCTTGAAAATTCTTCAGCAGCGTAGTGAACTATTGGCAAAGCAATCGTCGGGTATTATGTTGTAATTTATTTAGCGCCTATCTTCTGACAATGAATTACTTTTTTTGCCGTGAAAATTTTTCGGCTGCTATGACAATGGATCATAATTTTATTAAACTTTGATAAACGATCACGTAATGATGGAACAGTAGTCGTGGTACAAAAATTCTGTTAGTAGGTTTGGGTTGAGATCAGAATTGTTGTCAATCTTGTTGGTATCATGAATGCATGAATATACTTGTATCATTATTTCACAACATACCAGTTAAGCTTTTTATTTTATGCTTTGAGCAAACCGGATGTAAAGTGAATTTTCCTTGTTTTAGAGTAAGACTTCAAATTATTAGAGACTTCAGCGTTATGTTGTTGTGGTTTGAGACGGCAAGTTGCCACGAACTTGAAGCGTTTCTTACCAGTATGTGTTGATTAGGTGTGACAAGTAAGACTTACTAAAATCATAAATCAAACTATTTTACGCTCTCGTTTTGCATTCAGCAATTATGACAGTTTTCCAACCACTGATTGCTTTTTTCAACCTTCATCGGTAGTTTTTAAGCTTTTTTACCTGGGGGTTTCGGACGATTTAGTGCTCACAATATGTGCTGAAGTATTTGCTCCATGCTCATTCAGTGCATGGGTACAAGTGATTTTTCAAACTGAAAATATCGGACAATTTTCTAAGAGTAAAATCTCATTGAAGTAAAAGTGCATGCAAAGCGCTAGTATTTAAGACTTGTATATGAAAAGCCATCTAATCCGGTTTAAACTAGCTCTTCGGCTTACGGCTTATGCCTTCATGACCTACGATATGTAAACCAGTGGTGTACTAACAGCGTTAAAATCTGTGGTTCTCAAACTGAGGTTTGTGGACAATGGGATCCTTGAGGAATTTGGGAGAGTTCTGCAACAACCTTTAATTTTTAAATTCATTCCTAACTTTAACGGCCTTCATCTCAAGTTAATCTCAAAAAAAGGAGCGACTAAGAGACTGGGTTCTCCATTGGGTCCAGCTGTTTCAATGATTTAAAAAAGACTGGTTTATATTTTAATTTAGCTGAAGATAGGCAATTGAGATGTTGTTTGCATCTCGAGAAACGTTGAAATCACGGAAATATTTGATTGTAGCTGGGGATGTTAGTATAAATTGCTGTGGGAGTGTATTGCAGACAACGATGAGTTATTAACATCTTGGTGTGGTGTGAAGCTTTATTTTAAGCCCATCTGTTTAAGCGTACAATAGTATTTTGTACTATTTTGAATACCATCATAGAAATATGCAAAAATCATATTCATTGACTGTCTGGTGGATGCTGTCAGAAGAATAGGTGTTTGCTCATAAACCTCTCGTATAGAATGGTATTATTAATCATTTCTTATACACATGGCCGGGGGCAGCGTATCTCCTGTACTAGTGCTTAAATTGTTTTCTGTTTAACAAACTTGACAGTAAATTAAACAGTATGACATAGCTGTTATATTAAAAATAGCTCCCACATCGATCTGCGCATATGCTTTACCAGTGCATAAAAAGTAAAAATATAGGCTACATATATTGAAATACAGGTTGACCATCACTAATCCGGCAATCAGTTAGCCGGACAATCGCTTATCCGGCGCTAATTTGTTCTGGTAAACAGTACCTGTACTCTGTATTGTAATGTCAAACTTCTATGGTCACCGGTAAAATATTTTTGACGGTTTCATATTTCATTAGCATTTCACTTTTCTTTATTAACCAACTTGCACTGATTTAGAGGATATTTTAATTTTAAGATGAGGTGGTTAGCAACTGGGTTTTTGCATTCTAAGATAGTACATTGCTAATCCGGCATCCCCAGGTCCCAATGATCAAGGATTAGTGATGGTCAACCTGTAATCTTGTAACTTGTTATCAAAATTTAATGTGTTGACGAAGCTGCTTTTAGGTGGGAAAAACGAAAAGAAGCTGAAATACGTTGAGGTTGAATTGGGTGATGGTAAAGCGAAGTTTAACAGCCCTTCTACCCATCGAAAAACAGACTACAGTGATGTCGTTGTGCGACAAGAACATGAACGGCATCGCGATAGAAGTGGATCGGGGTAGGTTGACTTTTTTGTATGCGACACTTTTCTTCTTTGCTAGTCTTTAGTCAGAGTGGGCTGGGTAGACTACGGCGAGTGGACAGTTCCACCCCACGACCCACGTCCTACTTACCTTATGCAGATGTAGGAATCCCGTTAAGTGCCTTTACTAAGGGTACAGCACGCGGACTTGCTTGCTTTTTTTCCTCGCAGGATTTTTGTTTTACTTTGCACAGTACTGGATTTTACTTACGATTGTACAGTACTTCAGCTTAACTGCAAGCCAGACTTAAAAAAAGTAAAATACTTGCACAAGTTTGGATTATAGCTGCTGCAGCCTGCGTAGTACTTTCCCTGCATGATTGAGAGATAGAAATCAAGCTTGATTATAATGATTCCATTTTTTTTGCTTTGAAAGAGATAGAGAGGTATGTTTTATTTACTTTCCCAATACTTAAACATAGCAATACATCGAAACGATTTAAGTAATTAGAAAGGTGGCAAAATCCTGAGGGTATCGATGAATCGCCCGCTATGTTATCTGGTCAAGATGCTCGTTGACTAGGACGGTCCAACCGAATGCCTTGTGGCAGAGTTGTACATCCTTTATGATTTGGCTTGGTAGAGCGATTTTTGATATTGTCTGTAAAGCGATTCGTCTGCTTCAACCCAAAATTATCTTGTTTGTGCGTTATTGAATTAAAAAAGACGCCACTGTGTTTGCACTAAAGAAATAAATATATCATGCATAAGTAGTTGGAATCATTTGCTCTGAAAGAAGCTGGAGACAAATGACTTCGGCCAGTGCTTTAGTGTTTCAATTTACTTTAATTTGCTGAAATAATTGTTATTTATATAACCCTTCATTACTGGTTGCTGAGAATTTTCAATCATCTGTTATTAAATTGGAACAATTGCGTTCAAAATTATGATAGTAATTTTGTACTTCTGCTAAATACACTTATATTGCTTCCTGAATATGCGTATGCGCTACAAATATCTGAAATTTGACTTTTCGGTCGGACTTTTGGTACTAAGATGCTCTCTGGCTTGGTGGTCTTCGTTAAATTTCTAGTTGAATGTAAATTGTTGTTTTTCACGGATAGGACGAATTTCTTCAGCCCGAGCTTGATTTGAAAAGTAGACACGTTTTACTTAGGCCTTTGGCTACATTTTGTTTTGCATGGCTGCGTAAAAATAACTCTTTCTGGGAAAAAAATTGAATTTTTTTAAGTCTGGACAGGACGGCAACGTTGTGCCCACGGCTATTATGCCAGTGACTGATCCCGATGGAGATACAGATTGATCATAACTGGAATTAGTCAGCCTTGAGTCACGACGCGTATTGTTTGTTTACCAACGTTATCAAAGAACAATGACCATAAATAACCAACTTAATTTAGTCATGGATCATTTTAGCTGTTTTCTGCATGCATCACAAAATTTGATAGAAACCGCCTGGTTTACGTGGTATTTTGTGAGGTTTGTCGAGCATTATTATCGTATTACTTCATGAACTTCAATATAAAGCTCATTATTGATATCATTTAGCTGGTTCGAACGATTGTCTACTTTTTGATTATAAATCTCTGAGTGTAGGCTTGATACCTAAAAAAGGGGCTAAATTCTTTTGTCGGACAATGCTTAGTAATATCTGCGAAGCCGCTCTGTACTTTGGTCCTTTCTTCACGATTTTCAAAAGTAATTAAACTTAGGATTTGGTTTTCTGACGTGCTGTGCTTCATTTTTTCGTACAAAGTGTGTGGCTCTCAGAGCACGGCTACAAAAGATTATAAACCAGTTTGTGTGTGCATACGACATTGTTCGTTGTTTGCTGTAGACAAATAGAAGTATTGAAATTGCTTATTGCTAATTGGTGGCTTTTTTCAGCGTCGGGTTGATAAACCAATGCGACGTTCCCAACCTAACTGTATTTCCTGATTTTTCTGCAAGTCTGCGTACGTGCTTGTTGCGAGCAATTCGCTTCGCGTGCATTACCGTAAAGTTGAACGCCAATGCTAGTAGATCATGCGTTATAGAAGCTTGTACGACAAAGGCTGCACCATTTAACCTTGTATTTATTGTCGTTTTAACCATTCTTGTAGCATTAGCGACGAAAGCGTTCACACTGTCGCCAGTAAGAAGCAAATGAACGTGAAGCAAAAGCTGCAGTTACTGTTCACAAAAGAGGAATCCAAATCCACACACGCCAAGGTAAGAGTGAAGACTAACTCGTTAAGTTGGCTGACATTTTCATACCAAGATTCCTTTGCATTCGTTGATTGTTTAACCCCTTTGTTGCTGCAGTATGAGTTCCATTCAAGATGCTACTACCGGTATTTAGTTGCACTGCGATTGCTCAACGCAGCGGGGAACGTGACCTGCTACACAAATCTCGAAATCAGAAATTTGCAAACTGTGTTTGCGCTAGAGTTCGAAAACCGGGATCCTAGTTTCCGCAATTTATGGGATTTAGTGCCTTTAGTAGTTCCCGTTTATCGTTTTTTCGTGCAAAACTTCCTATGTTTTCCGGATGATGTGCAACCTCTGGCAACACGAATATTATTAGAGGGTTGCCATACGTCTGGAATTTTGGAGTTAAAATCTGCTTTCGCAAAGACATTACTAGTTGTTTTAGTGTTCAAAAGTTTAGTATCTAGTAGCTGGAAAAGCATTATGGACAAAACTAACTCTTTGCAAGAGCTGATCTAAAAAAGGTCTTCATATTTGTTTTGAAATTGAAATGGCAAATGACCTGCTTGTGCTTAATAGTGTTTACGTGACTGCCGCAAAAATGTCTGGAATTGTACCTCTTCAGATATGGAGGCCCTACGCCTACATCATATCACTAAGCCAAAAAATATGTCGAAAAATTTCATTTAACCTTCGTGTTGATTAAGCAAAGAATCTGTCAATGCTGTAAGTTTTTGTTCGTAAGTGTTATGTTTCAAATAACTGCTTTTCTTCAGGGATTTTGCTAGATTTTTCCCGGTTTTCGTGAACAACGTAGAAATGAAACACTCGAATTTTCGTGTCTTTTTAGTGGCTGCTTACATTCATTCTGATTAAAAACGACCTGTAGCTCGATAAAACGTGGATCGAGAGTGTTAAAAAGTCTTGCTAGCGAAGCTGTTTCTGAATTATGAGATTTTCCTCTGTGATAAGCTGTCATGTTGCGTACAAATAAGGTTGCTGGACCAGAAGTGCTCACTCGCCAATGGGTTGAACATGTCAAAACTTGTTGGGAGAGGGCAATTAAATGTATATGTAAAAAACTGTCATGAATTTAAAACTTAAGAAACACTGGCTTGGTGTATGATTTCGGTTCGTAATGATCTAAAGCGCAATATTCGTGTTGTGCTTGTTCATCGATGTGTGAAGTATCGTTTTTCATCGTATTTTTGCAAAGTGGTGAGCTAAGCAAGCATAGATAATCTGGCTTAAATTTGTATTTGTTTGAGATGACACCTCGCGAGTCCGACAGCAGTTCTAGTTGCTACTACTAGCTTGCCTCAATTTATTCATTATTAATTTTCGTGCTGCTACTTGAAGCAAAACAACGATATTGTGTGATTAGCAGACAAGTTATTTACTGGGTCGGCCACCAAAGCCTTCTGGTTTCATTTCTCTTTGTCTCTTGTTTAAGACACGGAAAAAAAGATTTAAAGTTGCTTTATTTGGCGTGGTAGGGAGTAGTTGTTGACACAGTCCTTTCAGATGTAATTGCAAGCTCAAATCATATCATCTACATAGTTTTTTAAACCTCCATTTTTGATACGCCAACAATGACGAATATCTGAAGAATTTGACGTTTGCACGCGTTATAACACGTTTAGTATACGTGTGTAAAAAGTGTAAGCGCAAGTTTTGTTAGTGGGCTTAGATTTGGTGTTTTATTTTACACCTCACCAACAAACGAGTTCTTAGCCTGAGAAGGATCATGTAATGCAATTTTTAAAGATGCTGGTAACCTTAAAAAATAAACATACCGCTTAAATGAGTGACGTAGTACCATGTTGACTTATTTTTTATATATGGGTGCTCATAAAATGCCTTCTCAACATCTGTGAATGGTGTGATGAAAGTTGTGCAGTAGTTAATATAGGGAGACACGAACGACCGTAGAAACATATGATGGTGAGATTAATTTGTGAGTTGAGACTGACGCTAGAGTAAGCTTCGTTTCGCTTCATTTTTTCAGCTGATTAAATCCGCTGCTCACAGGGGGGGAGGAGGACACGTAGAGGTACTCATCTTCCTCTGCAGTATGTCCTGACCTTTGACCCTGTAGTGGCCTCAAACCACAAGGAAAGTGCGGCTAGTATTGGCATCTTCACTGGCATGTGTTTTCGCCCTCTCCGATCTTCACGCTACATTATGCTATCTTTGCGCTCTCTCCATGTTAAATCGGTAAGACCGATATCATCGTTCCTGCTCTGCAATCCGACTGACTGCTGAAACGATTTTTTACTTTTGAAAAGGTTTACAGTACACATGATGTGGGATAAGAATTAAAATTTACTTTAGCAATGTGGTTACGTGCATGTCGTCATAGTTTGGTGTTCAGATTAGGGCAATTTTATTTTCCTTAAAGGGTTTACTGGATGTAGGTTTTAGCTTTTAGGTACTGGATATTCAATTACAAATGTGTGAATGATTTGTAAAATGATATAAAAATGGTTATTAACTTCATCATAATGTTGTTACACAGCTTGTCTTTCAACTCAGTTTTATATTTTGCCTTGGGCATTTTGATTGCAGCTGTTGCGTATATTTTCGTTTCAATATCCTGTGTTTTAGACTGGATATTCTTATTTTGTAGTGTGATTACTATGTGTTCATTTCGTCATGTTGTTACTTAGAAAGTCAGACGTTTCTCATAGAGTGCATGTCTATAACCTACTACCTGCTTTGGCATCTAACTTTAGTTAGCAAGTGTGGATTTATTTGTGGATATCTTCTATGACTAGGGTTACCAACTTTCAATTTCGCCATTCCGGGACACCTTAATTATAGGGTTACCATATCTGGAAAAGCAAAAATCGGGACAATGGATGGCCACTTTTCACGAGACCAAATATATGGGCTTATCATTTTTTTGTTTAACAAAATCGGGACGCTCAAATTCAGCTCTAGAGCTGTTTTTTGAGGGAGGGGACCAGCTTCTCCAAAAAAAAAAAGGTCATCACCTGTTTGGCTGCACGTTTTGTGTCATTTTTAGGCCGAAAGTGACACAAAACGTGCAGCCAAACAGGTGATGACCTTTTTTTTTTTTTTTGGAGATCACACCCCATGTCTCAATGCCTTAGTTTATCGGGACTAACGTTTGCACACCCTGCTTCAAGCTGTTCTGGTTGAATCAATCTTAATTTACGGAAATGTAGTAATCTATGAACTCTCGCTCAGACAAAGAACTATCAGTAACTTCCGGGACAAAAGTAACCCAGCCCGGGACACGGGACAAAAGACGTCAATTCCGGGACTGTCCCGGCCATTCCGGGACGGTTGGCAACCCTATCTATGACCCTTATCGAGAAACTTTACCATTGACGGGAATTTTGAATTCCGAAGCATTTATTGAAACAACTGATACTTGCTGGCTTCCCGCTACGCCTTTGTGCTTAATGTCTTTTACTCTATTGTGCTATAGTTAAAGGATGCTCAAAATAATGCTGTATACTTGCTTTAAATTTATGGTTATCAATCCATTAAAATTTTATGCTTAATGCTGCTCTATGTAATTGTTCAAGTGTTGACTCCTATGGATGTGTTGATATTTTCCAGGGCTCACAAGAAAATCTTACTGATTTTGAGAAAGAACGCAATAAAAAGAAGCGAATAAGTGGAAGATTTTTAAGAAAAAAGCACAAAGTAAGTTGCGATCAGTTTTTGAACAATAATAGCTCTGTTCAGTTTTGCTTATCAGCAATATTAGTATACAGGCTTTGGTCTCGGTCATTATTATGTCTCGGTTTCTTGTAAAGCATGCAATTGTTCATAGAACAACTTTACTACCGACCTGCTTGAGAATTTGATCTGCGTTTGATAGCAATTAACGTCTTTGCCAAAATCTGTCAATGATCCTTTTTTCCGTGAAACTATTTGTTAGAAATGAGACTGTTTTTAAAGCATCACATCTAGCATATTCGTCACTTGAAAGTGATCTCCGCTATAAACAGTGACTTAACTGATCGTCAGTCTCACGATCAAGAGGACCGGAGCTCGACACTTACGTGGCGTCTAAGTGGTTGTGCCATTGCAAAAGGTATTTACCGCAATTATTTTTGCTTGATAGCAGTCCTTGTAGCAGAAATGTTCTGTTTTGGCAGCTTCGAATCTGTTTAAACGCACGTTGTGCGGTATAATGTACACCATTAAGGTATTTTGTGGCTAGAAGTCAGATGTAACTAATTAATTGGTTCCAAATAGGACCAAAGCTTACGTTGCGGTGTCGAGCCTGATTATGGTGCAGACAACAAGTATTAACTCACCACAGAACTTGATAATATGCTGTCTTTGTGATGTGATGCTTCAGACAAAAAAAGAAATGCAAAATGAATTGATTCAAACCGATGGTTATGATGTCGGCACGTATCAGGAATCAAACCACTCTGAAAACACTGACAATGCACCACCTCCGAGGTATGTAGCCATTTACTGCACGTTTGGCATTGCGAACAGATGTTTTTATTTTGGTTGCCCTTTAACTAGAATTACCGGAGCGGTCATTTTGACCGTTTTTGATTTTTAATTGTTTATGTCTCTGATTACGTGCGTGCAACAACACTGAAACTTCCTGACTTTTCCTAAATCTTGGATAACTTTTAGCATGTTGATTTCCATTGCATTGCAATGAGCACAGGGTGGGATGGGAATGGATTTACCTTAAATTACCACCAACGGTCATTTTGATTTGATTAACGCGCAGAAACCATTAAATTTTTCATGATTATAATTGTCTTTGCAATTAAGAATCTTTTGCTATACTATTGCATCGAAACAATCTTGCAACAACAACCGCACTAAAAGGTAAAAGTTACCTACCAGTGCGAAAGATAAATATATTTGTCGACACAGGGTTAAAAGTACGGGGACTGGTGGCTGAAGCCTCCAGACTGTAGCCCCGTTATAGAAATTTCAAAACTGGGCAAAATACTCAGTTTTGAAAAGTATATTTCCGAAAAAAAAGTCTTCACCTTTATTTGGAGCAGAAAATAAAAAGCACCACTCTGAAAATATTGATTTCCAAAAGAAACCCAGGTCCTCAACCTTTTTTTGAGACAGAATGCTGACACCCCGCTATTCATGCAAAAGTCAGTGTTACCCTTACGTTTTTATCTTACGCTTTGATCAGGGGCTAGCATAATTAGACTCGGTTCGACTTACATGGTGAAGGTTTTTTTTTAATAGAATCGAATTCAGAGACTGCAATTAATAATGTGCAGAAAACTGATTCAACATTATGTAAATTTGTCGATTTTGGCAGTGAGACAGTGACAGTAATGATGCAAATAGGCTACTACAACGCAAGCGCTAGGTAATAGTTATTAAGCATTCTACATCTACCACAGCGGAATTTGATTTGGATTAGTTGCTAAGGACGAAGCAAAATTGAAATGCATAAAATTTTCTTGAAAATCGAGAGGCAGATTACAAGCTCCAAACGTATTAACAGAAACGCAGCTAAAAAAAGTTAAAGGCCTACAGTTTATTTGCTAGATTAGGACCTATGCAGTTTATTCCAAGACATAATGAAGCTTACCACTTGTTAAACTCTCACTTACAGTAATTCAAAACATTACTAGGTATAACACAACAGTTAAAAGAAACTTATGATACAAATAATGCCTAGTTATTAACTTATTAAGCATTTTTTAGTAATTGAGCGAACGGTCATTTTGACCGCTCGCGGTAATTGTAGGTAGGTTGAAATTCTAGTGTTAACATGAAGGTTGAATATGAAATAGAAAAAATTAAACTGATCATCTGCTGAATCATGCAGTAAGAAATGGGGTTTTATGATTATGTAGTAGTAGTAGTTATTCAGTTTTTATCCGGTGTTTTCCCTTTAGCAGAGATGGCCGGATTTACCCCATTCCTTCTGCAATTTCTCGCACTCCGTCCCTCCATTTATCTCGTCTCAGAGCATCCTCCTTCTTCAAACCAACTTTCTCTGTCTCCTCTTCCACTTGCTTCTTCCAGGTCTTCTTCGGTCGTCCTCGCTTTCTCTTGCCAGTCACTTCAAGATTCAGAGCAACCCTCAAAACACTATCGTCGTCCCTCCTCAGTACATGTCCATACCATCTAACTCCATTTGCTGTTGCTAACCGGTCTATCGTTTCCTTCAACCCTAACATATCCATCTGTTCTTCAGTCGTCTTTCTGTCTACAATTTTCTGACCGCACATGGCTCTCACCATAGCTCTCTCCGTTCTCCTTAAAATTGCTTTTTCATTTTCTTTTAGACACCATGTCTCACTTCCATACAGTATTGCTGATCTTACGCAACAACAATAAACTTTACCTTTCATCTTCAGAGGAAACCTATTTCCAAGCAACAACTCTCCACATTTCCTGAATCTTACCCAACCGATTCTTACTCTTGCTGTGACTGCCGCTTCACAACCACCACTAGCATTTAATCTGTCTCCCAAATAACAAAATCCATTCACTGTCTCCACTTCATCGCACAACTTCTCGATTGAGTCCATCGTCCCTTCCATTATTCCTTTACATTTCAAGCAAACAAAATGCATTGCCAACCTAGCGGTAACTCTCTTTATTTTTGCACATTTGCCATGAACCCAGTTTTCACATTTTGTGCACAACACTGAGTTGGCCATGACTCTCCTCCCACAAACTCCACATGGATCTATCTTGCTTTTGTATAGTTTGCCTTCTGACCCGCTTACCATCATTTTTGTTTTTCTGGTGTTGACCTTTAAACCTTTACTTTCCAGTGCATTCTTCCAATTCCAAAACCTTTCCTTCAAGTCTTCCATGTCTTCACTCATGATAACAAGGTCATCTGCATATAGTAATTCGTTAACCACACCCCTTCTTGCATTTTCGGTAACAACGTCCACCACTATTGCAAACAATAGTGGCGACAGCACAGATCCTTGATGTACACCAACTTTTACTTCGAATTCCTCTGAATATGCAGATCCCACCCTGACTCTTGTCTTTGCACCATCATACAGGCTCATAACTGCCCGAACTATTACCTCTGATAGACCCTTCTTTCTCATGGCCCATTCCATCACTTTTCTTGGCACTCTATCAAAAGCTTTTTCCATGTCAACAAAACACATATAAACTTCTTGTCCTTCTTTTGATATTCCTCCTGCATTCTTCTCACAATAAATATCGCATCCACTGTTCCTTTTCCTGGCATAAATCCAAACTGCATTTCATTCAAATTGACTAGTGTTCGTATTCGCCTCTCTAGTACCCTTTCAACGATTTTCATGGCATGTTCTAGCAGTTTCACTCCTCTGTATGATCCACAGCTCATCACATCACCCTTTCCTTTAAAGATAGGTACAATCACACTTGTTTTCCACTCATCAGGCATTCCTCTACCATCCAATACACGCTGGCACAGTTCCATCATCACTTTAACCCCGATTTTGCCACTTGCAACTATCATCTCCACACTTACTTCAGATGGTCCGGTTGCCTTTCCTGATTTCATCCTTTGCATTGCCTCCACAATTTCATTACGAGCCACTTTTTCCACTGGTCCTTCTACTAAATCAGTTTCCACCAGGTGGTCCCATTCGTTCTCTTCATTCATGATCTTTTCCATATGTTCCTTCCAAATTTTTGCCCTATCTTCTTCAATAAAACCCAATCGTCCGTCTCCTCCTCTCAAGCACCTTCCTCCTTCTACATCCTTCCCTTCCTTTTTCATTCTTCTAAGGAAGTAGAAAACACTATTAGAATTATGATATAAATCATTCAACTCCTGATTAGCTTCCTTTCTCATAGCTCTAGCAACAATTTTCCTTGTTTGATTTCTTATACGTTTGTATTGATTCTTATTTTCTTCTGATGGGAACCTGCACAGCTCTTGAAATGCCGCCTTCTTTCTTGCAATGGTATTCTTGACCTCTTCATTCCACCACCACATGTCTCCTTGATCTCTCCTAGACTTCTTCTTTCCACACACTTCGTCACAAGCCTTTAGAACACCATCCTTGAAAGTTTTCCACAAATCAGGTGCATCTGCATTCACTAGTTCTTTTACTCTTTTTTCAAATCTCACTCTTGTTCGGTTTTCATTCAACTTCCAAATCTTTCTTCTTATGATTCGTTCCTTTCTCACACCCTTTTTTAGAACCTTTTTATCTAGATCTACGACCACCAGCCTGTGCTGAAGTTCCCATGGAATCACTTTTACATCCCTTATATACTTTCTATATTTTTCCCCCACAAGCACAAAATCAATTTCTGTTTCACACCCACCGCCACTATAAGTAATTTTCCTTTTGTCTGTCTTTTTAAACCAAGTATTTGCCACGCACAGCTCTCTTTCATCACAAAACTCCAGCAATCTTCTTCCTTCTGCATTTCTTTTCCCAACACCATTCCCCCCGTGAACACCTTCAAAACCCTCAGCACATTTCCCCACATGTCCATTGAAATCCCCCAAAGAAACAATGATTTCACTACAACTTCCCAAGTCCCACTCACTCCCCATTTCATCATAAAAACGAACTTTCTCTGCATCTGGTCTTCCACTTTGTGGCCCATACGCACATATTACGCGCATCACCTCCCTACCTAGAGTTAGCACAATCACGATTACTCTGTCACTTTTTCTTCTAACTTCCACAACGTTTCCAGATATTTCCTCTTTCACCAAAATTCCAACCCCTCCAAATCCTGCATCATTTCCTGACCACCACAGTTTATACCTTCGTCCCGAAGCACCCACAAAACGAGCTCCTTGGCCTTTCCATCTTACTTCCTGGATGCAACACACATCAACTTTTCTCTTCCTCAGTTCTTCACACACTTCCGTTTTCCTTCCACAAAGACTTCCCACATTTAATGTTCCAAATCTTATCCCATGACATTCAGATTTAAACCCGGAGATTCTTCGCACCCCCTGCCCATTTAAGAGCTGCCGGGACTGGGGGCCATTTGTATATTTTTTCTGGTCATGGGGATTTACTGGAGCAAAATTCTTCTACAGGGAGCATGCCCTTGCTTACCCCCAACCTCAGTTTTTTGACATGAGTGGTCCAACCAAGCAATTAAGCTGGCAACCCCACAATTAACAGTTGGACTGCAATTGGTAGGTACCCAATAGTCGCCTCTTACGACATGCTGGGTAAACAGCTTCACTATTCTGATAACCGGTGAAGCACAGTAATATAAAGAATATATTATGCGGAATATAAAGATTATATAATCTTTATAAAGATATAAAGATTATGCGGAATATAAAGAACTATTCCCCCCTCGTTTTTGTCCATGCCTCAACAGCTCTCCAAAAAAGTACGGCGACAGGCAAAAAGCGGGGTTTATGGTTTTCTGGGGACTTGAGTCACTGCCATAGCCACTTCTGAAAACGGTATCGATCTTTAGGGTTCCCCCCAGTGTACCTGTAACAAGCAGCAGCAGCTGTAGCCCCGGCAGTTCAGGCGATGGTGAAGTGAACAAAGCGGCGCAAGGAACTGAAACAACCGAAATGGACATGCAAGTACGTGAGTTTGCAAATCTAAGTTTCTCTGGCCGGTCATGATTACTCCCACATCTACATGATGAATTCAACACATTTGTAAATGAGCTGCCACCACTTAGTACCAATTTGCTATCGATTGTGATCGGATAGTTCGGGATTAGTTTAATGTTTTTCGCTAAAAAATGCAGTTGTTCGTAGCGCAAATCTTAAGTTCGAATTTATCAACAGTCCACCAATATCGTTCGCAAACAGACAGCCACGCAAGAAAAGTTGCCGTTGAATGCTTTTCCCACATATCGAACAAAACAAAAAGAAGTCTCGCTCGTGGCATACGATAGCTTCCTTAATTTTCCTCGGCTGTTTTGCATAAATATTGTTGAAAACTAAATGTATGCACAGTTGAATTTCTGTGGTTTTTACTCTGCTTGCTCTTCAGAAATCATCTATGGCGTACGGTGGCAATGGCGATACTTCAGTGATTCATGCAGCTACATTTAAAAGTCACCAGCCATCACCGCAGCCTCGGTCTACTAAAAGCCAAAAAGCGTTCAGCCAAAACAACGAATCCACATTTTTGGCTTATCCAAATCTATCAAACAAACAATCAGCGGGTAAGTAAATCACATCCGCCATTTAGACACTTTTTTATGAATTCAATTTATTTTTACCGGAGGTTAGTTTTCGCTGGAATACTACTCTGGCTTACACTATTGTGTTTTCGCTATTTATTTTATCTCATCGTTCATGCGTACATGCTCGTGCTCTCTTTGCTACTCTTTATTTATACTCCGCAACTGCGACAGGTAACTGCTCATCTGACCTTTTGTGTGGCTGGTAGAAGATAGAGGAATCCCATTTTCCAAGAGCAGAGCGAGCGAACTTGCCGGCTTTTTCCCACGTTTATTCATTTCGCGCTTTACTCTCTAGCAGGGGAACTGTGAATACCTTTTTCAAGAATTTTTTGGGTACATTTTGGTTTAGGTTTGCGCCAGCAACCGACTGTCTTCAGAGCTGTCACTGTAACTACTACGCCACTGAGACAGCTTTTGTTTGGGTTTATGTTATTGATTTTACAATTACCGCTGTTTTTTCGCTACACCTGAAAACGGAAAATATTATAGCGCTCGTTTGCAAGGAATTCCAGATGAAATTGATTTCTAAGTTTAAATGCTTGTTGGTGGCGGAAACTGCTCATAAGCTTATGAATTTGTCACAAATAAATATCCTACTAAGTGTGGTTAAAGACAAGGGCGTATGGTTTGTGGAGTTACCAACACCAGCTTATTAGACTTGTTTAAAACTGCTTTACAATGTACTTCTTGCACTCTCTAAGTTTTCATTGTAATAAAATCTTATTTAGTTGAACTGTTTTTTATGTAGAAACATAAATTGCGGCAGATCATAATTTTTAAAGAGGAAGTAAATCAACAAGGTTGTAGAGAAACTTTTTACCCACATTTGTTTGTAGGAGTGTCTTTTGTTCAGCGGTTAAGTAGTTGAATTGTACTTTTTATGTTTTTGACGACGTCAATCAACATTAACAATTCAGTCTCGTTTTTTGTCCTCGGTTCAATAATAACAGCGTTCTTGTGCGGTAATCAGAAACCAATATTTTGAAAGCATATAAAGCTATCCTACGAAAATTACAATACATTTTAGTAATGTGCTTTATGCTGAGAAAATGCTACTTGTTCCAACCACTTATATCAAAA
The DNA here is from genome assembly GCA_963675345.1 of Trididemnum clinides. Lineage (NCBI taxonomy): Eukaryota > Metazoa > Chordata > Ascidiacea > Aplousobranchia > Didemnidae > Trididemnum > Trididemnum clinides. Next base: position 6,292,223 of record OY776300.1, read on the forward strand.
GCGTTGGCGTGCTATTCGTTCAGCTTAACGTAAGGTTGAATTTAGAACGGAATTATCAGGCTTCACCGGGCCGTAAAAGTGATCTGCAGACAGTCAAATGCCATACTTTTTAATGAAGCTGTGCTTTGTTGCTGCAAGACAGAAAAAGTCTTTTCATATTGCCTTAATCTTGTCACATATTTAGATGGTGAGCATCGACCTAAACAATCCAGCTTCTTACACGGATCTACAGCCCGTCCGGTCAGCACCCCTCCCCCCGCACGGTCCATGGACCCACCCCCTGTTCCTCCACACAAGCGTCTTTCCGCAACTCCTTCCATTTCTTGTGACGTCTTCGTGGATCCTTCAACTCGAGAACAACCTCACCAGAGAGGGGCGTCATCATCATCTAATGCTCCCGCGGCAAAATCCCGTCTCAAAAGAGTTTCGACCGATCCGGACTCTCTTCTGGTGTCCAGGTCAAAAGATGACATCAGAAGGTTGACTCCTCCTCCTGTGCCTCCGAAAGAAGACTCGTACAGCTTAGCGGTCGAAGATAGGCGGGATGTCGCAATAGGGGTATATAATGCCGCTGACGATGTCCCTCTCTCTTCCGACGATGACAACCCTCCTCCTTTGCCAGAGAGAGACGAAACTTTATACGAGTCCATCCCTGGTAAGTTTCATTTGTTGTAATTTACCCGAAAATCGCCCATGTTGCTTTCGAAGTTTCATGTGTCGATCTGTCTTTTCAAAAATCCGCTTTGGTATATCCGCTTTAGTAAGGCAGGAGCGGCAACCTGCTGCTCCGCTTCTCTTGGGAAACTCTACACCATGAAGCGCAATTCTCTGTCTGTGTTTTAATTTCTTCGAAACTACTGGAGGTGCAAGCATCAAACTTAACGCGATTGATCACCACTTTTGGGTGAGTGTCATAAGGGGGTTTGTGATGTAATGATTACGTCGAAATCACAAAATTTTTTAAAATTTGCATTTCTTGACAGAGGAAAACGTGTTATTGCTCAAACGAAACCCAGCCTCCAACTTGCCTACTTTCATAAATTTCATCCCTTGGGGGTCTAAAATGACGTCGCAATTAATGCTTGATTGCGCATTATGTTTTCTTTTTCTCGCTTGATTGCACATTTTGTTCTCTTTTTCTCGAAAAGTATTGACCGCAGAAGCGCGATTAAAAGTTTTTTCGAGAGATATTAGCAAGGGAGAAACATATTTGCTCGTTTTATTGATAACAGACTTATAGAGCTGCCGGGATCAAAGCTAAACATGTGGCGGAAGCTCAAGGTCCCTTTTTACTCCCCTCAGGATGCTTAAGCTAGGTACAGACAACACAAAACGTAGGCATCAAGGACTTAAAAAAGTATAAGGTGAGATCACAATAAAACATCACCCCCCCTGTGAAATCGCTTCGTATGCAAGATATTTCAGCTATTTCCTTTGAAAATAATTCAATACCTACTGTGCTTGAAACCAACTTTGTAGCAGAACTATTTTCGATACTTCGAAAGCAAGGGAAACACCGAACTCTTTTTACCTTCCTTGGCTCCGCGTGATGAAGGACCAGACGACACAGACCTGAGGTGTAGCCACGACCTTCAAGTCACAAATGCATTAACGAAAAGAATCGCACAAAGTGGTCAAATAGGCTTACTGCTTAATGCGAAGTTTTTGAAAGCAATCGCTAGTTCTTCGCCCCCATCACCCCCACTTTAACTTCAACCTTGTTCCCGCTGGCTACTTATTGAAGCGAACACATAGTTCAGCATTATGCTTACAAAGGGTATGTTTATGCTCCCCATAATCTTTTTCACTCGATCATCGATCAAAAACTCATTTGCTTTAATGATGACAATTGATTGCGCAGAAAAAACATTAGCCTTTCATTATTTTCCTCACAACTACCTAATAAGTAAAGCTGGAACAACCGGCTGAACCGATGGTCTCACTCAATGGATGAAGCCGGCGCACCCTGCTCAAGCGATAATTTAACCACGACATAACTGATGTGGGCCCGTAGGCGACGCCGGCAGAGCCAGTTAGTGCATGTTATAATGCTCAGGCGAAAAAGTGGAAGGTATAAATTTAAATGTCATCATGAAAAGTTGTTCTTCAATAATACAAGAAGTGTTCAACTTTGCTTGAGATGGAAATAAAACAATATTCTTCAAAACGTTGATCTCAAAAAGAAGAGACCATTAAGTATTTGCGGCCCCCAGTTTTTCTGTGAACGCCGGGTTCAAATTGCTCTTCGGGTGTTAAAGGTTGCCGACTCTCGGCATAGGGAATGTAGTTAGAAGCTTAAAGCTAAAGTTATCTAAATTCAATTTATTGAGATTGCTGTCTGCATAGGCACGTCCCTAAACGATCAAGCTCAACTAGAAATTGGTTAAATTCATTTGCAATACCTTTGATTTTGTACCATTATGCAGATGGCTTACCATTTACTTTCACAGCTTCTCACGTTGTTCCACCGTCACCAATGTTTGCAGGCGATCAAGGTTACAAGTTTTTGGAATCCGAACCTTTATATCAGGTCAGTTGCACTGGGACAGTGGCTATAAACCTATCGTTTTTATGTCAATCTCCCATCACTGGATTACATTATGGTCACTTGTTCGATTCAAGTTAATTGGAACATGACATCGCTCTGTCTGTTTATTTATGGCATGATATGCATTTTGTGTTGTAGTAGCGACCCAAGTAATTCAAGTTGTAATGTGATGATGTGAATTTTGAATGTAAGTACCAGAATTGGATTTGCCCTTAAAAGGCCCTTTATTTTTGCTTTATTGCTCAGTCGTAGCACCTATTAGATGTACGAATTATCGTCTTCTTTCTTAGCATACTTTGTACTTGGTTTTCACGCTTGGTTAATCATGTGTAGACTTATCGAAGTCGAACTCTGTCGCACGCATCAGCAAAACGTCACGAATCTGTTCAAAAGCGGCGTGATAAGTCGCATTCAGAGCCAGGTAGATATCAATTTACATTTTTGCTCTTCTCCGACACTTGTCGAGGCAACTTACCGTATCACGTTAATGTTAACATTTTCTTTCAATTCAATTGTGTTGCGGTGAGTTTTCCACTCGATCCAATCTAGAAATGCTTTTTTTTTTTCAAGCTTTGTATGTGTGTCATATAGAACCAGACCATTAATTGTAAAACTCGACCTGTTTTCGATTTAATTAGCATTGCTGCTTCTTTGGATAGTTACATCTCAGCAATTTACGTTGCTCGGTTGCGTTGATTGTCGCAGAAAAGCACCGTGCCAGCGTTACTGGTAACTCCGAAGCTGGTTTGAACACAAGTTGTTTTGTGTAAAACAGTCATATAGATTTTTGTGGCGATATGGTAAAAGTAACTGGTAAGTTGATTATTTCTCTAGATTTGATACGTTTTTTTGTTAAGATAATCATTCTTTTATTGAATTTTAATTGATGAATAAACGGTTTAGATATTTGTATCTTTACAGCACGGTCACCGAATTGGGAGAAAGGTCTTATATCTGAAGATATGGGGACGTGCACTCTATGGCGATCTATACCTGAAGTTATTAACAGTGGACTTGCTGAGAATTTCTCGGCAGAAGAACTAAAACTACAGCAGGTAGTTTAAAATGAATTTACAGTGGAATGTATTTAACGTAAACCAGCATGGTCACATGTCGAATTTTTTTGTTTATTTTGTTACTTGATTTCGCTCACTGAGACAATCTGACATACGCTCAATAATTGTTGTCTAATGAACGGATATCTGGAAGTGTGTAATATGTATTATGAATTTTAAGATTGATTTGTAGCCCTGATATTTCGCCTTGCACAAAATTGTTCTTAATACTGCAGTTTGCCGACTGCTACGGGTTTGCTTATGCTGTGTTAATTTATTGTTAACTGTTCAAGGTCATACAGCTAATATTTTATAAAGGTTAAGCCACATACTAGCATAAGAGATTTTGGGTTGGTAACTTCTTGTCGTCGTTTATCTCTGCTTTTCATTGGAACACACACGTGGTAAACTGCACTTCCAATTTACACCGCAAACCTATTCAATACCAGGCTGGGAGAAAGCGGCAGACCATGTTGAACCAGTGATGAATGCAGTTACAGACGGGTAGGCTTTACCACCATTAGAACGGACTGCCATTGGGACCTAGTAATCATTTTTGAGCTCCACTATTGTAACCAGGTGAGTTATAAGTGGCTGCACAAGTATAAAGCAACCGCAGCCATTTGCATTACCTAAGGTTGCTTTTGCGGATTTTTCAAGATAGCACCGATCAAATGGTAATAATTAAAAAAACTTTTCCTAGGCTCAGTTCGAGGTGGTCACTTCAGAAGCTTCTTATCTCCGAAGCCTTAACATCTTAGTCCAGCATTTCATGTATGACGGTGCCATGTTGAGGAACGATGTTCTACGCAATAATGATCGGCGTCGTTTATTCTCCAATATAGAGGCTGTGCGAAATATTGAGCAAAAGTAAGAGAGAAAATTGAAGTCTTTGTCAGTATTTTAAAACTGATACAACTCGTATTTCATTGACTTCGCAAGGCTCTTGTCTGACATTGATCCTGCTGGGGAAGCAAATTTAGCAATTGTAACTTCCACTTTATAAATTTATGGATGCTTGTAACTTGATTTTGCAAAATATAACCTAATCAATAGGCAATGTTTCAGGTTTGTGGTGAAAGAGACAGTGATACCCAAAAATATGTAAAAAGTTTTTTGCTCTAATTCTAAAATGTTTGGAAAACAAATGTTGATTCTTTCAAGCGGGTCGCCAGTTCATTTTCCCTTTATAAAGAACATCAGCAAACTAAACAGAATTACGTGCATTAAGGGAATGCATTGAACATTAATTCCTAAAACACAGCGCTTCGGTTAGAACAAATGAGGCTCTTCGGGTAGGTGTTATTCGTCAATGTTGTCATCCAGGTGTGGTAGGGTCCATGTTCCATTGGAAGCCTCGTAAAGAGGCTCCTCAATGGCGTGACCTGCGATTTTTTTTGTGCACCAAAGTGCACTCTTAACTGTTTTATTGACCTTTTAGATTTTTCCGTGACCTGGAGGATCATTTTCGGGAAAATATTAAACTAACGCAAGTTTCTGACTATGTTGCTCATTACGCAAAAGATGAATTCAATGTTTACGTTCTCTATATTCAAAATCAAGTATATCAAGATAGAGTGTTAGAAGAACTACAGTAAGTAACTGCACTGCTATTAGAATAAATAAATCTCAATGGCAGGCAAATAAATTGTTTCTACGGAATGTTTTGGCAGTTAATGATTTCGCACTCGTCTCTTTCCAAAATTAATATAGTTGTAATTGTTTCTGACTTTCGTACGAATGGCCCCAGTTTGCAACATGATTAAAATGTTGAAATGTTACCCAACACTGCAGGTGTTGAGTATTTGTCAGAAATGGCTCCCGGAATATGAAGTCCTGTGCTTCTCCGGTAGAAATCTAATTCGAAAGCAAATAAGTAGTGGCGAACAGACGGACGGACACACACACACACACACACACACTAAACCAGCCAGTCTAAGCCGGCAAAAAAGTGGGCAAAATACGTAAAATCTAGCTGAGGCCCAAGGTTTAAATTGATATAAAGTCATTTAGCGACAGGTAGTATATTATATGCTTGTTGGCGGCAGCATTGCGTCATGCCAGCGGTATTGGTTACTCAAACCTGATCTGAAGACAAGTTGTGCTGGCACAACTGATCAAAGATTTTTTTCTGATGGGAGGATAAAATCGTATATCTCGTTTATTAATTCTTAACATACAGTAAAACCTACTGCTCTGTAGGCTGCAGAATGTACTACGTTATGCCGTTGTATGCGTGTTTATCATTTCAACGAGGTATTTTGTTTACAACCACGCTGTAATAACGTTTTAGTTACGTTTACAATAGGTAGAGACGTGTACTGTGTAAGCAATTTTTAATAAAGTAAATAAATATGCTCCTTTTGAGGTCAAGGTTAACGTGGTACAATGTGATGCTGATAGCTCGTAGCTGGGATTTAAATGTGTTGCTGTTTGCCCTTTTTGCGATCGTGACACTGTTTGAAGCGTTAATTCAGCTTTTCAGTCGTCATTTTTTGAAAACCGGACATGAATGCAAATTGCAGACTGGAAGCCTGTCGTGGTACAAGGTAGACTGTCAGTGGTCGTGGCCAAAAGCTGTGTGTAAAAAGTTCAATGCAACCTAATGAGAGGAAGCTTCCCAAGGTTGCTATCTCAGGGTTACTTTGCACCTGGAAAATGCATGGACTCTGTGGTATCGGTCAGTTCCGAAATGGCTTCAACGCAAGTTGTTTCTTGCTCCCTTTACTAAAATTATTTTCGTTGTCATTCAGTTAAAGAAAAACTGTTTTTCCGCCTGTATAGAAAATAAAAACAAAACTTTGCAACACTGAATCAACATTGTGTAAAGCTTTGTATTTAAAGAAGTTTTGGTTAATGAGCAACAAAAATTTGCGTACTGGTAAATTGGTTAGTGTGTTAGGCTCACTGAAGCGTTTCTTTTTGAAATGTTATGATCAAGAGTATTGATTTCAGAACCGCGAAGGACCTATTTTTGTTATATGCAACCTGTATAATCGTATTCCTTTGACTCATATCCACCTGTTTCACTGAGTTGGAACGATGAAGCTGCTGATCAAGTGTGTCGCAGGAGACATATGTTAGTCACCACATCTGTCCGCCTTGTTGATGGTGGAACTTACAGCTATTATTGATAGTTCAACTGCCGCTTTCCCCAGCCTAATCAGGATTCTCCTATTTGCTAGTTTGAGATAGCAGTGTAGTGTCTGGACGATTGGCGTCACACCGTGTCTTTATTTTAACGAAGAGGAGGAATAATAATTTTGATCAAATAGGTCGTTTGGTTGATTAAAGTCTGATGCGACAGCAGGTGGTTGCAGTAGTAAACATTCCCCCATCATTAACGGCTAATTTCGCAATACACTACTAAGCGGTATTGTTTATAGGAGGAGACGTGAACGGTTTGGTGAAGAACTCAGTCGCCTCGAAGCCTCACCAACTTGCAACAAACTGCCTCTGTCCTCATTCTTGATGCTCCCCATGCAAAGAGTGACCCGACTGCCTCTGTTGGTGTCAGCAATCGTGAATGCGGCTGATGCGGCGGGCGATCAAGAAGCGTGCACGAAAGCCAAGCACGCTTTAGGTGTTGTCAATAAGGTAAGAATAAAAATCACTGTGTTTCGCGTGATTTTGTTAATTTTTGAGCCTCTTCCCGATTGTGATAGCCGTTATGAAACGTCTATTGCCCTTGGCTTTCTATCTTTTCTCCTTTCTTATGTTTTACGATCAGCTTTTTATTATTCATTTGAATTGCTTTTAGCATTTTCTGTGATTACGTTATATTCATTACATCATTATGACGCATTGTGGCGGCTAATACGTAAATATATACCTAAGTTTGTAGTAAAATGCATTGCATTAGATATCGCATATCATAGTCAACCTTGGTACTTTTTCAAAATATTTATTCTTTTAATAGCAATGTCGTCAGTTATTGTTTACCTATAGTCTAATGGAAAGCAGCATGCTTCATCTTAATAGTGTCTTGAAGTCTCCAGCCGTTTAATAGTTTTGGTATTTCTTTACTGCGTAAACACAGTCAACCCTCTATTTCTTGAAGAAACAAACTACCAATTTCTTATTGATTACTTCGTGCACTGCTAAACAGACTCGATGCGTTCACATTCGCTTCATGGTTGCCAGTACATTCCTGCCACAACATTGCAACTGAGCAGAGGAAATGTTGCAAAGTAACTTTTCGAAAAGCGCAACAGCGTATAGTCCATGCAGGTGTTGAAGTCGGAAGTTTAGGATTCCAAACCGCGCAATAACATCCTGAGCTGTGCTCCCGACAAGTCGGATTTCTAGTTGAAAGTTTTTCAAAAGCTGTGAAAAATTGAGCAGAGTATCCTTCCTTTTCAATATTTGTAGTAAAGCGCTTGATATTTTTCAGTTGTGGCCGAAAAAAGCTGTTCTGCCACAAGCTTTAACGACACTTTCATCAGTTGGTAATATCGCATCAAAAAAGGAAGAGCTAGAGAGTTCTCGTTTGCTTCAGCTCTTGTTTTTTCGTGTGATACCGTTCCGAAAGGTTAAATGAAAGTTGTGCACCACTAACCAATTTCTTGTTTCCAGTTGGTGAAGAAGTGCAACGAAAGCGCTCGCAGGATGCAACAGACTGAGCAACTTGCCGAGATAGCACGACAGCTTGACTATTCGTCCTCTATCAAGATGTTTGCACTCGTCTCACAATCAAGGTAACAGGATGTGATCTCTTTCATTTTCTGTCTATCTAATCAATGATTGGCCATGTCAAAGCGTGTAGCCAGGAAAAATTTATAGCCGCATTGCTTGCCATGGTGACGTAAAATATTGAGAGCTGATACCAGGCAAATTGGTGATGTGGGGAGAAGGCGTTTGTGGCTTTCGCTTCTCTGTCTAATCGAATGATGATGGTAAATGTATTAAAGGTGATGGAGGAATCAAACTAGCTACTTCAGAAGAAGTATTGCTTGCAGATTTTTGCCGGTGCAGTGGTCAGAGCAGGGTCGGCAACCTTGGGCACGCATGCCATCAGTGGCACGCATGCCATCAGTGGCACGCATGTCATCAGTGGCACGCATGCCATCAGTGGCACGCATGCCATCAGTGGCACGCATGTCATTTGTGGCATCCATGCCATCAGTGGCACGCATGCTATCAATGGCACTCATGCCATCAATGGTACTAATGCCAACTGTAGCACGCATGCCATAAGTGCCACGCGAGATAACTATCCATGGCACGCCAAAAAAGTGATCCATCGTGTTTTTTTTTCTGCCGCGCGTTGCAGTTCATACTTTGCGTTGCGTGCAGCAGATAATACCGCGACTTCATACATTTTAATTATCTGTTAAATTTTCCCGGTTCCTTTTTTTACCTGCTTGGTACCAGTGCTATTTTATGTATTGGGGCGGAAAATACCCACTTCGCATCCCTTCGTAGCTAAACATATATAACATTGGCGTACGCCCGGAGGTGGAGATTAGTCTTGCCCCAAGTCATCTAACGTATAAGTTTTTTGAAAATTATTTTCTGTTTAACGTTTGTTAACTAGCGTGGTGGAACATTTTCAAGGGGAAATCATGAACATTTTTTTGCTCATTCGGCTTAGCTTTTACTCAGCTTTCTCTCGTCGCGCCTTCTGCGCATAACGTTTTCAGTGTATTTTTTTAATTGAAAGGCTGAAAAGTTTCCACGCCTTTGGCACTTGACTACAATTCGGAACCTCCCTCTTGGCATGGCGTATCTAACTGTTCCCATTTGCACGCTTAACTAATACGCAGTCTTAAACCACATAGTACTAAACCAAAGTTTTTAAGAGTTGAAGTCATTTACGATTTGTAAATTGTCACACTGTGTTTTAAAAGTTGCAGAATCCTGAGTTAGAGCGTACGCTTCAGTACGCTTCGCAGTCGGTAAGCCTCGGCTTAATTCCCTTGTCGAGTTGTGCCAAAGACGTTAAAAATGGTATTTAACATCTTCCCTACTCGGCGCTAAGCAATGGGAACAATAGGGTGAAATATGAATTGCAGTTCACTCGGTCATGATAGCAAAGAGGGTAATGGGTCTGAAGTAGCCACGAAACAACGAGCAAAATTTTTACGATTTAACGGAGAAAACACAAAAACTTGTGTAAGGACATAAACTTGCTTAAGCAGTTTGCAGGTAGAAATATAATTGCAGAGCTGCAGAAAGAACTAAAACTAAATTTGTTTGTTTTAAGGAACATTATCATTTGTTTGACAGAAACCTGATAAAGAAAGGAGAAATGAATATTGCAATGTCGAGCGATTCAAAGAAAACAACGAAAGTCAGTCGCTGGCTCTTTCTCTTCACTGACGTCTTGCTCATTGCAAAAAAGAAAAGGTAAGGAGTAAAAAGGGGTGTCGAGAAATTGCCGTTGGTATAGAATATGAGGTCACGTGTACGAAAATTAGTGTGTCTCTTTTTCACGTGAAGGAAGCTAGAGAACAGAAGATCCAGCCCCACCCCAAATCCAATCAAGCAGGTTATTCCTTAAAGCGATAGGGTTGCATTTTTCGGTTTGAACATAAATCATGCTTGAAAAATGTCATCGTAGAGTTTTTAAACCTTTTTTAGGAAAAGAGAAATGCTGCACTACACTGCTTCCTTTCATGGTAGGATAACTTTTACCTAGCTGCGGTAAAAAGACGATTAAAAGCGGATTCCACTTGCTCGCTCTATCATTAAGTGTACGCTAAAGTATTTCTAACTCTATTTTGTTGCCGTTTTGTTGTGGCAGTTGTTCCAGGCTTGCTTGTCTGGCTTAGAAAACACACAGTAAAAGTCGTTTGTTTTGGCTAAGTGTAAAGCAAGTAATTTCTGCTCACACTTGTCAAGTGTCTATTGACATCGCAACACCTGTTTGTAAACGTAACTTTTACGCAGCTCGATGGAGTTTAACTCTGCACCTCGATATGAAGTCGTAGATTGGGCGAATCGGAAATATATCGCCGTGAATGAACACGCAGTGACGGAGAACGCAATCTATTTGGTGATTCTTGAAAACCAAGCTGGAAAACGCGTCGAAATGACTCTCATGCCGATGGCTCAGTGAGTATATTGAAAAAAGTTCGCGCGCATAGTCAATCATAATAATTTTGTAGTCCTCCGTTTACGGGAAAATCTTTTGTTGGTTAAATTAGCTAGAACGTGGCTGATGCAACAAGGGGGCTCTTTACTAACTATCGTAAGCTAGAAAGTAGTTATGTTTAGACTCCCTTCATTGTTACTAATATTGGCACATTGCTTTGCTTTTACAAGCTGTACAACCAGGTTGGGAAAACTGCTGTGAATACTTTACCAGGTGGACAACAGCTTATCCACCATGAGGTTAGAACGCGCGATCATTGTCGTCATCGGCAGCGCCGCAACCCACTCGGCTACTAGTTACATTGACGTCTTTGAAAAACTCTGCTGTAGTTAAAGCTTCTCGTAACGCACTCACAAGTATTGCGTCCAGAAAAAAACGGAGATAAACATGGTATGCCGAAAAATTTGAATTTGCATGGGCTCGTTTTTGCTCAAGCTTTTTCCATTTAAGGTCATACCATTGGTAATAAATATACCATCACGTACAAGTAAACAGTTTTTTTATGCTATTTTAGACGGAATTTATTTTTTCATTATGTAACTAGCCTCTTGCGAAAGTTACAAATTACAGCATTTAGCAGCAACTCGGGCAGAAACTTTGTTTGTCAAGAAGCAGGTGTTTTGTAGGTGCTTCTTAAAGTGATTTCAAATCACGCGAAGATGCCTAGGAATAGCAAGTTTTACTGTAGTACAGTAAATGCCACGATTCAAGATCCTTACTGTGATTGCTGCTTGACACAGATAACTACACTAGAATACGCGCTGCCTAATTACATTTTATTTGATCCGCTTTCCGTCTTAGCTGAGCCGTCGGGGCACCAACTTCATGAGTCCTCTATGCACTTTATGTTCTTCAGCTACATCTTTTAACGTAGGTTAAGCGCAAAGTGTTGACTACCAAACGTTACGGCTTGTATTTATAACTGCTGTTCATAGAGTCAATAAATCGAAGTAACCACGGAGTGATAGTTAAGTACTTGATAGGATTTTTTATAATTCTCAAAATAGCGCGATCAACATCTTTGCCATCATTTCTACTTTGACGTTTGACAGCAAACTATGCATCAAATTATAACCCAAGTGTTTTGTTTATTAAGCTTGTTATTTAACTGAGCTTTTTTGCAGAAACGAGTTATCACGATGGGAAAATGCACTTAATCCTTCCAAAGTGGGTGATGCTGGGGAAAGCATATATGAAAGCTGGGGTAGGTATACAGTACAACTGTTTGAGTTAGTAGGCTATTGGCGGCATAAATTGTTCATCTAAGCTTTTGTGCAGCACGCACCTTGGTGATAGCCAGATTTAGAAATAATGATCCGCAACATTTTCTTTATCATTCTTAATTCGAAAGAAAAGCAATAAATTCGTTACCCTAAACCCAAAACTTGCTGTTTACTGATGATGCACAAAGCTGAGAAGCAAAAGCAGTGAGGTATGCGAACACTGGGTTGTAAGACTTGTCAGTTTTTTTGCGCGATAACTTAAACCGATTTTGTTAATTTTTAACTTCTTAATTGCTAGACTGCCCACAATATCAATGTTTCTATCCGTACGAAGCTAAGCAACCTGACGAGCTAAATCTCGATGTTGGTGACGTGATGCAAGTTTTGAGAAAAACTCCCGACGGTGAGTTTATAATCAGTTGCCCCTCCCAAACGAATCTATTTTCAACAAGATGTTTAGTCATTTGTCGTCTTTGATTTGAGTCTAAAAGCACGCTTCACTCGGTTGAAACAAAACAAGGTAGAAAGTTTTATGCCTTGCGATTACGCCATTATGAAGTCGTCAGTCTCGATTGACACTCATTTTAAGGCAGCCATCGATTGTCTCAAGTCTCATGCTCTGCATCTAGAATCTCTTGAAAAGTTAACTGCGACAGGCAGCAGAACTAAAGTTTGCTGTGTGCTGGTTCAGTTGGTCTTTTGTTTTTGCGTCATCGTGAATCTATATGTGGCCAAATTCGTTTACTACATTTCGATTGTAAGACTGTAATTGTGATGTAACATTGGCCAGGGAAGGATTTGCGTATATTGTTACCTATGACGTCACAGTGACCTCTTGTATTATACTGAAATCTTCAGAAACTTTTAGGATGTTCTTCGCTTTATATGACTGAAAATCTTTATAGATCGGTAGAGAAAGAGGAAAAGATAGGTATGCGTTTCGGTATTTAGCGCAGAGGTTCCCAAACTTTTTGCTTCGCAGATCCCAATTATATGTGACGTTACTTTTGTCACCCTACTCACTTCGAATGATAATAATTAAAATACAAAAACAAAAGAAAATGGAGCTGTCCTCTAAAAAAATAAATAAATAAAGTCAACACCTGTATTGCTGCCACAATTGTGTCACTCGCGGTTCAATTCATCGTCAGACTAGAGTTACCTTTCATAATATCGCTGAAGTGATCTTCTGGGACTCTTTGCTAACCGGGACAGACGTTGATTGAGTGACTGACCCGGACGAAGCCACGGACCCCCTGTGCGGTCGTCACGGACCCTAGTTTGGGGACCTCTGATTTAGCGTATACAGTAGATTCCGCTTAATCGGGTCACATCGGGACTAGCATCACTTGGCCCGATTAAGCGGCTGACCTGATTATTTGAAGTTAACATAACGTCATTGTCTTGATGGCAATAAACAAACACATACGCATATGCAAGCATTGTGCACATTGTTTGGAGGTTGTTCTCTAATTTTTCTGGGAACAACAATTTTTTCAGCAATTGTTAAATTTTTTCGTGGCATTTCTGCTTAGGACTTCACAAAATTAGCAACAAAGCACATCACTTACTATCTCCAAAGGCATGAAATCACAAAATATGTTGCGCCTGTATTGTTCAATTGTCACATAATAAAGTTGGCTTTGTGATATTGAGTACTATTACATCACAAAGGCAGTTTTTCAATTACTCAGGTGTATGTCTGGCTACAGTTGTGGCCCGATTAAGCGGAATAGTGGCCCGATTATGCGGATATATCGTAGTGTATTTTCTTTGGTTGGATTTCGTTCTTCACAATTTGGCCCAATTAAACGGCTGACCCAATTAACTGGCGACCCAATTAAGCGGAATCTACTGTAGTTGGTCATTGACGGAAGTCCTATAGGTCAAGTATTGTAGTTGGACGTGCAGTTTAGATAAAGTTTAACTGAATATATTTCATGCTGTTTTAACAAGAAGTGGTGTAGATCTGCAGCTAGTATAGGTATTTGTTACTGTATTAGCAAGATCTCAGTAATGTTCCAGTCAGACGAAGTGTTAAGCGGTACATTACGTCGCCTCAGTTTTAAAATAGTTATGTTAAAATAAAACGAAAATTCTATTTCGCGACAGTCATTATTTGATCTTTGACTCACTTCCTCTTACGATTTTCATTTACGTCATCACGATGGTATATTGTATAATTACATGCATTGAAGAGCTTGCACGAACCCATTGATACCCCAGTCGTTCAATCGTAGTTGAAGTTGTTCAACGCATTTGTAAAAATGTCGCTTTTTTGATGCCGATATGCGTTTTGGGGTCACAACAACCCACTGCTAACGTTATTTCAGTTGTAACTTCAAAATTCAAACAATCTTATGATCACCTAAACGCTATTTACAATTTTACCCTGAGCAGACTGGTTGTGTTGCACAGATCGACTGGGAGCGAAAGTGGCATCAAATTTGATCCGTTGTATAATTTGTCTTAAGGTTGAAAAGCTTTGATTAAAACCACTGCTGTTGGCTTGTTGATATATTACGGCAGGGGTTCCCAACCAGGGGTGCTCGCACCCCTTGGGGGTGCGAGGCAGCATCTTAGGGGGTGCGAGATGGTCATTCAGATTTTGGTGTTGCACTGTTGTCCTGTCATGCTCAGTTCATCATGTGCTATTAGTTCCGCACAAGCAGTGTCTTATTATAGCATGTTGTAAACCTTGCAACTAATTGGCAAAGCAGCATACGGGCGTAAGGGGCATTAACAATTTATTAAAATGAATATGCCAGGAAACAATAATGAGTATACCACCCAACCAATTTAGACGAGACCATCCCTGGACGCGTTTCGTCCTTTTGGACTAAATCAAAGGTCGCCCGGCTCCCACCTTGTGAATTGTCAACGCACTCGCCTCGAGCGTGATGGCATTGCAAAGGCAAGGCGCTAGGCTATAAATGCAGCGTTTACTCTGCTTTTTCAGATCGGTGTGTAACTGATCTCCCAGTGGATATGCAACCAAAATCAACCACTTTGTCAACCCGTCCTGCTAAGCAAAGCAATACGTCGTCGGTTGAAGTCTCAGTGCTTCTGCATGTGCATAGTTGGATTTTTTTTTAAGGATAACGTTAATGAGTGGGTTACTTTTGCTTGTGACGGGACGGGCCCTGCTGATGAATCCAAAAGGACGAAACGCGTCCAGGGATGGTCTCGTCTAAATTGGTTGGGTGGTATACTCATTATTGTTTCCTGGCATATTCATTTTAATAAATTGTTAATGCCCCTTACGCCCGTATGCTGCTTTGCCAATTAGTTGCAAGGTTTACAATTTCCTTCTTCGCTTAATAATTTTCAAATCTATTATAGCATGCCTAATGCGCGGCCTTCAATTCAGCTCGAAACGATGCGAGATCGGTGATGACTTTTTTTTTGGGGGGTCACCTTCGCAATAATGGTGAGAAAACTGCGGAATTTGCCTGCTTGGAAGCTGCGGAATTAGACTCCAATCAGGGCAAGCCTAGCGCATGGCCGTATTCTTCACATGTTAAAACACTATAGGGGTGCGAGAACATATTAAGATATTTTAGGGGTGCGAGAACATATTATAACAATTTAGGGGTGCAGGCCACTAAAAAGGTTGGGAACCACTGTATTACGGTATTGCACATGAATAAATTCAAGAAAGCAAAAATAAAACACCAAAACTTTTCGTCCTGTCACTGGCAAAGGTGCCCAAGACCGCATATGGTAAAAATGTAACGTTTTTGCAATTGGTCAGCATCCATTCAATGAAAAATTTGCAGGTATGATTCCGCTGCAAGCGAATAACCAAGTTTTGCTTTTAAAGATGGCTTAAAACATTTGATAAGCAATGATAATTTTACTCCTTTGAGCGATTATATGTTAAAACATTGCATTTTTACCACATGCTGTCTTGTTCACGACAGTTTAATGTTACAGAATTTTCACATTTGCAGTGTTAATTATTTTCAGATATTAGTTTTTGTTAATTAAAAAAAAATTCCCCCGAAGAAAAGTTTCGATATTTTATTTTCACGTTCATTTATCCCTATCATGTTCAATAAAGTAATGCTGCTGATGGCCACTCAAAAATTTTCCTAAAATAGTGCCTAATGTATTCCATGACATTACAGCTGTAAAGAATCTTTTAGTGTCGAAATGTTATTTTGTGTCTTTTTCAGGTTGGTTGGAAGGCGAAAGACTAAGAGATGGCGAGAGTGGTTGGTTTCCTGCTTCTTACTGTGATGAAGTAGAAGACGAACATGTGAGGTCAAGAAATATGAAGAATCTCTACAAAATGTATGCTCACTGCTAACGGAGCAGCTTGAGGCTGTTTTACGCGGGTCACGGGTCAAGAGCGCGCGAAATAGGGAGAATAACGCGTTGGGAATCACTGTTGTTCATAGCAACTGCAAACGCAGATTTTGTGGATCATAAAATGCAAGGTGTTACTTTAGTGCTATAAAAGGAGACTAAAAGAGCAAAAGCACCTACGCAAGCGGAGGAGTGAGATATTTGTTGCGCTTGAATTCGTTATAAATTGCCTTATGATTGCAATATTTTAATTTGTTGATAAGATGTTGCTTTATTTGTGTTGCGTGTCTGCTGTCGAGCGTTTGTTCTGCAAAAACATTAACAATTTTTTTGAATTTATTGTTTTTGAAGGAAAGTGAACTATCGAACTCTGGTTTCAAATGCCGTTAAAGAATCATGCCAATAAACTATTATCGTTGTAGATTTTTAGGGATAATCATCCCAAAATGGTCTCGTAAGAGACGCGTTTAAATTGTTGTCTAAATGTAAATTTTTTTCAAAATTATACTAATGTGGTGCCTTGTTGTACGCACTTCACTCAAGATATTTTTATTGATATTTTCATATTTTTGAATTTATATATAACTATTCATATAACAGAGGGTGGCAGCACTGCGTAAATCCATACTTTGGTGCAATTAAAGTGCATTGTAATCAGATGCATGCTAGGTGCATAGTACCCGAAATAAGTCTTAATGTAGATTTTAGATATTGTTTCATCGCATTTTTCTGCCGCTTTTTAATACTTTTGCCTGTTTTAATGATTAAAAAGCAAGAAACCTTACTGACTATTTGAAAAATCATTTGATGAATAATTGACTGTTGACGTCTTTGCTCCGCGTTTAGTTTTTCAAAATTTACGAACGTCAGCGAAAATGATATTGTCGAAACAAACAGAGAAGAGAATTGTTTATGTTTCGAGCTTGAATATTCGTAAAAAATACATGAGCAAAAATGTTTAATCGACCCAAAACAGGGAGCATCTAAGAACCATTGAGCTATTACATCAAGATACTCCGTGACTTCGGTGGTTTCAGGGAAAAAGAACAAATACTGTAAGGTCTGCCTACGTGGCATTTTATCTTTTGACTTTGCTCTTGTGTTATGGCAGCGCTTGAGCGTAAAGCCTGGTGTACAGTGAAGTCAAGCCTGGTTAAACTCGCCGTCGGTCGGTTTCTGACTTGAGCCAAAATAAAACAATAACTTGACATCAATGTAGACCAGGCTTGAAACGTGACACTTGAGGTTATCAAGACCTGATTGATTGAACCGGTGGCCCGCGGAGAGAGGCTTTAAGCGCGCTCCCGCAGGTCCTCTTCAGGAAAACGTTAAATGTCATTGTTCTTGTAACGGTATCAAACAAAACACCTGTTCTACACTGACATAATTAAATTGGCGAAAATATAGCTTTGAAAATATTGACAAAGAAAAAGTCTTCACTGCAACTGACCCATGAAGTTTTCAAAAAGTCATTTTCCCCTCCCCTCAAGATTTTTGCGTACGCCTTTGGATGAAACTCTCTCACCACTTATAAGGCAAACTGCCATTGGTGGGTCCTCAGATGTCACCTTTTATGGCTTGCAAGGTGAGCAGTTTTTCAGAGATTTAATGTCTAAAATTACGAATAAAAGAAGGACGGGACACGAAACAACAGCCGCCCAAGAACGGACCTGGTGTCAAACCATGAATTGCTTTGCTGTGTTGAAGGTTATGTTTTCTGTGATGAAATGTTTTTGAACTTGCTAGAAACTACATATAAGTTGCGGAAAAGTTTTTATCAATTGATAATGATGTTTTATTTTTAAAATCTGTTTATATTTTTGGTACTTGATTTTTAATGATGTTTGTATGCGAAGAAGTTATTTCAGCTGTCATAGCTTATATTGTATTAAAGATTCTCCGCTATTTAATTGTGCCTTCACAATTGTCGATTTTGTTGTGCGTTAATTTGCAGCCTACCATGTTTACTAACGTGATCATATTTTAATGATATTGCAACTGTACAGCGCCATGACTTTTTTTGGTTGCGCTTTTGTTACTGAGATGAACGACTTTGGCCGTAGTCGTTGGCGCCCTCAGTTTTTCCGACCATCAAATTTGAAACTTGATCTGTTTGCAATTTAGTAAACTTTACAGAAGATTGTTTGTTCTTGTGAACTGTTAGTTATCGTGAGATTGGTGGAGGTTGACAAAGTTCCAGAGCGGGTTCACGACTGTTAAAAACGATGTTTTGTCCATTGAGAGTGCTCTGAAAAGAAAATCATCAAGCCTTTTGTGAGATTATCATTTTTGTGTTGCAAACCTTAAAAATATTTTTTTCTTCGGCTTATATTAGAATTAGCGTTCAGATCAGGTGGGTAGTAGTAGTAGTGATTCAGTTTTCATCCGGTGTTGTCCCTTTAGCAGAGATGGCCGGATTTACCCTATTCTTTCTGCAATTGCTCGCACTCCGTCCCTCCACTTGTCTCGTCTTAGGGCATCCTCTTTCTTCAAACCAATCTTCTCTGTCTCCTCTTCCACCTGCTTCTTCCAGGTCTTCCTCTGTCGTCCTCGCTTTCTCTTGCCACTCACTTCGAGATTCAGAGCAACCCTCAAAACACTATTGTCATCCCTCCTCAGCACATGTCCATACCATCTAACTCCATTCGCTGTTGCTACCCGGTCTATAGTTTCTTTTAACCCCAACATATCCATCTGTTCTTCAGTGGTCTTCCTGTCTACCACTTTCTGACCGCACATGGCTCTCACCATAGCTCTCTCGGTTCTCCTCAAGATTGCTTTTTCATTTTCTTTTAGACACCATGTCCCACTTCCATACAGTATTGCTGATCTTACACAACAACGATAGACTTTATCTTTCATCTTCAGAGGAAACCTATTTCCAAGCAACAATTCTCCACATTCCCTGAATCGTACCCAACCGATTCTTACTCTTGCTGTAACTGCTGCTTCACAACCATTACTAGCATTTAGTCTGTCTCCCAAATAACAAAATCCATTCACCGTCTCCACTTCATCTCACAACTTCTCGATCAAATCCATCGTCCCTTTCTTCATTCCTTTACATTTCGAGCAAACAAAATGCATTGCCAACCTAGCGGTAACTCTCTTTATTTTTGCACATTTGCCATGAACCCAGCTTCCACATTTTGTGCACAACACTGAATTGGCCATGACTCTCCTCCCACAAACTCCACATGGATCTATCTTTGCTTTTGAATAGTTCGCCTTCTGACCCGCTTACCATCAATTTTGTTTTTCTGATGTTGACCTTCAAGCCTTTACTTTCCAGTGCATCCTTCCAATTCCAAAACCTTTCCTTCAAGTCTTCCATGTCCTCGCTCATGATAACAAGGTCATCTGCATATAGCAATTCATTAACCACACCCCTTCTTGCATTTTCTGTAATTACGTCCACCACTATTGCAAACAATAGTGGCGACAGCACAGATCCTTGATGTACCCCAACTTTTACTTCGAATTCCTCTGAATATGCAGATCCCACCCTGACTCTTGTCTTTGCACCATCATACAGGCTCATAACTGCCCGAACTATTACTTTTGATAGACCCTTCTTTCTCATGGCCCACTCCATCACTTTTCTTGACACTCTATCAAAAGCTTTTTCCATGTCAACAAAACACATATACAACTTCTTGTCCTTCTTTTGATATTCCTCCTGCATTCTTTTCACAATGAATATTGCATCCACTGTTCCTTTTCCTGGCATAAATCCAAACTGCATTTCATTCAAATTGATTAGTGTTCGTATTCGCCTTTCTAGTACCCTTTCAACAATTTTCATGGCATGTTCTAGCAGTTTCACTCCTCTGTATGATCCACAGCTCATCACATCACCCTTTCCTTTAAAGATGGGTACAATCACACTTGTTTTCCAATCATCAGGCATTCCTCTACCATCCAATACACACTGGCATAGTTCCATCATCACTTTAACCCCAATTTCACCACTTGCAACTATCATCTCCACACTTACTCCAGATGTTCCAGTTGCCTTTCCTGATTTCATACTTTGAATTGCTTCCACAATTTCATTACGAGCCACTTTTTCCACTGGTCCTTCTACTACATCAGTTTCCACCATGCGGTCCCATTCGTTCTCTTCATTCATGATCTTTTCCATGTGTTCCTTCCAAATTTTTGCCCTATCTTCTTCAATAAAACCGAATCGTCCGTCTCCTCCTCTCAAGCACCTTCCTCCTTCCGCATCCTTCCCTTCCTTTTTCATTCTTCTAAGGAAGTAGAAAACACTATTAGAATTCTGATATAAATCATTCAATTCCTGATTAGCTTCCATTTTCATAGCTCTAGCCACAATTTTTCTCGTTTGATTCTTATACGTTTGTATTGAGTTTTATTTTGTTCTGATGGGAATCTGCACAGCTCTTTAAATGCTGCCTTCTTTCTTGTTATAGTATCCTTGACCTCTTCATTCCGCCACCACATGTCTCCTTGATCTCTCCTAGACTTCTTCTTCCCACACAGTTCGTCACATGCCTTTAAAACACCATCCCTAAAAGTTTTCCACAAGTCTGGCGCATCTGTGCTCACTAGTTCTTTTACTCTTTTTTCAAATTTCACTCTGGTTCGGTTTTCGTTCAACTTCGAAATCTTTCTTCTTATGATCCGTTCCTTTTTCACAACCTTTTTTAGAACCTTTTTATCTAGATCTACGACCACCATCCTGTGCTGAAGTTCCCATGGAATCACTTTTACATCCCTTATATACTTTCTGTATTTTTCCCCCACAAGCACAAAATCAATTTCTGTTCCACATCCACCGGCACTATAAATGATTTTCCTTTTATTTGTCTTTTTAAACCAAGTATTTGCCACGCACAGCTCTCTTTCATTACAAAACTCCAGCAACTTCTTCCTTCTGCATTTCTTTTCCCAACACCATTCCCCCCATGTACACCTTCAAAATCCTCAGCACATTTCCCCACATGTCCATTAAAATCCCCCAAAGAACCAATTATTTCACTACAACTTCCCAAGTCCCACTCACTTCCCATTTCATCATAAAAATGAACTTTCTCTGCATCTGTTCTTCCACTTTCTGGCCCATATGCACATAATACGCGCATTACTTCTCTACCTAGAGTTAGCACAATCGCCATTACTCTATCACTTTTTCTTCTAACTTCCACAACGTTCCCAGATATTTCCTCTTTCACCAGAATTCCAACCCCTCCGAATCCTGCATCATTTCCTGACCACCACAGTTTATACCTTCGTCCCGAAGTACCCACAAAACGAGCTCCTTGGCCTTTCCATCTTACTTCCTGGATGCAACACACATCAACTTTTCTCTTTCTCAGTTCTTCACACACTTCCGTTTTCCTTCCACAAAAACTTCCCACATTTAACGTACCAAATCTTATCCCATGACATTCAGATCCAAACCCGGAGATTCTTCGCACCCCCTGCCCATTTAAGAGCTGCCGGGGACTGGGGGCCACTTTTATTTTTTTTCTGGTCATGGGGATTTGTTGGAGCAAAATTCTTCTACAGGGAGCATGCTCTTGCTTACCCCCAACCTCAGTTTTCTGATATGAGTGGTCCAACCAAGCAATTAAGCTGGCAACCCCACCATTAACAGTCAAACTGCAATTGGTAGGTACCCAATAGTCGCCTCTTACGACATGCTGGGTAAACAGCTTCACTATTCTTTAACCGGTGAAGCACGGAGGGTAACCAGGATTTTTGTAAGGAAAGGGCTTACGTCTCTTTTGAGGCCAGCGTTTGTGCGACTACAAGCGTTGAGTACCGTACTATTCCCATCATTACCAAATAAAGAATTTCTAGGAATTTGTGGAGTACTATTAAGCGTGCACTAACTAGTGATCATACCAGCTCAGTTGTTCCTGGTGTCTGTAAATATGATATTACCTTTGAAATTATGCAATATTTGCTTCGGTTTCCACTAAAACACCGGTAGAAGCATATTCCAAATCATCCAGCATGTATAAGCGTACTGTCATATAAAAAACTGAATCCAACTGAACTTTACACAGACTTCAGTGCATCGCTAGAAGAATGCTTTTCAAAAGTGTCTTTGATTTGCAATGAAAATTTTATTCATTTAACTTTCCGGTAAATGCTATTCATCTGTTAAAAATTGTCGAAAAGGAACACTTATCTGTTAAACCTTCAACCACCAAAAGTACATTAATCAGTATCTATTTAAAACAAACCAAACATAAGTAATGCAAACTTTCTAAACAAAACAGAAATTGTCTACAAAAAGACATGCTAGTGAATTGACGAAGTTAAAATTTATTTGAAAGAGCTATGTAACCAAAAATTGTTCACAAATATTGGTAAAAATGAGTTGTATAAAGATTGGAAGATCAATCTCTTCCAGGCGTGCAATAACAATAATGAATGTTCTTTCAAACTTTTAAGTTCATGGTAGTGAAGTTACAGATAATAAAACCGTAGCCAATAAATTTGACCAGTATTTCTGAAACATAGGTAGAGTACTGCTTAACTGATGATAGACATAACTTGAATTACAGGTTTAGCCAAGTCGCCTCCTCAATTTATTTTGAGCCCACTAGCTCCAGTGAAATTTGTAATGTTATACTTACTATCTGGCAAACGCACCAGGGTTTGACGACATACCTATTCGTTTAATAGCGATAGCAACTAATGTGCTAAAATTACCTATTACTGTATTGTTGAATCACTTTTTTTCTTGCTATTTTCACAAATGCTGTAAAAATTTCTGAAGTAATATCGGCTCATAAGACTAATGATAAAAGTGACTTGACAAATTATCGTCCCAGTTTTGTTTTTTTCGTCGTTTATCTAAAATTTTGGAAACATTGATAAACCCTAGATTAATTCTTGATTTAGGAGGAGGGTGAGCAGATTAACAAGGGGAGTGCGTGACCACAATGCCATAATATCGGTTTGTAAGACTAATAAAAGTGACTTGACGAATTATCGTCCCATTTTTGTTTTGCGTCGTTTAAAGTTTTGGAAACATTGATGCGCTCTAAATTAATTTTTAAACTAGAGGAAAGAGTGGGGCGTGGAAGATTGATGAGGGGAGCGCGTGTTCACTATGCCATGGGACCATTGTCAAAACCTAATTTGAAAAAAGGCTTTGGAAAACTAAATCTCCAAAAAAAAGATCTTCATGTTGATTTGGGAAGCAAATGTAGAAACACACAAACAGTTGTACCCACAGACCGTACGGTAGCATTAATGTACTCAAAAGACATTTGCGACGAATATTTTTTAAAAATTAAAGAAAAGGTAACGTATAGGTCTTTTTGGCTACTTTTTGCTTTTCAAGATATTTTACGTCCCAAAACGTTTTTAAATGACCTCAACTTGATTTTATACTGATAGATTTTGCAAAGGTAAAAAAGTTCAAAATTTTCGGAGGGGGGGAATGCAACAAAGACTTAAACCGAGTCTTCAGCTTAAATCTAGTTTCTGCATACGGTTAAGCCACAGCACCAAGAGTTCGACTCACGCAAGACCCACTCTGGTAAGACAAATTTAAACTAAGTCGACTTTTTGTGTAAGGTTCTTATAACGACTTTGGTTGATAGAGTCGACATTAAACTTTGGCCATAGAACAACAATGGGAGTGTTTTTTGAGAAATGTTTTACTTTTGTTGGTAGATCGGTAAGTAATTAAACAATTTAATGCTGAAGCAAAAAGGTGGCTGGGAGAGAGCGAAGGGAGTAGAGAAGAAACGTCATGAAGCTGAAGAAGACCCATAACTTGCTTCATTTTTTTCCTGTTCTGGAGAAGGAAGTTGACGGTGCCACTACTAGTGATGCTTGACCATTATTGTTGTAGGGAGGGACGTGGTGATGTGGAAACGCATGGAAACGGCGTTTCCTTACTGTCTCAAACCAACCTGACTTAAAATTTGTATTTCTGCTCTGTGCGTTCCCACACTAATTTCCCCTTTCCACAGATCCTTTTTTGCAATACATCCTTGGTTGAAGGTGAAAAAAAGTGCTGATGCTGTTTTCTTTCTTTTGCAAGATGGGAAAGAGGCGTCTGTTGAGCTAAACGTTTAAACTGAAATAGAGGTCACTGTTGTAGGGAAGGTTGACGCTAATGCGGAAATCATTCCAAACGATGCTGGCTTATTTAGTGGCATAGGAGACCACTTGCGTGAAAGTTCATCGGTCAGTGTACAAATCATTTTCGAAACAAACTGACAGTTACCCTGAAGCAGCGCGGGAGTGCAACGTTTCTTGAATTCCTGAGCCTGTAAACGGGCTCCACTAGACGGACAAAGAGCGGATTGTGTATTCTCCAGCCCAAGCCTATATTTTCTGCTTCCCTTGTAATTTATTTTTCTCTGACTGTGCAAAGCTTTCTGGTCTAGGATTTACAAATTGGAAAAGTCTAAATAATTAAAAAATCATGTAAGCAGTCCAAGTAGTTCTGACATTAGGCCAGCGAATTGTTGCTGCTGGGCGACTGCATCTCAATATGCTGGAACAGCGCAATTACTAGAAAAATATTCTGTAACGTGTTGCACCAATTACCTTTCTGTATGAGAAGGATTTTGCTTCCCGAAGTAATCATGAAATTGTAGCGTTCTAGCAACAGCGGTAATTATTCAGGGGTCTTGGAGCTAATAGATCAATTTGATCCATATTTGTCTCAGGATAAACGTAATCACGCCATTCGTGGATGCGGTCATATTTCGTAATTGCGTAAAACAGTCTGAGAAGAATTAAATGGTTTCGTTGGGAAACCATTCATAGCGCTCATCAAAGATTAACTTGCAAGGCCAAGGTACTTCTCCGTTCAGTCGACTTCTACGATGCTGCACATGCAGAACAGTTGACAATCTATCATCCTTACATTTATATGATGGATCACAAACCTGTGGAGCGTTTTTAGATATTCATGAACTGCTCCAGCCACACAGGGAAGAGTCTCGCTAACAATCTTTTTAAATACCTGTCAGATCAGGATATCAACTTGGAAATTACAGCGGTCAGACATATGGCATGGTAATACCGATAGTATGACTGGTAAACACAATGGCATGCAGCGAATTTTAAAAAAACAAGAGCAGTCTAGTGGATTATATTCCTTGCGCTGTACACTTCACACTTTTTAAATCTATCTTGTCATTCAAGTGTAGATCAGTGGCGTAACAACGCAACCTGCCGCCCTTGGATTTTTGCACGAACTGCCGTCCTTTAACACCATCAAAACAAAGAACATATTAATGAGGTTCTACACAATTCAAAAATAATAGTGATAGTTTAATTCTTATCAAAAGTTTAAAATTGAATACGTCGAGATTTCACTGAAGCAAACTCCGAAATTATATCTTCAAAAGATAGCATCTCGACGAAATCACTTTTAATGGACAGGATTGCCAAAGCGGACAACCTGCTTTCACCCATAGTCAATCTCAAGTAAGATTATATCAGTTTAAGCTTTGAAAAACTTCTTTCACAGCTTGCAATAGCAACAGCAACAATGAGGTAAAGCTTAAGACACAAAAATAAATCGTTGATTCACATGAACGATATTTGGTCAACCACTGCAGCATATCCAGCGCTGTGGCATCGCTTTGAAATGCAGTGCCGCTGGATTGTACTAGCCTATTGAACCTGGCTATATCTAAAGTAAATTCAGAAAAATTAACGTCATCAGCATACATGTTCTTAAATTTGTTCATATCTTCTTCGATATTTTTGCTTCGCAACAACGCGTGGGGATTTAAGAAGCCGAATACATACTTCATTTAACATAAAATTTCACTGAACCGCTTTTCTGCTTCACTCCGAAATCGGTCCATAGCTTCTAGCATGCATCTCTTGATTTCTTCAACAGCCGAGAGACCAATGTCTTCTGCATGTTCGCCTAGCATCTTTTTCTTCCTTCGGACACGTCGCTCTTCAATCGAAATTTCTTGCTTTCGCAAATCTTGATAGCAGTTTCAATACTTTGCTTAACCAGCGCATCGCGATTATTGACCAAAAAGCAAGATAAGCATTCATCTTGTGAGAACAGTTTTCCAGTGACAAACCTTTTCGCTGTAAATATTTTTGGGTATCATAAGATTCTCTTAGAACTTGAATCCAAAATTATAAAAAAGAGACGCAAGAAAATCGCTGAATTGCATCCAATATGTCACGAGCTTGTCCCCGTATATTAATATTTTCGTTTTGATCACATGGCTCGTTTAATGCACTCACTACATCAAGAAAACATTGTTGAAGGGCTTTCACAGCTTCGTAATGCGCACTCCATCGAGTCTCAATCACTCTTTTTCAGACCTGGGCACCGCAAATTTACACTCAATTCCGCAAAACTGCAAGAGGTGTTCAGCAACCGCAAATCCGAAAGTTTGCCATAGGTTTGCGGTAACTTTTTGCACTTACGCAACCGCAAATGCACATTGCACTTCCGCAAACTTAGACCACAATATTTACTGTTATTTTGTCTTCGTTATGACTTTTTTTTTATTGTTGGAGGTCAAATTTTGCCATCGACCAGACGTTGATCTCCAAAAATAAAAAAAAAGGTCATCAACTCCCGGACGTTAATCTCCAACCCAGAAAATAAGAGCGTCCACTTTTTCCAAGAAGTTTTACCGCGGAACAGGCAACACTGCCTATTGCTTTGCGGATTTGCGGTAAATTTCAGTTTTTCACTGCAAATCCGCAAATATTTGCGGTAGGAAATTAGGTCCGCAAATAGAAACTTGAGTCCGCAATTTGCGGATTTGCGGAAGTGCCCACCTCTGCTCTTTTTACCACAATTGGTACATACTTTAGTAACACTTTCCGTCTTTCAGTAGAAGCAGAAAAAAAGGAGTAGACCCTACCCACAAAAGCAAAAAATGTAGCAGAATCTTCCGACGATGCCACTACGTAAACACCTGCGAGATTAAGCGAATGATTAGCACATAGAATAAATATTGCTTTAGAATTAACTTGTTTTATTCTGCATTGTACTCCAGAACGGATTCCAGCCATGGTGGAAGCATTGTCGTATGCTTGACCTCTGTACATCATTATGTCCAAACCATTTTGCTGAAGCTCATCGAGAATAGACTTAATAATTTCATTTGAGTTTTTTCTGTGCAGCGGAAGGAAATTTAGGAACGACTCTTTTATTTGTACCTGACTGCTGTCAACTTTTACGTATCTAACAATAAGAGCCATTTGACCAATGTGAGAGACGTCGGAGTACTATCGAGTAAAATGAAAAATATTTTGCTGCCTTTGTTTCCTCCAGAATGAGATGCTTTACCTTTTTTCCAAGAAGCTCAATTAACTCATTTTGGATTGTTGGTAAAAGGTACGTTGTCATGCCCTTGTTAGAAAGTTGGATAACTGAAAGATGTTCCTTGATGACTGCATTATATTTTGCAAGCAATTTTAAAGTTTCAAGGAAATTCCCCTGGTTTCTTGAGTTAGAGTCTTCACGATGGCCACGTAAAGGAAGATTTTGCTCACATAGAAACTTTATGACTTCAACTACACTATGCAAGATTTCTCTCCATTTATTTTTTTCCCTGTCCATAAGATCTTGCAATTCTTTATCACTTGTTTGATGAAGTTGAAGTCTCAGTGCAAGCTCCTTCCATTTATCAAAGCACTGCTTGTGAATTTTTGAATTTTCATTATTAAAAATACATGGATTTGGATGCCAGAAATTAACAATGGGTTTGGAAACGAATTAAGAATTATCATTTCTTGACTGAAACAATTTGCAACAGAAACAATACAATCCTGAATGGCTATTCGAATAAAGCAACCATGATCTGAGAACGTGATTACTGTTTTTTAACGTCTTATTATGGGGAAATGAAACCTCGATCACGTCGGGGTCATCAACACAATTTTAGGAAAACGTCATTGATCCAGAGTTTGTATCTCGCAAGGTCGCCATATTATAAAACCTCTTGTCAGAGACGTAGCAGCCTCCCCCCCAAACCCCCCAATTGGGGGGGCCCAGGCCAACTTTGGGGGCCCAAGTTAGTCTGAAATTGCATTTTGGCTACGTGACTATTTTCAGTTCAGCAGACTTGTTTACAACCGATTTAAACTGTAGGAAGAAATTGGCTTGTGACATCATAAGTGAATGCAACGTCATTTTATCTCGCAGAATCTAGAATATTTCGATTGATTTTCTGGTAGAATCTTGAATATTCGATTGACGTAACAATGCCGTTGTTACGCAACAATCATAGAATGGTCTGGAATTCTGTTTGGCTATAAATACCGGGACAATATATATACACTGCAGAGTGCAGATAAAGTATTTTATTGACATTGTATAGAATGAAACGTTCAAAAAGTGGTGCTCAAAAGAGAAAAGAAGCAGCCATTGCTCGAGATGCTGTAGCGAAATTGCCCAAGATGACAGATTTTTTCAAGATTACTGAGCAGAGTAGACCTGGCACTAGTCCGAGAGGGATGAAGAAAACTATAGTGTACAAGAAAAAGAAGACTATGACGATCAGCATCAAAGTGATTGTGAATTTCCAGAAAATGTAAGTTGTGATTTACCTGCCAATACGCAACCTTCAATATCAAAAATAACTGAATCTCAATTTACCCCTATCCCTGATGACTAGGGTTACCATATCTGGAAAAGCAAAAATCGGGAGAATGGATGGCCACTTTGCACGAGACCAAATATATGGCCTTTTCATCAATTATTTTAACAAAATCGGGACGTTCAAATTCAGCTCTAGACCTGATCTTTGAGGGAGAGGACCAGCTTCGAAATTAAAGAAAAAGAAAAAAAGGGGTGATCTCCAAAAAAGAAAAAAAAAAGGCCACCACCTGCTAACCTGCACCTTTGGAATCATTTTTGTGCCGAAAATGACATAATAGGTGCCACCAAACAGATGTTGACCTTTTTTTTTTTGAGATCAACCCCCATGTCCTAATTCCTCAGCTTATCGGGGCTGACGGCTGCATACCCTAGTTCAATTCTGGTTGACAAAAGGAAAAAGCGGGACTTTCCATGGTTAAAGCGGGACAGCGGGACAAGGCCTGAAAAAGCGGGACTGTCCCGCCTAAATCGGGACGTATGGTAACCCTACTGATGACCCATGTAAATGGCCTGAAAGTATTTCTGATGCTCAACGATGTGATATAGTAAAGCGTGGACCACATCAACTAATAATGAATTTTCCATATAATAACACAACTCCAAGGCGACGTTTTTCCTCCAACCATTATAAACGTGTGTTACCTAATGATGAAAGTGTTTCACGGTCGTGGCTAGTTTATTCTGGGGAATCAGATCAAGTTTTTTGCTTTTGTTGTAAGCTATTTGGAAAAACACTAAGCCCCTTTTGTAGTGGTATAAATACATGGGAGGGTTTTTCGAAAAAACTGAAAGACCATGAAAACGGCATTTCCCACCAAGAATGCTGCAGTCAATGGATGTTGCTAGCTGAAGGGATAAGAAATTCATCCACTATCGACAAACGCGAGATGAATATTTTTTTCAATGAAAGACTTTTTTGGAGAAATGTTTTAGAGAGACTTATCGACATTGCTTTGTTTCTATCGGAAAGGAATCTTGCTTTTAGAGGATCTGAAGAAGTCTTAGGATCTCCTCACAATGGAAATTTTCTGGGTATATTTGAGCTTTTGGCAAGAAGAGATCCGATCCTAAAAGAGCTTCAAGACAGAATCAAGAATAAAAACACTAAAGATCACTATTTGAGTCCTACCATACAAAATGAACTAATTGAATTGCTAGCGACAGAAGTTGAAAAAGAAAATTTACAGCAATTGAAATTGGCAAAATATTTTTCTATAATTTTGGACTGCACTCCAGATATGTCACATCATGAACAAATGTCTGTCATTCTCCGTTATGTACTATGTAATGAAGAAGCTGCTATTGTTAAAGAAACATTTTTTGGCTACTTGAGAATAAGTGACAGTACTGGGAAAGGCTTGTTGGACGCTTTCTTAGAAAAAGCGACCGAACTGCAACTCGATTTGTCTGATTGTCGAGGTCAGTCATATGATAATGGTGCTAACATGAAAGGAAAACATTCTGGGGTCCAAGCAAGAATGCTAGACATCAATCCCAAAGCTGTTTACGTGCCCTGTGCAAACCATACCCTTAACTTAGTTGTTGTTGACAGTGCTAATTCATCGACGGAAGCATTGACAGTTTTTGGAGTACTTACAAGGTTGTATGTGCTGTTTTCTTCCTCTGCTCAGCGTTGGGAAATTTTGAAGAAACATGTGGAGCTGTCCATAAAGTCACAATCTGATACTCGTTGGGAAAGCAGAATTAAATGCATCAAACCTCTTCGATACAATTTAAAAGAGGTGTTGCTGGCACTGAAAGACTTGGAAGCCATTTCCATAGAAAGAAAAGATGGAAGAGCTGCCTCAGAAACAAAATCGTTGATAGCTCATTTATCAAAATGGAGTTTTCTTTTGTCGGTGTTTATTTGGTATGATATCCTATTCCAAGTCAATAAAGCAAGCAAGATTCTTCAATCGTATGGAGTCTCCCTTCATACAATGGAAACGGAAATCCAGGCAACTGAAAAGTTTTTGCAAAACTATCGCACAACGGGTTATGACAGTGCCGCAACATCTGCTGTTGAAATAGCACAGGAATTGGATATTGATCCTTCTTTTCCTCCGTCAAGAAGTGGAAAGAAAAGAAGATTGTTTGATTACCAAGGTGAAGAGGAACAACGAGCTACTCCTGAACTGAAATTTAAAAGCAACTTTTTCTATCCATTAGTAGACCAGGCTATTATGTCAATAAAGGAGCGCTTTAATTTGTAACGTGAGGTTTCTTCCGCCTTTTCGTTTTTGTACACACGAGACAAACTTTTGCTTGTGCAACAAGAAAATGCTTTTCTTACTTGCTGTAAAGAGTTCCAAAAAAAGTTCGGTGACATTGATTCTGATGAAATGAGCGCTGAGCTACAGCGGTTTGTTTTAATTTTACAAAAAAAAACGCAATCTCAATACGGCTCAAGACTTTCTGAACTATCTTCTAAAGACTCATTTATTTGAATTGTATCCGAATGTGTACATCGCACTTCGAATCTTACTAACTTGCCCCGTGACTGTTGCCAGCGCTGAAAGAAGCTTCAGCAAATTGAAACTGATCAAAACTTTTAATAGAACGTCTATGACAGACAGTAGACTATCTTCATTAGCCATGTTGTCAATCGAAAATGACTGCGCCCGATCTCTTGATTATGACAATGTCATAACAGCATTTGCGAACAAAAAGGTTCGCTCCAGACTATTTAAATGATACTGTGTTTTTATAACTTTTTCATGTTTTTCAGTGTCATTGCTTTCGTTTCGCAGTGTCTGCATAAATGTCCTACTGAACTCTGGCATCGGTGCCGAATTTTTTATGACTTGCACCTTCGGTATCGGCATGCTTTATTCTGACATTAGCCTGTTTACTTATGTACAAATTGTGGTGTATTTTCTTAATGCAGCTTTGGAATTTTACACCTCTAAAGTGATATGACCTGTGCACAGGGGCTCTTGCGCTTACTTTGGGGGGGGGGGGGGGGGGGGGCCGAAGTTGGAGTGCTACGGGACTGTCTCTTGTTACTCAAAAAGCTTAACGACTCCTTTTCTTTGTCTCCTTTTATAATTACTCTAATCGCTAGCTTGAAGGGTCCTTCTTTATTCTGATATCTTTCAGATGCTGCTTTGACCATCTCAACTCTTATGTAATGAGTTATCACTTATGGCCAAGTAGTCAGATCATTGATATCATCAATTTTATCTCTAGCTATAAGTGTTTCATTGGTGGGAATAGTTTCAGTGATCACTTCTTGATTACTTTGCTCAATTTCAACTGTCTCTTACGTTTCCGTGTAAGGTAGAGATTTGCTGAAGCTGCTAACCTCATCCCTTTCGTTAGCTGAAGAGAGCGAGGACTGTAAAGAAATGTTTACAAACTTCAAAATGGCTCCTTCATTCTTTTTCAGCTCTTCCTTTTTGGCTTTCTTTTTTTTCTGAAAGAAGCTCCACTTTTTTTACTCTTTTCATTGGTAGGCTAACTTTACGTAAATTAATTAACTTAAAAAAAATTAGCAACTAAATTTTTTAACTGCAATCTGCAATATTGAACAACACTGTAGTAGCAAATTTGCTGTATCCGAGCTACAACCTACTATGTCTGACGTAAAACTGTCAAGTTTTTAATGCTTTTTTTTCCAAAACCTATAGGCCAAACAAACTCTACAGTGTCCAGGCATACAGCAAACATGACTTCAGCAGAGTTGCCGCCCTCAACAACATGCCGCCCTTGGATATATCCACAATATCCAATGGTTAGCTACGCCACTGACTGAAGGCAAGCGGAAACACGGTGATTAGAGCCAACGCTTTAAGAATTACAAAGAAAAATTTCACTGACTTTGGAATCAAAACTGTTAAACTACTTGAGAAAGTTTTGCTAATGACCGGGCCGCATGGATACAATAAATTATCGTGGGACTCAATGCCTTTAAAACCAAGAAGGTTGACAAAGCAAAAAAAGTAGAGCTCCCTCAAAGCGATGTCAACATAAAAAGAAACTTGGAAAGGGTCCGCCAGCATCCATATCATGTACCAAATGCAATTGACTTTATTTCTCCAATTATCATCAATAGCACAAAGACAAACATTATTCCTCTTATCGTAGCCATTGACCTCTTATCAACGTAGTTGACGAAAACATTTTTTATCTGCTTGCTTAGCTAAGTGTGAACTGTAAAATAAGCCTAATTTTCGGATCTTTTTCTCGAACTATTGTTTCCATTTTTTTAAAAATCTGTAATTCCTTACGTTGACAACTCCTTCAAGAATATATTTTTGAAGTGTTTAATTCAAGCTGCATAGTTGGAGTTTAGTGGCATTATAATTATGATTGTCAAGAAAAGTGGAAGTAAAAACTTTGGTTTCGCCTTGGGTTCATGGACAGAGCAGTTGGAATGAATTTATAAAGACAATGTGAGAGTAGTTCTCTGCAAGCTATTGATGAGCAAGTGCAATTACTAGCATTTCAAGATTTTTCAAACATCTTGTAACTGACAATTTAGCAGTTACATTTATTATCTGTTATGCATTTGTAGGCAAGAGCAATATAATAATAGTAGCTGCTACTAGGCTTTTCTATTGCACAGTTCTTGTAGTTTTTTAGATGTACTGGTATAGTTACAAAATCAATATATTGTGAGCTAAGTCTATGTATATTTCTGATTGTGATAAAACTTCGCAGCTGTTTCTTGCTTCCTCATTCTCCATGATATTTACATCTTTTTTCAACTTTCTTGCAGCAATATGGAATTTCATCACATTTTCTTCTCGCAGAACTGTGCGAAAGGTAAGATTTTGATATTGCTTTCTATTTTTTAGATTATGATCTCGGTTGTATCCCAATTCTAATTGACATTTTTGCTAGAAAATGGTTGCATCTCAGGCATATGTTGCATTTTTTATTAGGCAGTGGCTATTTTGCCGTCGACGGCAATTTACCCTCAGAGACTATTTTGCCGTGAGTTGTTTGTGATTGGTCAATCTTAATGACGTACTAAACATGTGACTTTTGGTCATCTCTGATTGGTCAATTTTAAAAACCAAAACAAAAAAATTTGCACCCCCAGGTCTCTATCTCCCACCCCGCACACTCCCTTGCGGTTGTACACTGCCCCGTACATTTACATACCAGGCCTGCCCCTTCAGTGTACACTGCCTTTCTTTTAAAGCCCTGGCCAGCTGAGATTCGAACCCACAACCATGGTATCTCAAGACCAGCGCTCTATCCACTACACCACAGAGTCACTGGTGCGATAAAAGCAAATTTGGCTATATAAACACACGTGAATGAACACGGCAAAATAGATTCCAAGGGCAAATTGCCGTCGACGGCGAAATAGCCACTGCCTTTTTATTATAATACAAATAACATGTTGATTTAAAGCTAAGAATTTTGCTCTGTTTATACTGGTCAGCCATGATTGGAAACTGGCTTAAAATGTTAAAAACAAAAATTATGCTGCTACTTTAGATAAAGTATTTGGTGCAATATTTGTATTGTAGAAAGTGTAACAATGCCATGCATGTTTCTTATGATGTCATCATCACTTGCTGTTGTGTTGCAATCGTGTGACGTTTGTGCAAGACAATGTGCTTTCCTTCCAAAAATCATGGTTGAATCAGGGAGAGAATCTATTAGTTATTTTTTATTGATACTACTGAAAAAACAGAATTCCACAGACTGGCCCAAACCCTAACCGTAATCTTGATTCTTAACAATAAGGCAGTGGCTATTTTGCCATCGACGGCAATTTACCCTCAGAGACTATTTTGCTGTGAGTTATTTGTGATTGGTCAATCGAAATGACATACTTAACATGTGATTTTGGTCGTTTCTGATTGGTCAATTTTAAAAACCAATTAAAAAAGTTTTGCACCCCCGGGTCTCTATCCCCCACCCTGTACACTCCCTTCCAGTGTACACTGCCCCGTACATTTACATACCGGGCCTGCCCCTTCAGTGTACACTGCCCTTTCTTTTAAAGCCCTGCCAGCTGAGATTTGAACCCACAACCATGGTTTCTCAAGACCAGCGCACTATCCACTACACCACAGTGTCACTGGTGTAATTGTAGCAAATACAGCTATATAAAAACACGTGAATGATTACGGCAAAATAGATTCCAAGGGCAAATTGCCATCGACGGCAAAATAGCCACTGCCTAACAGTAAATATAACCCTAACCAACCCCAATCAACCTCAACCCTAACTCTGACTTAATCATAATCTCAACCTAAAAGTTGAGCTGTGCTGGGGATGATGATGTTTCAAGAAAATCCAAGTCAATGGAAAACTTTCCTTAATTTTTGCATTTTTGTTTCCCCATTTTTTAATGTTAGTTTTACTCCTAAAACTGTTTAATAGAGCAATACTCTGTGTGTGAGACTAAGCTACAGTTAATGTTAAGAACTGCAGACTTACAGATGGTGCAAAGATAAAACAATTTTTTTTAACTCTAGAAACTAGTTTTATTCATTTGCCCTAGCACAAAGATATGAATCTTTACTGTAAATGTCCCCAAATAGCTTAATAAATTTCATAATGATAGTGAAGCATAAAAATTTTTTGAAAATGAAGTTATTTGCATGCAGCAAAACTGAAGTTCAATTAACTGCATTATCAAATGTTATCTGTCTTAGCATTTCCCCATTCTCAGAATTTGAAATTATTTGAATTGCAGTAATACTGAAAGCAATGCAATTGGTCCATCTTAAGGTTTGGCTTTTAGTAATAACATGCAGAATGAATACTATCATGTCAGAAGCATGGTGTGATACACTGAGCTTTAGACTTGTCATCAGTAGATTGCTAGATGAATACTGAAAGCGTTTTGCTGCAAGCAGCATGGATGAGCAGTTTATGCATTTATGTTATAGGTCACGTTTTGGGTTCAACTTGAAAATTGTGCCTATTAATGGTGGAACAATATGTGTGGCTTTTTGTTGAGTTGAAGACTGCACATGTCATATTTTACTTTCCAATATTGTCCATTCTTACTGTGTCTTATATGCTGATTAAACTGTGATCATCACGTCAGTGATCATATGATTTATTTATTAAGCTCAGTTAACCAGTAATTATTCCAACAAATTTCTCTTTTTTTATTTTGCAGTTCATTGCTCATCAAGCGATACGTTATGATTTCATCCCAGAAACTCCAATTTCTAGACTAAGATTAGGTATATACATTTAAATATAATTCATGACAAAGATAAATATACGCCAGAATTTTCAATCGCTGCAGTTGCATGGTTAAAAATGATGCATGATAATTTAATTTAGTCTTGCATTATCAATTATCATGTTTCAGGCATGGTAACAAGTTACCGTCTTTAGTGCTTGTTATTTAAGGCACAGCATTAAAATTGGCTTGTTTTACCAAGATTGGTGGTTTGCATTCACCCAAATGTGTATTGTGAACACATTTTATTTGGAATGATAAGGCATGACCAATGCCCCTTAGTCAAAGTCATTTTTATGGGCAACTTTGTCAAGTGGATTGGAATGCCAGTTGACATTTTATGGAGCGATGATTTCATTGTCCATTTATACTAATGACTGGGGGTGGTTGCATTGTTGTGTGGTCGGTAAAGGCGCATGCAGCAATTTCCGTTGCTTGGTTGCAATGCTTGTGGCAGAAATGCTTTGTGCCTGAAGTAATACTAACTCTGAAGTGGATCTGACATCGGTTTTTTCATGCATAAGCAAAATAAATTTTTTTGTGACTTGATATATACTTTTGTGAAAGTGTACCAATGCTTGTTTTAAGCACTGAAGTTTGCTGTGTGAAACGCATAAAGTTTTTGATTTTTTTGAATAGAATATTACTGCATACCTAAAGTTGGTAGTTGACGGAAATAGCTGCTTGATTCAGTTTTTGATTAATTACCTGCATGTGAAGAGTATTATTGGCTGTCAATCACTTCTACTCATTACTCTTTTTTTCACTGATTGGGAATTGGAATTGAGATAGAATGTATATATAAGTGACTAACGAACCTCAGCCTTAACACCATGTTGGTATAGGGCAAGCATGTTTGAAATAGATGTAAGGTGATGGTCAATTAGGTGCAAAGCGCCAAAGTTGGATTGACATGGATTTGATGAAATTTTATTGATTGAACAGATCAAGTAAAGAAGAAAATTCTTGTGTTGGATCTTGATGAAACGCTGATTCATTCACGCCATGACAGTGGGGGCTTGTTGCGATCTGCTGTGAAACCAGATGTTCCACCTGATTTTGTTTTAAAGGTGTTGTACTTAAAATTGTAACTGAGTCAAAAGAAGTGATGTGCGTTAATATGATCTGCCCACCTTTTGACAATGCTCGATTTTTAAAGCTGCTAATAGTATTCAATTTACTGTATTATGCCATTACTTAGTTTTTACTAATGCTCCCATCAGGCAGCTTATTCCAATTCTACTTGAAGAAGTAATCTGGTGATTGCTTTAATATGTAGCATGGCACTAATATCATATTGAATTAAATTAATATTTCATTTTGCATTAGAGATTTCACAGTGCTGTATTCAACTGATATGTAATTACTGATTTTTGCCCTAGGCAACTTATTAATTCGTTTTTGAGCCATTAAGTGAAATGGCTTTTACTGAATTCATACTTCATATCTGGTAATTAATTACTACTTTGCGCTTTTTCCAGTAAGGGATATTAATGTTGGAATTTTAATGTTATGTTGTTCCTGCAGCTTTTTTTGATACCATCATTCTATTCATTTTTTTGGCCATTATGTGTTGAATATTGGCATCTTGTATTTTTTCCAAAGTAGAGACACTGTATGCTTCATGGTTTTCAAAGTGCTAATGAATCAAAGCTTTAGAACTTTAGAAGTAAAAATTTTTATTTATCCTATGGTGAATATTTGGTATTTTTTTGTTTTCAGGTTGTAATTGACCGTCATCCTGTGAAATTTTTTGTTCATAAGCGACCTCATGTTGATTTTTTCTTAAATGTGGTAAGTTAATTTGTATCTGTTCTTGTACCGAGTTTGGCTTACACATAGCACAATGCTCCAAGTGTGAGGGCATTTTGAAATTTCCTATTTCATAAATAGTAAGAGCAAGTTTCAACGATAACAACTGTTTTGCATAGCAACCAAACAGCGACTGCGATAAAGAGCACCATGGAGCGACTTACTGTGACCGCTTTAGCAATGCTGTTTTCAGCTGATATAAAAAAATGATATGTATGAGTGTAGCAACTACGTTTTCACAAAAAAATTAACACAAAGTTTTACTGCCCTGGCATTCGAGTAGGGATTTGTTAGGTGAAAGGTTTAGCCAGGAAAAGACGTAGTGAGGCGATTGCTCCCCGTGGAAGAGTTATCAAAGCCTTGTTTTTTATTGAATTCTTGAGTTTCCTAAAAAATAGGTGATCAGTTAAAAAATATTTTGTGATCTTTGATTCGTAGCAAGATCCTGTGGAGTCTCTAGAAAATGGTCGTCTCCAAAATTGATCCAACATAAAAAATAAATTTGCCCTTGCCCCCCTTCTGAAGTTTTGGGCTGGCTGGGTCCCGGTGGTAGATTTTGAAAGGACACCTAGTATTGATGATGCAGGATTTAGAAATGCTTTTTACAAGAGTAGTAACAGCACTGCATTCAATGGTGTAGCAAAATTATTAGATCTATTTGAAGGACATGATAGAAAAATCGAACATGGCTGTAAACTTCGCTCTTGCCAATTTTATTTGTGCTACTGTGCTACATCAGATAAAGGGTGATTATTTACATAAGGTAAAAATACCTTATCTTTGGAAGCTCGGAAAGACGTTGTTTTAGTTCAAAAAGAGATGCTCTTCTATGGATTTTAATGTATTTAGTATCTGGTTATAACTATAATGCGGTATGGGACGGTGTAGTTGCTGTTTTAAGTACATTGTTTGAATAATTCTTTCAGTAGAATTTAAGAGCCTGTATATATGATTGACTTCCCAAATCCAAAGAGTACAAGTACTTGTTGCAGCTTTCGTATCTTTAGCCTTGCACGTATACTGTCCACTTGGTTAGTATTAGACGTGGCTTTGGTGTTGAAAGCAATTAAAAGCATTTTGAAAAATCAGTAAGTTGTGCATAACATATTGTTGCAGGTTAGTCAGTGGTATGAATTAGTTGTATTCACTGCATCAATGGAAATCTATGGCTCGGCTGTGTGTGACCGGCTGGACAAAAGCCGAGGTGCTTTGAAAAGGCGCTATTATAGACAGGTATGGGCTGTATAATTTTGCAAATGAGCAGGAAATTAGTTCAGCTGAGAACTGACTTGAGTTTCGCTTTGGCCTTATCAAAGCCAGCCGAATTGTGCAACAAAAGCGCTTTACTGATCTAGTCTTGATATATACTTCCGTACAGTAATTTGATTGGCTCAATGCTGTGGTAATTATAGCGCCCACCTTAAACACAGTAGGTTGCTGGTTCAAAACATTAAACGGGTTGCGCCTAATACTTTGTAAAAGTTCTACTTACCGTTTAGCTCGAGAAGACGGCGTGGAGAAAAAGCTGGTTGCACCATGTTATGTGGCAGGCTGTGAGGCCGAGCAGTTTGCCTTTGGCGGTAGGCCGTTCTCAGTAGACAGATCATGAGTTACACGCATGAATGGATGAACGAGCGTTTCTTTTTATTTGGATCGCTGTAATTAAGCCTGGTTGCTCTGTGCCGAAACGGAGTCTAAAGACTGGCTCCACTAGGCGTAGATTGCAGGCGTGGCACGAAACATCTTGTTTCGCGCCACGCCTGCTATCTACGCCTAATGGAAACCAGCCTTAAAGCTTGATTTATTTCAAGTCATGGTCAGCATAATTTTTTTCTTGAGTTCTGTGTCTTCAGCTTGCTAGCAAATTTAACTGCGACTGTAGATGTCTTCAGCTGGTTGGCAGTGAGGATGGCAAGGCCGTGAAAGGCAAATGGAAATGAATAAATGTAAATGCCATTGGTCATTCATGTTCGTATCTGCATGGAGGGCATTGTTAATGTGGTATATTAATCGTATTCTTTTATTTATTACAATACTCTTGGGTATTACGCCAGTTAATTATGTGATATTGCAGCATTGCAAAGTAGACACTGGAAGCTTTACTAAAGATTTGGCTTTCGTTCATAAAGATTTGACGAGTATTATCATATTGGACAACAGCCCTGGAGCTTATAAAGGTTTTCCAGGTAAGGAACTCCATGATATTAGTATGTGCAGTGAACAATTGGCTTGGACACAAATTTATTGATACAACTATTACGACACAGGTTCGTACAGCTTCGTAGAGAGAAGCTGTAAAAACTTTGGTCTTTAATAATGATTTTCATAAATATCAAATATAAATTATGCTTGTTTTTCATCAATGTTTAGCAGTTGTAGTGTTGCATTTTTATCCTGTTTAGAGTTGTAGTACTTTGAGTGCGACTTTTTCTTTTTCATATTCTTAAATGCTTAAGCTAGTAAATGTAAATTCTACACCTACTATTTCCGTACAATATCAATATCCAATTGGACGTATTGTAATTGAACAATACTAATTCAAAAGTAAAAAATCTTAGCGTGATTGAAATAAAGATGCTGTCTGTTAAAAAGGATTACTGGTGTCGTGCCTTATGATGTCGTGTTTGGTTAATGTTTGAAAGTATAATTTATATATTTGTATACCATTAGCAATTACAGCTTTATGTTAAGTTAGTTAGTCTGAAATTCGAAGATTAAAGTTAGAGTTGCTGGAACTAATTTTGTAGACAAGTTTTTCCATTGCATTGCAAGATGCATCTTGGGATCGTTGCAATATTTACAACAGGGCCCTGTAATTCCGAATTAACCGTATTGGCTTCAACAATCTTGTAGCAAGAGTTTTTTGTCGTTTAATTTTATCCTCCGGCCACGAGAAAACGTTTTTGCCGGTCACGCTTGATTGGCGTCGCCATTAGACTTGCTTCGAAGTTGCCAGTGCTGCTGGGATTTTGAATTTTTGCCCCAAGCAGGGAGATTGCCTTGAAGTGCCTTTCGCAATAAAGGCTGGTTTCCATTAGGCGTAAATTGCAGGCGTAGCGTGAAAAATTCTTTGTTTCTCTATTTAGAGAGATGCGCGCATCTCTGTGTATCCATAGAACGGCGCTCCTACTCACTCGACCATATTGACGACTAATGTTTGTTGTTAATCGGTTAGTTTTGGAATAATTATTACGTTTTTTGTGGCCGTGGGCGCGTACTTCCGATTAGCACATTTTAGCACTTGCGGTTGCAATGTTTAAAATTACGCTTAGCTTGCTGTTTTATCGGTTCTTGTAAACGCGATATGTTTTACTTTGTCTGTTCTTTCTAGAATTTAGATTTTATTTTTGGATCGACCTAGCATAAATTGAAAGTATTTTTTTCAGAAAATGCTATTCCTATTAAATCGTGGTTTGATGATCCATTTGATACAGCGTTGTTAAACGTATTACCATTTCTTGATGCGTTAAGGTAAGGATTTTACTTTGAACAATTATTGTAGCTGAAGCATTCAATCCATGTGACTTGTTATCATGGCTTCTAATGTCGCAATCAAGATAATCTTTCTGCTTAATTTTTGTGAAATTTCATTTGATAATTATGATTGCATTTTTTTTTCTGGCGGTAAACCCGTGATGTGAAAGTTCAGGCCTCGTGTCACACGATCAATCAAGCATGTAGACTCACCGGATGAGAGTGTATGTAACTTGTTGAACAGATAGTTTGAGATACTTCCAGGTGACCTTGCTACACTCTTTCGAGTTAGCAGACATCCATATATTTAACGCCCGGAGCAAGCTGTAGTTTGAACACAAAAAGTGAGTTTGAACAGCGAACGAGAACCAAGCTTGGGCCTCCTGCCGCATACAACGCTATCCTCTTAAGCGCTGAAGCAGTAAATTTTCAAACACAAGTTGTACGCGTCACGTCGCCGACACGATCTGTTAAGCGGTATTTCCACCAGCGAAAGACGCGACACGATCAGACGCGACGAGAGATGACTAACATACAACGTGTGCATTGCTACGACGTGATTTTGTGATGTGGCCTTGTCAAGAACAGCAGTAACGCTTGTGGCGTCTATGCAAAATCTTTTAGAGGTTTGGGAATTTCCCAACTTTTATCCCGCCCTATGCTGGCGGAAACCCGGTTTTACGATGAATCGATTAATCGAATAGTGAAGCTGCTCAACCAACATGTCGTTGGAGACCACTTTTACCTACTCACAAATAGTATGCCACCTTGAACTTGGCGCTTCCAGACTGCGCTTGGTGTTGTGTTTCGAAATAGACTGTCTTTCCGTTGCCACTGGTTTGCGATATGTTCCTGGTCATCCGTTTCACACCATACCTTTTTTTCGCAAAAGATGAAGGATGCTTTGCACAGCGATCAGATTGAAAAAAGTGGAAATATGTTTTAAGCCAATCATAAATGCAGATAGCCAGCTCCACTGCCACGAAGACGTATGGCATTAGCGGATAACCATTGGTTTTATACTTGTGTCTTAGGTCATGCTGGGTGGGTAGGTTCACTATTCTAATCCGTAGCGCCATTTTAAAATAGTCCAAACTCCTCCAAGAAGTTATGTTGTTTCAAATTGTACTTCAATTTAAGAGATGAACTTAAATATTTCGGTACCGTGGTGTAGCGGTTAGGGCGTGGTCCTCGCAGTGGTTAGACCTGGGTTCGATAGCTTGTTTTGCCAGATCAAAAGAATTGAAAAAAAATTATTCACAGCTTCCCTGCTCGACAGTCAGCACCAAAGGGATAGTGAGGAGAAAAATCTGGCAAGTTCACTTGTTTTCTTTGGCAAGAAGGCACTTATCGACATTTCTCCATTGTTATTTGGCAAACACGTAATATCCCGTTGAGAATTGCGGCTGACAACCGCAACTGAAGCAGGTGGTAAAAGGATAAAACCCTCGGCCTGATTCAGATATTTCTTAACTTTCAACGAGAAAAACTAGTTGGAATCTCAGGATTCAAGACTGCGGAGACTGCAGTGATGGCTTATCATCATCAATTTTAAATATTTTTTAATTTTAAATATTGTCTTGAAAATTTTGGTTCTGCGACTAACTGGAATCTGTGTAGATTCTGCAACGACGTACGAAATATTCTTCATCGGAACAAAGTGCAGCACATGCAATGGCAATAACTGTTGATCATAAATGCTTTTTATCAATATAATTGTCTGCGCTGGCCCTATAGAATCGCTGCAGCGTGATCTGAGGCCGCATAGTATGGCACGCAACACGTACAATATAACAGCTTTAACTAGTCTCTCAGTTGAAAAATTAACTTGTTCTATGACCTAACAGTGGACAAATGTGAAATTTTTATTTTTATCTAAAGGTGTCACCTTTTTATTGTGGACATTCGTCATTTGATAAGTGATAATAACTCTGTTCCTATCTTAGTACCTCGACTCAATCCAAGCAATCGAATTGATTTATTTTTAAATGATTATCGGTTGAAAGGGTATTTAGATTTCCAAATAGAATGGAACTTCGACAAACCAACCACCTTATTTGCCGCATTTAAATAATCGCTTCAGCGGGTAATCGTGTTATTAAAGCTAAGTAACATGCATTTCAGTAGATAAAAGAATATTTGAAAAGGCGTTTAGTGTTTACCAACCGAAATTTCATTGTATTGATTCCCATTTGATATATGTTACCACCAGCTTCATGTTTACATGGCATAATGGTGTGATCTTTTTGCTTGCAACAACCTAAGTTCTCAAATGTATTTGGCTGTTTCGCCATTGTTTAATGTGCAATCTTTTTCAGGAACCCAGTTGCAGTCATAAAAAAATGGAAAGACGTTTACTAAAAACAAAACGATAGGGGCTTTCAGTAAATTTAGAATTAAATGCAAAACTAGAGAATACCACTGAAACTGAAGCTAATAGACCGGCGTTTTTTCAATCGATGGGCCACGGCCCATCAGTGGACCACAGCACATATGTTGGGTGGACCACGGCTTGTTATTTTAACTTTTAACTAATAAGAGGAATATCACTGCAATTGGCTACAGACCTCTGTTTAGTTCGAAAAGGTGTCACATGCCTAAAAACGCGGAGAAACACTGTAGTAGACGGCTTTCATGCTAGCCTTCAGGTCAAAGGTCCGGAGTTGATGCGATGCACCAATACAGGTGAACTCCGTCGGGCGATCGCCTCGGTACCAAGATCACTTCATCGCGAACCTCAATAGTATTCGCTCTACTTTTACTAGCGCGACCACTTGAAACCGGCCCTTGTGATTGGTCGACTTAGCAGGGCTTCTCCACTCATTGACCTTGAACGTTGGCGAACATTTTCAGAAATTCTACCTGCTAACACTGCTTCCAAGTATTTGTTAAAGGAATTCACCGCATATTGGAATAGAACTAAATTCTATCTCGTTTCGTTCTGGTGGTACTCTGTACCGGCACTCCCTGGAAGAATTCGGTAAAGAAGTTCACCGGATATTAAAATAGAACTAAATTCTATTTCGCCTTGTGTCGGTACTTTG
This sequence comes from Trididemnum clinides, assembly GCA_963675345.1. Classification (NCBI taxonomy): domain Eukaryota; kingdom Metazoa; phylum Chordata; class Ascidiacea; order Aplousobranchia; family Didemnidae; genus Trididemnum; species Trididemnum clinides. Next base: position 6,336,543 of record OY776300.1, read on the forward strand.
TACAGGTACTCACTGGCAGAACGAGAGGCTGGGTTTCTATCGTGTACAACCGCCGCAGTGTATAAAATTTCATGCTTTTGAGTTTTATTTCCAACTTAATGACAACTTGACCTGTGATCCGCCTTGTTGAGCATACGCAGAAGTGAAAAGGTTTATTCGTTTATAGTGTTGTACACGGTGCTGCTAGCCGCGACATCCTGGGTTTATGCTGAGCACGCTCTAAATTAATGTTGATACGTTTGAATCAAATATACAGTTATGTAATGGTTTTGGTTTTGATTCAATAGTCCAAACCTGATTTCAGTTTGATAGATTGCAACTGCGTATAAAAGTACATGTATGTTTACTCTTTATTCGAGTCGTGTCAGGTCACAAATTTTAGCTTTCAACTGTCTCAGTAAATAGATTATCATACGTTTAAATTGTATACGGCTTTCTTATGGTTAAGCGAACATCCCATTGTCTTCAGCTATCAACGCCATTGGTTGCTTGAGATGCAATTTTTAATGTTGGATTCTATGCAAATTAGTTTTGGTGGAAATGATATCGGCGATTGTAATTGATAAAAGAGGAGTAGTGTCACGTGCACAATCCGTTATTATTGCCCGAGGCTTTCTACTTGTACCCCGTGCTCTTCGCATTTATTGACTAAATTACTCTTATTACTATTTGATTTCTGAAACAAGAATTTGTTTGCAATTTTCAGATATAATTAATTTTTTGGCAATACCTCTGCATTGGCTTCGATTCTTAAATTGTTTTAAAATATTGAAATTATTTTTATGCTTTGTGGTGCTTGCTAAATTTAGTAGGAGTGAAGACGATAATTAATCGCTTTTTGTAGATCACAGTATACTTTCGTTGTTAAATTGGAATATTTTAAAGTGCATCTGTGGGTTTGAGGTTCATTATTTAATTTGCTCGTAACTTTAATCTTCAAATTTATTTTGTTTCATCGAACTCTTTCTGAACTCTGAAGTAACACCCAACGGCACTGTAGTGCCTAACCATAAGTGTGTCAGCTAACTAGTTGGAAGGTGGCTACATTGTGGTATAAACAAATTATACTAACTGTAGTCGTTGCCATTTGTTGCTGTGCTTATTGTTACTACTAAGCCCAGCTGTTTTTTGTGTAATACACTTGCTTAGTCGAATATTAGATCCTGGTGTAAGGCGGTGCGTACTTAGTTCCATTTACTATATAGTTCGTGGTTACACTATTCATTGTCAGCATTATTTTCCAGAACTTTCAAACACCGCCGGTTTTTGTAAGACTTAAGTTTGAGGGTGGAAATGTGCTTTTTGGCGATATCACCAGGTTGTCGACCTTGGTCAGAATTTGATTTACGATTATTGTAGTCTGATGCCCAAGTTTAATCAAACTGCCAATAGCTGAATAGAATTGAATGATAATTTCGCCAGTGTTGCGTTTTGAAAATGCTTTTAATTTTGCGATAGGACTAGACAAAATGATGTGGCAATGTAAGGACTGGTCTACATTGAGGGCAAGCGCAGCTTACAGTTTTGATTTTTGTTTTGGCACAAGAGTTAAACCAGATAGCAAAAAAAAAAAAACTAACAGTTAAGTTGCGCTCGTCCTCAGTGTAAACCAGGGTTGACTGTGATGAGGTGCGACGTGTTAAGTACTATACGAAATACCTGTTCTATTTAAAATTAGCAAAAATTCGCCAATGTCTTTGTAGCTTCTTTAGCTTAGGGCTTCCCAATCTCTTTCAGCTCGAGGTTGTTGGGGGGACCACTATAAGCACTTCCGTCTTTTCTCAACTTGAAGATTTTTTTTGAGATCTTTACCTACTGGTTACTTCTACAAAAACTGTAAATCTTGAAATGCTTCGCACCACTGATCGGAAAGCCCTGGTCTAGGCTGCTTGAGGATCGTTGGCAAAATTTTGTTTGACTTTTTGAATTTTTTTCATAGTACGACAACATGAAAGTGTTTGTAATGGAAGCCACTCTGTGGCATGCGTCGTACTGTTGTTTCTGCTGCTTTTCGTTCTGTTTTGAAAGAATTTCGTTTTATCATGAAACAGTTACAATAGTTACAAACAACAAATGGTTCTGATCATGTTGGCTTGATTCTTATTAGTTGGATGTTAAGCGTAATATCTGTGGAGAGGTGACTTAGGATCCATGTCATTATTATTGCTACCGGTTGTACACCATAAATAATTTCAGAAAAAAATGATTTTCCAAACGTATTCGTCGTGCATTTTACTTTCGTAATGATCTGTTACCTAATTATTGTACATTGTTTAGATCAGTGGTTCTGAACCGGTAGGCCAGGGGCTGTCAAACTGGAGCATGCCCCCCCAGTGGTACCCGAAAGAATTTCTTGTAGTGACACTTTAAAACTTTCGACAAAAAAGATTGCTAGCGTTTAGCATGTTACTTTTTGAGCGTTGGCTTAATTGAAGTAGAGATAGTCATATTAAACCTTCCGAGTGCGAGTAAAATGACGCAAAGCAGCTCAAGGTAGTGTGGTGGTATTAAAATCTGATTGGGGCGTCATGCAAAACTAGAAATGCTAAAAAGAGTGGTCCAACATCTTAGGCAGAAAATACTGAGTGTCCAACGTTTCCGTTGAGAGAACCTAAAAACAGCGATTATAACACTGCAAGAAAATCACAAAAGCAGCACAGAATCGCTTTCATAAAGTTGACCTCCAAAAAAGCGAAGGTCTCAAGTTTAGAAAGAACAAAGAAAATATTTTTACGGCTACGTCACGCATCTAAACTCTGCGAGAGGGTTAGTAGGTATTAAAAAGTTTGAGAAACCCTGCGGTAGGTAGTGGGCCACAGCACCCGGAGCAAATAGGCCGCGGCTTGTTATTTCAATCGTAACAAATGAGAGCAATACTGAAATTGGATGCAATCTGTGCCACAGACCTCTGTCCAAAAATTTGCCAGATGCGTGAAAAAATTGTGAAGCTGGTTAAGACTTTCAATACTGAAAAGTAGGTACACTGCTAAGTATTCTTTCTATTTTGTATATTTTCGTGTACTAAAAATCAAAGACTTTTTTCATGTATTGTATTCTCCAGGCATTGCCAAACCGTTTGTTGGTGGGAACGTCGTTGCACTCGGATCCTCTGCAGTTGCCAGCACTGTTGACGTTTCCGATACGAATGGAAAATTGCTGTAAAAAGCCTTTTCCAAAGGCAACAATGTAATCACCGAGAGATACGTATGCACAATTTTTGCCGCCATAAACAGCACTGCTAACCACTCGACCACATTACCGGCAATGTAACGATGTGAAATAAGCGTGATTCTGAAGAGGACGAATTGTGATATCAAAAATGTTCGCCTAATTTTCTTAAATTGGTAAGCAGTGTAAAGTCTCCGGCAAGAAGCAACAACAACATAGTTATTTGGTAATAGTGTGGTCACCGGATGAAAAACTTTATAGAGATAGGCCTTTACAAAAGCAACTTGTGCTTGGACCAGCTTCGAGTAACCGGCAATGCAAGCGAAGCTAGTTTTTTCCTCAAGCAGAGGGAAGTATCTTTCAGCCATCAAGAGATTGGAACAAATGTTCGCTTCCGCCGTGAACGACTCTTCAAACCGTGCGACTGAGTTGTTGATTTCAAGAGTGCTGCTTTTCTTGATCGAGCCCGTCAAATCCATGGAAAAGAATAATAAATCTGGTTAGCATTTTAAAGAAGACTGTTTTTGTTGTAACAAAAACGAGAGAGGACACCGCAAGCGTGACGAGGAAACCAACGTACTTCAACGAAGACTGAAGGAGCCTTGTATTGAAAAAGTACGAGGAGACTACACCTCCAGTACAAACTAAGAGATCAGTTTTAAGTGGATACTGCAGCCATGAGGCAGTAAGGAACTACCTGTCGCAAAAACAGGGCTCCCAATGTGGCCTATTCATCTCTCCTGTTGCTATTCAAAAGAAATGAATGAGTAGGTACCTATTGCAGCATGAGAGTAGAGAAAGAAGAGAGAATAAAGTTCCTACCATGTGTGCCAGAAAAAAGAAAAGACAAAGGAGAGAAAAACAAAGCGAGAGTCTGAGAGAAAATACAGCTCTGGAAGCTGTAGATAGTAATCGGTTTTGTAGAAAGGAAGACAAATGCGATGATATAAATTCTTCATAAAGAACAAAGCCATTATCCTTCAGAACCTCGGCAAGATGGTCGGGTAGATTGGACCGGAGTGTTGGTAGCAGTGGCCAAACCGTATTGCTCTGCTAGCCATACCGGAAGCCAGTGGCGCAGTTACGATTTCTTGAAGGGGAAGCCCAAAGTTTTTTGAACAACACAGCCCAGGTGCAATGGTAAAACCATCAAAATCTAGTCGCAATAGGGATATCTAGGCTTCTTCTCCCCAGAAGATGAGGGGTGTGTACGGTGTTTAAACAGAACGTAAAGAAGTTAAACGCAATTGCTCACAAAAAAATTTCGCACTTACGCCACTGAACGCAACGCATTTACTGATACAAACTTATTAGTAGTAGTGAACTAAAAAATTTTACTGATGCTGTGTGTCAAAATTTAACTTATTTGAAATTCGGTCTGCGATTTTTACGTGAAAATTGATCAATCACTTGTTTGAAATTAACGTTGAGGTCACGGTGAACATACAGCATTGCAAATTCATTTAAACAAGCTTATTTCATTGTGGACTAGGGTTGCCAACCGTCCTTTATTTCAAAGGACAGTCCTTTATTTGAACCCCCCGTCCTTGTCCTTTATTAAACTTAGAATTGTCCTTTATTTGTAGAGCTGAAAAAAATTTACTGCAAGAGCGGAAAAAATTTGCAAAAGTACAGTCCAATCGCGGTTGTGTAGCACAACCCATGGAAAACCGGGTGTTGACCTTTTTTTTTTTGGAGGCCACCATGTCCGCGAGCAGTATTTTTACATGGTGGCCTCCAAAAAAAAAAAGGTCAACACCTGATTACCCACCCGGACAAGAACAGAGGGTCTCCAATTGAGGATTGTTCTTTAAAATACAGGACGGTTGGCAACTCTAGTCACAGTGTCCTTTATTGAAATTTGTCAAAGTTGGCAACCCTATTGTGGACCGCAAATGGGTTCAAAATATTTCAGAGCACTAAACGAACGCTCACTTGTTGCTGTAGTAACCGGACCAGTTGTCAATATTTAAAAGAACTTCCAGAGATGAATACCGGTACGTATTCATTTCTTTGGCAGACAGCAACGTGCCTAAAACGTTGCTCGGTACAGGATCACCTTTGTGGTGCAGCCAATATAAACGCCATCGCATGAATTCAACGTCCACAGCGTCAATGCTGTCATCCAGCAAAGGAAGATAAAAGTTCACAGCATTTGTGATGGAGTCGATACAAAAACAGATGTTATTGCAATCAACCAGATTAGAGTAAAATCTTTCGCTGAGTTATTCAAGCACAGTGTCAATAAAAGGCAAAAAGACAGAACGCCTGTAAAACTGCAATGGTGAAATAGCTAATGGATCGGCTCTATTGGCTTGCCGATTCACAATTCGAGGCATGGGTATGGATTGCCCTTAGAGACCTTTGGCATGTCTGAATAGTCCAACAAATATTTTTTTATTGTCCCTAAAAGCCTGTATCACATCTTTGTATCTGGTAATACTAGTAGCATCTAATGCACTTAAAATAGTTTCTTGATATCCTGTAGCTTCCTTGCAACTGTTTTGGTGAAATTCAGTGTAGCATTAATAACTTCTAGGCTAACCAAAAACCCAGGTGTTGTTGTCGCTTTCACATAAAACATAGCCCTTCCAAGAACTTCTCTATCTCTTTATTCTGACAGTTGACCAAGATAACCAACAACCACCGGATAAAACTTAAAAACAAAGACAGCATCATAGTTCTCAATTCACTTTGTGGAACAATGACGCTTCAAATGCCAACAATCAAGATATTAGCCATTAACTGGAGCCCGCAGCAGTGAAAGGCGTTTTTCAGAATCAGAAAAGAATACCAACATATCTTTAAATGGTGCTTACGCGTGCTTGAATTTCGCGTACGTTGCAAGCCAGAAAATGTTACCGTAACTTGTGCTATCTCTGACTGTAGTAAGTTTATGTAAGTTTAGTAAGTTTATTATTGTTGTTTGCCCAATACACTCAATAAAAGTCAACATAAAACTGTAGCGTCTCTACTGCTTTTGTCCTCTCATTAAACTTTTTGTTGCGATCATTATAGTCTTCTAAAAAACATTCCAGAAAAAATGTCAAATTTCTACTTAGCAAATCAATGGTTTTGCCTCCTCCACAAATTACAGTCCAAAGCATTTTGACCAAAATTAGTAAATTTAAATCATCAACTATGAATCAAGATAGCTAGTTAAATAACTTGTGGGGAAAATAGAGACATGCTCTGTTGTAAGCAATATTTCTGAAACTTTTCCAGAAAGCGCAAAACTCGCTTTCACTCGTAGCAAGCTACTTGTTGTTGTGCAATATTGCTCTCCATGTTACACAAGACTTCTGGTGCATCTCGTCTGACACCGATTGGGTATTGCTGCAAGATTCTTGCGCAAAAAAACTTGCTCGTGTGATTTCTGTTTTATATCAGGAAAACTAAACAAATTTTCAAGCTCTTGTGTTCATCTCAGGCATGAAACCCAACGCTACCAGCAAATTTTCAAGCAATTTGTTTTGTGTATAATTCTATGTGGGACCAAAGGGGGCCATGGCACAGTGACCTCCTCTGGTTGCGCCCCTTCCGGTAACTCTAATGCCGATCTGGACACAAAGGTGATATACGATAACAGGAACAAGATTACCCGATACTGTAGGATATAAGAAAGTAAATCTCAACCACCAATGGCCAACTACTTTGGAAGAATCCCTACTAAACTCCACGTTCATCACGTCATTGTTGTAACTTGATAATACATTTTATTAATCAAAAACAAAACGGTGCTTTATTAACTATTAGTATACTTTTTACACAATTAGTATAGGCTTGCTTACTAAATCAGAATAATATTTTTTTAAAAATATATAATTTAGCAACAAAAAAGCTACACTTGTTGAGCTTAGCAAGATTAGGATATTGTCTGCTGCAAGGAAAAGGGATTCAGGTTATCGACACCAAAACGAGCGGGGTAAACGTTACCATCAGCCATGTTTTTCCATCCCGTTACTATCGGCTTCCAGGTAACTAACGGTACAAAGGAAAGGTGACCAGACAGTGATTTAAGACTGGGGCTTAGTGGTAGTTTTGGGTGTAAGAAACGCTCAGAAGTGTAAGGGGAAGAACTAAAATCAAACAAAGGAGTAGATTGAGAATACTTCGGACTAGGTGTGAGTTTGTCGTTGGGAATAGAATCTTCGTAAGTGGAAAGAATGTTTTTGTACTTGGGTGTAGCGTGATGAGGTGAATTGTGAGGTGGTCTGAGCAACGATCCAGGCAAATAGTTTGGCAGCAAAAATGGTGAAAGGTTGCTATTATCGACCGGAAAATAACTCAAAGATTTCTTCTCTTCCGTTTTTATTCCACTACTAGTAGATAGGTTGAACGAACTTTCCGACTTCATGCTATCTTGTTTTCTTCTTTTCGATGCTGATGTGTCCGGAAAATGAAATACTTTACTGGAAGGAAGAGGAAAGCAAGAGTTAAAAAATGCGCCCTCTCTGGGTGTAAAATTGCTACTTTTAAGATCACGTGGTGTCGCTAAAGATCTAGAACCCGCTGGCAATGGCGAAAAAACGTCGTCATCAAAAGAAGAGGCTCTCGCAGCTTTGCTTTCAGGGTGATTGAGACTTTCTTCTAAGGTGGAACGCACATGCAGCTTGGAAAACGATTTTGACTTGGAAGAGCCGTTCTCAGAGATTTGGTCTTGTGCTAGTTCAGCACTAACTGATCGAATGGAGCCATCTGTCCATGACTCTTGCCATTCGCGGCAAAGTTGTCTCTTCCAATTGTAATCTAGATGTCAAAAATAATTTTTTAATTTGTTGCTTTTGATATTTTTCAGAAGATTAATGTCAGCCGTTTTCAAAAAAAATTCAAATTTAGGACAGCTTTCTGCAAGCTGATTAAAAGAGCGAACCACCCATTAAAAGTGTTTGGGAGGATGGGTAGGATTGAAAAGTTAAATTTCTTTACATTTTGTAAGAGTTCAAACTAAAATTATCCATACAAAGCAGCATTGAAAAGGGGGGTACCTATAGATCTTGACTTATGGGTTTTAGGGGATTAAAATTTTTGGAAATTCTGCTTTTCCATTCAATCTAAAAAACTGTTGGTCATTACCTCAGTTTAATGCCCGTAACATCCATTTTTATCAAAAATCAAAGGTTATTTTTCTGACGTAAAAATAATTTTAGATCATGCCATCGATCCATTACAACATAGACCTTATATAAGGACAACGGCTTCGACCAATATTACATAGGCACTTTACATGTCTCCAGCGTATCACGCTAGAATCAACATGCAGGGAATAGCATACGAGTATAACGTCAGCATACTACAGTCAGTATAACTCAAACAACAATACGGAACAACGTTGTTTTGGGTTATTGGCTTTCACCAGCCATATGCCTATTTTCTGTAATACCCTATACAAAACACTCCCACCATCCCTCTTTGGTTCAATTTAGGACCAAAGAGCATATTTGCAAATCATGCAATGCTATAAAATGCTAAAGCTTCAAATTTCACATTATAGTGATGCCTCACTAGCATTTTCAACTTCGCTCAATCCACAATCCCTGTACAAAACACTTCCTTTTTATAGAATGAAGTTTTAGCATTCTATAAAATTGCACAATTTGCAAATATGCTCTTTGGTCCTTAATTGAACGAAGGAGGGACAATGGGAGTGTTTTGTACAGGGTATTGCAGAAAATATGCATACGGCTAATGAGAATCAGTAACCCGAAATAACATTGCCCCGTATTGTTTTGTGTTATACTAACTGTGATAGGCTGACATTATACTCATATGCTATCACTGCATGTTGATTCTAGCGTGATGCGGTTGAGATATGTGAAGTGCCTATGTAGCATAGGTCGAAACTATTGCCTTTGTATGAGATCTAAGTAATAATGATTTGGAACCGGAGCTGCGTTCACTTCTACCCGTCCCTGTGTATATACGATAAAATTACTTCGCTGTAAGCCAAACGATGCTGTCAGTATAGATCAAATGCGAATTGCAAGGTATCAGCTTTTTTATATCAAGCTTTTTCGTGTATTGAAAAATGAACTGATTAGATCAATCTTCAAGATTACATCATTTCTCAACAAATGTACAATATGTCTAAAAACCAATTTTATGATGATATCTGTTTACCTTGACTTAAGGTCAGTGGTTTGGACTGACGTGTTCTTGGATTCAAATCAGCACTTCTACGTGAAAATCCGTCAAAGAAGGTAGAGGAAGCAGTCGCAGGTTCATGCAATGACTGTGTTTGCTTCCGCTTTCGCGTTGGGTTCTCATAATTTGTTTTTTCACCTTCACAAGCAAGTGATAAATTGACAGCCTCGCTCGATGACTCCACGACATTTGAAAAAGATGAGGAAGAGAAAGTTACACGACAAATATTGTCTTTCGAACTCTCACCCACAGCTTGAGATAAACTCAGATGAGAGGATTGGCTTGCAGCCGATGAGTTTGGCTGAACAATCGATTGTTCCTCCAAGGACTTCGGCTTGGACTTCTCCAAATGCTCATGAAGTTCTTTCATGGAGGAGGAATTCCTATCACCAAACATTTTTGACATGTGCGCATGGTCACTCAAGGATTTATTACGACCGGGATAATTGGCGTCGCGTGGAAGCCCGGCGTTCGTGTTAAGATTTCCATGACATAAAGAGTTCCATAAGGATCGAAAATCGGTTCTCCCATGCAATTCTTGGCCATTGACAAGCTTGGCAGTCTCGCTTTTTGATTGATTTCTACAAAGTTTTGGGTCTTTCGTAGCTTCAGAAGATTCATTTCTTGAAAGATTTCTAAACACATTGGATATTTGAATAAGTAACACTATCTTCAGGTGGCAGCTAAATATTTTGCAGTCACCAGAATATCTTCGTGTTTAGACCAACTTAAAAGTTAGTAATCCTGCTGGCTCTAATGCATTTTTAAACGCAAGCATTGCAACCAAGCATGGGAAATTTCCCTAAAAGACTTTCCTAAGCAGGACAACTCTGCCTTTGTGATGTTTTGAATGAAAGATCAGAAGTTGCGAAAAGGCATTTAATCAGTAAATTAATAATGAAAGCACGAAAAAAAATAAATAAAGGAACTTTAAAGATAACCTATATTTTTAAGTGTGGAATTTAGTTTCCTAATGTTGTCGTTTATTCTACCTATGCGTCGTTGGCAACAGTACCCGGTAAGTCACTGCCCCGCAGATTTTTTATCAACTTCCAAACTGTGTGTTGGAGAGCATTATGCAATTCCTAAAATTTTGATGATGGTGTTATCACAACTTTGGTTTTCAGAATGTTTGAAACTTAAACCAAAGCATATCTTACCAAATGCTGCGAAAAATGTCACGACTGATATCACGTTGTAGAGTTACATTAGGTATTTTTTTACTTCGTTTATGCTTTCGAATTAGTTTCCTTCACGCAGTGACGTAATGTCCGCAGGAAACGCAAATCAAAACTTCGAACTGACGCAATTCTTAGTTTTCTAAACACTGCAATGATATGCTTCCACTTGCGCACAATGAAAGAATACACGAAGTTTCCTTTTTTTAATTTTGTCAATAATGTGCTTGTGTTTGTGTAAGTGTATTTTCGTCAAAACAAGGCATACAAGAAATATTTCTGCGCATTCTTGTAGAGCGTGCGGACGAATTAGACGCTGCCGTCAGAACAAATCATGACAAAGTACTCTTACATTTTATCGTCGTTTCTTGTTGCAGTTACAGCTTCATCATGCTTCATAGCCGTGGTATCGCTTCCAGGCTTCACACTCTGTTGAAATATGTTATTTAGTAATAACATGCACTAAATTGTATGGATTTCTCGGGTTGGTAAGAGATTAAACCAGGAAAGAACAATTTTTTTCCAGTTCAAACGTACGAAACTTACTCATTACGATTTCTCTCTTTCTGCTTATCTCAAAATAAATTTGCGATAAAGGAAAACCATTTTTGTGTCCCAGAGTTACAGTTATCAGCAGACGGTATATATTGAACGTTTTACACTACATCTAAATGTTTTCGGCTGTTCAAATATTCCTCATCAGAAAATCAAAATAAAATGCTTATGCTTCAGTTTCAAAATGAAATTTCTGTTTTAAAATAGAATACAGTCTGCTGATTTTACGTCCTAAATAGTTCTCCTGTGCGAAAAGATTTTACTGTTTTATGTTTTTGCACAATTCATTAGAACAATAAAATTAAATCCATCTTTGTCTCGCCCCCCGAAACTAGGTTTAAGATGACGCTCAAGTGATTCAGTAACAACTTTTTTACACTTGAGACCAAGCTTAGTCTAGTGACAGCAAAACTGTCTCGTCTAAATTTAAAAAGATGAAGTCGCTATTATGTCTTTGTAGTCGGATCAATAGGTGATCGAATGGAAAAAGACATAACAACACCGTTATAGTTCTGTTCCATCGAGAAATATTTAAACTACAATAGTTTATGCCATTAATATTTTGGCGTTTATTCAGTAGATTTGAAAGCTGCCGGGAAACGTTCATGTTGCCCTAAATTGTACCGCAAGTTAAGAGCGTTGCTAAGGACAAAAATGAGGGGGAACAACATTTTCTTGGAATTTTTGGCCACTAAATTTCACAGGTGACCACAGAACAGGTCCTCACCAATGTTTCAGGTGATTTCCAAAACGACAAAAAGGTGGGCCTATGCGATATCGGGCTGTTTAAAGGTTTGTGGGGAAGTAAGGCACTTTTTGGTTCCTGCCCCGTGGCTACGCCTTCGCTACAAATAAGAACGTTAGCTTTAAATTTATTTTCTATTGATGACGTTAAGTAAGCTTACTATTGTTGCGAGTGATTCAGCAGTTTATATTGTGTTAAAATTAATTTTTGATGACGGTTTTCGTCGAAGCGACAAAATCGAATTATTTTGAGCAAACACTGCCCGCCACATCCATTATAATGCTTCGTACATCGTGCATGATTCCATACGCCTCACAAAAGTTGATTTAAAGAGTCACAGAGCATCACGTCATTCGTTTAATAGTACACGATTTTGAATGACAAAATCAAAACAATGACAAAAATGCCCATCATAAACTCTATAATGTATCAGCATTTTCTGCAAGATCAACGGTGGGAATGAGGTGATACTTTCTATTGAAATAACGAGTTGGCGGCAGATTATGTTGAAAAGCGGAGTATTCTTCTACTTGATTTCATAGTCTTTGAAAAGTGGAGGGTAAAATTTCCCAAAATGGCTAAAAATTGTCTTTTTTCATGTTTTGACTACCAAGATATGCCCTTAAGGATATTGGGAGAAGCGGTCTATTGCTATTCTCCCTTTAAACAGGCTGCTGCAAGCATGTCTATGATAGGGCCAAAAAATATTTCACGTTTAAATAAAAATTATTTCCAGCTTACCTCAACTGGCTTAAGAGCTTCTTTGGCGTTTAGTGTTTTTGAGTGAGTCAGTTTATGCTGCTTGAGTGTAAACGAACGCCTGAACTCCTTGCCACATTGGTCACATCGAAAACCTTTCACTTTTGTATGGGTCTTCTGATGCGATTTTAGATTAGAGATTTGACAGAATGCATGACCACATATGTGACACTTGTATGGTTTTTCACCTGTACGAAATATAAATTCGCGGTCAAGGCTGTCATTTAAGGGATAGAGTTATTTTTAAAAGCAATATGAAAGTCCTAAAATAGTCTGATGCATTTTCGATAACGAGGTTATCTTGGAATTGATCTGTAAAATCGTGAACAGTCAAGTGCTCGCGGTTTTTAACGCTCTCAGTATTTTTACTTCAATACACAAATAAAGATTAAGACTCTGCAACACCTATGAACTTTTGACTCATCACGTTTTGTGTGCATGAAAACAATATTAAACGTCAACCTTCAAGTCCAAGCACTTAAAAAGCGGTCAAAAGTTCAAGAGCGATGCCTTATCATTATTTAATGGAAAAGTCGTGAAACGATGTAAAAAAATCACGTTGTGGAAGTAGACGGAAAATTTAAGATGCAAATCAAAAAAATTTGAAAGCACATGATCAGGTTTTTAACTGATTTTGTTTTCTAACCACAAACTTTTTGTTATTTTTTTGTTGAAACATCAAACATTGGTGCATTAAACAAATGGAAATACAAAAAGTTCTGTGTTTGTTGCCACTTGTAACATCGATGACATAACTTTAAGATATAAAATTTTTGTCTACTTTTACCAAGAAAAATGAGATTGATTAACAAGTAATTAAAACGAAAGCATTTATGTAACTACTAACTGGCGGTACGATTGAAAAACCATGTTCTTTAATTAAAATTAGTTACGATTGCGTGCTGTACGAGAGATTTAGTAGGATAAATGTAGATAAACAGGAGACGAAACTACAAAACATCACAATCGGCGAGCACTAACTTTTGTGAACTACAGATAATTAATGAATTTGAAGTTGATATTTTTTTGCTTGCAAGTAGATTTTAAGAGGAAAGGTAATTTCTTTCCATCAACCCAAAGAGCTCCCAATCCTGGTATATTGTGCATAGCTGTAGTAATTATGGTTTATGATTTGAATTTGGTAAATTTTCTTACAAGTTTATGTGATCTACACAATTAGCCATTCATAAAATGAACTGAAAGTTTGGAAATTGCGAAATAATCTTGCGGTTTTAGAGTCCGCATTCACCTGTTTATGTCATTGTGGTCGGCGAAAGCAATGATTTGAAACTTCTGTAATTAGTGCGAGCTTCAAAGCGAACAGCGGCTCTGCACCACCATACGACGAGCAACGCAACGACCAGAGGGCTCAACCCGCGAACTTTCGAGTGCAAGTTTGATATTCAGACCATAGTGCCAAGTGTCAGTCAACATTTTTCATTGGTTTTGTTCAGTTTTCTAACGCTTATATTCCTGGATTCATTTTTAATGTGCTATTTTTTTTTTAGAAAAAACTAGCATTGTTTTCATAAATTCAGTTTACCGCGTAAAAGTTTGGATCAGCCATGATTTGTCTTGGCTCTTATCTAGTTGCGTAGTAAATCTTCACGAAATCAGTAACTTCCAGCCTTGAGGTAATGGTTCGTTGTTTTGCTTTTGAGTATCACTTAATACTCAGTAACTTATTTTAATATAACGCCAAATGGTGTTAATAACAACTTTATTCAGAGAAAATTTTGTACCTGTGTGAATCCGAATATGTTCTTTTAGGTGTTGAGAAAGTCGAAAGCTCTTGCTACAATAAGGGCAATGAAACGGTCTTTGGTTGGTATGAATCATTTGATGGCGGTTGAGATTCTCCAGCAGAGTAAAGGATTTTCCACAAGTCTTGCACTCGTGCGGCCGTCTGTTCGCTCGTTCTGTCAAAGCAGTGATGGTCAGATTATCAGTTCACAAATCACAGGGTAGTAAAGATATTTTCTTGAACCTGAGTATCTACAACCAGCTTGGATGCGACAAACCTATTGAAAGCAACCCAAAATTACAATTTTTCTTTTTTGGCGAACTGAAATCGAGTATTACATGTTGCTTGTAATATTCGATTTCAGTTCGCTAAAAAAGAAATAATCGCTTTTTTTTTCCGACTACGTGAGCTGCTGTTTACAAACGTAAAGCTTTGGAATTTTTTTATTCATTTTTGTACTTCGAAAAGCCATCACAGAATATGTAACATGATAGCCAAGGTGACAATGCTTTCCTCGAACTGTGCTACCTGGAGCACAGTTGCAAAAACGCGCTTGGTTTGGTGCGATATTAGCTTCGATTTACTGGCCGCCAACACTGCTTCCAAGAACGCTGTAACCGCTACAATCCCTGGCACTATCACATGCCATTCGTGGAGAGTCATCAGGTACCCTAGAATCCATTTTTAAAGATTTGTTGTAACTTAATAAGGAAATAAATAAAATGTTATGATTAAAAATGGTAGTAGCCCTATACCTACTGTAGGTGCAGTAACATTTAGACTATGAATTTCTAATTGTTTTTCCTGAACATGACGAAAAACATTAAAAATCGATCAAAGTGATAAACGTTATTTGATAAACACACACTAATCATAATTTCTATATTTTTAGAAAATTTTACTTCAAGTTTACTTTATCAAAAGGTAGTTTATGAAATAAACCTATTTTTATCAGCTTATCAGCGCTCCTAACCAAACTTGCTTCCAATTTGTTAGATTTTTGATTTAGTTTAGAACAATATTACCAAGGGCGCGAACAGAAACTTTTTTAGGAAGGCATAGCAATACAGCCTACTCTAATTTGTTTTCCGTTTTATTAAATTATTTTTCATATAAACCCATTTAATCAAAATAGCCTATTTTTATTTTTTAAATTCTAGGCGAGGGCATGCCCCCCCCCTTTACCCTTCTCTGTCGATGCCTTCAAATGGTGCACTCTGGTGTTGTGGTCACAACATAGAAAGTTATAACCAAGTTTTGAGTTGGTCACTAGTCGAATCTATGTAGGCAACATGTTTATTTCATTTGATGTTCTATTCTCTAATCTCAGCAAAAGAGTTTACGGTCAGACAAAAACAACTTGAGTTCTGACTTGCTTCGGAGTTTTCAGCACTGCTGGCACAGTGTTTTTCCACCACAAGCACTGCAATCAAGTTGGGAGAGTTGCTTTAAAGTATTTTGTAAAGAACACAGCAACGCAGAGACGTCGCGAGCCTTGAACTCAAGATCTTTCAATGAATAGATAAATGCCGCAACATCGTGCCGACAATATATCGTGGCACAACAATAAAAAGGTGGCACGCCAACATCAGGTTCATGTGTACAAACGACAGCTCTATTGTATGACTGTTGCAATCCATGTATTGCGGTCAGAAGACCTGGCTCCAGTTTCCTTGCCGGAAAATGCCACAGACAAGGCTATTGGACTTGCAGATGTTTTTAGACGAGTCCAAGTCCAGCCTCATTGTATTAGCCAAGTTCAAGTCCTAGTCCAAGTCGACACAAAATTTTGATCATTTACCAGCGACCCCTTAAAACATGAATTTACAACACAAATGTGTAGAAAATGAAATTTCACGATTACCATAAAATGCACGTTTCACCGTTAAGTGAAAGTTATAATATCAGCCCTTGGCTTATTATGTAGGATGGTATCAGGGCAGTTACCCCCTGGATATTTACCCCCGGTCTCTTGGGTTAGAATTAGGGTAAGGGGTTAGGGTTAGAGTTAGGGTAAGGGTTAGGGTTAGAGCTGGAGTGCCCGGGGGGTACATCACCGGATGTATGTGACCGGGGGTAGGTGTCCTAGAACCAAGTTGGATATACGAAAATTACCATTCTATACTGCATTCAACTAAATTACACTTATATTTGTAAATAAAACTATCAGTCCATGTCTGAGATAAAAACCCAAAATCCGCAAATTTAATACCCTGCCACAGACCTTAAAAGCTTAATTATAAATCTCCTACATGGCCATCAGCAATACTGGTAACGTAGAGAATGACGTATGGAAGCCACGAAAAATTCGCTCAATCGTGATCTAAAATGTCCAAGCGGTGAAAGAAACGTTACAATTGAAACGCAGCAAAGCATTGCAAAAAGTTTTAAAACACTTAAACCGAATTTTTCAAAGAGTTGCAGGCAGGAAATTTCCAGTCTTCAATATAGCCAACAAACTCAAGAGTCTTTGTTCGTTTTCATAGAAAGAACTGAATACTTTCAAACAGACTAACTATATAGACCAAACGTAGCTTTATACCACTATCACTAGAATGACCTTTTGAAATATCACCAGTTAATCTTTCCATATATTTAGAATCAATATTTAAAGCAGTACTTGAAAACACATTTGCATTTTGTGAAATTTTAATCAGAATGACACCTAACTACACTGCCACATTTTAGAAAAACTTATTGAACTACAAGTCCTACAAAAGTGCTTTTTCGGAGTATCACGAATGGCATATTTCTTCTAACATAGCCTACTGTGAAAATGCAAAGTATAGGTATTGACATAAAAGCGACGCTGTTGAAAATACTACAGGTCAAATTAATGCGTAAAAAAATTCACCAAATACAATGCTGTAATTAATTTTTAAAAATATACGTCTTTACTAGTTTTAAAGTATATGCGTAGATCTGTCTGGGTAGCTTTGAAACTTGGCAACTTATGACGAATTCAAACATTTTCGAGAAATTTTCAGTTTTGTTTAGTTTTTGTGTGATGTTACATGCTGTTGCTTAGCCCATTGATTTATTGCTTGGAATTTTAGTCACGTCATTGCATGGCTGTGCGTAACCAGAGAAAACAGTTGGCGAGAGGCAAAAAATTTTTCAGAAACTGTTAATATTCTAAAAACAAAGTCGTAATATTGCGATCTACGGTTTTAGTTTTTCGAATATTTAATTGAATGATGCAGGTTTGATTGCAACTTGTAGGCCACAATTTTAGAAAATTGCTGTAAAAAATAAGCATGTTTTGCTTTTTAGAAAAATAATTGCATGATTTTTTGTAACGTTAAAAAATTGTATACATGACTGTATTTATGGGGAGGATTTGACCCCCAACCCCGTGCGTAAGCCACTGTCTTCGTGCAGTTCCCCTGACTATACCTATGTGGTATACGTCAGTGTATTAAAGAGAAGCCTCTATCTGTAAACATCGACTTTATACTGCCATGCAACCAAAAAAATTCAATTTGGCTGTAAGCTTTGAAAATAAGCTGCATGCAGTGAAAGCAAAGTTGCAACATTTCACGTTAGAAGAAAGTGGTTTAGAAGTAACAGAGAGTACTCTACTGAAGTTTACTGCTCTTTTAGGAAATGCTATAACGTGCGTTTTTAAGCAGGGATTTTTGCTCGCTCTTCTCAAAAAAATGTTAAAGCTTTATCCTTTCCCTTAGGGGAAAATATTGAGTCTGTCCCTACTTTAAAAATATAGATTTTAATTGACAAAAAGATTTCTATAAATGTTCTTACTCAATAACAGATCTCAGTTTCTTTTCAAATTCTGTGACAGTCAATTACGTTGCAGTTCAGTTTTCGCAAGTCATCTAACACTTGCCTAAATTTAAATATATTGAGAAAACTAATTTAAACTCTATAAAAGTATTTATAGATACATGTTTTCGTAGAAACGCTGCAGTCATATTTGTTTCATTTTCAAACCGATTAGGATCGGGCAATCAGAATAAATCCTGTGAAAAATTTCCACAACTTTGTTTGCAGGGTTTTTCTTCAAGAGACAAAGGTAGATTGTTTTCACTCTCCTTGAAGAAGTTATCACCAAGATGTATGTTAAAGATTACGGGTTACCGACAGGGCGGTACGCAGAAAGTTTTTGAGTGGGGCGCAAAAATGTGCCGAATGCACGATTATCTTAGGGTTCCGGGGACATCCGGATCACTTAGAATAATTTTCCCCGAAAATATTTTGCAAAATTACGCTCAAATATAAGCGATTTTAGTGCTTTCTGGAACTACTTTTTTAGGCAATATTCGTTTGAAATTTGTTAGCCCTTTTTACTGCAACTGTACACCCAAGAAATTATTAACTGCTTGCGATTTACTTGTACAATGGATACACTGCAGTTGCGGTACAAGCTTCTCAAAGAGCATCAATCATTTCAACAACCTAAAAAGATCCTATTTGCAATTCACATTATTTCACCCTGCGTTTTACCGCATTACCTTGTATCTCAAATACAACTTGGTATACTAACTATCACTCAGGCAAAGTTGAGTAAAATGCAATGACCATTAACGTACAACGTGATATCTGAAAATGAAGAACTGTGGAACAAGTTTTGCAACAACTGTTATGAAACAGTGAAAGAATGAATTAGTAACGCAATACGTGAGGGAGGCCAGTATAGGAGCCCTCTCCGTTCGCCACGGGTTATCAAATAACATAAGATGAAAGCAAGGACAGCAAGCTGCGAAATTGAAGGTAATAACTTTACGAAGCAAACTCGAACAAAACTCATTATGGGCCAAAGCATCGTTCTACATTGGAGGCGCACTTCTATAGAACTTTTCCTGCCCAAGTAGCTCGAAATAAGGGGGAAGCCGGAGAAATGTTTAGAGGAGCCATTATTTGGATCGGGTTCAAAAATTCTAAGGACCAAGACCTCAATTTCCTCTGGCAACGCCAACGTCAAGACTGTTCTATGACGGGCAGTTGCTTTATTGGAGATAGGCTATGAGCAAAAGGGCCTTGAAAATGAGCATGTTGGATATTGTCGGCAACGTTTGTTCGCCCAAATTCATTTTTAAGAAACTTCCACCGTTGAACAGAAGCACATGTTTTGAACACGTGAGGCTGCTTCATTTCATTTCTAACAAGCTTGCGAATACGTGCGCAAAACTCATGAAAACAATTAACTTTTGAAAAGTTTGCACTTTTGCTTCGTCAAAAACGTTGCAAGAAGCTTCAATAGATGTTACATCAGGCCATATAGTCTTCAAAAACTTTTTGTTTAAAGAAGTAAAAAAGTTTACTTGTAGCGAAGAAACCTCTTTAATTTTAACATTTTGCAATTCTGTGTGTACTGTTGTTGTCCTAACAAGCATTTGCGGTGTTACTTTTATTGTAACACGTACCTCACAGAGGCATAACAGTAGTGGACTTGGGATCTTGGGAATAAGCTACGATCATCAATGATTGTAAGAAAGTTCGCAGTTTTAAAAAGAAAGAAAAAAGCGAGGCGAACCTTCAAGTCGAAATACAAGCAAATTTTTCAGCAAATTTATATAATCTTTAATTTCTTATCGAAAACTATATAATCGCTTTATAAGATCGGCGCTGAAGCAAATAGCCTAGAAGGCAAAGCACAAAATACAATATCGTTATGACACAATCTCATTTTCAATTAGATTTAGCGAGCTCACAAGCGACGCAGATTTGCGCTTTCTGCTGATCGAAATGTTTCAAAGCTAGACGGCAATGTTTATCAACAACAAACAACAATGTTAGAGGACCATTTCATTATTAGCAAAATGTTTTTCGTAAAACTGGTTGCAAATTGGCCGCAAAATCATTCACATTACGTCATTGTGACGCAGAACCATGTTACTCTAGACGGCTGGCAAAACGGTTGAAGTTTTCCATAGCAGAGGCATGACTACAGCGATCAGCCCTTCATTATACATGACGTCACAAACGCGGTTTGGTGTGACAAGTTGGACGCTGGACAGACAAAACATCAGTGACCCAGTCTCATATCCAGGTCATGAATCACCATTTCGAAGAAAAAACGCGATACGTCAATGGCCATTAAACTTGATCTAAAAGCCAACTAGTAGATGTTACGGTTGAAAAATAACTACAAAATTAAGCATTTGTAATGAAGTATTGTGAGATCAAATAATAGCCTAACTTGAGAATATTTTGAAAGGTGTAAATTGCCTTCAAACAAACAAATTCATTTGGATATGTCAAGATTTTTAATAATCGCAATCTGATGGGTGTAACTTAAATTTATATTTTACTTTTGATAAAACTACGGTGCGTTGCGTCATATGATCTAATGCGTTACGTCACAATGAGCGTAAAGTTTTACAACACTATATAATTAAATTGCAAAAATTAATGAAAGCGATTCTCAGCAACGTAATTCGGTAAATACATATTGTTAATGGGGTTCCGGTTTCTGAGAAATTGGGTTCTTGTTTTTGGGCACGTATTCGTGTAATCTTTTCCGTGTATTTAACAAAACAATCATCAAATTACACGCGCTTCTACACCTGCTGTTAAAATTTATAAGCGCAGCTAAACATTTTGCATGTGTAATTAAAGATATCGTTTAATTAACTAACAAAAACCGTTTATGAATTTTTACTAAATTTTTGCAATTATTTGGTAAAAAATAGCATGAATTTGTGCTAATGAATTCTAATAATAATGTTATTCATAAAGTCTAGGCAAAAAAATTCAAGTAAATTTGTCAAAAGAAATCAAAAAACTGCAGTTATGTAAACTACAAAAGTAATGATAGCTTACAGCAAAAAATATTACAGCAATCTTTATAAATTAAGCAACAGATTTATATTTCTGACTTTTCTTCCCATTGAATTATATTCTATCCAAATTTTTGCTAAAAGTACTTCGCGAAATTTATGACTTTTACTATAACTCTTGACATAACGTGCACTTGTGATGTGATTTACGAATTATTTGATCATTGCAAGTAAAAAATTTGGCAGTGTAATTTTTACAAAGACTTTTAACAGTTAAATTTCTTGAGTAAACGCGTAATTTCAACTGCTGTATATGCTCTAGGAGCATTTAAACATGCTTGTTTATAAGCACTTTGGAAATTTTTCTATATTTAAAACAAGAAAGGCCAGACGAGATGTAGGTTGCAAGAAAACGAACAAAAGGAACTTAAGCAAAAGGCTGGACACCCAAGTTTAAGTCGATTCAATTACAATTTGTCTTAACGTATTTTTATTTACGTGGTAACTATTTGCTTTTATGTTGTCGAAATACGCACTAGCACTTATAAGCACAAATTGCTAAAACTTAAGTTTATACGTTGCTCCGTTACTATAAAACAAAGAGGACATGATTCTGATTGCGCTCAAGGATCATACTAATGGGAAGAGGAACGTAGCAGAAAAACTCACTCATTTGATCCCGGACTTCAGGATTGCACCATTGCAGAAGATTACTCCAGATCTGAGAAACCGATGTTGGAGTTTTGGCTTCCTTCATGTTCTTAATCTCACTTTTCACCATGTTTTTTTGCACTTAATCAATACAATTAAAACATTCTATCATGAAAAATAGCAAATTGAGTTTCAATAAGAACAACACTTGAGTGTAACTGACTGCAGTGCAAATAAAGCAAAAAACGTCACAACAGCTTTATCTGTACCTCTCTTCCTCTGTTTCGATACTGAAAATGTAGCTGTTTTTTTTCTAAATACAAGAAGTTATAAGAAACAAGCACTAGAAATCTTAGAAAAAAATTAAGACTCTGTTTTGTGGAAGCGCATGCAGAAATATCTTGTCTTAGCGAGAATCATCTAAAGCTAATATTAATATAGGCAATGTTAGTCACGCGGCACGTAGAACTACGTTGCAGAATTTTTGCGCGGCGCAAATGCAACGACCTGCCAAGAAAGCAGCCTTACCAAGAAATCGGAAAAGTGTCGTCTTCAACGAATCATATTTCCCGGTTAAATAATGTTTCTTTAGTAGAAACGGTAAGTCGATTTCTTCGCGAAAGTATTGTCAAAACAACAATTTAGCCTGCTGTAATCGAATGTAGGCTTCAGCAGAAATAGATAAAGAATTGTCGGTGTAAAAGGCGGTAATCCTACCTAGCTATTATCTTGTAAAATGCACAGTGCGACTTCAAAGCTTTATCTTGATTGTGACTTTTCGATCACGAAGACGAAATTGAGCTGCTCGCTTGACCCGAGCTGTTGCCAA
This sequence comes from Trididemnum clinides, assembly GCA_963675345.1. Lineage (NCBI taxonomy): Eukaryota > Metazoa > Chordata > Ascidiacea > Aplousobranchia > Didemnidae > Trididemnum > Trididemnum clinides. The sequence continues at coordinate 6,359,056 of OY776300.1, forward strand.
AGTAGCCTCTTGTACGCTTAACATGGGCTACTTTATGCTACGCTTTGCACCGGGGGCGTTTTACCATAATTAAAATCTCGATTCAAATGTTATCGCTTCTTCTTTCTTTCACTTGCACTTAAATAACCTTGTTACTGTCCAAAAGTATTCGCAAAACTTATTTATACTAGGTAAACTCTAAAGATTTTTATTTTTTGTTTAAATCAAATGGCGTGGTCCATAATTATTAGCAATTGTTGCGTCACAATCACCGTCTTTTTTAAAACAGTTGTTAAATGTTGAAAGCTTGAAACAATTAGTGCTAGCGGGATGTTAAACAAGCAAACAAAAATCTCAAACACTTCCTTGATACGTAAATTACACACGTAGGGCAATCGGAAAGCAAAATGCATGTCATCGTAGATTTAAGCCTCAAATCTATAGTATTTTTGCCCTTGTTGACCCAAAGGTTGAACGAAATGCATAGATCTAAAACGTTTTCTAAGGTTACAGCAAATTGCCCAATAATGTCAAAAGTTATGTTAGTTTAAAACAAGAGGCCAAACTGGGTTACGTGAGTCAGAAACAAGATGAAATTATCGCTAATGCTAGCCGGCGCTAAACAATATTAAGAGCACGTAATAAGACGATTCAAAATTGGTCAGTTTGTATTGTTGCATTCGCTTGTCTTGCCTGAAACTCAGCTATCTTTCGAAATTTGTGAAACAAGCAAATACAAAACGTTTGATGGTGGTTATAAAAACTCTTTTACGCTGCCTAAAAATTTAAGATCGTCAGAAACGCAGCAGAATTTCGAAGAAAGCCTTCTACAAAGTTGAAGTGGTTTGTTGTTTTCCTTCAAAACCACAATATTTTTTGTTCTGTTTGGTCGCAGACAGATTATTTTGATAATGACTAGATAAATACAGACAAACCTACGGTTATATAAACCACAATGTAATGATTGCGTTGTAAAATAAAACTGACCATGAACTGCAATAACCTTAAATTATAAAATCCGTCTCAAACATTTCCAAGTTAAATTCAACAATTTAAAGTTGTTTTTCGATTTCTTATTTTTGTCAGGGTCATCGATGAGCACTTGGGGTCACCAAAACACAGCGAAGAAGATAGCTTCGGGCAAGAACTGTTACGTAACAATGGCTTTATTATTGTTCTAGTTTGTTATAAAAGCGCTACGGAGCTAGATTCAAGAACAATGACCTTTAACATCAAGTCTGCTGTACTTTGAAATTATTGTTCGTAAAATAAATCGCAATGTCAAAAGTTGATCTGATTAAAATTGAATTTTGTCTTCGTCTCGGCTGCTCTTGAAACAATGTTTATATTAAGCTAAATTCAGCTCAAAACATAAACAAAAGGCCAAGTTCGTTGGTCTGCATCCGTTTGCAGGAGAATTGTTCTGATTTTCCTGATTCAGCTTTATCATTGCAATCTTGAGATATTTGCTGTCCGCTCTTGACTAAAAAACAGTGAAGTTGTTTGCAAAAATAAATGCTGCAAAACTTGCAAAAAATTTTGCAAAATTGGATTTCAATGAAAAGCCGCCCATTTTCTAAATGTTTTTACGACTGACTTCTTGAACGAACCACCTTTTGTTACTTTAATTTCCTCTAAAGGCGTAGTTTGGGGGGAGGGATAAAAAGAGCGACGTCTTTCTTTTCAAATTTATAGAAAATTTAAAAAAGGTCGAACAGTGAGCAATTTTTTACAAAACCATCTGAAAACTTGCAAACAAACCGCCGGAAATTAATGAGTGCATTGCACTCTGTTTCTGTTCCGGCAATGCCTTTGGTTTCTTCTCCCAATGAACATCTTTTTTATTCTCCCAGATCATTTTTAAATCCTTCACAAACAAACGTTGCAAATAAAATGTACTTTAATAGGTTCAACTCCACAGCTTAAAACCATTGATTGTGTTCAGACTTTTCTCTTGTTCATTGCAGGTTCATAATTAATAAGTTTTTTAACTTTGCGGTTGACCAATAAAAAACTTCATCATAACAAGGGATGCGAAAGGATCCATCCTTTCCGAAACTGTGGGAAAACTTGGAGTGGAACGGAATTTTTTAGATGTCAACTGAAAATTGAGTCAGAACCATTTTCACTTGCGAAAGAAAATCTCCCTTTCCAAATTCTGTTTCTGATTGCGCCGTTGTCGTAGAATGTTTCAAGTTTCTTAAACAGTTATTACACGCGTGTTTAGAGGCCCATAGCCCGTTGCCCATTGTTATCGTAGCAAAGGATTGAGCTTTCAAATCGTAAACCTGAGTTCAGTTCCTTGCCTAACTACACCAATAACTTTTAAAATAGCATTCACAAACTTTCTGTTTGTCACCTAGAAGTAATGAGAAGAATGAAATATAAACGAGAGAAAAAATTTGGTGGCCCTAAAATTGATGTAGTTAATACGTTAAAACTGCTCAACTTTGTGACTTCATTAGTAACCAAGCAGCTTGCGCAAGCACAAATCCTATGGAGTCCGTCGCCACATACAGCACTGACGAAGTCAAAAGCGAATACAGAAAATAGAATTGATACACATTTTGCACACGTTTTTATTTAAAAAGAACTACCTCTTGTAATTGAAAATTTATGCCAGAGATCAGGAGAGCAAACAAGAGAACGAAGGAGCTGAAGTTCCCCCTATTAGCCATGACCTAACCTCAAAAAAGTGAAGAGCTATTTTAGAGTACCAAGCATTTTTTCTCAAAAAATCCTTTTGTATTTTTATAAGCCCCTCTCTTTTTATAAACTCATGATTGTGCGCCTGGTGGAGATCCGATGTCACACTCATAGCGGACATTTGAGGCCGTGGCGTCTGGGGTGCGCTTAAATAATATCACCCTAACTTTACAAAATGCGGCCGCTTTTATCCACTCACCAACGCCTAGTAGATATAATTTGTTTGGAAATGAACCTTGGACTGCTGCATTGCAAAACAACGTCACCTGGCCAGATCGCCTCCCCAATCAATAACGCTACCTATAACCACGCTTATACAATCGTGACACCAATCACAAGACAAATTATATCATTCTTATTCTTCAGCAACGGGGAAATCGTGTGTCGATTTTGCTTACGTTATGTTCGCGTTCATATTCGCTTCGCAGTTACTTGTGCTGCTGGCGCAGCACATTTCCACTGCAGTAAGAGCAGCCAAGCAGGGAAATTGGCGCAAGGTATTTGCAGTGAAAACGGTACATCAACGAAGAATCGAGCTGCCATTGCAAAACACAGCTTTGCAAAACAAAACAGTGCCTTTTCAGTCGAAGGTTGCTCACTGCTAGCCTTTCTAGCAAAACTCAAACACCACGAGAACGCTACTGTTCACTTGCTGTTTAGGCCTGTCTGCATATTTTATTGTCTCTGATTTAACCTGGTTCTCAAACTGTGATAACACATCACCTTTAGCATATCTTTTTCACAGGCACTACAGCATGCTTCGCCTTTAGGTGCGTCAGATGTCTCTTATTCAAATAGATACAGCCTCAAACTGACTCTAGCATTTGCAATAAACAAGTACTGATAGTAATCTGTTGTGATAGTCGATGTTAGTCTGGCGTCTGCCACGAAACACTCTGTCCACTCTACCGAGATCACTCACTTACATTATGATTTTGAACTATACATGCTGCGTACTGCTTTATCTTATCCTTAATCATTTATGTCTGATTTTCGGTTGTCACGTTAAACGTGTTTTTCTGAAAAAAACGACAAACGAAAATCTTTAAATTGGATTTTTTGTCTGGCAATTGTATCTTGATGTAGCGTAACTGCATTCACATTGTAGGCCTTTACTTGGATGTACAGAGCAGCCTACTAAAATTTCCGAACTGGAATGGTACTTTGCGAAAAGCAAAGTGGTATTGTGTAAGCAATTACGCAATCAAATTTAATTCAAGAGGAAAAAATCAAAATGGTTTGGGTCAGGAACCAGTTCCATAAAATCCCAACTTTTCCCGAGTTGTTTTGGATCTTTTTAACCATTTCTACTAAAGAAAAAGGGTTTGTTACATTGTGAGCGGCCAAGACCCGGCAAAAATTTGGGACAAATGTGATAAATGCCCCAGGCGCCGTTCTTAAAGCACACAGTCTATGCTGCAACAAAACGTTTTCTTTATTTTAAGAAAACCCCTTAAAACCTAAAAGCACGAGTTAAAGAAAATACTCTCCATGGTTTCTTTTTAATTTTTGCCCTCGATTTCGTAGCTAATTAATTCGTCCCCAACCTGACATCTCGCATTGCACGCAACTTTAGATTATTTTAGCTTCCAGTCAATCTGTTTCACACGTTTGGAAGAAAGTTTGCAATTACTTTGGTCGTCAAAACGCTGAACCTAAAGTGAATAAACGTTGGGTTGCTTTGTCTCAGGTTTTTTATCGGAGCTGTTTTGCTTCCGTTGCAAAAAGAAAACAAAATTACGTGAAAAATTTAAACGCATTTCCGTGCACGGACTGCAAAAACGTGCAACTGAGAAAGGAAAAGAATGCGTGGGATTGTTTGTTTCAAAAAACCACAACAAACAAATCAGAATATATCACAACAATCAGACGACAGAATAATTTAGGTTTTTTCCGCACAAACATGATGTCATGACTAAGGCTTGCGCCGTAATTCGAAACTCCTTTAAAATTCTATATTTCCCTGCTTTCACTGCAGCTGAGCCCAGACGATTAGGGTAAATATCAACTTAACAAAGGTTGATATATTTAAAACGTACGAGCGATAATGAAATTTCGGCCAATGATTTTTATGTGGCTGTGCCGTTTGATTTTCTTTGCATTGTTGTTGGAGCCAAAGTGGCGCAGCATGGCGCAACACCCCCTGCTAGACGGGCTAGTGTCACCCTATCTTAGGTGACGGATCCACAACACTCCTACGCAAGAGCAAACTGCACAAATTCATAAAACTTTAGTACTGCAGTTCAAATATCTGTTTAGAAACTACGTCCTTTACGAATCTACCTATGATGCAAGAGTGCATCAAAGCGCTGTTCGAATTCTTGAAAAATTTTGCTAAAACAAGATAGTGATGAAATAACAGAAAACATGCAAAATGACAAATGGATAAAGTGAGAAGCTGCTCTTTGTCGACATCTTGGAGATAGAAATTAGACAGAAAAAACAACAGGTGGGATTAAAACAGGGGCTTAAAAACTGACAACGAAGGAAGGAATACTAACTCGCTTCTCCCAGTAAAGCCAGCCATTGGCCTTGTGTATTTCAAGCCTAGGATTAGTTTAGGGTCGTCATACGTCGATACACGACAGATACGATATATTCAGAAAACTTAATTAACGTATGAACAATCTTAATTAACATACTAGAGTAATTTTGCTGTGACTAAGTGTAACAAAATTTCGTCTAAGTGTTGTTGCTGGTAAAAAATAGTTACGATCTCGTTTTAGGCTTATGACATGACAACGCTATTGAAACACTAGCCCTTGTCGGAGTTTGACCTAACGTCTAACAGCCAGTCTTTCAGATGCCGCAGCTTTATGTCATTAATCGTGCATAATAAATCAACAAATAACACTAACCCACCGGTAGTGATTTTAAAATATATTAATCTGTCTGTAGTTTAAATATTGCTGAATCATTCCGCTTTAAGGGCAATTAACAAATTTCATGTATTATCTTATTAATGATCATAGAAGAGCTTTGGAGATCAGTAACAGCAATTAAGCCGCTTACGATATATTTTTTGTGTACCCTACAACATCTGTACAAGTTTCTTCAACTATGATTGGCACATATATTCATCCAACCCCTGGCTGTCTGTAGTCAAACGCAACTAACTTGCCTGTGTGGAATATCTGTAGTGGTGGGCACTAACGGCGCTCAAAATAGCGCCACTAGTGTTGTTTTGGCGCCGCTATTGTCGTGAACTAGCGGCAACAGTAGCGGGGATTATTTATCGTACAATAGCGCTATCGGAGGTATCGCAAATTTTTCAAAAGTATTCGCCTCTATTGCTAAGTTCGCCTCTTCCTAAAATAGAAATGTCGTCGTCTCAAAAGTGCAAAACATTTCAAAAACTACCAGCTACCTGAGTGTATCTTCTGACAATGAATTTTTCAAACAAGCGTTAGCGGAGAAATCACGAAAAGACAGCTGCAGAAAGGAGCTATTACGCGACTTAGACAAAGAGGGCCGCAAGTTCAAGTTGATCGCTACATTGGTCTCCAATACGACATTAAGGGAGTTGTTTGTGAAATGCAACAACTTTTCGAATTGCACTCATCACCGCTTTTTTTGGGTAAATTCGGCTGAACAGATACTTCTTATCTTGACATCACCGTCGGCGACTCCGCGAGCGACCCAGCAGGTGATGCAGTTAATGATTAGATCGAGGTCTGCAGTTCTCAATTAATTTTGCACCTCGCACGTCCTGCATAGGAAAAACTCATCTTCAAACCTCTGCTTTCATCATAGATTGTAAAACCAGGGATGGTTTCCAAAGTGTAAGCCCGAAATAAAAAATGGCTCAACCAAATAGGAAAATGTTCCTAACTACACAGCGTTTGCTCTAAAAAATATGTCCAATCCAAACCATTCGAATTTTGCAAGTATTCTTCAAAACAAAAAATGATAAATTTTCATTTTTTTTCGAGGCCATTTTTAGAATATCGTCATTGCCCAAAACAATGCCCCCTTGCGTGTCACCCCCTCTAGTGATGCAACTGCCTGAATCCGTTTAGGGTTGATAATATAAATGAAGTTAAAAATTGGTAGTAAAGTTTCTACTCACGGTTAAAAATCCTTGATCAAGGCTGTTTTTCCCTTTTTGTGATAATTTAAAAGAAACTGAAGATATTAGGGGTACGCACCTCCAGATCTCTACAGCTTGTACTCCGCTGCTGAAGCGGTATTCCAAATAAGCAGTTTTTTAGTCTACACCATTAGGAAAAGTGAACTAGAACGCTTTTGAGGTATAGATTGTAGCTGAAACGGTGTGCCGGTAACAAGTATTGAAGAGAAGCGTAAAGCAATAGGATATTCGTTCATAATCAAATCTCATGGCGACCACCTCTACATTGCCAGTTTGACACCTAAAAGATTCGGGGCCATCTTGATGTATTTTGCCCACCTAAGGCATCAGTTCGTCCCAGATCTCATATTAGAAAGAGCTCTTGACAGTTCGTAGCAGGTGTAAATATTTTCGTATATTCAAAAATATACGTCATTGCAGATTTTACTGTCGACACAAAACAGTGGACATAAAATTTGGCTTGCATTTTTTATTTTTATGTTTCATAAAAACCTATTTGATGATGCAATCAAGAAAATGTATATTCAACCTGATGGTGCATTAATCGCCAGTTAAATTCATGGCGTGCTTGGTTTTGAGAGTATTTTAGCAAAGAAAATTAATGCATAGTACTGGCAATATTATAAAATCACTCTCACCCCTGGGGCAGACGGCACTTTTAAATTGCTCCCCTTTCCGGAAAAATTATCGTCGCCTCCAAGTTCTAGAGTCAATGTGTATTTTACAAAAATTTTCGCAACTTTAAAGTTGTATATCTTGATTGTTACAAACTTACTGCTGTTTTGTGCTTAACGTCTATTACTTCATATTTAATACCGTCTGCTGGCAGGACTAACGTTAGTTTCCGCTCGAGCACTTCACCAGCGTACGATGAAGAACGCTTAGGTTAGATCTCGCATTTAGACAAAACACAAAAAACTTTCTAGCGTAGCCTATACTGATAAAGCGTACGAGTGGAAAATGCTTTTGGATATAAAAAGCAAACTATATTTGTACTGGCGAAAGTATGGCAGTAAAAATAGCGCTTTGAAAATACTTGCACAAGTGTTTCGCTCCATAAATTAATCAACGGTTTCCTCTGTGAAATTGATTTCTTAGTATTTTATACAGGCTAAAAGAAAGCATTTGGATTTTCAACAAGAATTTTGTTGGCTTGCTAACGACTAAAATCTTTTGGCAATTCTCACTACAAAAATTAAATTTAATTAACTGCTGTAGGTCCACGTAGTTTTGTTTATGACCTCACTCTATACCCTGTTGGCATTGCAACTTTGTAGTGCATATTTGTCACTTCCACTTTCAACTTTAAGACCTTATCACTAAAACAAACACATCTTTGTCTTTACTTAAAATTCCTTGCAGCTTTTCTCTTGTGTCAACAAATGAAAAAAGAACAAAAAGATATCCCAGTTTAAATCGGAATCTATGCAAATGCTGTTTACTTGTCTATCGAAATGCCTTTTGTTTACAGTGCGGGCATTTGTACTATTTTATGAGATAACCCATTAAGAATGCCTTTTTCTAACTTTTTAATGGCAGCACCAAATGCATGTCCATTGACGTTTGGTCTATGTTCAAATAAAAGCATAGAAAGTCAGTTAATCGCGGGTTATATTGTTTGGTTGAGCACATACTAATTCAGCGATTCGATTTCTATTTTGATCGCTCTCCTGCAATCATTGTGCGTTTAGAATCCTATTTTCAAAACGCTTGGCGTGGACTCTGATAGAAACGTTGCCACGGCCTTCTATTATTTCCACGTGGGACCGCTTTCTTTTGTAATAAGGACTGGTTTATGTGGAAGCGTATAATTCTTCTTGTTACATACTTGTTTGTTACCCGCCATTAGGATAAATTAACACCGAAAAAATCGGCCCCAGACAAAGCCGGGTTGTCCAACAGCAGTAGCCATAGCAAAGTTCAAAATTGGGTTTAGAAAAAAATTTTTGTGGAAAAAAATAAATCTTCTGTTTTAACAGAACCGAATATCTTTCAAGCAGAGGTCTTTAGGGTGCGAGGCTGTGTTTTTTCCCATATTTGCCGTTGATCTACATTTCGGCTACTTATGCATTGCATTACCACTACTTTGGACCCAGATTCTATCACAATTACTCAAAGGATGAAAGAATGAAACATGAATCTTCATGACTTAGCACGAAAAAGATAGCGTTGTGCCGCGTAAAGCTTTTTTCATTTTTCATCTTTTCATCATACTTCAACCATAATTTTTGTAATATCATTTTACCACAGACGATGGTCGGGTGCTATTGTTCTTTGGTGGCTCAACTTATTTCATTCCTAATCTTGCTAATGTGCTGCAAAAGATATCGATGCTTTTATAATTCAAAAGTGAGTGGTGAGCTTATTCGTTGAATGAAAGTTGATGGTAAGCTGAAAAAGATTACGAAGCACTGTGGTAGCCCATAATTTACTAGTTGTTTCTTTTTATGCTTTTGTATTTTATTTAAATGAGGTTTTTAGTGCACAAAATCTATACTATAAAGCGCAATCCTGTGAGTCTGCATCTGTATTAACTCGGCACGAAACCATCTACTGAAAGTACCAGCATCGAATTCGGTATGATTGCTTACCACTCCGGGGTGATGACTTTATAATGACGTCACAATTGAAGATAGTTTTTTAATTTGCATTTCTTGACGAATGAAAGCGGTTCTTCCGTAAACGCAAGCCAGCACCCAATTTACCAACTTCAACAAATTTTTCCTTATTGGGAGCTAAGAAAACATCATGATCAACCAATGATTGTAAAATTTGTTTTCTTCATTGTGTCAAACAGCACTGACCGTAGAAATCCTCCTGAAAGCTTTTTTGGTAGATAAAGTGCTTCCGATGAAAGTAAGTCTTCAACAATTTAGGCTTTATCGACCATGCAACAAGCGATTAAGTGCAGTAAATAAGCGTTTCTTCAGTGACAACAACAGCAGGCTGCAGCTGCACTTATCTTTCACTGCCATTTTGAAAACAAACATCAAAGGTAAAGAATATTACTGATAAGCTGCCAGTTAAAATATCAGATGTATTATAGCACTAATATTCAGGTTTAAATCTGTTTCTTTAATACAGCAATACACAGGCAAATGCGAAAATTACAGTAACTGAACTGTAGATTGGAGTCCACGTTAGAATACCTTTGTAGTACAGTCACGACGCGCGTCTGAGTACTTTTAACCCCAAGACATTTATCACGACTAGCAAAGTGAAACGAAAAGCCGCGCTTTAATGTGAAATTTTGCTAGGTTTACACAAAATTATTCTCATTTTTGGCACAAAAGCTGATCGATGGGTTGTCCACTTCGGCCATAACCTAACTTATTGTATTAACTCAACTATAGATGCTGACCTCTGGGCTTTGGGTCACTTCGCCCTCCAATGGTTGCGTTTATGCTGGAAGCAAGGAGCCTACTCGCCGAATCTTTAGGTTTGTCAACCAGGTCTGCTACTACAAAAAAGTTACAAGTAATGAGCCAATTACTTCATGGCTTAACTCCTGTCCATTGATCACTTCAGCATTATTCACTTCAGCCTTCTTGTGCAACTTTAAATTTATGTCCCTGAATGCACTTTAGTCACATGGACGCAGGAAAGTTAGTAAAACTATTTGCTGTTTGTAAGAGAGCACAGTTTTAATTTATCGGTAGGGAGGTCGAATTGTAAGCATAGCTTATGAAATTCAAAGTTTGAGGGAAAATCAGCAGAAAAACAAGCCAGTCGATATACACCACTGCGTGAAATTACAGTCATCAAATAATCATATTCATGGACGAAAATTTTTTCTTGAAAATGGGTTATTGGATCATCCGGGTGATGGGATACAAGAAATATAGTGGTAGCTGATTCTGAAACTTTTGATAAGGAGGGGAGAGTTTAAATTGACACAATATTATTGGAATCGTAGACATTTTTTTTCGAGATCAGCTTCATCGAAATCCTAGTTTTTAAAAAAAGTTGGATTTCGGGACATGTACAAACAATTAAGTTCATGAAACCAAGAGTACGAAAATCTCGTGACAGAGATGCGTTCCCCGCGATCAGCCACTGAGGAATAGTCCCTTTTGTTTTGTTCCATGACTACAGCGCATAGGTGCAGCCTAGAAACTCAGAATCACAAGTACCGTTACAAGGGAGGCTGTACCAAGTCGTGAAATAAGCCGACAAATACCATTACGTCGCCCAGTCCAAACTATGATTTTGTGTCTCTGTACTTTTTGGATAGAACGGATAAAATTTGTCAAACAATGAAGAGTTTGTGAGTAAGACCACTCCTAATTTAAATTTAATTCCTAATACCCGTACGAAGATAGGGATTTGGGGCATAATGGCGATGCTTCCATTTGCATCATCTTGTCGTTGCTGGTTTCAAGAATGTTATGTGGTTGAAGTAGGAGCAACAGGCTGAACTGATATCTTTAACTTGAAATAACTGACTGACAACGATGCCGGGGGAAGCCAGCCAGTAATGAGTAGAACAAGGTGCTGCTGTAAATGTATATTCACACAAAAAACATGAAATCAAAAATTTGTGCAAATTAAACAAACTAAAAGACATTGAGCAAAAGAGAACAGCTGTTTGCACATAACTGAGAAATTAACTGAGTTTACTGTTTTCAACCAGTCAGACTTCTTGCACGTCGGCTTCATAATCGGTGCTGCTTTGTTTAATTGTTTTGAAGGAATTCACATTGAGTGTGTTGGCTTTGCAGTATCGACATGAATTGATGTGCTGGGTTATTGTAGTTTTTTGTAGTTGAGTTCAAGTGCTGATGCGCTCTGGTGATCAAGTGATGGGAAGTCATACCATGTGCACGACACATCTGCATGTCGCCAGCAAGAAAATTTATAAACCGCTTTGGACACCAAAGCGGTGGGAAAATTTGAAAATTTATAAAATTTACTGCTACAGGAAAAACCAAAACTAATTTTTCTGAGAAGGGCAGAACGAATTGTTGTAAACGTTTAGATTTTCAATAAATATGCTACCATTTTATTATTCATTTGCTTTTTAACCTTTTTTGCTGTTCGGAAGTAAGTACAGTCTTTATTTATTTGTAAGGGGGCTGGTACTGTGGACATAGTTTATAAAATCCAACGTTTGAGGTAAAATAAATAGAAAAAACAGTGCGGTAGGTCTGTACCCCAATGCAGAATTATTTTCACCAAATACACAATTGCGTTCACGGAGGGTATTATTTTCTCGAAATGGGTTATTTGGCCGTAGGGGTGATCGGATATCCGACATTTGGTGGGGAGGTATAGCTCGTTTCTCTCAATTTCGGGATCAAGGCACCTAGATTCTGCCAAGAAACTACGTGTCTCAAATATTACTGATATTAAATATCACATTTATCAAAGACAAGCCTACCCCCAAATGAATTTTTTCTGTATTCGTAAAACAAAAATCATTACAAATTCTATTTGTAAAATGACAGAGAGTTTGTAAGTAACACCAGTCTTAGTTCAAAGTACAATAAACGACATTAGGGGTATAAAAGCGATGCCCCCATTCATACAAACTTTTCTTTCCAGTCCTCAGAAATGTTAATTCGCTGAAGCAGGCGCAGCCAGCTGAACAGATGATTCTAAACGGACCCAACTGACTGGTAGCCCAGCTGGACGACGCCAGTAGAGCCTTCTAGTTAGATATAGGATAGATTTATGGTTTTCAGATCTGTAATCTAGGGCAAGATCTTTTTGTAGAAGACGTCGACCTGCTGAAATCAAAGCATGCTTCTGCAGTCGAACTTTTCTATAGAGAACACTATTTGGAGAAGACTTCAAGTTTGCTTGTTGTGCCCTTGGAAAGGTATTTAACAGGATCCTTTCATCATTGCCAGACAGGGAGTGGAGCTGTAGAAAAGTCTTTTCGTCGCGGTGAATCCACTCTGACAAAAGACTTGCACGCAGACTCCAAACTCATAAGCATAAATGAGTGGCGCAACAAAGAGGAGAAAGAAGTGGGAATGAAAGGCACTGTTGCTCTTTTTACGAATTCTGGACTTGCAACACAAATAGTACCAAGGTCTGATGATCTCATTTTGATAAACGATGAATCAAATTTAACCCCTACCAAGAAGTTAGTTAGAGTACCAAATCAAACCATTATAAAAATAAAGCAACAAAAAAGCAACTTGAGGTTAAATAATTTCGGTTTTTTACCCACCCTTTTCCAAAATAGAATTTGGTAATTATAGCTCATGCTCGACTTTTACTCGGAATCGTTCGATTACTTAACTAACTCTTTCGTAATAATCAGGAAAATGCGCAGTTAGAGTCGTAGCTGTTTTATGATTAAAGCATTGTGATTGCTCAAGGAGCCTTCTGCAATTATGCAGCATATTTAGAAAATAAAGACTGAAGCAAGAGAGCTGCCATCACTCAAGAGCCACGACACTGAAAATCAACCTCCAAGTGATAGATTTTCGCTTTTTCGCTGCATCAAATTGTGTTTTAATAGAAAAAAGCTCTAGTTAAATACTTGCAGGTCTGGGTTCCACCTCGTTTCACCCCAAAGCACAACCAAGAAGGCTAAAACGCTAAAACTCTACTTTAACCATTTGTTCATAATGCAAACAACAATTGAATAATTAAAGTAGCCCTTACCTTTGGCCAAAACAGAAAAATGTCTACTTCAACAAGCGCTCAAAAGATTTGGCTCTGAAACATCGTGAAAGCTTTTTCTGATTTCGTTCTTTTTTGTAAAAAATTCCTCCGCGCACGTAATACTTAGCTACACCACTGGAAAAAGAATTTGTGGTAAATAACTCTCTTCAATTATTTTTCATAACCAGCAGCTTATCAAAAGGCGCCATCAGGGGGTATAGTTGGCCAAAGTTTTCTCCTTGACAATAGTATTTTTCCTCAAAAAAGTGACTTTTAAAAAAATAATGACCCAATAAATATGCCTGAACACAATTATACAAAGACAAATGATACAAAATATCATTGAAGCAGGTGCAGGACATTTTTTAGATATCGGCACTATTAATTTTTGGTCATCCTCTCTACCTATTTACAAAAATCTCGCTTACGAGCCTGGCCGTATTAATCACAGTTCTGCTGCTATTTTGCTCCTACATCTATCACAACTTAGGGGCGTTAATGCTTTTAATACGTTCAAAAACCTTATTGTGTTTAATTGTCTTTTGCTTTATTGTTACGCTGATAAATAACTTTTTTCTATTTCATTATTGGCCGACATTTTTAATTAAGAGCCTTGACGAGAGAATGACGTAAGTACAAGGCCGTTAGAAAGACAGACTATGTATTTACGTAAATGTCATCCTTGTTGCAGGCCTACAGTTTACGTATAACTTTCGTCAAAATAATGTTCAGGTCATGACAGGCAGAAAAATTTGATTATTGTTGAGCTCAAAACTTGATTTGGGTGATGCAACATGGATTAGATGCAACATTTTTTTAAGTTTCATGGAATAGCTACCAATATTGCGAACAATAACAAATCTAGTTTGTGATCAGTACAAAGTCCAATTGAAGAGACATTTCAGCGTGCATAAAATACGAATTACTACAATAAAGTCCGTCATTGACAAAAGTAGTACAAAACCACGCATTTTAAAACATAAGCTTAATGAAGGCCTTAGCTACCGCATACTAGTCTTGAGGCCAACATTATTCACATATATCGCCTAATAATGGCCAGGTTGAGTGAAAAACTTTTGACATCTTGTACCCCATATCCATTGCTGGGTGGTTTACGGGCCGGGCTGATTTGTAGGTATGACAACCAAAAAAACAAAACTTTTTTTAAAATACAGTACCAAAAACTAGACATTCATCCATTTGGTTTGGTTAGGCTGGCACTTTTACTTGGAAAAAAGAGAGGGGCACAGAACACTCTTAGCCCTTGCTTCTAAAATGTTGCCGCTACTGTCACCATTCTAATTTCATAGGTGGTACTACGTTTCATCTATCATGAAGCGTCATCATTGCTATATAAGTTCTCGGAAATGCAACGTTTTCTTTATCAGATGAACGTTTTAGAAAAAGTGATAATACAATTTACACGTAACGACGAATAAGCATATCACATTACCAGCGAAATATGTCACCACTGAAAAGCTACAGCAAACGAAGTTGATATTCTTCGCGGTAATGTAAGTGAATTCAGATAAACTCGTAAAAATCGGCAGCACCCAAAACCTGAACTTGGTACTTTTACTAGATTGATAAAAATAAATTAAGTTGATAAACCTTCAAGCAAAACATTAGGCTATCGAAAACGTAAAAAAAATAAATCAATCAATCTAACAATTTATTCACATCAAAGTTGAAAAAAAAATTTCTTGAAAACATTACTTGACATCGGCCTACACCTTTATATACTTTCTATCAAATCATAAAAGATTCTTCAATTTTCCCTCAAATAGATACACAAAAATAGTTATCACAAAGAGGGTGGCCTCTTGACTAGATGACCTAAAAGTCCCTTAGCAGCCCTCACTGCTATTTACAAGCAGCTCAGTGCTGTATTAGCCTTTCTGCTTTGATTGTAGTTGGTTGTGTTTTTAACTAAAATAAAACTTGCTTTACTTTGTGCTAACAAACAATTCAACATCGAGATTGGGGTATAGACATTTCAATAGGGCCATGCTCAATGTACTCCCCGCTTATACCTATGACGTCATTAGCTGATGAGGAAATAGTTTATGCAAACGAAAGCGGGTAAATGTGTTGGCGGTGGCGCACATTTCTTTCGTCGTAAACTTGGTGCGCACGACAGAGCACAAAAATTACTTCGGAAATGTGACAATTAGAATTGGCGCGCTATTGCGGGCTTTGAAGGAATTATTTCAGTGCCGGTCCGGGTTAATTTGATTGAAATCATAGGATTTCAAGAACGCGTTTATACAAGTTGAGGCGATTTGGATATAACATTCTGTTTTGTCACAATGGTGAAAGGCTCATAGGGCTACAGCGTTCCAATAATATATTGTACCATCTATGACATAGGCTAAAAATGATTTAAACCAAACTGTATACCCAAATTTATTTAATAGCCGGATAAACATATTGAAAAAATTTTTAAACCAAACTATTTATTTTTTCAGGTTTCGCAATTAGACCAGTTCAATTAAATTAAAAAGCTTATTACAAAGAAAGTCTTTGTAAATCAAACTAACTCACAAGAAATGATGCAGATAAAGATTTTTGTTATTAGATCATATTACTGCTTTTATTTTACCCCAAACTTTTTTTCAGTTAGGCCTATACCTCATTTGGAGGGTTACCCCAGTTTCCCGATCTCTACTTTAAATGACCACAAAGCAGTGATACAAGCTTTCAGGTTGTGTGGAAAGAACTGAAGTTACACGAGATTAGGAAAAAACCAGATTGTCTGGAAAAGCTGTATAAAAACTAATAGCCTAAAATTCCATAGCCTCTAACAGTTATAGCAGAGCGTGCTTTCTCAGCTCTTGGTTGCAATGCAAATGAAATCAGAAGTCGCCTGAAAAAAACACTCCTATGCTCTCCTATTCACACTCAAATTATTGTCATAGGAAATAAATGCGTGCGGATTTGGTGTGTGCAAGTAGGCTAGTATTTGCGATTTTTCTAATTCACCAAAACCCCTGGATTGTAACCCAGAGCAAAACCTCGGTTGGGTTATTCCGGATTCCGATATTTTCAGTTTGGTCTCGAATTCCAACCCTGTTGACAATCAATGTGGCAAAGTAGAGACATTTGATTTATTCAGAGAAAATCTGTGCGATTTTTTTGAGCGGGTTATGCCCGATAACATCTTGCCGTCCTGCGATTTTGCGTTTGTCGTTTGAGCACTCTACGACTTGGCACAGAGGAGCCATTGCGAACGCCGCAAACGAAATAGCGTTTCGCTGATGATGTCACAAAGGCAAATGCGGTAGCTGTTCAGAAATTAAGTATGAGCAAGCTGTTGCTCCACCGGTAGCCTATATTTTTATCATCCAGTCGCGGGGAAAACCTTTGTCGGTTATACCAGAACAGCTTTGTGTTTAGTCCAAATGGCTGAAGCAAGCGCAGGCTTTGGTACCGGTACGGGGGCGGCTGCCCTCCCTGCCTTTTTTGTTAGGGGAGCAAGGAGGACTAAAGCCCCCTTTCAGAGTAAAGGGTTTAAACTATTTATTTAAAATTTGTTTTTGTTTTTGCTTCGTTTAGAAAATATACAGTTTTGGCACAAAAAATAAGCAACACTTTCCCAGAAGTTGATTTTAGTTTGTAAAAAAAAATTTTCAGCACCACTGCAAACCTACAAAATGTAGCAATAAATACACTATATTACAGATTTTTACTGTTTTTTTATTTTGAAAACGAAGACGAAATGTTGCCTAATTTATGCTACAAACCTTGTAACTCGACAAAAACAAAATTTCTTTTGTTGCATTAGCAAAGGCTTTGTTTGTTTACGAGATGAACACAATTGCTACATTCCACTGGTTTTCAATAACTTTGACTTTTAAAAGTAGTAGATTGCTATTAAACCAAGTGTTCCAGCCAAGGGGCGTACGCAGAACTTTGTCGAGGAGGGAAATGGGGGGCGTATGATCAAATTTTTCCAAGTTTCACAAAGCAATCTCAATATTTTGAGATCTCAGTCCTATCTCAGGGGATTTATTTTTTATCGTTAGCAGCACAATGGCTGAAAATGACAATTAACGTTTTCCAGTCGGAGGCGTATAGGAGTTCTCCTCTGTACGCCACTGTTCCAGACATGTCACCCAAGGCAAATTCGGGTAAGAAATTCAAGTTAAAACAAGCTATCATAGCAGGTAAAATTTTTGAGTATTCTCAAACACTGAATTTAGTCATAGAATTTATTACCTATTTCTTAAACGTCAACGCTAATGCAACGCGTCTGTGGGATTCCAACCCGCGTCTTTGGAACTAGCTTCCTCGCGCGCCGAGTTTCGCTGCCATGCACTACGTGCCGCCAGCCATGCCTTAAAGCACCGCATTTAGTTTAAAACCTTTGCAAGACTTTTTTATGCCTTATCACTGCTTGTGTGATCAGCTTTACATAAGGATATCAGTTTTATTCCATAGTTGAGCGGCTAGCAGTACGTCAAAACGAACCTCGTTCAAAAGTAAACGGCACGTAAGTCTTGTGCTTTGTGTTAGTTTGTTTTATAAAAGTCAACGTTATTGCTATTGGGGGGGGGGGGTCTTTTAGCTCTTGGCAAGACTTGCTGATGAGTCCAAAAGGACGAAACGCGTCCAGGGATGGCTTTGTAAATTTGAAAATATCTCTCAATAGCATTGCTTCCTTCGGAAGCCTCGCGCCTTCAGCACTCGCTATGTTGTTTTGTTTCTCGCTTATAAGATGCTCTCTATCGATCGTAACCACTTGGAACTAACAAACCCCTAGGACATGGCCTCCCACGAAAAGCCTGGGTCCAACTAAATAGATTGCGAATCGGAATAGGAAAATTTGGTGACTCAATGGTGAAATGGGGATTTGGTAATGACAATGTATGCCAATGTGGAGAACCCCAAACTGCATACCACATTATCAATAACTGCAAATCAATAGGACCTCCCTGCAACCTAACCGATGTTGACAACCCTATGCTCAAACGATATCTGATGAACTGCAACTTCTGATGAGATTGTCATGCGAATGAATGAACGAGCGAAATAATTTGAAAAAAGTGCAAGCGAGCGCGAAAGTTATTATAGGTTCAGTAGGTTAAGTTCGCCGGTGTAAGAACTAAAAAGTTGTTATACGAGGGGGCCGAGGAGCCGAATTTCGAACCAGAATAAGAGCCACTTCATTTTAACATCCAAAGTGTCCTTTTTATCCCTCCCCGTCAAAAATTGAAAAGTGCCTCAAACCAGATCAGTGATCACTGGTAGCATATTACAGCACCGCGAGCAATGCAAAAGCTAGTATTAAGAGTTCTCTTTAGTTTTGAAAAAATTCTGCTGGCTATTGCTGGAGCTCGAATCCTTTATTTTAATGAACTTTCAACAAAAGCATTAAATTTCTGCGGGTTCGCTTACACGTTCAGTTAGCAATTAATAGAACTTTTTTTGAAGCTGTCGTCTATTACTTTGCTTCAGACTTGTAGCGGTTTGCTTGTACATCCTGTTATTTGAGCAGTTCTGCAGTCCATCGTCAATATTATCTTGCCCCAAAAAGAACTTCGTACTAAAGACATCCAAAAAGTATTACCTAAAGTAAGTCGATGCGGGGGGCAACCGAAAACTACAATTGTATTTTTTTGTCAAGGGAAGCGAGGTGCGGTTCCACCAGTACTTCTACACTTTTTTAAACACGAACTTCGTGCGAACGTGCCAACTGCCAAGATTCATGAAAGCAGGGTGTTCCGAACAATTATGCTGGAAGTCTAGAGTGTGATCGAAACAGATATTTTCCATTGTGGCCTCGGCACCAAGTCAAAATTCCCCTTTCAAAATCTACCCCCTGTAACGTGCCAGCACCCCTGAGGGTGATGGCAACTGGGAAAAGAGTAAGGGAGCATTTTGAACCTATGCTTACAAAGTCATATCCTACCCTTGCAAAATAACAGTTGATTGAAAGCGAGGTGAAGTTTAGTTTATTTTTATTTCATCTTCAAATCAACGTAGAATTGCCATACGTCCGGGAAATCCCGTAATTCAGTTGTTCTGTCCGGAAATTTGCTCAAATATCCATAATTTTTGTAATTAAGCAACAGAAAAAGCAGTAACAAAAAATTGCAATATTAGAATACAATATACACCATAAGTGGCCCGTCTGTTTGCGCGGACCACTTGGATTGAATCAACAATGCCGCGATTAGCACGAATGGCAGCGAGGCAAGTCATGACCGCATTTTGTTTGGAGAACAACTTTACTCCACTTTATTTCGGGTAGCACAACGCGAGCTCCAACATCTCCGACCGTTATTTCAGAGCATTGTTTACTTAAATTGTTTTTTTTAGTGAACGGTTGTGTCCGGAATTTTGCTTCATCAGACATGGTAACCCTAAACTAACGCCTCTCGGCAGAGGCAAATTTTTCTGATTATTTTTTCTTTGTTCAGTACTGTTTTTTCTTGCACGTGCCGTGAGCTTGGAGTTACAAGTTTTATTTTCAGAAATTTCCATGATCCGCATTCCGAGATATGAATATGAAAGAAAATATCTATTTATTGGTAATCCCATTTTGCCAATTGGTGCTGCTCCTTTCTTATTCATATTTGTGGTATTTAGTTCCTAATTTGGCTGCACTATTGGTCTTGTTTCCGGCATAGAGACAAAAGCGGCTATTGTTCTCCCCATATTCAGTTTTACAAATGGTAAGGTTTTGTGCTGATTTTTTCTTGGATGTTATTACAATAATGTAAGAGTGTAGACACAAAATGACATAAGTACCATTACCCGCATCATATCAGTATAATTGAGAGTGTCGGTTCAGCCCGCCAAGCCGGCTTTACCTATCCGGTTCTTGTATGAAGAGTTACCAAACGTTTATGTGTTTTCTGCACATAAGATGTTTACGACTTTTTGTGCTCCTTTTCCTAATAGAATATTTGATTTCAAGATCCTGGCTGTGCCTTAGGTCTATGTGCTCTGTTCATTGCTGACACGAACCCAAGGGAGCCTTGCGTTTCCCGTAGTTTGGAAGTAGGAATTACATTTCTGATAGTAAGCTATTCTAAACCAAAAGGACAAAAATGTCTTTCATGTGGTGCGATTTGACACAGTGACGCTGTTATTTTTTGATTTCCCCTTAAACTTTCTCAAGTCCTCGCTGGCTACGCATTATGCAGCATGTTCTTATCTCCCTGTTTGACGTGCCCTGGGGAGTTTAAAGTGTCCATGCTTTTCCTCAAATGTTTGGTTTAGCTCCGGTAGCTCTATAAAGCTATTACAAAGCAAAGTACCAAAAATATCTTCCATGTGGTGTAATTTTCACACAGTGACGTTGTTTTCTTTTGATTTTGCCTCAAACTTTCTCAAGTCTCTGCAGGCTACGCATTATGATTTATATTTGGTTTTCTTTGCTTAGGTATGCTTATAGAAGTTAAATAAGTTCTTGCTTTTCCCAAATTTTCAGTTTTGATTCCGGTAGCTCTATAAAGCTATTATCAAGCAAAATAGAAAAAATGTTTTTCCTAAGTATGGTGCGATCCCCGGCAGGCCATACTATCACCCGTGCCGATTTAAGCGGTGTCATTAATGCCGTGTCCGGAAAATTCGCCGTAAACAAGTTTGCCGTAGGAAAACTGTCTCAGGAAATTTCGCCTAATAGGCGAAAGGCAGTGTACAGCGGAAGGGAGTGTACAGGGTGGGGGGTAGATACTGGGGGTGCAAAATACGGCGATTTCTCCTATTAGGCGAAATGAAACATAGTCAATTGATGGCGTAGCCCAAATGGTTGTCGTTTTGACTCTTAAAGAAATGAGCTGTTTGGTGGTAGGCATGTTCGACGATTTGGTGGGCCCGCTTTCGTATTGATATTTGTAACATTAGGATTTTTGCCTGCGCTGTTTGTTTTAATTTGGCCATGGCATGAAAAGGAGTCCTGCCTTTCCCTAAAGTCATACAACCTATTGCAATAGGCGCCTATTAAGCTCTTTTCAAACAAAAATATTCCCTCGTAATCCAGTGTTACAGATTGATGCTATTGTAGTTTAATTTTAATCTTTTCTTAAATTTGGAATTCTATTAGATTTAACTTTTGCCCCCAATCCAGACCTCCCTATTTTTAATTAAGGATTAGTGCTTTGTACCAATAGGCCGATCCTTGCAATTACAAATATCAGTAATAGGCTTTACCATTTATGTTTGCAATCAAAATGATCGTAGATAATTTTGCTGGCTGCTGCTGTTTCCAGTAAATAGTGGCAAGAACTCTGATGCCATTTTACATTATGACCTCACAATGCGTTTTGAGTCATTATTATTAGCATACTTATTCTTTGTCACTGCGGGCAAATTAATATGAACTAACGTCTCTGAATGCGTGCATGTTCCTTGGCCCTGACATAAACGCCGCTATGTAAAGAGCACACTAACTTGAAATGAAGCACTCACAGTTCAGTTATAGCTCTAGCGGAAGTCCCCATCAATAATGTCGAGGTTAAGAGCATTAAATCAGCTGGCTACTGCGGCAGCCTTGCCCAGTTGCCAAGGAAATTGCTTTAACATTTAGATAATATTTAGCTCGACCCCTACATTTTGTTGCAAACAATTAGTAAGGACTATGTTTACTCCATCGCAGGGGCGTATTCTCCATGCATGCAAGGCATGCATTGCATGCCTAGAAATTTTATAAAAAAATGATTATCTATAAAAAAATAAAAAAAAAATCTTGAAAAAAATTCTCAAAGTATAAAAATTTTAATGATATTATGTTGATTATTTTTTTTGGTATAACAGCATAAATACGTTTTATCGATTGCAACTCGGATCATTCAGTACAGCTTCAGCTAGAGTTTATCACTAAAATACAAAATAAAATTGGAAACACGCATGCAAAATCTAAGTTGCATTTTTTGACTCTGTTGCTAGAAGGAATACGAGACCTACCGGTAGTTTTAAGAAATATTATAAATGCATATTCCATTGCAAACATTGTTTTATCCGAATATTTCTTTTATTTTTCGAAATTTTTCTTAAATTAAAATCTAAATCTCCGATTATTCAGCAGTTTGATATCGTATCTATGCATGCAGTTTTGATATTGCATGCACGCCCATGTTTATAGAGCGTGACGCTGTTGAAGAACTGATCTAGTATTGCTTGCTACAAACTGCATACGTTTACTCAGTACTCACATTCAGATGCATTTCGATATCATATTGAGAAAGCACTTTAACACTTTAGTTTAAGCTAGCAGTTAAATGAATTAGCTAGGGTAGCAGGTTAAAGCAAGTAGCCTACTTTTAGCATAAGCTTAGGCCTACTTACTTACGGTAGGCCCACTAGTAGGCTACACAGTTACTGGTGCATTGTAGCCTCTTAATACAGTACTTGTTGTGTTGTTTGTAGATGATGGTTGTTGCGAGTTAAGAGAAGTAGTTTTTGTCTACTGGCTCAGTGACCAGTCACAGGCATAGTTTGTGTACCACTATAATTGCATTATAAAATTCTATGAAAAAGCCTACCAGTAGTGCAAAATAACTTCTAGCCTATTTATGACATCAGGCATTTTTATGGATTTGATACAAATATTCTATTAGCTATTGGCCTTTTTAAAGGTCTATGGTGAAACAAGAAAACTCCCCAGTGTGTATTTTTCTGTTTTTCCCTACATTCCTTAGCCTAATACTGCTACCTGGCGACTTGACACTGAGGAGCCTTTTTCATTAACCAGAGTTTTTTGTCAAATTATTTTTAAAAACAAAGTTTGTATATATACATACCAATAGGTGACTACCTTTGATAGCTTAGTCTGATGTGTTGAACAGGATAAAGTGTAGTCTATCAATCTTTATTAATTGTTTGAGTCAATCTTTTGAAGTTTTGTCTATGTGAGTCTACAAGCATAAGTTTTGCTATTATTAGTTTTTGATATACCTTTTCAAACCTTCCAGTTTAATCAATCTATTAATAAATTATTAAACTTTAATTTGATTTTAGATTTTATAGACCTTTAAGAATTTTGTAATGAGTCAAATGCAAGATTTAATTGAAAAATTAAAGAAAAAATCATTTACTTCATTGTCTTATCAGGAAAAAAAGGAGATAGTAGATTCCGGCAAGCCAACTGCACAGTTGAATATGAGCAAGCAAAATAAAAGTTGTGTGAGAAAATTTAATTCTGAAATATATAATAATGTATATTGGATTTGTGGAAGTGCAGCATCAAACAAGTTGTACTGTTGGCCCTGTTTGCTTTTTTCAAAAGATGACTCCGTGTGGAGCTCACCTTATCGTGGATACAATGACTTAAATAATCTACATACTGCCATTAGTCGTCATGAGAAAACAGTGTCTCATTTGTCAGCATTTATAGCAGCTAAAACATTTGGCCAAACCAGGATTGATACATTACTTAATCAACAAAGATGTGCTGCAATTAATCAGCATAACAAAGAAGTTAAAAAAAATAGAGAAATCCTGAAAAGGTTTATTCAGATAACTTGCTTTCTGGGTATTCAAGAAATTCCTTTTCGTGGACATGATGAGAGTAAAACTTCTGATAACAGAGGAAATTATGTAGAGTTGGCACATTTATTGGCTAATTTTGATGAGAAGTTACAAACTCACTTGGATACTGCTACCGTATTTAAAGGGATAGCACCTTCGATTCAAAATGACCTCATTAAATCAGTGGGTTTTGTTGTTCTTGCTGATATCAAAAAGGAACTTGAAAATTGTGCCTTTTTATCTGTTATGCTAGATGAGACATCAAACGTAAGCTGTTTTTCGCAGCTACCTACTGTTCTTCGATATGTAAATGCTGATGGAATCATATGTGAAAGATTTATCAAGTTCTCTGATGTCAGCAAAGATCGCAGTGCTGCTGCCATTGCTAGATTAGTTATGGCTCAATTAACAGAATTTGGCTGTCTAAAAAAGTTGATTGCTCAAACATATGATGGTGCTGCAGTTATGTCTGGTGAGCTTAACGGTGTTCAAGCCAAAGTGAAAGATTCTGCACCAGATGCAATTTTTATTCATTGTTTAGCTCATAAACTTAATCTTGTATTAATTCAAGCAGCTTTACACATTCCAAAATGCAATATATTTTTTTCAACCCTTGGAGGACTATCGTCATTCTTTACATTATCGTCAAAAAGAACTGCAGTGCTGGATGATATGGTAAAGAAACGATTTCCCAAACTTGCCCCAACCAGGTGGAATTACTCTTCGCGGCTAGTGGGAACAGTCAAAGAAAATCATGATGATCTGATCCAGCTGTTTGAACATGTCATCGAATCTCCCCAAAATTTTGACCATAAGTCAATTAATGAAGCCCAAGGGTTTTTGCAGTCTCTTTCAAGCTTTGACTTTAACATTTTACTGATCATGTATGCTCTAATATTTCCTTTCACTGAATATCTGTTCAATATTTTTCAGTCAAAATCAATGGATATTTTATTCTGCTCATGTGAAGTTGAAAGCACCATCACTAAGCTTGAAGAACTTAGAACCAATAAGTTTGATGAAATATGGAATGTCGTTGTGAGCAAGTGTGGTCTTCCTACTCGAAGAAAAGTGCGGTGTAATTTACAACCAGAATTGCAGTACAAAACACTCTTTTTTGAAATCATTGATACCATAGTAATGCAAATGAAGCAAAGATTTAAGTCAGTGAAAGATATTGAATTTGTGGAACTTCTTGATTGCAAACGATTTCATCAATATGAAAACATAACTAAGTTTCCAGAAAGGTCCTTTCAGTCTCTACAAAGGAGTTATAGTTCCCATTTTGATTTTGCGTGCCTAAGAGCAGAGCTTGCAGTCTTATATTCCCATAGCCACTTTCGCAAGAACAATGTGCATGAGCTTCATAAGTACATGCATGAAGGACAGCTGTATGAAGGTTTCCGTGAAGTTAACAAATTGGTATTATTATTCCTGACTATACCATATTCCACTGCATCTGTAGAGCGATCTTTCTCCGCATTAAAAAGAATTAAAACATATTTAAGAAATGCACAGGGTCAGAATAGACTTTCTAATCTGTCACTGATGTCAATTGAAAAGTCTTTGTTGAAAAGGTTAATGAGTACCTCAGTTTTTTATGATGATGTCATAACTCACTTTTGTGGAAAACGCTGTAGGGCAGAATTACTTTTTAAGTAAAGGAATAGCTATGTTAATTATACAGGGTGGGCCATAAATAACGCACCAAAGCATATAAAACAATTCAGATAATAATAACAAACGTTTTTATTAAAACAAAACTTAACAAATGAACAGAGAAACACGTACACGCTGGTACAATCACAAATGCTCAAAATACCCAAAGAAAAGATATTTACATTATTTCACATCACAATTTATTTTAAATCTTTGGTGCGTTATTTACGGCCCACCCTGTAGTTATTGAATTTTTTTTTTCAGTTACATCCTCTGCTTATGTTTTTCGCAAATTATATTTTGTTTGCTGTTAACTGTCCGTTAATATTAAAATTGAGCTAAATTTTGAGACTAATGATGTCATCATTGCATGCCTGACCTGAAAAGTCACGGTACGCCACTGCTCCATCGTCTTTTTCTTGGGTTATCACCAAGTGTTTTGCTTTGAGTAGACTACATATTAAAATTTGTAGACTTCATTTTTTGATGAGTCTTTTGAATAATTTGATAATGCCAAAGATCGATGCTATGGAGAAAGAATAAACAAAATGTACCAAAGGACTTAGCCACGGACTTCTAAATAGTAGCATCTGGACTGGAAACGCGAGAAAAAATCAGCGCGCTAATAGCAAGTTGAGGCCAAGAAGTTAGCAGCGTTTGGTGTCTGAGCTGTGAAGCGTGGCAAAGGGTTGGGTGAAATGCGCTACTGTACTGTCATTGTAGCTTGTGTAGCAATGTATTACTTGTAAACAGTTTGCGACTGAAACCATGTGCCAGTAAGTTGAACAATAAATTAGCAGAATTTGTTGAAAACCTGTAAGTGCAGAGCCTATCTTTAAAAGCACTTTAGACACACTGTCCGTTTTGAGAAATAGAAGTATGTAAGTTGCTAGCAACTTTTATCTTGAAAATTCTGATTTAGGCACTTTATGTGTGGCTATTGGTTTTCACATAGTTTACACAAGTAGCCTACTTCCACCACCTGAAAGGTGTCGACTGTATTAGGTCAAAATGTGGCCTAAATGCTTTTAGAACTCAGCTGTTTAATTGCTGACGAATGCTACATAGACCACAGTTAATTTTGATGAAACTAACTTTACGCTTTTTAGTTCACTATTAGCTGCTTAGTATGGTAACCTTATTGTCATGCATGAACTGTATTATTTAATCAGCATCTAAGCTATAGATAGGGTTACCATACGTCCCACTTTTTTCATCGCAAATCCCGCCTTTTGCTTTAGTCAAACAGAACAGTTTGATCACAAGTGTTCAAACTTTAACATCGGTAAGGCAGGTCACAGTAACATCTGGAGTGATCTCCAAAAAAAAAAAAGAAAAAGGTCAACACCAGTTTGGCTGCGGGATTTGTGCAGTTTTCGACCTGAAAATGACACCAAGTGTGCTGCCAAACATGTGTTGACCTTTTTTTTTTTGGAGATTACCCCTGTTTCCTATTTTTTAGAACCTCGTCGTTTCCCTCCACAAACAAGTCTAGAACTGAATTTGAGCGTCCCGATTTTGTTTTAAAAATAATTGAAAAGCCCATAAATTTGGCCTCGTGCAAAGTGGCCATCCATTGTCCCGATTTTTGCTTTTCCAGATATAGTAACCCTAGCTGTAGACCTACCATAATTTTAAAATTTATATCTGTAATTTTGCAACTGCGGATACATCTAATATGGTTAATAAATGCTTGGCAATTATACTGGATACTGAGATTAAAAGATAAAGGATACTGGAAGAACACATTTTGATTTTGCCTTCTGTGAAAACTTAAAAAAAATCACAATGAATTTAGATAAAAGAACAGGGCTGGATGATGCCGGATATTTAAAAATGAGATTTTCAAAGCATTTGATAGAAATGTTTTGCTAATGATTGATTAAATTTATCTTTCAAAGCATGTTGAAGCAAGTGGCGGTCAAGTTTTTGGCCTCACTGCTGACTGTAATGTTACTGCCACAGCTTTGTGTTTCATGATCAAGTCTCTATCAAGTGGATATAAAGATATTGTTGCAATGTATCCAATCAAAAATCTAAGAGCAGAAACTCAGAAAGCTTATTTTGATAAAGTTATGGCCTTTCTTTATAAAGTTGGATTTAATGTTATTGGCATTTCTGTCAACAGTGCTCCTGCTAATAAAAAATTTTTTAAAGAGTTTCTATGTGGTGGCGTTTTGGAGGAATCAATACTCAAACCTTTTACTGGTGGACAAATATTTTTGATCCTACCCATATTGTCAAGAACATATACAACAATTTTTTATCAAAAAGAGTCTTCAAACTTCCAACCATGCCTCTGCTTATTCCTAATACAATTACAGCTCGTTTTGATGACATTGTTGCAGTACATAACCATGAATGCCAGAAACCTCTTAAAATTGCACATTGCTTAACAGACACAGTTCTGCTACCAAAAACCAAAGAAAAAGTCAGTGTTAAATTAGTACTGGCTGTTTTTCATGAGTCAGCTGTGAATGCATTAAAATATTTTGGGTTCAATGACACTGCGAGTTTTGTTGAGTTATTTTTGAAGTTTTGGTCTATATAATTATCAATGTCTCTAACTCAACTATTGGAAGACGCAAATGGGACAGTGTACGTGACCCTATTAAGTCACCTGAAGATAGGAAATTGGATTTCTTGTCAAATTTTGGACAATTTGTGATTTTGTGGGAAAATTCAAAAGTAAGTCATGTATTGGTAATACTTTTGTTTAACTTTTAAACAAATTTGTTACTTTTTCAATAGCAAAAGTATGTTGTGGGTTGAAAATTTGATTGTTGGTTTTGAAAAAGTTCTTGCCATTGATCTACCCTAATACAGTAGTGTGCAAATTAATAAATTGACTCACTCAAGAAAACAGCTGAAATTTCAATCAAAATGGTTTACTATTTAAAACGCATAACAAAGTTTACACTCAATATGACACATGGCCTCCTTCGTCCTTTACAATTTGTTTTACACGTTTTGGCACAAAAAAGACTAAGTTTTGGCAACTTGTTGCAGTTTTCTCATCATGGTATCAAACAGTAAAAACGGCTTTTATCAGTTTGGTGAGGTCAGGACAATCTTTAAAGCTCAGCCAATGTATAATTATACCCCCAAACTCTCTACTGGTTTCAAGTCTGGTGAGCTCACTGGGCAATCTAGAACCTTTATTTGTTTTTTTGAGACACTTTCTTTACTATTTTAGCAGCATGACATGAAGCCAGATCTTGCTCAAAAATGCCCCTACCACCTGGAAATGCTGTTTGCACTTCTCTCATAACCTTGCGCTGGATTACGTCCATATTCTTGTTAGGGTTCATTATTCCTGATACTGGGTAGAGTGATCCAACACCAATTAAACTGAAAAACCCCCAAAATATCTGGGGGTATAATTATACATTGGCTGACCTCACCAAGCTGATAAAGGCCGTTTTTACTGTTTGGTACCATGATGAGAAAACTGCAAAAAGTTGCCAAAACTTAGTCTTTTTTGTGCCAAAACGTGTAAAACAAGTTGTAAAAGACGAAGGAGGCCATATGTCATATTGAGTGTAAATTTTGTTATGCGTTTTGAATAGTAAACCATTTTGATTGAAATTTCAGCTGTTTTCTTGAGTGAGTCAATTGATTTGCACCTACTGTAAGCTAGAGCATTGATATGCCACCACAAAAGGTCTGCCTTTAAGTAACTAATTTTCCTAAAGAATTTGACCACAAGGAAGTATGTTAAAGCTGATTTTTTTTGTCACAGCTTCCCGGTTTGACAAGGAAACTGCACTTGCTTTGCCTCAGACTTGTGCTGCCATGCCTGGGCTATGTAGGTACTTACTCAACCGATGTGATTTCAAATATGTGCTTATGGGAAAAATACAGTCAGGCAACATAGAAGGAAGATTCAGCTATGTTCGTCAGCTCAGTGGAGCAAATTATTACATCTCCATGAGGAAGCTACATAAAAGCAAGCGGAAGCTGCGCACCATTTCTTTGCTAAAGCATTCAAGTATAACACTAACTAAGATCAGAGCAGCAGCAAAGGCCTATTCTGGTACCACAAATGCTATTACTTTAGTAGCTGAATCTATTCAGGCTGAAATGCTTTTCAATGTCTTTCCCAACGAAAATGATGCTGCCATAATCTTTTATGTCTGTGGCTACTGCTGCAGATCACTGGTCAAATCCAACAAATGTAATGCTTGCAAGGAAGCAATAGTTGAAGAAGTGGACGAAACTTTGCCAATTTTGGATGAAAATGTCCCACCTAAAGCCATTGATTTCTATAATGAGATCAACCGCAGTGGTCTCTGGAAGCCAACTGCGGATATTTTTAACATTGATATCCTCTGCTGGAAAGTATTTGCTGAAATAAGTATGATTGAATTAAAACACAAGTTATTACGTTGCGATCACCAAAGAGATATTTTTAAAAAGATCGTAAATATTTCTTTCTACGATACATGTGCTATGCTTCCTTGGTCATTTGCTTCAATATGCAGCAACCGACATGACATAATTGATGGTATAGCAATGCCATTTTTCAATTGCATGTGCAAAAATCTCGTCAGAGATCTCAATGAGAGCGAGAGCAGCAGAGCTGCTAGGAAAATTAGAAAACTTTGCGGTAAAAGAAATGCAGCTCAATAGATTTTCTGTACAGTGTCTTCAAAGTTTTTATATGATTGTTTTTTGGTAAAATCGTTTGCTTTTTGCTTTTATTTAACACTGCTTTTCCATTGAACGTAAATCGGATTTATATGCATTACTGTCACCATTACTCAAAACATCTTGAAACCTTATTACATTTTATGTTTAGCTAAAATTCAATTATAAAGTCACATAACTTATGACTGCTTTCAGCATTTTAATGTTGGTATTATATTTTTATGATTGGTAAGGTGATATTTTTTTAATCACTGCAGTATGCAATATGCTATTTCAATTAAGGTAGCTTAATTGATCAAGTAGCAGTACTATTTTATTACTGATATGGTGTTACAACGTTTCTGCTGTAAACATTTTGATGCAGGAGTTAATTGCAATGCAAACTGTTTTTTAGTTCTTAGTGATAAAGTAATGTCGATATTCAATTTCAAGGTCATTAAATTAATGTTATTATCAATTTGGTATTGATAGTACTACTATTTATTACTACTATCATTCATACATGTTTAATTATTAGTGTTAGATTTTTATGCTTGCTAATGTGCTTACAAGACCACTTGTTTCGTTAATTATTAATCGTTCCTTGTGATGTCAGTATTTTGTTTCAAGGTTACTAAATTTATATTTTGTTTAAGAAAAATTATTGTCCATACAATATGGTTATTACTTTTCTTGAACATTTCATTGTTGCTGTTACATTTTCGTGATTGGCTAATATGCTTACAAAGTCGTTACGATTTGAAAATTACCAATCCTTTTTCACTTGAATTTAATCTTAATTTTAAGGACATACTTTTATTAAACATTATTGTTACTGCGGTATCGGTATATTTATCATTGTGACAATGTTGCTGTTGGTATTAAATTTTCGTTATTGGCTAACACTCGCCATAAATTGCTTTGCTGTGTGAATTTCTAGTCGTTTACCTTGCATCAAAATTGTATGATATTCCACATTACATGACATTTATTATGTCTTCCCCATATTGATTTATTATTTATTAATATTAGTAAAAGCATTTCATACATTATGTTTCCTCGCATTTTTATTTTAATGACATAATAGCAATAATAAAGTTCTTCCTATGTCAAAAAGAAGAAATATGGGCAAGAAAGTCAATTTCAAAATCTTGGCCTCAACTTGTCATAGCCGCCATTTTAGTTTCCAGTCCAGATACTACTATTAAGAAGTCCGTGACTTAGCCTTTCTAGAAGTTGTAATTTTCTAAACTGCAGGCACTAAAATTTTGTGTGTTTTTAACCGGTAGACTACATTTCATCAGGGATTTGTTTAGATATTTAGATATCCCTGCATTTCATAAACGTTTGGAGACTTCAGTTTTTGATGGATCTTTTTGAAAGCATCGACAGACAATGCAAAAGAACCACGCTTGTGAGGAAAAGTAGTCAAAACGTACCAAAGAGATAAATTTGTTTAACAACCGACGCGATGGCGTAGTGGTTAGAGCGTCCGCTTCGCTGTCGGTAGACCTGGGGTTTATTCCTCTTGTCGAGTCTTACCGAAAGACTTTAAAAAATGGTATCTATAACTTCCCTGCTTGGCGCTCGGCATTTATGGGAGGTTGTGCAGAACAAGCCGGCAAGTTTGCTTGTTGTGTTCTTGGGCAAGGCACTTAACGGGATACCCCGCCTTTATGTGGAAGACAGGTGACCCGGAAATAGCAACTCTCAAGCGAGTGTGGACTTACCGTCCAAAACATAGCGATACATCGCTTTCTCGTGAATGGAGGATAAACATGGCAAACAAACAAAAAAATGTTGCAAGTTTGTTAACTCTAGTAGGATAATTGTACAACTAAAAATGAAGCATTGATGTAGGGCAACCAAGTTTTGATCAGCCATTATAAACTAATCCTTAGCCTCAAGTAATTGGAGTTACATATTGCTGGAAAGGAAATTTCCTAAGATTTCAAAGGATAGTAATTGTTAGTACTTTATTATTACGTTTTTGTATTAACTTTTTCGCTCCCGTGATCATCGATTGATGATCTCGTGTTTTCAGTGTTTACCTCAAATTTTTTTAAATTGAGTTACAAAATTAGTTTAATAAAAAATCAATTTGTGACTTTATTTTTCATCCGATTTTCATA
Source organism: Trididemnum clinides (assembly GCA_963675345.1). Taxonomy (NCBI): domain Eukaryota; kingdom Metazoa; phylum Chordata; class Ascidiacea; order Aplousobranchia; family Didemnidae; genus Trididemnum; species Trididemnum clinides. Next base: position 6,391,345 of record OY776300.1, read on the forward strand.
AAATTTTCAAAAGATTACGCTTATTTTCTCACGCATCGGAAGATGAATAATTTGTGTCCTAATTCTTGGATTTTTATACCCAAAAAGGGTTAAAAAGACCAACAACCCAGTTGCAGACGACAAAATCAGCCAAATTCTCAGCACGTGCCAACTACACTAAAATCAAATTGAGATTACATCTTTACCACATAACCAAACCCTTTATCATTAACACAGTCCGAAAACTACTCTTTTGGGGCATCATTTGACAAAATTTCAAGCGATAATGATAAATTTTACTTTTTTGAATTTCCAAATTTTTTAGGGGCCTCAAAACCCCCCCAAACAAATTTGAATGGTAAGTAGACAAAAGTAAATTTAGTGCGTAAAAAATGTCATATGTTGCTAAATACCGGTCTCCTTTGAAAGCTTAGGAAATTTGCTTTCCAGCAATATATAACTTTAAATAGTTTAGACTAAGTGGTATATGATATTTACTGATCAAAAATGAGTACTGTACATCATGTCAGTTCAAAACCCCCAACATTTTTTGACTTACCTTCACTAAATTATAGTTTTTAGAAAAACTACACCCTATAAAAAGATAAAATAAATTGCAAATGTTTCACCACTAAAGTCGTCATTTTGTATCAAGTTTCCAAGAAGACAAGAAGCGAAATACAAGTTTAAAAGCTAGCAGAAGTTTGACTTCTCTAAATCAAAGTTTGCTGTATCCCCCTTGTTTCTCAACAAATGGGAAGGGTGTAAACAAGTGGCTGTTTCATTGTCAGTGACAGCATATTCTATTTAAACTTGATATTTTCTGAATCTTGAAGAAATTCCCTGTTCAAAAATACATAATGTTACATGGTTTAGGCTAACCTCTAGCAGATAATGACTGATCGTATTTTAGGTACTGAATTTAACTACCAAAATTTGGTACCGGTCGGTACCGGTCAAAAAAAAGGTCATTTGTCTCAGAAAATTGCAAATTGTAGAAAACCTAGGCTCTTAGGTAAATTTTGAGTGATGTACTTTGAAAGCTTATTTCCTTAGCATCATTTTGCGACCATTTCTAAAAAAATTGGTAGAAAATTAAATCTGTAGTGATCTTTGAGGTGAGGGTACCTCTATAATTTTGAAGACAACTCCCCCCAGTTGGGGGGGTTAATTTGCATAAAATTTGCATATTCAAAAAAAACTTTTTTTCTATTTGAAATCCTCAAGTGTAGATTTTAACGATATATCACACTTAATGTAGAAGTAGACAGATGAGTAATGATTTACAAACAAACTTGAGGTACACTGTTATTCTGGCTACCAGGTATTTTTGATAAATTCATTTTATTTAGCTCTTCTGGTAATGTAACGTTTATTTAAGTTGATACAAGTTCTTATCGAGCATGCAAAAAACTTTAATATCCGTCAACGTTTCGAACAGCTATACAGCTGTACTTCATCAGGACTAATAATAAGCGAAAGCACGAGTGAGGCAATATAAATAGTTTGCTACGCAATTGAAAGAAAAAGGCAAAACAAAAGGTTTGAAGGCGAATAATAAACAACTGTAGATTACGACAAATTATCATAAATTTCAGAATAAAAACAATTTTCTTTATCATTGATTGAATTTTCAGAATTATGAACAAAAAAAGATTCAAGAAATCGGCGTTTGGTAAAATCTGTTTCAAAGGTTAAAATTTTGCTATGATCCCAGTCAACTCGGTGATCTTTGGTGATGACATGCTTGACCAATGCCGTTTTTTTATTAAAATTGTTGTCATCAACTTTTGCCAGATTTGCTGGCTTTAAATCCCTTTTATGTTCAGCCAATCTTGTTTTGTAAGCCCGTCCAGTTTCCCCAATGTAGATACCAGTGCAATCTCGACAAGGAATCTGGTAAACTACACCAGGTCTAGACGACCTTTCAACCGAGTCTTTTGCCTTTGGTAACATGTCTTTTAAAGTTAAATGCGGTTTGCTACTAACCAAAATTCCCACGTTTCTTAAAATTTTTTGACAAAGCCTCAAAGTATCTAGGAACATAAGGCAGCACAACACGTGTTTTAATTTCCTTTTTTATCCGCTAAAGATAAATTTGTTTTTGTTTTCAAACTTCTAACTGTGCGTTTTAGAAACCATTTGGGATAATCATTCTTTTTCAAAGCTTCCATAATTTTTGAAGTTTCTAATGTTTTATTTGCCCGCTTGGAATTTAATTGTGATTGAGCTCTTTTTAAAAGACACTTTACCAGTCCTTGCTTCTGACTCATAGAATGCGCTGAGTTGAAATTTAGATATCTGTTAGTGTGCGTTGACTTTTTATAAATCTTTGTCATTAACCCCCCACTAGAAATGTTTTAGAGAGACTTATTGACATTGCTTTGTTTCTATCGGAAAGGAATCTTGCTTTTAGAGGATCTGAAGAAGTCTTAGGATCTCCTCACAATGGAAATTTTCTGGGTATATTTGAGCTTTTGGCAAGAAGAGATCCGATCCTAAAAGAGCTTCAAGACAGAATCAAGAATAAAAACACTAAAGATCACTATTTGAGTCCTACCATACAAAATGAACTAATTGAATTGCTAGCGACAGAAGTTGAAAAAGAAAATTTACAATATTTTTCTATAATTTTGGACTGCACTCCAGATATGTCACATCATGAACAAATGTCTGTCATTCTCCGTTTTGTACTATGTAATGAAGAAGCTGCTGTTGTTAAAGAAACATTTTTTGGCTACTTGAGAATAAGTGACAGTACTGGGAAAGGCTTGTTGGACGCTTTCTTAGAAAAAGCGACCGAACTGCAACTCGAATTGTCTGATTGTCGAGGTCAGTCATATGATAATGGTGCTAACATGAAAGGAAAACATTCTGGGGTCCAAGCAAGAATGCTAGACATCAATCCCAAAGCTGTTTACGTGCCCTGTGCAAACCATACCCTTAACTTAGTTGTTGTTGACAGTGCTAATTCATCGACGGAAGCATTGACATTTTTTGGAGTACTTACAAGGTTGTATGTGCTGTTTTCTTCCTCTGCTCAGCGTTGGGAAATTTCGAAGAAACATGTGGAGCTGTCCATAAAGTCACAATCTGATACTCGTTGGGAAAGCAGAATTAAATGCATCAAACCTCTTCGATACAATTTAAAAGAGGTGTTGCTGGCACTGAAAGACTTGGAAGCCATTTCCATAGAAAGAAAAGATGAAAGAGCTGCCTCAGAAACAAAATCGTTGATAGCTCATTTATCAAAATGGAGTTTTCTTTTGTCGGTGTTTATTTGGTATGATATCCTATTCCAAGTCAATAAAGCAAGCAAGATTCTTCAATCGTATGGAGTCTCCCTTCATACAATGGAAACGGAAATCCAGGCAAGTGAAAAGCTTTTGCAAAACTATCGCACAACGGGTTATGACAGTGCCGCAACATCTGCTGTTGAAATAGCACAGGAATTGGATATTGATCCTTCTTTTCCTCTGTCAAGAAGTGGAAAGAAAAGAAGATTGTTTGATTACCAAGGTGAAGAGGAACAACGAGCTACTCCTGAACTGAAATTTAAAAGCAACTTTTTCTATCCATTAGTAGACCAGGCTATTATGTCAATAAAGGAGCGCTTTAATTTGTTACGTGAGGTTTCTTCCGCCTTTTCGTTTTTGTACACACGAGACAAACTTTTGCTTGTGCAACAAGAAAATGCTTTTCTTACTTGCTGTAAAGAGTTCCAAAAAAGTTCGGTGACATTGATTCTGATGAAATGAGCGCTGAGCTACAGCGGTTTGTTTTAATTTTACAAAAAAAAACGCAATCTCAATACGGCTCAAGACTTTCTGAACTATCTTCTAAAGACTCATTTATTTGAATTGTATCCGAATGTGTACATCGCACTTCGAATCTTACTAACTTGCCCCGTGACTGTTGCCAGCGCTGAAAGAAGCTTCAGCAAATTGAAACTGATCAAAACTTTTAATAGAACGTCTATGACAGACAGTAGACTATCTTCATTAGCCATGTTGTCAATCGAAAATGACTGCGCCCGATCTCTTGATTATGACAATGTCATAACAGCATTTGCGAACAAAAAGGTTCGCTCCAGACTATTTAAATGATACTGTGTTTTTATAACTTTTTCATGTTTTTCAGTGTCATTGCTTTCGTTTCGCAGTGTCTGCATAAATGTCCTACTGAACTCTGGCATCGGTGCCGAATTTTTTATGACTTGCACCTTCGGTATCGGCATGCTTTATTCTGACATTAGCCTGTTTACTTATGTACAAATTGTGGTGTATTTTCTTAATGCAGCTTTTCAATTTTACACCTCTAAAGTGATATGACCTGTGCACAGGGGCTCTTGCGCTTACTTTGGGGGGGGGGGCCCGAAGTTGGAGTGCTACAGTACTGCTTAAAGTTCAGTTTTTTCAGTATAGAAACTGATATTAATTGCACATATTATACACTATTGGCATCGCCTTGAAATAACCTTTAATTTGTAGAAAATAGTTTGAAAATCAGTTGAGAAATGAGGTCACAAATCAGTTTTTTATAAACCGATTTTGCAAAAAGGTTGCAATTTTTGAAAACATCTTCATAATATGATGTGCGGCAGCAAACATTTGTGCTAATCGTACGAGGCATATTATGACGTCATAGACCCCAGTTTAAGCATGCAAGCGAAATAGAAAAGAAAAAATGCTTAGAGGGCTTGAAGTGCTTAATTAAGTGCTCGAAGCATAATCAAATAAACATTAATTGTTGTAAAGTTGTTTTTATCAAAAGCAGCTTATTAATATTTCCTAAAAGAACGTGTAATCGCGTTTCTGCCACGAGTAATTTTTGATAAAATACAAAAAACAGATTGTTCAATAAATCGTTGATTGTAACGTCATTTTAGACCCCAAACAAATGAAAGTTTTTGAAATGTATTAAGTCGGAAGCTGGTTTTTGTTTAAGCAAAAGAGGTTGTCCTTTGTTAGGTAATTCAATTTCTAAAAAAATTATTGTTGATTATGACGTCATCATGACGTCACGAATACCCTTATGACACTCACCACGGGGTGATGATCAATCGTGCCAAGTTTGATGTTTGTACCTGCAGCAGTTTCAGTGGAGTTAAAACAGACAGACACACAAACAGACAGAAAAGATTATTGCCTTATATTGTGCTGTTAGTAGTATTTGCAAATAAATTCCTGTCTTTCAAAAACCACGTAACAGTCGGGTGCAAATTTTTTTAAATGATCATTAAAATTGACCAATCATAAACGATGAAAAGTCACTTGCTCAATTCGTCTTTATAATTGACCAATTACAAATATTTGACGACAAAATAGCCACTGCCTACTAGAAAAAAACTTAAAAAATTCTGGCTTACTATGAGAAAATAGCTACATGTGGGAAAATTCTTGAGAAGAAAAAGCTCCGCATTTTCTACTATCTTAATTACTGGCGCGATGGCGTAGTGGTTAAGAGCGTCTGCTTCGCAGTGGGTAGATCTGTTGTTCAATCCACTTGTCGAGTCATACCGAAAGACTTTAAAAAATGGTATCTAACTTCCCTGCTTGGCGCTCGGCATTTATGGGAGGTTGCGGAGAACAAGTCGGCAAATTTGCTTGTTGTGTTCTTGAACAAGGCACTTAACGGGACACCCCTACCGTTATGTGGAAGACGGGTGGCCCAGGCACCTCGGAAATGGCATCTCCCAAGCGAATGCGGACGTCCCGTCCAAAATATAGCAATGCGATTCGCTTTCTCGTCTCGTGAATAATTTTAAAACTGCTTTTTTCATGCCTATTCAATGAGGCATTTTGAGTCTAAATAGAGTTTTTGGAAGCTTGGGATTGTTAGCATGTTTTATCAGTAGAACCAAGCGGAAGCCAACCAAAAATTGCATAGACCTTGTAAGGTAGACATCTCACCTTAACCACGAGTCTATCTGTCCATTGAGTGCAAAAACGTTTAGCTTAGGTAGCAGTGATTTTTAAATGTGCATACCATGCAGCAGGCATGAGTTCTTTTTTTAGTGGTGCTTTTTTCATTTTTAATTTCAATATTTACGCCATACTGATGTGCTGAGTTGGTTTACTGCTTATTTTTTATGGTACTGTTTTTAAAAATGCTGTAGAAGTTAGTGTTTGTAATTTAGTTAAAGAAGTAGCTATTTTGACGTCGACGGCATTTTACCCTTAGAAACTATTTGCCGTTATCATTCAGGTGTGTTTATATTAACATAATAGCTAGAATTTTACCAGTGACGCTGTGGTTCGTGGATAGTGTACCAGTCTTGTAAGACAATCATCGCGGGTTAGAATCTTGGCTGGCCGGGCACTGAAAGAAACAGTGTACACTGGAAGGAGAGGCTTGGTATGTGAATATATGGGATAGTGTACATTGGAAGGGAGTGTACAGGGTGGGGTAGTGGACACGGGGGGGTATGAAATTTTTTAATTGGTTATTAAAATTGACCAATCGTAAACCACCAAAAGTCACATGTTCAATACGTCATTACGATTGATCAATTACAAATAACTCTCCTCAAAATAGTCTGTAAGGGTAAATTGCCGTCGATGGCAAAGTAGCCACTGCTTTTAGTTAAACCTATCCTGCGTCGGCTATTCGAAGGGTCATGGAAAGTTTTATGAAAAATGTGAAAAATAATCTGCTTCTAAGTGATTCTTTAAAAAATAGTGTGTGTGTGGAAGCATGGTTTGTGACAATCCGAAGGTTGCATATGACGTCACACATTTGGCACGAAAAAAAAGTGGCTGACCAAAAGGTGTAATTTGTGCTGGCAAGCAGTAGGGCAAACCTTATGGGATTATTTTAAAAACTAATGAAATCAACTTATGGGATTATTTTAAAAACTAATGAAAAATTAATTTAACATTGGAATGAATTATTGCTAGCTGGATCCTCGAAACACATAAATTAAATTAAAAGCAATTTGGTTGAGATTAGGTCTTTAAGTTAGCTAGTCTAAACTTAGTACTGTGTGCCAATTTAAAAAAATTTCCACGAAGTGCCATTTAAATATCATTTGCTCCTCAGTTAAAAATAACTCTATACCAACTATATACTCGTAAGTACATTAGCAAAAACAACCATTATAGGATCATTACTACCGGTACAGTAAGTTTGCCGGCAAGCTTGCTTGTTCTGTCCTCGGGCAAGGCGCTTAACGAGATGCCTTCATGTTTATGTGGCAAACAGGTGCTACAACCAAACAGTCAACCCGTCGTGGTGGCCCAGTCTGACAAAAGAAATGCAAACAGAGCACGAGCTCATATGGCGACCTTACGGGATCCTGTGGATCATTGATGTTTTGCTAAAATTATGTAGGTGACTCATAAACGTTCTCGTTCTGTTCGTGCGCTCGTTGTCGTACTGTAATCGTTATTATAAATCATCCGTTGGCCTACAAACAGGTCATAAAAAAATAACCATAGTTACATATCATGATGTAACAATACTGGGTGACTTAAGCCGTATGGCCAGGCGTGGCTCCGTCTGACGTGCGGCGGAGTGACCTAGTAAACAAGTATATAAAAAGAAGCATTGTTATTTTCGTTCCGAGAGAGAGGTTTTTCGATGAAAAATTCAAATTCAAAATTCATTGGCTTAAACTCTATTCGATTCGATCAATCAAGATTCGTGCTTCAACGTCGTGTTGTAATTAAATATATTCGTTCTTGGAGTCAGACGTGCTGTGGATACTCGATCCCCATACTCGTACGCATGAATAAATAAATCGATACCGTAAGTTTTTGAATTACCCTTGGTCTACCAGCCTAGGCAAAGCCAAAAAAATTGTTTAGGTAGTAATTAAGGTCACAAAATTACATTTGATATATCAATGTGACCGGTCTGCAAGCACCATTGACAAAAAGTTTTATAGAATTGCTGATTTTATCTATCAATATCTCATCCAACATTGGACAAACGGTTCAAAAGTCAGCTTTGTCATTTAGGCTACAGTATAAATTTAAGTTTTAGCTATTCAGTATGCTTATGCAACTAACTATACTGTTTAAGTTGCGCATTACAATTCTCTTAAACTCAGTATTCCGCAATACGCTGAATAATTTATTATGAAACCCTAACAGAACTACCGGTAATTACAAATACGCCTGCTAGTTTAGTCCATAAAAATTAGCCAAACTGGTAACAACAACAAGCAAACTTGAGCGCCTCTTACCTTACTTTCGACTTGAGATTCATTTCATAACATCAGCAAAATAACATAATTAACGTTCATTCAATAACTGTCGAGTTTGTCTACTTATTTTGCAAAAATTATATCATTCCCATTCAATTTCAGGCAAAAGCACTGACAGTGGTGAGCCACGTTTAATCACGTGCTTGCAACTTTCTTATTGGATCAATGACTTCAATGGAATGCAGTGTCTCATAGACTGTACATTAACTTTAGGCAGCGGCTATTTTGCCGTCGACGGCAATTTCCCCTCAGAGACTATTTTGCCGTGAGTTGTTTGTGATTGGTCAATCTTAATGACGTACTAAACATGTGACTTTTGGTCGTCTCTGATTGGTCAATTTTAAAAACCAAAAAAAAAAATTTTGCACCCCCAGGTCTCTATCCCCCACCCTGTACACTCCCTTCCAGTGTACACTGCCCCGTACATTTACATACCGGGCCTGCCCCTTCAGTGTACACTGCCTTTCTTTTCAAGCCTTGGCCAGCTGAGATTCGAACCCAATACCTTGATATCTCAAGACCAGCGCACTATCCACTACACCACAGAGTCACTGGTGCGATAATAGCAAATTTGGCTATATAAACACACGTGAATGATCACGGCAAAATAGATTCCAAGGGCAAATTGCCGTCGACGGCAAAATAGCGACTGCCTTAACTTTATTTGGACCAGTGTATGTTGGGCAGGGTTGGGAATTGATTCTGGAGAAAACAAAATGATTTAAAATCAATACCCACTATGGCATTCAAAAAAGTTGGTAAAAGTGCATATTTAGAGCGTAAATTATTAAGCTCCTATCTAGTTTCTATCTCTATAAAGTTGAAAGCTTCATGGAGATTTTGCGTTAGGGTTCGGATTAGGGTTAGGGCTACGGTTACTCTTCAAAAGTAGTGACCCTAAATTATGTGTACTAGACTGAATTTGAAAGAAGCATAGTGCAAAAAGTTTCATCCCTCAAGTTCAATCCATCATATCACCTAGTCGTAAGGCATGCAGAGATTATTTAAGTATCTTAATTTAGTGGCAGCAATTGTCATCATATTTGTACTTGAAACCATTATATTTAGAAAGTTTATGGTCCCAGTTGATTTTCCGTATTTTGATAGTAGTAATTATTGAATTTTTATTCGGTGTTGCCCTCTTGGCACAGATGGCCAGATTCACCCCATTCTGCAATTGCTTCACTTTGCTCAATTCAGGACATCCTCCTTCAAACCGATCTTTTCTGTCTGTTCCTCCACTTGATTCTTCCAGGACTTCTTTGGTCGTTAGATGGTGCTTGGTATTAAAGTAATAAGGCATCAAAATTTATCAATGTATGTTGGGTACATGTTTCAGCAGGCTCCACTAAATTATGGAATTCTAAGTTTACAAAAACCGGTATTCATTTTGAAATACTTGCTACCACTACTAAATCACTGAAATTCTTACTAAAGCTTGGTATTATGAAAATACAGAAATTCATTCTAAAATAAGAAGTGATAAATTATGGGAAAACTCAATTATTGAAGAATAGAAATGTGAAAGTTTATGGAAGTCAATAAAAACAAAAATAATTGAGTAAAATTAGGTTTATAATAAAATGAGTTACTCTGCACTTCCATAAATTTTTGTATTTCTGCAATTTTCATAACTTAGTTGTTGTTTTTTATGAAGAAGTTTCCCAATTCCATGTTATAGTCTTCCCCCATTTTTCTTTAGACACAAAGTAATGAAACCTGTTAAAATATAGCTATAAAAGTTAAATAGCTGTTGTCAAATAAACATCAGAATTTATCATAAACTAGGATTTTGTGATGCATTTTGAAATTTGGTGGTGCTGTTCAGTGTGGTGCCAGCAGCTCATATATTAGTGTGAAAATTTAAAGTGCAGGCAGTTTTTTCTACTTGCACCATCTGTGATGGGTTAAACTCTGTTCATCACAGCTTCAAATGTACTGGCGCTAAAAGAAATTGAGGCTATTGATGCTACTGTAAAACACGATGATTTCACTTTGTTTTTAAAAAAGAGCACAATTTATCATTTAGATAACTTTTCATTAATAAGTCAAACTTTTAAGTGTTTACAAATTGGTAGTGGCTATTTTGCCGTCGATGGCATTTTACCCTTGGAGACTATTTTGCCGCAATCATTCACATGTGCTTATATTGCCATATTTGCTACATTTCAGCCAGTGACACTGTGGTGTAGTGGGTAGTGCGCTGGTCTTGAGATACCATGGATTTGGGTTCAAATCTCAGCTGGCAGAGCATTAAAAGAAAGGGCAGTGTACACTGTAGGGCCAGGCCCAGTATGTAAATGTACGGGGCAGTGTACACTGGAAGGGAGTGTACAGGGTGGGGAAGTGTACACTGGGGGTTAAAAATTTTTTTTATTTGTTTTTAAAATTGACCAATCAGAGACGACCAAGAGTCACATGTTTAGTACGTCACTAAGATTGACCAATCACAAATAACTAACGGCAAAATAGTCTCTGAGGGTAAAATGCCGTTGACGGCAAAATAGCCACTACCTTACAAATTTGTTTGCACTTTTTTATATTTTGACCTTCTTCGTTTATAATGCTTGCTAGTAATTTTATTACATAGTAATTGTTTTCAGTCTCCCACAAACCAATTGCTAGATTTCTGATCTTATCACAATTGTTTTATAACCCCTAACCATAACTTCAACATTAACCCCTCCCTGGACATACAAGGGTCTGACAAGTTTTCTTTGCATTGCTGATCCATGGCTCCCACAGAATGGTGGGTTGCTAGATGCAGATTGGAAACTTTGCAGTAAGGTTATGGGAAACTGAAAAGACTTTTCTGCATTGCATATGATGAAGTTATCATGAGAGAAAATTTTTTGCAACAGTTTATGACAGTAATACCAACTTGCAATGAGCACTTTGATTTACTTTAAATGTGTACCCTTATTATCTATTACTTGATTTGTTTTTTTCACTCCAATTTTACGTTAAATTTTTCATTATTCTTTATTTGTGAATTTGCAATGTATTCATGCTTTTAGTTAATGGTGTCAACTGTGATGTAATTTCTTGACTTAAAAACAAAGAATCTGATGATTTCTGACCTTTGAACTTATAGTATACTGATTATTTCTCCTGCAATATTTTCGTTTTCATATTTAATGAGTCTGAAAGTGAAAAAAATATCTTGGACTTCCTTGGTTTTTACCATTGCTTGTTGCACATAAACCACAGATGCTCGCAGTATGGACCAGCAAGCAGCAAAGAACCACAGTGGTGGTTTTCTAGTCCAGTTGCTTTCTAAAGCCAGCTTTCAAATTTGTGGCCCCCAAGCTGTGGATCCTGACCCTATTGGGGTTGTGTGAAGCATGTTTTCAGCCCTTCCCCCTAAAAATTTGAAAAATGGGCAAAATGCTCACTTTTGAAGTTTATTGAGGAAGGAGAATTTAACACTTGTTAGAAGCTGAAAATAGTAAAAATGTTACTCTATAAAGTTTTTGAGACAAAAATGCCATCAGCCCATACTCATTACAAATCCAAGTGTTAAGCATATGTACTGGGATTTGAAATGCTTGTGGACTTTCACTTTTGCTTAAATTAGGTTGCTTGAAGTGAGTTTGTTGTTGTTGTTGTTGTTTACCCGACCCCTTCCGAGGGATGGGGGCATGGCGGAAGACCATGGAGCCCCAGAAGCCGGGAAACTCCCCAGGGTCTGGACCAGAGGTCATAAAGAGACAGAGAGTCGCCAAAGAGTGAGCGGCGCAAAGAGTCCGTAGCTGGACAGTGCAGAATGAGATGAGAGATGTCCTGGGACGAGTGTCCACAGGCGCTGCAAGAAGGATTCTCGATTCTGCCAATCCTGGAGAGATAGGAACCTAAAAGAAGGCTGTGTCCATTGCAGCGAAGACGAGAGAGGACACAGCGAGCATGACGAGGGAGCACAAGTTCCTCAGTGGAAATTGAGGGAACCTGTGTGTCAAAGTACTTTGAAGAGACAGTACGCCTCCAGTCCGAGATAAGACGAGAGTGGATACGAGAGATAAGAGGAGAGAGACTACAAGGGATTGCGGAGGGCGCAAGCAGCGCTCCCCGTCTGGCAAGCTCATCAGCTGTGTCGTTCCCCGGGAGAAACGAGTGTCCGGGGACCCATTGTAGCCTGATAGAACAGGAGGAGAAAAAGGACAGTTCCTGCCAGATCTGCCACAGAGTTTGAGATAACAGGAAGGGTGGAGGAGAGGACAGGGCGGCGAGGACAGAACGAGAGTCAGACAGGAGAAGAAGAGAAGAAAAATGGCAGACTTTATGGTGTTGCCGAGACCAGCAAAGAGCGTGCAGAATGGCGCAGGCTTCAGCGGAAAAACTGGAGCATACTGGGCCTGCCGAAATGGAAAGAGTGGCCTCAGTGCCACAGAGAGAGCAGTTGGCAAGAACGCCGGAGCCGCCCTTGCCAAAAGGAAAAGGAACAGAGCCGTCTGTCCAGAGTACCAGATCATGAGGAGGAAGAGAGTCAAGGTGGGCGAGAGCCGCACCTTGGCGAGAGTGAGGGGGATCAGAGCGAGAGCATGGAGTGGAAAGGGTGGACTCCACCGTGAACGAGGGAAGATTCCAAGGAGGACAGGGAGGGCAAGCAACAAGAGCCTCCCTAGAACAAGTAGAAGGAAGCATGAGCGGGTGAGTGGACGCAAAAGCTCTCCAGGACGATCTGCAGAGTCTTGGTTTCACTCCTAGTCTGGCCAAACCTGAGATGGGAAAGGAGGTTGGGAGACGAAGAGCCCGCTCATGAGAAAAAAGAGTGAAATGAGTCAGAGTGACTCGTAGGGGAGGTAGAGAAGCCTCGGTGAGTAGTAGAGGGATAGGGGACGACGAGAGGCAGCCGGTGATGGCGCGACTGGCCGCTCGGTGAAGGCGTTCCAATTTGGTGATATTGGTAGTGCTTAGGAAAGGAAACCATCCGGGTGAAGCGTAAGTGAGAAGGGACCGAAGAAAAGATTTATACAGAACAGAGAGGGACTCCTTAGAGGGGCCCCAAGAGGAAGCAGAGATACAGCGTAAGGCCTTGAGACGTGGGAAAAATTTGACCTTCAGCGAAGAAACATGCCTAGAAAAGGAAAGAGTGCGGTCGAAGGTGACCCCAAGAAAAGTTGGAGTGGGATTAAAATGGAGGCGGGAGCCGAGTAGGAGGAGGTTGGGCTGGAGGTTAGCCTGGTGGGGATCCACTGAAAAGAAGGAGGCCTCACATTTGCTCGGATTGAGAGGAAGACACCAGTACTCAGACCAGCGCTCCAATCGAAACAGAGCTCCTTGTGTGGCCTCCACCGCAGTGGGGACCGAGGGGGAGGAGGACCAAATGGCCAGATCGTCAGCGTAAAGAGAGCAGCTGACGGAAGAAGGCAGAGAAGCCAGAAGATCATTGATGAAGAGGGAGAAAAGTACAGGGCCAAGAACGGATCCTTGCGGAACACCTCGACGGACTCGAAAGGAACGGCCTTTGTGATTTTGAAAAACCACAGAAGCGCGCCTGTCAGAAAGGAAAGATTGAGTCCAACGAGCAAAGCAAGGAGGGAGGCCAGCCGAAATAAGTTTGTGGAAAAGGGCGGGGTGCCAGACAGAGTCAAAAGCTTTAGAGAAATCGATAGTAGACAGGATCGTCCGAGAGCCCGGCCTGGGTTTGTTAAACCCATCCAAAATGGACTGAGAAAGGTACAGAATTTGATCAAGTGTAGACCGTCCAGGGCGGAAACCGGCCTGGCGGGGAGAAAGAATGGAATTAGATTCCAGAAAAAAGAGAAGACGGGATAGTATGATGCGTTCAAACAGCTTTGATACGCAGGAGGTGAGAGAGATAGGCCGGAAGGAAGCAGGAGAGTCGAGAGGTTTTCCCATCTTATGTATGGGAATAATAGAAGATGTCTTCCAGATGGAAGGAAAGGAATGTGAAGACCAAGAAAGATTGAAGATGTGAAGAAGAAAATCCATGCCAGAGCGAGGAAGATGCTTTAGCATGGGATAGGCAACTTTGTCTGGGCCAGTGGCAGTGGATGAGGAGAGGTTGGAGGCAGCCGCAAGAAATTCAGTGGGAGAGAAGGGAGAGCAAAAGGACGAGTGAGACTCCACAGAGCACGTGGCTCGGCGGAGCTCAGTGAGGTAGCCTCTGGCTCTGCTGCGCAGGGCCTTTGGCTGAGACACGGAAAAGTGAGACCTCAGGTAAGCGGCATAGACCGAAGCCGATTCCCTGGGAGAGGAACAGTTAGGAAAGTTAGGAGAGGAAGAAGACGAGGAAGGAGAGCCAGCAATAGAGCGAAGAAGAGAGTGCACAGATTTAGGATTAGATTTAGGTGAAAGAGAAGTGCAGGTCGTCTGCCATGCCTCAGCCTTGGCCTTGGCAATGACCGACGAGGCACGTCGAGAGGCGGAGATGTAAGCCTGGCGATCTTCATCACTTCTGTGAGCAGTAGCGAAAGCCTTGCGTCTTTCACCAACCACTTCTTCCACCTCAGCAGACCACCAGGCTTTAGGAGGGCGTTTGATGCGGCCGAAAGGAATGGAAGATTTGGCCGCATTCATTGCCAGAGAGGTAAAGAGAGCAGCTGCAGAGGAAAGAGAAAGAGACGAGTATTCCTCTGCAGTAGGACAGTGAGAGTCAAAGTAGGAGGCAAAGTCATTCCAGCGAGCTTTCTGAAAATTGAAGGAAGGGGGGCGCTCGTTGGGGTGAAAGACCGGAGAAAGAGGGATAGATAGAAGAATTGGTAGGTGATCAGAACCCAGGTCCTGTAGCACCTCCCAGGAACAAGAAAAAGCAAGAGTAGAAGGAGCAAAGGAGATGTCAGGAGAGGAGCGACTGCCGGAGGAGCGATGGAGAAGGGTGGGTGTGTCAGGGTCATTGAGGGGGAGGAGGTCTGAGGAGATGACCCAGTCGAATACTTCCTCCCCACGGGGGTCGGAAGTACCTCTTAAGTCCCAAAGCGGGTGATGGCAATTGAAGTCCCCCAGAATGAAGAGATTTCTGGAGGAGGGAAGAATTGAGGGAGAAAAGGAATCGGTTCTGCCGTCCGTTGGGGAGGAGCGAATAGGGGGGGCATACACATTAAGAAATGACACCGAGGAGGATTTGTTTAGAGAGATGTTGACCCCTACATAATCAGAGTAGGGATCGAGCGAAGAAAGAGAGGTGGTAGAAAGTTCAGAAAAGGACAGGCCCTGTCTGACGAAAATGACAACGCCGCCACTGGCATGCGAGGCATCAGAAGAGAGAATGCCAGACCGGGAGTGAGTACGATCAGAACGCAGAACAGAGAATCCAGGAATCCGGAAAGAGGAAGAGGAGTTAAGATTGGATTCCTGAATGCAGATAAGGTCGACAGAATGGGATGAAAGAAAGTGAAGTAGTTCAGTGCTCCTGGCTCGAAGACCTCCAGCATTCCATTGAAGAACCCTGAGAGAGTCAGGGGGAGGAGAGGAGGCAGGAGGTGCAGAAGTATAGCCAGGAGCAAGGGACGGTGGTGGAAGGGCAGGGGAAGGAGATATAAGATGGGCAGATGGGGGATAAGAAGTTTGGAGACGAGGGTGGGGCAAGAGTGCAGCATTAGCAGAGGGGGGGCCAGATTTCACAGTGGAGGTATACGTGCCGGAGGAGTCCAAGGAGGGGGGAGTCACAGTGTTACGGCAGGGGGGGCAGCTCCAAGAGTGAGAGCTGCCAAGAGCTCTGAAGTTAGATAAAGAAAGTTGTGAGCACCTTAGATGGACCCATTTGGAGCAAGCGCAGCATTGCACCGACTTGCCCCGCCAGGTCACATTTCCAGCGCACACAGAGCAAGGAAAGATGGGGCCAGGGTTAGGATGAACGTTACCGCTCATCAGGAGAAGAAGAAGAATGAGGAGACGAAGGAGGGCAAGAGTAGGGCAGGAGAGAAGAAGAAGTAAGAACAGGCGACCGATTTTAAAGATGCTGTGTGCTGCCCTTCTGCGGTCGTTCAGGGGGCAGCATAGCGAAAAAATGAATGGGGAGTGCCCGGGGTAACTGGGACCCTCGGGAAGGCCAACAGCCATTTCGACCCAACCCAAACAGGGCCGGGGACAGCACCACCACGTTGAGGCGGCTGTTGATTGGTGCAGTGAAGTGAGTTTCGGGACCATGGTTTTTGATCCTCATTAAGCTAGGATCAAATTTTTGTGCCTCAATATGCCAACTGAGATGAGTTTTATGACTTGATTCAACTTTAATGCTTATTTTGGTTTTGTGTAATCTGCAAGGTTTTTTTAAGTACAAATGAATATGATTAGATTGGTTTTTACCATTGCATGCTGATTTCACCTGCTTATGCTTGCTTAGGTTTTACTTGCATACGTTTAGCATATTATAAACAAATTTTTTTATTTTGCATTGGCAGTATCATATTTGTGTTCAGATCTCCAGTTGTTTTAGATTAGAGATAAGAGTTATTTTTTTAGCATAAGTTTGCTTACTATTAAGCTTTGTTTAAAGACATGAGCAATACAGCAATCAATCCTAGTTTGGGCATGAGAGTTACATTAGCTGCTATAGGAACACGATTTGCAGAGGTTCGTCAGATTTCCACTGATGACTTTCATGCTATATGGTCAAGAAAGTCTTTCTGCCAAGAAGCGTTAAATAATTCTACAGCAGAAGCAAACTCTCAGCCAGATCTTTTGGTATTTGACGTCAGGAATAAATACGAACGAGATATCAGCTTTATCAAAGACTCAATTTGGATTGATGCAAATTTTTCTAATCAAATAAAATTAGAAATTGTCAAAAGCAAAATTGATGAAAAAGTAAATGGCATTGCTGGTTGTGATACAGAGTGTTCAAACAAAGAATTGATGATTGTTGCATATTGTTCAATCGGATATAGATCGTGTGACTTGATTAAACGTGTTTTGGAAGCAGACATGCCTTCCATATTTCCCTCTTGGCTTAAAATAAAGCTTTTTAATCTTGAAGGAAGCCTCTTTAAATGGGCAAACGAAGGTAAACCAATGATTGATTCCAGCAATTTTCCTACAGTTTATGCACACCCATACAACAGCGTGTGGGGCAAACTACTAACAGAAAAATTTCGAAAGTTGCCAAATTGATAAAGTTATCATAGCAGTAAAAATTATTGTTACGTACAAATAGTACAGTCAAACCTCTGTTTTTGAACACGATTCGTTCTGGAAGGTTGTTCAAAAACCGATTTGTTCGAAAACCGAATCATATTTTCCCATTACAAATAATGTTAAAGAGATTAATTCGTTCCATGTACCAAAAGAATAACTTATTTGCCTGCTTACACTATACTCTGTATATAATAGTATAAAACCATTTATTCAAAAAGTAAATAAAACAAAAAAGTGTAAATAAAACAAAAAACATAACAAGTAATTTTAATGTAAATTTAAATAATACAGTATTGTATTGTACATATGTACACCTTTTTTGATGCAAAGTGATTGGAAGAAAAGGATGAGTTATTTGTTGGAGGGGGAATCTCCTATAATAAAACCTTCTGGTAACTCTAAAGGCGTTTCTTCTATTCTCTGTCTCTTTGGTTCAGGTAAATCTTTCTTTTGAGTTGTTCGAGAACCGAATTTTTGTGCGAGGACTGAGTCATTTTCATCTCGAATTTTCTGTTCGAAAACCGAATTGTTCGAACTCCGGGACGTTCGAAAACCGAGGTTTGACTGTATTTTTATTGCTACTAAGACTATCTCTGTTATCCTGAGTAGATTATTTTAAATTATGTTGCTCAACGGTAGAAGGAAACAGCAAGTTGACCTTAAATGTGTACTGTTTTGTATTTGCTGATGTATCTGTTTTCAAAAGTTAACGACAATGCTTTTTGCCGTGTTGCAAATTTCTTTTTTTTTGATACTTGCAATCAAAACACATAATTTTTGTAGCAAAAGTTGCCTAGCATACAATGCTTGGATACGCAGCTGCAATATGTTGATGTTTTGTAAAAGAAATATATCTGATCAACTGTACTTTTCCAAAAAAATTACATCGTTGCTGGCTCCAAAAGTTGCTATCATAATATGTGTATTTGTTTTTTCCTTGTTTTAGTCAATTAATTGTCAGGTTTGCACATCTATAAAGTTTATTACGACATACCTCCGGACATTATATGCAATGTGGTTGCGTTGAATTTTCTTCATATGTTTTTTGATTTATTGAGAGAGTACTTGTTCTTGCCTTGTTTTGTGTAATACTCTCTATTGTTCTACACTCCTGACATTTTTGAGAGCATTTATGTTTTCTTATGCCAACAGCCACAACATACATATTGCATAGATACAACATGACAGTGTTTTTGCCTGAACATAGCATTGAGTTCTTCAGCGTTTTTTAAATCAGTGTTTCTGAATGGTAACTTTGAAATCTGCAGCTGAATTATGAAAGTTCGTTTCTCCTTTTTTGGAAATCCTTTTGTCAGTTATACAGGAATATCTTATAATTAGTCCCACTTTAAGAGTTACCTATAGTGTTGGCATGGTACAAATACAGGAAGAATTGCCGTAAATGCTTTTTTCTACAACATTCTGACGTAGCCATCGTGAGGTTTAAACTCATGACCATTGCTTGCATATTACAGTTCAACCTTCTCGATCAAGTCTTTGGACTACATGGTAAAGAAAAAAATATTGTATCTTAGTGTTCTCCTTATTTTCAGGTTTTAATTTTACCTTTTTGCACCTTTGATTTTTAGATGAACAATTCAATCCAATGGTAAGTTTATAGTATGATTGAATCGATAAATGTCGTATATAACTTTCAATTTAGTAGTAAACGTAGCTTTTATCCCGTAGTCAGAGGAAATTTTGATAGTTGTTCAATGCTCAAACATTAGCTGATTAGTCCGACCCTTTCAAAGTAGGTGGCACTTTACACTTTCAACACAAACATTGCAGCCAAGCAAGAGAAATTGGAATTGCAATAAATTGTCTAAGGCACGGTAATTTTGATTTAATACGAGCATTGAATTGAGCACTTTAATAACGATATTCTCATTAAGCCAGCTTTTCCACTACTGCTATCAAAGTGAGCACATTAAGAATTGTTGGTTTAGGGTCAAGGTTCGTCTTATTTCTCAAAAGAAGAAGAGGATGACATACTGATCGAGACAAATATTACCGCACGCTATTTGCAAGAAATACAGAAGCGCTATTCGCAGCTTGATGAAAGCAAATCAAAAGCGGAAATCTCCGGGGTGAGCGTTGACGCTGTTCTTCAAATCCCTGAAGTGCGTTCGCACAAACTTTCAACACTTCTTGCTGAACATTATGGAGGTAGAACTAAAACATTATACCCACGCGATTTTGTTGATTTTTTTGGCGCCTTATCTTCAAAACGCAAACCCTCAGACAAAGTGGACATCTTGTTTAATGTGCTTAACGTCAAAAAATTTGAGTCTCTAGGACCGATTGAAATGTACCGATATTATCATTTGCTGCTGTCGCCAGCATTAAATAACAGTCAAATTGAAAATATTACTAACAATGCCATAAACCAGGCTGGTGGCAAGGTTGATATCCGTAAGTTTAGAGATCTGATGCCAGCTTGGCAAGTGGCTGAAAAGATGACTGTTGACTTGCAATTTACTGAATAGCCCTAAATTCTGCAATTATGGTGACTACTTCACTGAGAGAAAATGATCAAGCACGGTTGGTTCATCTACTATTTGAAGCAGTAAAATATGCTTAATGTGGTTTTTTAGATGCAAGCCTGGCTTGAATCAGCTATTCCGGTTTACAGTGCGACTTTGCACTACCAATCAAGATCTGGCTAGGTTACAGGAAAGCAAAGTTTTTCAAATTGGTCTGCAATGCGATTTGCAGACTGGCAACCCTACCTTTGACAAGGTGGACTGCCATTGATGGGGGCCAATAAGTCGCTTTTTACAATCTTTTTGGCAGTTTTACGCCGGCAAAACATGGTACACTTCTCTTGAAGTTGTTCAAATTTTTCTTGTGCTGTTTTTATGTCGTATGTGTTCTATATTGACATTGCTCTGGGATATCACTTGTCTGGCGCAGATACCACCATTTCATATATTGTATATGTTGACATTTACAGTAAAGCTGATTTTTTGAAAATTTACACGCACAATTTTAACACGAATTTATTTCTGCCAAATTATGTGTTGGTACGATTTTTTTCTTCTATTGCAACATCAATAGTGTGAAGTAGAAAACGTATTTCGATGAATTATCTTGTTCCACTTTATATTATGATTATTATTTTTTTGATTGCACTATTGTCTTCACTGTGTGTATGTAGTTGGTGTCATCAATGGCGTGTGCGCTGTAGTCTGCTTGATTTGATTTCAATGGTTGGCAAGTGCTTAGGATCGTTAGTAATAAGCAGAGCGAAGATGTAATGTGTTTGCTATCCTACCTTTTTTTTGAGATGGGGACATGACGGATGCTGCCGTATAGCAGTGATACTGTCCTAAAACTTCTTCTCAGCCTTGGGTCGAAACGGCTGTTGCTATTTCCGAGTGTTATGTGGTAATACACCAGATTATAACATCGTGAAAATACTGTCATTCTGGAAGAATAATTCTTTCGTTTCAAAAATATAGAGAATTGAGCGGTAAAAAAATCCGAAAAATGGAGCCAGCTAACCAGAGGTGCTTGAATCATGAATTTTTGTGATCTGATACGGAAGCAATAGTTATTGATCCCAATATTGTCCTGGTTCAAGCTTTTTCGAAATGTGGTTAGGTCCTGCTAGAACATGTAGAACAGGATTTTTTAAACTTTTTGTGGCGCACCTCCCTTAACACTGCCAACAAAAGTCCCTGCCTTGTCTTTAAAAATGAAGACTTTTTTTGGGAGGGTGAGTTTTTCAAAGCATTTATTTTTCCACTTATGTTCTCCAAAATGATATGAGAACCCTTTGCTCAAAGCGCTGATTTTAAAAAATTTACGTGCAACTGATTTTGACAAACTAATGTCAATCTGTAGTCGACAACGTGGCGTAATGAATTGGAGCGGCATTGCGGCTAGAAAAAACCGAAGGATTTGGCGTTACATTGACTAAATTGTTGAGCCCTTGGAGGGTGCTTTGCGATGATTTCTATGCTTAGCGGGTACTAACTCGCACTATGTTTACTGAAAGCAAATCAATCAGAATGTTTTTGGAAATCCGAAGCAGGTCCAGACAATTTTGTTTACACTAAAAACCCTTGCTCCTAAACTATTGCCATAGCTTTACAAACGCGCGGGCGTATTCACCAACAGTTTTCTGTATCCTACCAAGTGTGTTTGAAAAGTGAAAAGACTGTTCGCATCGACTTTTTGTTCCAAATGCAGCGTTAAAGTGTAACAGATCACCTTCTAAGTATTCCCCTTGAGATCTAGCGTTCTTTACCATCTTGCTCTGCTGTGCCTTGCTTCCATACAACCCTGGAATGAGATTCCCGGTATTGCTTGGAGCTACTTGTGATGGCTATTTTGATAACTTTTTATTTCGGTAACACGTTTCACTCGAGCTTAAGAAAACGAAAAAAATCACTGAGAGCCAGATCTTGTTTTTGTTTTATTTGCCATATTTTATCCTCCATTCACGAGAAAGCGAATTGTATCGCTATACTTTGGACGGGAAGTCAGCACTCGCTTGGGAGTTGCCTTTTTCGAGGTTTATGGGCCACCTGTCTTGCACATAAAGGTGGGGCGTCCCGTTAAGTGCCTTGCCCAAGAACACAACAAGCGAACTTGCCGGCTTGTTCTCCACAATATCCCCTAAATGCCGAGCGCCAAGCTGGGAAGCTGTGGATGCCATTTTTTTAGGTCTTTTGGTATGACTCGACAAGAGGAATAAACCCCAGGTCTACCAACTGCGAAGCGGACGCTCTAACCCCTACGCCATCGCGTTGGTTGGAAGTTGCTACGACACAAGAATGTTATTTTTGGTAAAAAAATTCCCTTATGCTCAAGGCACTGTTACAAGGGCTCCGGAACACTGTCGTGGTGAAGCAGTCAATAATTTTCTTTCGTGAAACTGTCGCTTCTACGATCAAACGTTTCTGGGCGCCCCCGCAAATACGCTGGTTGATGGTCCAACCCTGCGGCATGAACTATTGCACAACACTGCGAGCATGACGAGCAAAGTAATCACCTCAGGTTTGAACTTGGACATGGTCCCGGTGATGCCACACTCTTGCTCAAGGCTCGAAGGGTTGGTACTCAAAAGTTCATGACTCTTCACCAGTGATCACACTCCTTACCGAGTGCGGGGAGGGTTCGTACTCGAAAATTCATGACTCCTCACCTGTGATCACTCTCCATGTTGCTGTTGTTGTTTACCCTACCCCTTCCGAGGGATTGGGGCATGGCGGAAGACCATGGGGCCCCCAGAAGCTGAGCAACTCTCCAAGGTCTGGACCGGAGGTCATAGAGAGACCGAGAGTCGCCAAAGAGCGAGCGGCGTAAAGAGTCCGTAGCTGGACAGCGCAGAACGAGATGAGAGTTGTCCACAGGCGCTGCAGGAAGGATTCTAGATTCTGCCAATCCTAGAGAGATAAGAACCTAAAAGAAGTCTTGCAGCGAAGACGAGAGAGAACACTGCGAGCATGACGAGGGAACACAAGTTCCTTAGTAAAAATTGAGGGAACCTGTGTGTCAAAGAATTTTGATAAGACAGTAGGCCTCCAGTCCGAGAAAAGACAAGAGTAGATACGAGAGATTAAGAGAAGAGCGACTACAAGGGATTGCGGAGGGCGCAAATAGCGCTCCCCGTCTGGCCAGCTCATCAACCGCGTCGTTCCCCGGGAGAAACGAGTGTCCGGGGACCCATTGTAATCTGATAAAACGAGGAGGAAAAAGAAGACAATTCCTGCCAGATCTGCCACAGAGTTTGAGATAAGAGAAAAGATGGAGGAGAGGACGGGGTGATGAGAACAGAACGAGAGTCCGATAGTAGGAGAAGAAAAGAGAAATGGCAGACTTGTTAGTGCTGCTGAGACTAGCAAAGAGCGTGTAGAATGGCGCAGGCTTCAGCGGAAAAACTTGAGCATACTAGGCCTGCTGAAATCGAAAGAGTGGCCTCAGTGCCACAGAAAGAGCAGATGGCAAGGACGCCGGAGCCGTCCTTGCCAAAAGGAAAAGGAACAGAGCCGTCTGTCCAGAGTACCAGATCATGAGAGGAGGGAGAGAGTCAAGGTGGGCGAAAGCCGCACCTTGGCGAGAAAAAGGGGGATCAGATCGGGAGCATGGAGAGATAAAGGTAGACTCCACAGTGAAGGAAGGCAGATTCCATCGAGGAATGGGAGGGCAAGCAAGAAGAGCCTCCTTAGAAGAGGGAGAAGAAAGCATGAGCGGGTAAGTGGATGCAAAAGCTCTCCAGGACGATCTGCAGAGTTTTGGTTTTACTCCATGTCTGGCCAAACCTAAAATGAGAAAGGAGGTTGGGAGACGAAGGGCCCGCTAATAAGATAAAAGAGTGAAATGAGTCAGGGTGACACGTAGGGGAGGTAAAGAAACCTCGGAGAGAAGCAGAGGGATAGGGGAGGACGAGAGGCAGCCGGTGATGGCGCGACTGGCCGCTCGGTGGAGGCGTTCCAATTTGGTGGAATTGGTAGCGCTTAGGAAAGGAAACCATCTGGGTGAAGCGTAAGTAAGAAGGGGCCGAAGAAAAGATTTATACAGAACAGAGAGGGACTCCTTAGAGGGACCCCAAGAGGAAGCAGAGATACAGCATAAGGCCTTGAGACGTGGGAAAAACTTGGTCTTCAGCGAAGATACATGTTTAGAAAAGGAAAGAGTGTGGTCGAAGGTGACCCCAAGAAAAGTTGGAGTTGGATTAAAACGGAGGCGGCAGCCGAGTAAAAGGAGGTTGGGTTGGAGGTTAGATTGGTGGGGATTAACTAAGAAGAAGGAAGCCTTACATTTGCTCGGATTGAGAGGAAGACACCAGTACTCAGATCAGCGCTCCAATCGAAACAGAGCTCCTTGTGTGGCTTCCACCGGAGTGGGAACCGAGGGGGAGGAGGACCAAATGGCCAGATCGTCAGCGTAAAGAGAGCAGCTGACGGAAGAAGGAAGAGAGGCCAGAAGATCATTGATGAAGAGAGAGAAAAGTACAGGGCCAAGAACGGATCCTTGCGGAACACCTCGACGGACTCGAAAGAAACAACTTTTGTGTATTTGAAAAACCACGCAAGCGCGCCTATCAGAAAGGAAAGATTGAGTCCAACGAGCAAAGCAAGGAGGCAGGACAGCCGAAATAAGTTTGTGGAAAAGGGCCGAATGCCAGACAGAGTCGAAAGCTTTAGAGAAATCGATAGTAGACAGGATCGTCCGAGAGCCCGGCCTGGGTTTGTTAAACCCATCGGAAATGGACTGAGAAAGGTACAGAATTTGATCTAGTGTAGACCGTCCAGAGTGAAAACCGCCCTGGCGGGGAGAAAGAATGGAATTAGATTCCAGAAAGAAGAGTAGACGAGATAGTATGATGCGTTCAAACAGCTTTGATACGCAGGAGGTGAGAGAGATAGACCGGAAGGAAACAGGAGAGTCGAGAGGTATTCCCATCTTGTGGATGGGAATAACGGAAGATGTCTTCCAAATGGAAGGAAAGGAATGCAAAGACCTGTACAGATTGAAGATGTGAAGAAGAAAAATTTATGCCAGAGCGAGGAAGATGCTTTAGCATGGGATAGGCAACTTTGTCTAGGTCAGTGCAGTGGACGAGGAGAGGTTGGAGGCAGCGGCAAGAAATTCAGTGGGAGAGAAAGAAGAGCAAAAGGACGAATGAGACACTTCCGGGCACATGGCACAGCGGAGCTCAGAGAGGTAGCCTCTGGCTCTGCTACGCAGGGTCTTTGTTGAGAAACGGAAAAGTGGAATCTCAGGTAAGCGGCATAGACCGAAGCCAAATCCCTGGGAGAAGACAGTTGGGAAAGTTAGGAGAGGAGGAAGACGAGGAAAAAGAGCCAGCGATAGAGTGGAAAAGAGAGTACACAGTTTTTGGGTTAGATTTGGGGGAAAGAGAAGAGCAAGTCGTCTGCTATGCCTCAGCCTTGGCCTCGGCGATGACTGACGAGACACGTCGAGAAGCGGAAATGTAAGCCTGGCGATCTCATCACTTCTGTGAGAGCAGCGAAAGCCTTGCGTCTTTCACTAACCGCACCTTCCACCTCAGCAGACCACCAGGCTTTAGGATGCGTTTGATGCGGCTGAAAGGAATGGAAGATTTGGCGCATTCAGTGCCAGAGAGGTAAAGAGAGCAGCAGCAGAGGACAGAGAAAGAGACGAATATTCCTCTGCAGATGGGCAGTGAAAGTCAAAGTAGGAGGCAAAGTCATTCCAGCGAGCTTTCTGAAATTGAAGTAAGGGGGGGCGCTGGTTGCGGCGATAGGCCAGAGAGAGAGGGACAGACAGAAGAATTGGTAGGTGGTCAGAACCTAGGTCCTGAAGCACCTCCAGAAGCAGAAAAAGGCAAGAGAAGAGGAAGCAAAGGAGATGTCAGGAGAGGAGCGACTGCAGTGGAGCGATGGAGAAGGGTGGGTGTGTCAGGGTCATTGAGGGGGAGGAGATCAGAAGAGATAACCAGTCGATACTTCTTCCCTGCGGGGTCGGAAGTACCCTCTTGAGTCTCAGAGAGGGTGATGGCAATTGAAATCCCCAAAATGAAGAGATTTCTGGAGGAGGGAAGAATGAAGGGAGAAAAGGAGTCGTTCTGCCATCCGTCAGGGAGGAGCGAATGGGGGGGGGGCGTACACACTAAGAAAAGAGAGCGAGAAAGAGTTGTTAAGAGAGATGCTGCTCCTTACATAATCAGAGTAGGGATAAAACAAAGAAAGAGAGGAGGTAGAACGTTCAGAAAAGAATAGGCCCTGCCTGACGAAAATGACAACGCCGCCGCTAGCGTGCGTGTCATCAGGAGAGAGAATGCCAGACCGGGAGTGGGTGCGATCAGAACGCAGAGCAGAGAATCCAGGAATCCGGAAAGAGGAAGAGGAGTTAAGATTGGATTCCTGAATGCAGATAAGGTCGACAGGATGGGACGAAAGAAAGTAAAGTAGTTCAGTGCTCCGGGCTCGAAGACCTCCAGCATTCCATTGAAGAACCCTGAGAGAGTCAGGGAGGGAGAGGAGGCAGGAAGCGCAGAAGGACAGCCAGGAGCAAGGGACGGTGGTGAGGGGGCAGAGAGAGAAGACATAAAATGGGCAGATGGGGGATAGGAGGTTTGAAGATGAGGGTGGGGCAAGAGTGCAGCATTAGCAGAGGAGGGGACAGATTGTACAGTGGAGGTATAAATGTTGGAGGAGTCCGAGGAGGAAGTCACAGTGTTACAGCAGGGAGGGCAGCTCCAAGAGTGAGAGCTGTCAAGAGCTCTGAATTTGGAGAGAGAAAGTTGTGAGCACCTTAGATGGACTCATTTGGAGCAAGTGCAGCATTGCACTGACTTGCCCCGCCAGGACACATTTTCAGCGCACACAGAGCAAGGAAAAATGGGGCCAGGGTTGGGATGAACGTTACCGTTCATCAGGAGAAGGAGAAGAATGAGGAGATGAAGAAGGGCAGGAAAAAAGAAAAAGAGAAAACAGGCGACCGATTTTGAAGAAGCTGCGAGCTGCTCTTCTGCGGTCGTTCAGAGGGCAGCATAGCGAAAAAAACGAAGGGGAGGTGCCCGGGGTACCTGGGACCCTCGGGAAGGCCAACAGCCATTTCGACTCAACCCAAATGGGGTCGGGGACCGCATCACCACGTTGAGGCGGCTGTTGATTGGTCCAGATCACTCTCCCTAGCGAGTTCGGTTCGATTTCAAGTTGTTCCAGAATGTCGTGATACAGCA
Organism: Trididemnum clinides; assembly: GCA_963675345.1. Taxonomy (NCBI): domain Eukaryota; kingdom Metazoa; phylum Chordata; class Ascidiacea; order Aplousobranchia; family Didemnidae; genus Trididemnum; species Trididemnum clinides. The sequence continues at coordinate 6,418,311 of OY776300.1, forward strand.
ACCTCACTATCAACTTTGAATAGATCTTCCTCGTACGCAGGTCTTTCTACTACTCTAACTACTACTAACTACAACAAAAAAATCCCGTCGCGTTATTTATAAATCAAAAAAACAATCCAAAAGTCGCTAGAACAAAATCACGTGAAAAGAAAAAAAAGCATTTCTAAGTTACGCAATAAAAGTTGTCGTGATCGACTAATCGGTCAACGAAATTCTTTGAAGAAGCTAGAATCACTAGATCAATTTGAATATCTACAGGGTGTATCACAAAGATATTCACCCCCCTTAGAGCTCAATCCAAAAGGACTAGGAAAAAAACAAAAATATTGTTATAAATTATATTAAAATAGAAATTTATTCCGTACATTAAATCAATCCTAACTAGTAATCAGTATGACCACCATGGTTTTTCTAACAGCATCTAAGCTTGCAGGATACGATTAAGGAAGGTTAGCAAAGATTTCAGGTTCCTCTTTTATTTTGATTAGTTCTTCTGAAATAATAGTCTTTAAGGTTCTAGTAAAGCATGTTATACCCTTTTTAAAAAATGAAAATAATGTTCTAAGTGTTGATGAAGTTACATTTCTGACAAAGCTCCGTGTTTTAAAGCAATCGCCACTCAACAACTTTTGAAAAGCAACAACATTGATTTCTTCGACAACAGTCAGTGGCCAGGTTCATCACCAGATTTAAATGCAACTGAAAACTTGGGAGCTATTCTGAAAAAACGTGTTGAAGATAGAATTTTAAAGATTCCTAGCATGGAAAGAAATTCAGTGGAAACCTTAAAGACTATTATTTCAGAAGAACTAATTAAAATAAAAGAGGAACCTGAAATCTTTGCTAATCTTCTTAAATCGTATCCTGCAAGCTTAGATGCTGTTAGAAAAAACCATGGTGGTCATACTGATTACTAGTTAGGATTGATTTAATGTACGGAATAAATTTCTATTTTAATATAATTTATAACAATATTTTTGTTTTTTTTCCTAGTCCTTTTGGATTGAGCTCTAGGGGGGGTGAATATCTTTGTGATACACCCTGTATATATATAAAAGTCAATGTCTGTGTGTATGTGTGTGTGTGTGTGTGTTCCCTATAGGAAGAAAGGTTAAAAAGTTTACATAAAAACTAAAAGTGTATTCTTATGTAAAATTCTCCGAGGAAGACAACGGAAGTAGTTCCGAACCTCTAAGTACCCCCCTAAGGGAGCTATGGCGGGCAGAAAGCCCCCTTTGAAAATTCAAATATATTCAATTTAGATGAAATTTAAACCATATGTATAAGACACTAAATTAGAAAGCTTTCCAAAATTTCAGCCTTTTTCGACTATATTAGGGGGCAGAAAGCCCCCTTGAATATTGAAAGTTTTTGTTAGGTACCACAAACAGAAAAAAATTTGTGACAAATAAAAGTCCAAATTTGATAGTTATGAGAAGACTGTACTTTTAAAAATCCCTAGCAGATTTGCCCGTTGTAGATCGGGTAAATATAAATTTTTACAGGGAGGGCAAGTACGGTGTTATGATTTCGATCAGAATCGTCTACTGGGGGGGGCTACTTGAGGCCTATTTGTACTGTTGTACGACGAAATAAAAATCATGGAAACACATTAAAATATGGTTATTCAATGTAAAAATTTAATCAGTCTTTACATTTTACCCGATCAACGACGGGTAAATCTGCCAAGTACGGTATTTTGATTTCGATCAGATTCGTCTATGGGGGGATACGAGCCTATGGGGCTCTACTAGAGGCCTATTTGTACTGTTGTACGATGAAATAAAAATCATGAAAACACATTAAAATATGGTTATTCAATGTAAAAATTTAATCAGTCTTTACAGTTTAACCCATCAACGACGGGTAAATCTGCTATAGTAATCACCAGGATAACTTACATGATCTGACCAATTGCATATACTGACGTTGCTTTTTTATCCTATACCCGGGCAACGCCGGGTACCTCTGCTAGTATCAATATAATAGATGAATATAATCTTAAAATTAAGAGCATCAGTTGAATGGACCGATGGCGGAGTAGTATAAATCGCATGAAGCAATCCTGTGATCGTCGGTTCATTACCTGAGTCCACCTGACGAGTTCTAATAGGAACGAAACCGGTCGTGGAAGTGGTATTTTATTCAACTGATTGCAGTTAGCCTATATGCCAGGGCTACTCAACTGGCGGACCGCGGTCCGAATCCGGACCTTTGAGGTGTTACAGCTGGACCTCGAGCTTCAGGATGAGTGACAGTAAGAGCAATGAGTAACAATTCATAAAAAACGGGGCGCTCAAATTCAGTTCGAAACCTTTTTTAGGTAGAATTAATGACTTGCAGCAAAATAGTTGGATATTCGGCAGCCAAACAGGTGATGACCTTTTTTTGTTTTGGAAATCCGTAGGCGGGAGTGTTCTCCAAAAAGAAAAAAAGGTCATCACCTGTTTGGCTGCCCAATATCCAACTATTTTTCTGCAAATGAACAATTCTTCTGAGCTGGACCTCAGCAAATACTAAACTTTTCCGACTGGACCTTCATTAAAACTAGTTGAGTAGCCCTGTTATATGCCTTAATATCAATTAATTAATTTAGATCAATCTGGAATTTCGCTATGTCATAAACGATTGTGACGTAATAAAGGCGTACTCACAGCAAATCCAATTGCAAGAAAAAAAGGTCTTTTTTTTCCTCAATCAGTAGCCGAGCGAACAAATGATATCGATAGCACTTTACACATACAGTAGATTCCGCTTAATCGGGTCACATCGGGATAAGCACCATTTGGCCCGATTAAGCGGCTGACCCGATTATCCGAAGTCTTGCAGTATCTGTGCCAGGGTTGTCCTTGGTACACCAGTTATCTCAGCTAGCTGGCGATGACTAATGTTTGGAGGTTGCTCTCTAATTTTTCTTAGGACAACAGCCCTTTCAGCAATTGTTAATTCTTTTTGTGGCATTTCTGCTTGGGACTTCACAAAATTTGCGACAAAACACAACAATTACCATGTCCAAGGGCATGAAATGACAAAACAATTTGCGCCTGTATTTTTCAATTGTTACATAATATAGTTGGCTTTGTGATATTGAGTTCTATTACATTACAAAGGCGGTTTTGCAATTAAACCATTGTATGTCTGACTACAGTTGTGGCCCGATTAAGCGGAATAGTGGCCCGATTATGCGGATTTAACGTAGTGCATTATCTTTGATTGGATTTTGTTCTTAACAATTTGGCCCAATTAAACGCCTGACCCGATTAACCGGCGGCCCAATTAAGTGGAATCTACTGTATATGAAAACTACGCTTTCCTTATTCGTGACACAAGAAAAGGCTTGATAAATAAAATTTTGTATGCATGTGACTTGGTGTTAATGTGTAAAAATATGGAGAATTTGAGAGAAAAGTTTTGAAATGGAAAGACGCATTTTATCACCAGGGACTGAATGTTAACCTCAAGAAGATCAAAATGATGGTAAGTGGTTCGAAAGAAGAAGTACTGAAGAGCAAATTCGATCCATGTGCCAGGTGCGTCACGAGGGTGATGGCAAATTTAGTGACGTGCACAAAATGCGGTAAATAGGTGCATGGTAGATGTGCCAAAACGAAGAGAGTGATTTTGACTCTAGTAAAATGTTTTATTTGTAAGAGATGTGTTGAGACAATAAAAGGAATTGTCAAACCAGCTGAAAAGTTAACATTATATGACCAGCTGAGGCTGGTGAAAAGTTTGTATTTCTTGGAGGACAGATTAAATGCCAGCGGCTGAAGTGAAGCATCGGTGATAGCACAAACAAGAATTGGATGAAAAAAATTTAGAGAATGTAGGGAATTGCCTAATGAAAGAAACATTCGTGGCATATGAAAGGAGGAATATATCGGAGCTGTGTAAGATCGACAATGTTGTACGGGAGTGAGACAGGGTGATGCGGGAGAGTGAGACGACGATTTTGAATAGAACTGAAACGCAATGACAAGAGCTATGTGAGGAGTTGAATTAATTTTGAAAAGGAATAGTCAAGAACTTATAGATTTGCTGGATTTTGAAGAAACTTTGGACAGACTAGCCAAAGCGAACAAAATTTGATGGTATAGCGATGTTTTGAGGAGGGACAGTGATGATGTGTTGAGAAGAGCGTTGAACTTTGAAGTGGTTGGGAAAGAGGGAGTGGGCGATGGAAGATGACTTCAGAGAAGGCAGGCAGTTAAACAAGTGAAAGCTATTGCACTGGAAAGAAAGATGCCGCTAACTGACCGAATTGGCCCGATGCCGTAAATAAATTTTCGAGGATCATAAGGTGAATTCGTCACGTGTATGATGCAGGCAATATTGTCACAATAAAAACAGGTCCTTTCTGGAAGACACTATGTTAGAGGGTGACATTATATTCAGAAAACCCTGGAAAGGGATTACATTAATTTAGATTGATAACTTTTTTTAAGAAACTTTGTCAAGTGAGAGTAGAATTATGATAGCCTGTAAACTAGTGAGCATCTTATTTCAAAACGTTTCGCTTTATGCTGAAAGTATCATCAGTTGTAATTAAAATATTACCCACTAGGCTTGGTAATGTCAGGTTAATTATTTTAGTAATTACAACTTTTTCTGGTAAGTTAGCCCTTTTTGATTGTTGTCATATGATTTTGATACAACATTCTTTAGTAGTTTCATTAATAGATAAAATTATTACAATGATGGAGCGACTCAAAGAGACTAATGTTCTTTTACTTCTACATCTAAAATCTTATAATAGAGTATTTAAACTGTGCGTAAAACTAGAACCAAATAATGTACCTAGCTAAAGATTTCTAAGGGCGTTGATAAAACACTTTTATTATTCAGAGGAAGGTGTGGATTCAAACAATACGTTCCTAATAAGCCAAGAAAATATGGTATTGAACTTTTTGTGTCGGCAGACAACGACACATCTTACTCTGTGAAGTCTATAGCTTTTATTGGAGTTGGAACTTTTGACAAACAGGCTCAGTTGAATCTCCCTGTCCCCATAAAAGTAGTGCTTGGTATGGTTGATTGCATTGAAGGTACAAACAGAAATATCATTACAGATAACTTTCATACTTCACTGACATTAGCAAAGAAACTGAACCGTCGTAATCTTACTTTGATAGGTAAAACAAAAAAGAACAAGAATTGTATTTCCCCCAGTTTTCTGGAAAAATCAGATGAGGGTACAGTGCATTACGGATTTGACAAAAAGAATCGTTTAACTTTATTGTCTGTCACTCAAAAAAATAAGAAAGTTGTTTTCCTATCCAGCATGCACTCTAATCAAAGTAAAGACTGTTACAGACAAGCAAGAGAACAATATACAGTGCATATTTGTGGTATTAAGCTCATTGGCTGCGCTATTTGCCTTGTTTCCGGCATAGTGACGAAAGCGGCCATGCCTTCTCCAAAATCATTTACGATATTTTAGTAGGAGCCCATCAGGCCAATTTATTCTCAAAAAAAATTTTCTCTCTGAATTTAGTTTTGTAAATTGTTAGGTTTATAATTTTATTTTGATTTTTTCTTAAACTTGAGATTTTATCACATTGCTTTATAGTATAGATATCTTAACATATAAGCCAAAGAAAAAATTCTTGCTTTATAGTATATGTCAGCGCCGCCCGTAGGACCCCACATCAGTAATGTTGGGATTGAGAATGTTGTTTTAGCTGGCCAGGCTGGCTTTACTCATCGGACACTTGAGTAAACGGTTACGAAAAGTTAATGAATTTTCTGCACATAAGATTTTTACCGCGTGGTGCACTTCTTTTTTAAAGAATTTCTCACTTCAAGGTCCTGGCTATGTCTTAGATCTATGTGCTCCGTTCGTTTCTTACACGAATAAAAGGGGTCCCTTGCGTCCCCCTTAGTTTGGAAATAGGGAACACACTTTCTCAAATCTTTGTTGGCTATGCAATAGGCTGCATGTTTGTTTTTCCTCGTTTAGGTATGCTTAGAGAAGTTAAAAGAGTCGTAACTTTTCCCAAAATTTATAGGGTTGATCCCGGTAGCTCTATAAAGGTATTGGCAAGCAAGATAAAAAAAAGTGTTTTTTCCCAAGTACCACTGCAGGGTATGTTATCGCCTGTGCCGAGTAAAAACGCATCAATTAGGGCAGCTGCGCCGGCTTCACCGCACAAACGTTTTTGAGAGCAGCAACAAAAAGGTTTTAGTAAATATAAGCCATTATTCCTGTACATGTGATGGTGATCATCTTGATCTATAAATCAAGGCTGGTAATACTCAAAAAGAAAGAATGATGTCACAAACTTATCATTCGTACTTTTAAAAAGTACAAGAAGGAGGTGGAGTGAAGCATAGTCCAAATTGATGGCAGCGCCCAAATGGTGGTGATTTTGACAATTAAAGATAGGCCTACGGTATAGTTGGGAAAAAACCAATAACTTCAATCCAAAAAATAACAGCCAAACAAGTTGTTGAAAACATACTGCGAACGTGTCAGCCCTCAACTAGTGTCATTTTCAACGCAAATAATGTACAACAAACAGGCTGACTAGCAACTACGCCATACTGACACTGAAACAATGAACACACAAGAACCGATAATCACGTGTTAAATAAACGGAGAGGAAAAGATTTGGAGTCGAAATTTAAACTAAATTTCAATAGTTAAATATAAAGAGATTCTAGAATGAGGAATTAGGATTTGTCAGAAAAACTGATGAAAACCTGTTGGTTGTTGAAGTCAACTCTGTGGTTTGGATTTGATTGTAAATGGTTACACACTTCCGAGTTGAGACTAGTCTGGAGCTCATGCAGGCGTTTTACTAAATTCCGGCGAGTTTGGCCGATATAGAAAGAACCACAAGAACAGTTCAACCGGTATACCACGTTGCTTCCTAATAACTGGGGTTTGGGGGTCTTTGAAATGTTGTTGTTGCTTGAGATTTTTGGTGATATGGATAAATCCACGTCACGTTTTTTAGCTGTGTTGTATACTTTAATTCTGCCATAGCATGAAAAGGAGCAATGCCTTTTCCCAAAGTTATATAACCTATTGCAATAGGCGCCTATTAAGCTATTTTCATACAAAAACGTTCCCTCTTAATATAGCTTTACAGACTGTTGATGCTATTATCATTTTATTTTGATCTTTTCTTAAACTTGGCATTTTGTTACATTCAACTTTTCCCTTGATCCAGACCCCCCACAGAGTTTCGTAACGATACAAAGATCCTATCAATTACAAATATTAGTAATGGGCTTTACTATACATGTTTGCTATCAATATGATGGTGGATAATTTTGCTGCCTGCTGCTGTTTTCACTACATAGTGGCAAGCATTGTGATGTCATTTAAGATTGTTACAGAATACTGCTTTGTCAAAGGATCCAAGACAAGAAAACAGCAAGCTTAAAAAACACTTAAATCAACCAGCGCTTGTTGCACTTTGGTACAGCGTAAGATGTTATAGAATTACTTTTAGCAAAAACTACCGTTTCTTGAAACGTAATCGATTGAAAAAAACATTATGGGCGGGTGTGCATAGCCACTACATGTCTCCCAAGTTTATCGCATGCAGGCAACATCTTATTTGCCCTGTCTTCATCATAAGCTTTCTTAAACTAAACTGACTTTTATCCGTTAAATTCAACCAGTGCTTGGAAGCATATCAAAGTTTTGGGCGGGCGTCAAGGCAATTGATATGTATTTTCAGAGTTCAGCCATTGAATGTTAGGACCGCTACCTATGACTTTTTCGGTACTATAGGCTAATTTGTATGACTAACGCCTCTGACTGCGCGCATGTTGATTAGTTTTGGCATCAACGCAGCGATGAAAAGAGCAAACTAATCCGAAAAAAGCGCTCATAGTTAGGTTATTGTAATAGCAGGGCCCCGATTAATAATGTTGAGGTTAATAACATCAAATCAGCTGGCTGCGCCAGCTCAACCATTTTGCAAAGGTAATTGTTTAAACATTTAGATCATAGGTAGCTCGACGCTAATATTTTTTTGCAAAAGTTAAAAGAGGAACATCTTTATTTCGTTTCCTTTTTTTCTTGGGTGATCACCAAGTGTTTAGCTTGGAGTTGGCTACATATTTAAATTTGTAGGGACTTCATTTTCCGATGAATCGTTTTGAATATTTTCATGGATATTGCCAAAAAATCCACACTAGCAAGGAAGATTAGACGAAATGTATCAAAGTACTTTGTTTTTCTAGAAATTGCAGTTTTGTAAAATGCAGGCACCAAAATTTTGAGTGTTTTTAACCGGTAGGCTACTTTTTGTAAACGTTTAGAGACTTTATTTTGTGATGAATGTTTTTGAAAACGTAGACAGATAATGCAAAAAACCATGCTTGTGAGAAAAAGTGGTCAAAATGCACCAAATAACTAACTTTGTCTTACGGTTGCAAGTTGATGAAGTTAAGTAGAACAATTGTTTAACTAAAAATGGAACATGATGTATGGCAAACTATTTTTGATCAGTCCATTATAAATTAATCCTTAGTCCAAAATAATTGGAGTCACATAGCGCTGGAAAGCAAATTTTCTAAGTTTTCAAAGGACAGTAATTGATAGTACCTTATCATAACCTTTTTGTATTAAACTTACCTGGTATAACTCAGGTAACCACTTTTTGAAAGAAGTAAAAAGTTACACTACTGGTGACAAAAAGCAGCTTTTCCAGTATAGAAACTAATGCTGAAGACGCATATTACATACTATTGAAATCGCCTTGAAATAAGCTTCAATTTGTGGAAACAAATCTGAAAATCGGTGGAAAAATGAGGTAACAAATCAGTTTTCAATAAACTGATTTTGTAAAAACTCAGCAATTTCGAAAAAAATCTCGTAATTTGATCTCAGGCAGCAATAGACTGTGGTAATTGTACCAGACGGTATTATGACATCATAGAGCAAATTGTAAGCGCGCAGGAGAAAAAGAGAAGAAGCATGCTTTGAAGGCTTAAAATGCTTAAACAAAGAATTGCTCGTTGCATTGTTAAATGAGCATAAATTGTTGTAGATTTGTTTTTATCAAAATCATCTTATTGATATGTCAAAAAAATGTGTTCAATCGCGTTTTTATGATCAGTAGTTTTTGCGAAAATACAACTAACAAATTGTGCAAGAAAGTGTTGATTGTGACGTCATTTTAGACCCTAAAGAAAAAAAATATATTATAAGTTGGTAAGTCGGAGACGGGCTTTTGTTTTGTGCACAAAATGGTGTTGCTCAGTGAAGAAGCGTCACTTGTGTATTTTGTATATTTGCTGTAACTCGAAACACTACTTTCAACACTATTTACCGCTACCACGCTAAAAAAATGCTCCGAGAATAATTGGCAGAGATGAGCATGATCAGGAATGCGACTGTTTTAGTGGGTTCGGAGTGATTTTATTTCGGAAAACGAAGTCCAAATTGGATCAGGATTTCCAGACACCGCTATGTTGCTTTTATATTTCACCTGATTTCGTAAAGCTTTATTGTATCGCAGAGGTTTGGCCAGTGGTTCTTAACCTTTTTTCTGTTGTTACCCCCAAAATGTTTTGATGGATATCAATTACCCCTTTTTAGAAAAACATCACCTAATATAGCTTGCAATCCAAAATAAACCCACAGAAAAACAAAGTCATTATTTATTGTACATTCAAAGGTTCATTTCAAATGCAGTTAATGGGAAGGTTGATACTGCTTTTTAGCTACTAAGCGTGCAAATCTAGGCTGAGTGCAGGAGAGACAACATCGCATATCATCGTCAATCTGAAACATGTTTCGATATTTTGTCGTTATAGACACCATTGCGGAAAATCCCACTTCACAGTAATAAGTTGAAGGAAATTGAATCAAAAAGTTCAGAGCTCTTTTCGAAAGGATGGGATATTTATTTTGAAGGCCAGCCCAAAAAATTTCCTATATCCACCCCAGCAAAGTCAGTCTTAAGACTTGAATCTTCACGCAGTCGAAGAAACTATTTTTGCCGCCATATCATCATCACAGATAGAGCTTTCTTCAACAGAGAATGGCTTGCTAATCAAACAAAAAATTATGTCGTTCTTCAATTCCAGTAAAATACCGATCAATCGCGATATTTATTGCATTCAGGTAGCTAGATATATCTTGAGTGAAGTTGCATTTCATATTTGGATCAGATTGCAATAGCATTGTTAAATTAGGAAACATACTTGTGTCGCCTTTTTCTGTCAATCTTTCAAACTGTTCCACTTTGCGTTTGAAAGCTGCAACTTTGTCGTGCGTCGTATGCGACCATGGACGACCTCCTTGCGGAGTTAAATTAAGAGAATTCACTTCGGAGAAAAAATCACCCAAGTAAGCCACCTTCAGCAAAAAGTCATTACTTTTCATTTGGTTGTGCATATTTACTCCTTTTGCAGATCGTTCGTTTTCAAGAAAAATAGCAGCTTCTTCTCGCAGCTGGAGCAAACGGTTCAGCACTTTACCACCTTACCTTCGTATGCAGCAAAAGAACTTTAAAATCAGACCCAACTTCTTCACAAAACGCTGCAAATAGCCTTGATGTTGTTGCATTTGCAGAAATATGGTTTACAATTTTCACTACATCTTGTAACACTTCTTGAAATCCAGAAGGGAGAGTTTTTATGGATAAGCAAAGCGATGAATCACACAATGAGTTAATGATACATGAGGAGCAACACTAGTTACTAATCCTTTGAAACCAGACCTGCAACCAATCATAGAAGGAGCACCATCTGTACAGATACCAACAAGTTGTTTCCAATCAAGTGCGTGCTTTTCAAAAAAATCTTTTACAATTTTGAACACATCTTCTCTTCTACATGTCGTTGAAAGTGGTTCAGAAAATAAATATTGTACTTTTAGGTTGTTTTCAAAGATGTAGCGAGCGTAGACCAGCAACTGGGCACAGGACGAAATATCACTGGACTCGTCCAATTGCAAGGAAAATAGTGGGGTGGACCTTACCTCTTCCACCACTTGTAACAAAATGTCTTGACTCATTTCAGAAATGCGTTTTTTGATAGTGTCGTTGGAGAGCGAGATTTCTTTTAACTTATTGGCTTTTTCCCCTCCCAGTACTAGAGTAGTTGCTTCAATGAGGCAGGGCTTTATGAGTTCCTCGCCAAATGTGTGAGGCTTTTTTGCCTGAGCAATGCGGAAGGCGATGCGATATGACGCCTCCAATACTGCATTGTTTTGTTTCGCCCACATTCCTTCAGAATCGAGGCGACAATTTTTCAAAAGCTCAGATTTTCGCCTAGAGTAGTCAACTGATTTTCCTACTAATTCATTGTGGCGAGACTCCAAATGCTGCTTCAATTTGCTTGGTTTCATACTTTCCTGAGTTAGAACTTTAGAATAAATCCCACACTGTGGCTTTTCAATAGAATTTTCAATAACACTCGTAAAACCAAAGTTCAGAAAAGCTTCTTTGTAACTTCGTTTCTTTGGAGGCATTTTAATAATTTTTGGGGGCTAAATTAGCCTTACTACTACAAAAGAAACAAATGCTACCTCACGCCTATGATGCCTATTGTAACGGGTTCGTGGAGCAGAGACCCTTGGGGTAGTCTCCGAACCCAAGACAGATTGCAGTGAAGCTGAAGTTGTAAATAGATGAAACGCGTTTTTCCTCTCGTCACGCTGTTATTGTCTGACTTTCTTGAACAAATTCTTTGATAAATTTTTATTGGTAATACGCAAAATTGAAAAATGGAAATAATGAAAATGATAAGCAGATATGAAAAAACAGATGGATTGGCTTCGGCGACGTTGGCGTTGTTAGTTGTGTAGCAGTTTAGCGTAGTTAGCGTTGTAGCGGCGTGGCGGCCTAGCGGTGTAGCGGTTTCAAACTATTTTGACCCCCCAAGTACCTTCTTCTTTACTACAGCTCCAACACAGTGTCAATCAACAAAGAAACAGCTCAACCAACTTTTCTCTACGTTGGCATCTACGAGCTTCTTTGATAGTCCTTTGACTTCTACCCAAACGTGCAGGCTTTACAAACAACGTAATCCTTCTTGCAACGTGTCTACTTGAGAATAATGTAAAGGTGTGTTAACAAGGCAGTTACTACTGCGTCGCTCGAGGGTCAACCTCGCCATCCAACGACTAATCAATAAAAGACGATACCTCGAGAGAAACAAACATAACAACCTCACAACGCGGGTTCGAATCACAGATTGGCTACGCAAAAGCTAGATTTAAAGCATTAAATGTTGCCAAATATTGTAACAATATTTACACCTATCACTAACTGGACTATACCGTCAATTGTATACGAAACAGATATTTACGAGAGACTCTAGTTCTAGTTTTATGACATTACAAATAGCATGGTTATGAGGGAAACATATTGAGACTTTTAGAGTAGAAGCGCATGACAACGTTTGCCATCGAAGTTACTTCTTTTTTATTTTGAAAATTTATGTTACCCCTTTTAAAATGCCAAATTACCCCTTTGGGGGTAATTACCCACAGGTTAAGAACCACTGGGTTAGGCTTTTGCTCTACCTTTGTACGCGATAGAACCAATAAGTGAAAATAAAGTGACAGGGTTTGGTTTTTGATTAAGCTAGGCGCCAATTCGATGCTATCGGGTCACGATCCTCAGCTAACTTCCCCAGTTTCTAAAAGCGAGTTAGGAATTAAACTGGTTGTGGAACAGGAGCGGATTTGGAACAAAAAAAACTGACCTTGGTTATCTCTGCCGCTTGGTGTGCGACCATTTTTTAATTGTTGATAATAATTGAAATAAACTATTTTTGACAACATTCGTGGAAAAAAATGGCGAAAACATAAATTTCTACATTCTCTGAGCATTAATTCGCTTTTCTGGAGATGCTATATTTTGCAAATTATTAACTATCGCATTATCAATAAAAGCAAAGCATATTTTATTTTAGTTAAAAACACAACCAATAACAATCAAAGCAGAATGGATAATACAGCATTGAAATGTTTGTGACAAACTGGGAGGACTGCAAAGGGACCTTTTGGTCGCCTTGTCAAGCAGCCACTCTCTCAGTTATAACTATTTTTGTTGGCTTATTTGTGGGATTATTGAAAGGGTCTTTTATAATTTGATAGAAAGTATGTAAGGCAAAGATCAACGTCAAGTGATGTTCTTTAATAATTTTTTTTTTAACTTAAATGTGGATTGCTTTACAGATAAAAGTTTTTAATTTTATTGTCTGTGGAGTTGCATATTTTGACTCCTCGGTGTTTGATTGATCTTTAGCAAAGTAATGTCTTACAAAAAGGAAAAAATAATTTGAAGAGAATCTCAACTTTTAAAGAGTGTACGCTGGAAGTTAAGATAAAACAATCTAGAAATGAACTAGCGGTTAATTTGTTGTTTTATATGTACGTAAATAGAATAGCAATTTGCCGTTGATAAATGCCTTCAAGTTTTAAAATGTTAAATTTGTGATAAAAAGGTAAAGCAGAATCACTCCACTTAATCCCTAGCTACAATTTTGATAGCTCTGTTTTGCAAAAGGACCAATTAATTTCAAGGATAAGCCCCATATTGGAGTTCCGTATTCAAGGTGGCAATGAAAAATAGCGTAATACTGTTTCAACTGGCGGCTAGTATTATGGAAATGTTTAAGCTTGCACAAAATACCAGCAGCTCTAGAACGCTTAGTTGCTTGAAACCGTGGACTAACTTTGTACAGTAGGGGTTGGCAACCTGCGGCCGGCGACCTACAATTTTGTGGCCAGAACAAGGATCCCAAAATATGACAACAGACGTGAAATTTCGCGGCCTAGGTTGGCCGACTTACATGCTGGGAAAATCGGATTCCAGAAAAATGTTCCACGAGCGTAAAATGTGCTATGAAAACATTCATTTTTACCAAAAAATAGTGTCCCCAAACGTAAGTTTCTATAAATATATTCATCTCCACAAAAAGGTCCTCAAACGTAAGATTTGGAAAAATTGGCGTAAAAGTTGCTATGAAAGAATTGATCTCAAAAAAATGTTTTTACCACCTTTAGGGACGAACAATTACTAGCCACTGTTCGGAAACCTAACTCTGCGTCGAAACAAGAATCAGAAATTTGACTCGCCCGCAAAATTTTTAAGAAGTTTGAAATTGGCTCGCCTGCAAAAAAAGATTGCATGGCCCTGCCATGCAGGGTGATCATACAACTAGAAACTGCTTCTACTCATAGAACGGTAAGGGCGAGAGATTGGAACCTTGTAATGTGATCTTAAGGTCTCGCAGGAGTTGGCAGTCATTCATGGATGTTGCTGCAGACAGCGCAAGCCGTAGCTCGAACCACTAACATCATCTTTAATGTAAATATAGATTCTGCTCGGCCATGTAAGCACTCAGCCCATATTCCTTTGAAAGCAAGTTTGATATTTGGTCGATGGCAATCCAGAAGCTTGGTTTATCGGGCCCCGCTGCCGACTAGACATTGTAACCAGATTTTTTCCACCGCGAGCATTTTTGAAAACCGGGCAACAGTCCACCACTTGGACCAAAAGCCGTAAGAGCGTAGAATGAAATATGATAAAAAATTTTCATTTTTGGAAACAAGCTTTCAATTGGAGGCATAGTTTGTTGCAACAAAGACCATAACAAACGTGACGAGAACGCATAAGGTCTTTCGGTTGAGACTTGTTGATCGAAAAATTTAGTGGCAACATACTCCCAATTTGAAATAAGTGAGTAAAGCTAAGAATAGACTGCAATAAACTATGGATGAGTGAGGCGGCGCAACTTCTAGTGCCATTTTATTTGTATTACTCGACTCCTTCCCCAGGATGATGGAAAATCATAAAACCTTGACGTGACAGTTCGCTTCCAGTCCAAACGAAGAAATAAGCAGATACAAAAAAACTAGAGGCTACATCGCACAAAACCAACAGCCGCCTCAACGTGGTGGTGCGGTCCTAGACCCCGTTTGGGTTGAGTCGAAATGGCTTTTGGCCTTCCCGTGCGTCCCAGTACCCCGGGCACTCCCCTCGCACAAATCATTTTTTCGCCGTGCTGCCCCTAAACGATCGCAAAAGGGCAGCACGCAGCTTCTTTAAAATCGGTTGCCTGTCTTCTCCCTTCTCCTGCCTTTCTCTTGCCCGTCTTCGTCTCCTTATTCTTTTCCTTTTCCTGATGAGCGATAACGTTCATCCCAACCCTGGCCCCGTCTTCAGCGTGCGGTGGAAATGTAACCTGGCGGGGTAAGTCAGTGCAATGCTGCACCTGCTCCAAATGGGTCCACTTACGTGCTCACTACTCTCCTTCTCTAAATTCAGAATTCTTGGCAGCTCTCACTCCTGAAGCTGCATCCCTGCTTCTTGTGGAGATCCCACTGTGGCTTTCTTAAGTAAATTTGTGTTGTAAGAATAGTTTTTACATAAGTATAGTTGCTGTAATCTGTTGTTTTATTTTGCCGTGATTATTTCATTTGTAAATCTGAATTGTCTGAAGCCCTACTTGCTAAACTGTTTTCGAAAAAAGACTTTTTTTCTTTCGCATTTATTAATAGATTTGTAACTCACACGCCTTTTCTGACGTCACAATCGTTGACCACGTGGCTAAGTTCCAGTGTGTTCTAGTGAATCTTGTTTCTTCTCGAAGATTTCTTTTCATTTTTTTTATTGCCGATTACGTAATTTATTAACGGTGTTTTTTTTCTATGCCATGTAATGTTCTAGCATTTTCCAGAAGATCGCTTTCTGTTATATAAGGCGGCGAGATTTTTTACGATTTTAGAGAGAGAGTAGTTCAGTAGTGGTAGTTTGTGGCAGAGTAGAAAAAATAGTAAAAGTGCGTTGTTCTGTGGTGATTGTTGTGACATGAATCAAGCAATTATTTAGGTGGTTTTAGTTTTGGTTAGCCTTTGATATTTATATAGTAAAGTGCTTCGTTTATATATTCGACCAGCGAAGGAATTCGAAGTTTTAAGTGTTTTGTGAATATATCTATTCTGTTTTTGATCGAGAAGTGCGCGGGTTAAAGTATCTTAGTGGAAGCCAATCTTTTTCTTGCTATTAAGTTGCAACCAGACTTAATTATTCGAGCGATACTACAAATCGCTTCAATTTTAAGAAGTAACTTAAAGATTGAGATAGAACAAAAATTTTATTGAAACGCGACACTGGTCCATCTGGCTCCTCTCTGCTAATGCTGCACTCCCACCCCGTCCTTGCCTTCAAACCTTTTATCCCTCTTCTGCCCACTTCGTATCTTCTCCCTCTGCACCCTCACCACTGCCTCATGCTCCGGGCTATCTCTCTATACCTCCTGCTTCCTCTTACCCCCTGAATCCCTCAAGATTTTTCAATTGAATGCTGGCGGTCTCCGAGCCAGGAGCACTGAACTTCTACACTTTCTTTTGTCTCATCCCGTTGATCTTGTTTATATTCAGAAATCTAATCTTAACTCGTCTTTTTCTTTCCGGATCCCTGGATTCTCTGCTCTGCGATATGATTGCATCCACTCCCGGTCTGGCATTCTCTCTCCAGATGCCACGCACGCTAGCGGCGGCGTCATCATTTTCCTCACGCAGGGCTTATCCTTCTCTAAACTTTCTACCTCTTTTTTTTCTTCTCTTGACCCCTGCTCTGATTATCTAGAGATCAACATCTCTCTAAACAATTCCTTCTCGCTCTCATTTCTTAATTTTTATGCTCTCCTTATTCGCTCTTTTCCGATGGATGGCAGGACTAATTCCTTTTCCCTTTCCATTCTTCCCTCCTCCAAAAATCTCTTCATTCTGGGGGACTTTAATTGCCGTCACCCCTCTGAGACTCAAAAGGTACTTCTTCCCCCGCAGAGAGGAAGTCTTCAATTGGGTCATCTCTTTTCACCTCCTTCCCAGACATCTCAATGACCCCGACATACCTACTCTTTTCCATCGCTCCCGTGACATTTCCTTTGCTTTCTTCTCTCTTGCTCCTAAGAAATGCTTCAGGACTTGGTTTCTGATCACCTACCAATTCAACTAACCATCCTTCTTTCTCCGGTTTTTCGCCACAACAGACGTCCTTCTTCCTTCAATTTTTAGAAAACTCGCTGGAATGACTTTGCTTTTTGCTTTGACTCTGACGGTCCTTTTGCGGAGGAATACTCCTTTCTTTCTCTTTCCTCTGTTGCTGCTCTCTTTACTTCTCTGACACTGAATGCGGCCAAATCTTCTATTCCTTTCGGTCCCATCAAACGTCATCCTAAAGCCTGGTGGTCCCTTGAAGTGGAAGGTGCGGTTTGTGAAAGACTTAAGGCTTTTGCTGCAGCTTACAGAAGTGATGAAGATCTCCAGGCTTACATCTCCGCTTCCCGAGGTGCTTCGTCCGTTATCGCCAAAACCAAGGCTGAAGCATAGCAGGCGTCTTGCTCTTATCTCTCACCCCAATCTAACCCTAAATTTGTGTACTCTTTCTTTCGTTCTGTTGCTGGCACTTTTCCTCCTCTCCTAGCTTCCCCAACTATTCCTTTCCCAGGGAGTCGGATTCGGTGTTCGCTGATTAACCGAGATCCCACTTTTCTGTTTCCCAGCCAGAGACCCTGCGTAGCAGAGCCAGAGGCTATCTCTCTGAGCTTCGCCATGCCACGTGCCCGGAAGTGTCTCATTCGTCCTTATGCTCTCTCTTCTTCCCCGCTGAATTTCTTGCGACTGTCTCTAACCTTTCCTTGCTCACTGCCACTGGCCCAAACAAAGTTGCCTATCCCATGCTAAAGCACCTTCCTTGCTCTGGCATGAATTTTCTTCTTCACATTTGCAATCTTTCTTGGTCTTCGCATTCCTTTCCTTCCATCTGGAAGACATCTTCCATCATTCCCTTCCACAAAATGGGAATACCTCTCGACTCTCCTGCTTCCTTCCGGTCTATCTCTCTCACTTCCTGCGTATCAAAGATTTTTGAACGCATCATACTATCTCGTCTATTCTTCTTTCTGGAATTTAATTTCATTCTCTCTCCTTGCCAGGGCGGTTTTCACTCTGGACGGTCTACACTAGATCAAATTCTGTACCTTTCTCAGTCCATTTCCGATGGGTTTAACAAACCCAGACCGGGCTCTCGGACGATCCTGTCTACTATCGATCTCTCTAAAGCTTTCGACTCTGTCTGGCATTCGGCCCTTTTCCACAAACTCATTTCGGCTGTTCTGCCTCCTTGCTTTGCTCGTTTGACTCAATCTTTTCTTTCTGATAGGCACGCTTGCGTGGGTTTTCAAATACACAAAAGTCGTTTCTTTCGAGTCCGTCGAGGTGTTCCGCAAGGATCCGTTCTTGGCCCTGTACTTTTCTCTCTCTTCATCAATGATCTCTCTGCTTCTCTGCCTTCTTCCGTCAGCTGCTCTCTTTATGGTGACAATTTAGTCATTTGGTCCTCCTCCCCCTCGGTCCCTACTGCGGTGGAAGCCACACAAGGAGCTCTAATTCGATTGGAGCGCTGGTCTGAGTACTGATGTCTTCCTCTCAATCCGAGCAAATGTAAGGCTTCCTTCTTTTCAGTGGATCCCCGCCAAGCTAACCTCCTCCTATTCAACTTCCGCCTCCGTTTCAATCCAACTTTTCTTGGGGTCACCTTCGACCACACTCTTTCCTTTTCTAAACATGTATCTTTGTTGAAGGCCGAGTTTTTCCCACGTCTCAAGGCCTTATGCTGTATCTCTGCTTCCTCATGGGGCCCCTCTCTGTTCTGTATAAATCTTTTCTTCGGCCCCTTCTTACTTATGCTTGACCCGGATGGTTTCCTTTCTTAAGCGCTACCAATATCAACAAACTGGAACGCCTCCACCGAGCGGCCATCACCGGCTGTCTCTCGTCCTCCCCTATCCCACTTCTCCTCTCTAAGGCTTCCCTTTCTCCCCTACGAGTCACTCTGACTCATTTCGCTCTGTCATTTTATGAGCGGGCTCTTCGTCTCCCAACCTCCTTTCTCATTTTAGGTTTGGCCAGACTTGGAGTAAAACCAAGACTCTGCAGATCGTCCTAGAGAGCTTTTGCGTCCACTTACCCGCTCATGCTTCCTTCCTTCCTAGGGAGGCTCTCCTTGGAACCTGCTTTCCTTCACCGCGGAGTCCACACTTTCCTCTGCATGCTCTCGCTCTGACTTCCCCTTTCTCGCCAAGGTGCAGCTCTCGCTCATCAGCACTTTTTCCCATCTTAAGATCTGATGCTTTGTTCCTTTTGGCAAAGGCGGCTTTGGCATCCTTGCCAACTGCTCTCTCTTTCCGATTCGGCAGGCCCAGTATAGTAAAGTTTTCCCGCTGAAGCCTGCGCCTTTCCTGATCTCGCCAGCACCATCAAGTCTTCCATTTTTCTTTTCCTATCTGACTCTCGTTCCGTCCTCTCCTCCATTTTTTGTTTTAACTCAAATCTCTCTGTGAGGAACTGTCTTTTCTCTCCTCCTGTACTATTATATTACAATGGGTCTCCGGACTCTAGTTTCTCCTGGAGAATGACGCGGTTGATACGTTACCCAGACAGGGAGCGCTACTTGTGCAATCCCTTTTTGTTTTTCTCCACTTTTTTCATCTAAATTCTTCGACACACAAACTCCCTCGATTTCCACAGAGGAACTTGTGCTCCCACGTCACCGCTGCAACGGACACAGCCTATCATGCTCATATCTCTCTAGGATTGGCAGAATTGAGAATCCTTCCTGCAGCGTTTGCGGACACCGCTCATCTCATTCTGAACTGCCTAGCTACCGACTCTGGTCCACGCCGTGGAGAGTTACCCAGCTTCTGGAGCTCCATGGTCTTCCGCCATGCCCCCATCCCTTGGAAGGGGTCGGGTAACAACAACAAAAGGCTACAAGGAACTGGATGACAGAAATAACGCAACCATTCAAGATTAGTCATAAGTCGTGTCTTTACTCGGAAAAATGAACAATACATCCATTCCAGCATGAAGAATGGATGGCAAGTTTCCATAACAAGCCATAGTGTAAAAGACGTAAGAGCAGAAACCACAGAATAAAAGTCTGCGAGGAGTGGCAGACTTGTCGATGCAGCCGACACCAGCGACGAACTTGCAGAAACACTTGAACAAGCTGAATCTGCCCCCTACGAAAGAATGACTTTAGTGCACCAAAGTGAACGTCGGCAACGACACCCAAGCCTCTTTTGCCTAAGACATTTCAAAACGAAAGGGGCCAAGTAAGCACAACGTGCCTGATAAAGAAGGCATTGGAGAGTGAAGAAAGTCTTCCGAGGAACACCGGGTCAGCCTTGATTTCACATTGTGTCAAGCAGTCCTGAAATATGGTGAATGGTGGGCGAAGGACGCACTCGTGCTCATTGGACAGGGAGACTCGCAGAGGTGGCACAGACATACATATAGACTTTGTAGATGGACCTCATGGTAAAGCAGATATACAGCGTAAGGTCTAGAAACGGCGGAAATACCTGGCCTTCACGAAAGAGATGAGTTATGAAGACAAAAATGTAGCAAACAGTTATTCCAATGGAGATGGGACGGAATGGCTTCATGCTCGAACCCTTGAAAAAAGCACTTGACGCCGATCTTGTGTTTAGAGGATTCTAACAACTTGAAGTGCTGTTGATACATTACGCTAGACATCAGCTTGGAAACTCCCGAGCACGTTCACAAAAAAACATCTTGTTTCGAGTGACGGTTCTGAGAGTCTTGCAGAAATAAACGCAATACAAAGAGAAGCAAACTACTAAAATAAAAAGTATTGCATTGTATGTAAGTATACTTCACAACATTTATAAGACGGTAAAAACTCTTCCATACAGACACACCAACACGATTTTTAAAGCAAGCAGCACAGTGAAACCAGTTCGAAAGTATGCTTCAAGTGCTAGAAGTTTGAATTATAATTGCACGGTACAGCACTGCTTTGTAACTGGCTGTCCTTTCTTCAAATAAAAGGTTACACATACACAGCCGCCATTTTTTTCTAACATTCTGAAAACTTAAGGAAAGACTGCAGCAGAATCATGTATTTGCAAGAGTGGTTTGTAGGGCCATCAAACTTAATACAAGAGTTTTACAAATTCCAGTTAACAGCTACGTAACAAATGTACGGAAGAAACGTAATTAAAGATTACACGAAAGATTATCAATTAATAAGCAAATTTTGATATTGTGTATACACCTGAATTTCTACACACTCGCACAAATGTGTTTTCTGTATACAGATCGAAAACGCTTGTCGTTATTTTCAGTAATCACACACATGCACAATTGTTAAGACTTAATCATCTTTGCTTTTTTCAGCATTGAGAGAATCTTGAACAGCACCAGCCACCAACTTGGAAGCAACATCACTGAGCAAGTCTGCAACGAGAAACATCAACTTTACTGCTCTTGCCAACTACATGATTTCAGGAGTACTATTAACAACACCCATGGGGTAACTGCTACATTCAGAAGTATAGCTCAGAGTACGCACTTTCGTTCTGAGGTGGAAAAAAGATAGATTTCAGCCTTGGAACTTGACGAACACAATCATTCTACACGATGAACATTAATGAAGTCTATTTTCCACTTGCACACTCTAGTAGAGCATTTTCAACCATGTACTTTCACTTTTGCTTTTCGAGTGTGATCAAGTGGAAACAGACCATAAATGAAAATTAAATGAAATGGCTTATTTTGTAATGCATTAGCACCTCTACGAAAGGGCTCCCAACACAAGCTGATCTCTGCAAAAAAGGTCACAAAATTCTACGCTCCCCCTACTACAAATTTTGCCAGAAAATTTAAACCGTGAACTAAGCATTAGGAGGCCTAGGATCGCACTCGACGATCGGAATTGTACTTCAGTTCGAATTACACTTCAAGCCATATGCCTGAAGATTGAGGGGCAAACCAAAACTAGAGAACATCAAATTAATCTTTTGAAGCAACTACACAAGACACGTACAATCGCTAAAGTTGTCTATATCATGAGTAGATGTAGATACAAATAACCATTGGTCACACCTACGTTAAAGCTTCATATATAGGCAACGGAAGTGGATGTAATTAATCCAAAGAACAAACGCATTTATGAAAATGACGACCCATACTCAATAAACACGGCAATAATTTCAAAATAAGGCGGCCTGAAAACCCCAGATGCCGCATGTCGCAGAGGTGGTTGCAATCATAGTTTCAGCCAGAATGGTAAGCGTGAAAGCAAACTACGGTTCAGCACATTCATGCTAGTTGCTACTATACGTTTAGTAATGCCACTTTGATTAAGATAAAAATTTATCTTGATTTTAATTTACGCCGCTTAATCAAAAGTGATTTTAAAATAAGTCAACTTTAAGCGCAGCAAAAATACCTCAAGAGATATATCCTAAGCCGCGAACCTAGTACGTTATTGATAAACAAATACACCCTAACCTAAAGGCAAAGCATAACGATCGGAATGCTAAACATAGCGGACTTTTGACTGCAAAGTTGTTCATCGCGCCAAGGTGCCTGGCAAGTATATCATGATCAGTAGATAATTTTTTCTATCTGTTTGACGATGATAGCATGCAGTAAGTTGATTTGAACGACAAGCAAGTGCAAAACATAGAAGCTTCAAAGCCAGATTTATTTTTACTGTGCTACAGTCCGAAATACATCATAGCGCTACGCCAGTGTTTCCCAAACTTTTTTGTCTGTAGGCTAAGTAAAAAAGCTAAACAAATTTCGCGGCACAACAGCCACATGAATCTATTCGTATTGATCGCGAGTAGCATTACAGGTGACAGCGAGAAAAGCGATGACCTTTTTTTGGAGATCACCACTTTTTCAGGCAACATAACACGACCTCCGACGTTATTGACCATTACTTCATGACAGCATTTACTCAATTTTGGCTGAAAACTTAAATAAATACAAAGTATTTAAAAAAAACCCACAGCACACAGTTTGCGAAACACTGCACTAAGCATATTCAAGAATTTAACTTTTTATTTCTGCGAAGTTTCAAGCCCAGGTAGACGAGACCGAATAATACGTTCTGCTAATATTGGTGGTTGATTTTGAAATCTCATAGTACAGGCTCTACTAGGTAAGCGATCCTACACTTAACTCAAACGTTTTCTAATTCTGCTAAAGGGTCTGCATTGTCGTAAACTAGATTTATGATGACAAGTTTGGGACAGAGCTTGTAACAAGAGTTTAAACCTAATCCTTTAACCCGAATTTACGGTACAACGTACTGTAGCATATGCTACAACTAGCAGTTGCTGCATTATCCCACCTAGCGGTAAATTCTAATTTTTAATGGGAGGCCAATTGAACACTGTTATAAATGCAACAGTTTACATGCATCTTAATAGCTTACTTTTCAAGGTGGTCTATCCGGCAAATCAAACTTGTAGGTTTACCGGCAGACCCCGAAACTCGATTCTTAGGCTAACGTGGAATTATTGCGCCAAACTACAACCGTGGCAATCACAATTCGGAAAACAAAGGTCGTGTGATTTCTCAAAACCTTTAAAACCCCTCTCTCTTTATAGACGGCACCAAAAAGCATGCAACCAAAACGAACTGGCTTTTATTTGATGTTTTGACATCCCTATAAGTGCGTTCTTTAGCGCTATTCTAATGCAAAGTAAAGCAGTCTTTCCCCCAAGCAAGGCTTTTTAAATGGTTCTAAACTCGAGCGAAAGTTCTCCCCCAGGGAATACCACAAAAAATTCCCCCAGTCAGGAATGGTGCACTTTTAGCAACTTCCGCATTGTAAGGTGTAGAATTTTGAGTTTCATATTTTCCAGTTTTGTAGAAAGAAAAAGGGTACTCACTCTTCAGAATTATTGCATGCACTTGCTCGTAGAATAGCCATGCTATCTGGCATCGTGATGTCATAAATGGAGTTACAAACACACACGCCCAACGTTCCCACTTTATTTTTGCTTTACTTAGTTTAGAAAGTCACGAAGTATTTATGAATAAAATATTTTTGTAAAGTGAGAGGATCAAAGAAAACAGGCTTCAAAAACGTGATGAGGAGGAATGTATCAACAAAGATTGGAAATGTTCTTTTACTTAGAAAATGCCTAACTATCATGTACTTTTGAATAACGGCTTACAAACTAAAGCATCAAACATGGACCTGCTGCGAGATTAAATTGCAAAACTGGAAGTCAGAAAAAAAACACGATACTGGAAATATGACTTATGCTGATGTTTAGTAATGCATTCTTTTCTTCTGAATGTAAAACAGACTTTGTACAAACGTGGTCGTTTGAGTTATATAGTAATAAAAATATATTAAAAAACCAAAAACAGTTTAAATAATCGACTTCACTATAGAGCGGTCATTAAACAATTTCAATAGCCTCGGTTTGATTCTAATCTACTTTTTATCACATATAGAGGTTGCTGGGGGCTAGGTAGCAATTTTCAAGGCGATCTCCTATTTTGATCTGCCGCAAGCATCACACTAAAGCAAAATTGAAAATTTTGCTCAAAGATGATCACCAACATCATGCCGTACCATACAGCAATCTATTACATCATGTCAATAACCGGCGATCGGTTTCGACCTTACTGGGTCTCATCAGGCGCGTGTAGAAAACACTCAATGACAAAAATGCTGAAAAAGAACAAATTTGCCATTGGGTACAAAAAATGTAAAACAAAACTATACGATACAGTAATACCTATGTCATGGGGGTCTCATTTAAGGACACACCCACATGGACTACAAGTCACATGGGTGAACCCTAATTTGCAACCTCTATATTTTGTAGAATGATAAAGTCTTAACAATGATTCACACCTTTGTTAGGGTTTACCGATGTGACTTGATGTCCATGTGATGTGTGTGTGTGTCCGTAAATGAGACCCCCATGAAACAGATATTACTGTATCATACTGTTTTGTATTGCATTATTTTTGCACCCAATGGCAAATTTGTTCTTTTTCAGCATGTCTATTATTGAGTGTTTTTTACACGCGACTGGTTTGGAGCTTCTTGGGTCTCATCAGGCGCGTGTAAAAACACTCAATAATAAAAATGCTCAGAAAGAATAATTCAATTTTCGTCTAGTTAAAAGGGATAAAACGCATTGTAAATAGGAAGTTGTGGCGATGCGAAACAAAGTTAGCAACCAGAGTTTATGAAGTTTGTTGGGCAAGCGATTTTCGAGTGACTTGAACCATCAAATATAGCAGACGTTATTTGCTTGTCAAATATATACTTCAGTTAATGTTTTATAGCAGTGGTTCTCAAACTTTTTTCGATGCGACGCATTTAAATAAGCTTGCGAGACTTTGCGACGCACCAGGCAGCATCCTTCAGTTTAGTTTGCCGTACTGCGAGATAAATGTGACCCATAATCTACATAAATAACTGCCCTAATGCTCCCGAGATTTTGGATTGGTTTGTCATCTTCAATCGAAATATTACGCTCTTCTAAGTTTGTAACTCATCTTTCCTGTTTTCCTCCAACATACAACTGAATGCTTTATTCTTTATATATTTTTCGCCAATTAAGTTAAACTTCTGCAATTTGATTCTTGAATAACAAGTCAACCGTTACAACAGTGTAGTAAAAACACTACTGTGAAAATGTCAGAAGAAAGTAAGAAAGGAATCTACGATCAGAGTTCTTTTGACGCAATAAAACTTAGACTTCATGGCACAATACCAAAATATCACGCGACGCCCTTGAAAAATTGTAACGACGCACCGGGGCGTCGCGACGCACAGTTTGAGAACCACTGTTTTATAGTATTCTGATAATGCTCCCCGGTTATTAAGTAGAGTGAAACGTAAATTTTTTTGTTAAAATTTATCGAAAGAACGCTTCTATCTGATTATAAGCTTTCAACTGTGTAGCACAGATTTCTGAACATGATTTTTGACCCTGATATTTATTCTAGTGCGCAAAACGTTTATAGCAAAGTCTTATTCTTGTAGCTAAGGTTTTTTTAGAGAAGGCCTTGTTACTGTATATTATCTACCTTGCAGTGCGCATATAGCTTAAGTTTCCTGCAGCATAATGGTAGGGCTATGGAACCCAAATATAACAATTCGCTCTGCTTATTTTGAGATGCGACATAATATCATGAACAGTGACAGAGCCACTCTTCTGTTAAAATAAAACATCAGAAATTTTCCAACGCATCGGTAATATGTCTCAAGTGCCACTTGGTGTCCAACTCCTGTCACGGGAGCAAAAATGAAGAAAAAACATCCAAGGAATCTTACAATAGGGGCAACTAACTTAGCTCCCCAACCTCCACGACCCGGACCTGAGGTAGTCAACATTGCGAAAAGTGCCAAGGGGCGATACGCTTGAAAGAAGTAGCAGGCTAAACAAATTTAGAAAAGAGTTCTAGCCAGGGCGACCACGGACTTTGAAGTACTCTATAAGCTAATATCTGTAGCTGTAGACAAGTTACAGAAATATTGATGCATTAACTACTACTAGGGAGTAAAACAGTCAAGAGAAATAATAATCGGTAATCAGGAAGCTGCAGGTTCGAATCCCACTAGAATCATTTTTAGCCTTTTGCACTGCTCCTTGGCGAGTGACCCCCACCATTAATCATTACTTTAATAATATATGCCTTCATTAGGAAGGCTACCTCATGTAACTCTTACTAGTAGGAAAAGCATCTTATCACAGAGCGCAGATGTTTTTTAACAAATATTCACTCTCATGTCCGCTACGTTATAACATCGTGATTTCTTTTAACATTACCTTCACTGTCTGAATTATTCTTCACTGCATCTAAGCCATGATGCACCACCTCGCTAGCTCCTTCCCTTACTGTGTTGACAACTTCGTTTATTTTACTTTGATGCTGGATAACAAAAGGCCTGATTGCCTTTTGGTATATGTAAGAAGAACCATTCCACGATACAGGCAACATACACCATATCAAAAATAAACACTGCAAAAAATAAGGTAAATATTTAATGATTAAAAGTCTGTCGCTTGATTGCTGTAGAAACATTTTCTGATTGTGGAAGTGAGAGGTTGAATGCACAATTAAAATTTGCAGGTGGGTGCTATTTACAAACTAGGTGACTTCGTTCAGTTAAACAGTAACTTGATTTTGCAACAGCCAAGATCAATAGATTACTTCAAACTAGTATTTTCACCTAAGACAGCCAGCATTAAACCTTACTCAATCGTGTGTTTTACGTTGAGTCGGTGTAGCACGTCCAATGGAAGCAATAATACCGGAATTTCTTTTTAAATTTAACCAAATGACTAACATTTTTGAAAATAAATCAATTTTTGCATTTTACAACAGCTACAAATGCGGAAAATACAACAAACTAAGTTTTATACACTGGCTAATTAGCAAATCAAGACTTGGTAACTGGCTTGTTACTTGCCGACTCTTATTGATGAATAAACAAAGTTGTCAGGTCTAAGAGTCGCTGATTACGCAAAGTAAAAAGGAAAGTACAAACAAAAATTTAAGATGCTGCAACAGTTCTATAGATCAACTGGAAAATGTATATCGTGCCAGTGTTTACAGAAACAAAAGGACCCAGCAAATACGTGCAATAATGCCGATGCTATTTGCCATGACGCGCATTGCACAGGAAATACATACAAGCGCGGACTTATTGTATGTAATTTATTGAAGCACTGACGCATCTGACACGAACAAACACATAAATTGTGTAAACGATAAAAGTCGTTTAGTGAAAGATTTTACTTTAGAACAAACTTAAAACACAGAAAATTGAATACCTTACTTTAATAGCCAAGCACGAGACCCAGACATTATTAGTTTAAAACAGCTCAAACTTTCACCTTTATTGCACTCTAGCGAGTAAGATACGCCATACACAACCTGTACACAGCGCTAACAGAAAAAAAAGATCTTTATTAAATTAGTGTGTCAAACTGAATACGAACTGAAGCAGCCCAAGAGAAGATTCTTAAACTAGGTTAGATGGCAGTTTCTGTCAAAGCAGCAGCTTAAAAAATATTTTCAGTGGACGTTTCGTTACGATGCTGTTGCAGCCATACGACTGTCAGCACACCCCATCACAGAGCCATTTTTCATAATTTCTTTTATCTCCTGGGAGTGTTTTGCATCGTCTTATGAAGCAAAACTTCCTGGTTTTTAACATCACTTCGAAAATATTTGATGAAGTTTCTCAACGGGCTTTAAAATACCGAATGAATCGCCAGGTTCTAACGGTGAATTTGCATATCACAAATTGCTGTAATGACGCTTGTATTTGAACTTAAGTTTTGTTGGTCACCTTGATTCAAACAATATCACGGTAGTTTGTGAAATTATAACTAAATTGGTAAAATGAACGGAAAAAATTTTGTCTACAATAAATGCCTAAAACAACATTATAACAATGAAAGCCTTAAATGAACTAAATGCAGGTGTTACCTTTGCTAAGTAGTAAAATGGAAACCAGGAAAGCAAAATGTCAGAAAAAAATTCCACAACACTGAATACGGCAAAAACAACCCAGTACATCAGCCATTCAGTATCGTCATCTTTGTCTGCCGATTCAATTGCCTTGACTCTGTAATTTTGATATGAAACGGTGTGCAATCACGTTTAGGAAACATATCATTCTGTAAACAGAACGACTTTGGACAAATTTAGCAGCGAAAATGGTGGTAATGTTACCATGCAATAATGTTGATATTAGTTGAGGTCATCAACTGGCGACAAGTTGGCCACTGCGTCAGTTGATAAATTACCATTGTTACGTACTGGGCAGTGATAATTTTTTTATCTCCAAAAGCTGATCAAACCCACGTCGTTACAACGGAACTGACGTGAAACAGACATGACAAATATTAAAAATTTTTGCAACAGCTTACAAAGCATAGTTCATGCATATGAATTACGATTACGCGCCAGGTTTGTCTTAAAAATCAATGTTCAAGACAAAAGCATAAACGTGCACATGCTTCACGAGACCATACCCGCAACAAATGCAAGCAAAAAAAAGAGAAGCTTACTTTTTACACTGATAGTGGTGTCTATGTGGTATTAAATTACACAACTATTAAGCAGCTGTAGCCAATAGTACAACACGCCACATCGTTTCAAAATTATGCAGGTAAAGCATGCCACTAATGTAAGGAAATATGATAGGCAGGTATACAAGACCGTTTGTTTAGAAATGCACAACTTCCTTTTTCATTAAACTGATGGTTTGTGCTTGCTAGTACTGACACATCCGGAAGTTCTTTTTTGACTAATTGTAAAGAAAGCTTTAGCCTTGTGGGGTACATTCAGATTGAAAACATATATGATAAATAATAAAAACTTAAAAAATTGGATTTTTATTGATCATAAATGGATCAATATTCTTTGCAGACATAATGTGACAGCATAGACCACTAACTTACGTTTTTAAGACAGGATAAACTGTCCCTATGATATTACACAAAAGTTCGGCAGCATAGCCAAATACCAAATGTACGGCGATTGCAGCAGTCAAAACTAAGTAAACAAAAATACAAATTAAAAGCTTTTTAAAGCCAGTAGGGTGCGTAAACATGTTGCCCATCGTTAAATTATAACGCTACTCCTTATATAAAAGCTTGGGAGTTAACAAGACCACAGCAGCAACGTTTTAGGTGTTAGGCTTTGATCTGATGATTTTACATCGGAGCAAGGTCTCAAACACTATTTTTCATGATGCAATCGAAGCTGCAATTGAGTTTGAACTACCTTGGGTTACACAGTAATTTTGCATACGCCGAAAGCAGATTAGCCGTTTGCAGAATCACAAATGTTATCTTTTGTTTACACGTAAATCTCTGCAGTTGTGTGTACAACTTTTGTATCAATTTAGACTCGTTTTGAGTTGTTAGAACTGCTGGCAAAGTGCAGGGGCAATTGACAAATAGTGCTAGTGATATCAATTGGTAGCCACAATAAAGCAGAAATCACACAACTATTGCACTCACTACAGGTTAACAGTGAACAGTAGGATGGATTAAAAAAAATTTTTTGTTGAATTTCAAAAAAAAGGGTCTCCAAATATTGGGCAAATATCCCAAAAACCTTGTTAAAACCAATTTTGTCAGGTAACTTTGCTTATCTCTTGAGTTATCCCCCCCCCCTTTTCACGGGGGTGCAGACTAGCAGTTCTGAAATTTACCATAACTTCCTCGCTAATGGTTGTAGAAAACTCATCTTAGGTTCAAAAGTTTCAGAACTGTCATGTTTATATACGTTGTAAGAGAACTTTTTGTTGTATTTTCGTCAATTGGGAAGTTATTTTCCAAAAACCAGATTTGTTTCAAAATTTTACTCTATATTTAGCAATTCTGTTAACGTCAAACAGCTAATGAAGTACAGAGCATTAATACCAGAGCAGCAACCATCAATCACCATGCTACTAGTAAAATGTCGCATCGCCATAGTCATAGTTTTTATGTGTAAGTTCAAATCCATTACACTAAGACAGTACAGTGAGGCAACAATGCCTTATTGGTTGATAAATGTTGAATTGTGTATCTGGCGCACTTGTTCGTACCGTATATTAAATCTAAACATTGTTAATCATTGTCAGTGAGAGGAGACTAACATCAAGTAAAAGTGTATTTGAGCTGCAAAGCAAAGAAGTATCTATGGTTACAGGAAGGCACGTGATTACTTGGTTGAAAAGGCAAGTCAGAAGTTTCATTTCAAGTTTACACAATCAAGTTATATTACATCATGCTTTGTTAAATAACAGGTTGCTATTTGATATTTTCAGATTTGCATTATTTAAAGTTAATATAGAAACTAGGCAATTTAAACAAAAATTTTTACATGGTGATCATACTTTCAATGTTGCGAAAAAGTTTTCAAGTGGTATGTTACCAACTTGTCACTGTCTGCAGCTTGCTAAGTGCATCGCTAGCCTCTTGCATTATTATAAGAGCTTGTGACCACTCGGTTGTGACAGCACTATTGTTCTAGCAGTTGTTAGATTTGGTGCACCTGCGACAACGCCACTCATTCACGAGTGATACGGCTTCGCAGAGGTTGACAGACCATCCACTACAATGGACCCAATATTTGATCTCACAAGTGTGACGGTCTAAGCTATGCTTTATTAAAAGCCTCTAGCTTCTTATTGGTCACCAGCTGCACTGAAGAGACCTGATAGGTTGTCACTGTCTGCAGTTTGCTAAGTGCATCGCTAGCCTCTTGCATTACTGTAATTAAACGTGTTCTCTATAAAAACAATTGAACTAAACAACAAACATCAGATTTGTTTACCCAAGTACTTGCTGATCATTGGTTGTTGTGTAACGTCCATCTATACTCTCAATGTGATTACAATTTAAGAAAAAAATATTGGCACTGGCAGTTCTAGATAAATTCTATAAACTATCAAAGTGGCCGAAGAAACAAAGTAAAGGTGAATTTCTGAAAGAAGTAGAAAACTTTATGGCCAATATGTCTAAATTGTTTGATATACATTGTAAAAATCCTCAAAAACGGATGCACTGAAAATGCAATATCTACTACGGTTGGCATACAATGACTTTGCTTTTTACGAAAACCAGAAAGCAAGTAGAACAGCAATTTGCATAAATGTTGTTGAACCTCTAATGACATCAGATATATAATTCAAACGAAAAGAATGCATTGCAGTGACGCAATCCCTGCAAGATTGTTTTTCAACATCCCATACTGCATTTGATGAAAGCTATCTTGCTACATCGTATACCCATATTTCTGATAGTGATACCACAAATTACAATTCTCCATCGTCTGTTTGCACAAAGAAGATATCGTTTCATAACACTTCCTGGCCAACTCAAAACCAATTTTCTTATTCAAATTTGGCAACGGCATGTAATCGATAACAGATCTCAGACTGGACAGGGGCTGCAATGGCTACAAGTACACTAAAAGATTATGGCTTGATAGACGAAGATGATTAATCGCTTGTGATTGACAGAAATAAACTAAGAAAACAAAGAGCAAAATTTCGAAAAGCAATAAGAGAAGAAAAACTAAATTTCTTCAAGTTAGCTGATGAGAGAAAGAACACAAGTGATCTGTTCAATAAATGAAAAATTTTATCAAAATTTATCTTGGAAGAACACTACGTCATTGTTGGAGAACCTGGAGAGCTTTTCATTAACTTTCTTGCACGAATCTTTCACAACTTGTAGTATCACTATCAGAAATATGGGTATACGATGTAGCAAGATAGCTTTCATCAGATGCAGTATGGGATGTTGAAAAACAATCTTGCAGGGATTGCGTCACTGCAATGCATTTTTCTCATTTGAATTATATATCTGATATCGTCAGAGGTTCAACAACATTTATGCAAGTTGCTGTTCTACTTGCTTTCTGGTTTTCGTAAAAAGCAAAGTCATCGTTTGTCATTCGTAGTAGATATTGCATTTCCAGTGAATTCCGTTTTTGAGGATTTTTACAATGTATATCAAACAATTTAGGCATATTGGCCATAAAGTTTTCTACTTCTTTCAGAAATTCACCTTTACTTTGTTTCTTCGGCCACTTTGATAGTTTATAGAATTTATCTAGAACTGCCAATATTTTTTCTTAAATTGTAGCCACATTGAGAGTATAGATGGACGGTACACCACAACCAATGATCAGCAAGTACTTGGGTAAACAAAGCTGATGTTTGCTGTTTGTTTCAATTGTTTTTATAGAGAACACGTTCAATTACTTCCTTGTAAGTTAGTAGCTTACCACTTGAAAACTTTTTTGCAGCATTGAAAGTATGATCACCATGTAAAAATTTTTGTTTAAACTGCCTAGTTTCCATATTAACTTTAAATAATGCAAATCTGAAAATATCAAATAGCAACCTGTTATTTAACAAAGCATGATGTAATATAACTTGATTGTGCAAACTTGAAATGAAACTTCTGACTTGCCTTTTCAACCAAGTAATCGCGTGCCTTCCTGTAACCATAGATACTTCTTTGCTTTGCAGCTCAAGTACACTTTTACTTGATGTTAGTCTCCTCTCACTGACAATGATTAACAATGTTTAGATTTAATATACGGTACGAACAAGTGCGCCAAATACAGAATTCAACATTTATCAACCAATAAGGCATTGTTGCCTCACTGTACTGTCTTAGTGTAATGGATTTGAACTTACACATAAAAACTATGACTATGGCGATGCGACATTTTACTAGTAGCATGGTGATTGATGGTTGCTGCTCTGGTATTGATGTTCTGCACTTCATTAGCTGTTTGACGTTAACAGAATTGCTAAATATAGAGTAAAATTTTGAAACAAATCTGGTTTTTGGAAAATAACTTCCCAATTGACGAAAATACAGCTAAAAGTTCTCTTACAACGTATATAAACATTACTGTTCTGAAACTTTTGAGCCTAAGATGAGTTTTCTACAACCACTAGCGAGGAAGTTATAGTAAATTTCAGAACTGTTAGTCTGCACCCCCGTGAAAAGGGGGGGGGGGGGGGGGTAACCCAAGGGATAAGCAAAGTTACCTGACAAAATTGGTTTAGCAAGGTTTTTGGGATATTTGCCCAATATTTGGAGACCCTTTTTTTGAAATTCAACAAAAAATTTTTTTCAATCCACCCTAGTGAACAGTATTGAGGTACGTTGCCAGTATATTGGCTGCAGTGCACACTGCAAGAGCCTATTTTTCAAAAGAAAAGCTTAATATCAATGCTTGGACCAAGCAGGTGAAGAAGTCATCAAAATGTTAATACACTAGCAGTTATTATTTCCATAAGCATGCAAATCGCCAAACAATCAGATTCAAGATTGATGTTAGTGAAAGAGCATGATTGGTGATCGCATAAAACAAAAACTTGTGCAAAATGGTTGAAGGCATGTCACTTACGAAATGTAGGCAGGATATACAAAACCTATTAGATTGCAAAGGAGATCCGCAGCATATCCATAGACCAGGTAAATACTCAAAAAAGCAATCACAACTGTTTGAAACAATTAATTAATTAAATGAAGACATATATAATTCTTACTGTTGTACAGCAAAGTAGTGAAAAACAACGAGAGGCATACTTTTAGTGGGTACATAATTGATTTCTTTCTCAAAACGTTAGTGATAAGGCAGGTTTCTAAGCGCAACTTATTCAACACATGAAACACAAGATAAACAGAGTTTGCAACATAACCTCAGGGTTAGTTAGCAGCCATTCACACACGAAAGTGTAATCAGAGCAGGTTTATTTACAAAAAATCTAAATTTACTGTTACTCTGGCCACCGGGTATTTTTGATAAATTCATTTTATTTAGATGGTAAAAGACGAATATTGAAGTTTTTTGTATGCTTGGTAAAAACTTGTAATAACTTGAATTAACATTATAATTACCAAAAGAGCTAAACAAAAATGAATTTATCAAAAATCTAAATTAAAAGAATGGGTACAATTTAGCTTTAGGTTATAACACGGTCTAGACTCGTTTAGCTGAAATGGCAATAATTTGAATTTATGTCAACTTTACATTAGGGTTTGCTTTCATACAACAGCAGGTGCAGTTTGTTTGTAGTTTTTATGACATCTAGCATCACACATTATTAAATTTAAACGCTGACACAAGTGATGAAGTTTTGCAAAAAAAAAAAATCGACTTAGCAGGTCGTGAACATGTAATCCTTGCAATATACAAAAATGCTAAACTCTACAAAAAATGAAAAACAGTGAATATAGCTAAAACAGGGAAATTTTGTGGAGTTGCAGATCAGCTTAAGACTAGGGATTCAAGTTAGGGTTTAAAGTTGTCAATTACTTTAAGAGAGAAACTGGTTCAGCATCAAACTTTTCGAACGCATGCTAATCACTGCATTATCAAAAATATTATGAGAACACAGTCTACCAGTTTCACAAAATTATTAGCAATAGGCTAATTAATTCTATTAACACTATACACTGCAGTTTTGTTAGTAGCGCAGCTTGTTATATCTTACCTATGGCAATGTAACGCTTTTTGACACCAGTCTTTTTTTCAACTTTATCCAGATATTTGTTGACTAGATTATCCTGGGCCAAAGCACTATCCAATTTTTGCATAAGAGAGTTTGGAGACAATCCACTCATGATGTATGACGATAAAAATCTTTTGTATACCAATGTAGATTTAAAAATTACTTACGTTGACACAAGTCTCGAACTAGCAAAAAAAGCATGAAAACTTAATCAGCAATACATTGATATATATATATATATATATAGGGTCATCAATATTTAGCGTTACAATCTATATTAAATCGAATTATTAATTTGTTTTCCTATTTCTTTTTTAGATTTTGAAACTATATATGTAATCCTTAAACTTTTAAAAATTAAAATATAGTCATTACTAGTTTTTTGGACAAACGTACAGCCATTGTTGAACTGTTTAAAGCAGGAAACTCTAAACGGGAAATCTGTACAAACCTGAATTGCCCAGAGTGTAATTCGTGACACGCGTAAGTCGTTTCCTAAACGTCTTCAGTTGGTTATTGATGCAAAGGGTGGACATATTGAATGATACTTAACATTACACTTGTATTACTTGTAAATTTTGTTTACTTTTGTAAGCATAACCTGTTTAAGTTGTAACGATAAATATTGATGACCCTTTATACATAGCTAGCAGTTCTCAATTCGCTTGGAAAGAGCTCAACAATGAGATCGGAGCAGTAAATATACATATATTTAAGAACGACATAAAAGAGTAAAACCACTACAGACTGTTTTGCCAAAAAAAGGCTCATCAGGTGGCAATAAATCTAAAATTTAAAACTTGATTTAAACATTTGGTAAACTGCAACTAAAGTATTAAAACTATACGCAATGAATCATAGGCAGTGACTATCTAAAATGCTACTAAAATGCAAACAATTATAACAAGCTAGCCTAGAAATGCTCTCTACACTACAATACAGGTCTTCTGGCTTGTGAGCGATGTTAACTGAAACCATGCTACAGCAGTATAATCAAGTGCCGCAGGTTGAGGTAAAAGCCAAATATGAACCAGTAAAAAAATAAAGAGTTAGATCAAGTTGAAGGAGCAAATGTGAAACTAGTGTTAGAACATAAACAGCTATACCCACATAGAAACGTGACGTTATTTCAAAGTAACAGTAAAATTATTAAACTTTGAAGAAAGCAGAGCTTGGATCTCTTGTTCAATGTAGTAGCAGGGTCTGCTCAGAGCATGGCAAGTTTCTCTGTAAGGCAAAGATTGCACATTCTTGATCCAGGTTGGTATGGTGGAGAGCATGCCATAACGCTCCATTTAATGCAGAGATCTTTTGCATTTTTCACTTGCCATACAGCTTTTGACAGTTTGGTGTAGTTTCTTTTTATGTCGATATTCAAAGCTTTGATTGTGGTTGTAGAAGCAAGCTTAAATTCCGTCTCGTCACAGCCGTAATTATGCCGGGTAGTGCTCCAGATGTTATGGTTCTGCAGTTGCATGGCGGTAGGCCACTGCAGGAAGAAGTACTACAACTTGCTCAGGTTATCAGAAGGAACAAAATTTACTTATACAGATGACAGCCTGGCAATTCTTGAAAAATATATCTGGATCAAAATCAAAACGTCTCAGGAAAAAGATCGCAAAGCTATACCAAGGTTATGGCTTAAAAATAATGGCCAAAACCAACCTCGTCCAGACTGATTTTTTTGACATTACATTTAACCTGAAGTCGAAAAAATATAGGGCATTTTGAAAGCCAAACAACCAATCATTATATATCTACAGTGAATCCAGCCACCCATCGATTATCAAAAGCAACTTCCATCTATTCTCAGCAATTGCCTCTCCCAGATTTTGTGCAATCAGGAGAAATTTACTAAAGCTGTCCCTGTACGTAAAGATAATGCTCAAGAGCAAATACACGGTGTACTGCAATACATCAGCAACTCAAGCCCCACCAAAAGGAAAGCCAGAAAACGCAACATTGTGTGGTTCAATCTACAATACAGCATGCATGTCACAACCAACATTGGTTGAGAATTCCTGAGACTGCTTGCTAAACATCTTCCACCCCACCACCACTTGCATAAAATCTGCAATAAAAAAAATGTTGAAGTGAGCTATAACTGTTTGCCCAACATGGCTACAATCACCTCCAGGCATAACAAAATGTTACCAAATAACATAGCTAATGCTAACCACACCATGCCACCATGTAACTGCAGAAAGAAGAAAAGCTGCCCATTGGATGGAAGATGTCACCAGAGCTCCATTGTGTATAAAGTAATGATTACATCTGGAACACTGCCAGGCATTATTATGATTGTAGCAAGAGAGAATTTAAAGCTCGCTTCTACAACCATAATCAAAGCTTTAAATAACAAGATAAAAAGAAACTACACCAAACTGTCAAGAGTTGTATGGCGAGTGAAAGATGCGCCCCTCTATTAAACAGAATGTTATAGCAAGCACTGCACCTCAACAACCTGGGTCAAGAATGTGCAATCTTTGCCTTTTAGAGAAACTTGCCATCCTCTTGAGTGGACCCTGCTACTATGTTGAACAAGAGATCTGAGCTCTGCAGCAAGTGCTGCCACACCAGCAAACTCAAACTGAAAAATTTCTGTTATTAATGGCATGAATCAAAGTTTAATAATTTTACTGTTACTTTGAAATAACGTTACGTTTCTATGTGAATATAACCGTTTATGTTCTAACACTAGTTTCGCATTAGCTCCTTCAACTTGATCTAACACTTTAGTTGCAGTTTACCAAATGTTTAAATCAAGTTTTAAGTTTTAGATTTATTGCCATCTGATGAGCCTTTTTTTGGCAAAACAGTTTGTAGTGGTTTCGCCTTTTATGTAGTGCTTTTGAATTATGTATATATACTGAAACAAAGAATTCTGCAAAAAGTATTCCAGAAACTTATATACAGCTGACATGCAGGCATTCTGTGGAACTGCAGATCAGCATAAAGATCACGGTTAGTATTAAGGTTACAATTACGAGTTAGGTCTAGAATTAAAGTCAATCCACAGAATTTCTGTTAATAGTTTTTTGCTTTCAAAAATTTCTGTAGAGAAATTTTTGTTTGCTTGGACATCTTAATCGTGTTATGCAGTAAACCTTTTTGTGTGAACTTACGGTTTTTTTAAGTGAAGCAATGCCAAAACATTTTTGTTTCTTTTTTACAAAAATGTTTACAATTTTGGTATGTATTTCATAGTTAGATGTTTAAACCAGATCATATAGTGAAGCATCATATAAATATCTTAGCAAAAGAAAATTTTCTACAACCATGAATCAGAAAAAAGCATATGAAAACTGGACAATACTGTACAAAAACATATACCATATTTTCCGGCTTATTGGCCGATAAGAAAAGTAATAATAAGCAAAAAACCCTTATTTTCAGAGCTAAAAATTGGCCTCGGCTTATTTGGCGATTTGGCTTATTAACCAGAAAATACGGTACTATGCACAGCAGCCTTTTTAAAGATCATGCATCATAAGTATTGCCACAGAAAACAGTCAACAGACTAGTGTACAAACAAAACCAAACTATGATATTTGTGCGTTTGATAAAATGCTTGTCTTCAAAGGGCATTACTAAATCGTACATGTCCAGAATGTGCACCATTTTGATGATAATATCTCACAATGTCTACAAGTCTAACCCTAATTACACATACATACAAAAAAACAATTGAAATCTATTTTTTTCATAAATATTGAACTGGAATTGGCTATTTTGACATTGACAGAATTTACCCTCAGAGATTATTTTGCCGTAATCATTCACATGTGGTTATACTGCCATAATTGCTCATATTCTACCAGTGACCCTGTGGCGCATGGATATTGCACCAGTCTTGAAATACTATGGCTGCAGATTGCAATCTTGGCTGGCTGGGCACTGAAAGGAAGGCAGTGTACACTGGATGGGGAGACCTGGTATATGAATGTATGGGGTAGTGCAGTAGGGATCACTGTTTGATTAAATGACATCAGATTTGATTTCCCGATTGGGAAATAAACAGTTTGTAAGTAGACTAGTCACTAAGCTGCTGATAAGCTGGTTGTTTCAATTGAGCTAGCTAAATTTCAGACTTTATTTTTTACCACTGACATTCTGCTAGAAAAAAGATCTGCTTTTACTCTCAGGCAAATTCATGATAAAAATTGAGTGACAACAAACAGAAGAAAAGAGCTTCCCTGATTGCATGCATCTAACCTATCACCGAGGCTTTGCAAAAGTAGTTTTTGGAACACTGCAAGTGAAAAATTGCTAACATATTGCAAAGTTTCATGGTGGCATCGCCATGAACTGCTGATCAGAATAATTACAAACTCGCATGATATTGGCCAAGGGGGGGGGGGGGGGGGGGTTATTGCTTCTTATTGCTTCCTAAACAGAATGGCAGCCAACCGCGAAGAATTTGTGGTCAGTCTAAGCCAAATCAAACACCTTTTCCCATTAATAATTTTAATATAATTTTGACATTTCACAACAATATGAATTTACTAATATATTGCAGTTTCATTGTGGGGTCGCCATCAACTGCTCATCATAATAATTGTATAAACTTGCTTGGTTATTCATTATCACATAAGTTTGTAGTTATTCTGATGAGTGGTTCATGGCAATCCCACCATAAAACTTTGCAATACATTAGCAATTTTTCATTTACAGTATTTCAATAACTACTTTAGCAAAGCCTCAATAATAGGTTAGATATGTGCAAATGATGAAGCTCTTTTCTTCTGTTTGTTGTCCCTCAATTTCTATCGCGAATTTGTTGGAGACAAAAAGCAGATATTTTTTTCTGGAAGAATGACACTGGTTTACCTTTTTTATTACACATTAAAATGAATTTGGTTGATTGATTGCATACAAAAAGGGATAACAGAAAAATCAAGTTTTTCAGGAAAAAGGATGGACGATCATGAACTAGTACACCTCACCAAATATATCCTTGGAATGAGGAAAATAGCTGTCTAGTCCAGTGTTGATTAAACTTTTTCAGCTAGTCCGACACAATGCAAAACTGGATCTAGGATTTTTGCTTAGGGGGGAGCAAGATTTTGCATTTACCTGGTATCTCAAAATTTCATATTTTCTTCCCAAACAAATTTTCATCTTTAACCTTTCCAAAATTTCCTACTTTTCCAAAATAGGAAATTATCTATTGCTTTGTAAAACTTTCCCTAATTTTAGATGGTTTTCAAAAAAGGTCATCCTACTACAGCTTGATCTAATTCGGAATTTATTGAAACACCAACAAAAATAAATGACTTGCATTATTCAATTTTTTTTTTTTCTTTTGATGCAGCAGTAGCATGTTTAGCAGTATTAACTTCATCTGTAAGTAGTTAAGTACTAGCATTTTTAATCTAAATGCTGCTATAGAGCAAATTTTTGGCAGAAATTGCTTTCTTTGTTTTATGAAGAAATGCAGTTTGGATTGCAATCTCAAATAACTTCACACTATGAAATGAAAACAAGGAAATATCCACCAAGTTGTTACTTTAGAAATCATTGACAAGGACAAAATTAAATAAAAAAATTGAATTGCTTTAGTATGAAACTGTTCCACAAATAAGTACTTGGCAAATAATTACAAGCAAAATACCAGTCCTTTTCTGTTTTTAAGTATGGAGCTCTGGACTCAAGATTTTAAATTATTGAGCTCATAACTTGCCAATAAAAGCAGGTAGTAAAAAAAGCATTTGAGGCAAGTAGTCTACATCTTAGGAACTTTTCAAGGAATAAAAAAATAAGAACTTATTGTGGTAATATTGAACAATTTACATTTAGATCTGCACATTAAAAATTTTTGGTATCCAAGATTTCTTGTCTCTAACTGGAATTTTGTAAAAAATACAAGCAAATATTTTTAGAGAATTTTTATATTTTTAGGTTGGATCCATAAATGCTGAAATAGTTTCTGAATTGTGGTTGCAATTGTATTTTGTTGAAAGTATTGATTACAAGGGTACAATTCGACCTAGCCAAATATTTAAGGTCACATGATGAAAACAAGATTTAAGAAAGCTAATCCGGAACAAAAATAAGTGTCAGTCTATCCTTCACATATCTAAGGACAGCCGTTTAGTCAATTTGAAGTCTAGAAAAGATGTAAAAAGGAACTTGGTGCTATCTATGTGTTAAAATGAACTTGTAGCTAATCATCATGAAAATCTTTGCTTGGAGGCACTATATGAATATTGTCCTGCTTGTTTGCTCTACGTTGGAAAAAAACAGTTTAAGCTTTAAACCAAGGAAGCAAAAATTTTTTGGAATTTAGTTGCATGGAAAAACTGTTGGTTGCACAAACTTGCATAAACCAGTGTTGCCAGATGATTGCTGATGCTTTACCCAACAAAGTTTAAAAATTTTCCTGATGCAAAAGTTTCATTGACAAAGTGATCAACAATAGATGACCTTTATTTTTTGGAGATTAACATCAAGGATATGCCCCAATTTACTTAAATCGAGAGGCAGGACAAGCATAGCAGCAGCAATTAACCTGCCACCGGTTTTTTTTGGCAATCAACCTGAAGTACCCACTGACTTTGGTCTTCATATCATTGCAAAATTTCATTATCAGGTGCATGTAAACTTTTTGGTCATGTATGTAAACTTTTCTAGTTGCACACGTAAACCCTTTGGTCATGCATGTAAACGTTTTGGTCAC
Organism: Trididemnum clinides; assembly: GCA_963675345.1. Classification (NCBI taxonomy): domain Eukaryota; kingdom Metazoa; phylum Chordata; class Ascidiacea; order Aplousobranchia; family Didemnidae; genus Trididemnum; species Trididemnum clinides. Next base: position 6,459,816 of record OY776300.1, read on the forward strand.
ATGCATAAACTTTCTGATTACACGACATGGTTGCGTTTTTGCATCCTTGGTTCAAACAAAAGTTGTTCTAGGATAACTGACAAAGACTTTAGCTAGATCAGACAATGAAAACATGAAAAAAATTATGCAGAGCCAAGATCAGCAGTTTACAAGAATAAATGATCCTCATAGCCAGATATACCTAAAATATATAAATCACATAAAAAATGATTAGGGGATAGATTAAGAATTAGGTAGTGGCTATTTTGCTGTTGACGGCAATTTACCCTCAGAGACTATTTTGCCGTGAGTTATTTGTGACTGGTCAATCTAAATGACGTACTAAACATGTGACTTTTGGTCGTCTCTGATTGGTCAATTTTAAAAACCAATTTAAAAAATTTTGCACCCCCAGGTCTCTATCCCCCACCCCGTACACTCCCTTCCAGTGTACACTGCCCCGTACATTTACATACTGGGCCTGCCCCTACAGTGTACACTGCCTTTCTTTTAATGCCCTGCCAGCTGAGATTTGAACCTGCAACCATGATATCTCAAGACCAGCACACTATCCACTACACCACAGTGTCACTGGTGTGATTATAGCAAATATGGCTATATAAACACATGTGAATGATTACCACAAAATAGATTCCAAGGGCAAATTGCCGTCGACAGCAAAATAGCCACTGCCTAAGAATTAATATCCTAAACCAGCTATACTTTGGGGTTTGAATTCAGGCTATACATAACACTGCTAATCAAATATCTTTATGTAAGAGTTAGCACATATCTAACTGTCTCTTGTTAATATTTCTATTGATATATGCCTATCACACTATCAGCAGCCAACAGTGTATTACATCTTCTAAAACTAAGCTTGAATCTTACAGATCCTATGCCTATTCATTAGGCTAATCCAATAGCCTAACTTAATAATCTTATAAACTTAACCTGGAGCATTCATCATCATATTGATGGATGAGATCAGATTTACTTACCTGGTTTCACAAAAACATGAACCCAGCAAAAGACTATTTAGCACTTATTCATGCTCCTTTTTCCTTCTTTGTAATCAAAATTCACCTAAAGGACAACAGTGAATTTTTTTGCCTTGGTCAGTTTTAGTGTTTTTTGACATGGATTATGATAGTAATGGTTAGATAAAGCAGTTTTGCAGCATTTAAGCCAAAAATCAATTTTATTGTTTTTGATGGTTCTAAATAGGCAACCATTTTCTGATTGGGCAACAACTTTTTTGCAATCAGAAAACGATTTCTCGATCAAAATAGTGGTCCCTAGTATAATCTACATTGGAAGGGAGTATACTGTACAGGGTGGCGAAATGGACTCTGGGGGGTGTAAAATTTTTTTAATTAGTCATTAAAATTGACCAATCAGAAACGACCAACAGTTCCATGTTCAATACTTCATTAAGATTGATCAATCACAGATAATTCACAATAAAATAGTCTCTTGGGGTAAAATGCCATCAATGGCAAAATAGCCACTGCCTATTGAATTTGATACAGCTCTTATGCCCTGATCAAGTTAAACATATGAAAAACAAAATGCTCAAAAATTTTTAAGTTACTAGCCGTCTCAGTAGGTGTCATATGGCAGGGCTACCTTATGAACTTGTCAGTTGTGTGAAATTACAAATTTTGGTTTAGGTGGCTATGCCAACTTTGCTCAAAAAACACTCTCAAGAGCAGTAGGCTCACAAAATGTTAATCTAAATGAGGGCATTACTCCCATGCTCCTAATCCTGATTATCACAGTTTGAACTATGACTGGTATTCACTCACAAACTCCCTTTCATTTCACATATTTCATCTGTTCCTGCCAATACATATAAGGGCACACAGTCAAACCTGGGGAAGGACATTTTTTGATTACAGAAATAAATTATTTGGTGGTAAGGTAATTTCACAACATGGTACAACCCCTCATTATGATATTTGTGATGACAATGAATTTATATACCTTTGTTCATCATAGGGCAAAAGCAAGCACACTTCTTTCAAAATGTCTTGCATGCAATTACATTGTTGGTGGAATGGGCTACGTCAGTACCAGTAATTTCATCACCTGGTAGAATCATCACAGTAATTTTGTTGCATATCCCCAGTGCAGATCAGCACTTAGGGTTAGGTTAGAGTTAGGGTTGGTCAGAGTTGAGTTTAGGATTAGTTTAGGAAGTGGCTATTTTGCCGTCATCCGCATTTTACCCTTTGAAGCTATTTTGCCATCACAAATTTGTGATTGGTCAATTTTAATGTTATATACATTAAGCATGAGACTTTTTATCATTTCTAATTAGTTAATTTCAATGATTAAAAAAATTGCATCCACAGTGTACACTCCCCTATACATTCATATACCAGGCCCCCTACAGTATACATGGACTTTGTCCAAGTACTGTGGCAGTGAAGATTCAAATCTGTAACCATCGCATTTCAAGGCAGCTGCACTATCCATTTAACCACAGCATCAATGCCAGAATTGTAGCAAATATGGCTTTTTAACACACATAAATGGTGACAACAAAATACATGAAATAGCCTCCAGGGGCAAAATACTAAAATGGCCACTTCTTTAATTTCAAGAGTTAGAACTACAGTTAGAATCCCCAGCTTGTTCCCAGTGTCCCCAGCACTAACTTAGTTTTAAAGGTAGAATCCACTGCAGGAATTAGCGTTTTGAGTTGGTCAAAGTTAATCTCTGGATTAGTCAGTGTTGGAATTACAATTACCATGTAACAAAATTACTCTGATGAATTTACCATGTGACAAAATAGACCTACTGGCCCCTGGTGTAACAATCTATTTTCATACAAAAAATATTTCTCTTTAGGGGCAATTTTATACAGTGGTGTAGATCTCCAGACCAACTTTCTTTTGTATTTTTTCAAATTCTGGATTTAGTAAAACATGCATCTAATACCTATCTCTCTACCAGTGAATTACGACTGCATCTATCTGTCTATCATGCTCACAGGTAGTCAGTAATTTTACGTTTTATACATTCAGTTGACGAAGTGCATGGGAGCATAACACCTGACTGTGAAGACGCCAAGGTAATTGATATTTTTGTAACATCACAGTATTTCAGAGGCAAGTCCAATAACTTACAATTTTATTGTAGAAATTAAAATTGTAAATTCTCTAGCAGCGAACATCTTTCATGATTTAGCCTAGCAAGTGGAGTACCTACTACGAAGCAATTAAAGCTCTGAGTCCAGCTTATGTTCTTTCCGTGGGCATAAACTCAGCTAGGAGAGGGAGAAGGCACCCGGTGACCGGAAAATAGATCTACGGTTTATTTATGACTACAGGTTTGATAATGGCCATGGCTTAAGCATATCATCCACCAGCCAAATTTTGAGCTAAAGAGATGGACAGCAAAGCTGACAGATTGTTTGTCTAAAATACATTAAGCGCAATTCTGTCTGTCTGTTTTAACTCCTCTGAAACTGCTTGAGGGACAAACATCAAACGTAGCACCATTGATCACCATCCCTTGGGAGTATCATAAGGTAGGGCTACCATACGTCCTGTTTTAAGAGGATTTGTCCTCTTTTTTTAAAAAAATGAATGGTCCTCCGAGGACACTAAAAAGTAGCCTAATGTCCTCTTTTTTACCATTTAGATTAATATAATTATTATAAAGTAAAATTTGGAAAGCTAAATAAAGCTAAACAATGATGCCAAAGAGAAAAAGTGTTTTCTGATGAACTACGGCAAAAGCATCCTTGTTTCAAAAAAGGACGTAGCGATTTTCAATTTTATAATCACGTTAAAGCTGATCCTTTCTTATAGAAAAAAGTTGGGGCAACCGCAAAATATTCATGGGCTGAATCTTACAAATAAATTTGTCTTGTTTTATTGTTTATTTTTTTGCCGTAACGTTTGCTGAATGTAGCCTAGGGGATGGTCTTATCCTACTTGTATTTTACTTGCTGACGAAACTTGTCCTCTTTTTGGGCAACGAAAATATGGTAGGCCTACATAAGGGCGTTGGTGACGTTACAATGACCTCACTATTAAAAATAATGCCCCACATAAAATTTGTATATTTTTTCAATATAAATTTAGATTTTCTTTAAGAGCGCACGCTTCAAACATTTTTCCGCACATGACCAAAAACAATTAGAGGAAATATTGGGTACGATAAACACAAATCTTGCGCTAGCGCAGATTGCATTAACGTCATAAATTGCTTGCATCAATCGTTGTGAAAATGTTTGAAAAGTCTTGGAGGACCAAAATTTAGATTTCATGATGTGAAGTGATAGGAAGCAAAGCAATAATTTAAGAAAATAAAAAAGCTATGGTTGTCAGGAAATTTTAACAGAGGCAGGTTTCATCAAGAAAATTTAGCAAATTGCGATTTAACTTTCTCAAAAGGTAGGATTTCTTATAACTAAGCGTTTGCCCTACCAACCAAAGAATAGCCTAACTTCCATTAACGTATAAAGGGCTTTCAACTGTAAACTTAATGGTTTATCTTTTTTGCTTTGATGGAGTTAGAATGTAATATTGATCTTTTTTTGAGCCATTTATAGATGTGCTATTAAAGCTAACAAAGGAACCACTAGGATTTTTTGATGCCTAAAATCATACCGGTACATAAAGCTGTAGACTGGTAAAGGAAAGCAGCTTAAACATTTATCTTTTAGCTGTTCAAAAGTTAAGTCAAGTGGCTCTAAACATTGAAAGAAATGTAAAACATTAGTTATACATATCTTCGAGTTTGCAGTGACCATTTTTTAGAAGATGTACAAAACTTAACTGGTATAATTTTCAGCTATACAGTGCAATACCATTAAGGCTGTGGGCTACCTGAATGGCTGAAATGTCTTTTACCCAGTAGGTTATCAGCTATTTGCCAACTGATGATGTTGTTCTCATATGTTATATACTTGTTGTGTGGGTCAAATCCAAGATTTTAATTAATTGTTTTTGACCATCCTTTCTTTGTTTTAATCATTATCCAAATTAAATATTCCAAATATATGCTTTGTTTAGCGGCAAATTTGTTGCAATTCATGTGTAGCAACCTCAGCAACTTCAACTACAAACCACAAGCAGAAAGTAGCTAATAACACTTGGCTTTATATATGGATCGCCATCTACGTTCAGCAGCTATCATGATAGAAGTGACTAGTCGCCAAATGGAGTGTGCTCATTTTAAGTTGGACTACAGTCGGATGCCTGCCGTTGCGCTACTCATGAAACTGCAGTTAGAAAATAACTAAGTATCAAGCGTTGCTGTCTTTCCAATCTGGGTCTACGTCTGAAGGCTACGTCTGAAGTCTACATCTGTCAGCAGAATAAGTAAAGCCCCCAAGACCTAATTTGTGGCTATGCCCCAACAAACTCAAGTTATAATCTCAGCACATTAAAGGGCTAATGACATGGTGTAGAGAAACCAGTGTTGCTTTTAAATTTACCACTCAACTGTGACTACTAATCAAACTTTATCCGTTACTCATTACATGGTTAAAAATATATTTTTTGCTAATCACACATAACTTTTTGTTTTAGGTTTTGTGAACGAATTATTAATGCTGTTGGTGTAAAGAAATTACAATACTTTTTTGACCTGCTGCACAAAATGTCTGCTTTTAGATCCTGTGCTTAGTATAACATCAATAAGCAGTAGAAGATGACTAAGTACAGGTTCCTCTATCAGAAAGTATTTAAATTAAAATATGCAATCTATCCTTTAAACTGTATAATTTTTTTTATTTAAATACTAAAAGATAGGTTCTCAAAATGTAATACAAAGATGCACTCTCGATTATGAAATTTATTTTTTTTTTTTAACAAAATATAGAGATTGATTGTTGTTATTTAGCAATTTTTAGGATTTTTGTTACTGAGTGTTTTTTACTTCTGCGAGATGAGACCCGATAAGATTGAAACTGGCTGAAAGTTATTGACATGATGAAATAAATTGCTGCTTGGTATCATAAAATGTTGGTGATGATTTTTGAGTAAAATTTATATTTTACCTCATTGTTTTTAACAACAAATATCAACTTGTCCCTCAGATACAGCCAATACCCTGTGTTTCATATTTTTTGCAAACAATTTTGCAACAGAGCTAAATTTTTTTGTCACTTAGGCATATTTTTTGCAGTTATATTTGCAATCTGAAAGCTATAATTTAGATGTATAAATAGTTAACTTGTGGAGACTAAATTTATTTTTTAGTACAGTAGTACCAAATAAATCACCAGTTCCTAAATTTCCTTTGACATTACTCACTTTTACTTGGGACTAAATCTCCATTTCTGAGGACAGCTGTGTAGAATGAGATTCCCTAATCTTTCCTCTTGCTTGTTTTATGTACAGGGTGCGCCAAAAAGACCTGACACTTTTGAAAGTTTAATAAAAATCAAGCCTGTGGATGAAAACAGGAAATGTTCACATTTTTGGAAAGCGTACAGCATGCCATTTTGTGTGGAATACGCGAAACATGAACACTACATTTTGTGACGTAATAATAGTTGATGTTGAAAATTATGGCATTTTGTAAGCAAAGTGCTTTTTAAATGCAAAACAACAATTATATTAATGCAATATAAAAACCAAAATAACACTAAAAACCAAACAATACAACATTTTTAAATAAAAACGTAAAATAACAAAATAACAACGATGCATTTTATTAGGTTTTAAAAATTAAATCAGTTAGGTGCTTGCCGTGATTGTTTACGCAGAGGTTAACACGCTTATGAAAGTTGTCGATTACTCGGTTGATCATCATGGGTGTTATGGCAGCAATTTCATGTCGTATTGCATCTTTTAACTCTTCTACTGATCGTGGGCGTTGAGTGTACACTTTCGATTTCAGGTAACCCCAGAAAAATAATCGCATGGATTCAAGCCAGGTGATCTTGGTGGCCAGCCAATGTCACCACGCATGGAAATCAAAGGATTAGGGAACATTTCTTTCAAAGTCTTTATTGCATTTCGGGAAGTGTGGGCTGTTGCTCCATCCTGTTGAAACCAAAGTTGGTGTTGATCTTCACCCTCGTTCAATCTTGGTTTCAAAAAATTCTCTAGCATTTTGCAATATCGATCAGAATTTACAGTTGCCACAACGTTTTCTTCTTCAAAGAAATACAGACCCCATATGCCAAACCTTGCTATTGCACACCACACCGTCACTCTGGGACAATGCAACGGACGTTCATGCAGCAAACGAGGGTTAGACTCAGCCCAGTAGAGAAAGTTTTGCTTGTTAACGGTACCACACAAGTGAAAATGAGCCTCATTGCTGTGTAGCACCAAAGCATCCATACGAACATTATGTTGAATTTCCAAACACAAAGCTCTTCGGGTTTCAAAGTCATTTTCGTTTAGTTCTTGTGCCAACATAATCTTGTATGGATGCATTTGCAGTTCTTTGTGAAGAATTCTTCTTACGCTGGTTGCGGAGATCCTCAAAGCAGCTGCGTGTTTTCTCGCAGAACGTTGTGGAGATTGTTGAACTGACGCTTTTACTGCCATTGCATTTTCTGGAGTTGTGGAAGTCCGAGGTCGACTGGTGGATCGTCGTTTTAGTGCAGATCCATTTTTTCTAAAGTTCTTCATCCACAACAAAATTGTGTTTCGACTTGGCACTGGATCGTGTCTTCCAAGCTTGAAGTGCGTACGAAATAATCTTTGAGTTGCAGTTATTGATCCACTGTTCATAAAAAAAGTTTCCACAACGAAAGAACGGTGTGAGCCCAACCACTTCATTTTAGCAAATAAAGCACAATATTAAAAATTACATTAATTTAAAAATCAATCATTATGACGTCACAAGTGCATTGTAGATTGTTTTTTGGACACCGCACAAAATGGCATGCTATACGCTTTCCAAAAATGTAAACATCAATTATTTTCGTCAACGCGTTTGATTTCTATTAAATTTTCAAATGTGTCAGGTCTTTTTGGCGCACCCTGTAGTTTCTGCAAAAAAATTGTGAAATACAACTTGGACTTAAAATCAGTTGGAAAAGATTCTATGCGCCCGTAAGTCTTGTGAAAGAATTAAATGACATATTTGTACCCTAATAGGGCTACTGCACTGTGCAAGTTTGATGCTACAAACCATTGTTTCTTTTTGATAGCATGTTGTCATTTTGATTGAATGTAAAATCCGACTAGGTCTTTGCTGCTCTGAAGTGCACTTTCAACACTATAATGTCACATAGGCATGATTGCTATGTTTATAAAATGGTCTCAAAAAGGCTATTTATGTTTAAACTATTATTCTATTTATTTATGCTTTGTTGGAGTGGTTTTTGTTTTTTTGCTCGTTTATGACGCTAATGCAGCAGTTACGCTGATCAGCAGTCATTTTTGTATCCATGTAACCAATTAAATATGAACTTTGTATATAACATGCTGGATCACTGAGTAGTTAACTTTTAAAAACTGCAAATTTAAAAAAAGCATTCTCGTTTTTGTGTGTAAATACTGTATTGTTGAAAAACAAAGCTGATAGATATAACTTTGCAGGGTTTGCCAGAACTAGTGCAATCGTGATTCAATGACTTACAGAAATGAATGCATTCAATCATTGAGTATATCCGATTCCAGACGATTAATCATACAGCTGTGGCGGAGTAGTTTGGTTTGCCCAAGACCACATAAAAAGAAAAAGGACTATTTTGTTTTTCGTTTTTATGAAACAATTGTCTTTATTCATTATCGAAATTGTGCGTAAAAAGTTTAAATCTGCACTACCACATTCACATACGTTTTATGCTTTTTTCTGCTGCTACACTTAAAGATACAAATATTATCAAATTAAATAGATTAATTTTATATTTATACTGTTTATTACAAACTTGTGTTGTTGAATAGTGTATGGGTTCGTTTTTCTTTTGAGCATATCATGGCTTCGGCTTGATCGTACTCGACCATTACTTTTGCTAGTTGAAATTCAGTTATGTTGAGCATAAATTCTCGCTGCGCAGGGATCGATAACTCAACCTTGAAAAAGCTTACATATGATCAACATTTTTTGTTTCGTGTTCTTTACGTCAATGCTATACAAAGAACTCGGTTTCTTCTATCTTCCCCTCCCCTTTTTGATTGTGCTTCCTATTTCAATTTTTGTGCGAAATGTCACTAAGGTGGACCCACGGATTGAGCCCAAACCGGTTTAAATGCAAAGAGCGAAGATGTGAAACTCACAATGATAAGATTTATGTTAGTTTTAAACATAGGCTATCTACTTTCAACAATCTTGGTCGCTGTGTGATCTCTGAATTTAATTTGAAGGGCTGGTAACTTGCTGTTCTAATGATGTCATATTAAATTTTTTTGGTTCAGTTATGTTTAACGATTTATTCTTTTTCTTTTCTTCAATTGTGGTTTGTATTTATGTGGTTGACGATAATTTCATATTTGTTAATACAATATTTTTTGTGAGATTAAGAGCATAGAAACTGCAGAATTTGATCGCTAATTCTCCCAATACCGAAAACATAGCAGAATGCAACAGGTCACGTGAAGAAGCTCCGCATTGAATTAGCGGTGTAAATTTACAGATAATCTCAGAAGATAGGTTCTCAGACTCGTTACGAAAAAATTTGGTTGGGGAGGTCATGCACTTTTCCTACACCTCTCATCTGAATATGCTGTCAGCGTATAAGTGCACCCCACCCAAAATATTGTCAGCCCTTCCTTTTCATAAATTTCCAAAACGGGCAACGAACTCACTTGCGCAAGGTTAATCTCCAAAAAAAGATCTTCAACTTTGATTATACGGAGCGAATGCTCAAAAAAAGATAATCTTTAAAAAAAGCCCCCAACTACGTTTTGAGCTATGAATATCTTCAGCCCCCCAAAAATATCAAAAATGGGTAATATACCTAAAAAAAAAAGATGTTCATTGTTGTCTGAAGCTAAAAATGGAAAAGAAGTCAATCACAAATAGTACTATATCGCGCATAAAAAGGTTTTCAACTTTGTTGTAAAACAAAAATATCTTCAGCTTCCCCCCACCTACCTCGCAAACTCTTTAAAAACATGCGTAAAAAGTGGTCTTCATGCTTATTTGGAGCTCAATGTTGCAGGAAGTCAGGCAGAAAAACTTAATTTCAGAAAACGTCCACAGCCTGTTTTGAGACAGAAGTACAGAAGTGCCTTTCTTCTCCCCTCGCCCCCCCCCATACACAATAAATTTTACGCCCATGAAATTGGTCAGTTCTTAGGGGTGTTGCGAGGCTGATCCTGATTTGCGATTTTATTTTTGAGGGAACTGATCAACTAATTTGTTTTACTATAGGGCAAATCAATGCCTTTTTGATAAAAACACTTAAAGGTTTAGCAGAAAACAGACTTTTGGGGGACATTAGGTTAAATCCTTTTTTTCAAGGGTGCCAAGATCATTTTTTAAAAAGAAGTTGTAGCAACTTCTACTACTCTGGGTTCTTTACACAATGCCCAGTTTGTCGGTATCACCTCGACACAACTGCCTACATGCGATTGTTGCAAAATTTAAATTAGAAAATTGCTAATCCTACTGTCCTAGATTGGCTTACCAAATATATCCTAAAAATCTCATATTTTTAGCACATTCGCTTACAGTTAGTTCTAATATTGAGCTGCATTATCAATCTTTGCGATTTCCGAGAAAAATTGCAACTTTAAGCGATAAAATGACAACAAAATAAACTGATAACAATAGCCTATGTAGGAAATAAGTTCCTTGAGCAAGAGCGTGCTGACTGAACCCCAATTGCTGGGAACTATGGCAGTCACAAGGAAGAAAGCACGACAGTAATATTTTATTCCATCAATTCACGCAGCTGTGGCAGATAATCAAAAATCACGTTCTTCTGCCACGACGATCAACAACGAAAGAGAAATGACAGACAACCAGAACACATCCGTCCGCCACGGCGATCAACGAAGAAAGAGAGCAAAAAATCTCTGACCCCATGGTCGGTCACAAAATACTGTACGCGTCACCACGAATTAGGTCGCTGCACACGTCACATAAACGAAAACAACGAATAAACAACCTAATGGCGGGAAAGGCAAGCCGACCAACGAGCTACCATGAGAGGACAAAAACATAAACATATCTAGCCCTAATAAAAAAAAGAAAAATAAATGTGTGTGATTTTAGACAAGCAATAATAATAAACGAATACGCGTTGCAACATCACGGCTAGATTGCCGGAAAGCCATGCAGGCTAAGATTCCTGGCGTGAGGTTATATCGCCAGGCGTGCGGACTATAGGAGCACGATATACTTTAAACGGAGATAGCTGAGCGGCTACAAACCTGACGGTAGATACTTCGTCAGTTAATATTACTTCATCAGTAAAAAATAAAGCAGCAACGGTGCAAGAGCTGGGCGTCAAACTGGGGACGCACGAAATTGCAAACGCAGCTCTTACAGTAAACATGTAGAATCACACACATCCTTAGCAAGGTGCTAAGCCGCCGAAAGCAAACTAACAAAAAGTATAAAAAAAGGCAAAAAGGTGTTTGGCTTGGCAGCTCGATGAGGAGCGAGGCGCGACACGCTACACCTGCCTTGAGAATTCTATGCAAACAATGCGTGGTTAGTCTTCCAAAAAAATTTGAAGGACGCCGCAAGCGGTGATAACGTCACGTGCACTTCATCTTTGCGATAATTTTTTCAAAAATTTTACCCTTTTTGCAAAATCAGTTCACTGAAAAACTGATTTGTAATCTCATTTCTCAACTGATTTTCAAACATTTTTCAACAAATTAAAGGTTATTTTAAGGCAATTCTGATAGTATACATTATGTACAATTAATATTTGCTTTTATACTGAAAAAATTAAACTTTAAGACTTGTGGTGTAACTCTTTACTCCTCCTAAAAGGTGGTAACTAAGTAAAAACAGGTAACATTGATACAAAAACATTATAATAAGGTACTAACAATTACTGTTCTTTGAAAGCTTAGTAAATTTGCTTTCCAGCAATATGTGACTCCAATTACTTTGGACTAAGGATCAGTTTATAATGGCTAATCAAAAATAGTTTGCCATACATCCTACTCCTTTCTTAGTTGAACAATAATTCTACTTAACTAAATCAACTTGCAACTGTTAGACAAAGTTAGTTATTAGGTGCATTTTGACCACTTTTCCTCACAAGCATGGTTCTTTTGGATAATCTGTCTACGTTTTCAAAAACATTCATCAAAAACTGAAGTATCTAAATGTTTATGAAATGTAGCCTACCGGTTAAAAACACTCAGAATTTTGGTGCCTGCATTTCACAAAATTGCAATTTTTAGAAAAACTAAGTACTTTGGCACATTTTGTTTATTCTTTCTAGATTGGATCAATCTTTGGCATCACCCATAAAAATGTTCAAAACGATTCATTGAAAAATGAAGTCCCTACAAGTTTAAATATGTAGACAACTCTAAGCAAAGCACTTGGTGATCACCCAAGAAAAAAAGCAAGTGAAATAAAGATGGTCCTTTCTTATCTTTTGCAAAAAAATGTAAGGGTCGAGCTACATATGATCTAAATCAGTGTTTCCCAAACTTTTTAAGTCTCGACCCACTTTTCAAAATATAAATTTTCGGGTCCCACATAATTCTGCATGTACTTCGAAGTACAGGGTGTCCACAAAGTCTTTAGACAATTTTATAAATTCATTAAACAACTTTAAAAAAATGCCATCAAAATAATTCTTTTTGCATTTTAATCAGTTGTTATTAAAGTTTTTTGTAATATTTCCAAAACGGGCAACTTCAGAGATAAATTTTATTTCAGAGATAAATTAGCTAAATAAAATAATTGATTTCCAAACACGTTAAAAATGACTACTTCACAAGAGAAAGCACAATGTCTTTCTTGGTTTATCAAAACAAAATCTGATGTTCAATCACAGAGAAATTTTGTAGCTAAATATGTAAATCGGGCCCCAGCACGTCAGTCGATTCGCAATTGGCATAAGCAGTTTGTGGGAACAGAAACGTTGCTACAAGAACCGAGGAGTGGATGGTCAAAAACTTTTGAAAAAGGCATCGAGCGTATTCGTCAGTCATTTAGTCGTAGCCCAACGAAGTCCATCCGCACTGCTTTTGTTCGGGCTACGTGAAAGATGTTGTGTATCGCACCAAAGTAAAAGATGTAGGTGACCTTGAGGAAAGAATAGCCTAACTGCCGCTGTGGAGACAACTGATGAAGAAATGTTAAGAAGGACGTGGCCTGAAATTTAATATCGTTTAGATGTCCTTCGTACTACAAATGGGGCTCATACAGAAATTTATTAATGCTTTCAATAAATACTTGACTATTTACTTGATATTAATTAATCATTTCAGAGATAGAGTTCATTAATGTTTTAAATAAAAACTTGACCATTTAATTGATATTATTTAAACATTTCAGACATTTCCAACGGATCAGTTGTAATATCAATAAATTTTTTAAATTGTCTAAAGACTTTGTGGACACCCTGTACTTGGAAAAAAGTACAGTGAAAACAAACATCTATTCAAGATGTTGATTGACTTTTAAATAATTTGAGACAAAGCATGCAGTAATTTAAATTTTAAATGACTTTCGCGACCCACTGAAATTACCCCCACGATCCATAGTTAGGAAACCGCTTGTTGAAGGAATTTCCTTTGCAATTGGGCGAGGCTGGCGCAGTCATCTGATTTGATATTGTTAATCTCGACATTATTGATGGGGGCTCCGGCTATTGCTATAACTTAATTGTGAGTGCTTCATTTCGGGTTAATTTGCTCTTTGCATGGCTGCGTTTATGCCAGGGCCAAGGAACATGCACGCAGTCAAAGACGTTAGTTCATATTAATTCGCCTACAGTAAGCAAAAATGTTAAGTAGCGATCCTAGTATTTAATAGCTTAAAATGCACTATTAAGTCATAATCTTAAATGATATCACAATGCTTACTACAATTTAGTGAAAACAGCAGCAGGCAGCAAAATTATCCGGTGCTGTCAGTTCCGTGGTTTTCCCGCGAAATCGGGCTAGTTTTGATTAGGCGTTGCGGGTTGCGGTTTTTCGGGCTATTTTTTCCATCCCGTTTCGTTATTTTGGGCTAGTTTTTGAAGTGACAACAAGTGTAAGAGTTTAAGACAACAGTGTGTAATATGGAGGTGGTTACCGTCGCTGGCATATTTTCTTACGAAAAACAGCCCGAAAATAGGCTCAATTGGCACTATATCGCATTATTCTCCAAAGACAAGATTGGTTTGACGCTGCCTGGTAAGCGATGACCTTTTTTTCAGAATCATCGTCTAGCCGAAGGAAAATTTACCATAATTGTGGAAGTCATGCTGAAGCACAGGCTCACCTGTCTATGGCCATCGATGGTAAACCAAACACTGTGCTGATGCAAGGCCTGGACTGCTCTCCCAACGGCTCTGTATGGACTAACTTTGCAAAATTTCGGCTATTTTTCAACAGGCCAGCGTCGGGTTATTTTGGGCTAGCTTTATGATACTATTTGGGTTGAAAACTTGAAAAAAATCTGGCATCACTGAAATTATTCACTATCATTTTGATACAAACATAAATGGTAAAGGCCATTACTGATATTTGTAATTGCAAGGATATCGGTACAAAACACTAATCTTCATTTAACAGTAGAGAGGTCTGGATTAGGGGCAAAGTCAAATGTACTAAAACCCCAAGTGTAAGAAAAGATCAAAATAAAACAATGATAGCATTAACCTGTAACACTGGATTAAAAGGGAATGTTTTTGTTTGAAAAGGACTAAATACGCGTTTATTGGAATAGGTTATATGACTTAGGGGAAAGGCATGGTCCCTTTTCATGCTATGGCTGAATTAAAGCAAACAGCGCAGGCAAAAATCTTAATGTCACCAATATTAATACCCAAGCGGGGCCACCAAATCGCCAAATAGCCCTACCACTAGATAACTCATTTCTTTAAATATCAAAACGATCACTATTTGGGTGACGCCATCAGTTTTGACTATGTTTCACTTCCCCCTTTTGCCTTACACTTTTAAAAATTACGAAAGGCAGTTTGTGACATCATTCTTTCATTTTGAATACTTCCAGTTTTGATAGACCAACATGATCACCATTATATTTACAGAAACTATGGCTTATATTTAGTAAAACATTTCGTTGTTGCTCTCACAAGTGTTTGTACGGTGAATCCGGCGTATTACTTTTTAACTCTTTTGCTCCCGCGTGAAAAGCGAAAAAAATGTCCGTAAGGTGGCAGGCGAAAAACTGTCATAATCAATCATAATTAATCATAATTATGTACCTCAAGTTTGTTTGTAAATCATTACTCAGCTGTCTACTTCTACATTAAGTGTGATATATCGTTGAAATCTACATTTCTTGAGGATTTCAAATAGAAAAAAAAATTTTTTTTGAATATGCAAATTTTATGCAAATTGTATTTGTTCATTTTTATCCTCCATTCACGAGAAAGCGAATTGTATCGATATATTTTGAACGGGACGTCCGCACTCGCTTGGGAGTTGCCATTTTTGAGGTGTCTGGGCCACCTGTCTTCCACATAAAGGCGGAGGCGTCCCGTTAAGTGCCTTGCCCAAGGACACAACAAGCGAACTTGCCGGCTTGTTCTCTACAACCTCCCATAAATGCCAAGCGCCAAGCAGGGAAGCTGTGGATACCATTTTTTAAAGTCTTTTGGTATGACTCAGCAAGGGGAATGAACCCCTAGTCTACCGACTGCGAAGCGAATGCTCTAACCACTACACCACCGCGCTGGTAATGAACCCCCCAACTGGGGGGTAGTTGTCTTCAAAATTAAAGTACTACCCTCACCTCAAAGATCACTACAGATTTAATTTTCTACCAATTTTTTTAGAAATGGTCGCAAAAGGATGCTAAGGAAATAAGCTTTCAAGGTACATCAATCAAAACTTACCTAAAAGCCTAGGTTTTCTACAATTTGCAATTTTCTGAGGCACATGACCTTTTTTTTGACCGGTACCGACCGGTACCAAATTTTGGTAGTTAAACTCAGTACCTAAAATATGATCAGTTATTATCTACTACAGGTTAGCCTAAACCATGTAACATTATGTATTTTTGAACAGGGATTTTCTTCAAGATTCAGAAAATATCAAGTTTAAATAGAATATGCTGTCACTGACAATGAAACAGCCGCTTGTTTACACTCTTCCTATTTGTTGAGAAGCAAGGGGGATATGGCAAACTTTGATTTACAAAAGCCAAACTTCTGCTAGCTTTTAAACTTGTATTTCACTTTTTGTCTCCTTGGAAATTTGATACAAAATGACGACTTTAGTGGTAAAACATTTGCAATTTATTTTATCTTTTTAAAGGGTGTAGTTTTTGTAAAAATCATAATTTAGTGAAGGTAAGTCAAAAAATTTTGGGGGGTTTTGAACTGACATAATGCACAGTACTCATTTTTGATCAGTAAATATCATATACCACTTAGTCTAAACTATTTAAAGTTATATATTGCTGGAAAGCAAATTTCCTAAGCTTTCAAATGAGACCGGTATTCAGCAACATATCATATTTTTACGCACTAAATTCACTTTTATCTACTTACCATTCAAATTTGTTTGGGGGGTTTTGAGACCCCTAAAAAATTTGGAAATTTAAAAACGTAAAATTTATTATTATCGCTTGAAATTTTGTCAAATGATGTCCCAAAAGAGTAGTTTTCAGACTGTGTTAATGATGAAGGGTTTGGTTATGTGGTAAAGATGTAATTTTAAATTGATTTTAGCGTAGTTGGCACGTGCTGAGAATTTGGCCGATTTTGTCGTCTGCAACTGGGTTGTTGGTCATTTTAACCCTTTTTGGCTATAAAAATCCAAGAATTAGGGCACAAATTATAGATCTTTCGATGCGTGAGGAAATAAGCGTGATCTTTTGAAAATTCTATGAAAATCGGATGAAAAATAAAGTCACAAATTGATTTTTGATTAAACTAATTTTGTAACTCAATTTAACAAAGTTTGAGGTAAACACTGAAAACACGAGATCATCAATCGATGATCGCGGGAGCGAAAAAGTTAAATCGACACTAGTGATAGTATGCGCTGCGAGAGTAAAATCCCACCATATTTGGGAGAAACATATTTTTTGTTTTGCTTCATAATAGCTTTGTGATCTATCGGGATTAAATTAAAGATATGAGAAAAGCAAAGAATCTTTTAACTTCTTTGAGCATATCTAAGCGAGGAAAAACGAATATGAATCATAATGCGTAGCCAGCAGGAACTTAAAAAGTTGGAGGGGGAATCAAAATTAACAACGTTACTGTGCCAAATCGCATCTCATGAAATATATCATTGGTATTTTGCTGTGAAATACCTCCCTATAGCTACCGGGATCTAACCAAACATTTGGGGAAAAGCAAGAACTTTTTAATTTCCCAGGGCACGCGAAGCGGGGAGAAAAGAACATGCTACATAATGAATAGTAAGCGAGGACTTGAGAAAATTTAAGGAGAAATCAAAAGAAATCAGCGTCACTGCGTGAAGTTGCACTACAAGAAAGAAATTTTTGCGATTTTTCTTTAGAACAGCTTAATATCAGAAATATGTTTCCTACTTTCAAACTATAGAAAACACGAGGCCTCCTTGGGTTCGTGTCAGCAATGAACAGAGCACATAGACCTTAGGTATAGTCAGGATCTCGAAATGAGAAATTCTATTAGGAAAAGGAGCACAAAAAGTCGTGAAAATCTTATGTGCAGAAAACACGTAAACTTTTGGTTACTGCTCACACAAGAGCATGATTGGTTGAAGGCGGATTGGCATGCTGAACAGACACTCTCAATCCGACGTTACTGATGGGGGCCTGCAGGCGGCGCCGTCGTATGTGCTATAAAGCAAGGATTTTTTCTTTCGCTGATATGCCTATTAGATATTTTTGTCTATTCTCTACGACATTTTAATGAATTCCCCAGTTTAAGAAAAAATCAGCACAAAACCATAAACCTAACAATTTGTAAAACTGAATTCAGAGAGAACATTTGCTTGAAAATAACTTGGCCTGATGTGCTTCTACTAAAATGCAGTGAATGATTTTGGAGAAGCCATAGCCGTTTTCGACGCTTTGCCGGAAACAAGATAAATAGTGCAGCCAAAGAACTCAATACCACAAATATAAAATTGGAAGGGGCAGCAACACATTCCAAATAGGCTCACCACTGAATAGTTTATTTCTATCATTGTGAAAGCAACCACCATTTCACCATTACCATCAGCTTTGACTGTGCTTCAATCCCTTTTCCCTCTCAAGTATTAGCTTCAACTTGTGGCAAGATTCTTTGTGAACATTACCAGTCATGATTAAGAGAATATGATGATCACAATTTCGTGCACAAAAAATTGCGAAAGTGCAATTAATTTGCTAACTTTTGGCTACTGCTCACAAAGCGAGCCCGATGGGTGAAGCCGGTGCAGTCGGTTGAACCAAACTACTAAATCCCGACGTTACTGATGAAAAGCTCTTGCCGGGCGACGCCGGCAAAGCCGGCTAGTCTCTATAAATCCAATTAGCACCACTTTGCAAATACAACACAAGCATGTAACACAAGTAGTGGAGTTACAAACAGAAAGCAGCGAAGAACCGAGAAGATTTTATAGTCGAGCTGCTTCCTTAGATAAAAGTGAGAGCGCGAACACAACAATTGAAATGGTGATAAGGTACATCAATTTTGTCGACTTGTGCACTGGAAATAATCTAAACGTGACTGAAACCGAGGAATGTGGCGTGCAGGGTTGTAACTACAAACTGACCGGTGGCCAGAGAGCGAACCCCGATAAAAGTATAGTTCCTTTGACAAGGTCGCCAATGGTGACATTGGTTTACTTGTTGATGATGAGAATGTTTAGTTCTTGGCGAAACTCAATACCCTCCCCAGTCACAGTGGTCTAGTTACAGCCTTGAAACGGTAAAAATTAGCGGAGAAAATTTGATAGGTTGTACAAACAAATATAAGCAAACGCAATTTGCACTTGCCGAAGGGTACTCCAGAAATGCAAGAGATAAATGATAAAAAATCGTCCCAACTATGCAAAACAGAAATGTAATTCACGAAAAAATCGTTTAGGCAGTGTAATTTTTCAGTGGCTGATTTTTGTACTAAATTTTGAGTGCAGTATATGCTTGATTCTTTAATTCGTTGTCTAACTTTGACTAAAATTTAGTGCCTCGATGTTGCAGCTGATTTTGAGCGAGAGTTTTTGAAACAAATGGCAAATAGAGTGTTGATTAAGTTGTTTCCCTTGTGTTGCGTAAGTGGATACTTTTTATAAATACAAATTTTTTTGTGAAGGTCAGAAATTGCGATGAATTCCTGAGCACACTTTACTGTCTTCATCCATCCCTCAAATTCACTTTTGAAAAAGAGAAAGACAAATGTTTACCGTTTGTTGATGTCTATGTCAAAAAAACATATATTGGCTTTGAAACCAGTGTATACCGAAAACCCACATTCACTGGCCAGTATTTACGTTGTGAGTCCTGTAGTTGTCATAAACGTAAAATAAGTCTAATAACTACATTAGTGCAACGGGCTCCAATGATTTGCACCAAGCATACACTCAATGAAGAAATAGGACCGATCAAGAATATATTACAGCATAATGGCTATCCTAAAAACAATTACAGGATCTTATCAAGCAACATGTTCCTAAATGGTTAAGACAACAATGGGCTCATGCACGCAGATATTAACCAGACATTGTGCAAACGAAATGACACTAAACCGAGCTGTGACTCTGCTATTGGTCAGAATCTTTTGGAAAATAAACAATTTGCAGTAAACTATGACAACAAGCAGTTTTCAATCCTCTCCTCAGCACGCAGCTCTTTCCACCTTAATCTGTAAAAGGCTGTTTATATTTAGACTTAGTGGCGGTGTTATGCAGACGTAAAGAGTTTGTTTACACTCTTAAACTGTTTTGATAATTATGGCATCTTCCTGCGCTTTCTCTAGCATGCGCTATCATTGGCTTGTCTTAATTGCCTATCGTCCAAATCAATGAGATAAAACAACTTACTCACGCTGGCCTTTTCTTTTTGACGCGATACCGCCACTGATAAGAGTGTCACGAAAAGCTACGATCTCCAGTGTCCTCCCCTGCAATCTGCGTCTCACTCATTACCATCCCCCAGAAACGTTTGTAATTATCACCTCCCCGAAAACAACACACTCAGTACCTAAGTAACAAAAATACCCAACCTATTTATAACGTCATTGCTGCTCCCAAAACGTTCTCAAATGGATCATTATGTACTAATAACGCCCTTGCTCAACTTTGATTTTATGCCCCTACGCACGTGGTCAAACAAACGCCTAGACCTAAAGGTTGTAAAATGATTTGCTGTGTCTTAGTAAAGATAGTCTTAGTTTACTAGTAGGGAGCTCGGTATTATCGGCAGATAATATCATGGACATATTTTGGCCAACCGGGTGGTCGGATGCAAGACAGTTGGGAGAGGTATAAGTACTTTTGCTATTTTGGGACCCAGGCACTTGGGTGCAGCAAAGAAACATGGTGTTACAAATGTCATTACACTGCGAGGGTTGCACCAAATCGTGAAATAAGCCTATCACCCAATAATGTATTTCTGAAATCGTAATACATACATCATTACGGCGCTCCCATCCGTCTTTTACATTGTGCCCCAACGCTTATTGGAAAGAGCGGATAGAATTTGTAAAATGATTGAGAGTTTGTAAGACCTCTCCTAATTCAAAGTACTGGTACAACGCCGAAATACAAGCCGGCACGGCGGGCTACACCAAAATTTCTAACCTACAGCATAACTGATTATTATTATTAGCCCTGCAGGACCACGCCAGCTAGTCTGATATACGAATGCAAAGCATAATGCTGTCTGTCTGTTTAACTCCTCCAAAACTGTCTGGCATACTACCATCAAAGTTGGCACAGTTGATCACTTCCCCCAGGTGATTGTCATAAGAGTGTTTGTGACGTCAAAATGACGTCATAATTAAGGATAATTTTTTTTAAATCGTATTTTTTGACTGAAGAAAGCGGTTATTGGCTTGAACAAAAGTCAATACCCGACTCACAACTTTAATAAATTTTGACTTTGTGGAATTTCACATGACGTTATAAATAAGGATTTTTTGCAAAATGCGTTTTCTTTATTTTTTAAAAAGTACTGATCGTAGAAACACGATTGAAAACTTTTTGGGAGATATTAACAAGATGGTTTTGATAAAAAGCTCTACCATAATTTAAGGTCAATTGAAGACTCAACAACAGATTCTTCATTTACGCAATACAAGTCTTCTAAATTTGCCCCTTCTTTTTTCCTGCACGCTTCAAACTTCTTCTATGATGCCATAATGCTAACTGGTACTGCTGACAGGAACGATCAACGCAGTCTTTCGTTACCAGAGATCATCGCATAATAATTTTTTTCAAAAATTCCAAAACTTACGAAATCACTCTACTAAAAAACTGACATGTGATCTCATTCCTCAACCGACTTTCAAAATTGTTTTAACAAATTAAAGGGTATTTCAAAGCAATTCCGATGATATATGCCTTGTATCTTTTTTGTTTCTTTTTGTACTAAAATAATTGAACATTAAGACCTGCAGTGAACTTTTTACTCCACCACAAAAAGTGGTGAGCTGAGTAAAAACAGGTAAGCTTAAAATATAAAGATTGTGATAAGGTACAAACGCTTGGTGTCTTTTGAAAGCTTAGAAAATTTTCTTTCCAGCAATAGGTTAATCTAATTAGTTAGGGCAAAGGATTAATTTATAATGGCTAATCAAAAATTGGTTGCCGCTCAGGATTTTTTAATTTTAGTTGAAAGCTTTTCCTACTAATTCAATGAAACTTGCAATTTTTAGAGAAATTAAGTTTTTTGGTAGATTTGACTGTTTTCCTCACGAGCTAATTCTATGGCATTATTTATCTACATTTTCAAAAAGATTCATCAAAAAATGAAGTCTCTACAAATTTTAAAAGGTAGTCTATCGGTCAACAGCACTTCAAAATTTGGTGCCTATGGGATTTACAAAATTGCAATTTCTACAAAAACTATGCCTTTTGGTGCATTTTGTATATTCTTCCTTGAAAGCATGATAGTTTGGTATTATCTATCTAAATTAAAAAATGATTTCTCTGAACATGAAGTCTCTAAACATTTTAAACAGTAGCCTCTCCAAGCAAAAAAATAGGTGATCCCCCTACAAAAATGTGAGGGGTAAGATGGTCCTGTTTTATTGTTTACAACAAGATATTAGTGTCAAGCAACATATCATCTAAGTGCTTCATTTCGAGTTAGTTAGCTTTTTGCACGGCTGCGTTTATGCCGCGACCAAGCAACAAACGCGCCGCCAGAGGCTTTAGGTCAGGGGTGTCAAACTCATTCAGTGCTGTGGGCACATTTACATCCTGGATTTTATACGGGCCAGACTCTATTGAAAAAAAATTTCAGCAGGCAAGACTATATATTATTGGTCCCCAAACTTTTTTGTCTGCCGACACACGAAACCTATTGATCAAATTTTGCGGCACACCAGTGACGCAAATTTATTCCAATTCATGGCGAGTGACATTATTTGGAGATCACCAGTTCTCTGGACAACGATTTCCAGAAATAGTGTGATGTAGTCCGAAATGGTGCTGATCTGCAAAAAAAATAAAAAAAGGTCATTACCTCTTTCGCCGTTACCTGTAAATGTAATGCCACCCGCGATTTATAGCAGTTGTCGACCATTTCTTCATGGCAGCATTTTCCCAATTTTGGCAGAAAATTTGTATCAGTATAAAGCACTTTAAAAAGACTCGTGGCACACCACGGTACACCTGCAAATCTCCGCGGCACACAGTATGAGAAACATTGCTGTATATATTTCTTTTTGGGAGACAAATGCTTTCAATAGGGATTTTCTCGCATTTTTCATTCGATAGCTACTTGAACTTTTTTGTAAATAAATCTCATCACGGCGATAATCGCTATTTTCACATAATTTCAACTTCAAAGATTTTTTTCTTTTGGAGAACAATTTTTCGAAGACCGAATTCGGAGGCCAGGCATTCGCACTGCGCCTCAAAATCCTTACGCGGGCCGCAAAATATTACGTCGTGGGCCACATTTGGCCCGCAGGTCGCCAGTTTGACACCCCTGCTTTAGGTCGTTAAAATATGCATGCAATGACGAAAAAGTCGTGAATATTGGTGCTAATTTTTGATTGGTTATTCCTGAAAATACTTATCAATCACTTTGGCTCCCCGTTTCCTTATCCCACAACTTTAAAATTATGCTTCAATGCTCTTCATTAAATGAGCAAATAAAACTTTTCATATTGTTGGTTGTTTCAATTTTAAGTATAGTTCCTAAGTACGCCCATGCTGGAAATGGGGCAAGCAAGACGTAGCCACGGACACCAGAATCGTTGGGGAAAATATGGCCGCTATGGGCAACCCACTATAATGTTTGTTTTAAACGATTTGATTTTGGAACGAGAATTGGCTGTGTCAAAAATCGTTTTTTTCACAAGTGTTCCCACAACTACGGATTAATTTCCTCTTTTCCTGGCAGCATTCACGCCAGGAACAAGGAATATGCGCGCAGCCAGAGGCTTTAGGTCGTTGGAATAGGCATACAATTACGAAAAAGTCGTAAGTAGTGGGCCATTTGATAGATTATTCCTGAAAATAAACATCAATCACTTTGGCGCCTCCTTTTCCCCCATGACTTTGAAATTATGCTTCCAACCATTTCATAAAACGAACAAACAAAACTTTTTGAAATCTTTGGCTGTTTAAATTGAGAGGAAGTCAAGTTTTTAATTACGCCTATGCTTACAACATGGCAAGCAACACCTAACCAGGAATTCCACGATGTTATGTCTTTGTGTTATTATCCACACCCTGGTCTCCGTGTAACTACAAAACATTAACTAATTACAAGAGCATGGTGCTTCTAATCAGTGGCAATATCATTTTTTGAGAAAGAGGAGAAGGTTGGACGGAACTTCAAGTAAACTCAATCATATTATCAAACAATCTTATCACATTAGTAGCCTTATCTTCTTTGGTGGGAGATCAGAGCGATAAAGGAGATAAACTTTTTACAAAGAGTGAAACTTTTGCCAAGTTTGGTCTTCAAACAAGCATGAATATCTTTTTTGGAGGCCAGCGTTTTGAAGATATGTTTTTGTCCATATTCGTGTTCAAACATACACAATCACTTTTTTCTGGGAGATCAAGATTTTGAACGTCCTGTCATACAGTTTTGGGGGCATTGTATTTTATTTCTTCCCCAACTACTCAAGATCTCTAATGCAAATACGACTTGGCAAGGTTTATCGCTTCCCCTGGGATGAGTGTCATAATGGGGTTTGTAACATCACGATGACGTCACAATGATAAAATTTTGTTTTTGAATTCGCATCTCTTGACGAAAGAAAACGCTTTATGCTTAAAAGAGCCAACACCCGACACAACAAATTTCAACAATTTTATTTGTTTGTTGTTTGAGGTTACGCTATAGGCAAATTGACCATTAATTGCAAAGTTATTTTCGTCATATCCTTAAAAAAATACTGATCGTACAAACGCAGTTGAAACCTTTTTTGAAAAGTTAAATAATAGGCAGTTAGTAAATGACACAAGCTTCCATCAAAAAGTGCGGAATGTTTTAAGAAAATCAGTTGATTTATTGTTTTATTCCTTGCTTGCACAATGTCTTTCCGCTCAGCAAATAATATTGCAAGTCATTTATTTCTGTAGCTCCATTTAGTGTTCGCTCTTTTGAGCAATAATCGATTGCAAATGTTTCAACTTAAAATGCGTTTTTAATTCAGCGGGACGGCTACACTTTGGCACAAAATGGTTATTAAGAAACATTAGTTAGATTGCTTTTTACTAACTTACCTGGATTGCTCCTTGGCTCAAGATGAAGCGCTTGACTGTGCCACCTTTATTTTGTGCTGCAGGTAGGATTTCCTCAAAAGCGTGCCGCATTAAGAAGCAACCAGAAGATCAAGACTAGGGACATCAATTATGTTAATGATTTTTCTGATTATTGTATGTTTAGAAGAGGGATTTCACTAGGTCAAAAAATATGCATATCAACAAATAACTGACTTGTGCTATCGTAAATCAAAAGCCAATACGACGCCCATTTCAACTTTGTGTTTGTTCTCCTACACTTATTTGAAGGAATGGACAGAATTTGTTACATGATAGAGAGTTTTTATTTTTCCAAGACCACTGAATTGAAAGTAATCATTCTACGATCGGCATTAGGAGGACAAGGGGGACCACCCCCATCAATATCAATCTATTGTTTATGGTCTAAAAAACATGATTTGGTTGAAGCCGGCTGAACGGGTGTTACTGACCCGACGCAAGTAAGTGGTAGCCCTGCCGGACGACGCCGGCTAGTAGCTTATAAGAGACAAAGCACATATTTTGCAATTACAGGACTTTGAAATATTCACTTTATTTATAGTTTAAAGCATGAGCCAGGTAAGGGTGGGAAAAACGCTAAGCCCTTATAAGTTTCTAAAACCATATCAAGATAAAGGCGTAAGAAGCTATTATGAAATAAAATGGTAACAATTGGTAGCTTAAATGCCCAAGACAGGGACTAAAGATCCTCCCAACAAGCATCAATCTAAAAAAGTCATCAGCAAAAATTGAGCAATAAAAAGATCTAAAAGCATGGCTTTTGACCCCTTTCCATTTTTTTTCTGGCTACCCTAATGGATCAAAGCGGCTGCAATTCTCAATTGTGTTGTCACAAATGAGTATCGGTTATAATCAAGCTAAGAAGTTGGTTTCAACTGCTGATTGAGAAAAAGCGCAGTTTGAAAAGAAAACTAGCGCAGTTCTTTTGTGACTGTTTGCTAGTTTATCATTTAGCAGCAAGCTCATTTTATAAATGTCAAAGTATTGAACCGTAATGAAGAAACAAACAATATATTCAATAGTGAAAGCATCATTTATAAGGCGTAGAATTACCCTAAGGAACAGAGAGAGAGAGAGAGAGAGAGAGAGAGAGAGAAAATCGAGTAACCTTATAACTGTTATGAGATAACGCCAGCTTTAAAATATGCGTAATTGGGTTACTTAAGGTAGAAGTTCAAGTGATGGTAGCCAACATGTTAATGCTGTGTCCTTTTTTTTCTTTGTTCCTATGTAGGTCCGTTTGGTTAAAATTTTTGGAGTTTGCTAAGCATCATCTGTGTTTTATTTACAAAAACGGAACGGAAACCCAAACAGCCCGGTGTATAAATGCACCGATAAGCCTTAAAAATAACGTGAGCTGTGACTTTTAAAAGGCAACATGCCACTGTTTCTTATCGCTCAAGCACCTATTGACTAGTCTCATATTTTATATGAACGATAAGCCTGCACACCATCGCGTTTTGGCCTGTAGAAACTGGTTAATTTCTACTTCAACCTACCGGCAGCCTGCTGTTGTTCTGGCAGGTCTATAAATAATAAGATACAATCTGGTCTTTGGAGAAACTGGTTTGCATTAACAATTCAAAGCTAATTAGGTAATGCTGTACTTTAGCGCTAAAGTACAGGATTACCGCTACTTATTGCAGTGTTAGCTGGCTAAAAAATGTTGTCGAGAACTAAGTATTTGCTGCCGATACCCAGTGCGGGTACAAAAAAATCAACCAACAAAACTGTTAACTACGATTCTGAACACGAAGAGTGTTCAAGAAAATGCTGCAATAAGACATCTCGGGATTGCAGCAGCAAGCGATCGGTCAGCAATAAACAAAAAGCGTCTTGGAAAAAACAGCTCAGTTCAATTTTCAAAAGTAAACCGAAGACTGATATTCTAACAACTGGACGCAATGTTGACTCTATGAACGTGGATGATCAAAAACATAACCACACTGAAAAAGATAAAATTGAACACAATGCTCAAGAAGCCATTGACAAGAAACATAACTCAACTAAACGTACCTCCACTGCATCGTCACAAGAAAAATCTAATCACGGAAGAAAAAAAAACGGTGAAAGGAGACATACAATTCCCAAAGCAGTTAAATGCAAAAATGAAGGGCATGCTAGGAGTTCTTCGTCCAAATCCTCCAAACGTTATACTAGAAAGCTTGCCTCTCATTCCAGAACAGAAAAACGAGACAAACGTAGCAGCCTGAAAAAGTCTCCTAGAAAAGTCGCCAACTCCCTGAGAGATAAATGCGAAGATGCGAGAAATGAGAATGAAAGACAACTAAATAACCACGCAAAAGATATAAAATCAGAGACCAAAATGGCAGCTACAGTCGATTCACCACAAATTATAAAACTACCTTGTATTTCAGAAAAGGTTGAAGCTTTTTCATTTTCCTCTTGCAGTTCTTCACCGAGAGAACAAGTCGTTAATAACCAAGAAGTTACAAATGCCGTAACTAAAGAAGTATCATTTTCGGTGGTATCGCCAGACAAAATTACTTTTCATACCCCAGACGAAACCCCTATTGCTAAATCAAAGGTAGTTCCAGTACGTGTATCTCCTCTTCATCAACCGCCCTTGACAAAAGAAGTTTGCTGTTCGCCCATTGACGTTCTTTCATCACCTGCATTAAATCCATTGCTTGTTCCCAAGAAATGCAGTTCACTCCATACAGTTTGTTCAAATCCTTCTGATTATGGGGTGTCATCTCCTGTCATTCCTGTGCCAAAGCAAAAAGAAATTAAGTCAACAGAAATTCCTGATGAAAGTGCCATCCTTCAAGATGCAAATTTAGTGAAAAACAAATCCTCAGCAACAACTCCAATTAAGGCCGAGGTAAAAGTGCTTTTGAGTGAACGACGAAGCGAAAGGACTCGTTACTGCTGGCAACGTAGTCGGTTGAGTTGGAGTGCGGTGTTTCGGAGGCAGTGATCGTATGGCGTGGGTTAAAACCTCTCAATGACTGCATTAATGTTTTCGTGGAAAGAGCAATTTTGGCTCCTCGACTGCATTGCTTAGGTAAAAACGCACTTTGCCAGCAGTAGATGTAACTCCGAAGCGGGTCTGAACACAAGTTGCTGTATGTGTAATCGACAATAGGTTTCCCATGACTGGGAACAGAAAATATGTGACTCACCGACTCAACTTTTTTGCATTGCAGGCATTTCTAGATAACACACCCATTGCACTCAACGGCGACCTGACTTTCAGCAGCACTGATCCAAATCACTCCAAAGCGACAACTGCAAGTTCATCAACTCGGAAAGCGATATCTTCTGAAGATGGGACATTTCCAGCAACAAACAAGTAATAATAATTACTATTTGGAGACTTTGTTCTGAAGTAGGTCCGATGTTATATGAAAACTTTCTCAAACAATGATATGAATCGTCAGGGGCGGCGCCAGCTCAAAATATGTGAGGGGAGAAGAAAAATGGCGAGATGATTTCAGAGAAAACCTTGATGAGATGTAGTTCCAAGTCACGACCAGGAACATTGTTACAACGTGAGAGTTTTCTCAGCACGACATAGCTTATCAAAAGACATTTATTTTTGGGAACTAAAGGTTGCTTCGACTGTGTGAATCATGGGTCAAATTTATCGGAATTTTCATAGACCGTTTTGATGCGAAGCCTATAAAGCGACAGCTTACAAGGAAGGTCAGGAGGGGTTGCCCCAGAAAATTTTGAAGAGCTACAATTGGTTTGGTGCAATCTGGCGTATATCATGTGGGAAATTTTCTGCCAAAAGGGAAATAAAATTTGTCTGTAAAACTGGTACAATTGAGCTTTTTGTTCAGAAATTTACTTTTGCATAAAGTTTACATAATGTTATGACAAGTTTAGATGGTTTTGCTAGTAGTTAAATGTGGCCTGGTTAGACATAGAGTAGACTGGGAAATCTATTATAGGTCTAACTGGGCCAGATTTAACCACTAACTGTTTATTGTGATTATGCACCACCTCAAATGTCGTATTCCTGCTTTCATCACATTTATTTTTACAGCATAACATAATGACAGCTTGCAAAATTAATTGCTCAGTCTGCCCTACGCTAAATTTTAGTACCGTGGCTACACTACTGTAAAGCTGCTATTATTACGAATATAATTATGTATTGGTGACGAAACAACGCAATGAATATTGGAGAATTTGGAATGATTTATTCACGAAAAGCAACATCGGTACTGTATTTTATCACTAGTCCACAAACTCTTGCATCTAGCTCCAATAACTCCGAACGCATAAAACTTTAAGATTTTTCAAAATATTTTTTGTGCTTCAAAAATTAGGAAAATTGGAGCCTTTGGCCCCACCCCCTCCCCCCAAAAAAACTCAAGGAATATGCATGAATTAGAAAAATGGCCCTAAACAGAAGTAGGGGGACAAATCTACCCTATCTCCCCCATGGCGCAGCCCGTGCTAATCATTCTGCTGTTCTCTTTATTTTCACTTCTCTATTTCACTAGCCTGTATCGCCCGCACTAGCGCTCCGATCGGTAATGTCGGGGTTAACAATATCGGTTTAGCCGGCTTCACCCGCTGAATATATGTGAAAACAGTAATAAAAAGTTTATATTTTTTATCATAGCCAAATTTCGTTCAGAAGCGAAAGTACCGTTTTTTGAAACGCATTGGATTAAAAAAACTGCATATGGGGTTGCGCATAGCCACTACATCTCTCCCAATTTTCTCGTGTCCCTGGCAACGTCTTACTTTCCCTGTTTTCTACCTAGGAATCTAAGACTTAAACTTTTATCTCTTGAATAGAGCAAGTGTTTGAATTGAAAGCAAATTTGTGGAAGGGCGCCGAGATGATGGAAATGTATTTTCGTAACCGTGGGCGTATTTGTATGAGATAACTCCTTTGGCTGCGATAGCGTAATGATTAGAGCGTCCGCTTCGCAGTCGGTAGACCTGGGGTTCATTTCCCTTGTCGAGTCATACCAAAAGACTTTAAAAAATGGTATCTACAGCTTCCCTGCTTGGCGTTCGGCATTTATGGGAGGTTGTGGAGAACAAGCCGGCAAGTTCGCTTGTTGTGTTCTTGGGCAAGGCACTTAACAGGACGCCTCACCTTTATGTGGAAGACAGGTGACCCAAACACCTCGGAAATAGCAACTCCCTAGCAAGTGCGAACTTACCGTCCAAAACATAGCGGTACATCGCTTTCTCGTGAATGGAGGATAAATGTGGCAAAAAAAAAAAAAATGTTGCTTGGTTCTGGCATAAACACAGGCATTCGATGCATTTGATGATGTTTGTCTTGCATTTGAAAGGAATAAAACTTTTCCAATTGGTGTACAGTCCAGTGTTTGTTTTCTTTCTATATGCAGTAATTAATTGACAGAAGTTATACAATTTGTAACAGCTATCAAAAAATACACGAAGAATTTCAAAAAGTAACCACTCTGCTATTAAATAATAGTTATCCACGAGGAATTATTTACAAACACACAAAAACGCATGCTAATAGAAGACATCAACCTCTAAACGGAAATGCAAACGAAATTAGAAAATTCAAGTTTGCTATTTTTTGTTTACCCTTTATCGAAGAAGCATCACAGCACATTGAAAAAGAAATTAAACATTTTTAGAAAAAAAATAAGGGCAAAATTTAGCCACTGGATGAATCACAGCATATCAACAATTGGAAACGTATTCAAAAATAAAGACAAATAAGCTCTACTACACCTTACTGAAACAGTATGTAAACTTCAATGCTCGAGTGGAAAAACCTATATTGGACAAAGTAAACAAAATTTAAAAACAAGATTGGAAGAGCATGACCCTCTTAAATTTGAAAGGAGCGATGTTACAGATCATTTTCGGAAAAATGCAGACCACACAATTGACTTTCACAATCCACTAATTTTGGCTCAAGAAACTACGCCGTAATTGGCGACAATTAGGTATTAAAGAAACTTTATATATTCAACAGCTGCAGCCCCAATTAAAGTAGGATGAAACTTAAAATCCACTTTACTTTTTTAATGTGTAAATTTTGTTTTATTTTTGTTCTTAGTTATTGCCTCACTAATTTAGCACGAAATAACATTGACCCTAAAGTATGTAATAGTCATTGTTTTCTTCTTTCATAATTGGATTGTCCCTTCATAAATGTTACACTTGGCCATTGTTTATTAGATTTTAAAATAATCAGTTGCAATATTTTGGTTGACAATACTCCCAACGTTTAGCGAAACGTCCTAATTAAAATATGTACAGCAGTATTCTCCCTCTGGCTTTTTTGCTGAGATAAGTGCAGTAGTATCTGCAGGAGATCACATGTATTCAAACCTTAGTAGTGCCTTCGATGATGTCAAAAAATTGTCAATTTGAATTGAAATGCTGGTTTAGTAATTGAATTCAAAATATTTAAAATGGCGTTAATGTGCTGGTTTAGTAAACAACTTTGTTACTCATCCACCAGAAGCAGCATGATGTCAAAAAAAAAAGAGCTTGAGCAGACGTGGTTGCAGTAAATTGTTGGAATATGATGTTGATTCTAAGCTCGTATGTTTAAGGTACACCATAAGTAGTCACTTAATATTGCTGTTGGTAAACACCAAAAGACTTTTGGAATGACTGCTGCCTTCAAGAGCGTAATATCATTTCGCGTTTTCCTGTGCTCGATCAGTTGAACAAATTTATGTCATTTCATTCGCGGGTTGGTGCCATTCAAAAATAGATTTGATAAAATGATGAGTAAACGTACATGCTGCATGACGTACTAGATTTATATTTTCAGGATTCCTTCACAGGAAAACTACTTTCCAAGTTGCACAAAAGATTCCATATCGGTGCATATTCCCCCACAAGTTAGTCAAATATAATACAAACTTCAGTTTTAACTCTTAGCTCTACAATATTTGTGCGAGTTTTGACTTGTTAGCTGTAGTCTGTGCTTCGGCCTAGAGGCCGAGTGAGCTGCTACAAAAGAATGGTTATGCGTTTAATCCTCAAGCATTGGCTTAAAGGAAAGTGGTAGCTTAGCAGTTGAAGTGTCCCTGTGCTGTTGTCAGCCCTTCATAATTTCAAAGGTTGATAAGAAATATTTTTTGGGAAAATTAGAAAGTAAGAAAGGTATTTTGGTTTGTTTTGAGACAAAAATTGGAAATTTGTCATTTTCAAAGAATTGCTCTTCCATGAAGGTCTTTTTATTATCAGCCCTCCGCACAAAACAAAGTGTTACGTCCATGGACATTGTTTGCTAAAAAACTTCAGGGTACAAACTTTATGTCATCACTTATATGTATATCACCGTCAGTAGCAGAATACAAATACAGCCAACCAAATAAAATAGCTACAAAATGCTTAAAAGTTGGGGGTACATGTAACCCGTCCCCCCTGAAAGTAGATCACTGAATATACCTATCTCCTTAAGAGTTAAGACGGATGCGTTGTCGCTTCTTTGCACAATGTACTTAAGATGATTTTCTCTACTTTGCAAGCTCTAACATGTTAAAGTTTTTTTGCATAACATTCAGTTACGTAGTTTACACCCTTCGGCGAAGTTGGAGGGTGTTTATTGTAAGTGCTTATTTGTTTATGACCTCTTGACTTATTCTTACATTACGCAGCCTCAAGCTCCTTCGGGGGATCAGTTGAAAGATCGTTGCCTTGTTTTGGAAGTTGCATTCCACGGTCGAGCTCTTAATGTAGAAGAGAAGGCAATAATACAAAGTAAAGTGGCAAAAATAGTTGACGCACTTTTGAAAGAATCAGAAGTGAAACCAGCTGCTCAACCAAAGGTGATGTTTTGTTTTAGAATCTGCCAAAAGTTTTAAAATAGGTTTGATTTGAGTTTAACTTTCTCTTTGTTGAAATGAAAACGCGGTAATATGTAACGTTTAGTCTTGCACTAAAAATCTAATCAATAAAATGTTGAGCATCCAAGATGGAGCGCTCTGGTGCGTGCAGGATGAGAATGAGAAAATCATGATGAAGTCATCATGATAAGATAGGATTAAACTTGCCCAACTCCGTTTCTTTTGTAAGTTCCGAGGTTGGTTTGGGTGAATTGTTTTTGCGTACCAATGCTTGCAGTATTTTTACCTAAAATGCAATTAACTTTTCAACTGCCTTTTGTAGATACCTCTGTACTATGAAACTGCTGCACAAATGATTGAATCACCACATTTTCGGTTACCTTTAGACCGGATAATCCACACAAGATCTCCAGCTAATCTTGTCTCCGAACACAAACCTCTTATACAACCTTACAAGCAAGTAGTAATGTAATTATGTGTATTTAATTGTAGTAACAAAAATATTTTTGTTGCATTTAATGGCATCTATCACAACCGGCACGATGAACTTTATGCTGTCTTTTTGACTCTTAGTTGCTCATGGCATCAGGAGTAGGGTTCTTGATTTCTCAACTGCTTGTGAAATCAGATAAACCTGGAAAATTTAACGCAATCCCGTTATTCTCAAAAAAACCGAAAATTTTAATCACAACACGCAAAAAGCAAAGCCTCTTGACAGTCCCGTAGCACTCCAACTTCGGGCCCCCCCCCAAAGTAAGCGCAAGAGCCCCTGCGCACAGGTCATATCACTTTAGAGGTGTAAAATTGAAAAGCTGCATTAAGAAAATACACCACAATTTGTACATAAGTAAACAGGCTAATGTCAGAATAAAGCATGCCGATACCGAAGGTGCAAGTCATAAAAAATTCGGCACCGATGCCAGAGTTCAGTAGGACATTTATGCAGACACTGCGAAACGAAAGCAATGACACTGAAAAACATGAAAAACTTATAAAAACACAGTATCACTTAAATAGTCTGGAGCGAACCTTTTTGTTCGCAAATGCTGTTATGACATTGTCATAATCAAGAGATCGGGCGCAGTCATTTTCGATTGACAACATGGCTAATGAAGATAGTCTACTGTCTGTCATAGACGTTCTATTAAAAGTTTTGATCAGTTTCAATTTGCTGAAGCTTCTTTCAGCGCTGGCAACAGTCACGGGGCAAGTTAGTAAGATTCGAAGTGCGATGTACACATTCGGATACAATTCAAATAAATGAGTCTTTAGAAGATAGTTCAGAAAGTCTTGAGCCGTATTGAGATTGCGTTTTTTTTGTAAAATTAAAACAAACCGCTGTAGCTCAGCGCTCATTTCATCAGAATCAATGTCACCGAACTTTTTTTGGAACTCTTTACAGCAAGTAAGAAGAACATTTTCTTGTTGCACAAGCAAAAGTTTGTCTCGTGTGTACAAAAACGAAAAGGCGGAAGAAACCTCACGTAACAAATTAAAGCGCTCCTTTATTGACATAATAGCCTGGTCTACTAATGGATAGAAAAAGTTGCTTTTAAATTTCAGTTCAGGAGTAGCTCGTTGTTCCTCTTCACCTTGATAATCAAACAATCTTCTTTTCTTTCCACTTCTTGACGGAGGAAAAGAAGGATCAATATCCAATTCCTGTGCTATTTCAACAGCAGATGTTGCGGCACTGTCATAACCCGTTGTGCGATAGTTTTGCAAAAACTTTTCAGTTGCCTGGATTTCCGTTTCCATTGTATGAAGGGAGACTCCATACGATTGAAGAATCTTGCTTGCTTTATTGACTTGGAATAGGATATCATACCAAATAAACACCGACAAAAGAAAACTCCATTTTGATAAATGAGCTATCAACGATTTTGTTTCTGAGGCAGCTCTTCCATCTTTTCTTTCTATGGAAATGGCTTCCAAGTCTTTCAGTGCCAGCAACACCTCTTTTAAATTGTATCGAAGAGGTTTGATGCATTTAATTCTGCTTTCCCAACGAGTATCAGATTGTGACTTTATGGACAGCTCCACATGTTTCTTCAAAATTTCCCAACGCTGAGCAGAGGAAGAAAACAGCACATACAACCTTGTAAGTACTCCAAAAAATGTCAATGCTTCCGTCGATCAATTAGCACTGTCAACAACAACTAAGTTAAGGGTATGGTTTGCACAGGGCACGTAAACAGCTTTGGGATTGATGTCCAGCATTCTTGCTTGGACCCCAGAATGTTTTCCTTTCATGTTAGCACCATTATCATATGACTGACCTCGACAATCAGACAATTCGAGTTGCAGTTCGGTCGCTTTTTCTAAGAAAGCGTCCAACAAGCCTTTCCCAGTACTGTCACTTATTCTCAAGTAGCCAAAAAATGTTTCTTTAACAACAGCAGCTTCTTCATTACATAGTACATAACGGAGAATGACAGACATTTGTTCATGATGTGACATATCTGGAGTGCAGTCCAAAATTATAGAAAAATATTTTGCCAATTTCAATTGCTGTAAATTTTCTTTTTCAACTTCTGTCGCTAGCAATTCAATTAGTTCATTTTGTATGGTAGGACTCAAATAGTGATCTTTAGTGTTTTTATTCTTGATTCTGTCTTGAAGCTCTTTTAGGATCGGATCTCTTCTTGCCAAAAGCTCAAATACTGTATACCCAGAAAATTTCCATTGTGAGGAGATCCTAAGACTTCTTCAGATTCTCTAAAAGCAAGATTCCTTTCCGATAGAAACAAGGCAATGTCGATAAGTCTCTCTAAAACATTTCTCCAAAAACGTCTTTCATTGAAAAAAATATTCATCTCGCGTTTGTCGATAGTGGATGAATTTCTTATCCCTTCAGCTAGCAACATCCATTGACTGCAGCATTCTTGGTGGGAAATGCCGTTTTCATGGTCTTTCAGTTTTTTCGAAAAACCCTCCCATGTATTTATACCACTACAAAAGGGGCTTAGTGTTTTTCCAAATAGCTTACAACAAAAGCAAAAAACTTGATCTGATTCTCCAGAATAAACTAGCCACGACCGTGAAACACTTTCACCATTAGGTAACACACGTTTATAATGGTTGGAGGAAAAACGTCGCCTTGGAGTTGTGTTATTATATGGAAAATTCATTATTAGTTGATGTGGTCCACGCTTTACTATATCACATCGTTGAGCATCAGAAATACTTTCAGGCCATTTACATGGGTCATCAGGGATAGGGGTAAATTGAGATTCAGTTATTTTTGATATTGAAGGTTGCGTATTGGCAGGTAAATCACAACTAACATTTTCTGGAAATTCACAATCACTTTGATGCTGATCGTCATAGTCTTCTTTTTCTTGTACACTATAGTTTTCTTCATCCCTCTCGGTACTAGTGCCAGGTCTACTCTGCTCAGTAATCTTGAAAAAATCTGTCATCTTGGGCAATTTCGCTACAGCATCTCGAGCAGTGGCTGCTTCTTTTCTCTTTTGAGCACCACTTTTTGAACGTTTCATTCTATACAATGTCAATAAAATACTTTATCTGCACTCTGCAGTATATATATATATATATATATATATATATATATATATATATATATATATATAGATTTATAGCCAAACAGAATTCCAGACCATTCTATGATTGTTGCGTAACAACGGCATTGTTACGTCAATCGAATATTCAAGATTCTACCAGAAAATCAATCGAAATATTCTAGATTCTGCGAGATAAAATGACGTTGCATTCACTTATGATGTCACAAGCCAATTTCTTCCTACAGTTTAAATCGGTTGTAAACAAGTCTGCTGAACTGAAAATAGTCACGTAGCCAAAAAGCAATTTCAGACTAACTTGGGCCCCCAAAGTTGGCCTGGCCCCCCCCAATTGGGGGTTTGGGGGGCGGCTGCTACGTCTCTGCCTCTTGAATCAACAAAGCGAAGCTGTCCCAAAGTTTGGTTTGTTCACTTTTATGTGATGGCTACGCAGAAAATTCAGAGCAATGACAGATTTGTTGTTTAACCGCGATCGATTTTTGGTGGTGAACAAGCCTGATGCAGAAAAAGCATATTCTACTTCAACTGAAGTTGCTGAAGTGTTCAGTAAAGCTTTGTAAAGGTTTTTGGCCTTTTTAATGCTTTGTGAAGGCTAAAATGACATTTTTAACCATATATACAGTAGGCGCCGCTTATTATGACCACTGATAATATGACCAGCCGCTTATTATGACCAATTTGGTACGGTCCGGAATTTCTCCATTTAAAATTCTCCGTTTCATATGACCAAATTTCGGATAATATGACCAACATTTTCTCCATCTTTCTTGTTACAGTACAGTATTTTTTCCCGCCACGCACTTATAACTTCGCCTTTTCAACATATTGTTACACACTGCACTAAATTTTACCGTCACTTGTAGTGTTAAAGTACTGTACTTTGTTTTACTGCCAACGTCACACTGTTACTTCGGGTAAACGATGAATTTGACGATATTTGGACTTCTTGTGGCTTACGGCGTCGATTCAGGAGCTGTTATGGCGGCTTCGGTTTTTATAACCATTCGGATATTATGACCAAAATGGTCTGGTCCCAAGGTGGTCATATTAAGCGGCGTCTACTGTATAACTGTAATTACGTGGTTTAACAACTTGCCCAATAAACAGAGATGCAATTTCCTCACTTTTGACGTGGTTGACTTCTATCTATCTCAGAGAAGCTGCTTAACAATGCGATCAACTACGCCAACCGGTGCAATGGCGAAGTGGTTAGAGCGTCCGCTTCGTAGTCGGTAGACCTGGGGTTCATTCCCTAAGTCGAGTCATAACAAAAAACTTTAAAAAATGGCATTCACAGCTTCCCTGCTTGGCGCTCAGCATTAAAAAGGGATAGTGTGGAGAACAAGCCGGCAAGCTTGCTTGCTGTGTCCATGGGCAAGGCACTTAACGGGACACCTTCACCTTTATGTGGCAGACAGGTGGCGTACCCGTACTTCACCGGGTTACAATTGTGATATTGCTAACCCAGCTTGTCGTAAAAGGCAACTCTTGGGTACCAACAGCGACAGTTCGCCTTGTTGGTGGTGGGGCTACCAGTTCGAAACTCACGACTGGTTCGAAATGGGCTGCCATCTTTCCCCTAACCTATTTTCAATTAGGTTGACGGCATGAACTTGAATTGCCGTTGTGCCGTACCTCCATCCCGAGGAAGGGGAAGGGTAATCACAACAACAACCACAACATCAGCTACGCCAAATGGTTTACAGTTATCGATGATCATACCATCAACACAATTTTCCACTGCAGAAAGTCGCTACAGTTTAGCAATGGCGGCACTGGGTTAAAAAAAGACGGTTCCTTTTTTGACCTACCTATGGGATCATTCGACGGCGCAGAAATATGCGAACTAGTTGGATTATTCATGCTCCATAATGTAGCGAACGTCGTAGATGCCCACAACATCGGCCTCTACCGAGACGATGGCCTCTCTATATTGAAGGACTCATCTGGACCCGCGGCGGAGCGTACCAGGAAGATAATAATAATCAAAATTTTTCAGGAACATGGTTTAAAAATCACAGCAGACACCAATTTAGTAGAAACAAACTTCTTGGACGTAACCCTAAACCTAAAGTCGGGAAAATACTGGCCATTCCGTAAACCTAATAACTCCCCATTGCACGTGCACAGTCAATCCAACCATCCGCTCATAATTAGTAAACAATTGCCGATTATGCTAGCGAAACGCCTTTCCAATTTCTCATGCAACCACGAAGAATACGCAAAAGCCACCCCAGAGTATGAAGAAGCCGTGCGAAGGGAGTAGGGTACGTTTTGACGCCGCCGTTTAGGCGCGGCCTTTTTGACGCCAAACCTTAAGACAAATTTTTTATTTAAAAACGTGTCTTAATGGAAAACCCCAACCCTAACCCTAACGCGCCAAATCGGATGGCGCTCAAAAGGCTGTGCCTAACTGTCAGCTGGCGCCCAAATAGCCGCGCCCAAACGGCGGAGCCAAATAGTCCCATTCCGATGCGCAGGAGCGGACACAAAAGCTAATATATGAAATGAGTCCCCACACAAACAAAAGAAGATCTAGAAAACGAAAAATTACTGTATATGGTTCAACCGACCATAGAGTGAGCACGTTTGCACCAACATCGGTAGGGAATTCCGCCGACTTCTAACCAAGAACTTTTCACCCAACCATCGATTGCACAAGATCTGCAACAACAACAACGTAACTCAGCTACAGCTGCATGCCCAACATGGCAAATCTCATTTCCAAGTATAATAATACCGTGCTAAAAAGAAAAGCCAACTCCAGCAACACCACACCACCGTGCAATTGCAGAATCAAAACCAGCTGCCCACTCACAGGAAAGTGCCGCGAAAAGTGCATCATATATAAAGCTACACTAACATCTGATGACAGCACCATGCACTACCTCGGTAGCTGTGAAACGGAGTTCACAGCCTGTTTCTACAACTACAACCAGAGCTTCAAATACCAACGAAAAAGCAACGCCACCGAGCTTTCAAAAGCATTCTGGCTTCACAAAACCATTGGGAAAAGCTCTCAAATCACTCGGGAAATCGTCATGCAAACCACCCCTTACCAACCAGGGGCAAGGGCTTGCATGCTGTGTCTCACAGAGAAGTGCGCTATTTTCCAAGCATGTCCCGCTACATCATTGAACAAGAGAACCGAACTGATGGGAAAATGCCGCCACACCGACCAATTTAAATTATAAACTTTTTCGTAGTACCAACACTGTTTTCGATCCCGTCCCTCTCAAGAGCTCTGAGTTTGACAATCAACCTTCGCCAAAAGTCTTGTCACCCAGCACTACCGGGCTTCATTGATATCTTTCCTTGCTTCCAAGACGAGTTGTATTAGTTGCCTAATTTTCAAATGTATTGCACTTATTGGTTAATTTTTAAATTTTTATATCGGTTTTTATAGCGTTTTATAGAGCTTTATATGTATTTTGCAGACGGACCACCTGATGAGCCTCTAAGCGAAACAGATTGTTGTGGTTTTAACGTTTTAATTTCTATTCTGTAGCTGTGCTAATAGAAATATATATATATATATTTCTATTTGCACAGTTACAGAATAGACATTAAAAACATTAAAAACCACTACAGTCTGTTTCGCCAAGTGGCTCGTCAGGTGGTGCGTCTGCAAAATACATATAAAAAACGCTATAAAACGCTATAAAATCCGGTATAAAAATGTAAAAGTTAACCAATAAGTACAATACATTTGGAAATGTAGCAACTAATGCAACGCGTCTCAGAAGTTAGTACAGATGTCAATTAAGCCGCCGGTGGTGCTGGGAGATAGGACTTTTGGCGAAGGTAGATTGCTAAACTCAAAGCTCTAGAGAAGGACAGGATCGAAAACAGTGTAGGTGCTATGAAAAATTTTTTTAATTTAAACTTGTTGGTGTGGCGGCATTTTCCCATCAGTTCGGTTCTCTTATTCAATGACGTAGCGGGATATGCTTGCAGAATAGCGCACTTTTCTGTGAGACACAGCATTCAAGCCCTTGCCCCTGGTTGGTCAGGGGTGGTTTGTGAGACGATTTCCCGAGTGATTTCGGGGCTTTTCCCATTGGTTTTGTGAAGCCAGAATGCTTTTGAAAGCTCGGTGGCGTTGCTTTTTCGTTGGTATTTGAAGCTCTGGTTGTAGTTGTAGAAACAGGCTGTGAACTCCGTTTCACAGCTACCGAGGTAGTGCATGGTGCTGTCATCAGATGTTAGTGTAGCTTTATATATGATGCACTTTTCGCGGCACTTTCCTGTGAGTGGGCAGCTGGTTTTGATTCTGCAATTGCACGGTGGTGTGGTGTTGCTGGAGTTGGCTTTTCTTTTTAGCACGGTATTATTATACTTGGAAATGAGATTTGCCATGTTGGGCATGCAGCTGTAGCTGAGTTACGTTGTTGTTGTTGTAGATCTTGTGCAATCGATGGTTGGGTGAAAAGTTCTTGGTTAGGAGTCTAACCGGATTTTATAGCGTTTTTTTTTTTTTTTTTTTTTATAGCGCTTTTTATATGTATTTTGCAGACGCACCACCTGACGAGCCACTTGGCGAAACAGACTGTAGTGGTTTTTAATGTTTTAATGTCTATTCTGTAACTGTGCAAATAGAAATATATATATATATTACTTTTTTGGTGATGCTACAGTTATGTTATTAATACTAGTAATTGCTTACCGTCTAGTTAAATGCGGGAATTTTTTGTTGGTAAAACCGGGAAACGCGAAACACAAGAAGGCACTAATTTCTCAGCATCACTGAAACTGGTATCCTGGTTTTTTAATCTTGATCAGAGATAATTGTCAAGGAGGAAGGAAGAAGTAGATGGGGTTTGACTACCGCGGAAAAAGGTTCTATTTATATTCCTGGTATAATTAAACGCCATTTTCCTCTGTCATTTTCTTCTTGACAGATTTCTTTTAAAAAGGATCAGGTAAAAAGCCTCGGAAATATTCAGTACCATCTTTAAGATTTGTTCAACGAATCGTCATGTACTTACTTTAACTTTTTTTTACAGGCAAGATCATATAGAAAGGAATTCCCCAGCTACGACAAAATCAGCTAAGGACCCAGATAATTTGGTTTGTTTGAGCTGTGGCGATTTGTAATTTGTACTATTGATTCAGTAGTTTAAATTTAAAACCAATGCGCATTGTGAGTGAAAGAGGTGATTTGATTGGCTTGGGGACTTGGTAGCCTAAGTCGAACCGTTTTGAAGGTTTGGCAAGCTGAAAACGTAGTAATTAGTCCACAAAACTACGCTTAGCTTGTCTAAATTACTTACAGCATACTGCATAGGCTGATTGTAGCCTGTAGGCCAAGAGTGGCTGCATGGGCAATAAAAAGAGCTTAACTCTCATGCATTATTCGATTTGTTTTCTTTGATTTACATTTTGAGATGCCTAGTTTGAAAAGGTTTTATTACAGTATTAGGTTTTAGCACCTATGCTCTTTATGCAGGTTTGCAGTCCTTTATTGTCGGATAGAGCAAGGGTGATTTTAGCTTCGAATAACAACCAACTTTATAAGCTTGCCGAGAGCGAAGAAAGTAGATCTACAGTTGATGGAAGCAGGTAAATTATGCTTAATGAACGGTTGTGTTAGTCACAGAAACTTTATCTGATTAGTAAATCAATGGAGTTGAATGTGAGAATAGTATCTCTTAAAAAGCGTTTTAGGTGACCTTTTTAATACTGTACGTTCTTGTTTGATTCCGTATGTTCCAAGTTAAGGTTTAAGTGTTTCTATTTTGTACGTTACAGCTCAAAATCTGAATCAGCTTTGGAAAGCGTTTATTCGTTGACTGATGAAACGTAAGTTATTTTTTTGTCGTACTTTCTAAGAAAAGTTATTATTCGAAATTTCAGCCTCCTCTTTGACCGGAATTAAACGGTTTTCTTAACTGAAACTTGTAATTATGATTTTACCCCTTCGGTTAAGACCAAATGCGGTCAACATATTCTCTTTGCCAACACTTCGCGAAGCGACTGCGCCAAAGACTATGGAACCGTTGAATGAAGTCGTGCAGTCAATCTTAGGTCTACAGCGCTTTACAGGGATTCGTTCAGAAGCAACAGAACGTTGGCTCTGGAAATATAGTAATCCGGCTGACGATCCTCATCTACTCTGACAAACGGAGAAAATTATGATTCTCCACGATTTTTTTCGGTCAAGTTGGGGACGACTTGGGATCAGTCAAAAATGCTGTCCCACATTTCACACTTGTTACGAGTCCCAAGATCTAATGATGTGCGGTTTTTGTGTGATTACAGTTTGCCATCAGAACTGCCATCTACTTGTAGCTACCAGCCAGATTTCAATCCACATTCTGGTTATCTTCAGGTACCTCTCTTACTTAAGAACAGAGGAATAAAACTTTATGGCAGTCAAAAGTAAGTTTCTATTTTTGACTTAATCAAAACATTAATTGTTATAAATCCCCGGCTGCATTTGTATATATATATATATATATACAGTATATATATACTTTTAAGGCAGCGGAAAACGAAGTTTTCATCTTGCTAAAACATTAAATTTTTTGATTTCCACAGATTTCGAGATCTTATAAGAATTATTCTTTTCTAAAAAATAGCTTTCACATTTTGAAACAAACTCAAAATACCGCGGTGTCCTCTCTCATCAGTGCAGTACTTAGCGTTCTTGTCCTGGACAAATTTTAGCCAAAATCTATTGGAGTTGATTTTCATTTTTTGCTGGCTCAGATTGCGATTGTTTTCTTCTAATAACTTAAAACTTACGAGAAAAGATAGTCAAGGCTGTACAAAGTTTAAAGATTACTAACCTAAACTGTTGCCACAGCAGATTTTTAATGATAGATATTCACGCCATCTATACAATGTAGTCTAAAAACATAAAACAAGTTGTTAACGTTGCTTTAATTTTACTTCCAATATATCCCAGCTCTCATACACATACTTCATCTCCACCATCTAACAATCTCAAGCAAGGTTGCCCTGTTTTGCAGCAGAAGTAAGTTATCTAAAATTTTTCCCTTTAACATCTACTCGTATATGCATGTAGCGACCCGCTGATCAAATTCATAGTTGTCAGTACCTCAGCACTTAAACCAAACAGGAAAAATTACTGAAACGCGCCTTTTTTGAAAATATCAATACAATAAGAGAGCAATCACGACAAAATTGAACTCACAATCTCACTTTACGTTATTGTAGCACAACCGTGGATTCGTACAGCTGCTGAGAGCTGCAAATTTTCGATGGCACATTTTTCAGCTCCGCGCACATCAATAATGGTGTTGCTCAGAACCAAGAGACGTTGTGCTCTCAAAAGGTGTTTTACAGTGATTCTTTCTGCTTAGTTGGCGTGCTTGCGGTAAAAACTGTGAGGGTCCTTCAGGTTGCATCCACGCAGATCCGAACATACGTTCTGCCCTGTATAACCGAAAGTTTTTCGATGACCGAAAGACAAATATGGTTCATGTAGTTAACAAATAAAACATTATTGCACAAAAATAAAAGTGGAGTAATTTCGCAAATTTTAATTGGATTTCATTATTATCGCTTATATTTGTTTGCTATGTATGATCTTCATTAGCAAATAAAAACCTTATTCCAAATAATTTATGATTAAGCAAAATGTTTTCTTTTTAACCGGGAAGCTTCGTGAAAAATGGTAGAGCTGATTAACTGCGTTAAAAGAACCTTTATCCGTCATTGCGTGTCTTTGGATTGGAGTTGTGTCCCACTGACGACTATTGGAATGTAATTTTGAAATTTATATTTACCATTCGTTGTAAGTTCTTTTGTTCAGAATGCAGCGTCAACAACCCTCACCACCCAAGCATTCGGCTGCGTGTTTTGCACCTACTTCCGAGTTGTAAG
The DNA here is from genome assembly GCA_963675345.1 of Trididemnum clinides. Lineage (NCBI taxonomy): Eukaryota > Metazoa > Chordata > Ascidiacea > Aplousobranchia > Didemnidae > Trididemnum > Trididemnum clinides. Next base: position 6,503,919 of record OY776300.1, read on the forward strand.
TCGTTATGTAATCTCTGTAAAAGTAGCTGACGAAGGCCTAAACAGGGGATAGAATAAAAAAACAGTCATTTGCAAATCTTTATAATAGTAAAAATGGAGATAATGCCTAATGCATAGACATACAGTTAACCTGGTAGTAGCATATATTTAAACATATGAAGCTGCTCTTCTTACATTAATGCAAAAGTCCTTGTGCCGGTCTGTAATAACCACGCAAATTTCTTTGATTGTGCGTTTTGTAGCTGAATTAATTAGGCTAAAAATAGGCAGCAACACGAAAGCTTGTATGGTTGCTGCCTACCGTAAAACTATAAACATGATTTAGATATATATATATATCGCACTTCATTAATACCTTACCTCTATTCCAAGAAAAGAGAGGGGTAAACACACAAAAAAACGCTTTCTATTATTTTAGAGCTAGAACTCCTGCAACAGCTCCTGCTCGTTTTACAAATCCAAGATACCAACAATACCAATTAAACCGGTAAGACGCATTTTATAGATTTTGGTGTTTGGAGCCGAAGCCGAGAGGAGAAAATGAACTTGGCTAGCCAGCTGTTGACAGATAAAATTACAACCAGTAATCTTCATAGCAGGCTAAATGGCATTGTGGTAAAAGGCATGGCAGTGTTCGAAGTGGTAATTATTTTTCGTGAAGTCGTGCTAGCCATTTTTATTTACTTTCCAAGCCCGCACTAACGTAACTCACAATATATCTTGTAAACATCTCTACAGCTGGATTTCATTTTGATTTTGTTCAGGCAAACTCGCTTTAATTTTGACCAAACGTGTTGCGCTAATGTAGAGGCGACGAGCGAGTAGAATTCGGTGGAGGCGACACCAGGAGCTCTGATTCGACTGACGCGCTGGTCTAAGTACTAGTTTCTTCCTCTCTATCCCAGCAAATGTGAGGCCTTTTTCTTCTCCGTGGATCCCCACCAAGCCAACCTCCAGCCCCATTTCCTCTTATTAACTCACGCATCCGCTTTGATTCCACCCCCAACTTTCTTTTGGGTCCCCTTTGAGCGCACTCTTTCCTTTTCTAAACATGTATCTTGGCTGAAGGCCAACTTTTTCCCTCATCTCAAGGCCTTGCGCTGTATCTCTGGTTATGGAGCCCTTCTAAGGATTCCCTCCCTCTTCTGTATAAAGCTCCTCTTCGATCTCTTCTCATTTATGCTTCACCTGGATTGTTTCCCTTAACGTTTCCAATTTCACCAAATTGGAACGCCTTCACCGAGTGGCTAGTCGCGCCATTACCGCCTTCCTCTCGTTTCCCCGTACCCCACTTCTCCTGTATGAGGCGTCTCTACCTCCCTTACGAGTCACCCTTACTCACTTTGCCTTGTCGTTTTATGAGCCGGTCCTTAGTCTCCCAACTTTCTTCCCCATTTCAGATTTGGCCAGACTTGGAGTGAAACCAAGACTCTCCGGTTCCTCCTGGAGAGCTTTTGCGTCCACTTTCCCGCTCATGCTTTCTCCTACTTCTAGAAAGGTTCTCTTTATTTGCCCTCTCCTTTTTAGAACCTGCATTTCGTCACTGTGGAGTTCACTTTCCTCCCCCCCTTGCTCCCGCTATGATCCCCCTCTCTCTCGCCATGGTGCGGCTCTCGTTCACCTTGGTTTTCTCTCACCTCACGATCTGGTGGTCTGTACAGACGGTTCTGTTCCTTTTCTTTTTGGCAAAGACGGCTCTGGCATCCTTGCCAACTGCTCTCTTTGTGGCACTCAGGCTACTCTTTCCTTTTCGGCAGGTCCAGCTTGTTCAAGTTTTTCCCCTGAAGCCTGCGCCATTCTGTAAGCTCTCTGCTGATCTCGGCAGCACTAACAAGTCCGCCATTTCTCTCCTCCTCTCCTACTCTTGCTCTGTCCGTGTCACTCTGTCCTCTCCCCCGTATTTCCTTTTATCCCAAACTTCATGGCAGATTTGGCAGGAACAGTCTTTTCTCTCCTCCTTTACTATCAGGCTACAACAGATCCCCGGACACTCGTTTCTCCCGGGGAACAATGCGGCTGATGAGTTGGCCTGACGGAGAGCGCTACTCGTGCCTTCTGCAATTCCATGTAGTCTCTCTCTCTACTCACCTCTCATATCCACTCTTCTGTTTTCTCGGACTGGAGGCGTAGTGTCTCATCTAAATTCTTTGACACATAGGCTCCTTCGGTTTCCACTAAAGAACTTGTGCTCCGTCTTCACGCTCATTGTGTCATCTCTCGTCTTCGCTGCAACGGACACAGCCTACTGTCAAGCTCTTTTCTCACTAGAATTGGCAGAATCGAGAATTCTTCATGCAGCGCCTGCGGCCATCCATCCCAGGACACCCTCATTTCATTCTGCCTTGTCCAGTTACGCAATCCTTGGGCCACTTGCTCTGTGGCAACTCTCTGTCTCTGGTCTAGGCCCTGGAGAGTTGCCTATTTTCTGGGGCTCCATGGTCTTCCGCCATGCCCCCATCCCTTTGGAAGGGGTCAGGCAACAACAACAACGAGCAACTACGAAAGAGATTCAGAATCGCAAACTTTCTTGAGTAAAAATACCTATATTCAAGTGAACGCGTTGTACCAAGAGTAGATTGCCCGTGTTCTTGTACAATTGGCCAAATCGCTGTTCTCAGGTTTTATATATTTTTATAGAGCCCACCTGAAGCCGTCAAATCAGATTCAAAGAGCACAATTTATGTGAGTTTGAATTTGTGTTCGAAGTGGAATTGCTTGTAGTTGTTTGATGATTCCAGTGCCATAAATTTTTATTCATGTCTGAGGAAATTGTTCACACTATTTCAATCCTATTCACACCACTTCTTTTGCTATGCAACAAGTAAGAGGCCTGTGAATATCATTTGAGAGGTTTTAGCATAATTCCGCAGAGATTGAACATCGATCTATCACGCATAGAGCGACAAGCATTAACACGCTTGTTATTGAAATGTCTATACCAATAGCTTCCGAAATAATTTACGATTTCATATCGATAGCTTTTAGGTAAAAGATGGTTTGTAAACCGGTAGCATCCGGACAAGATGTTATTTTTATTCCGCCAACTAGTAAATGAAATAATATTTTTTACCGGTAGGTAGCAGATAGCACAATAGTTTTGTACCGGTAGCAATTGATAAAAATGCTTTTCCTTTTTGGTATCGTTGCTGGTCAAGTTTAACAAAATATTTTTTTAGAAACTCGAAGCAGAGCGTTCGTGCTTTACATCCAAAGTTGAGTGGTCCCTTGTTTGGTGAAAAGCAAAAGTAAGTCATGCTTTTTTCTGAATTAACTTTTTATTTTTACCAAAGTCAGATGTCTGAACACGCATCAAGCGGCTATTTGATCATTTTGTCTTCTCGTCGGTAGAGAAAAATCGGGACAGCAGTCTAGTATGTAATCTGCATTAATGGCTGTGCGGCGCGAAATGGCTCTTTTTGTTTAGAAACCTTAAAACGGTGGCAGCAATGGCAATATTCCAAAATTGGCTTCGATAAATTAACCACCTGAAGGCAATGAATTTAAAACTCGAGTTTCAGTTGTATGATCCTCAAGCAGTAAATTTCACTTATTGTAGACAGGCCGTAAAGCATTTCCACCGTTCCCACATTGTCTCTATCTGTAAATAGAAATGGAAATACAACGACATACATCAAATTTTCGTGAGTTAGATTTGGACCCTTTGTACGGTTTTCTTTTTTCAGCCGCAATCAATTATTTTTTTAGAATTACTTCTATCGATCGAGGGGCACAGTCCGATGAATCTGATTATTCGACAATGGTAATTAAATAAACTTTTGTGTGTTATAAGAGCGGAAACATGGTTAACAATTCGAATCGATTTCAAGAGAATGTAAACAATGACGATTTATTTTGACCTCATTTAATATACATTTTGACTTTGTTGATCTAACGATATTTTGTACATACTAAAATCGCTCTTCAAATTGAAGATGTCACGAAATAAACATTGCACAAAAAAATGGCGTTACACTTTTGCTAAAATACAACATACATTTTTGAACATTTTCAATTTTAAAGTAAAGATTAATGCCCACAAGCTTTTTCAACATCGACCACCGACAAACGGTATAGACTGGATTGGGAAAATTAGTAAAAACTGTTCGCCAGAAATCATGCTTCAGCTGCGAGACAATTGGTTGGTTTATTGAGTTCTAATTTTCTGAAAACACTTTTTAAATGTTTAGACTAAGTAATTAATTTAAAGAAAAAATATAACCATATGTTGATCTAATAACACGTAAAGACAGTTATGCATTTTGATCAAATAAAAGTATTTCGAAGTTGTTTAGTAGAATAAATACGTAACTTTTACATGACCTAGTTACTATTACAGTTTACAATATGATTGGTTAAAGACTTTCTAAGCGACCGTGTTAAAAACTACTGCTTTGAATAGCAGCTTGTTACTTTACCTTGCATAGCGAGGCTACATTTTGCTGTTGAATCAATCCTCTTCTCTTTTCTTTCTCGTAGCTCTCTCGGTCTCGTGACCGATCTCTGTCGCAACTTCACTGCCAAGAAGGAAACTTCAATTACCCACAAAAGGCTGACCCCGATCAACAACATAGGTAAGATTATCTTCAGCTTGGTGAGGGGCAAGCAAGACTGGAAGTATCATGTTCAAAACCTATAGGGATTTGTGTTGTTGTCTTCACAACTTCCCTGCTTGACGCTTAGCTGAAAAGGGATAGTGTAGAGAAAAGCCGGCAAGTAGACGTGCTGCGCCCTTAGATAGGCACTTAATGTGATGCCTACATTTTGTGGCAGACATGTTGCGGCCTGCCCGCTAGCCAGCAGGTTAGTGCCAACTTATAGCTGTTTATTCGCTGGAAAATTTAACACTATTAAATGCTCTGTTATATGAAGGAATAGAATATTTAATTGCGGTTAGAAATTTTCTCGTATATGTGGCTTTTGTGGTGGAAAGTTTAGTTTACCCTGTTCTGTCACTTTTGTGGCGAATTTTTTCAACCGTTGTTAAGTTCGGAGTAATAAAACGTTCTCTTTTATGAGAGTTGGCGATGTGCTCTAGCGGAGTGGAAGTTAAGCAAAGATGTTTGTAAATTAGATGGTTGACACGATTTACCATAACTTGTCTTGTTTAACGTGAATGCTGACCAGCATTAAGTTGACCTGGTTTAGTAATGCCTTGCCGCTAAAGTAGGAAGCAGAAAACCTGGATGCTTCGAAGCAGTTGTGAACAAACCGTCCTGTGATGGATGTCACTGTTGGTGTCATGCGAGTGTGGTGAACTAAATGCGGTACAATAACAGCAATTGGTATTGTTATAGATTCAATTACTACCAAAATACTTCTCCTGATGTGGAATTCTCACACTCGGTAATACAATATTCTAATTGGTGTAATTCAATAAATCTTTTTCACACTAGCAAGCGAAGATTCATAGGTCTGCCGCAGCGTAAATGTAACCTTAAATTTTTTTTTTTACTCAGTGAATATAAACCAGGCAACTGCCTAATTATTTGTGAAACCAAACTTCACGCCGATCTCAGAACATTACGATGACGCTTTTTACCCCACAATTGGAATTGCATCTTCATATAAGTTGCTAAGTTTGGGCGTCGACTTGGAGACGTTTTTTCGAGAACATTCCATAAATTGGGAAACAGTTATCGAGGTGTATCGCTGGTGCAAAATACTGTGAACGCTAATGGTGGGTAACCAGGGGAGCCAGCGTGTAGCGTTTAGATTTTGTGTTACCGTTGTGAAAACTCATCTGTTACATTGAAGCTTCTTTAGAACTGTTTATTGTTCAAAGTGATTCTTTTTACTTTTTTCTTTCTTTTATAATGACCTATTTCGAAAAATTACAACGTTATTAACATTCACCGTGTTTCTTCAGAATTTGACTTTGAAAACATCTGAAAGCGTCAAGATATCACCGATTGTACGACGAGGAGTAAGTAAGAAGGCGTAGATGAGCTGGTTGTGTTATTTGACCGAGTGACGGACATTTAGTTGCCAACTCAGATAGTTGAGGCAAAGGCGCGCCGTTAAAGAAATTGGACCTAAATGTTTGCGGAGCATTCAGCTTGTATTGGTGGATTATTACCTCGTACTTAAACCAGGACTAGCAAATTTTACAGACAAGTTCGAGTTTCATTTAGTTCTATCGAATATGAAATGGCAATTGCTTTACGCCGAACTTAATAAGTTAATCTTACAACGCCCTTGATTATATTTGATATATTTTTTGCAGTAGCGATACAGTGTTTTTCTTAATAGTTAAGGGCAAAATGATTTGTGTTTTAAATTCATGTTTAAGGGATTACTGCTTTATGAGTAAAAATTGGTGTCGGGTTTGGGGTAGGACTTGAACTTGGACTAGTGCAATGAAGTCGGTCTTGGGCAAGCCTAAACATATCTGCAAGTCCAATGTGCTTGTAAAGGATTACTGATGTTTATCAAAGTCCATTTTCGTAAGGCCAAAATGAAATTGCTACACTGCTGTTCTAGTCACCTTAACAATATGCGGAGAACATTTTTGTATTGATGTAATTTCTTGCCTAAATTCTTGGATTGCGTGATATTTTGCCGCCACCTATCTTAGGAAACGGTCTCAAAGACAACCTATAGTAAAAAAGGCTCTAAAAGCTAAAATTTGCATTCTCAGAACGCCTCCGAATCTTCCCTGTGCGGTTCAACAGTTACCCCCTGTGACAGTCCAAACAACGCTCCTTTGCAATGGGTACAGGCTGAAAATTATCTCGAAAACCCCGATATTTTTACCAAGCGCGAACACTTGTCCCCCCGCCAAACAGTACAACCAATGCCGCTCGGGACTCCTCCCGGTAACGCGTTTAACCAGCAGTGTCCTTACTATTATTCGTTCGACTCTGCCGCAAGCACAGATGGCATATTTGTGAAGAAAGAACACGGTACATTTACCCAGAAGCACGAACAGCTAATCCATCCAAGGCAATGCAGTCCATTGCCATCGAAAGGCGCTGCTTTCGTCGGTGATTGTAGTCATTTTGAATCACAAAGTTTTCAAAATCAAGCAAGTACAATGCGCAGAAGTGCGCAAGCATATCCTCAACGTTTTATGCGTCCTTACTTGCACACTGACAATTTCTCTTCTCCAAAACTACCTTATGTGGGAGGTTTACAGCCTGGAAACTACGCCACACATCAATTTCAGCCCAAATTATATTTTTCCAACCAAACACTAGAGGCATCGTCAATAGGTGTCAAGAAGCCGAATAACTTACACCAGACCTTTTACCACACTGAAGCAGAAGAACAACAACAAAGTTACCGAAGATCGCCCTGTTCATTTCAGGTTGGTGGAATTAAAAAATTTTTTGAACAATAAAGGAAGAAAAAATGCTTTGAAAATTCTAATCAACCCATATTATCACGGTCATACCCTCAAATTACGATGGTCATGCATTCAACCTTGCAACTGCCTTACTCTGCTCTTGAAGAAAAGGTACTTACCTATAATTTTCTAACAAGCAGTAAATTGATTGCAAGTGGCCTCTTTCAATCAATTGAAGCGGAATGTATAAACTTGGAAACTCCGAAGCAGGTCTGGACAGTTCTCCTACGCTTGACATAGGTTCCTTATAACATTGTCCTTCAGATCTGCGAGGACGGTAAATTAGAGACAGCGAAAGCTTATTGAACATAACACTTTTGTCCAGACCTGAATGGTGAACCTCAATCTTCTGGTTGAATTTATTTGTTTTTCAACAAATTTACTGCTTGATTGAAACCGCCAAGCAGAAGGAATTTTTATAAAGAGCCCTTCCCACGGAGAGAAAATATTTTTTTGCTTTGTAGCGTAAAACACAAATACTGTCAACACTTCAGAACAAACTAAACTGAGAAATCCGCGAAAACATCAAAGAACCACTAGGTTGTGAAGTAAAAATGTTCCCTGACTTTACTAGCTCAATTAAACTCTGTGGTAGGCTATGTCGCTGAAATCTGTTCCACTGAGGTGAACCATCGCTCAACTCTTACGTTATTGTGGCTAACTTGCACGCCGCTCACGACTGAGTTCAAGTGAAACAAACTAAAAGTTAAGTGGCGCTTGGCCACAGTGTAGGCCAGACTTGACTGCGCCGCGCTTCAGCCTGATGGTACATTTACGCAGCCATCGCGAGGTTTGAACAGTGAACACGGGACACTGCTTCAATGGTGCAGTGGATAGAACTTCCGCTTCAGATACTGTAGGTAGCTAGTTCAAAACTTAACCTGGGGTTCTACCTAAAGATTTATAAAAAATTAGCATTCATACCTGCTCATTTTGACATTCAGTCATTACAAAGGTATACTGTAAAAGCCTATAGTTTACTTTTGGGAAAGGTTGTGCCTTTAAGAAAGGCTCTGTACTAGATTCCTCTGCCTTTGCGTGGCAAGCATTTGGGGGGCAATCAGTCCGCCATAGAGTCGAAGTAGCTCAGTCTGCCTAAGACCAGCTATCCAAGTATGTGGTTTTTTGTATGAAGGAATGAACACTTATTCCATCGATCGAGATCCCATAAAAACGTGTTCAAGTCCACTGAACCGCATTGCCCAGGGCATCAGCAATTAGTATATATCTAATTTTTTGCAAAAAAGTCTGCATCGTGGAAAAAATAATCTGCATTTTGCAATACAATATACGTAATCGGATTCTCTGACCACAAATGCGTTGAGTCTAAATCAAAAAAAGTGTTTCTCGCATCTATTTTTTTTTAGTTCATTGAATTCAATGTATTGAAAGTTTAGTCATCTTATAAATGTTATGGCACTAATATAGCATGACTGCTGTATAAACAGATAAGGAGTACTTCTGATGATTATGGTGATCCAATTTGCAACTACACGAACGAAATGTATCGGCAAGCTGAAGATTCTGTTCAAGAACCAACCGAAAACTTAGTAAGAAGCTTGTTTGGGTGTAAAAATTATTGGCACAAGAGATCTTTTTTAGAACGCTTCTCAATGTTGAGTAAAACGACAATTTTTTTGTTTTCTGAAAACGTTGAGTTGATGCTTTTTGGGGCCGCTTTGGGTATCACGAAGTTTAATGACGCCGTAGCTGTTGCAATAGATTGATAACTAGCTGTCTTTATTTTCCAAGTTTGGCTAACGTGGTGGATTTAGCATTGCAGTACTTTCGGAATTTGTGAAAAAGATTCTCTTTCTTCCTCACCAGCGGAGAATAATGATTTGACGACGCAACAAACTCGCTTTTACGGCGACGCTGACTGCGGCTATAAAGTTGCTTCTTCGTGCGAAACAAAAAGATCTTTGCCTTCAGGTATGTAATCTGTGCTAAAATTTCGGTAAAGTGGCCGCTTTTTTCCGACAGCACTTGAAGATATACAGCAATCTTAATGTATTTAACATTTTTATTCAAATTTTACGGGTTTGGGCTTGTCATGAATCTTGCATCATGAATAACTTAGAGCTTTTGGCGGCTGAATATATCAGGAGTATGCCATTAATAGCCAAAAGTAAGTTCAGCGCACTGCATGTATAATTTCCGTTAGAAAATGTTTTCCAGTCTTTTCCGGTTGTAGTAATTGCTTGATCTTACTGTCGTTTTATTGGCTGTTTACCGCAACTATTCAGAGGAATCTCATCGTTGAAATAATGTAGTTTTCTTGACTTTTTTCAGCTATTTTTGATTTATTGAAAAAAATGTTTTCCGAGCCTGTTCTTTCTTCACCAAACAAAAGTTTTTGCTTCACTTTCCATCATCAACTTGTAGACGTGGTGACGGAACCATTGCAGAAAAACTTTCTGTTCAATTTTTTTCTCCAGTAGCTTTGCAACATCTTTTTTTTAACTACAGTTGCTAAATGTCGAGTCAAACGTAAAAAGCTTTTACATATTTTGCAAGGTGACAAATTCTTGGCATGCCATGAAAAGCTTCAGCCTATACTTTTGCTTTTGACATTGGCAAGGTGGGGTATTATCCCCCAAAATTTTCCATTAGTGTAGTTTGGTGCATTAGATGTAAACATTGAAATAGCTTCAAATTAAACACCTCTGCAATCATCAGCTAGTTTTCATCCCAGAGCAAGGCAACATTTTCTGGGGGGTTTTGCAGAACTGCTGAAGCTTTTTTGATTTTTGTGTTTTTTTGCAATATTGACTAATTATCAGATATGATGTTGTAAAATTTGGCGCTGTTAGAGTAATATTAGAGGTAAAAGCCTTTTTTTGGAGTGTAGAGATTTTAAAGTTTTTCAAGAACTCATAAGTCAATTTGGACAATGCTAGCTCTACACATCCATGATGTTAGATAACGTTTATTTTCGCCCGCGGCATTCCGCAGAGCGCAGACCGTTAAATTTTGTACAGCAAGTCACATTGACCGCGTTTGCTGCAGGTTGCACAGTGTCACCTTATTAGATACTGACAAGGAATCCGGTACACATCGCAGTACCAGGAGAGGTTCACTGTCAATAAACTTGGAAAGGAACTCTTTAAAACACTTATAGATGGTCGCTGTTGGATAGTCCTACTTTGTAGATGAAAAAGCATAGTTCTCCCTCATCTTGGTTTTAAGTTCGGTTATGTGAAGTATATGGGGTAAAAGTAACGCTGTACAAACGTACTTGCAATTTGCAAAGAATAATCTAAAGTCGTCGATTGCCAATTTAACCGCACAATTTATGTATATTAATGAAGACCGCACCATAAAACGATAAAACATGAATAATTGTAAAGAATTAATGGCGGAAATTTCTCCAAACTAATGATGATGTTATGGTCAACGCAAACGTGCATATTCTGTTCACTCTTAATAAAGCTGAAATAAAAATATCAAATACTATAATAATTGGCAAATATCACCAAAAATAAGTACTTTCATATCAGGAGAATTCTTACAACTCGTTGTCCGAGGTGCTTATACTTGGCTGAGGTTTTAAGCACAGCCAAAATGTTAGCTAAATCTAAACAAAACTTTTTGCATTACTGTTTTCAAGGCTGATAGCACGGTAAATCGTCTGGTAACTAAGGCTTTTTTAAATGTCTAGTGCTCTTTTCAAACGTAGAGAGTAGACTGGAACAAGAACTAAAATAGAAAGACCAACTTTCTAAGCTTTATTTAAACACCCAGCTGGCGCGATTGGTGCACTATTGCATTGCTCACATTAAGGACCAGTAATTCTTTGAAAATTTGCAAAGACGATAAATTTAATCGATGACCAAAACTAAACGTAATTTTGCAATACAAAAAGCTAGACCTAGAAAAACTCCATAATTATTTCTTTCATTTGTGGATTATCTAAAAAAAAAACTTAAAACTGCTACAAAACATCTAAACTCAGCAGCTCAAAATGAATAAAAATCACAGAATTAACAAATGAAAATCATACAGTAGCTTCATTCCATACACAATGGGTCACCAACCACATGCCCGCAGGCACCACGTCGCCGGTGAAGAACATATGAGTCGCCAGTCAGCCTGTTTTAAAAATTTATCAAAATTTTTCCAAATGCCAGTGGTAAACCTTCAAAGAAAAAACAGATAGCCACCCCGACAAGGACAAGCGTAAATTCTTGTTCCTAGAACAGCTCAAATTGCTCATTTGATGCTTAACCTCCAAAAAAGTCTTCACCGTTCCTTTAAAACAGAAACGCCAATGGAATCAACTTGATAGCTCCCGCCATAATCAGTTTCCAAAAAGTAACCCGTGGTCCAAAAACGTTGGTGACCCCTGGCTTAGAGGGTTATACCTAAGTTATAGCATGTTTTTATAGCTAAGTGTAGGAACTCGTATGTTTATGAATTTTGGCATGCAATGCATCAAAATCAGAAATGTTTTGTCCAGGTTACCAACATTTAGTCTATTTAATCTAAAAAAAACATTTAGTCTATTGATTGGAAGTTTTGCCTTCATTTCAGTAGTAGTTGTTTTTGCTTTGGCCGAATAACCGTGAAACAAAAGAAGCAAATTTTAGGGCTGTTGTGGTTTTACGTAAGGTTTGAGGAGAGAAAACTTTCTTGCGGTAACTCTTTGGGAAGCTGAGAGCACTGCTGTTATTCTAAACGTGTGAAGACTACCACTCTTCATGTGCACTGTTGCATGAAAGGTACTGAATTTATAAGAAGATCTTTTACTCAATGCAGCGTCAAAGGAATGGAGTGTGATTCGAGAGTGATTTTTATTGCCAAAAACGCTTCTAATGCAAGACTACATTAGAATTAATTGAAGCGCTGAATATGTTGGCGGGCATAATAACTGTTATGTCTATTTAAATTAGTCGCTGTGGTAACTAAAATTCTACCATAAAACTGCAAATATTTTTGAGGGGTTGTTGTTGTTGTTGGTTACCCGACCCCTTCCGAGGGATGGGGGCATGGCGGAAGACCATGGAGCCCCAGAAGCCGGGCAATTCCCCAGGGTCTGGAACAGAGGTCGTAGAGACACAGAGAGTCGCCAAAGAGTGAGCGGCGCAAAGAGTCCGTAGTTGGGCAGTGCAGAATGAGATGAGAGGTGTCCTGGGACGAGTGTCCATAGGCGCTGCAGGAAGGATTCTCAATTCTGTCAATCCTAGAGAGATAAGAACCTAAAAGAAGGCTGTGTCCGTTGCAGCGAAGACGAGAGAGGACACAGCGAGCATGACGAGGGAGCACAAGTTCCTCGGTGGAAACCTGTGTGTCAAAGAATTTTAATGTGACAGTACGCCTCCAGTCCGAGAAAAGACAAGAGTGGATACGACAGGTAAGAGGAGAGAGGCTACAAGGGGTTGCGGAGGGCGCAAGTGGCACTCCCCATCTGGCTAGCTCGTCAGCCGCGTTGTTTCCCGGGAGAAACGAGTGTCCGATAGGACCCATTGTAGCCTGATAGAACGAGGAGAGAGAAGACAGTTCCTGCCAGATCTGCCACAGAGTTTGAGATAAGAGGAAAGATGGAGGAGAGGACAGGGTGACGAGAACAGAACGAGAGTCAGATAGTAGGAGAAGAAAAGAGAAATGGCAGGCTTGTTGGTGCTGCCGAGACTAGCAAATAGCGTGCAGAATGGCGCAGACTTCAGCAGAAAAACTTGAACATACTGGGCCTGCTGAAAAGGAAAGAGTGACCTCAGAGAGAGCAGTTGGCAAGAACGCCGGAGTTGCCTTTGCCAAAAGGAACAGAGCTGTTTGTCCAGAGTACCAGATAATGAGGGGGGAGAGAGTCAAGGTGGGCGAGAGTGGTACCTTGACGAGAGAAAAAGGGATCAGAGTGAGAGCATGGAGAGAAAAGGGTAGACTCCACCGTGAAGGAAGGCAGATTCCAAGGAGGAAAGGGAGGGCAGGCAAGAAGAGTCTCCCTGAGAGAAGTAGAAGAAAGCATGAGCGGGTGAGTGGACGCAAAAGCTCTCCAGGACGATCTGTAGAGTCTTGGTTTCACTCCAGGTCTGGCCAAACCTGAAATAGGAAAGGAGGTTGGGAGACGAAGGGCCCGCTCATAAGATAAAAGAGTGAAATGAATCAGGGTTACTCGCAGGGGAGGTAGAGAAGCCTCGCAGAGAAGCAGAGGGATAGGGGAGGACGAGAGGCAGTCGGTGATGGCGGCACTAGCCGCTCGGTGGAGACGTTCCAATTTGGTGATATTGGTAGCGTTTAGGAAAGGAAACCATCCGGGTGAAGCGTAAGTGAGAAGGGACCGAAGAAAAAAGATTTATACAGAAGAGAGAGGGACTCCTTAGAGGGCCCCATGAGGAAGCAGAGATACAGCGTAAGACTTTAAGACGTGGGAAAAACTTGGTCTTCAGCGAAGATACATGTTTAGAAAAGGAAAGAGTACGGTCGAAGATGACCCCTAGAAAAGTCGGAGTTGGATTGAAACGGAGACGGCAACCGAGTAGGAGGAGGTTGGGCTGGAGGTTAGCTTGGTGGGGATTAACTAAGAAGAAGGAGGTCTTACATTTGCTCGGCTTGAGAGGAAGACACCAGTACTAGATCAGCGCTCCAATCGAAACAGAGCTCCTTGTGTTGCCTCAACCGCAGTAGGAACCGAGCTGGAGGAGGACCAAACGGCCAGATTGTCAGCGTAAAGAGAGCAGCTGACGGAAGAAGGCAGAGAGGCCGGAAGATCATTAATGAAGAGAGAGAAAAGTACAGGGACAAGAACGGATCCTTGCGGAACACCTCGACGGACTCGAAAGGGACGACTTCTGTGATTTTGATAAACCACGCAAGCGCGCCTGTCAGAAAGGAAAGATTGAGTCCAACGAGCAAAGCAAGAGGGGAGGCCAGCCGAAATCAGTTTGAGGAAAAGACCGGGATGCCACACAGAGTCAAAAGCTTTCGAGAAATCGATAGTAGACAGGATCGTCCGAGAGCCCGGCCTGGGTTTGTTAAACCCATCCGAAATGGACTGAGAAAGGTACAGAATTTGATCTAGTGTAGATCGTCCAGGGCGTAAACCAACCTCGCGGGGAGAGAGAATGGAATTAGACTCCAGAAAGAAGAGTAGGCTGGATAGAATAATGCGTTCAAAAAGCTTTGATACGCAGGAGGTGAGAGAGATAGGCCTGAAGGAAGCGGGAGAGTTGAGAGACTTTCACATTTTGTGTATGGGAATAATAGAAGATGTCTTCCAAATGGAAGGAAAGGAATGCAGAGACCAGGAGAGATTGAAGATGTGAAAAAGAAAATCCATGCCAGAGCGAGGAAGATGCTTTAGCATGGGATAGGCAACTTTGTCTGGGCCAGTGGCAGTGGACGAGGAGTGATTGGAGGCAGCCGCAAGAATTTTAGCGGGAGAGAAAGGAGAGCAAAAAAGATGAGTGAGACTTCCCGGGGCACGTGGCACTGCGGAGCTCAGAGAGGTAGCCTCTGGCTCTGCTACGCAGGGTTTGGCTGAGAAATGGAAAAGTGGGATCTCAGGTAAGCGGCATAGATCGAAGCCGAATCCCTGGGAGAAGAACAGTTGGGGAAGTTAGGGGAGGAGGAAGACGAGTAAGGAGGGCCAGCGATAGAGCGAAGAAGAAAGTGCATAGATTTAGGTGAAAGAGAAGAGCAAGTCGTCTGCCATGCCTCAGCCTTGTCCATGGCGATGACTGACGAGGCGCGTCGAGAAGCGGAGATGTAAGCCTGGCGATCTTCATCACTTCTGTGAGCGGCAGCGAAAGCCTTGCGAAAGATGCACCAATCAACAGCCGTTTCAACGTGGTGTTGCGGTCCCCGACCCCGTTTGGGTTGGGTCGAAATGGCTGTTGGCCTTTCCGAGGGTCCCAGGTACCCCGGGCACTGCCCTTTTGAGGGGTTCGCGATGCTCTATTGAAGTGAGGCATGATGGCTTTTAGTGAATTTGTAAGAAATTTGAACATAAGTGTGATTTGTGATAGGATTAGAACTTGATCTAAGTTGATATTTTAAGTTTTTTGATTCACAAACATGTTGCTACATGAAGCTAAACTGCATGTGATTCAAAGAATCCCATTGGGTAAAAAAGTTGGTTAGTTAGAGGTTAAATGCAATAAGCACCAAACAGAATCAATCAACCTCACTAATTCTGCTAATATAAGAAAACAAGTCTTCATACCAGGAAACCTAAACAGTTCTTGAACACAACAAGAACAAACTTGCAATGAAATTTCGTATGAACAAGGACTTCAATTCACATACATAAAACAGGAATGAGAAATTAGTTCATACAAGGAACTAATTAAAAAAAAAGCTGCAACGAAACAATGATCATCCTAGAAAACACATTTCTATTTCTCTTGCCGTTGGTTTTTCTATAAGACCTGAAAGAATCGCTGAGAAAAGAGAAAATAATTTGGCAGTTATCAAAAAAACATGAAATGAAACAACTGGAGAATACAGTAAAAGACATAGCATAATATTACATATTGGGGTCAATTTTGACCCCAATTAATGTTTGTGGTATATTTTTTGAAAGCAAAATATAAAAAAGAAAATTAGCGTTTTGAGTGGAACATCATTCTCATTTGCACAAATACAGTCTGATTGAAGAATTCAAGAGGGCACAACTTGGACAACCAAGAATAGAAAGAGTTACTACATATTAACTTGTCTTGGGGTCAGTTTTGGCCCCAATAACCGTATGAGGGTCAAATAAGATCTTATGCACGCCTAATGAGTCTTCTGGGGAAACAGTTGTTCTGTGAATTAAAATTAATTGTTTAATGCATCTGCAATCTTTGTTAGAAAGTACGGTAGTAGTCAGGGAATTTGTTTCAGGGGTCGGGGGTAATATCCCCTCAACTTTTAGACATTTTGTTTTCATTTTAGGTCTATTTGGTTGGCAGTATGCGTATTCTATAACTGCTGGTAATATGCTTTCGATAAAAAGTTTGTCCCCTGAAAAGTTTCTTAGCACACAAGGTTTACGAGAGTAGTTATATGAAAAAATATGAGGAGGCTCTACGAAAAAAGTACATAATAATGGCATTTGAGCAGCAGCAAATCCTATTGTCTTACTAATTTTTCGTACGCAGAAAATAAGGTTTTACTATCGTTTCTATTCATGACATACCAGTTTTCGTTGGTAAGCCAACTCTCTGCAAAAAAGCGAAATTTTGAGTAGTCTTTTCTCAGCCTTTGAGCTTGTGGTCCAAAGTAATAAATAGTGTTCGTTAAGAGCAGATTTCTCTGGTCTTTGGAATTTAATGGCCTTCTTGTGTTCGTCTAATCGTGACTTTTTTAATTACGATTAGTCCCGTTTAATTTGGCTAATATACCGGTACCGGTAAGTAGGCTAAACTTGTAACGATCACACGGAATGTGGTAAACCTACCCCGGTATTTCTCTTTCATTCAGGGGTCTTGGAGAGAATAAAGAAATTGAGAATAATTAAACTTAATTTGATGGCTACTTTTACTCCGATTTCATTAAGAATACGTTTAATTTTTCAGGAGTTCCAGGATATTATTTTCTGTCTATATTGTATTCGTCAATATTATAAATTATTATATGATTTCTGAATTCTCCTTGTGCTGAGTTTTGTTTTAGCGCCACTGGTTAGGTTTTCCTTGTTTCGTCAAATTAGACGATTTCATCATAATTGTTGGCCTGCATTTACGTCCAGTGGCGTACGCAAGTGGTTCATATGTGCGCCCCTGTCAGGAAGAAGTAAACCTCATTTTCAGCTATTATTTGCAAAAAGCCATTCTCGCGCTCCCTTCAGGAAAATTTTAAACGGGAGTTTCAGCCACTATTCTTGTAACGGTCACACGCACACCCCTAATTTAGCACTCAGGACGTTGATCTCCAAAAAAAAAGGTCTTCACCGCCACCGTCCCGTGAAATTTGCAAAAAGTAATTCTCACGCCCCCCTCAAAAAATTTCTGCATACGCCCCTGTTTACGCAATTTTGTTTCTTGATAAAAATGCGTAATAAACCAGCTACACAGACTCTTCTTAACTTTTATCTAATTGGGCCTAATTTGTACTACGCTGAATGCTGCGTCAGTGTGCACTATTTTTGATTTATTATTTTCTGTTATTTGCTCTGTGGCGCCAGAGTTCTCTATGAAAAATACGCTGACATAATAAGCAACAGTCAATTATTGCAGTACCAGCCTCCTTTTTCGACCAATAGAAATGCGATAAATCAAACACGGTGATACTTATATCAAATTTTTACCCAATTTGGTCAGCTGACTCCGTGGCGCAACGGTAGCGCGTCTGACTCCAGATCAGAAGGCTGCGTGTTCAAATCACGTCGGGGTCACGTTTTCTTTTTTGCATTTGATCAAATAGTTTGCTTTTTTTATGGTTGAATTTTTTTAAATGGCATTTTGTTGTGGCATTTCGTCTTTGAAATCGAGTTGGTTTTTTACATTTTAATATTGCTGTCGCCGTAGTGGCAAGGAGTAGACCTATGCTAAATCCTTGGAAGAAGTAAGTTTAAAAGTGTGGTGTTTGCTACAGTCAGGGCCGGATTAAGCAATGGGCAAACTGAGCAATTGCCCCGGGCCCCGCGCTTTTTAGCACTATTAACTATTGAATTGAATTGAATTAAAATAAATTTATAGCCTTATTACCTACATTACCAGCAAACTTGAACTGAAGCATCTAAATATCTACATACCGGTACAGTTATTATTTGTACGAAAAATAATTAAAAACAGACTTTCAATGACAAAGTAACTGTGACGTCACAGTAGAGACTGGTATAATCAGTGGTGTACTGCTAAATAATGAAGTAGGTGGACGGTTGGAACTGATTTTAAACCTTATGGTCTGAGAGACATGCGCAACGGCACACTTCGCTACAGCGCAAGGCGGAAAGCATAGACAACATATAATTGAACTGTTCGCAACAAAGAGTATACTAATTAAAACAAATTTATTCAAAAAAAAGTATATTTGAAAACATGCTTTAGAAACAACAAAATATAAAAAATTTGAATATTAATAAAATGTGCCTTCAGTCAAGCATTTTCTAAAAAAAGCAAGTAGACGGCGATCCCCCTGGTCCCCCTTCAATACATTCCTCGGTATAATAGCATTTAAATTAATGGCTGCGAACGACTGTCAAATGTTAGAGCAGTTATAAAAAATCTTAGACGCCACTACAGCCCTCAAGGAAAATTTTGTTGAGTTGAGACAACTACTACAAGATTTTACGTTGGATGACAATGAAACAAATAAAACCAAATCAGATTCATCGTATTGGAAAAAGAGTATAGATGCCTTAGAAACAGCCATATTATGTGTTTTATGGCACAAAATCCTTCAAAGGTTCCACAATTCAAGCAAAGTCTACACACAGCGTGCTGACATGTCTTTAGGAAGTTGCGTAGCACTTTGCAATGGAATAGAAAGTTTTTGCCAGCATTTATGGGATGAATTTGATACAATTGAAAAGGATGGTTTGAAACTCACACCCGGTTTACAGAAAACCTATGTGTCTCCAAACAAACAAAACCAAACAACGAAGAAGGCTTTTGATTATGAAGCAGAGGACACTGGATGCACTACAGCTTTGGAAGATGCTCGAGAATCCATTCGTATTGGAACTGACCTTCCAATCATTGATACTTTAATTGCAGAAGTAAGAAGACGAAAATCTGTGTACTGCACATTGCAACAGAATTTTAATTTTTTGCTGAATCTGAACACTTGGGCTATCAGCCTATCAGTGATTTAGAAAACGCAGCAAGTAAGTTGTTAAAAGTATATGCAAGCAATTTGGATAGCGACTTTCCATCGGAAGTTGTGCACTTCGCTTTTCATTTACGTTCATCTCCTGATCTTGGTTCGAAGACAAATACTACGCAAGCACAGCTGTCATATTTGAAAAAGAACTGCTAAATTCAAACTTTTCCAAATGTGGCTATTATTCTTTGTATATATCTGACCTTGCCTGTTGCAAATATGGAAGGTGAACGTTCTTTTTCGGCATTGAAAAGAGTGAAAAACTATTTGCGCTCATCTCTGACTCAGGATCACGTCTGTGATTTCTGTATTACGGCCATCGAGAAGAGTGTCACAAAATCTATAAGCTATGAGGATATTATTGATAAATTTGCAGCAGCGAAATGCCAAAAATACCAGTTGCCTTAGCTTTTTCTGTGTTGCACTCTCTGTGTTGTTTATTATATTTTCTGTGTTGTTTATTTTTGCCCCGTTAATGAAACAGTGCGAAAATTTTATTTTATATTTAACCTTTAAGAATAAATTTCAAAGTAAGTTTTAAACAAAATTAATAAAATTTACTTTTTTTAATAAATCAAAATAACAAATTAGACTCAAACTCTTTGATCTAAATGAATAATGTTCAAAATAGAAATTTGTTTTTTAGTTTGAATTTCCATCGAACAAAAACACAAAGAACGCAAAAAAATCAATTTTTAGTTTAAAATAAATACTGTGCAGTTTAATTAACCAATTTATACTTTACCCATTTTAAATACCAAGGATTGCGTCAGGGACACCTTATTCCCGGAAGGTAAGAGCTTATTATGTCTTCTATTATTAAGATCTACTAAATCAATGGCTTCTAAATTTTTTCGAGCGCGACCCAAACCTAAGTTAGTTGTTTTCGCGTTCCATAATTTAGGGGCCCCGCACTTTTATCTGCCCCGGGCCCCGCGATCTCTTAATCCGCCCCTGGCTACAGTGCTTCTTATTTGAAAGCTATTGGGAATGATTTGATGTCTGCTTACTCCCTTTGGCCCACTGGCAGTTTTTACAGATTATTTAAAAAAAAAAACATGTGATGACGCCATCACACCATAATAGTTTTTGTTATTTGGTTAAAGTTGCAGTGCTTTGTTTTTTGAATACAATGACTCACTGACCGATGGCTAGCAATGATGGTGTTACTTCGATGGCGTTGTCGCAAAAATATTTTCAAGTTTAGCCGAAAGGGGTGTGTGGTTGCAACCAGTGGCGTGCAGAGGGGGGGGGGCGAACGGGGCGACGGCCCCGGGCATCCAAGCTAGGGGAGCATCAAAAGAGTGAAATTACAAAAATCACATTTCAATAAATTGTGAAAAATATTTGCTTTTTCGTATCGTAAGTCTACTAACACATGCTGCGTGGATCTGATAGAATCTTGCTTGGAGGCATGGTGTGATTGTTTCGTAGAAAATCTTCTGCAGTGTCAGCTTTTGTACTGAAATTATTATTTACAAAATTTCAATTAGTTTGCTATGTAGTGCACAAAAACCAAACATAAATACCTTTGACTTTGTTATGCTCCTTCGAGCTAGAGGAAATGCAGTTTCCCTAATCCTAAGCATGCTTTTCAACGTTTTATGCAGTTTGGGAGGGATGTCTTCCCAACTTTATGTACTCCATATAGGTTGGTGCTTACCATCGGATTTTCAATTGCAAGGTGTGAGAGGTTATTTTCAAAGTTGAAATCGATAAAAACATGTATAAGATCATCTATGCTAGCCTACAGGAACGCCCAGCAAGTTTGGCTTTAATCAGCATCGAAAGAGAATTCCTTTCAGCAGGTTTGAAAAATGAGGTACCGGTAGTTCAAATATTTTCCGATAGGAGAGCTTATATAGGAAAGAGAAATCGCAAAGTGCAAATGTCTAAGATTTGTTCACATCATCACAAGTTCTAATTTAATAAAAAGAGCTACTTTTTCGTCTGCTTTCACCAAACAATGTCCTTGAAGCATTTTTGTTGTATAGCTCACAAAAATATTAAGGGCAGCAATGCATCAAACTACATGGTTGCACTTGTACAATTTCAGATACTATTTCTAATAGAAAAAAATAGACAACTGTATCTCCTGTTATGCCTCACGAAGTTATATATGCAATATATAATAGATCATTTTGGTGGGCCTATTTGCATGCATAAACGCAATGTCTTGTTCCTCAATGCATACCCTTCACCAGATGAACTTTTCTTGTAAATGTATGCCTTCACCTTTTAATTAACACATTAAAACAAAGTATACTCTTTGAAATATCTTGGTTTAATTGTACGAAATTTTTTTCTCAACACTAGCTTTTACGTATTTCAAGTGTCTGTCTTTGTCACATTCTTGAGTAGCCTACTTGACAGTTTGAAAGGGGGGCATACAATCAAGCATTTGGCCCCCGGGCATCACCAGACCTTTGCACGCCACTTGTTGCAACAATGAACATTCCGAGTTCCAACCACTGACCTTGCAGTTGCTTTGTTTTTAATGAAATTATTTGTTTAAGGTCAACCTACTCCAACTGTAACGTCTTCTAGTCAGAAGAAACAGTATACAAAATGGCGCCGTGGTACTCCAGAGCACGAAGCGTGGTGGATGCCGAAAGAGTGGGCCAAGGAACGAAAAATTGGAGCGTTCCGCAGCCCGTGGGCATTTGAGCAAGAGGAAGAAGTAGAAAGGCGAAAAGATTTGGAACTGGCGCGAAATCCAAACGTTGAACAAATTCGAACAAATAACTTTATCAGGCTGTAATACCTCAAAAGGTTTTGAAAAATTCATTTAGATACTATTTTGCTGTTGCTACTGCAGACTTGGATCGTTAAAGCTCACGGTCAGGCTACTGTTAATAGTTTGTAGCCAGAAACCCTGTCGATTGTTTATAGTGTACCGGTACTTTCATAATTTCAAGGTAAGCATCGTAGCAGGTAGATCTGTATTTTTATGGTGTATTGCTGTAAATAACGATGCGTTTTGATGGCGAGTGTTAATACAGTTTATTAAAAGTTTGTGACTACGTAAGCTGCCCGTACACCTACATCTTTTCTTCTAGTCACGGTTAAGCCTTTATGGCTATGCATATAGGTGGCAAGTCTAACCAACCTAAAAATTCATTTAAGTAAAAAGTAATGGTTGATATTTTTACTGCAATAGATGGAAGTGGTTTTATTTTTATTATGCATGTAACTAGCGGCGCGGTGGTGTAGTGTCCGCATCGCAGTCGGTAGATTTGGAGTTCATTTCCCAAGTCGAGTCACACCAAAACTTTAAATGGCATTCACTGCTTCCCCGCTTGTTGTGTCCTTGGGCAAGACACTTAACGGGATGCTTCCATTTTTATGTGGCAGACACGTGGCGGGGTCAAGCAGTCTACCCGTCGTGGTGGCCGTCCAACTTGACTCGCAAACAGAGCATGAGCGCTAACGCAGTGTATATACATCTTCATGCAAGAACGAATAGCTCAAACGACGATGCATGTACCTAGTTCTTAATGGCACAATACTGGCCTTGTATCCTACACACGTTAAGGCTGTTCTTATACCTAGGATAGTTTTTCTTTTAGTTCGAATTACATTTAATTGGAATTAAATTAATTTATTTTATCTTGCTTCAGTTTTCGAGAGCATGCTTGTTAACAGCTAAAAATCAAAACGTGGAACAAATTCGTGAGACCAGGGTTTTTCCACTTCTACTTTTTGATCACTGAAGAATGTAGATTTTTACCAAAATCGGCCGAAAATTTCGGGTGGTGCTACATTTTTTTCTATCCTAAATGACATTCTAAAAAACCCCAACAGAATTTAACTAAGAAAAAAAGGTAGCTGAATTAAACAGTTTAAAAGTATTTGCTGAGATTAAGCTTACATAGTGTTCTTTAAAGTGGCCTACTGATCCCATTGACTGCTCCCTTACGCAGTGGATAATTTTGCAAGAGTCAATTTGTACTTCAGCGGATTCATATTAATTCGTTTACCAACCAGCTACTGCTTAAGTCAGGGAGCGAAAACTGAATTGAGCACTAAAGGACGTTTAAATTTACTTGTAAGAGTCAAAAACCTTTCCAAACTAAAATACTTATGCACTTAACGACTAACTCTTACCGTAGCTTGCCTAGACAGCATTGAACAAAAGCACAAACAAGTGTTCTAAATTCGAATTAAAACCGGGCACTCTACGAAGATTTGTAGATAAACTAAAATTTGCAGCTATTGCTCAAGCCAAAAACCGATACTGCATTAAATTCAATTGAAATTTGAGTTTTTAGCATCTGAAGCAGTGCTTTTTTTAAACATTTTTGGCCTCCAGGAACCCTAAACCTAAGCTTGCGGAATCCCAGCGACTGTTCAGCGGAACTCTTTAAAAGCAACAGCTAAAGAGCTCTGGTCGACTTATTTAATTAAGTAAAACTTGTAACTAAAGTAAAAGCAGACAAAATGTAACTGGTAGAGAAAAACCTATTTCAGAAGTTTGTTCAAGCAGAACTACAGTACTTTGTTACTTACCGCCTTTGGTTACACTAGACATAAAACAATTATTTTCAAATCTGCTTCAAAAGTCGACAGTACTGCTAAGTAATTTTAGGGAAAATGCTTGCAAGCGCTTTGCAAGAGGGCAACGCATGGTAGACTGTAATACCGAAAAATTTCATTGAAGTATATTGCACAAAACACGCTTAACATCGGGTGCGGGCGAATATTAAGAGGCAACACGCCGTCAGCATAATACACTACAATCAATGGCAAAGATATCAACCTATTACGATAGGCTAGCGCAGCAGAGCGAAAGCGGGGTGAATTTATTATCAAATTAAAGTTTATGGTATGGGCAGAGGTCGTCAGGCGACACGTCTTCAGACCGTCTGCAATCAAGGCTACAAAACAGAGATTTTTGCCAACGTAAATCGAGACATTCACGGGCGAAAATCTATGAAGTGCACGTTTTTTAAATTGACGAAAAACTTATTCCAATTCACAATTTAAAAAATTTTTAAAGACGAACCATTACCAAAGACGTAGCACTGCACTTGCAAAGGCTAAACCTGGAAGCATCTTAACAGGTTGTATCACTGTATTTATAACAATACTTATTCTTTAGCTCAGGTTAATAGAAGAGGGTGCGTCTCAGCTCCGGCAAAAATCAAAGCAACGATGCATTCGTAGAGCCTTTGATTTTACGCGATTGAGAACAAAATGGGCTTTTACTCCATGATCCGTAAAAAATATGGAACTGCAATCACGGGTGCAGTAATAAAAAACGAAGCGTGGGAACACACGTTTTTAAAATGATAGCTAAGTGTGGGAGCCCTCCACATAATGCCAATTTTCAAAAGCGCGACAGATTATGACGTTACAATAATAATTACGTAATCATGTTGATAGATTTCTACGCAAGATAACTTGCGATCTATTCATTTATCCTGGGTCAGGAGCTGCATTTGGAAGTTCAGAGTACAAATAAATACCTTTAAGTTAGGTTAGTGCGAAACAGTGCAGGAACGCCGTCCCCGCATGAAAAAAGTGTGGAAACGCCGCTGCCACACCACTACACTCCTCACAATAAGATTTAAAAGTTGTTTTTTCATAAGCTTTTCGAGGCACTTGTATGGGTCGGCGGGAACGAGAGGTCTCGCGCGTTCTTATTCAAGACCATACCGCCCTGATAAAAACGTCACGAAAACGTTTTTTCAAAGCCACATGTAAAAACTTCGTAGCAGTACCTGTTGATTTCTTAAAATTAAAACTCCCTAGTCGAAAAAATGATCGTTTAAATTTCGCTTACATGAATAATTCATGAATATACCAGTCATTATAGATCTGCGAAGTACCCTGGTTCAAAAAGGTTTCGGAAAAGTACGTAATAAAGTTCAATCGTGACGCACGACGTAATGCGCTTTCGTGAACACAGCACCATAGAAATAACAAGCGCTCGTCAGAAATCGATGAGTAATCACGAGATTTAAATACCGACTACTAAAAATAACGCGTAAGCACAACGAAGTTGACAAAGGAAGTCAGATAAGATAAAAAGACCTATTTATTTACTACGTTTTTGACCTGGCTATATTCTTGCTTATTTTATGCCTTTTTTCAGCAACCGACTACCTGCCGGTTTGGAAGTCGCTTCAAGAGGCTAAAAGCGGTCCAAGTAAAGTCCACGAGCCAATCCAATCACATTTAGAGACTACTGTAGGTAGTTTTGACTAGCCATTACAATCTCGTAAACAAACTCTTTAATTGCAACATTTTTTCTGTAAGTTGTGTATACTTATAAATTTTGTCTCTTGAAACGCAATAGGCTGCAAGAACTAGAATTACAAGAGTTTTAAATTTGCATTGATAAATCTAGCGAAACACAAAGGTTTTAGTAAGCAATAGAAAGCAGTCACTCACTTATATAGCACAAGAAAAAAATAAAACTTTGATATAATTGTATAATATAGAATTGCAACACAGTAAATGTCAAGTCTTATGTAAAGCAATAACGAGACCATCACCACTGTTCGCTCGTAGGTAACACATTGCTGAGTTTATAAAGCTCTTTGAAATCCATCTCGTATCATGAAGAGTGCTTTTTGACCGTGAAATATATAGCAACGATGATGACAATGATCATGATACCAATAATCACGAACATAAGGAAACGGTTTTGAAGGACTCTGAAGTAGTTTAATTGAAAACATTAATACAACATAGTCCTAAAACAAGTTTACATCGCCACAAAGGCTTCTGCAGAATAGCTTTCACTGGTACATTCTAAAGTGCGATTTTCTTCAGCGATGCATGCACCAATTTCATATCAGGTCATGTACAAACCACATGACAAAGTGTACCATTGTAGGCGCTTGCAATTAAAACGGCAGATAGACCTTCATGTACCAAAAGCACAAAATTTTTGTACGTAATTTTGGATATGAGTAAAGTTAACCACAACTGAAAGCAGATATTTTTATTGCAAGATAGGGTGTAAAAAATTTTGCAGGACATGCTACTTAGCCACAATGCACAATAATCGTTCCGCGATTCTTCCACATGAATGCCACGCAATCATACTAACATTGAACCAAATGATGACATAGAAACATTAACTCGGCTTATTACGGAAATAGATAGGAGTTAATCCCGGTGGAAAACCCTTGACAATAAGGAGCAATCTAAAACTTTCAATGTCTGAGTACCATTGAGAAAGTATTACGAACGAAATCAACGGGGAAGAAATTGTACTTGACCCGGCTATATCATACCGGTGACAAGTTGAAAATAATCTCTATTTCACTTCAAAACAAAAAATTAATCATCATCCGTCAACTGAGATAGAAACAATTGTGAGATAAGCGGTTAAGGATCACGAATAAACACACACACTTAACATTTTTGACTCTCCCAATAACCTTTGAATGAAAAATCATAAATGGGCAAAACAATGATTATGTCATCCAGTCAATTTAAAGGTAATTGTAATATTATTTTTGAAAAAATTCCTAGCCATTATCCTGGATTTTTACCTAATTTAACAAAGCCAGCTCCACGAGCAAAAACTTGTGTCATCGTTTGAGAGAGACCACTTCACCATCAAAACAATCCCACACTACTCAACTTGGACCCGTAAGATCTTGTTACCAAAAAACCCCTCGCAGTTGCATTATTACAATCAAATAAAGACATCCACAATCACATCGCACAATTTAAAGCAGGCTTTCACTTCAAAACTTTACAATACCACGCTGGAGCATTTTTATGCCGTTAAAAATAGGCTCAGTGTAGCACAGGCTCTTGGGAAAATATAGGAAAACAACCATTAGTAAGCTCTTTGAAGGTGTTGTGCAAGCATCACAGTCTTTAATCGAGGAAAACAGCTTAAAGCTCTGAGAAAAACATCTAGTTTTTAAGACTTGAATTTTGTATCCAGGTTGCAGAAGTTAGGATAAGCCACAAATCAAACTAAATGACAAGACTGACGTCTCCATAGCGCCATTGCTTCACTGTAAAGCCTTATTTCGATAAACTAAGTCAAACCAATGCCAACAAGTCAATGTGTAACGTCCTAGGTTCACGATTAAAGCAATATTAAACTGACGAAGCACAGTAAGCCACAACAAACACTCACCTTTTAGTCATATTTGATAATATTCTGGAACTTTTTCCAAGGTTTCCGTCACCTTCCCTCAACTGCAACAATGGTTAAACATGATAACAAAATGTTCAACGCAAAATTAAATTGCTATGCAAAGCTTTGTCGGTCGTAACTCCTTCCTATTTCACGCAATACCGCTACAGATCTCCAGCATTGAGAATGAGTTACTGACGTCAAACCTCATTTATGTGCAAACCAGAGAAATTTTTTTTCACAATCAAGAGTTTTTGTAACACCAATTGCCAGTTAAGTTTCCTGCGACTTCTTTTATGTGCCACCGGAATAGTGTACTTCTATAAAGCCGGGAAATTTCCTGTGAATGCCGTTTTTAAGGACACAACTACAACGAACGCAATACAGTTTGAACTCGCATCTTATCGATCATAGCCATCGCCTTATGACAATGAGCTGTCGTTACTGACAGATTTAGGCCTTTTAACATGATTAGGTTGACTGGTTATGTGGTTGCACAAAGCTACTACTTGTTAGGCAACTTGCAAAACACAGCCACATAGAAAATGAAAAATCAATCGTTTATATAACGTCATTTTACAAATAATAAAATCTTGTTTTAGAAACTTTAAAACAATTTCTGAACTATTTACATTAACAAAAACGAGTAGGCCTAAATCATTCTCATTCTTGTTGTGTTTCTTATCTTTGATTTAACAACGATTCTCAATTTAGTAACAAAACTATCTACTGTTAAACTTTTTGATTTTAGTGGAAAATTAACGTGAAATAACATATTTTCAAAGCTTTTCGCCTGTGACTACTCTTCACAAAGAAGGTTGTATTGAAACAAGGCTCCTTTCAGATTTTCTTTAGAGAGAAGGGTACCTTCTCTCACCCAAAAAAGCGTCGTTCACTTCTTTAAGCTTCTTTTCGACGATTTCCCCTGAATGCGGTCTAAAACCAAAAGCTTCAGAAATACGTTACTTCAAGCAACCTCTAAATTTTATTTTTATCTCGAGCCATAATGTTCAAAAATTATCTGATTATGAAAAACCTTTTAATGCACTACATCGTCTCATTAAATTCTCATTAGTACATTACCTTACCGGTGCAGATACCAATGTTAACGCCAAATACATAAATATTAACAGTAGTTAAACCGGGACATATTATTTTAAAACTAACAGGACTTACCCAAAATCAAAAACTTGATATTTAATTGACAGAATTTGTCAAAGCATTTAATACTTTAATCATCATTAACCTCCGTTTATTTTTGTTAATTTGGTTAAAGACTTGAAAAAAATTATTGAGCGCTAGTTGTATTAGCCAACCTTTCTATGTTTAAAAAACGAAGTTATGACCTATAACAAAAATAATTATTTCAAAATTTCCATATGTCATAAGGCTTTTACTTATGAATATTTTCATCAAGGCTTCTTATTGTTTTAGCAATTAGTTTTTTTTAATTCCTGTATGCTACATCAATCGAGATTCTTAATCGTTAGAATTACTGTAAGATACAGCACATAGAAATTGTTTTTTATCGTTTCTTTATGTTCCATATTAAGTAAGACCGTTAATGGTTAAATTTTAGTGTGATTTACGAATGTACTTTTTACCATTTTCTATCTTCCAATATTAATATAAATCACAAGATGGAAAACTTTTTTATGCAAGTAATTTCATTATCAGCGGGTCAGTCAAGTTTCGAATCAAGTTCGAGTTATTGTAGTCAAGTCTTGAGTAGAGCCACTGATACCGAGTTACGAGACGAGTGAAGGAATTTCGAGCAATTGACTCAAGTTGAGTGATTTTTCACAGCGACTAAAAACTGGTCATTAACCTGCGTCTATCAAACATTGCCGATCTGTATTGCAAAAAATAAAAAGTTCTCATAGAAATATAACATAGAAAAGTTTTTATCGCAAGTCCAACGGCAAAGGGTGGTGAAGCAACGTTTTCGAATCTTACGCAAAGCTACACTCTGGAGGTTGATACAGTATAAACGATAGAAACGTGTGGCTCAAGGAAAAATATATGCATTTTTATTCCTTCAAATACGATGCAAAAGCAATTGGTTCTATATCAGAGCATTTCATCATTACCTCATGTTATGGAATAAGTGGCGTCAAATAAAATGGCATGGGCGTCAAAAATCAGTGGTCAGCAACCATATGCCATATGCTGTTGTGCATCAATTCTCTAGAGTTTTCCATTGAAAAATAGCAAACTTATAGCCGCAAAGCTTACAAAAAAAGCAAAATTATTCTCATTTCTCAAAGGTATCAGCCTATAGCAGCATTTACTAATCACAAACAAGGGAATTCTGAATTTCTTGTAATCAAAAAAATACTGATCAAAATAAACATATGTCATGTGTTAGGTATGCCAGCTTAATCAGGCAACAATGACAATGAAATGCGTTTGCCGTTTCAGTGACCAAACCCCAAAGAACGAAAACAAATCAATAAATAGTCAATTTTAACAATGCTCTTCGACACGGCTAAATAAATTTGACCATAGAAATCGATTGCAATCTTGTTGAACCGCAAAAACCTTTCAATGCTTTATTGAACCATTGCTCAAGAAAGCCTGGAGTTGTAATCTCTATTAATTGAATGAACCATGGCTCAAGAAAGTCTAGAGTTGTAATCTCTATTAATTGAAACTCAAGAAGATGAGAGCTCAAGGAACTCAAGAGGAACAGACAGTATAAGGGCCTGCGAAGTGATTTTACAATTTTCGAGTCAACCCTTATCAATACTTGCTGCTGTGGGAGTTTAAACCTGACACGTGGGTTTTAAAACAAACGACGGTTTCGCTCGGTCATGCCGCATGCAGTGTAACGCTATGAGCGCTCAAATCGCGGTCCTTAGATCACTAGTCTTGGCGCTAAATTCATCGCGCCATGCCTCGGCAGAATGCTTAAACACTGTGCAATAAAATGATCGGAAGTTTCATAAACACTACGAAGCCAACGTTTATGCTATTATTGATAGCAAAAGTTGAAGCAATTGAAATAATATAACAGTTATTTTTGATACTAAACACCTAGTAGTGAAGTATATCTGAAATCAAGCCATTTTCTAAGCAACTTACCCTTTGTCTAGATCGGTTAATCTTTTCACGATCTCTGTGAAGGTTATCAAGAATGTCCTGCCCAATTTGTTGAGTCTCGGTTGCAACTCTATAGCCTATTTCAAGATGGCGGCCAGAGTTCTCTAATCGTTCGGTATTATCCAGTAACCTGGCTCTCTAAATAACGTATACACACCAAGTAAAACATCAGTTTGACAAATAAGTCGAAAAGGTTCAATAAACTTTGGGAATTCGCAACACACTAAACAAATTTGATAAACACTTGCTACTATCGTATCTTATAAAATAACTGTGCATTGAGCAAAATACATCAAATAGAATGAACATAAAGCAGCACAATCATCATACAAAACGTAAAATCAATTAACAACTGCCTCTCCAGTGTAAACAGAGCGCCAAAAAATTCTGCATGAAGAGAAAACAACAAATGCTTTACCTGATCATCAACGTCATCATTTTCCATTGCAAGAAGCTCATCCCGCATTCGATTCGCATTGGTAAGAGCTGCTGTTTTTGCTTTTTTCTGAAAATTATGAGCTAGTAAATTAATATACACGGTGTCCTTATAGTCTGTTCAGCTAACAAAAAAATATTTCAGCTCATTTAGTAGCATATTTTCAAGAAATAACATTTTCAACATTTTTTTCTATTAAAGTATAAACAAATACTATTTCAGCTGATAAAAACCAATTACAGTAGATTCCGCTTAATTGGGCCGCCGATTAATCCGGTCAACCGTTTAATTGGGCCAAATTGTTAAGAACAAAATCCAATCAAAGATGATGCACTACGTTAAATCCGCATAATCGGGCCACTATTCCGCTTAATCAGGCCACAACTGTAGTCAGACATACAATGGTTTAATTTCAAAACCGCCTTTGTAATGTAATAGAACTCAATATCACAAAGCCAACTATATTATGTAACAATTGAAAAATACAGGCGCAAATTATTTTGTCATTTCATGCCCTTGGACATGGTAATTGTTGTGTTTTGTCGCAAATTTTGTGAAGTCCCAAGCAGAGATGCCACAAAAAGAATTAACAATTGCCGAAAGGGTTGTTGTCCTAAGAAAAATTAGAGAGCAACCTCCAAACATTAGTCATCGCCAGCTAGCTGAGATAACTGGTGTACCAAGGACAACCCTGGCACAGATACTGCAAGACTTCGGATAATCGGGTCAGCCGCTTAATCGGGCCAAATGGTACTTATCCCGATGTGACCCGATTAAGCGGAATCTACTGTATTTGCAATTCCAATGGATATATTTGTTTGAAGATTAGGAAAAGAGCTCAGAAAATATGTAGTCCATAAAATATCACCTCGATATTGGCCTACAACAAATGGGTTTTAATTGCTTTAATCAAATCAAGTATAGGGTAAAATATATTCTCAGAGTACAAAATCAAACGAGGCACAATGATACAATTTGGTAGAAAATTCAACAGCTTAAACAAGAAGTTTGTGAAGGGAGTTTGCTTGCAATAATCATTACATACTGGTAGCGGCAGAATAATACAGGCATTTTGTTTCACAAATAGCAAACACTACGGCACAAATATTGCCAAACACAGTCGCTTTTTTAAAAGGTATAACCAGGCTATTAGTAACTGGCGTAGCGATGTATTGGTTAAAGCGTCTGCTTCACAGTCCCGGTTCAGTTCCCTTGTCAAACTATATTAAAGACATTAAAATGTTTTACATCTTCCTTGCTTGGCACTCAGCGCAAAAGAATGAGTGAGGAGAAAAAGCCGGCTAATTTGTTTGTTGTGTCCTTAGGAGAGCAACTTAACGGAATTCCTCCATCTTTACGGGGCAAACTGGTGATGTGGCCATGCGGTATACCTGTCGCAGTAGTGCAATCTAACTTTAAGACTAGCAAACTGAGCATGGCTCATACGCACGAGGCATATCCACACCAAGAATTTGTTATTAAAATTGTATACAACATGCAGACTGTCTACATATTTCTGAACTAAGCACCATATAGACCCTTTAATGCTATTGCACCAATTTTATCCAATTTTCTTTATAGCCTAATCAAGACATACTATTTGCGTTTCTAGTCGATTGAACTCTGCTTGATAACTCTTCATTCTCCCCATCAATTTTCCTCGCTCAGAACTTGGCAATTCACGCACTTCCAAATCCATTTGCTCAAGCTGAACATAATGTGTTTAACATTTCCAAACAGTGATAATGG
Source organism: Trididemnum clinides (assembly GCA_963675345.1). Lineage (NCBI taxonomy): Eukaryota > Metazoa > Chordata > Ascidiacea > Aplousobranchia > Didemnidae > Trididemnum > Trididemnum clinides. Next base: position 6,536,406 of record OY776300.1, read on the forward strand.
CTAATGAAAAAAAACGATGAGATTTTAACCCCTAATCCATCCTGATAACTAACTATCTTCATCATGAAATTTGTAATTTTGTTAAGAGGCATTCTGAATTGTAAAGCTTCAAGTAAAAACGACAATAAAAACGAGGGTTTTTGTAGTTATTAATAACATGTTTGCTCAATAAAGTCGATAATGAACAAGTGCACCAAACTTCAAAGCCTAATTAGCTATCCAAAAAGATTACCACACGTATTATGCAGTTGGCATGTGCAAAAATATACCATCAACTTGCCAAAAAAATCAACTTCACAGAAAACTGCAAAATCAGAACTCAACATTTTGATACAACAAACTTTAACTACGATGTGTTTTGCCACCGCTTGACAGCATATAGAAAACAACTAATCTAATTCAAACTGACCAATTCTTGTACTTCATCCAGTTGTCGCTCAATGGTGCTAATGAGGGACTTTTTTTCAGCTGATAAACAAAAACAACAATTTTGCGAGTAAGTACAATGGATTGAGTGTCAAACTTAAACAGCTGAAGAGATATTCAACTAATCAAACACAAAATAAAGTTTTGGGAGGCTGTGAAAATGACCTTACGATCTTCAAGTCAACAGCAACCCACACATATCATTGATTAATGCAATCGGAACAAGTCACAATTGATAGTTTGAATTTGAAAACGTGAGCTACATTGCATACGATAGTTCAGCACAGCCATACCACATGCAATGACATACTGTAAGCGCTCAACGCACAGTCTTTGAATATCCATTCTAGCATACAACCCAGTGCTTCATACTGCTGATACATTGTTGCTGAGAATTGAAACAAAAATTAAATTTGAATAAAATCAAATCAGCTCAGTGATGTAGGGATGTAATATTTAGGCAAATTACACTAGTTTTTAAACTTGATACATAGCTACTAAGCAGAATTGTCTTTAGAGCAACAACGCCATCTCGAAACATAAAATCAGCCATATGTACTTCATCCTATCTTTGAATATATGCTCAATGAATAAACTCCACATGTAAAGCTTAAGAGCAGTAAAAAGTACAATAAAACTAGTTTCAGTAGTTTAGGCCATCAATTTATCAATATACTGTACACCAACATTTCAACAAGCAAAATTATCTGTTTTCCTATGAAATATGTAAAGGATTTTTTGATAACAAACACATGAGTAGTCGTTTAACATGAAATAAAATATTGCTTTTTAGCATCTTAAACTGTGTCCTTAACCACTAAGACGCTGTGCAGCCTTAATGTGTTTGGTGTTAAGTGTGCTACAACGTACCAAAAGAATGTATAGGTGCCAGCTCTTATCTAAAAACGTGTGTTCAGATATTAAGTTGACATATGCTGTAATAAATCATTGATAAGCCATGAAAAAATACAAATAAACGCAAATAAACTACAAATGAATTTTTGCCACAAGACAGACAAACACAAAAAATTATAGTAATACAAACAGCGTGAGGCCACAAAGTAACAAATAACCTCAGGGGTTAATTTGTAAAAATGCTACCTAGTTCAAGTGTAAAATAAAAAACAGCACAGCAAGTGACAAAAAGATTAATAAATACGAAATTTTTATAGTACTGATGCTGAATTAAGTCCTAGTATGTTAGTTTTTATAAACGACCAGTAAATTTGCATGATTTCAATACTGATTACATATTGCATAAAAATTGCAATATTGATTGGTGTTGCTTTCAAAGCTCTGCCAGCATTACCTCCAAAGCTGCTATTAGTAACAATGGGGTTCAGAATGACAGTTTAGCTGGCCAAGCCAGCTTTAGGAACTTGTTTTCTCTTGTTTTTTTTTAACTTTCTTGAGTCTGTAATGGCAACACATTATGTTGCACATTGTTTTTTCCCTGTTCGGGTGCACCTAGGGGAGTTAATAGGGTCCTTGCTTTTCCCCAAATTTTTAGGTTTTATCCCAGTAGTTCTATAAAGCTATTATCAAGTAAAATAAAAAAATGTTCTCTTGATATATGGTGCGATTTTTCTTCAGCAGGGCTTGCCATCACCTGTGCTGATTTAAAATGAATAAATTAAGGCAGCTTCACCACACAAACATTTGTGAGGGCAGCAATGAAACGTTTCAGTACATATAAGCCATAGTTCCTGTACATGTAACGGTGATCACCTAGGCCTATCGATCAAAACTGCTAATGCAAAGAAAAAATGCAGTCACAAACTACTATACATATTTTTTGAACAGTGTAAGGGGGGTGAAACACAATCAATAATGAAGAATGAAGGCGGTGCCCAAATGGTAGTCATTTTGACAGTTAAAGAAATGAGCTGTTTAGCAGTTGTGACATAAATGATAAACACTGAGTTAAGGAAATTAGAACCACAAAAAATTAGTAAAACAACTTCCTTAATATTTTTGTAGCTGAAAATACGAAGTAGCAGATACTATGATGCATGGTAACAAATTATCTGCACTTTTATTATAAACTCTTTTGATATTTATCTACTATTGTGTAGTGCTACTCCACTTTGCACATAAAAGTGAAACTGATTTAAAAACAACCTAAAATTAGCATGCATGCACCTTATACAGACTAGACAGTAAAATTCACTGCAAATAAATAGTCCTAATTTCAAAGACCACAACCCACTTAACCAACATTGTTAGCAAGCCTTGCTTGAAGCAGATATATTAAGTATTTACCTCCATGACAGTTTGGAATTCTTCCCATTCGCTGAACAACTTCAGCAGTTAAACTAGAAAACTGCTGCTCATAAGAATCTAGTAGTGAAGTCATCACGCAGTAGTGCAGAAGCCTCGCCTAGCCTATATATCTGGGCTTAAGCAATGGTCTACATCAAATAAGAACAACTGAATGAAAATCTATGACCAAAAACAGTTAGTTACATTATACTTAGTAGTAGTAGTAGTAGTAGTTCATTTACTTTTGGCCAGCAAAGCACGTGCTAAGCAAAAGAGCACATCAAAGCAACAGCCAAAAATAAGAAACAGCAAAAAATGTTATATGCTAAGACATACAACTTTAACTTGTAAAATGTATAACAAATCAAATTAGCATGCGGTTGCTGCAACTGAAAGAACAGAAAAACTAATTTGATACATGCCTACCTTATAGCTTATATATGCAATAGTTATTGATGGCTATTGTAAATAGTAAAACATTGAAAATGTCTTAGTGAAAGGTGTTTGAAAGCCAGCATTGCCAAAATGGTGATGATGCAAGAGTTTCATACAAAAAAATATTGGAAGTGATCAGTAATGGGATGGCAAATAAAATAAAATTTTTTGTAGTGGCCTGGGAGGAAGGAGGAATGTTCATGTTTCTTAATATTACATCTACAGTTGAGATAATCAAAATTGGCAACAAAATGAAAACAGCAAAAACTCTGATCAAGACCTGGCAAAATTTATTTCAATTTTATGGGTTATGATCATGTACCACTGAGTGAATTAAGACATTGTTTTTCATAGATATGTTTTTAGTGCTTTATGAAATCCCTTGATGTAATGTTTTTGATTGAATCAGGTATTTTACTTCACATTAAAGGTCCTTTATACTTAAAAGACTGTTTGGTTTGGTTCAACATACAGTATCTAGGAAAAACATCTGAACTATTTCTAGTTTTTCTGGCATATCTTTTAAGATGTTTTGATCAAAAATAGGTATAAATACACTCAGTAACAAGTTATTAAAATGTTGATACATAAAGTTTGCAGTGTCAAATTTAAAAACTGTTCAACTGACAATACTGTTTTCTTTTATTATATAAGTAGAAGATGTCCTATAATTAAAAATATTTGTCAAGTCTCAGAGTCTAGCCTAGTCTTCTGGTAGACTGCTTAGTGTTTACCTTAATTCTCTACATACTTCAGAAAATAACATGTCAACATCAAGCATGAAGACAAAAAATTTTAGAGTAAAAATTAGGCAGTTGATATTTTGCAGTTAATGGCATTTTACCCTTGAAGACTATTTTACCATCAAAATTTGTAATTGGTCAATCTTAATGATGTATTAAACATGCAACTTTTGGTTGTTTCTGACTGGTCAGTTTTAATGATAAATAACAATTTTCACCCCAGTGTACACTCCTCCAAACATTCATATACCAGGTCTCCCCCCAAGTGTACACTGCCTTTGTCTAAGCGTGTCCTCACAATTCAAAGTCACAAATTTAAAGTTGAATTCAGTAAAGTGCCATAGTTACATACACAGCATATTAAATTGTTTTGAATTGTTGACCTTGAATTTCAGACTTTTTAAATTTGCAACTTTAAATTGTTGCAGAACCTTGTATGAGCTCCACACCAGTGAAGATTCCAATCCATAACCACTGAATTGCAAGGCAACTGCACTATCCACAGATCCACTACACAACAGCACCACTGCTGGAATTGCAGCAAATATAGCTATTTGAACACACATAAATGGTGGCAACAAAATAGTTTCCAGGGGTAAAATGTTAGGCAGTGGCTATTTTGCCGTCGACGACAATTTGCCCTCAGAAACTATTTTGCCGTGAGTTATTTGTGATTGGTCAATTTTAATGATGTACTAAACATGTGACTTTTGGTCGTTTCTGATTGGTCAATTTTAAAAACCAATTAAAAAAAATTTTGCAACCCCAGGTCTCTATCCCCCACCTCGTACACTCCCTTGCAGTGTACACTGCCCCGTACATTTACATACCGGGCCTGCCCCTTCAGTGTACACTGCCTATCTTTTAAAGCCCTGGCTAGCTGAGATTCGAACCCGCAACCATGGTATCTCAAGACCAGCGCTCTATACACTACACCACACAGTCACTGATGTGATTATAGCAAATTTGGCTATATAAACACACGTGAATGATCACGGCAAAATAAATTCCAAGGGCAAATTGCCGTCGACGGCGAAATAGCCACTGCCAAAATGTTATGAACGGCAAAATAGCCACTTTCTAAAAATTAACATTTTGCCAAAACCCAGGCGCTTGTTTTAGATCACCTTTACTGACTTGTGCAATACTCTCTCCAAGGTTCGTTGTTAAGTTTGCCTTTTGTATGTACTATGGTGCAGTCCATGTAAAACGATTAAACAAAAATTGGGAACTACTAGATAAGCATATGCAGATATGTACTTGCCAACTTGAAATACATGAAAACCCCAAGTGGTTCTAAAAAATCCTCACAATGGTAATTTTTGCAGGAAAAATCCCAACACTCCGAAATGTTTTGGTGCATCATATGCCACACAACCAAATTTTCACACATCTTGGAAATACTACCCGCTGTGGTGTTGATTTCTAAACTGCTACAACAAAAAAAAAGATCTTCACTTTTTATTCCATGCAAAATCCTGTGTTTCTACACCACAATCAAGCGGTTTCACCAAATAATTCCGAGATTTTTCCAAACCAATTTGTGATAAAATTATCCCAAAAATATTGCAAGTCGTCTGGCAAATTCCCAAATTCGATTTGCAACTGCGGTATGTCGATAACTAAAGAAGCGGAAACTAAGTCAAGTGTTTGGTAAAAGACGGAAATCACGCGTGTTGCCATATTTTCTTCAAGTTTCCAGCAGAAATGGTACCTAAAAACTAGTCCAAAATAGCCCAACGCTTGCCTATTGAAAAATAGCGGAAAATTTGCCAAAAATTTGCAAAAATTTGCAAAGTCAGTCCATACAGGGTCATTGGAAGAACAGATCAGGCTTAGCATCAGCACAGTATTTGGTCTTCCATTGATGGCCATAGACAAGGCAGCCCGTGATCGTTTTGGTAATTTATCCTTTGATGAGAAGGCGATCTCCAAATAAAAAAAAAGGAAAGGTCATTACCTACCAGGCGGTGAAAAATCATCCTAAATTTTGGAAAATAATGCGATGTAGTGCCAGTTGAGCCTACTTTCGAGCTGTTTTTCTTACAAAATATGCCGGCGACGGTAACAACCTCCATATCACACGCAACCCGTGACTGCTAAATTTTTCTCGCAACGCCTCATCAAAACAAGTCTAATTCCGCGGGAAAAAGACCGAACTGGCACCACTGGAACACATATAAAAAACCGAGCTATAGCATAAAAAATGAGCTAAGAAATTATAGGTTCCAAATCAATCATCCATGAAAGCTATACTACATTTTATGGTATAATTGAGATAGAAAATGGCGGTTGCCATGGAAACACCATGGAAGTCAAGTAAAAAGTAGTTCAGATTTTACCACAAATTAGTGGATTTTTGTTGGTTTGCTCTATGGGTATTTTAGTCATCTAGATCAGAATGTGGCTCAAAACAAACATCTTTCGATGATACTAGATGCATCTTCCCACCAAGTTTCCAAGTGGCTCAGATTGTTGCTATGGTAGCATAATGACATCAAAAAATACGGTATTGCCACGTTTTATAATAATAAGCATGTCGTTGCATTCAATTCATGGGCATTTTTGGCCATCTCAGATAACTTCAGCCAAAAAAATAGCATTAGGCCTATCTAACAATAGCGCATACATTTCCAAATAAACTTTATTAGATTTTGTTGTGGCGTAAATTGTCGCTATGGCAACACAAAGCCAACTACCGGTAAAACATAAACTTTTTTCTCATAAAAACAAACAATCCTTTAGGCCAGATGCGTTTTGGTCATCTCAGACAGTCAGAGACGTAGCAGCCGCCCCCCAAACCCCCAATTGGGGGGGCCCAGGCCAACTTTGGGGGCCCAAGTTAGTCTGAAATTGCTTTTTGGCTACGTGACTATTTTTAGTTCAGCAGACTTGTTTACAACCGATTTAAACTGTAGGAAGAAATTGGCTTGTGACATCATAAGTGAATGCAACGTCATTTTATCTCGCAGAATCTAGAATATTTCGATTGATTTTCTGGTAGAATCTTGAATATTCGATTGACGTAACAATGCCGTTGTTACGCAACAATCATAGAATGGTCTGGAATTCTGTTTGGCTATAAATACCGGGACAATATATATACACTGCAGAGTGCAGATAAAATATTTTATTGACATTGTATAGAATGAAACGTTCAAAAAGTGGTGCTCAAAAGAGAAAAGAAGCAGCCACTGCTCGAGATGCTGTAGCGAAATTGCCCAAGATGACAGATTTTTTCAAGATTACTGAGCAGAGTAGACCTGGCACTAGTACCGAGAGGGATGAAGAAAACTATAGTGTACAAGAAAAAGAAGACTATGACGATCAGCATCAAAGTGATTGTGAATTTCCAGAAAATGTAAGTTGTGATTTACCTGCCAATACGCAACCTTCAATATCAAAAATAACTGAATCTCAATTTACCCCTATCCCTGATGACCCATGTAAATGGCCTGAAAGTATTTCTGATGCTCAACGATGTGATATAGTAAAGCGTGGACCACATCAACTAATAATGAATTTTCCATATAATAACACAACTCCAAGGCGACGTTTTTCCTCCAACCATTATAAACGTGTGTTACCTAATGGTGAAAGTGTTTCACGGTCGTGGCTAGTTTATTCTGGGGAATCAGATCAAGTTTTTTGCTTTTGTTGTAAGCTATTTGGAAAAACACTAAGCCCCTTTTGTAGTGGTATAAATACATGGGAGGGTTTTTCGAAAAAACTGAAAGACCATGAAAACGGCATTTCCCACCAAGAATGCTGCAGTCAATGGATGTTGCTAGCTGAAGGGATAAGAAATTCATCCACTATCGACAAACGCGAGATGAATATTTTTTTCAATGAAAGACGTTTTTGGAGAAATGTTTTAGAGAGACTTACCGACATTGCCTTGTTTCTATCGGAAAGGAATCTTGCTTTTAGAGGATCTGAAGAAGTCTTAGGATCTCCTCACAATGGAAATTTTCTGGGTATATTTGAGCTTTTGGCAAGAAGAGATCCGATCCTAAAAGAGCTTCAAGACAGAATCAAGAATAAAAACACTAAAGATCACTATTTGAGTCCTACCATACAAAATGAACTAATTGAATTGCTAGCGACAGAAGTTGAAAAAGAAAATTTACAGCAATTGAAATTGGCAAAATATTTTTCTATAATTTTCGACTGCACTCCAGATATGTCACATCATGAACAAATGTCTGTCATTCTCCGTTATGTACTATGTAATGAAGAAGCTGCTGTTGTTAAAGAAACATTTTTTGGCTACTTGAGAATAAGTGACAGTACTGGGAAAGGCTTGTTGGACGCTTTCTTAGAAAAAGCGACCGAACTGCAACTCGAATTGTCTGATTGTCGAGGTCAGTCATATGATAATGGTGCTAACATGAAAGGAAAACATTCTGGGGTCCAAGCAAGAATGCTAGACATCAATCCCAAAGCTGTTTACGTGCCCTGTGCAAACCATACCCTTAACTTAGTTGTTGATGACAGTGCTAATTCATCGACGGAAGCATTGACATTTTTTGGAGTACTTACAAGGTTGTATGTGCTGTTTTCTTCCTCTGCTCAGCGTTGGGAAATTTTGAAGAAACATGTGGAGCTGTCCATAAAGTCACAATCTGATACTCGTTGGGAAAGCAGAATTAAATGCATCAAACCTCTTCGATACAATTTAAAAGAGGTGTTGCTGGCACTGAAAGACTTGGAAGCCATTTCCATAGAAAGAAAAGGTGGAAGAGCTGCCTCAGAAACAAAATCGTTGATAGCTCATTTATCAAAATGGAGTTTTTTTTGTCGGTGTTTATTTGGTATGATATCCTATTCCAAGTCAATAAAGCAAGCAAGATTCTTCAATCGTATGGAGTCTCCCTTCATACAATGGAAACGGAAATCCAGGCAACTGAAAAGTTTTTGCAAAACTATCGCACAACGGGTTATGACAGTGCCGCAACATCTGCTGTTGAAATAGCACAGGAATTGGATATTGATCCTTCTTTTTCTCCGTCAAGAAGTGGAAAGAAAAGAAGATTGTTTGATTACCAAGGTGAAGAGGAACAACGAGCTACTCCTGAACTGAAATTTAAAAGCAACTTTTTCTATCCATTAGTAGACCAGGCTATTATGTCAATAAAGGAGCGCTTTAATTTGTTACGTGAGGTTTCTTCCGCCTTTTCGTTTTTGTACACACGAGACAAACTTTTGCTTGTGCAACAAGAAAATGCTCTTCTTACTTGCTGTAAAGAGTTCCAAAAAAAGTTCGGTGACATTGATTCTGATGAAATGAGCGCTGAGCTACAGCGGTTTGTTTTAATTTTACAAAAAAAAACGCAATCTCAATACGGCTCAAGACTTTCTGAACTATCTTCTAAAGACTCATTTATTTGAATTGTATCCGAATGTGTAGATCGCACTTCGAATCTTACTAACTTGCCCCGTGACTGTTGCCAGCGCTGAAAGAAGCTTCAGCAAATTGAAACTGATCAAAACTTTTAATAGAACGTCTATGACAGACAGTAGACTATCTTCATTAGCCATGTTGTCAATCGAAAATGACTGCGCCCGATCTCTTGATTATGACAATGTCATAACAGCATTTGCGAACAAAAAGGTTCGCTCCAGACTATTTAAATGATACTGTGTTTTTATAACTTTTTCATGTTTTTCAGTGTCATTGCTTTCGTTTCGCAGTGTCTGCATAAATGTCCTACTGAACTCTGGCATCGGTGCCAAATTTTTTATGACTTGCACCTTCGGTATCGGCATGCTTTATTCTGACATTAGCCTGTTTACTTATGTACAAATTGTGGTGTATTTTCTTAATGCAGCTTTTCAATTTTACACCTCTAAAGTGATATGACCTGTGCGCAGGGGCTCTTGCGCTTACTTTGGGGGGGCCCGAAGTTGGAGTGCTACGGTACTGCAGACAGTCTGTGTCACAAATCCAACCCAACTGAAAAATAGCCCATGCGTTCTTTTTCCTGCCTCAGTAGTTTTTGTTGAGGCACAAACCGTCGCTATGGCGACCAAACGGCAAGAAACTTCAAATACTTCATAAATCACACCCAGAAAAAATCGGCGGTGCCTGCGGGTCATTGACATTTTGGCTACGTCGTACAACTTGTGCCGTAAATCCGACGCAATTCTTACGGGGCCAATGGATTTTCCTACACGCCCCATACACCTTTTCTTTGGTACAAACAATCGCTATGGCAACCAAACAACGGCTATCACTACCCGATACTCAACATTGATTTTAAATACCCTGTCAGAAGACGCCTGCGGTTTTACAGGCATTTTAACTATCTCAGACGACTTGTACCACCAATATCCCACCTCATTGAGCATCAGCTCATTGTCGCGTTTTAATAGAATTTCGGTTCTATCTCAATCTTAATTTTTTTAAATTGAGGCGACGTATAATATCGCTCGGATAATTAAGTTTGGCTGCAACTTAAAAACTGGGAAAAAGATTGGCTTCTGCTAAAAACACTTTAAACCACGTCAAGAACAAAGTAAATGTATTCACAGAAATAATACTTCACGACTTAAAGCTTCTTTGCTCGACGCTCTCAGAACTAATCACTTTACTACATAATCAGGAAACCGCCAAAACTAATTTCGCCATCAAACCGTTCAATACTCGCCACGTCAACAGAATCCACAATAAATTATTACAAAAACAATAGGCTTTTTCTATTCCGTCAATCAATCTCTCTCTCCGCTACAACACTCCTTTACTCTCTACCCTACTACTACTTTATAAAAACCCCGTCGTCTTATATATACACGGTAACCAAAAAAAGTTCTGTCCGCTTTTCGGAAAGCCATTAAATGAAGTTGAAATAAGTAGGCAATGCGTGTAGCAATTGTTTTCAAATTCGGACAGCCGAAAGAAGGAACATCAGACGTTATAAAAACGCGCGCACCATACCTGGCCCACAGCTATAAACCGGACAACTGTAGAGAAGGATGGAAAGGTCAAAAGATCTCGTTCGAAGCTGTTTGCTTTACGACTTCAAAGTGGGTTTCTCAGCAGTTGCATCAAGTCGCCGCATACGTCAAGTGTTTGGGGATAGTGCTGTGAATGAACAAACTGCAAGGCGTTGGTTTCAAGATTCAAGTCGGGAGATTTGTCCCTCCGTGATGAGCCTTGCAGTGGACGACCACAGGTCTTGAATGACAGAGCCCTGAAGGCGGCCATTGAAGAGGACAGTAGTCTAATGTATGGTGAACTTGCAAGACAAGGTAACGTCTCTGATGAAACAGTTAGACTTTACCTGCACCGCCTAGGTAAAGCGTACACTAGGTAAAACACGTTGGCAGAAGGTGCTAGATGCCAGTGGCGGTTACTTTGAAGACTAATTATAAGTTCCATATACTGTTAAAAGTTTTCCTTTTATTTTCATTTAAAAACGGACAGAACTTTTTTGGTTACCTTATAAATCGAAAAACAATCCAGAAAACGCTAGAGCAAAATCACGTGAAAAAAGAAAAAAAGCACTATTAGCAAGTTATGTGACCGGGAAACGAAATTCTTCGAAGAAGCTAGATTCACTAGATCACGGATGTCCAACCTTTTAATTAAATGGGCCGCATTGCAAACTTAAATATTTAACTGGGCCGCAAAACCACCAGAATATCTTAATACAATTTAATGAAAAAATTACAATATAAAACAAAACCATGTGAATACAGTTTATTTGCATTATTACATTGTAAATATAGTAACGTTTTAACTTTTTCTCTCTTTCAGATAAGCTACGAAAGTGTACAATTTTACCAGCTTTTAGTTGTGCTATAAAAAGTTCCAATTTCTTTGTGAAACTAGTCATCCGCTCAAACATTGAGGAACATAACTGGTCCTTTCCTTGTAAATGCAAATTAAGTTCAGCTAATACTTCGGTGATGTCTACAAAGAAAGATAAATCATTCAACGATTCTTCATTTTCTAAAAATCCACATTTTGCTTCTTTTCTTCCAAGAACACTTTTATTACAGGCAACAATAACTGAAATCTTTTTAAGGTTGCTGCTTTACTGAGCCATCTAACTTTTGAAAAATATACTACGTCTTTATATCCACTGCCAATTTCGTCCAAGAATGCTTTAAATTCGCGATGATTTAAACCCCGTGATCTGATGAAATTAACAGCCTTGACAAGATCAGTCATCAAACGTTTCATATTTAGCTTTTGAGCACATAATTGTTGTTGATGTATCAAGCAATGGTATTTGAGAATCTCATGATCAACAGATTCTTTGGATAAAGTAATAAAACCATTGTGTTTACCAGTCAGGGCGGGAGCACCATCAGTTGTAATTGAATAAATGCTTTTCTTATCAATATTGAATTTATCTCATGACAAATTAACAAACTCAAGTATGTCCTTGCCTGTTGTTGTGCCCTTTATTTGACACAAGTCCAACATTTCTTCAATAATATTGAAATTTTCATCAATTCCTCTAATGAAAATAACTAATTGTGCAGTATCATTTTGATCAGTACTTTCATCCAACGCTAAACTGCAAAGAACGCATGCAAATAATTTGTCCTTCAGTGTGCCTTCAATATTATCACCCAAGCCATCAATTCTTCTACCAATTGTCTGATGTGATAGACATGTTTCCTTTACTAAATTCACCTTGTCTGGACAATACTCATCAAAAGCAATAATAATGCATTCTTTTATTAATTTTCCATCAACAAGTGGTTTTCCTTTCTTAGCTAATTTCTCATCTATAAGTTAACTAACTTTTTGTACATGTTCCAGTTTTAACAACATGTTTTTGAAGACTAGCTTGTTGTGGCCTAATCGCCTTTGTCAATTCTTCAATTTTCGTTTTTCTTCTTTCTTCATTAAACGTCTGATATTCTGACTCATGTCTGATATTCTCACTCATAATGACGTTTGATATTGTATTCCTTGCATACGCTAATCTTATCATTACATATAAGACATATTATATTGCCAAATAACTAGAACAAAAAATATTTTTCCGTCCATTGGATATTAAATTTCCTCTTTTCTTCTGCTATCTTCCTGTTTTAGTAATAGATTCCATGGCCATATGAATACAAAATTTTCAATATTTAAGATCATAGTTCTCTGAAAAAGAAATTAACCATTAATAGGTACACTGAGCCGTAGATTACTGAAAATGCATTTATTTTAACAACAAAGAAAATTAAAAAATCCATTAATATAATTAATTAATTAATCTAATAATTAATCCAATAATGTTAATTTAGTTTTAACAACATGGCCTTCAGAATGATATTTATCCATAGTGTGTATTATATTTAGGGGACCGTGATCACAGAACTAAGAAATTGACAATATTATAAACTTAGTATGCATTCTCAGTCGTAAATTTCATCTTAATTATATTGTTTTTTAAATCGTTTATGTTAATTATTTTGTTTATTAAATATAAAGTACTTTGATTAAATTACATGAAGACTCTTGTGCTCACTACTTAATATATTTTCTAAACAGAAATTTGTTTTAATGAGTCGATAGTGGGCCGCTTCCAGACATTGAGTGGGCGGCAGGTTGGACATCCCTGCTCTAGATCAATCTAAAACTTTATTATGTCAAAAACAATTGTGACGTAAGAAAGACGTTCTTCCAGCAAATCTAAATGGGAGAAAAAAAGAGGTCTTTTTTCAATGAGTAGCCGAGCGCACAAATAATACAGCACTATACACATATATGAAAACTATTCTTACAAGGCAAATTTCCTTATTCGTGACACTCATGCATGGGCCTATATGCCTCACAAACATTTAGTGAGGCATAAACGGACGCTATGACAATTGAACAAATACGATCTCAACTTAACCTTTAAATTTAGAGTACCGGTAAAAACTTTTGCGCAATGAGAGGTTTCATGATCAATTTGGCCATGTCATACAATTTGTGTCATAAATTCCATCCCACTGCGATACAGGTCATTTGCAATCATCTACACGCCTCAACAATTTTGATTGTGGCACAAACCCACATAATTTGAAAATTTTTGTTTTAGAGCAAGTTGTTATCAGAAAGCGCAAGTTCCGTTTGATTGCGCTTCTTAAAACATTCCAAAGTTCATACCTAGTTTCATGGTTACTAACTGCATTTTTTTGTCTCAAATTTCCCCACAAAATACTGTTCAGCATTCGTTGGTAAATGCTTTAGAATAAATTTTCTTCTGATTTTTTAACATTTAACTTTTTATTCCATATAGTTCCGTAATTCCATGTGAGTTCCGTCTTTTATCCACACTCCTTAGATTACTCTATGGTCTTATTACTAGCTCCTACTCAAATGACTGCAACAAAAAAATCGTTGCATTGTTGTTGACATACATAATATTATTGGTTAAGAATATTACAATTTGATGTGGACATCCCTTGACAAAACAAACCAGCTGAACTACCTAACAACACACTGATTTAAAATATCACAAACTTACGCTTGTTTCAGTTTAAGCAATGACTATACATCTAAATGTAGTAGGCCACAGCAGAGGTTGCCTGGGTCAGGATTTCAAGAGTCGGATACAGCAGAAGTTTTGGAAAAAATTCGGATTTAGGTTTGGATCAGGAGTGCAATTTTTCAAGGTTATTAGGATGAGGTCTGGATCAGAAGTGAAAAATACTAGTAGGGGAGATGTGGGACCAATGAAGCAGTGAGACTAATGAACCACCTTCATATTTCAGCTCCTTTGCAAAAATTAGAAAAAAAATAGCTTTGTTCAACTGAAACTATAGAAAATAGCGGTTGATGAAGTTTGGTTGACTTGCCTGGCGTGGTTTTGGAGAAATTTAAGTTATTGTGTTTTTGGGCAGAAAAGTAAATCTTTTGACTTGTGTATGATGGTTAGTGAAAAGTTGTGATATTGTTTAAACTAAGCATGCATACACAATCGTTGCATTTCAATAACTATTTAATCAGGTTGAGCATCAAAATTTCGAAACTTAGTTGACCTTTAGATCTGAGGAGGTTAAGAGTAAAAAATGTTGCTGAGGGGACCTTTGAACCAGTAGCTTATGGGACTTATGAACCACTGGTTCAATGGTCCCATCTTACAGCTTTTTTAGTTTATTGAAAAAATGCCTAATTTTTAACAAGAATTTTTTGAGATTTACAAATGAAATCGTCAAATTCAATATCGTTTGAAATATATCAAAATTTTGCAGAGCATAAAATTTAAACATGGCTCGTCTTCCACAGCGGCCTGCGAGTACTGTTTAGAAGAGCAAAAAGCAAACCGTGTTGTTCACGACTACTTAGTCTTTTTGCCCCTTAGGCCTATAGATCACTTGATCCAACAAACTTTGATGACAAGTTAGTGACAATGTAAGCATTGTGGCCACTATGCGGCTGCTGCCTCGGTGTGTAGCGCTTTACCTCGCTCAATGGAAGACTACGATCCTCTGACCACTAGAAAACCTAAAATTAGCTACAGCCTTTTACTAGAACATTTTTCTGACGTGCAGATCCCCTTCGGAGTTCCTGCTGTCAAAACGCATTTTCAATAGCCTAATGGTCTTTTTAGAGAGAGGGCCAGAAGCAAAGATTAAATGAGGTTCCTTTCTGAGCTTTAACTTAACCTTTAGCACTTGAAATGTATCGATCATGCACTTCTCAGTTCTGATGATAACAACTGACATATCTTTGAGAGTTTGAGCCGACAAAAGTTTGATAAATAACCTGATCTTCAGTAGCTAACAAGAACTGAAGTTTAAAAATAACAGGCTAATCATAATTGGTTACTTTTTTCTTGCCAGTTATCTCAAAACCAAATTACCTAAACTAGGCAGCTCTAAATTGAAAAAATCACATCAATTGCTTCAAAAGATTGAGCGTACATTTGCCCACTTCAACTCATGACTTGACTAGATGATCGTTAAATGATGGGGAGAGTCATATTAGTGTGCAATTGGCAAACTTAAAGATTTTGGCGTAAAATGCAACGAAGTCACAAACAAAAAATCCAGGCAGCAAATATTTTACCAAATGTTTATTCGTGAGAAGCTTTTGTAATCGTTTGAACGAGTTGGTGTTTTTAGCTCAAGTCGAATGGTAAAACAGTACAAATCGATTTGGGCGCCCAATTAGCTTTCACCGTTTCAGAATATATTTCAGAAAGCTCTTTTAAATGAAGAGGGCTGAACCACTCTCGTCGCTTAAATACCACCATTGCACTCTTCTATGACAAGCAGGAGGAATTGCTGTTGATTTCAAGTTTTTTCCAATGCATAACGAAGTAGTCATCGCAGAGCTTGAATGCTGGATTATTGTTGCCATAAAACTGAGTTCTAACCCACTCGAACGCCTTGCTGACCAAAACGTTATTTTTATGGTTTGTCTTATCTACTATTGTTTCCAGTTAATAACAATTATTGTACTCTGTCTTGACAGGCTTATACGTGCGGTGGTGATAATAATAGCAATTTCCAAAAACCCTGATAATTTCGACCGGAGCTGATATCGAGGCGTTTTGACCTAAAAGCAAAGTGTTTTTAGAAAAAATGCTTATTAAACGGATTCCGCGACAGCATTGCTCACATCTGGAGAGAATTTTCAGCAATTGTCATCTCCAATAGAAAAAAGTCAAAACATACTCTAGTCAAAATCACTCTACAATTGGCCACTTTCATTTTTGCATGAGTAAAGCTTCAAAAAAACCTTGAAGTCACGAGCAATTGCCCAATGTTTTATCTACGTGATTTAATGCTAATCAACCTAACTAATCAAAAAATCAGCTTAATTTGTGACCATTCAAGTTACCTTTTCAAAAGGAATATGTTCATGTACATCTTGCCACCAACTTACCATTTTTGGAAAAATTTTCAATGGCCTCCAAAAAAAGCTTTTGCTGGATTGATAGTTTTTGCTTCTCCCGGTTCTCCCCTGCTTATGGCATCCTAGTTTACACACTACACGCAAAAAAGTTCTTGTCCAGTTTTTTGTCTTGATCTCCAAACAGGCATTCGCCCATGCAGTTATTACACTTGATGAGTAAAAATACAAAAACACCCGAAAGTACAGACTCTGGCCCTATTTTACCCTGCGTCAGTTTTGCATACTGTAGTCAGACAATAACATACCATCAAAAATTTAATTTCAAGAATCGTAAAGTAATGCAAAATGACAAAAATTCATACAAATTGAAGTCTGCCAACTTGGCAACACAAAATATTGTCGACGTGATGATAAAACGTTTGAAGAATTACAAAATTACACTCAAATATGCGACTCACGAAACAAAACAATGCGCATTTTCAAAGCATGTCGTCAAAATCATAATGCAATCAAAGGAGAAAAAGCTCTACTAAGGACAAGAAAAGCAAATTTGAAGCAATAGCCTGACTGGTCTTCAAAATTTCAGCTTATATCTCAACATATAACATGGTGTTATACTACATCAAATAAGTTCATGGTATTAGCATCAAACTGCAGTATTATTCTCCAAAAATCTGTTATGAGGTAGTTTAATTAGCATGATCACGCTTTGATCGCGTACAAGTAAAGTTTTGACCCATCTTACTTCAATTACAAACTCAAACTATAGCCGTCGAAAAATAAGTTGGTGCGTGACCCACGCAGGTTACAGCACATTCTTTTTAAATACAATATTCTGCAAATATTTACGCTTATTCGAGTCCAAAAATAAATGCATATGAAATAATAATTTTATTTCGACCCTGCACCAGTCTGATTTATCAAATTGCTCCAGTTTTTTCTGTTGGCTTCGCACGCTACCAGCATCGGTTTTAGATCAGGAGCAACTTGGGCAAGTGACTGAAAATAAATGTCAATCAGCTTTAAAAATCACGACTGGATAAGCTTAGCAGGGGCCAGGATTAGCTCACGGAAAGAACTTTTTTCTTTCTGACCAAAAAGTGACTAATAAAAAAGGTGTCCAACTCGTACACCTTGCGGGGCCTCTCTTCTTTAGTAAAGAGCTCTTTTTTCCCAATTTGTGAGTTCGCCTCCAAAAAATAAAGAACGGTCTTCTCTGACTTCAGTGGTCTTCTTTTCAACCACGGGCTATGAAGCTCTTTTCAACCACGCTTTTGCAGTGCGTGCACCCTGTTTCCTCTGGTTCGACTCCACCAACTAGCAGGTAGCGATTATTGATCACAGTCTTATTTAGAAAGCGCAGGATACTCATCCTCCTTCGGAAATGAACACAACTTTGGGATACTTTTTACAGTAAATTGAGAGTCACCTTGAGTTTGACATATCAGAAGACTTGGGTCAACTTTAAAACCCCTCTAGTAAATCCATAATTCTTAGAAAGAAAATTGAAAACTGCTTAGGTTTGTTTGAGTATGATGAAAATAAAAATGAATTGACGCTAAACACCAAGCGAGAGTAGCAAAACATCTTGTTCTACAATAACATGTAGGACAAACTAATGGCTTTTTTTTCGAATTCAACAACTGGTATTTTCATGTCTCGTGTAGATCAGCCTTAAATTTTTTAAAGAAAAGTTATTTTTGTGATTGGTAGGATGCCAATGATTTTTTTCCTGGATCGCACCGAACTGTCATCAGGAAAAGCAATTTACGAGAACTTATCCTGTTTAATTGTTGGTAGTAAAAATAAACGGTGCCAGTAGCACTGATAACTACGAAGCAACTTTGAAAACTAAGATGTTCTAGTTATATGCTATTTGGCTACATACAGTTTATTTTAAATAAATACATATGAAACAAATTTTTTGCTTAATTTTTTAATTCTATTTGAATAAGAGCCTCTAAAGATCGCAGGTGTTCGTCTGCGTGTAAGGCTTTTCCAACATAACATATACGCATAATTGACCTACTGTGTGTTATATACCGTTCATTTTATGTATTTCGTTGGAGGTTTTAAGTGTAGCATGTATGCTCTGAGAAAAATTGTTGAGAGTTTCGTTTAGTTTACCACAAGATGCTGCAATTTATCTTTACAGTATGGCACAGTTAGCCTAAAAGGATTGCGAACTACTGTTCTAGTAAAATGGAGCTAGACGTTTTCATGAATGAATGATAAAAATACACCGCTACACAAGGTTAGTAGAATCTGAAGAGCAGGTACCAGTATATTACCTGGTAAAGAGGTAGACAGATTGAATCAATGAAACCAACTTGCATATCAGGAAGCCTATGCTTCTGCTTTCTGTTCATCATATCGATCGGTTCCTGATGCAACTGTTGCTTTTCAATATCTCCTTGTTCGAAAAACTCTTCCGCAACTTGTTGAGCAACCTGGGGAATTAAAAGCGGAATACATAGAATAGAATGTATCGTCAAAAAAGTTCTCACAAAATGTCCAAGTCTACTTTTTTGGGAAGTTTGCAACTAAACTCATTGACATTGCATTAGCTATTGAGCAATTTCTGTTGGCGCCATTTGGCAAGACACTATTCACACAATCATATAGATTTTACACAGCCCACTAAAAGCAATTTGCCAATAAACGCACTTAAGAAACAGGTTATCGGGATTTACAGTTGGCCAAACAAATTTAAAAATGAGGTTATGAGTTACTCCAAACTTTTTTCTTTTCTTAGTTGCCTACATATAGTTTATAGCTTTGTAAAAACTCGTAACAGTTAGTTGACCAACTGGTGTCGCTAACTTGTAATTTGTATTTGCTATAGACGCAACAATCCATGCATAATTAATATACAATAACATGCAAATTGATCATCTCACGTGTTTATTTGTGCAGCAGCTTCACAAAAACACTACAACGAATGACTGATGGTGTTCGATAAGCTAAAGCAAACTATCTTTCAGCCTTGCAATTATGAAAAACTTGAATAACTTAAATTATCTGACGTTCAGCAGCAAGCACCTACTCCCTACGTCCACGAACGAGCTCAAGTTGCTCTCACGACGAGAACAAATGCGAATTCCGCCGGTGGTTACCTCCGCTGCCTGAGCGACAAGTGACCCCCGAGAAGGAGGAAAAAGAACTCAAGCGAATCTGAAGCCATATTAAGTTTTGAATTGGCAATTAGCGCTTTAATTACAACTAACTGATCTTTGCCACGCAAGAGTCACTGACAGTAAACAAGATTTCCCTTGTTTTCATGAAGTCTTGATATGGTAATGTTTCAATTACCAAATTTTCCGTAGCGCATAGGTAAATCAATGAACATCAACAGCTTTTGAGCGAGTGCAAGTGGATGCCAGATATAGATTTGAACCGATAAAACCTTGCGAATGTTAGACCAACTCGATATACACAACACCGTGCTACCTAGAGCCAAAGTCATAGTGATGAATTACTTTCGAGAAGTTACAAATACAGAAAAGTTTGTCAATTAAGAATTCATTGATTGTCGGAAAACTTTACAACATTAAAAAATAATGCCCATTTTGAGTGTTTTTGCATTCCATCCCAATCTCTCCGACCTTGATCTTGTATAGATGCTTATTATCTCCTTGTTATCGAAAACCAAATAATACTTAATATTACACCATCAACCGAGTCTATATTTTCAACGTCGTACACATTGCTCACTACGACAGCTTTTGGTTCGAAATCCGTTTAGATAATGATGAGAATCTATTAAACTCATCTACCAAAAAGAAATAATAATTGAAGAGTTTGGGAGATTTTCAAGCCACAGTTTGAATCAGAGGTACGAGTTTGAGGCAAATGCCGGTTCCGCTAGGCAATGCCGCCCGCAACATCACACTCTCGAGCGCTCAACCCACAGTACTTCGATACCAGGGATACTTAATTGCTCCATGTTGTAGTTCGATATAGCTAATGAGCTACTCCGACTTTTTTCAGTCTCAGAAAACGTTTACACCACCATGACTTCGTGTGAATTGCACCACGCTGCAAATGCTGGCATGCACGGATGCTCCCGGGAGACGCATGCTCACTATACCTTATATTCTACATCCCAAGGCTTAGTGATTGCCGCTATGTCCGTCGCAGTCATGGTCATTCCCCTGCGAGTGCAAAATCAAGTCTCAAATTAGATCTCAAATCTAAAATACAAGAAAGCTACGGGTGCAATTAATAGTGAAAAAGAAGACGCCGCTGTTTTTCATCAGCTACCCGCTTGTAGGTCGGGCCTGACAGTTGTCATGACAACTATGGTATTCTGTTGCTAAGTATCTTGGTCGCGGTAACCATACCGGTCCGACAGTTCTAGCTTACAAAGAGTCTGGTGATGGAAAAAAGAGTTTGAGACAAAGAGCTAAAATTACCAAAAGAAAATATTCTGCTCGGCAGAATTTATAGGAATAATGAAACATAAAATATCCGGAGTATTCACATATCACTCACTAGATGATGATCTAAAATGATGTCAAACATTTTTCGGAGGGAAAATACAAACCTGTTTCTTCCACCATCATATACAATCCTGATCGGGGCTTGGAATATGTTTTAAAAGATAGAGTGTTTGGTAATTTCCCACAAGACTAGCCGCTACAGCAATGTTAAATATTTTTTGTTGACTTAAGAATTTCAAAGTAGCAACTGAAATACAATATCGAACGTAGCAAAGATCTAGTTTTTTTGTTTTTTTATCGTTTTACAAGCGTTTGAAAAACCGAAAAAACAGTTTGTCTTCGCTTCGCCCTATTGCAGCCCAACTAAAGCCTAAATTGTCATTGTTTCCATGATTGCTAGCTTGAATAGACGAAAAAACTAAAAATGCATTGATTTATCTTATTGCTGAGCCGTGTTTGATTAATGAGAAGTGGCATGCATGTTAGTATAAAAAAGTGTTATTTTGAAACGACTCAAAAGTGCACCAGTCCTTGCTTCTACAAGGTCTAACCTTGCGCTGGATTTTCCATGGCTTCGTAATGCCAGATACGTCACATCCGGTTATAACCAAGCTCCTAACCCGGAAAAATTAAAATTAAATTCAATTTAAAGAAATAAACAAGATGGAAAAAAGAAAGGAAACGATGCGTGCCAAGATAGAAAGTACTGTAAGTTATAGCACAAAACAAACAAGTACAACAGAGCAGGTGCGGCAGGGTTGGTACGAAGCCTGCGTACAAAAAGCGAGGTTTAGATGCTTACAATATGCGTTTAAATTCATATTACTGTAGCTCTTTAATAATTAAGACCTAATGTAATCCCAAGTTACATTACAGTAGTGTAGGTCCAAACGCCTAGTAAAGTCCCAATGTTCAATTTACTGAAGTCATCTTTGAGGTTTCAATCACTTTAAAAGTGACGATTATCATGCAGAATATCAAGACTGTCATCATTGAGGAGAATCGTTGCAAAGCTTAATATAGAAGAACACAACTGCGCTCACTACTTTTATCCCTACGACTACATTCAATCGAATTTCCATTCCAGAGATCCTATAAAAAGTTGAACGCGCATCCATCTTTTCACAACCAACAAAAGCCTTAATGTAGTAGCGCATTAATCTTTCCAACAATTTATCTGAGCTTGATAGGGCTGTAATGAGGAAGAGAGAGACCTTGAAAGAGCGCACAGAGCCAAGTTCTATTCCTAAGCAAGGATAGTCGGCTCGAATCCAAACCCTAGTTAATTTTTCAGTTGCTGTTTTATGGTGTTGACTTATTGGGTAGTCTTGATCCAGACAAACATCATTATTTTGATAAAGATCTTGAATTTTCCAGTACCTTCAAGACCGTTATGTTATGTACAAACGAAGGACGAAGACGCTTTGCAGCTGTTTGGTGTTTTACCAACTGATCAAGCGGGTATTCAATTCGTCACTAATTAGAAGTTCTTTTGCAACGAGCCAGTTATTGTACCTGAAAAGTTCTCGATGGGCGTCGTTTCTCCAATCCTGTTTCTTGGTTTGCACCAGTTCGAAGAAAGCTTGACGTTTTTGAAAATAAATTGCCAAATCTGTGCTCAAGATGGCGTGCTGAACCAGTCTGATCACATACGCGTACTCAGCCGAGCTCAATTGAGATAATATTTCACAACCTACAAAAATATTGTTTTTGCGCTGATTTCATTCTTCCAGCGCAAAACAACTTTTGCATTTATTCATAGAATTATTTTGAGTCCAGACCAGCTTCGGAGTTGCCAGGACTGCTTGAAATGGGCGTTTTCGACAGCAGTAAGGGAAACTGTCGTAAAAAATATTTTCCAAAAAAAACATCAGGTGCCGCGTCATCCTTGACCTCACAACCCGAAACGTGTACTGGCGACAACAAACTTTGGTAAATACTTGTTTTGCCCAAAGGTTTTCGCAACGTACTGATTGTCAGTGGTGGCATCTCATCAACCAAAATAGAACTTACAAAGCGCTTTTTGCAAAACTGTTTTTTTTCATAACAATTCAAAAGCCATTTTTCTCCATGCCCAGTTATCAACAACAAAGAAAACTGGAGCTGATAAGCCGGTAGAGCTTGCGCTTCGTAATATCAAGTGACTAAAAATTTTAATAGAATACATGCTGGAAAGGATAATTTTCAATAAAAAAAGATGTTTACAATTTTTCCGATATTTTTATCTCCGACATTGTTTGAAACCCCTTCAGTAAGGATTAAGACATCGATAGATCTTAAAATAACATGTAGTAGTGCTCCAATCATACCTTCGCTCTGCAGTAACATTAAACACTGATTATAATGATGATGTTCCATTGTCGAAGTGGAATACAACCTTGCAAGCGGATGTTCAATTCTGAAATGCAAATAGCGGAAAGCATTATGACTTTAGAAAACAAAGGGTGTTGCTTCACAAACTGAAATCTACAATCCCAAACAACAAAAGTTATAAAAGTATACAGTAATAGGGATTGAAGGCCAGGTTTTGAATTCTAAACTGAAAAACCTTTTTGTTCAAGACTTGATCAAATAAACAGCTGCTAGTAAGAGGGTTTTATTTACTGTAACAAACCAAGAGAAAAATATATCAAAACAAGAAAAAAAACGTTACACTAAACCTTTTGTTTCCTAACTGTTTAATTTACTAAGTCTTATTCGAGGAAATAGTTAATAAATTTCACCAGCTAAAGTCATGTTATTTGCTGCATTGGTTTTGTTAGAGTGCAGAGTGGTTCATGACTTTACGTCCGTTTACAACACCTTATAGGTCAACGGCTCCTAAGTCACAAAAACACCAATTTTGTTTCCTTACTGACATTGGTCTCAAAATTTGGTAGTAAACACTAAAGCAAAAAACGTATGAAACAAATTTTGATTAAGTTTTTGACAAATGCTGAATACCCGAGCCCTAAACTATTCCAGAAGCTAGCAATCATCATTTTCGAAGGCTCCCTACATCTCTTGACCTCATGCCACGTGAGTTTTTTCTCTGGAGGTGCGCAAAATATTTAATGTACAAACTTCCGCTTTCAACATGAGTGGATGACGCAAAGACTCGGATAATCGTGGCCTTGGTAAACACCGATCCCGATATGCTTGCTTGAGCTCGGCAAAAAATGAAATATGATTTAGAAGGGCGCCGTGTAACTAAGGGTACGTATCTTGAACATTGATACATAATTCAATAAAGCATTCATTTCTTTGATTTTGTGTTCAAAGATTTAACGTCAAAATT
Source organism: Trididemnum clinides (assembly GCA_963675345.1). NCBI lineage: Eukaryota > Metazoa > Chordata > Ascidiacea > Aplousobranchia > Didemnidae > Trididemnum > Trididemnum clinides. Next base: position 6,560,790 of record OY776300.1, read on the forward strand.
GAAATCATTAGCTGGCAGGAAATCAAAATTGTGTTTTTGTTTCTTCAACAGCCAATAAAATATAACGTGTCGCAAAGTGACCTAGAATTATAAATGGCCCTGTATAGTAGGGTGGAAAGAAGTAAAATTTTTTCTAAATCAAAAAACCAGATTTCCTTAAAGAGGTACTTAGATATAAAAACAACTTTCAACATGGTTTTACGCATCTGCCACCTTCATCCAGACCGCTAAATGTCTCGAAAGGTCATGTGACTTCCAAAATTTACAAAAATTCATAACTGGAGAACCGGTTCGACTAAAAAGCTATTCTTGGCTTAAAATGCTCAGAAAGCGCATGTTTGTATCTGCTGTAGCACAATTTTTTCTTCCTTTTGAAGCCCGTAAATCACAAATCGGAAAAAATGATATTCTAACTGAAATCGGCAACAAAAATATGATAAAAAAGTTTGGTATTAACATTAGTAATGTGAATTATTTTTTTCTAAGTCATTACTAAGCCATGAATATGTACTAGTACGTATACAATAAAGCATTTACTGTCTGTTGTTGTTGATTCCCCGACCCCTTCCGAGGGATGGGGGCATGGCGGAAGACCATGGAGCCCCAAAAGCCGGGCAACTCCCCAGGGTCTGGACCAGAGGTCGTAGAGAGACAGAGAGTCGCCAAAGAGTGAGTGGCGCAAAGAGTCCGTAGCTGGACAGTGCAGAATGAGATGAGAGGTTCCTGGGACGAGTGTCCGCAGGCGCTGCAGGAAGGATTCTCAATTCTGCCAATCCTAGAGAGATAAGAACCTAAAAGAAGACTGTGTCCGTTGCAGCGTAGACGAGAGAGGACACAGCGAGCATGACGAGGGAGCACAAGTTCCTCGGTGGAAATTGAGGGAACCTGTGTGTTAAAGAATTTAGATGAGACAGTACACCTCCAGTCCGAGAAAAGACAAGAGTGGATACGAGAGATAAGAGGAGAGAGACTACAAGGGGTTGCGGAGGGCGCAAGTAGCGCTCCCTGTCTGGCCAGCTCATCAGTCGCGTCGTTCCCCGGGAGAAACGAGTGTCCGGGGATTGATTGTAGTCTGATAGAACGAGGAGAGAGAAAACAGTTCCTGCCAGATCTGCCACAGAGTTTGAGGTAAAAGAAAAGATGGAGGAGAGGACAGAACGAGAGTCAGATAGTAGGAGAAGAGAAGAGAAATGGCAGACTTGTTGGTGCTGCCGAGACCAGCAAAGAACGTGCAGAATGGCGCAGGCTTCATCGGAAAAACTTGAACATACTGGGCCTGCCGAAAATGAAAGAGTGCCTCAGTGAGAGCAGTTGACAAGAACGCCGGAGTCCCCTTTGCCAAAAGAAAAAGGACCAGAGCCGTCTGTCCAAATTACCAGATCATGAGGGGGGAGAGAGTCAAGATGGGCGGGAGCTGTACCTTGGCGAGAGAGAGGAGGATCAGAGCGAGAGCATGGAGAGAAAAGGGTGGACTCCACGGTGAACAAAAACAGATTCCAAGGAGGAAAGGGAGGGCAGGCAAGAAGAGCCTCTCTAAGAGGAGTAGAAGAAAGCATGAGCGGGTGAGTGGACGCAAAAGCTCTCCAGGACGATCTGCAGAGTCTTGGTTTCACTCCAGATCTGGCCAAACTTGAAATAAGAAAGGAGGTTGGGAGACGAAAAGCCAGCTCATAAGACGAAAGAGTGAAATGGTAAAATGAGTCAGGGTGACTCGTAGGGGAGGCAAAGAAGCCTCGGAGAGAAGAAGAGGGATAGGAGAGGACGAGAGGCAGTCGGTGATGGCGCGACTGGCCGCTCGGTGGAGACGTTCCAATTTGGTGAAATTGGTAGCGCTTAGGAAAGGAAACCATCCGGGTGAAGCGTAAGTGAGTAGGGGCCGAAGAAAAAAGATTTATACAGAAGAGAGAGGGACTCCTTAGAGGGCCCCATGAGGAAGCAGAGATACAGCGTAAGGCCTTGAGACGTGGGAAGAATTTGGCCTTCAGCGAAGATACATGTCTAGAAAAGGAAAGAGTGTGGTCGAAGGTGACCCCAAGAAAAGTCGGAGTTGGATTAAAACGGAGGCGGCAGCCGAGTACGAGGAGGTTGGGTTGGAGGTTAGATTGGTGGGGATTAACTAAGAAGGAGGCCTTACATTTGCTCGGATTGAGAGGAAGACACCAGTACTCAGATCAACGCTCCAATCAAAACAAAGCTCCGTGTGTGGCCTCTACCGCAGTGGGAACCGATGGGGAGGAGGACCAAATGGCCAGATCGTCAGCGTAAAGAGAGCAGCTGACGGAAGAAGGCAGAGAGGCCGGAAGATCATTACTGAAGAGAGAGAAAAGTACAGGGACAAGAACGGATCCTTGCGGAACACCTCGACGGACTCGAAAGAAACGACTTTTGTGATTTTGAAAAACCACGCAAGCGCGCCTATCAGAAAGGAAAGATTGAGTCCAACGAGCAAAGCAAGGAGGGAGACCAGCTAAAATAAGTTTGTGGAAAAGAGCAGGATGCCAGACAGACTCGAAAGCTTTAGAGAAATCGATAGTAGACAGGATCGTCCGAGAGCCCGGCCTGGGTTTGTTTAATCCATGGGAAAAGGACTGAGAAAGGTACAGAATTTGATCAAGTATAGACCGTCCAGGGCGGAAACCGGTCTGGCGGGGAGAAAGAATGGAATTAGATTCCAGAAAGAAGAGTAAACGGGATAGAATGATGCGTTCAAAAAGCTTTGATACGCAGGAGGTGAGAGAGATAGGCCGGAAGGAAGCAGAAGAGTCGAGAGGCTTTCCCCTCTTGTGGATGGGAATAATAGAAGATGTCTTCCAGATAGAAGGAAAGGAATGCAATGACCAGGAAAGATTAAAGATGTGAAGAAAATCCATGCCAGAGCGAGGAAGATGTTTTAGCATGGGATGGGCAACTTTGTCTGGGCCAGTGGCAGTGGACGAGGAGAGATTGGAGGCAGCCGCAAGACGTTCAGTGGAGGAGAAAGGAGTGCAGAGGGACGAATGAGACTCTTCCGGGCACGTGGCTCGGCGGAGCTCAGAGAGGTAGCCTCTGGCTCTGCTAAGCAGGGCCTTTGGCTGAGAAACGGAAAAGTGAGATCTCAGGTAAGCGGCGTAAACCGAAGCCGATTCCCTGGGAGAACAGTTAGGGAAATTAGGAGAGGAGGAAGACGAGGAAAAAGAGCCAGCGATAGAGTGGAAAAGAGAGTACACAGTTTTCGGTTTTGATTTAGGTGAAAGAGAAGAGCAAGTCGTCTGCCATGCCTCAGCCTTGGCCTTGGCGATGACTGACGAGGCGCGTCGAGAAGCGGAGATGTAAGCCTGGCGATCTTCATCACTTCTGTGAGCGGCAGCAAAAGCCTTGCGTCTTTCACTAACCGCACCTTCCACCTCAGCAGACCACCAGGCTTTAGGATGGCGTTTGATGCGACCAAAAGGAATGGAAGATTTGGCCGCATTCAGTGCCAGAGAGGTAAAAAGAGCAGCAGCAGAGGAAAGAGAAAGAGACGAGTATTCCTCTGCAGAAGGACAGTGGGAGTCAAAGTAAGATGTAAAGTCATCCCAGGGAGCTTTCTGAAAGTTGAAGGAGCACGCTCGTTGGGGCGAAAAACAGGGGACAGAGGGACAGATAAAAGAATCGGTAGGTGGTCAGAACCCAGGTCCTGAAGCACCTCGCAGGAGCAAGAGAGGGCAAGAGAAGAAGGAGCAAAGGAGATGTCGGGAGAGGAGCGACTGCCAGTGGAGCGATGGATAAGGGTGGGTGTGTCAGGGTCATTGAGGTGGAGGAGGTCAGAGGAGATTAACCAGTCGAATACTTCTTCCCCGCGGGGGTCGGAAGTACCTCTTGAGTCCCAGAGAGGGTGATGGCAATTGAAGTTCCCCAGAATAAAAAGATTTCTAAAGGAGGGAAGAATGAAGGGAGAAAAGGAGTCGATTCTGCCGTCCGTCGGGGAGGAGCGAATAAGGGGGGAAGGGCGTACACATCAAGAAATGAGAGCAAGGAGGAGTTGTTAAGAGAGATGTTTACCCCTACATAATCAGAGTAGGGATCGAGCGAAGAAAGAGGAGGTAAAGAGTTTAAAGAAAGATAGGCCCTGCCTGAAGAAAATGATGACACCGCCGCTGGCGTGCGTGGCATCAGGAGAGAGAATGCCAAAGCGGGAGTGGGTGCGATCAGAACGCAGAGCAGAGAATCAAGGAATCCGGAAAGAGGAAGAGAGTCGAGATTAGATTCCTGAATACAGATAAGGTCAATAAGATGGGACGAAAGAAAGTGAAGTAGTTCAGTGCTTCTGGCTCGAAAACCTCCAGCATTCCATTGGAGAACCCTGAGAGAGTCAGGGGGAGAGGAGGCACGAGGCGCAGAAGGACAGCAAGGGGCGGTGGTGAGGGGGCAGAGGGGGAATATACAGAATGGGCAGACGGGGGATAAGAAGTTTAAAGACGAGGGTGGGGCGGGAGTGCAGCATTAGCAGACGAAGGGCTACATTGAACAGTGGAGGTATACGTGTCGGAGGAGTCCGAGGAGTTAGTCACAGTGTTACGAATGGGGACACAGCATGGGGGGCAGCTCCAAGAGTGAGAGCTGTCAAGAGTTCTGAATTCGGAGAGGGAGAGTTGTGAGCACCTTAGATGGACCCATTTGGAGCAGGTGCAGCATTGCACCGACTTGCCCCGCCAGGTCACATTTCCAGCGCACACAGATCAGGGAAAGATGGGGCCAGGGTTGGGATAAACGTTACCGCTCATCAAGAGAAGAAGAAGAATGAGGAGACAAAGACGGGCAAGAGAAGGGCAGGAGAAAAGAAAAAGAAAAAACAGGCGACCGATTTTAAGGAAGCTGTGGACTGCCCTTCTGCGGTCGTTCAGGGGACAGCATTGCGAAAAAATGAAGGGGAGTGTCCGGGATAACTAGGACCCTCGGGAAGTCCAACAGCCATTTCGACCCAACCCAAACGGGGTCGGGGACCGCACCACCACGTTGAGGCGGCTGTTGATTGGTGCAGATTTACTGTCTCGCATGATATATAATGGGAAAAGCAGGCTGTTCCGTAATTATTGTGAAATTAATTGAACTAATGCGCTGGTACAGGTACTCCAATGAAAAGCATTCATTTAATACATCCGCAATCGATAACGGTGATCACAGTGGTCACTGAAGAAGTGGTCTATTGAGATGCAAAAGCTCATTGCAAGGTTATTTACGGTATGGCTGCCACGATTATTGCGATATTTTGTTCGTCACATTGTTGTTAATACATCCACCTCTAAACTAGCCAATTTTGGATGTAATAAATTAAAGGCTGGTTTCCATTAGGCATAAATTGCAGGCGTAACGTGAAAAACTCCGCTTTTCTAGCAGCATAGAAACAAAGAATGTTTCACGCTACGCCTGCAATCTACGCCTAATGGAAACCAGCCTTAAGCAGCGGTTGTATAGATCAGACTTTTAAAACTGCAACTAACTGCCCCCTACCCAGTCAATGTATTGTGCTGTGTTCATTCAACACCAGAAAAATTTCCGAAGTGAGGTTTGCTTAGGTCAGGGGTCGGCGACCTTTTACGATCAAAGAGTCATTTGGGCCCTATTTCTACAAAAAAGAGAGCAATGGGAGCAGCAAGATTGCATTTCGCCAAGTATGACACAACTCTTCAAATCAAGGTTGATCTCTAAAAATAGGTCTTGACCATTGATTTGTGGCAAAAAAACGAATTTCAAGACACGCTCATCTGGTTCACATCTTCTTAGCACAGCTGTTTTCCGAAAAAGAGCCGCGGGCTGCCTACCCTGACTTAGGTAGAAAGTCATCTACCTTAGTAGGATTGGATAGCTATGCACCTTTAATTTATGTTAACTTTTCACTTACAGTAGACCACTGTTTGAACGCAGTAAACAGCAACTAGAGTGCATGTGAAATAAAGTGGATTAGTTAGGTGGCAGCTAGTTGTATTAACCAATTTTATTGTTATCATAACAATAATTTTCTCGACCAAACCATAACTTGATTCAGACATTGAACTGCATCTTTGGGTTGAATGCTTTCAAAAGTTTTAGTGATCTATTCTTCTATTTGATTAATCCATATTTTCTTTCAAACCCAACAACAGCTGCAGAAGCTTCAGCGACTAGTTTGGCAAGCCTTTCGGATGATTGTTGTGGCATAGATGGTGAAGTATTAATTTGCCTTCCGAGAGGCCTCAATTTCAATGTTTGTCAAACCTTTCAATGCTGGTGGTTTGTGCAAGTCTTCCAGGTCTACATAGACAAAAGCCAATATGTTGATTGATTGGTAACTGCGCGGTGAAAACGAGCTTGCAGTGTGTACATAAAATCAAATTTCAACCTACTTCGCCTGGAACGCGTTGTTAGTTCCTCTGTGATCAAGATCATGGGACAGGCAAGCAATCAACAGTGCCAGTTGTTCAGCATCATCAAAGAATTGAGACAATCTTCCTGTTTTAATCATGCAAAACGCGCTTTGACAAACGTTGAAGGCGTGCCGCCAGTTGTGGTAACAAACGTCGCGATAATTCTTCTTCACACTTGCAACCCAACGGCAAAGCGTCTGCGAGAAAAAAGTTACAACTCAAGAATTAGCAACGAGTGCTCTAAAACGACTTAAAGTTTGGTATTAAAAGAAAGACAAAAAACGAAGTTTTATGTGTTTTTTGGAAGTTCTGTTTTTCCAGATATACTTTGTAAAATCCATTATGAATTTTAACTGAAAGATAAAAGCCTATTATACTGTAAGCCTGTCAGACGTTTCGGTTTGCTGCTGAAACTTTTTTCAATATAAAAACAACTCTACGAAGAGATTTCATGTAGAAAATTTTCCAGTATGCGCATTTTTGAAAAGCAACCCTGCCAACAACTTATACCAGCTAATTTAATCAACCTTTGATACCAATTTAAGGTTCTAAGAATGAGGTTACAAAATTCTGGGGTTTATTCTCTTAATAAAGTTCGCAATTGTTTCATTTTCATGCTTCAAAACACATTAAATTCAAAATATGAAGTATAAGCGTGAGGAAAAGCAAATATCATAAACCTAGCACATAATACGTTACGAAATAACGGACAAAACGAAATAACCTATTATGTGGTAGGTTTATGATAAATTCTAAATTTCACCTTGGGGATCTTTTAATTCTGGTTGTCTGGCAGGACGTACAAATAACAAAACATAAACGTTGCCCAAAACATAATTCTTACGTCATGGTTTATATGAAATCGCTCCACTAATTTCAAATCGATGAACATCCGTACAGATGCCTTCAAGGTGTCGTGGTCGTTCAATAATGAGTCGTCGAATTCGTAACTCAATAAATTATAGGTTTGTGCAGATAAAAATTCGCTTTTCTGCAAAACAAGGTAAAATGAACACAAACAATGATATAAATGCGCATGAAGTCAGTGGTCTTGCACAGTAATTGCGAGTTCAATTCTGACATGCTTTAATTGTTCCTCATAGCTTTTTTTGAAATCGATACTTAACGGCAATTTATTTGTTTTTCATTTATTTATTTCAGTTTTACCATCCGACTGTTAGGACAGCAACAGTGACATTAAACACACGTTGAGCGCCAAAAGCTGTTGCGAAGCTTCCAAATTTAACCTTTCTTTCGAATTGCCTCTTATTGTCTCAATAACCTACAACCAGACAAAGTCATCGCAAGCTTGAAAGAGCCTTTTTCAACACAAATGAACATTTGATCATTGTTGCCATAACAACGACTTCCCCCCACCCGGCAACGCTACCGATAATTGCCGTACTTGATGGAGAATTGGAAGCAGCAACGCAGTGTGACAGCAGTACTCGTTACTTCGAAGCGCGTCTACAGGCAACGTTGTACTGTGAATGAATGTAAAAAATTTTCCGTGGCGGGAAGAGAAATTTAGCAACCTCAGCGACATTTAACATCAATCTATGCAGGTGGTCGGCATTGAATGTCATTTTTCACCATCAATATTGGAATATGTTATCATAATTTGGTCAGAAGCAGCTTATGGTGGCATTGTTTAATAAATATTACAAAAATAAATGCAGCTACACTTGGCATATTGTCTTGATGTTTACAAGAAGGTGTTGTTGATGATCTCTTGCCTACTTAACGGAGCAGTCTGTCAAGAAAAAGTTGTTTTGAACACTTTAGTGTTTATTGAAACCTCACTTCCAATTATTTACGCAAAAAGCATTTGTACTGGCTTGAAAATCCAATGCAATATCTGAGGAGCAAAAGTGCTAGGAGGTAAATCCTAGGTCCTCCTCATTCAGAAAAAGAAAACTAAAATTATATACTTCTCTGAAATGTCATCAAAATATGTTTCAACGAGAGAATCCAAAATGCATTATATTTGCTAGGGGGTCTCACTTTCTAGCAGTACCACTGCTAAAACCATTAGTCTTGCCCCATTAACTTCGGTACGTGGCAATGAGGAAAATTGGCGTCAAATTCACTAGATTCGTGCAGGAGCATAATCAATTCTGAAAGTGAGTTTCAGTTTTCATAATTTCCCAGAAACAAATGCAAAAATCTTTTGTTTTGTACTTCTATCCGCACACGCAGCAAGACGGTGGGATCAACGATTAATTGCCATGTTGTTGAAATGAACATTGAAATCAAGGGAAAAAGTTGCATATTCATGGCGTTGTGAAAAAGGCTATTGTGTGGTTTTTTCTTGGTGGATTAGAAAAAGATATTTGAGTATTACGATTATTTTGGACTACGTTTTTAAATTGACCTTAAACTTCCTCGCTAAGCTTTTCTTAAAATACTAAAAAAGTGTTTCGCGTGATCAACTTACCGCTAACTTGATTGCTTCGTAGTTGGGCACTACAGCGTGATAAGAAAGGACCTTAAAAATAGCAACGTAAAAGTTACTTACTAACTTATAATATGCAGAATCGTGATTTATTATTTTTGGCTCAGAAATTCGAGAAGTGACACCAGCACGGGATTTATAAACGAAAAACATTTGCAGTGAAAGAACGCAAAAAATAACAAGTAAATGTCTTAATGAAGCCTAGTGCGGACGCCGAGTGTGTTTCCTCTCACTTGAGCTTACATGCAACTAAAGCAAAACGCAACAATGACAGACAAACAGAGCTAAAGACAAAATCATAGCGGTTGAAAAGATAACAATATCTGGTTAAAACAAAAAGATGTTTGTGTCATGAAACAAATAAATGTCAAAGGCTAATCAAATTTTGAGCTTAAACAAAAAAATGAAAAAAAAAAAATGTGGCACCGCAGCTCTCTTGTGAATATCTAGGTATATTGTGCAAAGATCACACATCAGCTGCAAAAACAGTTTCCGCTGTTGCAAGCTACATCTCAATATAAAGGCTGGTTTTCATTAGGCGTAGTGTAAGGAAATCTGTCAGGTGCGGTGACCATGCCCCTTTCTACAATCTTTTTAATGTAACTTTAAAAAATTTGGGTATGTTTAACGTCGATTCGTTTTGTCACCTGCATTCCTTTTTCGCTCATTGTTTTTATCTGGTCGTCGAGTTTTTTGTGTTGAGAAAACAGAAGCGAAATAAATTGCCCACTACTACTCGGAAATTCTTTGTTACTCTATTTAGTTTTATGCGCGGAGCGAGCGCACTCCGCGCATAAAGCTAAATAGAGTAACAAGGAATTTCTCGCGCTATGCCGGCGATCTACGCCAAATGGAAACCAGCCTCAACACTTTACGGTCACGGAGAAATCTTTTCAAATGTACGCAAAGCAGTATGTTCTCAGTCCCTCTTTTCAAGTTACCACACTGCTGGCTCAGCACATTTCACCAGAAAGAAAGAAAAATCATCGCCCACAAACTTTGCGGGTATTGGCGTGTCGTAACATTACCATAGCGAGTCAACGTTGCACTGGTCCAAGCTTTCTAATTCTGCGTCATTTTATCCTTTAAAAACGCTTTACGGAATTTTGTCGGTCTTGCTGCAACGTTACTGGTAACAGTGATAGGTGGATCTAAACGCAAACTACAATACGATATAGCAAAGAAGAAGTTGTTCGGCCATATGTAGATTCAACCCATGCATCCGACGCAGACTAATCAGCGAATGACAAAAAACCTTCCACCAAAGTGCTTTTTCAAAGCTATATTGAAGTTCTGTATCACCATAGTCACTAAATGCTGTCACAAAGAAACCAAAAATTATTCCATGCAAAACTGAAAAGGTTTTTCCCACAGGGTAAATAAACGCAACTAACTGCAATCTCTCACATCATTTACAATCGTCAGCAGCAGGAGCGACAAAGAGATTATTTTCGCAAGCAAAAAGCATTTTTGACAGACTAGTAAGGGGTTTGCAAGAGGCAGGGATGAATCCTGCTTAAAGGCTGAGCGGTTCTTTGTATTTTGAATTTAAGTTATAAAGGATTATTTTTACTTTACTTACTTCCAAAATAACTTGTTGTTTCGCTGCTAGTCGGGCTGTTTCTTCATAATTCCGAGTGTTTGAGATACCAAGGCCACAGAAAATTGCAAACGCTTCCAGTATGTCTTCGTCACTTTGAGAAAACGACTCACCAAAGCGTTCTTTTTTATTTACCAATTGAATTACACCTGAAATGAAGTAAGTAAAACGGTTTTAATTTTTCAAGCTCAAACTGGAACAAAGAAACCATCTTTATTGAGATTATCCTTTCTTTCCTGTACTAACTTACGATGCTGTTTTCTTGTGCAAACATGAATGCAGGCATTACAAATTAGGCTGATCGGATTGGGGGCTTATTCTTCCACGAAGAGGCTATAAGCAAATCGGTATTCTTAACATCAACCAGGCAGAACCTTGTCCCATTCTATCGCGGTTAAGCAGTAAGCACATGGAACTAAGTTATACAAGAGATGTATTTTTAAACGAGTTCGTTTGTAACGCCTTCATCATATCTATCCTACAAAGCGCAATTTTGTCTGTCTGTGTGTTTCAACTCCTCCGAAACTACTGGACGTGCGAACATGATACTTGTCGCAATTATCACCTCCCTGGAGTGAGTGTCATCAGAAGAATCATAACGTTACAATGACCGAAGATAAAAAAAATTCGCATTTCTTGACGGAGGAAAGCGGGTTTTTGTTTAAGCGAAAGCCAGCACCTGACGTAACAACTTCGAGAATTTCATCAGCCTCATAAAACCGCGCTCGCTCCGCGCATAAAACTATATAGAGAAAGAAAAAATGTTTCACACTACGCCTGCAATCTACGCCTAATGAAAACCAGCCTTTAAGAAGTAAGATGACAACATAAACAACGATTAATTGTAAAATTTGATTTCTTTCTTTTTCCAAAAAGTACTGATTGTAGAAACGCTGTCGACAGTTTTTTCAGGAGATATTTACCAGAGGCTTACAATAAACATAGTTATCTGACGATTCAAGGTTTATCAATGACGTAACAAGCATTTATGCGTTGTTTTGTAAACCACGCTTTTGGCCTTTTCTAGAACACTCTAAGAAGCTTGGTTAGAATGCTGTCTGGTACGAATTCAATGAAAACAGCAGTACAAAGCAGCTGTTTTTATTGTCCACTATCATTTTGAAAGCAAACGTCAAGTGAAGCGGCTGAAGCCTGTAACTAATACAGTAACTCTTAAAATACAGTGATATTTTACGACACTAAAATACCAGTTTTAATCTGTCTTTTAATAATGCAATGACAAGCACAAAATCGTAACAACTAAACTGTAGTTGGATCCCACGTTAGAAAGTCTTTTAATAAGCACAGTCATGTTATGCGCGCACAAGTACTCTTAATTCCTGAAACATTTTAATCACGTGTTAACAAAGTGGATCAAATTTCAAGTTTTTACGTGAAATCCTGCAGGATTTAGATAAAATTATCCTCTTTTTTAACACAAAAAGCTGGTTGATGGGTTATCAAATTACGTCATAATCTGACTTATTGTCAAAATCAAACTACAGAAGTAGGACCTAAGACTCCAGGTCACTTCGACCTCGCCGGGTTGCGTTTATGTCGGGAGCGTCGAACATACGCGCAGCCAGAGGCTTTACGTTTTATAACTAGGCCTACAATTATGAAAACGATGTAGGTAGTAGGCCTAGTACTTCATAACTTAATTTGTATAAATATATCAATCACTTAACTGTCCATTTACAACTTTGAATACACTTCGCCAAATGAGCGCATGAAAGTTTATGAAATTACTTGCCGTTAGTAATTAAGCACAGTTCTAACTTATTACTACGGTGGTTGGTAACATGAGCATCGTCTACGAAATCTGAAGTTGTAACAATAATAATCTCTGGAATATTCATGTTATTATCCCGTGTCGACGCAGCTTTTCTGTTTTGATCATTATTTCTGGTATTTCCCCGTATACAAACCGTCGCTTGCGTACTTTATTCTGAAAGCAATTTTATTGGTAGTTATTTCCTGTACTCCCCCCGTAGACAAGCCTTTTTAATTGGTTTTATATGCGTTTTTATTGGTTGTTCTTTGGGTAGCAGTTTCCGGTATTCCCCCGTTTTCAAACCTTTTCTTGTTAATTTTTGGTTTCTAGATTTTTTTGATTGGCTAAAATATTTGGGAACGTTGTTTCGGTTACGTACGAATGGTAAGTATATATAGGGGTAGGGCATTTTGTAAACTCAGAGAGAGAGAGAGACAAAAGCAAACAGGCGACAGAACAGAGAAGAAAGAAAAGAAGGAAGAAGGGTGAAGAATTAGAAGGCAAGGGCCAAGTACTACTAGAAGGGGGACTATCCGCTGCTACAGTGTGGTGTCGGTGATTGTCGGAGTGCAACCGCTTATGCATTAATATAAGTTGTGGTGTTAAAGAGTGGGCTGCAACTTAGCTTCATAAGCGTAAGTCCGAAGGATAAGGCATCAAAGTAGTCGTTGCACTCTACCAAGCTAATCTTCTAGTCGTCGAATCGTCATCTGCCGGTCAATAGGGTACAGGGCGAGTGACTTAACCGTATTCGGCGACAGAAGTCTGAGAGGAAATCAATAGAAAAAAGTTGGTGAGTGGGTCTACACAACGTGTGAAATCCTTGTCATCAAATAGAGGAAAATTTTTGTTGAAAACGGGCTGTTTGGCCAGCCGGGGGGAATCGATGCAAGACATTCAGGGGAAGGTATAGCTCCTTTTGCTCTGTTTTAAGACCAAGACTCATGGGTGAAGCCAAGGAACCTGGCGTCACAAATATCATTACGAGGGGTAGTGGACCAGGTCGCGAAATTAGCCTACCAACCAAATAACTTACTATCTTTGTCAAACAATCGCACGGCGCCTACAGCGGACTTTGACTTTGTGCCCTTATACTTATTGGAAGGAAAGTAAATAGTTCTTGAAATGATATGGAGTTTGTGAGTAACATCAGTCTTAATTTACGAGTACGATGATCGAGATTAGGGAGCAATGCTCCCATTTATAACAACTTATCATTACAGTTAATAGAAATGTTGTTTGTGTAAGGCCGACACAGTTGCTTCAACCGGTATTTCCTACTTGATATCATTACTGACGGACAGCAGTGTCAGGCAATGCCGACACAGCCGGCTAGTAGACTAGACTAGTGATGCCAACCGCGTAGTACGCTACCGCATGCCGCCAGCCGCGTACTATTTTAATACACCTTGCCGTGCAGCTTCCTGTATGTATATAAAAGAATTTTTCGATGATGAATTAACTCTGGGGTGATTCTGAGATTTCGTGATCCGATTTTTATGAGTCCAAAATCCAAATGTCCGACCAATGACTGTGCAACTAGTTTGGTAGTCAGTAATCTAATAACCGATATGCTACTTTGCTAAGCCACAAATAGGATCTGAAAAATTGCTGGAAAATTTAGAGAGCTTACTGAATTAAAAGAAATATTTAGTCTCAACTTGAAACAGAAAACCTAGTTACTGAGCCGAATTCTCTTCCTTTTGATGGCTGCAAGAGCTGGTAAAGCATGGTTGCTGCCAGGACTACAATACTAGGCATATTCAATTTTTGTGCTTTAAATTTTCATTAGAGATAGCCTACTGTCAACCAGGGGAATACTGTAGATCACATCAGCGTTTGAAATGTTAAAGTTTACGGATGGTTTCCACTAGGCGTTGATTGCAGACGTAGCGCGAAAAATTCTTTGTTTCTCTATTTAGTTTTTAAGCGCGGAGTCTTAAAATTAAACTATTTTTTAACTATTTTCAAAATCTATATCAAAACCAAGAAACCTTTTTATACCACACTACTTTAATGAGTGGTCCGGTGGTTTAATTTAGAGGAAAAAGAAACTGACTTTTAATATGTGAAAAGATAGCGACAACTTTGCTACGTATTCAAGGCAGAATTGTGCGCAACGATTACATAATATAAAGGTGCAATGACCAGGCAGCAAGGTCGCCTACTCCAACTCTTTAATTGTTAACTCCTAAAATTCCACGTTTAACCATACTATAGTTGGTCGAACCGGTTTGTGAAATTTACATGTGCAATCTCTGGTAAAACTACTGCTTTGGAACTTAAAATTATCTTAAAATTGGCGGCAGTGTGATAATTTTGATCAAATGCCTTTTTCTTGAATATCTTAACGGAATAACTAAGAAGATAAATTTGCGGAGCTGTCAACCTACAATATCGTGTGCATTTCATATAATAATGAACCATTCTCTAAAAAACTTATAGCTTGCATATAGGATCATGCATGATAGCTTTAGTTTAGCTGCAGCGCGTTGTAGTGCAGTGGAAGCTGTGGCTAAAGTTTCTGCGCACCCAGTGCAGTCCAACGTAGCAAAAGAAAAATGCATGCCGGTAGTGGTCGCAAGATTTTCTGTACGCGACCTTTCTTCGACAGATTTTTACCACCAATCTTTTTTCATCGGCGACAGATTAGGCCAAAAATTAGACTTCCATCAAATTAAAAGAAAGATTGAAATAAAAACTAAAGCTATTATGCAGGTAATTTACTGTGCGTCAAGCAACTGGAGGTGGAGTTTACAACATGCAAAAGGTCTGAAACTAAAGTATAGACTGTTACGTATGACTATGCCAATTTCTTCTGCTTGACCTTTAGTCCACAGTCTAATTCGGCGTGAAAAGATATGTTACAAGGTGTTACTATCTGGAAGCACGTGCTTTCAACAATTTTTATGGTCGTTTAATTAAGTAGCTTCTGGTTATCATAATATTACAACAATCATTAACTATGCCGGAAAGAAAGGCACACTCGAAGCCAATGAGTTCATAAATTTGCCCTGAAGGTTAAATACATTGTATTTAGCTAACCTGTCCTAACACCTTATCTCCACATTGTGTGGAAAAGCAATATTGGCAACTTGAAAACGTGTGCAATATAATATTGTGAGGTCAACTGGGCAAAACACATTGTTTGCAAAAGACTAGAAAACATTTTTAATTTATGCTCAGTTCGCACTTACCTATAACCTGACGCATACCGTCTTTTATAGGAACGCAAAGAACAGCTTTTGTTTTAAGACCAAGCTCCTTGTCTTCCTGTGTTGAAATTCCGATAAATTATTTCAAAAACATAAACAGTACACCAATCAACACGAAAAATGCGTCAAATATATGCCCTGCATTATTCCAGCTCAATACTGAATAATGCAGGTCATATAAAGGTCAAGCACAAACTCTTGACCTAATTATAAAGTGTTATTGCTCTTAAGGTGAACAAGGTAAAGCAATAGTTTTTTGCATATTGGTACATAAGGAATTTTATTAGCATGCATTTTTCAGTATTTAGGAAATCTTGTAAACTTGCTGTAAATAGGCTATGCTATGAACATGATTATGATATAAATACGGCATTAATGAAAGAAAAAGCGCAGTGCTTCGTGATTCCAGGAAACAAGATCGGCAAATACTACGGCAAACACCATTTTAGAAAACAATGTCAGCGAACCCCCGGGTGTCAAATGCATCAAAAACTCGCTGACAAATTTAAAGACACTGTCAGCATTGGTAGCCGTATAAAAACGGGCAGACCAGGTGCAAGTGATGAACGTGATTTTCTAAGACTTACTGAACTACATATAAATGTGAATAAAAACTTCCTGGGTATGTACTGATTTTCTGAATATCAAAAAATGCATGTTCATAAAATTTCCTGTAATGTACTGGTGGTATGTCAAAAACTATTGTTGTTCCTTGTTCACCCTAAGTGCAATAAAAGTTTACAATCAGGTCAAGAGTTTATACTCACCCTGTGTTAGGCTACAAATTAGTGAACAACGCAGTACCGGTAGTTATGCTTATGACACTAAGAAAGGTTACAATGATTAGGTAAACTTACCTCAAAGTTAAACTTTTTATCTGCACTTGTATCCAAAATGTTAATGCTCTGCACACAAAAATCATTATAGCAAACACTCAAGTCTGATGTTAGCTATTCAATTAGATAGTTACACTTTCACTACACTAGTGCTTTATTTATCTTTTGCGAATTATCGAAAGGACAAAAGCTTCTGGTAAGGCTAGTTCTAGAAAGATAAACAGTACGCAATCAACAACTTACATAGGTTGGGTCGGCGGTGCACGTGTGTATGGGTGTGTGTGTATGTATGTGTATGTGTGCGCGCGTGCTCAATCTACATTCGGTTGCCCTTTCAGCGTTGGCAGCGTGTTGATTGAAGGACCCAAACATTTGTTGGTGGTACATAGCTACACTGTGCTGTGGTCTTTCCAGCCTTGATAATATGATTGTCGGTCCCAAGAGTGCACACAGCATTGTTGGAACAGGCTGCAAACTTTAATATTATGGTATTTTGTTTGCACCTCGAGCCAAATTTTTCTATGTATGTGAGTGTGTGTCCGTCTCATTGGCACACACACCAAAAGCGACTCGGCACAATTCTTCAATATCACTGGATGTGGTTAAAAAGCAGATGTAGTAAATATAACTAGCAAAATTTAATCACAATAAGTTCTTTTTACAATGCATCCTACCTGGCCTGTTTGCCTCACAAACGAAGTTACTGAAAGATTAAAAGGAACTTTTCGTTTAGGATTTTTAACGTGACCATTCAAGCTCTTATGTACCGAATCAGCAAGATTTATATCCTCTGCCACATGCTCAAAGGTTTGAGTAAAGACATCTGAAAATTGAATGGCTTTATGCTAAAGTAGCTACTATTCAAGATTTAATTTTGAGTATGAAACACAAGTTAAAAAATAAGTGTAATATTTGATTTTACTTCCTGGTTCTGCGATGCTTTTTGTCGATTATACATTTGCGCAGAGCAACTTCTGTACCAACCGCTGGTACAACTCATTTCTACCGCAAGCAGTTCAAGTTAACGGGGGGGAAACTGTAGAGGAAGGTGAGGTAAGTTGAGCCACCCCCTATATTCCTGAAAAGAAATTTTTTTTACTAGTGTTTTCCCTTTGTTCTAGAGGCACGTGTTTGTTGCTTGTAATGAGATTAAAACTTTGATATCAAAATCAAAATTATTTCTTTGTTTGGTTTTGAGAGAAAGAGGTTTTAGCGAAAATCAGCACTTTTTGTAAAACTTTTGACAAGGGTTTTTAGTTGTAAGGAAGAGTTTAGCTCTTTAAAACAATTGTTGTTTCTTTCTCAACATTGTAAATAAACCATTGTACTGTTGATTTATGTTGTGTATTTTGGGGATAAAAATGTTTAAACCAGACTTAAATAGTTTCGATTAACTTACCTCATCGCCCGGCTCAACTTACCCCACCCAAGGGGCAACTTGAGCTATTTGAGACCTCAATTTCAATCGCACGTAACTTGGTCATTTTTCATCATACGCAAACGAAACTTTTATTATATACACAAAGAAGGTATTTTTTTTAATTGCATCTTAAGATACATTTATTTTCTTCAACATAAACAAAGGAAATCTAAGTCAAGACAAGACGCCCATTTGTACCTGCTGCGTGGAAATTATTAGGTAGTTTGTCTGAATTAGACATCCACGTGAAGCAGTAGACGAAACATAAATAGAACACGGACTACTTGGAGAGTACTTCAAGGGCCCGTGCTTTCATTTTCAGGATCAGTCCAAGGGCACTTGGAATGAGTCTGCCCACAGCATCTTGGGTAAGGCTCAATCGCCTGCGAACTGGTGTAGGACGTTTTCCCTCGTCCATGTACAAATGGGGTCTCGCTCCATCACCGAATTGCGAATGTGGCGCCACTGAGCAAACTGCAGATCACGTTATATCTTCATGTCTCATACATCATGCACCAAGAGGAACGCAAGGTCTGCAGGTATTGAATGACGCAACTCGATGTTGGCTTAACACCACCACTGCTAGCATCTAGTCTGGGTAGCGCAGAAGCCCGGGGTGGTAAAAGGATAGACCCTCGGCCCTGGTCTTGATTTGTGCTGGCCCGGATTGAGTTTGGGTGCGTGACCAAACGACGACGACGACGACGAACAAAGAAAATAAATGTATCTTAAGATGCAATTACAAAAAATACTCAAAAAGCAAAACATTTCTTAAAATAGACATTTGTTCAAAAAATGGCTCAACTCACCCCACCTTCCCCCAAGGTGTCTTTCCTAACGATAAAACAACGTGATGTTGATGACACTTGAATGAACAGCAATGCAACTATTGCTGCCAGAATACAGCTTCGACCCAGACAATCACATTACTGAGTAAAAAAGCCTTTTCTCGAGCAACGACATGTGAATTCGCTTGAGATTTGTGTTGTTTTAAAAAGACTGGGCAATAGTTTTATGGTTAGCGGTTGCTGGCAAGAAACTCTACACTGACGCCAAATTCAACTAACTAATTCTACAACTAGACAAGCGAAATTTTAAACTGGTAAGAAAGGAGTGAAAAACAAGCGAAATTTTTTAAGAGATTAAAACATGTAAAATCCCACGAGGACCAGGCTGCTGTTTACACAGAGAAAAGATTACACACGAGCATCATTACAGAGTAAACGACTTGGTTTTTTGCAGGTTTAGATACTTTTAGATGGTCTACTTAAATGGCATAAAAGGAGGGAAACTGTCACGGAGCGCTGGGAGCGCCAAAGAATTTTTAATGCATTTAAAACTACTAAAGCTAGCTCGCAAACCTATTACAATTTTTAGCGTTTTGATCCTATTTTTTCGACTTACTACCATATTGGCAACAAGTGCAGTAATCCAGGAGATAATAACACAATTAAGACATAGTTCATTAAGACGGCAAACAGCTGTTTTTTTACTAAGATCAATATCACAATGAACCAGGTGACAAAACGAAGTTTATAGCCTGAAGATATGATTATATAGTCGTTTGTATTGAGATCAATTTCACACATTTGTCACAATTAAAACATCTATCAAAACTTTTATTGCTCATTTTTGAACGCTTAAAATAGACTAAAATAAATCTGATTCTGAGATAATCCATAGCCTGTGCAGTTTGAGGTAGAAAAGCAACTAGAATTCATGGATGGGCAATATTTTTGTAACTTCGTTAGTGTATTCAAGGGGTGTAAATGGTAAATTCCATCCCAAAGCTAATGAAATACTTTAAAATCGTTTGTGGTTATTTGAAGCAAAACAACGATGTTTGGTCAGTTAAATTTTTTGCCATCAATCATTTTCCATTACTTTCGTCCCATCTTCGATTAAAATTTTTGTGCGTCTTTAAGAAAAGTACATATTCACTGCTAAACTTTGTAGAGGTGCTTTTGCAATGGAAATTCATAAAACTAAAACTAATAACAGTATAGAGTAGTTGTAGCGGTGAAAACGGTAAAAACGTTATAGTACTTGACAACAGCAAACCTACTTTCAGGCTGATTGGGATCAGTGAGCAATATGGAGGAACGTTCGCAACCAAGCAGGGAGGTGGTGTGGGTCAGTATTGTTTCCATGACTACAGAGAGAGAGATCTGCTCTTCGAACAAAACTCGTGCTAGGTCGAGCAACACCTAGTGCAAAAAAAATATGAACAAATGTGGCAGCAATAAGCGAGTTGATGTTTGCACCAACCTGACTTCAAAAATTAATTCAGTTTTAAAGTAGAGTCTGAAAAATAGTATCAACAAACAGCACATACACTACTCGCTGAAATATACAGGCACAACTAAACAACAAACAGAAGCAACAACAAGATGAAAGTGTTACCGGTAGTCTTTTCTCACACTCACTTCTGCGCGTGCGCAGAAGGTTAGGTCAAAAGAAAGTCGCCATCAAGTTACAAGGATTGTTGAAATTTATCAAAAAAAACTTGCAGGTAAGTATTTTTGTGAACAAAAGGAGTACATAGGCTGTGCATACCATTCCTATTAACGTATTCAATGCTAAAATGCTATCTACCTTGTTAGGTGATTTTTTCGAACTTAATGTCATTGTGTAGCCTACCTTGAGAAAGATTTGTTAAAAAATTTCTATTGAATTTCTACCCTTAAAATGTTGGATTGAAATGCTCGCTAAAGTATAAAACAAAAACTCATTCTGAATCTATATTTCATAGGGCTCTCTCATGCTTTTGAAACATGCATCGCTGAAAGTTGTGTTATGACCATATTGGGTTTGGGCAATTTAAATTCAATTTAATGGGTACGACCTAAGCAACTTTCACTTTACGCTCTATTACACTTAAGATTTATATGTTTTAGACAGCAGTAAACATATATGTACTGGAATGTGCTAAACCAGGGGTGCACAGTGCACTACCTTTTCACTTTAGATCACAATGCAGAATTGTATTTTACTTGCGGCAGCCTGTGAGCCAAATTGGAGATTTTTTCACTTAAAGGCGAAAACTTTGTTTCAAAGATCAAGTTTCTGAATGCAAAAATTTGTTATCAAAATTTATGTACAAATTGAGGGTTTTTTCTCTCCATTTTGAGGTGAAGACCCTTTGGTTTGGAAATCAACTTCATACCAAACCTAAGATACATGTGCACGGCCGTGCAACTCATCACTCACAGGGCATGCAGCCGTACAATCGTGCAGTGTGCACCCATCGGCAAGATCAATACAAGTGCATGAAGAAAAAAAGCTCAAAGAGAAACAGAAAGTGCAGAGATTAATGATAAACTTCTTAAAATATTTTGGTTTACATAGAATATAATATTTTCTTCTTTACCACAAGGATGAAGGTTCTACGAAGGAACTTTGATATTGGATGCTTTCAAATTATAAATATAAATCAGTTGAAGTGAAGATTAAATTTCACTTTACAGTTGACTTTATTTCAAGCATACCAACGTAACAAAATCTCTGCGGTGAGTTTCATCTCAGTTCACTGTTGTCACTTGAGTATATGATTCTATGATTGATTTCAGAGTAAATCATGACCTTAATTCAATCAGTAAAACCTGATTTTTTATGACTGTGTTTAATAATATAGATAAATCTGGTTGAAGTGATTTACATTCAAAAGACCAACTATCAATAAAAGCAAATAAATCACAAAACGCAACAAATATGTCCCTATTTAACTTGTAAGCGAAATATAAATACTAGAAACATAAAAATAAACAACAGCAGGAGGTAGATTCTACAACAAGTTGATTGTTAAATCGATAAAGCTGTATACCAAAATTAGGAAACTTAATTAGCCTTGAACGCTATGTAAAAAATATATAGATCAGTTCCAGTTATATGCACATAAAAAAGCAAACTCTTTCATTGGAACCCACTGGTTTAAATCAGCCTGGGTTTAGTTTCAACGCTACCGAAGATGTGAAAATAATTGTAAAATTTGAAGGCGTTCGATAGCCTAGAGGTAATATGCAGGTAAGGCATTAATGAGCATGCATTAAATAATACTTTAAAGATTTCCTCCATCCAAACAAATTGTCTGCTATGCTTTAGCTCAACAACCATGAAAGAAAGAACCTTTTCCAAATAGTAGCTTAACGACAGCAGGATAAAGTAATTGCAGTGTAGCCAATTTTGGCAGTAAACTTTTTAAAGAAGATATGGAAAACATTTATGTGGGCTTTTCAAGAGACGCGTTAAGCGAGTGGTAAACCCAGTATCTTACAGTTAATAAGCACAAAAGTTAATTACTGCCTCTAACCTCATTTCGACGATTTTCAAGCTGGATTTTTTCAAACAGCTGAGCGTTATGGATTGCAATTCCACAGAAACCCAAATAGGAAGCGAAAATCTTCTCATCCTTCTTGGTAAAAACGCCAACGCCTTTATTGATTACTTGAGCCACGCCAACAATCTAAGAATAATTCAAACAGTCGTGTGTAGCCAGAAAAATAGCAAATGGTGTTTTCCTTAATTGGTTACGCTACGACAAGTCCAACCTTACTGGAAGAAGTCTTGCTTTTCAACCTCCGCCCGCTCTGGCTACAACACTGAATTTCGTGCTAAATTTAAATCATACAATATATTTTTAAAGTGACTTTTTGGATGAAAAAGCAAAGACATTTTACTGGTTTTCTCATAAAAACAAAGACCGATAACACTAAAGAGAAGCTCAAGTTGAATCCTCACTCTTTTGGTTCCATCTTTCAGCGGCATGCACAATATACTTCTGGTTTTGTATCCCGTTTTCTGGTCCACTGTTTGATCAAAGCGATTGTCCTGGGGATATGGCAAGATTATTGGTACGTGTGTGTGTATGTGTGAGCATGTACGTGTGTATGTACAAAATTTACTTGGAATATGTCTTTCGGTAACGGAAAACTTTCACACATTATGCATAGAACAGCCTATTTGTCATATACTCAGCTTCAAATTTGCCACTAATGCTGGCTATAAGTGTTTCTTTCACAAAAATTCCAAGCAGAAAAAATTGCAGTTTTTTCACGAGAATAATAAATAATATAGCGCGGAGGTCGCAGAACCCTCAAACACTTGACTAGATAAGTTCTAAGTCAAGTTTTTTTTCAGAAATAAACCGGAACCAATCACGTCCACCTCGAATTGCCATTTCAAACAATATACGTTTGACACAACTCTTTAATGTGCCTGATTACAAAGTTAGATGAAAGGTTAAGTTTCAGCTCAAGATGAAAAGTAATTGAAGTTCTTGTACAACGGATGATAATGCGTGGCAGTGTAAACAAGGTTATTACAGTAAGCAGATTCAACAAAATTTTGAAGTAACTTAAAGTTGATTCGTCCCACCTGACGTCACTTTCCTTCTCAATACGTTGTTCACTTTAGTACAAAAACGTTGTCTTATTATACCTTATATGCATCGGGTATATTGAGGGTATTCCCTGTCAGAGCAACAATTCCAGCAATTCCTTGCCCGAGTTTAATCTTTATTTCGTTTCTGATCACAACGTTGTCTTCCAATGACGACTCCTGAAAAACAATGCTAAGCATCCAAAACCGGATTTTAGTTCTCGGACAAAATATAGTTCGTCGTCAGAGGGAGACTTTTAGCCCCATTCAACCTTTTCACAAAAACATACTAAAAGAATTGCGTTATCTTCCTTTCCAACTGGACTACGAGCAAACCTTTAGGTGAGCCTAAAAAAACAGCGGTGTGCTATCACTTGCATAATTTATGGTCATGTGGCCAGAAACGCTGTCCAAGGTGGCAGCGGCAAGGCGTCCAAACCTCTGGTTGGTTACATTGTTAAGTTTTTGGGAAAGGCATTCATCGACAGTTTCCCTGCTGGATTAGCCTACACTTCTTGCGGTAAAGATGCAGCAAACGTGCTTACAATACTGACACGCCTTGAAGCTAGAAGGCAAACAAAGAGTGGTGAGCTACTTGACCTACACATCTTTATCCTCCGAGCAAGGAAAGTCTTTCGTCGGTAAAACGTAAATTCATGAAAAACCTTGCTTTTAAATATGACCGACAAAATGATTTCCCACAACCGGAGGTCCAATAGTCAAGGTCCACTTGCAAAATGATGCAGAAAAGAGTTTTCAATAGCATGCCGTTAATGAACAGTTCGAGTTTGCCATGTAGTTTTTCATTGTTGACAACCTACCTTAAGTTATGATGCTAGTTTTGCGACTTCAAAGAGTCGGTATTTGAAAGTCGTATATTACTGTCAAACGTAGTTTATAGACTGAAAAGTTGAACTGAATACAATAGCCAATGACAAACACATAAATAAACGTGAACAAAACGTGGTTACACTTGAGCCTAACCTCAGCAAACACGAAAAGATAGTTCATTAGCAGTTGTTTGCATCTAAGATAGTGGTATATTGCGTTTTAGGACAAATATTAGCACAAGTACACAGTCCACATACTCGATTGACGTCGAAAAGGCGACTGACCAAGAACTTTTCGCCATCTTTTTCTCTCATAAGAAACAAAGAGCAGCGATCGGCGTCTAAAAGTATGCTGACATTCTGTAACAAAAGATGGAACATTAATCCACACAAATGACATTATTTAAATGCCATGTAGCGATTATCAATCTGGGATGGACCAAGAAATTACTTTACGCCTCAAAAGTCGACGGACAACAAATTTTTGAGGGTTCAGATCACGTTAGATTTCATTTAATTCTATTCTTGCAAACACATTGCACAAAAAACAGAATTAACTTTGTGGGATTAGGGCATTAAAATAACATCTGTCACAGTTCAGCCAGCCAGCATTAAAGGTATTTTTCTAGGCCTTGGGGAGCACACATATATCCTATATTTATGACGGCGTCGTTTGTTTGGCATTACAAGTAGACCAAAAGTATATTCAATCGGTAAAACTACTACTGGTGATGTCTGGTGTGGTGGAGCTAACAGAAGGCCACAGTCGGATAAGCTAAAGTAGGTCACATTTTTATATTTATTTTAGTTTGATGCAGAGCCTTTAAAGCATAGCTGATGAACAAAAGGTAAGCCCCTTCTGACGCAGTGGGGTATGGCTTGATCCACCCTCCTCCGCCCAAGTCGGTCAATAATGATTCATCTCACAAACTGCCCAAAATAGAGAGACCGTTTTTTTTTTTATAAAGGACTGACGCCAATACATTTAAGTTATCGCCACTTGCTTGACAAAGCAAGAACCTACTTGCAATATTCTGTGACTGACGGAAGTGACGTCAAGGTCCATCGCTATATCCCGCACCAGCTCCATTATCATGTCGCGCTCGTCGATGACGTTATTGCCGTCTGCGTCATCAGTGG
This sequence comes from Trididemnum clinides, assembly GCA_963675345.1. NCBI lineage: Eukaryota > Metazoa > Chordata > Ascidiacea > Aplousobranchia > Didemnidae > Trididemnum > Trididemnum clinides. Next base: position 6,585,798 of record OY776300.1, read on the forward strand.
CGTTCGGTTTCATGTGTGGGGTGTGGTAGTGTGATATTCGACGAGTCGTTGGGCGGGCTAAGTCGGGCATCCTCAAAACTGAGCGCCGGGTAAGACTGGGGGAGTGAGCTTCAGGGGTGTAAAAGCTGGGAGAGCCAAAGTCGTCCGTGGATACCATGGGCTTTAGAGGAAGATGGCGTGGGTTGATTTCTTCATGGCTGATCTTTCGCATGGGCGTCTTTCGCCCAGTGCTGCTGGCAGTGTCGCTAGAGGCGCTTCCAGGACGGGAATGATCGCCATCTAGTGGAAGAAATACATACTTATGCACAACTACCACAGGCACATGCACATCATAAGTAAACAAATGAGTAGTAAGCAACTAAATGAAAATAGATGCACGATAATAATCAACAGTCATATTAGAAACGTTCATTAATTATGTTCAACATTCAACGTTTTGCAGGCAAGAACTAAATTTTGGAAGATCCTCCAAACGAGCTATACTTCCAATATCTACCAAACAGACTTTTTCATTTTTATTTTGAGAATGAGCAGCAAGTTATATAGAAGTCAATTGGCAGTAAACTAAAAAAAACTGGTGGAATGCATGAAAAGAAGAGATTGTACAATGTTTATTATATAGACCCTACGTGGCACAGTACTTGCATTTAGCAGGGAGAGCTTGCAAATTGTTTCGGAAATTTAATTACAGTGCTTTACTTCATTTTAAACCATATTTTAAAACAATTTAAAGACTTTTGACGCATCGTAAGCCATGAGTAATAATGCATGTTTGTGTAGTTAACTTAAAAAGAATTATCTTCACTTTCTAGAGACGCTTTAGTGTTGGGGCTCGGCCGTGTTAAGCCTCTAAAATATGTGAGGTCGATTGTGTGATGAATCCTTGGTCAGGAAGAAAGTTAAAAGTTAGTTGTAGTGTCGCCCTTCTTTCCTTCAAATTCACTGGACAGCGATAGTGGCGGCAAGCATAGAACGATTTATTCGCACCTGTTTTCAAGTTTGCAAGTTTCAACATTCCACTTAAATCGTCAAAACAGCCGACATAGCAGCCTCAATATATCAATCATTTTTTTTAACTTAAAAACATTTTCGGTGCATCACATGGTCCTCCTCGAAGAATACAAATACACTGCTTATTCTTAAAATTAAACTTGCAAATGGATATGTACTGTACATTCAAAATTACTAGTTGTACGCCAAAAGCTTATGACGACGTTGAATATGACATATTAGAACGATTAATGGCGTTACAAACAAACGCTGCCCGCACTTCACCAAGCTAGAGTTGTGAAGTTGCTCACCGAGGATGTCGAAAGAAGTGACTCTTGGGTCCCACCAATGGCAGTCCTCCTTGTTGCCATTGTTGGTGGTGGGGCTACCAATCTGTAATTTGCATCCATGGCTGCTTCGAAACGGGCTGCCACTTTTTCCCTAATTCAACTAGGTTGGCCGCGCGGGCCTGAATTGCCGATCACGTTGTACCGCTATCCTAAAGAAAAAGAGGGGAAACCAACCAACTGACCAATCAACAAACATACGCATATAACGTCAGGAATATCAAAATGTAGGAATAAAATAAATGCACAGATCACAAACGACCAATGAATTAAAGCATATTAAGTAAAAAAGAACTACCATTAGCATATAGTTGTGTGTTATACTTTAGTTTCAGTTTCTTAATCTGTAATACTGTACTTCTTGAATTTTAGCTTCGTAATTGTTATCGCGTTGTCTAAGTATTTTCGAAGCAAATGCCTGGGTTACTGCTACCACAAGATGAGCACGAATTAATATGGTGTGTAATAGCAGTTTTATTAAGAGTTGAATGTAGATGCTCCTGGGCTGTAGAGTAGGGATGGGGAACCAGGGGCCAAAGAGACTATTTAATGCGACCGGCGCGAGAATTTTGTCAAAGATAAAAAATTTTTGGTTATCAAAAATCAAGGTCATCTACTTCATTTCAGAAGGAAATTTCGTCAAATCTGCGTTTTAAATTTGATCTTCAAACAAAAAAGAAACGTAATCCACTGGTCTGCGAAAAAAATTTCGCCAAGTCACGGTTTTAAAATGTATTTGCAGTTTGCTCGTTATGTTGTACAAATCGTGCGGACCGCAGTAGTAAGAAGGTTCTTGAACCCTATTCTAGTGGCTAAGTGGCAAGGAGTCATATCAATGTATGGCACGTCTATACCTTGCAAACAAATGAGTTTATAGACCACATTAGAGACAAGACAGGTAGGAGCACTAAATTTTAATTGAAAATGCCACGCAGTTTTTACAGTTTTGCGTTGAACAGCTAACTTAATATCAAATTTTCTTGGCAATTTCGCCAAAAAAGCCAAATTTTTGTGGATTTCCACATTACAAAAATTTGATATTAAGTTGGCTGTTTAACACAAAACTGTAAAAACTGCATGGTATTTCCAATTAAAATGTAATACTCCGACGTCTTGTGTCTAATATGGTCTATACATTCACTTGTTTGCGCGGTATATACAGGGAATTAGTATGAATTTCCGCCACTTTAGTCACTAGAGCCCAGGAGCATTTATTTATATTCAACTCGTTATGAAACTGCTATTACACACCATATTAATTCGTGTTCATCTTGTGGTAGCAGTAACCCAGGCATTTGCTTCGTTAAAATACTTAAGACAACGCGATAACGATTACGAAGCTAAAATTCAAGAAGTACAGTATTACAGATGAAGAAACTGAAACCAAAATATAACACACAACTATATGCTAATGGTAGTTCTTTTTTGCTTAATGTGCTTTAATTCATAGGTCGTTTGTGATCTTTGCATTTATTTTATCCCTACATTTTGATATTCCTGACGTTATATGCGTTTGTTTATGATGTCATTATTCGTTCTAATATGTCATAATTAAACTAACGTAATTATGAGCTTTTGGCGTACAACTAGTAATTTTGTATATACATATCCATTAGCAAGTTTAATTTATAAATAAGCAGTGTGCTGGTATTCTCTGAGGAGGACCATGTAATGTAGCGAGGATGTTTTTAAGTTAAATAAAACCGATTGATATATTGAGGCTGCAACATATCTTAACAATTTGGAAAATAAAGGTACCACTCAACCCAAAATTCTATCTCCGCTTAAATTTCGTGGTATTGGTTTTAATGAACAGACAGCATGACTCAAGTCCGTGAACCAAAGGAAATTATTGTACACTTTCTTTTACTCAATAACTTAACTCGAGTATTGAACATACGGACATTCGACTACAGTTATTATCGACACATGACGGCACTTTATCACACTCGCTTACATCGCCAAGAATACAATGAGGCAACCATTTCAGAAAAACGTTGTGTGCAGTGACAAGTTGTATTCGATATTATTGTCAGAGCAAGTTAACCTTTTTGTTGCTGTCACCGTCGGCTATTTATAATGTATTTGCAAGAGACATTTTCACGTAAAATACACCACTTTGCCATTACGAGAAAACGGCTTTCAAACTAGAATGTCAACAAAAAGCAATACCGAACCGGACTGTTATAAACGCGTTGTTAAATTTTAGAAGTTTTATGACTTTCAAACAACACTGAGCGTGAGAACCGTCTTATAAACTTCAAAAATCGTTGCTATACGCTTTAAATAGTGAGTAATGGATGCTATGCTTAGAAAGACACATTCTTCGTTTATTATCGAAAAAGCTGACATTGTTGCTAAGTATTCTTAATTTTTTAAACTTTAAATGGAGATTTTTGAAATGCAACCAAAAATAGAAAGCAAATAAAACGCTTTTACTGGTGTCCTAGCAGAACCTAGTTGTGACTGAGCAATATGTTATCTTCGTCTACTGCAACACGCCTTGAACAACGTCGCCACATTTCGCAATGTTTGTAGGCTAGGCCCGACACACAAATGATAAATGCTGGTACGTCAGATTGATTGTTATTTCAGTCACTTGATGAATAAATAAATGTATTTGACTTTGTGAGATTGCTTGATGAATAAATTTACTCCTTCCGTTCTTGCGGTCAGGAACTATCACACAGAAAAATTAAACTCATCTGCGGATTTAAGAAAAATTCAACCAAAACACCTTGGCATTTTGAAAGATAGTGCTTTAGTGGGCGGGGACCTAATGCACTACAAAGCGTGTTTAAACATTTCTTTTTTATTAATTCCGGTTTTTTTAACACTTGCGACTTTTTTTGTGTGGCAAACATGCTCTCTATTTATTGAAATTACTTTCGAAATCGCATTTTAAATATCACTTTGGTATTGCCTCGTCTTTATGAATGATAAGAGCCGGGAACGACTTGCAAATGCCTGCCCTGACAAATGAGTCGACGACCAACACCAATTTCATCCGACGACACCACGTCAGAAAAACATTGGCCTCGGTGTTGTATGAAAAATCTTATTATGTTGTTGCAAGTAAGAGCTATTGCCTACAGGATATGAAAATTATGACGCACTGCAGACTCACCTTTAGTTATACTTCTATTGCTCGGTCGGTCAAATATCGTCGTAGGTTTGCGATCATCAGCGGCAATTTTAATGACTCGATCAGCCAACCATGAGTTGATCATGGCCTGAGTTGCTTTGCGGATGAAATAATCAAACGTGAACTCCTGGTTGTCATCGAGCCACGCCTCTGTGAAAGAACAATTAAGCAACAATGACCTTGCAGGTTCCAATCTAGTGCTGGATTACTTTTCGTTTATTTCTCTAAATCAGTGGTTTTCAACCAGGTTCAGCCAGAAGTTACACAAACTTTTTTTTTCATTTTGTTAATCAAATTAAATGCTGTTTTTTGCATAGGACAATTGAATTATTGCACAGGGGTTCATCGAGTCATTGGAATGTTTCCTTGGGGTTCCCACCCAGCAAAAAGGTTAAAAACCACTGCTCTAAATATACGTTCTGCTTTAAGCATTAAAATTTTGGAGAAAAGATCAATACAAATCAAATTTATGGGATAAGTAGTAAGAATGAGAGGTATGAAGGAGACGTAACCTCTGGCGAGATCGAGGAAACATGTGGCTAAGATGGAAGAGGATGCTTAGCTTGAGAGTTTTAATAACCGAAGGAGAATGTTTCGATATGAAATTAAAATACGGTAATTAAAGACGTACAAGCCGAAAATGGTGAAAAGAAATGACAGCAAAGTCCAAGAGAGAATTACGAAAATATTTTTGAGCTTTTGCACACCAGAGAAGAGTAGTTTCAGTTCAAAGTCAAACAATTTGGAGACTATTTAGTCAATTGTAATTCATAAAGAGAAGATCCATTTGAATTTCATTTTTAAACAATCCATCAATACCAGTAACAAAGAGTAGCGAAGACGTGGCACAGTTATAAAAACAAAAACCCAATAACTCCACACCTTTGACAAGACAGCCAGCACTAACAAATAATATGTGAACAACAATGCACAGCTTTACCAAGTGTAAACTGCAGACAATGAGTTGGGCAGAGTGATACTTTTAACAATTGATACTGTGAGGACAAACTCTCCAAACAAGCTAGAATTAGTGCTGGGTTCAAGTAAGTAAGTACTTAAGTAAAATTTTTGCTTATTACTTACTTAAGTAATATATCCCTTACTTAAGTAATGATTGTGACGACGAGAATTTTAAGTAACTTTGTAATTGTAAAAAAATAAAACATATTGTGTTAAAATGTATTGTGACAACACAGTTTCATGTAGGAGTAATTATTTACGCCCAGAACTTTCATTCGTAATCGTATTTCAGTTACAGGAATAGCTAAAGACTAGCTTGTTTTGTTGTAATTGTAATTTTTAAGTCTAATTTTCAGCATCATTAAAAATTAAACCCAACTATGTCGAACTCAAGTGATTGGAAAGAACCTACTGGCAAGAAGTCGGAAGTTTGGAAACATGTTCTTGTTAAGTCAGGCGATGATTCAGTTGTGAAATGCAAATACTGCTCAGCTAGGTTCAATCCAAAGCAAGCTACTACGTCTTTAATCTATCATTTATAGAACAAAGAAGGTATCAATTTGAAAAAAAGTTCTGAACCTATGGAAGTCAATGCTAAATTAAAACAAAAACAGCTGACAAACCTTTCATGCATGCAAAAAAAAGATTCAGCAGAGGTTGTTATTGCAAGACTGTTGGCTGTAGATTTATTGTCAATGTACAAACTTGAGAAAAGCAAGGACATTCAAAATGGTTGGGCTGCTCAAGGACTCAACATTCCAACGACAAGAAAAGCGATGGAAAAGATGTTTCTTTCATTCACAGACAAAGTCAAGACAAACTTTAAACAAGAATTGGCTGCAAAAATAAGAAACAGAAACAGATTTTCCATTTCCTTAGATGAGTGGACGTCAATCAAAAACCAAAGGTATGTGGGCCTAAATTTGCACCTGGATGATGTCACATTACAGTCACTTGGAATGGTGAGAACCAAGGGACCAATGACAGCAGAATGTTGTCTTGATCTTGTAAAGAAGCGATTGGAAGATTTTGGGTTGAGCCTACAGGAACACATTGTTGGCATGGTAACAGACGGTGCTTCAGTAATGATCAAAACAGGGAGACTTTCTGGTATCATCCACCAAGTATGCCATTCTCATGGACTGCATCTCGCAGTATGCGATGTTTTGTACAAGAAATGTCGCAATATAGAGAACGCTAATGAAGCAAACGTTCATGAGTATGACTATGATATTTTCGAGAGCTCTGATGATGAAAATGATGACGAACCTTGGCAAGTTACCTTGGCAGATGATTACAATGCACATTTTGTTGATACAGTGAGTGATTTTATTTCAAAAGTCAGAGCAATTGTCAAGGTGTTCCGGAAGAGCCCACTGAAAAACGACTACTTGCAAAGAAACTGCGAAAAAGAATTAGGAAAAAGACTCTCTCTGGTTTTGGATACCAAAACTAGATGGAACTCGCTGCTTTAGATGCTCACACGATTCTTGGAAATCACGTCACCTATTGATAACACATTGAAAGAGCTCGATCTGGGATCAAAATGTTTGACAGAGGATGAGGTTGCAGTTGTGAAAGATTTATCAGAAAGTCTAGAAATAATTGAGGTTGGTGGAACTGCTCTTTGTCGACGTGATATTACAGTTTTAAAAAGTGAACAGATTTTTGAATATGTTCTCAAGAAGGTGGCAGAAGAAACAGGAACTATTTCGCAAAAATTATTGGCAACTATCACAGATAGAATTGAATCAAGGAGAAACAAAGGAATTTGTGGCCTTGTGAGGTATCTAGAAAATCCAGACAGTTATGATCAGGTGGTCGAATCTTCGCTTTTGAGTTATCCAAAAAAACGGGAGCTTACGAAAGTGGCAAAAGATGTTTTTTCACAACTTTTCCCCTGTGAACTCATTGACAATAGTGCTGAGAATCTTTTGTTTTGTTTTATTTGTTTTATTTGCCATTTTTATCCTCCATTCACGAGAAAGCGAATTGTATCGCTATACTTTGGACGGGAAGTCCGCACTCGCTTGGGAGTTGCCTTTTTCGAGGTTTATGGGCCACCTGTCTTCCACATAAAGGCGGGGGCATCCCGTTAAGTGCCTTGCCCAAGGACACAACAAGCGAACTTGCCGGCTTGTTCTCCACAACCTCCCATAAATGCCGAGCGCCAAGCAGGGAAGCTATAGATACCATTTTTTAAAGTCTTTTGGTATGACTCGACAAGGGGAATGAACCCCAGGTCTACCGACTGCGAAGCGGACGCTCTAACCACTACGCCATCGCGTCGGTCCAACATAGTCGACCTTACTCCGACAATTAGGGTCGACATTTATTTTCCTTCTTTCTAAACATATTGTCAAAAAGAGCTAGAGTTTAATTAAGGGAAAAAATAAAGAGGTCCACGTTAAATCTCTCGACAGATAATATAAAGATCATTGCTTGCAGCCAAATGTCCGTTTTCCGATGGAAACGTGGTCAAGTGAGTCAAGACAACCGTTGAAATCGATGCTATGGAATGGTCGTCGGTTCAAAGCTTACGATGAATTCTTTGCCGCGACTTAATAGAAAAGGCATTTTAAGACCATTTTCTCTGTCTGGCAGCTTCCATCAAGCGCTATATTTACTGGTAGTAGTAACATCCAGCAAATTAAGCGAAAAGTTAAAACCCACGAACTCCAAGACAGGTTTGGACAACTATTCTAGCCACTGTCGCTATTCTGCAAGCATGGAGAATAAAAATGCAATAAATAAATCAGATTTCGGTGAATCGATACTTTTCTTTACAAACGTAGTAGCAAAAATTAGCAGACGATACATGATGAACGTATAAATAAAAATCTACGATGACTTCTTGACGATAGGCCAACATTTTTAAGTATTTCGCTGCAAATTTACTCTAAAACTTCCAACATATGTCGTCTGCTGATTTTTGTTTCATAAACAAGACGCATGAGCGCTATTTTGCTTCAAAGCTTCTGACTAATTTTTTATTTCCGCAATCTCTTTCAAAGTTTACGTCTGCCGTTGCCTGCTGCAACTCATCACCAGCAGATGCAATTTGCTTTGGTCAAATGAAATAACAATTTTATTTCTGCCGATCGATTAAAAGCTTGCTGTGCATCAAATATCTAAGGCCGGGATTCACTGGTGTAAAAAGTGTTTGAAATAAGAAAAGTTGAACTGCTAATGCGAAACCTAACGACTACAAATCACTTGACGCTACAAATATCCAAAAAACAAGTTTGGAATTAAAATTAAACGAAAAGCTTATTGAAAAAATATATTGAAGGTGAATAATTAGGAACAGCCCCTAAATTTAATCCCGTTGAAAGTTTTGGCCAAGAAGGCTATTGCTGCTGTCACATTCCTTTGAGTTACTTGCATCACAAAAATTTACAAACTCTTTCCATAAAAAGCCTTTTTTCTGCATACCTACCTCTACTTTCCATTGCGATTAAAAGCAAAGAAAGACTAAAACAATCCAGATTACAAATGCAATTAGTGACTCAATCCCTAGAAATAGATTTGGAGAAAGTGTCCATGATGGAGCAACACGGTGAAAAATAACAGTCCAAATATAAAATCAAAAAGTGGCAGAACAAATAGCCTAATATTAACCCTAAATAATTATGTCAGGATGTATCAGAAGGGGGAGGAAGTTTCCATGCAATTGCTTGACACTAATAAAATTTTATTTATCCAACGTCACCATGAGGAGGTGTGGAAGCATACCTGTACGGAAAATCACCAATAAATAATTACCGCTACTTTGTGTGAATGCTGCATATTCATTGTCAATGCTAAGCATAGTATTTGGCTGATCCTTGCGCCTCTCTCTATTTTTAAGACGTCTTAAAACAAAGAATTCACCCCTCTAAATGTATATACATCAGAGCAATTTCATACTTGAAGGTCATCCACTTTTTCAGATCTAATTTGAAGGTCTACTAGTCCTTAGTAGAAACAACTGCTAATTAGGGATATGCTTATATTTAAACTTGCTGTTGGCGTGATTACCCTTCTCTTCTGAATAAAGGCACGGCATAAAACGAATATTTAGATATAAACAGCAATTTAATTAAAATCAGGCATGAAAAAAGCGGCATTCTTAGGTCTGGCCGTACTAGATTTTTACCAAAGCAAATAAGCGAATTATATGCCCGATTGACTATGTAGGCTGCACTCGATTTACATGTAGCACCAATGCTTTGTGCCAAAATTTCAAAACTTACCAAAACAACTTCGGCAAGCGCCTCGATTGATATAGCTACGACCTTGCTATCTATTTTTAACTAAATCCAAACAGGAATACAGTTGCAGACTGATAGCCCCACCGATGACAAGGATAACTGCCATAGACCATTACTAGAAAGTCCCTTCTTACAACATGCTGGGTGAGCAGCTTCACTATTCTAACTCGGCAAAGCACAATAATATTTATGCTTCGCATAGCTTTTTGCAGCGCTTACCGACTTGTTGTTTGTTGAGCACCATTTGGTTGGCAGACATTTTTCTCCAAATGAACACTACTTTATTGTACAGAAGTAGTACTTGCTCCTAGTGCATTCCAGCGATTCAATAGAAACTAATTAAACCACATATTAAGCCTTGTTCATTTCTGCAATCTAATTAATAAACCACAAACAAACCATCAATAATAATAATTAAAGTCCAGTAAGCCAATCGCATAAACCTTGGCATTTTCGTCACAAAATTAAAACTTAATTACTTCATTCTTTTCAGAGGTTTTGCTGTAAACGAACTGCTGAAATCAGTAAGTGGAATTCTCGAATGAGGGACAGTCCATGTTTATTAGAGTAGCATATAGACAGGAAAGTAGAGGAGGAAGGGGGACGATGAGGACCTACCTTCGAAATTCTCATGTTTTTATTTCAAAGTTTTGAAATTAAAAAAAACTACAGACATTTTGGGAAAACGTCTATGAAATTGCACATTTTTATATCGCCCCCTTCCACGGTTAAAAATCGTGACATCCCCTTGCATACAGAAATAAAACCTTTTAAAAATAGCTCCAGTATCAAGCTCTCGTTACTATTCCTATCTTGCTCAGCCGCCGCCTCAACTGCACGGCCACAATGAGAATAAGATACGTAAACATAGCCTTGCTTGCTGGCTCAAGTAAAACGCAAACGTGGCAAAACTAACGTACAGCAGCAGCGTACTTAATCGCAGCTGGCTAACTACAATTGCATCTGACACTTACTCCAACAAGAACTGAGATTTTTCTGGACCTTATTACGGCATAATACTTCATTGTTTCATGCAATAAACGCACATACATAATAAATTCAAGCAGATTCATGGATCAATACTTCTTTATGGTTCGATGAGCAAAGCAAATATTGAGCTTTGCTTCGGCATCCACAATGGCAAATACGTTAGCAAAAACTAAAAGTGTCTGCGAAGCTTCCAGCTTGCCAGTTCAAGCTGTTTTCGACGAAGCTTTTAATCAGATTTAAAGCCACTAATCCAGCGAATAAATCTCACTTTTCTTAGGTTGGTCAACTTCTTCAGCTTTGCTTAAATCTTGAATCATCAAGACAGCAATTTATTCGGGCAAGCAAAGCTCCAAACACCACCTGCGTTTCTTAACAACCATAAAAATGTATTTATGACGTTGTTAAATTTGCTGACCAAATTTATTACTTTTAATGATTTAGAAAAGCATGTCAAACCACAACAGATATATTTGCTTGCATCCGTTGCTGGATGCAATCACTGTGATCAAAATTAACAAGTTGTTGTTTTGACCGTAATTTCAGCGTGTAAGTTTTGCGTCACTGCTGAATGACTTATCAAACACCTTATCTTTATTGCGTGATTGAAAATTCAAAATTATTTAAACCTTGATCAAACAATTAAATCCAATCTTCAACTTTTGGATTTTATTTAGACCGTAGGATGTCATGGACTCGTCAATCCAAAAACAATTTTGAAGATGAACTACCGGTACTCGCTTCTCCTCATGTCGCGATAGAGTCTCCATCATTTATCAGCGTTGGGGAGAGTCGGCTTGACTCAAGCTATTTGCGCGAAATAACTCGACTCGGGACTCGATACTAGTGACTCGAGACTCGGATACTATGAAGTAGAATGAAGGTAGCGACCTCTTTAAAAATAATCGAAAGCCTTGTCTTAAAACTGACTTCTCTCTGAAAAGTAGTCGTAGATCATAAGCTTCAAAAATATGATGCATCAGGTTAATTTTTAATTGAAATGATAAAATTTAACTCTACCTAGATCTGATTTCAGTGTAATTCGTTTTTTTGATTAAAATTTATAACAATTTACTTTCATTTTGGTAAACGTGTAAGTAACGCAGTCCAGCAAGATGTTGTTTTACAGTTTTCTGAAACAAGATTTTAGTAGGCCTACTGGTAGGAATATAAACAAACGGTTTTCTGTTTGGTGGTAAGGCGTTGACTGTGATGATAGCTAGTTGCTTGTCGGTGATGATGGCAAGGTCTTTGTCGTAGATGATAGCTAGGTAAAGTAAGGTGTTGACTGTAACCAATAGGTTGCTAGTTAAAACCCCTTGCGCCATGCAAAGTTTTGTGTTTGAAAATGGCACTTTGCGGCCATATGCCGTGCTAGGTGCAGTGCTTGCGGTGGAAACACACTGTGACAAATCTCACGCCTCCACAACAATTATTAAAAAATCACTGGAAACTCAACACTGGCAATCAAGAGTTGGAAAGACTCGAGTCGTGGTAAAAAAGGACTCGACTTGATTCAAGTCGTTTGCACGAAATGACTCGCCTCGACTCGAAAGTCGGCTTCAAGCGGTTCGTTTCCCGCTCTGCCATTTAGCGCTGACACAAGATCAAATTTGGAAGGAAGGTAGCGACAGCGTTTCTCCCTAGATGGCGCCATTTAACGAAAACCCGTATTTCATCATCATCATCGCCCGTCAAGTCGATTTTGACTCCTGGTGACTTCATAAACCTCTTTTCACCATTCGTTCCTATTTTTTGCAAGTTTTAGGTTACTGTTTTAGAGCCCGCATTTAGGAATTTGTTTTCCAGACAGCTGACCGAAGTTCTCCACGAGATCTTAAAAACTCATCTTTTTCTTGTAATTTTGTACAAAAAACATGAATTTATGAACTCCTTGTACGAAAATTGTAATTCATTAAAGCTTATTGGTCATTTATAGATTTTGTCTGCAAGTTGCTCTACAAGTTAGGGTTCTTCAATTTAAATGTCCGGATATTCGTGAAATAAACCCAAAAATTATCGAGGGGCTAGGTGCAAAAGTACGTGAAGTCATTTTTTGTAAAACATGAGTATGGCGCTTGGATGCAAAACTAAGTTAATATCAATAAGTTTTATGCATTTTTTTGCTATCAAGTTTGCAAAAGTTTTTGTCACCGCATCCATACTCATGTTTTACAAAAAGTCATTTTTTGTAAAACATGAGTATGGCGCTTGGATGCAAAACTAAGTCAATATCAATAAGTTTTATGCATTTTTTTGCTATCAAGTTTGCAAAAGTTTTTGTCATTCAAAAACTCACTGAATTCATTAGCATTGTTGATGTTACAAAAAAATTACAACAAAACTGTAACTCAGTATTACTTCAAACGTAGCAATATGACTTAACATAGTGATGCTCCAAGCTCCTCAGTTGTGCATTGTGCAACGACAGCATTGTTCTTGGAAAAATCGCTATGCGATGATATCCTTGGCATTGCCAATTTCAGCAAGCAGCGAATTACTTGCAAGTCTGTCAAAAGTGATGCCAAGCAATCGTGCGGAGCGAGCAAAACCTGGAAACAACGAAATAAGTCTGGACTGTTCTAGGCTCATAGTCAAGAGAGCTGGAGCTAGAATACCCAAATGAAATCTGGTAGTTGATCGTGCTTTGAGAACAGAAATCGTAATGGAAAGAATGATAGAAGATAAAATGTGCAGAGATTGGCAAAGAAGAATGTGTACTGGCGACATGCAAATGGTAAAATTAAATTAACTTTAGGGGGGCATACAGATATTCTGAAGGCAGAGATTCGAGGTGCACTGAGTGGTCAATTTTCTTTAACCGAGATAACACTCAATGACGATAAAATTTGAGTCTCCCCGCCATCAGACCAAAATTAGCTCTAATTGTTTGAAAAGCCTATAGCCTCTCAAACCTGTTAATGAGCATGGTTTTGCTCCTCAAATCGTTACTTCTCTTTAGTCCCGCCTACTTGGCTACCAACTCGAAAATATTACCACTGAAAGTCTGCAAGATCAAAATGCGACAGCTTACAATATCACCATCGTCGCAATAATAAAATGTGAATTTATTCCTTTTAAAAATTAATCCGATTTATTCACTGATCAAAAATAGAAATGGCAAGCTACAGCACTTGCGAATCTTTAAATTCTGAAGCAAATCTAGGCCTATTATGTAAAATGCCAAAATATTAAGTAAAAAAGTTGCTTAAGTTTTACAGCTAAATCTTTAAGAAGTCTTACTTTACCCCACCATTGCATAATGCAAGGTGCTATTTGTAGGAATAGAAAACCGAAAGTGTAAAGACAATGATACTACGCCTTTGAATCGATTGTTGAAGCCTTACTTTTAGTTCAACGTGGTAGCCTGCTGTAGTCGAACTCTCCTGCGCTCATGCCAAGCTCTTTACTTAATTTGTAATTTACTCACATATTTAGCCTACATTAGAGTCGCACATCATTTTTTCCCCATGTTCTGTGCAGTTAAAATTCGCTACTCTCAAGACCACAGTTTTATCAGTCTTTTACATGTACATGTTGACAGAGATTGAAGGTGTTGTCTCAATGCTAAAATATTAAACTAACTCAATTTACTATCAGTGCAATGATTTAATGACAGCATATTGTTTACCATTAAAAAAAATTTGTCTTTGCTTTTGTTTAGACATTATACTATATTTATCCTGTCATTAAACAGATTTTAGACAGCTGTCTTGTCACTTACAATCGTTTATAAAAGAATGAGGTGTTTTCAGCTAGGCTGCAGATCAAAACAAAATTTGAAGGGCCAAACAGCATCGCTAAGACTGATCAAGCTGCCTAGCTATCTGATCGAATAAGAGGTATGGTTTGAAAGAAACAACTTGATTGATAAAGATTTTGCCTTTTATGTTTATGAGAAAACATGAGGAGCGTAACCAGAAATTTCTTGAAGGGGGGGGGGGCGAAATATTTATTTATGGACATCAGCGCAGGATGAACCAGCGCTCAAAATTGTCCGTTATGAAACAGCGTTAATTTCTAATGTTTTTGAAGATCAATGTCGGCTGTTGTCAAGATTTTGCCGAAGAGTAGGTGCAAGAACTTTTTTTTTGGAGATCGACCATCCACAGAGCAAAATTTCGCCAATTTCTTCAATCATAACAGCCGATAATGACGTTTCCCAATTTCCTAAAGAGGTGCGAGGACGATTTTGAGCAAATAATTGCTGAAATAAACATTTTATTGTAGCTGAGGGGGGAGCGCGCACATAGGAGCACCCCCTGCGTGCACCACTGAAATACACAAACTGGTTCTGAATTTAAAGTGACATTTTAACAAAGATTTATTAGTAGCGAGTACGCTCAACTTGAAGATCTAATGGGGATATGCTCTCCCAGAAAATTGTTTCGTCTACTCCTGTTTCACTACTTTGGTGAATGCCGCCTATGTCTTAAGAGGAGCGAAGTAGACTGTGATTGAATGATTTATGGTGATCTTGCAAAGTATATTATCTGTGTTGTCAAATCATGTGCTGTCAATTTGAAACTCTTAATACTCGAAGTTCTCGATTCCATTCAGTCCGTGAACCACTATCATGAGTATAAAAATTCTTCAAAATCTCAAAACGAATACAAATAGTTTCAATCGTGGTGATGCACATCCAATAAATATCAACTTGGCTTCTGAGAAACCCCCAAGGAATTCATTAACGCTGTGATCCAAATGCCAGTTGTAATCGTAATTTTTGTTAGACATGCTATAGGCTTTGCAATTCGTGTGCTACTTGCCATCAGGCGGTTACCTAATTTATATTGTTGCCTGTTAGGTAGCGCTAAGTGACTTACATCCAGTAAATATTTTTAAGTTGCAGTAAATTAATTATTGGTGACTCGATTGGTGCAGTCTATTTCATGTAAAAAATTTAGCTTAATATTTTTGCCCAAGCGGAATAAATTTCACAGCTGTTGTTTATTATAGCATGCAGCTGCAAATAGCGGAGACTCTTGGTATTGCACTTGAAGCTAGCTTCTTGACTTTCAATGAACTGATTTTTCCGTTTGTTTTTATTAAAAAAAAGACAATTCAATGGGGGTCCTTGCAACATAGCTGCCTCACACAAAAAACATGCTCCATAACATGACAGTATGATTCATTAATATCAGTAAACTCTTGGGATTTTATTTACGAAGCAAGCCAATTTCGATGATCTTAGAGTTAAACTTTAATAAATGAATTTTTTTGAGTTGATCCGTCCGCTCTAAGCTTCCACAAAGAACAGTTAAACTGACAAGTTTAATAACAAATGTTACTTCCTATTGGCATCTAGTAATAACTGTTTATTTAACGATGAACATGGTTTCTTGACAGGTTGTTTTTGGCTTTTGCTGAAAAATTCGACGCAAAGCGAAAAAAAATCAATATTAAATAAAGACGTTTAACTGATTCGTCAAAAAATTTCATTCAGAAAGTTCTAGATCAAGTGAAAAAGTAAAAGTTCCGTGTGGCAAATCTTACTGTGTAATTCATTAAAGCAACAAATAGCCTAGCAGTGAAATTCAAATGAGTTATCCTGCAAAAAAAATTCGAAAGAGAAGGTAATGGTTGCAAATTATAACAAACTACATTTTTTCTTGGAAACTTCAAAAATTTCTATGCTTTCCGAAAATAGTGGATACTCGTTGTGCCTAATTTACATGATTTCATGCTGCCATGTGATGCGTTGTAACCTAAAAAAGCATAATTATTGCTTAAGTTGGTTCGAAAAGGACCAACTGTACGAACGTTGAACTGATCACGACACTCGTCCTCAAATTTCGAAACTATGATCTTCACTGTAACAGGCCGGCTTGTAGCTGGAAAAATTCCTTAAAAGGAGATTTAACATTTGGCTTACGATGAGTTCGCCGATATTTAATGGGCTGCAAATCTAAAATTGAGAAAGGGAAAGTAATGGCACTTTTTACGCCTGTTTACACCACTAATTCTTCTGAGACAACTTCTGGGACATCCCGGATTTATTGAAGAAAAGTTAAAAGTCAATGTAATCTAAAGACACCCACTTCAAAAAAAGTTCACTTTTATTTTCTAGGTATGCTGAAAAAAGTTTGCATAAAGGGGATGGTTTCTATAGTCCGTGCTACAGCTACGACCAAAACCAACGCTACGAGTCCATAAAGATGTACGCTTAGGCTAAAATTGCTACTTGACTGTTAATCTTAGTTGCAACCGGTAGCGCTCTCAAAATTTTAAAAGGGGAAGCACAAAAATTATATTTCACAAAATTCGAATTGACCACCTTGCTTTTGCATTTAAGCTGCATTTTGTCTCCAGAAAGCAATGATGATCTTTTTTTTATGTTTTTACGGTTTTGTCACATATTTTCAGAACTAGAGGGGGATAAGCATAATGACCCCCGCTAAATAAGCTCATTGCTGTCCCCTTCTATTTAAGCCTTTAAGCTGAAGTTTATTGTTTTTGCGGAAAACATACTCACTAAAAGTTGTGCATTTCGACGAAATAAAACCAACACAGCGTACGCTTGTAAAGTACGCTGGCGTAGTAGGAAGCGATAATGTTTATTCATTATTACTGCACCTCATTGTGGGTTGATAACTTTTACTTTGGAGATCGTCGTTCTTTGGCTGTTTTCTTGAAAGCACCTTTTATATTGATCGAGTTCAAAAAATTTGAGGGGCATAGCTCTTTAGACCCTTTTTTCTAGGCCTATGCGCG
Source organism: Trididemnum clinides (assembly GCA_963675345.1). NCBI lineage: Eukaryota > Metazoa > Chordata > Ascidiacea > Aplousobranchia > Didemnidae > Trididemnum > Trididemnum clinides. The sequence goes on from OY776300.1 coordinate 6,603,194, forward strand.
AGCGTAATCTAGCTTAAAAAATGTGACTTTTCGATTAAGGCAGTGACTATTTTGCCGCATTCAACAGTTTTACCCTTGAAAGTTATTTTGCCACCAGATATTTGCGATAGGTCAATTTTGATGTCGTAAAAAACGTGACTTTCGGTCACTTTTGATTGGTCAATTTCTATGACGAATTATAAAAATTGCACCCTCAGTGTACCTGATCCCCTTCAGTGCACACTGCTTCATGCATTCACATATCGCCTTCAGGGCACACAGTCTGCGTCGAAGCGCTCTGCCAGAAAAGATGTGCATCTATAACCATCGCTTTTGAAGGCAACAGCACTATCCACTACACCACAGCAATACCACCAGAATTATAGCAAATATGCCCATTTAAAGACACATGAATGGGACCACAAAATAGTCACTTCCTTTGATGAATGTCGGTGTGCTGAGTTTAAAAATCTCAGGAACTTATGACTTTCTTGTTTACTTTTTGCGTTGAACAAAGCTTCAGTTTACACATTTACCATCAGCACACAATGCAGTCAATCAGTTAAAAAAGCTTCTGTGTAGACATTGAGCAGTTTTTGCTTGTTTTACCTCTCAATTTACAAGCATGGTGGCACCTCGTTCTACTTTGCTCAAGCTTACTTGAAGATAAGGTTAAAAAGTGTTGTAGCAAAGCTGAAGTTATATTATTGGTAGATTGTTAACAGTGTGCAGGATTAAACCAGTTGATGAGGTGCAATGGACTATATATCATAAAGTAAAACTACCGTCCAAATGCTTATGAAAGATTAATATAGCCTAACTTTGAATAAACTGTTTTGCCACAAGCTTTTCGTGACGCTCTCTATCGGTGGCGGAAATTGCATCAAAAATGAAGAGCTTGAGCTAGAGGAAACAAAGTGCTATTCACTAAACCAAACCAAACTTAATGAAATAAACAGTAATTGCCTTGCTTATGTCTGGATTCTTGAGACATAAGAATTCGCTTTCTTTTTTCTTTCGACGCGATGATGTCACTGATAAGAACGTCACCAAAGACTCAAAACAAAATCGTTTATTTAAAAATGTATTAAAATTCTGCTTTGCCGAAAAATTTTCTTGTGATAAGCTGTTTTGCGTTTGCTGTGCTAGTTTCAGAAACAGCTATTGAGCTTAGGTTCCTTTCCTGAAAATGAGGAAAGTAAGCTATGCACGCAAAGATATGTTACTAATGGCTCCCTCAATCAGTATATCTTTCAGTATATCAATCAGTCAATCAAATCATATATCTTTCAGAAACCTCTCTAAAATAAATTTGACATTATGATCATTATTTTCAGCGACTAGGAACTCATTCTCTGAACTTATTGTGTAATGTTCACTGCTTAACATCGCAAAAAAGCAAATTTGCAAGGTCAAAAAATGATATGATTTAATAAAAATGCAGTAAAAAAATTTTTATTGTTCAAAATTGCAAGCGTTATAGTTACAAGTAGTTGCTGTCACGCAGTTTGGCCTACGACTTGTTAGATTTAGCGCTAAAGCATATATCTTTTCATTCTTTTATTTTTAACTTTTGGATCCAAATTAACAAAAGTAGCCAATTGGGGCATTACCCCCCAAATTTTCCTCAAAAAATTGTATTTGTGATTTTTTATTTAACAGTGTTGTGGCGCAAGCCATCAAATCCATAGAGAGTGCTCAATGGCAGAGGCGGAGCACAAACTATTATCGCTCAATGGTTATTAACTCAATTTCGTTGATAGGATTATCAGATACGATTTCACAATTTTTAACTTTTGGGGTAAAAAAGATCTGAAGGTTATGCTAGTGAGATCAAAAATTTTGTGAAGCAAGGGAAAAAGGATCATCCATCAATACTGCTTTCCCGCCCTTTCTTAGTTTCGGGCCTGCCGTATTAATGGCAAATAAATGATTTAGACTAAACCTCACTTCCTGACGCAATTTAGTAGATGCACAGAAAATAATTGGAAAAAAACGTTGGAAAGTCATGTTAAGGGATTTTTTGAACGCAGAGTCTTTTCAAAATATTGCTTGTTCGCGTTTTGCTGGTGGCTAAAAGCGGATAGAAGAGTTATGCTCCCCAAATATTTGTTCATTTCTCTGGACTAGAGTGTTTTGCGGGTTGAAATGAATTTTTTTGTCCATTATTCAACGCTATTTTACAATGCGATGTAGGTCTACTGTACTTAAGAGATGATCAATCACCTACACGTTTGACATGCTCAAACATTTTTAATAGACTTCAATAAGCTTTTACATAAACTTAGTGATTAGAATTTGATTTATTTTAGTTTTTGTTTGCTTTTTTTTTATGGAGAAAATTAAAGATTACAACTTTATGCTCGCTACGACACATCACAAACCGGGATTCACTCTTATGAATTAACAGATCGAGCCAAATCTGAACATAGCGAAAATTTGTTAAAATTCAATGTAGAAGTTTCGTCATCGCTTTTCAGAATAATACAGTAAAAAGCAAAAGATACTTTGGCAGTGCGGTAACGATGAAGTTGTGTAGTGATATAATAGTGATCGACAAGAAGCGTGTATTGAACAAGGGCAATGGCAAACTTAAAAATGACCATTTATAGTGATCTTTTCTTGTTTGTTAGATTCCAATGACAGCAAATTAATGTGAAGCACTATAATGATTGTTCAAGCGGAAAACGGAGAATAGGAAGCTCCGAATAAGGTCTGTACAGTCGATCTGTGTTGACGCCTCTGCTACTGCCTACGATGTAATGGATAAACTGCATACAAACAAACGAACTAGCCAGCAATTTTTAAGCCCTTTAGGCCTGTTTGCAAGGTTATGATTGAAATGGACAGTTTTGATTGGTTGATTATATGACGTTGCTTCTGAATACGTTATATAATGAAACAACTAAACAATTGCAGCTCGCTTTCTGCAGTTTGCCATATAATTAGGTAAACATTGAGCGCTTCAACTGAAAGTAATGTGTATGATAGCCTACTGCAAATGTACCTTGCTTAGATGAAGAATCAATAAAAATTTTCTTAATCATCCAGTCAAACCAAAAAGCAGTAAACAAGGAAGCTACTTATCATATACGCGTAGAAAGGAAGGAAGTGCATGTAAGAGTAGAAACCTAATCCTCAATGACAACGACGTTCACCGCTTTTAAGAACAGTCAAATTACGTTAGTATCATATAGCAGCATGGGTAAGATAGCTGACAATGCGGCGTTGGAACTCATACCATGTGGTATAAATCAAGGACTTGGTTAGCGATAATTTCAAAAATAATGTAGAGTATTCTTATTGTGGTTGGGGGCTTCGTGCTAAGTTCGTGGTGATCACAAGTTTGTTAATCGTATTGCTTATCACTTTGAGGATCGCTACTTTTTTTGCTGGGTTATGTACATGTAGGAATGATTTGCCGGCAAGCAGCTTAGTTTCTTTAACCTTTTCGTCGCAAATTTATGAAAATGTAACTTTTTGCTTTGGTTCATAGTTCAAAAAGTAAACAAACTTGAAATGTATCGTTCAAATTAAACACACCTGCAAAAACTTTATAACGTATCGTTGCTAAGGCCAGTGAAAAACAAAAAACTTTACTTTAAAGATATTTATTTTTTGACAAAACCGCTGATTGATGGAGACAGTTTTTTGGGCGCTGATAAACATAATAGAACTGATTTTGAATGTATTGTTTTACGGTCAGGAAGTGCATGTTTATTTGATCATACCATCATATCAATATTCCATTATTGCAATTAATTAATTTTCACGCAAGTTTTAAAACTTCAAGTTTTGACAAAGTCTAACATAATTATATCAAAATCGCATGACGTCATGAATTCAGCTCGTGCGCAGATGGATGATGCGGCCGCTTTATGTCATGTTCAGTGTGATGAAATCATCAACAGCGTTCGAGACTTTTAGGCTCTTACCGCCAGTGCCAGTAGTAAATCAACTTGATTAGTTAGTATATCAAACCGAATCGCTTGACTTGTATCTTTAACAAATATCCTATCATTTAATGTGTAATGAGCTTTCAGTTAATGGCTTACGCCGCGTTTACGACTGCACTCAAATTTGACTTGAATTTTTCACAGCAGCAATGTGGGGTGAGATTTTTGATGAGGTATAACGTAGTGGTATTATTAGAATCCGCAAAACCAAGGGCGGACACAATAAAGTAACTCCCAGTTTTAAAAAATCAGCTGTCAGCAATCACAAATTAAAGATGATGATCTCTTTTTATAGACACAAATCGTTAGAGTGACCTCATCAGGGTGAGCGGGAGCGCCCAATCTTTTGTAAGGCTGCTGTTCCGCAGGTATTGCTTTTTTTCAAATGAGTAGCATATTGTGACTTTCGGGCGGCAAATCCTTTCTCTACATGCAACACCTTGTAGTCAGGCCAGCATCGGGGTCACCCATGCTACTAACACAGTGTTTCATAATTTTTTGGATACAGCCAACAGTGTGACAAAGCAAAATAATTACTCAAAAGAGCACCCTGGAACCAAAAGGAGATTGAACTAGCTGCCTGTTGATTGCAAGCTGAACTGAGCTATTCTGCAGACCGCAATTAATAAAAGAAAACTTTTTGCAGGCAGTTTATTTTTTCACAAAATATATCAGAATTTGAATGATCGAGGAGCCATAAGCGCAGTTAAATTTACCGTAGAATAGCTGGGCCTACAGTCTAGTTGCATATATTTGTTCAGCAACAGCAGCACTGATACGTCGCTATTAGTAGCGCAATTATATTGAAGACATTTATAACAATTTTAGCTGACGGCCTAACATAAAGCATTGAGAAGTAGGCAATTTTATTCAATGTAAATATTGATTTTCATAAAGCTCATCTTTTTATAGCGAAAAACCAAATGAAGCTTGAACAGAATCTGAGGAGAAAGTGTTGCAGCAATTTAAACTATTGACCAACGACATGGTGTCGATATCACGCTGCAGTTTGGAAGAATGAATTTGAGTTCCAGCAAACAATAAGGAAGTTTGACTGATTGTATGCTCATGAAAACCAATTTTATGCAACGTAAGCCAGCCTACAATCAATTTTTGGTAAATGGTTGAAACCAAGACTGTATTTAGAGAAAGGACAACTGCAGTCCTTAAGTGGAGAACAAAATCTTCCGCTATGTTACCCCTCATTGAATCCAGGCATAAGTGATCTTGGTTAAACCTATCGGTATGGATAAACCCAACATGGCAGCGCATTTTTAGCTTTGATAAATTGGTATAAATAAAATAAATATTATGCAGTTTGAAACGCTTTTTAACTGTTATGTGCTTTAGCGCCAGAACATTTTAAAAACGACTGATTAAATGCGATTTCATATTTCATTCTCAACATTGCCCATATCGATAAACGGTAAAAAATCAGGTACAACTATTTTTTACCGTTTGGTATTGAACATCTCGACAAAAGAACTGAAAATTGAACTTTGGTCTATCTACTGTTGTAAATGAAATACTGTTGTGTTTATTGACTGCTATAGCTTATAACTTTACTGCTCGCCATTGTACTGAGACCTAGCGAAATAGACCTTGCGTTACGGCTGCCAATCCAATTGCGTCACTAATGGCTAGATGGTTTAGTTCAGGATGGTCCCAACCCTGGCACGCGGGCCGCATGCGGCCCACGGACGGCTTTTGTGTATCCCGCAAACACTGTGTTTATTGTATTTTTAGTGCGAAAAGCTCAGGAGTTAAAACAACCCTACATTTTGCAAAAATGCATTGCAATAACAACGGCCCTGGGCAAGCTGTACAACATCATAGTGCAGGTCGATATGTTACTAATGTTGCGTAGCAATGTTATTTCAAGCTTTTTCATGACACAGGCACACGCTAAGTTTTGCTTTTAGTTGCAAGCACCGACTCTCTCATCCTGTGGTTCCCTGTCTTTTCGATGCCATAGACCTTTTTGCAAACTGTGCTGACATGCAGTGAACCACCAGCTCAATCGAAGACGTAACACTATTTTCTATTAGAGAGCTGACGGTATTTTCGTCTTGAAACAAAGTTAAAGACGAGTTTGGAAACTTTTAGAAAAATATTTTGTTGGCGCCAAAGTCTTTTGTGGCTTCCGGTCGGGAACCACTGCTCTAGTCGAATTCAACTGCAAGTTAGCAGTTGTGTTTGATATTAGCGTTGCCAGAAGCAAATGGGGGGGGAGGCAGGGGAAAAATTAGTTTTGATCTTTGTTTTTGTCAATTTTATAAGATGACTTTTTCAAAGATTGTTTTTTATCCCCAATTTTATCAAATTTGTGCCTGAAATTTGCTTGCTGCCTTGTGTAGAAATTATCGGCGTTTTGAAGTAATTAAATCTCAAAATATCTTCCATTCTTTATCACATTAAAAAATTTAGGAGCATACCCCCTGAGAACCCTTCTTGTAAGTATAACCGGCATTGTAAAAAAATCTTGTAGGCACCTGGTAGCTTTAACTTCGAAGTGATTTTTCATCGGAAGTGTGCGTCGTGTTTAGCAAAGCAAACAGTTGCGAAAAAACTTCTCAATTATTGGAGCGATGTAAAATTGACGCATAGATCAGAACGGTTGATCAAACGTAAAATGCTGCGTACTGCAAACAACGCACTACCAAACTTATTGCTAACCCTGACATGAAACAAGAGCTAATGAAACGTTTTATTAATCAATTAATGTGCCATGTATCTTCCTAGTTATCTTAGCTGAAAACCATTTTTTTGAGTGGCAAACAACCAAAAAGCGTCAAAAAGTTCGTCAGCGGTGCAGCAAAACATTAAATCGATCAGAATACCAGTAGCAAAATCAGCTTTTGATCATTCTGACCTTTCTCCAACTGCGGCCCGCAGAGTTTGTCTCAAACCTAGACGTGGTTCTTTCGTTGTACGCGCGATCTTGGATCCCCCAGGTATGGTTGAAAGCTTTAGGGACATTCTTGTAGAAGAGGTGTACGAGAAAGGGTGTTCCAAAATATCACATCAAAAATGTGTTGGAATCAACACTATTCGTTAGCTTTCTCAATTTTCCGCTTCAACACCTCGGCTACAGCCTAGAGTTTTGATGTTGATTTTTTTACCCGAACAAAGCGTGAAATTAAACATTCCTTAATGGAGTCTTGTATCACCAGAAGAGTAAAAACCTTGCATTGCGAAAAAGCGAATTATGTTGGTACAACAGTAATAAGTTGAGCTATTTGTCTCTGTCTAGTATGAAGTTCAAGTCATTTGCTTAGGCATTTCAAGTCATTAAAAACCATCAGCAGTAGTTTAATTTCTTAGGTTTTGGCGTTGTTGATAACATTAACTCTTAATCCAGCAGGTGTATATAGACTATTCAACACCTGTCTTTTTATACTTTGTTGCGAAGATTTTCACAGATGCTCTGAGCAAAGTAGGTGTGCGTGCTAACGATGTCTTATCAACTTGATGCTGTTTATTTTGAACCACCAAAGCGCTTTTAAGTAGCTTTAATACTCCGACCTAAGCTGGTTTAGAGTGGAATATAAAGGATTTAAAGAAATGGCAAACGTCATTTTATTTTTTAGACGAAACTGCGCTCTAATTTGCTCTAATTCCATGTAGCTATTGCGTAGAGTCTCTCTGCCGTGGTTACAGTGCGAGACGCTAAATAAAATTGAACAAAAATCATGAGACAGAGTGTAAAAAGCTTAGCCAAGCGTAATTGCTGATTACAGTACTTCCTTCATACATGTCAAAGAGCAATGGAATTTACAACTACCATAAGTCACAATGTACAAAATAATCGGAAATAACGGTAGCATACAAAAAATAGAAAGGCAGCAAAAGGAATTACATTGCAACTTGCTAAATTAAACATTTATTAAACTAGTGCGATGGAACAAGGCATGAATGCATAAACTTGACGTCGTTTAATTGTGAAAAAAGACCCTGCAATGTAGCGAGTTAAATCATAGTTGGACAAACAGCAACTGCTTTACAGGCTTCAGTTCAGCAAAATATTCAGACTTCCTTATAAATTGCTTAATTGCTTTTTGGAATCAGTAGTGCTCATCAATCATTCTTTCGTGACCAAGTATGTTTTTACCCGGTGTTTTGCACTTCAAATATTTGTTTACCTTTATACGCTCACATGCGCACCATATGTGCGATGAATTCTTTAAATGAGCAAGCTTCGACTAGCTATATGAAACTGGAAGCTATTCGTTGGCACACAAACGTACTTAGTTGAAAAATAATGGTCAAGCAAACATGGTAATTGTGTAAGAAAATGAGATGCATAAAGCTATTTCGCTATAGACTGCGAAACCCTTTGAATCTGCAGTCCACTTAGATAAAACGAAAGTTGGAAAACAGTTTGTTTGAAACAAAAGTTAGAAAACAGTGTGTTTTATCTTCTTTCTATTACTGCAGGCTATGAAATGAATCTTATTACAATAAGCTATGAACTGAATTTTTCAGCACATAACCTACAGTGATAAAAAGATATTCAATTATGTTGAATATGGCAGGAGAAGCGATATTGTCACAACCGGCACCTCTTTTTACAACAAAAATGTTTGCATGAAAAAAAGTAAACAACACAAAATTTTATTAGGAACTTGCTAGCAGAACTTTTATACGAACTTTTTCCGCCGATGACTAAATTTTATAGGCGATACCAAACAAACGATTTCTTTATTTCAGCCTTTAGGCCTATGCTGATAGAAATCAAATTTTTTATCAACTTGTAGGACTGTATTTGTAACTGTAGCCATATTCTCTTTTCTTTTGTTTCTGCTGAATATCTTTCGCGTGATAGAAGTTGCGGAAACTATGGATTACTCCCACGACCTTAGGATGAAGATTCTGCTCAAAGATGAAAAAATTAGGGAGCTTGAAGGGATGATTTCAGAAAAGGATTGCATCATCGAAGAATTGAGTGCTAAACTTGATAAGTTTCAGGTACAGAGGCAACCACCTGTTATGAAAAACGTTAGGCCGATACTGCTAATTTGGAAGACTGCAGCAGCAAATAGTGTATTTTGTATAGACTAATATTTTTCAACTGTATGTTTTAGACGTCGTTTGAAAACTTTCCAAATATGGACGTTTATGGGTTAATGTCAAGTTGAAAATCTTTTCTTTAGAAATCTTAAAATAGTTTGCCCCAAATCTCAGCGGATCCAGCCAAACTCTCCTGATAATCTTTATCCTAAATGATAAATCCTTATGATGAGATAAAAAGTTACTTTAAAAATTGTCGCATGTTGCTGAAAACAAGATAAAATAAAGCCGTAGTAAAAAATAAGGAGGCTCTAAGGAATAAGGCTGGGCGTCAGACCGAACTGGAACTGAAACCGTTACTGACTACTTATATTTCTCAAACACGAACTTCCAAGATTTGGCTATAGTAAACTAGTTTGCCATACGTCAGGATTTTCCCTGACATGTCTGGGATTGCGACAGGGCAGAATGCTTAAATGTCAGGGATTTTTCTGTCAGTCACCATAGGTACCTTGTTTATTGGATTCGGTCGGACTTTCTGCGAGTAACACCATTGGGGGCAGCAAAACAGGTGATGACCTTTTTTTGAAAACACCTCCATTTTGGGTAAAATATATTGATAATCAAGGCTAAAACATATGTCAATAATCAAATCTAACAGTACCAACTGCCTATACATAACAATGTGAACATGACCGAAAAGTGTGTCCGGGATTTTGCCTCATCAGATATGGTAACCCTATAGTACACCCGAACCGAACCTAAACCACAATTATTATATAGCAGGGGTGGCCAACGCGCAACTTTTTGAGTGCTGTACTGCGGCTCTTTTGATTCATGTTTTGTGTTCAGTGATTGAGCATAGTGATGTGTAAACTGAGGGCATCATGTTAAATTCAGTGCCCGGCGGAAGATCACACAAAGATAATATCGTCTTTGAAAATGATCTACGAAAAAAAACTGGTAGTCCTTTTGCCGTTATGATAATGCATCAGCATTATGATGAGTGATTTCCAACAAAAAGGCCGGCAGAACAGGTGTTCTCGTTCGGAAGTTCGAAGTAAAAGTCGTATTACTGCTCTCTCAGTAACGGCCTCTATAGATTTTGGCTCTTTACAGGACAGGTTGGCCACCCCTGTTAAATAGCATTAAGTCTGAACCGGTAAAAATAAATTTGGCTGAGCCAAAACAGGAGATTATTTAAACGGTTCCACTAGTTCCGCAGATCTATTCAGAAATTAAAAACCCATTTCAAAACGAAGTTCATACGTAAGTCGTTCGGACTTTGCCTGATATCCAAGTGCATGGTTTCGAAAAACAAAATAGTATTTAATATTTTATTTTGGTTGAATACGAAAAAATCAAAATCGAATTGAAATTTGGAGGTTAATTTGTGTATTTACCTTTATTTACTTTACGCTGTTATTCGACTTTATTTGTTTCTTTTAAACCATATAACTTACTATAGAAACTGGAGCGGGCTCATTTATCTTACCCGACTTTACTCCTATTTGTTCTCACATTTCTATGTATCACATAAGTTGCAAAAGTCTTTTTGAAAATGCGGAGTTATGTACAAGTCTGTATAATAAATTTCTCGTTTGTAGGTGTCATTGATGACGTGTTTACAAATATTTTGTACTTTCATAAAACCATTAAAAAGTACTGCTATACTTGTTGAAACTATTGCGTTGTGAGGCAATAGATCGGTATCCCATTTATGACGGTCATCAACCCAATCAAACTAGGTTTTCTTTTTATTTTGCTGGCCAACTAAATTCATGGCAAAAATTTGTTTATGGATACAAGGCATGGAAAAAATGAAATGCAACGAAAGCAAAAACCACTGAAAGACGCCATAAAAGCAGACAAAAAGAATCGATCCAAAAACTAGCTTTATTTTGTTTTTATTTTTGAACCCGAACCAAATCGAAATCGATTCTTAAGATTTGAATCCAAGCCGAATCTGAATCACAATTTTTATAAAGCGTTGAATCTGAACCGAAGCTGCAACTAGAAAAAGGAATTTTGCTGAACCTGAATCCAAACCTGAACGATGTTTTCGACCAGGGGTGGGCAATTGTTTTGGCTAGCGGGCCGCATCGCGGTCACGGAAGCTAGCTGAGGCCGCACTTTTCATCGAACGCATTGGTATATTATTCAAATTGATTTGCATTTTTGATTTGTTACAACATTAAAAACCAATTATTAGACAAATGAATTAAAGTAGTTTTATTCAATTGAAAATGCAAGCACATTTAATTTTCAAAGTCGATCAATGAGAAAAATGCACCCAATCACGTTCTTCTACATTAATTAATTTTTTTTAAAATTATTTGCTTGAGGCTTTCACGGGCAGCAGTTTACCCACCCCTGTTTTAGACGATTGGACGCCCCGGAATTAGAACAAAAGCTTTTTCTGAGACGTTGCTCTTCAAAACAAAGACAAGCCACAGAAACAAGGACGGTGTGGAAGCCCTGTTTATTTTGTGTTTCCGTAAATTAAACTTAAAAACAGAGTTTTGCACTTTGAACTTGTTTCGTTTTTAATCAAAGATATCTTCTTCAACCTTTTCACCAGTGCTTTTTTGAAGTGTTACTACTTTTTTCTCTTCGTCTTTTTTGTAATGTATAATTTGTTTTAGTTTCAAGATTCCAAAGTGATCTTAGGCAACAGAACTCGTAATCTCTTAAAAAGACAGATCTTTGCAGAGCTCCATAGGTTTAACCCCGAGATACCGCTGTGGTTCAATGCGAGATCAATGGCTGATACACGAAAAAATATCTATTTAAATTCCCAACGAATATGATTTTCCTTCAAGGTCGAAATTTCTCTTTGGCGATCCGAATTTCTCACAACAATGTCGATCACATTTTCTTTTTCAGACGGTATTTTCAACTGCTCAACAGCGCTACGTGGGGTCGTACAATGGTTTGGAACCTCGCAAAAAGAGGGCGCAAGGGATTAGCGCCGAGCCAAATACACTTCGTCTCAGCGACCCGAATGTCAAGGTTCGTTCCTATCCAAAAAAATATCGGTGAGTGAATAAAAACAGTGGTTTGTAACTGCTTATTAAACGTGGTTATTTAAATTTGTTATGGCGGAAGAATATTTATAAGGATGAAAAAATAATCCCCGAAATAAGTCGTCATTACTTCGAAGACGACGTTCAACATTTCTTTGATGACTAAAAAAGCATTCGCACAAAAGATTAAGTTGTCGGAGAAAAACCCCTCTTTTAACAAGTAGCTCAACCAATCAGGAGAAATTGCAATAAAGAGCTTTCCCATGGACACAACATTGACAGCCCCACTCAGGTATCGAATCCAGTGCTTTTAGTTGACGTTACTACGCACTGTCTTATCTCATGCCTTATCGTTGCGCAATGGCATTTTGAATGACATTTAGCGCCGCTGGCATTTTCTGGTAAAGTTGTTGACAAACAAATAGGTAATAAACAAACGAAGCTCTACAGCAGGTTATTGGGCTATTCATAAATTATCCAAAAATATTACAAATTTATAGACTGTAAAATTCTGTGCAAAGTCATTCGTTTTGCGAGAATTTTTCTAATAAACGATGATCATACCGGACTGTCGATAGGTCATAGCGGGCTGTCGACAGGTCATAGCGGGCTTTTGGCGTCAGAAGGTCCAGAAAATTTTTTGGAAACTTTTGGAAAATTTGTTGGGAACGGGAGAGGGGGGAGGGGAAAGAGGGAGAGGCTTCAAGGTCTTAAAAAAGATTTGAAAAAAGCAAAGTGGTCCAAGAAGATGTCTTTTAACAATCAATGGGTATGAAAAAGGTACCACTAAGGAGTTTATAAGATATTTTAAGGGCGATCGTCATGTGCAAAATCGCTTCCTAGTGTGACAGTGAAATTGGTTTGACAAAGTAGTGTTTTATAACTTCAAAACTTTATATTGCTCTTTCATCTTTATTCAAACAACTAGTTTACTTTTTTTGCTAATTCATTAGTCCATTTTATTGCTCAACATCTTTCAATCAGGCAAGCTTTTGTATGCGGAGTTGCCCTAACATAACATTTCGTCTTTAATCAAATATATGAAGTGCATAATTCGCTTTACGCGGTTTATAAAGTTAAATATATACTTTTCAAGCTAAAGTATTTTGAAAAATATTTTATCAAACAAAACGTGGATTTCGAAAGAATTAGATAATAATGATAACATGGCTTGTCTCAACTGACTTTTGGTATAGAGCTAAGTTTAACATACTAGTCTAGGTCGAAAGATATTTTTGTTGGTGGGTCAAGCTTTGATGTAAGTAATCATATTCTTCATTATCAGAGTTCTAGAATTAATGCAAAAAAATTGCCGGATTTAATCTTCTTTACAAAAACTAGACGTCGTGGAGTTGCATTGTGGGACTTATTGTAGAACTCGCAGTTAGCTTTACACTGAGTGCCATATTTGTCTCAATTTTCAAGGGAAAGGTTTGAAATAAGTAAAAAAAATGATTAGCTGAAAAGATTTTGTAGAGCGTAATGAAAATCTTAATTTCATATAAAATATGTTGTTAAGCATTTTCAGAGAGGGAGGAGGATGACTGCGTCAAATGCATCGCTGATGTAGATCAGGGGTGGGGAAACTTTTTAGCCGAAGGGCCGCATTGACCATTCAAGAATTGAGCGAGGGCCAGTGCTTAAAATCTTGCAATAGCTATATACAATGCAACAGCTTGCAATAGCTTAAAATCTTGCCATAACTTCTTGCAATGTCGTATTACAGAGCTTTGAAAGTGATGGTCTCCAAAAAAAATAGGAAAAAGAGATCATCACTCTCTATTTAGATGGAAAATGCGTCAATTCCAACTAAGAATTGCGTAGCGACTCTTTCAATGATGGCTTCTATCGTTTTTGGCTCTTTAGTGCGGCAAGTGTGGCCACCCCTGTCATATTAAATTAGATATATCGTAGTTTTTGCAGATGTTGGCAGACCGCACTAAATGCTCTGGCGGGCCTAGTTTGCCCACCCCTGATATGCATTGTAACAAGTTGGCTCAGGTGCCAGAATATTTGATAACACAAATCTTGTTACTGTAAAATAGTGTTTCTCAACTTTTTTTGGGTTTATGGCCCATTTTCAAGCTAGCCAAAAGTCTGTGGTCCAGTTGCGTTATAGTTTTTCCAGTTTCATTGATATTCTTCTTTTTGATTGAAATAACAAGCCGTAGCCCACCGGCCTATGTGTTGTAGCCCACTAATGGGCCATGGCCAACCGGGTGAGAACCACCGCTGTAAAAGAAGAAGTATTAATAATGTCCAAACGGTTTTCTACGTCATATTGTGTTACCTTCAAGAGTTGTCGGCATTCCGCTTTTCTACTTGTGAGTTTAGCTGATGACTAGCAATAGCAATCAATACTTTCACAAGTATATTTGCGGATAAATCTTGTCATGACACTGGACTGATTTGAATGGCAAGCGGAGTAATTTGAAAATGGAGCAAAAGTTTTTCCTTTTGCTCTATTTTTAACAGCAGTTCTGGATCTTACTCTAAGTTACGTCTGCCTGGTCCAACCACGAGTCCTCGGAGGTGTTCTTCGTGGGCCCCGGAGCGAATTTCAAGAGACTTCAAGAAATTAGTCAGCAAGGGAAGATTTCTGAAGCTGAAGGATTATGCATTAAAAATGCTCTCAACGTTTATTAGCACATGCGTACGTGAGAGTACAGCTTTTTTTTTTATAAAACAATATGACTTTAACTGTAAAAGTCGAATGGCAGACAAAACACCGAAGAATTGTGTTCAACTTGCAACCACAAACATTATTATTAACCTATTAGCAATGGACTATCAGAGAAGCCTCGAGCACAAAAAACCCATTAAAACTTTCTAATAAATTCAATTAATTGTTCAAATATCTTTGCTTTTGTTTTAATGTTAAATATTTGCGTCTGTTGTTTCGTTCATCATTTTGAGCGAATTGGCTTGCAAGTTGATAAGTTGGTTGTAACATGGTCCACTGAACAAAACTAGTTGGACCACCCTGGCTTGATCTATTGTAAGAACTGACCTGTAAATGCTTGACTTCGAGTTGATTTGCTGTTCTCCTGGGTGCTTTTATGCCGGAATCCAAAAACATACGCGCAGCAAAAGGGTATTGCCAATCACCTAAATATATCTACAAGTACAAAAAAGTTGTAAGTAGTGAGCCAAATAGTAAACAGTTTTTTATTGTGAGCTAGTTCAGTCTTAACGCAACAGTAGAGAAAGGTTGGTATAAAATGTTGAAGTAAAATCAAAAGAAAACAATAAGTCGTTAGACCGCCATTGCGTGAAATCAGTATTAGGGGCATGGATTATTGATTTGAAAATACAATGATTGGAATTGGGGACTTAGCGATAATGTTCCCGTTTATAATAATTTTTTGTTATTGCTCTCAGAACTGTTCTTTGAATGAAGCTAACGCAAACTGTCTAAACTGGCAGTTTTTAACCAAACGCAATGACTGTTAGGCTTGTCGTGTGACGATTGCCGTAAATATATCACTCATTTTTGTGCCTTTTCCTTGATTTTAATATATTCCCCGTTGTTTTTAGTGAAAGAAACGGATAAAAATTTCTGAAATTATATATTTATCAAGTGTCCCACTGAAAGAATAAACTGTTACGTGACAAATTAAATAGCAATGGATAAAGCAGCCGGCTTGGACAGACATAACATAAACGAAAATTTGTTGGGAAAGTTAGTTTTGGTCAATGCTTCGCTGCAACTGCAACATTTCAAATTTTTAATCATTTCCATTCCGTTTATTTCTCTTTTTAAAAACAGCCGATATTTTGTCCTAATAATATAATTATTATGGTTCGACTGAAACTGTTTTTGATATTCGGGTTTAACAGTATTTTTTATTGAATAGTAGGCCTACAAAGGGAAAAAAATTTATATAGTTTTCTCAGAAAGACTCACACAGGAATCCTAACTATTTTTTCCTATTACTGTAGCCTTCTCCGGTATATCAATTTTTTTATACATCAAACAGTTTTTGAGCAAAATGGTTACGTAAAACTATTTTCCCTTTTGTATATTTTTCGTTTAAGAAGTTTTGATACTACTCTTTACCATGTTTTGAAAATGTTTCTTGAATTTCGATTATTCTCTGGATTATATTTTTTAACAAAAAAGAATGAATTCGACGCAGCTTGCGCCACCTGAAAGTGAATCATGTTTTGCATCAGCTCATAGTTCTGGCGTTGTGCGCCTTGCTTTGTATATACTCTAATGTAAGTGTCATGTACTGTTTTATTTTTGGAGAAAAATTGTTTTATAAGGCTCTTTTGTCTGGGTAAGGTATCAGGGAAGAATGTTCTAAGGTAATTTGTATGCTTGGTCAGAGGCGAGACCCGGTTACATTTCAATCACTGCTGCCGACATCAGAAATTTATTTGTCTGCAGTTATGATTTTATTTTTTGTTGTCTTGGTTTCTTTTTTCTGTTGATGTTTACTTAGCCATGGTTTTGGAGTGCTATTTTAACTACAACAACCACGGTTTTCTTATTTTGTATTTTTACAGTACTTCACTCTGACTGAATGACAATTCCCGTTTGGTCCCTGCATCCCTTTTTTTGTGCCATTCCTATTCACAAGCGTTTCACTTTTGATTTCTTGATGATTTTTTTCTTTGGGCAGCACAGAAATATAAAAATATTAATTGATTGAAAATATGGTTTTGTAGCATTTCGGATTCGTTTTAGAAGAGAGGACCCATAAAATGCGGAACTCTGTAAAAATAAGCCATCGCATCCAATTATCCACGTGCCAAACGTCAACAAGTTTCTGCAAATACTTCTCATCGAGTTCATTTATCGCTGTAGGGCGTGGAATCAATTTCATCTCATTCTAACTAAAGTTATGAGAAAGAAATCAGCACATTACAGCTGTTTGCGAAAAAAATCCATCGTAGCTTCAAGATTGCTTCAGTTAGAAAAAAAGTTTTGACAGTAGAAAAAAGTATTTAGAGATGAGCAGTTCAGGGAGTGCTTGTTTTTGGTTTTTTCAAGAAACTATCTTTTGGGCAGCTGTTTTATTTCCGCCTCAAAGTTTTTTGTGAATCGGTGACTGTGATAGCTACGCTGGCTAGATAGGCTATGGCAAAAGCTGAAAACTACTTTAACAAGAGAAAGGCAGCGTAGTAGCAGATCGCTCATCACTTAGGTATAGCTGCAAATTGATTGTATGTTTTTAACTCTTCACTAAATTGTACTAAAAATTTAAACCTGTTTTAGATATTTTTTGCTTTGAAGTCACAGCAGTGTATTAACATGGCTTCATTGGAAAATAAAAGCAGAGAAGATATGGCGAGACAAAGCAGCAAAGAAAGTCAAAAAGGGAGGAAAAAGTCTACCGTGCCGAATTGGTTGAAAAAGCATACATTGTGGGGTCGAAAAAATAACAGCGTTGCATCAACAAGCAGTGGGTTTCTTGGAACTTCTACCCCTCCTTTTGCTGTGAGCACAGGTCCAACTGAAAGTGAAAAGCGCAAAGAAAGTTTATGGAAAAAAGGTTTAGCCTATGTTCGTTCACCGAAGGCCTCCTTGCCAAAGACTGCATCAGCCAGCATTAACCCATCTTTAACGTTACAGAACTCCTTCATGAGTGTGTTCGACTTCCATCAACAGCAGCAAGCGTTTTTCGAAATGGCATTGCAAAGTTCCCCTGAAATATTTTTGGGATTCGCACAGGATCCTAGAACCTGCTTCTACGCTGCGAACTTGCAGCAAGCTTACCTCCAACGCTGTCGGGAAAGAGCAGCATGCTTGGAGCATCTCAGAGCTCAGCAATTTCTTATGGCAAACCTTCAACAAGCTGCAATAATAAACGAACAAGCAAGGGCAGCTGCAGCATCGCTTAACCAAGGTTATTTTCCCAACGATTCACATCCACTCATGAGCTTTCCCAATTGTGAGCCTATGGACTGTGAAAACAAAGACAGCATCGAAGAAATGGAGGCAGCTACGATGCCAAATGGCTGCTTACAAAAGCCCCGTACCAGTAATCAGTCTTTAAATCAAGAACCTATGAATGCGATGCATTGCGACGCTGATATGACGGAGTGCGGTCATGCCGGTGATGCCTTATCACCAACCACTGACGAGAACTCAAAATCGTTGTTGTCAAGCTGCGGTAAAAGCAAACCTGACGGCCAGCAAGAGCTGCTTTCTGCGGGGCATATAAACACGGCTGATGCAATGATAACAGACCACAATACAAGCCTGGAGCGTTTCCACACTTTGCCCTATCCGAATAAAGAACCCTCACTTATGACTCTCGCTGAAGGCGTTAGCGGGGAGCAAAACAACGGAAACAGTTGTCATGACATGCGAAAAATTTCGCCCTTGCTTCAAAATAAAGTTGGAACTCAACACAAACGACTGAAGCGAAATGCTATTTCGGCAGAGCCAAGTTCATGCAACGAAGCTGTCGTTGCATCAGCGTTATTTAATAAATCAATATATCTTGCCGTTCCAAAATCACCCAAGTAAGTCTTGTTTGGAAGCAAGATAATTGCTTTTTTTCACAATTTTAATACAGTAATGACTTTAAAATAAATCATTATAGTACAAATTCATTGCACTTTTTTGAAGCAATGAGTGAAAACTTGAACGTTTTTGTTTGACTTTCATCAGAAGTTATCGCCAGAACGAAGCAAAAAAGAGAATGAATCCCGTCGAAGTTTTTGAAATTTTGTACCACTAAACACCTGTTTAGAGTAATGTCTCCCACCAGAAGCCATTACCGCAAAGCAGTATGTGGCCATTGACGCAACGTATTGCAAAAACATTTCATGTAGTAAAATCCAGACGTGTAAGATAGCCAACAACATCAATTTAGTGTTTGACTATTGTGGCATTCTTTCAGCGCAAAATTGATAAATATTATGGAATTATGCTAAAATTAACAGTCAGTTATTGTTGGAAAACACTTAGGTTTCTTTGGTTGCTTGGTTTACCCCTCTTCTTATCAGGTTTCCTCAAACAGCCATATTATGGTTGTTTCATAGCGCTGATGATTAGATATAGTGATCAGCAAACAAGCAAAACAACTGCGCTTTCAAGTGCTGATGTGCTTGCTTGAACATTGTTGTTGTGTAGATTTCCAAGAATGTAAGTCCGTATTTTTAAAATGCAGTTATGCAGAATCAGTTTTTAGTTTCGTTCTGGTTTAGCATCCAATCAAAATTATTGTTGCTGTTTTGTTTTGATCTTGCAGCAGGCACAAAATCTTGTACTGCAGCAAAAACGGATACTGCCAATTGCATCAAGAGCTATATATGCATTTTATTTTAACCCAGAAGATCTCATAACTGAACGCAATATTTCGGCATGATAGTTTTCAAACAACAACGTCTGATTAGATATTTCATATTAGTAATATGAAGTTAGAATATTGCACAAATTATATTTTTCCGACCCTTCCACATCTATTAATTGACAAGAAAAGTAAAAGCATCTTAATCCAAGAAATTTGAACTTAAGGTCAAGTTTTTCTTTTTATTCTCTGCAACATGTAACATCTTTCAAAATATTCTTTTTTGTTTTAAGTTGCAGTAGTTTTTAATGTTCTGCTGTTTATCACCGCTAGCGCCTCCGCATTTGAAGGTAGGAGGAAAACAAAGTGTCAGATAAGACTATGTTGCTGAAGTCTCCAAAATTAGGTTTAAAATAGGATAATTGACATTGCTCTTTGAGGAAACCTGAAAAGTTCTATAATGCATGTCTCTGCCGTCGTAATGATCTGACGATTATAGAGCCTTATAAGTCTATTATTTTGTCAAATGATATGACAGAGTTGCCTCAAAGGCAAAGTTTTTACCAAACGGTAAGCAGGTTTGTTGATCCATCAGCTTTGTCTTGTGGTTCTGATGAGTTGTACACGTACCGACAAGCTGGTAGCAAGTATCTTTGTCTGTTATCTGCGTGTTTGTTGTCCATGCTTGCAAAACAACGACAGTGGCACTGAACTTTGGACAGTTGTCCAGACTTCCGTCGAAGTTACCAAGTTTCCACATTTCTCTTGAAAACATAAGCGATCTTTCTTTGATGTTACAAGAAATAGTTTACTAAACTCACATACTGCTGTATCCCTAGTTTTAGAAACAAGATTTCGGTTGGATAAGTACGTATGATAAACATTAACATCACTGTTTTCCATCTCATGTGCCATCAGAGCGATGTCACCACGAATTGAAGCTTAGAGGATCAGATTACACTAGTAGGATAAACAGTCTGCAAACCATTTTCTTTTCTCCTAACTCTTCAGCTACACGTGAAAAGAGTATAAATTCTTAATTGAAGAAAGCAGTTATTACAGCAAGCCACGAGGCAGTGGCGTACGCACCGGAAGGGGGGGGGATGGTCAACTTCCCATAAAAATTGATGATATACGATTTTTTTAGTTAATAATTACAATTTTTTAACTTAGAAAAATGCAAGCGTTTGCCTAAAAATTGTTTTACAAAGCAAGAAAATGCTTATTTTTTAGTGTAATTTTTCAAAATTTTTCAGGGAGAGCATTTCCCCATACCCTTGCGATAGTCATGCGTTCGGCATTCTCAATCATAGGCATTCTTAATCATTGACGCCAAAAACCCCCCGACAAATTTCCGCGAACGTCACTGCCACCAGGGCCTGATCAAAATGTTTTCGTGAGCTTGTCTCCTTATTAGTTGATATGAGATTGCTAATTTCACTTCAGAAAACTTTATAGACGAACAGATGCAGCAAAAATGCTTAAATGAGTGAGGTCAAGCCTCCTGCATTTCAATATCTAATTGAGCGGCTGTGAAACTGCATCAAGGTTTAAATTCTATAAAAACCTACTTAGCTGTCTATATACGTATATCACCCTGAAAATAAATGCCGCAGAAAGCGTGATCATCATTTAATCGCTACAGCCGTGTAGCCACAATTTTTTTCTTGTTTGGATGTGAGATTTGATATTTTGCTCATCGCAATGACGCCAACATCTATCATTACCTTTGCAAGTCTAAAATTGTGTGGAGGGGTCGATTGCTCCTCCCACACCCCTAACTACACAACTACTTTAACCTCACGAGCAAAGAGATTTTCTTCTGATCGAAAAACAAAGATATATCTCGTTCCCTGACAACAAATGATGATTTTGTTTACTTTTCAGAACAAAGACTTTAATCCGTAAAGCGATTCTTGAAAATGACTTTATGAAGCATTTGGAAGAGGCTCAAACTGAAGAGATCGTAGACAGCATGTATCCCGTGGAATACAACAGTGGTAGTTGCATTATAAAAGAAGGAGAAGTAGGGTCATTGGTCTATGTTTTGGATGGTAAGTTTGTACCGTTTTGTACTACTGTAACTCAACTGGTTTAAATGTAGCTGTAACGAGATTGTATTAAGAGGGTTGAGAACAAATGAGTTTAAACATCTCTTAACATTCATGAAATAATTATTTTTCAAAAGGTTTGACTCTCAAACTCCAGACACTTTTTTTAAATGTTAACAAGTTTGTTTGCTCAAAAGCCTCTCCAAAAACATTGGAAAGTACAGTTTTGCAAGATCAAACTACAAAGAAAGCGCCATGTGGTTTAATCTATCACGATGTAGGTGGTTTTGCCGGAGAGCTGTTTAAAAAAAGGCTTTCCAACTGCCGCGCAAACACGATTCTCGCAAAAGGAGGCTGGTCATCGCTTTTTTGGAAAAGCTGTTGAATGTTCCAAAAAAGAACAAAAGCGTCGTCACTCCTTCTTGTCTCGATACGTCATGGATAAAGGAAAAAGGACTTTAGCTATGATTGCGCCCTCGACTGTAGCAGTCAAATTATCGTTGTAACCACAAAAGCAGCGTTGCATGATTGTTTCTTCAGTTTGGCAAATTGAATTATATAACAAAATAGAAGCAAATCTGTACTATATTTTAACTACTGGTACTTTTTTGGAATGGTGCAGGCCTGAAATTTCCTGACTTTTTTGATAATATTGATCCTTTTGAAAATATGGCCATCACTTGTAGACCCTTTACTCAATGAGCAGCCCTTGGTTGGAGATAAACTTCAAATAATTTGGTATTTTTGTCTTTTCTCAAGTTGAGAGTAGTAGTTTTATAATAAAGTTTTTGTTGGCAATTGTTACGTTATTGTGGACTGGTTTTACTAAAAATCGGGCGAGATTCTTGGTTGAAAACGTTGTTTTTGCACTTTCTCAACTTAAAGAACATTCTTTTTTTCTTTTCTTTTTTTGGAGATCAACTTTATGAAATGTTATGGGGATCCTTAAAAAGATCTTCTTTGGACCCCTGAGAGTCCATGGAACCACCGGTTGGGAACCACTTGTGTAGACTATGAACAGATAAATAGAATATCTCTCCTCTATGTACAGTCAGCAAAAATGCAACCATGTGGAACTGAAGCACTTTCCCTCTTTGCCGTTTTATTTTGAAAACACTCGCCCAAGAGTTTTACCTGGAAACTTGAGTAGCGACTATTTCTTGGAGACACTCATAATGTCTCTAAATCATTGTAAAGATCCCCCACTTTTTTGGAGATCAAAAAAAGTTTCTATGCTACCCCTCTCCCTTAAAAATATTCTAGTTGCGCGCATGATACAAGGTCTACTCAGAGCTGGACTAATCATTTAGCAAAATAACTACGTGGTTAGGGCATCAGAGGAGAGAGGGCACCCCGGAAATTTTTTATAGCCGAATTTTCAATGGTGTCCCAGTATTTAAATGTCATGAAATGTTACCCCCGTACATGAGGCTTATGAACCGTGCAAGCTGAGCAACTGTTTTGCTCCCTCCCTTCTGCTGCAAGCCTGCTTCATCCAGTTGGGTACCACGTGTGTGATTTGCAAGTTGTGAAGTGATTTCTTTGTTGGTTCCTTTGAACACCCTGCAATATTGTGGGGTTCCAGCGGTGAGGCAAAGTATATGTGAAGTGTGGCTGTGCTAGTATGTGTGATTAAATAGAGCCTAGACTCTAGAGCAAAGGGGGGCAAACTTCTTAGCCGGAGGGCCGCGTTGTCCATTCAAGAGTCGGCCGAGGGCCAGAGTTTAAAGTCTGCAATTGCTTCTATGCAAGGCCTGACTTCAAACCAAGTAATATCAAACAAAAACACAAATTTACAACCGGTTCAGTTAGAAAATAAAAATGTATGCAAATAATGCTTTTTTCTTGATTGTGTTTTAGTCAAAAATTGCATAATCAACTACCATACAACCGGTGACGTACCAAGGGGGGAGGCAGTCCGCCCCGGGCGGCATTTTTGCTAATCTACATATGTACATCATTTTATTGTCGGTGTCTGTTAAACTGAGGGATGCGAGCTTGTCTGAAACAACTGATCTTCATGAAAAAAGGTCATCGCGTGGATTTGAAAAGAATTCTGCAAAATTAACCAGGAAAGTGGCTCGAAACTAATTGAGCTCCAAAAAAGGTCTTTCACGATGATTTAGAAGAAAACTGCAGAAAATACATAAATATGAGGAATGATTGTCATGGACCAAGTGAGGCGCGGGCTTTCGCTCCGCCCCGGGCGGCACTTCTGCTAGTTACGCCACTGCATGCAACAGGGACATGTTGAAGTACTTTATTACAAAGACTTGAAACTTCGAATAGTGTACGTTCTACCAAACCAAGAAATGTCATTTCTGGAAAAGCGAAAGTACTATTTTTATTACTAGTAATTTCGATTACTGAAATAATCGCACGAAAATTTTGCAAATGTTTCATCACATTATGTTGGACATATGGAAGTTTCTACAAGTGTTGGCGGGCTGCACAAAATGCTCTGGCGGTCCGTAGTTTGCCCACTCCTGATGTAGAGGGTAGTGTGTGGTGGAGCTGAGGCTGGAAACTATTTATTCGCTATTCGGTTCTGACTATTATGTTACTATATAAAGGATAAATTTATACTAGAGAACCCAAACTAAATTCACAGACTACCATTGCTTTTTTTCAAAACCTAGCAATCGTAGTCTGTGAAAAAAAACTTTTGGTACTTTTTTTGATGAGACAGTAATTTTTTTTCGAAATCTCACCAAAAAATGGTGGGCTTAACCTACTTAAAGTGAAATGGTGATCGGTACAATCTAAATTGAAGTAACAATTAAAGTTCAGTAAGCACTTTAATAAAATGTTCCATTACATGGGCCACTAAAGTCTTAAGTGCTTAGGGCCTCTAAAAGACTTAATTCGGCCCTGGTTTTGCTACTACAGCACAAATATAATTTGTTTTTTGAAGTCCAACTGAGCAGTAGTTATTATAATAAACAGCTGTAAATATCACCAAAATGTATTTGTACAATTTGAGGGCATTAAATTTAGGATCAATATATACAGTAAAAAAATAAACGAAAGTTAAAATTGTCACGTTTTGAGCATCGACATAATATTACCGGTAATAGTTTAAATAAAGACATTCCTGATTTGGCATGGTTTATTTTTACTACAATCTCCATGTTTGCCGTTTTATAGCCGTGTGTGGTCTTTTGATGTGAATTGATGGGAAAATTGGTGATAAAAGTGAAATGTTAAATAATCGAAAAGTTAAACGAGAGCTGATAGAGAAATTAGAATGCCGGACCAGTTGTCATGACTGCGTGGTTTAACTAGGACCCTCAGAATGGGACTTATTTCAGTTTGGTAGATTTGCATAATTGATTACATTTAGTTGCTAATCTTATGTTTGTTCATTTTTGTTATCTCGACGTTAAAAGGGCAAAGAAAGGAATGATTTCAGCCCTATCTAAATATTTATCATAGGTTTAAGGATTAGCATGAAGCTGTATCACACACATACAATTACCTACATCCTGCTTCTCAAAACGCTTGAGGCTAAACGATAATTAAGAATACAATAGCTGGTGAATTGCTCAAGTTGAAAATTTCAATTGTTTGTTCGATTGAGCATGAATAACATACCCGACTGCAGCGTTGGACATTAGCATCTTTGGGCCTACAAAACTGTAAAACGTATTAAAAATTGCAAAGTGTGGTTTAACAATTTATAGCTGTTTCTCATATTGGCTGCTGATGTAACGATGTTTTATGATTTGGGATATTTATGCGTAGTTTTTTATGACAGTGGCATAGCCTACTCGTCTATTAGTAGCCGGCCTGACTGCAAAAGTAGATAAGCAACCCACAAATTGTCAACAATTTAGCAAAATGGTTAAATGTCTGTCGGGAAAGTACTATTCTTTGCCTGATTACTGCTTTAAAAGACTGCAGAGTTGGTCTTTTTTGTTACTTCTTGCATAAATATAAACATGTGCTTATTTCATGATATTTTATAGAGGGAAAAGTGGAAGTGACGAAAGGAGGATCGCACTTATGCAACATGAACGAGGGCAGCCTGTTTGGAGAACTCGCTATTCTTTATAACTGCACTAGAACGGCTACCGTCAAAGGTAGATGAGATGATGCTCCGCATTGTTACTTATTGAACCTGTAATGCCACCGTTGCACCAGGACTTTTTAAATCAACACCGAGTAAAACTTTTCCCTGTTTTCTCAAAATTTACTTTCAACATCACTCATAGCAGAGATCAAACAAGAGATCTTCAAAAACCATTTTGTAGATATTTGATTCGATAAGAGAATTGGCATGTCTGTTTGCAGAAAGCGAAGTGAACGGTCCAACCATTGCGGTATTGCAACGCCTTCGCTTTTTGATCCTCAGCATTGGTCTCAACTTGTTTTTATTTTTACAGCGGCTACTCATGTTAGGTTATGGGCAATCGACAGACATTGTTTTCAAGCAATTATGATGCGGGCTGGTTTGATGAAGCACACGAAATACCTGGAATTTATGAAGAGGTGGATAATTTAAGAGAAAGGGATTTTGAACAGAAAATAACTCAAATCACTCCAGCTTTAGGTTTTTTAAACTCAATAAGATTGGGTTGTCATTGGTAGCTTGCTATTCAAGACTCATTCTTTGCTCGGTTGACTAATGTGTTCCAGGTGTAGAGAACCCCTACAGCCAAACTATCAAAAAATATTTGCTCAGAAATGCAATTGGTTCACAGCTCCTTCTTTCCCACCTTGTAGCGTTGTCACTTTTTCTCAAAATATTAAAGATTTTAAATTTGAGACAAGGAATACGTTTTTCTGAAAAATAAATCATTGTGGTTTTGTCGTCTTCCCTATTTTTCTATAGTTTTGTTTGCGATCCCGGTTGATGTCAAGCAAGTGAATCTCGATTTCATCTCCATCGTTCATATTGCTCTTCATTTGATATCAAACTTTTTTAAAACCAGAAAGTTGGTTGTCCTTTTGAAAGGCACTTGACGGCTTTTTTGTGACAGACAGATGTTGTGGCCGAACAGTCTACCCTCGTGGTGGCCCAGTCTGACTAAAGAGTTGCAAAAAGAATAAGAATTCCCACGTACAGATTAATAGATTTTGCAGTATTATTGATAATTTAGTACCGTACTTGAGGATTGAGCTTAAGTCTTTCAATACTGACAATAACGTTGACAACAATCAACTACTACAATTTCGTTACCAGTTTTCTCAGCTCAGATACTAGATTTGCTTAAACCACTCAAAAAGACTGTGTAATTATACGGTATGTGATTTAAACTTGTAATTTTTTAGTGTTCCGACTTTTTCGAAATTAAGCGAAGGCATTTTAAGAAGAATTGTCGACGTCATCGACGAGGTATTGACGTCATCTTGTTGTAATTAAGATAACTGATTACCGCTAAATGTGTTAAGTTTTCTCTAAGGTAGCGTTTTGGCCTTTTGATGAAAACATTCCAATCTTTCGGTGTTCTGGAGCAGAGCAAAAGCTTAGTTATTCAAAAATTGCGGTCAGTCAATTTTGTCACTGCTCGACAGACCGTGACGCGACGTGACGCGACGTGACGAACTGGACTACATAAATTGTGAGAAGATAATTTGAGGATAAGCGGAACAGTCGTCATCCAAACCACTGAAAATTTGCGTTTACAAAAATTTACGCAACTGGCCTATTCTTATCTGTCATTTATGCCAAAGTGATTTTATTTTGTTCCTGTTCTGTTTTGTTTGCCGTCGTTTAGTTGTATGTCGTTTTTGTAATTTTTCTTTTCAAATGGCTTTTTAGCTATTCATATGAAACGTGAAATTCCTCTTTGATATTTTGATCAAATTTCCACCAATCCTGGTCACTGAGTGACGCCCATGTGTATCGACGTTGATAAAATTTTCGTGCCTAAAAGTTTTTTAACAGGAAGAAGAATCCTTAATTACAGTTGTTTTAGAAATATATTTTAATCATGGCAGACCAACTTACAACACCATCAATTGGCATTAATTTGAAACTAAAAGAAAATCCCCCAAAAAGAAAATGAAACAACTAAAAACCTGACCGGACTAAGGAAAATAGTTTTCTCAAGCTTACTGTTTCATGTTTGTTAATATTATATTAGAAATCAAAACCAATTTTTGGTGATACAAGTAGCCTGCCTATTTAGAGGCAATGAGCTTTTAGGTTTTGAAATTTCCAACGTTTATCGTAGCAATACCAATCACAAATATAAAAGCATTGAAACCTGGAAATGTTTTAGTGCCATTACGACTACGGAAATTACATTGTTCGGCAAGGTGCAATTGGTGATACATTCTACATCATAAGCGAAGGAACGGTGAGTGTGTTCTCTATGCAATCGTGATTTCATTCTCAGACCTTCTGCGGCTTTACTCGGTACAAATAGAACAACTTGTGTTCAGAACCCGCTTCGGATTACCAGCACCGGATACACAGTTAATTTCTACCTCAAGCGATACACATGAGTTCGAAAAATGTTATCAGCTGGATTTTCGAAGTCTAATGACGCAAAAATTGTCAGCCACAACCACTCACTTGTGATAGGTCCAAGCCACACTGAAATTTTTATGCGATGCTCCAAGCAAACTGTTACTGGTAATGGGAAAATCTGATTGAGAAAATGGCTCATTGAATGCTTGATTTGATCGTATACAGGAGGCCTACGCATTTTCTTAAATATAAGGTAAAATCTAACGACACAGTGGTATTGCAGATTTATCAATAAAAATGTTTCATTGAGCAGTATGTTTGAATTGTTTGATCCAACCACGACTGCCGTTAAGAGTAAAGTTGTCACAATTTCAATCTTTTCTTTTATTGATCTATGAAAGCAGAACATACTATTTTTTAAGTAGTAAATGCGTTTGAAAGTTTAAAACAACAAATTTGACTTCCATAAAAATTAGGACGTCAACGTCGCGTTTGTTAAAGGTACAATCTTTGATTTGAACGCAATAACTTTACTTTCGTCAAAATAGAATTTCATCGCAGCATTTTCGGAAAAAAGTCACTTTGCCAACACCGTATGTGATGCGCATTTCAGTAACCGTATCAAATTCGGAAGAGCTAAACGTTCTTGAGTTGATTTTTATAACTAATATGTGTTAATATTGATCTCATTAGGTTAACATCACTAAACGCAAAAACAACACGGAAGAAGACGTCTTCATCCGTCGTTTAGCAAAGGGGGACTGGTTCGGAGAGAAGGCCTTGCAGGGGTGAGTTAACTAATTTTCTTACCAATGCAATCGACTACACAGCATGCAATTAACAAATGACATTAGGTAGCCTACAAAATTTGAAGTTGGTTTAAATAACACGTTCCTGAAGTTTTTCTTGTCATATTCTTTTGGGGTGATATTAAGAAATAAATAAAGATATATAATTGAGTACGCAGCGCTTGTATGGCAAGAAAATAGACTATGATTGGAGAAAGATAGCTGTTGCATATTAGTTAAGATAGTGGCCAATCAGAAAAATTTTTGAAATAGGCCATTACGCAGCTCTTGCAGTAGGATAATATTAGACTTTTCCATGGCAAAGAAACTTGCAAGAAAGACGGTTACAAAATACAGTCGCACTTATACATTTCAATCTGCAAGTATACAGCAAAATCCGTAAAAGCAAAGAAACTTCTCATGTTTGGGAACAACGTTTCTTCAAAAAATCCAAAATCTGTGGCATTTTGTCTCCATCCCTTAAAATTGATTGCTGTCATTATGAATGCAAACTATGCTCAAGTGGTGTTAACTTATGCTAAGTTGAAGCAAGAGCCTGTAGAACTTGAAGTAAACAAGATGTAATCAAGTTTTTAGTGTAAGGATTCCCATGATATTAAAGCTATCTAGTTGAGATCAATAATTACTTTGTAATTTAGGTATCTAAACTAGCACGATAACCTAAACGTAATTAAGAAACATGATCGTAATGAGAACATCTATATTTCAAAATCACAAAGTTGATAGATCTGTAAACAATGTGGTTTTATGTTAGTTTTCCCTAGGCTTTTGGTAACGATGCACAGCATATTTAATCATTGTATCAACTGTTTTATTTTCTGAGTTGACATATTTTGCAATGGATTTCTTATCGCAAGCAAATCGGTTTACTAGACCAACGAGTGATCACTTGATAATAAACACGGTAATGTCAAGCTAGCAGTTGCATCTGGCTACATACGGCTGCTAATTGTAAATCAGTTATTACCACATCTTTTTACAATGCTGGGCAAAAATCAGGCATTTTATAGCTCCAGTGATTGCTGAACGCGGCCTGCAGATAAAATAGCCTGGTTTTAAAAATTCTAATCTGCATCATAAAACTTAATCCAACACTTGTGTTTGAATAGCTCGTAGCTCCCAAACATGCTGTACTGCGGCAAGCTGGGACAGAAGTCCAATATCAAAGTACGAGCATGACGTTGGCGGTTTTGTCCATTTCCTGATTGTTAATGTAAAATCTTTCTAAACTCTCTTCCTTGTACTGCAATGTTTTATTTCGATTATTTGAGGCGTTTTAAGGAAACAATAAACGTTGAAGTTCTTGGCATAGATTTCCCTACACAAAAGATCCAAAGTTTTAAGAGCTCAGAATGTAAGGTGGACATCACCAACCTATATGCTCCAAAAGTCCAATAAATGGTGTTTTAAAAGAAAAGGGGATTTCACAGCTCTTTGCTGTGGTTTTTACTACGCTGTCTTCATACATGCAAAACGGTTCTGTTTTGTTTAGAATGCATTCACAAATCACCATTTTTTAGACAAAAATAAAAACACAAAATGCTCTTTGCAGTATGCATCAGAAATCGACCTCGGAGATCATTGTCAAATATTTAACAATGTAATTGCGGATACCTTGTCTTGATCAAACTGTTAAAACACAAGAACTATTAAAGCAAACATTAGTTGCTTGAGGTCACAACAAAGCGATCAAGATATGCCGAATGATCTCGGCTTGATATCGGCTTGCTTTGATAGAGAACGTGATTTGAGTCATAACTAGAACATTTTTAAATTTAGTAAATTAGAATGTTTGAAGGTGATCAAAATCACTTTTTCTGAATAACAACCTAATAGGTTTTCAATGATATCATTTAGCTGTTATAAATATAGCAATACGCTTTTATCTAAGTAGGCCAAGAAGCTATTGCAATTTTTTCGTGCAGGCGTTGGCTTCTTTCTGATACTAATAGTAAAAATTTTGAAGCAGATGTAACCAGTCATTGGCAAGAGAGCTTGCTCACTTTCAAACTATTGTTTTACAAACATCTTTGATCTTGTTGTACCCCAAGGCTGCAAAAGATTTCCAATTTTATTTGTTTAAAAAAACGTAGTAATGTCGCTCGGTGTTGGGGAGTCTCGACATCGGTGACTCGTCGCTCGACTAAAGACTTGACTGCAAGGACTCGAACTCGAGTCAAGACTTGACTGACTTGCTGATAATAAAATTACTCGTAAAAAAATGTTCTACCTTGTGATTTTTATATGACGTAGAACATAAATTATGGTAAATGACACAGTCAAATATCACACAAAAATTTAGCAATCAACGATCTTACTTAGCATAGAACGTGGAAATGGTAAGAAGCAATTTCTGTATGCTACATCATAAAGTAATGCCAACGATTAAAATTCTTACATGATAAAGCATGTGTGAAATTTTGAAAAAACGCATTCCTATGTGCGTCAGTACACTAGAAACCCCAATAAAAGCATCATAAGTAATGTATCTTATACGAATTTTTAAATGTTCATTTGTATGTGGTTTATCACATGACTAATCTTTCAGACATTGATAAGTTGTCTTTTACTAATTAGTAAAGGTATCCCATAATTTCATTAAGCTGGAAAGTTATAACAGAATTGATAAAAATGTGCAAAAGCAAAGTAACTGAAGTATTAAAAGCTTGACAAATTTTGTCTATCTAATATCGAGCTTTAGACTTGATGAAATCCTTTAAGTTTGGAGAAAACACGCCTCTGACGATAATACTTATGCACTGGGCAGTAACACTGATGTTTTGCCCGTGGGACAATCTATTTGTTTGTTTTTTAATGAGATGATGTAGGCTACAGCACATTGCAAGATTTTTCAAAATCAGTTTATTTTTGCGCAGATGTTTTGTGAAACCAAGTTTAAAACTGTTTGAACAACATATTTTCGAAGCTTTTATTGCTACATTTAGGGGAATTCATCAAAAAAAAATTTTTGAAAAAAACTACGTTTTATGAGTGAAAGGAGATTTGTTTGTTTCTCGGTCGTAAAAGAATTTGGGTTCAAAAACTGGGCATAAAAAGCGATCATCTCTTTATGTGGAAAATACGTAAATCTACACATTGAAAATGCTGATCCTCTCCCCCCCAAAAATTCCTCACTTTGCTTTATGTGAAAAGTACGTAAATTTTCCCTTTTATAATGCTGATTTCAGATAAACGATCTTCGATTTTAATTTAATTGGAAAGAAAACTTTTTAACCCCCCCCCCCCCGCACAAAAGTTACCACTTTCGGTACTTGTTTTCCCTTCTCTGACTGAAAACAACCTGAAAGAATCCTGGTCTCAGAACAGCCTTGTCTCTGAAAAAATATCACAAGGAGTTTTGGAAATATTTTGTTTCAAGTGAATTTTTGATTGAAATCTAGGGATTTTGGAGTAAATAACTTTAATTTCAATCAAAATCGTTTTTCAAGTTACAAGATGTCAAACCTAATTGTAGAACAGCCTGCGAAATTTTGGTGGGATCATTAGTACAAAAGATTTGAACACTGGAAACGATAGCTTACCGTTGCTTCATTAAACTTCTCCCTGTTAGGTTGGTCAAACAGGGAAAATTAAGTGTGTACCCATCATCAAAGACGCGGTATGAACCCTAAAAATGGGCGTTATTTGTAGATGAAAAATATTTTGATTGTTTTTGTTATACACTCAGCCTAATACAAATTCATAAAATCCAACAAAATTATCAGGTGGTCTAAGGGTCTAGGCACCCGCCATAATGTAGTGTGACCCCAAAAAAGTGGGTTCATTTGTGCATGAACAAAACACTGGTTTTGTTGACAAACACCACCTACTTGTAATGCTGATTCATGAAATCCAACAAACATTCCCGTGCAATCGGTGGATAATGGTCTTTTTCGCTTATGATCCCCCCTGAAATAGTCGTTGGTACTTGAATGAAAGCAGGATATTTCCATTATACTCATTCCATTGCTTATTGTTAATTGGTAAAATCTAACACGAAACTCTGGTTTGCAGATGGCCTGTTTCGCTTTTGACCTCTCCCAAAACAGGATCATTAATACATGCATGAAAGAATGGCATTTCCACTATACACAAACTGCTAATCTCAATTGATAAAATGTAACATGAAATTGTGGTGTATGGGGGGGGGGGGGTGATCGTCCTCCTTGGCTATGACCCCTCTTCCTAGTAGTGTTATTTGTACATGAATGCAAGTGTAATGTTTTTACTATACAGAGATTGCGTATTGCTAATTTACCAAATCTAACAAAAACTTGTGATTGGTTGGGAGATAGTAGTCTTTTTCGCTTATGACTCATCTGAAATGTCGTTACCAGTGACCACGAATAAAAGCTTGACGTTCCCGCTCTACACACAGATTGCTTGTTGCTAGTTGACAAAATCCAACAAAAGATTTGGTTTACTGGGGGTAAATGACTCTTTTTCGCTTACATTGAGGTAATTTTTAAGCCTCCATAAACTAAGTTATGCTGGATTGGCATTTGGACTTTTGTTGTTAAATCCCAAAAAGTTAGAAATAGCAATAATGAAACGGTGTAACGCGGTGGTGAAGTAGTTCACAACGTCCGCTTCCCAGTCGGTAGAACTGGGTTCAATTCCCTATCGAGTCGTAGCAAAATAGTTAAAAAAATGGGATTAACAGTTTTCCTGCTTGGCGCTCATCACGAAAGGAATAATGTGGTGAAATAGCCTGCAGTCCATCTTGATGTGTCTCTAGGCACGGCTCTCAACGGGATACATTTATTTATATATGACAGGCAAGTAATGAGGCGAGCAGTCTTTCATGGGGGTGTCCCATGCTGGCTAAAACCATGCAAACAGAATATGAATTCATATGCATAGATGGAGTGATAATGAGTTTTGAGTATATATTTTGATTAGCCTAATTATGTGAAACAAGAAAAATCATTCACTATATGCACAACTGAATTTATTAATCTGTGAAAGATACCGAAATTTACAAAGTCAGCAATGTATAGATACGAGTTTACCCTTCAGGTTCTATATCATCATCGTTGCTTTTAAGCACATAGGCAAACTCAATTTCATCATTTAATTGAAAAATTAATGAAAACAGAGGATTTCACATTTTAATAAAGCTGAAAAACTTTACTCAAAAGACCAGTCATTTCTTCGGTGGAATCTGTAACATACAATTTATCCAAACCACGAAAGTTTTTATTTTTCTTCTTAGATGCAGCAGCCACGTGACTTGTGAAGCATATCTGCAGATGTTTGACGTTGAGCGGCATTCATCAAGCATTTTGCAATCTGTGGGTCCGACATAAATATAGGTCAATAGATTTAGACAAGGAGCCAATATGCGCAGTTGCATACATCAAGTTTCTTAACACACAAAATATTACGTTGTATTTTTCAAAAAAACAGTAATTGGAGTTTAGCTTCATTTACTTACTGTGTCTAAGTGCCAAAATTACATAATTTAGTTTATGTTGGCTTAAAAATTACCTCAATGTAAGCGAAAAAGACTCATTTACCCCCCAGTAAACCACAAGTTTTTGTTAGATTTGGTAAATTAGCAATAAACAATCTCTGTATAGTAAAACATTACACTTGCATTCATGTACAAATAACACTACTAGGAAGAGGGGTCATAAGCCAAGGAGGACAATCAACCCCCCCCCATACACCACAATTTCATGTTACATTTTATCAGTTGAGATTAGCGGTCCGTGCATAGTGGAAATGCCATTCTTTCATGCATGTATTAATGATCCTGTTTTGGGAGAGGTCAAAAGCGAAAAAGAGCCATTACCCCTCTGCAAACCAGAATTTCATGTTAGATTTTACCAATTAACAATAAGCAATGGAATGAGTATAATGGAAATATCCTGCTTTCATTCAAGTACCAACGACTATTTCAGGGGGGATCATAAGCGAAAAAGACCATTATCCACCGATTGCACGGGAATGTTTGTTGGATTTTGTAAATCAGCATTATCAGTAGGTGGTGTTTGTCAACAAAACCAGTGTTTTATTCATGCACAAACGAACCCACTTTTTTGGGGTCATACTACATTTATGGGGGGTAGCTACTCTCTTAATATACTCAAAATTTATAAATTTGTAATAATCGATCCTTATTGAAAGGTATTAACAAAAATTTGTTGATGTACAAATGGCTTTGTTCTTTCGGGGTCTTACGAGAAAATGGGCTTGACTTTCTCGTCCACCGCCACAATTTTTGTAGAGTTTTATGAATTTGCAATAACACCATGTTTGAAAAGATTTTGCATTGGGTTTTATTCATATACTAATGACCCTACTATTTAGAGGTCATACTACGGTGTTGGGGGTGCCTAGCCATTTTGTCCACCTGATATTTTTGTTGAATTTTGTGAATGTGAATTAGACTGTATGTACTACAAAACCAATCAAAATATTTGTCATGTACAAATGAACTCAATTTCTAGGGTTCATACCGCATCTTTGATAATGGATACAACCTTAACCTTCCCTGTTTGACTAATGTGACGAAAAAAAAGTTGAATCAAGTGGTGGTATAAGCAATCGTTTCCTGTATTCAAGCCTTTTGTACTAATGATCCAAACAAAATACCGCCGCGCCCCCCCACTGTAATTAGAATAAAAACAACCTACTCTCGCTTTTGTGAACGTAAATAGTTCTGTAAGACATACTTTTACGGTTTCAACAAAAAACGATTAGATTTCTGTTTTCCGTTCGGTAGTAGTACATGTATTTCATAAGCACCTACAAAATAATAGCTTAGTGTAACTTTATAATCAGTAGTTATAGCTCAGTGAAATAAGCCGATGGCTGCGGCCAACAAGATGTGAATTTTAACTCCGTTGGTTCTTCGTAGTTGTGCCATTGAAAATAATACTTAACACCATTTTTCTCTGTTTGGCGTAATGCTTGTGGTTGCACTATATTTTTCTTATACCCTTGCTGTTAACTTCATTTATGAAAAAAAAATCAACGGAAACTAAAAATTGGCTGTTCGTGTCGGGAAGACTTGAGCTGCAATAAAAAATGACCGACTTAACTTGAATCGTTTGCACGAAATGACTCGACGTCAGTGACTCGTGACTTGACTTTAAGCGACTTGTTCCCAACACTAGTGGCGCAAGTATCCGAGTATTCAGATAACAAAGTTACTTTAACAGGGAAGAATTGCGGACTGCAAATGTGATTGTGGAATCACGAAAAGGAGTAACTTGTCTCGTCATTGACCGACAGTGAGTGGCTTATCTGTTTTGGGGTTCTATGCTCCCCACTCCAGACGCACATGCTGATTAAATCCTTGTTTAATTTCGTTGAAATTTGCTCACTCAAACAACACTTACTGCCAGAACAAAAAAGCATGAAATACTCTCGTTGTAAAACAACTAAACAGAAACTGTTGTTATTGTTACTACATGCCTACATCGCAGAAGCTATTATGTTTTGCAGTCACTTTTTTAAGTTAGCAATTATTGCGGTTAGAACTAAGAGGGTGCTGTGCAAAACACAACCATTAGCAGTGTTCCCTCTAATTTTTTTAGCCATGTGCGAAAAAAATTTTAAAGTATGCGCTTTCAATAAATATTTTAATCTATATTTAAAAAGATGAATAAAATTAAAAAATGTCTTGAACGGCATTTTTTGTTTCTGTGCGCGTGCACTAGCGCACCCGTAGAGAGAACACTGACTATGAGCTTTTTGATTGATATAATCATTATTTTGAATTGTTCCTTTTTTTTCAGATCATTTTCCCAACTCATTGGAGATTTAGACAGCGTGCGTTACAAAGAATACGATGAACCCATCACGAGAAGGTGGTTTTTGATGTTGCTTTTAAAATTAATTGAATGCCTTTGCAGATAAAGAGTCTTCAACAGTTTGATAAAGCTCATTGGCGGTACCTAACTTCAGAAATTGCTGTTGCAATACAATGCAACTATTATAAAGCACAATGCAGAGGAAGAGTTTGAAAGATAGGAAGTAACCCTTGCGGTCTTCAAATCGGCTGGCAACCATGCATGTCGTCGTCGTTGTTGTTGGCTCAAATATTTCCGCTTGTCTGCACCGTATATAGTTATTGGTCCTAGTACATAAGTCATGGTCTTTCGATGAAAACCCTGCTATTCAATTTATCTCGCCATGCTGCGGTTTATTTAAAAGTTTCTATGATATACTTTTGGCCAGCGATGACAAGTATTGCTCCTGAGAAAAGCTATGTAGCGTTGTTTGTTCTTATTGTTTAAAGTTGACACGATGCGTCTACTTGTCAGTGGGTTCAGGCGTGAGGACAGGAAAAAATTGGAAGACCGAGATTTTACCCTTTTTTCGTCGTAAAACGTTATCGGAATGCAAAACTGTTGCAAGTTCAAAATTCGGAGAGTATGGAATGACGGCGCTTTTTTCTTCCTTTTGGTCTAGTTAGGCTGCAATACACGCGATGTTTTACAGAAGCGCATCAGAGCAAGCTTTCTTCAAAGATCTTCTGCTCCAAGACTTCACAGTGATTGAAACACTCGGCGTCGGAGGGTTTGGAAGAGTGCAATTGGTGAGGGGGAACATTGCCTAGTTTATAGATTTTGTTTAGTGGCGAAGAGTGAAAACCAAAACAGTGTGAAATTATTTTTAAAAAGTCTTCAGGTTTTTGAAAAAGGTTACTTTCTGAAACAAATATTGCTTGAGCGTATCTGGAAAAAGAAGGAGACTTAATCACCGCTCCTAATTAGCATATTGTGTGTACTATGGTTGTATTTTAGTCATTTTTTTAAACATTTTTTTGTTGCAGTTGCTATTTACACTTAAAAATACGTTTTTTCATAATTTAGGTGGAATTTAAAAAAGATCCCAGCAAAACGTACGCAATGAAAGTGTTGAAGAAACAGCATATTGTTGATACAAGGCAGCAAGAACATATAAAAAATGAGAAAAAGATTATGATGGAATGCAATTCGGACTTTATGGTTAAGTAAGTGTTTGTAATGCAACCGAGTGGAATTGGAGTGGAACTTTTGTACGGCGATTACGGTCGCGGTTTCTATTCTAAAGATATATTTGTTGTCACCTGCGATTTTGTAAATTTCTTTATGATTATGCTCTCTACTTTACAAAGTAACTAATTTATTTACAATTTTCAAACTCGTCGGACTTTACTGGGAGAATGTGAGTCTTCGTATGTGTCCTACTTACTCCATTTTGTGCCGAATCGAGCTTTTGCACTTTTTCTCACACTGTCGATTTCAAGTTGTGAATTTAGATGATTCCTTATCTGTGTTTGTTTTTTATTTTCTTAAGCTGCTTTACTGTGTTTTGACCATCATTTTGTTTATTTTTAGGATGTACCAAACCTTCCGAGATACTAAGTACATTTATATGCTGCTTGAAGTGTTACTTGGTGGGGAATTGTGGACAGTTTTGCGAGACAAGTTCGTTAGAGTGAAGATTATTAAAAATATTTGTTTTTATGCTAAGATGTAAAGGGCTGCATCACGTTTAGGAGAGAACGTAACAACAAAATGGTGTTTTGAGTAGGAGGATCATTTGGTGGCGGTAATAATTGCCTGATCATGCCTTTGAACTTACTGACTTTTTTGGGGATACTCCCTTTAAATCCCCTTTTGCCTTTACAACAAAACAAAAAAATATCGGTTTTATTCGCTTTTATGAAACAAAGATTTTTAAAAATTTATTTAAACTATCTCCGAAACGGCCATTTGTAGCAAAATTCTTCTTAACTTTTATAAACATCTTCTCTGGACTAATAGTTTATGGCCCTTTCTTAAAAAATTTAAAGTTCGCCAAGTTACGTTGTTGTGCAGTTTGAAAAACCATTTTACCGCAATTTTCCTTGCGTAGTTACACTAGTTGCATTATCTACTTTCTGTGGATAATGGAACAACGCTAGCAGTGTTGTAAACTTCGTAAGAGGTTTAAATGCAACTTGTTCTATAACACAACCACAGACCACAGATAACCTGCGACTACAGCATGAAAATACAGACGTGGAACAGAACTCAAGTTCGATTTCCAACTGTGTAAGAGTCTCTTGATTGCACTTCCACCCACTTCCAGACCGTGCTGTCTTTTGGTGAGAAACAAAAGCAAGCTGAAACAAGCTAAATAGACAATCTTCAGTTGTTTGAATAAGAGAGTTTTTTTATGTAGGTAAAATTTTAGTCATTTTTTGGGTGCGGTCTGACCTCTCTTGTAACTCTCTAAATTTGAGAATGGTTGAACCCTGTTTTTATTCCTTGATTTTGCGTAGAATGATGGGTGTTTCTTCCTCCAGTTTTTTAACTTCTTTGTTTGTTGGCATAAGAGAGATAATTTTTTCAGCACCTTATCGTCAACATTTCGCCGCTACGTTTCATTTACAGTAAAGACTGATTCATCATATTTAGACGTTTTTTCGACGAATCAGCTTCACGTTTTTACACCGCTTGCGTTGTTGAAGCTTTTCTTTACATGCACAGCCGTGGAATTGTTTATCGGGATTTAAAACCAGAAAACCTCTTGCTGGACAACAGAGGCTACGCCAAGCTGGTAAGTAATACCCTACATGATCAATGATTTCCTTTGCGAATGTTATCTGTTTTACCAAAGCTTTGACTCAGTAAAGCATTATGAAACTGATGTTTGATCTTCACGAAATAACATTTAGTTCTCGATCAAGTCATACAAAACAAAAAGTTTTTCTATACAACCTTACTTTACAGTACACAAAATAGAACAGAACAGTGCAGAAATTAGTTTGACGTTGCAAATGTTACAGCGAATAAAAAAAATCACATTAGTGCATAAATCACTATTCATGACGGCGGAGCATCAAAATTAACTCTTTGATTATCTACAATAATGATTTTTGAATTGAGTTGCAGTATAAGGGAAGGCAATGCTACTTACGCCACTTTTCCACTGTTTTACGCAGCTGATGCAGTATATGTCTTTTTTTTGCATCAAATACAGACAAATATAAGCATCAAATATAATTGCATCAAAATAATATCACCAGTTTTCTTTTTTTTGCATCAAATATAAACTTTGATTCACAAACGGTCCATCACACGTAGAATGTTAAAAATAAATACCGCATGCGGCGATAGTGAGAAAGTACGGTTTACGCCTATGCATCTGTGCCCATCCACAGCAGAGCTGCATGGTTTAGCGCTGCAGAACTAAACTTGGTACGTTTTTTAGGTCGATTTTGGATTTGCGAAAAGGATTGGATTTGGTCGAAAAACGTGGACTTTTTGTGGGACTCCGGAATATGTTGCTCCTGAGATTATACTAAACAAAGGTCACGATCTTTCGGCCGATTACTGGTCACTGGGCATTTTAATGTTTGAATTAATGACAGGAAGGTAAATGACGATGAACTATGTTTGAGGAAATGAAACAATGAGAACTTATTTAAATCATCAAACGTAAGATGAATGGAGACTTCGAAATAAGGTTTCGGTGTCGGTTGGCGAGGTTATTTGCGGGAGTTATTGCGACCCGCGCAAGAAGCGAAATTTTCTGTAAGTTAAACTTCGGCTCGGTGCTTACAGTTTGACGCTTAGTATATTGCTCCACTTTACCCACTACTTGATGTATACTGTTTCTCATTTGCAGCAAGCTGAGGAATCTGAAAAAATACAACTGTAAATTCTTTAAAAGATACAGCTATAACATCAAAATTGTTTTCGGATGGCTGAAGTTTTAAAGCCATGAAGTACTTTTAAAAGTCGCGATTAGAAAGCAAAAAGATAGAAAGCAGCCACAGCAACATTGACAGAAAGCATTTTAACCAAAATAGAACTTGATAAACTATGATCTCTGTTTGCTTATTTTTTTTGCACAGTATCGATTAAAATAAAATTTTCACTTGGCGAACAAATAAAGTAAATGGAGATCATGTTCCATCTTATTTTGTTTTGAGACTCTTTCTTTATTACTGTGGTTGCTTTCTTATCTTTTTGCACTTTAACCGCGACTTTTTAATAGTTGATCGGCCTCAAGCACTTCATGGTCTTCAAACTTCAGCAATCGTCAAAACCATGTTGAAGCTATGACTTTATCGTGCAAAGAATCTCTGGTAATGTGTTTAAACAATTCAAACAGAATGTTGAACTTGAAAACTTCAAAACAAGTTGGAACCTACACGAGGCTCTGCTCGCGCTGCAAGCCTGAAAGATGAAAATATCAGCAGCGTGGTGCAATGGACTGAGCTTGAGACTTGTAGTTGAAAGTCTACGAGTTGAGCGTGCAGAGCGTTTCGCTGCATGCGGTATGACCAAACGGAGACGTCGTTCACATTAAGCTGATCTTTCAGATTCATACTGTCGCTCGCGGAGACCGCAGTAACGTGTGTGGGTAGTTGTTGACTTGAAGAGCACAAGGCTACTTCGCAGCCCCCCGAACACTCCGTTCCTCTTAAGTTCGATGAGCTCAATCAGCTCTCACTATACATTGTTCATAATAAGAATAAACTAACACAGGCCATATCAGTGCAGAAGTTTGAAAATTTTCAAGTTACTGTGTTTACTCGCTTAGAGGACGGGAATTTTTCCTCAAGATTTCGGGCTCAAATTGGGGGACCCGTAGACCTCGCCTATTTGGGGGGCTCCCAAGTAGGCGAGGTCTACAAAGAATAGAAAATAGATATGAACGAGACTAAATCTCCCTGGTGAAGATGGGATCCGTCTTATAATCGAATAAATACGGTAGTTTTCACAACTTTTATTAATCGTCCGGTAATTTGTTCTATCTTGTTTAACGGTTTATTTTGTAAATGCAATGCAAATTAAACCGCTTAGACAAAACATTGGCAACGTTGTGAATAATGTGAATGCTAAAACATAAGCCAGGGATTAAAAGTTTGCTTCCAAATTGAGGTAACTGCTTTTGTCCGTGCATTTTGCGGTTTCTGCGATTAGATAGCCATTATGAATTAAATGCCTGCCTTCGAGTGAAAACTGAAAACTGATGTTTGCTATTGAAGCTAACTAATTTGTTATTATTAATTTGGCTTTACACATTACAAGGAAGTGTTTAGTTTGTGATAGTTGATAAACCAAACCTATTTGATAATTTTGAAGTTTTATTTTTTCAATAAAATTTCACGCACGCCCCGATACGAATCACTAAGCTTTTATTTGCTAAATATATCTAGATTTCGTGAAAATATACATTACAAGATTAAAGCTTGATGCAAGGAAGAGGCTCTTATATAATGGCGAAGAGGTTCAGTTTTGCCTAAAGGAAATGTTTGTAAAAGTGGTATATGTAAAGTGGCGAGTGAATAATGGCCACTTTGTCCTTGTGACTTCAAAGAAAAGCTCAACTGAAAAAACATTTGGCTCTTTGCTGCTATTTTGGTCATTAACCTTTGGGAAACATGCCAAGCTATTTTCTGATGATATTATTTTTTGTTTAACTTCGTTCTTGCAGAAATAGAATTTGTCTGTTGCTACTTAGGCGTTAATTTAGAATGAAATCAAGAAGTTTTGCCAAAAATTAGTCAAATACAGTAATATGTAAAAGAAAGCAAAAAATTCTGTCATCTTGTGGTGCACACCCCAGATGCCTTCAGATGGACTTGACTCCTTCAATCTTTTACTGCAACGCTGGTTACACCTTCATTGTTTTAGCAGCAAGTTTGTTGTGAGTAGTTATGGAAAAAATCCACTTCATCATCAACGTTTAGTTATACAAACGATTTATTTGATGGTAAACGATCAAATTACTGTCATCTGCTTTTATTATGACTTTATTTTATAATAGAGATATTTTTTTTATAAGTTTTGGAAAATTCCTGTATTTAACCAGCATTTAGTTTAAAACAAATACCTGTAAAATTTTGCGGTTTTGTGCAGCTACAAAGTTAGCGGTTTAATAAAACGGAGATAAAATATTTGAAAATTTCTCAGCAAAAACAATTTAGAAGGTAGTTTCAAAGGGATTTTCTTGTCGAAAGGAAGCGTCCTCCAATGTTGACAGTGTTGTCTAGTGGGTTGAAAGGTTATTAATTATGTGCACAAGCCTCGCCATAACTGAAAAGTTAGTGTAACGTTGAGAAAAGCAGTAGATGATTTCCTCTTTGTAGATTTTAACAAACAGTATGTTTATTAAAAGCAAAACCAAGCAGCCTAAGCGGAACATTGACATTTGGAAACTCTGAAGTAAGTCTGGAGTATCGCCTGTACTTAGCACTACCATCGCTTTCCTGCGATTCCGGAGGATAAAATGCTATACGAATTAAAATCAAATCGCACGATAGAGTTTTTATGACATTTCGGAGGGTTGACACTTGGTATCTTCTTACTGATCACGGTCTTGATTCTTAATACATTTCCCGTTTAGAAACTTATGTGCGTACAAAATAAACTTCTGAAAAATTTTTCCGCTTTTAAAATCTAGAAAGCACAGCATGCACTACGCGCTGCACTATTACCAGCATTATTTTTCGTCTAATTTTGATGTTAAATAATCAAAGTCATTCAATTTTTATAAATATATTGATCTTATAAGATACAAAAATCTGAGGTTTTTCACACGGCTTCAATAATAGCTGTGACAAAACGTTCTGCTAATGAAAAGCTAGCTAGAATATACTCAGTACCTACTAGCCTGATACTATAATTAATTTGTTTGCTAAAGGCTTACTCTAAAGAAGCTAGTTGTACTGACTAGCCAAACTTCAGCTAGCAGAAGATTATTCTTTGAAGCGTAATGAATACTGCATTCACCCCAGCTAACTTTTCAGCGGCCAAACACTTTGCTAAAAAATACAAAATTGTTTGACGACATCGAACTAGGAGCTTGTCATGAATACATTGGGCAGTCCATGACGCGTGGTTTCAGGAGCACTTAGGAGACTGCAGGACTCCGAATAAAGAAGCAAAACTGTTTGTTGTAAAATATTTAAAATTTATGGGATGCCAAACGAAGAGAAAAATTATTCTCATTACCAAATTGGATATTTCTCTCAGGAGCTATCAAAAAATTATCTCATCATTTGCTAGTTGCTACAGCCTAATCTCTTACAAGTTGAAGGCAAAGCCAAAATATACATCATCTCTTGAAATTAGTTTTTTGAAAAGGTTTG
This sequence comes from Trididemnum clinides, assembly GCA_963675345.1. Taxonomy (NCBI): domain Eukaryota; kingdom Metazoa; phylum Chordata; class Ascidiacea; order Aplousobranchia; family Didemnidae; genus Trididemnum; species Trididemnum clinides. Next base: position 6,646,778 of record OY776300.1, read on the forward strand.
TAGCTTAATTCAATCAATTATAGTTCTTATTAAACTTCTTCACGTGTACTTACTGTTTTTCAATGCAGAATTTTACTAGTACATTGTACTCGTCGGTCTTGATAAAAGTTTCGTACGTTTACGATTGTACAGCGGAGCTTTTGTTTAAACCTGCTTTGCAATAAAAGCTATTGTGGTTTCATTTCAGTCCCCCGTTCTCTGGACAGGATCCAATGAAGACGTACAATCAGATCCTGAGGGGAATTGACAAAGTTGAGTTTCCCAAGAAAATCACAAAGCAGTGTCAACATCTGATTAAAAAACTGTGCAGGTATGGTGACGCACTTTTTTATTTTGTTCGTAAGGAGCAATAGTTCCTCGCATGGCAACGTGAAAGGCTAAGAAAATTCTTTGCGCTCGAAAAGCCGATAAGATCTTTTGGGAATCTCTTGATTATACTTAATATTCGCTTTGCGGAATGCATTGTGGCCAGTGGTGTACGTTGAAGGACCGGATCCTTAAGTATGCTTGACGTTATTATTAAGCGATCTTATTAGTGAGTACAATTTTGTTGGGACAGAGAGCGTAGCTTTTTGCCCAGCGTCATCTGAAAAAACTTGAAGACCTTTTTTCTGGAAATCAACTTTTTGAAAGTGAAAATTTTTCTCATTTTCGTTTCCAAAACAAGAAGATTCACTTTTGTATTTTTGCTGCTTTCAAAGCATTTGAGTGGGGCCATCGCCCTTTGTCCTTTCCCGAAATGCACCACAGCCCTTGACTGCTAGGCGAGCTCTTTGAGATTGTTTTACCTGGGGCCCGCAAAGTAGAAACTATGCTCCTGTTTTTATCCTACTGCTTCTTGGCATGGAAGCACTGCACGAAACACCTCCTACTCAGACTGCAAACCTAATTAACATCTTGCTACGAATGGCTGCAGCTTGTTACGAAACAGGCCTGAACACAAATCAAATCGCCACAAGAATCTATTCAAGGAAAAAGTAGCCAGCCACTTGGTTTGAAAATCCATCTGCCATGTGCCAGCACGAAACACAAACAATTTCGGTGGAATTTCATCCCAAAGACTTTTGCCTGCTTCTAATTGGTAATAAAGATGCTGCTGGTTAGAATCTCGATTTTGAGATTTGTCAAGTGGATATGGAATAAAACAGTTTATAGTTTTGGTATTCATTAGTCAAAAACAATATCAAACGTTACTTTAGAAATTCTAAACCAAAGAATGCTGAAAACCAACTTATACTACTTTTGATATAAATGTAAAAACAAGGCTACAACATAAGCCACTTCAATTCGACCTGATAAGCACGTTGCAGTTAAATAGAGAATTATGCCACAACACTACAAAATACAGTTTTTTGCAGAAAAACACGAAAAAAGACCATTCGTTGAGATATATTTAATTTAAATATTCACATTGTGATATTTGTTTCGTCTAATTTTCTGCCGTTGGGCAAATAGTCATTTTTATCTCGCTTTGTTTTACCCGACAGTATAATCGGTAGCATTGCGTTGGCATAAGGAGAGCGAAAATAGTTGCGTCAGCCTATTAACATCATTTATTTGCAAAACTTTACAAATGACATGTTTGATTGAAAACGTATCAATCTTGCTATTTCTGAAGTATTTAAGACGAGTTTACAATTAGATTAGAGTGCAACGTGATTAAATGTCGTAATCATCTGCAATTAATCTACCAATGAGAATTCACCTGGTTAAGGGTGGAGCTATACATTAGTCTACCTTAATGACAAGTCTGAAATAAGTAGGTTTCCTAATTTTATAAACATGTTTCTATTACTTGATTATGCGTGATCGTTATTTTTTGTGTGTCGTTATCTTTTCTCTTTCATTATTACTTGTAACTGCAGAACAGGCTGGGTTCAATCAAATACAACATTTACTTTATCAAACTATTTCAACGTCAAGGAGTTAGATTTTGATTTGAGTTTATGCCTCGTGGTTCTTTATTCTGACTGCACTCCATTATTTATACCTATCAAACTATTAATCTATCTATGGGCTGGTATAATCGGTGATTGACACCATCACCAGAAAAGACCTTGAAGTTGAAGCGAAAGTCCCTAAATAACGATATTGAGCATAGAATAGTTTTTTCACGTTCCTTCACCATTATGAGTCCATACGAGTATATATGCGTCACAGAGCTAAAACAGGAATTTTAGGGTGTTCGTTCCCACTTGAGTTGTTTCTCTATTTTTAGCAGTGATACACCAATGCAAGCAAGCGATTTTGTAATTATAAGTTAGCGTACCTCCGGAGCCAGTTGATTTGGCGAAGCAGCTTTTCTTGAAGTTTCTTTTTAATATCTAGCCTAGACCATACCACCAAAAATTTGTTTTTAAACTTCAATTTAATGACATTTATTCCACAGAGATAATCCCTCTGAACGACTTGGAAATCAACGAAACGGAATCAAAGATATTCAGAAACACAAGTGGTTTGACGGATTCAACTGGGAAGGATTGAAAAATGGAAAATTAGATCCGCCTTTTGTACCAAAGGTATCTAACCGCTAAGTTGTCTATTCCCTAAAATATGATTCCGCATTTTAAACATCTATTTGGAGCATAAAAAAGATAGCCTATTCAGGACATGATCCTGCAACCGCAAGTAAGTCCGGTTATCAGTCAATGCCAATCATTGCCACAGTTAGTGGCCTGTGACAAAAGTGTGCTCAAAATGTGCGAAATGTAAAGTACTTTGCTTGTCAAACTTTTTCACTTTCCATTTGTTCGAAATATTTTAATAATACTTTTTTCTGTGATTGAAATTTTTCATAAGCTATTCCTGCATTCATGTTTGCCTTTTGCTATCTTTGAAATCAAAAGCAAGAAATGGGTTTTTGTGCGAGTCTCGTGATAAGATGACTGTGATTTTTAAGTTTAGCTTTGATGCAATTATTCTTCTTTCTGTGTGACCACTTAGGGATTTTACTGCTGAGCAGTTCTTCCTCCTTGGCCTGCTTCTATACCTTGCACTAGTTTGAAGCTTCTGCTTTCTAAAACAATTTTGTACACCCCTACTAAGATTACGCTTTTAATTACGTATCGTTTTCTTACTTGTACTTTACTTTGTTTTTACCTTCAGGTTTCTGGATCATCGGATACATCAAACTTCGATAAGTTTCCTGACGACGACGAAGAAGTCCCGCGTGATGACCTGACCGGTTGGGATGCAGACTTTTAATCAGTTTTCAAAGGTTTAATTCCAGTAACGCCATTTTCAGCCAAGCTACGTAGACAGAAGAGAATGAAAATGCAGAGGACAATTTATTTCTGCTGCATCTGATTGTCTCACCAATCTTCGCCACATCTTTCTTTTTGCAATTTTGGGAAGTTGTCTTGCTGAATATCACCCAAGCCTGTTTTCCTGAAAGAAGTAGAACAACTTTAGCATCAAAACACTGAAAAGAATTGCATTGCTGTAAAGACATTGGATTCTTACTTTTCTCAAGATGATTTTAGGGTTGGTCTAGTTTTATTCACTGCAAGTTTCCTTTTCTATTTTTTTCTTCAATTGTATCAAGTTGCCAATATGTTTGTAAATCAAATCTTTTATTTATCATTAGCTTGTGCAGGTTTACACGACCACTTCAAGCGTTGGCAACAGAGCTGCAGGCTTTTCAGTTTGACTTTGCGTTTATTTTCAAGCTATGTTTACATTTTCCAGATCCGCGAAATTCCCGATCTGCAGGACGGAAGTCCAAGTTCAAAGTATACTTGTCAATAGGCTACATGTGGCAATTACTGTTAAGTTGCATCGAGCAACAAAAAAAAACCTACAAATTTGTTGAACTAATGTTGACAAAAATTGAAATTTGACATATGGTCAGTTGAAAAATAACTTTTTATGTTTTTAAATTGTCTGGCTTGTGTTGTTGGCTATAGCAGCGTTCTTATAAATATTTGTCATTTTTATGTGCAATGTCTGTTATTGGTGCTTTGAAAATTAGCCACAACATGTTCCTTAATGTGCTAAATGATACCCCGAATTGCTGTTATTCACACCTGGGATTTTGAAATGATTTGTGATGCTTGGCAGTAATGTTTTTTATGATTGTCAACTGCTTAAGACCATAAATTCCTTTTAGACAGCAGCTCTAACAAGGTAAGTAGACATTGCGTTGGTTAGCCTGCTTGTTTAAATTTTTACACTCCACTATTTATACACTCCACCTATTGGAAAATTATCATTGTTGCACGTTGAACCGTTTGTTCAGATCCACTTTGGAGTTGCCGATGCTCTCGGCAGAGGGAATTTTTATAACAGCGCTGCAGCTAGGTAAAAGAAATTTGTCAAGCGTTGCTTTTAGCAAAATCGCATGTACATTAAACAGTATAGTTTATGTTCATTATCTGCCATCATGAAGCGTTTGCAAATTTATTTTTGATCAATGCCATATTCATAAAAATAACATTTGGCCGGCGCCAGCGGAAACAATTTTTTTCAAGCAGACGACAGCCAGCTTTTCTTCAACGTCTACGTCACGACTGCGTCATTGTTGCTTGCTTCCTTACTATGACACTTTCATTTTTGTACAAGAGCATTGTGAAAGTAACTCCAGTGGTTTGCTTAGAAATTTTATCCTTTTAAAATTTTATTCTTTAAAACGTTTGAACTAAAAATGTGAGCTTTTTTCAATAATTGTTGTTAATGTTACGCACCACATTTTAAAGCGGTTGAGAGACAATTATTCTTCTCTTGTATCAGCTGCTGGCAAAAGGCAAATACAGTAGTTTCAAATTTAAGTTCGATTTGTCTTTTTGAAGAGGGCCCTCTCTCCAAGTTATGTCGATTTTGTTTGAATTTCTAACTTCATGCTTTACTAAACATTTAGTAGACTTTCTTGTATCCACTGACTAACGATAATCATAGACACGCCCTTTTAGCTCTGCGTTTTTACATGGTTCAAGAGTACGATGCGCTGCCTTTTATTTTTGTTTGTCGTTTCAGTTCATTTATGTTTTATTCCTGTTACTCGTTTTTTAGTCTTGAACGATTTTTAACCCGCAACGTATTCATTGATCGATTATATTTTAATATACTGGGCTTGCCTTAACGAACCAGGGGTGATGTAGTTCTTCTTGAAAATGCACTGAAAGCTTCTGAAATAAAACGTAGACGATGGGTTAGTATTGGCCTTGACTATCTTTCTCATTTCAAAAACTTACTTTAACTAAGACCTTTTATTTGCATCACGCTACATTATTCGGCTCCAGAGACGCTATAGCTGGTTGCTATGCCAACATTTTAACAGTCGATTCTCGCCTACATACACCATACTGGTCGCATTAAAAATATTTTTAGTGGTGGCAAAATGAGAATGAGCAGAGCCTTTAGAAAGCATTCAAATCGCTGAAACTTTGTTTATGTTTGCAACCAGAAATTCAACTTAAAGGCACTTAATTTTGTGTCAAGTCTATTTTTGCCAAAAGAAAATCTTTTAAAAAACAAATCCGTCAGGTGTCGCCAAAACTGCATGACCGTAAGCTCCAGAAGTGCTTGATGGTGTTTGGTTCTACTTTCGTAAATCTAGCTTTGTGATTAATAAATCTATCTCCAATGTTCATAATTGCAGTCCATCACTACAGTTACAATCATTCGACTTAAATTTTAATTAATTAAAAACCGAAAACTTGCAAAAGAAAAACGATTGAGAGATGGCAAACTTTTCATACCAATCCAATCATTTGCATTGTTGGATTAAAAATTAAATGAATCCACTGCCACCGGTCTTGGAAAGTCACAATTACCTTTTTGCAGTACAACTTGAAACACAATACCCTTAATTGTTTTGCCAAAACCAAAGATCTTCCTCAATTAGATTTTTTGTAGTACTTCCACTTTAGAATCGCTTTAAAGTAAAAATCGTTTGATTGCATCATTGCATGACTCGTTAAAGTGGTCGAGTGACAAAAAGGGCCGTGTGTATTGACAGTGATTAGGCGTTCGACTGTAATGATAGCTACATTGCTGTGCACTTGTGAAGGTTTTTTTGACGGCTCTTTTCTCTGCTTTCTTGCACTAATTGTTTTACTGTACAACTCGGAATTTGGTTTGCCAACAGACATGTTCTAATATAGCGCTTCTCAAATTTTCTAGCTCGACGTATAATCTGCGCATTTTCCTGTAATAAGTAGTATACTTCAAAAGGCCTTTACAACCTTTTTGAAAATCAGCTTGTAAGGAGAGCTTTTTCATCCCTATTTTTGCCTAGATGACTTTTTTATTTTTCGGAGAATTTACTTAGTCTATCCCTCTTAAATACGCCAGAGGATAAACAGCTACTTTTCGAGTTTTTATGCTCATTAGTTGTCTTTGCAAAGAGGTCTGGACTTGGTAAAAGAACTTAAAGCGGTTCGGCAATATTCTAAGCTTTATTTTTTACCTCAGCCGCGCGATTAATGCTTGACAAAGCGTCTTTTCCAAACGCATTCTTAGCAAATTTGCCACCTTTTCTTCATACTACCTCATACTCGCTCAGCTTTAAACATGAAAGCTGCAAATACCAATTTTTAAGAAGGCTTTTGGCATGATGCAATCAAGGTTTGAACTAGTAACTCACTACTCTCAAGGCAGGCGTTAAACTCAGGGCCGGCCAACTGGCGGGTTGCAGCCACTTTTCAAAATCTATTAATTTTGTTCTTAGAAACTTTGAAGAAGTTTTGTCCAGCTGTTCGCGAAAATGTAATTGTAGATGGCAACACGTTATAGAAAAGCGAACAAAAATAAAATCAAGTATTTAAAAGAAAATGCACCAAAGCAATTATTATATCGTGAAAACACACAATCAACATCCGCTAAGCACCGTATAAAAATAGTATAATAGTTTCTGCTCAATACAAACTTATTGTTTCGCGAGTTCGAAAACAAATGTGAAAAAAATGAGCTAATGCTTCGTACCGATTTAATGTTTGCGAAAAATATAGGCTACCTGGCAAAATACGAAATTTGTTCCCGCTAATTCAAATTGGACGTACAAGCCATGGCATTGGAATTTAGGCTGTTGTACATCAGCAAGATTGGCCTCGTGTGTCTTGTTAAGAAAGACGTTTGTAGTGATGTTGGCATGGCTGCGAACTCGAACTTGAACCGGAACTAAAAAGCACTGTATGATTTTGCCGAACTCAAACTTGAAAAAGATCCAAAAAAATCGATCTCTTTAAGTTCATAAATAATGCCCTTTTCAAAAAGAATAAAATTCTTTTGTAGTTTCATGCTGTCGAAATACTAAAGGCGAGAGTCAAAGGCAGAAAATTAAAACAAAAATTAAATTTTGAGAAGCTCTTTGTTGTGATACTACCCTATTAATTTTGTTAGATAGCAGCCAAAGAATTTAAGACAGGGGTCGGATTATTTCTTGGCGTGTTTTTGAGAATGACCATCGCCTTCAGACGAGTAAACCCGATTATCATTGTATGTGTTTAATTTTCAAACTTTTATCTTTATGTCGGTAATTTTTTTCCGAACTCTAACTTGAACTCGAAACACTTGAAAGGTAGAACTCGAACTTGACTCGTACTTACAAAATTATTTTGAACTAAAACTTAAATTCGATTTAAAATCAATCGAGCGGCAATCTTCGATGTAGGTCTATGTACCAGTGCGGGATTACGCTGCATGAAAATTTGAATTTGAAAAATATTTTGAAAATCAATGTGAGAATGCCGCGTGTAGAGGTGCAAATTGATAATTTAAAATAGCAGGAAATTCAGATTGACCTCGAAACAAGTTTTCACCAATTTTGAATCTGAATATTCTCCAAATTTTGGTTGTTTGAGGACAATATTTCCGTTTGAAAAGCAAAAACTTTGTTTAAAAGGTTTTCATGGTTCTTCAATGCACCATTTTAATTTAGGGTTGGGCAGTTTTGCTTTAAGGAGACACAGGTAGTAATTTCGAAATTGGCATTGCTCCAAGGTACCGGGTCTATAATTTTATTTTTAGTTTAAGACCACTTTAATGTCATTAAGTGACTACAAGTCCTGAGAAATATGTTTGCGTGAGACACATAACCAGGGGTGTAGCGGTGTGGAAACGCATGGGACCGACGTTCCCACACCATTATACACTAATCTGAATGGAAGATGTATATTTCTACTCAATGCTCTCCTACTCTAATTGTTTGCTCCCACGCTTCTTTTTTTTAGCACCATATCCCTCCCTATTCATAACCGAATTGATGTAATAAATTTCAGTGAACAGCGCCATATTTTGTTCTTTTCATAAATTGGGCATTTCATTAGTAACTAGTACCTACGGCACAAAAAAAAAGCTGGAATGAGAATATCCAGCATTCAACTGTAACTAACAAAAGCTCATAGCTCTCACAATTTGGACCTCCAAAAGACAAGCCAAATTTTTAATCCTCTCTGTCATCAAAGTTACTCATCCCTGCTCTATCTGTTACAATATTGAGGCAGATTGTTGCAAAAGTTGCAATGCCAGGAGGCTTTTAGAGACACATATGAGTAGGCCATCTCTGATGTGCCTATTGATGAGCTATTCAGTTAGTAATGAAATTATAGTAAGGACGTGTAAGCTTGCGTCACAGAACATATATTGTGGAGAAGTCAGAAATAAAAAACTCCAGGTTGAAACTAAACGTCATGTTGGTTTGAAGCTTTTGTTAGCCTTTCATGAGGTCTGTGTTTTGCCATGAATTCCAAAATATCGAAACAAGAAGAAAGCTTTGGGGCCATTTTAATTTTGCGAGATGTTTCAGGGATTCTCTTTTGCGGTAAATTTTAGAAGAGAAAGCTTGAGAGTATTCGCGTCATTTGAACCACATAAAGACCACCGCTATATATGTTTGTCGAATGTTCCACGTAGCACAGTTTGAGTAGCAGTGGTCCAGTACTGAGCTCTTCAGCCAGTCTTCCGAGAGCTCCAAGGGTTTCGCAAGGGTTTCTTGAGTTCAGATTTGGATATTTAGACGCGATGATTTTGGCATATGAGCGTACATCGTGAAGCCAAGTATATGTGCATAAGTCGAATTTATGCGAGAGTAAAACACATTTTTTTCTTTCTGGTTTTGTTCGTTTTTTATTCAATGGGCTCCACGTTTTTAGCAAAACTAGGCATAAAATTCCTTGATGCCAAAAAGTTGAAAAGCACTGTTCAAGCATAACTGGCAAAACGTTCTTTTGTGATAGTAGAATAAAAACATATGGGTGAAGCGTCGCCAATTGCTTTGTCTTAATTGAATTAATACGTAGGCAAGCTTGGCATAGCCAAGATATACAAAAAATAAGAGTGACAAAAAAAAGCATGACATTTATAAAGATATTTTTATGAAGTACTGACGTAAAGCCCCTGGAACTGGTGGAGGTTTGCCAGAGGTAAGTTGGCACGAAGCGAACAGAAAAGCATTGACATTTAATGCGGCAATGCTTTGCAGGCCTACCTCTTTTATAAACATTTATTGCGACTGTAACTTTTTCTCTTAAAATGCTATGATGCCAACTCATCGAACATAAGACGAAAGGAGGGTGTGGAAGTGTGCATAGTGTCCTTTCTGTACTCGTATCTGGAGCTGAATTATTTAGTTTTGTTCTCGGGTCACGCGAAAAGCATCGGCTGCTTCCGAGTTGCCGGTACTGCTTGTATAGTTCTTTTCTACCATAAAATTGCGCAGCCACTGTGCAAGTCATCCATGAGGCCCCGCAGTTGTTGCTGCTAAAAACGGCGTCCCATCGAGTCGCTGTTTATTGCGACACAAACTAAACAGAACAGCAGCGTAGGAATCAAATTTGATCAAAGAGATTGGCAAGACAATTTCGATTCTCGACAGTTTATAAATATCTTTAAAAATCTACTTGCTTACCAAATTGTTTGTCAACCAATCAAGTAATTGAAGGTATTTTTTGCAAAACTTTTTTGTTCGTTCAAGCTTTCTCTTCTACCTCAGAATCACTTCAAACACTCTGCCACACCGTCTGTTCTACACTGCAAAGCTGAAGTAAAATTGTCAAAATTTTCAACGACAGCTTAATTGTCAGTTTCATGAAGAGATGAAACGAAATTCAGACACTTGCAGGCATTGTGTCTTGTGTGTTTCCTTTTGCCTGCTTGCATGACCACTTAGCGATTACATCTCAGTAAATGTTGCCTCTTTGGAGGTTTGAGCTGGTCCCGATTGATTTGTTGTGGCTGTTGCACGCATGGTATTATATGACAGACTCGCTCAGTGCTGGTGGAGAGCTGGGTGCTTTACCTGTGTGTGGTGAGTTTCAGCTTCATGCCTGTCATAAGGTTTCTATGATTTCGTGGGCGGTTTGTGATGTGTTTTCGGAAGCATGGTTGCCGTCTCATGATTTTCCAAAGGTTGGTATGAAGATTGTGTTTTATATGTCTCAGCTTTTTTGGCTGCGTACATTTTAAACTATGATTATTTGAATTCATTCAACTTTTGTTTAACATTAGTTTTTGGAAGTTACTTTTACTGCAAATAGTTAGCAAATAAATTTTCCACTCTACACAGTATAACTACACCACTATCATCATCGACAATAACCAAAGTACGACTATGGCAAACCGAGTCATGATTACGATTGTGAATGTGCATTCGATGGTGAAGATAAATAAATCGGGATGTGAGAGGATAGTTTAACTCAACTTTCTCCAGGTTACTCTGGGGCAAGATGTAGTTTGACTCCTGCTAAGGAAACTTGCTTTTGCATTGAGCAAAAACCAACAAAATCAACACATGTTTTGGTTGTTGATTGACAGCAAGATGCCGGCATAGAATTTGGACTGAAGTTTTATCTTAAATTTTGTTTTCGTTTTGGCAATCTTTTTCTTGTTTTCTTCTTATGCCACTATTATATGGAAGGTAATTCAGTCGTGTATCATTATCATTTATATGCCACGACTCTCAGAGTTTGGTATCAGCAAGTCTCTTTTTCTTGTCGTGTTTCTTTTGCGTGCCAGTAACATGTGCAATTTTAATGGCAAAGAATAAAACTGCGTCTGATTGACTGGCCAAAGTGCCTATCTGTGAAAGTCGAAATTGAGCGCAGCATGTGGCATGGACGACCATGCTCGTCGTTTACTTCATAGGGTAGGGTATCAGGTTCAAACCATATGACTTGCGTCAATCGCGAGTAGGTCTTACAAGGTTAACTTGTGGCTCAAAGGCCGTGTGAACCCATCGCAGTGTCCCGCCATCTCACCCATTCATTATTTTTTGATGTTGCCAACTTTTCTAACTGATCTTCGGGGCCGGATTGAATCCAATAAAGCCCCCAAGCATTTAACGCTTAGGTGCCGCGAACGTAATAAACCAACACGTGGTCATAGTAGCTCACCTGAAATGTGCAAAAATTCCTAAGAAGAGTTTAAAAAATCCCAAAGGTGACAATTTTTGCGAAAAATATCACAAGATTCGGATATGCTTTGGCACGACGTATGCTTGATTTTCGCCACACAACCATTTCCCCAAAATTTTGTAGAGTGTTCCTCGTTGTGGTATTTATCACCCCAAAAAATGTTTTCACCTTTCATCGAACGCAAAATCTCAGCTTTTGTGGATGAATCTCTAACAGAATAGTAATATGAAATAGTTTACACCACATTTCATCTAAAATACAGCAATATGGGTTTTCCAATACAAAAATCAAAAGCTTTCGCCAAATATCTTGACCACACTATCTCAAGATTCTTCCAAAATTCCCAAGATTGCTTTCGAAAATCCCAAGATTTTTCCCAACTCATTGCCAAGATCCTGGGAGTTAGTCCCAAGGTCAAACTACCATGTGCATAGCTGCCCATCTTGAAGCAAATTTCCAAGATTTGCTACTGGGCACGTAGTAGTCTGCTGGTTGCGGCAGGCTTGTAGCAGCAGGGAGGGAGCAGAACAATAGCGTAGTTTGCTTGTGTTTTTAGCTTTTATAAGTAGATAATAGCTCATGACGTTTAAATACTGAAACACCATAAAAAATTCGGCTATGAAAGATTTCAATGGTGCCCCCTTTTCTTGACGCCCTAAACACGTGCTTACTTTGCTTAATGGTTGATTAAGCACTGCTACTGTTACAAAAAGCTGCTACAGAACGCAAAAAGGCGAAATAGATTCTAACGCCGTTTTGTTTATTAGAAAGTGGCTATGATACTTGAGTAATCACAATTTACTGCCAACCTTCTTGGGCAAAGAATAAGTGTGACTGCGAATCTCTTGCGAAAAAATCTATAAAAGTCTGATAATTATTGCCTAAATAGAACACTGGTTTTGTAGTTTAATCACGTTTTTTTACGTCCATACGTTGTTAAAGCGCTATTTACTTGTGAAGAGGCATGCTTTTGATCATATGCGCTACTTTGGATACAGAACTTTAGATTCTTTGCTTTGTAGTCACTCTGATAGCGCAAAGTCTTCTCCGTCGACCCCAATAAAACCCCTGATTATGACTTATTAATACTTTTATACAATGATGGGTTAGTGTCATCAGTCACGTTTTCGCGATTAATATCCTTCGCAGCGAAACACGAGTTAAAGATTTTTTTTGTAATAAACGACGTATTTAGCACAGAGCAAGATGCTTTTACAAAAATGCAAGTACACGCCTACCCTACCGAACTTCTTCTAAACTGGCTTTTTCTTTATAGTGGTTTCCAGAAAAAGCACCTTTATGAAAGTTACATAAACTTAACGCTTCCCAGTTACATCCGCCATCGCACTGCTTCAATGCCAAACCTTGATTCAAGCCAAGTCGCGTTATATAAGTTGCCACCCAATCTCTCGATATTCTTATGCAATCAAAAAAATGTTAGCAACTGAAACGAGCAAAAGCAACCCCACCTTTGCTGCTCAAATAGAAGTTTCGTGAAGAGGAGATTTTTGACGAAGCAGTGGTTAGGACGAGAGAAAATTTTCATATACAAGGGCTCAACCATAGAAGCAAAGGAGCTGAAGCCACCTACATTACCTAAAAGTTTAGTCTGAAATTTTATGCTAAGCAATTCTTTTTGTTTTTGTGCTGCGGTCAAAGTTTTAGATTTGTGAAGTTTGGTCCATGCCGTGAAAACTTTGGATACCTCTGCTGTAATTGGTTTTTAGAGATCCTTAAAAGTTTTTGGGGATTTCCTTTCCTAATCAAATTCCAGAATAATTGCGCCTACCAACATCTTGTATGCTTGGCCATTTCCCGCTACCTGTGTGCTGTGAAATGAATTTCTTCTGAGAAAGCGCCTTCATTTACGTAATGAGAAAGTTTTCGCAGCAGATGTTGTTTTCTGGAATGTTAAATTCAAATAGAATTAAGTGATATCACTATTGTTTGGACGAGTAACTTCATGGGAAATTTTGTTTTATCAAGTTTAGTTTACAGTCAGTTCAATCATTCATTCAACAGTTGCACAGTTGACCACTAGTTCTTTACACGTACTTGAAATTTTTGTTAAACGAAAAACAAAACGGTTTTTGCCGCGAAAGTGGTTGCAGCCACTAATGACTTCCAATAAGCGGTAGTTAAAAACACTTGAAATTTTTTCGCTGTCATTTGCAAATGCGAGAGCCGTGTGTGATGTCAGCGGTTAAAAAACTATACTACGGATAGCATAGCTTACGCAATTCCAATTTTTTCAAGTCATGTTCGACCTTTACGTAACAATTAATTAAAGTAATTTTGAAAGTTAGCAACTTTACATTAACATCAGATGACTCCACGCCTTACACAATCAAAGATATTGATTGCTACTTCGACCAACGTTTGATTGATTCTCTTTGCATATATTTAGTTCCTACTGCTTTTCTTTTTTTCTATCACTTTGTTATCTTTTCAGTTGTAATGTTTGCATTTAACACACATGCATAAGCTTGCACGTGTGCTGAGCGTCGTGTGCATCTCAATCGATTATGGCTGGGCATACACAGTGACACGCAAAAGCATTCGATACATTAGTTAATTCTTTAAATCTCGTGTAATAATTATTATTTCATTGTGAAAAATGCATGATATAATTATATTATTGTAAGAAACAAATTCTCTTAAAGATATTGAAAATCAATGAGTATTTTACTGTTTATTCAGAAAAATATCAAAAATAGTAACGCAAAGGTATTCAACACATCCATTTAATATTTATTTGCAAATCCTTTATTCTGTTTTACAGCAAGAAGTCTCTTCGCATAGTTTTTTGTGAACTTCTTGCATGTCTCTGGTGTTATACGATTCCATTCTTCAACGCAGAAAGCCTTCAAATCTTCAATATTCTTAGGATTCCTGTTGTGGACGTTGATTTTGATAATCTTCGGCAAATTCTCGATCGGGTTTAAGTCAGGTGATTGGCTGGGCCATTTCATAACATCAATTTCTTTATCTTCAAACCATTTCTTGGTCAGCTTAGAGATGTGCTTCGGGTCATTGTCTTGTTGAAAGACAAAACCATTTTCAAACTGGAACGAATGAACGGCCAGTCTCTGTTGCGCTTCGCCGCAATAGTTCATACAGTATTTTGCGCCAGTCATCATCCGAATGGCGATTGAGCATTACTGTACTTCGTGCTTGAAATTTCGCCATTCGTCACAAGCACTCTTCCTATCCACGTTGTAGAAGTCAGCCAATTTGCTCGCGTTTTTATTTCCATAATCGATAACTTCTGCATTAGCAGTTGGAAAATTTTCAGGTAACTGTATAAAAACCTGGGCTTGTCCAAACACAGACTCATTACTGTAATCGGGAAAGCGCTCGCTTAAATTGTTTACCACTGTATCTCTTTTCCAAAAGGAATTTTATTGTGGTTGAATCGAAGTGATTGTTAGTCCTGGTCCGATAAGCTTTGACGTTGATGTTTTTCCTTTCAATTAGTTCATTTATTGCTCGCGGTTAAACGGAAGTCAAGCTTTAGAAGAAAAGGTAAAGTATCATTGCAATTTTAAAGAAGCACAACTTGTGGAAATACTGTACATTATATAATCAGCCGATTGCTTTTTTGACTAGTTGCTTTTTAATGACTTCTTCCAACAGTATCTACAATATCTTTGATTTTAAGCCGCCAATAAGTTTTTTGAAAATTCAAGTTACGGTAGTGCGATTATTATTTGCGATGCAGTGGGAGTTCAATGATAAAAGAAGCAGTCGCAATGAAACTTCAAAAGAAATGTAGAGATCAATTACATATTTCGGCGATTCGATTTTTTCTGAAAATACCGTGGCGCTTTTAAAATTCAGCCATGCTGCGAAAAAGCGTCGGTCCGACAAGCGCGCGAGTTTTTTGGAAAGACTAAACGATTCATGTTGCCTGAAACCGATTGTTAAAACTACCTTGTGCTTTTTTGTAGAACTTTTTTGAATAAGTTGAGACAAAACGGCTTGGGAAATTTGTTTGCTATCTCTTGATAGGGTTTAAATATTTTTCGGTTTTGTTGACCGAAATAGCTCAAAAACTTTCGGACATTTGCGCAAAAAAAATCGATCAATTTCGGAGAAATCTCCGAAAAAAAACCCTGGTGTTGAATGCTTTTGCGTTACCAATTTTAACATTTTCGGGATTAAATATTAATTTATTCATTAACTTTTCAATATATTACGGAAAACTTGTTTCTTACACTGAAATGAACATTCCATGCAATTTTCACAATGAAATATTAATAATGCCTTGATATTTACTATAATATCGAATGTATTGAATACTTTTTCGTGCCACTATAACCGCCGTCATCGCAATTGTCTGTTGTGTTGTTGGCAGTGAGGGATACATTGAGTTTTGTGTTTGTTTAGGCTTATTTTCATTTTTTTTCTTTGATGATCATCACGTCATATTGTATTTGAAGTTTGAACTAAATTTCTGCACTTTTAGGAAGCAAACTTGACCAGAAAACCTTCGGGTTCTTCTTTGCTTCCTTGCCTATGTCTGACATGCTCACTTTCACTTCTTCCTTGTAGGCTTCCTGTGAGGTAAAACATTTTTCGTGTGTATTATCTTGTAAAAAAAGGCAATCCATCAGTCAGTCAATCAAAAAATCACTCAGATATTAATAACGTTGTAACCAATTTTTAAAAAGGGTAGAACTGTAGGTACCCCCTAAAACTATTTTGATTCTGCATTTGCTCTGAGATATCGTGCTGTTGAAAAAGCAATGATAATGTCTCTGCTGCGGTTGGATAGCCGGAGAGCAGCAGATTTACAGTAAAACTCGATTCTATTTTGTCAGCAACTACATGTGGGCTAGGTATTGGCCATTTGATTTACGACGCTTTTCGTGCAAGCTTAAGAAAACAATCCAGCATACAAGTGTAGTTGTGCTCTGTTATTTTGATGAAGAAGGACCATCACAACATTTGTTTTGGCTGGCGTGACAATGTTTCAAGCCAAGCTGCAAAGTAAAAGCAAATATACGAAGGATGTGGTAAACAGATGTGGCGCTGGAATAACTGCCGGATTGTTTATTTTGCCCACATCGAGTTTTTATAGTTTATTGGACCACACGAATCATAAACAAACCTTCAACTTCAAGTGCTGTAGAGCTACCTATATTACGTTTTACATTTGCTAAAAATATGCCAAAATATTGGCGTTACTGATACTATTTTACATTATGTCAAGTAACCCAATAACAACAACTTCAGCCAAGTTTTTCAATTATCAAATAAAAGAACAGAGCTGATGTCACTGTATGCGTTTCCGTAAACAATATTTAGCATTTTTTAGCGTTTTTGGCGGACCACTGAATTGGCAAGCAGTACAACGTTGCAGGGGGTCCAAAGGACCTTTTGGACCTGGGGCAGAAAAATTTTGAGAGGTCAGAATTTTTAAAATGATGTGTCCCGATTGAATATTTGATTTGGCTTTTGGACTTCTGCAAAAACGATCTACATCACAATTGTTCTTCCAAATCATATCTTTTAGCAAAAACATGGGTAACCTCTAATCCAATAGTCATTAATTATCTTCAATAAGATTTGGTACCAACTCCGGCTTAGTTTTTAAACCTCCTGTTAACAAGATTTCTTGTTTGCAAATGAAAAAAATTATTTATTTCCACTTTTTAACAGTTACAATTTGTTAGGGCCAATATATATTTCAATCATGACTAAGTAGATTTTGCACGAGTTTACATTTTATTCTCTACAATTTTTTTGCTGATGACAAGACAGATCCGTAAATACCGGCATTAAAGTCTTTGGTTTGACTTGACGAGGCAAATAAAGCAAGGTCTACCCCCCACGAAGCGAACGCACTAGTCGCTACACCGTCGCGTTGTTGCACTGCCACTTGTGGCTTTCGTTGTTACAAACCACTCTTTTCTTCTACTGTTATACATTATTGAGCTAATTTTCGGTACGGTGACATTGTGGTTATATGTCTGCTTCGCGATCTGTAGATCTGGATTCAATCCTTCATCGAGTCGTATCGGAAACTTTAAAAATTCAAAAATTCCTGCTTGGCGCTTAGAATTTGGGATATGGGAAAAAGGAAATATGAAACATTTTCTTACTCGATCATAACAAAAATATGTTCTGAAAATCAAAAATTGTCGATGCATTCCATGATATATTAGTTGATTTTGATTCGCTGACGCCGACGACAAAAATAAACTGAACAGTTTTCACTTGGTAGTTACGGTAGTGTACACTTTCCAGAATTTCCGTGAATTGAGTTATTGCGATGTGTTTCCAACGCCGCCAACTTCAAGCGAGTGGTGTCAGGCAGGTGGCCTTGCGAGAGGTCCTACTTATTTCACGGTAAATAACCACAAGTTTGTTTGCTAAAAGAAAATAAGTTTTTGGTTGGCGTGCCAAACATTTTTCCATACCATGGTTTCGCATCTTAGCAGTCGCGCCGTAAATACTACATTCATCTCACGAGTTATCGTCGATGCACGTCAACGAAATTCGAGTTTGTTCAGCAGACGGTCAGTTGTGGTCATTATAAAAATTATGATGATAATGGTGCGTCATAATTCAAATTCTCCCGCACATTTTTGTTTCTTATGAGCTAATAATAAATTGAAAAATATCAACTATGCTGCTATACCAACTATGTTGTCGCGGAAATATGTGCACCGAAACTCAAAGAAAAAATCCACCCTTCAAAATCTTATTGCAACATCTTTGAGATAAGTTATTTATATTCTCCGATCATGAAAAAGTTTCGTTGGTCACATAAAATTTGAGTTCAGTTTTCCGTCGGAGTTCCCACCGCTACTGGTACAGCAGATTCTACCATACGAAGCGCATCGATGTAGATTGTAGAAGACATTTGAAGTTTTCTCACCGTGTATTACCCAAAGCCACGACAACGTATTCATCATGATCATTGCAACCATACAACTGCGCCTCAACACATTCATCCATGTGCCACTCAGCTTTCCGATACAATTTTCAATAACAATTTGTTAGACTTGCTCTATGGTCATTACCAGTATTTTTGATTTTCAAATCAAAATTTAAGCTAAACTTAACTATTGACTTGATATATAGCTAACAGGCCAACAGTCTTGCAAGTTGCAACTTGCAACTTTTCTTGATAGTTCCACTGTCGATTTGGATTTTTTTAAGCTTTGATAATTTGTATGCAGTGGTGGTAACTAAGTTTTTCAAATGAGGAAATACGTAACTGGAGTGTGAAAATGATTCAAATTAAATTAGTTCAGCTCAAAGTATAATAGTAAACTTAAATACTTTCGGATTCGATTTTACGAGTTCTTAGAAAAGGCTTGGCTGACATTGCACAATTAAGTTTTTCGACTTGTATTATTTGAGTAAGTCTTCTAGAGTACAGCTTCCTGTTAATTACTGGGTTATTTTTTTTATCAGGATGGAGAACCTAATAGATATCAGCTGTTGCATCACAGATGACTTAGCGAGTTACGGCGAGCAAAGATTCATCACGAATTTGCTACTTTTGACATTTAATTGCTACCGGTGCTTAACTTATTGACGCGATGAGCGGGATGCTTACGAAACACAGAAGCTCGAAAAAAAGGAAGACATGTGATTGACGTGCCATTAACTACAAGTGTTAATGACCGGATGCTTGCTTGCTTTACCTGCTTGTGTATGTGTACAATCGCTTGCAAATTGAGCTATTAATGTTTGAAAAATCTTGCCATAGCATCGATCTTTTTACGATAAAGCATATGCCCATATCTTTTTTATCCGCTTTTTCCCTTGAAAGAGCTTTGAGGGCAACAGTCATAAAAGTTTCTCATGTACATAAATATCTTTAACTGCATCCGCTCACGCATCCTTGACCCAACTATGCCGCTTGTATAATTCATACACCTAGTACTTGAGGTTACAGACTCGAATCCGGTTTGTAGGATCACCCCTCCAAAAGATTGCCATCTCACTGCGCTGAAAAAAACTGTGTTTTCCAAGAGCTAAAAGGCTAAACCGTCGAGAGTAAATTTTTCTCTTTGAGAGAATCACTAGCGTACTAAGCATTTTTGAAAAAACGATGGGGAAAAAGGAAAGAAATTGTTGAGTAAATGCAAATCACGCGAAGCTTATTGGTTTGCGTCAAGGCTTGAAAGGGGAGCATAGTACAACGCCCCCGCCCTAAATATGCTAGTGGCAGGATCATGTGGTCTAAAGGGAGAATTACCATGTTAGTCATATGACTATTCAAGCCTAAGAAACCAACAAACAAAGCAAAGAAAAAGAAACAATAAGGAAAAAAGTAAAGTGCAATTTGTAGCAAATGCACTGTTGTACGGAAATTTTAAAACAGAAAATTGAAACAATATCCATTCAGTTTGAAATTACTGCCAGGTGATAAACAACAGAAAAAATGAATTTACAGCCTATTGTTCCGAACTTCAAACGATTTATTCTAAATAAATTAAAAGCTTAATAACAGTACTACCGTGTCAATGGTCCTACAGATTCTATTGATCCTATTTTCCTACATAGATAGAAATTGCTTCAAAAATACGGGTGCATTGTGACAAATTGTTTTACATGTAGAAGTTCATTGATAAAGATTATCAGATTGATATAAGAAAAAAGTGACCTTATGCAAGGTATTAGAGAAGTCATCGTACTGCTATACACTATACATAAATTGAGCAAGCTTGCAAAGTGATATCAGAATTTTATTGTAAGTTTCACTTCATTCAAACCTACTTGCTATGTGAAATGCATTGAGAAATGCAATGTGTGTCAGGTGGTTGTCTGGATGACAGGCATACGATGAAATTTAGCGATTTGGTATTCAGTCTTTCCGTTTGATGTGACTGATATAAGAGGATTTGATTAAAGAGAAATTAGTCGCCAACATTTCTTTCTTCGTCGTTTGAGCTATTCGTTCTGAGCATTATACAGGAAGACACTGCGTGAGCGCTCATGATCTGTTTGCGAGTCTTCAGTTAGACTGGACCACCACTTCAGGTAGACTGCTTGGCCTCACCATCTGTCTGCCACGTAAAGATGGAGGTACTCTGTTAAGTGTCTTGCCCAAGGACACAACAAGCAAGCTTGCCTGCTTGTTCTCCACACTATTCCTATTGAGCTGATCGCCAAGCAGGGAAGCTGTGAATACCATTTCTTATAGTCTTTTGGTATGACTCGGCTTGGGAAATAAAGCGAAGATCTACCGACTGCGAAGCGGACACTCTAACCACTACGCCATCGCACACAGCGTTTGAGTGCACGAGAAACTTCACACCGATGATATTGACGTGTAATAATGTGATTTAAGTAAAACTAACCTCGAATCAGCATAATTGTTTATAACAAAATTGTATCTACTGATTTGATCGGTGGCTTTTGATAGATTAGAGATATAGTGACTTGTCGGACACCCTGTACTTATATTGAGATGGTGGAGGTCTCCCACCTACTTAGTCTTGCGCTGACGGTCGTAAATCCTCATAACATAATATGTTTGTAATTGATTTTCGTTGTTGCATCACCTTCATCTGGATCAAAATGACATCATCTTTGCTCTCTCCACGACAAACATTGGATAACATAGGCTATAATTAATATCATTAAATTTAAGGGCTTTGAGCAATCGCAAAGGTTTTTCTGAAGTCGTTTCATCTGTTTAAAGACATCATTCTTCTTGAGGATGTCCGCTACGCATTTTTTGAATAGCATCACAGCAATGTCGACAAATTAAACTCGAAAGACATTTCGCAACGAACATCATGGTACAAACAAAGTAACATTTATGCACTCGGAATATCACCTTTACTGATTGTTGGCATAATTGCATATATGGTTGTGTAAACCAAATGACTGAGTGCTATGCTGGTTGGTCAATCAAGCAACACGTAATCTTGCACATGCACACGTTTGGCTTATATTTCTTTCCTATCCATTTGACACGTGGTTTGTTCTTGATTCACGAGAAATGCTTTTATCACTTCATGAAGTTGGTGGTCTTGCATAGCTACGCAGTTTTTCAAAGCAAGCGAAGCCACTAAATGAGGCTGAAAAGTACGCTCTAAATTTACTTTGCTACTTTTGCCACCATTTGCAATGGTTTAACGAGTACCTATGATTGTCTCCGAAAAGAGGCCAGAAGCTGCTGTTTTTTGCGTCCATTCAGTATGATTGTTGCGATCAACAATTGAAGTGTCTACCACCGTCGCGGAGGCGGGTTGGTTAGAGCGTCTGCTTCGCAATCGCTAGACCTCAGTTTAATTCTTTAGTCAAGTCATACCAAAAACTGGAAAATGGTATTCACTGCTTCCCTGTTCGACGCTCAGCACGAAACGAATAGTGTTAAATGTTTTTGTTGTAAACCTTCTTGTTGTATTTTGTGGAACTTTGTCAAGTTTGACATTCATTTTTGCTGAAGCGTAATCAACGTGTAGTCACCGTAGAATCCTTTTTGGCTGTTTATGTAAAATGCAAACGCGCCCTGTACGTAAAGTAGTAGTAAACGGCGCTGTAGCTTGTTTAGTCAAAAATCAAATTGTTATTGTTGAGTTTATATCAACGGAAGAGTCTACTATTGCATAAGCAATTTAGTCAACGTATTAACCTCGCAAAACTGGTTTTGTAGAGTAAGACAACTCAAAAGTAGTTGTTTGATAAGTGTAAGCAATTGCTAAGTGGTGTCTTACCTGGAAGTTCAATTAGTGACGTGTTCGATTCTTTGGCTGAATAATAGTTCTGGTATATGATAGTTGTTTGTGGTAATTATCTGCAGTCAAATGATTGTGGTTTCCTTATTTTTAGAAACGAGGGTTAAAGAAAACATACCACAACAAATCCTAAATGTTTCAAATCAAGTTCATCACTCAATCATTTGTTTGTGTAATTTGAAGTATCCGTTATTAAATTTATTTCTCTGTTGATTATAATTGATTTTTAGCGCCGCGCTGTTAAAGTCTATAAGTCCAAGAGAAGGTGTTTGCCGTTGTTGATAGAATTTTTGCTGGGGAGAGACTGGGTGCAAATTAATCAACAAATAGTGTTCAATAAAAGCCTGCAAGTTCGCTTGCTGTGTACTTGGGAAAGGCACAGAACCGGATTCCTTCATTTTTATCAGACAAACAAGTGGTGGACCGAGCAGTCTAGCCTTTGACATGGCCAGGACTGACTAAAGACATGCAAACAGAATATGAGCTCATACCATTGAATGAATGATCGACATTCGATGTCAACCTGCTTTTTTATCGATTATAAGAGTATGCAACTGAGGCCGTGAGGTGAATTTGTGAAGCTCGTGTCCACCAATTGATCATCCAAAATATCCAAAGCAAAATAGATCTTCAGTTTGAACTCTATTCTTTTGAGGTTGATCACGAAAAGTTGATGTCCAAATTATAGACAAAGGTCTTGGAAAGGGTCAGCACCAGACTTGCGGTGTTATATACGGTTGAAAAAATTGGTCCGTCTGCAAAAAGTTTGCGCGACCGTGCGATCTATTGCTTTGTAGCTAGCAATAATATAATGTTTTGAAATGAATCAACAAAACTCGAAAACAAATTTTCACGAACGGATTTTGCTAGCTTTTAAGTTGCTAATTATTGAAGAAACATTTGCCAAAATTCTGTCACGAAATATAGTTTGTACGACCTTAAAGTTAAAAATTTTGTAAGGATGTGCTGACGAAGAACGATTAATATGTGTCATTGTTTGATGTGAATGATGGCCTGTCCAGAAAAAAGATTCTATTTTTATAATAAGTGGATGTAACAATCAGTTAGCGATGTCATATAGGTCTGCAAAAAAAGATTTTGCTCCCAGTATGACACATAGTTAGGCCGAAAAACCTCATAAAAATCAATACACTAAGCAAAAGCAATTAAGATTGCTAATAGACTCATAGCCAAAAGTGGTCAATGACCAAGTAGCTTATTTCAACTGAGATATTTCAGTAACAAGTTGCATACTTAAGCGATTCATTGTTTCATTTCTACTTGTACTTGAGAACTTTTTTAAGTGACTACTTTTACTCAAGTAGATTGTAATACCTAAGCGCATTGACATCATACACATTGTAAGTTCTTTGCACCTTGATTGTCTAGCAACATCTGTATACGCAACTGCTTAACAAGTTTAATACTTTTAGTTGGTCGAGTGAAATCACTAATAATCCTGGTATACCAAAGGTAATGAAGTGGAGGAGGAGGCCATAAAGGAAAATTAGTTTCATATTTTTGGAAAGCGTAAATTATGCTGTTTTTGGTGAGTTGTCTACGCCAAAACGAGGGATGGCATAATGCCGGTCCTCCTGAATAAGCCAATGGCTGATGTCTCTTTTCTTATTGAGTTTGCCCCTTTTTTCCAAGCCCACTTCTAAACAAACCCTTGGATGACGTTATATATTAGTGTACATCATTTTTAGATTCCAAAAACTTTAGTGCGGTTTGTGGAAACTAAGAATAAAACTTGCTGGCTCATGTTTCCCAACAAGCTCTAAAGATTGCTTTCTTTTGCTTTTTAAATGATCTTTTTTGTACTTCGCAAACATTGTGCAATTGCCATAAGTTTTATGTATTTTGGAAAACCCGCTTCTTTTGATTAGATTTATGATCTTTGGAAAAACTCTCAGGTGGAAATTGATTTTCATCGTGTGTCACAAATTTTGCCAGTTGATTCGCTGCAGTAATTCCGGACCGCATTAAAATACTTTTTGGCAAATCAAGGTATCAGGGTCAACGTTATGAGGTCATCCAATCTTGCAGAAGCATATTTTTCTCTGAATTAACGAAGAACAACACTTTTGCTACGTTACAAAAAGTTGATACTTGTCACGAACGAAAAGAAATAAGTGATCGATGGCCCTTCAGGATATGACTTTTCCCCAACTGGCAATCTTTATACGGGCTAAAATTATCGATTAGCGTGATTGAGAGTAATTATGTTATCTAATCACTTGTCAACTCTTTGCTGCGTCCGTTGCTTCTTTATTTTGTTAATTATGTGCTATTCTTGCATCATTTTTGTAAATCACATTTGTTTTAATATGTTAACTTACGTGGGGGTAGGCTTACTCTGCCCCACATCCGAACCTCTCCGAAGTTATCTTTACCAAAAAGCGACAGTTTTAGTCTATTTGGAGGTTTTCATTAACGACTAGAAGCGTTTCTGATTTTGCTCTGACGTGTTGCTACTTTTTGAATACATTTTTGTTATTTTATTTCGTTCTGCCTTTACTACTTTCTTCCGTTCATCTTTTTTTTAATATCATATTCCTTAAGAATTTCACTCGTAAACAGTTTTTTCAAGTATAAAGTGTATTCAACACTAAATAAAATAAAAAAATAAGCACAGTGTCAATCAATAGCGAAAAGGAATATCATAAGAGCAACAGTAGAATATAAAAATAAATAAAAAGAAACAAAAAATCACAAAAGATCTTTTAAACGCTTCTTGGCTTCACTTTAAAAGATTTGTGACGTAGGACGGAACCGACCATGTTTTTGATATTGGCTTTTGTTGATAGTCCGGTAATGAGTCGCCTTCTCTCGCGCGCCTTAATAATAAGTTCATTCACGCATTTAACGACGTCATCACAACCTTCAGCCGCCGACATTTCACTGCAAGACACCCAGGTAGGAAACTCTTCTGCCGCCCGCTTGATGTCGCCCTCGCTTATACTTCTACGTTTCTGCAAAAAAAAATAACAGCAATGAATTTTTGAGAAACAATAAAACTGAATTATAATCTGTTGTATTTAGGCAACTTGTTGTACAGTTTTACTCCATGGCGTTTGAAACCTTGCCAGTAACGTTTGGACGCAGCACAAAACGCTAGAAGATCATAAAATATAAACAAGTTTTTATCTCAACTTACCACTAAATCTGTTTTGTTTCCGATTAAAAGCAGAGGTTTGAAGCTGAGGGGCATTTTCTTATTTGATTTCTTATGATATTCCGAAGTAACTTTTTTCGTCATCCAATCAATAACATTTTTTGCATAATTAAAAGTTTCAATGTCGCCAACATCATAAACAAGCATAATTCCATCAGCCCAGCTGAGGTTGTCTTTCGTTAGTTGGGATTTGAGATACTCTTCACCTTCCTATAAAGAAAAAAAAAACATTTACAATTCGGTTCTTGTTACCATATTCAATTGTTTTTTAATGACAATTCATTTATAAATCTTTTTTATCAAAAAACACTGGCCGATTGTGTAGTCGAAGGCGACTTATGCTCAGTTCATTGCCCAAACATAATATCCATCCCAACATCTTTATTGAAAATACTTACCAAGTTGTTACTTTCATCAAGAAATACTGCCGACTGTTGCTGTTTTTTCTCATCAGCTGCTTGATAGGTGTATGTTTGGTTTTCTCCGGACATGTATTCACCGATGTATCGTTTTGTAATAAATCTTACGGTCAAGGCTGAAAAAAACCAAAACTAATTAATATGGCAACACTTCAAAAATAGTTAAGCAATTATGTCATTATCAACGATTACTGCGTCTAAGTATGGATGAAAGCCGACGCCAAAAGTCTACGCCAAATCAGCTAGCCTAGCCGAAAAAATGTTATTTAAAAATTAATAAAGTATTAACGAAATTAAAGTCGTTAAGGATGGCGCTAATGATCATTGAAGCGACTTTGGTTGGTGCAAGGTTGTTAAGTGCAATAATTAACCTAAGCAACGCTACAAATTCAACAAAGTTTTTTATCAATTAGGGCTTCATGTCGCCAAATATAACTGCATTGATGACTTTTAAACCCTCGTGTATGCCTATGACTACCCTGAACAAATAAAGATAAGAGAACTCTCACATTCCTGTGACAAATTCTTTTTGATTGGCCATAGTTGTTTATTTATAGCCACATGAGATTTTGTAATCAGCTCAAGCTGACTGGTGAATCGAAATATTTCTCAAAACTGATATCGCTTGCAAGGTATATCGATGTCCCCACAAATTAAAGTTTAACTTTCAATTTATTTACATTTAAATATTTTCAAACACTTGTAGCATTGTATCAGACTACGATGGCTTAAGTTTAATCATTCTTAATAAACTATGCTGTTGGTCTAGTGGGAGTCTTTGCGTTGGTATTGACAATGTACTTTTCATTTTAATACTAGCT
The DNA here is from genome assembly GCA_963675345.1 of Trididemnum clinides. Taxonomy (NCBI): domain Eukaryota; kingdom Metazoa; phylum Chordata; class Ascidiacea; order Aplousobranchia; family Didemnidae; genus Trididemnum; species Trididemnum clinides. Next base: position 6,673,253 of record OY776300.1, read on the forward strand.
TCAGATCTCCTGCTGTGTTTAATCATAAAGCATGCGACAGACATGTTTTTGAGTAGTTTGCATTTAGTCTGAATAACCCAATTTAAAACCTAGTGCATGCACACAAAGTTCTCATAACTTTTGCTCCTATGGTTATAACAAAACACACCTTCAACTTTAGCGTCGGCTTTCATCTTAAATCTGGTTCACACGTATCAAGCAACTTTATTCAAATATTTACCTGATTTTCCGACATTTCGAGCACCAACCACCAAAATATTAGTAGAATCAGACTTGACCGATGAAGTTGGACTTTTTGAGAATTTTCGCAGCGTTTGTAATGACCTGCATACATAAACAAAAATAATACTACAGAAGAAAGCACCTATAAACTAATTATACCAAGAAGACTGCTATAATATTTTCGAAAGAATAAACATACCATAAATTTGTTGTCAATTTATGTTTGCAAAGTTGTTACTCAAGTCACAAGTTTTTGCCAATAGCAAATAAATTGTGAAAGACTAGTTAAATAAACCTCTACTTACTCAGTTGTTTCTGTAAGACTGTTCGACTTCTTTCTTCTTAAACGTTTGGGGATAGAATCTCCGATAGATAATCTCCTTTTTGGAGTTGTTCTTTTTGACACCGAGCTCTTTAGAATCATACTATCTCTTTGTACTGTTTCTTCGTCGTCACTAATAACTGAGAATATTGACAAAGATGATTTCGAAACATTTCTTCCAACTGTAAAAGGTGTCCTCATTGACAATAATAGATCCTTCAACATTTTGTATATGTAGATTTGGTAAAACTTGACTTAAAATTCAAATACTTCTGTACCGCGTTTATGCTTCCTAAATAACTTCTGTGCTCTGTTTCCGAGCGAATTTCTATTTAAACGCTCCACAGCGAAGCACAAAAAAAGAAAAAAGTCCGACCTGCTTGCCAACCAAAGTACTTACGCAACCACGAGAATCTATTCATGAAAAAGCAGAGTAACTGGAAGGTTCAATCGTGCTCTCCATTGCTATGTATATAAAATAATGTCATTAGGTGCTGCCTTGTTGGGAAAGTTAAATTTATATCTTGTTTCAGCAGCACGTAATAACCAGAACCGAGTGAAATTTTCACGTGAAACCGGCTTGTGGTTTCCATATAAGCATCATTCACTTTTTGCACAAACCTTTGCCCTCAATGTTTTTAATCTAAAAAAAAATGGGAAATATTTCCACATTGTGACAAAAAAAACTTTTTGGGTTCATATCAATTAAAATTTTGCCGAAATAATTTAAACCATTAACATTGTTTGAAGTTTTCATCTTCTTCAGATAATCAATATCACATCGAAGCTCTCGTAACTTTAAAAGTCGTGATTGTTGCAGCAAATTTTCGTAAGCCTGTAAATAACCAACTTCCATTTTTCAGCTGCTACGCTAAATTTGTATCAGGTTATTTCTTTAAATTAATGACTAAAATATTTTACTGATGGTCCTTTAACATTTCACTGCGCAAAAAACAAGTAATCAAATAGAAAATAGGAAGACTGTCATTGTGCAAATATTCATAACTGGTTTTATCATTTCTGCGTTCATTGATGTCAGTGAAAATTGCTTGAACGTCAAAATCGATATGAGGAAATCATTTGATACAATATAGGTAGTGAAATCGATGGAATAATTTAGAAATTGATTGACTGATTTCTGCAGCGATTCAGTCTTCTCTAATAGAGTATGGCGTACTGGTAGGTAGCTTGGAGAAAAAATTTAACAAAATAAATTTTGATACAAAAAGCTGCATTGCAAAAACTTTCCCCACCGCAATGCCAGTAGATCTAAACGTATTCTACTGCACAAATGCCAAAAATACACGTAAAAACGAACTAACCGTTGTTAAGGCAGATTGGAGGAAAAGCAAAAGAAAGATTAGCATATCAGTGCTTATCAGGTTTGGTGGTGGAAGGAAAGGCGTGGAAGAGGCTATTCGGTTACTCTTGCGTGCGATCGTGAAAATGGGTAGAGTCGGCTAAAAATCTTATGTAGAAAAATGCAATTTTGAGCTATTTCCAATACCTTTTTGAGTAAAGACTTCATTTTGCGCTCGCTTGCGTCACACGCAAAGTAATAAAGGCGACGCAAAGCTTATTAAACCAAATAAAGATTTAACGAAAATAAGACGCGCTAATGAACGTCAGATTTATACCAAAAAAAAAGCAAAATTTGGTAAAGAGTTACGCTAATACAGTTACTTTATCACTGCGAAAATTTTAATTTTTTGCCGATGGTATTTAGGTTGTCTCTTGCATTTAAATTGCTTCCCAAGTTAATGTCGTAGACATAGTGGAAAATGAACTAAGAGGTAACAGACACCATTTCAAGTATAATTTAGCTTATTGTGGAGCAGTGAATAGCGAACTTTACAATTGTCGTGGTTTCGTCAACTTTTGTTTGCATTATAAACTCAAACCCTGCTGTTACTTGCAAAATGTTACTCACGACTTTTCGATTAAAAATTGCATTAAAATAATCAAGACGACTGAGCCCTTTATCCACGTAGGAATTTGCAAGACATTTAACCCATTAATGTATTTTTCAAAGTGGCTGTGGCAATTTGTCCAGGTTTTTAGACGCCGGAAATAGACGTAGGGGCCTTAAGCACTATATCCTAGACTAGAAAAGCTTGGGAAGCAAAAAGCATAAACATTCGGGCAATGTCTACGCTCAAGCTTAATTTCAACAACAACAATTTGTTTGACGTAATTTCAATAAAGCCTTGTAATGCTCATCAGTGCCGCAGTCAACCATAAACTTCCGTTGTCAAAAAAATCAGTCTGACAGTTAATTTGAATATGACCTTAATGCGAAGGTTAGCTCGTAGTATTGCAAGTAATTAAAGCCAGTTAAATCGCTTGCGGGGTGAACCGTCTCCAAGACAGCGAGTTGCGCCATGATTATGGCAGCTGACACATCAAAGAAGGTTAGCATATCTCACAACAATTAAAATTATAACTATCATCTTTTAACTTCATATTAAAGAATTCCAACTCTTGCCAGCAAACAAGCATATAATAGTGGGTTGGAAAAGATCTAGTAGCATTAGGATGATGACAATGCATGCCTTTATTACTTTTCCTACTACGTTTTTATCCTCCAGTCAAGGGGAACTGGTTATGGTCAGAGCAGCGTCGTGTTCAAACCAGCTTCGGAGTTTTAGGTACTGCTGTCCTGGTGCTTTTCTACCATAAGCAGTGCAACCAAGCCGGGGAAGTTACCGCAAAGCGTCATTTTCTCGAGGACAACAGCAACCACAACACGAAGCTCATGCGAGCATTGACTTTACAATCTCACGATATCTAGTCGGCGTTTGGCCGCACTGAGCTACGCTGTCGGCGATTTTCTCAAATTCAAACCAGGTTGGATAGCATCGCGAATTGCCTTAGAAATCCGTTTTGAGGTGTCATCGATGAGTTAACAAGGTTTACAGTGTAATGTCTGGCGAGTTAAGTGGAAGAAATTGCATTTAACCTATAGAACAATTGGAATTGTCTGTTGGCTTAAATTTTAACGGTTTTGCAAATCAAACCAAATATTAATATTCGTTTTGACATTCAACATGCAAACAAATTGATAATGTTTTCATCGAAATCATGACAATGCCTAAGAAAACCCTGAAAATCTTTGTCTGTAAAATTTAAATGGTATGGAATTTTTGACCTTTGGGCTTTTTTTTTAACAGCCAATTGGAACTTTTGCGCTATTTTTGTTTGAGCATATTGTTTAGCAATTTAGGTGTTTTTACAGCTAAATTTCAAGTACAAGTGCAAAACATGCTTAGCTGGCATAACGAAAATACTTTAAAATCCAAGAAATGTGCTACCAAATAGCCTTTACTGAGTATTTGCGCTGTTCACCCCGTAATTACGATGATAATAGTTTTAATGAGCTCAGCGATTTGTAATTATAATTGTTGCCAAATTTAAATCATCTTATTTCGGCAATAACAATGTTTTGCGGCATACAAGGCATAGCGTTGATTTCTTACTTAGCGGTTGGCTTGTATCATCGGTTTCTATTGACCTAGGTAGGTTCCTCCTCCACCGATCGGTTCCCAGTTAGCTTTTGCCACCTTTTCCCTTCTAGACCTTGGTTCAATTACCTTATCGATTCATACCAGAAACTTTAAAAATGGTGTTCACGACTTTGCTGCCAGACGCTCAGCATTGAAGAATAGTAAAAAGAAAAAGCTGGCAAGTTCGCTTGTTGTGCCTTTGGGAAAGACACTTAACCGGATTCATCCATCTTTATGCGGAACAAAAGTGGTGGGTAAAGTAGTCTACCCGTTGCCGATACCCAGTTTAACCAGAAACTAGCAAACAGAGCACGAGCTCACACGCACGAGTAAATGAATTGTTTGCTCTCAAAATCCAGCGCACACTTTAAGCTTACTGCAAATTAGTATAGTTTCTTCAAAGTTGCCAAAGAAACCCAGGTCGCCGCAAGCATATTTCCAGCAAATAAAACGAGAAAGAAACCGGAACTGTGGCAAACATGTTTCTTACCAGTAATACAAGAAAGAAACCCGAGTTGTAGCAAGCATGTTTCCAAAAAACAATGTAGCGTTAACTTGTACAGTATAAGTGTGCAACTAGAAATTGACTTCAAGCAAATGTCATTTGGTTTTCTTATAAGAATTACTGACTTTCAAAAGACATAGTCTATTCTTCTAAAGTTTAAAGAAGCACCCATTTTGAACGCATGAAGTAAAAGTGATTGATATAATTGCTACCAACTGTGCAACACTGCATTTTGAAATAAAATTACTCTTAATATTCTAAAATCAGCACTACAAATCGGTAAGAGTTGCAAACATTATAGAGTTTATGAATCAAGGAACTTATCAAAAGGTTTAGAAAGAGCTACTGCGTTCTTTCTAAGTACGTTTTGAAACTTCATTTAGCCTATGTAATTAATGAACTAATTTTATTTGGATTGCCAAGAAACGATCTATAATGCAAAATTATTCATCGAGAAAACACTCTCACTTCTGTTTTAAAATAACGATATAACAGAAGTAAATCAACATTAAAACGTGAATGCAAACAGCACAAATTGGTTCTACCAATCCGGTCTCATCTGTAATCACAAACACAAACAAACATGTTCCGGCCGTTGTTTCAAAATATTCCGTATTTTGATTGCAGGCGAGCTATAGAATAATCTCAGAATACTAAATCTGTCAAGAAGGCATCTGAAATGTTATTCGTTTCTGAGTTTTTGAGCTATTAGCAGAAATTTCAAGTGGAATTTAAAAAATGTTCCTCATTCTAATTTAATGGGTTCTTCACACCAAAATAGATTGATGCACTGAAATCCCTAATCTCCCTCTTTGTTCAAGTTTGAAGTCGTAAAAGCGTGTAAATCTATTTATTGCGCAATATCAAATTCTTTGTTTTGAAAATAACAAAGAATATTGTATTGGTGAGCAAAAGAGCATGATGTATTTTGACCATCTGTCATTTGTTAGATTCTTTTCTTTCTTTGGAGAATCATAACCATATGTATGACGGGAGAACTTCCAAGCTTCCTCAGATACAAGTGTACATTAAGTTTGCGGATTAGTATATTTTAATGAAAAAATGCCCACTTCAGGCAGAAAGTCACCAAAGATTTGAAAAGGAAGAAGGAAAAATAAAAGTATAAAACCCGGTCTATACTAAGTTGAAGCTCAGCTTCGTTTATTTTATCTTATTTTGACGCAATAGCAAGCGGCGCGCGGCACGCGGCACGGCTTACAACTAAGTCAAAATAAAACAAATGAAATGCTAAGCAGTGCTTGGCCTTAGTGTTGGCCTGACTTAAAGTGTTTTTTGTGGAAAATTTGTTTGGTGTTTTCAAAAAATATTTGACCGACTTTTCAAAAATAAGTGTAGCGTTTTACAAAAGCTCATACTTAACCAGTTGCGCATACCCTTTACCGTAGTTGCGCTCTTAACCACAGACTCGCTGAAAAATCCGTTTGTGATAATTCCAGCCAACACTTGTAGAGTATACACGTATACACCGGCCCACTTCAATCATTGTGATCGGTCATGAAATAAATTTAAAGTTTTAATGGAAATTTTCTTATGGTGGATGGTGTAGGATTAATGATTTTGCGCTGTTAAAAGCAACAGATATTTACGTTGATCACGAAAACCTTAATGATATAAGAAGCAATTGACATTATTACAAGCTGCAAGTATCAATAAAGATCATTTAACTGTCTGTGATATGAATATCAAGTGAAATAGCTGTCTGGTATGGAATGAAATATAAATAACACCACCGTCACAAAGTTATATCACAAGACAGTTAAAGCTTGGCGTCATCTCCATTATCACCATAACAACTTGATTGTAACATTGTGAAAACGATTATTTTTGAAACAGTAAAGTGACAGCTCATTAGATCTCATATGCATACAATATTTTGAAGCAATAACTTGCCTGCTTATAAAAAATGATAATGTCACTGAGCAATATTCTTCATGGAATTATACCAACCTTTGTCGATGCATCTGGCTAAGAAAGTAAAATAACGGCATTAACATTAAAACGTACAATAGGATAAAAATAGTGGGTAACGTGCTCGAGTAATGAGGAACGCTGTTTATGGTGACAATAATCGCGGGTTCTAATCGCACGATGGCTATGCTGTGTGTTGCTGAGAAAGGCACTTCACGGCAATTTCTTTGCTCAGTGACGATGCCTGAGATGAAAATGCTAGGCGACAAGAGGAGCGATAATTTTGGAGCGAGTCTGAACACGACAATGTTCCAGTATAACCGACAAAAGTTTTCCTGTATCCGGAGAAAGAAAAAATATTTCAAAATATCAGCAATAAAAATTTTGATGTAGGCCTGAAATATGTTTGACGGCGTAGTAGTGAAAGGTTGGCATGTCAACATATTAATCAATTTGATTGGCGCGTTTAAGTTTCGACGATAACACAATCGAAAAGTTTTTTTTACGAAAAATAAAAGTAGCCAGTTTTCCAAAAAAAAAATACAAAACTTATCAAAGATTAAGCATTTTGAAGAGTTAAAGGACGCCATCAATGCTACTGTTAAATGCAAACCACGAAGACTTGTCCAGAATGACATTCGGACTGCCTCTGTAAAGCTATTATGAAAACAGAGAGAATGTAACACACTCAACAGCTGGACACCCGGTTTTATAGTATTGATTCAATTTAATTGAATATATCAATTTTTATACATTGAGAAAATTTGTCATAATTGGCATTTTCACTAAAACTGATCTCGTATTCAAGAGGTTTACGAATCTGTGTTGATGTGGCCAAGGGAGGGCCCGTCTCAAAAATTTTAAGAACCTCTGTTATGAACGGTGCTCACAGCTTCATTGCTTGCAAATCAACGCGAAAGAGGTAGTTTGAACAAAAATCAAAAAGTTTGCTAGTTGTTCCTTTGGGGAAGGCATATCCAAAAATTCAGGTCCTTCTGTACTTGATAGGCTGATAGTGTGGTCAAGCAGTCTACTGCTTGTTCCGACTAAAAACTGCAAAAGAAAGCATGTGCTTACGGGTATGAACGAACTATTAATCCAAATAAAATTTAACTGAGCGAAACTCATTTTGGTCAATCTTTTTTGCAGATAGTAACCAATAATTCATGTCGTTTAAATTTGGCTTAGATACGAAAGGAATTTTAGTAATTTGTTGCCAAATATGTTTTATATTTAAATTGCTTTGCACACGGTAGCAAGCTTGGGCAATGATTTGCAGAACACAAGCAATTGAAAGAGCTGTGATTGGACTACCACGAAAAAGAGATTTTTGCAATGCTTTTGCCGCGAAATATTTATGCGGTTTTATTTCACCACAAAAACATATTTACTGAAATTTGTTTTGAATGACAAGGTTTCGAAATAGAGTTTCATAGACGGAGTAAATAAAACTCTTAACTGATATCGACAAGAGCTGATTCTCAGTATCGGTCCGATAATAATTTCGTAGTACTGGCAAATTTAATTAATTGCTGTATTTACAAACTTTTACATTGGTTTGAAAAAGAATATCGATAATGTTATCCAGCTTACATTTTTAGCAACTTTTGATTCTTAGAACGGTAGCTATTTAATGGTAAAACTGACTACTGTAAAGTAATGTAAACGAATAATGAGGAAATTGATTCGTAATAATGCTTAATTGACATTTTCCATTAAAATTTTTTAAGCTGTTTATGCTTTTAAACCAACTATTGAAAACATTTGTCACTTTGAGTAGCAAAGGTTAAGCCAATAAAGCCATTTTTTATCCTTCTAATGACTTTATGTGAGTCAACGACCAACGTATAAGGCAAAAGACGCAGAGATAATTACGTATTAGGATTAAGTGCGGTTAGGACAAGCGTAGCGGTCTTAATCTCTCAAGATACGTATTTATAAGTCGCCCCTGAGAAAACATAGCTTTTGAGAAACGCTTATTTCTCTGAGTATTTTACAGCAAATATTTTTTTGAAATAATTATAAATAGGCTAATCTGACTCACTACAGTATTAATTCTCTCAAGCAATCAGCTTCGTTTGCTTGTTGACGTTGTAAAGTGTGCAATCTGCTGCCACGTAAGCTAATGGCGGTAAAATTAGTTCCACTTTAAATTCAGACAAAATGTTGGCGAGAGTGAGAGATCACCTACTTAACTAAATGCTGGAACTCCCATGTTTACACGACATTATTCTTCTGTGATAGATACGTCCTTCTCTACGAATTGCGAATACAGATTATTGGCTATTAAGGCGCCACCGCCCAATTGCCAAAGTAAAATTTCTTGTGGGTTGATTTAAAGCGTTTGAGTTGAAGATCTGCACTACCACCATTCGCAAGAAGTTAAAGAGCGGTTTTTTGAGATTTTGAAAAAATCAATTTTTTGTGATGCCTGTGGCCAAAGACGGAAATTGAGTGTACTGCAGACAGTGAAACCGTTTCAACCTATAAGGTCTCTGCATTTACATGTATTTGAAGCGTCTAGCAACTTGTCAGTCACCAACTGCACTGACGAGACCTGATGGTCGAAACATTGTCACTGTTTGCAGTTCGCTCAATTTTTTGCGTTTCATACTATTGTTGTAATGGATGAGGTAACCGGGTTTTGATACCTTTGGATCTTTGTGGCAACTTAAGTTTCGACCACCAAACTTACGCCAAATATGTAGCTTTGTCTGAAAGCCGCAAAAATCACAGCAACTCTGCATTTCTAAAGTGCTACTTGCTAGCTTCTTGCAAATGAAGAAAACCCTCATTACCACGAAAGAAAAATTTGATAAAGACGAAGACTCGTTCATCGGATGAAATTCTAGAAGCTGTGGGTTCAGTACATTCATAGCTTTTACGTTGTAGCGGTCTTGTAAAAATCATTTTACATCAATTTCTTCTTGCTTCGGTCCCATGATTGAGTAGAAGTGTATTACTAACTGAACTAGCAGGCTAACTTTGAGGCGAGTCTAAGCACAAATTATTTTATGCTTGACGTAAAGGTTTTCATGTGAGAAAAAGTGCGTAGCTAACTACATGTAATGTGTTGAAACTCTCCTGCTCCTTATAGTACCAGTGGTTGTTCGCAGGTTTTGTTATGTAACAGGCTTCGACCCGTAATTTCATTTCATAATCACGTTGGCGCAAATTCTATTCGGCTCTTGCCTAAATTGCCGGGAAGCTAGCTTACGCAACTAATTCTATCTGGCGAGCGTCCATTCGTATTCATTATGATGAAGAGGCCGCAGCCACATTCAATCTTTTTCTGTTTCAAAATAGGCAGCAAAGATAATTAGGCTGACGATTTGATACCAACGGCTAGAATGGTTTCTTCATCTCTTGGGCAAATAATTTCACTAAACTAAAGTTTCCAAGTCGTTTTACCTGGTATTGGTCGAATTTTTGGGTGGATATAAATTAATGCCTTCAATGTTTGCTAGCTTATATGCTTGATGTACATGTATTTTATATTTTCGGGCTTCGACAATTCACTTAGCTTCTCTTTAGTTAACGTATTAGCACAGAAATATTTGTAAAATATGCCGCAGCTTTACAGATCTTACATAAACTTAAAAATTGGAAGTAGCTTTTACGTGGCAAAGTTGCGTTGTTCGTAAATTGCTGTGATGTTTTGGTCCAAGCATTTCTCTCGGTAAAAGAGGTTCGCCGCCTCAGTGAGTCACATATAGCGCTAAAATTAGAATTCTGTACAGATTGGTCGCAGCTGCAAACGAGAATAGAGTTAAAAATTTTTCCTATTAACTTCAAAGTTGATGGTAGTTTTTAGAAAATAGGTATCGCTCCTAACGGCAAAACAATTTGTGAAAAAATATTGGAAAAATTTATTTCAGCTACGTAATCTCAGTACCTCCGTTTTTAAGTGTGCTTGTGACGTCAAAAGACAAATTTTGATGGCACACTGACGTCAGAATAAGTCATAAGTTACAAGAAACAAAGAACGATTTCAAAAGTAAACAAAAGCTGACAAACAGCTCCTACTAAAGGGTTTCTTAGTAATCATGCCCTATAATTACAGTATGTTCATCTCGTTTACTTTCTGCTGGAAGGAGGCCAAAATGACTTAGCACGCCGCACCTAAATCCAACGAAACTATTCTCAACGAAAACAAAAAGTTTGATCTGTTATCTGAATCTTGTTTTGTTTAGTGACTAACTATTATCAGTGAATTATTTTTAAGAATTTTCAAAATGCCAATAAATACATTCATAAACCATTTGCGTCGCTATATTGACCAAATAACGCGCAGTTTGCTTAGATAACTGCATAACAATAGCAAAAACTCTTTGATTCGCTTTTTGAAAACAAATTTCATGGAGTCTATTTTGGGAAAACAGCTTATTCAAAGTTCCGTTAAAGTTCAGTAACCCCAACAAGTTATGTTTAAATCAGATTTCAAAACAAGTTTCAATGCTGTGACCATCAAGTATAAAAATCATTTTATTAAAGAAATATTGCCCTGAAATTTTCACGGGTTTGTTGGTTGTTTGATAACTGTGGTTGTAGAAAGTGACTCTGCGTAAGAGTTGTCGACTTGGAATTTGCAAAAAACTTAACAAAGGGCCAAAAATTCTAAAGATGGCAATTTTTGTCAAAAATTCTCAAGAATCTAAAGCATTTGGACACAAAAAATGTTTCATGATTTAACAAGCCAAAGGAATATCTACAGCAGTACTGTATTAAACATATTGAAATTAACATAACAAAACTAACATTAGCAAAAACAAAAAACGCCGAAGCTTTTCTTTCCTTTCGGGGAGTTCATCGGTGCAAAATAAATCTGTAAATCCCCGAGGGGCGACAAAAACCTTCGGCGTTTTTGTTTTTGTTTATGTTAGTTTTGTTATTTTAATTTTAATATGCTTAATAAGGCACTGCTCTGGATATCGGTTTGGAAATTGGTTAATTTTTATATTGGTTAAATCATGGAAAAAAGTTCCCACCAATCCGAAAAAATGTTTCAGATTGACCTCCAACAAAAAAAAAGTAACAGCTTTTTGCCCCCGAACTTGCGTCAAATTCCCATGCCCTTTCCCAAAAAAGAATAAAAAAAGGAGTCGAGGACATACAGTAAATTTTTCAATCTTCGCCCAAACCCTAACACCTAACTCTCTGATTTCAGTTTATCACCAAAAAAAGATCTTGTTTAAAACAAGAATATTATAAATTTCAATTTCAAAATCTTAAGATCTTTGCTAGCACCTTTTTCAAACTTAAAATTTTCAAAAGATTTGTTATTCGTCTGAAAATTCCCTAGCACTTTTTGATAAATTTTCAAGGTTGACTGCTCGGTTCTAAATTGAATTCACCTCGCACCATCAAGTCAAAGCACAGCAAAAACAGTGGAAAAGAAAAACAGGAAAGAACGAGGATAAGGAGTACCTGCAAAAAGAAAGTGCTAAAACATACCCATTCTAGCTAATAATTTACCGAATTGTAACGGGGTGTGGCCACGCTACCAGTGGATTATTTTATTTTATCTGCAGAAAAAGGTTTTCACAGGCGTTTTCGGCAACATTTAAAGAACGTTTTTTAGAGAGAAAAGTTGCGGTTGAGCGAATGCTTGAAAAACGACTTCAAACTGTCTCTTCGTTTTCTTTTCACTAAAAGTACATACGTTGTTTAGAATACCATATACCGCTACCTGCTTGCATTATCACCGATGTAGACTTGGTTGGAACTTTAGTGTTTTTCCTGATATTTGAGTTCATGGTTTCATTGACAAGTTTAAGTTAGATTTAATCACAAATTTATTTATTTTTTTGTTTTGCAGTGTTATTTTAAATCACTAGAGGTTCTTTATCATTACGATAGCCTATACGCTATTTCATCGTAAAAGGAATGATGATTGATGAGATTCCAACCTTTGCAATATCCAATTTTGGAAAGGAGGATGTCTTCTTTCCAGCTATTGATTATTTGAGTGGTGCGTTAACATCAGGTTACCTGACATAATAAATGTGCAAAATTACAAAAATAAAAGGACAAAGCTTTTCTTTTCTTCTCTGAGGACTTCATCATGACAATGCTAAAAGTTAACAAAAACTAACACGTAAAAGATAAATCATATAGTAATGTTGAAATCACCGTAAGTCAAAACTACAGTGCAAGAAACCAAATGAAATAGAAGATTGTAATGTTTTAAAAATCTCTTACGAAAACATTGCATTTTTGTATGCGAATTGGTGCTTACGTCCAATTTTAAGAATCACTTCCTACGATCAAGGCTTACTTAAAAACTGATTTCAAGAAGGAATGGAAGGTGCCCCTTCCCCGTCAAAAGAGAATTTTGTCAGTGTGCATATGTGAACCTTGGACGAGTTCAACGTCTCTGCGAATCTTCAAGCCATGCTTGCGCTACTACAGGTGATGTATTCATTGCTCTACCGTCAATAGAACGAACTACGTCAACAACGGAAGCACATCCTAGATTTAAACCTTGCATAGTTCTCCATTGGCAGGAGTTGGCATTAAGGCGTCATCTATAATATCAACGTAGAACTGCAATATGAACCTAAACGGAAGAGCGGCTTTAAACATTCCGTGAGTTTACGCTTTTGCATGTTTTTGCTGTATTACTCGAAGGTTACCGCAACCAGTTGACATTAAAACTCTCGCTGATCTACGTAAAACACTGTGAAGCCACGAGAACAACAATCAATACGTGTCGCAATGTATAGCGTCATGTTAATGCAACAGGAAACGTATAAACTTCTAACATCTTTTTTATATTGGCATTGGAAAAGTGACATTTCAATTAAAAACCTGGTTACGTATGACTCAAAGATATGCAGTTCGATTAGGTTTTCACAAAGTCGATTTAAAGTAAAGATAATTTTCCATATACACCACCAGCCGACTCTACCGGCGTCACCCGGCGGAGTTACCTGCCAGTTATTTGGTTTAGAAATATTGATTCAGCCGACTTCACCCAAATAATATTTCTGAGAGCGACAACGAAATGTTGGTGCAAATGAGTGCATCGCCCATATGCCCCTAATACCTATCTTGGGACCGACTTTTTGATTTAAGACTGGTCTTACTCACAAACTTTCTATGATTTCATAAATTCTATCCGTTTCTTCCATTTACTGTAGGGGGACCAAAAAATGTTGGGGTGTATGCCTTAATTGCCTTTGTTTTACGATTACAGAAATAAATCTTTGGCTGCTTTGCTTATTTCACAACTTGGTGGAACACCTTCATGATGATATTTTTGACACCAAATTCCTGGGCTGCACCTATATACCTTGGTCCAAAAAAGAGCGAAAAAGCCTACAGCTCAGCCGCGGTTCCATGGGTAGATACATCCCTTCCAGGCTCCCACCAGTATTTGTTAATCTTGAATTCGCAAACTTATTTGTTTGGACATCAAAAAAATTGATCTCTAAAAAGTCTACACCTCCGATGATAATGAGTAAATTCCGATCAAAAGTTTTTGGACCTCCCCATCAAAAGTTTCTGAATCCGCTTCCGCCATAGTCGACCTCTTGCATTCGATCACCAGGTGGTCCAATAACCCATTTTAAAGCAAACAATTTTTCCTCCATAGAAGTTGATTGTGTATTTCGTGACTATGCTTTCATACAGTGGGATAGACCTAATAACAGGTTTTTTCCAATGTGTTCCCCCAAAATTTGGATTTTCCCTTAAATTTCATAAACTATGACCGTAATACCAACTTCCATCCTATAAAATTAAGGCTGTAGTACATAGACGTATAAATTTCAAGTTGTGGAAAGACGCTAAAGTGATCAGGGTATTTACAGGAGTTATGTTTTGAGGTATTAGGTCTACTACTGATATTATAAACAGATAGAGTCGTTCTTTCGACAGTTTATTCTTAAAACTTGACATTTCGCTCCCCTTGGTAACCGGGGAGCTACCTCAGAAAACGATAGATGTTATTACCAGTGAAACACATAAACTGTTGAACACAAAATATTAAGATCCACTCTGTTGATATAGCAAGTAACTTTAATAAATTAAAAGTCATTTTAATTCGTATAACATCTTAAATTCGAACATTTTCGACTTTCATAAAGCCCTTTTCAAGAATTAAATCTGTAAATGTGACGTAATAAATTAAAATAATCAACGATAATTTCAAATAATACACATTATGAAGATATAGAACTTCTAACGACTGTAAAAACGTAGCCAACTTTAAAATAAATAATAGCTGGGAGAGATGGGATGCAAAAACCTTTTAGCTCATCAAAACCAGGATTAAAGCCTTACAGAAATGGCAAAATTCCCCAAAATTATGCGAAAATCCATTATGAAATGTCATGTTACAATTACGTGCAGTAAGTAAAGTTGTTCTAAAATTATTTGTTAATATATGTTTAGCAAAATCCAAGCTCCACTTGCATAGCATTGTTTATTAAGGCTAGGGCTATGACGTTTTATAAGCAAAGCTTCATGAATTTTTGCTTCATAATCTGAGTTACATTTTTTCAATATGGTGAAAGAATTAATATTATATTGTAGATTAGAGCAGATGCGGCATGACAAAATGTGGTCCTTAATTGCGCTATTTCTTGAATCTGCTAAATTCAGATGCTTCTTCTCTCTGGTGATCAAATGTCGGGAAGACATACCAATGTATGTCAAGTTCGTATCACACAAACAAGTAAATTTACAAACAACATTTGAGCATAGCGGCAAAGGTGTCTCTGATTTTAATTGAAAATACTGTCCTACTTTATTTGTGCGATAGGGAGGAAGCAGCCTTATATCAAATTGTTTTAAACATAATTGAGAGAGAGCTTTCACAAAACGGATTGATGCTTCACCAACATACGGAACAAAAATAGGACATAATTCCACGTTATTTACTACACTTATTTCATCAACAGGTATATCGTTAAGTTTGGCTTTAAATTTGTTGTAAATTTTATCAAAAAACCAAGTCGAATAGTTATTATCATAAAATAAGCGCTTCAACTTTCCAATCTCGACTTCAAATAAATGCTGGCTGGAACAAATAGAGTTAGCTCGATTAAGTAGGCACAGTACAAGGCTCAATTTCCAAACATTTGGATATATTGCATTAAAGTTCAATAAAATGCCAGTATTAGTCTCTTTTCGCCACACACTTAAATCTAATTCATTTTCTCGAATTTGAACATGAACATCCAGAAATGGGAGTGCCTGCATTGATTTTTCAACGGTAAACCGCATGCTTGAATTTTGTTTATTAAACAGATTCAAAAAATTTTAATCGATAGATTGCCATCGGAAATTGCAAAAACATCATCCACATATCGTAAATATAATTTAGGGTAAAAGCCATTTGTTTCATTGAGAAGCTTATTTTCTAAATTTGCTAAGAAAAAGTTTGCTAATGTCGGTCCAAGAGGTGACCCCATTGCTACTCCATCAATCTGTTTAAATAGTTCACCATTGTATAGAAACATTCCCTGAGTTGCCAATTTCATAAGCTTGATGAAAGCATGCTTTTCCATTGGTGGTATGTTTGGATCGTCTTTGTCAAATAGATAGTTTGCTATAATTTGAGTGGTTTCTTCTAGTGGTACGTTGGTGAAAAGTGAGACTACATCAAAGCTAACCAAAATTTGATGTGATTGAACTTTTACCTGTTTTAATTTTTCAATAAAGTGATTGGTTGATGACAACATGTATTTATCACGGATGGAGGGTTTCATAACGGAATCCAAAAATTTTGTAAGTTTATATTTAGGTGTTCCGATCATGCTTACTACGGGCCGTGCTGGATTATTTATTTTATGGACTTTGATTAACCCATACAATTTTCCCGGTTTACTACCTGTGGGTATGAGGCTTTGCATAATGTCCTTGTCGACGTTCTTTAAGTACTTTCGAATAAAATATTCAATTGATTTTTCTTTTGATATCACTGGATGAAGCTTATTGGGTTTTATCATCACCTTAGAAAATTTTGTTCTATCTGAAATAATTTGCTCTAGCTTTGAATTATAATCATCACTGTTTAGAATAGCGATTCCGTTTCCTTTGTCATGCTTGCAAACTCTGAAGCTTTTATCCTTTGAATGGGAGTTCAAACAGCGGTGCAAATTATGCGAAAATCCAAAATTATGCGAAAATCCAATATGAAATGTCATGTTACGTAATCGTAACATGACATTTCGTATGGGATTTTCGCATAATTATGGGAAGACTTTAATCCTGGTTTCGATGAGCTTAAAATTTTTTGCATCCCATCTCTCCCAGCTGTTATTTATTTTAAAGTTGGCTACGTTTTTACAGTCGTTAGAAGTTCTATATCTTCATAATGTGTATTATTTGAAATTATCGTTGATTATTTTAATTTATTACGTCACATTTACAGATTTAATTCTTGAAAAGGGCTTTATAAAAGTCGAAAATGTTCAAATTTTAAGATGTTATACAAATTAAAATGACTTTTAATTTATTAAAGTCACTTGCTATATCAACAGTGTGGATTTTAAAATGCTTTACCTCTCTGCCAAAGTTGTATCACAAAATATTAAGACAACCTATTTTACTAAACACTAAAAATTATTACCAGCAGAGCTGGCAATTACGAAACAACAAAAACTTTATTACATCGCAGAACCAGGGCTGGGCACAAGTAAAAAGTGTTATACATATATATAACATCATTTATTGGAGGTAAACACCCTATAAACAGCGGGAAAATTTGCACCATCATTACGATTGATTGCATTTAGTGAACGAGCCTTTTGATTTATCAAAAGACTTTCCGCAACGCGACGCCCGTACGTATGTGACTCTGACTTCAGTATTTTCACATTATCTCAATCTATTCTATGATCGAAATCCATGGCATGTTAAATCAGCGCTGACTTTTTGGTGTTAAAAGTCTCAACCGCATCAACTTGTTTCCGTTTTCTAGTTCTGATACTACGCCCTGTTTCACTTACATACACAGCACTGCAATCTCAGCAATCCCAACATTTGCAATACCACCATCAAAAATTACAGTTTTGGATATTCTAAGCCAGGGGTGGGCAAACTTTTTAACTGGAGGGCCGCATTGACCATTCAAAAGCTGGCAGAGGGCCAGTACTTAAAATCTTGCAACAATTTCGCGCTTTGAAAATGTTGGTCTCCAAAAAAAAGGTCATCACCCTGTGATTAGACGGAAAATGTGCCTGTGCGAACCAACAAATGCTCTTTTCATCATGGCATGTAGAGTTTTTGGCTCATAAACACTGCAATGCTTTCCCCTCTTATCATCGTAACTCAGATTTACTGACGTTTCAAAAGTGTTCGCGGGCCGCACAAAATGCTCTCGAGAGCCGCATGCGGCCCGCGGGCCGTAGTTTGCCCACCCCTGTTCTAAGCGGAGTTGAATTAGATCTCTACAAAGTTAACTTTGGCAACAAGTGTTTGATTGATTTTGCCCGATCTAAAGTGGTGAAAATCCTGAAAAGAGCCAAACTACCAAATCTATCAAAGGCCGAAAAGCGCGCAATTGAAGAATTCAAGCAATATGATGACATCGCTGATAAATGTAACAACACTGTAGTAATGAACAAACAAGAATATGATAAAAAAACTTTTAGAATTGTTTTCTGATACTGCAAATTTATTCCCCTTTTTTAGAAGTGATTCATGATTCATAAAAGTAGCCTTGAAAAGCGTTTAAATTGTTTCATTTGAAAGTGATAAGATCTCCTCCTATTTGTATAAAACTTTACGTAGCAGTGATTCAGCTTTGCCAAGAATATATGGACTTCCTAAAATTCATAAGCCTAATGTTCCTCTTCGTCCTATTGTTTTCTTCATTGGTACAACTACCTATCAGCCAGTCAAATTCCTCAAGCAAATTCTTGCTCCCTTAGTTGGAAACACCCAATACACTGTCAAAATTCTGCTGAGTTTCTAGAATTGATTTCATTCATTAAACTTGGCAAATCTGAATCACAAGTTTTGTTTGATGTGATAAGTTTGTGTACTTAAATTCCACTTGAAACTACCAAAACTATTGTAGCTGATCGATGATTGCAGGTTGGGCAGTGGAACAAGTCTTACAGTGCTGTAACTTATGGAGGCATTAGATATCTGTTTGCAATCATCGTTTTTGTGTGCAATGACGTTATTTATAAAAAGATTCTTGGTTGTGCAGCGGCCTCTCCTTCGGCTCCAATAATAGCAAATATGGTCATGGAAGAGATTGAACCAACAGCATTGAACATTTACTTGAAACCTCCGTTGTTATGGGTACGTTATGTAGATGATGTGTGTGCTATCATGAAAAAAACTGAGGTGGAGTCTTATCATAACTACGTAAATACACTATCTACATTAATAAGTTCATAAAAGAATTGAAAAAATCCGGATAACTGGTCTTTTAGGACGTAAACGTACAACAGTTAAAAGATGGATCCCTTGCAACAAGCGTATATAGCAAACCAATTCACACGGACTGGTATCTTCAATATTCTTCTCATCACCCTGTTAATCAAAAGGTTAGTGTGACTCGTACATTATTCTCCAGAGCCAATAAAATTACGTCCTGTAATGAAAAAAAGATTGAAGAATTCCATCACATGGCAAAAACCTCAAAGAACAATGGATTTCGTGGTGACAAATGCATCTTCAAGAGGCTTAAAGAATTATACTATCAGAAGAACATAAAAACTAAAACGGTTTACTTCGATTCCCTACGTGCGAGGTATCTCCGAGCCTAATAGCCGAATTTTGACTGAAGTTTGTATCGGAGTTGCTTTAAAACGACATCACTCATTATTTTTCTTGTTTCCTAAACCTAAAGATGTTATTAATTTTGAACAAAAACATGGTTTCATGTAATAAATTTCTCGCCGGGATTGAATGCTGTGTATGTAAGTGAAACAGGGCTAGTGTCAGACATAGGCGTAGCCAAGGGGGCCAAAGGGGCCATGGCCCCCCTGAATTTTAAGTCAAATTACAAAACAGTATCAAAAAAATAAAAACATAAATTTTTTTGCGCCTCTGCAGGTACATTAGAGTTTATTGTTGACTTTTAGCAAGGGGTTGGGTCGGGCGTGGCTTTTTAAGTTAAGTTTATTTTTAAGTTAAGTGCGTGGCTTTTTAAACTTACAAATGTTATCAAACAAGATGTGTACGTTTTACACACTAAATATCGCCGAAGTTTTTCTTCTATGTCGCAGTCGAGTGATGAATTGATATTCCAAGTTATGGTAATTGCAAGAAATAAGCGTCTCGCTGAGCGCTTTCTTGTTTTATTGTGATGCGGACTACTACAAAGACGTTGCTTCTTATATCAGAACGTTCAACCTACCAGTGGGAGTGGTTTCCTTGAAATTCCTTAAATAGTGCATTATACGTTACAATTGAAGTTGAACTATTGGAGCCGTTTTTGATAAAACTACATTAGATCAGTGAAATCGCATTCGCACTTTCTCAGTTTTGTACAGCAATTTTATAGTAGCGACGAGCGTAGTTCACGAAAGGCAAAATGCCGTTATAAGTAAATGACGTCACATTAAAAGTTACAAAATTTGGCCCCTTCTCAATTTTCTTCTGGCTACGCCCTTGGGGTCAGAACCGGAAAAAGGAAACAAGTTGATGCGGTTGAGACTTTTAACACCAAAAAGTCAGCGCTGATTTAACATGCCATGGATTTCGATCATAGAATAGATTGAGATAATGTGAAAATACTGAAGTCAGAGTCACATACGTACGGGCGTCGCGTTGCGGAAAGTCTTTTGATAAATCAAAAGGCTCGTTCACTAAATGCAATCAATCGTAATGATGGTGCAAATTTTCCCGCTGTTTATAGGGTGTTTACCTCCAATAAATGATGTTATATATATGTATAACACTTTTTACTTGTGCCCAGCCCTGGTTCTGCGATGTAATAAAGTTTTTGTTGTTTCGTAATTGCCAGCTCTGCTGGTAATAATTTTTAGTGTTTAGTAAAATAGGTTGTCTTAATATTTTGTGTTCCACAGTTTATGTGTTTCACTGGTAATATCATCTATCGTTTTCTGAGGTAGCTCCCCGGTTACCAAGGGAAGCCGCTATTATAAGAATAAACTGTCGAAAGAACGACTCGATCTGTTTATAATACTGACATACTTGAGAAACAAAAATTGCTTCCTCTATTTAGCTCTACCACCTACAACTTTTTCTTATTTGTAGGCATAGTAATTAAACTTATAGCTTCTGGCTGCAAGTATGTTCCTTGTTTCGGATATAAACGCAGCCAGGAGAGGGCAAATTGACCGGAGCTCATAGCCCAGCATTTACAGTGGAGGTATTTCAATAAGTTATGGCTAGAGTAAATAACCCATCGACCAGCGTTTTATGCAAAAAAGTCGATAATTTTTTCTAAGTTCTGCAGGATTTTACATTACAGCTCGGGATTTTGTTCCATTTTGATCTTAGTGAGAAAAATGTCTTAGAGATCAAGAATACTTAGGCGCACGACCTGACCGCTCTGCATAGGTATTCTCGCGTCCACCTACAGTTCTACTACAGAACTGTCGCATTTGCAGTTGCATTGTTTAAAAACACATTTAAACCTGTATGCAAGTACTGTTAAGTATTATTCTGTTTTAACAGGCAGGATGTCAGCAATAAACTTTGCTATTTACGTTGCTTTCAAAATGGCAGCGGAAAATATGTACAGCTGCTGTTTTCACTGAAGTGGTACCAGACAAAGTGTTATGACATCACTTAAAATTATGATGACGTTGCGCAGTTTTTAAGCGTCGCGAGGAAAAAGAAAAACATATGGTTTGAAAAACGTTTAAATGCTTAACCCTTTGTGGATCAATGTAACACATATGTTACATTTAATTAATTGTTGAGTCATTTTGAGGCAATGCCCACTTTTTCAGAATCGATTGCAATTCCGTTGCTACCAAGCAATTACGGAATTGTTTCAAATGTTATGAAGTAAAATCTTATAACAGCAAAAGTAAATATACTACCAGGAATCTACCCGTGAAGTAACTTGCTCGAAGCGATCCAGGTTGATAATCATATAATAGATAAAATCAAGGTACACTAGATCAGCTGAGCTACTTTATTATAAGAAATATCGATTTCGCCTTATACAGGCATTTTCAATTTCTTATTCAAATAGAAAAATCTTATAATCCTCAAATGGTAAAAATCACTGTTTTGAGAATGCTAAATTTAAAATCTATACTACAAATTGCAATTCTGTGTGTGTGTGTGTGTGTGTGTGTGTGTGTGTGTGTGTGTGTGTGTGTGTGTGTGTGTATTTTTATTTCCCTGAAACTACTGGGTGCACAAACATGAAACATAGCACCATTAGTCTTCACTCCGGGGTGACCTCATAGTTAACAAATAATTGAAAATTTATTGGTTGTATTTTCCGAAAAAATACTGACAGTTGTAACGCAGTTGAAAGATGTTTCAGCCGATGTTGACACGGTGCAACCAAAAGCAATAATTCTTTACGACTTACGGTGTATCGACGATGCAACAACCAATCACAAGTCGTTCAAAAATCGTATGTCGCCTCCAGAGGGAAGATGGCGATTAGAGGTTTCGTTATATGACAACCTCGCTATAATACTAAAAAGAATTAAGCTTTATCTGCAGTATGCAGCAAGTGGTTGTTGTGCCAGACAGTTCAAGTATACTGCTATCGAAATATAAGCCAATTATTATATTTCCCTTCGTGTGGGCCCATTAACTCTTATTAAGCAAGCTAATGAAATCGTAAAAATAGATCCTTATATGGCTTTATTCCTTACATGACCATGTAGCCTGTCAATTACTTACGTGTGTTCGATTGTACAATGCACAACGTAGACAGCCCTACTGCAGAACCAACATCTGTAGGCCATGTAAAGGAAAGTAAGGCACTTTAATTAACTGTTTTTGTTGTAATTAAGTCAATGCTTAATTTATTTGGGCCAAAATTATAAAATTGGTGATGTAATCTATGTCTTAATGCGACGCATATCTTTATACCAACTAACAGTAAGTTTCGTAATGACGTAGCCGTGGTGTAAAGACATGTTTCGGAATCTGCTGTCTTCCAAATTAGTAAAGATTTTACCGATTTGTATTTAGAGGAATTCTTTTTTGTGTTGCCTAAGATAGCCCACTCTTAAACTAATTGCAAAATCTTGTTCGTGTGGTTTATTACCAAGTAATTTGACGTTGTGAACAGCAGGCGCATTGCTATTGAGTCCATCAAACAAAGTTTTTAAGGCTGAGTTGAATTCTTGTTTATAAAGCATGCTTTGCTTTGTCTATCGCCATTGTAAGCAGAAGCAGCAGAAAACTTGATGAAGAGTATTCCAAACACACGATAACCCAGTTTCTACCTGACATTGTATACGCGATCTCCTAATCTCCACAGCAGCATCTTCGCTTTGAAATACCTGGTTCATTGCTGTCATTGGTTTTGCTCCTTTGAAAGTCACGGTTACATAAAGCCTGGATTCCGCTGGGGCATTTTACAAGTAAACGCTAAAGTGGTGGTTTTCAAACTTTTTTGTTTGTCGGTAACATGTGTAAGTTTGTTACTGTCGCTGAGTGCCATTAAAGACGTTGCTACGGCTGCTACTACTTTCCGTGCGGCTACTCTGCCATTAGCGCAGCGCTTTTCAACTTTTGGCGTGTAGGAATCTTATACCTAGTTTTGCAAATATCGCGGATCCCCATTAAATAAAAATTAAAAACGTGTATTTTGCTATCACGTAAATGCGATATATATATAGACATGCTTGGCTTCACGGTTTATGCAAATGTTCAAAAATCATGATTGTCTGAATATTTATATCGAAACTCAAGAATATCGAACTTATATCGAACTAAGCAACCGTCAAAACGCATGGAACCCCACTTGAAGATTTCTTTAATAGTGCATTCCCAGTCAAGTACTACGCATCTGTCTGGTGTCGCAGCACTCATACCTGTGTGATTGATAGATCCATCAACAATGCATTGCATATTTCAATCAGATGCCCACATCTTACTTTATAGGACTATACTCATCCTTGCGAGCAACTAACCATCAAAGCTTTGTCTCAAGAGAACCATATTATCTTTCGCCACCCGAGCTCGTGAGCAAGGCTATCTGCAACAACTCGCCGCTTAAGTTAAGACCGCCGTTCGCACCGGCTGCACAAGATCTCCCAACAAAATACTCTGACATCGGTGCGATCAGCTGAGAGGATCATGCATGGAAAAATATGGCAAAAAACGGCAAGTGGCTATACTCTTTTATCCCTGATCCCGGTCTTCGACCTATAAACCGACCTCGGTACGGCCGTTTTCGCTTGGTTATGTATAAAAGGGGCTTAATTCCACAGCGGCCAACTGTGGGGTGCAATAAAGCAAGCAGCAAAAAGTAGGCCATGTTATTCATAACTTACTGGTCTTTTAGACCTCTCATGAACACTTGTTCTGACAGATCATGACGACGACTTTTACTACTGTGTTGGGCGGCGACTGCCTAAGTGCTTCGTCAAAATATTTTCACCTTGCTCAACCGACAACAATGACCAAAATCGCAACCAGGATAATGTGGGTCGAAACCCCCACCTATTTTTGCCCTATCGGGGAGCTGTTTGATGTATGGTTATAAAAATACATTCCCCTCGAACACTTAGCCAAGATCGTTTTTAGAGACAATCAATAAGTTCATAACATATGCCTTTAAAAATCATGTGAAATCACTTTTAGAAATTCTAGAAAGTATTTAGATTACCTTAGCACAAAAGCCTGTGTAGCGTTCCTTCTTTTCAGCCGTTTTTAGCATATTTGGTTAAAACAACTGTTGTTTAACTTAAACGATAATCACGACAAAGGCAATGTAGATTCATTGGACAATGAACTTCGCATGTGATTCGGAAGTTGTAGTTTACCAACGGAAAAAAGCTGCTGATATACCGCGAGTGGTAAGCGAACCACGTCAGTTACTGCTATACAGTATTTGTTGATTCTTTTATCTTGCATATAAGCGATGCGTATTAAGTAATCGATACCAGAGGCCAGCAATTTATCTAAGAGCGTGACTGTTAATAGTGACACTGTTTCGATCTGTCTGGGTCATTTATGTTGC
The DNA here is from genome assembly GCA_963675345.1 of Trididemnum clinides. Taxonomy (NCBI): domain Eukaryota; kingdom Metazoa; phylum Chordata; class Ascidiacea; order Aplousobranchia; family Didemnidae; genus Trididemnum; species Trididemnum clinides. The sequence continues at coordinate 6,697,831 of OY776300.1, forward strand.
TGGCGACGGACATATATTGGTCGACAAATATCGGTTGGTGGCTGTACTAATAAGTTCAAACAATGTGCACTGCCTGAAATTATTTTCTTGAGAGAGTAATTTCAACCAGGTTATGCAAATTCATTATCTAGGCTGTAAACATTTTACATAAATGAATTTAGTAGATTTATTGGGTGATCTAGGGGCTTTAAATGTCCCGCCCATCATTTAATTGGGCAAAAATCTAATAAAATATTCTTTCAAATTAAAAAAATTTCTTTCTATGTGGTACTTAATCCAGAAGCCAACTGATAAAAATATTTTTTTTAATTTCCCTATAAAGTTTTCTCTTGAAAGCTAGTAAGAATATGGATGATTGTTTCTAAAAAAAGAATTATGCTTTCATTTGGATTTTTAATTAAACAAAGTTAAGCTCTGAGCCATCGATGGCATCAGATCAATACTTTCATTTTGATTTTGATAGATTTTGATTGACTTATGTCCAATTGTCTTCAATATGACTGCAAATAGCAACAGCAATTGTCAGCGAACTAAAGCTCGTACCCGTGCTTCGATGGGTTAGAATAATTAAATTGCATGTCTAGCATGCTGTAAGATGCGACTTTTATGTACTCACCTGTTGCAATCTATATCTTGTTGGTGGTGGGGTTATCAGTTTGCATTTTGCATTTATGATTGGCTTGAAATAGACTGCCGTTTTTCCCTAGCTTGACATTGATCAGATTAGCAGTGTCTACAGAAACATAACTGCTTCATGCCGTGACTCTATCTCAAGGAAAAGGAGGATAAATGCAACAACGACAATTAAAGTTTGTGAGATTGGACAAAGCAATGTTTTCAACTATTGTATGCCTATCAAAATTGTGATGGAGCGCTGTTTTAAGGCACGTTTTTTATGAGAAAACAACAGTTCAATTATTGGTTATTTTAAGCAAGCAACAAAAATAACTCGGAGAAGTAATCTACGTGTTAGAAAACAATCAGTAGAAGTTTTGCTCTGAGGTTATATGATAAAGAAGAATGAAAATATTGAAACAATATTTCAATTGCTCCAGCAAGTGTCAAAAAATAGAATTTTTTCTGAAAACTTTGCGTTGTGTCTTATTCCACAAAAGCCATTTTGTTCTCTTTAGAAAGTCGGGTTATACACTCTACTCGACGTCAACCTTTGAAACTTTAAAGAGGAACCTTGTGCGAGATAGAAATCTGCTGACGTACACAGCTGTAAGCTAATTACAGTCTTTCAATATTAATAGAGCGGTGGTTTCCAACCTTTGTAATGGCCTGCACCCCTAAAGTATTTCAATATGTTCTCGCATCCCTAAAATATTGTAATATGTTGTCGCACCCCTAAAATATCTTAATATGTGACGAATTCATAACATGTCCCGGGCCATGATGCGGGCCAATTTTGAAGTCACGACTAAAATTGCATGTGCTGACCTTTTTTTTGAGGGGGTCAGCATCATCTCGGGCTGGATTGAAGGCCGTGCACTTGACATGCTGCAATTAGGCACAGATTGTGCATAACAATTGGCACGGGATGAACTGAGCATGGCAGTACAGTAATACAACACCAAAATCTGAATGACCATCTCGCAACCCCTAAGATGCTGCCTCGCACCTCTGGTTGGAAACCCCTGTAATAGAGGGTAGAGTACAAAATCAAATGAGAGTTAAAGAAAAAGAAAAAGCTTGTGACCAGCTAAACGTGAAAAAATTAGGTGATTAGGCGATCAATATATTTCTAAAACATTATTGGTAGGTTCAGTGACGGATTAAGCTTTTCATGGGCCTGGGGCTCTATCATAATCAGAGGCCTATTTTTCATTCCATTCGTTTTATTAAAAACTGACCACAAATAATAAATAAACAAGGTACCGTATTTACTTAGTGCACACACATTTAAATGACACATTTTTCTGGATTTAGACAATGCAAAGCTCTTAATAATGTCATCGTCATCTATTTTTTTCAAAGGTTCGTTTTCAATGCAGAGTAGAGCAAAGGAATTCAATCTTTTCTGGCGCAGAAAGCAGTTAATTCTTTACTCTTTTTAGAACTGAAAATGAGCGCTCGCCCGAGCAAATAGAAATTATTATCAGACAAAGGTACAGCCTGAAAACAACAAATACGTTAGGAAATGCATGCATGAATTCATTTTCATTAATGAACATAAATATCTGAATTTCTTCGCATTCGCTGTTAAAATGGTGTTGTTTTATCAGTGTAGAGAAATAAATCATCTCCTGAGACAATAATGACTCTTCCAGATCATTTAGATAATATTGAAGAAACGTTTTCGCACTTGCTTCAATTTTGCAGTTAGACATGGTGTTCAATTCCATCACAAACGTAAATTTTCTTTGAAGACGGTTGTAAGCTTCTAATCGGATTTTCATAGACAAAAGATTTTGGTTAATGATCGGCAAATATGAGTCTACTTCGAATCTGCTCAATAAATCAAGTGACGTATGTTCAGATTCACCTTACTTTTTTTCTTTTCTTTCTTGAAATTTCATCAGTGTAATGATGACAGCCATTTAATACTTGACCTCTTCCTTCGAATTTTTGAAATTGGGATCTTAGAAGTTTAATAAAGTCATGTAGACCCTGAAGCAAATTTGTTACCCTATTCAAAGTCATTTTGCTGTCCTGCAGAGCCTGACTGGTCTTATGAAACCGTTCCATTATGCACTACCATACCTCGAGTAAAATACCAGTTTCAAGCTTTTCCATTAATGAAACAAAACCCCTGGCTGTTTCTTTTGTTTGATATTTTTCATCATGGTCACCGCACATTGCCTTCAAGAAAAAACCGCTTGGTAGCCTTTTCTAAGTGCATGTATAGCATCACAACGGGTATTAGACAAAGGCTTAATTGTTGGACATTGAAGTGATTTCAGTGCATCAGTAAGAAGATTCCCTTGTGTGTTGAAGCTGAAAAGAACACATAGAGTCCCTAAACAAGCATGAAAAACGGACCGCGGATTGTCAACACTCAGCAGCACATTTTCCCACAAGATTCAAGAAATGTGCTACACAAGGAATATATTCCGCTTGGTGGTTGCATTCTTTTGTTGTAGCTTGCAAATCTTTATATTTTCCGCTTATGTTAGAAGTGTTCTCATAAGATTACCCTCTGAGATCTTTCAAACTGATTCCATTGTCTTCTATAAACTCAAAAAGTAAATCAGCCAATTGGTGACCAGTGTGTCCACGGGTGGGTATAAACTTGACAAATCTTGCAAGGACCATCAGGTAAAACACACCGAAAAATTATTGTTAATTGGTCAACATTTGTGATGTCAGGTGTTGAGCCCACGGACTTTGAATAATATTTTGCTTGTTTTATTTCAGAAATAATAATATCTAACACTTTTGTTGCAATTACGTCAATCAATTCCTCGCATACAGTTGATGCGAAATACGAAACATGTCTCTTGCCTTTGTTCACTCTTTTTTGAATATGCTTAGCAAGAAAAGTATCGTATTCTGCCAACAACTCCGAAATTCCGAGAAAGTTATCGCTTTGTGTTGTACCAACCAAATCACTACTTCCGTGGGAGGCCAGCCCTCTCGATGATGGGAATTTTATCACACTTAAAACTCGAGCCAATATTTTGCACCAATATTTTCTGTCAGATTCTTTTTGCTCTTCAAATTCCTTTGCAAATGCTTACTTTTTTTGCTCTTCGAGAGATATATGTTGAAAGATAACTTAAGTGTTTGTTGGAAGATTCGTGCCTGGCCAGGTCGCGTGGTGCATGCTCCAGTCGCCAAAACCAACTGATGCCAGCATTATTTTTTCAGAATCAAACGCGAAAAGTTTGCTAACAAAGCAGTAAAGTTTTTTGATGAAAGTGAATGGCACAATCATTCGTGTATTACTTTTTCGCCGTTTAATTGTTCTCACCAAAATAGCGATTAAGAACAACGTCATTTGAATTTATTGCCAGTAAAACATGACTTTAAAGTAGAAAAATCTGCAGCAAGATGTTGAAACTCTAAACTTCCTACTTGGCAGCAGTAATCTCTCAGATGGTCAAAAATTACTCCCCAGCATCCAACATACATGTCCTGTTGAATAGCTTCTTTTACCCTATGCGCTTCATCCTCAGCAACATTAGATGACTTGGTTTGTAAGTTTGGTTTCGACGAAACAATTTTTATATTTGGCTCTGGCTCTGCAATACAGTCACTCGAAGATGACCACAAAGCAGTTGCATTACTGGACGTCGTTTCTGCAATGTTGCTTTTTGGTTCGCTTATATGAAAAAAATCAGTCATTTTTTTGATTTTGCTACAACTTTTTTCAGTTTATCTTCTGATTCTCTTCTAGATTTCTCCTTTTCCCAACCGCTTTTATACTTTTTAATTTTTATTTTTAAATTGGCTAAAGTTTTAAGATTAAAAACGTTCAGATTAGTAAATGTTGGTAAAAGCGATAAGGTGGTTATTTCCTTTCGATTTCAAAACAGCCATTTAAGTCCTTTTTGATTTCAATAAATTTCCTAATAAATTTTTGTTGTAAAATTTAAACCTTCGTTTACTCAAGAACGGTCGGAATTTATACACTTGAAATTTAGTTTTGAGTGAAATCCCAATTCAAGGGAATTTGCTCCTTGAATATACTTTTCAAATATATTTTTTTCTAAAGCAGTAGTTTCCATAAACTAATCATTAAAGGCGCCTTTGAAAAGTTATAAATACTTGCGGTGCACTATTTACGCAAAAAATACCACGAAATTGTATGTAATCCATTTTCATTATTTAAAATACAAAAAAATTGAAAATATTCAAATCAAAAAAAGTTTAAATTTGCAAATAATCAATTTTATATGTGCCTCCATTTTATATCAATATCAATATATTTTTCAATAACAAAAGAGAAAAAAATAATTATTTTCTTTTGTTTTTAATATTAAAAGAAAATGTTTTGTGGAATCAATATGAATTTTTTTTGGCTATTTAAATTAATTTAGAAGTAATCTTTTATCAAATATTTAAAGGAACAAATTCCCTTGAATTGGGATTTCACTCAACTATTTCATCTGCTTCCTACTGGTCTAAACTATTTGGTAAAATTTCATCTCCTTCCTTCTTCAAATACAGGAATATAGAAAATACAGTTGCTTTTATTTAAACTTTTTCTAGCCTCACTTTTCTTACCCAGCATAAACCTGTCTGCATTTTTTTTCAAAACTTCAAAATAACTGGGAACAATTAAACATGTCAGAGTCTTAGAAAAAGCCATTGTTACGGAATAATGTTATATTTTGTATTATGACCTCAATATGTGCTTACATTTTGGTTACAATGTTTTATCCAACGAAAACGCAAATAAAATAGTATTTCTTACTATGACACAGTTTCGCTTGTGCTTTGCACGATGACGAGGCTCTAATAGAGAACGCCTTGCCCATAATACTTTTAAATTACACCTTTACTATTTTTTGAAAGTGATTGTATCAGTAGCTTTTATGACTTCTTTGACTTGGTATAGTGGTGGGCCTGGGGCTGCAGCCCCATCAGCCCCCGCCTTAATCCGGCCCTGGGTAGGTTTTATCAAGTACGTCTATTTTATTTTAAAGTAAGTTTCGGTAGTGGGTGATCTGTAGGCTTTCATGTCGTTGGTACTGACAGGCTTATGTGCTATCTGCAGTAGGCTACCACTTCATGAAACCTAATATTACATAGTTTGTCAACAAAATTATATCAAACGTTTTCGGCGCAACATTCAGTCCTTCTTAAAATTTGTAGCCTATTAAGAACTTTAAAAGCATAGATATCACTAGATTTTAAGTCTTTTTACGCTAAAGTATAGGCTATGACTACGGACCACATATTTCAAAAAGTATAAGTCATATCATTTTGCTCCCTTCAACTAAATTTAGCAACCTCCTTTCTTTTATACATGAAATTTAAACAGGGCTGTTTTTCCAATTTTTTTAACACCCATCTATTGTCGTACTTGAAGTTTGTTGACAATTTGTTGACAACCGGCAACATCACTTAAAATCTTGAATAATAAGTAATGGGAAAATAAATAAATAATCTGTCATATAATACCATTTATACAGGCGAGGTGGTAGTGTGGTGATTAGAGCATTTGTTTAGAAGCCAGTAGATTTGAGTTTGATACCCATCAAAAATCTTAGAGAAGAATTTAAAAACGGTGTTTAGATCTTTCCTGCTTGACGCTCAGCACAAAAGAGGAAGTGTGGAAAAAACCGGCAGATTTACTTGTTGGATCCCAGGGTATACCAGATTTACTTGTTGCATCCCAGGCACTTAACGGTATACCTCAATCTTTATGTGGCAGACAGGTGATGGGGCCAAGCAGCCTACCCGCTCTGTTGGCCAGTCTGGCTAAAGACTTGCAAGCAGAGCATAAGCTCGCTGGCAGAAAAGAATGGATAATCCCATTTCGTTTTCGCGCGTATGAGCTTAGGCTTTGTTTGCAAATCTTTATTAAGACCCAGTAACTACAATGGGCAATCTGTTCGACCTCACCATCTGTTTACTATGTAAAAATATAAGAATACATATAAATGCCCTTCCCAAAGGCACAGCAAGTGAGCATATTCTTCAAACTATTTTTCTTGTGGTGGGCAACAAGCATGAAAGTGAGGAATAATGTTTTCGCAGTCTTTAGTAAAAACCGGTTTCGATTTAAATCAACAATCAATACTATATTCAAAGCGGATGAAACAAAGACTACATTGCAGCATACGTGGGAGGAAAAGCGGTGCAGAAATGCCACTTTCGTTTTTGCCCGAGGGCGCTAGCGTTAACTTCGCTTCATTTTGAAATTTTCTTTTTGTTTCTCTTTTTTAATGGAGTTGTTTTGCTAGGTTACTTTGACAAGTAGGTTTACTGTTTTTAAATTTGAAAATCAAACAGCGTAATCTCGTAGAGATTTGTCTGTGTAAAGATTTTGCAAAAGTTTATAGATGACTTGTCTGCGTTGGAGAAATATCCTGTTTTTAAAGGAACTGTAAGAAAAGTTGTTGATCTTTTTTTTGGAAGAAGAGAAAATGTCGTCACATTTTTTGAAGAAGCTGCTCACCTCTTGACACTGGTTTAATTTTATAACGCTTGGCTCTTTGCTGACATCTTGCAACAAAAAACTAGAGCAATCATTGTCACCAAATAGCAATTTCAAGAAAGCAGTCGACAACGTCGTCGAGTGGTCTAAAGAACCGATCATAAGAAATCTTTGATTAAAGGTAAATGAGTTCAAATCTTGGATGTTTGTGTCACTATGCCATTGATTTCACTTATCAATATTCAAAAGGATCATGTAGATTTGTTACTTACCAACAATTAAACTTGCACATAAAGCACTTTTATAATATTTTTTCGAACTATTGCAGACATACCTGGCAAAACGCATTCTGATAACAAGCAGTAAACCAGTGTTTCCGAATTGTGGAAGAATCAAACCGTTATAATCTTTCAGTTAAATTTTTCATTAGATTTCACGTGGTGTTGATTTGTCAAAAAGTAACACAGAGCAATAGTTCGATTTTCGGCTACATCGCATTTTTTTGAGACCAAGTCGAGAATAAAAACAATTTTGCAGTTCTTGCTGCGCCTGTGTACCGGGTCTAAAGACTTCTGCGGACCTGCCATGCTACATCTTGGCCAGGTTGGGTAAGCTTCTTTAATGCAATCAATCAAACATCGTCAGGTTAATTTTAATTACTTGAATACCGATCCTCATCACAGCCCGCGTGTTGCGGCCAAATCATATCACATTGCTTCTGCACACTTCATCCACTATTTGCGTACCTGCGGTGAACCTGTGGAGTCATTAGGTTGCGATTTGCCTAAGGTGACATTATTTTAAGACATGATAATTTTGTTCAAAATATTCTGTTTTTGCTCAGAGAACACTTCCAACAAACTTCAACAAATTTTGGTCAAAGATCTTTTTTCTCGAAAACACTTTAAACCTTGGAAACTTTTTGAATTGATGGACACTTTTCGAAGCCCTCATGGAGGGGAGGACACTAGCCTTAGGATACCACAATTCCGAGCTCACCTTAGAGGTGGAACAGTTTTTCCCAAAGCGTATCCAAATTAAAAGCAACTTGGGAGGCTTCTGTTGATGATAAAACCGCAAACGCGTTACAAGCAGTTTATTTTTGTTGCTCGTCATCAATATTCTCAGTTTGAAGTGGCAAAATTGTGATGATTAAGTTTCAAACAACGTTTGAACATTCTAATGATCAATGTCCGATTTGTAACCACTCAACATCTACCATTTAATTACGAGACTATGCAGCAGTCTTCAATAAAGCAAAAGAACATTCTTGGCGGCCATGCATTATATAAGCCGCGGTGCAGTCATTTGGGACCCACCGAAATCAGTTAAGCGCCCTTTTAACGTTATGCGTACATTGTATTCTTAAACGTCAGCGTTAATGTAACGCGTCTGTGGGATTCAAACACGCGCCTTTCGAACTGGCCTCCTCGCGCGCCGAGTTTTGCTGCCATGCACCACGTGCTGCCAGCCATGCCTTAAAGCACCGCATTTAGTTTGTAACCTTTGGAAGACCTTTTTATACCTAATTACTGCTTGTGTCATCAGCTTTACATAAGGATATCAGTTTTTGTCCATAACACTGGTCAACACACAAATTTTTGCCACAGATATTATATCGATTTTAGGGTATATCAGGTGCGTAGATTTCGAAAATGACATTCATTTTTGCTAGTTGGCTCTAGTTTTTGAGATAATTGCATTTTTTTGTAAAAATATTACTTAGACTGTGTTATATGGCATTGTTATTCATTTAATGCTATTTAATCAATACTATACGCTTCGATCTTCTTTTGTAAACGCAGTAAAACAAAAATGCAAAGCATCCATGCAAACTACAATGCTAAAAAAGGATGCCACAGCAATATTTACCGTTAGTTTGCAAGAAACGTATTGGAACTAAAACCCAGTATTACAGCGTATAAATGTATGTTGCCGTTATTTATTTAAACAAACGAAGCTTGAAAATACTGAGCTTTAACAACTACCATTCTGTCAAATCTACGAAGCAAATCGCCTCTTGTAGGACTTTCTAGCGTGAGGAGCAAATGGCTTATGTCGTTGAAGATTCCAACAATAGTCCGCCATCATGTGGGTGTCCCATCGTCCTTGATACCTTTCTTCCATTACTTTAATGTCCTGATGGAATCTTTCTCCTTGCTCTTCACTTAATTCCCCAAGATTTTCTGGAAATCTATCTAAATGACTAAAGAGGTAATAAATCTTGATGCTCATCTTTGCTCCCAAACTTTGAAATTTTGAAAGCATATCTTCAACTATCTGAATGTAATTGTTTGCTTTATTGTTTCCCAAAAAGTTTTTTACAACCACAGTAAAAGAAATTCAAGCAGCAAATTCCTTCTCAGTCATAGATGCAGTGAAGTTTGGATCGTTCATCAGCTTTCGAATTTGAGGATCATCAAATATTCCTGCTTTTAGTTTTTCATTGCTCATCCCTGGAAATACTCTGCAAATGTAATTAAAACAATTTCCGTCTACTGGCAAAACTTTCACAAACTGCTTCATTATACCCAATTTGATGTGTAGAGGTGGCAAAATGATTTTTTCTGTTAAGACAAGGGGCTCATTGATGACATTACATTCATTAACTGTTAGTGTAATTCTTTCAGGCCATTCCTTCTTCACCCAGTGGTCACTGCGAGCACGGCTGTCCCACAAACAAACAAAGCACGGATATTTAGTATAACCACTCTGCTGACCAAGCAAAAAGTTGACCATTTTCAAATCAACACATATTAACCACTGGTGGTCACAGTAGTTCAATTTTTTTAGCACTCGTTTAATATTGTTGTATTCTTCTTTGAGCAATGTAGAGTGGCCAGTGGGAATCGAGGCATACTTGTTTCCATTGTGCAGCAATACACACTTCAAACTTCTTTTTGAACTGTCTATAAATAAACGCCAATCTTGAGGTTTATATTCAGGTATTCCCATTTTTAAAAGAAGTACTTCAACATCTGAGCAGAAAACAAGCCCTTCTTCTGAACGATAGCACGGAAGTAAGTCGCTCTCCCTTGTGCGGTAAAAGGTTACTTTCGTACCAACACTAAGGCATTTCTTGTCTTTAAGCCTGGATGCCAATACTTCAGAAGCTTCTTTAGATAGATTAAGATCTCTCATGAGATCGCTCAGTTCCTCCTGATTAAACTGCTTCGGACTGGTCGAGCTTTCTTCAAAAATGCTTGAAACATCACTTTCACTAGAGCTTTCTGAAGCTTGGTGGACAAAGTCCGATTCTGATGGTTTTTCTGGAAGATGACTAAATTGTGGCACGGGTATATCTTCACAGTGGGTACAGGACGCCTAGCAGATTCTAAGTCCGGCTAAATCCATGATTTTTTCTTGTGACGATTAAAACCCTTCAAATCTACCATACAAAAATAACAATCATCAAAGTGGTTTTTCTGTTCTCGCCACACCATTGGCACACCAAATCTAAAGCTTTTAGTTTTTCCTTTTGTCCACATTCGTAAGTGCTCAACACATGATTTGCAAACAACATGTGGAGCCCATGGCTTGTCTGGGTCACCAAGTTTAACTCCAAAGTAAGCACGGTATACTTTGCGAACAAAACCTGTAATAGACCTTTTATGCTCTTTAAGAATATATTCTCCACATATGTAACAGAAACTGTCAGGGTCATTACAACAACTTCTTCTTCTTGAACAACTCATAGCAGGCAACATAAAGCAACTAAAACTGAAAACATGAAAACCTAAATATGGTAAAAGTTACTGCATTTCAACTTTTTATTAGAATTTTTTTAGACTCCAAGATTGCTAATGGTTAGTTATTGACTTTTCTGCGTTGTTAACCTTTCTAAAAATGAGACAACTGGTCCTTTATTGCAAAACAAAATCTCCTTGTCAGCACAATTGCCTCTTACGTGTAGTTTATATGGCCGTTATCTGAGCTTTTATAGCCAGTTATTGTGTCTGCATTATCTCAAAAACTAGAGCCAATTCAGCAAAAGTAAAGTCATTTTTGGAATCAGCGCACCTGATATACTACAAAATCGTTGAAAGATCTATCGCAAAAAGAAAAAAATATTTTTTTGTTGAGCTGTGTAATCGAGCGGCTAGCAGTACGTAAAAACGAACCTCGTTCAAAAGTAAACGGCACGTAAGTATTATGCTTTGTGTCAGCTTGTTTTTTAAAAGTTAACGTTAATGCTATTCGGGGGACCTCTTGGTCCTTGGCAAGCCCTGCTGATGCGTCCAAAAGGACGAAACGCGTCCAGAGATGGCTTTGTAAATTTGATAATATCTCTCAATAGCATTGCTTCCTTCGGAAGCCTCGCGCCTTCAGCACTCGCTATGTTGTTTTGTTTCTCGCTTATCAGAGGCTCTCTATCGATCGTAACCACTTGGAGCTAGTAATATATTTTTCCAAGTTTTGCCGTCGAGCTTATATAAAATGTATTCTTTTAATTGCAAGCAAAAAAACATGATTACAACGGCACTACACGTGAAATAATTTTATTTTATTGACGACTTTAAATGGAGGGTGTTGCTGCTTGAGAAGAAGCAAGCGTTCTCAGCGGAAACGCATGGAGGAATGCACAACCAGTAGAGTGAAAATTGACAAAACCAAAATAACTTGCCCAATATTTTTAAACGTACAGGAGCAGCAGTTTTCTGTATTCGTGATAGAATTAACTCATTACCATCTTCCAGTTTTACCTTTAAGTGGAATTCCACATAGTAAATTTTGTTCGAATCTATCAGAATAGAAGACCATTTGTTTGCTTTCATTTCGATTTCAAATGTTAAATGGTTAGGGGGCGATAAAGAGCAGCTGTTTGATTTTCAGTTACTTCACAATCTTCCTCAGGCTTTTTAGTTTGAGGTTGAGTCAACAATAAAGACGATTTCTTTGTTCTTGGTTAAACACAAATGATAGTTTTTAATAACTTCTTTTCCTGATCTCGCTTTAGAATACGGATACTCAGAGAATACTGAGGTTATGAATGTAACGTGAATCATATACATGTAAGAAACACAAACATGTAAATGATTCACGTATGGTAAGTCTAATGCCAAACTTTATTCCATAAACAGAAACAATAAAAGCTGTCAGTGCCCACTGATAGCTTCGTTAGTGAATTCTTCGTCAAGTAGTCGCTGATGAAACTACTAGCAAACAGCGAAAGCTTTGCCTGATTTTGTGTTAAAGTTTAGCGACACCATATCTGAATTGTTTCTTTTATGTCATCGGTAAACCTGCATTTTCTTGCCAAAATCAACATAACATATTTGGATTTTTTATTTTGATGTGATCCTACAAAGCATTCAAAGGTTTCCGGCGGGCCGGCAACAAAAGTTCACTGCCTTAACGTGTCAGTGGTTTTATCATCAGCAGAAGCTTTGCAGCTTGCTTTATTCTTGACCATTTTATAATTTGACCACCAACTTCTTCACTAATTCTCAAAGCAAGTTTAGAGCAGGTACGAAGGGCAGCTTACTAGTTGGCACTTGGAAACTGCACGCCTGCTGTTGTAAATTGAAAGAACCTTTTAAGGTTTAATTAATTGGACCAGAAACCTTACCCATTCTAGCTTAGTTTTTTCGCTTGTATTGAGCTCGTGACGCCCTGCAGTTTCTGCAAACGAAAGTTGAAGTCACTTTTCTTTTAAAATTATGTCATTTTTTTCATGCAATAATTTTCAACTCAACCAAGTGGAATTACTAAACTTGGAAAACAAAAATGTCTTCTGGAGTCCTGCTTCAGCAGCTATTAAAAACGAATGCAAAACTGCATTTTTCAACAAAACCCTTTAAATCACTGTGCATCATTTATGATATAGCATATTTGCTTGCCCCTGTTCTATTTATTAATAATTTTGATCAGCAAATTTTGGTTGGATGACAAATTCAAGCAATGTAAATACTTAACACACGTGATTGCAGGATGTCGTGTTTTAATTTCGCATTGGCAGTTAAAATTTCAGAAATTTTTTTCAAATTTTTGTTAGCCTATTGTTTAATCAATAAGCTAAGCGTGATTCAGAGGGTTGAAGGGCCCTTTATGTTTTCGAACTGCGTCTAAAATTTCATGCGTTTGCCTACTAATTCTCAAGGCTGCTACGGTCTTTTTTTCTCGACTCTCCAACAGCGGTGATAAATTAAGAGCAGAATTTGTTATAAAAAAGTGAATTCTGACCGATCAAGTGCGGAGAGGGAGGGTAGCTTGCCGATTGACAATGTGGTTAATAGGGTTGGAGTGCATTATTATGACAATAATCATAGAATGGTCGAGAGTTTAAATCCAATGAAGATCGCGTTGCTGTCTTTTGGGTAAAAGCACTTCACAGCTATTTTGTTTACATGGTTGGTTGCACTACTTATATAGAAATACGTCATACCAGTAACGTCAAAGCAAGTCTGAGCAATTGTTGTTCTATACATAATGATTGACAATACTTTCTCAGATTCACGAAAATGTATCTGAAATCAGCAGTGAGCCAAAAAAAAAAGCTTTTTCCTGGACGAATATTTCGCTTTTCACGCTTCAAGTTTTTTTGGAATCAAGAAACACTAACTGGAAGTAAAAGTGATGTGTTTTTGTGCTGATGATGTTTGCTCTTCGCAACCCAAGATGGCCGTATTTTCTGGATTCAGTGTTCCTTTTCGCCTGTATTCTAAGGTGACTAATGAGGTCAATACACGCAAGGAAACCCTTCGACAAGAGGAACAGCTGCCGATGAGATTGGACGTTGGTCTTTAAATGCTCGTGCCTCGCCCTGCTCTCGCGTTCTTGAAGGGGTACGCTGAAACTCAACTCTATTCGCGCATCTAGAGAAGAGATTACGCCGGGCTGGTCGTCAAGATCTTCAATGAATCAACGTTGATGAAAAATTCTTGCAGAAGAATTTCAGGCAATCTTTGAAACGTTTCTTTTGGCCTGCGACACATTGCTTGCCAAGAATGAGTTTGCCGAAAAGAAGTTGTTTGGGTATACAGAAGTTCTGCATGCCAGAAACATGGCCCGCTCATCTGATCTGTGCCTTGCCGATGAGGGTGGGAATTCTAAATATGACAGCTACGTTGGTAACGGCTAAGTTACTTCTGCTGTTGTTGTTGTTGTTGTGATTACCCCTCCTCGTCCTCGGGATAGAGGTACGGCATGAACGGCAATTCAGGTTCATGCCGTCAACCTGATTGAAATTAGGCTTAGGGAAAGATGGCAGCCCATTTCGAACCAGTCATGAGTGACTGGTAGCCCCACCACCAACAAGGCGGACTGCTACTGGTGGGTACCCGAGAATCGCCTTTTTTACGACATGCTGGATTAGCAACTTCACAATTGTGACCCGATGAAGTACGGGTGGACCACCTGTCTGTCACATAAAGATGGAGGCGTCTCGTTAAGTGCCTTGCCCAAGGACACAACAAGCAAGCTTACGCTTGTTCTCCACATTATTTCTTTTTTATGCTGAGCGCCAAGCAGGGAGGTTGTGAATACCATTTTTTAAAGTCTTTTGGTATTACTCGACCTAGGTAATAAACCCCAGGTCTACCGACTGCGAAGCAGACCCTCTAACCACTACACCATCGCGCCGGTTTTAAGTTACTTCTCGTGTTTACTGTCGGTTGTTTAGGTTTCTTTAGCATAAAATGGGGTAGTAAAAGCACAGCTCTGAAAACCTCAAGCTTGGTGGTTAAGATAATGCTTGGTTTCTCCCACACATTCTGGCTTAGTCAACCAAAGGCAAAAAAGGTCTTTGAGATTCTGTTGTTAACTTCTTAATCGATGGTGGCTGACCGGTAGAGAATACTGCCCAAGCAAGTAAAGTTGTCCTTAGCAAGGGAAGTCTGAGTGCTTACAGAGATGTTAGGCTCATGGTGTGTTTATGAGAGACAGGTTAGAGCACTGGTTGAACTTTCTTTGCGCTAAAAGTTAGGCCTCCAGAAAAATTATTGTAGGCCTCGAAAATTGTTCATTTGTGATTGAATGACTTGATCTTTTGCAGAATCTTTAGCAGGCATTGTTAGCACAATTGCCATTATAGTATAGACCCCACCCGACTGTTTTAGTTTCCTAGGTGATGGCTTCAAATCGTCTCAGATTCAACGGTGTTCCATCACATTTGATTCTCAGACCACCATCAGCATCACAAAAAGCATCAATGAGCATGGCAAAAACATCATCCTGAAAAGCGTGGGTACCAGGACACAGCCTGTATCAGGAGACAGCCTGCACCAGAACACAGCCTGTACCAGGACACAGTCTATACCAGGACACAGCCTGTATCAGGACACAGTCCTGCTTAATTTTGTTGGTTACGGAAAAGGTTTAGTAGATCCAGGTCTCTAGCCTCCATGCCATAATAGAATTGATGTACAATGGATACAAAGGTTTCCGGGAAGCCAAACTTAAGCGTTTTCTTCCAAACCCATACTGAACAATTATGACGAAAGCCTTCGTACGTTAACAAAGGTTTTACACAGTTTCTGGTATTGCTTTGTGCTAGGAGAGGCCACACTTGCCGTAATAAAGATCCAAAGATGATAAAGGGTATTATTGAAAGAGCCGCTACGCAATTCTTAAGTTTGTTTGAATTGACGCATTTTCCGTCCAGATACAGGGTAAAAGACCATCATTTTTAAAGCATGAAATTAGGCATTTGTACCCTTCCACCGACCGCAAAACGTAACGTGGCGCACAGCAGGTTGCACACCGCTACACTACTTCACTGTACACAAAAACAAGAGTCAAAAGAGTCGCAGTCAAGGACCTAATGAGCCGCGGTTTGGCCACTCCTGCTCCACGCATTTCCCTCGGAGTTGTGTGGCAGCAATCATCATGTTCACTGTTTCGCTACCTGATCGAATTCAGCATGGGCTTTAATGGAGGACATCAATCTCAAAATGGTTTAATAACCGGTTTAAAAGAACAGTGACCAAGATTTTTTCCAGTAATTAAAAATAGAGATATTCCCCGATGGTTGTCACAAGACTGACGGCTTCCCTAATGGTTATAAATGACTAAATATGCATTATGAAAGCTTCTTTAAAATTCTGGGGTAGTCAGGTTTCTCCATCCTCGTGGATTGTAACAGCTTAGTGAGCTGGAGGAGCAAGGCTGGAGTTCCTTATTAGCGACTACCGTAATTTACGGAATTTTGTAAATTTCTGCTGATATTACATCGGTTCCAGCTGATTTTCCAGAGAATATAAAGTTTCTGGTGTTTGTCATCTCAATAGCTGTTGGCACTGCATTAAGATCATTGAGATCTTGGCTAATCTTGAAGCAGTCTTAACAGGTATTGAGATGATAAACACCATAAACTTTGTATCCAATGCCAAGAGCTATTAACACGCCGACGCGATGACGCAGAGGTTAGAGCGTCCGCTTCGCAGTCGGTAGACCTGGGTTCATTTCCCAAGTCGAGTCATATCGAAAGACTTCAAAAGATGGTATTCACAGCTTTCCTACTTGGCGCTCAGCACAAAAAGGATAGTGCGGACAACAAGCCGGCAAGCTTGCCTGTTGTGTTCTTGGGCAAGGCACTTTACGGGACGCCTTCATTTCTATGTGGTAGACAGGTGGCGGGGCAAAGCAGTCCACGGTCGTGGTGGCCCAGTCTAAGTGAAGACTCGCAAACAGAGCATGAGGTCTTATGCAGTTTACGTACATCTCGCTGCATGATATTGAGCACGATTGCTCAAACGACGACGATGATGACTGATGGGCACCTGTGGACAAGAGGAAAATTGTTGATCCCTGACGGTCAGTTGAACACATTGTGTAAATGCTCAACCCATCTATCCAGAATTTGGTCCTTGTTAGTAAGTAAGATTGACCAAAGAGAATTAAGTAATGGAATCGAGCCAAAAGATGATGATCCGTGTAAATCTTAAGAACGTCGTAGAAACTTTTACAGTCATGTTGGTAAGCAAAACCTTGAATTTTGCCAGCTTTGACTCAAAGCCCGTAGTACTGCATAGCACAATGCTTGGATTGAATTTTGCTTCGAACATTGGCAAATGCAATCTTCTTTTAAGCATTTGAAGCGTTGTCAGGATCGATCAGATGAGCTCTGAGAGAGCGCTGTTTCTCCTCTAGTAACAACTGAATTGCATGATCATTTTCATGGAATCAGTCGTGATAATAGCTAGTCGCAGAGCCGAGGAATTTAAAGCAGTGGTACAAACGGTGTTTCCGAAGAAAGCCCATTGACTATCGATATTGGTTATCACCGTTGATGAACCATAGGAATTTTTCTAGCTAAAGAAAAGTGAACTTCTTAACTGTCTAGGAGTATTTTAGCTTGCTTAGGTTGAGACGCTTCAAAACTTTTTTCCCTTAAGGCTTCGTTTTGAGCTGGATATGAAGAGTCAGTTTAGACACAACAAACCGGTGATCTTTCCCGCTCTCTTCACTCTGTATGATTTTGGTCACCAGCACTTCGGGTCTGTCTTGTGTTCTTTCTGTAATGCAATCAATTAAATGCCAGTGTCATGATTGTGGACGCATCACGATAGCTTTGTGGTGAGTGGAAAGGTGAAACATGATGTTGGTAATGGTTGAATCGTGCGTAACACAGGTCCTCAGCCGGAAAATTGTTGCTTTTTCCTAGACCATGTTTGCCAATGACACCACTCCACGCTTGGTTGTCAGAGCCAACACGAATACTGAAGTCACCAAAGGCAAGGAGTTTCTCCGAATGTGGGAGATCATCAATAATGCAATTATGTATAACGGTAGGAGCGTTAACACTAATCAGTGTCGCCTTCCTTTTGCTCAATAAAAATAGCATTGACAGTAAACGATCGCTCAGACACTCATTTATTTTCACCATCCTCTTCACATGATAGCTTTGGCTGGCAAACCCAAGGCCTACTTCTACCAGGTGTGTGAGACTTAGAATTATCAAGCAGGGTTTGAACATTTCACGCAACAAGTTTGAGGTTTTTTTTCTTATCTTATGATTACAAGTAGGGGATCTCGTCGAGCTTCGGCAAGCTGGCTATGTTTAACGTACGTGTTACAGCCTCTTCTTTAGACTTTGGAGACAAGCAGAGAATTCCTAAAAAGAGCTGCTTGGTCACTCGTGGACTTCAGCAAGGACTAATGGAATGAGTTTCCAGTGTGCATGTTTACAACAGCAGGTCGAGTGTATTCTCACCTTTGCTTTCGCCGTGCCCCTATTGCCACAAGTCCTTAAAAGATTTCAGAATTGATATGCAAGATACATTGATTTAAGTTAGGGAAGGCTGCGTAGGACGTCAACTTCACTCTTGCGTTCACTACTTTATTACCTGCTGGCAAGGCATAACAAAAATGGCTGGGGAAGTTCAGGTTGCAAAGGTATGACCAGGGAACCTGCAATGACACGTCCTGCTACTGTGGTGTTAAATATAGCCATCGTATCCATAAAACCGTTGCCAACCGGTAGGTCTTCTCTGCACAGCCCTCCAAATACTCAGACTTTTGATTTTATGCCTAATAAATCATTGGCTTTTATTATTTGACACATGGTTAGAGCCCTGCCAGGGGCCACCAATCCGGGCCAAAATGGGCCTGAGAGTAATGTAAATAAAGGGGCAATCTCAATTTCTTTAAAACCTCAGAATTCCCGGACTGAGTTCTTCATATTCAATGCAGTTTTACGTCATATTCCGAGCAATTTAGACATGGATGGTTTTTTCCTGGTGTTTTATAGACCTATTGCAAACAATCACATAACTGCTATTGACCGATCCTCTTTAACCTTATGAAACTTTTATAAATTAAAAAGCGATTTAGACAAAATGAAAATTTAATGCTTTTTGATTTTAAAAGTCCTGTGAATTTAAAATGATGCATAAGGAGGAAGAAATTTTATGCATATTTTCTGTAATTTACGTTTCAACATGGGCCCCATTTAGCTTTGCGCAAGCGTTCTTCTTAGCCTGAGAAATTTTTATACGTTTTTAAAGGATCTCACAGTGTTTGGTTGATTGACTTCTGAGGTCAAGAATAGTGCCTTTAGTTAAGAATTTTTGCTCTGTGTATCAGTTGAAATTTTGCTTTGTATAATTATCAGAACGCTCTTCAAATTCTCTAACAAAACGTTGGCAAGCTGTTGGCTAATGTTTTGATTCACACTACATTACATGGATTTTAAATTTTTGCTCGTTAGAATATAGGCCGTGCTTAATCTCTTGCAATGCAATTGCTATAGCACTAAATCGCAGTATGCAATATGATATGAATCAGACAAGAATAATTGCACAAAACAATAAGATTTTGTAGATTAATCAAAATCTCTTACAATTGTAAAACATTGTACAGTAGACGCCGCTTAATATGACCACCTTGGGACCAGACCATTTTAATCATAATATCCGAATGGTTATAAAAACCGAAGCCGCCATAACAGCTCCTGAATCGACGCCGTAGGCCACAAGAAATCCAAATACCGTCAAATTCATCGCTTACCCGAAGTAACAGTGTGACGTTGGCAGTAAAACAAAGTACAGTGCTTTAACGCTACAAGTGACGGTAAAATTTAGTACAGTGTGTAACAATATGTTGAAAAGGCGAAGTTATAAGTGCGTGGCGGAAGAAATACTGTACTGTAACAAGAAAGGTGGAGAAAATGTTGGTTATATTATCCGAAATTTGGTCATATTAAACGGAGAATTTTAAATAGAGAAATTCCGGACCGTACCAAATTGGTCATAATAAGCGGCTGGTCATAATATCCGTGGTCATAATAAGCTGGGGCCTACTGTAGTATATTTTTATCGAGGTTGTTTTTCTGATAAGACTTGTGATCAAAATTTATAAAAAACAATATATGTGTTTATTTGTTTTATATAAAAAGATTGAGGTAAAATTAAACTTTGAATTCTATGAATCACTAAATGTATGACTTGTATAGTGACCATTATTTTCTATAGATCTACCGCTTGACGGCTTTGCATTCAAGATTTAGGATACTGGCCGCGTGCACAAGATTGGCTGTCGTTGTCAATGACAAATTTTTTCTCAAGTAAACAAGCATGATTGTTTAGCGTAGCATCAACGAAATTAATCGGATGCAGATCTGAAACTGTTTTAAAAACTTCATTGTACTGCAACGGGCTGGAATATTTTTTATCGAGATCATCAGTTTAGTGACTCTCGATGCAGTTTTCAGTCATGTCCCTGCCCTTATACCTTTTGACAGAACAAGAAAAACAAATTTTTTGCAAAGTGTAGTTGTGACGTCATCTTATCATTTAGGTGGGTGCGTTTATTTGCAAACAAACGTACCCAGCCGTTTGGAAACTTTTTTACGGCTTAAATTCATTCACCTCCATCAAAAAATTTAAATTTTGAAATGCTTCCTTCTGATGATGAGGTTTTGATAACGTTACCGTTTCTCTGATGATACTCACCTTTGTTTGATCGTCAATCTTGTCCAACTTCATATTTATTTACCTCTATAAAGTTGGATGAATTAAAACGCTTTCTTATTTTCCTTATTGCAAATGAAACAGATGACTAAAAAATACTTGATATCTACTCAAGTCTAGATAGCACATAAAGCAAAATATGTCACAAAAAGTAAAAGATAGTTGCGAACCTAGGAAACAACACAAAAGTAGCCAATAAATTGTAAAATAGAAACAGGCGAGAAAAAGGAAGAAGCAGTAGAAGCAAATAAAACTAGATAAAAAGGAGACAAAATAAGCAGAAAATTTTTTGCTTAATGAGTGCGTAAATACGCGAGTGCATTAATAAAAGTTGTATCAACTAGATTGAAGCGTATACAGGTGTACAAAAGTGGATAACGTAAAGATAGTAAAGTGCCAAAGTAGTTTGTGGAAAGATGATAAAGTAGAGTAAATAAGTGATGAATGGAAAGGTAATACAATGCAAAAGTGGTGAGAGCAAAAATAGAAAGCGACAAAGAATAGAGAGCAGAATATGTGTAGAGCAGAAAGTAAGGAGGTAATAGAGCGTAAAAGTGAGGACTGTGAGAGAGGTAAAGCACAAACAGTAAATGAGAGCAATAGCTAAAAGTAGACGGTAAAAAATAGTGAAAAGGAAGGTCAACGAGCATAAAAGTAGGAAGCGGAAAGGAATGCATACTTAAATTCACCTTTTCGTCCAATTTTTTCTCTAAAGAGAATAACTAAGTCAATAGCTTTAGGAGTTTTCTTATTAATCTCACATTTTCCAGCTAGATTCGCAAGCTCAACTGGTACAAAAGCAATTTAGATGAAGCCAAGTTGCATGTATGTAACTCGTTCATCCAATTTTTGGTTACCCAAAAGGTTTTTTTAAGTTGGTGGGGTAAACGCATTTAACTAGAAAATCTGTCAAGTGGTATTCTACTTACATAGCCAAACCAGGCCATTGGACTAGGACTTGCAGACTTGTGAGTTTTTATCTCGAACTGGGACTAGCAGGTTTACTGACTAGTCCAAGACCATGGTGGTTGAATGTAGTATGAAATGGTAATTCTTGCACACAAGACATCATAAGTTAAGAGGTGAAACTATTATCTACTTTTGGTTATTTTTCTTAATGGTGAGAGCTTAATTTGAACATCGCTGGTTTGTGTTTTAAGTTCTTGCTTGATGGAACAGTGGTTTATGAATAAAATTCTGAATCGGATTTGGACTTGTGCAATGAAGTCGGTCTAGGACTTGCCTAAAACTGCTGTAAGTCCAATGCCATGAGACAAACTAACGCAGTTTAGAGCTATCAATACAAAAAAGCAACAGCTGGATGTTTATGGATTTAAAAATTTTGATGCTACGAGTTTTACACATTCAGGTACAACTCTTAAATATTTTATTTCTGCAGCAAACTCTCAAGATGGCGCTCTTTCGCCCTAATTGTTTATGATCCATGACTGCGGTAAAGATACGTCACAAAACTGGATGTTGAAGCCGGTCTATTACTCGCACTTGCTCAACTGATTATTGTTGTCATGTTTACCTCTTCTCTACCTTGGAATGGAAATACAACATGAAGCGATTATGTTCAGGTTTACACCGAAAACCTGATGAGGACGAAGCTGTAACAAATACGGCAGTCTGTTTGAATTAGCTATAATTATAGGTTGTTTGTCATTGGTGATTATTTCTTGCAAAATGCTTAGTGAACGTCTTAGCTAATGTAACCAATTGAAGTGTTGGTTGTACTTATTCAAAGTTTGAGTTTATTTGTTATGTTTGCTATCACTTTCAAAGGCAGCCACTGACCACACTATACTTGAACTTCTCCATCCGCATCAGAGTTTGTCCAAAAACATCCAGATCTATTTGATAAGGTTTTCTCAAAAGATGGAGTACGTTGTTCGTCCTACCGCTTATTTTCATCCCACCCCTAACACAAACAGTTGCAAAACGATGGAAAGCATGCTTGAAGTCACATTTGGATGGTTCAAAGAGCTTTATAATCCGAAAAGGGCAAATGATTGATTCCGTAGCTTCCATTTTTGATACCATTTTCAACAAAGCTGTGCTTTTCATTGCAATATTTAAAACATTTAGTGCAACGTTTTCAAACTTGGCGGTGCCAAAGCCCACAACATTTTCTGTTATTAACATATTTACTTAAAGCCAAAAAAATTTAGCTAAATATGAGCAGTAAATAAACTGTTGAAGTATGAAAATGATATTATGGTTGCTTTTTTCACCCAAAATTATCTAAATTTTTCCCCAAAAAGGCTGATGTTAGTAAAAATTTTGAGGGACTCTTAAAAATTTTTTCGCGCGATAAATAGTTAGCTTGGGACCCATTTCTTTCAAACATTGTTTATGCTTAGGTGCCCCGGATTGCTCTGCTAATTGGCGGTTATTTTGATTGCAGGCCGCTGCCGAGATGTAGTGGTAATCGCTTTTGAGTTCGGAACGAAAGGTCTGGAGTTCAAAACCCTATAAGAACATCATTGGTG
This sequence comes from Trididemnum clinides, assembly GCA_963675345.1. Classification (NCBI taxonomy): domain Eukaryota; kingdom Metazoa; phylum Chordata; class Ascidiacea; order Aplousobranchia; family Didemnidae; genus Trididemnum; species Trididemnum clinides. Next base: position 6,720,786 of record OY776300.1, read on the forward strand.
TTCGTCAGAAAGGGTATTCAGAATTTAAAGTGTTTTGTTGTCCAGCAAAAACTGTGATTTGAAAGCGAGGCGGGTAGTGTCTGTTATGCACTGAATTAGCTCGTATAAGTATGCAAAAGAGTAGGAAAAAAGACTTAAACCTCGTTTACAGCGATAATTAACAAATCACGTTCTCTGTTTTTTTTTTTCATACTGTATTTATGGTGGCCATTCGTTTAGTCCACTTACAAGTGCGCTAACATTTCATGTTATAGCCATTATAGATCAGACAGCCATTAAACTGTGAGATCCTTACAAGTAGTCAATCTCGCACGCAATTGGGCGTTTGAATTTGTAAGCGCATTTGTATGTGAGCTTAACGAGTTGTAACGATGAAAAAAATGATAAAACAAAGAAACTATACGATTTGTTAATTATCGCTGTAAACGGGGCTTTAAGATCATACTAGGGCCATTTTTTTTGACCTAAAAAAATATATTTTTGACTTTATTTTAGCAAAATTTTGACTTTATTTTGACCTAACCGCTTTCGCCTATCATTTACGTCTTGTTGCACTTTTTTAATTAAAAATGTTTTACAATCCGCAATTTACATAAGTTTTTAAAGAAGAAGGTAGCCTACTTTAAACATTTTCTCAATCACTCAGTCTTGAAGCTAATGCAACAAAGCGACGCATGACGTCAAAACATAGGGTAACGAGCCATTGTGTGTACCGGTATCAATTAGTGTGTAATACAAAAAAATGCATTGTTATCGCAACTGTACTGTACATTAACAGTCTGTCTATGATGTTTTTAACGAAAGCCGCACAGTATGATTACCAGAGCTTTTTATTGTAATACAGCATCATATATTTTTTTACGTTCTTAACATCAAAATTTCTGTTTTTTCTCAGTAATTTACTGAGCATAGAAAACGACCTCTCAACAGCATCAGAAATTGGCTGGGCTTTTTGCAATAGTGCGTAGCTTGTTGGGTCAATTGTCAAGTTGGTAGAGTTTATTATTGTTTCTAAATCAGAGTTGGATAGTCGTTTTTTAATGTAATTTTTAATTGCGCATGGATCATCATCGAATTGCATATTCTTCAGCAATCCGTATGCTTCGGTTATCGTGCAGGCACTTCCTTCTAAGAACTCTACGTTGGCTGCTAGAGTCCGGTATTGATTTATTTTAACCAAGTCCGGTACCAAACATTGATAGCGTCTTTTGCTCTGCTGACTAAGAGGCCTGCACTTGTCCAATTGTTGACAATGGTACGAACAGCTGGAAGGTTCTCACTGTAATATAAGGCAGCTCTAAGCCAAGTTGCCCATCTGGTAATTACAGGGTCAGGAGGAGATGGCAGACCAGCATCATGGAAATCTTTCTTGCGATCTTCATCTTTGATTGTTGCTGCCTTGATCGTTGCTATTATTTCATCAATATTTTTAAAATGAGCACGCACACGCATAGCGCAGTTATGTAGTAAGTGGGCAACGCAGGTGACATGCACCAAAGAAGGGTATAATTCCTTTAATGTCTTTCCAGCCAAAGACATGTACCGAGCAGCATCAGTCAAGAACAATGAACAATTCTTGCATTTTATTTCAAGTTATTTATATGTCATCCACAGTGTGCAGAATAATACTGCTATTAACATTGCTACCGCTGTCAAGTGGATGGCAATCAACGAGAAATGTCTGATTTGAGGCATCTAAGCTGCCCACAAGCACACTAATATACTTTTGTTTAGCAATCTCTGCTTCATACACAATTAAAAAAATTTTTTGTCATGAAGTAATTCTTGAATTTGTTCTTCATTTTGGGATGCTAATTTAGCAACACATGCCCGAACTGCAGTCTCCGAAGGCAACACTTTTCCCATTGTAGAAAATAGAGACTTTAAACAAGGATGGTTCAGTTTATGAAGTGGGATATCTGCAGCTGAGAATGAAGAGACAATCTGTTCCTTGAAGTTTACTTGATCGAGTTGTAAAAAGGTTTGCTTACTTTGGGCTTCGCTTTTCGTCTCCAATTTTCTTTGGTGTTGCTTACTTTTTCGGTGGCTTTCCACAAAAACTTTTTGTCGCATTTGACTAACACGTCGCAAAGGTTGCATGGCAAGTCGCGGGCAGGAGTTGCCGAAAACTCATCCGGATATTCGTGGAAAATTTGCCTAACTTTCACTGTAGAAGATTTGGCTTGTTTAGGCATTCTTTGCTTTGCAAGCTACGACTTGAAAAGACCACCTGTAAAGAGCGCAAAGGTTTTATTGGAATAGATTAATTGTCTAACAATTAGGAGTTTATGCATCAACAATGACGATTTCATGCATAATAAGTGCTATTTCCTTCTCAATTACCGCATGCATTTTTATCATTGCAACTATTTCAGAAGTTTAAAATCAATTAAACTGCGCATAAAATTTTAATAGCAGCTCAAAAATTTTAGAAAATCTAAATTTGTTCGTTTTTGTAAGGAAATTTTTGATAAAGACAATTTTGAGAAGTTTTGACTTTATGCAAAATTTTGACTTTATTTTGACTTATAAAATCTACCAAAACAGACTTCTGAACACCTGAAACAAACTTTAGTACACGTTTGATCATGTAACAAGATCCTGAAAAAATTTTGACTTTATTGACTTTAGCGGGCCCTAGATCATACACAAAGCAAGCATTGCAATATAAGTGACCAATACAGCCTCATTGATCTACTGGATAGCATTGCTCTATTTCAATACTTCGTGGTGCAAATTTGATTCAGATTATAGGCAGAGGCTTCATGATCATAGGATCTTGATACATTGCAAAGGATTTTTACAATCTTCTTGAAACAATCATTTGTGGAAGTTGGGAAAAGCAGATACGCAAGATCGGCCGTACCCGACTCAAAATTGAGCCCACGGTCCACCCGAGTCCGCATCTTATACGGCGAACAATTTCGCACTCGGCCATTTTGGTGGCTTTACTACGCTTTATATTTATAATTCTGTTTAAACAAGCGCTTAGCCACTCATTGAAACTGATATTGTCGTTATAAGCGAAATCTATTTTTACGTTATATTAAACTGTCGACTGATTTTATTTTGCTGATCATGTTTTCACTACATCTAGGCATTGCTGTTGCCAAACGGGCTACATTTTATTACAATAAATGTATTTCCGTAAACTTAAGTCATTATAGCCATAGATTATGGCTAATCAGACAGTGAGAGCACAAAATGTGAAAAACAGTGCTAATAAACAGAGTGCAATAAATAGTTTTATTATTTATAGACCACATTTCAGCATGGTTGTATTATTGCTAACACCCAGGCATTGTTTTTTTGCCTTAATTAAAAAATTCATCAAATTTAATTTCTACAAAACAAAAAATTCCCTCTAGATTTTAAAAAAACCGCTTTTAGTGGAGGACATGTAGAGGTAATGCTCCTCACCCCCAGATAATAACAGAATTTGCGAAAGAAACCAAGTACCTATCCGAACTGCACAATGACGTTTTGATTGATCATATTACAATTCTGCATTACACCGTTGCTTTCAATCAGGGTAGCAGTAAATCTTATCGCTTTGGAAATATTGCAATGGTTTTCGGCCTTTCTAGGGTAACGGTTTTTAATGCCAGGACATTTTTGAATCGCTATAGAGTAAATTTTCTTCGGTTTATATTTTCCACATCACTTTTATTGCTGAGCGCCAAGCAAGAGATCTGCAAATGCTATTTTTAAAGTCTTTTGTACGATTCTACAAGGGAAATGAATCCAAGTCTACCAACTGCAAACCTGATGCAGATTGCAAACTGTGTGTGGCAAAATATTTATTTGTTTTGAGAGATGCTGCGAGCCTAAATATCGTGGAAGCCGCTTTTCGAATCACGACGTTCATGTTTTTTGTTCAATGCAATCTCTACGAATTTAACAAGAAGCTGGAGCATTGCGAGTATCACCTGCACGGTAAAGTAGTGGTTAGAGCGTTCACTTCGCAATTGTTAGATTTGGGTTCACTTCCATTGCCGTAGCAGACCCTCCTGCTTGGCGCTTGAAAATAAGAATAGTGTGGATGACGAAATAAGAACGGCGCAAAATTTGCTCAGCCGTGATTAAGGCTGCGTTCGTACATAGCGGTCTCGCAACCACGAAAAAACTTCTTACCGACATTTAGAGCACAGAGCGACGCTCTTCGCGCTCAATATCAAGCAGCGAAATCTTGTTTCAAAACCTGCTCTAAATATCGGTAAGAAGTTTTATTTCTAGTCGCAAAAACCGCAATGAAAGAACGCAGCCTAAAATGCGCTCCTGCACTAAAACACCGTTGCACTTCAAAAGCTCTGAAAAACAGTGAAATATCCTGTTTTTGAGCAAATAGGTCTCGCAATTCTTAAGGATTCGAGCGCCGGTTTAATGGCGACTGCATTCAACTGGTCTTGACGCGAAATTCCGCAACTACTGTTTTGTTGCGCTCTTGGTAAAAGCTTCACCGTGATTTTCTACGATTGGCGGATTTTAAAAAGTAGAAGATTCATCAAAAGTTATTACCAAGCAATTTAACGGAATTTGGATTTAGACAAGTTTGGACAACTTGCCTGAACTTATGTTTATTGCCACTGCTCTGCAAGTCTGGAAGGCATAAATAGCTACTTCCTGGAGGCAGGCAATAACTAAAATAACTTGGCTGAGCTGCAGCGTGTAAATAGTTGTAAGTTATAGTTTAGTGTAGTGCTATTTAACAGAATGTAGCCTAGCCTACCCAACATGTTGATGCAGTTAAAAAGAATTTGTTTGCTTCGTTTTCAGCGACCTCTCGCAAGGTTTCAATTGCGGTCAAATTATGTTTGAGGAAGGACTCCTGAAAAAGACTTCAATAAACGCATTTTAGTCTTTTACAATACTTGTTAAGCGTTTTCAGAAGAAATACGTGATTTAACTCGTTATCATTTCATTTATCAAACAAAATCAGTTCATGCGCCTTCCACTCCATTAAACACGATTTTGGTTGCAAAACTTTTCATAGACTGTGACTCATTATTTTCTCGGTCGTTTTTGATTGTCACGATCTGTTTTTATGTCGATATTGGCTTTTAAACGCCCGGTAACGACTCCTCATGGGTGCCTCCGGAAAAGCTGTTTGAGTTTTTTTCCGCTCTTCAAGTGGCTTAAAGTCTTTCAAACAAGTTCTTGGAACTACACCTACAAAGAATACCGATACTGTACATAGCATATCCACTATTTTCAACAAAACACTCGAAATTTATGAATTGTTCTGTAAATTTTTTCGATTTGATAAAGGAATTGCAGGAAAGCATTTTCTTGCTGAGCCGTAGATTTATGGTTGAAAATAGCAAGTTTGGCGTCCAATGCGAAATATTGCATGCAGCAAAGCCGAAGGTAACCGTTGTTTGTTTTTAAGGACTTTTATATTACAACTTTGACTGCAACTATTACCAATAACATAGTGATGCAACTGCAAGTGGACATTTGAACTTGAAAATCTTTTGTTGTAGATCAACAATACGAAAGCAATTGCTTCCCATTTTGGCCATGCATATACCACTTTTTTCTTAATTTCACAAGTTAAAACTTTTTTTGAAGACCAGTTTGCTTTTTTGAAAGCGATTGTTCTGACCATTTGCCCAATACTGTGTTTTAACATTTGTTCGATTTTTTACCGCAATTTTCGTAAGAAATAAACGCAACTTTCTCGATTGCTTCAGCAACAACAAGTTATCCTAGTAATTAGAAGAAAAAAGATACTTTACTTATAGTAGTAAGCATTTCGTTTGTTTGTATGGTGTTTTTATTTTCCGGTCACGGGAAAAGCCGTGATTTGCGGTTGGACATGAAAAATCTTCAGTTGAAACTCGCTTCGTAGTCGCTAGTAGTGCTGGCACACATGCGATGGCGTAGTGGCGATGGCGTAGTGGTTAGAGCGTCCGCTTCGCAGTCGGTAGACCTGGGATTCATTTCCCTTGTCGAGTCATACCAAAAGACTTTAGAAAATAGCATCCGCAGCTTCCTGCTTGGCGCTCGGCATTTAGGGGAGGTGGTGGAGAACAAGCCGGCAAGTTCGCTTGTTGTGTCCTTGGGCAAGGCACTTAACGGGACGCCCCACCTTTATGTGGATGACAGGTGGCCCATAAACCTCGAAAAAAGCAACTCCCAAGCGAGCGCGGACTTCCCGTCCAAAGTATAGCGATACAATTCGCTTTCTTGTGAATGGAGGATAAATATGGCAAATAAAACAAAACAAAACAAAACAAAGCATTTCCATCACAAGCCTGCAACAAGCAGAGAAACTTCGAAAAACATTATCAGGTCTGTTAAAAGTTGCTTTGACCAATTGATAGTTTGAATCGAGCTACAGTCTTATACCAAAAATTGAAAACAGGTAACTTCAAAGATGGTATGCTTGATTAAAATTATCTTTAATCTATTTACGTTTCTGGCAAACAAGTTCTGTTGCCACCAATCACGCACCCCAGACCATTTGTTTTTCACTCACACCGAAAGTTTTTGGTAATTTTATTGTTATCTATTCTGTGATGGCAATTGATGAGGTTAAATATCAAACAATGACGGGTTTTTTTTGGTTCGAGTGGTTTTCTTAGATTGCGATTCAAGAAATTTTATCATAAACTTCTATATTCTATTTAATGAAATTTAATGACGTCATGACTTGAAACAAGTTTTTAATTCACTTTGATAACAAAGTAGACTCATAAGTGCATTTTACTTTAGGCGGCGTAAGGACGTCTAATCGGCTAGTAGCCGATCTAGAAACTTGTAGTGGGATGGGGAGGGGGTAAGGATTAAAGTTTATTTGCAATACAAATTTTTTTCTTTTTGAGATCGACATTGTGTAAGTGCAAATTAATGAATTGTTAATTTAAATTAAAGGCAAAAACCTTTGTTTTGGAAATCAATTTTTTGGACAGACAATTGTCAAAGCAAAATTTTTTTTCGACTTACAAATAAACATATAAAAGAGATACTTGGAAAAGCTGGTTGGGGAGGTATGCATTTCCCACTTCCCTTTCCTGGGCCCGCCACTGTAAACAGCTTAGGGCTGCTTTGAGTTTTACGCTTATGCTGCATCGTAGCTATTGCATATTAAGCACCTCTGTATATTTCAACTAGTAAAGTATCAGGTTTGTGCACGATCACCAAACGTCAGCAAAATTAATTCAAACTCCTAGTACTTGAAGCGCACGATTAGTAGATTATTGCATGACATGTATTTTTTGTTGGTCATTTCTGATTGTCATGTTCTGTTTCCGTGTTTATACCGATTTCTAAATGCATCGAAGAAACTTTCAGAAAGCCTCTGGAAATGTTTGTGAACTGTTTTCTGTTTTAAAGCACCTTAAGGTTCTATCACCCTACTAGGTGTTGGGATTCTTGGACTGCAATGCTGTCAGGTGGGTTGGACCGCTGCCTACAACGACAATGATTGTGTATTCGCTACTAACATTGGTTACTTTGTAGCCACTTTAAAAAAGACACTTCACCGCCATTTCTTCAGCTTCATTGCACTGCTTGCGGTGGCAATGTGTTGGGCCAGCATAATGCTAACTCTGAAGCGGGTCTAAACGCAACATAGTTCCAGCACAGTGTTTCTCAAACTTTTGAGACAGCGAAGTATTTCCGCGCCAGGATATCCGCGGACGCAAAGTACCCTGAGCTATGAAACAAATGATCTGCTTTGCGTAAAATTACTTCTTTATTTCAATTTCTGCTTACAGTTTCAATGAGAACTTTGTAGCTGAGCTTTTTGACAAGTTTGTCAAGCTTCAGTACATTGGCGGTCTATGCACAACAAATATCATGATCAGTCAATGCTAAATCAAAGTAAGAATTACAATCAGAAATCAGGATTTCTTTATCACAGTGTAGCTGCATAGAGTTGCAGAAATCCCCTGTGGTTACTAGTCACAGTGCTTGTGGACTCGCCCAGACTCATCTGCAGGACTCAAGTAAGTCCATTGTCTAGGGATTGAAAAACGCTTTTCTACTGTAGTATCACAGACTAAAGCAGTGCTTCTTAATTTTTTTTATCATGCCTCTCGTAAGTATTGATCCTTCCCTTCAAGCCTCTCCTCAGATTTTAAATAAGCACTGGAATCGATTTTGTTTTTGCACTATTTATTCATTACGCATTACTAAAACATTTGGCATCGGCTTTTTACTAGTGAATTTTTAATGGGTGGCTTGATACCACAGAGTGCACAACGTAGCTCTACTTCAACTCTCAGTATGTTGCTTCTGTACGAGCTTGATAGCATCAAGCTTGGAAAATGCAGCCCCACAAAGACATGTGGACTCGAGCATAATTAGAATTTGAAGTGCTTGATTTGAAACAGGGCGGTAAATAGGAAAATAATCGTCCAGAATGCCCCAAGAACCAGTTCTTTGAGGTTTTGTTGCTTGTCGAGTTGAATTTCAACTTAACAAACTCCTCGTGGTCTTCATTTATCAACCTTCACATTGGAATAGGTTGTTGATGAACTTCCAAGTTTCTCGCCGCTTACACACAACTGGAAAGTATCCGATAAATTTTGTTTACAAGTCAGTATGACGAGTTATTATTCGGTTCTTTAACTCAGTTTCAAGGTTACTGCAAGAGCAGAATCCAAGTTATGAATACTTCCCTGATTTCCTTGTTGATTCCGACTCTTCCAGAGAGGTTGACTTTAACACTGAATGTTCAAATGATGTTATGATACTTATTGATTTCAATAGAAAAATTTGCTCAAAAATGATCATCAGTATCATACGGTACCATACAGCAATCTATTACATCATGTCAATAAACCGCGACCGGTTTCGACCTTATTGGGTCTCATCAGGCGGGTGTAAAAACACTCAATAACAAAACATGCTGAATAAACAAATTTGCCATTGGGTGCAAAAAAATGCAGTACAAAACAATATGATACAGCAATACCAATATCATGGGGGTCACATTCAAGGACACACACACATGACATGGACAACAAGTCACATCGGTAAGCCCTAATAGTGGTGCAGAATCACTATCAAGACTTATCGTTTTATAAAATATAAAAGTTGCTAATTGCCAATTAGCAATTTTCAAGGCGATCTCCTGTTAAGAGGGACTTAAAAATGTTATTGATTTTAACTCAAAAATGTTTTTGATTATTGACTCAAAAATGTTATTGATTTTAACATTGTTTTCTTGAAGTTTAAGTTTGAGACTGTCAAAATGCATTCAATATGTCCTCTAGGAAAGCTGGTGGTAGTTGAAAGCTTTACTTGAATTGAAAGTTTTTGCAAAAAAATGTTTTTGAACATTTTTATTTTTTTTAAGAGACCGTCGTAACTTCGAATCGTCACTAAACGAGATTGTTGTTAAGCGAGGACTGGCTGTATATAGTTTTGCTGCTTGGAGTAAAGTTACGCAAAGCTAGCAGCAAGATTGCAAATAGCAGGGGTCTATGAAAGTTTCACCAATTGTATGGCTTTTCTCGCTCTTTGCAACTAACATGGTAATCTCGTAAGAAGTTTCAACTTCGAAGGGTGTCGAGACTTTTTTTAGCTTTGTTACTGGCTTTGCATAACTTTGCTCTTAGCAACAAAATCATACGTTTCGATTTAGGGTTCGTATTGCCTCTGGAAATTACTGATACCCCCATGAGAGTGCGCCCCAGGTTTAGTGCCACTGGACTAAAGGTTTTGTTGTGTTTGAAGGATAAAAATGTGTGGTTTAAATAAATTGAACTTAAGCTATATCAGAAAAGGATATTTTACTCTACAGCAAGATGCACTGTCTGCAAGTGATTTTAGGTTACTCAAGATTTTACCTTTTTCTATAATATGAAAATTATAAAAGGAGTTTGCCCTTGTAATATCTCTGTGCTTTATAACCGATGGGTCGCAAAGCGTTTTCAGAAGGTCCACAAAACATTTCCTAACAATGACAGTTTTTTGCTGCGACCTGACTGGATTTGATGTGAATCTTAAGAAGAAAATTTCATCTGTTTCGTTTATGTACTTGTATATTTTGATTACCTTATTTTGCGTCGAGATTATGGTACTTCACGTTTTGCTTTAATCTATCTTGTTTTGCCAAGCAATGAGTCAGTGGCTACATATTGACACAGACGACACATATTTAAATCGCTATATCTAAACAAAACAAAAACATAACACATTTCAAAAAGTCAGTTCTTCTATTAGATTTTAAATTGGCATTTATATTTGATAAATGTGCATCTTTTTTCTTAAAATATGTTGTAGTGCTGAAAAACCTGTGCTGTTGTAAAGCACCAAACTATTTATATAAAAAAGCAATGCTAAAGTTGTTGACTCAATGCTGTTATTTGATCAGTTTGATAATGAAAATTGCAAACTTATGTTTTATGCGACTTGTATTAACGTTTTCATGATGCTTGGAAAATGCTCATTTTTCGTAAAAAAATTTTTAAGGCAATGTTTGAGTTACGTTTCAAAACAGTTTATTTTATCAAGTTACATTTTTTCCGGGCAAAGTAACGAAAATACCTGCTGTTTCCACTACATATGCATTTATCTATCAAAGGTAGCAGCACCACATTCTACCTTTTTCAAAAGCTTCCTGCTTTTGATCAACTTCATCAGCATTGGAACTCGCGTCTTTCATTGATAAGAAATTTGCGGTTGATATGGACATTTCAGCATTTTTTTGAGCAGTTTCTAATGATCGAGTTTTATTGCAAGCATTTTACAGCGAAACGGGCAAATCCATGCCAACTCTCTTCAAGTAGAGGAAGCATTTACCCTACTTGAAAGCATTTTGCAGAATCAAGTTTTCATCTTGTAGCAAACGCTGCCTAGTGCCGTTCGATGTTACTCCTATAACGAAAGCATTGCAAATGGCTTCCTCTTTATGAAGCACAGCAGATACTGCTTGAAAATTACTATCTATATACCCACCCACTTCAGCTTTGAAAAATAGATGTCGAGGGTTCCCCAACCTGCTCCTTACATGATTTTGAAGTAAACAGCGCAAAACCAGGACTTGGAGTTTTTGCGTAGGAGTTGGAAAGAAGATTAATGACATCACCGTAGCTCGGAAAATAAGAAATCAATTTATAAAAAGAGGCGTTTATGCGATTGATGAGCAAATTAAGTTCATCTTTTCGATTTACAACAGCTATTTTACTGACATACATTGTGAAAAATTCCACCAGTGCAGCCTATGTTTCTTTGCATTTCCACTTTGAAGGTCTGTGGCAAAAACATTTAGACGGAGATCTTTAATATCCATCAAAATTTCTTGAATAATCTTTTAAATAAAATCTTTGATATGGGATATGGGCTGGAAGCTCAGTCATCAACTGCTTTGCTAGGTTTTGGTACCAATATAACTGTGGCAGATCACCATGTTTTGGAGGCTGTTTGGTAGGTCACGCAGGATTTTTTGAAGCCATGTAACACATTTGGGGCCACAGTGGTTCAGAATAAATCTAACGGGATAGTGCCTGGGCTCTGAGCTTTACCACACTTGATCACTTTAATTGCTGAGACAAATTTAGAGGACGAAAGAGACATGGATAACAGATCTTCAGCACTAGAAAATAGGTTTTCTCCTGTTTCATGCTCATTGTGTTGTTTGTTAGTCCTTTTAAAGTGCCGTTAGTCAATGCTAAGAATGTGCAGTTGCGCCAGAGGCGCAAAAATTTTTGCTCTTTTGTTTGAAAATAACTTAGTACTGTGAACAAGTCAACAAAGTTTGGTAAAATGAGTATGGGCTTTTTCTCAATTACTGGCTGCACTTACTGTTACTCATCCTGGAGCTTGAGATCCAGTTTCAATATTCAAAAGGTCCGGATATGGACCGCGGTTAGTCAATTGAGTAGCCCTGTGATTTAATTTCGACTCATTCATACAATTTACTTTTGGTCCAACGTGTGTGCGTGTATTCAGAGTTAATGTTTTGGAATAAAAATTGAAAAAACAAATGAAATATAAAAAAAAAACAATAAAAGCATACCTAAAAATGTGGTCAAATTTTTTTTTACATATCTGGTTGTGGAAAATCTTTCATAGCTATTTTGAAAGAAATGATCTTTTTTGTAAAGATCGATAAGTCGGCAGGAGTTTTTGTTCCTTAAAAATAAACTGCGAATCATTTCTTCCAGAAAAACTGGGGTGCCATTTACAAAAGATAATGAATCTCTGTTTTATGCAATTTCGATTTATGTTAGCTTTATCCATGCGCAAGAAATTTAAAGAAAACCGTGAGCTCAGGAATTAAGCATTAGCTTTAGAAACGACGTTTTTAATGTATATTATATTTAAATGTTTCGCTATTAGTTTTTAAATGTACACTATTTGTTTTTGATTGAGTAATGGGTACGAAACTCAGTCTATATAATATATAGCTCGCAATTAACCACACAAAAAATTTCAAATCATTAAGAAAATTGCAAGAAGAAAGCTTAGCAAAATATTTAGGAAAGTGTGATAATTACTGGTTTGGATCAACAATCTTTTTAGTCACTGCTACGAATTTTAGTCATGAACAAAAACTATTTGAATAGTATTGTATTGAATTTTAATCTTCCAAATTCGCAGATCAGTCACCAAGGGAGTACTAGATTTTCGCAAAACTCTGAGCTGGGGTAACTTGACCGAATAGAAAAGAAAGTTGCCTATTAGAGTTCCAAGAGTATATACTCCGTGAAACCTCTATCCTCCGCCGATTACGAAAGCGAAGCTGAAAAACGTATTGCAAGCACAATTGTTGATATTAAAAAAAGAAATACTTAAGCAAAATTATTAAATTTTGATGCTCGTTATTTAATTTTTTGAATAAATTACGTATCTCAAATTGAATTGAACGGCTTTGATTGTAAATTTTAAGTGATGCTTGCCGGTAAATTATCATGGTGCAATCAGCCACCCATATCATAGCCAGCTGGTTCACGCAGAACACCCACAAATGCAATTGTGTTGACTGGAGGCATATTCAATGGCATACAATACCCTTATCAATTTCACCAATAACGTTGCTTGTTTGTCTCAAGCTAATGCATCAATAAAAAGTATCAACTGTAAGCCTGCATCTAAGCAATGCTACCAACATGTGTTTTAAGAACGTTTAAACAAACTTGAATAGCTGAAAGAATGTGCCCTAAGAAATTGTTTCGTATCTTTAATCTGCTGCTATAGGTTACGAAGAGCAGGGAATGATTTGCAGCTGCAATACGTGAGAGCCGTCAATATGTCCCAATTAATTTTTAAGATACAGACTGTCGAGTCATTTTCGCAAGTCGTTGTGGTTCGAAAATCAGAAGGCAAGCAATTTGAAAGCTATTTATAGTTTGCGATAATACATTACATAAAAATTTGTTTTGTTTTAATCTAAGCAACAGCAAGAAAAAGGATTTTACTTTTCATTTTTACACTGCAAATTAAGTATTGTTAATTTTAAAGGCTTGTGATCTGTTGATCTCCAGGTTTCTAACCTTGGATTGATAAAAAAAAGTATAATCTTGATCCAGGCGTGAAAATAAAAGTGTTGTTCAGATTTCGTAGGGTAACGAATGAAACTCCTGACTCTAATGATAACTTTGAGGGTGCCTGATAATCTCAACCAAACTGAATTTATTTAATGACCGAAATAGATACTATTTTTAAACCAGAAACTTAATCAAGTGCTGTTTATCAATTATGCTGATACAACACGTACAAGTTGTAATAAGTTTACGTGCTTTCATGTGCAGGAAATTTGTTGAAAAGCATAAAATTTTATGAACTAAGAATTGTTGCTACATAATGGTGATGAATATTGCATAAAAAACACTTAGGATTATATTCTCGAGTAAAGATCTTAGTATCAACGAAAATAAGTCAACACGTCGTTATTCTTATCGCTAGCTAGATATTGGTTTTACCAGTACCTTCATGCTCTTTCATAATTACGAGATTCAAAATCACTTGCTACAACCTCTTGTTTTACTGCCTCGTCGAGCTAATAGATACTTAACCTTTTATGAAGGCTTGATGAGATGAAGTTACTGGATTTCAATTAGTGGCTTTTTACGGACTGAACAGATTGTTTGAAGGAGTTTCCATCGTGACAATTAGTACCGATACCTATTTGAAACTCTGACTCTATTGCCATTACGATCAATTGATCGGACCACAAAAATGAAATAATGACAATGATGGAAATGAGAACGTAAACTCTAAGCTCAAATGAGATAAGTGTCGGAACAAAATCCACTTCAAAGTTTTGAAAAACGTGGTTCAAATTTCAACATCGCAAGCAGGCAGCAGAAATAATCATTCAGTAGAATTGTCAAACTGATCATCCAGTTCACGACGATTAAATCATTAAGTGATCATTTGAAATCAGAACAGGTTTCTAACGCTGTAAATAACAAGCGATTTCATTAAAAAAATAAAGCACAAAAGATTAATGTCAGGCTTGCAAATAGTTTCCAATTGGCCTACAATACGTAGGTGCTACAATGCACGAAACAAAATTTTTTTTGAAGTTCCTGTATTTGTAGAAAAAATTAACTTTTCCTCACAGTTTATGCAAAAGATGCTCACTTATTTAAAAAAAAAAGACATTTTCCCAAACTTTTTTCTTTATTTGGTTCAATATTTCTTCAAGAAAAATATTTTGTGGTAGCCTACAGACTCATATTTACGGTTGTAGTGGAAATCACAATCAAAAGGCTTGTAGAGAAATTAAAACAGCTCTAAGGTAATCTAAGGTAAGCACTCAAATAATTCGTGGTTCATAGAGATCAATAGGGTGCTACTATAGCGTGAGGTCTACCGACATAAGTCACCTACCGAGATGCAGGGTGAGGTCTACCGCTTGATTCGCATCTACCGAGGTGCAAATCGCGTGAGGTTTGGGTTAGGGTTAGAACCACTGCCCTAACCCTAACCTTAACCCTAACCCTAACCCTAACCTTAACCCCTAACCCTAACCCTATCCCTAACCCTAACCCTAACCCTAACCCTAACCCTAACCCTAACCCTAACCCTATCCCTAACCCTAACCCTAACCCTAACCCTAATTCTAACCCTAACCCTAACCCTAACCCTAACCCTAACCCTAAACTTAACCTTAATCGTAACCCTAACCCTGGAATGTATGTGTGGTGTTTGGAATTATTATAGCTATAGTAGTAAGTGTGCAGCTATAGTGTGGCTATAGAGAGGGGAGGGATAAATAATTCATTGGTAGACCTCACGCTATAGTAGTAACCGGAGGTAGATCTCACGCTATAGTGTGGTAGACCTCACGCTATAGTAGCACCGATCAATAGTGCCCCAACGAGACCTACAAAAGATTCTATTGAATGCAAAAACACAAATGATTTGGAACTCTGAACTTGTAAACCTTAAAATGTGAAAATTCCCTTCCCCTCAAAAAAGTGTATTGTTTCTCCCTGGATAGATATTTTTCCACAATTGAAAATCACTGGGATCTTTGTCGATTGAGCTATTTGTTCTGAGCATTATACAAGAAGATGTATATACACTGCGTTAGCGCTCATGCTCGGTTTGCGAGTCTTCAGTTAGACTGGGGCCACCACAACGGGTAGACTACTTGGCTCCATCACCTGTCTGCCACATGGAGATGGAGGCATCCCGTTAAGTATTTTGCCCAAGGACACAAAAAGCAAGCTTGCCGGCTTGTTCTCCACACTATTCCTAAGTGATGAGCGCCAAGCAGGGAAGCTGTGAATATCATTTCTTAAAGTCTTTTTTGGTATGTCTCGACTTGGGGAATGAACGCCAGGTCTACCGACTACGAAGCGGACGCTCTAATCACTACGCCATTGCGCCGGTACCACTGGGAGGTATGCATTTTCGCTTTGTCAAATCGGTCGCCGAGTGTGCTCCCGCTAAAATTTTTCAGAAATCTGGCGCTTCCAACGACAAGCTGTACTTTCAGTAAACAAAAAACTAACGTTTTGAGTAACTTACTTCCGAAGAAAAACAGAATACGCGGATACGACGCCACACATAATTACTACGTATTAAATACTTTTGAATCAAATATTTATCGTAGTTTAATTGGTTTTCCTTTCAAATAACCCCAAAGTTGGACGAATTGTAATTTGTCGTTAAGCTTAATGAAACCGATTACAATTTTTTGTGTAATGCTAACTGAGACTTTTTGGTTTGTGTAATTGCACTTTACTTAAAATTTTGTGAAACTGCACCATTAAATACCTTACAGTATTTAAATACAGTAAAGTAAACAGAGTATGAACTCATACGCACGAACGAATAAATCCATACTATAAAACGCAATTTTTTCTCTATGTGTGTGTGTGTGGGGGGGGGGGTGTGGTTGTGGGTGTGGGTGTGGTGGGTGTGTGTGGGTGTGTGTGTTCAAACTCCTTTGAGACTACTTGGCGTACCAATGTCAAACTTGACACAATTGATCATCTTCCCGGAATGAGTGTCACAGGGAAGTTTGTTATCTAATGATGACGTCATAACCCAATATAATTGTTTTAAATCTGTATTTCCTGACAGAGGAAAACCGCTTTTACTTAAACGAGAGCTATGCTCCAACTTACCAACTTACAAAAAATTTATTCCTTTGGCGTCAAAAATGATCTCACAGCTAACGTTTGATTGCCCAATTTGTTGTCTATATTTTCTCAGGAAGTACTCAGTGCAGAAACGCGATTAAAGGCTTTTTCTGAAGATATCAACAAGGTGCTTTCGATAAAATAAACTCTACAATAATTTAACGATAATTGGCAACGCAACAACTTCTTCTTTTTAAGCATTTTAAGCCTTCTGATCATGCTTCTTCTCTTCTGCAAGCTGCAAATTAGCTCTATGATGTCCTAATGCTGTCTGGTACAATTGGCACAGTCTTTCGATACCAGAGATTATTATATGACAATTTTTACATAACTTGCAAAGTTTTTACAAAATCAGTTTACTCAAAAACTGATTTGTGTCCTCATTTCACAAACGATTTTCAAAACTTTTTGAGCAAATTGAAGGTCTTTTCCAGGTAATTCCGATGATATATGATATGTACTTCAACTATTCGTTTTTATATTAAAAAAATTCATCTTTAATGTCTGTATTGCAACCTTATACTACCCAAAAAAAGGAATAAGCTGAATAAAAACAGTTGTGTTTAATGTACGAAGATTATGATAAGGTACAAACAATTGGTGTCGTTTGAAAGTTTAGTACATTTGCTTTCCAACACTACGTAACTCTTTCTAATTTGTAATGGCTGATTAAAAAGTGGTTGCCATACACCATTTTGCATTTTTAGTGGTGCTACTATACCTAAGAAACTTGCAATTTTTAAAAAAACTTAGTTGTTTAGTACATTTTAAGTATTCTGCGTGGTTTTTTGGCATTATTAAAATTTTCAAAAAAATTCATCAAAAAATAAAGTCTTCAAAAATTTTTAAATGTAGTGTATTTCAAGCAAAAAATCACAAAAATTGGGGATAAAAGATGCTGCTGCTTTATCTTTTGCAATAAAATATTACTGTTGAGATACATATCATCTAAATGTTGAAGCAATTTTGTTTGCATTTGGCCGATGCTGGCAAAGCCAGCTGATTTATTATTTTTAATCACGATATTACTGATGAGGGCCCTATTACTGTAATCACTTATCTGTAAGTGCTGAATTTCGAGTTAGATTGCTCTTTGCCTGGCTGCGTTTGTGCCAGGACCAAGCAGCATGCTTGCAGCCAGAGGCATTAGCTCATACAAAAACCCTACAGTACGGAGGAGTCGTTAGCAGTGGGCATAGTGTTTAATAGCTTTATCCTGAAAATACATATCAAATACCTTGGCGCCTTTCCACAACTTGGATATGATTTCAACAACTTAATGAATTGAGCGGTTAAAAGTTTGTTCAGTTTAAGGACATCTATGGTGAAAACAGAGTAAATAAGACGTTGCCAGGGAATCGAGAAAGTTGGTAGACATGCAGTGGCTATGCGCAACCCCTCATAGTGCTTTTTTAATCGATTGCTTTTCATTAAACAATAGTTTTGTTTCGTAACGACATTTGGCTATGTGAAAAAGCATAAACCTGTTACAGTGCTGCCTCGATTATCAGGCCTAGTTGGGATGATACTTTCAGAAATCTGAACGGATAAGCAAAAAAACCGGATAACTAAATTCTTAACGTTTAAGTCAAGGGAACAAAAACAAACAAAATACAACACATTCGTGGTTTAAAAAGTGATCGAAGTTTAACATTACAATATTCTAAGAAATTTCCCGCTTATCTATCACTTACAACACTAGACTTACTAAAATAGGAATCTATTTTAGATTGTTTGCGTGAAGACTCGCGTTTTTCAGCAGCTAACTCGCGAAGTCGTACCAATGTGGAAGTGTTTGAAAGTGTTGCTTCCGGCTAAATACGGAGCCACGTTAGGCAATGGTCAAACATTTGCATTGCATCTGCACGAGAAAAAGAGCATTGTGCTTTTTGCGTTGAATGTTGTGTATTCTCGACTGCATTTTCTTCTTCATCACATTCGTTCCCTTCTGTTACTGAAACAAGATCAACTATTTCCAGGTCATCCAATTATTTATAATCTGGCCCATCAGCGTAAGGCCAGCCATCAATATGAGAGGTCGTCAATTCAATGTTTAGTGCTACAAATTGCTCTACGAAATCGTCATTCAGCCCTCTCTCTGAACTAATTGCGTTTTCTTCCACAGAAAATTCGCCGACAATACAGTGTTTTAGCTTTTTTTAGTGGGATTTAGCGTAGAGTTTTCCGGAAACTATTCCTGCAACATCTAGTTAAAAGCAATCTAATTTTGAAATATGGTATCAAAATAGAGCAACCGGATAATTGCATGCCGGTTAAACGAGATACCGATAATCGAGGAAGCACTGTATCAGTGTTTTGACAACTTTCCATTGGGCGAAGCCTGCATGGCTGGTTGAACCGATTATGTTGAAGGCGACATTGCTAATGGGGGGAACCCTGCGGGCCACGTCTATAGAGCCGGCTAGTGGCCTTTCAATATATTAATCTGAAAGAAAACGCTCGACCACCACTTCTTCCAGCAAATAGGTAATCTCTTTGGAGATTACAGTTGCATTATCTTGGCAGACACGATTAAAAATTGAGTCTTAAAACGCTGACTCAGACATACGAGAATCAGCAAGTTTTATAGCTTGACTTCAATTCTGGAACTGTTAATCATTTGATACGGTAACGGAAATTGAAATGCGTTGAAGATAGACAACAATAAATTGAAAACTGTAGCATTTATCTGAGTCAGCAATATGCTTTAATAATACACTAAAAACACTATTGGTATGTTTATTATGTAGTCTATTTCTAACCATTTATGCAGTATGTAGCAATGACGTTTGGATGATGGGCAAATTTTCCTGCTTCCTGCGAAAAAGAGCAATGCTCCTTGTTCGGAGTATACTGTGGCTCTTTCATTACGTCTGAGTGATGACGCTTAAGTTAAAATAATTCCACATTAGCATTCTTGAAACGCTATTACTTTGCTGTGAAAGCAAATTTGCAAAAGCAAAATCTTAATACTAACTCTATTTAATAGATAAAATCATGATTCGCTAGATTAGCTGAGATTATTTATTATTAGAAAAATCAATTTCGCCTTCACACAAGCATTTTCAATTTCTATGTAAAAAACAAAATGCATAAACCAACTTATCACAGCTTTAATGTACTAAAAAGGAAAACAGAACTAACTATCTTTCTTCAGCCAGTTTGATACATACCACAGTTTTTTCTTCAGCCGGCGTGTGGCAGGTGAGTGGCAGTTTCTCTTATAAAAGAAATGTGGTTTTCAAACGTTTTAGAAAATGTTCAATCTATACTGTTATCTCCAAACATGGCCTCAATTAACTTTTCTCTTAATGAGGCCTTGTACGTATCACATATGAAGCTACAGCAGTTTTGAGGTAATAATAGTTTTCAACACATTTTTCTAGTGATCAAATAAGGAGCAACAGCCATTTGCATAACTTAAGTTAAAGATACGGGTAGTGAAAATGCTAAATCATTTAAATCTAAAAAACTACACTTTTACTGTAAAGTAGGCTACAGTAATAAGCGAATAGCAAGTGGCATTTGTTTAATGACAACGTCTGAGGAAGCAATTAGGCGATAAATGATTGTAACTTTACTCCAAATATTCATCAACAAAATCTAACATAGACTTTTGGTGCTTTACGTTTTTGCCAAAATATTTAGGCCCCTCTAAAAACAGCATCACAAACACCCTAAACAATTTGATGAATTTTCTTGACTTTTATTAAAATCCTTGAGAACGTTTTATAAAAGGTTATTACTTTAAAATGCATCTCGGTGTATCTCGAGAAAAATTTCCTCCAGCACTTTCGACTGGCTACATCCACGATTATACCGACAGAGTTCTTTACATCAAAAATTGAAATCGTTACATTTTATAAAAAATAGAATCAACAAATGTTGGGAGGCTATTCGCAGCATTCAGAAATAAAGGCAAGACCACAATGTTAACTTTACAGATATTTATTTCTAAAAAAACATAAAATTGAAAGAAGAAAAAAGTGATGGGCAATAAATTGGCTTCTTATTACCAATAAACACATGCTCTAAGTGCAGTCTTCAGTCAGATTGGGCTAGCACGACGGGTAGACTGCTAAGCTCAGCCACCTGTTTGCAACACAAAAATAAAGGAATCCCATTAAGTGCCTTTCTCAAGGACACAACAAGCGAACTTACTTGCTTTTTCTTCATACTATCTCTTTCGCGCTGAGAGCCTCCTAGAGAATCTGTGATTGACATTTAACAAAGTCTTTTGGTTTGACCCGACGACGGAGCCAAACACAGATCTGCAGCCTAAATGCGGATTGTCTAACCGCTTTACCACCGCCCGGCTTCGAACCAGCAATCATTATATGCACATGGCTGAAAAACACGAGAATGAATTCAAAAGAGCTTTGAGAAAACCTGTTTGGCCACAACCAGCTTTCCCGCACTACCAAGAAATTATTTGAGAATAAATTTCGTAAAACTTCAAAGGTTTACATTATTTCAAATTAGACCTGTCCGTGTTAGCCTACACGCAACGAACTGCGTCGACTGCGAAAGCTGCATCAGGCCAGCTGTCTTGCTAATTTTTATGGGAATTTTTAGATGGTTGATTAGGAAACTATTAATCGTAAATACTCAAAATGAAATTGCAAATATTGTGAAACAGCAGCTTGTTGAAGCACAGATAACTAGTTATAGAATAAACAATTATCCCTTTAAAGTAAACTTTTTCTTGTAAATGGATTATTAGTCCAACCGGGTCATAGTATATAACACGTTTGGGGAGGGTATAGGCAGGGCGCAGCCAGGGGGAGCACTGTGCCATGGCCTCCCCCTTTAGTCCCAGATAGAATTATGCTCAAAACAAACAATTGCCTGAAAATTTGCTGGCAGCGTCGGGCTTCACGTCTGAGATTAACACAAGAGCTTCATATTTTATGTAGTTTTCTTGATATAAAACAGAAATCACACGAGCAAGTTTTTTTGCGCAAGAATCTTGCAGCAGTAACCTGTTGGTGTCAGATGAGGTGCGCAAGAATCCTATGCAGCATTAAGTGCAAAATTGCACAATAACAAGTAGCTTGCTACGAGTGAAAGCGAGTTTTGCGCTTTCTGGAAAAGTTTCAGAAATATTGCCTAGAATAGAGCATGCCTCTATTTTCCCCACAAGTTATTTACCAAACATCTTGATGAGCCTAGATTCATAGTTGATGATTTAAATTTTCTAATTTTAGTCAAAATAGTTTGGACTGTAGTCTGAGGAGGAAACAAAACCATTGATTTGCTAAGTAGAAATTCGACATTTTTTCTGGAATGTTTTTTAGAAGACTATAATGATCGGAACAAAAAGTTTAATGAGTGGACAAAAGCGGTAGAGACGCTATAATCAGAGATAGCACAAGTTACGGTAACATTTTCTGGCTTGCAACGCACGCGAAATTCAAGCATGAGTAAGCCCCGTAAAGATATTTTGGTATTTTTTCTAACTCTAAAAACGTCTCTCGCTGCTGCATGCTCAAGCAAAAGTCAAATGTCCTGATTCTTCGCATTCGCGTCTGAAGCGTCATTGTTCCACAAAGTGGATTGAGGGCCATGATGCTGTCGTTGTTTTCAAAGAGTTTTATCCGGCGGTTGTTGATTCTCTTGATCAACTGCCAAAATCAAGAGATGGAGAATTTCTTGGAAGGGCTATGTTTTATGTGAAAGCAACAACAACACTTGGGTTTTTGGTTAGCCTAGAAGTTATCAATGCTACACTGAATCTTACCAAAGCAGTTGCAAAGAAGCTACAGGGCATCAAGAAAGTATTTTAAGTGCATTAGATGCTACTAGTATTACCAGTTACAAAGATGTGATACAGGCTTTTAGAAACAACAAAAAAATATTTGTCAGACCATTCAGACATGCCGAATATCTCTACGGGAAATCCATACTCATACCTCGAATTGTGAATCGACAAGCCAATAGAGCAAATCCACTAGCTGTTTCACCATTGCAGTTTTGCAGGCGTTCTATCTTTTTGCCTTTTATTGACACAGTGCTTGAGCAACTCAGCGAAAGATATTGCTTTGATCTGGTTGATTGCATAAGCTCTAATTTTTGATAACATCTGTTTGTGCATCGACCCCATCAGAAATGCTGTGAACTTCTATCTTCCTTTTCTGGATGACAAAATTGAAGCTGTGGAGGCTGAATTTGTTTAATGGCGTTTATATTGGCTGCGCTACAAAGGTGATTTTTTTACCTTACAACGCTTTAGGCGCGTTGTTGTCAGCTAAAGAAATGAAAACGTTATCATCTCTGGAAGTTCTTCTTCAAATATTAACGACTCCTCCGGTTACTACAGCAACAAACCAACGTTCGTTTAGTGCCTGAAATATTTGAAACCTATGTCCTGTCTACAATGAAAGAAGCTTGTTTAAACGGATTTACATTGCTGTATGTTCACCAAGACCTTAACATTGATTTGGACATGTGATTGATGAATTTTCCCGTAAAAATCGTAGGTTGAATTTCAATTAAGTTAAATTTTGACACACTGCATCAGAAAAAATTTTTTGGTTCGCCCATCACCACTATCAAAAAGTTTGTATCAGTAAATTCGTTGTGTGAGTAGCATAAGTGCAAAATTTTTTGTGTGCAATTGCGTTAAACTTCACTACGTTCTGTTCAAAAACAGCACACATCTCTCATCTCCTGGGGGAAGCAGCCTCGGTGCCGGTTTAGTATGTGATCTACCCACATGTTTCAAGTTTAGCTTGTGATGTACCTAATCTTAACCCTAACCATCATCTTTTAGTCTCTTTTTTAAATGATATTCGCTCTGTATATCAACTATAATTTCTCATGTGGATTCTTATGTATGATTGTATTAAATAAATTCTTTTTTTAGGTAAATATTCTCATGTATGGTTGTGGTAGATCATATTTCTTGGGTAGATCACATACTAAACCAGCACCGAAACCTCGATATCCCTACTGCGATTACATTCTGAGGGTTTTACCACAGCACCTGGGCTGTGTTGTTCAAAAAATTTTGCCCTTCCCCTTGAAGAAATTCTGGCTACGCCACTGGGTATAGGCTTTTCAGTGGCGACTACGGCACTCGGGCTACACGGGCTGAGCCTGAGTTACGAAATGCGAGAAGGCTTTGTTAAATTTAAATTCTGCAAAACAAGTTTGAAACTTTTTAACTTAATTTATATTAAGTTCAAAGAAAAAGCCAAAAATCGCATAAACCATCGGTGTTTGTGATGGCAATTGCTTTTTGTGGGAAACAATCTTCAAGCATCTTTTCGAATCAAATTTAACTCGGGCGTGATTGCAGTTTTCTGAGCTCTAAGAATGCGAGCGTCTATTGCGTTGTTTTAAACACTTTTCTGCTTAATCTTTTTGCTGAATTCTGGCCCACGCGAGAAATGGCCGGAGGTGCAATTAGAGAAAGGTAGATAAAAGAGTAATTTTCAAGCACCTGTACAGTGCACAGTTGATGAAAGCAGGCATTTTCTTATAACAGTATAAATAAAGGCTTTATAAAATAGTTTAACGGCTGGTTAAATTATTGCTATTTTTTGTTTTCTGGCTAGTTTTAGTGCTTTATTTAGTGTTTTTGCAATATTTTGCGACACTGTCAGTGACGAGCTCGAGTCGCCATAAAAAGTTGGAGTCGCCACTGGACCTTTTTGGCCCATGCCGGTTCCACAGCTCATTGGATCAGTCAGGGAACTTGGTGTTACAGATATCATTACGAGGAGTTTTCACCAAATCGTGAAAGTAAGCTTGACTCCAAATGATTTATTTCTGCAATCGCAGAACAAAACCCATTACGGCGCCCATTTCCAATTTTGAAATTGTAGCCCTACAAAGGAACGGAAAGAGTTCATGAAATGGTATAGAGTCCCTAACTAAGGCCAATCTTAACTCAAAGAACGATAATCGAATTTGGGGCATAAGGTTGATGTCCCCATTTACACCAACGTTGTGTTCCTACTGTCAGAAATGTCATTTGGGTTCATCCGGCTAATAGAGCCGGCCAAACCGATATTTCTAACCTAAGCAACTGACTGTTATCCCAGACAGGAGACTTGTGCAGGACCAGCTGGTGCAGGCTGCAATTTTTAAGGAGAAAACTTTTCAAATTGTGACTCAAGCCAACGGCAGATATTTTACTGCTCAATTTATATGCTATTTCGGAGGATGCGAAGAATGTAGGTCACGTATTTGTCGGTATTTATTTAATGTTCTACTCCACTATCGTCCCAGTTTAGCGTCGATAAGCAAAAACATAGAATACATGTAAAGGGTCCGCCGTAAGTAACTGTATAATTTCAGTTCAACGCTATCAATGTAACGTAGTAGAAAAAAGCAACTGCAATATAAGAACTTACGAATAGCACAGTAAAGTTATTGCAACATAAAACATGATGTTTATTAAATCTCCGTGCGTTCTCCGTGGAGTGCAATGCACTTAGCTAATCCTTCAGCGACTGAGCGGCATGTTTTGGCTCACAGCTCCAACGGCACTTGAGCAATGGCATCTTGGATTTATTATTTTTTTGCCATATTTATCGTCCATTCTCGAGAAAGCGAATTGTATCGCTCTATTTTGGACGGGACGTCCGCACTCGCTTGGGAGTTGCCATTTTCGAAGTGTCTTGACCACCTGTCATCCACATAAAGGCGGGGGCGTCCCCTTAATTGCCTTGCCCAAGGACACAACAAGCGAACTTGTCGGCTTATTCTCCACAGCCTCCCCTAAATGCCGAGCGTCTGGCAGGGAAGCTGTGAATACCATTTTTTTGAAGTCTTTTGGTATGACTTAACAAGGGAATTGAACCCCAAGACTACCGACTGCGAAGCGGACGCTCTAACCGCTACGCCATCCTATTTGTTCCGTAAGCTTAGCGATGCTACTGGGCTTTGCTCAGGAGTCTTTGTCTTTGAGAGCGCCTCGTAGGAAAAATCTTGAGGAGACAAATCTGGCAAACTTGACTCTGCCAATACATCGTCCTAGCAGGTTGTTGTTCAGCCAGCTGGAGACAGTAATATATCTGATAAATGTATCTAGTGTATACGAAAGATATATTTGAATATAATGAGTATATTTGAAATAACAATGGAAATGAAATAAAAATTTATATCAAAATACTAGAACAAACGCAGAAGTGCATAAATGAACAAATGAGTGACAAAAGAACTCGTATATTGTTACTTAGGCGGATCCTGCAAAGAAACAGTAAAGTTTTCCTAAACCAAACAATACCCATGCATTATAATTTGAATAGGGGCATATTTTTGAACTATTGCATTCAGTAAAATCTATATAGGTTTTTATGAGTTATTTTGGAAACAAGATGGGGGAAGGTTAGAGAGTGATTACATAAATAATTTTTTTTTAAATTAGCAACAGGATTTTAGATATTTTAAAACAACATTTTTAATAAAAATATTTCAATTTACATATTGTTGTAGCTAGATAGACGGAGAGTTTTCACCAAAACTCTTCGGTTTTAATGCTTTAGAACACAAGCTCTCAATCTTGGTGGGGCCGGCACAAATCTCCATGAAACAGTTTCTGTAGGAACGGCATAGGACAGAGCTTTTAAATTGATTCCTTGCAAGATTATGGCAGAATATTTCGAAATTAGAACCCCCTCTACTGCACAAAATAAACTAGAAACGGACAAAAGCAAAGCGGATTTAAAACAGGAATTTCTTTAAATATCTCACTGAGTAGTTAATATTTTGTGTGGCCTTTACCTACATATATCACAGCCTGCATTATTGAGGGATATAATTTTAACGAATTGCAGGTGGTTCAAGATGAGAGTCCCCTCCACAGCTTGTGTGAAAAATGATCAACTTTTCTACTATCGCTATCTTCAAATATCTTATCTCAAGTTTTCACAAAGCATATTTTTCATAAACAATTCTTTTGTTTTCAGATTGACCAATTAAATAAGGCGTCACGTTTCAAGCTCTTCAAACACAGAAACTGCTCCGAAACAGTGGTATCGATTTCTAGATGCCCCCCTTCTCCCCGACCCTAAGGTTTGAGGAAACATGGACGGTGGTTTGAAGGATTGTGTGGAAGGGGTACTGCAAGCTAGGATGGCATACCAAGTCTCACCGATCTGCAACCAGTCGTTACTGCAGTGCTCAGGGAGATGGAGTTTGATTCTCAGCTTTTTTTGCAATTTTCTAAAATCATACCCCTCAAGAATGTAGTTTGCGATATAGACTGGTGGAGGCCACACAAATATTTACTACTCAGTGAAAAACTTAAATACACGCCTGTTCTAAATCAGTTTTGTTTTTGTCCTTTTTTTAGTTTATTTTATGCTGTGGAGGGGATCTAATTTTGAAACACACAGTTATAATAAACAAAATTTAACTTTGCAACTTGATTTATTCATACATGCCTATGAGCTCATGTCCTAGTGGGCCTCCGGTACAGATAGACTGCTCGTCCTCACCTTCTGCTGCCGCATAAAGATGGAGTTACCCCATTATATGCTTTGCTCAAAGGCTGAACAAAAAAGGCAAGCCAGATTTTGCTCACCTTGTCGTGCTGGACGTCAGGTGCTTTGCCTTGAGTTCTGCATGCGTGCACTAGCTTCAGATTTTCATAACGGCTTTGCGATGGCCATTGAGTTGTAAGCAGCCGCCCATTAAGCCTTTGCCTGCTTGACTATGTTATGATGTTTACGCTCAAGCGTCCATTGGGAATAAATAATTTCCATAAGGTGCTTTTTCTCTATTGCATTTTTGTTCGTCTTTGAGTATTCTGAGGTGCAAGTGTACAAGCATTTCTGCATCATTTTATTTTCACAGGCAAAAATTAAGATCTATTTTACACATTTAGAACCGAAATTTGTTTGAAAATCAGACTTTTAGCGAAACGGACAGGGTTGAAATTGGCAAGTAGTGTCAA
Source organism: Trididemnum clinides (assembly GCA_963675345.1). Lineage (NCBI taxonomy): Eukaryota > Metazoa > Chordata > Ascidiacea > Aplousobranchia > Didemnidae > Trididemnum > Trididemnum clinides. The sequence goes on from OY776300.1 coordinate 6,748,245, forward strand.
TCACGTGGGATATACAAGCGTGCCAAAGCAACTCGGTATGAATCATATGTGGAGCACGAGACAAGCAACGGTTAACAAGTTTTTAAAAGTTAATCATTGTGATGTATGCAGAAATAGTACAGAAAACGGATGTGAATTTTGACAGATTTATCAAGACTTTTAAAACTAAAAAGCGTTGAATTTGATGCTATAAAACCATGAACGATTGTGCGTACAAGAAAATCTGCAGTGAGGAAGACAACCAATGTGGATACGAGAGGAGGTGAGAATTTCCTGTTGCTTTGTAATAGTGTTTGCCCATTTGTAAAATTTTACAGTTTAAGGTTAAGAAAGCATACAAATTACAAATACATTTAGCAAATATTCATGTTGTATTTCTGCACGTCGGTTGCACGTGGCAATGGTCACCGGTGACGCCTGCTTTTGGCACTTCTCTATAATACGGTGTTTGTTCATTCTCTTTTAATTTTCAATTTTTTAATTTTTTTACAATCAATAAACAAAATTACTTAATTTGTTTGTTTTAACTCAATCATAAGTAGCAATCCAATCCATTTTATGCAACTGAAAGGTGCTAAAGTTAAACGACATGCTAAAAATATGTAAATTAAAATACAAAAGTATTGATTAAACCTTTTCTTTTATAATGCTAACAACACTTAAAAAAATTTCGCTTTCCCCAAATGCTACGTCCTTCGTAGCCAATTTGCTATTTTTGTTAATAACCCAAAGCTTTTATCGCATTTTTATTATCTGACTTGATTTCATGGACGGCGATTTCTTAGCAATTCTGTGTGAAAGGAAAAAGTGGAAACCCTCCTTTTATGATATAACAAGCACTGGTCTTATTAGAGTCAGTCAATCGTATCTTCATACCTTTTTTTATGGAATGGATTTTGTTATAAAAAGGCATTCTCAGTTTTCTGCAAAGCAAAAGCAGAGACAATAAAAAAAAATAAAACCTTGCAGTACTTGCATGAAATCAAATAAACAGATATGATCATGAAAATAAATTTGCTCAAAACTAGCCAAATAAAGATCTAACTAACTGACTAGCTAACTAACTGAAATATAGGCAGTCTACCCACTAATTGCAATTACATGCCCCTAAACCTAAAAGAAAACTACAAAAGCTTTACCTACACACAAAGTTTGAGTTATCTTCACTGAGGCAATAGAGTATTTGAAAAAATTATGAGTATGCTCGGGTCGCTTATACGTATCATGGGGCCAGTGGCCTCATGAGAAGGCATCCCGCTCAGGATTACACTATTTTAGAGAGTGGCATTTTTTGAAACTTTTTTAGTTTTTAGGAAACAAACAAATCTAAGTTAAAATTAGCATTAAGATCTTATTTTAAAGAACAATCTTGAACTTGGAACAATTTTTATCTGGTAGCATTTTTTGAATTTGAGAGCAACACTTTTTGAAGATTTCTCAGCTGTCCCGAAATCTAGAAGCAATGCGAAAGCCAGTAACGATACCAGTGGAATTCAACAATCTGATTTCCAATTGTAACTGGGAAGATGCTTCACAAATTGTAACTACGGAATTACAAGTTTTAATATCAATGCTGAAATAGTAATAAATCATGCAATATGACTAGTTGTGACAAAAACCATCAGATCATTAGTATTCATTTGTATTTGTCCTTTGTAAACAGTAATTCAAAATAATGATCAATTTAGCAAACTGTAGAAAGTGACACTGTTTCGACCTATCAAGTCTCTTCAGCGCAGTTGGTGATCGACAAGAAGTCAGAGGCTTTTAATAAAGCATAGCTTAGATCGCCACACTTGTGGGATCAATACTAGATCCGCTGCACCTGCGACAACCGCCACTCATTCACAAATGATACGGCTTCGCAGAGCACTGACGGACCTTCCACCAAGTGGATCTAGTATTGATCCCACAAGTGTGGCGGTCTAAGCTATGCCTTGTTAAAAGCCTCTAGCTTCTTGTCGGTCACCAACTGCACTTAAGAGATTTGATAGGTCGAAACAGTGTCCCTGTCTGCAGTTTGCTAAGTGCATCGCTAGCCTCTTGCATTACTATAATGATCAATTTCTTTCCGAGCAAATTATCTTTTGATAGCTTGCAAATGACTAGTCTTAACGTTATATAAATTAAGTGACCGAAAAGTTTTGATGAAGTAAAAATTACCAAAAACTAGATCCACAAAAAGTATCGTAACCAGAGAAGTAAAAAGACTAAAGCCCCTCATCTTTAGTCGTATGTAATGACTTGGTATTCTAAACATCGCAGTTACTCTTAAACCTTCACAAACATCAGACTAGGCCATTCTTCATGTTGCCTTGAGTGTGATTTGTTGGTGAAAGCTGGAAATCCTGTACGTGATTGCAAAAATAAGCTCGTTGGCTGCATGCTATGTCTATTTCACGACTTGACCAGATTCCTTTCGCAATCACGTTTGTAACCTCACGTCTTTGGCACCGCTTCCTGGTTCCGACGCAGTCGCAGCCAGTGGAGGGCGAAAAAAGGCCATGCCAGTGGCGTAGCCGGAAGCAAATTCTGGGAGGACCACTGACGTGAAATTTGTTGGATGATCTTTTCTTATTGAAAATCAACTTTATGGCTATCTTCCCACCTTTGGTCCAAAACGTAGAACATTTTTTTCAAGATAAACTTTTAACCAAGATCGTTTTTCTATTTCCGGCCCTCATGTTTTCATTCCATGATCGGATTTAAAAACCTTAAGAGGACCATGGCCTCTGCGCCTCCCACCATCGCTACGTCTAAAGGCCATTTCTCTCCTAAAGTTTTAGCACAAGATACCAGTATAAACACATTTTTCAGGCTACCATGCGATTACACACTGGGGCATGACTTCAATTTTTGTCCATAATTTGATGCTGATGGAGCTTTTTTATTTTGCCTTCGAATTTGCTGGTTTAGGTTTCAACAGAAAATTTGGCAAATAATGTGAAAACGTGTTGGCGTCGTCTTCTAACGTGCAGATGGTTAGAGTTAAAACAAGTCAAGGAAAAATATTTGCTATTTTTGTTTGTAGTTGTTACAAAACATCAAGTTAACTCAAACCAAAAATAAACCCAAACCCACTGAAAACTTAAAGGCTAGATGACAGATGCGATTGCGATTGAGAAAACGCGCAAAAAACATTATGACAAAACAAAAACACAGTTTAAGCCAATCAAGACGCTTTCAAAAAACTCGTTTACGTAACACCGTGTTACAAAACAACATTTTTTGTTTGTTTTTTAAACAAAATTACCGGTTTTTGGCAGTATCGAATACGCTGAGTGCAAAAATGATATCAGTTTTTCAATCATTGTGACTTTTTGACTTAGCTGCGGTATTAACATTGCTATTTTCGTCATTATCACGCTTCCAGCGCATTTGTTTATGCACTATGAAACAATTTATCTTGTGAGCAAACGATTGGGATCTCTTGACGATTCTCAGTAAAAAAACCAGAGCCAGTATACTGCTGTACATATTTTAATTAGGACGTTTCGCTAAACACTGCTAGCATTGTCAACCAAAATAGTGCAACTGATTACTTTAAAATTTGATAAACTACGGTCAAGTGTAACATTTATGACGTGACAATTCAATTATGAAAAAAGAAAACAATAGCTATTACATACTTTAGGGTCAAAGTTATTTCGTGTTAAATTAGTGAGACAATGACTAGGAATAAAAATAAAACAAAATTTACACATTAAAAAGGTATAGTGGGTGTGAAGCTTCATCTGAGTTCAATTGTGGCTGCAGTTTTTGAATATATAACGTTTCCTTAATACGTAATTTTCGCCAATTAGTTTCTTGAGCCAGTATATGTGGATTGTGAAAGTCGATTGTGTGGTCTGGATTTTCCCGTAAATGATCTGTAACATCGCTTTTTCCAAATGTAATCGGGTCATGTTCTTCCAATCTTGTTTTTAAATTTCGTTTACTTTGTCCAATATAGGTCTTTTTACACGAGCATTGAAGTTTATATACTGTCCCAGTGAGGTGTAGTAGAGCCTGTTTATCCTTATTTCTAAATAGGTTTCCAATCGTTGATACGCTGTGATTCATCCGAAGGCAAAAGTTTGCTTTAATTTTATTTTCTAAAAAATGTTTGATTTCTTTCTCAATTCGTTGCGATGCTTCTCCGATGAAAGGTAAACAAAAAATAGCAAACTTGGATTTTCTAATTTCGCTTGCATTTTCATTTAGAGGTTTATGTTTTCTATTAAGATACGTTTTTATGTGCCTGTCAATAATTCCTCGTGGACAACCATTATTTAATAAGAGAGTGGTTACTTTTTGAAATTCTTCATGTATTTTTTGATAGCTGTTACAAATTTTATAACTTCTGTCAATTAAGCATTTGATGATGTTTATCTTGTATTTGAAAGGAATAAAACTTTTCCAATTGGTGTACAGTCCAGTGTTCGTTTTCTTTCTATATACAGAAGAAATAAATGATTGGTTTCTTTTTAATAATTTATCTTGTAATTAATGAACTGCTATGACGTCATAACGTTCGTTGTTGTTAGACAATTGTAGTATGTAGCAAAACTTTAGCGCAAACTTTATAATTATGATTTGTTTTCTACCTACTGTATAGTGTGGAAAACTTAGCTACAAGTATTAACTAATAAGCGCATATTAAGTTTTTGATTATACTGTACCGCTTTTACGTCTGCACTTGCACAAATGCAAAATCTGAAAATGAAAGACTCAATTGCGCCTGTTTAGTGTTTCGTCACGTATAGACCCAGAAGCGATGCAATATACTCAGAAAGTTAATACGTGCTTAATAGTTTATGTTTGTAGCTAAATATTTGACACTACGCTGAAGATGAAAAACCAGTCATAGCTATAAAACACGCCAATGTATTACCAATAGAGAGCTTTATGACATCACAGGAGTTTCATTGTTACAAAAGAATTGTTTTGTTGTGCGTAAACAAATGTGCTTGTAGGGTCATAATGACTAAACCATCAATATAAAAATGGCAAATAAGTCAAAAAGTCGCAAAATCATAGAAAAAAAACCGATACCACTTTTGAAATTAGCGACCAAAATAATATTCAATTGATCCAAATACTTGTCAAAACCAATTTGCTGTTACGTACAGTAATCAGAAAAACATTTTTGGAAGAGAAAAAGTTTTACCAAAAACGTTTACTTTCCTAAAAGGCATATTTTGCGTGCAAACATCCATAAAACAGCTTTGACAGCAAATTTATAATCAATTTCACACAATTGAATTAAACAATTTAGGTACGACAGATTCAAGTTCAAGATGGTAATCGTGAATGGGCGTCAATGAGTTATCTTGTTTCGATTACAGAAAGATGTGAATCGATTTGGTGCCATCCCCCTGAGTAATGGTGTTTGCGGCCTAAAGTTCTGGCTGCAACTGAGTAGCATAGAGTCAGCATAGTAGAAAAGCAGCCCATGGCTATTCCCAATTGTCTTTTATTTAATGCTGGCAGGCCTATATTGAGCTATTTCTGAGCAAAAATTATCACCATGTATTGTAAGATTTCATATAGAGGTATTGTTTTCTTTTGATTTTTCTCCAATTTGGATTTCATTAACTTTGTCTTTAATTAAGAACCCTTGCTTTTAAACCAAGACTGATCTTGTTTACACACAGCCTATAATTTCAAAAAGTTTATCAATTTCTTGCAATAGGTACCGTGCAGGTGTGCAAGTAAAAATAGTGATTGCTTTTACGATTATAACAATATACTGTTACATGTTAGACCTGTTTTACAATCTGGCGCAACCTCTTTCGTAATGCTTGTTTTTTGTGGTCCCGGTTGCTTATTTTTCGTGGTCCCGGTTGCTTATTTTTTGTGGTTTCGGCTGGCGCGCAATCAGAGAAGAACGAAACGGACCACGCCTTTCCCCAATTTTTTTTTCACAGGTCCCAATGACAAAAATATTTTTTCGTCTACACTGCGATTTTACAACGAGGAACTGCTTTTTATATTTCCCTCAACTTTAGATTGCATTAATTTTTAATTATTGGTAAAAAATATGTCATTTTGATTAGCAGGTGAAAAATTTTTAATTGTTTGAAAAACTGATCAGTAAAGCTTGATAATATTGATAACTGGCAGTCAATCGTATAAATAATGGTCTGTACCATTAACGCTTTATTTAAAAAATAATTGCAGAGCAAACGCTTTTATTTCACAAAATTGTATCGAAAAATATGACAAAACAGAACTATTAGTGAAGTGTTTAAGAAAATCAGGTAAAATACGATTTAACACAGTGCTTTTTAACCGTTTTGACACCTAAGCCTCTATATTTAATTTTGCAAAATTCGCAGAACCCTATTTTATTAGAATTAAAGAAAATAGGTATAACCAGAAGAAAAACTTGTATTTTGCTATCACATGAACTCAATTTATGCAAATATGCTTGGCTTACGGCATATGCACATACGCAAAAATCACCATCGTGCGAATATTTAAATCAAAACTCAAGGAGCCTCTGCTAAATGTTCAAAGCTTACGGAATTCCTGAAAATGTTCCGCGGAACCCCATTTCAAGAGATCTGCTTTAAAACAAATTGGTGGTTGCGACGCAAATAAATATCAAACTTTTGTAGATTTTTTTAATGGAAGCAGCTTTGAAAATCTCCCAAAAATGCAAAAGCGGCTTGTAAGACTATGTAGGCAAATTGTACACAAATTTGTAAAGAAAATACGTATTCGGATTATAAAAATTTAGAAATGTACTTTTCTGTGGAGTAGAATCTTAGATTACTTCGAGCTGTCAAATTCTGTGGAACCTGGCGTCAGATCAACTAGCTTTTTGGCAGTGGGTCTTCCCTTTGATCACTGCCGCTTTACAGATTGACCGTAATTTGTGTATTGTGACGTTGTTTCATTATTTCACTGAGTTCCCTTTTTCTCGCATTATCGTGCAAGTGCAGCCTGCTCCATGTAAAGTATAATCAGTTTTTAGACATGAAGGGTTTGTGACAAAACAGAAAAATTTTAGACAGTAACCAAAATGCTTGGTGCTTATCCATACATAGAAAAAAATCAAGAATCACGTAATGAAATTTGTTTGTTATGAAGCTTTTTAAGCAGATTAAAAAGAATTGCGTAGAAAATTTGGGCTCATTACACGGGTTTTTGGGCGTATAAAGCGAGTTTTGTTAATGCACGGTCAAATGGAAAAATTCCGGGCCGGACGAATTTGGGTTCAATATGCGGATGGGCTCATAAACCGTCGGCTACTGTACTTGTTTACGGTGCCTGGGATATAAGATTTGTCTACTGTACTTACGACCATTCTAGCTTGAGTACCGCACAATCATCGGTCGTTGTGAGAATTTAGCCACCTTGTAGATAGTACTGTGTTGAGTATTCTTAACATGACTTGACGAGAGCCTTTTGATTTATTTGTTTTTGTGAGAAACTTCTCTTTTTGTTAAATGATAAAATTGGTGTTAATTTAGCCGGTCAGTAGAGATAAAAATATATTACTTTCTTGCAAACAAAACACAAAACTGCAGATAAGAAAACTGTTTCAACTTATCAGGCTTTAGTAGTGCAGCTGGTGTCTGACAGTTCGCTACAGACTTTGTATAAAGCATAGGCTGGAATGTCAGACTTGTGGGAACTAAACCGAATCCACTGCAGTAGAAGTTAAGCCAGTACTCCGCGAAGCCGCATTTCTTGTGAAGGAGTGACGATTTTCTTCGCACGATGGGGTAGTGGTAAGAGCGTCCGCTTTGCAGTCGATCGACCTGGGGTTCATTTCCCCAGTTGCGTCATGCTAAAGGTCCTTAGAAATAGAATTCACAGCTTCCCTGCTTGGCGCTCTGCACAAAAGGGATAGAATGGAGTACAAACCCGCAAGCTTGCTTATTGTATCCTTTGGCAAGACTCTTAACGGGATGCATCCACCTTTATGTGGCAGACAGGTGGCGAGGCCAAGCAGTCTACCGTCGTGGTGACCCAGTCTAACTAAAGACTCGCAAAAAGGGTCAATGAAGAGCTCATAATATGAGAAGCTTCTCCAAAAATGAAAGATCTTGCAAATACGAAGAAGAAGTGGTGATGGCTGTAGGTGCATTACGTCTATAATACTGTTGGAATGAAACATTCATCAACACCTTAAAACTAGGCACAAAACTATATAAGCGAGAAAAGAGCAAACAAAGCAAGACTTTAAAATTGGTATCTGAGAGAGAGGAATAACCAATGAAAACAGTAGTTTAGACTACTAAGTGGAAAAAGTGGCCGTACTTGGAGATAACTGAGGCTTGAAACACTCCATCTTGAAAAGCGCCCGCTTGCCGAAAAATTAAAAAAATGACTTTCAGCAACCACTGATAACAGGCAAAAGAATATTTTGAAAAAGTAAGTTGCTAAAGTGACTGCCGCCAAAATCGTTTCACTTGCGGCGGACTGACCCCTCGTGATGTCACAGTTCAGATGCCAGAAAATTTCACGCGGTAATGGCTGTGATGCAGTTGCTGCTTTGAAAACAAGATTTGGTTAGGTGTAAGAAGAAATTATTCAATGAAAAGATAATTACGAGTAAGTTTTTGCTAAAAATAAAGTTTTAAACTTTGGTTTCTCATTCTTTTTGGAATTGTTTACCTCTCAGCAGTTTTCAAAAGTAAAACGTACCACCTGTTTCCTTGACAGTAATTCAGTAGTAGCAGCTAGCTATAACTCTTACTGTGAAATCGTATGCCCTACACAAAGTTTTTACGGTATGGGCGAGGTTTCACGTATCTGAACTCTTGACCGGCGAAATTTTTTTGAAATGCATCTTTTTCAAAAAAATTGCTTTTAACCTATTCATGTCGTTAAATTTATGTTTCATTTGAACCTACTTCCATTGTTGAAAATTTACCCACAAACGGTGAATTTTTTCCGGCTGAGAACTTCTCTTTTTTAATGTTTTGGTAGATTAACACTTTTACTAACATGTAAACAGCGCGTAGCAAAACAGATAAAACGAAAAGTTTGTAAAGAAAACTCTCATTCCTGAGGCGTATGTGTATTATATAAACTTACGCAGTAGCATATGCTTGTTTCATTTTGTTGAAATTACACTTCGAGCAGCTCAATCGTTTCGATAAAATAAAATAAATTAAATGAAATAAATCAAAACTCTTCAGCATACGCTTTTTTTTATTTGCAATATCGGTTACTTGTAAGCGATAAAGGTTTGTATGAGGAAAAGGAGGACCCACTTCACCTCCCCCTTCTTGAAATTACTATAAAGCATGCCCACCCCCTTCTGTAGTGTTTCATATTTTACACCTTTTTTGCCACTTTATTTTAACACTTCTACGTTGGATTGTTTTATGATGGTTTAATAGCAACATCTAAGCTTATTGTAATATGAGTTTACGCGTACTTTGCGCATATCTTAGCGCACGTTTGACGTCATACGTTTTAAAGAATCACTACTCTGACGTCACAAACTGGAGCCGATTTCCGTGGGTCAAAAAGAAAAATCATCCCGCCGATTCATTACGATGCGTAACCGTTTAAGCTTATACCGATAGAGCAAAAAAGTTTAGTGCTTAATTGTGTAATAGAAGCGACCGGTATAAATATAAGATCGCGAGGCAGTCGAATCACAGTTCACTTTTAGAAACGAAGCAGTAGCAAGCTTAAAAGACTTCACACAGGTGAGTAGGCAAACTTCTTTGCCTGATAATAAATTTGTTGAACTGCGGTATTATCGCCCTTTATTTTTTATCCATTTTCAATGTGTTAGCTCATGAACACATGACAGATTTTTCGAAAAATTTGTCTAATACTTCTTCGCTTATCAGTGTGAAATTGCAAATTAATCTAAGCAGGCTGTGGGTAGGAAATTTTGTTTATTGTGGTGGAGTTTTTCAAATGGTAGCTTTGAACACTTTCTTTGGCTATGATAGGAAGTTATAAATATGAAGTGTCAATCGCTGTTTATTTCCCTCTTTTGCCCCTTTTAAATATAAGTTCTTACCTTTGTTATGTAAAATGATTACAGGATGAGAAGATTAGCATTGACATGTCGTTTAACATAAATGTCGTGAGGTTACGGCTTCTAGCATCCCATGCTCATCGGCCTTGCTTAATTTATCATCGTTTCGATAAAAGTTTCAAAACAAAAATTAAACTAAACTAATCAAATGACGCGAGTTATTAACAACGAATTAAGTCAATGTTTTTTAAACTATAGCTGTTTCGTTACATACAAAATTCTATATTGTCAAGTCATCGCTATTAAGTACGAATGAAAATAATTTTGCTTGTCAGCACAATATTTTGCTGTAACAACCAGATAACCCCCTTTATAAACTTTGGCATACTTGCAAATCTAATAGAGTCTATATTGTGTTTGCCAAATCAACCTCAGCGCTTTACACAGAATGTATAATGCACAGTCGAAGACATTTGCAGTTGGCAATAAATGTCCTAATCAACCAGCGAGTTGCAAATGAGTTGATAATTGACGCTATTTTGCTCATAATTTTTGGGAGCACAAATTTAAAGTAAAAAAATGTTTTGCAGCTCTATTGTTACTAGTAATAGTAAAGAAATATTTTTTATTTGCAACTGTGAAAAGTGGCTTCAACTTACCTTTAAGGTAATAATTAATTATCAGATCGATATTTTTTATACAGTCAGTTAAAATGCTGATTCTGTCTATCAAAGGTAAATGAAATAAGTTTTTTCCATTTTTGGGTGGGTTTATTATGGCAGTCAACAATTAAAACCGATGGCTGTTGTGGTTAAATTGTCGTACACCAGGGCTGCTTACAAAATAATGACTAAGTGCTCTAACTTGACCTGCGATATTTTTTCCTGTTGTTTTATGATTACTAAGCGCAGTAATTCCATTCCAGAGCGCATTCATCATGTTACAGAATTTGTTGACCTAAATGCATGTGTACTTACTGCATTGGAACAAAAAGCTTTTAAACTGCAACAATGCAATTTTAGTTAGTTAAATTTTAACAAAACAAAATAAACTTAGCCTTTCAAAAACTTTGTCTTTCATTCCGAGACTTGATAATTGTTAGAGTGATTGACCGAAGCTAAAGTTTGCGTTAAAAAGTAAAAAATGAGTGATTGCGATGACAAGCCTTTGCTCAATGATGATCGCTCCTGTGATAAGTGAGTGTTGTATTTGGGAGAAAGGTGTTTAAAATCTTCGTGTGCTTCAAAAGCGCTAAAGTAGAAATATTTGTGGGAGCAATTGTAAGTTAATTGCCTGCTGCTTATAATAGGCAGTAATTGTCCCAATTAAAAAAGATTTTTTACTTTCAAGTGGCCGCTATCAAATTTTAGCTTTAGTGTTGGTTATTTATTTTCTTCGTATTATCGTTAGCGGCAAATCAATAAAATAAACAAGTTCTTTGTTTGGCCAAGCTGTTAGCCAGGCGAGTAAACAACAACAAAACACAATGAGTTGCTAATTTGCAGATATGGTAAATCACAGTTTGGTTTACGATCTCCTAAAAATCTTTTTCCCACTCCGTCAAAAATTTTCAACTCTGAGAATTTTCATTTTTTTCGGAAAAAACTGGTTAATCTAAAAGGCTTATCAAGCAACAGAAATGTCTTCAAATATATTTTCAAATACCCCCCCCCCCCTTTCAAACTTAAGCGTTGCTGCTTAGTGAAAAGAAAAATGCCAATTATCAGTAAAGTGTTTTGATTGCACCTGCAATCGTGTTTATTCTACAGAAAATAGATTTTTATGCTAAATCGAGATATGGAGAGGGATCAAAAAAGGAATATATTTTGAATAGCTTTTCAGCAAATCAACTTCATTTTACGAGTGTTTTACACCTGCATAGGCGTACAGCTTTGCTGCAACCAAAACAACACTTAAGCTACCTTGCTATCAGCTAATGCAGTGCTGCTCAAACTGTGCGTCGTGATGCCCTGGGGCGTCGTTTTAATTTTTCAAGGGCGTCGTTTCAATCATCCAAGGACGTCGCACAATAATTCGGTTTTGTTTCGTATTTCCTCACGTATATGCTCTGAACGTAGATTCATCGTTTATTTCACTCCTACATGTAGTCTATATTCAATTGTATTATATATTACAGAACAGAAGCAACTGGCATGTTCTTTTACAGTAATTGACTTGGCGCTAAATGATTATATTGCACGATTTCAATTTACGTTAACGCCTAACAAATGAAGGCTGCGACAGTCAATAAAATATGTAAAAGAAAGAAGCTGGTATTGCATCTCGGTAATAGGCAAAAATTTACGACTAATTGACGAGCTAATACAAACTTCAGCAACTGTCTCCACAGTTGTTAGGATTTTGATTTCATTTTATCTTGCAAAGCGGCAAGCAAAAACCTCAATTTATTGTCTGATGCATCGAAATTTCAGTAAAGATTTTTTCAAGTACCTCGCATCGAAAAAAGTATGAAAACCACTGAGCTAGTGCAAACGCACAAATGTTTAATGCAAACTAAAACAACAGTCGCTAATCATTAATCCGGCAATGATAAGCAAAGTCATTAAATCTTTCATCTCTGGTGATTTGATGGCGAATCAACTTTATAGATTCTTACGATACAAAAATACTTTGGCCATGTACAAATGCGTAGAGCCTTGCATTTTTTCTATGAAAATAATTGAAATTTGTTAGTTTCAGTTGTTTTTTTGAAAAATCAAGGCACTTTTTGTTGAAGAAGACCGATCGCGGTTTACATCTTCTAACGGGTTTGTTTTTCAATTATCTTCTATGTTTTTCAATTATCGCTCCGTAACAGTTAGTTCAACCAAGCTTTTGCTTCATGTCATTAAGAGTTTAGCGTGTGTAGCAGATAGGCCACCTTCTGTGTAATCTGTATGTTTTCTTTACTGATCATCATATTCCTTTTACCACAATAAGATATTTAAATCTTTAAAAAAACGTTTAATAGATCCGCTTGTATTATAAAAAGTAAGAAAGTTCAATGCAAGGTTTTCCTTTCATTGATCTTCACGTTCGATTGTCAGCGTATTTGATATTGTTAGGTAGGTAGGGTGTCTTGGATTTACTTTTGCTGTAAAATCCATTAAAACTTTCAAGCTATTGTTGTATAAAAATGTGGGATTATTTTATTTCAAGACAATCTTTAAACAACAGGTCGATGGTGCTTGTGATCTCAATAAAAATTCTGAATTTGCTGAGGCAAAAAAGCTTCTCTTTTTATTTTTTCACTAAAGATTTAAAAATTATAGGCGAAGATATGGAAATTGTAAACCTTGCACCTAATTGGCAAAGCAGCATACGGACGTAAGGGGCATTAACAAATTATTAAAATGAATATGCCAGGAAAAATATGCCGGAAACAGGTATACTCATTATCTTTTCACTAAGATCACGGGATTTACAGCATACTTTTGTCCTCCGTGTGAATAGATGAGTTTGATTATTCAAATAAAGTAGTTTGAAAAAGGCAAAAATAAACAATAAAGTTTCTAACAACGTTATGTTTTCAGTGATAATCTCTTTGAACCATCTCTCTCAAAACGTTCAAATTTTCCAAAATTGCAATCTACTACTTCACAAAACCACAGCATCAGTTCGGAAGAAATGGCAACTAGCAATAAGATTTTTGTCGATTGGTTCCAACCTCTTTTAGCCGAGTTTTTCGGCCAAATGATGTTTGCCTTTCTCCACTGCTCGACTGCAAACACTGTGACTGTTTCGGAGGGTGTATTGGGAAACGCATTGCTGCCTGCTGTTTCTGATGGTCTCACAGTTGCCATCCTTGTGATAATAATTGGGGGTATCAGGTAGGTGCTAATTAAATAATTACAATAGCTTAAAAGCTTTTAGCATGTTAAAGTCACAAGTATGTTACTTGGAACTTAACGATATAAGTGATATGAAGACCAACAATAAAACCGGATTTATTCAGCCATAATTTTAATAAATGTTTTGGCACTGAAAACTACGGTAATTAAAACGCGCCCAAAAAACATATATCCTATTTTGTTGATAGCTGTTAAAACTACATTACTTCTACGCTTCAAATGATTTATCGTCTCAGGATTATTCCAGCAGTTGTAACTTGTTTTCATTTTTATGGTTGCTACAACCTTGGAAACGATTTTGACCCAATAAGCATTAAACCAGATCTTACACAGTCATGAGAACATTGCATGACACAGAGTAAATAGCTACAAATTTTTGTTTTGAATAAACGTTTTTGTCTTATATCAACAGCCAAGTTTATCTTTTATTGTGATTTTATTTCAGTGGTGCTCACGTTAACTTTGCGGTTACTACCGCTGTGTATTTGGGCGGCGGAATAAAGTTAGCGAAGGTTCCGCTATATCTCATTGCTCAGATCCTAGGATCTTTAAGCGGAGCAGGAATTGCATCGGTAAGCTATTTAAAGCAAATCTAGCACTCATGTAAATTTTGCACCAAAACACCAAGCCCTTGTTGTATTGTATCTAATTGTGACAGGCTTAGCCATTACCAAAGTGGTATGTTGCCTTACGTGCTGATGATGTATAATAGTGCACTTCATCGAGATTCTTTGTGAGTAGGTTTCTTTGTCATTTAAGGATTAATTTCTGTTTTGCATCTCTTGTAATTGCTTCCGTTATATCTTCAATGATAATTTAATGATTGATAACCACTATAAATGGTAGTGTCGCAAAAGATAATCGTCTGAACAAATCCATCTCCGTGACAATACAGGCTACAATAGACGCTACAACAAGTTAGACATTTTTTGTTTGTGGCTGTGAGCAAATCACGGCAGCAAATATGATGAAATCTATTTAGCTGTGCGATAAGATAGAAAATGCAAAACACAAAATTGCATCCTTGTCAAACCGCTTAGCTTCAGTTTAAACTGTTTACATTATTAAACAGTTTATTTATTCTACAGGCTACCAGCGGTGGAGCGTATGGTCAATTTGCTCTTGGACCCAATGTATCGGTTGGCAGTGGTTTGCTGATGGAAGTCATGCTGACACTGATGCTCACTCTAGCGGTTTTGATCGCTGCTGTTGAACTCAGTTCAATCAATGCTGCTTTCGCAATTGGATTTGCCATCTTGATTGACATTCTCGCAGGGTAAACAGTCTTGTTAGTTTATTGGAAACCCTGTTGTTTAAGTTTAAGTGCCGTTTCATTGAGGCAATAATTCCATAGTCATGTGTTCAAATCTCACCAAGACTTCGTTGCTGTGTTCTTACTGTTTTACTAAAATTTTTCCTGTTTATTATGCGTTCTTTGATCAACACAGTTATCTTTGATAAATGAGTCGCTTCACCCGGGTTTTGAACACCGGATGCTTTTGCGTAAGGCCCTGAAAAACCGTCGACTCGTTTTTTTTTTAATGGAAGACGCAGCCATATAGATTTCACTAACATGACGGTTTTGTGTTAGGCCAAGTGAGGGGTTGGAGGTGTAAAGCCAAGTTTGAAGAGAAGGCATTGCAAGACCTATATTACTTAAAAATATTTTCTATGCTCAACTCACATTGCTATTGATATCACTCAAATACAACCTTGTGTTATACTATCTGCACTCCAATGTTTCATGCTATTAGATGGCAACTTAACCTCTTGACCTCAAACACTGCTCAGATCAACAAGAGAGTGAAGAGGTTCTAACTTCAGGCTGTTTGTTTTAGGTTCAATATCTCCGGCGGATGCATGAACCCAACCCTCAGCTTTGGACCTGCAGTCGTTGCAGGAGAGTGGACACATTATTGGATATACTGGGTCGGGCCCATTTTGGGGGCGATTCTTGCAGGAATTATATTCAGGTATATTTGTACAGTTTAGCTTTCTTGTTTTTTCTTTCATTTTGTACAGTTCAGCTTTTCGCCCTAAATAAATCATGTGTTTCGGTTTGCAGCAGAAGAGGTCAATAACTAACTTGTATAAAAAACATCATCAAAAATGTTGCTAAACTCGAAAACTCAACGTATCTGGGTGGAATGGTTACCATTGTCTTACAATTGAAGAAATGCGAGGGAGTAAAGCGGAGGGGAACGCTCAATCACGGCTTATCTCTTGATAACCACCTTAGTTTTGATGAAGTAACATTAATGCCCCCTTCCACGGTTTCTCACTTTTTACTTTTGCTTTCTTTCTGCAACTTGGTTTTGTTGTACCGGCTGATCGAGTAAATAACCTGGCAAAATCATCTGGTAAACCTTGCAAGGTTTTCGATAAAAGATTTTTTGTTTAATTCCGCTTCGCAGTTTTTGACACAGAATACAGTAGTATGTTACAAGTATCACGGTGCGTTACTACTTAAAGCAGTTTAACCAAACAGGTAAAATTGGTAACGTTTCTTTCCCAAGGACACAACTGCACAAAAACCAAGAGGGTATTGAATTTCTAGTTTGACATTTCAATCTAGCGTTGATTACTCTAACCTACCCTGCCATTCCCGAACACTAGGCGCAAACCTTTTCATTTTGTTTACCGGTGTAAGTGAAAAAGTTAAAACATTTTTTTCAACTTTTATCTTGTTACAGAATCTTTTTGGGAGGCAATAATTCTCGGTTTGTCTTTAAAACCAGAGAAGAATCCTCGTCAGCAAGCTCCCCGGACGATGTCAAAATAGAAAAGGGAATGCCAATTGAGGCTACCACTGGCTCCAAAATATAAATGCTTCTTCAAATTGAAGAGTAATGTTTATTCGCAGTTTTTCATAATGGCTAAAATTTTTCGTATCTTTGTTTTGCCAGCTTCTTCAAAATTAACATTTGTTTGAAGGAAATCGTTCGTAGGCAATAATTGTGCAGTCGAGTTTATACGGTTTTTGTTGTCTTTACTGAAAATTTTCAGTAAATCATAATGAACAATAAAGTGAAATTGATGAGCCAGTGAGTACGTTAAACAATACGAAAAAATTTTGATCCTGCTGATGCCAAAAAATAGAAACAGGAGGCATGAAGCGAAATGGTATCAAGCTATAGCTGTTGCGGATCATGAGTTCAAATCACATTCGCAGCTCTTTTATTGATGCTACCTTACCGTGATGGCGTATATGACTGACCCACAACCAAACGTGCATCTTTATTTATAAATTGATTTCGGTATCTTTAAGTCTTATAGCCTATGTCTAATGATTTCAACGTACTTTTGTTTTTATTCACATTTGTACCTTTATGATGCAACTTACTAAGGAATGTTTATTTATCATCTCTTCGCCTTTGTGCAATGTGTTGCAAAATCCTAACTAGCCTATCGTAAATTGCTAAGATGCCAACTTCAAGCTTAAATAACTGTTTTAATACTGCATGATTTAATGCAATACGCGTAGCAATGATTATTCGCTACACCTTCGTTTCGTCAAACTCCGTCTCTGCCTTATCGTTCAAAACAAACTTATTAGATTTGTGATGTTCTATTCCTTTATCTACTTATTGAGGAGATGTACATTGAGAGCAAAAAGGTCTCAGTGCTGCCTTGATTGTTTGTTTATTTTGCTTTCTTTTTAATAAAAAATTTTGTCATTTTCAGTTAAAGGTGCTGTTGTTGTGAGATTACCCCCCCTCTTCTTCGGAATGGAGGTACGGCACGACCGGCAATTCAGGTTCATGCCGTCAACCTAATTGAAATTAGGCTAAGGAAAAGATGGCAGCCCATTTCGAACTAGTCATGAGTGACTGGTAGCCCCACCACCAACAAGGCGGACTGCCACTGGTGGGTACCCAAGAGTCGGCTTTAACGACATGCTGAGTTAGCAGCTTTACAATTGTGACCCGGTGAAGTACGGGTAGGCACCCTTGTGCCGCACAAAGGTGGAGGCGTCTTGTTAAGTGCCTTGCCCAAGGACACAACAAGCAAGCTTGCCGGCTTGTTCTCCATACTATTCCTTTTTTATGCTGAGCGTCAAGCAGGGAAGCTGTGAATACTATTTTTTGAAGTCTTTTGGTAAGAATCGACTTCGGGAATGAATTCAGGTCTACCGACTTCGAAGTGGACGCTGTAACCACTACACCATCGCGCCGGTACAGTTAAATGTCGTGTTTATGATTTCGTTTCGGAGACGATGTAGAGTTAGACCATTAAAGAAATATGCTCACACTATATTTGGTTTCAGGAATGTGATAGAAGCGGAATAGTCTAACAACATTTTCTCTAGAGTGTTGACTGGCAAATAGTTTCTTCTAAGTATAATCTTCTGATCAATATTTATTATTAGGACAAGTTTAACGGACCTAAAACCAAAAAAAATTGACTTTAGTGAACTAACAAAATTTTGACTGAATAACTTGATGTTTCTTGAGTTCATATATTAAAACGAACATTAAATTAACGAAAACCCATAAATCCTCAACGAAACTTGCAATGCGCTTCGCCTTATACAAGCACCAAACTCTGCAATCACCAGATGCAAATATTAATATGTTAAATGATGTACTGTTTTACGTTTTCGACCTTCAAGTTTCTGCCCTTGGCTAAGAGCTTTTGCAACATGGAAAAGTCCCTTTCTACAGAAGCAGTTGTGGGCTGAGCATGTTGAAGTAAGGTGTAAACAGCCTGTGAAATGTTTGGTCTTTCCATGCTTATTATTTTAGAAATGCCACTGTTTTGCATTCTTTTTTGAATGTAACTGTTAATACTGCAAACTTCTTCAAAGTCAAGTGCTTGGATTGTTTGCACCGCTTTTATGTTTTTGTTTTTTAATATGCTTATTGTTTAGCTTCCACGAAGGAATATCAGCAGAAAAAATGCCTTGGTTACATTTTTCACAAAATTGGTATTCCTGCTCCTCCAAAACGCTTGCAAAATGCGTTGGATTAGTAGCTCAGATCTGTTACCTAACGCTTTTATGTGTTTAAACGTATTTTGATGACTTTCAAGAAGAAAACGTTTGTTTGCAAGAAACCGTACAGCTGCACAAATTGCAATATAATTCATTGCTGGGACTTTTCATAAATTCTGCAGCGAAGTCTTTAAGAGCGGATAAGTTTCAGATGCTGTTGTAGCTTTAACGTTTGGCATCACTTGAAATACTAAATCATAAACTAAAGCAAAATCTAAATAAATATGTTATGCCACCCTTTTGACAATTGATTCCACCGGAGAATAACAAAATATTGTCTATCAGTAAGATTGTACACTGCACTTGCATAGATATAATCTATTCACTCTTCCTTGACTCACCTTAAATTAGGAAAAGATAATCTAGACTAGCACCGTAGATGCCTCTTTGCTATGCTGCAAATGTTTTTACCAAAAAAATGTTCAGTGTTGCGCCTCTTAATTGTCGCAACTATTCAGTTGCAACACTGTAGCACATAATTTTGTTTAACTTTGATTGTTACATGTGTTGCTAGTTGCTAGTTAGGAATTTTTGAGGCGATCTCCTATTAAGAGGGATCTGCCTCCAGCATCAAAGTTCAATAGAAACATTTGCTCAAAAATGATCACCAGCATCATACGGTACTATACAGCAATATTACATCATGTCAATAACCCGCAACCGGTTTCGACCTTATTGGGTCTCATCATATTGTTTTGTATCGCACTTTTTTTGCGCCCAATAGCAAATTTGTTTTTTCAGCATGTTTATTATTGAGTGTTTTTTACACCTGCCTGATGAGACCCAATAAGGTCGAAATCAGTTGCGGTTTATTGACATGATGTAATAAATTGCTGTATGGTACCGTATGATGCTGGTGATCGTTTTTGAGCAAATTTTTCTATTGAACTGTGATTGTTGCACTACAATCGTTTAGTTGTTACAAGAAGTAGCAGTCTGTCCTACCACACGAAAAGTTATCAAAGGCTGTGAGGTAAAACAAAAAGTTAAGTAAGTTGACTTTTTATTGATTTATCAGACTTGGAATGTGAAACTTACTCTTTGTATCCAGAATTCTTACAAAAAAACCACACGCTCAAGCTTACTACCAAAAAATTGACTTAATTGAAACAAATACTTCTTCTAGCACTTATCTACCACATCCAGCGGGGCCAATCAGAAGAAAATTTTGTGAGGTACGACAACATCGCGAGGTTTGAACGCTCAAATGTTTCTGTCATAGACGGTGCACAAATCGATTAAAATTTCAATGTAAAGCTGAAAATCACCTTCACGTTGTGTCTCCATGCAAAGGAGGAGGATACACATACACACAAACACAAACACACACACACACACACAGGCGCGCGCACACATACACACACACACGCACGCATTCACTTACACAATAACTAAGATCGTGTCAGTCCACTCTGCTAGAGCAAATTTTTTTACAGTATAATATTCTTTGATATTTTAGTTAACCACACTAAAATGATCAGCAGTACTTTATTCAATGTAAGAATATTTAAATAAACAGAAATCTAACTGAAAACAAAAAATGTCAAAGCTTTTTGTCCCCTCTTGGAGACTTCGTCAGGTCAATGCTTTAATACTGATTTGAAATTTACCGATTACGACCATTTAGTATCGTTTTAACACTGCGTCTTTCAGTGAAACACTTGCAGAAGCGACTTTACTCTATGCAAATCACCGAGTATGGTTTTTAAAGATGGTTTCAATTCTGCGTTAGTACTCTCACAGTTTGAAACACTGTTAGTACCTTGGGGTGTTTGAAGAGCCCGTTCTTAAAATTCATGTCCGCTTGCTTATTATTACATGATGTTCATTCAGCTTCTTTTGTAAGTTTTTATAGTTACCAACAAGTCAGAAAAATTTCATTTACTGATACTGAAGAATACTTTTGTATCAGATCATGTCAATCACAGAAAATAGTTAAATTTTGACTTGTATCATACCTTTACAAGAATAAAGAAATAAAAATTATAAATTAAGCATGTTTATTTTCTTCATATCAACAAAGGCAATATTAATTAAGAATCGTTAATAAATATGAACTTGTCTAAAAAAGCAGAAGAGAAAAAAATAACGCCGAAATCCAGAAAACTAATGAATGGCATGCTTATTGCCATGGGGTGATATCACACTCCAAACCACCACAAATGTCTCTAATCCCCTACTGCGTAAGGTATGGGATTATGAAATTCTCAGTGATTTATCTTTTCACATTTAGGAAGGTACTTGGGAGATAGCCCATGTCAGTATTGCCAATTCAAACTTATAATAAAAAAGTTTTTTGTGGGGTGTTCAACCACCCCAGGGTACTAACGAAGAGTTAAGGCGTGTGATTAGCAGTGCTCCAATTAGCTCGGTTTGAGTGTTAAAACGGCACTTTTTAATAAAGTAAAGCAGTGCTTTTCAACAGGGGTTACGTAAGCTTTAGGAGTTCCGCAAGGGTTCCTCCTCTGTTGTTTTCATTTGGAAAAACATAACTTTTTTTTAATTTTTCAAGAACACTTCGGCAATATTTTAACAACCCTAGTGTACTGTAAACGATGATGTAACAATTACCATAATTGCATTTTTTGTTTGATTTTAAGCGCAACAATTTTATTTCAATTACTCTTGCGCGACTAATACACAACAAAGCAAAACTTAATTATCTCAAAAAAAATTTAAAAAGCAGCTGCTAGATAGGCTATTGCCAAATAATAGTAGAATTGGACCTGCAAGGCTTCCATCAACCTAAAACCAAAATTTGGGAAAACAGGGAAGATGTTTTTCTTTTATTCTGTAAGATCGATCAGAACTTCTGTCAAATATAATCATTTATATGTGGCTTGTGTGCGTATTAAATCAAATATCTTTTTTTAGGGATTTTGAAACAGTTTTCCAAAATATCAGGGCAGCCAGTCAAACTGGTTGGGTAAATTCTAATTTTAAATCTCAATTTAGAATGAGATGAAAAAAGTTTACATAAAAATAGACTAAAATAGTGAAATATTGCTGAAAATAACACAAAGAAGGTCAATTCTTTGATATAAGGACAACATTAAGGGCTGAATGGAAACCTGACTATAGGACCAATGGTTCGCTCACGCCACCTGTTGTGATGCACGTATTGTAAATTAAATTTGAAGTGAAACAAACGCAAGGGTTCTCGAAAATTTTTGCTCGTAGATACTTGTTAACTGAACCTAAAAGTGAGATCTATCACAAAAATTGGTATAGCATAGGTCTTGGCCAAATTGCATTTCACAAAATTGATTACCAAAAACAAAGATTTTTCAGTTGAGAAAAAGTAATCTACTTTATCGTTTCAGCAAAATGGAATAGGAAAGTAACATAGGAAAACGCGTCATTTGTGCAAAAGAATTCACCATAGAATTGCCAAACATTCACACAGGAGAAAACGCTTTTGTCTTTACTTAAATTCATCAAAATCAGAAAAAAGCTTGACAACAAGAAACGAGAAGTTATCTATCCTCTTGGTGACTGGGCCAAAATTTTTAAACATGAATTTTTTTGTCAAATATGGAACAATAACTTTTCTAAGATATAGATAAATATTACGAGTGGTAATTGAATTTGATATTGTACTATCTCTAACGTTGCTGACCTTTTGTTATTTTAGAATCAATTTTTTACAGTATGCCTACCATTTCCCCATCAGTTGCAACAGAAGACGCTCAAACGAGGGTTCAGAAGATTTTGATGTGTTATAGTACATAAGATTACGCTTTTTTCAATACCAAGCATGTTAAGTTAACATTTTTTCCCGGTTGAATTGTAATTTTGGCAAGGGTATGACTACACTATCAAAACTTAATCTAACCTATTGTAATAACTATAAATGCTTGACTTTAGGTTAATTCGCACTTCTCCTAGCTGCGATTATGCCAGGACCTAGCAATGTATGCACAACCAGAGATGTTCGGCCATACAAATGGGCAAAAATTACAAAAAGTCGCATTTTAATAGCTTGTTTCAGAAATTTTACAGCAACTACTTTGGCACCCATCCTTCCCCGCAATCTTACGCTTATGCTTACCTGCAAGTGCTGAAACAAACGGACAAAAGTTTGGAAATTTATTGCCTGTTTCAATTATCAGCAAGACCACTTCCTACGTATATGCTGGCAACAGAGCTGATAAGACGTTGCTTGTGACTTCAAAAATTTTAGAAGAAATACAGCGACTATGCGCTACCACGCCTGATGTTTTTCTACTAGATTCCCTTTTTAAAACCGGGTACAATTGATATTGGAGCAAGAATTGGTTATGTCAAAAAACATCAACTGTTTGTCCATGTTCTTACAACTACCCATATTTTAAACCTCGATATTACTCAAGGGGGCGCTCTAATTGTAATAATTTAATTGTAGGTAAATCACTTTGGGTTAGTGCGCTCTTTCTGGCTGCGTTTATGCCAGGCAAGCAACATGCGCGCAGCTAGAGGCTTTATATAGTACAAATAGCCCTGCAATTACGTAAAAGTTCTTAGTAGTGGTCCTAATATTTAATCGGTTATTCCTAAAAATATGGTTCAATCACATTGGCACCCCACTACCCTACCCTTCAAAATCATGCTGTCATGCACTTCATAAACTTTGATAAGTCGAAAAGCAATACAATATAAGTAGTATAAGATAAGACTTTCGACACCCGTTTAGTGGTGCGGGCTCAAACGTCACGAATAACTTCCTTGTTTTATTTCCGATTACATTGCAATACTTCCGATTATATTGTATAGCTTCCATTTACATTGTACTACTTTTGTTTATATTATATTGCTTCCGATTACACTGTATTACTTTCGATTATGTGGTATTACTTCCGATTATATTATATACCTTCCGTTTACATCGTATTACTTCCGACAACATTGCATAGCTTTCGCTTGCATCGTATTACTTCCGATTGCCTTGTATAGCTTCCGTTTTACATTGCATTACTTCTGATTATATTGTATTACTTCCGATTATATTGCATAGCTTACGTTTACATTGTATAGCTTTTGTTTACATTGTATTACATCAGATTACATTGTATTACTTCCGATTACATTGCATTACATCCGATTACATTCTATAGCTTTTGTTTACGTTGTGTTACTTCCGATTGCATTGCATAACTTCCAATTACATTGTATTACTTCCAACTACATTGTCTAGCTACCGCTTACATTGTATTACATCCGATTGCATTGCATAGCTTCCATTTACACTGTATTACTCCCAATTACATTGTATTACTTCCGTTTACACTAAACTATTACATCCGATTACATTGCATAGCTTCCGTTTACATTGTCGTGCTTCCGTTTATATTGTATTGCTTCCGTTTATATTTGTATAATTTTCGTTCACTTCAGATTTTCTTTTGTTTGTTTTTGAAAATAATTTTTGTTTTGGTTTTATTTGGTTTTGTTTGGGTCTCTTTGAGTTTTGTTCTATTTGTTTTTGAAAATGTTTTTATTTGTTTTTGTTTTATTTGATTTTGAAAATGATTGGTTTTTGGAAATGATTTATTTTGTTTGTGTTTTTGGAAGTAATTTTACTTGATTTAGGAAATAATTTTATTTGTTTGGCGTTGCACCCTTGCTTTAGAACAATCCGACTTCAGAACGTTTTTCAGTTAATATTAATTGCACTTTCGTTTTCAGCTCGTTAAACGATCTCCTCTTTTTGTTGTATTGCAAGCACAGCCGTTATAAAGCGGAAACGTTAACTTTTACATCGAGGTTTAAAAATAGAAGCTTTTGGTAATATGTCATACATAGGCCCATTCAAGTTCTTTTCTGAGCGGAAGCATCAGTCGCACGTAGGCGTTCACGTCGTATCTTAAAAATTGAAACATTAGTTATTATAAAATCAAATAGCCTCGTTCTGATCGATTTTTTTTGTTTTAATGATTTGAAGATTTTAATGTTCTAAGGTGTAATTAAAGATCTGCAAACAAAGCGTAAACTCATAGACATGAGTGAAACTTACGCCTCTGTATTGCCATTCCACGTAATTTCAAAGACCTCAACACACCACCTGTCAAATAATTTTCCATTCCACACCAAAAACATACGTAATTCTCGAAAATCTATTACTACTCTTCATCTCCCTATTTTGTTCGTTAATTTTCTTCATCTCCTCTTCGTCTCCTACTTTGTTCGTTGATTTTCATTTGTTTCCAGTATAGATTACACTGGTCTTCATCAATTTTGCTGAATGCAACCAAAAGTTGATTTTAGATAATTTGAAGGTGCTGATTCCAAAAATGCAATCCGTTTTTGCCTATCATGTCACGTTTTGCTGCAAAATGAAAAACAAAATATTGCAAATAATGCCTTTTGAAGACATTTTAAGCGTTGTGGTCACAAACAATTTTATTGCTTTTTCTATCTAAGAATCAAAATTTTACTGTTATACACTTATTATTTTCAACCTAAAATCAAAAGCAAGCTACACTTTTATGATCTTCAAAATTTTAGAATTGTTTTATCCTATTTACCACATTCACCACTTCGGTATAGAATGTAGAGTGTAGTCAGTTATTGTAAATGTGCAAGTTAATTTTGAGCCGAACAGTCCAAATCCTCCAAGCTGTTACATTAGGCCTAAATTGGTTCATAACTTGTACAGCATTAAATCTTTAATCACAAATAACTACAATTTTATATGAAAATTATTTTTAGATGTATTTTGAAGAAATTTTGTGATGATTTGGCCTTTTATAGAAGTACTGCTCTGCTGCTTAAATTGCAAATTGTTTTTCTAATATCAATGGCCACCATTTCGTCTTCAAGAAGAAAATGCAAGCTTAATCCAAACGTTTTTTGCTATATCTGCGGTTCTTTTGCTGTTTCTAAACAAAGGCAAAGAATTACAGAGTTTGTGAAAAGAGCATATTTGGCATACTTCAGGGTTAAATTAGGACAGTGTTTCTTAATCCTTTTGGCGCTCGTATCCCTTAAAATTTTGTGCAATGGTTTTGTACCCCTAGATCTATCGAACAAACACCTACAAAATTACCGGTAAATATACAATCTAACAATGAAATAAAACACAATGTAGCATGTTGCCGGTGTATATTTATTAACCATAATATTATTCACAACTAAACCGATTCAGTGCAAAACCAATTCTGTCCGAACAAATAAGAAGCTATTTATTTCGTCACAGTAACTCTTTTGTATGACAAAAAATCATTCAAAAACGCAGACGTTAAAAAAGGCTTCGGAAAATGTTTTCTTATTTCAAATAATATTGAAAATAAATTTTTAGCAAATAGTTTAAAATAAGCATTATTCTGACGCCTCATCTCTTACCCCCCTGCTTTGGTGTTTTGTACCCCCGGTTAAGAACCCCAGAATTAGGGGATCAAGACAAGAATTGGGCTCCTCACAAGCTTTGAAGGACATGTGTTGAAGATAGCAGTCTGTAGAAAAAGGGCGTTGTTCTGTGGTGATTGTTGTGATAGCAATTAAATGATTATTTTGGTGGTTTTAGTTTAGTAAGTCTCTGATATTTATTGAAGTGTTTTAGGTCTGTGTTTTGGCAAGCGAAGGAATTCGAAGTTGTAAAGCGATTTGTGAATATATTGTTCTGTTCTGGATCGAAAAGTGCGTGGGTTAAAGTGTCTTAGTGGGAGCCAATCTTTTCCTAGTTATTAAGTTGCAACCAAACTTAATTATTCGATCGATGCTATAAGTCGCGTCAATTTTAAGAAGTAAATTAAGATTGAGATAGATTCAAAACTCTATTAAAACGCAACAATTTGCCAGAAGTTTTCTTTTTTAAGCCATGAAAATATAAAAGCCGGTGTGTTTGATGGACCAAAGATACGACAGCTGTTGAAAGACAAAGGGTTTATTGAAACAATGAGCTCAGGGGAGAAAAATGGTTAAATCGCTTTCAGACAGGTTTTAAAAAACTTTCTGGGCAATACCAAATCTCAAGACTAAAAAGAAATTGTTAAAACTTTGCTTGATACTTCTTACAAACTTGGTTGTAACATGAGTGTCAAAGTACATTTTTTGCACAACCATTTAGAATATTTTCCTGAAAATTTAGGAGCTCTGAGTGAGGAGCAAGGTGAGAGATTTCACCAAGACATTAAAATCATGGAGAAGAGATACCAAGGTAGATGGAACATTCACATGATAGCAGATTACTGTTGGTGTCTCATGAGCGATGAAAAAAAACTTTAAACCCTATCGAAAATCTAAAAAACGAAAGCTTTTTCCTTAACGGTGAAACTAATTTTGCCTGCTCCCTTAAAAGTCTTGATACATTAACGATGTGTTGCTAACAGTGCGTATATACTGTGTATAATGAGTAAACATCTTAAAACAAATTTTAAATTCCTTTCAGGTGTATATTTAATCACTTAACAAAACAGGGCGTACCGCATTGTGTAATTTTAACTTTCTTTCAAAGATTTTATTGTAGCTTCTTTTATGCAAACAGACAGCAAAAATATGATTTTACTCAAAATCTGCAGAAAATTAAAACGCTTTTTGCAAAAAAACTTGACGTGATGGATAAAAACAAATATAATTTTTGAACTCAGGGCCCCAAAATTAGATGGAATACATGCTATTTGTTTAGTCAGCAAAAAATTTTTTAAATGCCGACCAGTGCTATCTGTATCACATTGATATCTCTTTAATCACATTTTGGTTCAATCAAATACCTCTAGCGTATTGTGATGAAGTTTTACAACATCCTGGTTCAAGTCACGTACATCAATTTTGTATATGAGAAAGCTTGATAACTTCCTGGTTTACAGAGAGCGGCCATTTATTTTCTAAGAGTAATCAGTAACTTTTTATACCTGAGCAGATATTGCTTTTACAGCTGAGAAAGTAATTCTACAATTTTTACATTTTCATTACACTTTTTGAGGTCATACAACAAATTTGATTGAGATGTGGAACAAACGCGGTATAAGTTGTGGCTATCACGTGATGTTCACATGGAGAAAGGGTTTGTGCTGCATGGCAATGCCCAGTGTAGAGATGGGTTTTAGTATTGTAGTTGTTTTGAACAATTAAATCAACCTTAATAAATTAATCTTGTATATTTGCTAACATACGAGTATAGTAAGATCTTAAAATCCACACTGTTGTTACCGCAAGCGACTTTAATAAATAAAGAGTCATTTCGATTCGTAAAACATCTAACATTTCGAAATTTTTGACTTTCAGTAAGATCTTTTCAAGAGTTAAAATCTGTAGATGTAACGTAATAAATAAAATAAGCAAGGACAATTTTAACGACAAAGGAAAAGCGCAAATATGGATCTCATTTTGTCATGCCCCACCTGTTCAAATTGACAATACAACATTAATTTTTCTACTATATTGAGGAAATGTAGCTCAAATTACGAAGCAAAAATTCATGAAACTTTGCTTGTAAAGCGTCATTGCCTTAGTCTTAAAGTCGTTTGTGGTAACAACAGTGTGGATTTTAAGATCTTACTATACTCGTATGTTAGCAAATATACAAGATTAATTTATTACGGTTGATTTAATTGTTCAGAACAACTACAATACTAAAACCCATCTCTACACTGGGCATTGCCATGCAGCACAAACCCTTTCTCCATGTGAACATCACGTGATAGCCACAACTTATACCGCGTTTGTTCCACATCTCAATCAAATTTGTTGTATGACCTCAAAAAGTGTAATGAAAATGTAAAAATTGTAGAATTACTTTCTCAGCTGTAAAAGCAATATCTGCTCAGGTATAAAAAGTTACTGATTACTCTTAGAAAATAAATGGCCACGATCTGTAAGCCAGGAAGTTATCAAGCTTTCTCATATACAAAATTGATGTACGTGACTTGAACCAGGATGTTGTAAAACTTCAGCACAATACGCTAGAGGTATTTGATTGAACCAAAATGTGACCAAAGAGATATTAATATGATACAGATAATTTATACTGGAAACAAATGGAAATAGGAGACGAAGAGGAGATGAAGAAAATCAACGAACAAAATAGATAGATGAAGAGTAGTAATAGATTTTCGAGAATTACGTATGTTTTTGGTGTGGAATGGAAAATTATTTGACAGGTGGTGTGTTGAGGTCTTTGAAATTACGTGGAATGGCAATACAGAGGCGTAAGTTTCACTCATGTCTATGAGTTTACGCTTTGTTTGCAGATCTTTAATTAAACTGATTTACCACATAAGCTACAGACTGCTCGAATCTACCACCTATCTGCCGTGTAAAATCCGTTACGCATTTTTTTCAAGGAAATAAGTAAACTGGCCGGCTTTTTCACTAAATAAAGCCTTTCCTGCTGAGTGCTAAGCTGTAATCAATGTTTAAAGAGTCATTGGCATTTTTTGACAAGGAAATTGAACCCAGGTCTTACAACCATGAGGCGAACGCTCTAACCACTACCATGCCATTATAATGGTGCGTTTGATAATTGGGAAAAAGTTTAAATCGTCATAAGTTTGACTCTTCGTTTCATAAAAGCGCAAAACAGCTTTGTAAGGAAATCAAAATCTATTTGAGAAAAATTGATGATATCGCTTTGTTTCGTATGTAGTGTCGAAAGTTATAAATATTAGGCTTGCTATAGGAAATTACATAAACCTTTTAGAATTGTTGATGTAGATTCAATTTCCAGCTCTGTACAGCGGTGATAATTGTAGTGAGGTGAGTGCACGGTAAGAAGGTTTGACATAAGTTTAAAACTGCTTTGCACTGTGAGATAGAATTTTTTGATTTGAACGGAAATACTGCCACAAAAGTATTAGATTTATTACGTGGCGCAAAAAAATAATGCAAAAAATGAGTGATGGTTGAAAAACATTTTGGCCACTTGTTCGTAATTGTTGTTTTGAACTCATAAATAGCAGTTGTGAAGCTACGATTGTGATGATTTTAATAACTTAAAATTGAAAAAAATTGTACATTTGTTTCATTGAGTGCACACAATGTAGTGAGCTTAGTGGTCTTCAAATTTAGTATTTCATGAGGGCGTTAGATAAAAATATGATAAATATTTTTGCGATTATTCAATTGTCTTTGTTTTGTAATCTTGCCTCAAGGCTGCGTGTTCAATACTTGGTGGAGACGAAATTTTAACAAGTGAATTACATGGACTATAAGTTTGGTTTGTTTGTATCTAAAAAGTAAGTAGAAATGCTAAAGTCTACAAGTTCCAGAGTAATTACATAAACATTTTCAACTAAAGGATATAAGTGGATTGTAAGTTTATAAAATTTTGATATGAATTCAAATGTATTGACGTAAATAGTTGGATGTAGTGAAGCAAATTACGTAAAAATCAGATTGTTTTTGTTGATCCTAAGTCTAGATTTATGGTTGCATAAAACGAGGTGTAGAGTATTTGAAAAAAAAGTAAATTTAATGTTTGATGAGAAAGTAAAGTGATAGTTTTGTTGTTGAATAAAACTGCAAACCTAGATATTTTGTGTTTCAATTACGTATCGCAGTGTTAGAAATTTAAACTTGATGCTAGGTGAGTAAAATGAAAATGTTTTAGGTTTAAAGCTGCATGTTGGTAACGAAATTTATATAGACGTTTATAAAGATACTTCTTATCATAATCGCAACCAAATGGTGTTTCGAATAGTAATATTGATTGGAAAGAAGAAATTGTACTGCGCCGATTTTTAAAGTAATTCACCTAAACAAACAATTTTTAAAGTAATTCGACACAAGTTTGTTAGTATGCGCGGAGATGATTAAAATTCATGTCTGCTGACAGTGATTAGCGTGAGTTTTGTAATGTTTTGTCGGTAAAATTTAAAAAGCTTCGTTTTAGCTTTGTTTTGCAGTTACTTTGAAATGGTGTAAGAAGCAAGCTTAATCTGGGATGAGGTAAACAGATAAAACTTTTACAGCGATAAATGGCAATTGCAAATATTTTGTTGAATAAATCTATATCAAGACGGAAAAATAAGTAAGAGTTTATTACTTTGTGAAGAATAGCACAACAAAACTTTGATATATTTCATTATGATAATTCAAAAGATTAGAATTATTTACGCTTTAAAGTTATGTGTACCAATATTAGAAATTGTGAACTGTAGTTGTTCTTCTCGAAATTTTGAGTATTTCCTGAAAATAAACAATAAGTTTAAAACGTTTGTCATATAAATCAGTGGTTCTCATCCTTTTTTCAAAGCGACCCAAGTTTGTTGAAAAAATCAAATTTGTAAAATCTTGCGACCCAAGCATCTCCTGATACATAGTTAAATCAAAAGTTATGTGGGGAATTTTGTAATGATGACAGAACTGTATGAAAATAATATAAAAAGTCTTTATCACCGAACATTTATTTATTAATCACTCGATAATCACACTAATGAGAAAGCTGTGCTTGCTTGCCGTCAGTGAGTTTTTGAAATCGTGGCGATACTTTACTTAAGCATAACCGCAGGTCAGCTCCACCTTCCAATCGTTTTCGATGCTTGATTTTCAATGGACACATAGCACTAAATCCAGCCTCACAAAGCCAAGTTGTCGCGAATGGAATCAATTTTTTTTTATTACAAACTTTGAAACTGTCGGATACATTTTGTACATGGAAGCCCAAAAGTGGATATTTGCGGAATCTTTCGGGTGTTTTTCTTTGAAGGACGCCAAAGAAATATGATTTGTTGGTTCTGCCGTTATTTCCATAAACTCTTCAGCAACAAGGAAGGGTAGTAGAGGCAGATCTGTGCCAGCAAATGGATCAATTATCTAATCATTTTCATTGGTAGGCGACAAAGCGTCACCATAATAGTCTACAAACTTTCGGGCAAGCTGTTCCAGGTGTCCAATTATGGTTTACTTATTATCAACTTCTTCGCCACAAATATACTTTGTTAGTTCAGGGAATATATTGTACTCATCTCGAGCCATGTAGATTTTCCAGAGAATGAGTTTTTTGTAGTTAGCAGCAACTTTAGCAGCATCATCAGTTACTGTAAAACTAGCACCTTGCAGGTATAAATTCAGACAGTTCATAGAGTCAAATATATCGGCGAGATGAGCAATCTTTGCATTGAAATCTTCCTGACTAAATTTTTCAGCTACTGCCATAAAATTCTGTTGCCTCACAATTTCACCTCGCAGATTACAAGCACGCTTTAGCACCACACGACCCCATGATAGCCAACATACTTCTGAATGCAAAAGCAATGCTTGATGATCAGTATTCATGTCGGCGCACAGACGAAAATATATGCTGATTTAATGGCTTTGCTTTAATCAAGTTCACACATTTTTACATCAGAATTTAATACTTCTCGCAATTCTTGCAACAATTTTTTTGTGGCAAGAGCCTCTCTGTGGAGAAAACAATGTGACCAGTCAGCATTTGGCGCTTTGTCTTTGATTCATTTTACTAGTCCAGACTTGAAGTCAATACATGCTTCTGCACCATCAGTGCAAATTTCAGCACATTTCTCCAAAGGAATGGAGTATTCTGTGAGGAAATCATTCAAACATTGAAAAATATCCTCACCCTTTGTGTCCAATATCAATGCTTTGCAAAATAACAAATCTCCAGATATAGCAGCATTGTTGATGTAGCAAATAAAGATTAAATACTGGGGAAGACCTGTAAAATCTGTGCATACATCTAATTTAATGGAATAAAATGGAGATTCTTTCACATGAGTTAAAATCTGTTCAAGAACGTCATCAGACATGTCTACTATGCGTCTTTTTGCCTTGCTGTTTGAAAATGAAACTGCATTCAGTTTTTTCCTTTTTTTCTCACCACTTGTTTTTTTTTTACAACTTTTTGCATAAGCGATATTAGCAAATCCTCACCACTCGTAAGACATTTTTCTGCTTTGTAATTTGGTAGGAAGCAACGAACGAAGAATAGACAGCTAATTTATTTTCCGTTATGAATTTTGTCATGAAATTTCCCTGTCCTTGAATCGAATTTAACTTGCGCTCAAAAAATTCAACAGGCTTGTCTAAACAATTTGGATGATTTGTCTCTAAATGGCGTTTCAATTTGCTTTTCTTTATTGAATCTGCAAAGAGAACTTTCTGACATACTACGCATTTTGGTTTACCATCCAATTCCGTAAAACCTAGTTTTAAAAAAGCTTGATTATATGATCGTTTTGTCATTTTAAGTCTAAAATTAAACAGCAAAAAGATTTAAAAAATTAATGGCGTTCTTCTGTTCTTGGTAGGACTAATAAGCAAGCAGAGATTAATTATTTCATCTTGATACGCCACTCTAACATCATAATTGTAGTTATATCATCACAATTAAGATTATCACATAATATTGTGAAAAGAAAAATTTGCTCAAAAATGATCACCAGCATCATACGGTACCATACAGCAATCCATTACATCATGTCAATAACCCGCGACCGGTTTCGACCTTATTGGGTCTCATCAGGCGGGTGTAAAAAACACTCAATAATAAATATGCTAAAAAAAACAAATTTGCCATTGGGTGCAAAAAAAATGCAATGCAAAACAATATGATACAGCAATACCTATATCATGGGGGTCACATTCAAGGACACACACACACATGACATGGACAACAAGTCACATCGGTAAGCCCTAATAGGGGTGCAGGATCATTGTCAAGACTTATCATTAATACATGAGTTGCTAGTTGCTAGCCAGCAATTTTCAAGGTGATCTCCTATCAAGAGGGATCTGCCTCGAGCATCAAAGTACAATAGAAAAATTTGCTCAAAAATTTTTCTTTTTTTTTTTGCACCCAATGGCAAATTTGTTTTTTTTAGCATATTTATTATTGAGTGTTTTTTACACCCGCCTGATGAGACCCAATAAGGTCGAAACCGGTCGCGGGTTATTGACATGATGTAATGGATTGCTGTATGGTACCGTATGATGCTGGTGATCATTTTTGAGCAAATTTTTCTATTGTACTTTGATGCTCGAGGCAGATCCCTCTTGATAGGAGATCACCTTGAAAATTGCTGGCTAGCAACTAGCAACTCATGTAATATTGAGAAAAGGTTTACTCTTCAAAATGCAATAGGCATACAAACAGAAAACGGTCAAAAGATCTTGCACGACAAAGATTATTCATGCTCAAAAAATAAAAACTGTTGGAACTAAACCCTAGCTTTCAATTGTGTATTGTTGCCCAGGCCTAGTCTGAATGACATGACCTTGATTTGCAGTTTCCACGCGCACAAAGCTTCTTCACTGCGGGAGTTCTTTGCTAACAAAAATGCTACAGTACAGCTTTTATTACTTCGAAGCGTTTCACGACCTTGCAGTCTCTTGGAGCTTAAAGTTTTCACTGCAGGAGTTTTTGTTTACAAAAATGCAACAGGGTTTGACTACTATGAAGTGGCGTTGCGTTTTTATTTACTATTGCTTTCTACAAGTCTCACTCTTTGTAGATGTTTACAAAAAAACAAGCGACCTAAAGGAGTAATCAGGCGACCCATAGATTGAGAACCACTGATATAAATGACTCAGCTTTAGCAGCTTGATGTTTATTTATTAAAAGATTTGAATGAAGTTTTTCAAAATTTGAAAATAGCTGGTCGTGAGTTCAGATTTTTTGTGTGAGTCAATACTTGGTGAAGACATCAAGGTGAAGTTCAGAAAATATTTCACATATTTAGATTATTTTGAGGTGTTAAAAGTATTCATAAAGTGACAGTTGATTGTTCAGTGAGGAAAGATTGTTGAAAGTCTTTGTTTTAAGGATAAAAAGCTACAAGTGAAAGTGCGATGGCTTGCAAGAAAGTTTTGATCAAGACTTAATAACTTTCACTACAAATAGAACCACATCCAACAACTCTGTGTGTTGGTCACGGCAATTACTAATGAGTAAATTGACGGAGAAAGATAGGAGTCAGTTTATGTCTATCGTCAGATGCCACGTGGCACTATCAGAGTTTGTCCGCTTCTAACAGAGTATTAGCTTGTACGTGTAGGGCCAAGCAGTCTACCCATCGTGGTGCCCCCAGTCTAACTGAAGACTTGCAAACCGGGCGTGAGCGCTAACGCAGTGTGACCTATATATACATCTTCCTGCATAATGCTCACAACAAATAGCTCAAACAACGAAGAAGAAGAAGGTTGCACGTTCAAAGATTTGATAAAGCTAGTAGAAAAATGTTTAGCAGCAAGTTGGTTTTGTAAGCTCAGGTTTTACATTTTGTAACTGATTTTTAATTGTTTATGGTTTATAGTTGACAACGTAAAAGAATTAAAATTGTTTGACAAAAAAAATTGTTTGTAAGAGATTTTGTAAATTGAGATCAATTCACTTAGCCTAATTTGAAAATTCGTGATTACAAACGTGTGTAGCAGTGATTAGTTTGCGAGATAAAAACTTAGTGCAAGAATTTAATTGTATGAAGCAGAAGCTTTTGTTTGAAAATCAGCTAAAATGACATTTAATTTGTGACAACACAGAGGTATTAAAATCGTAAACTTGATGGTTACTCAAGATTTTAGATAAATTATTTTTAAATTAAAGTAAATTGACAGTTAAGTTGAAAATTTTGTTCAGTAAATGTGTTAAAGCAATGAGTTTTTAATTGATGATAATACATTGACCGTCAGATTTTATGTTTTGTAAATTACACATAAAAATAGTGAAGTATGACGCTTTCTGTTTGTGATTTTTAGCAAACGTTAACGAAATATTAAAGAATTGGACGTTTGAATAAAGTTAATTCTTCACAGGTGTTATATTTTTTGTCATAAATTGCTATTTGCAGTCGATGGCGGACACTAAAGAAGTACAAAATTAGTTTACTAAAAAACCGATTTGTGACTTTATTTTTCATCCGATTTTCATAAAATTTTCAAAAGATCACGCTTATTTCCTCACGCATCGGAAGATGTATAATTTGTGCCCTAATTCTTGGATTTTTATACCCAAAAACGGTTAAAAAGACCAACAACCCAGTTGCAGACGACAAAATCGGCCAAATTCTCAGCACGTGCCAACTACGTTAAAATCAAATTGAGATTACATCTTTACCACAACACCAAACCCTTTATCATTAACACAGTCTGAAAACTACTCTTTTGGGGCATCATTTGACAAAATTTCAAGCGATAATAATAAATTTTACGTTTTTAAATTTCCAAATTTTTTAGGGGTCTCAAAACCCCCCCAAACAAATTTGAATGGTAAGTAGATAAAAGTAAATTTAGTGCGTAAAAAATATGATATGTTGCTAAATACCAGTCTCATTTGAAAGCTTAGGAAATTTGCTTTCCAGCAATATATAGCTTTAAATAGTTTAGGCTAAGTAGTATATGATATTTACTGATCAAAAATCAGTACTGTACATCATGTCAGTTCAAAACCCCCACAATTTTTTGACTTACCTTCACTAAATTATAATTTTTACAAAAACTACACCCTATAAAATGATAAAATAAATTGCAAATGTTTCACCACTAAAGTCGTCATTTCGCATCAAGTTTCCAAGGAGACAAGAAGCAAAATACAAGTTTAAAAGCTAACAGAGTTTGGCTTCTCTAAATCAAAGTTTGCTGTATCCCCCTTGTTTCTCAAGAAATGGGAAGGGTGTAAACAAGCGGCTGTTTCATTGTCAGTGACAGCATATTCTATTTAAGCTTGATATTTTCTGAATCTTGAAGAAATTCCCTGTTCAAAAATACATAATGTTACATGGTTTAGGCTAACCTCCAGCAGATAATAACTGATCATATTTTAGGTACTAAATTTAACTACCAAAATTTGATACCGGTCAAAAAAAGGTCATGTGCCTCAGAAAATTGCAAATTGTAGAAAACCTAGGCTTTTAGGTAAGTTTTGATTGATGTACCTTGAAAGCTTATTTCCTTAGCATCATTTTGCGACCATTTCTAAAAAAATTGGTAGAAAATTAAATCTGTAGTGATTTTTGAGGCGAGGGTACCTCTTTAATTTTAAAGACGAGTACCCCCAGTTGGGGGGGTTCATTTGCATAAAATTTGCATATTCAAAAAAAATGTTTTTTTTCTATTTGAAATCCTCAAGAAATGTAGATTTCAACGATATATCACACTTAATGTAGAAGTAGACAGCTGAGTAATGATTTACAAACAAACTTGAGATACATAATTATGATTAATTATGATTGATTATGACAGTTTTTCGCGCTGCCACCTTACGGGCATTTTTTTTCGCTTTTCACGCGGGAGTAAAAGAGTTAATAAAATGATAAAAACTATTACTTTCGCAAAAAAATTCTGTCATGTATCACCTATATTTAAAGCGCTCAATATTTTGAAAATTGATGATATTTATCAATTGAAATTAGAAAAGTTCATGTACCAGAAATTTAATGGTTACATTCTACAAAAAATTGATAAGGACTTTACAAAACTCTCTTTTGTACATAAACGTTATACTAGGCATACTTCCAATAAATTCCTTTTACCCCGAGTAAATACTTGCTACGGTCACAAAATGCTGTCATTTGCTGGAGTTAAGCTTTGGTCTAAACTAGACCCTGATTTAAAAAGTCTTGGCCGGCTCTCCTTTAAAAAATATTTAAAAAGAAAACTTCTGAAAAAATATGATGATTAAAGCTTGCTCTTTTTTTATCTTTAGTCTCCTGATTCGGATCATATCTTTTATTGCCAGGTCTACATTATTATTAGAATACTGTGTCTTTGAATCAGTGTTTTTGTTACTGAAGCTGTCTTTTTGTATGCTTGAAAAGAATTTGATTCAATCCAGTAAATATTTCCTTTGTTTGTTTTGATACTTTTTATTCCTTTTTTCTCTTTTCAATCTTTTATTACCTCTGGAAATTACACATGTCTGCTTATGTCAGATATTCTCAGGAAATACCTGACTTGACAACCTGGCGGTTTTTTTAGGTACCTCCTGCTCTGTAAATACATTTGTTTTCCTGTGCAAATCTTCATATTTCATTGTAATATTGTATTGCATGCGCGTCTTTACAGACGAACCAAATGATAAACTGAAACTGAAACTTGTAAATCGTATGTTTAGCTTATTTTTGTTTTAATGTAGATGAGCTAAGTAGACAGTGAAAGGTAAAAATACGAATTTTATGTTTAGTTGGTGGATTTAGAATTTAAAAGCTGCTAAATTTTGGATAAAACCTTAAAGCAGTGTGGTGATTGGATATGATTTTGCAACTTTTATTTTCTAGTTGTCATATGAAAAATGATTAGAGTTGTAAATTTGATGCATGATAAATGTTTAAGAATTATTGAAGTAGTCTGTAAAGCAATTTGCACACAATCATTCTCATATTAAAGTTAAATTTTATCGGCTTTACGATACCCATGCAAAGTAAGAGTATAAATTTAAAATTCCTGAATTTAAACAAATTTGATTGTTCTAACCTTTCCTTTTTATTCTATTAACATCACAGAATGTTTCTAATGCGGAGTTGCACAAACGATTTTACACTTAACACCCTTACTGTCAATAAACGTGAAACAATCTTCCCTAAATTTTACCCAACACTATAAAAGTCTGCTCAAGTTACTGAAATTTTCTTCTAAAAAAGTGTAAAACTAACGACTAGCAGTAGTAAACGTAAAAGTTTTTGATTGAGATTATATCAAATTTGATATTTTTTTTTTCATGCTGATAACTTCCACCAAGCTTCACTTCTCCTGGAAGTAAACTCATACTTTCACAACGCCATCCAATGCATACGATTATTCTCCAGCAAACCTGATGATCAAGAAAAACCGTTGGCTGCATATTATTTTCTTCTGTAAGTTTACAACGCTGCCAACTAGTATTAAACAAGCAGGTTTTTTTCCGCCAGATTATTTAAGCATCTGTCTTTATTTTATCACACTGGTAGCTATTTTAAAATCTATACACTGCTCCACCGAGATTATCTTTCTTCAACATCGTATTTGAATAAGACTGAATAATACTAAATCCATTGGTTGCATATTTCTACTGGAATCGATATAAAAACCTTTTTAGTTAATTCTAACCACCTGCGGAACTGATATCAACATAACTCTATTGAGTAAAAGAACCAATATCAAGGTTAAGAAATATCTTCAATAAATGCATCTGGAAGAGCATTCCAAATATACAGCATTCTAGGGGATCACAAGATCATGATAATAAACCAAAAAAGAGTCGATTAGAGCTAGGCTAGTTGATTCAGCACCAATCTATAGCCGCCTTAACGTGGTGGTGCGATCCCCAACCCCGTTTGGGTTGGATCGAAATGGCTGTTGGCCTTCCCAAGGGTCCCAGTTACGCCGGGTACTCTCCTCGAACCATTTTTTCGCCGTGCTGCTTCCTGAACGACTGCAGAAAGGCAGTACACAGTTTTTTTCTAAAATCGGTCGCCTCTCTTCTCCCCTCTCCGGCCTTTTTAATGCCCTTTTTGTCTCCTCATTCTTCTTCTTCTCTTGATGAGCGTAACGTTCATCCCAACCTTGGACCCATCTTTCTTTGCTCAGTGTGCGCTGGAAATGTGACCTGGCGGGGTAATTCAGTGCAATGCTGTACTTGCTCCAAATAGGTCCATCTAAGGTGCTCACTACTCTCCCTCTTCAAATTCAAAACTCTTATC
This sequence comes from Trididemnum clinides, assembly GCA_963675345.1. Classification (NCBI taxonomy): domain Eukaryota; kingdom Metazoa; phylum Chordata; class Ascidiacea; order Aplousobranchia; family Didemnidae; genus Trididemnum; species Trididemnum clinides. Next base: position 6,787,572 of record OY776300.1, read on the forward strand.
AGCTCTCACTCCTGGAGCTGCTCCCTTGCTGCTTCCCTGCTTGTAATACTGTGACTTCCTCCCTTTGATTTCCACCGTTACACCTCATTGTAACACTGTGATTTCCTCCGGCCTGTATACCTCCACTGTACAATCTGGCCCCCTCTGCTAATGCAGCACTCCCGCCCCACCCTCGTCTTCAAACCTCTTATCCCCCTTCTACCCAATCTGTTTCTTCTCTCTCTGCTCCCTCACCATTGCCTCTTGCCCCTGGTTGTCCTTCTACGCCTTCTGCTTCCTATTCCTCTCTGACTTTCAGGGTTCTTCAATGGAATGCTGGCTGTTTCCTAGCCAGGAGCACTAAACTCCAACATTTTCTTTCGTCCCATCCCGTTGACATTGTCTGTATCCAGGGATCCAATCTTAACTCATTTTCCTCTTTCCGGATTCCTGGATTCTCTACTCTGCGATCTGATCGCACCCACTCCCGGTCTGGCATCTTCTCTCGTGATACCACGCACGCTAGCGGCGGCGTTATCATTTTCGTCAGGCAGGGTTTATATTTCTCTGAACTTTGTACTTTCTCTCTTTATTCGCTCGAACCCTACTCTGATTATGTAGGGGTCAACATCTCTCTAAACAACTCCTCCTATCTCTCTTTTCTTAATGTCTACGCTCCCCCTATTTGCTCTTCTCTGACGGATGGAAAAATTGACTTCTTTTCTCCCTCCATTCTTTCCTCCGCCAGAAATCTCTTCATTCAGGGGAACTTCAATTGCCATCACCCCCTCTGGAGCTCAAAAGGTATTTCCGAACCTCGCAGGGAGGAAGTATTCGATTGGGTCATCTCTTCTGACCTCCTCCTCCTCCTCAATGATCATGACATACTTACTCTTATCCATCGCTCCTCTGGCAGTTGCTTCTCCTGACATCTCCTTTGCTCCCTCCTCTCTCGCTTTCTTGCTCATGGGAAGTGATTTAGGACCTGGGTTCTGATCTCCTACCGATTCTTCTATCTGTCCCTCTCTTTCCGGTTTTTTGCCCCAACGAGAGTCCTCCTTCCTTCACTTTTCAGAATGCTCGCTAGGATGACTTTGCTTTTTACTTTGACTCTGCTGCTACTCTCTTCACTTCTCTGGCACTGAAAGCGGCCATGTTTTTTGTTCCTTTCGACCTCGATCCTAAAGTCTGGTAGTCCGCTAAAGTGGAAGAAGTGGTTAGTGAAAGGCGTAAGGCTTTCTCCGCTTTCCGACGCGCTTTGTCTGACATCGTCAAGGTCAAGGCTGAGGCATGGCAGGCGACTTGCTCTTCTCTCTCGCCCAAATCTAACCTTAAATCTGTAAACTCTCTTCTTCGTTCTGTTGCTGGCTCTTCTTCCTCATCTTCATTCTCTCCTAACTTCCCCAACTGCTCCTCCTCCAGGGAATAAGCTTCGGTCTTCGCCGATTACCTGAGATCCCACCTTTTTGTCAGTCAAAGGCCCTGCGCAGCAGAGCCAAAGGCTATCTTTCCTCTGAGCCACGTGCCCTTGAGGAGTCTCACTTGTCCTCCTGCTCACCTTTCTCCCCCGCTGAATTTCTTGCGGCTGTCTCCAACCTCTCGTCCACTGCCACTCGCCCAGACAAAGTTGCCTACCCCATGCTAAAGCACCTTCCTCGCCATGGCATTGATTTTCTTTTTCACATTTTCAATCTTTCTTCGACTTTACATTCCTTTTCTTCAATCTGGAAGAAATCATCTGTTATTCCCATCTATAAATTGGAAAACCTCTCGACTCTCCTGCTTCCTTCCGGCCTATCTCTCTCACCTCCATGGTATCAAAGCTTTTTGAGCGCGTCATACTATCCCGTCTACTCTTCTTTCTGGAGTCTACTTCCATTCTCTGTCCCCCCCCCCCCCCTCAGACCGGTTTCGCCCTGGACGGTCTACTCTTGATCAAGTTCTGCATCTTTCTCAGACCATCTAGAATGGGTTTAACAAACCTAGGCCGGGCTCCCAGGCGATCCTCTCTACTATTGATTTCTCCAAAGCTTTTGACTCTGTCTGGCATCCTGCCCTTTTCCATGAACTCATTTCGGCTGGCCTCCCTCCTTGCTTTGCTCGTTGGACTCAATCTTTCATTTCTGATAGGCGCGCTTGCGTGTTTTTGCAAAATCACAAAAGTCGTTCCTTTCGAGTTCATCGAGGTGTTCCGCAAGGATTCGTTGTTGGCCTTGTACTTTTCTCTCTTTTCATCAATGATCTTCCTGCTTCTCTGCCTTTTTCCGTGAGCTGCTCTCTTTACGCTGACGATCTGGCCATTTGGTCCTTCTCCCCCTCGATCCCTACTGCAGTGGAGGCTAGACACAAGGAGCGCTGGTCGGGGTACTGATGTCTTCCTCTGAATTCGAAAAAATGTGAGGCCTCCTTTTTTCCAGTGGATCCCCACCAAGCTCACCTCCAGTCCAACCTTGTCTTACTCAACTCTCGCTTCCGTTTCAATCCCACTCCTACCTTTCTTGGGACCACCTTCGACCGCACTCTTTCCTTTTCTAAGCCTGTATCTTCGCTGAAGGCCAAATTCTTTTCTCGTCTCCAGGCCTTACGCTGTATCTCTGCTTTCTCATAGGGCTTCTCTCTCTTCTGTATAAAGCTTTTCTTCGGCCCCTTATCACATATGCTTCACCCGGATGGTTTCCTTTCTAAAGCGTTACCAATATCACCAAATTGGAACGCCTCCAGCGAGCGGCTAGTCGCGCCATCACCGGCTGCCTTTCATCCTTCCTTATCCCTCTTTTTTTGTCCGAGGCTTCTCTACCTCCCCTACAAGTCACCCTGATTCATTTCATTCTTTCATCTTATGAGCGGGCTCTTCGTCTCCCAACCTCCTTTCCCAATTCAGATTTGGACAGACTTGGAGTGAAACCAGCACTCTGCAGATCGTCCTGGGGAGCTTTTGTGTCCACCCACCCGCTCATGCTTCCTTCTACTTCTCCTAGGGAGACTCTTCTTGCTTGCTCTCCCTTTCTTCCTAGGAATCTGCCTTCCTTTACTGTGGAGTCCACCCTTTCCTCTTCATGCTCTCGCCCTGATCCCCCTCTTTCTCGCCAAGGTACGGCTTTCGCTCACCTTGACTCTTTCCCCTCTCACGATCTGGTGCTCACGTCTTGTTCCTTTTGCTTTTGGCAAAGACGGCTCTGGAGTACTTGCCAACTGCTGTCACTGAGGCCACTCTTTCCTTTTCAGCAGGCCCAGTATGCTCACGTTTCTCTGCTGAAGCCTGCGCCTTTCTGCACGCTCTTTGCTGGTCTCGGCAGCACCAACAAGTCTGCCACTTCTCTTCTCTCTCCTCTTATCTGATTCTCGTTCTGTTCTCATCACCCCATCCTCTCCTCCATCTTTCCTTCTACCTCAATATCTCTGGCGGATCTGGCAGGAACTATCTTCTCCCTCCTGTTTTATCAAGCTAAAATCGGTCCCCGGACACTCGTTTCTCTCGAGGAATGACGCGGCTGATGAGCTTGCCAGACGGGGAGCGCTACTTGCGCCCTTTGTAATCCCTTTTAGTCTCTCTCCTCTTGTCTCTCGTATCATCTCATTCTCCATTGTCCAGCTACGGACTCTTTGCGCCGCTCGCTACTTGGCGACTCTCTGTTTCTCTACGACCTCTGGTCCAGACCCTGGGGAGTTGCTCGGCTTGTAGGGGCTCCATGGTCTCCCGCCATGCCCCCATCCCTCCGAAGAGGTTGGTTTCACAACAACAAGCTAGTTGATTTTATAATAACTAATGTTTCAATTTTTAAGATACGACGTGAACGCCTACGTTCGACTGATGCGTCCGCTCAGAAAAGAACTTGAATGGGCTTATGTATGACATATTACCAAAAGCTTCTATTTTTAAACCTCGATGTAAAAGTTAACGTTTCCGCTTTATAACGGCTGTGCTTACGATAGAACAAAAAGATGGAGATCGTTTAACGAGCTGAAAACGAAAGTGCAATTAATATTAACTGAAAAACGTTCTAAGGTGGGGTTATTCTAAAGCAAGGGTGCAATGCCAAACAAATAAAATCATTTTCAAAAACACAAACAAATAAAGCAAAAACGAATAGAATCATTTTTAAAAACCAGTAGAATTACTTCCAAAAACACAAACAAAATCATTTCCAAAAACCAATAAAATCATTTTCAAAATCAAATAAAACAAAAACCAATAAAATCATTTCCAAAAAAAAACAAAAAAATAAATTCGTTTTCAAAAACAAATACAATCATTTTCAAAAACAAATAAAACAAAACTCAAACAAACATAAACATAACCAAATAACACAAAACACATAAAAACATTTTCAAAAACAAACAAACGAAAATCAAATGTAAACGGGAATCATACAAATGTAAATGGAAGCTACCCAATGTAATCGGAAGTATTGCAAAGAAGTTATTCGTGACCTTTAACCCCGCGTCACAAAGGGCGCGACAAAAATGAGGTCGAAAGTCTTATCCTACACTACTAATATATATATGTATAAATTTATGGCTACAACTTTTTGTTACCTACGATATAAATTGCTTTTCAACAGTTCCATGTCAGCCAAGACGTTGCCGGTGGTAGTGATCGCTCCCCACCAAATTGTTTATCAAATAAACCCAAATAAGAATTTTTGGGGCCTTCACGCCATTGGCCATAGTGTTTCAACGCATTGGAAAAGCCTCATCTCCCTTCAAGTATTGTTAGAATTGGAGACAGTGGTTGCCAAAGTCGACGGTGGAACCACAGAGGAGACGTCGACATTGAAAGGGGCGGTGGAGTGAAAATAATTACTTCACAAAGAAACGACAAATCAATATTTCTAAAAAAAGTGATTACACCGATATGCAACCCAGCGGTTTGTACGCTTGTTACCTTTAGTTGCTGTTGTTGTTTTTTGTGGCCTCTTAGCATGGGGTAATTGTTTTTAATTAGCTTTTCGTTCGTCTCAGTTTAAGCAAGCAATGGCGGATTGTGGTAGAGGGTCAACCGGGTGAAGTTTGCAGCACAAAACTTGCATTCGTTCTGCGTTTGGAAACGCAAGAAGCACAGTATTTGAAATACAGTAAAACGATGAAAACGATTGCTCAATTATCTTGTCTTGTACGCATGCTGTGTATTTTTTATAAAAATAACATTGGTCTGCATTTAAAAAAATTTCTGTTGACTGAACAAATAGCATGTGTTCCACTTAATTTTGGGGCCCTGAGTTCAAAAATCACATTTGTCTTTACCCATCACGTCAAGTTTTTTTGCAAAAAGCGTTTCAATTTTTTGCAGATTTTGAGTAAAATCATATTTTTACTGTCTGTTTGCATAAAAGAAGCTACAATAAAATCTTTGAAAGAAAGTTAAAATTACACAATGCATTACACCCTGTTTTGTTAAGTGATTAGATATACACCTGAAAGGAATTTAAAATTTGTTTTAAGATGTTTACTCATTATACACAGTATATACGCACTGTTAGCAACACATCGTTAATGTATCAAGACTTTTAAGGGAGCAGGCAAAATTAGTTTCACCGTTAAGGAAAAAGCTTTCGTTTTTTAGATTTTCGATAGGGTTTAAAGTTTTTTTTCATCGCTCATGAGACACCAACAGTAATCTGCTATCATGTGAATGTTCCATCTACCTTGGTATCTCTTCTCCATGATTTTAATGTCTTGGTGAAATCTCTCACCTTGCTCCTCACTCAGAGCTCCTAAATTTTCAGGAAAATATTCTAAATGGTTGTGCAAAAAATGTACTTTGACACTCATGTTACAACCAAGTTTGTAAGAAGTATCAAGCAAAGTTTTAACAATTTCTTTGTAGTCTTGAGATTTGGTATTGCCCAGAAAGTTTTTTAAAACCTGTCTGAAAGCGATTTAACCATTTTTCTCCCCTGAGCTCATTGTTTCAATAAACCCTTTGTCTTTCAACAGCTGTCGTATCTTTGGTCCATCAAACACCCCAGCTTTTATATTTTCATGGCTTAAAAAAGAAAACTTCTGGCAAATGTACTTGAAACATTCTCCATCTTTGTCTAAGGTTTTTATATATTGTTTCATTAAGCCTTGCTTAATGTAAAGCGGTGGTAATAATGCTTTGTCAGGAGACACTAGACTTTGATTAAGAATATTCTTTTCTCCAATTGTAAGCTCATTTCTTTTCGGGCATTGCCCACGAATTCAGCGCTCATTTTTAGCTTCGCTGTCCCATAAACACAAAAAGCATGGGTATTTGGTATACCCTCCCTGTTGACCCAACAACATGCTTAAAACTTTCAAGTCTCCACATACCATCCATTTATGTTCATTATTTTATTTTCATTAGTAACATATTCATATTTTCATAAGTTTCTTTAAGGTGAACGGAGTGGCCAATTGGTATTGAAGCATATCTATTACCATTTTGCTGCAATACACACTTTAAGCTGGCTTTTGAACTGTCAATAAATAGTCGCCATTCTTTTGGGTCATAGATACAGCCCACTGTTGAAGAAGACCGGGAGCATTGTGACAATACACAAATATTTCCTACACAGAAAAAAAAATATTGCACCAAATATTTTTTTCTTCGCCTGTACCAGGAATATGTCGTGTGTGGAGCAAGAAGGTTATTGTGTTGTAACCTGGACCCAAGAAGTTCTGCAGATTCTTTTGGCAAGTTAAGGCCACGAACTAAGTCATTCAAAAAGGCTTCACTAATCAATATTGGAGATTTGTCAGCCGACGGCTTATAGCAATCGTCTTCCAAGGAACTTCCATCTGACGTACAACTTTCTGATTCATCGACTAGTTCAGGCAAGAAAGTAAACAAAGGTGGAGGAAGATCAGCAGAGTGAGGTATAGGCCGGGTTGCTAATGGAAGGTCTGGGTACTTGATGTTGCCTTTGCTTTTAGAGCTGAAACCAGTAATATTGGTCAAACAAAAATAACAATCATTAACGTGATTGTCTTGTTCCCTCCAAACCATAGGAACTGCAAACCCTATGCTTTTTCTTTTTTGTTTTGTCAACTGCCGTAGATTTTTAACACATGTCCTGCAAACCTGGTGAGAAGCCCAGTTCTTGTCTTGATCTCCTAATTTAACTCTAAAGTATGCCAAATATGCTTTTTTCACAAACTCTGTAATTCTTTGCCTTTGTTTAGAAACAATAAAAGAACCGCAGATATAGCAAAAAACGTTTGGATTAAGCTTACATTTTCTTCTTGAAGACGAAATGGTAGCCGTTAATATCAGAAAAACAGTTTGCAATTTAAGCAGCAGAGCAGTACTTTCATAAAAAATCAAACTATTACAACAAAATTTCTTCAAAATACATCTAAAAGATAATCTTTATATAATATTCTAGTTATTTGTGATTAAAGATTTAATGCTATACAAGTTATGAACTAATGTAAGCCTAATGTAACAGCTTGGAGGATTTGGACTGTTCAGCTTAAAATTAACTTGCACATTTACAATAACTGACTACACTCTGCATTCGATACCCAAGAGGTAAATGTGGTGAATAGGGTGAAACAATTCTAAAACTTTGAAAAGTGTAAATTGCTTTTGATTTTAGGTTGAAAATAATAAGTAAATGATAATAAAATTTTGATTCTTAGATACAAAAAACAATGAAATTGTTTATGACCGCAACGCATAAAATGTCTTTAAAAGGCATTAATTGCAATATTTTGTTTTTCATTTTGCAGCAAAACGTGACATGATAAGCAAAAACGGATTGCATTTTTGGAATCAGCACCTTCAAATTATCTAAAATCAACTTTTGGTGGGAATTTAGCAAAATTGATGCAGACCAGTATAATTTGCGATATTTAACTCAATCTTAATCTTGCTGCAAGCAAACTTAAGTCTACTGTCATTTCTAAGAACACATGGGCATTCGTTTTTTGCACCGCTATGCGAAAGCTTTCAAAATGACTCGACAAAAGATATAGAGCGTTGCTTTACAATCCGTCAAAACGTGTTCTAGTTTTAAAGGCATGTTAATTTGCAGTGCGGAAACGATTAGTTGGCGTTGCTGTGTTTTGCAACCAATTGTCGGATGGCGTAGCTGTCTATTTTTTAGTCCGCAAACTGTTGGCTCAACCGTTTATTTTTCAGTCCACAAACAGCTGGACTAGCTGTGCATTTTTCAGTCCAAAAACAGCTTACTAATAAATGGGCTCTGCGTAATGGTCGCTTTACTTAAAAGATCATTAGTCTTGGCGAAAGAATTAATTGCGCATTACAAAACCATTTGTCTTGGCACAAGTACAATTTTACACTGCACAGCCATTTGCCTTGGCACATGGCAGTGTTAACGCTTTAGCGGTTTTGCTGTTGAATGTAACAGTTTTGATCAGTCAGATGAAGAATTCTTAATCAAGCAGGTAGCAGAACTTTTAGTAGAATTTATGGTTAGTTAGAATTTAGCAGAATTAACAGAATTTTTCCTAATTTGGTTTTATAAATAGCTCACATTACTTTGAGCAATTGTGGTAGGCTACATCACTGTCAATAAAAACTAAATCAGTTTAATGAGCCACATTCAAAGGTCTAAAAAGTCGCGATTTGACCGCCTTTAGCCCATAGGGATGACAATTCAGAATTAAGATGGGAATAGTAAGCCACTTGTTAAATTTGCTCTAATGTATAGAACGTGCCTAAAAGAAAAAAAAATGAAATGATGAGATGTGTTTTACTCATCAAAAACAAGAAGAACAGATAGTTTGGGAGACCGCGAAGTAACCTTACGATTTTCGAGTCAGCAGTCACCTACACATGCCGTGGCAGTTGGCGCAAGTTACCGTTTGATTTGAACCCGAAACGTGAGCGTTAATGCAAAATCCCAGCCTTACCCGGCCATGTCAGCATGGGCGCTCAACTCATAATCCTTCGATGACAAGTCTAATACTCTTTCTAGCATGCTATGCTGCTGACAGTGGAACATGAATCAGTTTGTGACGCCAGGTTTTATTGTGTATCTGATATTGAGCAACTTGAAAATACGTAGACCTTTGCCTATTTGCTTCTTGATCGACTAAAAACAGCAAATATTTTAGCCAATTTATGCTTTTATTTATTGGAATTTAGCAGAAATTCAAACGATTGAACGTTAGCAAAATCTAGCTGAATTTCATGATTGCATTTAGAAATTTTTGCGTGCACCGGCTGGTTTGGTCGGCCTGGCCGCTCATCAGATATGACGGCTCAGAAAATATTGGTTTGGCCGGCTGCGCCACCTTTACGGTAAAATCATTTGAGAGAGCAGTTACCAAAACTTGTATTTAATATGGGCCATAGCTTCTGCACCAGTATTGATGATTACCTCTAGCTTTAGACAAGGTTGTGGTAACTTACAAACAACCTATCATTTTACAAACGTTTATTCCTTATTTCGTAGTCAAATTTTGAGAAGGGGGCAAAATGGTAATTGCTTTGACGATTACACCAATAAACTGTTTAATGGTCGGCCTATTTTACTACTTGAAGGCAGAGGCATTGCCAAATGCAAATTTTGGCTTGAAGAGGGGTTTTATAAAATTTGATAAATGACCTTGATTTGGAGATCAATATTTTCTCGTGAACATCATTTCTAATTTTTTTCTAAAATTTGTTGGATGGCTTTTTTGAGATTAACTCTCTGTAGCCGTAATAACCATAAATATTTTCATTCCTCGATCAAATTAACAAGCTTTGGGGGCCAAGGATCCTCTAGCTCCCTCTTAGCTATTCCCATGCTTGGTGCTTCTTTTTTCGTAATTGTATTTGTGGTATCAAGTTTCTTGGCTGAATCCATTTGCCTTGGTTACTGTATAGCGAAAAATAAGGTATTGCCTCACCGCAAGAGAAGCAAATTCTAAACAATTATCCTTAATTGTTACTTCACTTATGATGTTATTAATGATTTTATAACTCTTTTCTAAGAGTGGTGATCAATCATACTAAGCTTCACGTTTGTACGCCCAAAAACAATTTTGGAGAATTAAAACAGACAGACAGACAAACATCATTGCGCTTTATAGCATTGATGACTTGGCAACACAAGTGCGAGGTTTGCTTTTGTGAGGGCGCAAGAATTCATCTTACATTGCAAAATGATTTGTTGAAGACGTGAAAACTTGCTGTGTCGTGGCGCAAGATAATTTATCTTGGCGTAACAAAAATTGTCGGTAAATCTGTTAAATTGTCAACTTTACAAATGGCAAGCGACAGAATTATTGCTTAAAATGCATCACTGCAGGTTGCTGGGTCCAGTCTTGACCAGGCCATATCAAATTCCTACCACAAAAATAATTTTTGCAGCCTTTTTGTTTTGCCCTCAGCAAGATCGGGACAGTGTAACATGCAGGTGGCAAATTTTCTTGATTTGCTCTTGGTGAAGGTGGTCAACAAGATTTCTATACCTATTCATAATAGAAAGGTAATTGGATCAAACAGGACCTATCAGTCGCCGAAATTTAGCTAAAATAAAAACAAACAAACAAATCATGTAGAAAGGTTGGTCCATCACCACCACCTCCTCTGGCCAATATGCAATTTCCTGAAAAATTATGATTACATTGTCTAGGTAGATACTCCAAGCAATTGAGTTTGAAGTTCTGAGTCAAACGTAATGTCTGCAGGTTTTATATTTCTACACATATAAAGGAATTTATGGTCGCTTCATCGGCAGTGGAAATTGATAGGACAGACAACAATAAATTGAAAACTGTAGTATTTATCTGAGTCAGCACCGTGTCTCAATAATACACTTAAACACTTTCAATATCTTTATTGTAGAATGTTCTTAGCGATTTGTGTAGTGCCCAGCAAAAATTATTTTCCTGCTTCAAGAGACAAAGGGTGACGTCTCTCATGTAGGCACACTCTGGCTCTTCAAGTCTATGACAAAAAACTCTTGACATCAATATTTTTTGGACCATTTTCAATTGCAGTGAAGCCAATTTTGTAAAAGCAAAATCTTTATATACCCTTTTGAGTAAGTTCATTGTAGAAAGTTTAAATCAAAGTCCTAGTAAACATTTTCATGTCCAAATAGGGAATCAAAAAAGAAAACGTTTCTGAAAGAATCTTTCTGATAATGGGAAGTCTCATTTGTTTATAGAATGAGGTCCGGTAATGAAGATCGGTAAAAAAGAATGAAAATTAGGTAAAGGTTAAAGAGTGGCACTTAGAAAAAGATTCGGTTTCCAATACTCTACTTCAAATACGATTTTGTTTAATTTCTGTCGTATTTCGGTCTTGCAGATAACATGTATGAAACCACTGCAGTTACGCAAGATATCAACGCCATTGTTTCTTTGGTCTTATAAAGGATAATTGCTATAGGCATAAATACAGGTTAAAGATACACGTAATAAAATACTGAATTGTTCACACATCTAAATACCTTTATTATTACTGCAAAGAAATAAACAACTGACAATTGGCTTTTGTCGGTGATTATATCTAAGGGTTAACCAGAAGAGAAAGAAGGCAATTAACTCCCAAACAGCCATCAACAAACCCCACCATAGAGTTTTTGGTGTTTTTTGCATTCTTTGCCACAGTATTTTAGGTCCTCTGTAAACATCATAAAAAACCCTATAAAACTTGATAAATTTCCTTGATTTTTGCTGAAATTCTGTGAGATGTTTTTAATTACGCCATCACTTCAAGTGGTTCAGTCACAAAAAATTTTTTCTCCCTACACTTTTGGTTGGCTACGCCTACAACTATGACATCATCATTTTTTTACGTCAAAAGTCAAAACCGCTAAATTTGGTCAAAGAAAGGAGCAACAAAATTTGGGAGGTAATTTGCCGGATCCAGGGAAAAATGAGAGACTACTAAGATGGCATAGAAAATATTCGTTTTAAAAAACATAAAACTGAAATTTAAAAAAGTGATGCACAATAACTTCAGCAACTGATAAGCTATCATATGTCGTAGTTATGCATAAAACGCAAGCATTGCAACAATATTTCTCAAAAAAACCTGTGTCACCACAAACAGCTTTTCTTCACTACCGAGAAATTTTTTGAGAATAAAATCTTTAAAACTTCAAATATTTACTATATTTCAAATTTAACGCTTCCATGTCAGCCTACGTGCAATTAGTTGCATCAACTCCGTGAAGTACATTTGGCCAGCCATCTTGCTCATTGTTTGATGTGTTTTGTGAGATGTCATGATTAAGAAACTGATAATCAAAAATACTTGAAATAAAATGGGAATTTTTGTGAAATAGCAGCTGATTAAAGTACAAATTGCTTGTCACGATCACTAGTGCTTCAAAATTTTTTGGTTTCTTTTTCGTTTCAAGTGGTTTTAATTATATCACATCTGTTAAACAATAATTGGCACTTTTACAGGCTCACGTGGTGAGCATGACTTATGATAACAACAGTTCAATTTAAATTACTTTAAAAATTACATTAAATTGCAATCCTATTGCATACGGTATCATCCAAAACTTTTGATGTTGTTTTGGACACAAAAAAAAGGGAAAGGGTGACTATACAAATAAAATTTTTGAAACATAAACAATAAGAATTTTAATGTTTTAAAACAGCGTTTTCGAATATTTCAATCAACCTGTTATCAACGTTAGATAGATCAAGTGTGCAAAGTTATCACAAAAATCTGCGGTTTTAAGTTGAAACGATGGTTATTAAATTGGGTTTGGCCGATCTCAAGGACTTTGTGAAATAGTTTTGTGAGAACCACATATGAAACACATTTTTAAAATGATCTCTTGCAAAAAATTATAGTAAATGATGTTCATCTTTGCCATTTATCCATGCACATGAGGTTATGCTTTACTGGGTCACCAGAACGTGCAGACTACTCGGCCCCATTTTCTGTTTGCCACATAAAAGGGAAATATGTGTCAAGTGCCTCACTCAAGGAAACAACAAGCAAGCTTGGCGTCTGTTCTTCGCACTACTCGTTTTTTTGCTGATCGTCAAGGGTCTCGCGTCTGGGTTTGTGTTACCTGTAACAGCTTCAGCTTTTCATAGCGACTTTGTAGTAGCGATTTCCTCATAAGCGATCGCTTATAACAAAAGTTTGAAAGTTACTCATTATGACGTACACAAATTTTTTACAGGTGCTGATTTTGACTGATTAATCAATACTTTTAAAATTACATAGCATACCTTTCAAAGCAGCGAGACTACCGGCAGTGATGCGCATTAGAACATTTGCAGTGAGGTGACAAATAGCATACCTATAAGTGCAGATGAGGTGAAATCGTGTGATATTTTAGGCGCGTTGTTGGCTCGTGTTTTTACAATTTGAAATTTGAAATTAATTAAGCCTACTGATTATAAATATGTTTCGGAAATATTTTTGCGGCATTTAAATGTCAATTACAGATAAAATTTGTCAAAAGTCACGCGAAGCTTTGTCGCTACTGCATTGTAGGTGTTATTATATTTTTTTCAGGTTTTTAGGTTTCGTAAATTTTATTTTAATTTCTTGTCATCAGCAATGGGGATAAAGTAGTTTGTTTGTGGCAAGTTGATTACAAGTATTAATCAGAGTCATTTGTGCAACTTGCTGAAGAATGTAAAACCAAACCAAAAAACTAAAAATATGTGAATTGAGATACAACAACTTTCATCAAGCGTTCTTTTTTAAAATACTAATCTATTTTTTGAAAATTTCGCCTTGCCCAATTGCTTTTCTTGGCTATGCCCTCACTAGCCTTATTCTTTACTTTTAATAACTGAGCTAAGTTTTAATTGCAGTTTTTCAAATTTATAAGTGGATGTATACTGTAGAGGTGTGTTTGTACCGTTTTCGTCCGTTTTTTTTGCGTTTTTTGCTCTCGAGCATCTGTGTATCGAAATTATCATTGGCTTGGATATCTATATGGTTCTAAATAGCATGCATTGTTGGGTGAACAGCCGGTTTTGTTAAAAAAACCTTTTTGTACGTCTTTGTTCGCGAAAACGGATACGCTTTCGGGTGTTACTTTGTGGACAAAATCGGACTTTCAAACAACAATCAATACTGTAAAGCATCAAATAAATATTCAAATGAAAATTTTCGTACCACAACGCATTAGAGCAAACCACCATCTAATTGCAGTTACACACCCTTAAACATAAAACGAAAATTGAAAAGCTATAATTGCAGTAAACAATTTGAGTTATCTTGATTGAGGCTTCTAGGTAACTGAGATAATGATTGCACGTGGTGGCAATTTGGCGTGACACTTTGTGCAGCCAACCAAAACGTCATGAACTCTTGTGCAGCTATTGCATGAAACAACGCATAGCCAATAACGGTTCCAGAGGGTTTCAACAATCTCCTAACTAACAGGCAAACGCTTTGCCAGTTGTAACAACAGAATTATTAGTTTTAATACCAATATCTGAATTATAACACAAATACTAAACTTTCAATTAGTAGCGCGACATGTATGAATGCCTGTAACTCGAAGACCTTGTAGTCAGTATGGTCACTTCAACTTAACCTCAAACTCTTTTCTCATAAGCATCATTTCTATTCGTTTTTATCAGACAATAATTCGAAATAACGGTCAATTTCTTTCAAAACAAAATAAAATAAAATCTTTTATTAGTTGACAGGTCATTAGTCTAGGTATTATAAGAATAAAATGACCAAAAAGTCTTGGTGAAATAAAAGTTTCCTAAGACTGAAACTACAAGAAGGGTGTAACTGAACAAACCCAGGAAGCACTACTGCATTCTGGGCTCGGCCTAACGCAGCCAGAGCAGGAGAAAAAGGGATTATGCCAGTGTCGTAGCCTGAAGCAAATTTTTGGGGGAGTCAAAAATATGAAATACGTTGAATGATCTTTTTTATTTTGTGGATCAACTTTTTGAAAGTGGCTATTTTCCTATCTTCGGCTTTTTCAGATGAAAAATTTTTTTCAAAATAAACTTTTGAAAGAAACGGTTTTCTTATTTTGGTCCCAATGCCTTCATTACTTGATCAAGTTCAAAAAATGGACCAATGACCTCTGTTCCTCCTCTGAAAACGCTTTTTGGCCTTTTTGCAATTATATTGTACGAGTGGATAAAAAAGTAAATCCATATTTGAAACCATTTTAACTTTTTTATACATAGTGATATTTTTCACGTGTTTTGTATATGTTTATGATGAATGGGAATAAACAGGCTTGACTGCTATTTATTGTCAGTTTTGGACAAATTAATTAAACGATTTAAGTACGAGAGACACTCGTCCGAGAAAATGATTGGGCGCCAAATGAAGATTTTTTACAATTACAGGAAGAAGCAGCGCTGTTCCTCGACTTGGCGCAATCCTTTAAGTACTAATTATATTTTTGATTTGAACCATTTAGTTGCAACTATGGACCCCGTTGCCGGCATAAAAAAAAAGGGATCCATAGCTACCCACAGATGACATGCTCCTAATCTTGGTAGGCTTATTTGACAATTTTCGAGCAAAAAAATCCCCGCCTACTGTGATACTTCACACAGGGCTAATGCTTTCTTTTAATTTCTTTTCAAACTTTGGATTTCATTAACTATGCCCCTCATGCCGACCAAACTGCCTTATCATTTTAAAAATTTAGTCGTTTTTTTGCCAAGTACATAGCCAAAAATAAAGATTGTAAATAGGCTTCAAAACAGTGCTCGTTTTTACGGTTACAAAAATAAGCATTTAAGAGGAGGGCTATTGCACTGCTTGGGAGGATACCTCTCACAAATATACTTGTGAACGTAACTCCCTGGCTTAGCTTATTTTTTTGTCCCAGGAAAATCGCAGCCATTGGCGGGCGAAAAACGCTATGCGATTTTATTTAGACAGGGGCGTACCCAGGGGGAGAGGGGGGTGCTAGGACCGCGGTCCCCCTTCCCCGCTGATTAAAAGTGTATAGTAAATTTCTTTGTGAAAAACTTAAATTTTTCATAGCTCACGATTTGCCGTAAACTTCAACATTTTGTGAGATTTATTAATTCAAATTTACAACTATGACGTAACAAATAAAAATCATCATGCTAGGAGAGGAATAAAAAAAAAGAAATGTGACTTGTTGTCCATGTCATGTGTGTGTGTCCTTGAATGTGACCCCCATGATATAGGTATTGCTGTATCATATTGTTTTGTATTGCATTTTTTTGCACCCAATGGCAAATTTGTTTTTTCAGCATGTTTATTATTGAGTGTTTTTTACACCCGCCTGATGAGACCCAATAAGGTCGAAACCGGTCGCAGTTTATTGACATGATGTAATAGATTGCTGTATGGTACCGTATGATGCTGGTGATCGTTTTTGAGCAAATTTTTCTATTGAACTTTGATGCTGGAGGCAGATCCCTCTTGATAGGAGATTGCCTTGAAAATTGCTGGCTAGCAACTAGCAACTCATATATAGGAAAGGAATAAATAAGCAAACCAGTCACGGTTGCGCGTTCTGCAGTATTGGCACCGGTTTGCCGAAATTAATATAAAGGCAGCGCTAACATGGAATAATTAGGTGATAGTTCAAGCAAGCTGTTCAAAAACGGACTTTCAGACTAGTGATTTATCACAGGAACTTTAGTGGAAGCTACAGAGAGCCTTAGCTAATGCATAACCGGGCGTTAGCTTAGCTAGAAGCTATAGCCTAGCTTCTAGCAATCAAAGAAATAGCCGGCAAGCCGGTTTACTAGGCTACTAAACCAGCATTTTGCATAGGCTACCGGTATCAAATTGGTGGCGTTGCAAACTGAAATAAGTTCCCTACAAAACTTCAAAAATTTTTTCTTCGCAAGTTGTAAGCGCAAGAAATAGGTTGTTTACATGCTTTAAACAGGCTGCAGAATTTTTAAAAGAAGCGTTGAGACATATTTTACCCTAATCAGCGTCGAAGTGCATACGAAAAATACTTTTGTTCTTGAGTAAATGGACATAATAGTAAGGTTATAGGCAATTGCCACCTGATGAGACGCTTGGCAAAACAGCTGTAGTGGTTTTATTATTTTATCCTGACGTATAGTGTTTTAAATTATATACGCTTAGCTTTGACCTTAATCGTTATCGAGTACTGTGCCCGCAAGGTGAGACTTACTCTTCCTATTCGTAAGGTTATATTGTTATCGGCTGTGTGGTTAACCATTTTTTGCAAAGGGCGGAGTTGGAGTCGTGCGAATTTGGCTGCGCCTCAGCAACCCTGTTTCGCACACAAGTTGCATACAATATCATAATTCATATGCAAACTTCAATCTCAAGATAGTGTTGCTTTATATCAGCCTATAAGGCTATAATTGACCAAACTAGAAGCACAAGCGTATTGAAAGGTTATCAAAATAAAAAGTTGTAGATGTACAGTAGCTTAGCAGTTTCAGTTCATATTTCTTTTTCATAATTCATATTGCGCGAACAAAACAGTACTTGAATGAGCTCAATGTACCGTATCAGTTTAATGCAATCTATACTATAAAGCGCGATTCTGTCTGTGTGACTGTTTTAACTCCTCTGAAACTGCTGTAGGTACAAGCATCAAACTCGGCACGATTGATCACCATCCCGTGGTGGGTGTCATAAGAGGGGTTCGTGACGTCATCATGTCGTCATAATCAAAATTTTTTTTATAGAATTCGCATTACTCGACAGAGGACAACCGCTTTTTGCTCAAACGAAAACAGCTTCAGACTGACCACATTGCAAAAACTTTCATTTTTTTGGGGTCTAAAATGACGTCACAATCAACGACTCATTGCACAATTTGTTTTTTCTCAAAAAGTACTCATTGCAGAAACGCGATTAACCCTTGAGGGATAATGTTACATGATTGTTAATTTTTGTATCATGATGACGTAATAACCATTTTTCCGAAATTCATTGTAATGTTGTTGTTACCAAACAATTACGAAATTGTCTCAAATTTTATGAATTAGATTCTTATGATCCACAAAGGGTTAAACGTTCTTTCAGGATATATTAATAAGGCGCTTTCGATAAAAACAACTTTACAACAATTAAAGCCCATTTTGTGACGCCGTCGTATTTTTTCCTATGCTGATATGCAGTCTGTTAAGGTAGTTATGTCTATATTCCATAGCATTGAATGAAATCCCAAGTTTAAGAAAAAAATCAACATAAAACCATAATCATAACAATTTGTAAAACTTAGTATAGAGAGAGCAATGGCCGCTTTTGTCGTTATGCTGGAAACAAGACCAGAGGCGTAACCAAATTGGGAACTTAATACCACAAATATAAATAGAAAAGGCGCAGCATCATATCGAAAAATAGGCTTGCCGTTAGGTACATGTAGTTTGTTTCTTTAATTGTGAAAGCAACCACCATTTCGCCGTTACCATTAGTTTTGATTGTGTTTCAATTCCTTCTCCCTCACAAGTATTAACAATAATTTGTGGCATGGTTTTTTGTGAGTATTGCCTGTCATGATTAAAAAAATATGATGATCACAATTTCGTGAACCAGAATAGTGAAAGTGCATGAAATTCATTAACTTTTCACTACTGCTCACATTGATAAAGCCCGATTGGTAAAACCGTCGTAGCCGGTTGAACCGAAACCCCGACATTACTGATGGAGGGACCCTGCCGGGTGACGCCAGCAAAACTGGCTAGTACAACATAATTCCTTAGCACTAGAATCACGTCCTTTTAGGTAACTTTTAAGTTAAATAGTGATGTTAGTGATCTCTCTACTGTAATATTAAAAGGGTTTGGGGCTAAAAGAGTTTTGTGTGATTGCTCTCGCTACCTGCTATGGCCTAACGACAGTCTACCATGCTAATGTATGGAAAAAGCTGACAGAGCAAGTGCCTGATTCGTTGACTGAGTCGTTGCATTCTTTTCAGAATGCTCGTCAAGTAGGTCTGTGTCTACTGCCTACAGCCCTTTATCTCCAATGCAATACCTCGAAAGTACTAGGCATATAGCAAATCTTTCAATTCCTCCTTCCTTATTTGGTGGAATTTATCACAAAATGCCACTGTACAAATTCATTAAGCTAATGCTGGCTGCACCAGTTGATTTTTTCAGTGGAAGGGAAGTACATGAGTGTAAATGATTACTTGGGTGTGTGTTTTATTTTTGTTTTGACTTTTTTATGATATGAACTATTTTTATGATATGACGTTTTTTTTGAGTCCGAGATAAATAAAGTGTAGCCGGTAAGTTTGCTTGTGGTGTCCTTGGGCAAGGCACTTAACGCAACGCCCCCACCTTTATGTGGAAGACAGGTGGCCCAGACACCTCGAAAATGGCAACTCCCGAGCGAGTGCGGACGTCCCGTCCAAAATATAGCGATACAATTCGCTTTCTCGTGAATGGAGGATAAATATGAACAATACATAATACACATAATACATAATAGTAGCGTTAAGCTGCACCATTGGGCAAATGCAGAAAACTACCGAAGGCCTAGCTACATCGATATAAAGAAAATTAAAGTATTAAATGCCGGAATGTGACGAAACGCACAGGTTGGGAGACGAAGCTCTGCGTAAGTTGATGCAAGCGAAATAAGCTTGTCCCACCAAAAAGTTTCAACTGTCTAGGTTTTGGGTTGCGTCCTCTCCTTTGAAATTTCTGGGCAAGCCCCTGCTCAGAAGTGATCTTTCATTTTGATTTCCCCTCACACTTTAGATTTCGTAAATTTCCCATAATTAAAGACAGTACTGTTTTAAAAGCGAATGATTTTTAATTGCTTGTAAAAATGTTTGGTAGAGCTTAGTAAAATTGCTAGGTGGCATTGCATCTGCATTGCGCTTTGTTATGTACGTTTGCTTTCAACATGACTCTACTGCTGAACGCTACTAGCAGTTACTGAATTAGCCTATCTATTAATATGCCTTGTTTTTCTATAAAAGCGACCACAGTTAATCCGTGTCACATATCAATGTGCCAAGAGAATAAATAATTGGATCTACCTCTACTTGAATAACTGGACTTCACTCCCAGCATGGTTTTTAACAGAAAGAAAGTTATGTTACCTAATGGTAAATACAATTATTTATTCTCTTAATACAAAATACGGAAGTTAATAGTTGCTAGGTAGCAATTTTTAAGGAGACCTCCTATTAAGAGGGATCTGCCTCCAGCATCACACTAAGGTAAAATAGAAAATTTTGCTTAATAGTGATCACTAACATCATACGGTCCCATACAGCAAGCCATTACATCATGTCAATAACCGCGGCCGGTTTCGACCCCATTGGGTCTCATCAGGCGGTTGTAAAAAACATTCAATAATAAAATGCTAAAAGAGAAAAAATTTGCCATTGGGTGCAAGAAAAAGATGCAATACAAAACAATATGATACAGCAATAATCATGAGGGTCTTATTTTTTTTTGCACCCAATGGCAAATTTGTTCTTTTTCAGTCTTTTTATTATTGAGTGTTTTTTACACTCACCTGATGAGACCCAATGGGGTCGAAACCGGTCGCGGGTTATTGACAGAATGTAATAGATTGCTGAATGGTACTGCTTGATGTTAGTGATCATTATTGAGCAAAATTTTCTATTTTACCTTCTCTTGATACGAAAATTGACTCTACAGATGCTGTTGTTTTCATTAAAATTGTATTAATCTTGTTGTTGGTACAGAATTTTAATATAGCTGTGAAAAAAGCTGTTTGAGCCCCAAGCTTTTCGTGACGCTCTCGTCAGTGGCGGTATCGCGTCAAAAAGGAAGATCTAGAACAGGGGTCACCAACGCAGTGCCCTCGGGCGACAAGGCGCCCCAGGAGCCCTTTAAGGCGCCCGCGAAGCATGCGCCAAAAATAGCGCTGTTACATAAGCGAATTCTTTCTTTTCTCTTGTGCGAAGATAATTTCTCTCTCCTTTCTATGATGCCATAGTTCAGGGCCATGCGCGAAGATAATTTCTCTCTCCTTTATATGACGCTATAGTTTACGGCCACGTGTAGGCTCTCCTCGTTGCTCGGAACATGGGTTGGCTATATTTAGTAGTGACCGCTGACTGCGCAGGTAGCTGGGTATATATTGTGGAGTTATTTAAACTGGCGTTATCGGGTTTAAATGGTATTATCGATTTGTGTTATTTTGGCTGGGACAACCAGTGTAGAAATAGCCTAACTTTAAATTGCAGTTTAAGTGATAATTTGTCAAATAAATTGTGTATGTAAAACTAGTTATTTTTTGTTGAATTATCACTACGGCACCTATACAAGGTTATTCGAATAGACTTTACAAGCACGGCTCATATTTCAATTCAATATGAATGTTATACACATATTTTAAATTATTGCTCACATTGTGCTATTTTTATTTTATATAAAATAAAAATTATTTAGTAGAAATAATTAAAAAATTTAATTAGAAATATTTGATACCAAATTCGCGTCTTTCTAAATCAAAGGTCAGTCGTGCGGTGCCGCCTCGCTTTTTCCTGACCCATTGACCACACAAAGTGACGAAGAGTTTGCTTGCTTGTGCTTTTGCCCTAAAAACCATGGCAGAAAAGCGAAAAAGGACATACGTTTTTGACGATGGTTGGAAAGAAGAGTTCTTTTTTACGTTCTTTTAAAGATAAATATCTGTGCCTTATTTGCGGGACAACTGTTGCAGTACCAAAGCGGCACAATGTGGAAAGGCACTTCAAAACCTGTCACAAAAACTTTGATGTCAACTATCCACCTGGCAGCGCATTACGGACAGAAAAAGCTCATGGATTACAGGCATCTTTAGACAAACAGCGGACCTATTTCACGAAGCTGAGGAAAAAAATCACAGAATGCCACTGAAGCCTCGTTTAGAGCTGCGCATTTTTTGATAAAGAACAAGAAAACCTTTTCGGATGGGGAGGTTTTTAAAGAAACTATGATGCTCGTTACTAATACATTATTCAAAGATAAAAAAAACATGGTCCTGAAGTCATCTCTGCGCTATCCGATGTTCAGCTTGGAGCAAGTACGATGGCAAGACGAGTGTCATCTTTGTCTGAGAACTTGACAGAGCAAATGGACCGGGATCTTACTGCGTGCAGGTGGTTCAATATGCAATGTGACGAGTCAGTAGACAGCGCAAGCACGGCTCAGCTGATAACATTCATCCGAATGGTGTTTGATGATTTTTCTACAAAAGAAGAACTGCTGATACTCCTGCCACTGAAGGCAACAACGCGGGGAGTTGACATATACACAGCTGTCAAAAACTTCGTCGTCGAAAAAAAGGTGCCATTAAATAAGTTGGCATCAATAACAACAAACGAGGCACCAGCCATGACGGGTCGGCATGCGGGATTCATTACACAATGCAGGAGCGATCCAGATTTCCCAACGTTGCTGCACTACCACTGCATCATTCATCAACAGGCGATTTGTGCGAAAGTCACCGGCTTTGATCACGTGATGACTCCTGTCGTAAGGATCATAAACAGCATCCGCTCCAAAGCAAAACAACACAGAATATTTAAGATGCTGCTGGATAAGCTGTCCGCTGAATACGGTGACTTGCTATTACACACAGAAATAAGATGGCTCAGCAGGGGACGGATTCTAAAGCGTTTTTTGTCACTTCTGAGTGAAGTCAAAGAGTTCATGCTTTCCAAGGGAGAAAACGCATCGCTGCTTGAGGAACCAGTGTGGTTACTTGACCTCGCATTTTTAACCGATTTGACTGAGGAGCTGAACCATCTGAATCGGGAACTGCAAGGTAAAGACAAAACTGTTGCTCACATGATCAGTGCAGTAAACGCATTTAAAGCTAAGATGAAAATTTTCTCTGCGCAGGTGGAAAAGAAAAACATGCTGCATTTTTTTTCTGTGCAGGCAGTGTTAAAAGACAATGTTTCTGCATCTGCAGCTTTGGATGAAGTTGTAACAAAGTACTCCCAAGTCATAAACAGATTAGGACTGGAATTAGAAGACAGGTTTTGTGACTTTGAGAAGCTTGAGCCATGCTTGTAATTTGTTACAAATCTTTTCATTTGCGTCGACGTAACTTCCACTGCTGAGCAGCTGAGTGATTTGTTCAGTTTGAGCGCTACTGATGTAGAGATGGAAATCTTAACGCTGCAAAATGACATAAACCTTAAAGCTCATCAGTCTGCACCAAACTTTTGGTGCCTTGTGGACAAAGAGAAGTACAGTGGTGTGTGCATAGCGGCTATAAAAATTGCCACCTTTTTTGGTTCAACATATCTGTGTGAATCAGCCTTGTCCAATATAAATTTTATCAAGAACAAACACAGAACACGCTTGACTGATTCACATTTACAAGATTCACTACGAATTGCTGTGTCAAATTATTCACCAGATTATAATGCACTGGTGAGCAGCATGCAGTGCCAGGCCTCTCACTTTCATAGAAAATGATCTGACGAATTAGACATTCTTTTCATTGTTTAAAGAGCAGCAGTATTCATCAGAAATATTGCACATAAATGTTAAATGTTCAGAAAGCATTTGTGAGCTTGTTAATGGAAATAAGTGTAGTCTATTTGGTTTAAAAAATGTTGCATTTGTATTACAAATACAGCACTTCAAATGTTTGAGTAAATAAATGTTTAATATTGAAACACGTTTTTCTATTTATTATTATTGCTGTGTAAATGACTGATAATTGTGGAAAACAATAATTATTGATATGTGAGAAATAATTTCACAACGTTATAATTAGTGCTATTTTATTATCATCATTATAACATTTAATATCCATGCAGTTTTGTTATTTAAGAAGTTTGCAGCAAACAGGTCGTGTGCCCTTCATGTGACTCCATGCTC
This sequence comes from Trididemnum clinides, assembly GCA_963675345.1. Classification (NCBI taxonomy): domain Eukaryota; kingdom Metazoa; phylum Chordata; class Ascidiacea; order Aplousobranchia; family Didemnidae; genus Trididemnum; species Trididemnum clinides. The sequence continues at coordinate 6,811,224 of OY776300.1, forward strand.
ATGAAGTAGCCCTCGGCCTCAAAAAGGTTGGTGACCCCTGATCTAGAGTGAATAAGTGTTTTATGTAAATAATTTGGACGTTAGGTAATCTAGAGAAGCCAATGATAGTGCTAGTATTGTAAAGCGCGCCAAAGAAAGATTTGGCAACAACGAAATGCTAAAGAAAGCGCAGCAGGAGGCCAAATAAGAACGCCGCGATTATCGAAAGAGTTTGAGAGGGTAAACAAACTTTCTATCGGCATAACAACGGGCGCCGGGTCTTGATATAAGTAGCCTCTAAGATATGTATATATATCTACTGCCTCATATATAAATACAAGTGCCACTGTGATAGTCGGTACGTAGAGCGAACATTTTAACGACTACAGGATCGCATTAAGCAACATGTTCCGCAGTGGTTGAGCCAACAATTGACCCAGTCCACTCCGATCTTAACCACACAGATCGTGCAAACGAACCGACACCAAACCGGATTGTGACCCTGCCATTGGTCAGCATCTTTTAGATGATGATCAATGTGCATTAAACTGTGATAATAAGCGGTTTTCAATCCTCGCCGCAGCACGCAGCTCTTTCCATTTTAATCTCTTAGACTTAGAGGCTGCTTATATCAAGGCCCGGCTTTATGCAGACAGAAAGTTTGTTTACACTATCAAACTCTTTCGATAATCGCGGCGTTCTTATTTGACCTTCTGTTGTGCTTTTTTTAGCATTTAGCTATTGCCAAATCTCTATCTTTAGCGCGCTTTACAATACTAGCACTATCATTGGTTTGTCTTGATTGGGTAACGTCCAAATTAATCACATACAGCACTTATTCACTCTAGATCTTATCTTCCCTTTTGACGCGATACCGCCACTGATGAGAGCGTCACGAAAAGCTTAGGGCTCAAACAGCTTTTTTCACAGCTATATTAAAATTGTATTACAAAATCATTGTGAATTCACTTAAATTATAATGAAACATACCTGTGTGTGAAAAAAGCGTTCAAACAAAAAAAATTTGCTAAAAAAATGATTTGATGCAACGCAAATAAAACTCAAATTGCATTAACATTTTTTAAGGTAAGCAGGTTTTAAATATCTTCGTAAAAACCTTTAAAACGCGTTTTTAACAGTGAGTAATTTTGAAAAAAGAAAACCAATTCTGCAGCAAAGCGTACATTATATCGTCATCTTACATATAAAACGGAACAAGTTTTTGCAACCTGCTGAGCTGCTCGTTGGCTTTTGTTTGAGTTCCTATTTCTTCCGTCAACAGATGCGAGTTTCAAAAGGTTCATCTTTAATTGTGACATCATCTTGACGTCAGCAACCGTGTTGTGACATTCAGCATAGAGCAGTGATCAATCGTGCTGAGTTTCGTGTTTGTGTGGCCAGCAGTTTTCGTAAAGTTACAGCGTACCAACGTACGTTCGAAAAAATGAATTCACGGACGAACTCCGCTTTGTGGGCGGATTTGTCGAAAATATAGCAAAGATGCTCAACACAGCTGAGTAGACTAAGCTAATTCAATATACTTTCTGTAACGTAGCTCTTGTGCCGTTTTGAAGCCATTAACTAATTAAAATGAAAAGCAAGCATTGCTGCCTGTTGTGCTATTTTAAGACATTAAACCCATGAGATCAAGCCAAAAAAGATAGGACCATATAACTTCACAAAAGAGACTTGAACATGGGCAAAATTTTACCCAATATACAGTATATCACAATGCTCTTTCAGCCTCTGTTCTCGTTACAGTTTTCCAGCATGCTATAAGTAATAGACCTACACTCATAAGCATAAAATTATGCAAGCGAGAGTTGCTGCTCCACAAACTGTTTTCAGCTCTTGCAGAATATTATCAGCTCATATGAATTTCAAAAAACCGCCAAATAGTCACTTTGAAAAAGTTGATTTCCACGAAAAGGTCTTCACCTTTATCTTGAGACGAAAATGCCGTCAGCCTCTTTTTCCCATTCGAAACAAAATGACACGCTTATTCTTACACATGCTGATACTGGCAGTCGCATTCTTTTTTTAACCTTTTGTCGTAATGACATAAATTAATACTGCATATAACGAAAAGCAAAAAGATTAAAAGCAGTTAGTGTACGCGAAAAAGAGTGCACAAGACTAAATAGGACAAAAAGAGCAAAAAATAGTGCTGCATTACTAAAATAAGTACGTCTACTTAGCTTAGTCTAAGTACGGTATACTCATAAAGCATTGGAAATGCAATGTAAAAATTTAGACAGCTCATACATGGTGATGGATCGGATTTACCTAACGCAACGTGACATGATCTTGTCGATTTGTTCTTGTTTTTGCAAAAACTAATCTTTTGGCGAAGTGTTCTAAATGGTTTTAAGTTTAGCAGTGCAGAAGTAAAGAAATTGTCATTAATTTTTCAAAAAGAAAATTCATAATCTTTAGAGAATATGTATCAATGCCTTATAAATAGACTCAACGCTATTTCAGAGAGAAAAGAACGCACATAGCAATACTTCACGTTGGTATTGGAGAGAGGGGTAGCTATTGAAAAAAATATTTAGATTGGTAAGTAAAAAAGTCAACACGCGCAGTGACGTTATAAAGGCTGCTACCTCTTCGAAAAATTAAAAAATATCATTCATCAACCATTGATTAAAGATGAAAAAACTTTCTACCAACGAGCTGCTTAAGTGACACCATCTAAAATAGTGCTACTCGGGCGCACAATCCCCCTCAGACGTCACTAGGTAGGTTCCACGAAATTTCAGTGTGGTAATGGTTGTGATGAAGACGTAACCTCGAAAAAAGATTTGGGTTGGTGGAAAAAATGCTGTCCAAAATAAGGCCATTAAGTTTAGGTTTCCCATAAAAATAAAATGTTAAATGTCTTGGTAGAGTAGCTCTTTAAATAAACCATAAAAAGCACATAACAGAACAAAGAAAGTTAAGAGTAATTTAAACTAGGCATTATGTTTTACGAATATGTGCATTAAGCAGAAGAAATAAAACAATTACAAGCATTGCAAACTTGCATCATTTTTCAGGCACATGCGCATTTGTTGTTGTTGTTGTGACTACCCCTCCTCTTCCTCGGGATGGAGGTACGGCACGCACGGTAATTCAAGTTCATGCCGTCAACCTAATTAAAATTAGGCTAGGGGAAAGATAGCAGCACATTTCGAACCAGTCATGAGTGACTGGTAGCCCCACCACGAACAAGGCGAACTGCCACTGGAGAGTACCCAAGAGTCGCCTTTTACGACATGTTGAGTTAGCAACTTCACAATAGTAACCACGTGAAATACTGGTAAGCCACCTGTCTGCCACATAAAGGCGGAGACGTCCCGTTTAGTGCCTTGCCCAAGGACACAACAAGCAAGCTTACCGGCTTGTTCTCCACACTATGCCTTTTTTGTGCTGACCGCCAAGCAGGGAAGCTGTGAATATCATTTTTGTAGGCTTTTGGTATTACTCGACTTAGGGAATGAACCTGTGGTCTACGGACTGCGATGCGGACGCTGTAACCACTACACCGTCGCGCCGGTGCATGTGCATTTCGTAAACTTACACTGTAGAACATGCTTGTTTCATTTTGTTGAAATTACACTTCCAGCAGCTCGTGCCTTTCGAAGGAGTAAAATAAATGAATTGAAATGAATTAAAACTCTTTAGCATACGCTTGTAAGCGATAAAGGTTTGTGTGAGAAAAACACTTTACCTCCCTTCCTTGAAATTACAGTAAAGCATGTCCCGCCCCCTTCTGTAGTGTTTCATATTTTACATCTTTTTTGTCACTTTATTTTAACACTTCTGCGTTGGATTGTTTCATGATAGCTTAATAGCAACATCTAAGTATGTTGTAATATGAGTTTACGCGTACTTTGCGCATATCTTCGCGCACGTTTGACGTCATACGTTTTAAAGAATCATTACTCTGACGTCACAAACTGGAGCCGATTTCCGTGGGTCAAAAAGAAAAATCATTACGATGTGCAGCCTTTTAAGCATATACCGATAGAGCAAAAAAGTTTAGTGCTTAATTGTGTAAGAGAAGCGACTGATATAAAAAAGATCGCGAGGCAGCCGAATCACAGTTCACTTTTAGAAACGGAGCAGCAGCAAGCTTCGACTTCATACAGGTGAGTAGGCAAACTTCTTTGCCTCAAAACAAATTTGTTGAACTGCAGTTTTCTCGCCCTTTATTTTTTATCCATTTTCAATGTGTTGGCTTATAAACACCTAAGAAGATTTTTAAAATTTTGGACTAAAGCTTCTTCGCGTATCAGTGTGAAATTGCAAATTAAAATACGTTTATTAAATTTAAGTTACTTAATAGGCCGTTGGCCGACAATTTTGTTTATGTTAGATTTTTTTCAAATGATAACTTTGAACACTTTCTTTCGCTGTAATAGGAAGTTATAAACATGAAGTGTCAATCGCTGTTTATTTCCCCATCTTGACCCTTTTAAATATAAGTTCTTACCTTTGTTATGTAAAATGATTACAGGATGAGAAGATTAGCATTGACATGTCGTTTAACATAAATGTCGTGAGGTTACGGCTTCTAGCATCCCATGCTCATCGGCCTTGCTTAATTTATCATCGTTTCGATAAAAGTTTCAAAACAAAAATTAAACTAAACTAATCAAATGACGTAAGTTATTAACAAGTGTAACAACGAATTAAGTCAATAATTTTTTAAACAATAGCTGTTTCGTTACATACAAAATTCTATATCGTCAAGTCATCGCTATTAAACACAAAGGAAAATAATTATGTTTGCTAGCACAATATTTTGTTGCAACAACCAGATAGCTACCTTTATAAACTTAGGCATAGTTGCAAATCCACCAGAGCCTATATTGTGCTTATTTGCGCTTTACACAGGATATAAAACGCACAGTCGCAGATATTTGCAGTTGGTAATAAATGTTCTAATCAACGAGCGAGTTGCAAAAGAATTTTGTGATTGACGCTATTTTGCTTTCAAGTTTGAGAACACAAATTTAAATTCAAAAAATGTTTTGCAGCTTTATTGTTGTTATTAATTTGGAAAGAGTTTTTTTATTTACTACTGTGAAAAGTGGCTTCAACTTACTTTTAAAGTAATAATTAATTATCAAATCGATATTTTTTGTATATTCTGTTGTATTGATTCTGTTGGTCAAAGACAAATGACAGGTACTTTTTGGGTGGGCTTATCAGGGCAGTCAACAATTAAAATTGATGATCGTTGTGGTTGAATTGTCTTGCAATCAGGCCGCTTACAAAACAATGACCAAGTCCTCCAACTTTGCCCTGTCATATTTTTTCCTGTTTCGACGTGATTACTATACACTAAGCACAGTACATCCATTCCTTAGCATATTGATCACATTACAAAGTTTATCAACCGAAATGCATGTGTACTTAATGCATTCCAGAAAAAGCTTTTAAACTATAACGATGCAATCTTAGTAAGTTTAATTTTAACAAAACAAAATGGACCTATTCTTTTGAAAACTTTTTTCCCCCACTAGCTGATAATTTTAAAAGTGATTGACTGAAGCTAAAGTTTGCGTTTAAAAGTAAAAGACAAGTGAATGCAACCACAAACCTTTGCTCTTTCGTCATTGCATCTCGAATAAGTAAGTGTTGTATTTCGGCAAAAGGAGTTAAAAATCACCGCAAATTCCCAATGGTAATTTACAAAAAGTTTGTGTAAGCAATTGCAAGTGAACTGTTTTTACAAATTGGTTGCTGCTAAACATAAGGAGTAATTGTCCCAATTAAAGGAAATGTTTACTTTTAGGTAGCCGCTATCAAATTTTAGCTTTTGTGTAGGTTGTTTATTTTCTCCGTATTGTCCTTAGCAGCAAAACAATAAAATAAACAAGCTCTTTATTTAGCCGCACGGTTAGTTTGTCGGGCAATCAGCAATATGAGTTACTAATTTGCGGGCCTAGTAAATCGCGGCTTGGACCACCCTTTCCTAAAAAATCTTTTCCTCCGTCAAAAATTTGCGACTCAGAAGGTTTTTGTCTTTTGAAACTAACTAGTTGATTCATAAGACTTATTGAAAAACAGAACTGCCCTTTTATTTTTTCAGATAATCCCCCTTCCAAATATGCGCAATGCTCTTTAGCTTAAAGATAAAATGCCAATTTTGTTGATTCATAAGACTAATTGAAAAACAGAACTGTCCTTTTTATTTTTTCAGATAATCCCCCTTCCAAATATGCGCAATGCTCTTTAGTTTAAAGATAAAATGCCAATTTTTAGCAAAGTGTTTTGATTACAGTCACAGTTCTTTTATTTTGCAAAAGAAATGTATTACATTAGGAGTGGTTACAAAAGAAATGTTGATTGAATAGCTTTTCAGCAAATTATCCTCATTGTTCTAGCGTTTCAAACTTGTACAGGGATACAGCTTTGCTGTAACTAAAACAACACTAAAGTGATCTTGTTATCAACCAATGTAAACCCACAAATGTTTAACGCAAACTAAAAAAGAATTGCTAATCATTAATCCGGTGATGGAGAACAAACTTTTTAGATTTGTCTCCTCTTCTAGTATTAAAGGCAAATGAATATAATAGATTTTTATAAAATAAAAATACTTTGGTTGTTTACGTGTTTATAGAGGCTTGCAATTTTTCTAGGAAAATAATTGAAATTTGTTAGTTTCAATATTTTTCGCAAAATCAAGCCATTTTTCGTTGAGGAAGACCAGTCGTGGTTTACTACATCCAACAGGTTAGCTCTGTTTCTTTGAATTATCGTTCCATAACAGTTATTTCAAGCAAGCTTTTGTTTCATGTCATTAGGAGTTTAGCAAGCGTGTTAGATAGGCCTCCTTCTGTGTAATCTGCATGTTTTGCTTACTGATTATCATATTGCTTGCACTATAATAAGATATTTAAATCTTCAGAAAAACGTGTAATAAGTTTGCTTGTAATACAAAAAGTACAAAAGTTCAATGTAAGGTTTTCCTTTTACTGACCTTACCGTTAATGTTGTTGCGCAGGGAAGGTGTCTTGGATTTATTTTTGCTGTAAAATCCATTAAAACTTTCAAGCTATTGTTGTATAAAAATGTGGGATTATTTTATTTCAAGACAATCTTTAAACAACGGGGCGATGGTGCTTGTTTCTTACAATGATCTCAATAATAATTCTGAATTTGCTGAGGCAAAAAACTTCCTCTTTGTGTCTTTTTCACTTAGATCACAGGTTCCACAGAATATTTTTGTCCTCCGTGAGAATAGATGAGTTTGGTTAATTATTCAAGTAAATTAGTTTGAAAAAGGCAAAAAATAAACAATAACGTTTCTAACAACGTTATGTTTTCAGCGATAATCTCTTTGAACCACCTCACTCAAAACGTTCAAATCCCTGAAAATTGCAATCTACTACTTCACAAAATCACAGCATCAGTTCAGAAGAAATGGCAACTAGCAATAAGATTTTTGTCGATTGGTTCCAACCTCTTTTAGCCGAGTTTTTCGGCCAAATGATGTTTGCCTTTCTCCACTGCTCGACTGCAAACACCGTGACTGTTTCGGAGGGTGTATTGGGAAACGCATTGCTGCCTGCTGTTTCTGATGGTCTCACAGTTGCCATCCTTGTGATAATAATTGGGGGTATCAGGTAGGTGCTAATTAAATAATTACAATAGCTTAAAAGCTTTTAGCATGTTAAAATCACAAGTATGTTATTTGGAACTTAACGATATAAGTGATATGAAGAGCCAACCATAAAAGCGAATTTATCCAGTCGTGATTTAAAAAAATGTTCTGGCACTGAAAACTATGGTAATTAAAACGCGCCTAAAAAACATATACCCTATTTTGTTGATAGCTGTTAAGATTACATTGCTTCTACGCTTCAAATGATTTATCGTCTCAGGATTATTCCAGCAGTTGTAACTTGTTTTTATTTTTATGGTTGCTACAACCTTGGAAACCATTTTGACCCAATAAGCGTTAAACCAGATCTTACACAGTCATGAGAACATTGCATGACACAGATAAATAGTGACAGATTTTTGTTTTGAATAAACGTTTTTGTTTTATACTGCTATGTTTATCTTTTATTGTGATTTTATTTTGTTTCAGTGGCGCTCACATTAATATTTTTACAGATGTTGGAAAAAATAGGCACTATTCTCAATTCAGTTTTTCGAAAATAGACTTCTACGCTTCAGTTGATTTTGACCGAATTAAGCCTTTATTCCGTTAAGACGATTTTGAAGCATTTTAAGCATTAAGCATTTTGAGCATAATAAAGCGTTTAATTAATTAAGCATTTTAAGCATAAATATATGCCATTAGCATTTTACCCAATTAAGACGATTTTGACCCGATTTAGCATTAATACTAGAATTACCGCGTTTTTGACCTACCTAAAATTACCGCGAGCGGTCAAAATGACCGTTTGTCCAATAAAGAAAAAATCAGCCATAATTTTAGCTTTACTGTATCTTATAAGTATTTTTTAACTTTTGTAGTATACCTAGTAATGGCTTGAATGTTTGTAGGTGTGAGTTTGGTGCGTTTTAGGCTCCTTTTTAATATCATGTCCTGGAATATACTGCATAAGCCCTGATCTCCGAAGTACACTGTAGGCCTTCAATCTACTTTTTAGTTGCGTGGCTGAAATTTTTTCAAAGTTTTTATTGTATTTACAACAAACATGAACACTGAAATTAAAAGAAAAACAATTTACATTAAAATGAGCTTATCAAAGGGTTATTTTTCATCATACTTCTGGTTACAAAGAGACCACAAGTGGCTATGCAAAACCATACAAAAACAAAGAAATCAGCAGTGCTCAGCACAAAGCACACATTCAATTTTTACACAACCTGTACACTTTCCGCAAACTCATCTACAGCATCTACAACAGAATTTTGCAGATTTGTTTTGCTCACAGTTCACACTAACTTGGCATTGCTTTCGCTTTCTGCTTCCGTCAACCATCGAATTTTGATAAAAATTGTTGAAAAGTGGAGGCAAAACTGCTGCTGGTGGAGCTGTCTTTCCTTGAACATGAGCTTCTCTCAGTTCAGTGGCGAGCTGAAACATAAAATTTCTTCTCGAGATAGCATCTCCAGTTTTCTTCTTGTACAACACATAGGGGTTGATACAAGCAAGGTCCAAAATGTTGTAAAAGACAGCTACCGGCCACCGTCGTGTACCTGCCTTCACCGTGTATTGTCGTGCCATCTGGTCAGCAATGTCCACACCACACTTAGTTTTATTGTAGAATGTAATTGTTTCCGGTTTCTTTTTTGTTGTTGTGTCGACCATAACAGATGGGTGGAGTGTGCTAAGAATACAAACGTTCTCCTTTTGTTTGCACTGTTAAACTGTCAACGTTGTGGCTTGGTTGTTTTCGTTTTCTATTTGGAAGAGTTTGCTGGAATATCTGCTCTGCTGTAAAGTCTTTACCAGTGGCGAAACTTCCTTTCGTATTTTGTTTAGGGTCCCGACGAGTGTCGTCTTTTTTTTCCGGAGCTGTGTGGCAAGATGAATCGAAGTAAAAAAGTTGTCAGTTGTGACGTTCCTTCCTTTGCCCAAGCATGGCTTCACTAACATTATTGCCACACTCTCAGACAACCTTTGCGTAGCTGGTCTGGTTTCTTCTTTGCCAAGATATGGTATGGCGTTCAGGATATATTTAGATTCCAAATCAACAGCTATCCAAAATTTGATACCGAATTTGTCCGGTTTGTTGGCCATATATTGTGTAAATCTGCAGCGGGCTTTAGTTGGGAATAATTGTTCGTCTACTGTAATATTTTCTCCTAGTTTGTAACAAACAATACAGTTTTCAACAAACTTATCCCTGACGGCAGAAATCAAAGCAAAATTATTCGTTTGAAGTCGAGGTAGTCTTGTACTCCGCAAATCAAATCGAAGAAATCTCATGATTTCGCAAAAGCGATTTCTACTCATGGTTTCTGGAAAAAAAGGTACTCCCCAATTTTCATCCCATAACTCAAGGATCGGTCGGTTCTTTCCACAAAATGCTCCTCGTATATACAGCAAGGAAATAAAAGCTTTTAGTTCACTTAGTGGTAGCTTCCATTCATCATTTTTTTTCACTCTATGGGCTTCAGCTTCTGTACATTGTTGAACATGGGTAAGCATTGCATTGTTGACGAATAGCTCAAAAGCACTAAGCGGACTATCTAGCATGCGATTGGCATATCGCGTTAGACCTCTGCTTTCTGTTAGCACGTTCTGAGCTTGTAGCTTACCTCTCGATTCTGAAAAAAATTCGATGTATTCCCATTTTGTTCTGTCTTTAGCAACCAATCCAATTTCCAAGGTGTTTGGAGCAAGTCCATCACCCTGCGCTTCTGCGGCAGTACTTGTATCATTGCTGCCACTGCCAGAGCTGACCAGTTGACATGATGCAGAATCAGTCTGCTCCAGGCTATCAATATCAGTCTCTGAATCCGATCCATCTGAAGAAATCACTCCCCATGTAGGCCGAGCTTGGTCAGAATTTGCCGACCCCTGATCTAAGCCTTCGCAAATATTTTCACCTTCGCTTTCATCCCCCAAATCATCTTCTGCAATCGCGTTCAGCCAAGCTAGAGCTTGCATACTACTAAGTCGTTTTGGCCTCGGCATTCTGCAAATGACTCAAAATTATGAACTAGCTAGTAACTAACTGTTGCCAGATATTGCAATGATTGCTGCATGATTCTTTTGAAACAAAAATACAACAAAAAGCTTTATTGTAAAGGCATTTTTAATCTTAGAGAAATCAGATGTTGCTTTCCGGTCAAAATGACCGTTGGCGGTAATTTAAGGTAAATCGCTTCCCACTCCTCAATATGCTTGTTGTAATGCAATAAAAATTAGCATGCTAAAAGTTGACTAAGACTTAAGAAAATTCAGAAAATTTCAATATTCTAACATTCATCTAAGCAGAGATATCAGCGACTAAAAATCAAGAACGGTCAAAATGACCGCACTGGTAATTCTAGTGTTAAACTATCTCTAATAAAGTCATGAGAACATAGCATGACACAGAGTAAATAGCTACAGATTTTTGTTTTGAATAAACGTTTTTGTCTTATATCAACAGCCAAGTTTATTTGTTATGGTGATTTTGTTTCAGTGGTGCTCACGTTAACTTTGCGGTTACTATCGCTGTGTATTTGGGCGGCGGAATAAAGTTAGCGAAGGTTCCGCTATATCTCATTGCTCAGATCCTAGGATCTTTAAGCGGAGCAGGAATTGCATCGGTAAGCTATTTGAAACAAATCTAGCACTCATGTAAATTTTGTACCAAAACACCAAGCCCTTGTTTTATTGTATCTAATTGTGACAGGCTTAGCCATTATCAAAGTGGTATGTTGCCTTACGTGCTGATGATGTATAATAGTGCACTTCATCGAGATTCTTTGTAAGGAGGTTTCTTTGTCTTTCAAGGATTAATTTCTGTTTTGCATCTCTTGTAATTGCTTCCGTTATATCTTTAGTAATAATTCAGTAATTGACAGCCACTATAAATGGTGGTGTCGCAAAAGATAATCGTCTGAACAAATCCATCTCCGTGACAATACAGGCTACAATAGACGCTACAACAACTTAGACATTTTTTGTTTGTGGCTGTGAGCAAATCACGGCTGCAAATATGATGAAATCTATTTAGCTGTGCAATAAGATAGGAAGTGTAAAACACAAAATTGCATCCTTGTCAAACCGCTTAGCTTCAGTTTAAACTGTTTACATTATTAAACAGTTTATTTATTCTACAGGCTACCAGCGGTGGAGCGTATGGTCAATTTGCTCTTGGACCCAATGTATCGGTTGGCAGTGGTTTGCTGATGGAAGTCATGCTGACACTGATGCTCACTCTAGCGGTTTTGATTGCTGCTGTTGAACTTAGTTCAATCAATGCTGCTTTCGCAATTGGATTTGCCATCTTGATTGACATTCTCGCAGGGTAAACAGTTTTGTTAGTTTATTGGAAACCCTGTTGTTTAAGTTTAAGCGCCGTTTCATTGAGGCAATAATTCCATAGTCATGTGTTCAAATCTCACCAAGACTTCGTTGCTGTGTTCTTACTGTTTTACTAAAATTTCCCCTGTTTAATATGCGTTCTTTGATCAACACAGTTATCTTTGATAAATGAGTCGCTTCACCCGGGTTTTGAACACCGGATGCTTTTGCGTAAGGCCCTGAAAAACCGTCGACTCGTTTTTTTTTTAATGGAAGACGCAGCCATATAGATTTCACTAACATGACGGTTTTATGTTAGGCCAAGTGAGGGGTTGGAGGTGTAAAGCCAAGTTTGAAGGAAAAGCATTCCAAGGCTTATAGCTCTATACAGTGCTTCCTCGATTACCCGTACCTCGTTCAACCGGCATTCAATTATCTGGTCGCTCTATTTGGATACAACATTTCAAAATTAGATTGCTTTTAACTAGATGTTGCAGGAATAGTTTCCGGGAAACTTTACGCTAAATCTACTAAAAAAGCAAAATACTGCATTGTCGTCGGTCGACCTACATGACGCATAAACACAATGCAACAATGTAATTTATTACGTCATCGTTAAAACAACCAGAGACTGCTTTTTTGCCATGAGATAAGCTGTCGAGTTGTAACTACAGTACAATATGCACTGGTAGGCCTAATTGTCGTTAAAGTTTTGAGATTGCTATTCGAAAGACAATGTGAAACGTAAAAGAACTGTTTTATCTGTTGAAGGCAAGCTGAAGGTCTATCATATGGTACGAAGAAAAATTTCTAAAACTGACATCATGTTGAAATGCAACATCGGCTAGTCAACTGTCAATGACATTTGCAAGAGCGAAGAACGCTTGAAGAACTTCAAGATGGCAAAATATCAATTAGGAATATCAAAGTCGGTTAAAGCCATAAAAGTTGGAATGTATTATAAATTGGACAGTGCTTTTTATCTGTGGTTCCGTCAGCAACGTGAAAAGGGGATTTCAGTGACTGATCCGATTCTCTTAGAAAGGGCCACTGAATTTTACCGCTTTCTCTATAGTGAAAGTCCTAAGCCTTTTAACGCAAGTTATGGTTACCAATGGCGCTTTTGCAATCACTTTGGAATTGAAAGTCTTGCCATTACGGGTAAGAAAGTATGTGCTAATATTGTTTCTGCTGACGAATTTGTCAGTTCCATGAATAAACTTACAGATGGTTACTCCTTAAATCAAGTTTTTAATTGTAACGAGACCGGCCTCTTTCATAAAATGCTTCCTGGGCGCACTTTGATACGATCCACAGCGATCCATCTGGGACCAAAAAAGTAAAGAGCGTGTAATTAATGCTTGTTCTAATGCAAGCGGTTTCATTAAGCTACCATTGTTGTTTATCAGCAAGGCAAAGAATCCCCGTTGCTTTCGAGGAATTGACAAATCGACTCTGCCTGTTGTGTATCGATGCCAGAAAAATGCATAGTTTCATACAATCGTATTCAACGACTGGTTTCAAAACTGTTTCGCACGTGACGTCAAGAAAGAACTAGTTCAATTAGGACAGAAACCAAAAGCACTTCTGCTGTTAGATAACTGCTCAGCTCACCCTGGCGAGGATGAACTAGTGTCTAACGACGGTCAGATTGTTGCCAAGTTTCTACTGCCTAATATCACTTCGCTCATACAACGCATGGACCATGGCGTTTGGAGTGCCTGAAAAGAATCTATCGTAAGTCTTGGTAAAAAGGACTGGTTTCTCAGACAAAGGATGATATGCTAGCTTTTCTGTAGAAAACTGATATGCTGAGGGTTTTAGAAAAGATCGCATACGCTTGGGGACAAATAAGTCTCAAGACGTTAAGAAAATTTTGGCGTAAACTCATTCCACTCGGCGAATCTTTTGTGGAGGAAAAAGCAATTAGTTCAGAGAGCGTGCTGAATGACAATTTCGTAGAACAATTTGCCGCACTAAACATTGAATTGACGACCCCTGATATTGACGGCTGGTTTCAGGTTACGAACATTTGGATGAGCAGGAAATGGTTGATATTGTTTCAGCAGCAGAAGAGAAAGAATGTGATGAAGAAGAGGATGCAGACAAGAATACACAGCATTCAACGCAAAAAGCACAATGCCTTTTTTCTCATGCAGAGGCAATGCAAATGCTTGACCATCGCCTAACGCAAATTCTTGTTTGTCTGGAGGCAACAATTTCAAACACTTCCACATTGGTACGACTTCGCAAGTTAGCTGCTGAAAAACGCGAATCTTCCCGCAAGCAATCTAAAATTGATTCATTTTTTAGTAGATCTACTGTTGCAAGTGATAGTTAAGCGGGAAATTTCTTGGAATACTGTAGTGTTGAACTTCTATCACTTTTTAAACCACAAATGTGTTGTGTTTTTGTTTGTTTCTCTTCCTTTGACTTAAACGTTAACAATTCAGTTGTCCGTTTTTTGCTTCTCCATTCAGATTTCTGAAAGTATCATCCCAAGTAGACCGGATAATCGACGAAGCATCGTATTACTCAAAAATGTTTTTTGTACTCACATTGTTATTGATATCACTCAAATACAATCTCGTGCTACAGTATCTGCACTTCAATGTTTCGTGCTATTAGGTGGCAACTTAACCTCTTGACCTCAATCATTGCGCAGATCCACAAGAGAGTGAAGAGGATCTTAACTTCAGACTGCTTTAGGTTCAATATTTCTGGTGGATGCATGAACCCAACCCTCAGCTTTGGACCTGCAGTTGTTGCAGATCAATGGACAGATTATTGGATATACTGGGTCGGGCCCATTTTGGGAGCGATTCTTGCAGGAGTTATATTCAGGTATATTTTGTACTGTTCAGCTTTCTTGTTCGCCCTAAATGAATCATGTTCTTCGGTTTACAGCAGAAGAGGTCAATAACTAACTTTATACAAACATCATCAAAAATGCTGCTAAACTTGAAAAGTCGAGTATCTGGGTCGAGTGGTTATTGTTATTTTCTCATTAAAAAAGTGCTAAAGAATATAACGGAAAAACTTATAACCATTGCCTATTCTGTAATAACAATCTTAGTTTCGGTAGAGTTGCGTTAACGCGCCGTTTAATGCTTCCTTACATTTTACTGCTAGAAAACAAAGATTCCTTGCTGTGGCTTGGTGTTTTTGTTCTGTGTCATCAACTAAATAACTACGTAATATCAACTGGCAAACCTTACGCGGTTTTCCATAAAACATTTTTTGTTTAGTTCCGCTTCGTAGTTTTTGATACAGAATACAGTAGTATGTTACAAGTATCACGGTGCGTTACTACTCAGAGCAGTTTAATCAAACAGGTAAAATTGGTAACGTTTCTTTCCCAAGGACACAACAGCACAATATCCAAGAGGATGTTGAATTTCTAGTTTGACATTTCAATCCATCGTTAATTACTCTAACCTCCTCTACGATCCCCAAACACTTGGCCCAAGGTTATTTATTTTTCTTTGCGCTGTAGGTTAATAATTTAAAACCTTTTTTCCTCTTCATCTTTGTTACAGAATCTTTTTGGGAGGCAATAATTCTCGGTTTGTCTTTAAAACCAGAGAAGAATCCTCGTCAGCAAGCTCTCCTGATGATGTCGAAATAGAAAAGGAAGTGCCAATTGAGTCAACCGCTGGCTCCAAAATATAAATGCTTTAAGTTGAAACAAAATATTTACTAGTAATTTTCAAAAGTGATTAAAAGCAATATGGCCTTTGTTCCTGCCAGTTTCTTCATTACTAACATTCTTTATAAAAAAATGTTTATGAAAAAAAACTTTCCAGCTGTGCTCCTAATATTTTTGTTTATCTTTACTGTAAAGTGGTAAAGCATTATAAAATCCACACTGTTGTTAAAGCAAGTAACTTTAATAAATTAAAAGTCATTTTAATTTGTATAACATCTTAAAATTCGAACGTTTTCGACTTTCATAAAGCCCTTTTCAAGAATTAAATCTGTAAATGTGACGTAATAAATTAAAATAATCAACGATAATTTCAAATAATACACACTATGAAGATATAGTACTTCTAACGGCTGTAAAAACGTAGCCAACTTTAAAATAAATAATAGCTGGGAGAGATGGGATGCAAAAACCTTTTAGCTCATCAAAACCAGGATTAAAGCCTTACAGAAATGGCAAGATTCCCAAAATTATGCGAAAATCCATTATGAAATGTCATGTTACAATTACGTGCAGTAAGTAAAGTTGTTCTAAAATTATTTGTTAATATATGTTTAGCAAAATCCAAGCTCCACTTGCATAGCATTGTTTATTAAGGCTAGGGCTAAGACGTTTTATAAGCAAGGCTTCATGAATTTTTGCTTCATAATCTGAATTACATTTCCTCAATATGGTGAAAGAATTAATGTTATATTGTGGATTAGAGCAGATGGGGCATGACAAATGTGATTCTTAATAGCGCTTTTTCTTGAATCTGCTAAATTCAGATGCTCCCCCACTCTGGTGATCAAATGTCGGGAAGACATACCAATGTATGTCAAGTTCGTATCACACGAACAAGTAAATTTATAAACGACATTTGAGCATAGAGGCAAAGGTGTCTCTGATTTTAATTGAAAATACTGTCCCACTTTATTTGTGCGATACAGAGGAAGCAGCCTTACATCAAACTATAAGTTAATTTACATGTTTAAATGTAATTTGATTTAATTTTAATTAATTATCATATTAATATATTAATTTAATCATTTAATTTAGATGTAATTAATTTACATCAAATTGTAATCAAATCAATGCAGGTGCTCCCGTTTCTGGATGTTCATGTTCAAATTCGAGAAAATGAATTAGATTTAAGTGTGTGGCGAAAAGAGACTAATACTGGCATTTTATTGAACTTTAATGCAATATATCCAAATGTTTGGAAATTGAGCCTTGTACTGTGCCTACTTAATCGAGCTAAATCTATTTGTTCCAGCAAGCATTTAATTGAAGTCGAGATTGGAAAGTTGAAGCGCCTATTTTATGATAATTACTACTCGACTTGGTTTTTTGATAAAATTTACAACAAATTTAAAGCCAAACTTAACGATATACCTGTTGATGAAATAAGTGTAGTAAATAACGTGGAATTACGTCCTATTTTTGTTCCGTATGTTGGTAAAGCGTCAGTCCGTTTTGTGAAAGCTCTCTCTCGATTATGTTTAAAACAATTTGATGTAAGGCTGCTTCCTCTGTATCGCACAAATAAAGTGGGACAGTATTTTCAATTAAAATCAGAGACACCTTTGCCTCTATGCTCAAATGTCGTTTATAAATTTACTTGTTCGTGTGATACGAACTTGACATACATTGGTATGTCTTCCCGACATTTGATCACCAGAGTGAGGGAGCATCTGAATTTAGCAGATTCAAGAAAAAGCGCAATTAAGAATCACATTTGTCATGCCCCATCTGCTCTAATCCACAATATAACATTAATTCTTTCACCATATTGAGGAAATGTAATTCAGATTATGAAGCAAAAATTCATGAAGCCTTGCTTATAAAACGTCTTAGCCCTAGCCTTAATAAACAATGCTATGCAAGTGGAGCTTGGATTTTGCTAAACATATATTAACAAATAATTTTAGAACAACTTTACTTACTGCACGTAATTGTAACATGACATTTCATAATGGATTTTCGCATAATTTTGGGAATCTTGCCATTTCTGTAAGGCTTTAATCCTGGTTTTGATGAGCTAAAAGGTTTTTGCATCCCATCTCTCCCAGCTATTATTTATTTTAAAGTTGGCTACGTTTTTACAGCCGTTAGAAGTACTATATCTTCATAGTGTGTATTATTTGAAATTATCGTTGATTATTTTAATTTATTACGTCACATTTACAGATTTAATTCTTGAAAAGGGCTTTATGAAAGTCGAAAACGTTCGAATTTTAAGATGTTATACAAATTAAAATGACTTTTAATTTATTAAAGTTACTTGCTTTAACAACAGTGTGGATTCTACTGTAAAGTGTGATGAAAAATTAAGTAATTAGCCAGTGAGTACGTTAAACAATACGAAAAAATTTTGATCCTGCTGATTCCAAAAAATAGAAAGAATCAAGCGGTATGAGCTCAAATGATATCAGGTAGCTGTTGCGGATCATGAGTTCAAATCACATTCGCAGCCCATTTATTGATGCTACCTTACCGTGATGGCGTATCAGACTGACCTACAACCAGACGTGCATCTTTATTTATGAATTGATTTCAGTATCTTGTCCTATAGCCTATGTCTAATGATTAAAACGTACTTTTATATGTATTTACATTTGTACCTTTATGATGCAGCTTACTAAGGAATGCTTATTTATCATCTCTGTTTTTGTACAATATATACCAAAGCCTAACTAGCCTATTGTAAATTGCTAAGATACCAACTTCAAACATAAATAGCTGTTTTAATACTGCATAATGTAATGCTACTATTATTTGTTTGCTACGCTTTTGTTTCGTCAAGCTCCGTGTCACTAATTCATTGCTTAATCGTTCAAGAACAAACTTATTGGATTTGTGATGTTCTATTCCTTCCTCTACTTTTGAGGAGTTCTACATTAGAGCAAAAAAGTCTTAGTGCTGCCTTGATTGAATGTTTATTTTTCTTTCTTTTACTTAGAAAATTTTTTTGATTTTTAATTTTCTGGTAAAGGTTGCATTTATGATTTCTTATCAGCAACGATTTAAAGTTAGACCATTCAATAAATGTGCTCACACGAAAATAGATTTACAAATGTGAAAGAAACACAATAGTCTAGCGATGTATTCTCTAGAGCAGTGATTCTCAACCACTGTGCCGCGACACTTTTGTGTGACGCCAAATTATAAAAGTGTGCCGCCAAATTTTAGGTATATAATTTTAGATATATTTCGCATTAAAAGTATTCTTATTACTAATTTGTAATTAATCCTTTAATAAACGTACTGTATTTTTGTAGTACATATTATTTTATTTCGCGTATTTAAAATCATTATCATAAACGATTTTACGGAGTGTGTTATAGGTAAGTAAATAATTTTTAAACTTATCTTTTTCTACGTGTGCCGCCAAATTTTGAAATCGTTAAAAGTGTGCTGCAACAAAAATAAGGTTGAGAATCACTGCTCTAGAGTGTTGGCTGACCAGTTTTTTCTTCGAAGTATGAACTTTTGATCAATTCCTAATACTGATGTCAAAAGTATCGCGTGGATTACATAAGTTGATAGAAGAGTTTGCCGTTCCCAATCGATATCTAGCCACAAATTATAATGTAGGATTCGATGAAGATCAGTCAATATTCACCAGCATAAAACAACAATGTTATCAGCGAACAAGCGTGATTTGGCAATAAAAATTTAATTTTATTAAGTCGTAAAAACAACAGAGTGTGTGTCTATTAATTTGCCGGAACCATTTTGGTTGCTTGCAAACTGTTACTGAATCATTCTCAGTCTAACGATCTATCTCGTAGCAATCCCTTACCAGTTGGGCAGTTGCGGTCTACCAAATTATTTGCCACAGATTATCATTTATAAATTCGTTTTGCCTAAACGTTATTGGCCAAAGTGTTTCAATAATTCAAGTTTTTAATGTAGCTGGAGCTAGCATGTCTCCTCCCCTTATGATATTTGTCTTCCCTCTGAACAAGTAATCACAGTTTGTCCATATCACATACTACTCAAGAATAATGTGCAACAACATGTATGGCGTCAATCTAGTCAAGTGAGCCAATAAAGTTGTGCTGTATTGTATAAATGGTTGGCATAGATAAGGGAGAGAACCTCATTCTAAGTCTTGTTTTTAGCAGGTTGGAAGTCTTAAGATCTTGTAGTAAATCTAATTGTTGATTCTCTCAATGCGAAAAGTGTCCAAAAGCAGTTTAAGCAAGCTAAGAAAAATAGATCTGCACAAATCAACAGCCGCCTCAACGTGGTGGTGTGGTCCCCGACCTCGTTTTGGGTTGGGTCGAAATGGCTGTTGGCCTTCCCGAGGGTCCTAGTTACCGCGGGCACTCCCCTTCATTTTTTCGCTATGCTGCCCCCTGAACGACCGTAGAAGGGTAGTGCACAGCTTCCTTAAAATCGGTCACTTGTTTTCTCTTTTCTCTTGCACTTTTTTGTCTCCTTATTCTTCTCCTTCTCTTGATGAGCGGTAACGTTCATCCAAACCCTGGCCCCATTTTTTGCTGCTCTGTGTGCGCTGAAAATGTGACCTGGCGGGGCAAGTCAGTGCAATGCTGCACCTGCTCCAAATGCGTCCATCTAAGGTGCTCACAACTTTCTCTTTCAAAATTCAGAACTCTTGATAACTCTCACTCTTGGAGCTGCCCCCCATGCTGTGTCCCCACTTGTAACTGTGACTCTCTCCTCGTACTCCTCCGTCATGTATACCTCCACTGTACAATCTA
Source organism: Trididemnum clinides (assembly GCA_963675345.1). Lineage (NCBI taxonomy): Eukaryota > Metazoa > Chordata > Ascidiacea > Aplousobranchia > Didemnidae > Trididemnum > Trididemnum clinides. The sequence continues at coordinate 6,831,553 of OY776300.1, forward strand.
GCCCTTCGTCTGCTAATGCTGCACTTCCGCCCACCCTAGTCTCCAAACCTCATATCTCCCCCAGGCCCATTCTATATCCTCTCCATCTGCCTCTCACCACCGTCCCTTGCTCCTGGCTGTCCTTCTACGCCTCCTCTCTTCCCTCTGGCTCTCTCAGGGTTATCCAATGGAATGCTGGAGGTCTTCGAGCCAGAAGCACTGAACTGCTTCACTTTCTTTCATCCCATCTTGTTTACCTCATCTGTATTTAGGAATCCAATATTAACTGATCTTCCTCTTTCCGGATTCCTGGATTCTCTGTTCTGCCTTCTCATCGCACTAACTCCCGGTCTGGCATTCTATCTCGTGATGCCACGCACGCTAACGGCGGCGTTGTCATTTTCGTCAAGCAGGGCTTATCTTTCTTTGAACTTTCTACCTCCTCTCTTTCTTCGCTCGATCCCTACTCTGATTATGTAGGGGTCAACATCTCTCTAAACAACTCCTGTTGTTGTGATTACCTTTCGTATTCCTCGGGATGGAGGTACGGCACGAGCGGCAGTTCAGGTTTATACTGTCAACCTAATTGAAATTAGGCTTAGGGAAAGATGGCAGCCCATTTCGAACCAGTCATGAGTGACTGGTAACCCCACCACTAACAAGGCGGACTGCCATTGGTGGGTACCCAAGAGTCGTCTGATATGCTGGGTTAGCAACTTCACAATTGTAACCGGTGAAGTACGGGTAGACCACCTATCTGCCACATAAAGATGGAGGCGTCCCGTTAAGTGCCTTGCCCAAGGACACAACAAGCAAGCTTGCCGGCTTGTTCTCTACACTACGCCTTTTTTATACTGAGTGCCAAGAAGAGAAGCTGTGAATACCTTTTTTTAGAGCTTTTAGTATGACCCGACTTAGGGAATGAGCCCTAGGTCTGCCGACTACGAAGCGGACGCTCTAACCACTACGCCATCGCAACGGTACTACTCCTCGCTGTCATTAATGTGTATGCCTCCCTATTTGCTTCTCTCCGACAAATGGCAGAACTGATTCCTTTTTCCCTCCTCCAGAAATCTCTTCAATTGCCATCATCCCCCCCTGGGACTCGTAAGGTACTTCCGGCGGAGAGGAAGTATTCGACTAGGTCATCTCTTCTGACTTCCTCCTCCTCAATAATCCTAACGCATCCCCCTTCTACACTGCTCCTCTCCTGACATCTCCTTTGCTCCTTTCTCTCTTGCCCTTTCTTGCTCCTGGGAGGTGCTTCAGGATCTGGGTTCTGACCACCTACCAATTCTTCTATCTATCCGTCTCTCTCCGGTCTTTTGCCCCAACGAGCGTCCTCCTTCCTTCAATTTTCAGAAAGCTCGTTGGGATGACTTTGCCTCCTACATTGACTCTCACTGTCCTTCAGCAGAGGAATACTCGTCTCTTTCTCTTTTCTCTGCTGCTGCTCTTTTTACCTCTCTGGCACTGAATGCGACCAAATCTTCCATTCCTTTCGGCCGCATCAAACCCCATTCTAAAGCCTGGTGGTCCGTTGAGGTGGAAGATGCGGTTTGTGAAAGACGTAAGGATTTCGCGACCGCTCACAGAAGTGATAAAGATCGCCAGGCTTACATCTCCGCTTCTCGACGCGCCTCATCGGTCATCGCCAAGGCCGAGGCTGAGGCATGGCAGACGATTTGCGGTTTTCTTTCACCTAAATCTAACCCTAAATCTGTGCACTCTCTTCTTCGCTCTATTGCTGGCTCTCCTAATTTCCCAAACTGTTCTTCTACCAGAAAATAAGCTTCAATCTACGCCGCTTACCTGAGATCTCACTTTTCCGTTTCTCAGCCAAAGTCTCCGCGTAGCAGAGCCAGAGGCTACGTTTCTGAGCTCCCCCGAGCCACGTGCCCGGAGGAGTCTCATTCGTCCTTCTGCTCTCTTTTCTCCCCCACTGAATTTCTTGCGGCTGCCTCCAACCTTTCCTCCTCCACTGCCACTGGCCCAGACAAAGTTGCCTATCCCATGCCAAAGCATTTTTCTCGCTCTGGCATTAATTTTCTTCTTCACATCTTCAATCTCTCTTGGACTTCGCATTTCTTTCCTTCCATCTGGAAGACATCTTCTATTATTCCCATACACAAGATGGGAAAGCCTCTCAACTCTCCTGCTTCCTTCAGGCCAATCTCTCTCACCTCCTGCGTACCAAAGCTGTTTGAACGCATTATTCTATCCCGTCTACTATTCTTTCTGGAATCTAAATCCATTCTTTCTTCCCGTCAGGCCGGTTTCCTCCCTGGACGGTCTACACTCGATCAAATTCTGTACCTTTCTCAGTCCATTTCGGATGGGTTTAACAAACCCAGGCCGGGCTCTCGGACGATTCTGTCTATTATTGATTTCGCTAAAGCTTTTGACTCTGTCTGGCATCCCGCCCTTTTCCACAAACTTATTTCGGCTGGCCTCCCTCCTTTCTTTGCTCGTTGAGCTCAATCTTTCCATTCTGATAGGAGCGCTTGCGTGGTTTATCAAAATCACAAAAGCCGTTCCTTTCGCGTCCGTCGAGGTGTTCTGCAAGGATCCGTTGTTGGCCCTGTACTTTTCTCCTTATTCATTAATGATCTTCCTGCTTCTCTGCCTTTTTCCGTGAGCTGCTTTCTTGACGCTAACGATCTGGCCATTTGGTCCTCCTCTCCCACGGTTCCTACTGCGGTGGAGGCCACACAAGGAGCTCTGTTTCGATTGGAGCGCTGGTCTCAGTATTGGTGTCTTTCTCTCAATCCGAGCAAATGTGATGCCTCCTTCTTCTCAGTAGATCCCCACCAAGCTAACCTCCTCCTACTCGGCTCCCGCCTCCGTTTCAACCCAACTCCCAACCTTTCTTGGGGTCACTTTTGACCGCACTCTTTCCTTTTCCAAGCACGTATCTTCGCTGAAAGCCAAATTCTTCCCACGTCTCCAGGCCTTGCGCTCTACCTCTGCTTCCTCTTAGGGCCCTTCTAAGAAGTTCCTCTTTCTTCTTTGTAAAGCTTTTCTTCGGCCCCTTCTCACTTATGCTTTACCCGGATGGTTTCCTTTTTTAAGCGTTACTAATATTACCAAATTGGAACGCCTCCACCGAGCGGCTAGTCGCACCATCACCGACCGCCTCTAGTCCTCCCCTATCCCACTTTTTCTCTCCGAGGCTTCTCTACCTCCCCTACGAGTCACCCTGACTCATTTCGCTCTTTCATCTTATGAGCGGGCTCTTCGTCTCCCAATCTCCTTTCCCATTTCAGATTCGGACAGACTTGGTGTGAAACCAAGACTCTACAGATTGTCCTGGAGAGCTTTTGCGTCCACTCACCCGCTCACGCTTCCTTCTACTTCTCCTAGGGAGGTTCTTCTTGCTTGCCCTCCCTGTCCTCCTAAGAATATGTCTTCGTTCACTGTGGAGTCCACCCTTTCCTCTTCATGCTCCCTCTCTAATCCCCCTCTTTCTCGCCAAGGTGCGGCTCTTCCCACCTTGACTCTCTCTACCCTCATGATCTGGTGCTCTGGACAGACGGCTCTGTTCCTTTTCCTCTTGGCAAAGGCGGCTCCGGCATATTTGCCAACTGCTCTCTCTGTGGCACTGAGGCCACTCTCTCCGTTTCAGCAGACCCAGCAGGTTCAAGTTTTTTTACTGGAGCCTGTGCCATTCTGCTCGCTCTTTGCTGGTCTCGGCAGCACCAACAAGTCTGCCACTTTTTTTTCTCCTATCTGACTCTCGTTCTGTCTTCGCCACCCTGTCCTCTCCTCCATCTTTCTTTTTACCACAAACTCTCTGGCAGATCTGGGAGAAACTATCTTCTTTCTCCTGTTCTATCAGGCTACAATGGGTCCTTGGACACTCGTTTTTCCCGAGGAAGGACGCAGCTGAGGAGTTGGCCAGACAGGAAGCGCTACGTGCGCCCTTTGTAATCCCTTTTAGCCTCTCTCCTCTTATCTCTCGTATCCACTCTTGACTTTTCTCGGACTGCAGGCGTACAGTCTCATCGAAATTCTTCGATGCACAGGCTTCCTCAATTTCCACCGAGGAACTTGTGCTCCCGTGTCACGGTCGCTGTGTTCTCTCTCGTCTATGTTGCAACGGACACAGCCTTCTCTTACGTTCTTATCTCTCTAGGATTGGTAGAATCGAGAATCCTTCCTGCAGCGCCTGCGGACACTCGTCCCAGGACACCTCTCATCTCATTTTGCACTGTCCAGCTACGAACTATTTGCGCCGCTCGCTCTTTGGCAACTCTGTGTTTCTCTACGACCTCTGGTCCAGACCCTGGGGAGTTGCTCGGCTTCTGGGGCTCCATGGTCTTCCGCCATGCCCCCATTCCCCGGAAGGGATCGGGTAAGCAACAACAACAAGAAAGATAAATGGACTTAATTTCTTAACTTTTTTGACGTAGTGGTGTAAAAGCGGATTCTCATCAAAATTTAATAAAAAAACACTGTCTGTAGATGACCGCAGGAAACAATGTTTGGACACTTAACTTTGGCTGCATGCAGGTCTTCCACTTTTTCATTTTGGGAAGTTTAACACAAAAATTTATAAAAGAGGAATTTGGGTGGCAAAAACAATGAAATAAGTAGGAGAAAATATAAACGATAGGTAAAAAAATAAAAATTATGGCTTTTGATAATAAAAAGCAGGAATTCTTGAAAAGTGTCTTTTTTTTTTGTTCAAGAGTAAATAATTAATCTGTCCGTAATCGAATTCCAAAAAATTAATAGCTTGTAGCCGAAAAGTTATAACCAGCTGAAAAATACAGTGCTTTCTCAATATATCTGTCACTGCAGCTTAAAGCCATGAGGAGATGGAATGAGCGTAAGTGAAGTCGCAGAGAGCCTCAATATTAACATAAAAACCATTATTAGATCATAACCACCAAGCAAAGATTGGAAACGGGTCCTACATTCTCTAAATTCGCCTCTGTTGCTTGGTTTTCACTCGTAAGCATGCCAAAATATTTAACCAAAGTGTAGACGTGCGTAATTTGCTGTAAAGCAAAGAATAAAACAATGAATTTCTCTACTTCATCAATATTAATCGACACGTAATAAAATTTAATATTCTTTTTAATTTTTACTGAATAATCATATGCGCAACAAATCCCAAAATCCTGCGAGGCCTTTGGCTTCAGCCCAGAGCACCTCTGGAAAAGCAAATTTGCTGCTAAACTTCAATGGATCATAAACGAATCTAAAAAGCTAAATCATATTTATTTATCTCATGTATCAATGAAACTCTGAAAAATCATATTTCTTCGCTTCTGTGCGTATTGTAAAACCTCTACAATTCTCTTGAGCTCGCATCTGCTCCGACAGCGTGGCAAGTCGAGAAAAAACTTCAGCCTGCCTTGCAACACACTCTCGTAACTCTATGACAGTGGTGACCTAACCGCAGCCTTTGAGCCTTGGAATGCAAATTTTTTAACTGATGTTATTTTCATTACCGGTATCAGTAATGTAGCTCGAAGATTATTGTCTGTAAATACATCTTAAAAATGTCTACACCTTTATTTGGATGCAAAATTTTAAAGTAGATCAAACTCAAACTTTGAAAATAGTGATTCCTTTCAGCAAGGTCTTAATTTTCACTTCTGATTCAAAATGCCTCAAATCAGGCTTAGATGATAATAATCTCGAAAAAACGTTTTGTTATTATAAATGTGACCCACCGGTGAGGCTAGTTTAATTTTTTTTGTGTGTCGTATGTGGCTCAAGCGTCAGACAAGTCTGGCCACTCTGCTCTATGATAATACTCCTACAAATTCGTAACTGCCCACAAATTTGTAATTTCACAACTTTGAAATCAAAACAATTACTGTTGCACCCAGAAGAGTGATTGCGACGAGACACGTAAACAATAATTGCAATGAATTGCATTAATAAATTAAAAACTACTTTCATTTGAAAATACAGTAAATTAGTTTTTATCGTTCTTGAAAAGAGTTTTCAGCACTCCTTTCCAGATATAATATCTAATTTTTAAACACAAATGCATTTCAGGGAGTTGGGCCCCCTCTGCGCTTTCCAGTAGTTACGAACCTGCGATATGATCCCATTTTGAGATTTAGAAGAGGTATAGTGTACGTGCAGTCTGTCATCTTTTTCTGTGATTCAGCTGCGCGTGTGTTATCGCACCAATGCCCATTTTTTAACTCACCGATAATCAAACTGCAGCCTTGAGAACAGGAGTCTTATTGCACGTATTGTTTTGTCGCACTTCACTTTGTTACAATTATCTATTTCTACACTCTGACCTAAGCACACAAAACGCGTGGCTTCAGGCTCTTACTAATTATGTATATAAAGAAAAAGAAGTGATTTTAAATTCTATTTTTGGTTTTGAATTTTGCTGGTTCAATCGTTGGAGGATAAAATTCTACTCAATTTTCTCGCGCTGGCCTATTCGAAGTTTTTTTATTGTTATTCTGTCAATATACCCATTGATTTTACTGTTTGATTTTAAACTGGTGGTTGGATAGAGAACAGTGCGAGGAAGGTCCTGGCCGTCCGCTCGTGACAACTATAATAGAAGATTCATTCCCTTCGAGTGGTGAATCCTTAACATATAGAAATTGACTAGACTAAGAAATCTTCCGAAAGGTGATTCAGGCTCGTTACCCACTTTCAAAGGTTCGCGTTGGATTCTTTGAACTGGTGGAAAAGTTTGCACGATTTGAGAAATCTTCGGCTTATCAACATCTTCAGTTGGAAATTCACGATTCGAAGGAACATCTTTACTTCAAGTTCAGTTGGAGCGTTGCAAGGTGCCGTCTGTCAGTCATTTTTATTTTGAAACTGACGTCAAGGACTCAGGTATTTTACGTGGGAGACTGGCGGACATCTTATCTTGGCTCTTCTGCAAAACTGATTCTGCAGGAAGTTGAAGTCACTGTGCAATTCCACTTTTTGCGAAGAATTCTCGAAGATCCTTGGTGCAATTGCGCGAGATCAGCGACATCGGATCTTCAGCGTGACAGTTCTTTACCGAAGACCTGGATCATCCTTTCCTTACGAACGGTTGGAATTTGTTTTTATTATTTATTTAATTAATTTTATATTTATCCTACATACTAAAGTACAGTATGTCTTTTCATTTCTAACGTTAAGAATTGCGAAAATAACGTAATTCAATCGACCAGTAATGGAGCGCCTTCCGCAGGGCATGTGGAGGGTGACCAAACTGCTACAGTTGGGGAACTAGGCAACGACCTTGCATCCCAAGCCTACCCGATCATATCAGAGGTAAATACTCGTAAACTTTCAACGACAAAGCGACAACTTTCCATGCGTTTAAAGCGATCGCGTGATGCCCTTGCAAGATGTTCATCGCACGAACATTTTGCCAAAGCCCTCGAACAATTTGATGAAATTAAAATTGACTACGTTAAGTATAAAACGGCTTTAAACGACGTCTTAGACCCTGAAGTTTCAAACGAGCTTCTAGAAAGTGTAGCTTATCTGTTTAATCAATGCTTTGATCTTTATGAAAATGCTAAATGGGGTATGTTGACCTCACCCAGGAAATTTTCAGTCCATCATGAGGACAATGGTACCATTGATGTCGAGCCTGAGGATAGTGTATCGCAGGTTGCTGAAAGTGTCAGCGCGACATCAAGTAGCACCTTTATAGCCCGGTAAGTTAAATTAGATAAGAAACGGGCTGAACTTGAAGCTAGACATGCTTTTGTAAAAGCGGAGGCGAAAGCCAGACAAAAACATGCTCTTGAAATTGCAAAAGCAGAAGAGCAACTTAAAATCGCTGCTGCTGAATTAGATGCGGAAGAGAGGCTGATTGCGCTTTCAGAAAGGGGTTCATCAGTGGCTGTCTTAAGCAGGGCAGGCCCCAATAATTCCTTGAACAACTTATTTGGAGGGCGCTCAAACTTCGTAAGGCGTTTTGCGCAGAGCTAAAACCGCTCTCAAGGAAAACGCAATTCTGAATTTGCCAAACGAGAGAAAACTGTTTGTAAATCGGCTGTTCCTAACTTTCAATCGGCGTTAGATCGCGTTGTGACTGATCGAAATGATTTTCCGATAAATGGTAGCAATTCGCAAACTCTAGTGAAGTCGCTTGTGGGCCCTGCTGTTGGAGATGGCGAGTCCTTAAGGCGGCCTTCTGTTGCTCATGGTGAACCGGCATTACGCGCCTATATCGAACGCCAAGACAGAAATGAATATATAAATCTTGCCTCACAGATAGGCTATGACGGTAGCAACATAGACTTCGTATTTTATGAAAACCAAATTCGGAGGCTTATGCACAAGAGTTCCTATGATGAACGTCGGCTCGAAGTTTTGAGAGCCTCGTGCATTGGTCAGCCCCGGGAAATGGTCAATTTGTTTTTTGCGCCCATGAGAAATACGAGTACTTCTAGGCGCATTGAAAGAGCCGTGGACCGTTTACGTCAGAGATATGGCGTTTCTGGTGGGCTTACTTCGGAACCTAAAATTGCGAAAATCCGTACCGAACCTAGGATGGCAATGAGCGTCGCTTCATTGAAAGCGTTCAATGAAGATCTAAACACCCTTGAAGTGTATGCACATGCCCATGACGAGCTGGACAAGCTATCTGGGCAATTAATGTTGAATACTGCAAATCGGTTACCTGAATACTTAAACGAAGGCACCTTGATTACCTTGACAAAAAGAGTATCAATTTAAATCAATCGGGTTTTGAGTCTTTACGCGAATTTGTAGTGCATGAACTAAACTTGATGACCTCGGATTATGCGCAGTCGTTTTTCAAATCTGACGATAAAGATAGAGCAAGTGGGCCTAGCAACGGACATACGGCTCTTCGCGTAAGACAAGTCGCTGTAATCGGAGAACGTCCTGGCGCTCGCTCAGCAGAGACCGTTGGCGAAAGCTCGCGTAGCTGTAGTAAAGCTCAACATTCTACTAAACCTCCCCCGGTGTGTTTTGCATGCAACGACCCGCGTTCAAAACATTTTTTAACTGATTGTGAACAATTTAAAAGCAAAACTCCTGAGCAAAAGCGCAAAACTGTTATTGATGCTGCCAGATGTTTTAATTGTCTTTCTTTGGGACATTTCTCTAGAGAATGTACTTCTTCGTCGAAATGTCGCTTATGCCGGCCACATTTTGGCCCTAAGCATTCTACCGCCTTGCATGACCTATATGTTGGGTCAGACTCGGTAAACCTTGGGGCCGCCAGCGCTGGGCATTGCCAGACTTTGGTGACACCCGACGCTGGGAAGAAGCAGACAGACGCTGAACAAACAGTTGTGAGAAAATTGACCTTTAATAACGATTTGATGATGCTTAGTACGAGTGCCGTAAGGGTTATAAACCCTGTGACGGGCAAGTCTACTTTGGCATATGCACAGCATGATACTGCTTCTCCGGCTACATTGATCTCAGAGAGTTTGAGGGACGAGCTTGGGCTCGCTACTAAAACGGATCATGCAATAACCATTCACACCTTAGCTGAACAAACTATGCGCAGTGGTGGTCTTACAAACTTTGAAATTGAATCACTTTCAAATAAAGAAACTTTTGCTATAAAAAACGCTTTGGTTGTCCCGAACTTTATTGATGATGAGAACGTTTTGCCTCATGCCGTAAATACGCAAAAACTTAGGCATTTCGAAGGGGTTAAAATTCCCACTATTCCTCAACGGCAAAGGATTGACATTTTGATAAGACAAACTGATAAAGAGTTGCTTACTGTTTTGGACGAAAGAGAGGATGTAAATGCGAGTGAACCTAACTACGTTCTGACTCGACTGGGTCCTATAGCCAGCGGTGGTCGCGTTGGGGTGAGATCGGATTCGCAGCAAGAGTAAACGTTGATTGAGACACAAACGAATGTGAACAACTTAGACAAGAAATTACGAGCTAAAGGCGGCTTTGCGACAAGTTGAATTGAAGAACGAGGAGACTCAATCCTCTAGGAGTGAGGAGCTTGCGTGTTCGTTGGGGAACCTAACGTCAAAGTAAAAGATGGTTGTTACGAGATTCCGGTTCCTTTGAGATCGGATATTGTTAAAAAGATTCCCAATAACTTTTCAAATGCCTTAGAGCGTACAATGTCTTTGCGTCGGAAAGCTCTAGGCGATCCTACTTTAAACCGAACCTTTACAGACACATTTCAAGAGTTGCTTGCTTGCTGAGGGTTGGTTGACGCATGTGCAGAAGATAAAAGCTGATGGGCCTACTTGGTATTTGCCTTTCTTTGTGACGAAACAAGAAAAATCTCATGTTGTATATGATGGTGCAGCCACATTTAAGGGAATATGTCTTAACCATGCTGTTTTGCCCGACGCTAATCTTTTGAATAGGTTGACTGACGTTTTTGACTCGTTTTTGTTTGGGTAAATTTGCGTGTATGGCCGACTTAAGCAAATGTTTCTTTCAAATTTTTATTCCGAAAGACCAGCGGGATCTCTTTCATTTGGTCTGGTTTAAGGATAACGACATAAAACTTGGTGAAACCGAAATATTTCGATTTTCTAGACATGTCTGGGGGATAAACTCCAGTCCTTACATTGCTCTTCATGCAATAGAGCGTTTAAGGGGGAATATGGGGTTCGTTTTATCATTTTTCGAAAATTTTGGCCACAATATTTTTTTAACAAAAATTGTATCTTTAATCCTTCATCTTTAAGATTGTTGCCATGAAAAGTCTCATTTCAACGTGAAACATTGCTAAAAAATGAATAATTCTTCAGGTTAGAAGTGTAAATCGGTGTATGTGCACTTTTAGATGGATTTTCTCAAAATCGCGATTTTATGATGACTATAAACTTTCTGGCATTTGTAATTCTGAATTCGTACGGTCAATCTTTATGAAATTCGCATAGAGCTAGTTAATAGACTTATGAATGCAATGACAAAATGAAAATGGGCTAACTATTGTACTTTTTTTGCTATAAATATTTTTGTTGGAAAATATGTGAAAATTTCACTGAAAAAAATGGTATTTTTGACAAACCCCAGTATATTATGACAGCTTAAATTTATGTACAAGTTGCTACGTGATTGCGTAGAGTAGTGTTCGACGATCAAGTTGCACTAAAACCCTTCAATTCCATCGCGCAGGGGCCGAGATAGGCATGCCAAAGTTTCCTCGTCTGTTGCCATGGCAAAGGAAACATCTTGGTTACCATGGCAACAAAAAAAAAAGAAAAAATTGTGACAGATTTATTTTTGCGCGAGTATTCAGCTTGTCACATAACATCGATCTTAGCATGCTAAACGCGTCTCTTTTGCAAATTTCCCATAATAACCCTTAATTGATGAAAATCCTACCAAATTAAGTCGATTGACTTTGGAAGCTATCGAAAACAATCGATATATGGATGACTTACTCATTACTGCTGAATCCCTGGCTGATATGAAGGTTATTTCTCGAGAGTCTAAGTCACTGTTTGAAAGCAGAGGCTTTAGACTGCGTAAGTGGTCGGCGAATCACTTGGCTAAGCCAGTTTTTTTCTGAGTATTCCCAAATGCGATCTCGGCTCTAATATCCGAGAAATTGACCTTGGCTTCAAACCCTATGCCAGACTCTAAAGCATTGGGCCTAATATGGGACGTGGAAAAGGACTGCCTCAAGGTTCATTGTAATAAAAATTTGACTATGCCAGCTAGACTCAGTCGTCAAGAAATGCTGCGCTTTCTTGCTGGCCACTTTGACCCACTGGGTTTTATCGCTCCTTATCTCTTGGGAGGCAAGTTAATTCTTCACCGATCTACCTGTGCTGGTATTGGCTGGGATGACGAGCTTCCGAAGGACATGATGATCGATTGGAGTGCGTGGCTTTGTCTTTTACGGCCTATTTCAGAGGTTTCGATCCCCCCTACTGCTTTTGGGAGGCCGAAACCGAGACCGGCGATGACGAAAGCGTTAGCTATCAGCTTCATGGGTTTAGACTTAGTGATGCTTCGAATGATGCCTTGTCCTGTGTGGTCTATCTAAGGCGCTTAATTGGGCGACGATCGAACGTCGCCTTCGTGCATGGCAAGTCGAAACTGGTTCTGTTATCTCAGACGAATTGGACGATCTCTCGAAAAGAATTGGAAACGGCTAGGCTTTGTTCTGAACTGGTGTTCGCCGTGTCTAAATCGTTGCAGCATTTGTGGACAGATTCACAAGTTGCTCTTAAATGGATTGTAAACCCGGATCTTCATTTTCCGCGATTTGTAAAACGCCGTGTAGATAAAATACACCTTATGACTTCGGCTTGTGACTGGAATTATATTCAAGGATCTTTAAATCCCGCTGATGTTGGTACACGCGAAGGTAGCGTAAGGAACTCTGATTCCTTTGCATTGTGGCTTGGAGGACCTCCATTTCTTTTACAGGGATCTTTGGAACCCAAGCCCGTGAGCCCCGCCGTGGTTGTTCGTAGTGCCAGCATTAATTTAGATCTTTTGTCTCTTAAAAGCAATACGTGCCTGGATCGGATAATTGAAAGCGCTCCCGATCTATACACATTAAAAAAAGCGTGTGGCTTATCTTATTGCTTTCAAACAGTATATTGTCGCCAAATCACAAAAGCGTAACCTTTGTAAACCGAAATTTGATGCAGACTACTTGGATAACTTCTTCATGGAAGTTGTAAAATTTGTTCAGAAAACCCATTTTGGGACTGCGATTAAACTTCTCCAGGAGAAGTCATCAGATGCTTACGATTTGATTTTAAAAAAATTAGGTAATAGCTTGTCAGATTTAGAACACGTCCGTCGTGTCTCTGAATTAAAAACTCTGCAAAACCTGCGCCCCTGTGTGGACAATGACTTGATGTTGCGTGTTGAGGGTCGCCTGGAAAACGCTGATCTCCCAACAGACACTAAACATCCTTTAATACTCCCTAGCAGGCACCCACTTACTAGGTTGATCATTCTCGATGAACACGCTAAAGCTGGACATGCAGGTCCATGCTATACGCTAATGCGTACGCGGCAGCGTTTTTGGATTGTGTATGGAATTTCGAGCGTTAAGCGTTACCTGACGGAATGTGCAAAATGTGCAATGCGAAAAGCAACACCTGTTCGACAGCTGATGGCCGATCTACCGGCTTGCCGAGTAACTGCCGAGTAAATAAACCCTTCCAAGTATTGCGGCGTAGATTATCTTGGACCGTATTTTTATCGTCAAAATCAGAGTAATTGCAAATGTTGGGGTTTACTGTTCACGTGCTTATGTACTCGTTGCATACACGTGGAAATCGTCACTAGTCTTGACTTGAATGAATTTTTGCTTGCGTTTTCTAGGTTTACAAATCTTCGGGGAGCAGTTGACACAGTTTATTCGGATAATGGGTCGACGTTTCGGGCTGCTGCTAATCGGCTTTCCTCTTTGCTTGGTTCGACAGAATTCTGTAATTCTCTTAGAAAGCGTAACATTAATTGGGTTAAAATCCTTCCATACTCTCTTAATCAAGGAGGCAGTTGGGAGAGTAAGGTGAAGTTATTTAAAGACGTCTTTAATCGCGTTTTAGATCAATCTCTACGTATGCCTTCACTTATTGAAATACAGACTTTTACTTCAGACGCGGTGCGCATAGTAAACGATCACCCGCTTACTTCGCTTAGCGATAAATCTAATGATTTGGCTGTAATCACTTCTTCGTCTCTCCTGGGGCAAGGTCTTGCCCCCAATACACCTCTAAGTGCATTTCATGATTGGGGGTACTTGCGTCCTGACTTCCTTTATAATACAACTTTGGCTCATAACTTTTGGCTCTGTTGGATGCAAGGTTACCTCCCTACTCTACAAGGTAAAAACAAGTGGAGAGTTACTCGGAATAATATCTCCACTGGCCAATTGGTCCTGGTTGGAGATGCTGAGGACATCTCAAGGCGCCGGGCTTATCACTTGGGCCGTGTACACCGGGTGCACCCTCAGTGGCGCAACGGAAAGAGTTAGTCCGTAGAGCAACTGTTGCTGTGTTGAAAGATTGCGGGGATGGTACAAATAAAATCGAATACATCCTTCGTGATATATCAAAAATTGCTCCTGTATAATATTTTATCTTGTGTTTTTATATTTGTATTTCCCCGAGCATTATTGACATTTTTATGCTTCAAAATCTGTAATTTTATATCAGAAAAGTCGGACTTGGCCTTTAGCATACGTGTTTAGTCACTTTTTCCTTTATTTATTGCACCGTCTATATGAATGTTAATGATGATGGTGGACTACCATCAAAAAGGACTTCGTATACCTGACCACTGCATCATTGTTCTTTGAATATATTAGTTAATCTTATTATTGTAGCGCCTTGGTGCTCTATATGTATTATGTTTTTTGTTTGAAACTTCACCTTGTGTTCCTGTTTCAAAGGGGCCGCAATGTTATCGCACCAATGCCCATTTTTTAACTCACCGATAATCAAACTGCAGCCTTGAGAACAGGAGTCTTATTGCACGTATTGTTTTGTCGCACTTCACTTTGTTACAATTATCTATTTCTACACTCTGACCTAAGCACACAAAACGCGTGGCTTCAGGCTCTTACTAATTATGTATATAAAGAAAAAGAAGTGATTTTAAATTCTATTTTTGGTTTTGAATTTTGCTGGTTCAATCGTTGGAGGATAAAATTCTACTCAATTTTCTCGCGCTGGCCTATTCGAAGTTTTTTTATTGTTATTCTGTCAATATACCCATTGATTTTACTGTTTGATTTTAAACTGGCGGTTGGATAGAGAACAGTGCGAGGAAGGTCCTGGCCGTCCGCCCGTGACAACTATAATAGAAGATTCATTCCCTTCGAGTGGTGAATCCTTAACAGCGTGTTACATGATCTCTGAAAACATTATCACAGTGGGAGAGCAGTTCTACAAGGCCAAGGAAGCTCCATTACTTTTATCCCCAATGCGATCAGAGCACCAGGCAAACGCAAATCCTCTTTCTCCCCGAAATTACAAGACGTTAATACCGCGTTTCAGTGAGTTTTGCCGAGTCAAACATTCTGCTTTCATTGTGGTCTCTAAAAGACTATGTTTATCATTTTTGAGAAGTCGCTCAAATGCACTCCAGGCAAGATAACCCTCGCTGTGTACATTGGTTCATTTGTGTTGTTGCACACGACAATAATAGAGTTTCTGCTACTTTGGAGAGGTTATATATCCATCAGGGGTAATCAGTGCTGAGATGGGTGACTCATTTTTTTGTGGAGGCAAACAAGCGGCGTGGAAAGCAATTCAAGGATTTCTTATCCCTACTTCATGCTTGCCAATCTCTGGCTTGCGCTTCGCCATTCACCATGTGGCAACCACATATGCTTTGAGAAAAACTCTGGCCATTGTCATTCAGAAGAGTGTTAGGTGAGCCAGCGTGGTCTTTGAAGGCAAACACTTCTACAGCTGCTTTGGAAGGGTGTTCTGCTTGTAATATATCAATGTTAAGAAGGAAGATGACATTGGAGTGTGTTGTGACGCCAGAGGTCCGTTCCTGCAGCTCCACTACAATCTCAGCTAATTTTCATTCTCTGTTTCACTTTGGGTTGTGTCTTTTTTGAATTACCAGAGCTGGCTCTACAGCTTTCTTCGCTACAATTTTCTTGACTGTCTTCTCTGGTTACTTCACACAACTCCATATCTCTCGATTGGTCATTGCCAATGTTGTCTAAACTAAATTTTATCTGCATATTGCTATTACCAGCTCTATCAACATTACCAGATTTTGTCACACTAACTTGGAACAGGGTTTGCTAGTCTCTTCTTTCACATTCTTCAGGTTGCTTTTTTCTTTTCTTTTTTTTGCACCTGACTTTCGATGCTAGAACGTGATACACGGAAATGCTTCTTTGAACGTAATCTCAAGTTATTTCCTTAGACTTTAATCCATTTGTATATGAGGCGTCGGCCCCTACATAACATGTTCAAATATTTTATAAATAGCTCAATCAGTATAACATATACAATCGAACGGAAAAATTGTAGGTCTAAGGTCGCGCAGGGGCTCAAATAACTCTTGCATCTTTGAATCGGGCCATGTGCTGTGTCAACTGATCCCCAAATACCCCCCTAGTTTCAGGCCCAACAAGCTGAAATAAAATGCTTACGCTACAGGTTCCGCACTACCCTGATTCGCTTCCAAAAGTTAAGCTTTTTGTTCGAGGGGCATCTCCCCTGCAGGCCTCTCAGGGCTTATGCTGCACAAAGTAATCTCAATTTTGGCAATTCTATTGAACTAAGCATCAAAAATATTGCTGCGTCAGTTGCAGCAAAGATGAGAAAACTGCAAGCGTATTAAGAAAGCACGAGTTCTTCAATAGACTAAGGAACTTGTGTGTCGACAAATTTTGACAAAACATTAAGCTCCAGACTAAAAAAAAAAATTAAGTGCTTGGATACAAGATATAAAAAAAGAGAAGCTTGAAAGGACTGTTTATGACTAAAGTAGAACATCTAGGCTGGAAGTTCATTGACTGTGTGGTTACCTGGAAGAAATGAGTGGCATGGGATCTACTGCAGCCTGAAAAGTGAAGAAAAAGAAAGCGTAAAAATCTCTTGCCAAAAATGTCAGAGAAAGTGAGAAAAAGACAAAGGAAAGCACAGCGAAGACAGAGCAATAGTCTGAGAAAAAAGAAGAAAGAATCTGAAGACCTTTTTGTGTGGTTTAGGCCAGCAAAGAACTTGCAGAATGGCACAAGCTTTAGCGGAAAAACTTAAATAAATTGGGCCTGCTGTATTGCAAAGGGGCAATTTTAGTGCCACGAAGTAAACTGCTGGTATAGACCGCTAAGCCTCCATTGGCAAAGGGATCCAAGTGCTAAGCCTGCCAACTAAATAACAAGATCGTGGTTTGGGAGAGACCCAAGGTGAGCATGAGCAACACCTTGACGAGAATAAGGTGACACGTAGTTCAGTATAGTTATTTTTATATGGACGTCATATTCATAGCAAAGACTTTATCTAAGAAACAAACCGAATAACTGGCGTAAATTGCTTCAAGCTATTACCATATCAACAACTGTTAATCTTCGACAGATCGCAACACCCTCGTAGTTCAACCAAGCTTGTTCAACATGTTAAGAGTTGAAGATATTTATCTACTGCATATTGTTATATTCTCGCAAATACAACAACAAATTAACCCCTAGTTTGTTTCAAGATTATTTTTCCTTGTCTTTCAGCATACAATCTACAAATATGAGATCGTATTCATATTACTTCCTTCCTTATTTTAAGACAATGCACGGCCAAAGATCAATCACATACTGTGGAGTCAAAATGTTTCGAATTCTATTGATTGTGAAGTTAAGTGTGCATTAATAATTTACAGTAAAGTCGAACAACACGTTTCTTAAAAAGTACATAACTTGACGTTGGGGTTTACCTTCCATACTTTTTGTCAAATTACAAAAAATTCTTTCAACTTTCTAATAAATTGGTTTACACACATCGTTATCACAAAGGGGATGGCTACTTGATTAGATGGCCCAAAGTTCCTTTCGCAGCCCTCCCAATTGTTCACAAATATTTCAGTGCCGCCTTATACCTTCTCCTTCGCCTATCATTGGTTGTGCATACGCTATAAAACAGAGTTCTGTCTGCGCGCATGTTTGCTCAAACTCCTCCGAAACTATTGGGCATACAAACATAAAACGTGGAACGAATTATCACCTCCTCGGGGTGACTGTCATGAGGGTCCAAGATAATTTTTGAATATTGCATTTCTCGTCAGAGGAAAACGGTTAATTGCTCAAACAAAAGCCAGCCCCCAATTTACCAATCCATGAAGATTTCATCCCTTTCGAGTGTGAGATGACGTTATATTTTACACTTGATTGCACAATTTGCTCTCTGTATTGTCTCAAGCATTACTGACCGTAGAAACACCATAAAAGCTTTTTTAGGAAATATCAACAAGATGCTTTCGATGAAAAAATTCTACTACAATTTCTACTATAAGCTGACGATGCAACTACAGATTCCTTTTTAAGTACTTTTAGTATTCAAGCGGGCTTCTTTCTTCTTAAATACTTCAAACTCGCTCTGTGAATATAATGTGATAATGCTATCCGATACAGTTTTAAAAAAACGACTGCACTGGCACAAATACAGGGGGTGCGTCACCTCCTGCTGGTAGCGACAAGTCACTATTTTCTGTTACATATTTCTAGCACCAAGGCATTGGTACTATAGTTTGCTGCTTAGCTATTTCTTCGCTAAAGGTGACCAAATTATTTCCTTCAGAAATGCGCGCAAAAACAATTTCATCCCAACTCCTTGTAATGTCAAGATTGCAAAGTTTTACAGTGTGAGCGTGGTCTGCATGATTAAAGCATGGTTCGAACAGAATGTAGTCGCTCGCTGAGTGTTACTTTTTGGATAGCCTAGTTAGAAGGCTTGAGTGCGATTGAGCAAAGACTTATCAATTTCAATCTTTGTCCAGGTGTTATAGCTAATCCCATTAACTATTTGAACGCAACATCATCAAGGCTTAGACTTTAGGCCAGAGGTGTCAAACTGGCGGCCTGCGGGCCAAATGTGGTCCGCGTAAGGATTTTGTGGCACAGAGCGAATGCCTGGTCTCTGAATTTCGTCTTCGAAAAATTGTTCTTCGAAAGAAAAAATCTTTTAAGTTGAAATTACGTGAAAATAGCGACTATCGCCGTGATGAAAACATTTATTTAAAAAAATTCAAGTAGCTATTGAGTGAAAATGCGAGAAAATTCGCAATGGAAGCATTAGTCTCGAAAAAAGAAGTGTATACAGCAATATTTCTCAAACTGTGTGCCGCGGAAGATTTGCAGGTGTGCCGAGATGTGTTGCGAGTCTTTAAAAGTGTTTTATACCAATACAAATTTACTGGCAAATTTGAGAAAGTACTGCCATGGATCAATGGTCGAAAACCGCTATAAATCGCAGGTGGCATTACAGGTTGCGACGAGATAATGACCTTTTTGAGGGGAAATCAGCACCATTTTGAGCTACATCACACGATCTCCGGAGATCGTTGCCCGGAAAAGCGGTGCTTCCAAAATAATGCCACTCGCCATCAATAAGAATAGATTTGCGTGGCGGGTGTGCCGCGAAATTCGATTAGTTGAATTTTTGTGCCGGCAAGCAAAAATGTTTGGGGATCACTGACATACAGTCTTGCCTGCTTAAATTTTTTTTCGACCGAGTCTGGCCCGTATAAAATCCAAATATGTAAATTTGGCCCACAGCACTGAATAATTTTGACACCCCTGCTATTGCCGCCGATTAGTTGTTGTGGCGGCTATAGGATTTTGAGTGACTTGTGGAGCCTCACACGGATTTGATTGCTGTTCTATTTGTTGTTGGCAGAACTTGTACCGTTTTCTAAAACAAAATACAAATTTTAGCGCATTAAATATGAGATAATATGATGAATGATAATTATAATTATTGACACGGCGAATCGAAACTGAAGTGAGGATTTAAACGCTGAACATTATACTTTTAGCATTAGACATTTAAACATGAAAATTGACAGCTTTATAAAGCAATCTGGGATAAACGCAATATTCATTTACCGGCAATTCCGGCAGTCACTTCGATTGATTTAATTCGACAAATTTTGTATTACAATTAGCGCTAATAACCATTGACCTAAATAAACTAGCGAAACCACGGTAAAATAGATCGTCATTGAATTCAAGGCTGCAACTAATGTGACACTTTGAAATCAAACACTGCTGAACTTAAGAAACTAAAAGCTAATTTGAGCCAAAGGACACCAAAGCGAATCGTAACGGCAGTGCTGATTACACAATAGACAAAGAAGAAGCGCGCTTTATTTGCAGGCAGGGTAATTTAAATGATTGCGGGCAAGGCGTTAGATATGTAGACCTTGCAGGTGGAGTAGAGTTATTGAGGCACGATCGAATGACGGTGGTTCGAATCCCGAGTGTATCAAAGATTAGACAAAGTTTGTTGGGCGCTTACACCTGCTATTGGCAGTCAGGGCTAGGAAAGCTTCGCACATATCCAGTTTATTTATCAACATAGACTTGGGTACTGTAAAGTACTTGAGCCCATAAAATTTCGCACATAGGCTGCTCAACTAGTAAATCAAAATGTTTTTCTATGATTGATGGGGACTCATTCCTAAAAAAGCCCAGTTTTATAGTGCGTATGATGTCAGAAAAACAAAACTTGTGGAGCATAGGCCACAATGGCATCCTTTACGTGCATTGGTTTCACTTTGCTAATGATCTTTATTGCGTATTTGTGTTATCTTAATGGTTTGTATCGATCAGTTAAGATCTTGGTAGTCGATTTTAGTGCATTTGTTCTCAGTCATTAGTCAGAAAAGACGTTCTTTTTTTTAAGCCGATAAAGTCTGGTTAAAACCATTCCACTGCTCAAGCCCAAGTAAATTTGCTGAATTCTCATCACTGGCGTGTATAGAAAAGAGTATAATGATTCAAACAAATTTTTTACTTATTTTACTGGATAATAAATAGTACTTTACTTACTAAAGGTCAAAAATTGTCAAGTAAAGCAAAAACCTGGAGACCAAAACGAATGAATACCCTAATAAAATTTCTCAATATGTTACTGACTTTAATTTATGTGTCTGTTTTCCTCGTTATTGTGTATTTCACAAGAGTTTTTCTTCCACATGGAACCTATACGGAAACAACCCTTTCTATCAAACTGCTTTTGCATGAAGACAAAAACAGTTGAAATCGGATAACCTGAAGGAATCGGGGCATCCGTTCCTGGTAATCAATAGGAAACAGATCCTGTTGTCGAAGAAATTTCACCAGCTGGAGTTTCCGACCGAGCCGATCACAATGAATCATCAAAACTCAAGCGAAACTCTTGCTGCTAATGGAGAAAGGCAATCAAGAAAATTACAATGACGTTGGTTTATTTAAAAGATCGGAAATAAACGATAAAGACAAGCTACAGCTGATTAAGTCATCTTTCCTTCCGGATAAGAATTTCAACTTTCCGATTTGACCTCCCAAGAAAAAAATTTGAAGTTCAACCATAAATGGTTGGTTTGTTCGTAATCGAAAAGTGGTGGATATTGTTGGCCTTGCGTTCTCCTTAAACATCATTCCGGCGGTCAAGAGTGTCCGTTTGGAGCATTGTCTGAAACGCCGTTTACAGCTTTTTGCAAAGCTTTTGGAAAGGAAAGCGTTTTTACCAGTCATGAAGAAACAACTTTCCACAAGCGGTCTATTATTGCTGCTGATACTTTTCATCTAAACCAAGTGCATCCAGAGACATAAATCGACTTTCAAACGGAAAAGCTGTCTGAGAGATTTTTTGATTTGAACAAAGCAGCAGTTGTTAGCATTGCAGAGTGTAATAATTCATCTCAGTGGCCAATGTTCAGCTCAGCGTGGTCATCGTGATGTCTTAACCTCAGATCCAAAGAAAGGAAGTCTTCAAGCGTTGATCAGCTTTCGCGCAAAGACTGGTGCTGTTCTCAAACGTTTTCCCAAAGTTGCTCAGCGAATGCCACCTACACCACAAAGAGCGTGTAAAATCAAGTTCTAGATGTGATAAAGGAACTTTTTCTAAAAACAATCACTGGACAAATCAATGAAGACAATTGTTCTTTTTTCAGTATCATAGGTGATGAGTTAACGGACGACTTAGCGCATAAGCATATCCTGCCATTGTGTGTGAGATACCTTTAATATGGAGGTGACGAAATCACGATCGCAGAAAGTCTGCTTGATTTTACATATATCAACCGTGGAGCAGCAAGACATGATCAAACAGCACTTGAAAGATGTGGATTGAAACCAGAAAATGTAAGGGGTCAGGCACATGACACAACTGCTACAATGTCTTCTGAAAATCGTGGTCTTTAAACGCTGTTTGCCAAAGAATCTATAAATTTATACTCCAAAGATGTCCCCAAGTTTGTTGTTGTAGTTTATACTCCATACCATACTCATAAGCTCAACTTAGTGATTGTTTTAGCATTCATATTGTCCCAGATTAGAAAGTGCATATCCATTATAAACAAGGCCTTCTTCTTCTTTGATGCTTCTCCCAAGAAGAAAGGTTTCCTTAAATGTGTCATTGATATTGTCGTTAAAAGACATCAGCAACCACCTGATGCAAGGAAGTATGCTCTTCAGAAAAAGCTGAAGGGTCTAAGTAAAACACCATGGCTGGCACGTTTCGAAGCCATTGATAGCTTCATGATTTAGCCGTGTCGACGCAGCAACATGTGACATTATGGTAAATCCGCATCTACAGTATATGTTGGTGATGAAGAAATGTCACAATTAATTACTGAGGAATGAAATTGGAATGGCGTCATTGCAATCCGTGTCCAAGGCATCTTGGAAAATCTTGACAATTTTGAAAGAATTGTGTCTCTTGTGGTCTTAAAAAATGTGCTTTATCCGCTGCCAGAGGTCACAGCAAAGTAGCAAAAGAGAGATTTAGACATTACATTTGGACGTGCATACAAATATGAAATGGAGGTTGTGGAAGATCTAGCAGCCCTCAGAACAGATATTGGAGCAAAATTCCAGCTGTGATATGAAGATGCTCAGCGCCTACCCACAGCTCGTGGGGCTGCTGAGCTTGCAGCTCGTACGAAAGGAATAAATGGTTACGGCACCACATACCCAGCAGATCTACCAAAGAATATTTCAAACAGTGACAATTCCTTTTATGAACAATGTCAACTCTCAGATGGAAGAACGTTTTGCTTCTACTGTACGTGTGGTGACGGCACACTTCTGCCTCATTCAATCAATAGTTAAGGAGATAAAAATATCAGAGCTTCCAAAACTTTTTAAAGAGTATGCAGCGTACCAACATGATTTACGCCAGTGCTTCTCAACCTTTTTGATGTCATGGACCACCTTTCTCCGAGAATTTCTTTTGGGGCCCACTTTATGAAAAATTTGTTTCAGAAAAATCATTTATTTCAGAAAGGAAGTTGCTACAAAACGAAAGAGTGTTAAGTTTATAGTACATTTTTAGCTTTTGTAATTCATAATTTTTTCCAAAAAATCTTTAATTTATGGCAGAACGTTTTGCTGCCCACCCAAAGGATCTTCGCGGCCCATTGGTTGAGAAGCGCTGATTTACCCGGTACGGGAGCATATTTCACACACAAAATAAATCTATTTCACACACAAGTGAGTTCATTTTCAAATTTTGGTTTGGCTGTTAGATGCCAGGAAAACGTATCTGATGTACTTTTACTAATATTTCCATTTCTTACATATTCTGGAACTCCCCTGCTCATATTTTTGGATCTTTCCCTGCTGCAGCCACTTGTACAGTTTCATCAACCGTTGTTTCAAAAGCAAACAATTTATATACAGCGTGTAACAGAAGAATGATACAAGACGATGTAAACATACCAGGAGACCAAACAACCTGTTTTATCAATGAAGCAATGGTTAGTTGTATTGTGTTATCGCCGGCCTGACTTGTCTTCACCTCTTGCACATGTTGATCAAGTGTAGCAAAGTCAAACATATTAGCGATTTTTCTCGTGAAAACTACCAAGAATCACAAAAATTATCCGCATCTTTAGCTCAAAAAATTGATCGATTGATGTTAGTCTTAAACTTAACCTAACCTATCTCGATAACTCAACTGTAAGTGCTCCACTTAGGGCTAGTTCGCTCTTTCCCCAGCCGCAATAATGCCCGGACCAAGCAACCTACTCGCAGCCAGAGTCTTTAGGTCGTACCAATAGGCATACAGTTACAGCAAAGTCTTAAGTAGTATACCTATTATTTAATTTCTTATTCTTGTAAATATACAGCAGCAGTGGTGGATTTAGGGTGAGGCAGTCACCTCTAGTTCCCCCTTTTCAGGCCTCTCCTTTTTAGAGAATGAGGGCCGTACTTTTTCAGGTATGTCTGGAATTTCGGTGTTGAAATTTTTGATCTCAAAAAAAAGGGTTCACTCCCTAATTTGCAGAAAAGATGAGTCAGTTCAGCCCTTCTAAATAGTAGCAATCTCCAAAAAAGATTTTTACCTCAATTCGGGAAAACACAGTTTATCTTAAAGCTTCAACGTGATAATCTCCAAAAAAGAATAAATTTGTCATCGTAGACTTGAGCATTTAGAAATCTGCAGCGCGGCAAGTGGGAGCTAAAGAGGCTAAATCCCTTCCTGCGCTTGTGCCAGGGGAACTGAGCCAGTGTGGATGGCTTCATGGAATTATGCATCGCATTTTCACAAATCCATCGGCTTCGCTAAAAACATTTTTTGAGCATACCCTAACATGTCACTTTCATACGATATTTATAAATTACTATTAAACTAAGCAATCAGGAAATTTAGATAGGAGGATACCAATTTTAGCCGGCTAGTGAGTAGTGACATCATCAAGTCACATGCTGTGATTAGCAACTTTATTAATTCGTTTTGTTTTGTGATTTGTAAATGAGCTGTTTCATTATCATTCCCTACAACTTTATTGCTACCCGCACTCAATTATTGCGCAACAATGTTGTTACTCCTGAGTACAATCTGTTTCTGTGTGGTTTTGGAGCTTTATTCTAGCGTGCTTTTGCTGAAATACAAAAAGCAGTATATTTAAGTTTTGTACCACCAACCAACTTTTCAAATACACAGGAAATTATCGAAACAAGTTTGTAGAAAATTACCAGCAGCCAGCTCAGTCAGTGTAATTTGGATTGTGACAAATACGCAGGAATGAGAAAGGAATATAAAAGGTTGTTGAGGGGTTTGTACGCGCCCAAGAAGTTATAATGGCTCCAATATTTTTAGCCTCCTGTCCAAAAGTTTTTTCCCCGCCCCTCTTTGGGCCTTTTATGAACTGTTGCCTCAGGCCCCAAAATTCCTTAGTCCACCTCTATACATCATTCGCTTTGGAACCCTTCCACAGCTTTGAACTTATGCTTGCATGCACTTCATAAAGTGAAGCGAAAAAAGTGTGGAGTATTGCCTGTTTTAATTGTGAGCAAGTACAGTTTTAAAGTAACGTCTATGCAGGAAATAGGGCAAACAAGACGTTGCTGGAAACTTCAATAACTTTGGGAAAAATATAGCTGCTTTGTGTAAACCCTCATGTTTTTCTAGTTGATTTCCTTTCAAAAACGGCAGTTTTAATTTTGGAACGACAATTGGCTATGTCAAAAGAACATTTACTTTTTACTACTGTTCTCACTAGTACAGATACTTTGAAAGCGGTGCAGCCGGCTAAACTTATATTGTTAACCTCGACATTACTGATGTGGACTCTGATATTACAATAACTTAAATGTAAGTGCTTCATTTGGGGTTAATATACTCTTTCCCTGGCAGTGTTTATGCCAGGACAAAGCAACATACGCGCTGTCAGTGGCTTTAGCTCATATAAATATGCCTACAGTTACGAAATAGACGTAAATAATGAGCAAATATTTGATGGCTTTAATTTGATTATCTCTGAAAATAGATATCAATCAGTTTGGCGCCCTGCCGAAACTTTAATTTGCTTCAAGCACTTGCTGAATTGAACGCATAAAAATTTATGAAGTTATTGGCTGTTTCAATTGCGAACAAGTCCAGTTTTTAAGGACGCCTATGCTTCAAATATGCATATGAGTTATGAGACGATGCCAAAGGCTCTAAAAACTTGGGAAAACTTCAGCAGCTGTGCGTAGGCTAACCCCCTATAATGTTTTTATGTTAGATTTCCTTTCAAAGCAAGGTAGTCTTGTTTCGGAACGACAATTGGCTATATCAAAAGAACTTAAACTTTTTGTTAGGCTTTATCCAATGAGTAGTTGTAAAAACACTAACAAAAAGTTTAAGTTCTTTTGATATAGCCAATTGTCGTTCCGAAACAAGACTACCTTGCTTTGAAAGGAAATCTAACATAAAAACGGTTTTATCGATGGGGGCCCAGCGGGCTAAGCCGGCCTATTTATGTCCGAGGTAAATTTGGTTTGCTTTGCTGCTGCTCAAGCACAATAGCAGGTACACGTCATAAACCTCCTCGTCACGCTTCAGTGGCTTGCTGAAACCTTTATGGAAAGCACGGGCAGCGAATTAGCGATAAGACTTGTCGCAGCCGTGCGAGCGCTCTCAGCTAAGCTCACCGTCCTCGCCCGTCGTTCATAAAGATAAGGTAAAAAGCGAAAGCTCTGCGGTGTAATTCTTCATAGAGCGATTAATACTTGTTGACAAGCTGACACAGTTGGTATCAGGACGATGCTAATCGAAATAGCTTCTATAGATGAGCTGTGAAGTGAAAGAAAGTAGTGTGCTTTACACGAGGTGCTGGCGATATTTCAATTACTGTTGATATCGCTTTGTGGTTATCAAAGTTTATTTAAAGGTTGAGGCTCGAACACAAGACTTACTTTCCCCCGAGAAATATTTAAAAAAAGTTCTTGCTAAATACAAAAGATTTATTTGAAGGCAGTTTCATCTAGTTAATTCAATTTTTACCATTTCGGACGATTTTTAAGATGTGATCTTAGGACTGATTAAATTACATTTTTAAAGGATTTTACACTTTGGAAATAGGTCTTATTTGTACCGAAGTCAGAATAAGCTTTTTTGAGGGATGCAATGCCAATGTAGAATGTGAAAGCATAGATTTTTTTGAAAAACATTATTGCTGAAAATTTCTGTGATGATATAAATAAGTTGTTTTTTTTTGTTAAGAATGGCGTACACTTTCTTCCCATCGTCTCTCTTCGTCGCTTGCCTTAGTCCGAACGCACAAATATTAGCAACGTGGTTACGTTTGACTACTGCCATTAAGCGATAATATCTTAGCCTATTACCGGAAATATCGCTTATAGCTTGACTTACTACTGGTCTAAAGCAAGTTTTATGTTTGCACAGCAACAACGTCATTGTTCGGAAGTGATCCAGTGAGCTTCATTGAAGCTGTGCTGGGTTAACAAAAGTTAATTTTTCAAGAATGTATTTATTTTTCACTTTGTTGATTGAATGTAATTGCCCTGCTAACAATCTACACTAGCTCATGGCACTGTAGTTTTTCTTGCGACAAGTTGTATTTATTAGTCATTCCGCTCTTTAGTCGTATCAGTTAAACCAGACATTCAGTACTTCGCATGGTTGATGAAATGCGATTCATCACAAGCTGCTGCTTGACAATAGGGTACTTGCTTCGTATTTCACTCCTATGATTTATTGTACCAAAAATGGCAAATAAGCACAGGTTTTCAATTTCAAATAATGAAGTTGAAATCAGATATTTGTACTACAAAACGCAATTCTGGCTGTCTTCGCCAACTTCTGCGAAACTAATCGATGAACAAACATAAAACTTAGCGTGTTTGATCACCACCCCGGGGCAAGTGCTATTAGGGAGTTTGTGACGTCGCAATTGTAGATTGTCTTCTTAAATTCGCATTTCTTCACGGAGGAAAGCAGTTTCTTGCTTGAACGCGGTTGAAAGCTTTTTTGGAAGATATTAACAACCTTCTTTTGATAAAAGTATTTTACTAATAATTTTGACTTCATCGACTGCGCAACAAGCGATTAAACATTAAACCGTCTTTTAGTCCATTCTTTTTTTTTCTGGAACACTTCAAAAAGCCTTTGTTTTGTGACAATGTGAAATGACGTGACTGTGTTGTGTGGTATCATGTCAGTGAAAACAGATGAAAGTAGCTGTTGCCCTTAAAGTTGTTATCAAATGTCATTTTGAAAGCAAAGTAAATAATAAAGCTTATTACTGATATGCTGCCAGTAAAAGAAGAATGATAATTACAGCACAAACACGTGGCTAAAACCTGACTTTTCAATAATGCAATGGCAAGTATGAATATTACAATAATTGAATTGTACATTGACTCCATATTAGAATACCTTTGTATCGCAGACATACAGCGCGCCCGTGCTCTAAACTGCTGAGACATTTTTTTGGTCTAAATCTGGTCGTTTCATAATGTAATGACAAGCACGAAAATTATGATAACTGAACAGTAGGAGAACTCCACTTTACAATACTCTTGTAATAGAGCCATGTCGCGCGCCTGGGCTTTCTCAACTTTTAAAACTCTTTTATCAGGTGTAGCAAAGTGGAACAAAATTCCAAGTTTTAATGCGAAATCTAGCAGGATTAAAAAAAATTACCGTCTTTTTTAGCGCAAAACGCTGGTCATTGGGTTATCCTCTTAAGCCATAACCTAACTTAAGATAAAAGCTCAACTGCACGTGGAGGACTCGGGGCCACGGGGCACTTCACCTTCTCCTGGCTGGATTTATGCCCGATGCAAGAAACTTGCGCGCAAAAACCGGCTTCAAGTTTACAACTAGTTGTACAGTGATGAAAAAGTTGTACATAGTATATCTATTACTTCATAGCTTAAATCCTGTAACTATGTCAATCATTTCAGCGCCCTCGCACAACTTTGGAAAAATCCACCTATGCACTTTGTGAAACGAATACATGTAGTTTGTAAAAATATTTGTTGTTTGCAAGTACGCACTGTTTTAGTTCATGGGTAAGGAGGTGGGTTTTATGGGCATAATTTATGAAATCCAAAATCTTAAGAAAATCAACTGAAAAAATAGGTCAGTAGGTCTACACGACTTTGTGAAATCGTTGTCACCAAATATACAATCTCACTTTCGGAGAAAAAATTTTCTTGAAAATGGGTTGATAGGCCAACTGGGTGATTGGATGGAAGACGTTTTGGGGATAGATATAGCACCTTTTTCTCTATTCTGGGACCAAGGCACATAGGTGCAGTCAAGATACTTGGCGTTGCCAATACCATTAGGAGGGAGGTTACACCGAGTAGAAAAATAAGCCTGCCAAATAACTTACTTTTATATTGGTAAAACAAAAACCATTACGGCGCCCACCTTGAACTTTGGCTTTGAGCATTTATACTTAATGGGAAGACCTGAAAGAATATGTGAAATGGCAAAGAGCTTGTAAATAAAACAAGTCTTAATAACTATCACGATCGGGATTAGCGGCATTGAGCTGATGTCTCCATTTACACCAACTATTCGTTGCTGCTCTCAGAAATGTTGATTGGGTGAAGTCGACGCAGCCTGATGTTTCTAACCCGGCATAATTGAATTGTAGACCTGTTGTGCGGCGCAGGCAGAAACGTCTAGTTTGTTATAAGTTTGCCTGTTGTTGGTCAATTATGCTTGAAGACGCTCACAGTTTTCTTGAAGCCAAACTACCAACACGGCATTGCCGATCTCGGTGTGGCAAAAAGACAGCACAGTAAGCAGAGCAGACATAACGCCTGTTTAAACTGCAGTAAAATACCTGGAAAAAAGGCGATTAAGCTTGCCAGTTTTCAAAGACAACGAGAAGTTTCAAAAACAGAAAGTCTACAAGTTGTCTGCCATTAGAGTTGGAGCTTGAAAGAGTTTGCTTTAAGACAGAAGTATTTACTCGCTCCATAAGTCGAGAGTAAAGAAGATCAAGACAAGAAAATTATAAGTACTGTAGGTAAAGTAGCCTCGGTTCGGACTGTCTCGCGTTTAAAATTTTGACCTGGTGTTAAACGATCAATCTTAAAGTTGTGATCAATTGGACATGTTTTGTCAAAATATTAAAGTTGGCATTCATAGACCTGCTGGTTGGTTTTCGAGAATAGAATTAATGTAAAAATAAAACATTAAATCGAATTTATTCAGCTATGATTAACATATCTTTTGGCGCTCAAAAATCGCTGCGCTTACAAAGTGTCAAATTGTGCATGACATTTTATTTAAGGAGTGAACAAATCAAAACACCAAGCAGCTGCATTTACGAAACATCACCCTCTGATCATTCACGGCAAAGAAAATATTCTGTAAGACAAGTAAACCTTTGAATTCTGCTCGACATCCTTTTATGTCAGTCTTTCATTCTATTTTTAAGCTCAAGTTTTTCCTCCTAAGCTGGTAATTCACTTATGGTCTCGCCTTCTATTTGATGTTTGCCTCCACTCATACATTATGCATAAGCTTTGCTTAGATGACACGCCACTTATGAGTGCCTTGTGATCACTTTTATTAAAAATACAAGATCATTAAGTAGTATTTTTTGCAAATCAACCGTAAGCAGTAGTCAAACTGACACAAACATGCATGCAATAAAATAAAAAACTTCAATAAAAACACTGTGTCTTCAAACTTAAATGCGACAATGTGGCGCGTGGCCTATTAGTTTCTGTGGTTGACCAAAAAAGTTTTAAAAGACAAACCTTAAAGACCCAACCAAGAGGCCAAGATACCTACCAGATTTTGAACTTGCTGCAGTCCTGATAGGTGATGACGTCACATGCTTGTTTTGTTTTAAACATTGAACATGGTAGCGCGCATGTGCAGTGAGCAAAGAGGTGATTGTTGCTGAAGTGCTTATTACTGACGTAGGTAGCTCAACGTTATAATTTAGTCACTCTGAGTGATTTGTTGACTCTACTAACATGAAGTCGCAACAAACAGAAATTCTTATTAAAGAATAACAGTCAAGAGGCAAAGCAAAAAACAATTGTTTCAAATAGGCTAGGCTAAATCTTATTCCTTCATTTTTAACAATACAATACTTCAGACCTTATTTTTTCTTTTTCAGACTTCTTCAATTTTTAGGCAAACATGGCTTAAGACGTTTAGCCCCAAGAAAGCACGTTAATGTGAAACAAATTTGTATGTAAATTTTTGTAAACTCGTAAAAGACATATCTATATAAATATTATGGGAAATCCCACCCAGGAAGCCATCTAAAATGGCATATGTTGTTGTTGTAACTACCCCTCCTCTTCCTCGGGATAGAGATACGGCCCACACGGCAATTCAAGTTCATGCCGTCAATCTAATTGAAATTAGGCTAGGGGAAAGATGGCAGCCCATTTCGAACCAGTCATGAGTGACTGGTAGCCCCACCACCAACAAGGCGGACTGCCATTGGTGGGTACCCAAGAGTCGCCTTTTACGACATGTTGGGCTAGCAACTTCACAATTGTAACCCGGTGAAGTACGGGTAGACCACCTGTCTGCCACGTAAAGGTGTAGGCGTCCCGTTAAGTGCCTTACTCAAGGACACAACAAGCAAGCTTACCGGCTTGTTCTCCACACTATGCCTTTTTTATGCTGAGTGCCAAGCAGGAAAGCTGTGAATACCAATTTTAAAGTCTTTTGATATGACTCGACTTAGGGAATGAACCCCAGATCTACCGACTACGAAGCGAACGCTCTAACCACTACACCATCGCACCGGCAAAATGGGAAATCGATTGTACGTATGTCCCTCTGGTTTTAAAAACAAAGTTCTTAATTTAGTGATGGGCCTATTTACAAATGTGAAACCAGAGAAGCTATGATGATAAAACTTACATTGCTCATTGTTTTCATCTTGTATCAGTCAGATAAGTATCGAAAAGATGGTGCTGGTCTCTAGAGGTCAAAAGAAATTAAACAACCTTGCATTAGATCTGATATAACAGAAAAACGTTTGAAAATTTTTCTCACTTGGTGCGAAGTAAAAGATTTAAACTCGGTTGCTGGAAAAGCGTTCCCAACACTGTCCACAGCCTGTGAAAACTATTTAGGCTACTACTACTATATTTTTCAAAGAAATTGGATGCAAAGCGTTGGTATTAATGCTCAGTAAACTTTGCTAAGAGAATCGTCATTTGTAGGCCTCTGCAGATTTTTTGTCCTTTCTTTGTTTCAACGAATATGCTTTGTGTTTGGCTTAGGGTCCATTTCCAATTGTATGATGTTCGAATCTTAGCAAAATCATGCTTTGCTTGTTTATTTCCCCAAAATACACGATCGCACGCATAACCACTCAGCGCCTATTTCAAAGCAATAAATGAACAAACAAAGGTTTCTTGTGATTATCTTTGAGCATCGTACCACTGAAACAGACCTCACAGGGGCCGGAATGAAGATAACAAAAGCTGCTTTTTTACAGTTTTATTTGGTTTTACAAAAAATGTGATTCGTTAGGAACTGATCGTTTTGCACCATGATTTGGGCAATTTTGATATGCATAATAGGTTTCGGGTTGTGTGAGGGGTCCTCTAAACATTACAAAGATACCTCAGCATACCAAAATAACTTTGACGTCACTGGAAGAGATTTTATGAACACGCAAAAGAAAAAACTCTGTCTTCTTGCCCGACTGAATGCGTCCATTGAACTGTTTTACAAGTAAGTGGTAAAAGTGAGCTAAATTTTCGTTGAGAGAGTGATACGGCTTTCGTCATCGTAGCTCAGCACAATACAGCAAGAACTCACTCTCGTCGCATGTAAGTGTGGACATTGCGTAAATCCAGCTTTGTTTTTCCCTTGGCCAAAGCACTTTATGGACATATTTTTAGAGGCAACGTGGTCCATGGGGTTAGAATGTTGTTCATAGTGGTAATAATCGCGTTTTCGAACCTCGCGCTGGCTACGCTTTTGTTTCAATAAAAAAAACATTTTGCGGCCGTTTTCCTTGCTTAGTTGTGGTAGAACTACGCTGTGCGAGCAGCCCTGCTAGCTCCACCGCAGATCTCATCATTAATTGTTTTATGTATCGCCGACGAAAGGTTTTCCAGTGACCAGAAGATAGAGATAGGTTCAGTAACATTTTTTATGCCATTACTACAGCATCGTTTATCCCTATCTGCACAATACTTCAATATTCTAGACATACAAGGGTAGAGATGATCACTACGTCGTTTGGTGCTTCAACTAGCAGTTGACGCGATTTCCTTCGGCTTGTGATTTATGGCGGTTCTAAATGTAAGAAAGCCAGATTTAATTGATATACTCGGAAAGCATGATAGCTGAGAAAGTTGTTTTTCAGCGAGCATTGCCACTCTCTGTAAAATAATAATAAACAAATGTAAACTGTTATGTGCTTTCAGGGTCAACTTAGCCCACAAAATAATATCTATTCCAAGCTATGCAAACAATTCCCGCAGCTACTGTGATTTTGAATATACTTCTCTTCTTCAACTCGATTTTGATGAAATTACTCTCAGTTTGTATTTTAATAGAGATCCTGTAAAACAACACAACATCCACCCTAACTATTGTAACAAGTAAGCTTTCGTGGAATTTGTTGATTTGTTCGAGGACGCCGCTATTTACGCATTAAGCAATCCTGTAGCTGCAGCTAAACAAACCGACGTGGCTTTGTCAGATTGAATATTTGATTACAGAAGAACTGATTGCTACACATTGCCAACACTACCATAATTGAACGATGTTTCAATGAAGACTAGCAGCTTATTATTGATAGCGCTTTTCAGCACTGGCGCACAATTGTGAAATAGATTAATAACCGCTTGATTTCCACGTGTTGGACCTACGCAAGACCTTTCACGGCAATTTCCTTGCTTATTTGCTCAATTGTTCTAGCAGCAACGGTAACTACAGAGTGGGTCTACAAACAAAATACTCTTTTTAAGACTGGAGGACAAAATAACCGGAGTTGACAAGTCGTAATCTGCGAAAATTCTAAAAAAGCTTCAAAAATCCCCAAAATTTCCAAGATTCTGAAATGCTTGGGCACATTCTTTCTTTTAGTTCGCTTTGCAAAAAAGATCTTTGCCCAAAAATTAACAAAAGATTCTCTGATTTGGGGTTGACTTCCACAAAAAAAAGAAGAGGTCTTGTCTTCATCCAAGAACTAACAACTAATTATTCAAAAAAGGTCTTCGCCAATAAGTATTGTTTTAAAATCTCAAGATTGGTCTGAAAAAGTTCGAAATTTTTCTACAGTGGACCTAGTATAGATCCCACAAGTGTGATAGTCTAAAGCTCTAAGCTCTGCTTTATTTCGAGCCTCAAGCTTCTTGCCGGTCACCAATTGCACTAAAGAGACCTGATAAGTCGAAACAGTGTCACAGTCTGCAGTTGCAAAATCTAATTTCACAAGTTGATTTGAAAATTTTCAAGATCTTGGTTTAAACGCTCAAGATCGGTCACTACGACATCAAATCGAGTAATTCGTTTCTAGCAAAAAACAAACGTATCATATTCTTAACTACTAACTGTACTTTTGCTTGCTGTCTTGCAACCGCAAACTGAATCGTGAAAGTGAAAGCTGTTCTGAAAGAACTCTTTAAGGCAGGGGTGTTAAACTCGCTGCCCGCGAGACGATTCTGAAATTGCTAATGAACTTTGGCAGTATTGCAAGGGATCATCGTCGAACAAACGTTTGAAGCCCAGATCACAGGCCACACTTGAGAGGTACAAATTTTTGTCATTCGGAGATAAATTTACTCATGCTGGAAAGGTGATGGCCCTTTTTTTTTTGGAGATCGATCTTACTTCCGGCTACATTACAGAGATCGTTGCCCAGAGAAGTGGTGATCTTCAAATCCAAAACCTCATGCGGCCCTCGGCACGATTGCTCATATATGCAATGTGGCCCCCAGAAGCCCACGAGTTTGACACCCCTGCTTTAAGGGATAATGTAGCGCATATGTTACATGATAGTTAATTGCTATGTCATTATGACGTACTAATCATTTTTCTGAAATTCATGGTAATTTTGTTGCTACCAAATAATTAAGAAAATGTCTGAAATTTTATGAATTAGAATCTTATGATCCTTAATACAGGGCCAATGAGAAACTACAACGCGAGATTGCAGAGAGGTTGCTTTAAAAGTGTTTTTTAAAAAGCAGAGAGAGAAGCAAGAAATCAAGCTGCAAGAAAAACAAAAATTTCTAGTGGTTGGCCAATTTAGAGATGTTTTTGATAAAAAACTCAAACGAGATAGAAAGTGTAACCGCGGAGCATTTCAGGAGGGAGGACTGCTGTTCCGCTCACCAGTTTAACTCACCTTGCCTTAGATGTAGTAAGGAGGCGATTTCTAAATAAAAGGTTTCTACAGATTTGAAACGAAGACTTTTTCCTCCTCTTTCGAATAGGCTTTTAATTGGTGCAACTTTTTTGCAGATGTGACTCAGGACATTGGAGGCTTCATGTCATAAAATTGTACTCCCGCGACTTGAGTCATGTGATGGATGATGTACCTCCTACAACTCTTGCGGCTGAAGCATATGCAGCCAACGTGTCTTCTGCGGCTGGCGGTCTTATCAGTCATATAAGTCTTCAGCGGGGTTATAGGTGCACCGACAAACAACTGTCGGCCAGTATGAAAGTTACGGAGTCGTATCTGATTGCAAATGATGTGCATTCAATGAAAGATTGGTCTGTGAAAGTTCATTTTCACTCAATTGAAGTTCAGCCCTTTTTAGTGACAAACCCAATCGTAAAAGACCCGTTACTGTGCAGGTACTTACCATTGTCATTACGTTTATTTATCTAGTTTATTATAAGGATTAACCTCAACCGCTATATATCCTATGGACAAAAACTTAACGATGTGATTACAGGGGTGTAGGCAGTGCCAGTGCATGGGGTGGCATTGGCCATGACCGCATTAGGTCAGCAGTCTATAAATGGCCTAATGCGGTCCTGATTATTAGGAAATTTTTATGAGGGAGCCAGCTTCAACCATAATGTTTTTTTTTGTAGCAAAGTTGATAAGTTTTTGTAAAAATGTCTTACTCTTTTAAGGTGAAGTGTTAAGGCTGAGGGAGCTGAACATCTCTGGTTGATTTATTAGTCTTTAATCCCTTTTCTGAATTTGCAAAGTGACAAAATAATCAATTGTTGCAACCTAAGTGCAAGATCGTATATTGAAGTTAGTTTTATGGGTTGATATGACTCGATAGTTGATAGAAAGCAATGTTCTTCGAAAAACATGTTGATCTCTGAAAAAGTAATGTTTTTACGTCTAAAAAAGGAGAGTGAACGCCTTGTTCTATTGCCTAAATACGGCCATGATTTGATATCTTTTCAAATAGGCTACCTTCTTTTCCATTACTTTAAAACTTGCATGTACAGTACATATTTTCTTTGATATTGTTGTTATCGTTACTACGAAGGGCGTTTAGAAAGTAATGCTACTGATTTGATTTCTTACAGCATCATTTAATAGATAAAATCATGATACGTTAGATCAGCTGAGCTTATTTATAGGAAGGTTGCATGTGGCGTCACGGATTTCGCGCCAAAAAAAGTGGATGACCAAAAGCTCTAATTTATGCTGGAGGGGTATAGGGCGAACACCAACTTTTGGGGTTATTTTGAAAATTAATAAAAAATTAATTAAAATTTGGAATGAATTATTGCTAGTTGGATTCTCGGAAACAAATAAATTTGACCAAAAGCAATTTGGTTGAGATTTGGTCTTTCAGTTGGCTAGTAAAAGCCTAGCATAGTGGGCTAATTTTTAAAAAAATGCCCCTAAGAGAAGTGTCATCTAACTACCATTTGCTCCTCACTTAAAAATAAACAATACCAATTAGATACCAGTCGATACATTAGCAAAAACAACCATTATTTGATCACTACTACCGGTACGGTAAGCTTGCCGGTAAGCTTACTTGCTGTCTCCATGAGCAAGGCATTTAACGGTATGCCTCCATCTTTATGTGGCAAACAGGTGGTGGGGCCAAGCAGTCTACCCGTTGCGGTGATCCAGTGTGACAAAAGACATGCAAACAGAGCATGAGCTCTACGCATGAATCAATAAATCGGTACCGTAATTTTTGTATTACCCTTGGTCCAGCAGCCTAGGTAATAGCCCAAACAATTGTTTAAAGAGTGGTTAAGGTCACACAATTACATCTGACATATCAATATGACTGGCCTGCAATTACTATTGACAAAAAATTTCTAAAACTTACTGATTTTATCCAACAATAACTAATCCAGCATATGTCAAACGGTACAGAAGTCTGCCCTGTCATTTAGGCTACAGTATAACTTAGGTTTTCAACTTTTCAGAATGCTTATGCCACTAAATATACTGTATAAGTTACACATTACAATTAACTTAAACTCATCATTCCCAAACACGCTGATCAATCGAATATGAAACCCTCACAGAAGCTGGCTACAAATAAGCCTGCATGTTTAGCCCATAAAATTAGCCCAACTATTAGCAATAACAAGCAAATCTTAGCACCTCTTATCTTACTTTGACCTTAGATTCATTCCATAATATCAGTAAAACAACATATTTAAGGTGCATTCAACAACTGTCACGTTTCTTCATTTGCTTTGCAAAAAACGATATCACTCCTATTCAATTCAATGCAAAAACACTGACTTTGGTCATCCACTTATTTCGAAAGCGCATTTTGATGACGTTTGATCACGTGCGTGCAACCTTCCTATTATTAGAAAAATCGATTTTGCCTTCACACTGGCATTTTCCGTTTCTATGTAAAAAACGAAAAAACAAAATGCATGAACCTACGTACCGCAGTTATAATGTACTAAAAAAGAAAGCAGAACTAACTATCTCGCACTGGCTGAAGAATGACAATTGGTAGCTCAAAACTGGCTAAAAATATTCCGCGAACTTAGTTGTAACTACCTACAAACGGAAAATAAACTTAGGGGGCTAACTAACTAGGCAGGTTTACAGAATTTGTTTACTAATTTGTAGATCTATGGAAGCTCCAAGTTTATGAAACCATTTATTTTCACATATATCTAACATATCAAACGGTGGTTCTTTAACAAATATAACAAAAAACACTGTGACAAACCAGGGCGGCATGCTAACAATAGGTTGTGATTAGATTTATAATGTTGCAGGAGAGCGGTACTATCGTTTTGGGTCGAAATATCATAATTTTTCCGAGTGTGTCTAGGTTTATTTCATCTAACGGAAAATTTTTTTTGTCTGCCCAACGTAATGAGCATTACAATTTACACAATTAGCAACATAAATATCATAATTTCTACAATTTTAGGATTAGCTAAGTTTAACAAGTCTATTGTTTTTTCGCATTTAATGTGATTTACGCTCTTCACCATACATTCTTATTTGCCAGATTTGCCTCGAAGGGCACAGCTGACATTTGGGCTTGATGGGCCAATTTTTGAAGTCTTTTGTTGTTTATGAGCTGAAGTCTTGTACTTTGTTATTGTATTTGCCAGACATGTAGCTCTTTTGTATACAACGTTGGCTTCAGGTTTTATGGAGCGTTCTTTATCAGTTGAGTTGAAGAAATTGTGGAAAGCTTGCTGCCCTTAGAATCGGACTCTTTTCTGCCTGTTTTTTGTGATTAGTAGGTCTAAATCTTTCTGTCCAAGTGCTTACTTTATGAATCATGGCCGGTGTCGCTTCTATCAAACCCAGAATTTAAGCATTTATCTTTTAAATCCATTATGCTATTCATGTAGTCTTCGTGCCTTTCCTTCAATCTGCGTAAGCTCACTGCTTCAGCAATAATGATACCTTTGAAAATATGAAGTGGATGTTATGAACTTCCGTGTAAAAACTACATTCTGCTGCTGTAGATTTGGTGAAATTTTTTTTTAGGAAACCAATCGGGTCATAAAGTAATACAAGAGGCCAGCGATGCACTTAGCAAACTGCAAATGCAGCAACTAAACAGAATGATTCTGTTTGTTTTGGCTTTTTTTTTTATTTGTTTTCCATTCTGTTAATATTTTTAAATAGTTTTTGCTATCTTGGAAATATTCATTAATTTGAATTTGGCAAAATTTGACACTAATGGGTTGCAGAATATACTCTAAAAATGCAGTAAATCTCGAAACAAAAAAATTTTTTCTGCAGACTGTAATAATCTATTGGGAATCAATTCTAGGCTCGTCGATTCCAAAAGTTCCACTTCTATTTATGCGTTTTAATCAAAGGTTAGATATATGCCAGTATGTTGTTGCAAAATTCTTTAACTTTATGATATTGACCGTCAGCAGTTTTAAGTCCTGTAGTGTGATATAGTAAGTTATTACCGATCTCTTGTTTTTTGAGTAAATATAAAAGCAAAATTTTCACATTTTTTTCAAAATCGTTTTGCAATATATTAGTTCCTGAAATTGTTCTAATTTTCTCTTCATGATATTGTTGTAAGTAGCCAAATCGATAATAACCAATTCACCATTCTTGTCGGTTTTACATACAATAATGTCGTTGCTTCTCACTAACTTTTTTGATTTTTTAAAACTACACTTATTCAATACAGCATCAAGGTTATTGTCTTTTAAAATTATCAGTTACTATTTTTTCAGGTTTCTTAGTTTTGCGTGTATGCAATAGTTTTTTTGTCAGGGCTCTTAATTCCTGGTCTGAAAAACTTAGCAACTTCAAGTTTTTCAGGTAGTAAAACTTTGTGATTACCCTCATCAAATACATACGACCATTCTATTCTTCTGCAATGATGGAGAAGATTTCGCTGTTTAAATTTTTTGGGTCCAGCATGGAGTGGGAACAAAATTCAAGCCCAAAGCTAACAATCGTTCATCCTTGTTGTGTATATTTACTTTGGATTTGTTGAGCACTGTAAGATTGGCCTTATTTATTTCTAACATACGCTTTTTGTCTGTCTTACGTTTTCGGTGCCTTTTCTTTTCTATTCTTAGTGCGTTGGGCCTCATTTTTTGAAATTTTTATCCATTATTTCAGTATTCTCTGCTTATTCGATAGCCAATTAAATTTGTTTATATACTTAAACTTTGTTTTTAATCTTTCAATATTTAAGCTTTTTTAATTTCACTCAATAGACCTTTTAATTGTATTTTGAAACAGGAGTAAGCAAAATTAAATCCTTTAATTTGCTGGGCAACTTTTCTTTTTTGTTGGGTTAATAAAAGATCAAAGCCAATACCAGATTTATTGTTTGAAGGAAGAAGCACATTAGAAGCTAGGCATCTCAACTTGAATGTTATTTTTTCTGGTATGCAAATGTTTTTTCCTAGATTTTTCCTTGAGTTCTAATATTCGGGATCCCTTGGTTATCCATTATACGTGACAGCAGAAGTAAATATACTACCACACTAGAAGCATTATTAATCAACATCTGATTCTTTTACAGGTTATAGATTGGTGATAAAGGTGTACAGTTTTATTTCAAAAGGGAGAATTTAAATTTTTGTAACCTGCAATTCAAAATTTAAGCAACTCCTTTATGTCTTATGTGTTAAAAGATATAACCGGCATGACTGTCTCAAAGCAGTCTCGGCCGACGCAAAGACTTGTCGTTGAATTTGTACTCTCGTAATGAAAAATAGCTCTGAACACTAGTATAGCAGAAAGCTAAAGCAAGGGTATAATGACAATGCGTTAGACTACAACACAGTGACGAGATTG
Source organism: Trididemnum clinides (assembly GCA_963675345.1). Taxonomy (NCBI): domain Eukaryota; kingdom Metazoa; phylum Chordata; class Ascidiacea; order Aplousobranchia; family Didemnidae; genus Trididemnum; species Trididemnum clinides. The sequence continues at coordinate 6,871,573 of OY776300.1, forward strand.
GTCAAGCAAATCAATGATGGGCAGGAAGAATTTGGTAAAAGCAATCTTTGGGATAAGTCTAGAAGTGGTGGATCATCTTCCGCTTGCAATTTTGTTAGCATTAATCGAGAAGATGCATTGACAAAGGAAAACAGACGCATCACTACAGATGAGCTTGCAGAGTAATTATAAGTGCAGAGACTGCTGTAAAGATCGTAAATTTCCTGGAATTTTTAAAAGTGTGTGCAAGCTGGGTTCAAAGGCAGCTAGCAGAGACTTATAAACAAGCTCATCCTGAAGCTGGATTAGAACTTTTGGAGTGTTACCGAAGCCACAAAAGGATTTTGTAGCATATAGTGACCGGAGATGAGGCTTGGGTCAATCATTTCTAACCAGAGTTGAGGAAAATCTATGGAGCAGGGTTATGCTATCTTAGCATGCACAAAGAGGTTCTAATCTCAGCAGTCTGCCACGAAAGTGATTGTGACTGTGTTTTGAAATGCTGCGGGTGTGATACTTGTAGCCTTCCTGTTCAAAAGAGCAACAATCGATTCAGATGTGTCGCGTTCAATAGAATTTCCGTTCTATCTAAATCTTTAATTTACTTCTTAAAAATGGAGGCGACATGTAGTATCGTTCGAATAATTAAGTCTGATTGCAACTTAATAGCTAGGAAAAGACTGGCTTCTACTAAGATATTTGACCCACGCACTTTTCGATCAAGAAGAGAACAAATATATTCACCTAACACTTTATAACTCCAAATTCCTTTGCCGGATGATTACAGAAACTAATGTACTGTAACAATCAGGAACCGACCAAAGCAAAACAACTGTCTGACACTTGTTACGCCAACACTGTGCAACAAAATCACCACAGAACGATATGTCTTTTTTCTACTTCAATTATTTTTCTACTACTCTCTTTACTGAACTACTCTCTAAATCGTAAAAATCCCGCCGCCTTATATGTACTGAGACGAGCTTTCCAGAAAATGCTAGAACGTCACGTGACACAGAAAAAACACCGTTAATGAATTATATAATTGGCAATAAAAAAAAGCCAAAATTTACCAGAATAGTAGTCTGGAACTTAGTCTCGTAATCAACCATCGTGACGTCAGAAGAGGCGTGTGTGTTGCAAATCTAAATGCAAAAGAAAAAAAGGTCTGTTTCGAAAACAGCCGAGATATAAAAGCAAGTTTGTGCTTACAAATTCAGATTTACAATTAAAATAATCACGGCAGAGCAAAACGACAAATTTTGCAAACTATATACAAAAACTATTCCTACAACGTAAATTTACTTATTGCTGACAAGATGTTTACTGCGTTACATCAAAAAATTTGAAAGCAAAAATACGGAGAGTTCGGCATTCATTGGAGATGTTCAAGATTTTGTTGCTACATGAATGACAAAGCTAGGTCTCACATCAGTCATAAAACCTGTGAGGTCATCAGTTTCTTTGACTGGACAATTGCACATCCTTCATAATCTCCAGACCTGACACCATCTGATTTCCATTAGTGTGGCCCCCTAAAAAAGTTTTGAAGGGCACCATTTTTCCAATGTTTCTGAGGCCAAAACTGATGAAACGCAGTTGGTGGAATTTTACAATGAGTGAATAAGTGCACGTGTTAGAAGATGGCAAATGGTAGTTGGGAAAGCAGGAAGTTGCTTTTAGTCTAAGAAGTAACTGTGAAATGCTTGTGCTGAATACATTTTACGTGCAATTCATGTAACTTTGAAGTAAAATGACGTCAAAATAAACCTTGTGGCATTACTTTATCTGAACGCCAGTCAAACCCTTGGTTGTAAATTCAAGAAGTTGACAGCCAGACATCTTAGCAGTGCTCCAGGGTTTCTTTCTGTTTCCCACAAATGTTGAGAGCGTTTTCAGTCTGAAAAACATACTAGGCAAAATTTAATTTAGTTTTGGCAACATTTGATTGCATGAGGTTTAGCAATTATCATTCCTGCGTAGTGTTTGGTACGCTAAAAGAAGAGATTCATCGGAGGTAGGAGGGACTCCCTCTTGAGTCTCCCACAATGGTGCCATTTCATTTGCTTGATTGTACCGTAAATCGTTAACATTTTTTTCAAAAGCAGTTTGTTATGTTTGATCTTTTCTGCCACTTGTGATTGCTTATAATAGTTTCATAGTTACATTAACCGATCATAACCAACTAATACAATTTAATCTAAGTTACTGTTACACAACTTTTTTTCAAAGGGCATGTTTATATTCCGATTTCGGAACGCTTTGGCACAGTATCGCCACTTCGTGATTACTATATTTCAATGTGTAAACCACAAAATGGCAGCATGAACAACGTTCATAGCATTGAGATTTATTTTCAACCAATTTACTAAGTGTAAAGTTGTAGCCAAACAGCGTTACGTTTGATTTGAATTATATCTAATTGTTGATGGTTTGCCGTTCAGCATACTCCCTTCGCTATTGACTTAAAAGCTAAAGACCAACGCTATTTTTACTGATAAGAGTGTTTGCGAAAAACATATATTTACATGAGCAACAAGGATAACTTGATTGGATCAATATTTGAATGACAATCGAGAGTCTGGTGTCTTTGATTTATTCTTGCTTTGTCCAGTATTGAACAGGTATCAAATCCAGTAAATTCAATTTAAACTTGTAAAATTTTTTTTCTAAGCAAAAAATAAATCAGTTGTGGGAAACCTGGGAAGTCAAAATTCTCCTGACAGGAGTAAAGTCTTTCTTAGCTCGAGGGCTATTTTCTCCCGGTATCACAAAATTTGTTTGGAAGTTTTTGTGTTGCTTCAAAAACTTTTGTATCAACAATTTTTAAACTTCTTTGCTGAAAACGTTAGGAGATACGAATATACCAATAAAGTAGAGATCTTAAGCACTTGAATAACGTCCCGTTATTAAAGGCCTAGATTCATACTTGATAGTAGCTGCTGCGGGTCATAAGCTTGAATCCCGCCAGAAGTGAGCTTTGCCGGCGCTGTATAGTGTTGAAGTGGCCACGTATTGACTAGTCATCATCGAAGCTGAATTTATTTATCTTGACGTAAATCTCTATCACGCATGGCTTTTTCCGTTCTGCTGCATACCACAGCTGTGAAGCCTGTGACACGCAGAACGAAGAGGCTCTTGGCTTCCCCCACATGTTGATCTGGGAAAAATGACCATCACAATTGAAGCTACGCCTGTTTGTGGTTGATTTACTGATAAAGTTTTCATCTCGGAAATGCTACGCACCGTGAGCTGTGGCACATGACCTTATCCGTTTGAGTAATAATGAGTGAATTTGTGCAAAAGGTTTGGCGCCCTTGTTCTACGCAAGTTGATTAAATGCATACAAACCCCAAATCTGTTTAGCGCTACAACTGGTTATTGATCAAACACTAATTGAATTGTTATTGTTTCAGGGACGTAACTGCTTCCATCTTCCTTATCATTACTATTCCCATCATCTATTTTGTTTTCTTCATTGTAATATACCGTTTAAAAGATGATAATAAATTTTCGAGTTGTTGGGGGAAAAAGGTCCGTTTCCAAGAAAATGCAAATGGAAAAAAACCGCTCCTCTCCTCCTCTCTAGACACGAACACTGACGCTTCCCGCTCCAAAAAAACTCAACCAAAAGTACTTGTAACCTGCACTGAAGAGGATGAAACTACAGCTAATCTGCTCTAGCCAAGACCATTTTATGAGATTCAATACGTTTCAGTATGCTCTTTACAATGTTTTGCAACTTTTTTTGATGTCAATTTTTAAATAGCTAAAACCTTGATTACGAGACCTTTTTATCCGTGAGCCTCTTCCTCAAAGCCAATAGCTTGGTTTGTTTGTGCCGTGATTAAAAAGCCGCCAATAGATCTAATTAAAACTAAGCTCAATCATTTTTGCTGACGCTTCTCTTACTGGCGACTGGGGACGCTTAGGAGCGCTAACAGAGCTATAATAATTAATTTCTCAGTTTCTCGAAATAGTTTTAGACGCGAATTTTAGTCGATTTTATTTCGTAATTCTTTAAGTTCCGGGTTAATTGAATTTTCCGGTTTCTACAAAAAACAAACATCGAATCACCACACTATATAGAGGCGGGGGCCAATTGCACATAAAAATAATGCACATATCAGAACTGTTTTCCCAGCGAAATCTTTCAAAATATTCCAAATAAAAAGGCAACAAAACATGCAACGCATCGCAACACTAACTACAAAGAGTTGATTTGTGGTACAGAATTTGAAAATTGCAGAAAGTAGAGTATTCATTCTCGAAGCTTTTCGTCTGACACTTTTTAAGAGAATCCGTCAGAAATAAAGTGAAAAGGTGAAGTGAGTCAGTTATACAGGGTTCGCCAAAACGACCTGACACATTTGAAAATTTAATAGAAATCAAACGCGTTGACGAAAATAATTGATGTTTACATTTTTGGAAAGCGTATAGCATGCCATTTTGTGCGGTGTCCAAAAAACAATCTACAATGCATTTGTGACGTCATAATGGTTGATTTTTAAAATAATGTAATTTTTTAAATTGTGCTTTATTTGCTAAAATGAAGTGGTTGGGCTCACACCGTTCTTTCGTTATGGAAACTTTTTTTACGAACAGTGGATCAATAGCACTGGATCGTGTCTTCCAAGCTTGAAGTGCGTACGAAATAATCTTTGAGTTGCAGTTATTGATCCACTGTTCGTAAAAAAAGTTTCCATAACGAAAGAACGGTGTGAGCCCAACCACTTCATTTTAGCAAATAAAGCACAATTTAAAAAATTACATTATTTTAAAAATCAACCATTATGACGTCACAAATGCATTGTAGATTGTTTTTTGGACACCGCACAAAATGGCATGCTATACGCTTTCCAAAAATGTAAACATCAATTATTTTCGTCAACGCGTTTGATTTCTATTAAATTTTCAGATGTGTCAGGTCGTTTTGGCGGACCCTGTATAGAGACACAACTGACGAAAAAGAAAAAGGAAAAAAGCTATATCGTGATTGGTAAAATTTTTTTTCTTTTTTCTTTTTCGTCAATTGTATCTCCACAATTTCACCTCGTTAACTCGGACAGCTGGGGGGAAGGGCGTTCGTGTTAGCCGATTGTCCGACTTAACCGACCGCCTATAGGCCATAGCTTATAAACATGCCTAGGGTAACGAAGTTTAGTTAAAAATGCCGTTATTATATAGGCTATTTTGTTTTACTACATTTACCTTCATAACATGTAAAAAAGCAGATTTATTTATTAATATATTCATTTATTTTTGTTTATTCAAGTAAATCACCTGACGAAGACTACGTTGGGCTAGCCTAGCAAACAAACCTGTACCGATATCGACTGTTATTATCGGCTATTACCAAGGTTATTTTCTTTTACCTAACCGGCCGATTTTAGGCCAAACATTTTTTTAATTTTCAAAGATTTTTTTTATGTTTTTCCATTTTTTTCTCAGTCATGGTCCGAGTTTACCGATATCCGGCTTAACAGGGTCCGTGTTAACGAGGTGAAACTGTATATAAGTGACAACTTCACCTTTTCACTCTATTTCTGACGGATTCTGTTGAAAAGTGTCTGACGAAAAGCTTCGAGAATGAATACTCTACTTTCTGAAACTAATACAAACGCTTAACTGCAGAAAGTGACTTAGCACCTCAATCAAATAGAAAAAACAACATTTTAACATTAACTTGCAAGTAAATTTCACAAACAAAATGCTTCTAGAGACTTTATAAATAGATTCGTTCAAAGCACAAACTAAATCATGTGTGTGTGTGTTTACCCCTCCTCTTCCTTGGGATGGAGGTACGGCATGAACGGTAATTCAGGTTCATGCTGTCAACCTAATTGATATTAGGCTAGGGGAAGATGGCAGCCCATTTCGAACCAGTCTTGAGTGACTGGTAGCCCCACCTCCAACAAGGCGGACTGCCACTGGTGGGTACCCAAGAGTCGTTTGACATGCTGGGTTAGCAACTTCACAATTATAATCCGGTGAAGTACGGGTGGGCCATCTGTCTGCCACATAAAAGTGGAGGCGTCCCGTTAAGTGCCTTGCCCAAGGACACAACAAGCAAGCTTGCCGGCTTGTTCTCCACACTATCCCTTTTTTATGCTGAGCGCCAAGCAGGGAAGTTGTGAATACCATTTTTTAAAGTCTTTTGGTATGACTCGACTTAGGGAATGAACCCCAGGTCTACCGACTACAATGTGGACGCTCTAACCACTGCACCATCGCGCCGGTTAACTAAATCATTGCTGCACACTCTTGCACCAACAAACGAGTGAGCAAAGCTTAAAGGATTGCCGCGAGTCAACAGCTCTGCAAAGACAAAACGCAGCGCTGATTATTTGGCTCACGGCCAGTGCGATTGAGATCAAAAGTGTAAAGAAAATATTCAATAATTTTGAAAGTTAGATTGTTGAATGCATGATACAAGTAATTTGTGCTACACGCTCTACTTCGACGGTCGGAGTTGTTTCTTTTTGTCTTTTTACTGAATTAAACTTGCGAAAACTCTTGAAAATCGCCAAAAAATGAATTAATTTTACAAAAATGTTTAAATTTTAGTCCGTGTGGGATCATTTCCCAAAGTATCAGTTTTTTCTTTGCTTTGTACAAAGTCGTGTTCTTTCTAAAACATGATCCAAGTGGTCTCGAATACGTTGGAAGCAAACTTACGAGTACATACGTTGCACAAATTTGTCAATTACTGTAAACACATTTCCTAAGAAAATTACTCTGATTTTTCTGAAATTGCTGCCTTCAGTTCATCAGCTGTATGAGATTTGTTCTGATACACATCAGTTTTGTGATTTTAATGAGGTGCCTACTCAACATCACCTTTATTGCTGATTAGTCTCCTAAAATCGCTATCTCTGCAATGCAAAGGGACCATTTGATATGTAGAAATGTCCAGTTTTGCTGGAACTACCAATCTTTTCTTTTGCTACGTCAAATGATTACCTCGCCAAGCTAAGAAAGCAATTTTGGGAGAGGCCAATCAACAGCAACTTAGCGTGGGAACTGCATTCGCCTTTCTTAAAACCCGAGATTTTAATCCGTGGGGGTATCTGAAAGAAAATGTATACCAGAACGACCGACAAAAACTGAAACCAGCAATCACAATAAAATCACAGTAATCTCCTTAGAAAAATGTGTTCAAGTTATTGGTAATTTTGGGCAAATAAGCAAGTTCGACCTTATTTTGAAAAGAACATATCTTCTAAGCAAAACCACCAAGAAAACTAAAACTTAGAAGAATAATCGTGCGCAGACTAAAGATTTACTCTGTGTACGATGTTTGCTGCATTCAGTTTATTCATTGTTTATGAGTTGTTTGGGCTGTGTTGTCCTTGTGTTTTAAGTCCGGCGAATGAGGTATCCACCTAATGTCATACATTCTGCATATTTTTTGCAAACTTCAAGAAATTTGCTGAAACTTTGGGAGAATTTATTAAACTTTTTATTGGCTTTGTATTTTTTTGAGTCACCCTGAACATATACTGCACACATCTATGAAGCATGGTATGGCAATCAAATTTGTGAGCTATTTTGTATAACAAATGTTTTATATGGAATATTGTTATTCCGGTGCATAATAGTGTGTAGAGCAAGCAATATATTCATGCTCTTTTACGAACTTTTTGGTTGCAGATGCGCCATGTTTTATCAGAAAATCAGCCCTATGGCTTGTAATCCAACTCAATGCGCAAACAGCACATTTTATGCAGATAATACTGAAATTTTTCTGGTGACTGATAAAAAAAAGTTTAAAAGTTATCAATTTGAAGCGTTAATTACGTCATCAATATTAACTGAGAGAAGTCAGAATATAATAACTGCATAATGAAAAGGCTAAAGATCAACGTCAGTAGAGTAGCTGCACCTTTAAAATGACAATTTTAATACGCTTCAAGTCGATAAACATAGGATAAACCATCACCATCCGACCTGCTTACAACATTTGGGTACGATTAAATAAAGCATGCAATTTGACTTTGTTGGGTAGATCTATTCCATATTGTACTGTCGCGTTTGAATAGAAATTTTCTGATTCTATTTCACAAACATTATCTTGAAAACAATTTAGTGTGTATTGCAAACAAATTTAGTTGTTTGCAATACACACTAAATTGTTTTCAAGATAATGTTTGTGGTTTATGTCGGTGTGAACCTTCCAACCATTCACTAACCTTGCATAACGTTATCTGATTCTATTTCAATTTTAATTTACTTCTTAAAATTGAGGCGACGTATAGTATCGCTCGAATAATTAAGTCTGATTGCAACTTAATAGCTAGGAAAGGATTGGCTTCCACTAAGATACTTTAACCCACGCACTTCTCAATCACGAACAGAAAAAATATATTCACAAACCACTTGAAAACTTCGAATTCCTTCGCTTGTCAAATACAAAATCAAAAGCACTTTAGTATATAAATATCAGACTTACCAAAACTAAAACCACCAAAATAATCGCTTGATTTCCGTCACAAAAATCACCACAGAACAACGCCTTTTTACTACACTCTACTATCTTTTTCTGCACTACACTCTATCTGAATGAGCGAAAAATGTCGCCGCCTTATATATACGACTGGAAAATAATGTAGAAATTGCTGGAACATCACGTGACACACGAAAAACACCGTTAATAAATTACGTAATCGGTAATAATATAAAAAGGAAAAATCTTCGAGAAGAAACAAGAATCACTAGAATACCCTGGAACTTGGTCACGTTATCAACCATTGTGACGTAACAAGAGGCTGTGAGTTACAAATCTATTAATAACTGCGAAAGAAAAAAAGGTCTTTTTTCGAAAACAGTTCAGCAAATTTTGGGCTTCAGACAATTCAGATTTACAAATAAAATGATCGCTGCAAAATAAAACAACAGATGACATATATAAAAACTATTCTTTTAACGAAAATTTACTTATGCGTAACACGTTCTTTAGGGTTTTAACTATCATTTTTTAGTTACAGCCATGTGGTAGACGTTGTTCTTTAACCTTTACATTATGCAGCGATTCTACTTCTCTGAGTTAATATTGACGACTTAATAATCGCTAAATGATAACTTTTGAACCTTTTATTCATCTGTCATTCAAAAAATCGTCAAGTTATTCGCTTGAATTTTGCTATTCCTGTCTAGGGTTGGATCACCACTTCACGTATCGTTTCTCTAATGAAGCTCGCCCTATCTGCCAAGCGAAATGTTAATAAAAAAGCATTTTTAAATTGCCTGCCCTACATGGGCTTACAGTTTTGCGCCGGAAGAAAATCAACATTCTGTACTATTTATACAATGCCTGGTGTACAAGAAGAAAATCTTCCGAGTTATGCTGTGTAGCAAATTTGCTTTTGAAACAATCAAAGTGATTGAATCTTAGCAAACTGCAAACAGGGACACTGTTTCGACCTATCCGGTTTCTTCAGTGCAGTTGGTAACCGACAAGAAGCTAAAGGCTTTTAATCATGCATAGCTTAGACCGCCACGCTTGTGGGACCTATACTAGATCCACTTGGTAGAAAATCCGTCAGCACTCTGCGAAGCCGTATCATTCGGAATCTTTATTTAAGCGTTAAATGAGTGTACACGCTTGCGCAAGCTTGTATTATGAAGCCCATTTAACTGCGGATACTTGTAACACAGCTATGTTGAAAGAGAACTAAATTAAGCGGAAAACTCAACTATTAAAGAAATAGGCCCAAAAATCTACAAACGCAAGTTATTTATTGATTATTCTAATATTGACAAGTTAAGCAAGTTCTTTATTCAAATGTCCGAAAATCAATTCAATAATTTACTCTCTATTATTCGGAAAAACCAAAAAGCAATTATTGCTTTTTATCAAAGCACAGTCGTTGCTCTAAACATCGCTTGGTAGCATGGCTACCAGTCAGTTACGTTGGGTGAGAAATAACGGTTTAACCGGCTTTAAATAAATAACATTTGTGACAGCAGCAACGGTAAGCTGGTATAAATGGGGGAATTGTCCCTATACCCCCAATACCTATTGCCGTACCGGTACTTTGAATTAAAACTGGTATTACGAATATCATTTTACATGTTTTATCTGTTCCCTCCAATCAGTGTAGGAGCACCAACTAAGAAGTTGGGCGCGAGCGTCGAAATGATTTTTGTTTGGCATTTACCAAAATATTTTTTTTTTATTGTAAACACAAAGACTAGAACACAAGAATATAAACAAAAGATTAAGCATAAATACAATGGTTTAAATTCAATTAGACCATTTCTTGCAATGAAATTGCAGTTTGTTATGTTTCTTAGCAATATAGTGTTCTAATTTTTTTTGGATTTAATTGCGTAAAAGTACTGGAGCATATATTGGGTGTTGTTTTCGAACATTTACTCCAGTGAATCAAGAATCTTGCCGATTAAAGCATCAGGTTGATTAGTTGATTGTTAACATATTGTGCATGAAAGCCAAAAAGTTTATGGAAGTTATTCGAAGGGACATTAATACGAAATCTTGCTAAATTCAATCAAATACATCATTCCAGAAAGAGCCAACAATTTTGCAATCACAAAATAAATGTATCAAAGTCTTAAATTTAATCTGATTTGAAATGACCTTAGTTTAGTTTCATTTCAAGCATAGTAGTTCTTTTCAAGAATAGTTAACCAATCGATTGCATCGGATGGAAGTTGCAATATATCACACCATTTTAGTTGTTGTTTTAACAGGTAGTTCTTTAACTTTGTCTCTCAAAAATTTATATGCGGTCTTGCTTGAGCTGCCCAGAGCAGTGATCTGTTTGACAGTTTGCGCGATTACAAAAATAAGATATAGTTTCATCTCGTTAACACGGACCCTGTTTAGTCGGATATCGGTTAACTCGAACCATAACCGAGAAAAAAAATGGAAAACATTCCAAGATTGAGAAATAAAATGTTAGAAAATTAAAAAAATGTTTGTCCTAAAATCTACCGTTTTCTTCAATGCGGATCGTAGCAGCAGTTTTCTTCGACAGCAATAAGGGTAGTACTTTGTTTTTTACTCACTAGTTTAGTTAAAAATGCCGTTATTATATAGGCTATTTTGTTTTACTACATTTACCTTCATAACATGTAAAAAAGCAGATTTATTTATTTATATATTCATTTATTTTTGTTTATTCAAGTAAATCACCTGACGAAGACTACGTTGGGCTAGCCTAGCAAACAAACCTGTACCGATATCGACTGTTATTATCGGCTATCACCTAGGTTTTCTTTTATCTTACCTTTATAACATGTAAATAATCAATGTACAGTACACCTGTACACTGTAAATGAAATAAAAACAAATAAATCTCATTTACAAAACAAATAAATCTCATTTACAATGTACAGGTGTACTGTACATTAATTATTTACATGTTATGAAGGCAAGATAAAAGAAAACCTAGGTAATAGCCGATAATAACAGTCGATATCGGTACAGGTTTGTTTGCTAGGCTAGGCTAGCCCAACGTAGCCTTCGTCAGGTGATTTACTTGAATAAACAAAAATAAATGAATATATTAATAAATAAATCTGCTTTTTTACATGTTATGAAGGTAAATGTAGTAAAACAAAATAGCCTATATAATAACGGCATTTTTAACTAAACTTCGTTACCCTAGGCATGTTTATAAGCTATGGCCTATAGGCCGTCGGTTAAGTCGGACAATCGGCTAACACGGACACCCTTCCCCCAGCTGTCCGAGTTAACGAGGTGAAACTGTATTTTGCAGTGCGCTTATTTCACTGCAACTCGTGCCGATATTTGCGACAAGTTTCTTGTATGCATCTATGCCCTTTGGGACCGGAACAGAGCGAAGAGGGCTCTAGGCTACCTCAGTGGCGGATATAGTGGGAATGTGAAGGATGCCTTACCATACCCTGCTTTTGTAATTCTTGGCTTCCTGAGCTGATTTGCTTGGACTACAAAATAGTTAGCCTCCAAAAAAGGCCGTCAACTCCTCTTCCTCACGAGAAGTAACTAAATCTGCTCCTGCTATGCCTCTTGCGTTTAGTCACCTGGTTGGTCTATTAACTCATTTTCAAGAAAAAGTTTTCTCCATAGATTCGCATATTTGGTGACCATGATTTCACACAGTTGTATAGACGTACTTACGTATTTTGTCAATTGATTTTCCATTGACTTTGGGTTTTACAAACTATGCCTATAATACCATCCTCCTTTCTGATAGATTGAAAGAGTGCTTACTTACAAACTGCAAATAATTTCAAAAACTTTTATGTGATCATTTTACTAAGTGCATAGAACAGGGGTGGCACACTTGCCGTAATAAAGAGCCAAAAACGATTGAAACGATCATTGAAAGAGAAGCTGCGCAATTCTTAGTTTGTTGGAATTGACACATTTTGACGTGGCGCACGGCAGGTTGCACATCCCTACACTTCATCATTTTGCACACCAATACAAAAGTCAAAAGAGCCGCAGTTTGACCACCCCTGGCATAGAACATATTTTCAAAGTTTTGGAAGGCGGCAAAAGTGATTGATGCACTGACAAGGATGAAGCTGTAAAGCAATAAGTTCACTACGTATGACTTTTTCGTTATTGAAGCCGCTGGCAGCGCGTATGTTTCTTGCTCCCAGCATTAGCGCAACCAAAGGAGGGCGAAGTGACCTGGAGCCCCGAGCCCGGCCTCCACGGTTTAGCTTTTTACAGTGCCGGTAAGTTAAGTGGTGAATAATCTATCGACCAGCTTTTCGTGCAAGAAAGAGCGTAATTTTTTTCTAAATCCTGCAAGATTTCACCTCAAAACTTCGCACTTTATTACTGTCGTGTTTTAATAATAATAGAATTTTCGGTTCTATCTCAATCTTAAATTTCTTTTAAAATTGAGGTGACGTATAATAATCGCTCGGATAATTAGGTCTGACTGCAAATTAATAAAACTTGGAAAAGATTGGCTTCCACTAAAAACACCTTAAACCACGTTCAGAACAGAATAATGTATTCACAGAAATAATACTTCACGACTTCAAGCTTCTTCGCTCAACGATCTCAGGATTAATCACTTTACTACACAATCAGAAAACCGCCAAAACTAATTCCACCAATAACTGATCAATATTCGCCACGTCAACAGAGTCCACGATAAATTATCACAACAAAACAAAATTTCTTCTTTACTCTGTCAATCAATCTTTCTCTCCCCAGTACGCACTTTTCTACTACTCTACTACTACTACTACTACTACAAAAAAAATCCCGTCGCCTTGTATATAAATCGAAAAAAAATCCAGAAAACTTCAGAACAAAATCACGTGAAAAAAACAGCCCTATTAGTTATGTAATCGGTCAACGAAATTCTTTGAAGAAGCTAGAATCACTAGATCAATCTGGAATTTTATTATGTCATACATCATTGTGACGTAATAAAGGCGTACTTACAGCAAATCCAATTGCGAGGAAAAAAGGTCCTTTTTTTTCTCAATCAGTAGCCGAGCGAACAAATAATACAGCACCATACACATAAATGAAAACTATTCTTACAAGGCAAATTTCCTTATTCGTGAAAATTACACTTTGCTGCAGGTGATAAAAAGGTCTAGAGTTTAAGAGTGTTCAGGCGCGCGGCATGACTGAACTAAATCTAACGCTATTCTAACGTAAGGTCCTCCTTCAGTTCACTTTGTAATAATTTTCGCACTTGCCGTTACATTAATAAAAAAATAATAGATTTAAACCTGTATGTAAGTACTGGCAGCATATCAGTAACAAGCTTTATTATTTACGTTACTTTCAAAATGGCGGTAAATTACACAGGCCAACAAAAAAATTTTTTGTGAAAAAGCAAAGGATGTTGAATCGTTTTGGGATTAAATCGGGGGCGCTGAGTCTGAAAATGCACTTATTTTTGCCGAATTGGCTCTAGTTTTTGCCGAATTGCACTTATAATGCCGAAACAATCCATACGTATTTTGCTACATATATGGTAAATATATAATGGCAAAGTACCGGTTAAATGTGATAGACTTTACCTAGAGAGCTTATGAAGCCTACTTTGGCATGAAATTAAGGGACCAAGACAAGTCTTTGGCATCCCAAAAGGTGTGCAAACATTGAACAGACATGCTGCGCTTTTGGATCCAAGGCAAAGTCAGTTCGATGCGGTTTGGGGTTCCTATAGTATGGCGTCAGCCCAAAAATCACCATGATGATTGTTATTTTTGCATGGTGGATATGTCTGAATGGAATTAGCAAAAGAAAAAAGATTGGTGTTATACTAATATTGAGTGTGCTCTACGACCCATACCAAATTACACTGAAGTTCCAGTTTTCACTTCCTTACTTGACCGTACTGCAGATAAAATGCTACTGGAAGCAATGGATGATACTAGTAGCAGCGACAGTAGTATTAGCAGCTCTTCCAGCATGACTGCTGCAGCATCTTTGCTCAGCGAAAAACCAAAACTCTTTAGTCAAGGCCGGCTGAATGACCCAGTTCGTGATCTCCGCCTATCCAAGAAATCGTCTGAGATTTTGGCATCTCGTCTTTGTGAACATGATATACTGGATTCGGGAACTAAAATTACATTCTACCGTAATAGGGATGATTTGTCGATTCGTTTTTTCACTATGGAAGATGACTTTGTTTATTGCAACAACATCCAAGGCTTTTCTTCAGAAATGGGTATTCCAGAGTGCAACCCAGATGAATGGAGATCGTTCATAGACAGCTCCAAACGGAGTTTAAAACGTGTGTTACTTTATAATGGCAACAAGCTTGCATGTGTTTTAATTGGACATTCCGTGATTGTTAACCCATTAATTCCTGAATTAATTTTTTTTCAAATTCTAACTTGCACCCAAGAAACTGTTGACGAATAAGGTTAAACCTTGCAAAATACTTTTTTTTTTATTTCTGGTGAAAACTGACTGATTTAGGGCCAAAACACGTCTGTGACCATATAGTCTCGCTAGTGCATGGTGAAGTCATTTTTTGTTTTACTTATATCCATCTTAATACAATTACTGCAAGCTATAAGCATTATATTACTGTCAACTTGCTGCACCTTGGCATAAATATTATTTAGCGGACACATACAGCTGTATTTCACCACAATGACGTCATTCTATATAACGATCATCAGGAAACCTGCATGATATTCCACTGTCTGTGCTGTATTTTTTAGGATTTTTCTGAACTGCACTTGGACTTTTCTGATTTAACGCTCTGGGACTTGCTTTCACTTTTACCTTTTATATTTAAGGGACCTTACTATCTTGTAGTTACGATTCATAACCATAAAATTCGGAAAACGAAATTTTTTATTAAACGCTACGAAGTTACAAACAACAATTTAAAAGCTTTTCATTGACCGCACATTTTCCTGTTTGCTGTTCTGTATAATAAGTTTCAAAGCAATCTATGCATAATCCAACTTTGCACCTGCTGCACGTGGTTCGACGAAGCAAATTGCAGGTCTCTCCAGCACACCGTTTTTGCCTTTTGAAAGGTACAGCTTTAACAAAATGATTAATTCTCTCATATCTCGTAGATTTCAGCACGCGCCCACCACTTTTGCTGGTTGATGGCCTGCCTCTCGCTCTTGGTAAACAACGGTAAGTAGTCAAGTGTGTTTGAACAATTTATCTTCTGAAATCTAGCTGAGTAATAGTGTTTCCACAGTTTCTCATCAGGATACATGCATCGTTGATGATAACATCAATCAACTAAGTTAAGAGCCACCACCACCATTTTTTCCCTCAAACTCTAATTCTGCATTTAGCAACATTGCCATCCAGTTGATCGGTGCCACCCATTGATTTATTGTACTCTAGAAAAATTCTTGGCATTGGCATCTGGATTCGTTTCCTTTTCTGTCTGGAGTAGCGGCCAGTTGAAGATACTAGTTCAATTCAGAGGCGTAGCTTAAGGGGGGGCAATGGGGTACATATGCCCCCGGGCGCCAAGGTACAGGGGCGCCAAAATGGGGCTTGCAAAAATTTCACAACAAGGGTAAAAAACCGGTCACAAGCAAGATTGCAACGGCCGCAGACATCGTCTGATAGTAGCAGACTGGTACGCACTGTACGTCTGCCATCCAGACTGATGCTGCAGTGTAAGATACTACTCTGATTCTTCGTGTTACTGAGTATTGACTTTGCCGTGGCAGTTTGGTGCACTCAGTCATGTAGATCTAATAAAATATATTTTATATATAATTTTTTGTAACTCATGTCAGGAAGAAAAAGAAGTGGAGCTCAGAATCGCAAAGAAAAAAAGGAAGCCGAAATAGCATTCAAAAAATCAAGTGTATTACTTGCTGCTTTTTTGAAGAAAACCAAGAAAGAAGTTGAAGCTGCAAACACCAGTTCTTCAGAATCAGAAGATGGCGGCTATCAACCATCTGTTTTAGAGCATGATGTCGACGCTAATGTTGAAAACATTGCGGTCTCGGAGAAAAACATTATTCAAACAGATATTTCTGTATGTGCAGAAAGAAACTCCGAAAACACTGAAGACCGAGAGACCCAACATAGTGGCGAACCTGTTGAAAGTAACGGGGAAGATAACATTTCTGGCAGAGAAGCTGCAAATAATAATACTCATTACGATGTACAATCGGATGTGGTTCCTGATGTACTAAAGTTTCACGATGTTGGTTACTTAGAATTTGACGAAGTGACAAAGTTACCGAAAGTACCACAATCTCTTCGCGATGAACTGATTACTCTCGGGCCTATACTTTTTCAGCACACAGACAATCTACCATCATTATATGGAGAACGTTCGATTACATCGGCATGGTTTAAACGTCGATTAGCGAATGGAGAGGAGGTAAATCGTTCATGGCTGTTGTATTCACCAATCAATAAAGCCGCTTACTATTTCTGTTATCTACTATTTACATCATCGCCTTCAAACTCGCGAGCTTCGTTTGAGTTAAAAAACGGTTTCAACAAGTGGAGAAAGTCAGAAAAACTAAAATCTCATGAAAACAATTCTAGCCATCGCAGGGCTTTTACTACATGGAAGGAAGCCGAAAGACGGTTAGTTGACGGTACAGGAATTGACGCAATCGCTCAAGTGCAGATTCGTTCGGAAAAACAACGTTGGCGAGATATATTGCAAAGAATACTCACCTGTATTAAATTTCTGGTTTCACAAAATTTGGCACTACGTGGTCATGAGGAAAACTTGAATCCCAGAAATGATAAAAATGTTGGAAACTTTCTCGCGCTGATCAAACTCATTGCTCAATTTAATCCACTACTGGCAAAACACGTCCAACATGCTGAACAAAATCCGGGATCAGTTTCCTATTTGTCACCCGAAATTCAGAATGAATTTATCCACATACTTGCATCAACTGTAAAGAGCAAATTGCTGCGGGATATAAGGAAAAGCAAATACTACGGCATCTTACTTGACTCAACTCCTGATTTAGGACATCGGGAACAGCTGTCTCAGATCATAAGATTTGTGGATGTTAATTTTCAAACTAAACAAGTAACTATGAAAGAATTATTTTTAGGTTATATCGAGATACATTCAAAAGATGCAGCAAGCCTAGAGAAAGTCATCGTCGAGAGACTAAAGTCTGACGCCATATCTTTAGCCGACTGTCGAGCACAATGTTATGACAATGCTGCTGTGATGGCAGGGCATATTTCTGGCCTTCAACAACGAATATGTGACAGAAATAACAGAGCACTGTTTGTCAACTGTGACAACCACAGCTTAAATTTAGCAGGAGTACACTTAGCTAAACAAGATCCAGTTGTCGTCACATTTTTTGGGACACTTGAAAATACACATTCGTTTTTCTCTCATTCAACAATTCGTTGGGAAGAGTTAAAACGAGTTCTTCCTATAACAATAAAACGAGAGTCTGCAACACGCTGGAGTGCACGATTAGAAGCTGTTAAAGCTATTTTTGAAGGGCTGGGTGAACTGGTACAACTCCTAGAAAAATTATCAGAGGACTCAACTATGACACCTGAAACTAGAAGTGGTGCAGAGCAGTTACAGGCCTGCATATTGAAGTTTAATTTCATAGTTTTATTACAACTCTGGAATACCGTTCTTGGAAAAATTGATCGTGTATAGAAGCGCCTACAGGATCCTACAATGAACTTCAAGGAAGCTGCAACTGATATTGAATCTTTGGAGCAAGAATTTGTTAAGCTTCGTGATGATTTGAGCCACGCTGCTGTAGAAAATGCCAAAACAAAATGCACAGCCTGGTGGTTCAGGTGGATAGACGAATTAGGCAACGTAAGAGAATGCCTGGAGAACTGAAAAGAGATGCAGAACTTTCACCAGAAGAAGAAATTGTGCGCGTTATGAAGAATGTATTTGATCGGCTTCAACAGGAAATGTCAACACGTTTTTCACGACTAAAAGACTTAAACACAAAATTTGGATTTCTGCTTGACGTTAAGACTCTTCTATCCGACACAGATGAGGATGCAATTCGTCGAGATTGCACAGATTTTGCAAATTTCTACGACACGGACATCAATGGCCACGAACTTTTCACCGAAATTGGAGATTGCAGAATGCTGCTCAGTAACAGAACTGAAGGTCAACCAGAAACTCCTTTGGCTCTTCTTGGTTTTATTGTGTCTTTTGGAGACGACGTTTTCCCGAATCTGCGAATTTCTCTACAAATTTTGTTGACAATACCAGTTTCAATTGCAAGCTGTAAACGTTCTTTCAGCAAATTGAAACTTATTTTGTCGTATTCGCATGCATCAATGGGACAGGATCGTCTCAGTGATCTTGCACTTCTAAGTGTTGAAAGAGAAACATTGGAAAAAACATATTTTGATAACGTGATTGACCAGTTTGCGACAGTGAAATCAAGAAAAATAAATTTATTGTAGACTATGTAAATCATCTTTGACAGTAACTGAGTGGGACATTATGGACATATGCTATATTTTGTATAGCTTTGCTTCTTCTTTACATAAAATGTTCCATTAAAATTTGAATTGTTTTTCCATATACAATGAAATGTAATAGAAAATATGATTAAATGTGGAGGTCGGGGCGACAATTTTATAGTTTGCCCCGGGCGCAAAATCTTCTGGCTACGCCTCTGGTTCAATTCCACGAAGAATTGATGCAATGCTCACCACTTGATTATCTTTCCATTTTACCATAATCACTTCACCATTGCATGCATAATAAAAAGTTTCTCGTGGTTTCTTTTTCAACTCGTCAGAATCCGTAATAGGGCAGCTTCTAGGATTTCGATTTTGCCGAATGGTTCCTGTTCCTCCGAATTGCAGTGAAGACTTCAAGTAATTCAACAAATTCATACCAGTAAGTACATTGTCAACGTGAACTCGACATGGCAAATTCAGAATATGTGGCGGCAACTCTTGAATCATGCGTATCAATGGAGTAGCTGCTTTGCCCCGTATTGACTGAACTTTCATTATCCGTGTTCGCTCTTGCGCCTTGATATAATTTCAAATTTACAAGATATCCATTTGCTAAATTGAGACACCACTTCTATATTCAAATCGAATCGGCTTTCCTCTTAGAAACTGCTTACATCCATGTTTTCCATAGTACTTCATCATGATTTTGTCATATAAAAGATTACGAGTTGACTTGAAGTGATTCAAGAATTGTTGCTTCAACATATTTAAAAAAGGGGAGATTTTGCTGAATTCATTAGAAGAGTCCAATTGGGTATTATTACCTTAATGCGAGCTTTGCATTATTTGCACAAAACGATCTTTCCGCATTGCTTCATACACCATATAGTTACGCGCATTGTATTACATACCTACATGATCACTAGTACGTGCGTGTACAGGAACTATGACCTGGATTTTCTACAATTTTCGTTGTTGCCCTCACAAATGTTTTGTACGTTGAAGCCGGCGCAGCTGCCTTACTTGATACGTTTTAACTCGGCATAGGTGATGGCATGCCCTGTCGGGGTAAAATTACACCAAACTTAGGAGAAAAATTTTTCCACTTTTGATCGATAATAGCTTTAGAGAGCTACCAGGACAAAAGCTAAACATTTTTAGCTCGTCACCGGTTTGTGACGCCACCCATTTGAAAAAATGATAACCTGAGTAAAAGCAGATGACTTTAATACAAATAGATAATGAGGTGCTAAAAATAAATGCCGTTTGAAAGCTTAGGAAATTTGCTTTTCAGCAATATGTGACTCTAATTAGTTAGGGCGAAGGATTAGTTTATAATGGCTGATGAAGAATTAGTTGCGTTCATGATTTTTCATTTTTAGTTAAAATATTTTCCTGCTATACCAAAGTAATTAGCAATTTTTATAAAAAGTTAGTTCTTTGTTACATTTTGACTGTTTTTCATAAAAAGCATGGTTCTTCGCCATTATTCATTTAAATTTTCAAGATCATCTCAATATGAAGTTAAAGTGTAGCTTACCGGTCAATACACTCAAAGTTTTGGTGTGCGTGCGTTTTAGAAATTCGCAATTTCTACAAAAAGTAAGTTCTTTGGTGCATTTTGACTTCCTCAAAAGCATAGTTTGTTGGCATTGTCCATCAAAGTTTTCAAAAAGATTAATGTATATCCCACAACTTTTAAATTATGCTTCATTGCATACAAAATGAACCAACAAAACTTTTTTGAATCATTGGCTGTGTTTTAAGTAAGCAAATCCACTTTCTAAGTAATTAATAGGGCTAGCAAGTCTTAGCCAGGAACTCCAGAAACTCGGCAAGAACTATAGACGCTGTGCGCAACTTCTTATAATGATTTTTTGGGCTTGATAAATTTCCTTTAAAAATCGCTATTTTCAATTTTAGAACGAGAGTTAGTTATGTCAAAAAATAATACCTTTTCAAATCAAAAAATATTTACCCATGTTTCCATGTTCTTCGTTGACATTCCTGATGGGGGTGCTGCAACTGCAACTGCATGTCTTCGGTTGGTTTGTTTTTCTCTGGCTGCGTTTATGACAGGACCAAGTAGCATTCGCGCAGCCAGAGGCTTTAGGTTGTACAAATAGGCATACAATTACAAAAAAGTAGTAAGCAGTGATCCCAATATCCAACACCAGCAATTCCCTCTGTGCCGCATAAGAAGCAATAGAACGATCAGGATTAGGAACATCATCAAAGCGAGAGAGGTTTTACTAAGTCGTAAAATATGCATACCACCACACAAAACTGATTTGTATTATCGTAAAGTAAAATCCATTACGGCGCCCATTCTCAACTTTGTATTTGTTCTCCAACATAAATTTGAAGGAAAGGAGAAATTTATGAAATGATAGAGAGTTGCTAAGACCTCTCTTAATTGAAAGCAATCTTACTACAATCAACATTTAGGAGCATAGGGGAAATACTCCATTAGCACCAATTTATCGCTTTTGTTGTTAAAACCAATTTGGTTGAAGGTGGCAGAACCGATGTTACTAACCGGAAATAACTGACTGATAGTCCTGCCGAGAGATGCCGGCGAAGCCGGCAAGTATGTGACATTACAAAGGTCAGTATATTGAAATGTGATAAGTAAGTCAACACAAAGTCAACCACACTTCTCTTTCAAAAATTCAAGCATCCCAAAATGCTTGTCGGTTAGACCTGCTCGTTTTGACTTTAATACATCTTTCCCCCACAAAAACACTCTTTCAACAACAGCGCTTGATGGCGCTGCTGTATTGTAATGGATAAATAGGCTAATAAATTCTGCATCTTCGAACATATTGGAAGTACCGGCGCCGGAGTTGCACGGCCATTAGAGCCTTTTGTTTGTAAGAAAGATTCTAAAAATTGTCTCTCGTTCTTTTGGCTTAGTTCTTCTCTAGGATAAATTTCATCGAAAAAGTTTTGATTATCAAAAGCCTAAGGAGAAACTTCCATTACAGAATCTTCTGTGCTTGCTGCATAGGAATCGCATAATGATTTGCTTTTGATTGCTTGCATAAGTGGTATCATTTTGTTTATTATTTGGTTTCGCAGTGATTTCACATCTTCTTTTAAGAAGGGGACGAGTAAATGCATTCATTTCAATTTAAAATGAGGGAGACGAGAGGAAGCCGAGATGAAATCTAAATTATTTAGTGAATTTCTAAACCGTTTTAGTAATCCATCTTTTATTGCTGAGACTAAAGGAAAGAAAATGTAGTGGTTTCCTGCTTTCAACACAAATCCAACTTTTTGATGCATGTGATTACGATTATAATAGTAAGCCCATATAAGCATCATCTTCCTCTTCTTGCAGAATGTTCAGTGCTTGACATACTGGCTTCATAGTTTTGATATATTCTTTGAAGAAGTTGATGCCCACTAGAAAATATTAATACAATTGTTTACTTTAAATAAAAATATTGAAAGCAAACAGCCTGTATCTCTCTTTCCAAAAGTCTTGCTGTCTGGAGACAGACTGACCTCACGTGGCAATCCTAAATCTGATTAAAATAACCTCAGTTATACATGTATCGCTTACTTTCTTTTTCTCTAATTACTATTAATCTCTTTTGCTTAACAAAGATACTTCAATCAAACCAACACCTCTGCATGTCGTAAGAAATATCAATTGCAAGTTTCACAATCTTAAGATTCGGAGACTTCGGGCCATTTTACGGCGGCTCGTGGTATCAGAAGATTTATGGTGGTTTATAGGCATGCTAAATCTTTTATAAAATTCTTGCAGTCACCATCTGGCAATTTTAAAACGTCTCTTTTTTTTCTGACATGTGTACACGGGTCTATTCAAAACAAATTAAGTTCAATAAATTATTCAAAGTGAATTTGACCAGCGATACAACACAGGCTTTTTTTTGCAGTATCATTTGATTTTGCGCAAAAATAAAATCTTTTTCTTCAGGTACGAATATTATTCAGATCGCATGTCGTAATACCTATGGGAAATTATAGTAGCTGTCTTTTTCTAAAAAGTAGAAACGCGCAAAACCCAGCAATAGCGCCAGTTGTGAAGGCGGGTTTTTACTTTTATGTAAGTATGCGCTGAACTCGAAGGACGGTTGTTTTTAGTTGCGAATAAGCGGGGCAGCAGTAGTAAGCGTATTTGTAATATAAAAACAAACAAAACATTTCGTTGTGTCTTGTGCCAGTAGCACGAACAATTAAAGGCCATTTTTGCTGTTGGCTGATCAGAAACTTGCTTTAATTACGTTTTAAATAGGAAAGACTACACAGCATAGCCATGAAATTTCACAGCTACGCCACAACTTTGCATTTTCAATTTTTTACTATTTGTTGTTCAAGTTATCACCAACGAAGCTCCATGTGGCTAAAATAAGAAATCGCTTTCAATATCCTGAGTTATTAAAATATTTTTAAGAATAGCTGTAACGACATCACAATTTTTGCAAAGTATCGACGCTACCACTATACGGTGAAAAAGTGGCGGTGCCACCGCTACTTACTTTTAAACTTTTAACAGTAGCAGCGCTACCGTTGTTGCTACTCAAAAAGTAGCGCGCTACTGCCCAGGTCTGCCCACATATGTCAAACCTTGCACAAAGGTTAATTTCGAATTGGAATTGTCAGAACGATCAAGGAGTTCTGCATATGCTTATGAGGAAGAATAGTCAAAATTAACTAAAGAACTTAGATTTGTGGAAATTGAAAATTTGTGAAACTCAGACACCAAAACTTTGAGTATTTTGACAG
Source organism: Trididemnum clinides (assembly GCA_963675345.1). Lineage (NCBI taxonomy): Eukaryota > Metazoa > Chordata > Ascidiacea > Aplousobranchia > Didemnidae > Trididemnum > Trididemnum clinides. Next base: position 6,895,175 of record OY776300.1, read on the forward strand.
GTAGGCTACATTTTAAAAATTTTAGAGACTTCATTTTGTGATGAATCTTATTGAAAATTTAAATAAAAAATGACGAATAACCGTGCTTTTAATTGAAAATAATCAAAATGCAAGAAAGAACGTTTTACAAAAATTGCTAATTACTTAGACATATTAGGAAAATGTTTTGACTAAAAATAAAAAAATCATGTAAAGCAACCAATTTTTGATCCACAATTATAAATTAATCCATAGCCCTAACTAATTAGAATCATGTATTGATGAAAAGCAAGTTTCTTCAGCTTTCAAACGACACTAATTATTGATACTTTGTCACAACCTTTACTTGTTAAACTTACCTGTTTTTACTCAGGTTATCACTTTTTGGAAAGGGGTAAAAAGTTACCTTACAGAAGTTAAAATTCAGTATCTCAGCATAAAAATATGGTTGGCTAAATGTTTAAACCACGTATTATCGACATGATGTAATAGATTGCTGTATGGTACCGTATGATGTTGGTGACCATTTTTAGCCAAATTTTATGTTTTACCTTATCGAAACTGCCTTAAAATAACCTTCAATTTGTTAAAAAATTTTTAAATTCGATTGAGAAATGAGGTTACAAATTAATTTTTGAAAAAACTAACTTTTTGAAAATGTTGCATCTTTTGAATAAATCTTTTTTGTGATCTCTCTTAGCGAAAAACTATGTTGAGCGTACCAGACGTATTATTACATCACAGAGCGAGTTTGAAGCGAGCAGAAAAAAGCGAAGAAGCATGCTTAGATGGCTTAAAATACTTAAAAAAAGAACCAGCTGTTGCATTGTCAATTGAGCTTAAATTGCTGTAAAGCGTTTTTCAGCAAAAACACTTTGTTGATATCTCCCAAAAAACAGTTTAATCGCATTTTTACGATGGGTACTTTTTGTGTGAACTAAGAGAACATATTTTAGAATTAATCGTTAATTATAATGTCATGTGAGAGAGCGAAATTTGTTGAAGTTAGTAAATCGATGTTGGCTTTCGTTTAAGCCAAAAGCTGCGTTCCTCGGTCAAGAAGGGCGAATTAAAAAAAATTATCTTTAATCAAAATAATTTATCAAAAATTAAAAAAAATCATTATGACTTCACGAACTCCTCCATGACATTTACTTCGAAGAGATGATCAATCGTGCCAAGTTGGATGTTTGTGCGCCAGGCAGTTTCGGTGGAGTTTAGACAGACAAACAGGCAGAGCTGCACTTTATATATTAGACTGGCCGGCGACGCCCGGCAGGGCCCCACCAGTGACGTCGGAGTTAAGTATTTCGGTTCAACCGGTTACGCCAGCTTCACTCATCGAGAATTTGTGTAAGCAGTAGCGAAAAGTTAATCAATTTAATGCACTTCCACAATTCCTGTACAGGTAATAGTGATTAACATATTCTTTTAATCAAGACTGGTGATACTCACAAACAAAGAATGTTGCCACAATTTATCATTGATATTTTTCAAAACTGTGAGGGGTGGGATTTAAGTACAGTCAAAAGTGATGAAGGCGGCCAAATGGTGGTTGCTTTCACAATTACAAAAATAAAACTATCTAATGGCAAGCCAATTTTTCGATTTGTTGCGGTCCCTTTCCTATTGATACTTGTGGTATTAAATTCTTTGGTTGCACTATTTGCCTTGCTTCTGGCATAGTGACAAAGACGGCTATGGCTTCTTCTAATTCATTCACCATATTCTAGTAGGAGCCCAACAAGCCAAGTTATTTTCAAACAAAATATTTTCTCTAAATTAAATTTTACAAATTGTTATGGTTATGGTTTTATGTTGATTTTTGCTTAAAATTGGGATTTTATTACATTACTGCTTCATAGTATAGAATATAGATACAGATACTTCAACAAGCAGCATATTGGGAAAAGAAAAAATCCTTGCTATATAATACAGGTTTTTTGATTTAACCAAAAGTTTTGAAAGTCTTTGGCAAAGCGTATATTTGCCCTGCAGGCAATGCTGCATAAGCGTGGTCAGAGGCGCAAGAGAAAGCGTGCTTTGAACGAAAAGTTTGGCCGTGATTCGGAATGCCTATTTACGCTTTTAGGACATTCATTTTATGAAGCATATCATAACCGAAATATTTAATTAGTCTTGGCGTCGAAGTGATTGATTGGTATACAAAAATAGGAGGTATGCTTAGCAAGGAGTTGCCCCAAATTTATGAAGTCCCTGACAACATCTTATTTGCTCTGTTTTCACCATAGACGTTTGTAAACCTTATAAACTTTTATCCGTTAAATTAAAGGAAGTGCTTGAAAGCACATCAAATTTGTAAGAGGGCGCCAAGATGATTGATCTGTATTTTCATGACAAAGTTTTTAAATATTAGGCAAACTACTTATGACTTTTTTGTTACTGTGGGCGAATTTGTATGAGCTAACACCTGTAGCTACGCGCATGTTGTTTGTTCTTGGCATAAACGCATCCATGCAAAAGGTAAGCTAACCTGAAATGAAGCATTCATAGTTGAGTTTTTGCAATAACAGGGCCCCCATCGGTGATGTCAAGGTTAAGAGTATCAAATCAGCTCTCTTCACCAGCATCGCCCAATTGCAAAAGAAATTGCTTCAACGTTTAGATAGTATGAAGCAGGACTGTAATATATTGTTGTAAAAAATAAAACCGAACCATTGTTATTCCCTCCTCTTTTCCTTGGAGAATCACCAAGAGTTTTGCAAAGAGTTTTTGAATATCTTGATGGGTAATGCCAAAGATTCATACAATCGAGGAAGAATAGTCAAAATTTACCAAAGTAGTTTGCTTTGGTGGAAATTGCAATTTTATAAAAAGCAGGCACCAAAATTAAGAATGTTTGTCACCGGTACTCTACATTTCATAAACGTTTAGAGGCTTCATTTTTTGTTGAATGGTTTTGAAAACGTAGACAGATAATGTCAAAGAACTATGCTTGTGAAGAAAAATAGTCAAAATGTAACAAAGAAATAATGTTGTGAATTGGTTGGATCAAGTGGGATAATTGTTGAAATAAAAATAGAACATGATCTATGGCAACCAATTTTTGATAAGCCATTATAAACTAATTTTTAGCCCTAAGTAATTGGAGTTACATATTGATAGAAAGCAAATTTCCTAAGCTTTCAAAGGACTCTGATTATTAATACCTTATCATAACTTTTATGTGTTAAATGTAACTGTTGTTATTCAGGTTACCATTTTTTGAGTGGGGTAAAATGTTACACAACAAGTGTTAAAGTTTAGCATTTTTAGTATGAAAGTTAATGATACTACAAATACATGTCACAAATTGTTGGAATTGCCATAAAATATCCTTTAGTTTGGTAAATTAATTTTGAAAATCGATGAAGAAATGGGGCATAAATCAATTTTGTAAAATGACTGAAATTATATATGAAAACAATCATATTATGATCTCTGGCAACGAAAGGCTGTGTTGATCGTACCACACGGCAATATAACATATTACAGAGAGGCTGAATCGTGCTAGAGAAATGAAGAAGCATGCTTTAGAAGGCTTAAAATGCTTAGATAAAGAACTGCTTGTTGCATTGTCAATTAAGGTTGAATTGTTGTAGAGTTGTTTTTATCGAAAGCACCTTATTAATATCTCCTAAAAATGCATTAAATCGCGTTTCTATGACCAGTAGTTTTGAAAAAATACAGTTAACAAATTGTGCAATCAAGCGTTGATTGTGACATCATCTTAGATCCCAAAAAGATGAAATGTATTGTAAAGTGATACGTTGGGTGCTAGCTTTCGTTTAAGCAAAAAGCAGTTTTGCTCTGTCAAGAAATGTAAGTTTTGAAAAAAAATTTTTGATTACACATCATGACGTCACAAATACCTTTATGACACTCATCCTAAGGTGGTGATCAGTGGCGCCGAGTTTGATGTTTGTACGTTCTGTGGTTTCGGAGGAGTTGAAGTGTACATATTATATCAGTAAGGAGATTTAATAGAAGTTTCTATTTGAACAAGACCTAAATTAAATGCAAAATGATTGTTAATACAAGAATGTTTCTACTTCAATAAGACGTAAATTAAGTACCTGATGATTGTTAATACTTAAAACCTGAGGTTGCACATTTAGTCTCCTTATTGATATAATGCAATTTCTATCATTTCCATGATATCGAGCACTCTCTTGGCAGAAGTTAAAAGCATTCTGACATTTATACGTAGTACATACGTACGTACAGACAGAATTGCGCTTTATGTACAGTATTAGGTAAAGCAAAGTTAAACAAATTGACAATCTCTCACGTTAAATCATACTGGAATCACAACAATTATCCACATCTTGGTCAACAACCTGGTCCATGAAATTATTTTCTTAAATCAAAACCTAATCTACAGCTAATTTCTCAAATTACGCAGCAATGACTTTGCCACCTTCCGAGGCCGCAACTTTCAATTTATGTTTCCCTGCAAGTGATAATAAAACAGAAATAAATTTGTGAAATTATTGTGGCTGTTTCAATTTTAAGCAAGTCCAGTAACTAAATACATGTTGGAAACACGAAAAATAAGACAATGCTGGGAACTTCAAAAACTCCGGAGAATTTGCCTATAGCGGCTATGTGCGATACCCCACTGATGATTCTACTTGATTTCCATTTAAAACACAGTACTTTTAATTTTGGAACTAGAATTGGCTCGGTCGAAAGCATTAACTTTTTATTACTGTTCTCATAACTACCTTTATTCTTAACCTCGACATTACAGATGGGAGTGCTGCAACTGTAACAACTTAACTGTGAGTGCTTTACTTCAAATTAGATTATATTTTATATTTATATTATATATATTTAGATAGACAAATATAACAATAAATATAGATTATATTTGGATTATATAAATTAGATTATTCTTTCCTTGGCTGCATTTATGCCAGGACCAAGTGACATGCGCCTAGCCAGAGGCTTTAGGTCGTGCGAATAGGCATACGATTACGTAAAAGTCATGAGTAGTGGGCCATTTAATAAATTATTTTTGAAAATACATGCCAATCACTTTGGCGCCCTCCCACAACTTTGAAGTTACGCTTCGATGCACATCATCATATAAACGTGCAAATATTTGTGAAATCATTGGTTGTTTCAATTGTGAGCAAGTTGAGTTCCTACGTACACTCACGCTGAAAACGGGGCAAGCAAGGGATAGCCAGGAACTCCACAAACTTTGGGGAAAATATAGCCGCTATGAAAAACCCCCAATAAAGTTTTTGTTAATCGATTTGATTTTAGAACAAGAATTGGCTAGGTCAACACCACATTGACTTTTTGTTACTGTTCTCAGAAATATCAATCGGATGAATCCGGCAACCGTCTGATCCGACATTCTTGATCTCAACATTACTGATGGGGTCCCTGCAATTGCAATAACTTAACTGTGGGTGCATCACTGCCAGTTAATTCCCTCTTCCATGGCTGCATTCATGCCAAGACAAAGCTGCATACCTGCAGCCAGAGACTTTTGCTCATACAAATACGCTTACAGTCACGAAAAAGTCGTAAGTGTGGTGAAAACAGGGCAGACAAGACGTGGCCTAGGCGTCGAGAAACTTTGTAGACATGTATCGGCACTGCTCAATATCTGACAATGCTGTTTTTCATTGATTCCTTTCAAAAAACGGTATTTTTTGGGAACGAAATTTGGCTATGTCAAAAAACATAAACTTTTTAATACTGTTCTTATAACTATCTATTGAGTGGAGCCGACTCGGCGGGTTAAACCGATATTGTTAACCTACACATCACAGATCGGGGGCGCTGCGGCGACGCCGGCAGTGCCGATATAGTTTTTGAAGTCCAGAACACATCTCTATGACATAGGAAAATATCACTGCCTATAATTTCCGTTCCAATAGAGATTCCACTCCAGTTTTTAGTGTATGAGTAGGTAAAAGACGAAACATTGTCTACAAAATAAAATTGGCTAATCTAAAGTTGCTAATTTTGGGGGCTTGAGGTCGATAGTTTCCTATTCTATTTTTGGCTGATGACTTTATAGATATCATCATTTGAAAGATCTCTTTATTTTTAACAATTTCATATCAAAATTATAAAAGTCGGACAAGAGCGACTGAAGATATGGCTTCGCAAATTTCGGAAGTCATCCGGTCGAGCCCTAACTTGGGAAGCATAAAAATGGCTCCAGAGAGATCACAAGCCTAAAATTTTGCACGTCTTGTTTTTTTACCAGAGTAAACATTCGCACCAAAAATCATTAAAATTTGAGAGAATGGTGTAAAAGCCTTGCGTACTCATGACAGGGGTTGCCCCTTTTGTCCTGTTGCGTACATTCTGCCGTTATGCTACTTCAGCTGCTCTGTAATTACGCTGAAATATAATTGTGCTCTAAACGGTAATAACGTGTTCGACATATCAAACACAAGAAAAACAAAGAGATTAAGAGACAATACGAAATGGTGGCGGTCTTTGAATCAGTAGCCAGCTATGATGTACGCGGTTGCAACCTGATATCGTTGCGGTCAGCGATCACAACAATCTTAAATGGGAGCTTGAAAGCAAACAATGTTTCCGCTTGAACATGTTGCAGACAATGGGGCGCTTTTTGTTTAAGGTGAGTTACGCATTTTTTTGCGTCGTTATGTAACCATTCAAATTCCAAGTACTGTACTAGTAAATGCTGAAGGACATTTGTCATTTTTTCTTTGTGTGCAGTTATGTAATGGTAGGACGGTAGTTATGTAACGCTTTTTGTCTGTCAGTAATAGTTACATAATAAGTTTTCAACTCAATTGGTTCCTGCTTTACAGATTAAGATTGCATGTTGCATCTCCAGTCGCAATAAAAATCACCTTATTTCGTTGATACTTGAATGGTAGTGAAAGTCCTATCGCAAATGCATTAAAGACATTGACGGAAACATAACGCCATTAAAACGTGTTTGAGAAAGAGGAATTATCAATTGTGTATGGTTCAAAGAAATTTTGTCCTAGCCTTAATGGTCGAAAATTCATTAGAGTAACCGATCATAAACCTTTGTTGTCGATTCTTTGCTCATCCAAACCAATTCCGGCCCTTGCAACCAATTTCTGGCTCTTTTGCCACTATTTTATACCAAATTAATTATGTTGCAAAATTACAAAAACCTGCGAAGCATTAAGACGTTAACGCTCACAGCCGGGTAACTTGCGGCAGCTATCTTGATTTCGACGCAGGAAATAGTGCTGATGATACGGAAAATGTGATACTGAATTGCTTTACCAACAAGAACTTCGGGTTTTACTACATTGCAGAAAGTAACGGCGATGCACTTAGTGCTGTCACAAGTGATATGGTTCCATCGCGAAAGATGACTGAATAAAGTGGAAAAATTTTTGAAACACATACCCCAAAGTGTCAAAGTCCCTGAGCACTACTGCTAGCTTGGTGGATCTAGCTAATTCCAAAAACTCTCAAAAATCTGTCGTGTTTTCAAATTTTAAAACAAGTTTATTTATGGCAAATTGAAATGCAAGCAGCTGGTCTTGGAGTTCTATCACTGCAATACTACCAGATTGTAAAAATGAAAAATAGGCTACAGAGTTTTATACCTAAATCATGAAACTTAGCGTGTTAATCCCAAGCAGAAAATGTTGATAATTGTTAAAAATCTGAAATTCAAGTCAGGCTAAGCCAATATGTTTATTTATACAGCAATATAATGGCTGCATGTTTCCTGCAATGTCGTTAGCTGGATATGCAAGGCCACAAGTTTAACAGATAAACTATTTTCAATTTGTAAACAGGGAATGCAGGTTTTAGCTACGATGATTGCTATTTACTCGGCCATGACTTGACTTTACAAAACAAGAGTAGCATATTTAGAAACTTGAAAAGCATTAAAAACATTGGAAGACGTTGAGTAACGTATAGGCATAGACTAGTGATATCCAAAGTGTGTTTCATAAAGAATATAAAGGGTTCTATGAGCTACCAACTAGTTTTAAAGCAAAATGCGCTAAACAAGTTTGCGTTTGAGCGACAGACGCAACAAAATATTGTGATCAATAACTCCATAACATGTACTGATACTGTAAGACTTTATTTTAGGTTTGCTGTTAAAATGAATGTATGCATAGAACCTGTTTTTTTTCTAAATCATCAATCAATCATTTTATTTTTGCCCAAATCTGCATACATAGAAAATATATTTGACAGTAGTGGACAAAGAAAGGAGACAATGGCAAAACGATATACGTTGATACATGCACATGAAAAAAATTTAGTTTAAATTTGAAGATAGTGGCATGGCCATCGCACCTGCAAGGTAGCACATAAATAAAAACACACACGAAGAAAAGCATATACAGTATGTATGAAACGTCGCAAAATTTTATTTATTTATTTTTATAAATCATACTTTAATATTAAGTAAATTGTATAAAATGGAACGATTGCTCAAATTCTGGCCTAGCAAAAGAAGAAAGTCAGCAAAAGATAATGAAAATGTGGAATGGGAATCACTTGCTTCTGGTGCAAACCCTTCAGCAATCCACTATTTCCAGTTCTGATGTGAGGAGGCACAAAATAATGCAAGCACAATCGTAATTATCTGATTTAGAGATTTAGGTATGTGGCGATGATAAATGTTCTAATGGTCTTTACAGCAAAATATTTTCTTAGAGTTCTTTAGCACCAGCTAAATTAAAGACATTTTGAAGCAAATCACTTGTCATAAAAATGTTAAGATATTGTTTTTTTTTTTAAAAAAAACTACATACTTTAAATACTTTCAGATGTATGATGACAAAAAAGTTTAAATCAAAGCATGACAATGCAACAGAAGCATCGTACAAAGCTAGCTATCGCATATCTCTGGCAGATGAGGTCCACACTATTGCTGAATCACTCGTAAAATCTGTCATGACTGATGCTGTATCGTGCTTTCTTGATGAAGAGTCCGTTGAAGAAATTAAATTGGTTTCTTAATTCAAGAGCACTATTTTAAGGCAAATTGAGGACGTTGCGAGTGATATACAAATGCAACCTGTTTCTAGATTACATGATTGCGATGCTTATGCCTTGCAATTAGACGAATCCTCAGATGTGGCTGGATTGGCAATTTTACTTGTGTTCAAGCGGAATCCCTTTGATCAAAGAATTAATGATTTGTTGCTTTTTAAGAGTTTGGAGTTATATACCACAGGAAATGAGATATTTAATCTCATTGATGATTTTATGAAAGCGCATGACATTGATTGGGAAAAATGCATTTGATTGTGCAGTGACGGACCAAAGGTAATGACAGGAAAATAAAACGATGCTACAACTCGAACAAAAAAATGTTTCAAAAAACTGCAAAAGCGTTCATTGTGCTCTCCACAGATACGCTTTGATAACAAAAAAAAGATGTCATCTTTACTGAAGAAGGTGTTGGATGAAGCAATTCAGATTGCTTGATTTTATAAAGCTTCATTCGTTGCAAAGTCGTTTTTTTAAGCAATTGTGTGAGTCCATGGATAGTAAACATAACAGTCTTGTTGCTGCACCTAGAAATTACATTGCTGCACCTAGAAATTACATTGCTGCACCTAGAAATTGAATTGAGAAAGAAATTGACGTTTTGTTTTAAAAACAGCAAATTTCATTTATTCAACAAAATGAAAAATGTAAAATAGCTGTACTCGCATCTTTGGCTGACATCGTTTTTCAAGCTAAAGGAAACTTGCGCATCTTTGCACGATAAAGCATATTCCGTTTTTCAAGAACAAGAAAAAAATATCTTTCGCGAAAACTGCAGTTCTGGTCTACAGAAGTTGGAAAAAAGACTCTTAGATTTTTTTCACATCTAAGCGAAATGATTGAAGAATCTAGAGAGCTCGTCAGGTAAAATTGGCAATGAGATTGAAAAGCATATCGCTAGCTTGACTGAATTGTTAACTAAATACTTTCTCAATTTGCAAAGCAAATATAATTACTGGATACAGAACTCCTTCAAGATTACAAAAAAAAACCAATAGAGTTAACAGCAACAGGATATGAAAGTTTTATAGAAGTCACATTTGATAGTCTCTTGAAGGCTAAGTTTGAAGAAGTTTCTACAGCTATTTTCTGGGGACATTTAATTGAATGATACGAGAAATTATCTAAACAAGCTATTCGAGAGCTGTTAGGTTTGGATCAACATGCTTATGGAAATCAGTTTTTTTCCAATACTCGCAAACAAAGATTTAACGCACCAGATTAGACGCTACATCAGATGCGAGAATTCAACTGTCCAGTATTAACCCAAACTTTTCAAAGTTGTTGCACTCAGGAAAGCAAATGCATTTTTCTCATTAAAACATCGTGTTTATTTTTAAATTGTTTATAGCTATTTTTATTGTGCTTATTTTGCTCTCAACAGAAAATTTTAATTACGGCAATCAGAACATTTCATATTAGCTTGGCGTAGTGTAGGTTCCTTCCCAACTTAACCCTTTAAATCCTGCAGGCCGGAAAACCGGCTTCACTGAGAAGCCTTATAGACCCTAAAGGGCGGTTAGCAGGCATTCGGATCTACCGTCATTACCCTGTAAGCCGGTATAAAGTATAAGCCGTTGTAAAGTGTAAGCCGGTGTACCGTCCTGTGAGCCGGTGTGCCGTTCCGTGCCGGTGTAAGCCGGTGTACCGTCATTACTTTGTAAGCTCGAGTTAAAGGCGGGAATGATCAAAGAAACCAGGGCTCAAAGGGTTAAATAGCCAGGCTTGTTCATGGGACATATTTTTCTGTCCCATCCTATCCCATTCCATAGCAGTTCATGCCTGTCCCATCCCATGGGATTCCCATCAAAATACAATTCAATAAAAGTTATTAAATTTATGAAAATTTAAGTATAATGTGTACTAGATAGGACTACACGTACAAAGAGAGATACAAAACGACAAAATTTATTGACTTTGCTAACTTTAAAGTTCAGAAGAGTTCACAATTCATTGTCATTCTGCCACTCATATTCCGAGTCACTGTGCTCATTCAGCAAATTTTCAATTTCCTGCTCATCAACGAGCATGATGCGCAAAGCAGTGTTGCCAGATTGAAACGAAGCTCCTATACCACAGAGAGGACAAAATTACACCATATAAAATTTTTCTCAAAAACCGTCTAAAATCAAAGAAGCACCGATAAACCACTCACTGAATATGACTAAAGTTTCAAGTTATCTTTGAAAACTATTTGCCTATCTATTTAGCAATTGAAAGACAAAGGGTAAGGCAGAAATCTAGCTCTCTCAATAGGATGCAATTTGACTCACTCATCAAGCCCACCAAACTTCAAATCTAAGGCTAAAACTAAACCAGGACCAAGACTAACCCCATTTAAAAGCGAATTCATTCAAAACTGAAATTTTCTGCCTTGCCCCTTCTCTTTCGATTGTTGGATTGCACCGTTGGGAGTGGCCTTGAGCTCGATCGCTCAAAGTGGCCAGATCATCATAAATTTTAGGGTTTAGTATCCCTTACCAATGCTTGCCTGTCTATTTAGGTATGACGTTATCAAAAGGCTATCACATGGCTACTGTCCCATAGGTCCCATGGAAAATGCAATGCGTGCAGTCCCATCCCATCCCATCCCATGGGACATTTCCCATGGGAATCCCATTCCCATGGACAAGCCTGTAAATAGCCTTGCAGCGTTCCGCAGAAAAAAAGTTTGGAAAGATGTCACTTATGCCGATGGTTTCTCTGGTTTAAATATATGAACACTCTACATTAAACGTAAAACCCATTTATTTTATCTGTTACATACATCAGCTTGTATGTCAAAGCTAACAATACCATAGGAAACATATGGTTAATACACTTATAATAAATACACTAGCTTCCTGTCTTGAACTTTAAACCTTTTAGAAGTTTACTTGACAATCTTTTTTTTTAGACCTCGTTAATCTGGATTTCGGTTCGTCGGGGCAGTGGCCGTCAAACAAAAGTCATCATCTTCTCTCCAGTTTTCCGACTTGCATAGGTGCCAGAACAGAGATATGACGGGCGTTTGTCCCAATCTCTTCGCTAGGAGGAAAGGAGGGCAAAATGCCCCTTTGGTTTAATGATGATCCTTCGAAAAAATGGAATTCACTCCAATTTGGAGTAAATACAGGTTTTTCAGCCTTTTAGAATAATAATCTCTAAAAAAAGGACTAGTGAAAGCAATCAATGACCCTCGGTTACAAACCAAAGTGCCCTTTTCAAAATCTTGCCGCTCATTGCCCTCGTAACGTTCCGCCACCCCTGCCGCCTTACCTACCAAGCCCCAGCCATGGATCAAAGATAAGTTTTTTTGTTAATACGGTTGCGTCACATGTACATGTGTCACCGACTCAAATCAATTTGTGAGCAGAAGCAAACGGATATTATTTAGTCGTTCAAACTGATTTTATTTAGTCATTGTCCTAAAACATGCGTAAAGGACGTTGAACAATTGGCGCCCCAATAGCAGGCTGCGTATCCACGGATAGCCCAAACTATAAACTTCTGACTACAAGTCTATTGTTTTATCCAATACACTTGAAAAAAAAATTAATGTTGTATTAAAAAATCAGTACAAAATCAAACATAGATTTATATTAAAGCGTACTGTCTCAAGCTTTTTGCTTTATTAACTCGTAAACACATTTGTTCCAATACGTTGACACTTAAAAGGAGGTGCTTAGGCCCGCAAGCTTGGATCTTCGCTGATCCAAATCGTGTAATCTATGGACTTATTTTCTAGCTTTCTTATCATGTTTCTAGTTTATTGAAATTTCAAATAACGAAAAAATATTGTGCATACGGTCATTTACATAGAACTGTGTCTGACTGTTTTTGCAGTAAGCTATACTACATGTACTGTTGCATTTCCCGAAGGCTTGAACTTGTTGACAATAAAAATAACAAAATACAACGACAAAAGCAACTGGTTGTTGTCATTGCCATCGGTAAAATTCCGTAAACGTACATATTTCTAATAATTTTGTGTCCGTTAATTTTGGGGCAGTATATGTATTTCTTCAAATTAACGCTAGGCAAAGCCAGCGTTATCCCATAAAATCCACGCATTCTTCCAAATACAAACCGACAATTAGAAAGCGTACGCACAATTACAAAAGAGTTCAAAACAAGCTGTAGCTCTCTTCATTCTACTAGCAAATCTGCCACGCTCCCAAAACAACCATCGGTGGTCTTTCCTTCACAATACAATTATAAGGTGGAAGTAGATTTAAACTAACTGGTAAATTATCAAAATCACATTTTTGCAACCAAAACTGTATATTCAACAACTCGCAATTTATATAAACAACTGAGCTCAAAATAAATAAACGATTTCAAAAAAACAAAAATACGTTTATAAGCAACAATAAAAAACAAGTTTCCTAATTCTTTAATTCTAAAACCGCAAAAATAAGTGCAAACTTCACAAAAACCAACGGTGTAACACTGAATGTAATTCTCATACATGCTGTAATTCTCATACATGGGCTACATGGTGGATAGCTCAGTGGTTAAGAATGGGCCGCCAGTGCAGACAATTTACTTTTATATCGTAAACAATTACAATAACTTTAATAATAATATATTGGAATTTAAATCCGTAAAAACATCTTATTTTAAATATGGACTAGTCGAAGCCTCAACATAATTTTAATCTAAAAAAAGTCGAAATCCATCTCAGCGACTTTTCGGTTTTAAATCTTTGTTTGAAAGGCATCATTTTGTCGAGGTTACCCTTTCCCAAACCGAAAGCGTAATAACCTTTTTTGGTAGATTGCGCTGCAATGGCATGTGGCTATCGGGAAACTTTTCTTCAACCTGGTCATTGCTCAAACTTTTCAAAATGATTTTTTTGATAACTTTCCTTTGCATTGAGTAATTAGATGATTTTTAATTTCGGCGCAGATTTCTTTTGAGGAAATATTTTATTAGTTTTTAATGATATCAATGCACAACAAGCTACTACACAGTACATATTTACAACAAAAAATGTTTCTTTACATTGGGGATGTCGCTCCTGCAGCAGGTGGAGGAATTGCTATCGTTGATACTTCACTTTCAATTCTGATACCGTTATCATGGCCGATTTTTGTTCGAGCTGAAAAAGAAAAGAAAATTCATTAAATCATAGACTGGTTTAGCCAACTACACAGTAATTTGGAAATTTTGCTCTCCGTAGGCGAAATTTTGCTCTTCATAACTAGTTACAAAATCGCTTGGTAAAGTGAGGTTACAAAGTCATTATACACTTGTAACGATTTTTCTGCGTTTCACTCTTTAAACCCTTTTTCAATAAAAAAAGGTTTCTAAATGCGGCTATGTGGCGTTGAGTCTAGATTACTCTACAAACCGTCACTGACTCACTGTGTTCAGTGATATCTTGGTTTTACCTATGTTATAAAGCGCGTTTCTGCCTATGTGTCTGTCTATTTTAACTCCTCCATGACTACTGGGTGTACCAACATTAAACTCGGCACGATTAATCATCTCCTGAGGGTAAGTGTCATAGGGGGTTCGTGACGTCATTATGACGTCATAGTTAAAATAATTTTGTTAAAATTTGCATTTCTTCACAAAGGAAAACGGTTTTCTGTATAGATGAGAGCCAGCCGCCAACTTGGCAACTTGGCAACTGGCAACTGCAAAAAAATTTTATTCCTCTGTGGTCTAAAATGACGTTGCAGCTAAAGCTGAATTCCACAATTTCTTCTCTCTATTTTCTCAAAAACTACTGATCGCAGAAACGCGATTAAAACTTTTTCAGGAGATATTGACAAGTTGCTTTCGATAAAAAGGGTTTTACTACAATTAAAGCTCATTTGACCATGCAACAGCAGGTTGTTTGTTTAAGCCAGTGTTTCTTAACTCTTTTCTTCTCCAGCACCCCTTTTGGTCAAGCCTAAGCAGTAGAGCACCCCCTACCATTGGCTAACACCTGGTTACTTACAAGGATAAAGTAAAGACAAGTGCAATACATTTTGATCATTTGTTTGGTTTATTCTTCAAAACAACTTTGCAACGTTTATTTTATTTCTACTCATATTGGTAAAAATACATTTGTCCAAACGTATCCCTTTTTACCTTTGACCGCCTTATATGTCACCTTTCCCAGCACCCCCTGAAATTGATTTCAGCACCTCCTGGGGGTGCTAGCACCCCAGGTTAAGAAACATTGGTTTAAGCATTTTAAAGCCTTTTGAGCATGCCTCTTTGCTTTTTCTCTGCACGCTTTAAACTGGGTTTGAGATGTCATAATGTGTCGGGAGCGATTCGAGTGAAAAAAGCAGCATGCACCAATAGTTTTGATTTCCTGTTATTTCCAAAGGAAACAACTTATGTGCAGCCTGTTAAAAAAGAACGATATATTGCAGTAGTGTTAGCATAGCGGTTGGTCTAAAACCTGTTTTTTAGTAATGCAATGGCAAGGTAGAATGCTTTTGTACAATCGTGTCGCAAGCCTGATTGATCTTCTCCTCCAAAATATATTAATCAAATGTAGCAAATTGAATAAATAGACAATTTCTCATTTGAAATCTTACTGGAATTACAAAAGTTATTCGCATTATTAGCTCAAAAACCTGGTCCATGGCTGATCAACTCAAGTGTAAGTGCTCGACTTGCGGTTAATTTGCATTTCCGCTATCTACGATTATGCCAAGATCTTACAATATGCGCGCAGCCAGAGATGCTAGGTACTGGTAGTACAAATAGATATACCATTATATAAAGTCGTAAGTGGTAGTCTTATGCCAAATATTTAAAAACGTAGTTCTGAAATTACAAAACAAACATTTTGGCGACCCTTTTTTCCCAAAATTTACGTTAAAGCTTCCATGCAAGCGATGAAATAAACGAATAAAAGTCTTCAAAATTAAATCCATTGCAGCATGCAAGCATGCTGCAAGCAGGAAAAGTAAAACGTTGTTGGGGACTTCACAAACTTTGGGAGAAATATGGTGGCTATGCGCTAGCATCCCTAAATGCTTTTCTATTTGATTTCTGTTTAAAACACGGTAGTTTTCAATTTGAAACGGGAATTGGCTATGTCAAAAAAGCTATATTTTTTTAATGTTCTCACAACTACCCATTGGGTAAAGCCAGCTCACCTGGCTGAATTGATATTCTCATTCCTAACATCATGATGGGGGCCTTGCGATTGTAATAATTTAACTGTGAATGCTTCACTTCGGGTTAGTTTGCTCTTACCCTGGCTACGTTTATGCCAGGACCAAGCAACATGCGCCCTGCTAGAGGCTTTAGGTTGTACAAACAAGCATATAATTACGGAAAAGTCGTAGCTGGTGCTTCAAACACTTTATAGGATTTTCTCAAAAATACGTATCAATCACTGTGGCGCCCCCTCCTCCCCACAACTTTTAAATCATGCTTCTATACACTTAATAGAATGAACAAATAAAACTTTTTGAAATCTTTGGCTGTTTCAATTGATAGGAAGTCCACTTCCTAAGTACGCCTATGGTGACTACAGGGCAAGCAACACTTGGCCAGGGACTCCAGCATGTATATTTATGTCTTTGTCTTACTGGCTGCACCAGGTCTCGGTGTAACTACAAAACGTTGGCTACTTGCAAGAGCATGGTGGTTCTAATCAGTGATGAATTTAAAAGCAATTCCTTATTGTGGGAAGGGGGTTGGGCAGAACTTCAAGTAAACTCAATTATATCATCCAGTAATTTTATAACATAAGTAAGCACTATGCTATTTGGGAAAAAGGGGGGCGGGGGGACAAAGCATTAAGGGAGATAGACTTTTAAAAGGTCCAAATCTTGCCAATTTTTCATTCCAATTAAGCATAAATACCTTTCTTTAGACATCAATGTTTTGTAAGTAAGTATTGATTTCAGTATTGAACGTTTTGAAAGTAAGTAAGAATTTCATAGTTGGTAAGACTTGACCATATTCCTGTCCAAACATGAATGATCACTTTTTTTCTCGGAGATCAAGTTTTTAAACGCCCAGTTGTACTGTATGGAGGGTATTTCCATTTGTTATTTTCCTATTTGCACGAGGCATAAATGAGACTTGGCAAGATTGATCACCTCCCCAGGGTGGGTGTCATAAAAGAGTTTGTGACATTACGATGACAACACAATGAAAAAAAATTTTGCTGGTTCATTTTATAACGTATAATGAAGCATTATACTTTTAAAAAGTTGTGAAGTAGGAGCCAATCTACATGAATCTTTTTGAAAACTCTAGTAGATAATGCCAACAAAGCGTGCTTTTGAGGAAGAATAGCCAATATGTACCAAAGAACTTAAGTTTTTGTAGTGGTTGCAATTTGGTGAGGCGCAGGCACCAAAATTTTGAGTGCTTTTGCTGGTAAGTTATAATTTAAAGTTTTTAGAAACTTCATTTTGTGATAAATCTTTTTGAAAATTTAGATGAATAATGGCAAAGAAGCACGCTTTTGATGGAAAATAATCAAAATGTAACAAAGAACCAAACAGGTGTAGCAAGAAATATTTTAACTAAAAATAAAAAAAATCATGTATGGCAACCAACACCTGATCAGCTCTTACAACTAATCCTTAACCCTAACTAATTAGAGTCACATATTGCTCAAAAGCAAGTTTCTTCCGCTTTCAAAGGACAGTAATTGTTAGAACCTTATTGTAATCTATTTGTATTAAAGTCATTTATTATTACTCAGCTTACCCCTTTTTGGAAAGGGGTAAAAAGTTATCTTTTAGATGCTGAATTTAGTTTTTTAGCATAAAAACTAATGGTATATGTACAAATTTTATATTGTTGGAATTACCTTAAAATAACCTTTAATTTGTTAAAAAAAAGATGGGAAATTAATTGAGAAATGAGGTCACAAATCAGTTTTTAAATGAACTGACTTTGTAAAAATTTTGCAGTTTTTGAAAAAATCATTATATCGTAATCTTTGTTAGCGAGAGACTGCATTCATTGTACCAGACGTGTCATTACATTATAGAGCAAGTTTGAAGCAAGCGGAAAAAGCGAAGAAGCATGTTTAAAGTGCTTAAAATATTCAAAAAAAGTTTGTTGTTGCTTTGTCAATATAGGTTAAATTGCTGTAAAGTGTTTTTTTTATCAAAAACATCTTATTAGTATCTTCTAAAAACCTTTTAATCGCGTTTCTACGATGAGCACTTTTTGAGTAAATTAAGAAAACCTGTTGTACAATCAATTGTTTATTATGACGTCATGTGAAATGCAAAGAAGCGAAATTTGTTGAAGTTGGTAAATCGAGTACAGGCTTTCGTTTTAGTCGAAAACCACGTTTTTCGGGTCCAAATGCAAATTTAAAAAAAATGTTTGACTGTGACGTCATCGTAACGTCAAAAACTCCTTTATGACACTTACCTTAAGAAGGTAATCAATCGTGCCAGTTTGATGTTTGTACGCCGGGCAGTTTCGGATCAGTTGAGACAGACACATGGGCGGAATTGCGCTTTATGTTCAGATGATCTTTTGTTTCATTATAACTATCAGCTACCCATCTAATTGATTGTTGCCTTTGATCAGTTATTGGTAAATAACTACACTCAAGCACCAATGGCCAAACGATTAAAGTAAACTTAAAATCTATTACCAACTGTTCAACAGGTTGTTGAGACGTAGCTGTAAAACTCATATCTGGCCTTGATATTAGCAGCGATTTAATATCTTGCATGAACTTTGTACTGCTACCGTCAACTTACATCCAGTTTTAAGAAAACCATGTGGATGCTCCCCGTCATCGTAACTTTTGATGGGATACGCCGGCTCTCCGTGTTTTATCGCATCCATACCCGCTAGCTCAATCCCTTTGCTAACACGCAACACCTTTAGGGCTTTCATAATTCCAAACATCACGGTACAACAAGCGGCGGTCCATGCCATTATAACCAGAATTCCCAATAAATTCCAACCAAAACTCTGCAATTTAAACCAACCAGTTTTAAGCAGAACACAGTTTGATTTTATGTAAAACATTAAAAGGCAGATAAAAGATATACTTATATGTACAAGTAAACGCAAAGCTAGGCAATATCGACCATGAATACCAGACCTGAGTACCTATTTTAAAGTTAGACTCAAGAACCTTATAGCTTCCAAATTTTTTTATTAAACACAACCTGAAATGCGAGAGAGTGACCTCCGTACACGATTCCTCCAACAGCTACTCCATTTTCTTCTAATCCGTTTGTGACAAATATAGGCGCCAAGATAACTCCAGTCAAACCGCCGCCCAAGTGAACTGTATGTAACAATTACATTTACTACCAACAAACCAAACCTACGTGACTTATGGAATCAGCATGATTGAACGTAATCGAAAGTAGCCTATACTTTGTTTTATAAAAAGATGCGTTTGTAAACAGAAGAACTGAGCGCTGGCTCTGTCATAATAAAACAAATAAAGCATATTTCAGAACACACTCCAATATTTCGCCGGGTGTAAAATGAACTTAACTCGGGAGCATGATAACGTTTTACTGTATTAGAAAAAATATTTGAAAAAGCATTTACCAATGATATCGAACTAAATGACATATGTTGATACATTAACTTAATTCATTCTTTCCATAATATTGATGATGACGCCATCAGTTTGATTAACGAAATCTATTAAAACTATAAAACTGTCAAGTACGTTATTTATTTCGGGGGGAGGGGGTAATATTAGCCTGCTTGCAATTTTTGACAACTAGCTTTAAGGTAATCTCGGTAAAAGATTTTTACCTGCTCGGTCAGCAAAGTTTTTAAGTAATATCAAGGGATGATATGTATCAATAATGTCAAGGAATGTCAAGCGACAAAAGCAGTTTTATTGTAGTTTCAGGTAGGGAAATTTTTGGGGAGGGTATAGTTTTTTATCTTTGGATATAAACATAAACTAATGCAATTTATGAGTATTAAAGCCATTAGGTTTGTCGCAACAATAGCAGAATCATCATTCATCTTTTCTTGCGCTGTAATTTGTGCAAATATTACTAGCTCATTTACAGACCTATATTTTTACAAAATCACCTGCAACAGCGTCCAGTGGATCATCGATTTTCAATTTTAACATCAAATGATGCCAGCCAATAAATTGAACTCCCGCAATTATACCAATCAAGAGAGCGAACCACGGTCTCAACTGGTTGCAACCAGCACACATGGCTACCATTCCTAAACAATAGAGTTTACATGTAAACTTTCGATGGAAAAGTTTCAAAAAATGTACAGACTTATTTTAGTTAAAAAACAGGAAGCCTAGTCCGGTACCAATAGCAAAGAACAGTTTTTCACAGTAAAAGTTTACTGAAAACACAAAGTTTTTCAGCCACAATTGAAATTCTTGCAAGTAGAAAATAGATATACGTAAAACGGTCAAACCAGCAGCTATTGCTGTAGTTGCTTTCTATTTTGGTATTCAACCAAAAAATAATTTTTGATATTTTACCTGCCAATCCACCATTAATGGTCATAATTAATGACCAGTAATGGTCCTGTCCACGTATAGCATCAGTTGCTTTGTGAAGAACCATGGTAACAATTGCAGACGCTGAACCACCAAGAACTGTGTTTACTACCGCAATGGATACAGCAAGGCCGTCTCCGGGGTTGGATATTGCAAGCTGAGAACCACCGTTGAAAGCCATAAAACCAACGAAAAGAACGAATGCTCCGAGAGATGCGATCTTATCAAAAAAGAATGCATTGTAGAATCACAGATTTAGGAGAGAGGAGACATGGGGACACAGCACATTCACTACCAAAAGCTAGTCTTAATGTTGGCAATGTTAGCTTTTGTCAATTTTGCCTACGATATATCCAAACATTTGATTGTATGTTATTGCTATTGTTAATCCTCGTCTATACTTGGTTTGGAGATACAGAGTACAACTGATATCCATGGTCAAATTGCTAACACAATGGAGATTTCGCTAAGGAAAACAACGGTTCATTTTAAAGTAGTCACAGATGCACAATTTCGGGAAGCAAGCCTCATCACCGACAAGGCGGATTGGATTGGTGGGCGTCCAATTATAAGGTGTCAACTGCAACGTATGGGGCAAAGAAAAATTTTGCAGAGTTTAGGACAAATCATACAGCAATGAAACAATCTTTCCTTTTCAAAGACAAATTACATAGCAGCGAAAACACGGTGGAATGCGATCTGTAAAATAGCGCTACTTGTAAAATAGTGCTACATGCAAAATATATTCGGAAACGTTAGTGGTGATTTGGAAGCGGCGAGATTCGCTTAACAACAAAACAAAGCGTAGATCTACCTATAAATAACCAGCATCTTTCACTTTAAACCAAGTCTTGGTTTAAACTTTAAACCAACTAATAATGCCACCTTTGGCATTGTTTTTTGTAACCATTCAACCCAGATACATTACAAAACAACCGTTAATTGCGACTAAAATGAAAGTCTGAAATATTTTCAAGCCAAATAACTTCCTATCACAAATTCAAATGCCAAAGAGGCGCTCCAAATTGTGAAGCATGCCTGTCACTATACATCTCATTTCTTTAATTTTCAAAACAACCATTATTTTGGCGCGCAAAACAACCATTTTCGACAGCGTTTCCCCCAACCTTACACTTTGAAAAAGTACAAATGATAGTCTGTAAAATCATACTTTGTTGGTAATAAACTAATTACCATTAGCTACCCATTCAAGAATTACGACCTTCATTAAGGGATAGCAAGGTCTTTCCCTTTCCCCTGCCATGGATACGCCCATTCAGGGAAAATAAAGCATGGAACATAAGGCGTAGCCGTCAGGAACTTGAGAAAGTTCAATGGCAAATCAAAAGAAAACAATGTTGCCGTGTCAAATCGTACCCGATGGCAGACATTTTCCATTTTGCATTAAAATAGCATAATAGCGCAAATGCCTTCCACATTTCCCAACTAAGGAAATAGTTTACGTGCTCCCATGTGCTCAATGACCAGAATAGATGACAGTCTGTCAAATTATTTTTTGTTTCTATTGCATACAAGTCTTGTCTCTGAGAATTTTTTGGAAAACGATTGTTTATTACTCAAAAAATGGTGCATTTTACTTTAAAAAATACAATTGGCTAGGTCAAAAAAACAAGTTTCTATTGCTGTTTTCAAAACTACTTCTGGAATGAAGCCCGCGTAGTCGCCTAAACTGATGTATTCTTCACCCTGATATTATCGCACCCTTTTGGAGCGTAACATGACGTCACACTCAACAATGAATTTTATATTTTCTTTTTTTATTTTCTCAAAATCATCACATTGGTGTCATGTGGGAGGAATAAGAGATAACGTCATATGACAAATCTGGTATTACAGGGGTAGCCTAACAGCGGCACTTTTGACTCAAGCTGTTTTTTGTTTGCAGTGATGTAATGTAGAGTCGTGCAATCTGCGGTGCGACACGTTTACTTATGTGACAGGTGAAAGAATGCACATGCATAATTTTGGAGTTTGAAAATGATGATTTTCAAAAAAATTATCCATCTATTTGTGCGAAAAATATTGTCAATTCAAACTTAGAATGGTATAGAGGTTCTTTGAGTGCTGGCCCTTATGATTTTTGATTTTTCAGTACCGCTGTGATATAGGCTGTGCTATAGGCTAATGTTAACTAAATTAAAGTTTTCAATCGTTTGGTGAAACAGATTTTGTGGCGAATCCAACTGACTAATCTTCGCTTATTTACTTTTCGTACGACGCATCATACGATAGTGGAGGGAATCTACAAACAGGAGTGCTGAAACTAGGGAAGAGGACAAGTCGTCAGGGACTTAAAAGTCTTGAAAAATATATAGAGGCTATGGGCAACGTCCCATAATGCTTTTTTACTCGATTTGTTTTCAAAAAACCGTGTTTTCAATTTCGGAAGATTACGCCCAACTGTGTTTGGGATTATGCCATGATTAAACACTATACTCGCAACCAGAAGTTTAGGTCTCAAAAATGGACCAACAGCTACGAAAAGTCCTACTTCAAGGCCATCCCACAACTTTGAGATTATGTTACCATACGCTCAATGAAGTTAATAAATAACAGTTTGTCAAATTATTTTCTGTTTCAATTGGAAACACGCTCACTTCCTAAGCACGCCTATGCCGAAAATAGGGCAAGTAAGGCGTTGCCAAAGACTAGCAGCTCTGACCTTCCTGTTGCTTCCTATGCGGAAGTGAGCGTGTTTCCAATTGAAACAGAAAATAATTTGACAAACTGTTATTTATTAACTTCATTGAGCGTATGGTAACATAATCTCAAAGTTGTGGGATGGCCTTGAAGTAGGACTTTTCGTAGCTGTTGGTCCATTTTTGAGACCTAAACTTCTGGTTGCGAGTATAGTGTTTAATCATGGCATAATCCCAAACACAGTTGGGCGTAATCTTCCGAAATTGAAAACACGGTTTTTTGAAAACAAATCGAGTAAAAAAGCATTATGGGACGTTGCCCATAGCCTCTATATATTTTTCAAGACTTTTAAGTCCCTGACGACTTGTCCTCTTCCCTAGTTTCAGCACTCCTGTTTGTAGATTCCCTCCACTATCGTATGATGCGTCGTACGAAAAGTAAATAAGCGAAGATTAGTCAGTTGGATTCGCCACAAAATCTGTTTCACCAAACGATTGAAAACTTTAATTTAGTTAACATTAGCCTATAGCACAGCCTATATCACAGCGGTACTGAAAAATCAAAAATCATAAGGGCCAGCACTCAAAGAATCTCTATACCATTCTAAGTTTGAATTGACAATATTTTTCGCACAAATAGGTGGATAATTTTTTTTGAAAATTATCATTTTCAAACTCCAAAATTATGAATGTGCAAAATTATGCATGTGCACTTATGCCAATGATTTCTTTGTTTCTTCACTGCTTATCATTTTTACGAGGGTGTTGCACCAAGTCGTGAAACATGTCTGCTTCCAAATAACTGATTTCTGCAGTCGTAAAACAAAAGCCATTACGGCGCTAATTTCCAAGGTTGCGTTTTTTCTCTTAAACTTATTTGTAGAAACGGATAGAAATTGTGAAATAATAGAGAGTTTGTAGGACTTCTCTTAATTCAAATTACTTTTACTAGGATCAGGATTAGAGGCATAGGGGCGATGCCCCATTAGTATCAACTTATCGCTAATGATCATAAAAATATAATGTGGTTGAAGCTGGCGCAACCGGCTGAACTGATGTTACCAACCCCAGATAACTAACTGGTAGCCCAGTTGTCGACGCCGGCGCAGCCGGTTAGTTGTTGATAAAGCTTAAATTGTTTGAAAATTACTTTTATCAAAAGCAGTTTGTTAACATCTCCGAAAAAAGCTCTCAACCATGTTTCTATGGTCAGTATTTTTTGAGAAAATGAAAAAAAACAAATTTTACAATCAACCGTTATTTATGACTTCATCTTAGTTCCCAAAAAAGTGAATTTCTTGAAGTTTGGTAGGTTAAATGCGGCTTTTTTTAGTAAAAAAAAAACACTGTTCTCTGTCAAGAAATGTAAATTTTTAAAGTTTATCTGTAATTAAGACGTCATCTGCCACTTGAGTCACTCACACTGGGATTATAACCACACGCATTCATAAACAGAATTCCACTTTATATTATAGACAAATACATAAGTGCATAAACGTTGACTCACAGTTATACTATGTCCTGGTATGTCATTGTAGGATCCATCACTATTGAATCGACCAATACGAGGACCCAGAAATGCAGCTCCCACTAAAGCTGCGGTGCCTCCAACAGCATGAACTATTCCGGAACCGGCAAAATCAATGTATGAGAGATTTGGGATACCTAAACCACGACAAAAAGTCAAAATTATTGCTTAGCAAAAATTAGGTTGACACAACCTAAAATCAAGACTAGATTTTGAGCGGAGAAAGCAATTTCAATAGACTTTTCATAGACCACCCGTTTTAAGATAAATCCAGATGCCTTGGTCAGTTTGTTAATATGCTCTAATTTTGTTGTATGATGAGCTTTAAAAAACTCTTCCAGCCTTTTTTTTGGATTTTCAAATGATGATTTGAGAGGGGGTAATTTTAGGCTTCCTACAAAGAATTAACTCGCACCAAATGTTTAATTCTCGTTTCAACCTGGTTAATGCGACAAAACATGGCGGAAAGTAGTTGTAGAAACTCTTCACGAAATTTATAAAACTAAATATTTTCAAGGAAAATACTTTTGCAGACTCAATTCTGACAAGTGTTTTGTAGAAATTTACTTTTTATTGGTTTAAAAGAATTCCGATAAATAAGTCATAGCGAACAAGGTCACTGCTCAAAAATCTTTGCTATTGTATGCAGATGACGTCTTTAGTAATATAACGGACTGTTTCGATTTTTCTATCTAGCTTCAGGCTAAAGCAGTTTGTCTTGCAGCATCAATTTACTTTATATCAAAAAGTCTAAATTGCCATCAGATCGTAAGCCGACATCCATTTTGAAAGGATTATATTTGGTTTTTTGATCTTTTTATCGTGGTTCACTTTTTCCATTACCATTAAATTTAGTCTCAGCTAGGAAAGGTAAAGAAAAAAGAGGTTGGAAAAGAAAGTAAACGGTATTTCCTCCCCCCCAAATCATCATGGTGCAGCGTTTTTTATTAAAATATTTGGAAAGTATTAAGAATTGGAAAGATTTTTCGCGTGCAAGCCTTTTCTCTTTTTTTAGAAAATATCATTGAAATGAGCAATCTTTGCATTTTTCCCTCCTCAGATCAAACTCTAATTACACCCATGTCACATAGTTCATGAGAATGTCCATTTTTTTCAAAAAAGAGAACCAACCTGCTCCGGTTATCAGCCATCCACTTTCAGACCATCCCCAATGCGATACAACAGGGTATATGAAAGCAGTTAGGATGAAGCTGTAGATCATGTAAGTAATAAATTCTGTTCTTTCAGCCATTGCGCCAGACACAATAGTAGATGCAGTGGCAGCAAAGACAAATTGGTAAAACCATCCAGCGTAGTAGGTATCAGGTGCTTGAAGGTAGCTCTGCCGTAAAGTTGGAACATTTTAGCATTCAAAATCGAATATTAGCTGGGTTAATTCAATCATTAGATCACGGTAATAAAAGTATTGTATGAAGAATATCTATCTGAAGCACGACAGTTTGTATTTTAGATTAACGTACTTCGGTTATGTGCTGTGACACAATAATTACTGCCGTGACGTAGTGAGATTTGCATCTTGATTCAAGGCAGTATCGAGGCCATAAAAAGTGACTCTTCTTTTTGAAAAAGCGCTTTCTTTTACAGAACAAAACCACTCTTAAACTGTACGATTGCTTTCTATTGCATTTGCTTAGTTTTGGAGAAGTAAAGTCACTCGACGGTGTAGTGGCTAAAGCAGCGGTTATCAAGTTTGCTATGGGTGCAAGTGGTGAAATTGAGATCAAGCCAACACACAAAAACTTTAAGTAAAAAAGCTTACGCCCAAATAGAGCAAAACTACTAAATAGCTTAAAATGTGTTTGCGGAGATTTTAGTTTATCTTAAATGAGCGGATGGTCCTCATTGGGCTTCTTGATCGATCTTTGATGGTTCCTTGCCTGACAATCAAAGTGACTTGTCTATAAGATGTAGGCTATCGTGGCGCAAATTCGAAATGTGGTTTGGTTTAACTTACGTTTGATGCGTTAGCTAAGATGTTGCTTCCAAAAAAATGGTTGTGTCCAATGAATCCGTTGCCTGGCTCGCCATAAGCAAATGCGTAACCGAATGCGTAATAAGCGATGGCACCGATAACTGAAAATACGTGAATGAGATTTTTAGTGCAACATTGTTGGAACTCGATTATTCAACTGTGAGCAACGACTCGATTGTACCACACGCTCCCGCATTTTTGCTATTTGAACTGAATTATGCAATCACTGCAATTGACGTTATGACGACACCTTCCTCTTGTTTGGTACAACGGCACGGCGTGAAATCAGAAACTTGCGGTCCTCACTTTGCAAAGTCAATCAAGCACGTTGGAACATGTTGATCCGTTTTGAGAAATCGGCAGTGATTTCGAATCAGTCATAGACAAAAAATGATAGGGTCGAAAGCTAATAAGTGCCACTGATCAGTTCCTGAAATTTGATTCTTATAAGGTGTGAGTGGGCAACAGCTATGAAACGCTGATCGTTAAGGTAAAAATATACCAATACAGTTTAACTTCTCTTAACTTCAAGAAAAAGCAATAAGAGCAAAAAGTGCGCCAAAAACTCAGTTTTTTACTTTTAATAAGTCTTTAACGAAACCAAAACTAAGCCTGGCGCATTATCATTTTTGTAATAAAATAACTTTAGTTTTTGCCTACAGTAAAGTCTCTTATTATACGCTGATCTAGAAATTAGAATAATAGTGGCGTAATGACGACCTAAATACCAAAACGCTATTAAAGAAACATAGAATTACTCACAAAGATCCAGAACATTTTTGATGATAATATTTGTTGTATTTTTGCTGCGGACTGATCCAGCTTCCAAGAAAGCAAATCCGGCCTGCATGACTGTAATGATAACCGATTAGTTACCCATAAATTACCACAAGAAAGCAATCAGTAGCATAGTAAGGAGAGGAAAAGGAACACCGATGCTACTTTCAAATATTTTTGACAATTGCCTGAATGCAACCACGGCTCATTTGGGAGCTGGATAAGCGGATGCTGCACAAGGATTGACAAGAAAAATAATCAAATACAGAACGAAAACACTTAATTTCTTTCCAAAGATGACGGATAAAAGTTATATATAGGCAAATTATAGGATGAACTTTTAGCTAATATCAAGCTTTTTGCTCATTAAGCCATGTCTTTTTCTCGGTTACGCCAATGATCACCAACCGTATGGTTCTAAAAATTACCTTTAGAACAATGATTGAAAGTTACAACGACACCCTTTTTTAAATTTAATTTTCGAAGAGATACTTAAGTTGTCACTAATTGGCAAGTTAGAAAAGGTCTCTTTTAGCTCAATTAGCGGTGTTGTTTTCTATTTTTGTGCATAATTCAGAAAAACAATTCAAACGATACAAACAAACTTTGAAAAAATAACTTACTAAACTGTAAAATAAAAACTTACACAGTACAAATATTCCACAGACAACAAGAAAAAACTGATCCAAATCTACTGCTAACGAATCCAAAGTCGTCATGTTGGCTTATCCAGAGAAAATTGTGACAAAAGTGAAGAAAACTTTATGTTAGCTAAAATTTAACCTCAATATCTATGAAATTAAAATTTTGCAATCGACAGTGCCTACAGACTTCCAAAAAATTAGATGTATTTAAAATATCCCTTGAAAGCTCAGTTTTGAATGAAAATGCTTACCGCATTCATTTTTATAACCAACTGAGCAGCGAAATAAAAAGCTTTGATCTTTAAATTATTTTCAAAAGTAAAAGAAACATTCAGTCAGCATTTTAAGATGAAAAACTGAAACACGCGGCAGCAACGTGACAGTTACACAATTACCAATTCTCACGCTGTAAACATAATTAATAAAAAGACGGAAACAAAGAAAACAGTCCCCACGAATCGAAGGTGAATTTGAAACAAAGGAAACACGGAAGGAAAACAAAGAACAAAATAAAATAAAGGAAACATAGATAAAGAAAAACCAAGGAAACGAGAAAACAAGGAAACAAAACTTGGGAAGCAGACAAAAAAAGCAATCCTCACTTTGCAAACTCAATTTTCTAACTGGAAAAATTCATCAAAAATTTTGGATGAAAACTCAACACAAGCTGCACACGATTAGAAAATGTTAGCAGTTTTAGTAACAAAAAACGCAATTGTGCAAATGTTGGTTTCTCAACCACCATAGTAGTGGAGCTCAAGGAGGGGGAGTGATAAGTGCCGTTGTTCTCTCATCAAACCAACCTATGACGTGAATAAAATAAAAGTAAACAAATAGTACTTAAACACCAAACCATAGTATTTAAGAACTTTTTCAACAATTTTTATTAAAACAAAAAAATTGTTGATAATTAAGCCGCGTAAATGGTGACGATGATGATGATGAATAAATAGCATAAATTTATTAAATATTGATTATGAGTTAAATTTCATCAAAAACGGTTTGTGGCTACGTGTCGGAGGCAGTGTGAAGTTATTTGGAAAAGAAATACTACTCGCGGTTACACTCGGAAAACATTCAACAAACTTTGTTTCATAAACAATTAAAAATATTTGTTAAAAATCAAAAAATGTGTCTTTCTCTGAAACTTTAGGACATTCCTTTGCTTCAAAGGATAAAGTTTGCTTTAAAATATTGTTTTTGTAAAAATTTTTTCAAAACTTTAAAAATATTGATTTGAAAAAAAAATTCTCCACGTTTAAAATCGGAATTTGATTAAATTACTTCGCGATTTCTAAAACAGCTATCTCTAAAAAGAAATCTTTACTTTGAAATATATGTGGATCAACGTCGGGGCAAAATGTCCCCCCCCCCCCCCCCGCCCAAATAAGATGAACTTTCCTACGTCGATCAGTCTCGTTGAAGTATAATTACAACATTTCATAAATTTGCAAAATCAGTTTGTATATAAAGCTGTCTCGTGATTCTTTTTGAATAAATTTTTCAAAATTTTTTCTTGAAATGTTAATTGTTTCTTTAACTGTTAACATTTTCTTTTTCTTTCTTAACTCAAACAGATTTCGATAATGTATAACTTGTTCATTAACTTCATGTTTTAGCAGCGAAAGCAAGAATATAAAATCAGAAAAGCTTTAAAAACTACGGCGCGATCAGTCGAGACCTGCGAAAGCCATCAAATTTGAAAACTAGTTTAAGTTTACCATGATTTACCTGCAAGCAACGGCTATTATGCTGAAGCAATCTAAAAAGTGTTCTTTCTCATTGTATTGTGATAAAATTTCAAGCTATGCTGATAAAATTTAGGCTTAAAAATATCTAAATAATCAGATTGAATTTACCTCCGCCAAACAGCCGAACACAGTGAGCGACGTAAGATAAAAGAAGCGGTGGCAGATCCAAGGGAAATATGGAGAAAGCCTACCCCAACACCAGCCCTTTCAAGACATGCTTTAATATACTTAAAAAATCCGTGTTCATAAGTTCGTAGTTCATAAGTACGCCTTGCATTTAACATCAATCCTGGACCGATCTAGCTTAATCTTGATTTTGTCGCTGAAGAGAACGCTAATGATACCGACATTATTTGTGCTACTGAATCGCTTAGCTTACCGTAAGTACAATCTTTGTAATGGCAAAAGATTGAGTGCTGTCTCAAGTGATACGCTTCAGGGGCGAGGGGTGGCCTAATAAAGTAAAAAAATCTTTCAAACACTTCCACGAAGTCCTGAGTTCTTTATGTGCTTGTCACTGCTGCTAGCTTCATACTGATAGCTTTATTGGGGATTCCAGAAATTCTCAAAAAAGCCAATCTACTGCTAGACGCGTAGTTACAAATTTGAAGCAAGTTTATTTTTGACAAATTGCATTGTAAGTTCTAGGCTTGAAGTTCTATCACGGTCATGCCACTAGGTATTAAAAATGCAACATAAGCTACAGAGTTTTATGCTGCAATCATATAAACTTAGTCTGTGAATTTCTTGTAGAAAATGTTGATACTTGTAAAAAAACCTAAGGTTCAAGTTTGGCTAAGCTAGTCTAGACTATTCATTTACAGTATAGTATATTGGCCACATGTTTCTAACAATGTCATTTGCTGGACGTGCAAGTCAACAATTTTAGCACAAAAACTATTGGTCAATTGACAAGCACAGCAGGTAGGATTTAGTTGCACTGGTTACAATTCACTCAAACATGACCTAGTTTTACAAAACAAGAGTAACTTATTTAGATATAAAAAAATTGAGTAACTTATAAATCTAGGCTATTATTATCCCAATCCCATGGGATTTATGTTGATAAAGCTTTAGTTAACGACCATATCATTGTACTCAAATGATATGGTCGTTAACTAAAGCTTTATTGAAATTTTGTACCACTTCTCATCTGTTCGATTTATGTTGAGTAAGAATGGAAATGCAAGCAGCTGGAGGTGAGATAGTTTTAGTGGTGGGCACTAGCAGATTAAAAAATTGCTTTCGTAAATTAATAATTCGTTAATTCGGGAAGCTATGAAGTAATTTTTCAACAACAACCTGAAGCAGTATTGATTGATTTTGTAAAGATTTTTGGTGGCACAGAATCAAACTCTCAAGAGAGCTGGAATCAATTGTTGGTAAGTAACCAGTGTCGTGGTGGGATGGTCTAGCCACAAAAGTAAAGACATGGTCTACAATAGTGCTCTTCAACATTTTTACTCGTAAGAACCGTATACCTAGTTTTGCGAGTGCTGCGGAACCCCATTTAATAAAAATTAAAAACTACAAATAAAACTACAAAGAAACACATGTGTGAGGAGTAATCACTAAATAATGCACCCTACTTCCTTTTGTTTTTGGTGTTGCATGTTAATTTTTTCAAGAATATTACATGTATAATCCTTCAATAAAGCCTTCCTGCTTCTCAATCATAATCTCAGCATTTGGGAAGTTTCACAATTCCATCCTGCACGCTTTCTCTGTTCATTTATCGAGCGGCTCGGGTAATCGCAGCAGAAAGCTCTTAAAGAGATAAAGAATGGCTTTAACGCATCGGTTTTTTAGCTTTAGGAATAAATCGAAGTTTGGTAGTTAGTTTGTAGGTTTTTGCAGTTACATGCTTAGGTCATTTTAGGCCTATTGCGCTGCAGATAACCTTAATTGTAAGGTAAGCTCCTGCGGCATTGGTTCCACATGGAACTTGGTCTGTTATGATGATTCTGCGATGATCATAAGCAAGGATCATTAGTGAACCTCAGTTGGGTTTTTTTCCGGTAAGTTACAATTTTAATGTACAATCTTTGAGTTGAATAGACACAGGGTCAATTTTCAGCCAGCGTTAAGCTACTACAAAACCGAACACGCTAGGTATGAGGGAACACACACTATGAAACAAAGCCATTACCTACTTTTGGCGGAGTTTTCATAATTGTTACGTCATCATTATCTCAATGGTGTAATATTTGGTACATTACTTTCTGATCAACTCTGGTATTTTGCTGTTTAATAAAATTGATTTATGCGCATACCGTATGCTATTTATGCACATGGTTTATGTATACATACTACAGTCATCATTGTCTGAGCATTTAAATCAAAAGTCAAGGAACCCCTGCGTAACCCTTAAACCTCATGGAATCTCTGAAGCTTCAGACTGCTCGTATGCTCCTTACTCCTGGAGCAATTGCAGCCAGGGACAGGCGAAGTGACCCGGATCCCAAAGCACAGCATCTACAGATGAATAATAGCTACAAGTTATGTAACGGCTTGAGTGGATAACCCAACGACAAGCGTTTTGTGCTCAAGAAGTGAAAATAATTTTTTTTAACCCAACAAGAATTCACAATGAAACGCTATATTTTGCTCCTCCTTGCTGCATGTGATAAAAATGCTATAGGGGTGAAGAAAATCCACACGCGTGACATGACTGTACAACAAAGATGTTTTATTGTGGAGTCAACTTATAGTTCAGTCATCATAATTTTTGTGCTTGCCATTGAGTTATTAAAAAAACAGATTTAAACTGGTATGTTAGTGCTGTAACATATCATTGTAAAGATCAGTACTCTAACATTGGTTTTAATTACAGGCAGGATATCAGTAATAGGCTTTACTACGATCGTTTACTTTCAAAATGACAGTGGAAAATAAGCGCAGCTGAAGTGGTACCAGACAGCACAATGACGTTACCTTGCATTATGACTAAACAAAGCTTTTGTTAAAGCGCTCAAAAAAAAGGAAAAAAATCATGCTTAAAAAAAACTCATAAATGTTTAATTACTTTCTATGTCGTCAATAAAGTCTTTATTGTTTTGAAATTATTTTTATCAGAAGCACCTTATTAATGTCTCCCAAGAAAGCTTTCAATCGCATTGCTCTGGTCAGTACTTCTTGAGAAAATGAAAGAAAACAAAATTTGCAATCGATTGGTTCTTATGACGTCACCTTACAGCCTAAATGAATGGAATGTTTTGGAGTTGATAAGTCGGGTCCTGGGTTTTGTTTAAGCCGAAAATCGCTTTCCTTCGCCACGAATTGCAAGTTTTAAATAAATGATCTTCAGTTGTGACGCCATCATATCGTCATTAACCCAGTATGACACTCCATCAAAGTGGTGATCAACTGTGTCGAGTTTCATGTTTCTACACTCAGTAGTTTTCGTAGAGTTAAAGCATTCATACTGGCACCACGACAAAATAGCGCTTTATGGTATATACTTACAAATGACATCAATGCGGTAAGCGACATCAACCATGAATATGAGACTTTAGTACCTATTTTAAAGTTAAACTCAAGAACTGTACAATTTACAAATTTCGTCATTGGGCACAACCTTAAATGTGAGAGAGTGTCCTCCGTACACAATTCCTCCAACACCTACTTCCTTTTTCTTGTAATCTATTTGTGACAATATAGACGCCATAATTACTCCAGTCGAACCGTCGCCCATGTGAACTATGTATTGTATAATAATTAAATTTACTACCAACAAGCTCAACTCAATCTACTTAAGAATTGAGCTCCCAAGCTTTTGTTTGCAAGGCCAATGGCAAAACGAATTAGCATGATGATCAAGCTTAATTGAAAGTAGCCTATAATTTACTTCGTCAAAACATGCGCTTGCAAACAGAACTGAGCGCTGGCTTCGTTATAACAAAACAAACTAAACGTAATTCAGACCACACTCGAACATCTTGCCAATCAAAATGGCCTAACTGCGGAGATAATTGCGTTCCACTCTGTTGGAGAAGTCATTTTATAGAGCGTAAGTCATTGCTATCAAACCAGCTATCATATGTTCATACCAAACGTGTTACAACCAAATTCATCCTTTAAATTATGTCGATGATGATGATGCTTCACTTTAAAAATAAATTCAATTTATGCAATGAAATAGCCAGACATTTTTTGGAGAGAGAGAGAGAGAATATCACCTGCAATTTTTGCCAGGTCATTTATGAAATGACTTCTTTGAAAAGTTGTAACCTAATCTAGGTTGCAACCTGATATTATTGCGGCCTGCCGTAACTACTGTACAATCAAAAGCGAGAGCTTGAAATCAAACAATACTTCATGCTCGGCAATGTCACAAACTACGAAGCACCATTTGTTCACAGTCCGTTACGCTTGTTTTACCGCTGTTATGTAACCAGGCAAATTCCAAGCATATTACTCATGGATGCACAAAGATATCTGACGAAGTAACTTTGTTGTTATGAAACCACCGTTTTTTTTTTATCTGCAGGTGGTGGTTATGTAACGACTCTTGTCTACAGGTGGTGGTTATGAAACAAATTTTGAATCATTTTAATTCTGCTTTACTGAGTGGAAATGTGTGTAATGCTGCCAATGTCGGAATTGAAATTGCATTATTTCATAAAAACAGAAATGGCAGTAAAAGGCCTATAGCAAATGTATCAAAAACACTGACGGAAACCCCGCGCAGTTATAGCCAGATTCGAAGAGACTTTGTCAATTGTTCATGGTGTAAAGAAATTTTGCTACTGTCTTTATGGTCGAAAATTTATTATTGTAACCGGTCATAAAACCTTGGTGTTAATTTTTTGTTTATCCAGACCAATTACAATTCTACCAGCCAACCGCTTAGCTTATGGGTGAGCACCTTTTTTGATTGCTGACCAATTTCAAACTAGTCGAAAATTTTGCTTGCCTTTCAGAGTTTGTAAACCAAATTTTTTGTATGCAAAAATATGCCTTAAAGCATTGGATTGTTGTATTTTTCATCCGAAAAGAAAACGAACACTGTTCTTTTGAGATCAATTTTTCAAAGATCAAATTCCTACCTTTGTCTTCCATTTTGGGCCACAAAATTTAAATCGCGGGCCGCACGTTATACACCTCTGGTTTAAGCTTAAATACAACATGTCCTGCTTAGCCAACAGTTTGACTCGGTGGTCATTACTTCGAAGTAGTCTAATTATTTTGCAGAATCACGCAAAACTCCGGAGTGTCAATACGTCGACGCAATCAGCCGCGTGCCTTAATGTGGAAAAGAGTGCAAATCTTACGCACATTCCTTTGTACTATTGAATTGCTAAGCTTGAATTTTGGAAGCGCGCTACAAACAGGTCACAAAAAGGGAGGTTGCAAATAACGTGCAAAAAACGATAGCTTTATTTCGGGACGATATTTGGTTTTGCGAAAAAAAACATAAGCTTATTAATTCTGTTTTCACAATTATCTATTGGGCGATGCAAGTGCAGCAGCCTAAACCGATATTGATAACTTCGACATTACCAATGAGGAGCCTTGTGGACAACGCCAGCAGAGCTGGCTAGTTTGCCAACATACATTGCAATTAAACTCATAATTTAAATAACATGAATGCTAATGCTAACAATTTAATTAGCAAAATTGATTTAAACCATCGACTAGTCAGATATTTTTGAGGGAGAGAAGGAAATTTTTTAATATTTGGCAACATCACTTGCAATTTTTTGCCAGTTTATTTGTGAAATAATTTTCAGAAAAAGTTGTTATCGGACGCAGATTATGACCTGATGTCACAACGTATACCAATGCTTGGAATTTAAAGCGATAGCTTGAAGGCTAACAATTCTGCGTTCTCGACAAGGTCGCAAGCTATGGGGTAACTTTTGCACACGGTTCAACTTTTGCACATGGTACGTTACACATGTCTTCGCATTGTTATGTAATCACTCTTTTTTCTTGTTTTGTCTCCGGTGGTATGTCATGTAACGCTTTTGTTTGAGGACGGTTGTTAGGAAACAAAACTTTTACTAATTTTATTCCTTTTACTGATTTAAATTGCGTGTTACGCTTCTGATGTGGGATTTGGAGTCATTTTATTTCATTGATGCCAAAATGGCTCTAAAAGACCTGTAACAAATGCATCAAACACACTGACGGAAACGCAACGCAATTATGGCCAGATTGGAAAAAGGCATCGTCTGTTATTTATGGTTTAAAACATTGAAACAGCCAACAATGTCACAAAATATTTTCGGTTCATTTCACCGTATGCATGGAAGTATAAATGTAAAGTTGCGGCCTAGGGGGATAAGGGGGCGATAAAGTGGTTTTTGCGCAATTTCTGAAATAAGCTATTAAATACAGTATTCAGCATGTTTTTTACGACTTTTCATAATGTATGCCTATTTGTATGACCTAACATCTCTAGCTGCACGTATATTGCTAGATTCTGGCTTAATCACAGCTAGGGGAAATGCAAACAAACCCAAAGTTAAGCCCTCACAGTTAAGGGATTACAATAGATAACATTGGTCTGCGTTTAAATTTTTTTCAGAGGTTGAAAGTTTTTTAGCAGTTATCAAATCATTTTTTCGCGTAGAATTCAAATATGCAATCAGTTTTGTTCAATCAGGTCAAACTATCTTGCTATGGGAATTTTAATTTTTTCAAGAATTTATGTTAAAACAACTATCTAGTGTGCTATACGTTCATTCCAAGTATCACTTTCTCAGTAAAATTTAATAGTTGGTTAAAATATAAATGCATGTAAACAAAAAGCGACTTAAACACAAAGGGGCGTTATAAAGCTTTCCTGCTATGTTGTGGAACAGGGATATCTCTTTTGAGACACCAGCAATAGTCAGCTAACATATTAATATCCCAATAGCCTTGATATCGTTCTTCCATCATACGAATGTCTTGGTAAAAACGTTCACCTTGCTTTTCACTGTAATAACCGCAGTTTTCTGGGAAGTAATCCAGATGAGAATTTAGGAAATGCATCTTAGTAGTCATTCTCGCACCCAAAGCTTGGAAGTTGTGCATCAACTCATAAACCATATCTTTATAGTTTGGGCTACGTTTTCTCCCAAGAAATTTAGTACAAGTATTTTTAAAAGATTGCCATACTCTTTTTTTTTGCTTCAGTTGAAACTTCATCAAAAGTAGTTTCTCTCATTAACTCACGTATTTGAGGCCCATTAAGCACACCTGCTCCAAGTTGAACATCACTCACAACTGGAAATTTAGACTCGAGAAATTTGAAGAATGGGTTGCCTTTATTTAAGGCTTTGACAAAATTTTTCATTAAACCAAGTTTTATATGTAAAGAAGGAAGACATTTTTTGGATCAACTAGCGAACTTGATTTTACATTGCATCTACCAGGCGTCAAAGTGCCTCCAACGAGCCATTTTTTCTTTAAATAATGTTCGTTATCAGTTCTGGAATCCCAACGACATAAAAAGCAAAGATATTTTGTATAACCTTGAAAACCTAGGGGTATGGATATCATTTTCAGATCACCACAAATCCTCCACTGGTGAAGATTTTAGCACAGGGCATCAAGTAGATATTTCATGTCTAAGTAGAACTCTTTAAAAACCACTGAATGAGCAACGGGAACTGAAGCAACGTTATTGCCAATGTGTAGAAAAACTGCTTTCATGCTTCTGACAGAAAAATCCAAAAACAATCTTCTTTTTGCTGCCTTGTATTCCATGCCCAAAGCTTTTACAAGCCCACCAACATCATTGCAGTACACAAGCCAATGCTGTTCATCCCTTGTAAAATATTTTCCAAATTTGTCATCTCGATTCTGGTACCAATAAAATGTTGCTTGTGGAGCTGATAAGTTGTTTTTACCGAGTCGAGATCCCAATAGCTGAGTTGACTCTTTTGACAGATACAAATCCCTAGTCAAATCATTTAGCTGAGCTTGAGTTAGAAGGTTTGGCTGCTTAAAATTTGGTTTATCGCAGATGGGTTGATCCCAAAGATCATTTGCACTCTCATCATTATCTGTAGACGACGAAGACTCAAACTCAGAATAGTCTCGAGGGAGATTTGGAATGGGAATTCTAGGTCTATGTGGAAGTGGCTTAATGGCAGACGGAACATTGGGATATTTCAAACAAAGTTTGTTCTTTCGATTTATACCTGTAAATAAAGAGTGTTAAAATTAAACTGTAGCATTTCAACCTGAACAAAGAACATATACATTAAAACAAACCTTGCAAGTTTGTCATTCAAAAATAGCAATCTGTCACGTGATCTTTGCCCCCCCCCTCTCTCTCTCTCTCTTTCTCCATACCATTGGCACACCAAATGGAAGCTTCTTTATCTTTCCTTTGCTCCACCTTCTCAAGTTTTCCACACATGTTTTGCAACAACTGTGAGGCGCAAACGATTTACCCTGATCACCCAGTTTTATTCCAAAATAAGCATGGTAACATTTTTTCACAAAGCATGTAATACTTGCTTGGCGGTCAGAGAGTGTAACTTTTCCGCAAATGTAACAAAATCGGTCAGGGTTATTTTTACATTTCTTCATTATTAACTATTTCTTAAACCAATAAATCTGTTTATCTCAATAAGCTATATATAATTTTTACAATCCTGCACAAAGAGCAAAATAAAACATGTTGTCAAACCTAAAGTTACAATGTTACCAACGTTACGCTTAAGAAAATATACTTTAATTTCAAACTATAAAAGCCGGCCTTTTAGTTGCTAGTAACGTCACCAACCTACCAATCAGGTACCGGTAGCATTAAACAGGCATAGTAAAGGCATTTAGAATAAAAGCTAGAGCTAACGTTAGATATTAGCAGTGGTGGATATTGGGTGAGGCCATAGGCGTAGGAAGTGGGGGGTCCGGGGGGGCACTGGCCCCCCCTGCTTGTAAAAATGCATTGATTTCGCGACAAAAGTTTGGGCAATTTTTGTTTTTTCGGGCGATTTGAGTAAGTGTTTTTATGTTTTGCCCGAAAAATTGGTCACTGCAATCACATCTCCAAAAAAAATAAAAAATAAAAAAAGACCATCACTTGTTTGGCCTCACGTTTGGTAACATGTTTAGGCCGAAAATGATGGAAAAGGTGCAGCGAAACAGGGGATGACCTTTTTTTTTTTTTTTTTATTTGGAGATGTTATTGCAGTGACAAATTTTTCGGGCAAAAATTTGGTGCCCCCCCAAGTTGGTTTGAGCTCATACGCCCATGGGTGAGGCAAATGAGGCAGCTGCCTCTGGCCCCCCCTTTTTGGAGTTGTCGAGGGGCCCCCCTTTTATAAATGGCATGTGTAGTTTTAGGATAGTTTGTGGCATTTTGAAATGGGTCCTTGGTCTCAACAACTGTGGAGGTGCTAGCTAAAAGTGGCTATTTTGCCTTGGACGGCATTTTACCCTTGCTAGCTATTTTGCTGTTCAATGTTTGTGTGTTTTCAAAATTGGCTTGTTTGCTGCAGTGCTCATAGTATTGTTTGAATAGTGATTCTAACTACGAATAAAATGTTTAGAAGTTTGAATATTTGCAGGCAGGGTACTTAAACAGAGACAGTATACATTAAGGAGGAAATGGCAGTTAGTGGACATAAGTGGGAGTGTAAGCTAACAGCTCCATTTTTGTCAAATCACTTTTTGTCAATTTTAATGCATTATAAAGATTGACTGATCACAAACGACTAGTCACGTTTTTAATATGTCACTGATATTGACCAATCACAAACATTCAATGGAAAATAGAGTGCAGGGGTAAATGTCATTGACAGCAAAATAGCCACTGCCTAAATAAAAACCAAAAACTAAAATTTATTTTTTGTATTACTGTTTCTGCTGAAGGCTTTCCAGTTCTTTTGACAGAAACTGTTGTGACAATGTGGGTTTAACATATTTTTTAGAGTGGAACCTCATTTTGTTGATGTGATCAGAAAAACTTATATTTGTAGCTGTTTGAGCAGACCAGACTTTGCCTGTAAACTGTGATAATTTATCTTTGAAATTGGTCCAGTTTTCAGTTGTATCAAAACGTTAATTAATTAATTCATCTTTTTATGAGCAGTTTATTGATGTTAGTGAGATACTGGTGAAAGCGGAAATAAATTTGCTTTGAAAGGATAATCGGTCAGTTGCGTTTGCAGTGCAAAATAGTCGTAATATTAGAGATATGCAAGCACAAAAAGTTTTTGCAAGATTTAAGAACATTAAGTTTTAGTTGTTTGGCATCTTTTTAATTGCTGTGTTCTGCTCGAGCCAATGATTCAACGGCAAATTTGCTACATTCCTATATTTAGCTTTTTAGAGAAATTTGTAAAAGGAGAATTAGTTAAGTCATTATTCATGTTTGGTATATGCCACTATCTTTGGTTATGATAGTGAAACAAAAGATTTTAGTGGCTATACGCATTACTTGTCTGGTGACTAATCCAAACATGAAGTCTACTACAATCATGTTTATCAAAAAGGTTTGATTATTCAGATTCATTAGTAAATTATCAGTTCAATTTAGATAGTAGTCCTTGATTTGCTGTATACCTTACCTCATACAAGACAGTTTTAGTGCATCGGTTGAATAGAGAGTATGAAAGTATTGCATCAAAACCAAAGCGAAAGGAAGAAAGTGGGAACATTAATGAGACAACAGTCTAATGGATAGATTTATTGTAACAAACAGCCCTACTACTACTACTACTAATACTAATACAGAACTGAGAGATAAAAAGTGCATTTTCAAGCATCCAAGTTATGTTTGTTGATGAAACAGAAAATGATACCAGTAACCCTATGTAATCAAGTGCCAGTGAGTTCAAAGATAATAATGTATTGGATATTGTTATTGGTGAATTGGTTGCTGACCTGTGCTCAGCAAAAAACAAGGCAACAGTCATTGCAACTAAACTTCCTGGTTTTCTTTCAATAGACCTAATACAATTAACCAGGGCCAACATTCAAAATTTTTGATAACTCCTATCTCAACGCATTACGATTAAATTCAATGGTTTTTTATAAGCATAACGTTTATAAGGATGTGAAGCCTCATATTTGTAGGAAGTTTAAGCTTTGTCTAGCAGCACACTAGCTAAGCATATTGTCAGCCCT
Source organism: Trididemnum clinides (assembly GCA_963675345.1). Taxonomy (NCBI): domain Eukaryota; kingdom Metazoa; phylum Chordata; class Ascidiacea; order Aplousobranchia; family Didemnidae; genus Trididemnum; species Trididemnum clinides. Next base: position 6,936,008 of record OY776300.1, read on the forward strand.
TGTCTCACAGTAGGCTCTGGCGTTGTAAAAATTGTTAGTTTTTAATGCATTTATTGGCATATTTGTTTGTAAAGTTATTCTCCATATGATCACTGTACAATAAACCAATGTGGTTTCAGATGTTTTAACAAAAAAATAGCCTATGTTGCAGCATAACATCTGAATATTCTGTACAATTCCGTTTTGCGGTGTGTTTCATGACAATTAAGTCACACCAAGTTTTTAAGGCTCTTGTGTTGCAGCAAATCATTTAAATATTCCCTACAATTGTGCTGCTATTGTAATGCTTTCGACAGCAAATTACTCCAATTTTTTTGAAGGGTGATTAACTGTGTGAAATGCGGCAACTAGTTATTACAAAAAAGCGTTTCAACATTTCTATCGTATGGTTTTGATTATGAATATATCCCAATGTATCTGCATCAATTTTTTTGCAACAATCTATAGCCAACCCAGTAGCGTTGTAGAAGGTAACGTTATTTGATCGCAATTATTTATGGCTAAATCAATTTTTTGGGGCCCCTCATTAGAATTTTGTCTCAGGCCCCCAATTTTGAATATCCACCCCTGGATATTAGTATCAGGGTTTAGGTTGCAATGGTAGAGGTTAGAAACTATGACTTTACTATGTCTACTACAAGGCTTATTTAGCACAACACCCTTACCAAGCTGCCAACCGGTAATTAACTTTCGACTTAATTCCTTCAAAATCTAAAACAAAACACTAACAACAGCAACAACGCAATTTACGTTGGTCCTTTGTGACATCACCCAACCAAAATTTGATATTTTGATGTAAATCTCGAGATAAATTTGTGATGTCATAAAACACCTGCTTCATGTTCGCCTACAAAAAACAATGCTGTTAGTTTTTCAATATGCTGAATAAAAGGTGGATTTGTAAAAAAAAGTAGACCTGATAGAGCAAAACTGCTTGCATTTTTGGAATCAGCAGCAAAAATTGCATCAGAAATAGCTAACAGTTATTAAACCTCAAAAAATTCTCAAATCAGTGTACAGGGAGTCCTCGGGTTACGACGGTCTCGACTTACGCTGTTTCGAGGTTACGAACGCGCCCCATAAAAATGTAAAAAATGATGTGGAATAGAGCTGCTGAAATCTCATGGAGAGGAGTTATCTGCTGGGGACTTGATACAGCTGGAGAAGCAGATTATAGTGGAGGAAGAAGAAACCCCCCACCCCAGAGCCTAAGGCTTTCACAAGGCAGGGCTTGACAAAAGATTTTTCTGAGATACAGCAAGCGTTGGCAACCTTTGAGGCTCAGGATCTTAACATGGAAAGGTTCACTAAGGTTTCCAGAGGCATCATAGATTTACTGCAGTGTTAAAAAGAGATCTTGGATGGGAAGAGGATGCTGTCTGTCCAGTCTAAGCTAGAGCAGTATTTTAAGAAAGTGGAGAGACCTGCACCCTTTACATCAGCTGCTTCTACTACTACAGAGCCTCTACCGTCTACCTCAGCTGCCTCTACTACTCCAGCTTCTTTACCATCTTGTTAATATTTCATTTAATTCATGTGGTATGGAATTGTTTTCTCTTTTTTAAATAAAATAGTTTTTTACATTAATTGTTACATTTTATTATAGTACAATACTTAACAGTACAGTACGTATAGAGTAATTCATTTATGATGTTCCGACTTACATTGAAATTCGGGTTACACCGCGCCTGAAGAACGGATCAACGTCGTAAGTCGAGGACTCCCTGTAATGGTTTAAGAGTATAATCGACGGACCAAAGTGTTGTGATAAAGATACGGATAATTGTTGTGTGATTCCTGTGAGATTTAACATGAGAAACCATCAATTAGTTTAACTTTGCTATGTTTGATTAACATATTTTCAGAGGTTACGATCAGCCAGGCTTGCGACACGACTGTACAAAAGTATTGTAACTTGCCATTGCATTGGTGTAGATGGTGTAGTGGTTAACCGACGCGATGGTGTAGTGGTTAGAGCGTCCGCTTCGCAGTCGGTAGACCTGGGGTTCATTCCCCTTGTCGAGTCATACCAAAAGACTTTAAAAAATGGTATTCACAGCTTCCCTGCTTGGCGTTCGGCATTTAGGGGAGGTTGTGGAGAACAAGCCGGCAAGTTCGCTTGTTGTGTCCTTGGGCAAGGCACTTAACGGGATGCCCCACCTTCATGTGGAAGACAGGTGACCCATAAACCTCGAAAATGGCAACTCCCAAGCGAGTGCGGACTTACCGTCCAAAGTATAGCGATACAATTCGCTTTCTCGTGAATGGAGGATAAATATGGCAAATAAAAACAAAAAACAAAAATTGCTAAAAAACTGTAGGTTTTCGGACCAACCGCTATGATAATATTGCAATGTATCATTCTTCTTTATCAGACAGCACAACAATTGTTTACTTTTCAAATGAAAATATATCACAGCATGAAGCTCAGCTGTGAGATAGTTGTGAGTTGTAAGATAGGGGAAGGGGGAAAGGCGCCCATGTGATTGATACGTATTTTCAGGATTAAGCTATTTAATATTAAGACCTACTTGTAATTTTTTGCAATGGCATGCCTATTTATATGATTTGATTCTCTGGCTGCTTGGTCCTGGAATAAGCGTTGCCATGCAAAGAACAGGCCAACTCGAAATGAAGCACTTTGCAGTCAAGTAAATACAATTGCTGGTCTCAATCAATAACGTGGAGATTAAGAATATCATATCAGGCGGCTGTGCCGGCCTTTCCAATTCCAAAGAAATTCCTTCAAGGTTTAAATGATACGTATCGCAACACTAATATTTTGTTGCAAAAGATTGAACAAAAGAAGTTTTCCCCCCCCCCCCTTTTTTCTAGGGATGATTACCAACCTCTTCCTTGGAGTAGGTTACAGTTTAAAATTTTTGGGACTTCACTTTTTAATGAATCTTTCTGAATATTTGGTAGATAATGCAGAAGATCCATGCTATTGAGAAAAAATAGTAAAAATGAACCAAAAGAACTTATGTTTTTCAGAAATTGCAATTTTGTGAAATACAGGCATTAAAAGCTTGTGTGTTTCCAACCGGTAGGCTACATTTCAAAAACGTTTAATGACTTCATTTTTTCATGAATCTTTTTGAAAACGTAGACGCATATTGCCAAACAACCATGCTTGCGAGGAAAGAATGACAACATTATCCAAAGAACTTAGTTTGTCTAACAATTGCAAGTTTGTTAGGTCAGGTAGGATAATTGTTTAACAAAAAATGAAACATAACGTATGGCAACCAAGTTTTGATTAGCCATTATAAATTCATCCTTAGGCCTGACTAATTAGAGTTTTATATTGCCGAAAACCGACATTTTATAAGCTTTCAAACAACACTGACTGTTAGTACCTTGCTGTAACCTTTATACATTAAACTTAGCTGTTTTTAGTCCGGTTACCACTTTTTTTTAGGTGGAATAATGACACAACAGCTATACAAGTTTAGTTATGTAATATAAAAACAAATGCTAAATGTACAAATCAAATATCATCGAAATTGCGTAAAATGAGGTTTAACTTGTTATACAAATATTGAAAATTTGTTTATAAATGAGAACACAAATCAGCATTGGAGAAAAACAATTGTGAAAAAAAATAGCAGTTTCGAAAAAATCGTCATATAATCATCTCTGATAGCAAAAGATGTTTTAATCGCACCCAGACAACATTATGATACTATAGAGCGAGTTTTAAGCGTGTAGCAGAAAACAAAGAAGCTTGCTCAGAATGCTTAAAAATTATTTTTAGCTTAAAAAAGTTAAAATTTGTTGTAGTGTGGTAAGTCGGAGGCTGGGTTTCGTTAGAGCTAAAAAATGGCTATTCTTATCGAAAAAATGCGAAATTCATAAAATCTATTCATAATTATAACGTTATCACGACGTTACGAAACCCGTTATGAGACTCACCCTGAGGTGATGATCAATCGTGCCAAGTCTGATGTTTGTGGGCCCAGTAATTTCAAAGAAATTAAAACACAGAAACACACACAGAGAAAAAATTGCGCTTTATAGAATACTAGCCGGGGTCGCCCGGCAGGGCCCTCCCCCCATCAGTGACGCCGGAGTCAAAAATATCGGTTTAGTCGGCTGCGCCGGCTTCACCCATCGTGCACTTGTGTAAATACAAACGATAAAATTCTGCTTTTTATGCACATTCATAATTATTGTACTCGTAATAGTGATCATTTTCTACTCTTATCTAGACTGGTATCGCTTACAAAAAAAAATCTTGCCACAAACTACTATTAATACTTTTAATACATGCAAAGGGGATGGATTGAAACACAGTCAAAACTGATGGTAGCGGCTAAATGGTGGTTGTTTTCACAATTACAGAAATAAACTATTAATTGGTAAGCTTATTTTGCAATTTGGCACTTTCCTATTTATATTTGTGGTATTAAGTTCTTTTGTTGCGCTATTTGCCTTGTTTCCGGCGTAGCGACAAAAGCGGCTATGCCTTTACCCAAATTCATACACCATATTTTTGTAGGCGCCCATCAGGCCGAGTTATTTTCAAACAAATATTCTCTCAAAATTCAGTTGTGCAAATTGTGAGGTGTATGGTTTTATTGTGATTTTTTCTTTAACTTGGGATGTTGTTACTTTGCTTTGTAGTATAGACATAGTTAACTTAGTAACAGAAAAAAATCTTTGCTTTATACTGTATGTCGGTGTCGCTCGGCAGGGTTCCCATCATTATCGTCGGGATTGAGAATGTCAGTTCAGCCAGTCAAGCCTGTTTCACCCATGGGGCAGTTAAGTGAACAGTAACGAAAATTTCATGTTATTTCTGCACATAAGATTTTCACGACTTGGTGCGCTTCCTTTTCTTATAGAATTTATGATTTCAAATTTCCGGCTGTGCCTTATGTTTATGCGCTCAATTCACTGCTTACGTGAACCCAAAGAGGGCTTGTGTTTCCCTTAGTTTGAAAGTAGAGAACACATTTCTCATATCATGCTATTTGGAAGCACAATAAAAATGTTTTTTGTGTGGTGCGATTTTACCCAGGGATATTGTTTTCTTTTGATTTTTTCTTAAACTTTCTCCAGTCCTGGCTTGCTCCGCATTTACATTGCATGTTCTTATCTCTCTGCTTGGTGTGCCCAGGAGAGTTGTAAAAGAGCCTTTGCTTTTTCAGAAATGTTGAGGTTTGATCCCGGTTGCTCTATAAAGCTATTTTAAAGCAAAATATCGATACTATCTTCCATGTGGTACGATTTGACACAGTGAGGTTGTTTTCTTTTGATTTCCTTTCAAACTTTCTCAAGTCTTGACTAGCAACGCATTTGTGTTGGGTGTTCGTTTTTTCTTGCTGAGTTGTGCTCAGGAAAGTGAACAGATTCCTTGCTTTCCCCAAAATTTTTAGATTTGATCCCGGTAGCTCTATAAAGCTATTATCAACCAAACTAGAAAAAAGTTTCCCCTAATTGCGGTGCGATTTTACTCCGGCAGAACATGCCATCACCCATGCTGAGTTAGAACATATCAATTAAGGCAGCTGCATTGGCTTCACCGTACAAACATTTCTGAGCGCAGCAACAAAAAATTTTAGAAAATATAGACCATGGTTCTTGTACACGTAATGGTGGTAATCTTGATTTATTAATCAAGACCGGTAGTACTCCAAAAGAAAAAATGATGTCACTCTATCATTTGTGCTTTTTAAAGCTTTAAACCTATAAAGGGAAAGTGAAACATAGTCAAGAATTATAGCAGTGTCCAAATGGTGTTCGCTTTCACATTTAAAGAAATAACGTTTGTATAGTTACGCCTATTGGACGATTTGATGGGCCCCCTTTTGTATTTATATTTGCGACATTAAGGTCTTTGGCTGCGCTGTTTGCTTTAATTCGGCTATAGCGTGAAAAAGGAGCCACGTATTCAAGAATGAACAGTTGAAATATACCAAAAGACTTGGTTTTTGTGGAAATTGCAATTTTGTGAAATGCAGGCACCAAAATTTTGTGTGTTTCTAACTGGTAGGCTACATGTCACAAACGTTTAGTGACTTCATTTTTTGATGAATCTTTTTAAAAACGTAGACAGATAATGCCAAACAACCATGCTTGCGAGGAAAAGTAGTTAAACTGTACCAAAGAACTAGCTTTGTCTAACAATTAGCAGTTTGTTAGGTCAAGAAGGATAATTGTTCAACTAAAAATGGAACATAATGTATGCCAACAAATTTTTGATCAGCCATTGTGAACTAATTCTTTGTCCTAACTAATCAGAGTCACATATTGGTGGAAAGCAAGTTTCCTAAGCTTTCAAACAACACTAACTGGTAGTACCTTATTATAACTTTTATGTATTTAATCTCAGCACTTTTTACTCAGGTTACCACTCTTTTGTAGGGACAAAAAGTTATACAACAGATCTTAAAGTTCAGTTTTTTTAGTATAAAAACAAATAATAATTGTACTTATTATACACTATCAGAATTGTCTTGAAATAATTTTAAATTTGGTGAAACAATTGTAAAAATCAATTCAGAAATGAGATCACAGATTAGTTGTTTAATAAACTGATCTGCAAACAAGGTGTAATTTTTGCAAACATCTTTGTATTATGATCTCTTTCAGCGAAAGACTTATGTTAATCGTACTAGACGGCATTGAAACATCATATAGCGAGTATTAGGTGAGTGAAAAGGAGAGAAGAAGGCTACGTGGGAAAAACGATGATGGAGATGGCGATGCCAGGTAGAAGGAAAAGAGGAAGGCCAAGGAGAAGGTGGATGGATTTGGCAAGAGAAGACATGGAAAGGGCTGGAGCTAAGGAAGGAGACAAAGTCAATCGGGAGAAATGGAAAATACTTTCGCGCTGTGGTGACTCCGAATAGGGAGAAGCCGAAAGAAGAAGAAGAAGATAGCGAGTATTAGGCGTGCAGCGAAAAAGAAAAGCCTGTTTAGAAACCTTTAAAAAAATGCTTAAATAAAAAATTGCTCGTTTCATTGCCAAATGAGCTTAAATTGCTGTAAAGTTGTTTTTATCGAAATCACTTCATTAAATTTCCAAAAACTGAGTGCAAAGGCGTTTCTGCAATTAGTATTTTCTGAGAAAGCACGAAAACATATTGTGCAAGCAAGCGTTGATCGTGACGTCATTTTAAACTCCAAAAATACGAAAGTTTTTGTAATGTGGTCAGTCGGGAGTTGGCTTTCGTTTGAGCAAAAAAAATGGTATTCCTCTGTCAAAGAATGCAAATTAACAAGAATTATCTTTGATTTTGACATCACGAAATTCTTTTATGACAATCGCCACGGGGTGGTGATCAGTTGCGCCAAGTTTGATGTTTGTACTCCAAGCAGTTTGTAGGAGTTAGGTCAGACACACAGATTCACAGACAGAATTGCGCTTTATACACTAGACTAGCCAGCTTTGTTGGCGTTGCCCTTCAGGGCGCCCAACAGTAATTTCGAGGTTATCTATACACTGGCGCGATGGTGTAGTGGTTAGAGTGTCCGCTTCGCAGTCGAAAGAACTCGGATTCATTCCCTAAGTCGAGTAATACCAAAGGACTTTAAAAAATGGTATTTACGGATTTCCAGCTTGGCACTCAACATAAAAAAGGGATAATGCGGAGAACAAGCCGGCAAGCTTGCATGTTGTGTCCTTGGGCAAGACACTTAACGGGACGTCTCCACCTTTATGTGGCAGACAGGTGGCCTACCCGTACTTCACCAGGTTACAATTGTGAAGTTGCTAGCTCAGCATGTCGTACAAGGCGGCTCGTGGGTACCCACCAGTGGCAGATTGCCTTGTTAGTGGTGGGGCTACCAGCCACTTATGACTGATTCGAAATGGGCTGCTATCTTTCCCCTAACCTAATTCCATTAGGTGGATGGCATGAACCTGAATTGCCGTTCGTGCCGTACCCCCATCCCGAAAAAGAAGAGGGGTAATCACAACAACAACAACAACACCAGGTTAACTATATCGGTTCAGTCGGCCAAGCCAATGGATATTTTTAAAAACAATAACAAGAGTTTTTTTTACATAGTCAGATCTCGTTCCGAAATAAAATTATAGTTTTTGAAACGCAATTTATAAAAAAGCATTTGCGTGGAATTGTGCATAGCCACTACATGTCTCCATGCTTCTGAAATCCTGACAACGTCTTATTAGCATATTTTTACCATAAGTGTTCTTAAACCTAACAAATTTTATTTGTTAAATTGAGCTAGTGCCTCAATTGAAAGTATATCAAAATTGTGAAAGAGCGCTAAAGTAATTAATATGTATTTTCGGGACTAAGCTATAAAATAGCAAATCCACTACTTACAACTTTATTATAGCTGTTTGGGTATTTGTATAAGCTAAAGCTTCTGGCTGAGCACATGTTGTGTGGTCCCGGCATAAACGCAGCCAGGCAAAAAGCAAAATAACCCAAAATCAAACACTCGCGGTTAAGCTGTGAAAATAGCAACGCCCTCATCAGTAAGTATTGCCGAGTATAAGAATATTAATTCAGTTGGCTTCACCAAATTGATATTTGTGAAAACAGCAATAAAAAGTCAATGTGCAGTTGACGCAGCCAATTGTCGTTCCAAAATCAAAAGTACCGTTTTTCTAAAGGAAATCGATTAAGCCTCAAAAAAGCATTACGAGGGTTGCATATAGCCGCCATTGCTTTCCAAAAATCTCTGTTGTTCCAGGCTACATCTTACTTGGCTTGTGCTCTACATAGGAACTCAACTTGCTCGCAATTGGAACAGCCAGCAATTCCAAAAAGTTTTAATCGTTCTGTTTTATGAAATGCATCGAAGCAAAGTTTCCAAGTTATGGGTAGGAGAAGCCCCAAAATAATTCGACCAAAGTGTTTTTAGAAACCCTTATTAAAAATTAGGACCAGTTTTAACGACGCTGAATGCTTATTTCTGCGACCCAAAGCCACTGGCTGCCCGAATGTTGCTTGATCCTGGCATATACGCAGCTGGAAAGAACAAAGTAATCCGAAGTGATGCACCTACAGATAGGTTATTACAATAGTAGCCATCAGTAATGATGAGGTTAAGAATATCACATCAGACAGCTACGTTGGCTTCACTCAACTGCAAAGGAGATGGCTTCAACATTTACATGATGTGTAACTCGAAACTAATATTTTGTTGCAAAAGATAAAACAGGACCATCTTTACTTCCATATTTTTGTAAAAGAATCACCACTTTGTTTGTTTGAAATAGGCGGCTACACTTTAAAATGTATAGATACTTAAGTTTTAAATAAATCTTTTTGAAAATGAAGATAGTTAATGACAAAAAAAGCACGCTTTTGAGAAAGAATTGTAAAAATGTACCAAAGAACTACCTTTTTCTAGAAATTGCAATTTCGTGAAGTGCAGGCACCAAAATTTTGAGTGCTTTTCATCGGAATGCTATTCCAATCTTCAATTTTTGATGAATCGTTTTGAAAATTCAGATAAATAATGCCAAAGAGCAATGCTAGCTCGGAAAAAGTAGTCAAAATTTACCAAAAAATTAGCTTTTTCTAAAAATTACAGGTTTCTTAAATCCAGTATAGTGGCTCTCAGCCTTTTTCGTGCCGTGGCCCATTTCGAGGAGCCACAAATCTTTGTGGTCCAGTTACTTGCCGTGGCCAAACTTTTCCGTGTGCCGTGGCCCATTTTAAGGGGCCATAGATTTTCGTGGCCCATTTTGATTACGTCTGTGATGTAATGATGACAAAGTTGCTGGGATTATTGTCAGAAGTCGTGGCAGCGGAGGTAATCTAAAATTTAACGGACACAAAAAATATGAGAAATATGGACACTTATGAAATTATACCGACAACAATGATTACAACAGGTTGCTTTTTGTCGTGGCATTTTGCTATTTTTATCGTCAACAAGTACAAGTTTTCGAGAAACGCAACAGTGCACGTAATGTGGCCTGCTGTTAAAAAATGTCAAAAACAGTTCTATGCAAATGGCTCTATACACAATATTTTGTCTTTTAGGGGTGTTCGAAACAAAATATTTCGAAATTTCGTTTCGTTGTGTTTTGACACAAAATTGATTTGTTTAAGCAGCCATTTACTATCGTCACATGAATTTGTGACGGAGGACGATGACACGGATGAGTGACCATGGAAAAATTTCGAAATATTTTGAAACAAAATTTCGCTTCGTTTCAAACCGTTTTTTTTCTATAGTAAATTTTGGTTTCGTTTCGTTTCAAACTGTTTTTTCTATAGTAAATTTTCGTTTCGTTTCGAACCGCCTTTCATACAGTGAAATTTCGTTTTGATTCATTTCGTTTCGCCCAGTCAAATTCGTTTTTAACACCCCTACTGTCTTTGTTGTAAATTTCGGTGGTGAGCCAATAACATGATAACATAGCTTGAAAATAAGTCCAAAGATCACGCGATTGAGATTAGCAAAGATTCAAGCTTGTGGGACTAAATATCATGTTCTAATTGTTCAAGTATTGGATCAAACGTGTTTATAAGTATGAAGCAAAAAGTTTAACGCAATATGCTTGCATAAGAATTTGTGTTTGGTTTTTCTGATTTCTTAATAAAATTATTTAGTTTATATTGCAAGAGTAGTGTAATGAATTGAGCGACAGGCTTGTAGTGAGAAGTTTGCGCATTAGTCTTTCAGAGGGATACGCAGCCTAATATGCAGCGCCATTTGTGATGCATGTTTTAGGGCAATATATATGACTAAATTATGTCGATTTGTTTTTGTTCATTAATCGAATTAATATAGCCATAAATGCATGTAAACATAAATGCATTTATTAAGATTTACAAATCGATTTGACTTAATAGCAAATGCGTATTTCACTCGGCCACATCATTCTTTGACAGCAATGTCCTGTATATATCGTTTTTTTGACCTATTTGGTTGTAGGAACCATCATATAACACGTTTTCCATTAGTACTGGTAAATGATGTTGTTTCCAAAAAGCCTGAAGTTCAAAATAGACTAAGCTCGTTTATTCGTTTAAAGCATATTGACGCCAAATCATTATCTTGACATACAAGTTAACAATATTAATAAATAAACAAAATGGATTTTACAGTATATTTAAATTAATGCAGAATGGTCGCATGTTTGAAGAAGTGAAACTAACGGTGTACGGTATGTAAAGGAATTAAAGCATAGTGCTAAATAATCTATGTATGCTCTATAACTTACAAAAGAAACACTTTTTTGGAAAGGAAGGAATAGGGTTAGGTCAGGGATGCAGTTAGTAATATCCCACCTCTTGCTGCTTGAGTTCTCATTCTTACCCTACGTAAAGCCCATTGGGCGTGGAATACCAATAACCTAGATCAATACATTACTCAATTTTTCACATCTAAATAAGCTACTCTTGTTTTGCAGTCAAGTCATGGTCGAGTGATTTGCAATTACTGCAACCAAAGCCTGGCTTCTGTGTTTGTCAATTGAAGAATAGGTCTTGTGTTAGAATTGTTGATTTGCAGGTTCAGCTACTGAAATTGTAGGAAACATACGGTCAATATACTTTAAATGAATACACTAGCTCAGCCTAATTGAACTCCAGGTCCTTTACAAATAGCGTACCAATGTTTTGTTGCAGTCCCGTAGCACTCCAACTTCGGGCCCCCCCCAAAGTAAGCGCAAGAGCCCCTGCGCACAGGTCATATCACTTTAGAGGTGTAAAATTGAAAAGCTGCATTAAGAAAATACACCACAATTTGTACATAAGTAAACAGGCTAATGTCAGAATAAAGCATGCCGATACCGAAGGTGCAAGTCATAAAAAATTCGGCACCGATGCCAGAGTTCAGTAGGACATTTATGCAGACACTGCGAAACGAAAGCAATGACACTGAAAAACATGAAAAAGTTATAAAAACACAGTATCATTTAAATAGTCTGGAGCGAACCTTTGTGTTCGCAAATGCTGTTATGACATTGTCATAATCAAGAGATCGGGTGCAGTCATTTTCGATTGACAACATGGATAATGAAGATAGTCTACTGTCTGTCATAGACGTTCTATTAAAAGTTTTGATCAGTTTCAATTTGCTGAAGCTTCTTTCAGCGCTGGCAACAGTCACGGGGCAAGTTAGTAAGATTCGAAGTGCGATGTACACATTCGGATACAATTCAAATAAATGAGTCTTTAGAAGATAGTTCAGAAAGTCTTGAGCCGTATTGAGATTGCGCTTTTTTTGTAAAATTAAAACAAACCGCTGTAGCTCAGCGCTCATTTCATCAGAATCAATGTCACCAAACTTTTTTTGGAACTCTTTACAGCAAGTAAGAAGAGCATTTTCTTGTTGCACAAGCAAAAGTTTGTCTCGTGTGTACAAAAACGAAAAGGCGGAAGAAACCTCACGTAACAAATTAAAGCGCTCCTTTATTGACATAATAGCCTGGTCGACTAATGGATAGAAAAAGTTGCTTTTAAATTTCAGTTCAGGAGTAGCTCGTTGTTCCTCTTCACCTTGGTAATCAAACAATCTTCTTTTCTTTCCACTTCTTGACGGAGGAAAAGAAGGATCAATATCCAATTCCTGTGCTATTTCAACAGCAGATGTTGCGGCACTGTCATAACCCGTTGTGCGATGGTTTTGCAAAAACTTTTCAGTTGCCTGGATTTCCGTTTCCATTGTATGAAGGGAGACTCCATACGATTGAAGAATCTTGCTTGCTTTATTGACTTGGAATAGGATATCATACCAAATAAACACCGACAAAAGAAAACTCCATTTTGATAAATGAGCTATCAACGATTCTGTTTCTGAGGCAGCTCTTCCATCTTTTCTTTCTATGGAAATGGCTTCCAAGTCTTTCAGTGCCAGCAACACCTCTTTTAAATTGTATCGAAGAGGTTTGATGCATTTAATTCTGCTTTCCCAACGAGTATCAGATTGTGACTTTATGGACAGCTCCACATGTTTCTTCAAAATTTCCCAACGCTGAGCAGAGGAAGAAAACAGCACATACAACCTTGTAAGTACTCCAAAAAATGTCAATGCTTCCGTCGATCAATTAGCACTGTCAACAACAACTAAGTTAAGGGTATGGTTTGCACAGGGCACGTAAACAGCTTTGGGATTGATGTCTAGCATTCTTGCTTGGACCCCAGAATGTTTTCCTTTCATGTTAGCACCATTATCATATGACTGACCTCGACAATCAGACAATTCGAGTTGCAGTTCGGTCGCTTTTTCTAAGAAAGCGTCCAACAAGCCTTTCCCAGTACTGTCACTTATTCTCAAGTAGCCAAAAAATGTTTCTTTAACAACAGCAGCTTCTTCATTACATAGTACATAACGGAGAATGACAGACATTTGTTCATGATGTGGCATATCTGGAGTGCAGTCCAAAATTATAGAAAAATATTTTGCCAATTTCAATTGCTGTAAATTTTCTTTTTCAACTTCTGTCGCTAGCAATTCAATTAGTTCATTTTGTATGGTAGGACTCAAATAGTGATCTTTAGTGTTTTTATTCTTGATTCTGTCTTGAAGCTCTTTTAGGATCGGATCTCTTCTTGCCAAAAGCTCAAATATACCCAGAAAATTTCCATTGTGAGGAGATCCTAAGACTTCTTCAGATCCTCTAAAAGCAAGATTCCTTTCCGATAGAAACAAGGCAATGTCGATAAGTCTCTCTAAAACATTTCTCCAAAAACGTCTTTCATTGAAAAAAATATTCATCTCGCGTTTGTCGATAGTGGATGAATTTCTTATCCCTTCAGCTAGCAACATCCATTGACTGCAGCATTCTTGGTGGGAAATGCCGTTTTCATGGTCTTTCAGTTTTTTCGAAAAACCCTCCCATGTATTTGTACCACTACAAAAGGGGCTTAGTGTTTTTCCAAATAGCTTACAACAAAAGCAAAAAACTTGATCTGTTTCCCCAGAATAAACTAGCCACGACCGTGAAACACTTTCACCATTAGGTAACACACGTTTATAATGGTTGGAGGAAAAACGTCGCCTTGGAGTTGTGTTATTATATGGAAAATTCATTATTAGTTGATGTGGTCCACGCTTTACTATATCACATCGTTGAGCATCAGAAATACTTTCAGGCCATTTACATGGGTCATCAGGGATAGGGGTAAATTGAGATTCAGTTATTTTTGATATTGAAGGTTGCGTATTGGCAGGTAAATCACAACTTACATTTTCTGGAAATTCACAATCACTTTGATGCTGATCGTCATAGTCTTCTTTTTCTTGTACACTATAGTTTTCTTCATCCCTCTCGGTACTAGTGCCAGGTCTACTCTGCTCAGTAATCTTGAAAAAATCTGTCATCTTGGGCAATTTCGCTACAGCATCTCGAGCAGTGGCTGCTTCTTTTCTCTTTTGAGCACCACTTTTTGAACGTTTCATTCTATACAATGTCAATAAAATACTTTATCTGCACTCTGCAGTGTATATATATTGTCCCGGTATTTATAGCCAAACAGAATTTCAGACCATTCTATGATTGTTGCGTAACAACGGCATTGTTACGTCAATCGAATATTCAAGATTCTACCAGAAAATCAATCGAAATATTCTAGATTCTGCGAGATAAAATGACGTAGCATTCACTTATGTCACAAGCCAATTTCTTCCTACAGTTTAAATCGGTTGTAAACAAGTCTGCTGAACTGAAAATAGTCACGTAGCCAAAAAGCAATTTCAGACTAACTTGGGCCCCCAAAGTTGGCCTGGGCCCCCCCCAATTGGGGGGTTTGGGGGGCGGCTGCTACGTCTCTGTTTTGTTGAACCAATTGACAGACTAAGTTTATACGTTTGTAGTGTAAATCTCTGTAGCCCGTGCCACATTTCTACTGTCTGGCAGTATCACAGTAATGAAACTCCACGGCCAAGGTGCTTGCATTTCAGTTTGGCACAAATAAACTTGTTTCAGGATTTGCAACAACGCAGTTAACAGAACGACTTTTTTGAGAATTTCTGAGATCACTGCACTTTATTCACAACGCAAGGCGGCCGTGTCAAAGAGTTCAAGCGTTCAACACTCTGTAGAAGTCTTTCAAAAGTCTTCCACTCTGTTTGGCCATCCTTTGTGACTAAAGTGTATTATTTGTGTCAGCACTTAGTCTTTTTCCGCTTCTATGAGCAACGTAGTAAAATCTAAAGTTTGTAGCCTACTTGGAGGCTGAGCAATTCAATAGCACTAATCCGCATCACTACCTCTCTCGGTTAAGATCAAGATCGCTGTCGCTCAGCACACGGCAAAATGCACCGACGAACTGACGCTTCGAATTTTTGTGCAATTCTGCAACATAATTAAATTAGCATAGAAAGTGACGACCAAGTCAAACAGTAGGCTAGTCTGGACATATTAAATTCACTGCTCAAACGTTTAACTGCAAAAGCTGGCATTGGTTTGGATAAACAAAAAATCGACAATAAAGGTTTATTATTGGTTAAAACAATAAATTTTCGACCATGAAGATTCAGGTAAAATTTCTTTAAAACAAAAATAATTGGCAATGTCTTTTTCGAATCTGGTCATAATTGCATTAGGTTTCCGTCGGCGTTTTTGATGCATTTGCAATAGGTTTTTACCACCATTTTGGTATCTAGGAAAAAAGGTGACTGCAAAACCGACATTAGACGCCCAACATGCAATTTAAATCTGTAAAGAAGGAATAAAATGAGTTGAAATTTTGATTCATAACTACCGCCTGTTGACAAAAGGCGTTACATAACTACCACTTGAAGACAAAACAAGAAAAAACGGTGGTTGCATAACAATAGGAAAACATGCGTAACTGACCGTGAACAAAACGTTGCTCAATAGCTTGCGGCATTGCCGAGCATAAAGAGTTGTTTGCTTTCAAGCTAACGCTTTAAATTCCAAGCATTGGTTTACGCCAGGAGTGGCCAACTTGCAGTCAATTGAGACCGACATAAAAAGTTTTTAATAACTCGCGACATGAAAAGTTCTGTACCAGTTCTTGATGCTTTTATGTATTATTAAGTAATGATACATAAAAAGGAATGATACATAGGAATGAATGATACACAAAAAGCATTCCACAGTTTGCTTATTGTATCGACAAATGAGCCAGTGAGTTGTTGAGTCAGCATACTCCTCACCAGTTTTTCATAATCAGATGCGCATTCCGTCAAAGATAACTATAAGCATTCAGCCAAGGGACATTCGGTCTGCATAGCACGTTGTTGTGTTTTAATTGCGTTCATGATTGTAAATGCTGACTTTCATAAATAAGCTTAGCCGAAGCAGGATAAGACGTTTTCCGCACATTTTTTGACCTTGCGGTATTCTGAATTAACTAACTTCCAGAAATCCTTTTCCGTTACCCAAACCTTGAGGAATACGTCAGCTTTCAACGCCAGCATTTCCATTTCAAATGCACCGCTTTCCAAGGAAAATACTTTACTGATTTGGTTGGAGCCAGTAAACACGTTTGAATCTCAGTTCAACGGATATGAAGGGTATTTCACAATTTCTTCCACTTTTTAAAAAATGCTATATCGGACTTTCAATTCATCAAAACCAAGTTTATTTCAGTAACATGCTGTTCAGGGTTTTAAATTCTTTCCGGATAAATTTGCTAGTAGTCTTTATTGTTCGGGAAAAAGTTAAATCGCTTTTTTCAAGGTCGGCGATCAAGTCGGAAATTTGCATCTCAAAAGCACCAATAGCACTGATCAAATCATTAATTGGTTTGGTTTTTTCTAGAAATGGCAAATTTAAGACCTTTAATCTCCCAGAAAAACCAAATTACATATCCAAACGAAACCATTTAACTTGGTGTAGCTGTCACCTCTATCTTGAAGAAAACTTTGATTTCTTGCAATAGATCTCTAAACCTTCAAAGAAAATTTGACGAAGCACAAAACTTTGTTTACCTCTTTGCTGTTCACTTGGACATTAAACTGCTTTGTCACTGAGTAGTGGATGTTATATGTTGTTCAGCGTTGTCCAAAATAGTTGCAATGCCAAATTTGTATGCTTGTCCATCAACGTGACATCGCAGGAAAGTTCAATCAGCGATTCCTTTTCATTAGCATGGAGACTGCAAAAATTGATGTTTCCAGTAAAGAGGCTAAGGTTTATTTCTACTGCGCGTAAATTTCTGGAGTAGCTTGAAAATTCTTTATTAATATATTTACTACTATTTTACCAGCAAAAACGCCCTGCGCTGAAAATTAAACAGATATTCAAAAAATTTTTACGCTTCGCCAGCAATTTAAGTCTGCTGAAAACCAGCCCTAACCATCTAAAAGTTTTCCTTTCGAGGATCTGGATTATTCGGAAAATATTGAACAAAACTAACCGCTTGTTTTTCTATGTGGTGACTCATTATAGAAAATAACTCTCTTTGCAAACAGAGAGATATCGATACCGCCTTTTTGCACATAAACATTCGAAAGTGCCGACTTTCTTTTGAAAGCATAAGTTTTGTTGCACGATATAGATATCATGGCGCGATAACCAGGTGGAGAACTATTAAGATTGTTCAAACGGCTAAATATACCCGCTATCTACGTAACTATGCCTGTCCACATCTCCTCGGATAAACATTCTTTAAATGAGGAATTTCTATGACGTAAAATAAACTAGCGATGTCTTTATTGCTTTATGCAAATGAAAACGTGTTAAACTCTTCAGTAAAGTTTCCAACCGTGTTTGCGCGGTCAGTATTTTTTGAGAACATCACGAAAACAACTTTTTCAATCAATTGTCAATTGTGATGTCACCTTAAACAAAAAAAATGAAATTTTTGACTTTTGGTGAATTCGCTGCTGGCTTTTTTAAGTGCAGTAGGTTAAAGGAAGAAAGGTGTCAAAGTAATTGTTGCGTAATTTCCGAAACAGTGCAATTAATTATTTGGCGTATAACTTTAAGACTTTTTGTAACTGTACGCCAATTAGCATGACCCCTAAAATCTCTGGCTGCGAGCATATAGCTGGGTCCTGGCATAATGAGAACTAGGGAAAGTGCAAATCAACCCACAATCAAGCACTTGCAGTTAAGTTGTTACAATAGGTTTGGTTATGGTTTAAGAGTATAATTCATCAACCAGGTTTTTGAGCTAATAACGCTGATAATAATTGTTGTGATTCCTGTGAGATTTCACAGGAAAAATAGTCAATTTATTCGACTTTGCTAAATTTCATTAACACGTGTTAGAGGTTAAGATCGGTCAGGCATACGACAAGACCAGTGTTTCCCAACCTTTTTTCTCACATGGCCCATAATGAGTTTGTGCGACATGGCCCTCTAGCACTATTTAGTTAGAGTTAGCCACATTATCGCAGCTAGAATCTACTTAGATGTAAAGCAACCACACATTATTCTAAAGCAGGAATTTATTCTAAAATACACTTTAGTGAGAGATTTGTTGCTGAACACAGCGAACCAGTTTCTCGATTCTTGGATGCGTTGAAGAAAGTGCACGTCAGACACCATTTTCCACATCTAATCGGTTTCGAGTCTTGTTTTTCATCTGCATTAAAGTGGAAAACCCTGATTCGCATAAATATGCACTACTGAAGGGTAACAGCTTTGTGATGCATTTTTTAGCGACACGCTGATAAGAAGTGCACGTCTTTGCCTAAAACCCACAGATTGATGAAGTATCTAACATACCTCTACGTGTAGAATCATTTTTGAGGTCAATGAGTTTATCCTGTAAGACTGTAAGTCATCACAAACTTCTTCTACTAGAACAGCAAAGGTTTTCTCACCAGCTTCAAACTGACTTCAATATTTCAGGAAAATACCTCAAAAATTTCTTTTCAAGGACGTGTAAAGTGTACCAAAATTTCAGATGACAAACCATCGTCTACATCATCAGAACTCACAGTTAAAGGGGCCACAAACATTGCAAAATTTTCCTTTCCAGCCTTTCTTGTCCAGTATTCAGGTTTTTGCCCAAAAGCATTCAGAGAATCAATAAAGTCAAGATTGTCGTTTCCTTTCCTTGCAGTTTAAGATTATTTAAGCGGTTCAGCTGGTCGAAAACGTCAACAAGATGGGATAGTCTGGATTTGAAAACATTATTCTTAAAGTTTAATCCCAGTTCGTGTTGTTTTTGCATGATTAAAAATTCCTTCTATTCTTCTCGTAGTTCAAAAATTCTGGTCACAACGTTTTCCTTTGACAATCAACGTACTTTTGTATTCGTTCGTTCGTATGACAATCTCATCAGAAGGTGCAGTTCATCAGATATCGTTTGGGCGTGGGATTGTCAACTTCGGTTAGGCTGCAGGGAGGTCCTATTGATTTGCAGTCATTGACAATGTGGTATGCAGTTTGGGGTTCTCCACATTGGCATAGATTGTCATTACCAAATCCCCATTTCACCATTGAGTCACCAAATTTTCCTATTCCGATTCGCAATCTATGTAGTTGGACCCAGGCTTTTCCTGGGAGGCCATGTTCTAGAGATTTGTTTGACCAGTCTTGGATGTGTGGTTGCAGTTTATGTGGTATTGGTTCTTGCTGAGAGTCATAGCCTTGTAGTGATTCCAGAAATGGGCAAAGAGGTTTGCGAGATTTAAGCTTTTGGGAGAGGTTTTGCTGTACAAGATGTTGTGTAGAAGATGGTCAGTGTTATCTGCTTTGTAGTATAAGCCTTTACAGAGTTTTTTCCGGCGACAGCTTGGTGGCTGTATTCCTGACAGTGGTGGTAAAAAATTCGAAGGGGTGGGGCGGATGCAGCCAAAGACAATCCGCATTGCTTCATTCAAAGGTACGTCTAGTGTTTTTGTGTGAGTGCTTTGACACCAGACAGGGGCACAATACTCAGCTGATGCAAATACAAGTGCTGTAGTTGAGGTTTGCAAAGTGTCAAATGAGGTACCCCAGTTGGTTCCCGACAGTTTTCTCAACAGTGCCACTCGGGAAAAAACTTTTTGTTTCAGTTTGGGCAGATGGTTTTTGTATGTTAGACTCTGATCCAGGGTGATTCCAAGGTATGCAGGATATCGCTCACAGTTCAGGATTGTGTTGTGGTCCAAGGTAACTTTAATGGATTTCGAAGCCAGATGGTTCTTAAGGTGGAACAGTGATGATACCGTTTTTCAATGGGAAAGCTTTGGATGCCAATCATGTAGATACTGACATATGGTCTTCATGTCATTAGATAAGTTTTCTTCGACTTTGGCAATACTTGATGCAAAATAGGTGATTGCTGCTTCGTCTGCATACATGAAGCATTTGCCAGATGTTTTCGGGAAATCAGCTGTGTAGATGTTATATAGAGTAGGGGCCAGAACGGATTCTAGGGCTACGCTATTTTTCAATCTAAAGGACCGGCTTTTTTGTCCATCACTTGTGAACAGGGTGAAGGACCCACAGCTTTCTGAAAATTCAAGTGTTCAAGGCTCAAGTGTTGAGTGTTCAAGGCTCATGTGTTCAAGGCCCCGATCTTTACGTTAGTTTACTGTTTTGATTACTTTTTTAAGAACATTATGGAGAGGTTCTGGAAGAGGTTTCGAAGCAAGAGCTTGTCTATGCCTGCCATGCGGTAAACAGTGATGACTAGGTGAAAGATTTCGATCTAGTGTTTGGAAACCATTTTTTGCTCTCAACATTGAAGATGCTGCCTTCGTAATTGTCTCTAAGGCAGAACAAAATAATAATTCTTCTTTTATGTTACTATTTGTGTAGTATATGCAAACCACCATATGTTGAGAGCAAACAGAAACATCTGTACTTTCATCAAGTTGAATAGAAAAAAGACCAAATTGATCAGTCTTAATATCGGAAATCACCTGCTGTTTTATGTGGTCTGCCAAATCACTAATCCGTCTCTGTACAGTATTATTGGAAAGGAACATCTGCCTAAGCTTCTTTTCACTTTCCTGCCCAAGTACAATTCTAGCCATTTCTAAAGCGCAAGGCTTAACAAGGGTCTCACCAATAGTATACCGTTTAATTTGCTTTGCAATAATCAGACTGGCTGCATAAAAAGCCTGAACTAGTATTTAGAATTGTTGTCGAAATGCTCCACTTGCATACAAGCGCTGACGCTTGACACAAGCTTCTTTTCTTTTGAAAAGCATTACATTTTAATGTTTGTGTTCGGAATTCAACTTCTCAAGGTGAAGTATTAACTTTGACAGCCTCAAAGAATGATTACCAAGAATTTTATTACACAAAACACACTGGCACATTTCTTCTACAATATCAAGAATTGATGTAAATCCATATTTAATGTCAAATAGAAAATTTTGCTTAAAAATGATCACCATCATCATACGGCACCATACAGCAATCTATAACATCGTGCCAATAACCCGCAACCGGTTTCGACCATATTGGGTCTCATCAGGCGGGTGTAAAAACACTCAATAACAAAAATGCTGAAAAACAAATTTGTCATTGGGTGCAAAAATAAAAGAACATGCAATACAATACAATATGAAACAGCAATACCTATATCATGGGGTTCTCATTTAACGTTGTTCGGATCGTGGCTTTTTGTAAAAACTAATTTTTATCCGGAGGTGTGTTGCGTCGTGTCTGGTTCCTGTGGGATTCGAAGCCGCGTCTTTGAAGCTGATCTCCTCGCGCGCCGAGGCTCGCTGACATGTAACCAAGTGCTGCCAGCTATGCCTTAAAGCACCGCATTTAGTTTATAACCTTCGGAAGGTCTTTTCATGCCATATCATTTGTTGGGTGATCAGCTTTACGTGAGTATATCAGTTTTAGTGCATACTTGAACGGTTAGCAGAAACGCCACAACGAACCTGGTTCAAAAGTAAAGCGCACGTAAGTCTTGTGGCTTTGTGATTAATTGTTTTCGTTTGTCTTGTGTACAGTCCCATGCAGGATATTGGGCAGGTCGGGGGCCACGTAAGGTGTCTTGCACTCGACATGAGACCTGGTGATGACGATGCGTTTCAATTACCCGTACTTTACGGATGCGCTCTTTTGACTTTACGCGTACATTGTAATTTTTGAACGTCAACATCAATGCTATTGGGGGGGATCTCTTATCCAGTGGCCAAGAGACGAGTCCAAAAGGACCTGCTGATGAGTTCAAAAGGACGAAACGCGTCCAGGGATGGCTTTGTAAATATCTCTAAATAGCATTGCTTCCTTCGGAAGCCTCGCGCCCTCAGCACTTGCTTTGTCGTTTCGCTTCTCGCTTATAAGACGCTCTCTATCGATCATAACCACGTGGTGCTAGCAATTAGTATATATACATACATCCATAAAGTTATATCCATATTTACTGCAATCATCATTAAACTTCCTTTTAGCCATTTTCTATCTGTGAAAAATAAAGCTTTCTGCAAGAATTTTTGCTTAAAACTTTGGTGCTGCTAAGAAACTGATTTGAGGCTTTAGCCTCACAGTTAGCAGCGCTGCTACAGAAGTAGAGTAGTCAATTAGAGATACTGTAGAAACATGATTATTGCAAAACAATGGATATTTGATTGCGTGTACAGCACAAGCAAAAAGCGATTTTGTTTATGAATGTCAAGAAAGAAAATTGTTAGTACAATAATATTAGTCATCTTCACGGATCACTTTTTTAAGTTTTCAAAACACAGTAATTGCAAACACTTTTCACCGTGCTGTGTGGCCCACATAAAAACACGTTATGGCTTACTGATGGGCCATGGCCCACTGGTTGATAAACACTGAACAAGACTGTACAAAAAGTAGGCCAATACGAGCTTACCATCATATTACCAAAAACCAGATTTTGTTGCCAACCATTATGCTGATACGGAAATGTACCATTCTTCTTTAGTATATACACTATATTCTCTTTGGGTACTTCTGTAAGATTTTTCACTCCGTGTATCTTTTCTAGACGTAAATTAAGTGCCTGTTGATTGTAGATACATAAAACCTAAGGTTGCACATCAAGACACCAGAATGCCATTTATGTTTTTCCAGAAATACGATACTAAAGATCAGGCTCACTGCTTACGACTTTTTCGTAACTGTAGGCCTATTGATATGACCGAAATTCTGTGACTGCGGTTATATTGGTTGGCCTTGACACAAGCGAGATCCAGCTAAAAGCAAGCTAACCCGAAATAAAACACTTACAGTTAAATTTAAATGATGATGCAATCGATACTATTACACAGGCTTGTCCATGGGACATATTTTTCTGTCCCATCCCACCCCATTCCATAGCAGTTCATGCCTATCCATCCCATCCCATCCCATGGGATTTCCATCAAAATACAATTCAATTAAAGTTATTAAATTTATGAAAATTTAAGTATAATGTGTACTAGATAGGACTACACGTACAAAGAGAGATACAAAACGACAAAATTTATTGACTTTGCTAACTTTAAAGTTTAGAAGAGTTCACAATTCATTATCATTCTGCCACTCATATTCCGAGTCACTGTGCTCATTCAGCAAATTTTCAATTTCCTGCTCATCAACGAGCATGATGCGCAAAGCAGTGTTGCCAGATTGAAACGAAGCTCCTATACCACATAGAGGACAAAATTACACCATCTAAGATTTTTCTCAAAACCATCTAAAATCAAAGAAACACCGATAAACCACTCACTGAATATGACTAAAGTTTCAAGTTATCTTTAAAAACTATTTGCCTATCTACATGTATTTAGCAATTGAAAGACAAAGGGTAAGGCAGAAATCTAGCTCTCTCAATAAGATGCAATTTAACTCACTCATCAAGCCCACCAAACTTCAAATCTAAGGCTCAAACTAAACCAGGACCAAGACTAACCTCATTTAAAAGCGAATTTATTCAAAACTGAAATTTTCTGCCTTGCCCCTTCTCTTTCGATTGTTGGATTGCACCGTTGGGAGTGGCCTTGAGCTCGATCGCCCAAAGTGGCCAGATCATCATAAATTTTAGGGTTTAGTATCCCTTACCAATGCTTGCCTATCTATTTAGGTATCACGTTATCAAAAGGTTATCACATGGCTACTGTCCCATAGGTCCCATGGGAAATGCAATGCGTGCAGTCCCATCCCATCCCATCCCATGGGACATTTCCCATGGGATTCCCATTCCCATGGACAAGCCTGCTATTACAGCTAGGGATGGGTAATTTAGAGTTTCGAATCTTCTGCATCCGATTCTTCAATTGATTTGAATCTAAAATACCTATTTTGTTCTGAATAGTCGGAACCAAAATATATTGCTATGAAAA
Organism: Trididemnum clinides; assembly: GCA_963675345.1. Taxonomy (NCBI): domain Eukaryota; kingdom Metazoa; phylum Chordata; class Ascidiacea; order Aplousobranchia; family Didemnidae; genus Trididemnum; species Trididemnum clinides. Next base: position 6,960,113 of record OY776300.1, read on the forward strand.
CAAACCTGCGAACGCTTAATGCAAATTTTCATGACTTCTACTAAATCAGTATTGTCATCAAAATTACACTTCATTTTTGTTGCGCTGCAGAACTAGAACAGTACAATCTCTGGTTCAATAAAAGCAATTACTGTCTTTTTTACTGGCGAGTTCTTTGTTGAAGTTTCCTTGTTTCTCTCTCATAACATGCAGTTGACAATAGTTATCGAAACGAAAATATTTTGAAAATTCGTTTCGTTTCAACGCAAAATTGCCTTGTTTTGGTTTCGTTTCGTTTGGGAGTCACTTTCTTAGTGAAAAATTTTGTTTCGTTTCAAAATCCAAGTAATTTCGTTTGCTTATGCGCTCGAAACCTACCTGCGAAAGGTTGCACTCATCCCATGAAACGAACCTGCTATACACGCAAGCCGCATCGAGCGGCCACTTAACATCGTTACATGAATTTTCAAAGGAGGACGATGACCAAAATAGGTGACGATAAAAAAATTTCGAAATATTTCGACACGAAATTTCGTTTTGAATTGTTTCGAGCTGTATTTTTTATAATGTATTTTGGATGCTTTTGCTCGAATTAAATTGATTTTTGCTTTGTTTAAAAAATTATCAACTTTGGTTATAAATTTAGGTGGACACATTCCTCAATACGTTATACGGTACGCGTTGTGGTAATGATAAAGCAAAGTTGATTATGCCGAAACTAGTCAGAAAGATTGTAGTTGATAGAATTTGTATTCAAGTATAAGCCATAATTTAGTTGGCAATTTTTTTCAAAACGTTACAAATGCTTTGTAAGGAGATATTGAATGCAGTTCAGTTGTCTCAATAAAAACACAATCCTGGATGTTTAAGCAATTGCAATATTATTGTTAAATGTCAAAGAATGTTTTAAACATCTGCCAAAAGAGTGCTCAATGTCATGGAAAAGACAGAGCTAGGTATTATTATATCGATAAGGAGATTTAATGTGCAACCTTAGGTTTCATGTACTGTATCAACAATCATCAGGCACTTAATTTACGTCTAGAAAAAAAACACAGAGTGAAAAATCTTACAGAAGTACCCAAAGAGAATATAGTGTATATACTAAAGAAGAATGGTACATTTCCGTATCAGCATAATGGTTGGCAACAAAATCTGGTTTTCAGTTTGCACAGTCTTGTTCAGTGTTTATCAACCAGTGGGCCATGGCCCATCAGTAAGCCATAACGTGGTTTTCATGTGGGCCACACAACACGGTGAAAAGTGTTTGCAATTACTGTGTTTTGAAAACTTAAAAAAGTGATCCGTGAAGATGACTAATATTATTGTACTAACAATTTTCTTTCTTGACATTCATAAACAAAATCGCTTTTTTGCTTGTGCTGTACACGCAATCAAATATCCATTGTTTTGCAATAATCATGTTTCTACAGTATCTCTAATTGACTACTCTACTTCTGTAGCAGCGCTGCTAACTGTGAGGCTAAAGCCTCAAATCAGTTTCTTAGCAGCACCAAAGTTTTAAGCAAAAATTCTTGCAGAAAGCTTTATTTTTCACAGATAGAAAATGGCTAAAAGGAAGTTTAATGATGATTGCAGTAAATATGGATATAACTTTATGGATGTATGTATATATACTAATTGCTAGCACCACGTGGTTGTGATCGATAGAGAGCGTCTTATAAGCGAGAAGCGAAACGACAAAGCAAGTGCTGAGGGCGCGAGGCTTCCGAAGGAAGCAATGCTATTTAGAGATATTTACAAAGCCATCCCTGGACGCGTTTCGTCCTTTTGAACTCATCAGCAGGTCCTTTTGGACTCGTCTCTTGGCCACTGGATAAGAGATCCCCCCCAATAGCATTGATGTTGACGTTCAAAAATTACAATGTACGCGTAAAGTCAAAAGAGCGCATCCGTAAAGTACGGGTAATTGAAACGCATCGTCATCACCAGGTCTCATGTCGAGTGCAAGACACCTTACGTGGCCCCCGACCTGCCCAATATCCTGCATGGGACTGTACACAAGACAAACGAAAACAATTAATCACAAAGCCACAAGACTTACGTGCGCTTTACTTTTGAACCAGGTTCGTTGTGGCGTTTCTGCTAACCGTTCAAGTATGCACTAAAACTGATATACTCACGTAAAGCTGATCACCCAACAAATGATATGGCATGAAAAGACCTTCCGAAGGTTATAAACTAAATGCGGTGCTTTAAGGCATAGCTGGCAGCACTTGGTTACATGTCAGCGAGCCTCGGCGCGCGAGGAGATCAGCTTCAAAGACGCGGCTTCGAATCCCACAGGAACCAGACACGACGCAACACACCTCCGGATAAAAATTAGTTTTTACAAAAAGCCACGATCCGAACAACGTTAAATGAGAACCCCATGATATAGGTATTGCTGTTTCATATTGTATTGTATTGCATGTTCTTTTATTTTTGCACCCAATGACAAATTTGTTTTTCAGCATTTTTGTTATTGAGTGTTTTTACACCCGCCTGATGAAACCCAATATGGTCGAAACCGGTTGCGGGTTATTGACACGATGTTATAGATTGCTGTATGGTGCCGTATGATGATGGTGATCATTTTTAAGCAAAATTTTCTATTTGACATTAAATATGGATTTACATCAATTCTTGATATTGTAGAAGAAATGTGCCAGTGTGTTTTGTGTAATAAAATTCTTGGTAATCATTCTTTGAGGCTGTCAAAGTTAATACTTCACCTTGAGAAGTTGAATTCCGAACACAAACATTAAAATGTAATGCTTTTCAAAAGAAAAGAAGCTTGTGTCAAGCGTCAGCGCTTGTATGCAAGTGGAGCATTTCGACAACAATTCTAAATACTAGTTCAGGCTTTTTATGCAGCCAGTCTGATTATTGCAAAGCAAATTAAACGGTATACTATTGGTGAGACCCTTGTTAAGCCTTGCGCTTTAGAAATGGCTAGAATTGTACTTGGGCAGGAAAGTGAAAAGAAGCTTAGGCAGATGTTCCTTTCCAATAATACTGTACAGAGACGGATTAGTGATTTGGCAGACCACATAAAACAGCAGGTGATTTCCGATATTAAGACTGATCAATTTGGTCTTTTTTCTATTCAACTTGATGAAAGTACAGATGTTTCTGTTTGCTCTCAACATATGGTGGTTTGCATATATATTACACAAATAGTAACATAAAAGAAGAATTATTATTTTGTTCTGCCTTAGAGACAATTACGAAGGCAGCATCTTCAATGTTGAGAGCAAAAAATGGTTTCCAAACACTAGATCGAAATCTTTCACCTAGTCATCACTGTTCACCGCATGGCAGGCACAGACAAGCTCTTGCTTCGAAACCTCTTCCAGAACCTCTCCATAATGTTCTTAAAAAAGTAATCAAAACAGTAAACTAACGTAAAGATCGGGGCCTTGAACACTTGAATTTTCAGAAAGCTGTGTGCTGATATGGGATCAGAACATTTGAACCTACTTTATTATACAAAAGTACGTTGATTGTCAAAGGAAAACGTTGTGACCAGAATTTTTGAACTACGAGAAGAATAGAAGGAATTTTTAATCATGCAAAAACAACACGAACTGGGATTAAACTTTAGGAATAATGTTTTCAAATCCAGACTATCCCATCTTGTTGACGTTTTCGACCAGCTGAACCGCTTAAATAATCTTAAACTGCAAGGAAAGGAAACGACAATCTTGACTTTATTGATTCTCTGAATGCTTTTGGGCAAAAACCTGAATACTGGACAAGAAAGGCTGGAAAGGAAAATTTTGCAATGTTTGTGGCCCCTTTAACTGTGAGTTCTGATGATGTAGACGATGGTTTGTCATCTGAAATTTTGGTACACTTTACACGTCCTTGAAAAGAAATTTTTGAGGTATTTTCCTGAAATATTGAAGTCAGTTTGAAGCTGGTGAGAAAACCTTTGCTGTTCTAGTAGAAGAAGTTTGTGATGACTTACAGTCTTACATGATAAACTCATTGACCTCAAAAATGATTCTACACGTAGAGGTATGTTAGATACTTCATCAATCTGTGGGTTTTAGGCAAAGACGTGCACTTCTTATCAGCGTGTCGCTAAAAAATGCATCACAAAGCTGTTACCCTTCAGTAGTGCATATTTATGCGAATCAGGGTTTTCCACTTTAATGCAGATGAAAAACAAGACTCGAAACCGATTAGATGTGGAAAATGGTGTCTGACGTGCACTTTCTTCAACGCATCCAAGAATCGAGAAACTGGTTCGCTGTGTTCAGCAACAAGTCTCTCACTAAAGTGTATTTTAGAATAAATTCCTGCTTTAGAATAATGTGTGGTTGCTTTACATCTAAGTAGATTCTAGCTGCGATAATGTGGCTAACTCTAACTAAATAGTGCTAGAGGGCCATGTCGCACAAACTCATTATGGGCCATGTGAGAAAAAAGGTTGGGAAACACTGGTCTTGTCGTATGCCTGACCGATCTTAACCTCTAACACGTGTTAATGAAATTTAGCAAAGTCGAATAAATTGACTATTTTTCCTGTGAAATCTCACAGGAATCACAACAATTATTATCAGCGTTATTAGCTCAAAAACCTGGTTGATGAATTATACTCTTAAACCATAACCAAACCTATTGTAACAACTTAACTGCAAGTGCTTGATTGTGGGTTGATTTGCACTTTCCCTAGTTCTCATTATGCCAGGACCCAGCTATATGCTCGCAGCCAGAGATTTTAGGGGTCATGCTAATTGGCGTACAGTTACAAAAAGTCTTAAAGTTATACGCCAAATAATTAATTGCACTGTTTCGGAAATTACGCAACAATTACTTTGACACCTTTCTTCCTTTAACCTACTGCACTTAAAAAAGCCAGCAGCGAATTCACCAAAAGTCAAAAATTTCATTTTTTTTTGTTTAAGGTGACATCACAATTGACAATTGATTGAAAAAGTTGTTTTCGTGATGTTCTCAAAAAATACTGACCGCACAAATACGGTTGGAAACTTTACTGAAGAGTTTAACACGTTTTCATTTGCATAAAGCAATAAAGACATCGCTAGTTTATTTTACGTCATAGAAATTCCTCATTTAAAGAATGTTTATCCGAGGAGATGTGGACAGGCATAGTTGCGTAGATAGCGGGTATATTTAGCCGTTTGAACAATCTTAATAGTTCTCCACCTGGTTATCGCGCCATGATATCTATATCGTGCAACAAAACTTATGCTTTCAAAAGAAAGTCGGCACTTTCGAATGTTTATGTGCAAAAAGGCGGTATCGATATCTCTCTGTTTGCAAAGAGAGTTATTTTCTATAATGAGTCACCACATAGAAAAACAAGCGGTTAGTTTTGTTCAATATTTTCCGAATAATCCAGATCCTCGAAAGGAAAACTTTTAGATGGTTAGGGCTGGTTTTCAGCAGACTTAAATTGCTGGCGAAGCGTAAAAATTTTTTGAATATCTGTTTAATTTTCAGCGCAGGGCGTTTTTGCTGGTAAAATAGTAGTAAATATATTAATAAAGAATTTTCAAGCTACTCCAGAAATTTACGCGCAGTAGAAATAAACCTTAGCCTCTTTACTGGAAACATCAATTTTTGCAGTCTCCATGCTAATGAAAAGGAATCGCTGATTGAACTTTCCTGCGATGTCACGTTGATGGACAAGCATACAAATTTGGCATTGCAACTATTTTGGACAACGCTGAACATATAACATCCACTACTCAGTGACAAAGCAATTTAATTGCTACTGATTACTTTTTACGATTTATCTTACATGAGCAAAGCTTTTCAGCTTTAGCTTTCATCAAGTCCAAGTAGATAAAAGACGTGGATATCAATGCTCTACTTTGCTTTTCAGAGAATTCAGTAGACCCGCGTTAGTTTAATTCAGTAGACCTGCGTTAGTTTAATTCAGTAGACCCGCGTTAGTTTGATTCAGTAGACCTGCGTATTATATCAAGAAGATAGTAGCAAATTGCTCATTAAATGGAATTCTTCTGATGCGAAATGCAAACTGTTGTCTGAAGAGATTATTTTTTATCAATTTATCGTGTTTACTACATTGTTGTTACATTTGTAAAAGATTACCGAGCCGAAAGAGTTGTTTTGAAATTGTACTGGTCTGCAAGTTCAAAAAGGTTTAGAACCACTGCCTAAAATATATAATGAGTGCTTCAAAGAGTCAGGAAGAAAATGAATTACTTCACTAAAACATGGAAACTTGCCTACTTTTGTGTCATGGTGAATGAGAGCTGCACCTGTCTTATCTACAGTGCTACTCTGGCTGTGCCTAAAAAAGGAAATTTTGAAAGGCACTTTATGACACGCGATGCCAAATATAACTACAATGATCCTCTTGAAAATGAAGAAAGAAAGATGAAAGTTGACGAGCCTAATCAAGTTCACTTGGACAGCAAAGAGGTAAACAAAGTTTTGTATTTCGTCAAGAACAACTACTTTGATCTCATTTAAAGCAAATTGTTTCTCAGTAAAAAAGGAAAAGCATTTTCAGATGGGAAATTACTAAAAAACTGCTATCTAGATATTTCAGATGGCTTTTTTCAAGATTTGCGATGTAAAGGCAAAATTCAAAATGCAATTTTAAAGAGCTACAATTTTCAAGAAACAGCGAGATGAGAAGAATAGAAAAGTCGAGTGAGAATGTTACTCTCCAACTTTGCAATAATTTCAATGATTGCACAAATTTTACATGACAGCTTCATAAGTCAACAAATATTGAAGATGCCCCCAAAATTACTGTGTTTATTCGTATGATTTTCCATGATTGGACCACTAAAGAGGAATTGCTTGGCATTAGAACATTAAAAAAGGATCAAAGGCATTGATATTTACAATCCACCAACAAGTTTTATGCAGTAAACGACTAAACCCTAAAGAGATAATAGATGTTGTATTAAAAATGGCAAACTGAAATAAGGCGAAGAATTTCGACGACGTCTTTTCAGGCACGAATTTGTGGGACCAGAGCTTCTATTACATACAGACGTGAGGTTGCTCAGTAGCGGAAAATTTCTTCAAACGTTCAGAGATCTATTGCAAGAAATCAAAGTTTTCCTCAAGATAGAGGTGACGACTACACCAAGTTAAATGGTTTCGTTTGGATATGTGACTTGGTTTTTCTGGCAGATTAAGTGTCTTAAATTCGCTATTACTAGAAAAGACCAAACCAAGTAATGAGTTGATCAGTGCTATTGGTGCTTTTAACCCTTTGAGAGATAATGTAGCACATATGTTACATGATTGTGAATTGTTATATCACTATAACGTAACAACCATTTTTCTGAAATTAATTGTAATTTTGTTGTTTCCAAACAATAAAGGAATTGTCTCAAATTTTATGAATTAGAATCTTATGATCCTCGAAGGGTTGAGATGCAAATTTCCGACTTGATCGCCGATCTTTAAAAAAAAACGATTTAATTTTTTCCCGAACAATAAAGACTACTTGCAAATTTTCCGGAAAGAATTTAAAACCCTGAACAGCATGTTACTGAAATAAACTTGGTTTTTGATGAATTGAAAGTCCGATATAGTAATTTTTAAAAAGTGGACGAAATTGTGAAATACCCTTCATATCCGTTGAACTGAGATTCAAACGTGTTTACTGGCTCCAACCAAATCAGTAAAGTATTTTTCTTGGAAAGCGGTGCATTTGAAATGGAAATGCTGGCGTTGAAAGCTGACGTATTCCTCAAGGTTTGGGTAACGGAAAAGGATTTCTGGAAGTTAGTTAATTCAGAATACCGCAATGTCAAAAAATGTGCGGAAAACGTCTTATCCTGCTTCGGCTAAGCTTATTTATGAAAGTCAGCATTTACAATCATGAACGCAATTAAAACACAACAACGTGCTATGCAAACCGAATGTCCTTCGGCTGAATGCTTATACAGTTTCACCTCGTTAACACGGACCCTGTCAAGCCGGATATCGGTTAACTCGGACCATGACCGAGAAAAAAAATGGAAAAACATTCCAAGATTGAGAAAAAAAATTTTTAAAAACTTTTAAAATGTTTGGCCTAAAATGTGTAAAAAGTGTACAGGTGTACTGTACATTAATTATTTACATGTTATGAAGGTAAGGTAAAAGAAAATAACCTTGGTAATAGCCGATAATAACAATCGATATCGGTACAGATTTTTTTGCTAGGCTAGGCTAGCCCAACGTAGCCTTCGTCAGGTGATTTGTTTGAATGAACAAAAACAAATGAATATATAAATAAATAAATCTGCTTTTTTACATGTTATGAAGGTAAATGTAGTAAAACAAAATGGCCTGTATAATAACGGCATTTTTAACTAATTTTCGTTACCCTACGCATGTTTATAAACTATGGCCTATAGGCAGTCGGTTAAGTCGGGCAATCGGCTAACACGGACACCCTTCCCTCCAGCTATCCGAATTAACGAGGCGAAACTGTAGTTATCTTTGACGGGATGCGCATCTGATTATGAAAAACTGGTAAATAGTATGCTGACTCAAACAACTCACTGGCTCATTTGACGATACAGTAAGCAAACTGTTGAATGCTTTTTACGTATCATTCATTCCTATGTATCATTCCTTTTTATGTATCATTACTAGGACCATTTTTTTTACCTAAAAAAATATATTTTTGACTTTATTTTAGCAAAATTTTGACTTCATTTTGATCTAACCGCTTTCGCCTATTATTATTTATGTCTTGTTGCACTTTTTTGATTAAAAATCTTTGATAATCCGCAATTTACATAAGTTTTTAAAGAAGAAGGTAGCCTACTTTAAACATTTTCTCAATCACTCAGTCTTGAAGCTAATGCAACAAAGCGACGCATGACGTCAAAACCTAGGATAACGAGCCATTGTGTCTACCGGTATCAATTAGTATGTAATACAAAAAATGCGTTGTTATCGCAACTGCACTGTACATTCACAGTCTGTCGATGATGTTTTTAACGAAAGCCACACAGTACGGAATGCTCGTATAATTACCAGGACTTTTTATTGCAATACCGCATCATATATTTTTATACGTTCTTAACATCAAAATTTCTGTCTTTTCTCAGTAATTTACTGAGAATAGAAAACGACCTCTCAACAGCATCAGAAATTGGCTGGGCTTTTTGCAATAGTGCGTAGCTTGTTGGGTCAATTGTCAAGTTGGTACAGTTTATTATTGTTTCTAACTCAGAGTTGGATAGTCATTTTTTAATTAATTTTTAATTGCGCATGGATCATCATCGAATTGCATATTCTTCAGCAGTCTGTATGCTTCGGTTATCGTGCAGGCACTTCCTTCTAAGAACTCTACGTTGACTGCTAGAGTCCGGTATTGATTTGTTTTAACCAAGTCCGGCACCAAATCTTCCACATAGATAGCGTCTTTTGCTCTGCTGACTGAGAGGCCTGAACTTGTCCAATTGTTGACAATGATACGAACAGCTGGAAGGTTCTCACTGTAATATAAGGAAGCTCTAAGCCAAGTTGCCCATCTTGTAATTACAGGGTCAGGAGGAGATGGCAGACCAGCATCATGAAAATCTTTCTTGCGATCTTTGTTTTTGATTGTTGCTGCCTTGATCGTTGCTATTACTTCATCAATATTTTTAAAATGATCACGCACACGCATAGCGCAGTTATGTGGTAAGTGCGCAACGCAGGTGACATGCATCAAAGAAGGGTAGAATTCCTTTAATGTCTTTCCAGCCAAACACATGTACCGAGCAGCATCAGTCAAGAACAATGAAAAATTCTCGCGTTTTATTTCAAGTTCTCGCAATATGTCATCCACAGTGTGCAGAATAATACTGCTATTAACATTGCTACCGCTGTCAAGTGGATGGCAATCAAGAAGAAATGTCTGATTTGGGGCATCTAAGCTGCCCACAAGCACACTAATATACTTTTGTTTAGCAATCTCTGCTTCATCCACAAATTAAAAAAATTTTTGTCACGAAGTAATTCTTGAATTTGTTCTTCATTTTGGGTTGCTAATTTAGCAACACATGCCCAGGCTGCAGTCTCCAAAGGCAATACTTTTCCCATTGTAGCAAACAGAGACTTTAAAAAAGGATGGTTCAGTTTATGAAGTGGGATATCTGCAGCTAAGAATGAAGAGACAACCTGTTCCTTGAAGTTTACTTGATCGAGCTGTAAAAAGGTTTGCTTACTTTGGGATTTGCTCTTCGTCTCCAATTTTGTTTGGTGTTGCTTACTTTTTCGGTGGCTTTCCACAAAAAACTTTTTGTCGCATTTGACTAACAGGTCGCAAAGGTTGCATCGCAAGTCGCGGGCGGGCGGTAGTTGCCGAAAACTCGTCCGGATATTCCTGGCAAATTTGCCTAACTTTGGCTGTAGAAGATTTGGCTTGTTTAGGCATTATTTGCTTTGCAAGCTACGACTTAAAAAGACCACGTCTAAAGAGCGCAAAGGTTTTATAGGAATAGAATAAATGGCTAACAATTATGTGTTTATGCATCAACAATGACGATTTGATGCATAACAAGTGCTATTTCCTTCTCAATTACCGCACGCATTTTTACGATTGCAACTATTTGAGAAATTTAAAATCAAATAAAACTGTGCACAAAATTTTAATAGCAGCTCAAAAATTCCAAAAAATATTAAAAAAATATAAATTTGTTTGTTCTTATAAGGAAATTTTTGATGACAATTTTGACAAGTTTTGACTTATAAAATCTACCAAAACAGACTCCTGAAGACCTGAAGCGAACGTTAGTACACATTTGATCATGTAACAAGGTCCTGAAAAAATTTTGACTTTATTGACTTTAGAGGGCCCTAATCATTACTTAATCTATATATATAAAACTCAAAGTTTGTCTGTCTGTATGTCCGCTATAGAAATAAAACTGGAGACATTTAGATACAAACAAACATATGAATCCTATATAACTTTTTCCAGGGAAGCCAAGTACGGTATTTTGATTTCGATCAGAATCGTCTATGGGGGGCTACGAGCCTATATTTATTCAACCTATATTAAAATACTAGAGTTGTCTAAAGTTTTTGTTAGGTACCACAAACAGAAAAAAATTTGTGACAAATAAAAATCCAAATTTGATGGTTATGAGCAAGACTGTACTTTTAGAAATTTAACCCGTCGTTGATCAAGAGGCAAAGCAGAAGACAAGGTTATGCCCATAGGCATGCTATATCCAGGCAGCGGGAATCTCAAGAGCAAAAAAACATTGAGATGCCTCCTAAGAAGACACTTAAATTTGGAAAATCTGCTGATGCACGAAGAAAACATGTAGCAAGAGCATCAGAAACAGAAGAACAGAGGCAAAGCAGAAGACAAGTTGATGCCCATAGGCATGCTATATCCATGCAGCGGAAATCTCAAGTACAACAACAAACCAGGAGACAGATTAATGCTGAGAGACATGCTATATCTCGGCAGCAGGAATCACAAGAAAACCGTCAAATAAGACTTTTGAGAAGTAGGAGCAGGCAACGTGAATTGAGGTTTCAACCATTTACTACAAGGCAATGGAAACAAGGTGCATTTCATTATGATCCAAAACATGATTATGCAGCTGAAGAAGTAATCACTATTGGTTCTATGTCTAAGGTCTGCAATTATTGCAGAGCTAAAAAATGGGATAATGAACCTCCTGGTGTGTGCTGTTCTAACGGTAAAGTTCAATTGGCAACGTTTCAAGAACCACCACAACCTTTAAAATATCTTCTTATCGGCTCCACTTCTGACTCAAAACATTTTCTTCAGCATATTTCAAAGTATAACTCAGCATTTTAAATGACATCTTTTAGAGCTAAATTTGTTACACAAGGGGGATTTATGCCAACTTTCAAAGTTCAAGGTCAAGTTTATCATAGAATTGGAAGTCTTTTACCAGAAGAGAATGAAAACTGTCAATTCTTACAAACTTATTTTATGGGGAATCAAGATAACCAAACTCAGTTTTGACGCTACAATCAGTTTTGATTACGTATATACAATCCCTGCTTCCTCACAAGTATTAATTGTCATAATTTGTGCGAAGATTTTTTGTGAGCATTGCCAGTCATGATTAAAAGAATATGATAATCACAATTCCGTGTACAAAAATTGTGAAAGTGCATAGAATTCATTAACTTTTCGCTACTGCTCACACAACAGCTTTATGGGTGAAGCCGGCTTGGCCGGTTGAATCGAAATACTAAACCTGGACATTACTGATGGAGGGCCTCTGACGGGCGACGCCGGCAAAGCCAGCTATATATCTATATATATAAAACTCAAAGTTTGTCTGTCTGTCTGTCTGTCTGTCCGCTATAGAAATAAAACTGGAGACATTTAGATACAAACAAACATATGAATCCTATATAACTTTTTCCAGGGAAGCCAAGTACGGTATTTTGATTTCGATCAGAATCGTCTATGGGGGGCTACGAGCCTATATTTATTCAATCTATATTAAAATATGGTTATTCAATGTAAAAATTTAATCAGTCTTTACATTTTACCCGATCAACGACGGGGAAATCTGCTAGTAATACATAAAAGCATCAAGAACTTGTGCAGAACTTTTCATGTCGCGAGTTATTAAAAACTTTTTATGTCGGTCTCAATTGACTGCAAGTTGGCCACTCCTGGCGTAAACCAATGCTTGGAATTTAAAGCGTTAGCTTGAAAGCAAACAACTCTTTATGCTCGGCAATGCCGCAAGCTATTGAGCAACGTTTTGTTCACGGTCAGTTACGCATGTTTTCCTATTGTTATGCAACCACCGTTTTTTCTTGTTTTGTCTTCAAGTGGTAGTTATGTAACGCCTTTTGTCAACAGGCGGTAGTTATGAATCAAAATTTCAACTCATTTTATTCCTTCTTTACAGATTTAAATTGCATGTTGGGCGTCTAATGTCGGTTTTGCAGTCACCTTTTTTCCTAGATACCAAAATGGTGGTAAAAACCTATTGCAAATGCATCAAAAACGCCGACGGAAACCTAATGCAATTATGACCAGATTCGAAAAAGACATTGCCAATTATTTTTGGTTTAAAGAAATTTTACCTGAATCTTCATGGTCGAAAATTTATTGTTTTAACCAATAATAAACCTTTATTGTCGATTTTTTGTTTATCCAAACCAATGCCAGCTTTTGCAGTTAAACGTTTGAGCAGTGAATGTAATATGTCCAGACTAGCCTACTGTTTGACTTGGTCGTCACTTTCTATGCTAATTTAATTATGTTGCAGAATTGCACAAAAATTCGAAGCGTCAGTTCGTCGGTGCATTTTGCCGTGTGCTGAGCGACAGCGATCTTGATCTTAACCGAGAGAGGTAGTGATGCGGATTAGTGCTATTGAATTGCTCAGCCTCCAAGTAGGCTACAAACTTTAGATTTTACTACGTTGCTCATAGAAGCGGAAAAAGACTAAGTGCTGACACAAATAATACACTTTAGTCACAAAGGATGGCCAAACAGAGTGGAAGACTTTTGAAAGACTTCTACAGAGTGTTGAACGCTTGAACTCTTTGACACAGCCGCCTTGCGTTGTGAATAAAGTGCAGTGATCTCAGAAATTCTCAAAAAAGTCGTTCTGTTAACTGCGTTGTTGCAAATCCTGAAACAAGTTTATTTGTGCCAAACTGAAATGCAAGCACCTTGGCCGTGGAGTTTCATTACTGTGATACTGCCAGACAGTAGAAATGTGGCACGGGCTACAGAGATTTACACTACAAACGTATAAACTTAGTCTGTCAATTGGTTCAACAAAACATTGGTACGCTATTTGTAAAGGACCTGGAGTTCAATTAGGCTGAGCTAGTGTATTCATTTAAAGTATATTGACCGTATGTTTCCTACAATTTCAGTAGCTGAACCTGCAAATCAACAATTCTAACACAAGACCTATTCTTCAATTGACAAACACAGAAGCCAGGCTTTGGTTGCAGTGATTGCAACTCACTCGACCATGACTTGACTGCAAAACAAGAGTAGCTTATTTAGATGTGAAAAATTGAGTAATGTATTGATCTAGGTTATTGGTATTCCACGCCCAATGGGCTTTACGTAGGGTAAGAATGAGAACTCAAGCAGCAAGAGGTGGGATATTACTAACTGCATCCCTGACCTAACCCTATTCCTTCCTTTCCAAAAAAGTGTTTCTTTTGTAAGTTATAGAGCATACATAGATTATTTAGCACTATGCTTTAATTCCTTTACATACCGTACACCGTTAGTTTCACTTCTTCAAACATGCGACCATTCTGCATTAATTTAAATATACTGTAAAATCCATTTTGTTTATTTATTAATATTGTTAACTTGTATGTCAAGATAATGATTTGGCGTCAATATGCTTTAAACGAATAAACGAGCTTAGTCTATTTTGAACTTCAGGCTTTTTGGAAACAACATCATTTACCAGTACTAATGGAAAACGTGTTATATGATGGTTCCTACAACCAAATAGGTCAAAAAAACGATATATACAGGACATTGCTGTCAAAGAATGATGTGGCCGAGTGAAATACGCATTTGCTATTAAGTCAAATCGATTTGTAAATCTTAATAAATGCATTTATGTTTACATGCATTTATGGCTATATTAATTCGATTAATGAACAAAAACAAATCGACATAATTTAGTCATATATATTGCCCTAAAACATGCATCACAAATGGCGCTGCATATTAGGCTGCGTATCCCTCTGAAAGACTAATGCGCAAACTTCTCACTACAAGCCTGTCGCTCAATCCATTACACTACTCTTGCAATATAAACTAAATAATTTTATTAAGAAATCAGAAAAACCAAACACAAATTCTTATGCAAGCATATTGCGTCAAACTTTTTGCTTCATACTTATAAACACGTTTGATCCAATACTTGAACAATTAGAACATGATATTTAGTCCCACAAGCTTGAATCTTTGCTGATCTCAATCGCGTGATCTTTGGACTTATTTTCAAGCTATGTTATCATGTTATTGGCTCACCACCGAAATTTACAACAAAGACAGTAGGAGTGTTAAAAACGAATTTGACTGGGCGAAACGAAACAATCAAAACGAAATTTCACTGTATGAAAGGCGGTTCGAAACGAAACAAAATTTACTATAGAAAAAACAGTTTGAAACGAAACGAAACGAAACAAAGTTTTACTATAGAAAAAAAAAACGGTTTGAAACGAAGCGAAATTTTGTTTCAAAATATTTCGAAATTTTTCCATGGTCACTCATCCGTGTCATCATCCTCCGTCACAAATTCATGTGAGGATAGTAAATGGCCACTTGGTTTGTTCAATGCGGCTCTAATTCTTTATCAAGGAAGTAAATTTAAACGAAACGGAACGGAATGAAAACAAATCAATTTTGTGTCAAAACACAACGAAACGAAATTTCGAAATATTTTTGTTTCGAACACCCCTAAAAGACAAAATATTGTGTATAGAGCCATTTGCATAGAACTGTTTTTGACATTTTTTAACAGTAGGCCACATTACGTGCACTGTTGCGTTTCTCGAAAACTTGTACTTGTTGACGATAAAAATAGCAAAATGCCACGACAAAAAGCAACTGGTTGTAATCATTGTTATCGGTATAATTTCATAAGTGTCCATATTTCTCATATTTTTTGCGTCCGTTAAATTTTGAGCGGTTTTGTCTTTTGCGAATGATGATAACTATTTTATTGTTTTTACGGAAGTTACGTAGCTGAAGAGTTTGATGTTCTGTGTACGCTAAAAGTCGTTTTGTCTTTTTCACGCTTCATTTAATCGTTAGTTTAAAAACACAAATCTGAGTGATATGGTAAAACCTATTATCTACCCAAAAATTTTTTGGGGAAAATCGACTTTTTGTCATTTATTAACCAAACTATTTTCTTTCAGCCTTACCCTTAATGCCTAGTTTTTAAACTAGGAACTGGAGACGCTGTAAAATAATTGATCTCCAAAAAAAAAGAGTCGTTGAAAAAAGGAAAGGTTATCACGAATCAGGAGGAGAGCGAGTTTCTGTTGATCTCGCGAAAGGGGTGCGTCTCAAGAAGTTTAAGGACCCATGCTCTACTCTGTTAATTGCACGAACTACGATTGTTTTTTTGAATTTTGTGATCAGTAGCTTTGCGTTAACGAAAACAAAGTAAAGATTGCTTATGACGTCCGAAATGTAGTTATTAGGTTTTATCATATCACGGCAGGAATATACTTGTAGCAGCATAGGTGAAGAAAATAAACGCTAATCAAATGCAGGTAAGGGACCATCCCATAAAATACACCCATGCTTCTCAATACAAACGTAAGTTTGGAAACGTATACAAAACCACAAAAATAGCTTAAAACAAGGTATTGTCTTTTTCATACTACTTACAGACCTACCATGCCCCAATAGGCAACAATTATCAGTGGTGTCTTCCCATCATGCTACCTTTAAGTGAAGCCGGGCATAAACAAACTGGTCAATATTATCAAGATCCTTCTTTTGCTACAAAAACAACATATTTCAACAACGCGAAATCTAAGCAGACGATTCAAATTACAATGAATAAACAGTTTCAAAAAAATAAAAAGTAGGTTTATAAGTAAACATAAAAACAAGTTTTCCAATAGTTTAGTTCTAATGCTGCAAATATAAGTGCAAAACTCCAGAAAAACTTGTAGTTAAAAATGGACAGTCACTTCTAATACATGAAGGCTACGTGGTAAATGACTCAATGGTTATGAATAGGCTAATGTTTAAGCCAATTCATTTTTAGGTCGAAAACGATTGCAACAATTTAATCAATATATATGGATTCTGTTTAAATTTAATTTATCATAACCTCAACTCGAAGTTAAATCAAAAAACTCCTCCATTGAAAAAGGAATAACCGTGAATCTTACACAAATTCATTTAATGACTTTTCATTTTCAAGTCTCAAAAATGTATGTCATAAAGGCATCATCTAGTAGAGGTTACCCTTTCTCAAAACAAAATAGTATAACAACCATTTTTACGAAGATTGCGCTGCTTTGGAGGCTCACAACCACAAAGTATATTCTTTTAATAAATCACTTCTCACGCGATTCCAAAAAATTTTTGTCTATAACTTTCCATTCCATCAGGTAACCAACAAATTTCTTACTTAGATCTTGCTTTGTTTTGAGCTTTTTTTTTGAAAAAATGTCTTCCTAGTTTTTAGTAATGTTAATGCGAAGCAAGCTACAAGCATAGCAAAGAGTTAAAATAAAAAATATTTCTTTACATTGACGATGCATCAGCGGGAAACGACTGTGGAGGAATATCTATAGTTGATAGTTCATTTTCGATTTTGATATCATTTTCACGGCCGTACTTTTCATGTGCTGAAAAAGCAAAAAATTAACCAAAATTCCGGAGCGTTTCAATCAATTGTACAAAAAATTGGAAATTTTGCTCTGCATAAGCGTAATTAAACGGAGGGGTTGTGAAATCACTTTGTAAAATGAAGTTGCCAAAGTACTATATATTTTTAAAACTTTTCCGCTTTCTAGTTCTTCAAACCCCAGTCCATTAAAAAAACAACAGTTTCTAAATGCGGTTAATTGTGGTTATGCCTAGACTACACTAAAAACAGTTACTTAATTAGTCTGTTCAGCAATATGCTTCGTTGTATGAAGTGATCGTAATTTATCCATATCACTCAATCAAAAAATCAACACTGCAATTGAATCAACCTCTAGATCTTATAAGTTTCAACCTGGTAAAAACAAGGTTGGAAGCAGTGTTCTAGCCCTCATTCAGGCAAACCAGTTGAATAATGGTCATTGGCGTCAGCCTGAGAATATCGGATTTGGGGATTTTCGAGCAATCACTCTCCCGTAGGAGTACTATAAAAATGAAGCATAGCCAGAAATTACTCAGTAATTACGAAAGTATGTACTGGCACTAAAAAACTCGTTGCAGTTAAAGAGCACTAAAAGATTATTGATCTTTCGTTTACTTTTAACCGTTTAGCCATCGTAGCTGATTGATTGTTACTAATTGTCTTGCGTTGATAAATAACAACAACCGAGCTGGATTAGAATAACGATTAAAGTAAAGTCATGATCTACAACCCATTGATAGATCAATTCCCAACTGCTCAAATGATTGTAAAAACTTGGGGTCGAATTTTATACCTTCCCTTGTTACTAGTATACAAAGTTTCACAACAATTACAAGTTGCAAAGTCTCATAACATTTACAAATAAATTATCTTGCATACTCTTTTTACTGCTACTGTCAACTTACAACCAGCATTGTGGATGCCATGTGGATGCTCCCCATCGTTGTAACCTCTGACCGGATAGGCCGGCTCTCCGTGCTTTATCCTATCCAAACCGGATATCTCGACCGCTTTACTAACTCGCAACACTTTTAATGCGCTCATAATTCCAAACATTATGGAGCAACAAAAAGCGGTCCATACCACTATAACCAAAGCTCCCAATAAATTCCAACCAAAACTCTAAAAATCAAACGAATCATTATCAAACAAACAATATTTGTTTTTGCGTAAAAAACTGCAAGATAGCTTCTTGCTAAAAATGACATTGACCAGACAATTGTTTTATCACATTTAACATGCCATTTACAAAAACACAAATATGATAGAGGACGTCAACCACGAATACGAAACCTTACTACCTATTTCAAAGTTGGGTTCAAGATTTTTATACTTTCCAGATTTGCTGACCTTAAATGCGAGAGTGTGACCTCCGTACACGATTCCTCCAACAGCTACTCCATTTTCTTCTAATCCGTTTGTGACAAATATAGGCGCCATAATAACTCCAGTCAAACCGCCGCCCAAGTGAACTATACGTAACAATTACATTTACCACCAGCAAACCACATCCATGTTACTTGAAAATTGACCTCACATGCTCTCGTTTGCTAGGCTAGTGACTTTAGAAATTAGCATGATGATGGAACAAAATCAAAAGTAGCCTATACTTTATTTTGTCGAAACACCCGTTTGTAAACCGAAGAATTGAGGGTTGGCTTCGTCATAATAAAACAAAACAAAAGATATTTCAGACCAACACAACAACATCGTGCCAATCAAAATGAACTTAACTACGGAGCACGATGGCGTTCTTTTGTATTAGAGAAGTTGTTTCATAGGGCGCTAAGGCAATGCTATGAAACCAATTATCAAATGTCACTACATGTTGCAGTTAAATTCATTGTTTACACGATATCAATGATAAGGTCATCAGTTTGATTAACGAAATCGGTGAAAACTGTGAAATAGTCAAGAGTTTATTTCGGGATAGGGGTAATATCATTTGCAATTTATTGGAGTTTACTTTTGAGGTGATTTCTATAAAATTATCTTCATCTGCTCGGTCAGCAAAGTTTTCTAGCGATGTCCAGTGATATCAAATGTCAATAACGTCAAGTGACGTCGTTGATGACGAGTGATGTCAAGTGATAACACTAGTTTTATTGTAGTTTCAGGTTGGAAAATTTTTGGAAAAAGTGTGGATTGTTTGTTAGATTGTGGATTGTTCTGTTCTCCTATTGCCCCATACGCCCATTGCCCTGTATGTTTATTGTTTCATTGGCCTACGCCCATTGCCCTGTACGCTTACCCATCGCTTCATTTTTCCATTGTAGGTCTAGCTCTAATCAAAGATCAAGAAAATTGTTTTTTGACTAAAGTTCAGTTTTGAAACTAAGCATGTTCACACTACCAGATGATAGTTTCGGAACTTGCGCTGTTCAGACTCATTATCAGGTAGCAAAATCTCGTCTCGAAACTTGCTCTAAACTTCTGGTTGTCGTTCATCGCTTCGAGGCGTGTTAATAGGTTAGCACTGGCAACAAGTTTAATCCTGATTGTGAGTTTAGCTATGTGCAAACACAGCTTATTAACATAAATATTACTAACCGTGAATTTACGAGCACTTGAACCATTAGGTTTATAATGACAATAGCAGAAGCGTCATTCATCTTCTTTTAGCAGTGACTTGTGCAAATATTACTAGTTCATTCTTAGGCCCATATTTTTACATAATTACCTGCAACAGCATCCAGTGGATCATCAATTTTCAATTTTAACATCAAATGATGCCAGCCAATAAATTGAATTCCAGCGACCACACCAATCAAGATAGCAAACCACGGTTTGTATTGGTTGCAACCAGCACACATGGCTACCATTCCTAAACAATAGAGTTCATATGTAAACCTTCGCTGATAAAGCTTCAGAAAACGTACAGGCCTACTTTATTTGAAAATCAGGAAGCCTAGGCCTGTATAATAGCAAAGAACAGTTTTTCACAGTTAAGTTTACTGAAAACACAAAATTTTTCAGCCACAATTGAAATACTTGCAAGTAAAAAATAGATGTAGGTAAAATGGTTAAATCAGCAGCGAATGCTGTAGTTACTTTTCAATTTGGTGTTTAACTAAAAGCAATCTTCAATTTCTTACCTGCCAATCCACCATTAATTGTTATGATTAACGACCAGTAATGGTCCTGTCCACGCATGGCATCAGTAACTTTGTAAAGAAGCATAGTAGTAATTGCAGAAGTTGCACCTCCAAGAACTGTGTTTACTACCGCAATGGATACAGCAAGGCCGTCTCCTGGGTTGGATATTGTAAGCTGAGAACCACCGTTGAAAGCCAAGAAACCAACGTAGAGAATGAATCCTCCGAGAGATGCGACCTAAGTAAAAAGGAGTACATTGTAGAATCACAGATTTAGTTGTGAGAACGGAGGGGGCATGGAGACACAACACATTTACTACCAAAATTTACTTCGTAACGGTGACAATGTTAGTCTCTGTCACTTTTGCCCACGATACGTCACTAACATTCAACACAACTGCAAAAAAAACGAACTCGGTGGGATTCAAATCCACAATTTGACCAGCTCCCCTGAAATGTGAACCTACGCTTTAGATAAAAAGATGTTCTGAGCGGGATTAAGCGGATTTCATTGGTTGTGATATTGTTAAGGTAGCTGGATCATCCTGCCACCAAATGACATGTTTTTATGATTTCAACAAAACGTTAAATGAGATGTTATTGCCATTGTCAACCCCAATTTTTCTTGGGCCGAAGATATAGAGCACAAGTGATATTCAGGTTCAAATTGCAAACTCAATCGGGATCAAGTTAGCGGAAAGTGGCAGTTTATTTTAAACTAATCTCAAAGGCACAAAGTAAGACAGCAGGTCTCATCGCCGTGACGGCGAATTAGCATTGGTGGACGTCCAATAGTCGCTTCTTGTGACATCGTGGGTGAACCGCTCCACTCATCAAACCAGCAGAAGCAAGGGAACTTTACGCAGTTAATCAAAGCAATGATTTAATTAAAAAATATCCTTCAAAGCCCTGATCTCGAGATAACTGAGATTAGTTTTTAAGACGTTTAGGGGCTACTACTATTTGTATACGTAGCTTTATCAAAACTCGACGGAAATATGTGCTGCCAATTTACAAGAATAAAATTAGTTTGAGTTCAAAGAATTTTGACACCTTTAGACAAAAGTGCTTTAAAAGCTTTAAACAACATGGCAAGATTTCAAAAATTAAGAATTGATGCAGAATTCTAATTAGTAGTTTCACAAAATGTTGTTTTTTCACAACATACAAAAGTAAATACATTCAAATACAGTATTATTGTAAGAGTGCAGAAGCGTTGACTCACAGTTATGCTATGTCCTGGTATGTCATTGTAGGATCCATCACTATTGAATCGACCAATACGAGGACCCAGAAACGCAGCTCCCACTAAAGCTGCTGTGCCTCCAAGGACATGAACTATTCCGGAACCGGCAAAATCAATGTATGAGAGATTTGGGATTCCTAAAAACGACAAAAGGTTAAACTTTTTGCTTAGCAACAGGTAGACTAACATAACCTGAAATCACGGCCAGATTTAGATCGGAGAAAATAAAAGAAAAATTTCAATAGCCTCCGCAAAGACCTTCCAGTTTGAAATAAATCCAGATGCTTTAATCAATTTGTTAAAATGTTCTGATTTTGTTTTATGACCAGCTCTAAATAAGCTCTTCCAACCTATTTTTATGATTTAAAAGTGATCGGATTGGGACGAGGAAAAGGAAATTTCCGGCCTCCTACAAAGAGTTAGAAAGGACCAAATGTAATTTCTTGTTTTGGTCAGGCTAATGCGGCAAATCATGGTGGTACATCGTTAAAAACTCTTTGCCAAATGTGTAAAATAAATATTTTCATAAAAAATACTTTTTCAGACTCAACACTGACAAGTGTTTTTGGAGAAATTTACTTTTTAACGATGTAAAACAATTTTGATAAGTAAATTATAGCGAACTAGGTTTTTGCACAAAAATCTTCACTAACAACGAAAATAGCAGTTCCTTATGTTTTAGCTAGATAACGGACCAATTTTTTCCACCTAGTTTTAGGCTAAAGCATTTTGTTTTGAGATATCAAGTTACTTGATATCAAAAGTTATTTTTTGGTCTACTGTACTCACAGGCTGTAAGCGGGTATCCATTTTAAGTTCATCACATATGGTCTTCAGATCTTTTTCTCAAAGCTCACTTTTTTTCATTCCCATTAATATTTACTCTCACGTAGGAAAGGCGCAGAAAAAGAGGATGTAAAACAAGGAGAACATATATTCCCTCCCACCAAACCTTCATTATTTTTAGTTTTTGTCTGAATATTTGAAAAGTAATGACATTTGGGAATGATTTAGAGAATGCAAGCCTTTTTCCTCTTTTAGGAAACATGCATAAAATTGAAAATATATTGCGTTTTTCACCTCCTCCTATATCATATTCTGGTTACACTCATGCCACGTGGTAAACGAGAATGCTCATTCTTTGAAAAAAGAACCAACCTGCTCCGGTTATCAGCCATCCACTTTCAGACCATCCCCAATGCGAGACAACAGGGTATACAAAACCAGTAAGGATGATGCAGTAAATCATGTAAGTTGTAAACTCTGTTCTTTCAGCCATTGCGCCGGACACAATTGTAGATGCAGTGGCAGCAAAGACGAACTGGTAAAACCATCCCGCGTAATAGGTATTTGGTGCTTGGAGGTAGCCCTGCCATCAAATTGGAACATTTTAGCATTCAAAATTGATTATTAGCTTGGTTAACGAAACCATTAGCTCACAGTCATAAAAGCATTGTTTGAAGAATATCAATCTGAAGCGCGATATTTTGTGTTTTAGATGGCGAGTGGCATATTGGTGATGTGTCATGGCGCAGCGAATATTGCCACCAGACAGTGTTTGGTGTAACGCGAGATTTGCATCCTAATTGAGAACGGTTTCCAAGTCATCATATACTAATTTTTTTTGAAAAAACGCTTTTTTACCGAGCAAAACCATTCTTGAATCGCATGATTGCTTTTCATTGCATTTGCTTACTTTCACAGATTATAGCTAAAATGAAAAGGTTTGGCTTTTAGTGATTCGCAGGGACAGTAGAAAGTTTGAGAACTGCATGGTTACAGCGCCCGCCTCGGATGCAGATCCAAGGCTAAATGCATTGTGCTAATTCAATTCTTGACCTGTTCGTACCAAGACTTTTGAAAATTACATTCACAACATTCCTGTTTCTTGCCCTGCACAAAAAGGTTGATGCATAAAAGCCGGAAAGTTTGCTTGTTTTTTTCTACTGGAAAAGACACTTTGCAAGATAACTCCTCTTCAGCGTTGCAGGTCGGTGTCAGCAGTTTATCAATCGTGGTTGCTCAGCCTAACAATAGACCAGCAAATAGAGCATGGGCTCACATACATGAATAAAAGTAGATTGTCAGAAATGATGACTGATTGCTGAATCTTTTGAATAACTGCAAATTTTTAAAATTCGTTTCACGCGCAAAAGATTACGGTGCTCAGGTGTAAAACATAAAAATAATAGTGTAAAATTACGATGCACTCGAGCAGAGCATGAAAATAAAACTAGTGCAAATTCCAAACTGTCTTTAGCATTCGAATACCCTTCGATTTCAGTCGAATATCTTTATGGTTGATAACTGTTTTATTCAAAAGCCGAAAGTGCCATCATGGTAGAAGCAATGTAACCTCTAGCTCTCTTAATAAAGATTTTGCAATTAGTGAGAAATTTCTCATCATGTGTTGACCACGCTTGCGTTTTTACGAAACAAAATCAACGACTGAGAAAGCCGGGTCCGTTTGTGATAGGGGCTGGAGTTGCATGCGTCAGCATCACGGCATTTATGTGGACAATGGATTTTGCCTTAAATTTTGCAGATAATTCTCGTCAAGCACGCGCAATTTACAAAAAGATCACGCGTTCTTTGCATGCTCACACTCTTTTTGTCCTATCTATATGTTCAAGGGAGAATTGATCGATGATATCTTGCACAAAAATAAATATTTACGTAATCAATCCCTATCTTATTGTATTTATCTTACCACAATAACCGTAGACAAAATCGAATTTTTGAGTTGATGTAAATTTCAAAAATATCTTGACCATTTCTAATTGAGAGGCTTTGCTTGCTTTTTTGAAACTATCAGGCCGATCGGGCCCTCATGCCAGTAGCAAAGCCATTTTTGTATCAACACCAAAATTCACCCTCACCCTCTAAAAAAAACTTTTTTAACAAATTGATTTCTTAATTCAGGACTAACTTCAATCTTTTCCGACAGACTGGATCAATTGAATCTATCCCAGTGAGAAAGCATTTTGTGGATTGCAAAAAAAGCGAGTAGCCGTTTTGAAAGACATTTTTTGTGTAAGTAATTGTAGGTGATCGATCAAGTTCCAAGATTTTGAAACTTAACCAACATGCTTTAGGCTTCTATGAAAGCCATAATTAATTAACTTTTGCGTCTTGCTTGGCACGATCATTGTGGAAGGCAATTAATTATGCTTGCAGAGAAGATAATGAAAGTGAGATGAATTTAGTGCATTCACCGATCGTTGTCATGCACCACTAAACTTTCATGACAATTGTCGTACGAGGGCAACTGAGCGCGTTACAGTTCATTTGAGTTTCATGCGTCAGCAAGTTCATTAGTATCTTGGCGCCGTAAGCAAAACCTTCAACTTGAACAAGCTTCATGGTCTGTCCAAAGAGCACGAATTCAACGAGCCGCTAAGGCTAAGCCAACACTCAAAAACTTTAAATAAGTAGCTTCGGCACAAACAGCGTAAAACTACATTATTTCACACAGGCTACTAAATGCTTAAAATATGTTTACGGAGAATTTAGTTTATTTCGATTCAGCTAAAGGTTTTTATTTGTCTTCTCTATCGATTTCTAATAGCAATTAAAGTGACCTGTCTACAAGCTATAGACTGTCGAGGCGCTAATTCGAAATATAGTTAGGTTTAACTTACTATTGTGGTGTTACCAACAACGTTGCTTCCAAAAAAATGGTTGTGTCCAATGAATCCGTTGCCTGGCTCACCATAAGCAAATGCGTAACCGAAGGCGTAATAAGCGATAGCACCGATAACTGAAAATACGTGAATGAGATTTTTGCTGCAACATTGTTGGAACCAAATTATTCAACTGTAAGCAATGACTCGATTGTACCACACGCTCCCGCATTTTTTGCGTCTGAACTGAACTCTACAACCACTGCAACCGCCATGTTGATGATTCCTTTCTCTGGTTTTAAACAAATGCGCGGTGTGAAACGAGAAGCATCCAGTCCTTACACTGCAAAGTCAATCAAGCAAGTAGGAATATCCTGACCCGTTTAGGGAATTTGGCAGTGGTTTCAAATTAATCATAAAGTAAAGTTGGTAAAGCCAAAGCCAATAAGAGCCACTGATCGATACTCGAAATTCTATTCTTACAATGTGTGGGTGAGCAGTTTCACTACTGGAATTCGGTAAAAACAGCTGTAACAAGCAAATCGTTATAGTAACAATGTTCCAACGCAGTTTGGCTTCGTGAAAAAGCAACAGCAAAAAGTTCGTCAAAACCTCAATTTTTTTTTACTTTCAATACGTCGTGTCGAAACAAAAATTAGGCTCGACGACTTATCATTTTTTTTAATAAAATAACTTTGGTTTTTGCCTGCAGTGAAGTCTTTTATTATACGCTAATTCAAATATCAGAATAATAGCTGCGCAATAACAACATAATTACCAAAACAGCAATTAAAGAAACGAAGAATTACTCACAGACATCCAAAACATTCTTCATGATAATATTTGTTGTGTTTTTGCTGCGGACTGATCCAGCTTCCAAGAAAGCAAATCCGGCCTGCATGACTGTAATGATAACCGATTAGTTACCCATAAATTACCACAAGAAAGCAATCAGTAGCATAGTAAGGAGAGGAAAAGGAACACCGATGCTACTTCCAAATATTTTTGACAATTGCCTGAATGCAACCATGGCTCATTTGGGAGCTGGATAAGCGGATGCTGCACAAGGATTGACAAGAAAAATAATCAAATACAGAACGAAAACACTTAATTTCTTTCCGAAGATGACGGATAAAAGTTATATATAGGCAAATTATAGGATGTACTTTTAGCTAATATCAAGCTTTTTGCTCATTAAGCCATGTCTTTTTCTTGGTTACGCCAATGATCACCAGCCGTATGGTTCTTAAAATTACCTTAAGAACAATGATTGAAAGTTACAACGACACCATTTGAAAATTTAATTTTCGAAGAGATACTTAAGTTGTCACTAATTGGCAAGTTAGAAGAAAAGGCCTTTTTCTAGCTCAATTAGTGGTGTTGTTTTCTGTTTTTGTGCATAATTCAGAAAAACAATTCAAACGTTACAAACAAACTTTGAAAAAATAACTTACTAAACTGTAAAATAAAAACTTACACAGTACAAACATTCCACAGACAATAAGAAAAAACTGATCCAGATCTACAGCTAATGCTTCCAAAGTCGTCATCTTGGCTTATCCAGAGAAAATTGTAACAAATGTTAAGAAAACTTTATCTCAACTAAAATTTAACCTCTAAATCTATAAAATTAAAATTTTGCCATAAACGGTGCGTACGAACTTTCAAAAAATTTGATCTACTTAAACGATTACTTGGAAGCTCTTTTTTGAATTAAAGTGTTCACGGCATTCATTTTTATAAACATGGAGTTGAGCGGTGAAGGAAATAATTTATCAAAATTTTTGGATGAAAAACTAACACAAGCTGCTCACGATTGGTAAAGATTTAAAATTTTTGCAACAGATAGCACGACTGTGCAAGAAAAGCTTCTTCAACGGACATAATTATCGAGCTTGAAGAGAGGGGAAGAGGGGTGCCGCTGACCCCTTCAAACCAATCTATGACTTAAATAGAATAAAATTACATACATGGATACTTCAATTTATTTGAATTTAAAACAGCTAAATATAGATGACCAGTTAAACTTTCTAAAAATCGGTTTCTGTCTACGTAACTAAGCCAGCTTGAGATTAACTGCAATGAAAAATGTTGCACACCGCTCATAAAGCGTTGGCCAAAATCTTTGTCTTTTGAGGAACAAAATATTTGTTGAAAACCAAGCAACCGATATTTTTCTGAAACTTCGAAACATTCTCCTACTTCAGTCTCGTTCTTGTACGGGACTTTCTGTTCTGCACAGTTTCATTTCCTCATAAATTTACAAAATCAGTTTTATAAATAAGTCTTTTGTGACTTCATTTTTCAAATCAATTTTTTTACTAATTTTAAAGTTTTTTACTAAATGAAAGCTTAAATCAAGCAGATGTCGATGATGTATGACGTTGTACATTAAATTTGCGTTTTTGCTAAGAAAAAGAATATAAATTTAAGGCGGCTCTAAAAATAACCTCGCGTTTACCCGACTCTTAAAAAATCCATCAACCTTGAAAACTAATTAAAATTTACCGTGCTATGCCAGCAAGCCACAGCCCTTGCCAACAAGCAATCAAAACAGCATTTTTTCCTATTTCTTGAGACAAATTTTTGAGCTATGCCATAAAAATTACAGTAAAAAACAACCAAGTGTATCGTTTGAACTTCATTCGCCCCCAAAAATATTCAAAAGCATTGAAAAAAGGTAGGTGAAAATAAACAGTGGCGAAACTGGATAGAGAATGTGGAGGATGCATTTCTAATCACTAGCCTTTTCAAGACATACTTTTGCATACTTAAAAAATCTGTGTCCATAAAATCGTGGGGGTTTTAGATCATTGACCTTGCTTGTGAAATCAATCCACGGTGCATCTAGCATTAATAAAAAGAGCAGCCTTCCTAATCAGGTGTTCTTTCAATTTGTACGCATATCCCTCAAAAAGAGATCAAAAGTTTGCTTATATCCATTTACCAAACACCACCCAATGAATACCTGCCGGCGTTTCCCTCTCTTCAAATCCTGATTTTTACTTTTATATAAATCTTAAATTTGATAAATTTGCCAATATTTTGGTATGCATACTTTCTCAAATCCACATATACAGCCTTTCTAATAAGTTGTATGTTTTTTTTAATTTGATTCGTTTGCAAAGTGTGGAATCCACATGTTTGCATGCACCCCCTCTTACCGCCACTATAATAGATCGTACTTCTTCAATGTATTTCTGCACTAACTAACCGCAAATTTGCAGGCATCCACCTTTCTCTATGAACCCACGAATATATTGGGTTATGCGCTGCAAAACAAGGAACATCTTAATGTTATTGGACTCAGTCTCCCTCCTCCTGTCGCTGTCTTTCGCCCTCTCAAAAGCATTATTGACGGTATGCTCACGCCTCCAACAACATATCGACTTTGCTGTCCTAGCTAATAACAAATGTCTTCGAACTTCGAACCGCTAAAATTACAAAAAGTGATTCTAAATGCATAAACAGACAGTTTTATACCACGCGAAGCGAAAAACGAAGCAGACAGTTACGGTGAGTGCTTTTTCGGCTGGTTGGTAAGTGTGAAAGGGCGTTTTTGCATTTATTCAGTTAAAATTTTGCGTTCGTTGCCTAACTTGAAGAATCGGTACCAGCAGTTGTAATAAACCCATTTTGATTTCATCAGTGCAATCAGGAGCAAAAATTTCAGAATGAGGAATGCAGGTTAATTAAGTAGCGATGAATATGAAAGCTATCTGTTCAGTTGTGCCGTGCAACCAAAATTTTTGGATATAAGTGAGGGGAGAGTCAAGTAATGCAAATCGATGCATGTTTCCCTCAAAATGAGAGTGTAGGCCAAAGAAATAGTTTTTGTTGGTGCAGGGTCTCAAAAATCTTTAGCTTATAGGGGGCAACTGTAATAAGCTTTATGGAATTAGTGTAATCTTGTGCTGTGTCACCAAAAATCACTGTATCATAATTTTTCTTTACGCCTTTACAACCAGGAGTCAGAGGTAGCTAAAATTACTGAGTTGAATTTATTTCTTGGCAGCAAAGCGAGGAAATAAAAAGCACCACAAAACGATGCAAGTTTAATTTTCTAAACTTTTGCAATTACTGGCGTCAAAAAAATATGTGCTACATATTTTTACAAATCTACTTTATTTTAAGGAAGCGTTCCGTAGTTAGGTTCTGCCAAGTGTCAAAGAGACTAAACGTACACGCAAACTGCACAATAAAATAGCTTTTGCGGCTTTTTATTACAATATTCAAAATAATTCATTCCCTTAAACCAAAAACCCCTCGATCCGCCACTGGTAATGGGTTGATTTGGTATTTATAAAATATGATAAGTTGCTAAGTACTGATACGATTTGAAAGTTCATCAAATTTACTTTCCAGTCTTTTATAACTCAAAATAGTTTGTAATTTAGTTTGTAATTTTAATGCCAACTATTCAAGATTCACACATCATTTTATTTTAAGAAAACAATTTAAAAAGTTTTGATTCTGGGCATCAGGAAATTGTGAATCTTAGAAAAACTACATTCTGTTAAATTTTGAAATACTCTCCATCATTAAAATGTTTTTTGGCTTGTGTTGTATCGAGCTTCCAAAGAGATCAAAGTAAACTGACAGTTTTGGAACAAAACATAAATTAGGCTAGTCCAAATCAAAAATTGGTAAGCCAATGTAAGAAGCAAGGAAGAAGGGGTTAAAGCCGTTTCTGTTATTTTTCTGTAAAGAAATACTCTTTTTAAAGCAAGCATCCGCTAAATTTTAAGCAATTTTTCTTTCCACAGATCTGCAATATGAATAGTATGGTCTAATCTTCATTTTATACAATTGATCAAAAAGAAAGTTGCAGTAGGCTTGTATCATCTTCAAGTACCCTTCATAAACGTTTAAAATTTTGGTGCTGGAGTGCAGAAACACGCAAACTGTAGAAAAACAGAGGTCTATAAAAATTTAGATCTGTTTTTGTTGGAAGTATTATCCTTTGATATCATCTAGCGGATATATAAAAAAAAATTGAACCAAGCTAAAAATTGGAAAAAATTGCTAAATTTAGGCCTTTGAAGGTTGAAAATTTGCACCCTCTAACCAAAAAAAGCAGTCTGTTGTATTTTTAGCGAAAAATTGATTTTTTGCAGCAAGGTATATTCAAAATTTAAAAAAAATTCACTTTTTAAGGTGTATGTTATTTGTTCCATGTTGATTGATTGATTGATCAATAATATGATTAAAATACAATATCGGGCCAAAACAATTTTAATGCTTTTGGAGCTGTGTTTCAGAAAAATGTAAATTGTAGAAAACTACGCCCTTAAGAAATTTTTGATATGTACTTTTATAGATATGGTTTCTTAGTGTTATTTAGCCGCCATTTTCAAAAAATTAAGATTAACACAAAAACTGTGAAAAATATTTGAAGCTAGGTATTTTCACATTGAAGATAAACTAACGTACTAAAGAGGGAGGTTAATTTGTGCCATTCTTTGTTTTAGGCAAAAAATTTATTCGGAGATTGTTATAAAGTAAATCTCCATGAAATTTATTTTTAAAGATGTAGAATGATCGATGTAATAGCGAGAAGAGCTAAAAGTTGGCTTTGACTGATTTAGAACGAGCAACTAATAAATTTCCTTGAGAAATCACCCGCCTATGTGCAGTTGCACGCCTATTTCCGCCTAAAACACACAAGGTTAAGACTATTAACCATGTACTCGCAATACGTGATAATTTTATGAGAATAGCTCTGTATTTCAAAGTTACTTTCATCTTCCTGGTCGGCCTGCCAAAGATCTCTAATTTCCTCAAAAAGTAGACTTTTAAACAAATCATTTTCGCTAACGAAATTTTGAAGTCAATTTTTAATTGAAGATGGAAAGAAAAATATTGAATTTAAATTTGTTTTGGGGATAGATTATTGGTTTTCTCCCATTTGCTTCGGTTTATTGCTGAAAAACATGGTCCCATAAGCCTGTTCTTCCTATTCTTCAACTTCTTCATGAGCAACTCTCTCCTATAAATGATAAATAAAATGTCTGCTGTCTTAAACCAAATGGTTTGCTTAATCAACCGACTTTTATTTTGGTATTTTTACAGTGTTGAACTCAGTTTTCTCTCACAACTGCTTCGTACGTTTAACTGCTGTAACTAAATGTAGATTTGTGAGATAACAACGGGTTATCACAACAGAATTTATTATTTTTTCCTTCTTGTATTACCAAACGACCATAATTACACTAATTTAAGCATAGTGGTGGCAAAATTGTGAAAAATGACCGCCTTAGAGGCAAGTTAACCGATAGTTCAACCACGTCGTCAAGTCGAAAGTCATGCCATTATATTGAGATTTGTCTTAAAATGATAAGGTTAAAACTTTGTGATCAATTACGATGTTTACGTGATAACTATAAACAATAATAAATCTTCATACCCTAAATTTAATGCTCAGCAAGTACGATGGAGCAGGCCAATCCGAAAAAATTGTTTTCGACCAACTAAGGTAAAACGAATGCTTTATGTTGGTCTCAAAACACTCATTTGATGAACCGAAAATGGATGTGCAGATTGCATTGCAATGAAAGCATGAAAAAGCAAATTGTGCTCTTGGAGAAGTTTTGATTTTGACTCGAGTCATTATTGAATCAAAATGTATATCGTCCCTAAGAGCAGCAAATAAGAGAACCGACGAGAAATTAACTAAATACTTCGAATTCGAGAAGTGCTTTAATTGATGTAAAACCGAAAATCGGAATACTGTTTGTGAATGAGAACTTCCATAAAATAATGTCGGGGTAGTAAGCACGCTGTCTTCAATATCCGAAAAGCGTAGCTGTATCAGAGAAATATGTTTCTGTTAGTAAGGATATGTCTAGATCTTGGCGAAAAGAATAGCCTACACAGAAGGACATTTTTTTAAAAACATCTCACGAAGTGAAATTAAAAACCACCAACGTATTATTTGCTTGTTGATAAAGCAAACAACGAAAGAATCCTGACATTCAAACAGAATTTTATGTAAGGATATTTTTTTATCAAAAGCGATCCTCAAAGAGCATTTGAAGTAGAAACTGTAATTAGTTACATTGAAAAAGTGTCTATATTTAACAACTTTTTGTTACTGTTTTCAAAACCGCACCGCGGATGGAAGCGGTGGGGCTGTGCTGGCGATCCTGGGTGGTGAAAATATCCAAAGAATATCTGAGAAAAGAAGCGAAAAAGCTACCTTTGGCGAAAATGTCAAAACACTTATTTTATTACAAAACTAAAAGCCAATGTACCGCTGTAAGCATGCATGTTTCATTGGGACGTTTCGCTTAACTTTGTTAAATGTTTATTCTTTTATTTTGTTCTACCGGTAAGTAATAACGTAATAACCATACAAATTACTTTGGTCGTGCCTATATTTTAGCAAACATTTTGTCGGCCAGAAAGACCAACATCATCCGAACAAAAAATTGCAAGCTTTTACAAATAGTAACATATTAGTGAAATGTAATTAATTTAGAGCAGGCCTGCACAACATACGACCCACAAAAACTTCTGTTACGGCCCGTCAAATGATTTGGAAACTGTTAAAACACAAACAATGTCAGGGTTATCATTTCCTGCTTATTTCATTGCCAAGAACCTCATCATAGAAAAAAAAAGTGTGCTTCTTCTAAGAAACCTGCTTACTTTTAATTGTATAACTTACTCTGTTTTAAAAATTGACTGGTAGAATTTTATGGTTCAAAATGTGGACTTCCAAAACAAGTCTTCGCCTTAAATTTGGAAAAAATTTGCTAATTTAGACTTTCAAAATGTGGATCTTCAAAAAAACGTCTCAATCTCCACTTTACAGAGATAATATCGTTTTTTCAAAGCAAGCTTATTTTTTTGATCTTGGAAGATGTTTGCCCAGACTATAAGTTCGCATGTTCGCATGCTGCTTTCGGAAAAAATATTTGTTTTTTGTAGCCCCTTTCCGATTTGAATTGTGCAGGCCTGATTTAGTGGGACCATGCAGAGATGTGTCATCACTACAGATGCGTCATCATTCATTATTCAGAGATGAATCATCACTGCTACTGACATTATTGAAGCTCTAAATCTAAATCTTTGTGTAAAATCTACTGCGTTTTCTTTTCAAAGTGTTTTGTACTTCCCAATTTTTGGTGTACATATGAGCTTATATATTTTCCTTATTATCGCAAGTATTTTCATGAAACACGTTGAGCGAAAAACCATTTCTGCTTTTCACTCGCCACCAACTGTATGGTCCATATATGCAGAAGAAATTCTTTTCCATGATCAAAAAACAGCGAGAACGAGTTTCACTAACACCTGAGCAACATTTGACCTTCCTTTGCATACACTCTTCAACCCGAACGCGACAACTAAATGGCTTTCCTGAGTGCAAAAGTAGCAGGACAAACACGTCATCACTCGCAACCTCAGTTTTCAGAAAGCTATCCTCACAGATCAATACCTTCACTTCATATCACATTAACTGAAAAACCAAAAGCTTGCTACCACAAAAGTTTACATTGCAGAGTCACACGACAACATGTTTAAAACACTTCCTCATCAACAATAGCCAAACATCAATCATAGCATACCAAGTTCCGGGTCATGACTACTCGTTTTCTTACGTTATTCAAGCAAAACTGAATTTGAAGTAACGATTGGACGAACACCAAAGGTCATTTAATTCCAAAACCCAGAGAAATGTGCTTGCTGTCAGCACTTCATTACTTTGGATTACAGAATAGATTGGAATCGATCAACTATCTTAATAAAATGGAAGAGATTAACCGCTTTTTTGCTGAAAGTTGGCTTAACAAAAACTTATTTGTCATGAACAGAAACAATGGAAAAACCTTACCTCCTGTTTTCAAAAAATTAGGATCACAATAGGTTTTTCGGTTGTTCCAATGCCATATCAATTTATTTAGTTATAAAGGCAATCTAAAGCCGTATGAAAGAATTAACGTTCTAAGCATACTGTGCGAAAAAATACGTGATTATGGCATTGGTTGCAGTGTATCACTCGAAGAGTTTATAGCAAGCGAGATTTATTTAAAACCCTTACCTCTATGAACATAGCAGGTGAGCACCATAACAGTATCATAAATCGATTTATCGAGTTATAAAGGCAATCTACGCGCTTTATATGCATGTTCACACGAATGACGTGGTTATTTGACAGAGTAATAGATTGCAAATAATAAAAGCCTCCCTCCCATAAGTTGAAGAGACCATCCCTGGACGCGTTTCACCCTTTTGGGCTCATCAGCAGGACCTGTCCCGTCATTACCAAAAGCCAAAACCCCATATTTACAATAATATGAAAATGTAGTATCATTCTATTACAAATTCCCTCGCACACATCACACACGTGGTGCATGCTATCCTTTTGGTACGGGGATCCCATCCGTATCGAAGATGCAGTATACCACTCGGAGAGTTTATAGTAAGCGAGATCTATTTAAAACCCTTACCTCTATGAACATGACACGTGATCACCATAGAACATAGCACGTGATCTCCAGGGATGGTCTCTTCAATTTATGGGAGGGAGGCTTTTATTATTTGCAATCTATTACTCTGTCAAATAACCACGTCATTCGTGTGAACATGCATATAAAGCGCGTAGATTGCCTTTATAACTCGATAAATCGATTTATGATACTGTTATGGTGCTCACCTGCTATGTTCATAGAGGTAAGGGTTTTAAATAAATCTCGCTTGCTATAAACTCTTCGAGTGATACACTGCAACCAATGCCATAATCACGTGTTTTTTCGCACAGTATGCTAAGAACGTTAATTCTTTCATACGGCTTCTGCCTTCAATTATTACGTATTAATTGATTCATTGTTCGACAACATTACTGCCGTGATATAGTAGAGCCTAATAACTACATTTCGGACGTCCAAAGCAAACTTTACTTTGTGTTCGTTTATGTAAAGCTATTGATCAGCAGGTGCGACGAAACAATCGTAGTTCGTACAGTTAACAGGTTAAATGCAAGGCTGACAGAAAATAGTTTAGTTGTTTCTTTATTGAACAATATAACAAACGACAAAATACTCGATTTTCTCAAAAACGTCTTTTGGTAGTTGTTTGATTTACCATATTACGGCCAGTGGCGTACACAGAAATTTGTCATGGCGAGAGTTTTGGTTTCTTTCATTAAAAATACCGAAGGCACAATTATTCTGGGAAGGTTCGGGGACAAATTTTGCCCCCGGAAAAATTTTAGAAAATTACCCTAAAAGATAAACATTTTTTTGCTTTCTACTACAAATTTTAGGCAAATGGTTGCATGATTTTTTTAAGTTGAAAAATTGTATACCTACAGCATTCATGGGGGAGTTTGACCCCCAAACCCATCCCCGTTCGTACGCCACTGATCACGGCAGCACAATCGGTAAAACTTGTACCCGTAGCCATTTCAAGAATTTCATTTATATTGTTTATGTAGTAACTTGCCATATTTGGTTCCGATTGCGTTGGCTGTTCTAGCCGACGAAACGTTAGCGAAATTAAAAGCACGACCCAAGTAGTTAGTGCAATTCTTGTCCAACGGCAGAACAAAAGAAAGATTTTTGATTTCTAAATAATGCCTGCTGAACAACTTCATGAAATACTGTTAATATTGTTAACTTGTACCGTAAAGTTGATGATTTTAAAAGTTTTCTCAGCCAAGGTACAAAATATAGAGGTTGCTAGTTCCTAGGTAGCTATTTTTAAGGCAATCTCCTATTAGGAAGGAATTGCCTCTAGCATCACATTAAGGTAAAATAGAAAACTTTGCTCAAAACTTATCACTAACATAATACAGTGCTTTACAGCAATCTATTACATCATGTCAATAAATCGCGACCGGTTTCGACCTTATTGTGCGTCATTAGGCGGGTGTAAAAAATACTAAATAACACAAATGCTGAAAAGGAACAAATTTGCCATTGGGTACAAAAAAAAGATGTAATACAATACAATATCATACAGCAATATCATTACCTGTATCATGGTGGTCTCATTTTAGGACACACACACACACACACATGATATGGACAACAAGTCACATCGGCAAGCCCTAATAAGGGTGAAGGATCATTGCTAAAACATTATTATTTTACAAAATATAGAAGTTGCTAATTGGCAATTTTCAAGGCGATCTCCTATTTAGAGGGATCTTTCTCCGGCATCATACTAAGGTAAAATAGAAAACTTTGCTCATATATTTTGTGAAATAATAAAGTCTTAACAATGATCCTACACCCTTATTAGAGCTTACCGATGTGACTTGTTGTTGATGCCATGTGTATGTATCCTCAAATGAGACCGCCATGATATAGGTATTGCTGTATGATATTGTATTGTATTACATCTTTTTCACCCAATTGCAAATTTGTTCCCTTTCAGCATTTTTGTTATTGAGTATTTTTTACACCTGCCTGATGAGGCCCAATAAGGTCGAAACCGGTCGCGAGTCATTGACATGATACAACAAACTGCTATATAGTACGGTATGATGTCGGTGATAAGTTTTGAGCAAATTTTCTATTTTGTGTAAACCAAGGTTAAATGCAATATTTGTTTCGTAACAAATCAATTATTAAGAATAATAGCGATGTTATTACATACGTTGAAATTGAAGTTAATGCATGTTAAATAAAAAATTTATTACTGGAGACAAAAATGAAATTAATTCTTTAAAAAGATATCGCGGATATAAGGCTTTGACTGTATAGTGTTCCAATTTTTCAGAGTGACTTCGACTGTAGTGTTCCAATACATAACGTTTCTGTGCTACATTTGATATCTAGGTCAAATAGACATTTGATGATGTTTGCCAACATTGGTTTTGTTATGAGAATTGTCAAAGATTGCTTACTTCTTTTCAGTTTCCAAAGATTTGCGACATGTATTTAACATTCTAGGAAGCACTTTTTCTTTTGTGTGGTTTACCTTCCACAAAATTAAACCCTAAATAAATTCTTTTAATTAAGCGTCCTTCTATATGGCGATGATTTATGCGCATGACAAACATTTTTACCTACGATGTAATATTTCATAAAGAGAACGTGTAACAGCAGTAACCGAAAGTCTGCGAACATATAATAACTTTAAAAATCTTGTTGGTGGAGCAGAATTTTCATATAGCTTTAAAAAAACCTGCTGGGGCCATAAGCTTTTCGGGACGCTCTCATCAGTGGCGATATCGCGTCAAAAAAAGCTTATGGCTTAAACAGCTTTTTTCAAAGCTATATTATCATGACTTTACTTTATTCTGTGCATTCTTTCCTTGCCTGGACAATGATGCTAGAAATCACACAGTGACATCTTTCTAAAGTTGAATGAACAATGCTACGAGTAGAGATTAAATACAATTTTATCACTTTTCTACATCAAAATGATAAGTTAAAAAACAGGGTATTACGTTTCAAGTTTATTAAACCAAAGAGTCAGTTTTAATTATTGCCGCTACGTCTAGGATTTATACTTTGAAACAAACACTGTAAGTTTAACTGGCTAAAATATGAACAATTATTTTAATTAGACCGAAACATTTCCTTTTTAGAGCTGGCATTCGATAATAACTCACTGATAATTACCATTTGTCGTCAAAAAATTATCGCAAAATTGCCACTGGCAACTGGCCTATTGAGCCCTATGTTGTAGTGATAGATTTGTGTGGTTACTAATAGAAAATATCAGCATATTTCAAATTAACCAAGAATATCTTTTTTGCCTATGTATTTTGTTTACATAAGCTCTTGATAATGGTAAACCAAGCAGGGTGTCTATAAAATGTGCATCTAATAATATTGGGTTGAAATTTCTATCAGATTTGAATCCGAGAAAGCAAACCATTGCGGTAATGGAAAGGGTGCTGGGTGACTGTAATCCTCTTCACGTCTCCAACAACTTTAACTTGTATTTAGAGGAACCAAAATCTTTGTCTTAAAGTAAAAGAAAAATGTTTTTCTTACTATGACTTTGTGCCACAAACACAGTTTTCTCGAACGACGGCATTGGAAAAACCCAATGTGAATCTAAAATTTTGGCCACGTTGATACCTTTACCTCTTGTACTTCTAAATTAGAATGACATCAATTAAAATAACAGGTTAAAGGGTACAAAACTTAATTCATCTGTCTGTAATGGGTAAGGTAAGGGAGCTGAACGCATTTTGTCTAAAAACAATAGCGAAGACCCATCAATTTTTCAGAGTGACTTTTTGCCATTTTCAGTCCAAAATCAGGCAAAGATTTTTTTGAAGATTAAAATTTTTAGAGCGTTTTCTTTTGCTATTTTTTTTAGTGCATTTTTCAAGGGCTGCTGCAGAAATTAAGATTTTTAGAACGTTTTTTTTTTGCTATTTTTTTGGTGCATTTTTCAAGGGCTGCTGCAACATTCTTTGCCAATTTTTTTAATTTCTGAAAATTTTGAAAGAAGATTAGGAAGCTTTAACCCCTTTTTTGTATGGGAAAGATCTTGGATTTTTGAAGAACTTCTCAGATCATTTAATTAATTGATATTAAGGCACATTGACCGACTATCACATGAATTAATACCTTAAACAGGCTAACACCAGCTCCTAAAATTCGTATCACATCATTTAGCTTCTTATAAGCCCACTTTGCTAGTCTTCAGTTAGACAGGGCCACCACGACGCGTAGACTGCTTGGTCACGCCACCTGTCTGCCACATAAAGATGGACGCATCCCGTCAATTGCCTTGCCCATAAACACAACGAGCAAAGCTTGATCTCCACACTATCTTTTCTGTGCTGAGAGCCAAGCAGAAAAGATGCGAATACGATTTTTTTAAGTTTTTTGTTTTGATTACACTTGGAAAATAAACCCCTGGTCTAGCAACTGCAAAGCGGACGCTCTAGCCACTACCTCTTTCAACCAGTTAGACCCGCAAATTTTATGCCAATCCCTGCCATACCAGGGCAACGGTGTAGTGCTTTAACTATCCGCTTTGCAGTCGGTGGACTGGGTTCAATTCTCTTGTTGAGCCATGCCAAAGATTTTACAAATGTTGTTTACGGCTTCTCAGTTTGGCGTTTAGCGCAAAAACATACCGTGAAGAAAACGCTGACAACCTTACTTGTTGCGTCACTTCTAAAGGCACTAAGCGGGATTTCCAAATCTTCATGCGGCAGACAGATGGCGGGACAAGCTGTCTATTTAATGACTTGCAAACAAAACTAGATCACAGGCATAAATGAGTAACCTTGCATAAAAATTGCAAAAAACTTCGTTTGGATCCCTCGCAAATAATCACTATATGGAATTATTGAAATAAGTTATTTTTTGCAACGGAGGTTCTACTGCTTCCACGATATGTAAATTCTCTTGTAAAGCTTGCACTTTTAAGTGCTAATTCCTTTTTGAGTGTATTTTGACTGAAGAATATCTTTCAATATATTTCTTATTTTCAAAAGCAGTCTTCATCATTCTTATCTACATGCAGTATACAAAGCAGATTTCTGTATGTACGAACAAGTGTATCTGAGTACGTACGTGCGCTTTAACTCCTCCGAAACTACTGGGTGCACAAACATCAACCTTGCCACAATTGATCACCTCCCAGAGGTGAGTGTCATAAAAGGGGTGTTGTGAGGTCACGATGACCTTTCAAACCTTAGAGGATCATAAGATTCTAATTCAAACAATTTGAGACAATTCCTTAGTTGTTTGGTAACAACAAAATTACAGTGAATTTCAGAAAAATGATTATTACTCCATAATGATAAAACAACTAACAATTATGTAACATTTGTGTTACATAACCCCTCAAAGGGTTAATTAAAGATGTTTTGTTTCAATTTGCATTTTTTGACAAAAGAAAACCGTGTTTTGCTCAAACGAAAACCAGGGCACGACTAACCAACTTGCAAAAATTTTTACTCCTTTGAACGAGGTAAAATGACGTCAGAGTCGACGTTTGATTGCACAATTTATTCACCGTATGTCCTTATAAACTACTCACCGTAGAAACGTGATTAAAGCCATTTTGAGAGACATCAACGAGGTTTTTCAATAAAAAAATTCAGCAACAATTCAAGCTAATGTGACAATCCAACCACCGGTTTTTGTTTTAAACATTTTAACCATTCTGAGGATGCTCATTCTCATATTTTCTTGAACGCTTCAAACTGGTTCTATGATGTCATAATGCTGTTTGGTTGGATTACAGTAAAAAACACCAAAGAGCAGCTACCGTAAAGCTTTTATTCACTGTTATTTCAAAAGCAAAAAACTGATATGCTATCTATGAAAGAAGAAGAATACAGTACATTAGAACATAAACATAACGGTAGGTCAAAAACCTACAGTTTTTTAGTAATTCAATGGCAAGTTACAGTATTTTTGCACAGTCCTGTCACAAGACTGACTGATCTCAACATCTAATGTTATTTAAATGCAGCAAAGTTAAACAAATTGACAGTATTTCACGCTGATTTTTACAGGAATAACAACAATTATCCATATCTTCACTACAAAACCTGGTCCATGTATTATACTTTCAAACCATCACTAGGCTATTATGATAGCTCAACTGTTAGTGCTAGACTTCGGGTTATTGTACATCTCCCTTGCTGCGATTATGCCAAGGCCAAGCAATATATGCATCCAGCTAGAGATGTTAGGACATGTAAACAGACATTCATCACAAAAAGTGATTAGTGGTATGTTCTATATTTAATAGTATATTTGTGAAATTGCACAACAATGACTTTGGCACCCGCCTACTGCATAACTTCAACATTTACGCTTCCATGCAGTTGGTGAAATAAACAAATAAAAGTTTGTGGAATTATTGGATGTTTCAATTGTGAGCACCTCTACTTCCAAACTACATCTATGTTGGAAACCTGGCAAGTAAGACGCAGAAAGGGAGTTCACGAAATTTAGGAAAAATATAGGGACTATACACAACACTTTGTAATGTATTTCTACTCGATTCCCATTATAAACACAGAAATTTTGAATGTGGGACAAGAATTGGCGGTGTAAAAATAAACAACTTTTCATTACTGTTCTCACAAGTACCAATTAGGTAAAGCCGGCTCAACCGGCTTAACTCGTATTCTAATCCTCGACATCACTAAGGGGAACCTGCAACTCTATAGCTTGACTGTAAGTGCATTGCTTGGGGTTAGTTGGCTCTTTGCATGGCTGCGCGACATGCATTAAACATGCGCGCAGGCAAACAATTACAACAAGTTGTTAATGCTGGCCCTAACGTTAAATAGATCATTCCAAAAGATATGTATCGACCACTCTGGCGTCTACTCAAGACTTTTGACTTGCGTTCGCGTGCATGCACTTCACCAAATGAATAAATAATTTTTTTGAAATTGTTGGCTCTTTCAATTGTGAGCAAGTTCACTTTGTAAGCTCGCTTGCGCTGGAGACAGGGGCAAATAAGATGTGGCCAGGAATTCCACAAACTTTGGGAGAAATGTAGCGGATATGCGCAAACCCCTGTAATGACTGTTTAATCGATTTCTTTTACAAAAACGGCATTTTTATGTTGAACAACCATTATTCATTGGGGATCCGCTATTGTAATAATGAGCTATAAATGCATCACTTCCGTTTGATATTCTCTTCCCTGAGCCGCGTTTATCTCAAGACCAATCAACATACCCGCAGACAGAGGCTTTACATTATACAAATTCGCCTATAGTTATGAAAAAGTCGTAGTTAATGGTCCTAATACTAATTAGCTTAATCCTGAAAATACATATCAACTACTTTGGTGCCCTTCCACGACTTTGATATGCTTTTAAGCACTTGTTGAATTGAACAAATTAAAGTTTGTTGAGTTTGAGGGGACCTATGGTAAAAACAGGGCAAATAAGACGTTGTGAGGGACTCCATAAACTAGGGAAACACGTACAGCGGCCATTCACAAGCACTCATACTATTTTTTGATTGATTTTCGTTTTCAAAAAAACGTGAAGTTTTGTTTCGGAACAAGAACTGGCGATGTCAAAATCATATTAATTTTCTATTGCTTTTCTCATAACTATTTATTGGGTGAAAGTCGGCGCACCCGGCTGAACCCAGATTCGTTACCTTGAAATCATTGATGGGGGCTCTGCGGTTGACGCCGGCAGAACTGGCTGCTTCAGTCAGTTATATTTACCTAAAGTGATGAACAAGTAATATGAGTAATGATATGGGGTGATAATAACCAGCGAGTTCAGTATCAGCCATGTTATCAACACGCAGGTAATAAATCTTATCGATGTAATTTGGTATATTCAGGTAATCTAATATCAGTGTCGGGCACTGGTATTTTTGTTCTATCTCAATAATAGCATTGCATTATTGATGCGACGTAATATATCGCTCAAGCAAATAGTCTGACTTCAACTTTACTGAGATTTTGCTCAATCGGTACCAAATATCTAATCCATCAGCTGTAGATCAACACCACATGT
Source organism: Trididemnum clinides (assembly GCA_963675345.1). NCBI lineage: Eukaryota > Metazoa > Chordata > Ascidiacea > Aplousobranchia > Didemnidae > Trididemnum > Trididemnum clinides. Next base: position 7,002,805 of record OY776300.1, read on the forward strand.
CGTTCGAAACAACAGGAAATATATTCAAAAATATATTCAACTCCAACTGCACTATCGACTACAAGAACGATCGGCTTGAATTGGTCTCAACGGTCTCCAGCAACAAACAATTATTCGCTGAATGAACTGACGGTGACACACATGGGCAATGTGTATCAATTTCTTTTTCTCTCCTTAAAAATTTTCGGTCTTTTATACCAAGCGAAGAACATTCTTGATGGTCTGGAAGGTTTTTGTGAAAAAACCATGGGATTTACTATGATGTCATAAGTGCGTTTTGGCCCGGGGCCATATTTTGTCACCATCAAATCGTCGAAAACAGATTGAGCTAAAATTTGATTTAAGTCACGTACCAATTAAATAACAGCTTTTTTGAAAAGGGAGTAAAACCGTTTATTACAGTTGTTTCCAACCTGGGAGGAATTCCTCCCCAAGCAGAAATTTTACTTTTGTAGGTGAGAAACCTTCGGATTTCAGGGTTTACTGATTAGAAGTTTCGCATTAAATGGAATACGTTGCGTCAGGATGATTTCACGCATTTTCTTTGCCTAGTTGTTTAGCAATGCGATTGAATGAATATATTCACACGTACAGGGGTGTTGAAAAATTCCGAGGAAAGAGGGTTGGCACTGTACGAAAAGGCGCTTTTTCTATTCATGGAGACAGTTTTTTTGAGACTGTTTGAGACCCTACATCACAAGTGCATCTTTCAATAAAAGAAGTCATCCCAAAAGAAGAAGCAGATAAGGTATCCCTCGACGCAAGATGATCTTCAAAAAAAATCTTTATTCTGATAAGGTTTAAAAGAGACCCACAAAAATTTTCTACAATTCATAAGCTTTTAAAGAAATAAATCAAAAAAAATCCATTATTTTTAAAAAGACATTTCTGCCCTTTTTCCCGTTTCGGCATCTCTTCATACACATCAAACAATCACCGCGCACCTATCACACAATTTATTCCGCATATTTTGACGTAACTTATTTGGGTGACTTGTTCATCAAGAAGCATAAGGTATTTTTCCTCTTATCCTTTCTCCACTGAAACGTCACGTATGTCTATCCACTGTTTCATGGATTGTTTTGCACTTATATTCCACTAAGCCAGATTTTTAATAGAGCATGGTGTTATTAATTTAGGGCAGGTGAGAAAATGTTGGATGTCCTCAATCGTGTTACCACAGCGGCAGGTTTTGAGTTTGTGGAAATTCCTACCTTTTCATGACTACTTTGGTGCGACCTACTCTGCTGTGGAGGCAATTCGAGCATTTTCATTCATCCCAATTTGCATTATGCCCAGGTAAGGGATTCAAACGAAGGGATTCTCATGCTATGAACAGGAGGATCTTGCTCCAGGGTTTCTCTCTGTAGTCTCGATCTTTCTTCGTAGGGCAATTAATCCCAGCAATAGTCTGAGAAAACTCTTTCTCGGCTTTTTTTGTCGTTGTCTCACTGCAGTTCGTCGATACAGAAGACGTCTTTGATCGCTGTTTAGCCTCTGATATTTTACGCCGCTGGCAACTTCCCCTCTAATCGTGGGTGGAGTAATGCTGGGTGATGTGTGGAAATTTTTGGTGTTAGTAAGGTAAAGACAGCCAGTCATAAGGCTACAGGTATTATCAGAACTGAGTCAAATTTTTTGGTGTTGCAAGATCTTTCTCACACTTGGCAGGCATATTTCGCTGTTGAGTAGCACAAGGCGAGGCCTATCTTTTCAAGTAGAGATACCTTGGCCCCCACTTCGTCGTGGTAAGTTTTTTCAAGATGTTATGCGTTGCTTTCGTGTTGACAATATGTTGTATCTAAGTCAGAGTGCGATCCACTGTTACACCAAAGTATATTGAGCAGGGACAGCATCAAGCATAACATGTAAAAAGCAATGTGCCGTTTTATATTGTTTCAAAAAGAATGGAACAAAAGGTTACAAAAAAGTGGAAGCTAGGAATACATTAAAAAAGATGAGGGACCAATGGTTTAAAATATCACTGCGATTCTACTTCGGGTTCAGAAATTTTTATTTGTTCAGCTTCATTTCAAATTTAACAGTTTGCAAAAATTTTTGCTCAGCCTTGATTTGGGTCCATCAGCGACCAATCGGTACGATTTCAGGAAATGTTCAGATTTTAGAGGTTAGGTTCGGTTCGATTTCAGGAAAAATAAGCGGTAAATACCAGTTTTCAGTTCGGGATCAGGTTAGATACAACCCTATGTTTTTTAAAGTTGCCACAAATTATTTTTCGAAGCAACGAGCAATCAATCAAACAAAAGAATGTAATCAACATAACCTTTACTTGAGCAAGACACTTCTGGGATTATTCAATTTTCAATTTTTTTGCTTTTTAAAATCTTTACAGTGCCTCTATCAGAAACTTACTTGCCTGCCCCCAAACTTTTTTTCTCGCCTACCACTGGGGATACGCGTATGTCAGTTTGAGAAGTCCTGAGATAAGCGATTCAAAAAACATGGTTAACAATGAGCGAGAACAGATATTGCTAAAGTTCATTTAGACGACTTTACTTTAAAAAATTCTTTATAAGACCATAAAGTATGAAGGAATTTAACATAGAACGCGATATAAGTATCAAGAACCTGGTTTTCTGTGAGCAGTGGAGCTGTTTCAAGCAGTTTTGCTCTGAATATAAACTCAATAATGTTGGCTATTAAAATTGGCTTAATATAGCACTCTCATAAATGAACGAAGCGTATACATTGTAGGCTGCATGTTTTTTTAAACAGGGTTATTAAAACACTTGTGGTAAGCTAATTTATTTGCTATAAAATAATGCTATTTGGTATGTGCTGTCAAACTCAGAAAGCTATTTTCGATGTTTTAACCCGACAAAAACTCGATCACCACATTACGTAGCTCACGCCGGATTGTGATAACTAAAATTGGATTTTTAAAAATTTTTTATTAGATTTCAATAATTTTTTCTAAATGGTTCAATAATTTATAGAACAGGCTTTGTCTTTATTGCTGCATGAAGCAGCATTTTTGTTCGTAACGAAACTAAATTGCTACAGTTGCACGAAGGTAGGTTACCACAGCCTTGAGTTTCCGCATGCTCCTCTCCAATACCAGTAACGTGATATTTGGGACAGCTGGTATATATCAAGCGAAGAACATTCTAAATGTTTTAGAAAATTTTATCACAAAAAACAATGGAAATTACTGTGATGTCATATGTACGAACTCAAAGCATTTTAGAAGACCAGGATAAATCGACAATGGAAATTACCATGAGGTCATAGATACAAATTTGCGCAATTTGGCCCTGGGCCGTTGGTACGTCATCTTTGCAATTTTTTAAACAAAACGTCGAAAACAAGTTTGGCTTATGATTCAGGTTACACAACATTAAAATAACAGTTTTTGTTGAAGCAGCTACAAATTATTATTTGTGACAACGAGCAATCAATCAAATAAAAGACTGTTATCAACATACAATGTTAACCTATACAAAACATTTTTCTGCGTTCATTGAAATTTCAATTAAACATATTCGTTAATAAAACAAGACATGTTGTGTCAACGAATGAGAGATTATGTAGTATGGCATTTTCGAGCAAACGACTCGACAAATGTATAGCAAAAAACGTGCTTTTATTGCAAACACGTTGAATTATAAAATGACAAAATGGTCATCCATTCAGAATACAAAGTAGTAGCAAAGAAACTTGGACATCTGGTAAAAAAAACAAAAAAGACTGGAAAGAAATCCAAAACCAAGATAATTGTGTCTCTCGTCCATGCCCAGAAGTTTGTTTTTTACAAAAACATTTTAGGTATGACTTTCAGATTTCATAACCTTCTCTGCTTCAATCTATAAGCCTGGTTCAAGCTTTTTTGTTTCAAAAGTTAAATGCTGTTTGACACATACTTTGTCCTAAACATTTAGTGTACTAACGGGAATAATCCAGCAAAAGCTACTAACGATTAAATGTTTTAATTTTTGAAGCATAGGTCATGCATTTAGCCGGATACTTATCCAACAACCATGCATTTTACACACTTCATCGTATGGAACCAACTTTGCCACTCTAATGATTTATTGTCAAAACCAACACGCGGTAATAAAAGCAGCAAATTACGACCTGTGAAACCTTGTTGAAGAAAACTATTCTGCCTCTTTTTCCTTATACAGTAGGCGCCGCTTATTATGACCAATTTGGTACGGTCTGGAATTTCTCCATTTAAAATTCTCCGTTTAATATGACCAAATTTCGGATAATATGACCAACATTTTCTCCATCTTTCTTGTTACAGTACAGTATTTTTTCCCGCCACGCACTTATAACTTCGCCTTTTCAACATATTGTTACACGCTGTACTAAATTTTACCGTCACTTGTAATGTTACAGCACTACTTTGTTTTACTGCCAACATCACACTGTTTCTTCGGGTAAACGATAAATTTGACGATATTTGGACTTCTTGTGGCTTACGGCGTCGATTCAGGAGCTGTTATGGCGGCTTCGGTTTTTATAACCATTCAGATATTATGACCAAAATGGTCTGGTCCCAAGGTGGTCATATTAAGCGGCGTCTACTGTATTTCAGTCATTCTCCACTGATATTTTAATACAATTTCTCGTAACACTACCGTGGTAGGGTAAAATCTAATAACTGCAAAATCATTTTTTACGAATATTGACCTTATTGTTATGTATTGTTGTTCAACAGTGGAACAGCTGAAATAAATTGTTTCAACTTTGCCTTGAAGCTGTTAACTATACAAACATTAATTATTTTTTCTCATTTGCTGATCAGTTGTTTTACGTAAACAAAAAAGAATCAAGTTTGTATTTGATATCTGCAATGAAGTTTTTAGGGTTCCAATATCATGGCAGAATATTTCAAATGTCCTTTCAAAAATATATAAAATAATGTATTTCAACCACTTTAGCTATTGTATTCACTTATCAACAACCATCCAACAGTCATACATTTGAAACACATTTTCTGAGGCGAACCATTTTCCATGCTTGCTTCTCCCCATAATTCATTATCAAGAATTAAAGTTTTCTTATTGATTGGTGCCAAAAGCTTATCTCTCGGATTAAACATGGTAAGCAGCCTATACTTGGCGCTTTTATTTCATTCAGAAAACTTATTGAAAAAATTGATTCCTCGTTCTTACCAGTCAGCGTCAGAAATCAATGTTTTTTTCTACACTGTCACAGTGAGGAGCATTTTTTATTAAAGTTTTTTGCAAAACCGAAGTCAAGATAGAAAACAAAGTAACTAGAACGCTCTTTGCCAGCAATTTGCCAAGAGGGCAACGCAATTTAAACGTGTGCTTTAGGTTTTATGATGCATTTATATTTCGGAGCTGTATTTTGCGAAATAGTTTATGAATCACTAACGATTGCAGTAAAAAGCAGCGTTCTGTCGGCATATGCTTGTGGATTTTAGAAACTTAGGAGGAAATCAAAAGGAAGAACGTTTCTGTACAAAATCGCGTCGTATGCGGGTAAAGATCAGTGTTCTTTTGCTTGAAAACAGCTTAGTACGCCTACTGGAATCACAGATATTACTTTGGAGAATAAGGCATGGCTCCTACCAAGCGTCCTTGGCCACGTCTATGTGGAAAATGTGAGCAATAAGGCGTTGCCAGCGACTTCAGGTCATTAATATAAATACCAAAGTATGCGTACCAATTAGTGAAACACAATTACCACTAAATATTCCATTATTGAATTTGTAAAAACGATAATTGCTATGGCGTTACTCCTGACTTATTAATTACGCTCGTACTCATTACGAAACAATAGAATGATCACGATGAAAGAGCCATAGCAGCTATGCGTACCTTGAAACTGGGTTTTGCTTTAAAAACGATCCCTTTGGTTTTGAAACTAGAATTGCCTATGACAAACAGCTTAACTTTTCGTTACTATTTTCACAAGTATCCATTGGGTGAAACCGGTGCAGTCGACTGAATCGGTTTTCTTAAACCCAACGTTACTGATGGGACCCTGTGGGCGACGCCGATAGAGTCCGCTTGTCTATAGTAAAAAGAAAAGTTTTGTCTGTACGTGAACACATGCCTGTGTGTGTTCGTTTTAACTCCTCCGAAACTACTGGGCGTAAAAAATTAAGCTGGACACAATTGATCACTGCTTTGGGGTGAGTGTCACAAAGGGGATGGTGACGTCATAAATGGAGATAGTTTTCAAGTTTGGGTTTATCAACGTAAAAAACTGTTTTTTACTCAAATCAGAGCCAGATTCTCCTTACCAATTAGCAAAAATTTTATTCCACTTATCAATTAGCAAAACTAAGATAAAGTCACAATCAACGCTTGACTGCAGGCTTTCTTTCCCTTATTTTCTCAAAATTGCTCACTGTAGAAACGTAATTAAAACCTTTTTCGATAGATATTAATAAGCTGCCTTATACAAAAAAATTTGAGAACAATTTGAGATAAATCAACGACGCAACAAGAGATTTGTTTTTAGGCATTTTGAGCATTTTTGATCATGCTATTTTATTTTTCCTTGAAGGTTTCAGAAAAGCTTTGTTTCGTCATGATGCCGTCTGCAGCACTGGATTAAACACTGAGCAAACTGAGCGGATGTCCGGTGTCAGATTTATGCTTGCCACATCAGCGCAACGGTGTAGTGCTTCAACTATCCGCTTTGCCGTCGGTGGACTGGGTTCAATTCTCTTGTTGAGCCATGCCAAAGATTTTACGATTGGTATTCACGGTTTTTCAGTTTGGCGTTTAGCGCAAAAACATACCGTGAAGAAAACGCTGATAACCTTCCTTGTTGCGTCACTTCTAAATGCACTAAGCGGGATTTCCAAATCTTCATGCAGCAGACAGATGGCGGGACCAAGCTGTCTATTTAATGACTTGCAAACAAAACTAGATCACAGGCATAAATGAGTAACCTTGCATAAAAATTGCAAAAAACTTCGTTCGGATCCCTCGCAAATAATCGCTATATGGAATTATTGAAATAAGTTATTTTTTGTAACGGAGGTTCTACTGCTTCCACGATATGTAAATTCTCTTGTAAAGCTTGCACTTTTAAGTGCTAATTCCTTTTTGAGTGTTTTTTGACTGAAGAATATCTTTCAATATATTTCTTATTTTCAAAAGCAGTCTTCATCATTCTTATCTACATACACAAAGCAGAGTTCTGTATGTACGTACGTGCACTTTAACTCCTCCGAAACTACTGGGTGCACAAACATCAACCTTGATCACCTCCCAGAAGTGAGTGTAATAAAAGGGGTGTTGTGAGGTCACGATAATCCTTCAAAGGGTTAATTAAAAATATTATGTTTCAATATGCATTTTTTGACAAAAGAAAACCGTTTTTTGCTTAAACGAAAACCAGGACTCGACTAACCAACTTGCAAAAATTTTTACTCCTTTGAACGAGGTAAAATGACGTCAGAGTCGACGTTTGATTGCACAATTTATTCACCGTATGTCCTTACAAACTACTCACCGTAGAAACGTGATTAAAGCCATTTTGAGAGACATCAACGAGGTTTTTCAATAAAAAAATTCAGCAACAATTCAAGCTAATGTGACAATCTAACCACCGGTTTTTGTTTTAAGCATTTTAACCATTCTGAGGATGCTCATTCTCTTATTTTCTTGAACGCTTCAAACTGGTTTTATGATGTCATAATGCTGTTTGGTTGGATTACAGTAAAAAACACCAAAGAGCAGCTACCGTAAAGCTTTTATTCACTGTTATTTCAAAAGCAAAAAACTGATATGCTATCTATGAAAGAAGAAGAATACAGTACATTAGAACATAAACATAACGGTAGGTCAAAAACCTACAGTTTTTTAGTAATTCAATGGCAAGTTACAGTGTTTTTGCACAGTTGTGTCACAAGACTGACTGATCTCAACATCTAATGTTATTTAAATGCAGCAAAGATAAACAAATTGACAGTATTTCACGCTGATTTTTACAGAAATAACAACAGTTATCCGTATCTTCACCACAAAACCTGGTCCATGTATTATACTCTCAAACCATCACTAGGCTATTATGATAGCTCAACTGTTAGTGCTAGACTTCGGATTAGCGTACAAGCAATATATGCATCCAGCCAGAGATGTTAGGACATGTAAACAGGCATTCATTACAAATAGTGGTTAGTAGTATGTTCAATATTTAATAGTTTATTTGTGAAATTGCACAACAATGACTTTGGCACCCGCCTACCGCATAACTTCAACATTTACGCTTCCATGCAGTTGGTGAAATAAACAAATAAAAGTTTGTGGAATTATTGGATGTTTCATTGTGAGCACCTCTACTTCCAAACTACACCTATGTTGGAAACCTGGCAAGTGAAACGTAGTTAGGGAGTTCACGATATTCAGGAAAAATATAGGGACTATACATAACACTCTGTAATGTATTTCTACTCGATTCCCATTACAAACACAGAAATTTTGAATGTGGGACAAGAATTGGCAGTATAAAAAATCATAAATTTTTCATTACTGTTCTCACAACTACTGATATTGTTAAGGTTGATTGGGGCCCTGCAATTTTAATAACTTGACTGTAAGTGCATCGCTTGGGGTTAGTTGGCCCATTGCGTGGCTGCGTGGCTGCCACGACCAACCAAAAAGGCGCAGCCAGAAGCTTTAGACCCAAATAGGTCACAACAACAAAACGTTGTAAGTAGCGGTCCTGAATATTAAAAGATTATTTCTGAAAACATATATCAATCACTCTGGCCTCCACCCACAATCTTGAAGTTATGCTTCCATGCATTTACTTAAATAAATGCGTAAACGTTCGTGAAATCGTCGGCTGTTTCAATTGTGAGAGAATTCTGCCCCTAAATACGCCTATGCTGGAAACAGGGGCAAATAAGATGTAGCCAAAAATTTGCAAACGGAGAAAAATACAGCAGATATGCGCAATCCACTAACTATGTTTTTTTTAATCGATGTGATTATGTAATAACAGTTGGCTATATCAAAAAAGCATTCACTTTTTATCTCTTTTTTCACAAATATTGATTGGTTGAAGCAACCGCGCCTGATCCGGTATTCCATACCTCGTCTTCAATGATGGGAATCGTGCAGTGGCAATAACTTTACTGTGACTGCATCACTTCCGTTTGATATCCTCTTCCTGAGCCGCGTTTATCTCAAGACCAATCAACATACCCGCAGACAGAGGCTTTACATTATACAAATTCGCCTACAGTTATAAAAAAGTCGTAGTTAGTAGTCCTAATACTAATTAGCTTAATCCTGAAAATACATATCAATTACTTTGGTGCCCTTCCACGACTTTGAACAAACAAAAATTTGTTGAGTTTAAGAACGCCTATGGTGAAAACAGGGCAAATAAGACGTTGTGAGGGACTCCATAAACTAGGGAAACACGTACAGCGGCCATTCACAAGCACTCATACTATTTTTTGATTGATTTTCGTTTTCAAAAAAACGTGAAGTTTTGTTTCGGAACAAGAACTGGCGATGTCAAAATCATATTAATTTTCTATTGCTTTTCTCATAACTATTTATTGGGTGAAAGTCGGCGCACCCGGCTGAACCCAGATTCGTTACCTTGAAATCATTGATGGGGGCTCTGCGGTTGACGCCGGCAGAACTGGCTGCTTCAGTCAGTTATATTTACTTAAAGTGATGAACAAGTAATATGAGTAATGATATGGGGTGATAATAACCAGCGAGTTCAGTATCAGCCATGTTATCAACACGCAGGTAATAAATCTTATCGATGTAATTTGGTATATTCAGGTAATCTAATATCAGTGTCGGGCACTGGTATTTTTGTTCTATCTCAATAATAGCATTGCATTATTGATGCGACGTAATATATCGCTCAAGCAAATAGTCTGACTTCAACTTTACTGAGATTTTGCTCAATCGGTACCAAATATCTAATCCATCAGCTGTAGATCAACACCACATGTCGTTCGAAACAACAGGAAATATATTCAAAAAAGATCAACACCACATGTCGTTCGAAACAACAGGAAATATATTCAAAAATATATTCAACTCCAACTGCACTATCGACTACAAGAACGATCAGCTTGAATTGGTCTCAACGGTCTCCAGCAACAAACAATTATTCGCTGAATGAACTGACGGTGACACACATGGGCAATATGTACGAGTACAACAAAAATTTGGTTTTGAAAACCGCTTTTTTTGGTGGAAGGTTTTTGCCTAAACCAGTAGTTTTCAATCATGAATACCGACATCCTAATGGCACTTCACGGGAGATAAATAAAAAGTTGTGAAAGAAGTTCAATTTACGCATGGCCGGTAGTTTACTATGGTTATTAGCCTACTAACAAAAAGAGGAAAGCTGTAGCTTTTAGTGAAATATGATGTGTGGTTCCCATTGTTAAAAACCGTATCAGAAACTTTTTTTGTTTTCGCGTAAATTGCAACAGCAGTGTTCCTATTGACATTAAGCATAGCGTGATTCAATTTTTATCAATTATCTTCGTTGTGTTGCAATTGTTGCGAAGGTAAAGAATAACCTTAAATATGGCGAGGTAGGTGACATATTGTAAAGGTTGGGAACTACAGACTTAAACAAAAACCCACATCCGATTAACTAACTTCAACAAATTTGATATTTTAAGAAGTAAGATCAAGTCATAATTAGAGGTTTATTGTAAAATTTGTTTGCTTAATTTTCTCATAAAATACTGACCTTATAAACGCCATCGAAAGCTTTTCCAAGAGATATTAAAGTACTTCCAGAAAAAATAACTCTTGAACAATTTAAGCTTTTTCAACGATGCCACAAGCGGTTAGATTAAGCATTTACGCTTTTTAGGCATTCTTTTTTCTCTTTTTTTAACGTTTCAATGCTAAGTGAGGACCATAATCATATATGGTACCATTTCAGAGAAAACAGCAACAGTCAACTGCTGTACTTATTATCTACTGCCATTTTGAAAGCAAACATAAACAGTAAAGCCTATTACTGCCATGATGCCTGTTACATTACAATGAATACTACAGTCAACAAAACACTGATAAAAATCAAATTTTTTAATAATGCAATCACAAGTACAAAAATTATAACTACCAAAATGTAGGTCCACTCCACGTGGAAATATCTTTGTAAAACTATCATGTTGCCAAGGTGGGCAAACTTAACCATAAGAGATTTTGATCACAAGTAGAAAAGTGGAAATAAATGTCAACCTTTAATGCGAAGTCTTGGAGCATTTAAAAAAATTTCCTTTTAAACACAAAACGCATCTTGGTAGGTTATCCACTTAAGCCATATTCTAACTTATCATAATAACTCAACTGCAGATGCTGGACTCAGGGCTGCGAGCCACTGTGACAACCCATGGCTGTGTCTATGCAGGGAGCAAGGAACATAAGCGCAGCCAGAAGCCGTACGTTGTATAACTAGGCCTGCAAGTTTGAATAAGTTTGAATATACGTGAGCGAGTTTTAATTTTCGTCCCCATGACTTAAATAAATCAACGCATGAAAGTCCGTGAAATTGTTAGCATTAAGCTAAGAACAGTTTTTACTTTTAATGTATTAGTAGGAAGGGTGGTTGCAATGGGCACTGCATGTGAAATTCAAAGTTTGAGAAGAAATCGATAGAAAAGTTAGATTTGCGTGTCCACGCCGCTGAATGAAATCATTGTCACCAAATATACTGTGCAATCGCATTTATGGAGGGAATTCTTATTTTGGAAATTGGCTGTTAGGCCAGAGTGATCGGATACAATAAGTTTGGGGCAAGATATATGGCTCGTTTTGCTCCATTCCGGACCGAGGTACATAGCTACAGCGAAGGAAGTTGGTGTCACAAATACCATTACAAGGGATTTGCACGAAGTGGTGGAACAAGCCTATCACCAAATAACTTATTTCTGTAATCGAAAAACTAAATTCATTATGGCGTCTGATCCCAAATTTGACCTAGTGCTCCTATACTAAGTGGAAAGAACAGATGGAATTTGTAAAATGATATATCTCTTTAAAATTTTTAAATTAAAATGATAGAGAGTTTGCAAGCACGACAAGTCTTAAACCACAATAATCGAGTTTAGGGGCATATTCCATAATCTACTTATACTAAGCATTCGTTATTGCTTTCAGAAACGTGATTAAGGTGAGGTTGGCGCAGGCGGCTAAACCGATATTTTTAACGCGACACAACTGAGTGGTAGCCCTGCCGGTCGACGTTTGTAGTTGAGGCTGCAAGTCCCAACTGCAGCCATATATGAAGATATAAAACCCAGGCATTTTTTTAGCTATAACAATGTTTAGCACAAGTAGTTCAAAAAGATTTTTGTTCAAACGTTGATTCAAGATTTACATTTGCAACACCACTAGTGCACAGCTAGCCAACAAAGTGATGACATCATACGCGCTTCATATTAGCTAAAAGCAATCAATAAGTCGGAATGGCTGCTTACTAATGATCAGATCCGGGGCAACTCGTGTATGGTACTGTAGAACTGCAGCACCCCCAGTCCCCACTTCATCTTATTGATGACATTCGATATAAATAATTAATCTTTTTTTTCTTTATTTTTCTTGTACTTGTAGTTACATTATATAACATATAAAGTTAATCTCAACAACCATCCTAAGTTTATGAAAAAATATAAAAACCTTTTTGCTTCAAAGCTCCTGTGATACGGTGTTTGAAATTAGCAGTAGATTGCAATGCAGCAGTAGAAAGAGAACTGTCGTTCATGCAGTACCGACCCTTGTGTGCTGGTGTAACAAGAGTTTCTTTTTGACGGATAACTGGCAAGGTGTGTGTGTGCGCGCGTGTGTGTGTGTGTGTAAAGCTTATAGATAGTGACAAAAATTAGGTCTATAGGATGATTTTCTGAAGCAGCCCCCCACTAATTTTAGCTACGAGCCGCCCATGGATCAGATACAAAAGTAGATTAGTCCTATCATTTTTTCTAAGCATAATCTCTTTTATATTCTTTCTTCAAACCAACTTGGTTTTTATCGATTCTTGATATGAAGAGTGTTTGATTGTTATTCCTACCAAACTACTGTACAACGAACAACAAAATCAGTTGAAATAGAAAAATAATTGATCACCACAATACATCGGCAACAAACTACAGCATCAAACAATAGTCAACCTCACCATGTGCTTCAAACACTGGAACCCAACAGGCTTTTTTTCATCAGTCTTACGTAAGATTATATTCATAACAATGAACAATGACGCATGTAAATTTTCACCAAGCGATTTTGAAATCAACAAATATGCGCACAGCTTCCAGCGCGTATAAAACAGTTCTTGCAAAATGCCGTTTGCTGTACTTTTACACCGTGATTCTCACTTCGCAACCTTCACAAACACGCCAAACCCCTGCCTTATTTTCCAAACTTTCGTCAAATCCAAAGGTGATGAAACGAGGGGAAGTCTCTGTGTGATTACTTTTTAATGACAATCTGAATGACTGATGTTTCAAAATGTGTGATTCAGGGGACCTTGTCAAAACCTGCGAGTTCAATCAAATCCAGGGTAAGAACCACTACCAGAAATAAAATGGAGAGGGTACGAACATCCACGCAGATTGGTAAACTGGTTTTCATCCTTAGACGAAGAGAAGATGTTAGCCCTGATACAATTTAGTCTATGCGTCATTATCATAAAGTAGCTTCAGTACAGAGCTAGCTTGGGTCGGAATTGTTTGCCATCTGAAGAACCAAATTCCTTGCTACTGTTTGGTGCTGTAAATGGCTAACATGAGTTTTCAAAATTTGTTTTCAAATTCGATAAGCTTTATGATAAGATTTTGGTTAGAAATCTGATTCTCTTATAACGTATTTCTGACAATTTTGATCACTATCAAGTGTAATATGACAAATACAAGTATCAAAATCTGTTGCATATTATATAAATAAGAAGACGAAATAAAGCAGATCTGCTCTATTTTGTCTTCTTTTCCTCCTTGCTCTGTTACCAACTGCTTCTCCCTCGAACTTTTGTTTTATGATAACTTTATTTTCTTTATCCACATAAGATATCTTATGTTTCGCGTTAGTATTGCTCGTGATGTTATTCTACCCTACTGTGACCTTTGCTGTGACATTAAGATTTTCTTAATTGTATTTTTTTAGCGCTGTTTTTTCAGGTGTTTCACATTTATAACATACTAGCAGATTTACCCGACGTTGATCGGGTAAAATGTAAAGACTGATTAAATTTTTACATTGAATAACCATATTTTAATGTGTTTTCATGATTTTTATTTCATCGTACAACAGTACAAATAGGCCTCTAGTAGAGCACCATAGGCTCGTAGCCCCCCATAGACGAATCTGATCGAAATGAAAATACCGTACTTGGCAGATTTACCCGTCGTTGATCGGGTAAAATGTAAAGACTGATTAAATTTTTACATTGAATAACCATATTCTAATGTGTTTTCATGATTTTTATTTCGTCGTACAACAGTACAAATAGGCTTCTAGTAGAGCACCATAGGCTCGTAGCCCCCCCATAGACGATTATGATCGAAATGAAAACACCGTACTTGGCTTCCCTGGAAAAAGGTTATATTTACCCGATCTACGACGGGTATATCTGCTAGTGATTTTTAAAAGTACAGTCTTGCTCAGAACCATCAAATTTGGATTTTTATTTGTCACAAATTTTTTTCTGTTTGTGGTACCAAGCAAAAACTTTAGACAACTCTAGTATTTTAATATAGGTTGAATAAATATAGGCTCGTAGCCCCCCATAGACGATTCTGATCGAAATCAAAATACCGTACTTGGCTTCCCTGGAAAAAGTTATATAAGATTCATATGTTTGTTTGTATCTAAATGTCTCCAGTTTTATTTCTATAGCGGACATACAGACAGACAAACTTTGAGTTTTATATATATAGAAGATAGCAGAGGTATCCGGCGTTGCCCGGGTATAGGATAAAAACGCAACGTCAGTATATGCAATTGGTCAGATCAGTTAAGTTATCCTGGTGATTACTATTCTGACAACACTTACTTTTTAACCCCTAGAAACTGTTGTCACGTAATATTTGCATTATCGGAGGCTAATCACCTTGAAGAGGAAACAGGTTACAATATCATACCTCAGCAGTTACATTAGCATAACCATATTCTATGTAAAGGTGAAGCTGCTGAAATTTTGGGAAACTTTTTAATTTAGTGTCTTATACATATGGTTTAAATTTCATCTAAATCAGATATATTTGAATTTTCAAAGGGGGTTCTGCCCCCCATCGCTCCCTTAGGGGGGCACTTAAAGGTTCGAGACCACTTCCACAGTATTCCTTGAAAAATTTTACATGACAATACACTTTTACTTATTTTTTGAAGTTTTTTTAACTTTTCTCTCTATAGGTATTTGAATTTTCAAGGGGGCTTTCTGCCCCCTTTTTGCCCCCTAATATAGTCGAAAAAGGCTGAAATTTTGGAAAGCTTTCTAATTTAGTGTCTTATACATATGGTTTAAATTTCATCTAAATTGAATATATTTGAATTTTCAAAGGGGGGTTCTGCCCCCCATAGCTCCCTTAGGGGGGCACTTAGAGGTTCAGAACTACTTCCGTTGTCTTCCTCGGAGAATTTTACATAAGAATACACTTTTAGTTTTTATGTAAACTTTTTAACCTTTCTTCCTATAGGGAACACACACACACACACACACACACACACACACACACACACACACAGACAAACATTGACTTTTATATATATATTACCATCACTGTATTGTACTTTTTTGCGCCTAAGCTAGATGTCAATTGCAATTTAATCCCCCAAACCTAAATACGCAATTCGATTAGAATCGAAGAGTTATCTGAGACCCTCCTGTGGAAAAAGAGCCGTAGCTCCCTTGGGGGGCGAGGTACGAACTTGGAAATAGGCCCATTGACTCCGCTGGAAAAAAATACATCGGAATGCATGTTTTATTTTTTTCTAGGTGCTCCTAATTTTTTTTCCATAAGGAACAGACAAACAGACTGACAGACAGACAAACAAACAGACTTTGGATTTTATATATTAGATTTTATCCTTTTATATGCAGACTACTCACAAATTATTGATGATGTCTCATTTAGACGAAATCAAGTTTATCAATAAAAGATATGCTAACAAATTAGGGATGCCAGGAATTATCAAACTTTTTTTTGCTCTATATTCTTTCATTGTACTAAATGTGTGGAGCACCTCTATAATAGCTCTAAAATATGTTCTTTGACCTTTTTCTTCTCAGAAGACAGCATCTTTTGTAGATCAAGTTTGTAAAAACGTTTTTTGCCTATTTTGTGCTGTTTTTGTTATTTTTTTGCAAATTCTTTGTAATAATTGCGGTTTTTTCTGACCTTTACAGTGCCTCTATCAGAAACTTACTTTCCTGCCCCCAAACTTTTTTTCTCGCCTACCACTGGGGGCACGTGTTTGTCAGTTTGTGAAGTCCTGAGATAAGTGATTCAAAAAACATGGTTAACAATGAGCGAGAACAGATATTGCTAAAGTTCATTTAGACGACTTTACTTTAGAAAATTCTTTATAAGACCATAAAGTATGAAGGAATTTAACATAGAACGCGATATAAGTATCAAGAACCTGGTTTTCTGTGAGCAGTGGAGCTGTTTCAAGCAGTTTTGCTCTGAATATAAACTCAATAATGTTGGCTATTAAAATTGGCTTAATATAGCACTTCCATAAATGAACAAAGCGTATACATTGTAGGCTGCATGTTTTTTTAAACAGGGTTATTAAAACACTTGTGGTAAGCTAATTTATTTGCTATAAAATAATGCTATTTGGTATATGCTGTCAAACTCAGAAAGCTATTTTCGATGTTTTAACCCGACAAAAACTCGATCACCACATTACGTAGCTCACGCCGGATTGTGATAACCAAAATTTTTTTTTTTAATTTTTACAGGATTGTATTTTTTTATCTATGATTGCTATGTCTTTATTGCAACATGAAGCAGCATATTCGTTCGTAACGTAACCAAATCGCTACAGTCGCACAACAGCAGGTCGCCACAGCCTTGAATTTACGCGTGCGCTACCCTTTACCAGTGACCCGATATTTAGGAGAGCTCTTAAGCAAAGAACATTCTAAATGTTTTAGAAAGTTGTTGATAAAAAACAACTATAAAAATTGCTATCGTGTCACATGTACAAATTTGCGCAATTTGGCCCCGGGCCGTTGGTATGTCACAATTACCACAATCAAAACGTCGAAAACAAGTTTGGGTTATGATTCAGGTTACATAACATTAAAATAACAGTTTTTGTTGAAGCAGCTACAAATTATTATTTGTGACAACGAGCAATCAATCAAATAAAAGACTGTTATCAACATACAATGTTAACCTATACAAAACATTTTTCTGCGTTAATTGAAATTTCAATTAAACATATTCGTTAATGAAACAAGACATGCTGTGTCAACGGATGGGAGATTATGTAGTATGGCATTGCAAGCTTTGGTCAAGGTAATTTTTACTGCAAAAGCAGACCAAAACGCTTCAGCTCACGTTAAACATTGAGATATAGAGTTAAACAAGCCTATTGCGCCGGTATCATCAGGCGAAGCTTCCCGTTAATTACGTCGGGGTAAAAGATATAATCGCTCACAGGCAAACCTGAGATCAGTAACAAATAGCCAATACAAATGTGGCGGTTTCTGATGAGAGCATTGAGTCAAATTTAGGATTTGCAAAGTGTTTAGGCGGTAGCGCTATATTTTTGACATTTTACTTAAATTAGTTTCACAAGGAGGTTGGCCTCGTTGCACAGCAAGTGAAACTTGAAAATGCGATAGGCATCGCTGGCCTCTTGAATTACTTTAAAAAGCCTGTGACGACTGGGCTGTGGCAGCACTATTGATCCAACACTTTGTCAGACGTTGTGCATCTGCAACAACCGGCTCTCTTTCAAGGGTGATACGGATTCGGAGAGTACTGACAACATTTCCTCTACAGTGGACCAAGTTTAGGTCCCACTACAGTGACGTTCTAAGCTATAGTAATTTAAAACCTCTAGCTATCTGTTGGTCACCAACTGCACTGAAGAGACCTGGTAGGTCGAAACAGCATCACTGTCTGTAGTTCGCTGAACGTGGATAGCCAAACTCTTGCGTTACTTTTACTTACTCGCATTACTTTCCTATACCAGTACTTACTTTCGCATTACTTTTGCTTACTCGCATTACTTACTTTACCTTACTTTACATGCTTCTACTTTCGCATTACTCAAAAATCAAGTTCAAGATATCTTAGATAGCAAGAAAAGTCTTCTGTTGTTTTGCAAACGTGATTTTTGTCGTTTCTTACTTTCAAAATGTGTGATGTGGCGAACGTTTTATTACACCCGTGATATAAAAGGCTTTTTTTAAAGTAAATAAGGCTCGAAACAGCTAAAACACAATACATCTAAATCAAATAGAAATAAAGGTGTGGTTCTCAACCTTTCGTGGTTCGTGGTCCTTTATCAGTGACCCTTAAACCTCGTGGCCCCCTGCTCAAAATTAAAAAAACGTTGTTGGAAAGCAAAAACAAGCCAACCAAGCAAAGTCAAAAATTTTTATCTCACTAAACTCTTAAGTAAAACTTGTGCAGCAGCTAACGCCATCAATAACAACAATAGTTCAAAAATTGTCTGATGTTTTTATAGATTTTTTCAGTTTTATAAATCTTTGGCTGATTATTATAGTATTGGTCCCAAAGTACCGGGACTTTTAAACCATTCGCAGGGGCGTATGTGTAACTGCTGGCAGTGCACGCTATATTGTCTAACCAGATGTCATCAGAGCAGTTGCTGACCAATAACTGCCTATAGGCTTTAGAGTGAAACATGGCCTGGTAAACATTTGGTATCTATTAAAAAATAGCTCACTGGTAAGGCCTCTGTTCGTGGCTCCTCCCGCAGAATGCCCGGTGGTCCCTGTTGGATCTTAGGCACATGTTGAGAAACTGTGAAATGAAGTATTTACAATTCTGAATTTACTTAGTAAACGATAAATTTTTAAGCCGAATGGTTCTGCCATTTAACTCAGTTACTTTACAATAAACAGTTCGAATTGTAAAACATTAGCCGGTTCTGCCGGCGTCGTCCGGCAGGGCTGCCAGTCAGCTACGTCTGCTTAAAAATATCAGTTCTAGCGTCTACGCTGTCTTCACTGAAACAATATTTCTGAGGAGAGCACAAATAAGTTGCCATAAATAAGATCATCGCCCCTATGCCTCAAAGCCCAGTCGTCATAGTTTAAATTAGGATTGGTCTTACAATATTCCTATCATTTTACAAATGCTTCCCGTTTCATCCAACAAATATAGGAGCACCAAGTCAAAATTGAACATGCGAACTGCTATTGTTTTTGTTTTACAATTACAAAAATAAATTATTTGATGGTATGCTCATTTTACGACCTGATACAACCCCCTCGCAACGATAAGTGTCATGGCTAAATCCATGTGCCTTGATAGCGGAATAGAGCTAAAGGAGCCATATATCTTGCTCTAAATGTATTACATCCAATCACTCTGACAAAACAGCCTATTTTCAAGCAAAAATTTTCCCCTATAAATACAATTGTACATTTGGTAGCCATGATTTCACACAGTAGCGTAAGTGTAATAAGGTATTTTTCTGTTCATTTCCTCTCAAACTTTGGATTTCATAAACTATGACCATTACCGACCGTCTCCCTAGAAAATTAAAACTGTGTTTACCTACAAACAGCAAATTATTTCATAAACTTTCATGCGTTGATTTAACTACGTGCATAGGGACATAAACGCAGAGTTGTGAAAGGACGTTACAATGATTGAAGTATAAACAGATTAAATTGTTTGTGCATGTGTCGCCGTCGCTCGATAAACCTGTGTCGTGTGTCATTTACGTCTTTGTTGTTGTTTATGCTGGCCAGCGAATATTGACGAGAATTGTATTAAAGAACCCTTTTCAACTTCTTTCTGTATCGATGCAATGCTAATATAGGCTACATTATCGTAGGCCTACTTGCTGATAGGGAAGGCCCAACATCTTTCTGACCTCCGGGCCCTGAGAAGTTTTAACACGTTACTGGACCTACCACTTAAAAGCCTTTTCGTAATTGTGGGCCTAGTTGGAAAACTTATAGGCTCTGACTGCGGGTATGTTCCTTGCTCCCGGCATCAACGCAACCAGGAGAGGGCTCAGCAACCCGGTGCCCAGAGCCCAACACCTACATATGAGTTATTGCCACGAGTTAGATTATGGATTAAGTAGATAACCCACCCGCTAGCGTTTTGTGCTTAAAAATTGAAAAAGTTTTTTCAAAACTCTTCACACATGATCAAAATGTCTAAGGATTTAAGAATACCGAGGCGCGTGACGTCACTGTCTAAACAAAGTGAACTCAAAAAATTCAAAAAGTATGCCTCAACAAGCTTAATGTTTAACGCTTATTTCGTCATGGATAAAGCTTAAAATGTTAGATAATTACTTTTATCGGAAGCTCGTTGTTATTATTTTCTAAAAAAGCTTTTCACCGCGTTTCCACTGTCAGCATTTTTTTAGAAAATTAAGAAAACAACTTTCACAACTAACCGCTGAATATGGCTCAATTTTATCTCCTAAAAAAGTTGAAATGTCTTGAACTTAATTTGCTGATTTTTGTTTAAACAAAAACAGTTTTCCGCCGACAAGAAACGCAAGTTTTAAAAACAAATTTTCAAGTGTGACTTCATTAAACGTCACAGACTATATTATGACACTCACCCTGAGGTGATGGTCAATCGTGCCAAGTTTCATGTTTGTACATCCATTAGTTTCGGAGAAGTAAAAACAGACAAACAGAGAGAATTGCGCTTCATACTATAGACTTGCCGGATTTAACGTCGTTGCTCGGCAGTGCTGCCAACGAGTTTTATCGAGTTAGAAATATCGGTTCAGCCAACTGTGACGGCTTCATCCAAAATATCATTTCTGAGCGCAGTAACAGGGTGTTCACTAATCATGTGACGCTTTTTTGTCCAAACATTAATCCCCTTTTTCCATGTGATGCATTGTGACGTTTTAGTAAACCACCTACCCAACATGTGACGCGTTATATAAAAAAATGTAGCCCAGAAAACTTTAATTACTCAATTCGCCACAAAAACCTGTTCAATCAAACGATTGAAAACTTTGATTCTTTCAAACATGATAGCAAGTTTGTCATATAACGAAATCTCTCATCCAAACTTTCTAATATTTTACGAATTTTATTTGTGCCTTCCATTAAATACCCTATAGGGACACAAAATCAAAGTTGGTAGTAAACACGGTAATAGCTTTTTGCTCCGTAATTACAGAAATAAATTATTTGGTGGATAGGCGTATTTCACGGCTTGGTACAACCTTCCCTCGTAATGATATTTGTGACACCAAATTCCTTGGCTGTACCTATGCGCCTTAGTTCCAGAATACGACTAGGCGTGGGATCACCCAGTTGGTCTAATGACTTATGTTCATACGACCATTTGCCACCGTGGATGCAATTTGACACAGTGCTCAAGAACTTTTTTTCTTTGATAAATTTCTTCTCAAACTTTGAATTTCATGAACTATGCTTACCCATCTCCTAATGACAACTTTTCTCCTTCCAAATTTAGATTGCCCTGACTCACAAACAGCCAAAAAATTCGCAAAATTTATCCATTCCCTTCATTAAGAGCAATGTGGATATAAATTCAAAGTTTTGGGAGAACACTGAAAAGATTGATATATTTACGGAATTAAGTAGTGGGTCTATTGGACCTAATAAGCTTACCAAGCCTACTTGCTACTTTTTCGCAATTGTAGGCTTATTAGTTTGACCTATGGGCTGTAACTACATATCTATTTCTTGGTTTCGGCATAAATGCAGGCAAGAGAGAGAATAAAGTGACTCAGAGTCCAGCATCTACATTTCAGTTATATCATCGGATTAGGTTTTGGGTGAAGTCGACAATCTACCCACCAGATTTTTGTGTTAAAGAAGAGAATATCATTATTTCTGATCGATGCAAGATTATCTGATTAAATCTTGTCATTTTTCCACTTTTCTACACGTCATCAATATGTCATAAGTTAAGGGGTTAATTGCAGTCATTCTTGGGACTTTACTCTACAAATATATTGCAATTCGTATTCCACTATTTTAATGGAAAAAAGCAATGTGCCGCATTGCAGAGGTTATATTCTTTCTATGGCTGAACGCTTTCATACTGTTCAAGGATCGGAATATTTCTGCTGAGAATTAGAGCAAGATGTTCAAAGGGTCACATCAATGATTGATGGCATGTTATCTGGTGCTAAAGATAATGAAATTAAAGAAATGTGGACTGCTTGCATGGTTGATCAGACGGAGTTTCAAAGCGCATTCGAAAACTGGAGAGAGACTGCTGCCCATACACACCATAACTTAAAGTACTGGTCACTTTTTGTGCTTCAACTGTTTGCTATTCTTCGCGACATGACGCTGTTAATTCGTCAAAATAACTGGGATATTTTTGTTTCCTCAATTCTATGAAGCATGCTTTTGTCTTTTGCATTAAAGCAAACCAACTATTGTTGCTGGGAATCGTTGTTCTTCTGAGGATTGTTTGCAATTAGGTCGCAAACAAGTACCCGGGAATATATGATTCATTTACAGACGGCGGGTGGGCAGTGACCAACCCAGAGCGCAGAAAAGCGCTGTTGGATTTGATGTGACGCAAGAACAGGGTCATAATAAATCAGCTAAGATTGTAAGCTTGATTATTGGCATGACAAGATAAAAAGTCGTTGTATTGTGGAGTTATTTAAAGCATGGACTTGCAACATAAGGCCCGCAAGCCACAATACGGCCCGTGGAACATATTTTTCTGGCCCGCTCCAACGCACAAATTTTCCGTAAGTAGCCTGAGATCGTACTTTCCTACACATTTTTGACTTGGTATTACGTCACGCTACAGTTGAATTTAGACAAAGCATTTGTATCTGCAAGAAAAACAAGTGAGCTTGTTATAAAACTGAGTTTTGAGATATCTGAAACAATTGTTAAAAAAGGCAAAACTTTCAGTAATGGAGAGTTTGGAGATATTTATTAAGATACAAAATGTTTGTTGCTATTTATTGATGATGTGTGCCCAAAGGAGAAATATTTATTGGAGCAAACCAGTTTATCTCGTTGTATTGTGGCACGCTGAATGAATGACTTATCGGAAAACATCGAACTCACTTTGTTAGAGATGCTAGCAAAAGCTCTCCATTTACCTTGACTTTCGTCGCAACTCGCTGTTTTCATTCATGGAGTAGCTAATAATTATAAAGTAACCGACTAATTTTTGGATATGGCAAATATCAAATTAATAACAAATGTTCACAATAGTTGTGTGTAGGTGATGAAATTAATGAAAAAGTTGAAATTGGATTCTACAGAATTGATTCCTCGCTATGATAGGAATGCTGTGATTGGAAAAAGCTATGTTAGGAAAAAACAATTGATGCATTAAAATTTTTTGATGCTATTGAAATTAAAGATTTTAATGAGCGATCATATCATTCATCAAGAAAACCCGAGCTCAAAAATATTGGGATTTGATTGTGTCATAAAAAGTATTGCTTAATGTGTGACTTATATGCGGAAGCAGGGTTAAATCATTGGCAGTATAAGTCTTTTTTGCATGAACTTGACTTTGTTCATTCCAACTTTTCAGCATTGCGCTGGCTTAGCAGAGCTGGCACTCTGGTGAGATTCTGGAATCTATAGGAAGAAATTTTGACTTTTATAAAAAGTAAGAATCAGGATGTACGCTTTTTAAAAAACATCATTATTTATTTATCAGACCCGTTAATTTTCAGCATAGTCGACATTAGTCCAGCATAAGTCACACTAGAATACCACATCGAGAGCAAACAAACGCATAGCATAGACAACAAACAAACAAACGCAGAGTATAAACACAGAGTTGCAGAGATGTTTAAAATCTCTTAAGAAGGCAAAGGCCTAACGATCATGAAGGAGGAGAAAGTGTGTATCTGGCTGGTTAAGAAATCATCAAAATTTACCAGTGAGGAAATCCAGATATTACAAGAATTTGCACATCGAATCATGAAGCAAGCAACGTATTTTCGAATCAATGCTTGAAAAGCACATATGTTGTTCTGCACAAGATTCGAAGATATACTTACTCCACGACGCAAGTTAAATAATATCCTGTAAGCATTGTTGTAGCTTACCCGGAGACGGTGAAAGGTAGATTGTCGATAAGGCGGCCAAATACTACTGCCATAGAAACTATACATAAACGTGCGAAATAAATATTTTTTTACGTTTTTAAAACAGTCGAAAAATTTACTACGAAGTCTATTCGCTTTACCATAGACATAGCGAAGCTGTCGGTACATGTCGATATCATCTCGCAAATCACATGTTAAAAGAAAACCTAAATATTTCACTTTTTCTACTTAATCAATTACACAGTTACCTAATTGTATTTAGGGCACAAAATTCAACTTCAAAAGCTTAGTTTTAAACATCAATATTTTGGTTTCGGAGCAGTTAAAAGAGATATTATGGCTTTGTGCCTATTCATAGCAGACATCTAGCAGCTTTTGAAGGCCTTTGCAGCTAGGTGCAATACAGCATATATCATCGGCGTACAAAATATTATTTAGACAATGTTGACCAATAAAGCAACCAATGCTAAGATTAAAAAACATTAAATGGGCCAACAATTTTGCATTTTCAACTGTATCACCCCGTATTTTTGTGAATTGGACATTAGGCTGCAAGGCAAAAGTCATTTGGTGAACAAGGTGGTCGAACATATTACCTCTTTTGAAAGAAAGGCACAACTTTTTCAAGTTCAATGGAAAAAAGCTACACTGGCTTGTTTTTTCTTGTCTAGAAAGCAAGAAACTTGAGATGCAGGGCATTAACTGTAAAAGCTACTCATAAATGGTTGAAAAGCTAACTTTAGTATTTATATCCGGGTTCAAAGATTTTCGCAATCACAAATTTGACGTTAAACTTTTTGCTTGTCGTTTGACCTAGTTCCTGAAAGTACTCCAGACTGTATTAAATTAGAAATGGTAGATGTCTGCTGTGGCGACCCCCAATCGGGAATAAGCCGAAAGAAAAAGAAGAAGAAGAAGAAGAAGAATTGTAAGCAAACGTTGATCTTACAAGAACATTTAACGAAAACAATTTGCTTGCATTGTGCAAAAGCTATGTGCATGGAAATAATCCAAAGTTAGAAAATCAAGCGAAAAATGATCATTCTCTTTGGAAGTAACTATCACTGTGAGCAGTTCTTTTCAAAACTGAAGTTATTTAAATCAATATGCAGTAATCTGCTTACAGATGAATACTTGTCTAGTTAACTGAGAGTTGCCATTTCTTCTTTCAAAGCGACATTGGCAAAATATGTTCAGTTAGGAGACAAGAAATATCTCACCAATCGCTTTAGCAGTAAATTGATTTGTTGCGCTTCTCTATTAAAAGAAATTGTTCCTGAAATTTGTGTGTGTCTATAATTGTATCGGTAATGCCCGGCCTGCGACATTGCTATGGGTCTGCAACATGGCCCAGTGCAAGTATCAGTTGCACGCAACTGTTTTTAAGCATGAAAAACATCTGTGTTCAGCAAATCTAAAATAGTGGTGCGTGGCAAGTGAGTAAGTGATTTAAACTCGATTCGATCGCGCATTTGCTTAATCCGCAGCAATGCGAAACAGACCAGGCCGAAAATTTTGCTCGATTTTATCACATCAACCTGCAATCCTTTTTCAGCTGGGAATAATCTTCGTAATATTGTTACAGGTATAGAAATCTCAGAAAATTTAATCGAGTATTTGAAAGTTGGTGAAAAGGTATATCAAGAACAAGAAGAAAGTTATGTGGTGAGACACGATGAAAAATTGCACAACACCATTAAGGAAAGCAACATTGAAAAGTCATTGCCAATTTGATGAAGTCCAAATTTTCACAGACGAAAGATAAAACTGAGACAACGCGATATATCAATCATGCTAGAGAGAGGGATACAACGTTCTCAGGCATGAGTTTTCAGCGACAATTTTGGTGATATAATATGCTCCGTGACATCATTGAGAAAAACTTAACCAAGCAGAAAATGCTCCTCGTTGGACCAAAAATCTATTACAATTGTCAAAATTTCGTGGGCTCACGATTTATGCAAAACCTTTGGGCTGCTACTACTGCAGTAAAACGCAATCGCAAATATAAACACATGTTACTAGCATAATGCATAAACTTAATGTTATTATCATATAGCGTATAAATTGAATGTTAACATCACAGGGTATAAACACAATGTGATTGGCCTACAGGTTGGGTGGTATTTGAAATATCTGTCTCTATAGTAGGAGTTTCTGGTTTAATTCCGGGCTTGGCCAAATCGTATGCAGTGTTATTGTTAGTAACTCAATGCCATATAGCTATGAACTTGTGGCCGGTATATATGGTAGTTCCATGTTGAGAAGACGAGTTCTACACTTTCCGCCAACTTGTGCAATTCAGTCGTGGTGAAGAACAGGAGCACTGTAAAGATATATTTGCCTAGCTTTGCATAAAAGCTGCATATTTTTGGAAGAGAAATTTAGGAATGAGAAGTTTACGGATGTTAAATGGTAGCGAAACAAAGTCCTGTTCAAATTGTAATCTTAATTTTGAGGCCGAAAGCAAGGGAAAAAGCTGCGAATATCATATCTTTTTCAAAATTTCCAAAATTTGAACAACCCCACTATTTCGGGTTGGCTTCTATCAATTTAACTGAAACAAAACGCATCATTTTTGACAATTCTGTTGTGCCGTTTTAGAAGAACTGGTCGTGGTGAAAGGAGCCGAGCAGAAATAGAAATTTCGTTGGTAGAACGCCGTTGATAATTTTAAAATCTCTCATGAGGTCTACACAGCAGTGTTTGCAGCCGTGCGTGACAAAAACGGGATCGATTGCAGAGCATCTGCCAAAACAATTTGTCAATAAGCAGCATAAAGTTTTCTTAGTTTTGAAATCAACTTGACGGTTTTCCGCAGCGTGTGGTTGAGCCCCTCGACTTGCCAATTGCTAGCAAGGTTGTAACTATGGTTGTGCGGCTAGTAGCAATTTATTTTTAACGCAAAACCATTTTTAGTTTTGAGTTCATAAAAAAAATCCACGGTTGGAGTAAACTTAGAATGGCATTTCAGAAATTGAAAAAAGAGCACATAGGCTTGAAATTACAGGCTGAACATCGGCATTCTCACAAGCGAGCGCAAAGAGAAATCTTGAATGTTCATTGGAAATTACAAGCCAAATACTTGACTGATTGAAGCTTGATAAAGGACCTTTTAAAATCCAGGCTCAATCTCTCAAATGGATGAATAGCTATAATGAAATAAAGAGAATTCAGTTTGAGCAAGCGGGGACAGCAATCTACAGCATACTGTGCATGGTCGAACCACGGACTAAATGCTATCAACAGAAAAGGGCAGATCTTTCGAATTTTCAAAATAAAACACTCGAATCACAGCTGGATGGCTCAAAGCCTCGGGAAGATAGTAAAATTTTTCATTCCATTCGCCTAATCCTTGAGGGGTGCCAGCAAGAATATTTTTCACTACACAACTGCAAAATTTATTAAAGTTGAACGTTGATACTTCGACTCGCCCCCGCATATTTTCATCACCTTTAACTTTTCATCATGTTTTGAATCAAACATACAGAATGCAGAGCGTTGATCTGGGATCAAAGTACAATGTTAATGGCACGGCCTCTAGAGTACTCTTGGTTTAATCTATGCAGGAAACAGGGCAAACAGAGGTCTAGCCAGAGCCCTTGGAAAACATTTTTGCTATTCTGATTGAAAAATAGTCTAATATGTCTCCTGAAACTAAAAGTTTGGGACAGACATAGCTTCTGAGGCACCACTGGCTAAGTTTATATAGGAAATAGAGTACGAAATAATTAACTGATAACTGGGGTCACAGGTATAACCACGAAATGAAACGCAACAAGTACGGAACAAGCCTACCCTTAATATCCTATTTTGATTTTTGTGTAAAGGAGGACTGTTTTACCACTTCCCTCAACGTTAACTTTGTCTCCCCCCTTACTCATTTAAAAGAACAATAAAGAAATGAGGATAAGGGAATAGGAGTTATTCGTAACCCACAATCATGTTTTTTCGACTCTATTCCATTTTAGAGCACTTTTGCTTTTGAAAGGAGAATTGATCATGTCGGAAATACATCAGTTTTTTATTATTGTTTAATTATCACAGTTGTTTTCTCTGTAAAGCGGGCTCCGGCCAAAATAAACCAATACTTTTATCACTGACGTCACTCAAGGGGTCTCCGCGGGCAACGCCGGAAGAGCTGGCTACTTTAATGTAAAAAACGTTGTTATTTTGTTTATCAGTGTAATCTAAATTTAAAGGCAATTTCTTCCAAAATTGGTCCCTAAATTGCTATAAATTATGCTTGTCTGGCACAAAATAGCATACCAAAAATCACTGATAATATCTCTGAGTTTCAGCTACAAATTATACCAAGTTTACCGCGCTATATCAACATTCTTCAGAGGTTACTGCACAACTGCATTTTCGAACGAAAAACAAGGAAAAAATACATTGTAAAGAATATTTTAAAGCAGTAAGAAATTGGATTGCAAGGTAGTTCGGTAGCTAATATTACTGCAATGCAACTAATTACCTTGACAAGAGGCGTTACTACTTCCAGAATGTTTAGAATAAGATCTGTGATTGGTCCAACCAAACATACAGTACAAAATTTGCTTTTTTGAGAAAAACTGCTTTAATGTAGGATCTACTTTTGTAAACCTGCCTCTGTAAAATAATTTTTCGAAACTTGAGTAAAAATTGAAATGCGCACAATTGACGGGGTGCTTATTTACCCGCGTTTGCTTGATACCTTAATTGACTCATCTTGTTGTAGGGTGATCAAGTTAAAGTCAAATAAAAATTGAAATATTTGCCAGAGAACTCCATGGCTTGTCATCAGCGGGCCGTATCAGAAAAAAAATACAGCTAGTAGCGGTGTGCTATATTTGCATTAATCTTTCACGAAGTTTCTCTTTGAAGAGATAATAACAAAAATAATCTGTTTAAGCTATTTTTCTGTTTATCAGTAACTTTAACAAATCGATTCTTTATTGATCAAATTATTTGAAAAATACCAACCGCAATCTCCAATAGCAAGTGTTTTTCGAAATTACATGTAGTTTTCTGACATAATAGTCTAATACTCTAATGCTTTTTGCGTCAATTGAGAATTTTAAGCTCATTGGTTTTATAACTATTACTAATATTATGATGTACACAAGTCCAAGTAAAAACAAAGCCAGATTATCCCGTTGAAATTTATAACAAATATTCCGTTTCAGCTCGTTTGGATTATCTTTGGCTTTAAGCGTAAAAAATTCCATTTTCTCTCAATTACGTCACTCAAAATAAATTTCGATCTGAAGGTTAGACTTAAAGACTTTTCTCAAAATTTATTTTTACGCCCTTCTGTGTCTACTTTCCACTTGTTTTAACTTGAACACTGCTGGGAGTATGAAGTCAAAACTTAGCACGATTGATAGCGTTAACGAGTTACGGCCGACAAACATGATTTGTGTCGTGATGGTGAATCACAACCAAAGATATTTTACTATTTTGCTGCTTTGAATATGGAGCAACGTTTTTGACCTCATATGTATATCAGAGGATTTATTGTTTGAAAAAAATTGCGATCTTTGGGTTGTGTTATTGCGACATAAAAAGCATGTTTTTTCCAGGTCGCTTTTTGTGTAAAATCTCACGAAGTACACGTCTGGAAATTTCCGTTAACAAAACAAACGGATAATATGATAAGGATTTCTCTTGTCAAAAGCATACCACGAAATTGGAAGCTGCAGCCAGTCTGGGATGTAAGCTTTAGTCTTACGATATTACATACATTAGCCTTACGACCTTATGATGTTATAATCGCTACCTAATGCTTGAAAAAATTTGTAAATTTCAGTTCTGTAATGTCACATCTCTCACAGTTATTCGACTTATTAAATTAAGATATAATGAATGCTTTTCTAAGTCGACCATATCTGACACAATGGTTCAGCACGGTTGCAAAATTTCAACGAAATGGCTTTAAGCCCAGACGCCAAGCCATGAAAATGGGTCCCACAATGACTCGAGATGCTCGCAAGTTTACTCTAAGCGAGTCAAATAAATGTTTGATTTGATAGTTTCATATTTTCTTCTACTGGGTAAAGATAAAGAATCTGAAGCCTCAGAGTTGCTGTTCCAGTTTTGCCTCAACACTAGGCTTAATTTACACATAACAGCATTTCCAAAAGGAACGATGTCTTTGTAAAGACAAAATTACAACTCGAAAAGAGAAACATCAACCAGATACTCAGAGGCTGTGCAAGACGAGATATCGTTTCATGACATTGAGAGATGACAGTGCTCGGTAGAAAACTTACATTCTGACAATGCGAATGCTGCTTGGTTTCAAAAATCAGCATAAATTGACCACATGGCTGCGAACAAGCTCGGTGGATGCGTTACAAAAGCGAATTAATTTAGCCAAGCTTATAAAGAAACCGGCTGTGTTAGCAAATATAGATATATTGTAGGCCGTTTATGGGAATCTTAGGATTGCTGATCCCGCCACTTAACGAACTCGACCAAAAGAAAAGTCGTATAGGAATGATGAAAAACGGAGTCTAGTGAAAGATCTCATTTCGGGAGTTGTGTGGTTTTCGGAAATTGGAGATCCCCTTAATTCACATTACTCGTAAGTCTGCTTTAGCTTTGAAAAGTAGCACCGGCCTGGGCCCCAGCTATCGGTCAAATAGCGAAAGTTATGGGTGCTTTACCCATGAACCAGAAGTCTGAACATTTAGCATGCTATGCGGGAAATATCGACCACATGGCGATCGTTCAACAAATGAAATGGCAAAAACCATCATCTGTGTTGTGAGCATGGAAGGAAAGAGATTCAAAAAAGCAGAATCCGGCACTTACCCCGGAGCTTTTAAGGATTTACCCAGTGACTCCGGCTTCAGCATCATGAGGAATGTTTTGCAGCGTTTTCCACCGTAGAACTCAACGGTTTGTTCTGCGTTGTAATGTTTGAAATTCTACTGAAAGCATTGAGACTTAGACTACAAATTTTACATATGCTAAATAGAAAACCAGAAAAATTACACTTTAGTTGATTTTTTCTTATGCTTTTCTTTATCATCGACTGAGGAAAACAACGATTACCAATCACCAGAAAATTTTAATTGCTCCGGCTTAAGCTCTTTCAACTTTCTTCAGATTAGCTCTGGCTTCATTAAATTGAAAGAAAGCTAGAGCTCCTTCAAAATTTACCGGTTCCAGGATTCGGATCCGACTCTTTAGCCGTGGTTGCCGGCATGACAACAGCATGTTATGTCACAATAGACGTCCTAGTCATCATGCTGCATCCAGGACTTCCACAATCATCTTGGAAATGACCTGTCCAAGGCCGGCAGAACCGCCGCCCGTACCCCATGACCTCACTTGGGGGCCCCACCCTGAGCGTCAAACCGATCATTTTATTAGAAGTACCGATACACGAACCGACATAAACCGCAACATCCATAGGTTGACCCTGCAATGAAATTATTTAAATTTAACAGCACTGAGTCATTTCGGCTGAGGTCTTGATAATCAGTCTTTCTAATAGGCATGGTCTGTTTATTTGTGATATCTTTCTACTGTATATAGCGTTTTCTTTGTATCTGCTTATCAGTTGAAACTTGCTTTATCAGTTCTAATAGTGTACAGGTAGTTTTTAGTATGCGTTATTTCTTGCGAAATAAAGCCCTTTAGTAGGCTTGTAAGAGTGATTTTACAATAGACCCCTAACTGAATAGCTTTCTTAAGAGGGGGAGGGCGGTGCTCAAAATGATAATTGATCCGATCGTAATCTAAATGACCATACTTGGGACACAAGCAAAGCGTTTAAAAGTCAATGTGACTCTACACTTATTTGCCTTGTTTTAGATTATTTAATTAATACACTTCATTTTGTATGAAGTGAGTGGTTTCTGGAGTAAAAAGCAGCAAAAACTAACGAAATTAAGGCGATTTTTTCCATTGCAGGAAGCAGCAAAAAACTAACCAAATTAACGCAATTTTTTCTGTTGTCGCAGCAGATACTAAAGATAATGTCACTCAACAATTATTTATTGGATCCTGACAACGATAATTTGAATTGAATATGAGCAGCAGAGTCCGCTTCAGAATCAGAAGACACCTGCTCTTAACCAAATGAGCAAAATCAACTGCCTACTTTTGCTGGTGCAACGAATGCCAAAGATACAGTCGATACATCACCATCACTTCCGCATCCATTGCATGATCCTCTACCCAGTGACCCGGATAAATGGCTCGACGTTGTATTTGACGCGCAACGAGTTGACATCGTCAAGACAGAACCATATCAAGTTGTGACAAATTTTGAAGACGATTTTTATCAACACATTACAAACGCGTTGTGTGTAACGGTGTGTCTGTTGCTCGATCATGGCTGGTGTATTCTCAAGATTCCAATGGAGTATTTTGCTTTAGCTGCCAACTGTTTGGCAATTCAGCTAGTCCATTTAACAGCGGCATAAACACATAAAAAAGTTTTTCCAAAAAATAAAGTAACATGAAAACAGTGTCCTCATAAAAAGTGTTTTGGTCAACGGCTTTTGATTGAAGAAGGTACATACTCGATACATTAATACATTAATTAAACAAGGTACATTAATACTCGATCTACAGTGGATGGACAACCAATGCAGATTTTTCTTGCGAAAAGAACATTTCGGAGATATGCTTTGGAGCGGTTAATTATTGACATTTTTGGCAAAAAGAAATTTTGCATATAGAGGGTCAAACGAAACCCTTGGTTCATCGCACAATAGCAAGTTTTAGGATTGTGTGAACTACTAGCGAGAAGGGATCCGCCTTGAATGAATAACAAAACAGGGCAATTCGCCACAAATCTAAACAACACTATTTAAGCAAAGATAATTAAAATAAATTGATAAATATGATTGCAAAAGAAGCTGAAAAATCACTTCTTACCCAACTTAAATAAGCCAAATACTTTGCTGTAATTTTCGATTGTACCCCGGATATTTTACATTGAGAGCAGTTGACTGTAATTTTTCGTTTCCTACAATGTGATGAGGAAAGAGGTGCTAAGGTAAAGGACGCTTTTTTGGGTCATTTAGGAGTCAATGACAGCACTGGAAAAGGCTTGCTAAATGTCTTCTTAAAACGATCAGAAGAATTAGAGTTACATCTTCCCGATTGTGATGGTCAATGCTACGATAACGGAGTACACATGAAACGAAAAAAATCTTGGTTCAAACCAGATTTCTGCAAATAAATTCTAAAACGTTGTATATTTCATGTACCAATCATTCACTGAATTTAGTTAAGGTAGATGGCGCGAAATTTTCCACTGAAGCACTGCTATCTTGTTGTGTGTTGACGCAATTGCTTGTACTCTTTTCATTTTCCACGCAACGCTGGATCATACTAAAAAAGAATGTGCCGCTATCACTCAAATCGCAATCTGCTACTCGCTGGAGAGTCAGATTCACTCCATCTCACCTTTGCAATACCATTTGGTCGATGTGCTCTAAGCTTTGAAAGAATTGGAAAGTAATTGCGCAGAAAAAAGGATGGTGATGGTGAAACAGTAAATAATATTCGTGCATTACTACTTAGAATTGAATCAAGAAACTTCATTTTGTCTATTGTCAATCGGCATGACCTTCTTCAAATCAACAAAACCAGCAAAGACATGCAAAACTTTGGTGTTTCATTAGAAGTATTCGAAACTGAAATTAAAGCCACAGAGGAAGTGTTAAAGAAATATCCCAATAGTGCTTAGAATAGTGTGGTGACTTGTGCGCGTAAAATTGCTAGGGCTTTGCAACAGGGATGTGGAAGCGGAAGCGGAAGCGGTGGAAGCGGTACTTTTTCTGTGGAAGCGGAAGCGCGAAAAATCCACCGCTTCCGCTTCCACATAGGAGGGAAGAATAGAGAGAGAAAAGAAATTGGTTCTGCTATCCTTCGGAGAAGAACGAATGGGGGAAGCATAAACATTAAGAAATGACAGCGAGGAGGAGTCGTTTAGAGAGATGTTGACCTCTACATAATCAGAGTAGGGGCCAAGCGAAGAAAGAGAGGAGGTAGAAAGCTCAGAGAAGAATAAGCTCTGCTTGACGAAAATGATGACGCCGCCGCTAGCATCTGCGACATCAGTAGAAAAAATACGAGATCGGGAGTGGGTGCCATGGGATTGCAGAGCAGAAAATCCGGGGATCCGGAAAGAGGAAGATAAATTGAGCTTTGATTCCTGGATATAAATAAGGTCAACGGGATGAGACGAAATAAAGTGTAGTAGTTTAGTGCTCCTGGCTGGGAGACCCCCAGCATTCCATTGAAGAACCCTAAGAGAGTAAGGGAGGGGAAGAAAAAGCATGAGGTAAAGAGAAACAGCCAGGAGCATGAAGCGGTGGTGAGGATGCAGAGGGAGAAGATACAAGGTGGGCGGAAAAAGGATAAGAAGTTTGAAAGTGAGGTGGGGTGCGAGTGCTGCATTAGCAGAAGAAGATCAGGTTGAGCAGTGAAGGTATACTAGCTGGAGGAGTCCGAGGAGGAAGTCACACTGCTGATAGGGGTAGAATCTCCAAAAAAATCAGGGGGGGCAGCTCCAGAAATGAGAGCTGCCAAGAGTTCTGAATCTAGAAAAGGAGAATAGTGAGCACTTTAAATGAACTTAATTAGAGCATGTGCAGCATTGCACTGACCTATCCCGCCAGGTCACATTTCCAGCGCACACTAAACAGCGAAATACAGGACAAGGGTTTGGATGAACGTTGCCACCCATCAGGAGAAGGAGAAGAATGAGAAGACGGTCAAGAGAAAGGCAGGAGAAGACAGGCCGATTTTAAAGAGGCTGCGTGCTACCTTTCTGCGGTCGTTCAGGGGGCTGCACGGCGAAAAAATGGTTTGTGTGAGGGGAGTGCCCGGGGCAACTGGGACCCTCGGGAAGGCCAACAGCTATTTTGACCCAACCCAAACGGGTCGGGGACCGCACCACCACGTTAAGGCGGCTGTTGATTGGTGCAGTTCAATTTTGTTGGCTTTACATGTACATACTATGTATACGACAGAAATTTCGCACTTCACTATCCAAAAAGATCGGAGGCAATATATACCTGTTTTGAGGACGGACAGAAGGTAATGACAATTAGAGTTAAAGTTAACTCAAAGTCAGAGTTAGTTGAGAG
Source organism: Trididemnum clinides (assembly GCA_963675345.1). Classification (NCBI taxonomy): domain Eukaryota; kingdom Metazoa; phylum Chordata; class Ascidiacea; order Aplousobranchia; family Didemnidae; genus Trididemnum; species Trididemnum clinides. The sequence goes on from OY776300.1 coordinate 7,038,107, forward strand.
TAGAGAGGGAAAATCAACGCTATACGGTGTAATTTGTTGTTGTGACGACAGGATATTGTCGAGAGATGTAATATGTGGTCATACGATTTAGATCTGAGAAGCATTAAGTTAACTGTTGTAAAAGTGGTTGTAAGTAGTGAAGGAACTTGTAATAACTGTCTATTTGTTGAAGTGTTTAATTATTTTTTGAACTGTAGTAAGGAAATATTTTATTTTCTTGCAAGCAATTCGTGATTTCTAAATTTTTGTTAGTGGGAGTTCCGTGACAAACACGAAAGTACATTAGGGGCTCCACGATGACAAAAAGATTGAAAAGCACTGTTCTACATTCAACACGAGTTCTGATATCTAAGAAAAACAAACACAGAGTAGTTCGAAACAATAAGCTCAAGCAAAGTAGGTAAAGTAATAGCAATAAACGAAGGTTTTTGTCTTCTCAAAATGATAAAGTGTAGGAGAAGGCAGGGTACAGACCCACCAAAGTTTAAAAAAATTGTCAACCGTCGTTTTTTCGTTTTTGATTGGTGAAAGCGGAAGCGGTGGAAGCGGAAGCGGAAGCGATAGGTGTGGAAGCGGAAGCGTTTGAAAAATAACCGCTTCCACATTCCTGCTTTGCAGACTGCTAGCGGGTTTGCAAACGCAGACCCACAAAAAAATTTTTTTTAACCTTAACATTGATGATGGAGGCCATGCAAGTGCAATAACTTAACTGTAAGTGCATCACTTTGGATAAATATTCTCTTCCCTACCTGCGTTCACGTCAAGACAAAGCGATATGCCCGCAGCCAGAGGCTGCTGTTCATACAAATTTGCCTACAGTTTCGAAAAGGTCGTAAGTAGGCCTAATACCTAATAGCTTTACTCTATTTTCCCTGCGGTTTTTTCTTCAGTTAGTGCCCAACGGTGTATCAAATCGAGAAGCACTTTGCTTCATTGCAATTATTTGAGAACCATTTGACGAAGGTTAGCGATTTTCCGGCATGTTGGAAAAAGATTATTTTTTTGTCCAATGAATCAAAAATATTTATTAAAAATTTATGCAAAGTTTGGTAGCTTACATATATCTTTTTTGAAAACATTAATCACACCGCCAGTCTTACGCTAAATCGTGACATGTTATGCTTTACTCATCGCGACTTCAGACTCGCGACATGAGGTTGTCAACGTTTGGCCGAAAAAGAATAATAGTGATTTATTTCTTTTACAAATATTTTTATCGCTTCGTGGTCACTCACGTTCACTCAAAAACCAATGTATTTCCCCAAAATTGATTCTAGTCGTATAGGTAAGCCTAAACTAATTAATAAATCTGTAAGCGCCCAACAAACTTTGTCTAAACTTTGATACACTCGGGACTCGAACCACCGTCATTTAATCTTGCCTCAAAAACTCTGCGCCACCTGTAAAGTCTACATATCTAACGTCTTGCCCACAAACATTCAAATTACCCTGCCTACAAATAAAACGCGTCACTTCTTTGTGTATTGTGTTATCAGCACTGCCGTTACAATTCGCTTTAGTGCCCTTTGGTTCAGCAGTGTTTGATTTCAAAGTGTTACATTAGTTGGCAGCCTTGAATTCAATGATGATTTATTTTACGGTGGTTTTGTTTATCTATATAGGTAGTTATTAGCGCTAACTGTAATACAAATTTGCCAAATCAAACCAATCAAAGTGACTCCCGGAATTGCCGGTAAGTGAATATTGCCTTTGTCACAGATTGTTTTATAATGCTGTCAATTTTCATGCTTAAATGTCTAATACTAAGTATAATGTTCCACGTTTAAATCCTCACTTCAGTTGCGATTCGCCTTGTCAATAATCATAATTATCATTCATTATATTATATCTCCACAACAACTAATCGGCGGCTATAAAATCCTTTTATTTCTTAAATAGATCTGCGTCTTAAACCACAAATAAAATTTTTAGACAAAATTATAAAAAAAAGTTTTGCAAACTTTACCAAAATCATCAACAATCGGAACATAAAAATTTGACTTTTCAAAAAACAATCTTGAGTTAGACCCACTGAACGCCTTTATGTTTGCAGATCCAACTCAAGATCTCTTTATTAATATCTCCTCTATAAAATCTCTTTTTAAAAGTTGCTGTTATTATCGTAAAGCCAATTGGATAGTTATATCTCACAACTATAAAAAGTCATGCGTAAAAAGAGTCTGATGACCAGTGGCGTACGCAGAAATTTGTCATGGGAGGGGGGTGTTGGTTCCTCTTGTTAGAGAGCCGAAGGCAAGACTATTCTATGGGTTCGGGAGGCATGCCCCACAAAAAATTTTAGAAAATTTCACTAAAAATAAGAATTTTTATGCTTTCTAAAATAAGTTCTAGAATACATTAGACGCCGCTTAATAAATCCACGGATAATAAATCCGCCGCTCATTAAATCCAAATCGAGTTGGAACGGAATTTTCGCATTGAAAAAGCGCCGCTTTATAAATTCAAACGCCGCTTAATAAATCCAATTTTCATTGCAGTTTCTCAATTTTGATTCCCAAGCTGCTAGATATTAAGCACGTATACAAAGCATATGAACTTATGACCAGGGCAGACTCATCCTTGGGCGTCGCTCTAAGCACCACAATTATTACGTCTGATTTCATAACAATCACAATTGAACTTATGTGCCTGTATCACGTAGAGAACACGTCACACACGTGAAGAATCGGCTGCAAAGCATTTTTTAAGAAGCGTCACGTGCAGTGATTGAGAAAAGCGTTCTGTACATTTCCATTTACATTACTGTACTGTATTTTCTGTTCATTCCAATTTTTTCGTGCTGTGCATGAGTGTTAATGCATGTAAATATGTTTTTGTGTTGTACTGAAATGAATTTTTTGTTTATTTAATCCTAACTTCTGCGGCGCCGCATATTAAATCCGCCGCGTATTAAATCCAAAACAGTTTAGAACGGAGGTAGATTTATTTAGGGGAGTCTACTGTAGTGCTTGCGTACTTTTTTGCCTAAGCATAGGAAATGTTAAAAAGTGACAATATCACCATTTATTAAGTTAAAAAATTTTATACCATCAATTTTCATGGAAGGTTTGACCCCCCAAAATTCCTTCCGAGCGTAAGCCTCTGCGGATGACGTAATCCCTAAAAATAATTTGAGTTTTGTTTCTAGGTATTTATGGGTAAATTTTTATTTAAAAAAGAGTAAAGACAATTAACATACAAAATTTTAATTGGAGTAAGGGACCTATGTAACGCGCAGTAATTCTCAACCACGACTCTCAACATTACATACCGCCCTCAACTATTTTTGTAAATATTAATGGTAACTTTCACATAACTATCAAAAATGACAAGATTTTATTGTTATTACATGCCAGCAAAATGCTATATAGCAAGAATGCTGAAAGTTTTCACGGTTGAAGCTTTATTTTACAAGTCTGAAGTTTTGACGAGCAGTATAAAAGCTATTTTTTTGTAGTTCAACTGGTCTATGTCATTGTTTATTGACCACTGCCAAGGTGAAGATCCTTTTTTTTGGAGATCAACTTTTGGAAGGAAAGTGTTTATAGCTTAAATGTGTACGAACCGATATTGAGAATTTTGAAAAAAGATTTTTTAGAGATCAACTTTTTCCAAGCAATTGTGACCGTTTTTTACTTGGTACTTTTTAGTTGGTTGCCAAGATGAAGACCTTTATTTGTTTGGGATCAACATAGTGAATTCATATTTTGTTTTAGGCAATTTTTACGGGACTAATCGCAGTCCTCAAAAACTTCATGCGATTCACATGATCAAGCTTTGCTTATGTTAACTTCGGCGAAATGCTGGCGCATTCATATTTTCTTTTTTTCTCTCTTTCGAAAAACATTTTGTTCAGTTTATAGCAATGGTTTTTAATTTTTTCTGATCGCGTATCATTTGAAAGTTTTTACAGTGCCCGCCTACCGCCAAAAATGTAACCAAAAGGCAGCTGTGATGTTGAAGCATGATGTTGAAAAGGCAGCTGTGATGTTGAAGCATCCTATTTAGCCATTTTTTTAAAAGTAAAACGTGCAGCAACTCGGTTTCGAAAATCAGAAAATATCCTTTTTAGATATTGTCACGAATAAGTAAATTTGCGTTGAAAGAATAATTTTTATATATGTATAGTACTATAGTTGATTGTAATCTGTTTTATTTTGCTGTGATCGTTTTATTTGTAAATCTTTTGTTTGACAATTATTTTATAATTGTCTGACGCTCTAAACTTGCTAAACTGTTTTCGAAAACCGACCTTTTTTCTTTCGCGTTTATTAATAGATTTGTAACTGACACGCCTCTTATGACGTTTTAATGGTTGACTACGTGACTAAGTTCCACTGTATTCTGGTGAATCTTGTTTTTTCTCCAAGATTTTTCTTTTTTTATTATTATCGATTACGTATTTATTAACGGTATTTTTTCTGTTTCACGTGATGTTCTAGCATTTTCTAGAAGCTCGTAATTAGTATATGAGGTGGTGAGACTTTTACAAGACAGAGAGAGAGAGAGAGAGAGAGAGAGTACAGAGGCACAGTAGTAGAGAAAAGAATTGTATTGATCTGTGGTGATTTATTGTGGATTTCTATTAGTGTGACAAGCAGTTAATTAGTGGATTAAGTCTTGGTTGGGTCTGATTGTTATATCAAAGCGCATTGTTTTTTTGGTGTTCGACGAGCGAAGGAGTTCCTAGTCTTAAAGTGGTTTGTGAATATATTTGTTCTGTTCTTGATTGAAAAGTGCGTGAGTTAAAGTATCTAGTGGAAGCCAATCTTTTCCTCGCTATTAAATTGCAACCAGACTTAGTTATTCGAGCGATACTACAAGTCGCCTCAACTTTAAGAAGTAAATTAAAGTTAAAATAGAATCAAATTTCTATTGAAACGCGACAGAGATATTCACTAAAGTTTGCTTATAAAAATCGATTAAAAATCTCTTTTAGGGATCCAAAAACGCTATCACACAAGTTTCTTCTCTCTTTTTGCTAAAGTTTTTGGTGCGTGCCTGCATCACATTTGTTAATTAGTAATTCACTTTTGTGAAAAAGAACAACAGCTGTTTTAACTTGACAGTTGCGAAAAACAAAACGAATTTATTTGACACCAAACTTTGCATTGATTTGGACGGTGCTAGCATATCCCCAGTAAAGAGGCGGTGGAACACTATAGTGGATTTGAGGAACACGTATTATAATTCAAAAACCACTAGTGTATGGAGACATCAATGGGTTGTCATTTTTTTTTTGTGTCAATTCATCATTAAATATTTTACTTCTAAATTTGAGCTATTTTAAGTTGCAACTACTGATCACTAAGCACACAGTCTTTAACCGGTTTACATCTAAAAGTTTTTGACTTTTGAGAATGCATTTCTCATTCCCAGTTCATTGGCTTAGATTGTTTAGAAGTACCTGTTAGGAGCTTGTAGATAGGACTTTTTTTTGACAACGCAAAGTTTTTGTACAAATTCATAAACAATTGTTTCAATGACATGTTATTTTATGCTTTCTTTCGAAAAGAGTCATAAAGTCATTGCCCTATTGTTTCATGCAGTTAATTGTACAGAATGCTATAGCCCAGCAGTTCTCAAACTGTGGTACGCATACCACCTGTGGTACATCAATTTTTTAAGGTGGCACGCTGGCCATTTCCGAGTTACACGCAAAGTTTAGTGTCAAATAAATTATATCTTTTATTGCTGTGATTATTACTATGTCATACTCTTCTTGATAGCAGCGCAAAAATCAGTTTACCTTACCTGCATGCTCCTTCTCTCTTTCTAAATATCTTTTGAACGCTTGTGCGAACTATAGATCTAATATGAAGTAATGAAAATGTTGTTGGTTTTTAAACGAACATGCATGGTAAAAGTTTCTAACTTTGCTTGTTCTTTTGGTTACATTCTTATTGCTCTTTAGCCATATTTACTGCTTTTTACCCATACACCCAGCAACTCTATTTCAAAAACCGAGTAAACGTCTGTTTTGGAAATACTCATCAGAATAACCGTTCAAAATTATGCCAAATTGCTAAGAGATCAAAAAATTTTCTCGAGTTAGCTCCTCTTCCATTAAGCAAGGATTTGTTGCTGGCCTATCTAGCGCTTGGTATCTAGTAATTCAGTTCAAAACAGCAACTGTTTAACTAACCTCAATACTTGATACGCAAGCAAAAGTAAGGTCTGAAGCAAGTTAGCACATCTTTTCTTTTTGCTAGCAGGTTTACTTATGGAAACACCAACAAGGTTTTTATTATTTGTGTAGGAGTGACAATGCTACATAGGAAGTTTCAAAATTGATAGTAGATTGACGCACTGTCTTTATCTCATCAAACGATAATTATTCAAAAACCAAATTTATTAAGAGTGGTGAGAGTAAATCCAAATTTCCGGTGATTAATTTGACGATCGAAGGACAAGCGGTTATCAAAATATGACTCAACTAGGTCAATACGGGGTTGCAATTAGCAGTTACACAAATATAATCACGGGTCAATATATCTAAAAACAAACTTCCAAGTTAAATGGTTTCTTATGTCACAATAAAAAATACTATTTCCTAACTCTTTAAGACTCCAATATAATGCAAATTTACACGCAACTGCTACTAAACACAAATTAAGCCGATCGAAATTTAGCACTTCCAAATTGTGAACCAACGCCAGGCTGAAGCGACAATTCTCGCAGGTTAGCGTGACACTGTAACCAACATAATACCAAACGATCTGGGTTCAAATCTGGAGCGGAAAATCAAAACAATATCAGAAAATAAAAAAAACTTTAGAAATTAGACTAGAAACGAACACAAAACTGTCAAAGTTTTGCAATTTGAAACCAAGAAGTTTTGTAAATTTGACAAAACAAGACCATTTTTAGACAGTTTTTACTACAGGCCTATAAATTCGAATCACTTTGCTTAAAAAGTTTGAAGTGCTGGACACTGCATCAATTTGTGTCATCGCTACATAATTCATTGTTATGCCAAATACAATTTTGTCAAAAACCCACGTAGTGCCTTTATCTCTGTAAATTTAGAGTGTAAAATAGACATGTTGATTCATCATATTTATAAATGCTCAAGGCAGGTTGACGTGACCGAAGGAAAAAATGCGGCATGACAAAAAAATTTGGTGATAGGTCTATAACAAACAAATTGGTCAAATTTGAAGAGAGAAGTTTATAGTTATATTTTGTGATTTTAAATTATACGTTGAAATAGACCTATAGTGTAATTTATTAACCGATGAAACTAGAATTTTCCTGCTGGTTTTTAATTTAAAAAATGTTGAAAAAAGGTTGAAATTTGCATTTTCCTGCCTTTTAAAAATCGTTGATAAAGAGCTAAAACTTGATATTTCCTGCTCTTTTGCAGCTAAAAATATATTGAATGCAAGCTGAAAATCACAATTCCTGCTTTGTTTTAATTATAAACGTATTGCACAAAAGCCAAGACTCCAATCTTCCTGCTCTTTCTTGAAAATTTCTAATGACAACAAAAGCTGACACTTGCATTTTCCTGCTTTTCTAAAAAATTGATAATTACAGTAAAAGTAAAACTTGATTTTTCGTGCTCTTTTGCAGCTAAAAATATATGTAATACAAGCTGAAACTTATCATTTCCTGCTTTGTTTTGAAAATTCTTAGTTGTAGCAAAAGTTGAAATTTACATTTCCTTCTTTTTTGATAAATTAATAATCACAGTAAAACTGAAACTTGCTTTCTCCTGCTCTTTTTCTCTAACGTCAGTCACGTACATACCATCAACATTACCAACATTTTATTTGCACATATTTACACGTCTGTGCACATTTTTGGACCAAAGTAATTTTTTCTCTGTCCATCAATTTGGCTTTAGAAAACATCATAACACCTCACATGCAATAACGTTTATGGTACACAAAATAACCGAATCCCTTTCCCATAAAGTACCCACACTCGGTATTTTTCTTGACCTGTCTAAGGCTTTTGACACAATAGATCATGATATACTGCTTCACAAATTGCAACATTATGGAGTCAGAGGCATAGCTTATGACTGGTTTAAGAGTTACCTGACTGGTAGAACGCAGCAAGTGGAATGTAATGACACTCTATCAACCATAATCAACCCAGTGACAAGAGGGGTTCCTCAAGGTTCAAATTTAGGCCCATTGTTATTTCTAGTTTATGTTAATGATTTCCAAAACTGTTAAAAATTCTCCGATCCCGTTATGTTTGCAGATGACACAAGCATATTTTTAGAAAATAAAAACATAGCAACACTTTATGAACGTGCTCAAGAAGAGTTGCACTATATTGACAAATGGATGGTAGCCAATAATCTTTCAATAAATGTATCTAAAACTAAATGCATTCTATTCAGATCCTCTAAATCTAAACCACCTCCTACTAACTTAACTGTTACACTTAGAAATATAAAAATTGAACAGGTTACTACAATGAAATTTCTAGGTGTACATATTGATGAGCACTTAACTTGGACAGGACATATTAGACATCTTCAAAATAAATTAAGGTCCACTCTTGGCGTGGTAAGCAGAATCAAACCTTTTCTAAGGCAAGGCTCCATGTTAACTTTGTACCACTCTCTAATCAACAGTCACTTACAATATTGTATTACTAATTGGTGCATTGGAAATAAAACATTGATAAATAAACTACAAAAAACATGCAACAAATTCATAAGGATGGCATGCAACCTAAGGCACTACAGAGATGTAACTGATGTAAGAAAAACTCACCAGCTACTTACTATAAACCAGTTACTAACTAAGGAGATTGCAGTATTTATGTTCAAACAGAACTCTGGAAAAAATCCTGACGTATTTCGAAATGTATTTGTAAAAAGCATTTCACAATATAATACCAGAAATAGATCTAAATTAATACCAAAACCTTGCTCTAGCAGTTTATGTCAGCAGTCTATTTCGTACCAAGGTCCCGCCATCTGGAGCAAATTGCCAATTTTTTTCAAAAATGAAAAAATGTCTGTTGTCACATTCAGCGCAAAGTTGCGAAATTACTTGTGCACAAACTCCATTGGTATTTGAACAGATTGCTGGTTCGCTTCTTTTGCTTACAGATAATGTACGCGGTGCGATCGAAGGAAACATCATCATCATCATGCAGGGGCGATTCTTCTAAGGCTTCCAAATACAACAACCAATCATCAACAACTTCTTGTAACATTGGACATTGGGCAGCAATGGATTATAATAATAACAATCTAAGAAACATCGCCTCCATACGAAGAAGAAGAAGATAACAATCGAAACTCATGTTACCAAATTACTACTACCTAAACTTGAATATTTTAGTATACTCTAGCCTTATATTGTGAGCATAATCACCTTCTTAATTCTATCGACTGTAAAAGAATAGTAATACTACCCACATTTTAATATGTTACAACATAATAGGCCAATTTCTAACACAACGGTTGGCAGTTGTTAAATTCACAATTTATAGAACAGTGCTATTTTTATATGTAACACCACTTGGCAGAGCAATTAGTGCTTGAAACATGACAACCACATTATTATAATCAAGTATAGTATGTGCATTGCAGATATCATCTCTTAATGTAAAATAGGATTATCATCTGTTTAAATGATTATGTTGTTGTGTCGTATGTTTACGCTTGGCTCCTCTCAACACTGCTTTCTCATCAAAAATACAGGTACGCGAAGTGAAGGGAAAATTTTACTCTTTTAATTCTGCAAGTAACAAACTACTAACATTCACGCAAACGTAAGAACTGGGGCTGTAGGACGAACTACTTATTGATGAACTGTTACTCTCAGGTAATACATTAAAACCTTTGTGTTGAGGTGAGCTAAGCTACGTGTCTTGTAAGTTAATAATGTACATGTGTTTCGTAGATTTTTTTTTTTTCTTTCTTTCGACCAGTTACTTAATGAAAGGGTTTCCGGACCCGGTGAGGTTTCATTTCCAGGGTGGTTTTTCTTTCCTCACCATGCTCAGATGAGCTAAAAAACAGCCTTATAGGCCGATTGCGCCACCCATTGACCACCTACGTAGCCGTGTCTCGCACTGGTTATCTTTCTGATCCTTACTATTTTGAATGTTCTTACTTCTTATTTACAAAATAATATGATCTACAACTATAAAAACTCCTGCGTTTTTGTTTTGTTCTGTTTGTTTTGTTTTTTTTTCAATTCAATTAAACTGTTCTTTAATTGCTTGAATTTAGGGTTTAGCGGCCATGCAACTATTGCTCTAGTTTTATGGATCCACTTTTCATTTGCATGTTTTAACGTCTGACGTTGTGTCGCTTCTTCCTTTTCTTGACTCCATTTCTCTCATTATCATTGTTGTTCAGTGTCGTGTGTAATGGTGGTGGTCATGAATAAAAAAGATACAGATACAGAAAGATACAGGCTGCGAACCCAGTAATTTTTAGAGGCATATTTTATTTTGGGTTTCAAAAAATAATTGTTTACATTATATTATAAAAAATCTACCGGCTGCGAAGCCGACGCTCCAACCACTACGCCATCGCACCGGTTTTGCTTCTTCCTTGCTTGACGCTCAGCACAAAAGACATAGTTGTGGAAAACAAGCCGGCAAGCTTGCTTGTTGTGTCCATGGGCAAAAGATTTTACGGGATGTCTCCATTTTCATGTGGCAGACAGGTGGCGCGACCAAGCAGTCTGACCGTCGTGGTGGTCCAGTCTAACTGAGGACTTGCAAAAAGGGCTATTGAGAAGCTCATAATCTGAGATGCTTCTTCAAAAATTCAAGATCTTGCCCATACAAGAAGAAGAAGAAGCAAGAAAAGTTGTTAGGTGGATGTTTAATAATATGGCTAAAGTGGGAGGGTTTTTCTCTCTCCCTCCTGGTTGCGCATTTGATGATACGCAGCGCAAGTAATAATGTTCCAAGTGGGATGCAACCATAAAAAGATTGATCAAACCATAAAACCATTAACCATAAAAACAATAATTACGCAATCATATTGTTAGATTGCTGCGCAAAAAATAACTTCAATTTTGTTTATTTATGCTACGTAAGGGACTGTATATACATAGAAATTCAAAGTAAAAATATACATCTTTAGGTCAGGTTTGAGCGAAACAATGTGGAACGCCGTACCCTCAATACTACACCCCTGGCTGTACAGTACAACAATTTCAATTTAGTGCCATTGTACACCACATAGGGACTCGATAAACTTGGGAGACATGTATAGCAGCTATTTGCAAGTACCTATATGTTTTTTAATGGATTTCCTTTTCAAAAAACGTTAGTTTTGTTTTGGACCGAGCTTTGTCTATGTCAAATATACATTATTTTATTGTTCTTACAACTATACATTGGATGAAGCCAGCCTGGCCGCTGAACCTATATTTATTTTATTTATTTTTGTTCTCACAACTACAGTAGGCCGCTGAACCTACTGGTTGGGCGCTTGCTAACCGCGACATTACTGGTTGGGCCCTGCGGGTGACGCAGGCAGATCCGAAAGTGCTGTGTAATTTGAGCAGTTCATTGTTAAGTAGGCTAGCTCAATTGAAATAGCAGCAGCATTCAATTTAAACTTTGTCCTTTACTAACTACAGTAATTCAGAATTGTGAGATACTTAAATTTTTTGTTTAATTTATGTGTGCTGTTTTAATTTGTTTGGAGTTTTACTTTAGTAATGGCTTTATATATTCAGGATATAACAAAACGTTTGTTACAATCTATACAACTACAGCAAAAACTGACATCGTTTTGTGACCCGAAGGTTTCGACGTTGAAGAGTAGGAGGAAAAGTTTACCAAATAATGATGGCATTGGTATAAAACTTTAGGTAATCTCCTATCCTATACGGTCGGTAGTATTCTCAATTGGAAAAAATGAAAATCTTAACAAATTTTGACGTTCTGACAAACCTCATTTCTTCTAAATTGTGACCTAGATATATATGAAGCTGCAAACGAAATACTAAAATTGATATACGACAAACAACCCATTGAAATTTCTGCGCCTTGTAAGTTTTCTACTCGAAAGCAGCAAAGCGGAAAACACTCCACTTATTTACGCAGGGTTTGTAAAGCATAAGCAAAGATAGTCGATTTTGCGAAGACTCCGCGAACGAGTATCGCAACCAAGCGGTTTGCGACGCCTTCATCAACGGTCTGTCCGCTTAAATAATAATGATTGTTGCATGACCGAACTTGAAAACGGCTTTTAGTCAATCTAGTGGTTTAAATCGTGCTCAGCGAAAATCAGATTTTTTAAAATCAGCGTCCGTGCATTTTGCTACAAGAGAAATAAAACTTATAGAAGTCGAAAGAATAATGAACTTGAAGCTATGTAATTTAGTAAAGTTGTAAAATGCTATTTCTGTGGCTCACAATTTTACATTCGCATGCCACTTATTCCAGAAAGTCGGGCACTGCACTCTTTTCAGTAATAAGTGAGAAACTAAAACGTTGTCATCTGGCTTTCATCAGAAGTTAACGTCAGAATGAGGTAGAGAAGAAAGCGTCATTTTTTATAGACAGCGAGACTACGGAACAGTCAGCAAGATTATCAAAAATTAGCGTTTCGCCGTCGTCCGAATCCAAAGGTTAGTTGACCAATTGCAGTGCGTAGATAAATTCTTTTTGGCGGCAAACTGCGCGTTGTTTGTTCTTGATGAAATTAGCTTCGAGGGTGGCTAGATTGAAAGAAGATCTAGGACAGCCAGCACTATGAATTGATTGTAATGATAAGATGCGGCATAGTCCTGATTTTCAAGAAAATATTCTCCAATTGCAGAGTCACATTTGGGCCAAGAAGAAGTAAGCCCGCATTTTCGCAGAAGTACTTGTTTTTCTTTCTTCATGCCGAGTTTAATTGATTAAGGTACACGTTGGTTGTTGATTTTGTCCTGCAGTTTTTAGGATGTGCGGTTAACGTACCGGCAGTTACAGCGGCACACGTATTTCTAGACGACACTGCTTCGTTGAAGGGAGGCACGACATCTTTATGGACAGCAGGAAGAACGGATTTGGTGAAGAATATCAACCGAAATTTAGCTGCTCTGTAGCAATTACTCACCGAAGCTTTTATCTGTTTCTGGAATTTAAGAGAAGTGTTACCGATCCGATGAAGTTTTAAGGAAATCGGGAACTTTGGAGATCTTATTACTTGAGGGCATTAAGTTGGGTGATAGTGTTACACGTTGGTTTTGAACGCGGGTTGCTTTGATAGCGCAGTTCGCCTTCGGGCGGGTTCTCTGTGCGGTGTTCTAATTATGCTGATAAGGCATGCATTGCACGCCTTTGAGAAGTACGGTAGAGACAGTTAAGTTGGTACATGTGTGAAGAGTAGACGCTGGCGTCCTGTCACTAACTTTTAAATAATATACGTTTTTATCCGTTTTTAGTCTGGTTGAAGGTTGTGTCAGGAAGAATCAAGGCTATAGGAAAGAAACGTAACACTGGCGAGCACGCCCAATGAATTTCTTTTGTCAGCCCCCGAAGTATTTGCTAGGAGAAAGTTTTATTGGATTTTTGGCGTCGTTTGAGAGCTTTTGCGAAAGTGTGGATGCGCCTGACGCAGCAAAGCGCCATGTATTTTTGGCAAGCTTACCAGAAACTATGAAGTTTGAAATGCAGGAAGCCGATAAACAACTCTATGAATTGTCGTATGATGCGTTAAAACAAAAGGCAACCGAAGTAGCGTGTGGAGCTAAGCAGTCAAACAGAGCGCGGCAGCAGTTGATTAGCCGCTGCCAGGCAATCGGAGAATCGAATCACAGTTACGTTGCTGCGCTCCCATCAGCTGGGATAGATTGCATATCCCGATGAGGAAGATGCCCAAACAAAAAACGACGTGTTGTACAATGTGTTGATTAGTGGGTTGAGGGATAAGCATCTTGTCGACCGCTTAATGGCCAAATATTCGCAAGCTGACCGTCCTAGATTTTTGGATACCGCAAAGCAGCTATTAGCTTTGAGTACTAATACTCTACCGGATGACTCCGCTGCTTTGTCCGCCATCGGACTTCAGAGATCAGTCAACCAAAAGAATGAGATCGAGGAATTGAAAGGTTTGCGAAAAGAAGTACAGGATGTCAGAGATACGTGTATCAAACAGAGATCTACACCTGTTATCACTTGTTACTTTTGTGGAAAAAGCGGACATCTTCAAAGAAATTGCCCAGAAAAACGGCGGCAATTTGGCGGCAATCGAGAAGTGGATCGCGACGCTGACCGAGCCAATGCACGAAACCAACCGGAGAAAAATGTTTATTATGTGCCGTCAACCAACGATGAACTTTGTAAATATGCTAAGATTATTGTAAACGATAAATATGTGTGTGCGTTAGTAGATACAGCTGCATCAGTGACAGTATTATCTGAAGAATTTTACCGAACGTGTAACTCTCCAACCTTGTTAAATGTATCAAATGATATTAAGTTTGTCGGCGCTGGCGGTGAACCACTCATTATGTTGGGAAAGACTGAGATTTCTATTGCCATTGGGGACTGTCGAGTACCATTTGATGTGTATGTGTGTAAAAATCTGACCGAACCATTTATTTTAGGTTTGGATTTCTTGCAAAAGCAACAGTGCCTAGTTGATTACAAACAAAAAGTCTTAAAAGCTGGGGATGTTACCCTACACCTAACAAAGCGGCTTAGCCCACCGTCTTCCTTTGATGCGAGTCTGGTTAACACTTTAAAATTACCACCGTTTACTGAAATGATGGTGCCCTGCAAAATTATTGGTCATGAGTTTAGTGACGGCTCAGACGTTTATGTCGAGAGAAACGAAGCGTTGTTGGGTAAATACGAAATTATGTGTGGAAATGGAGTGATAAAAACTTTTGGTAACTCCGTGCTAGTCAGAATGGCCAACTTTACCCCCACCGCTAAGTGTTTACTTATGGGAGTAATTGTTGCTAAAATAGGTGCTCTTGTGAAAATCAGTATTTTTGCGAAGGATTCATGTGTTGACGATTGTGCTTATATTTTAGAAACCGTGCCTATGATTCAGGATCATTCTTTCGAGGCTTTACGTAGTGAAGATGCTGACCTTCTACTTTTGTGGGAGGAATTAAAATTAAATGAGTTAAACCTTAACGAGGGAGAAAAAAAGCAGTGCATGAAATTATTAAAAAACACAAAAAGGCTTTTTCGTTGTCAAAAACCGATTTGGGTCGAACTGAAGTAATTAAACACAGCATTGATACTGGCGATGCCATGCCTGTACGTCATCAGCCTCGAAGAATGTCGACAAAACAAAAACAAGAAGTAGGTAAAATTGTTGATGATATGCTGGATGACGGTGTTATTAGCACATCTAAGTCGCCATGGTCTAGTCCAGTTGTTTTGGTTAAGAAAAAAGACGGAAGTGTTAGGTTTTGTGTTGATTACCGTGCTCTCAATAACTGTACTAAAAAGTGCAGTTACCCCTTGCCAAGAATAGACGACAGTCTTGATCAGCTGTCCGGGTGTGGATACTTTTCCACTTTGGATTTGAAATCGGGCTACTGGCAAATTCCTATGCACGAAAAAGATAAGGAAAAAACAGCGTTTACATGCCATAAAGGATTGTTTGAATTTAACGTGATGCCCTTTGGCTTGGCAAACGCGCCGGCAACCTTTCAGCATTTAATGAGAGTTGTATTAAATGGTATTGAATGGGATGGCGTTTTGGCGTACTTGGATGATATCATTGTTTACGCACGCACTTTTAATGAACACTTACGCAATCTCGATTTGGTTTTGTCACGTCTTGAATTGCATGGCTTGACCCTAAGGCCTTCAAAATGTACTTTATTTAAAAGTGAGGTGAAGTTTTTAGGCCATATTGTATCAAAATCGGGAGTTTCGTGTGACCCTGAGAAAGTGGCTTGTGTGAGTAACTGGCCAATTCCCAAGTCATTAAAAGAAGTAAGACAATTTTTGGGTCTTGCATCATATTATCGAAAGTTTGTTAAAGATTTTGCTAAATTAGCTGCACCAATGTATAATTTGACCAAAAAGTCCGCCAAGCAATTCGAATGGACCGGTGAATGTAATCACGCATTTTTGTGTTTAAAAAGTTTTTTAACATCTGCACCTGTTTTAGTGTATCCTGATTTTTCCAAACCGTTTATTGTGGATACTGATGCTTCAAATGGTGCAGTTGGGGGAGTTTTGTCTCAAATTCGCGATGGAAAAGAGCATCCAGTTGCTTACTGTAGCCGAACACTAACCAAATGTGAACGGAATTATTCCACGACAAGAAAAGAACTTCTAGCTGTTGTTCATGCTCTCCAAAAGTTTCGTTGTTATCTGGATCAAACGTTTTTATTGCGAACTGATCATTCTGCTTTGCGGTGGTTGTGGGAGTCCAAGGATGTCTTTGGTCAGTGCGCGCGATGGTTCGAATTGATGGCCGAGTTTGATTTTAAACTTGTACATCGATCAGGCTCTGCTCATGGAAATGCTGATGCTTTGAGCAGGTGTCCTTGCGAAGAGGAGAATTTTCCTGATGATTGTCAGTTCCGCTATGATGATGGCTTGGTAAATAAGGTGGAACATGTTGGGAATTCAAGCAAGGTAGATATGTTTGCCATTGATTTCCGAGAATGTCTAGGTTGGAATAATGATTCAATTGCACGATTCCAACAACAAGATGAACATTTGCCTGTTTTACTTGATTGGGTCCGACGCGGTTCTAGACCAGCATTTAAAAGGTTAGAAAGTCAAGCGAAGAGAATTGACATTATTGGTCTATCTTTGGAGAAATCATTCTCAAGGATTCTTGTTTGTATCGAAAGCATGAAGACTCAATGATGACTGTAAGAGCCCAATTATTGGTTCCCAATGCCAATAGAGAGGAGGTATTAAGAGCCTTTCACGATTCTGCTCACGGTGGAGGCCACTTGGGTGTAAAGAAAACTGCTGAAAAGATATCGGAACGATTTTATTGGCCACGTTGGAGAGCGTCCGTTACCGCATATTGTAAAGAGTGTCAAGTGTGTGACCAACGGAAACAACCATCAACAACTCCAAAGGCTGAGCTTGTTCCCTCTTCAGAAGTGAGCCCAATGCAGCGAATTGAGATCGATGTACTTGGTGGCTTGCCTATGACTCACACAGGAAAACGCTACATTTTAGTCGCTTGCGACACATATACCAAATTTATGCAAGCGTGGCCAATGCGTTCTCAAACGGCTCAGGAAACAGGAATGACACTGTATCGTAATTGGTTTGCGGTCCATGGAGTGCCTGAACGCGTTCACTCCGATGAGGGTGGCAACTTCGAAAGCATGCTGTTTCGAGAGCTGGCTACATTAATGGGGTGTAAAAAGACGAGAACGACTGCTTACCACCCAGCTGGTAATGGTGGGGTTGAGAGAAATAACCGCTCTATAATTGCGATGCTGAAGAACTATGTACAACAGGATCCTCAGTCTTGGGACAGGTCTCTTCCTGCAATCTGCTCCGCGTATAATGCAAGTTGCCATGAAGAAACAGGAGTTTCGCCTCATTTTCTGCTGACTGGAAGAGATTTGCGATTGTCGGCAGATTTGATGACGGGTAAACCAAGTTTTCTTCCTTCCACCAATGCTATTGCTGATTTGCAGGACAGAATGCGCCTGGTGCATGAGGTGATCAAAACAAGATTAGAAAAAAGAAGGAATCTGATGAAAAAACGCTATGATCAGAAGGCATCAGCAAACACCGCGTACAGTGTTGGAGATCTTGTGATGTTAAAGAATTCTGTGTTACAAAATGATGAATCACGTAAATTTCACTTGCCTTATTGTGGTCCTTATCGTGTTGTTGAAGTGTTACCACCTGTGAATTATGTGATAGAACGTCTTGACGGGTCTACAACTAAACATGTTCATTTTAATCGTTTGAAGAAAAGCTATGGAAGAATTAATGAAAAATCTACAACTGAGGATGATAAGTTAAAAGAATCATCCCGTAACGACTGGCCAAATAGCGACATGGGATTTTATCGACGTTTCTCCCAAAGTCAGTCGCACTTGTCACGAAGTCAAAATATTAATAGTCGTAGACCAAATTTACGGCCCAGAAGTACGTTGAGACGCCCACATTATTATCCAGATATTTAGCTGCACTTTGATTGTTTAATTGCACTCTATGAAATACATGTTAGTATTGCACCTGAGTAATTTTTGATATTATTGAATCACATCACCATGAATTGATATGTTGTAGGCTGTTTGCAATATTGTGTGTACGTATATTTGTGGTAACTTCCTTCTGTTTTAGTGGAAGGGAGAGGGTGTTACACGTTGGTTTTGAACGCGGGTTGCTTTGATAGCGCAGTTCGCCTTCGGGCGGGTTCTCTGTGCGGTGTTCTAATTATGCTGATAAGGCATGCATTGCACGCCTTTGAGAAGTACGGTAGAGACAGTTAAGTTGGTACATGTGTGAAGAGTAGGCGCTGGCGTCCTGTCACTAACTTTTAAATAATATACGTTTTTATCCGTTTTTAGTCTGGTTGAAGGTTGTGTCAGGAAGAATCAAGGCTATAGGAAAGAAACGTAACAATAGCCTTAGATATATCTGCCGAGATAATACTATCTAAGTAGCCATTTACGAAGAATAGTTTTGATGTAGTCTAGTTCTTGTGGTAGCCTGGGTTTGGAGCAGATAGACAGAGCCCGGTGCACTAAGCTTCGAATAACCTTCGTCTTTGGGTTTTGGAGCCAAAAGAATTCCAGCGTGCATATTGTCCAGCAAAAGTCGATTTGCGATATAAAAGATGTAAAAGAATTCTGATTCAGCTTTCTCCACCAGAACATCTAGACAGGGAAGTTTGCCATCAGCTTCTTTTTCAAAAGTGGAAGTTAAGCAAGGAGGTAAAGAATTCAGCGCTAAAAGAAAGCTGTCGCAGTCGGATTCGTCGTTGAAGATGCCGAAGTTGTCCCAACGACTGGAGATCATCACTAAAAAAATCGATACGAAAATCTAGCAAATGCAAAAAGATCCCAAATTCTTTTTGACAAAAATGATACCGCGATAAAGCTCAGTTGAACTACAGGAAGTCATTGATGGTGATGACGCAACAGTGGTAAATGTATTTTTAGCAAGTTCAAAAGTTACATCACTTTTTCAAACCTGTTTGTTGGATAATAGACAGCTGCGTTGTAGATTAGTTTAAGAGGAGATTTTTAAAAAAAGGTGTGGGGTGACGGCTTCAAAATGGATGTATTTGTAATCATCTTCTACGAGAAAAAAATTTTTCCGCAAATCACGTAGTTGGAAAACTAAAATATTCTCGGCCACTTGAAAAATTACTGGCAAAAGTTAGATATATTGAACTTCAATGTTAAACCCGTCCAAAAGTTGTGTTCAGTTTTGCTAACGTGTGATATTACAATTAAGGTGATCATATCAAATAAGGGGTATATTTACGAAATCAAAATATTTTGTTGGTTTGCAAGGAAGTTACCACAAGTTTAACGAAGTTTGACCTTGCTAATGGAGTGAAACCATATTGCAAAGCACAATTCTGCAGGTCTGTGTGTCTATTTAACTCCTCCGAAACTACTGAGCATACAAACATGAAACTTGTCACGATTGATTTCCATACAAAGGTGAGAGTCAAAATAGATTTAAGACGTCATGATGACGTCATAAGTTAAGATAATTTTTTTTTATTCGCATTTCTTGACATAAAAAAAAATTTTGCTTAAACAAAAGCCAACGTCCGACTTACCAACTTCAAGAATTTTCATCTTTTTGGGAACTAAGATGACATCATAATTAACAATTGACTGCAAGATTTGTTTTTCCTGATCTCCAAAAGTGCTGATCGTAGAAACCCAGTTAAAACTTTTCGCAAGATATCAATCAAGTACTGCTGGTAAAACTATATATTTAAAAATTTAAGCGTTATAGACAATGCAACAAGTAATTAAACATTGAAACGTTATTTCAAGCATGCTTTTTTGTTTTTTCTCGAGCGCTTTAAAAACGCATATTGCTGGGTGATGTCATAATGATGTCTGATATCACTTCAGTGAAATCAGTAGCATGCAGCGGCTGTATTTATTACCATTCACTGTTGAACGACTGTCATTTTGAAAGCAAGTGGAAATGGCTGATATACTCCATGTATGTTGGCCTATTACTGTAATATCATTGCGATTTAAATCTGCTTTTTAATTAATGCCACGGCACGTACAACAATAAAAACAACCCAACTGTAAGTGGAATCCAAATTACAATGCATTTGTAGAGTAAAGTCAAACGTCTAATCATGATGAAACTCTGAGCCAAGTGGTATGTCAAGGGGGTCAGGGAGGCCCAGTCTCCAGGCCCACCGTTTCAATGGGCCAACCGATCATTCGCTTTACCGGCGCGATGGTTCAGTGGTTAGAGCGTCCACATTGTAGTCGGTAGACCTGGGGTTCATTCCCTAAGTCGAGTCATACCAAAAGACTTTAAAAAGTGGTAGTCACAGCTTCCCTGCTTGGCGCTCAGCATAAAAAAGGGATAGTGTGGAGAACAAGCCGGCAAGCTTGCTTGTTGTGTCCTTGGGCAAGGCACTTAACGGGACGCCTCCACCTTTATGTGGCAGACAGGTGGCCCCACCCGTACTTCACCGGATTATAATTGTGAAGTTGTTAACCCAGCATGTCAGACGACTCTTGGGTACCCACCAGTGGCAGTCCGCCTTGTTGGTGGTGGGGCTACCAGTCACTCAAGACTGGTTCGAAATGGGCTGCCATCTTTCCCCTAGCCTAATATCAATTAGGTTGACGGCATGAACCTGAATTGCCGTTCATGCCGTACCTCCATCCCAAGGAAGAGGAGGGGTAAACACACACACACATCATTCGCTTTTGTGCTTCAATAGCAATTTGTTTCGTTTAGTAGCTGTTGTTCACTACGAACATGCAGTAAACAACAGCTACAAAAGAAAACAAATCCTGCAATCAATACGGAAAGCCCTTTCCATATTGATGTAATGCAAATATAGGCTACATACTGTAAACCTACTCGATACCACGGCACTGATAGGGGGTCCAAAATTATTCTGGCCCCCAGGCACCTAGAGATCTTACTATGGCACTGCTTAAGCCTAAGCCTATGACATATTGATGACGCGTAGAAAAGAGGGAAAAAATGACCAGGTTTAATCAGATAATCTTGCACAACTCAGAAGCAATTATATTCTCTTCTTTAACAAAAAAATCTGGTGGGGGGATATCGACTTGACCCATAACCTAATCCGATGATGCAAATGAACTCTAGATACTGGACTCTGAGTTGCTTTGCTCTCTCTTTCATTCGCTTATGCCGAGAACAAGAAATATATTCGCAGCCACAGTCTATATTTCAAACTAATAGGCCTGCAATTGCAAAAAAGTAACAAGTATTAAGCTTATTAGGTCTATTAGGCCCACTACTTAATTCTGTAAATATACCAATCTTTTCAGTGTTCTCCCAAAACTTTGAATTTATATCCACATTGCTCTTAATGAAGGGAACGGATAAATTTTGCGAATTTTTTGGCTGTTTGTGAGTCAGGGCAATCTAAATTTGGAAGGAGAAAAGTTGTCATTAAAAGATGGGTAAGCATAGTTTATGAAATTCAAAGTTTGGGAAGAAATTTATAAAAGAAAAAAAGTTCTTGAGCACTATGTCAAATTGCATCCACGGTGGCAAATGGTCGTATGAACATAAGTCATTAGACCAACTGGGTGATCACACGCCTAGTCGTATTCTGGAACTAAGGCGCATAGGTACAGCCAAGGAATTTAGTATCACAAATATCATTACGAGGGAAGGTTGTACCAAGCCGTGAAATACGCCTATCCGCCAAATAATTTATTTCTGTAATTACGGAGCAAAAAGCCATTACCGTGTTTACTACCAACTTTGATTTTGTGCCTCTATAGGGTACTTAATGGAAGGCACAAAGAGAATTCGTAAAATATTAGAAAGTCTGTGAGTGAAATCAATCATCTTTTAAACTAGGCTAATTGGGATAAAGGACACAGAGAAGATGTCCCCTATTTATATCAACTTTTCGTTAGGGGCCGTTCAAATATCATTTGACGCCCTTAAAAGGAAAAGGGGAAGCAAAATCGTCATATTGGTGTTATATGGGTGAGTGGCGGGATAAGAGATTTCGTTACATGACAAACTTGCAATCACATTTAAAAGAATTAAAGTTTTCAATCGTTTGATTGAACAGGTTTTTGTGGCAAATTGAGTAATTAAAGTTTTCTGGGCTACATTTTTTTTCATAATCCGTCACATAATAGGGAAGGTGGTTTACTAAAACGTCACAATGCATCACATGAAGAATGGGGGATTAATATTTGGACAAAAAAGCGTCACATGATTAGTGAGCACCCCGTACTGCGCTCAGAAATGATTTTTTGGATGAAGCCGTCACAGTTGGCTGAACCGATATTTTTAAGTCGATAAAACTCGTTGGCAGCACTGCCGAGCAACGACGTCAAAGCCGGCAAGTCTATAGAACTACATGAAACTTGGCACGATTGACTATCACCTCAGGGTGAGTGTCATAATATAGTTTGTGACGTTTAATGAAGTCACACTTGAAAATTTGTTTTTAAAACTTGCGTTTCTTGACGGCGGAAAACTGTTTTTGTTTAAACAAAAATCAGCAAAGTAACTTCAAGACATTTCAACTTTTTTAGGAGATAAAATCGAGCCATATTCAGCGGTTAGTTGTGAAAGTTGTTTTCTTAATTTTCTCAAAAAATACTGAGATAGAAACAAGGTTGAAAGCTTTCTCAGCAAATAATAACCATGAGTTTTCAATAAAAGTAATTAATTAGCCGTTTAAGCTTTATCCATGACGAAACAAGCGTTTAAACCACAGGTTCACAACCGGTGGGTCACAGCAGGCAAGTCGGGTGGGCCACAAACGTTTGCGTACTTCAACAATGGGTTTGCAAGTCAAATGAGGTTGAGTAATAGCGGTGCATATGAACCGCCATACAGACCAGCACCCATGAATTGCAGGCGCAATGACCATATTTTGCTTTGTAAATCAACTTAGATTACGACCGCGGACTGACCATCCTCGACTCTGGGGAGGCAATGACCTTTTATTTTTGGAGATCAACTCCGCTGCCATGCGTTCTGACGATAATCTCAGAAAGTTTGTCATCATCACATCTCAGACGTAATCTGAGATGTGATGATGACAAAGTGGGCCACAGCACTCGGAAAAGGTTGGCCACGGCAAGAAACTGGGCCACAAAGATTTGTAACTTCTCAAAAATGGGCCACCGCACGAAAAAGGTTGAGAACCACTGGTTTAAACACTTAAACTCGTTGAGGCATACTTCTTTTTGCTTTTTGTAAATGCTTTAAGAAAACCTTTGGTTTGTGATAATGTTAAGTGACGTCATATTGATGTTTCGTTCGAATGTAGTTAAAACAGTAGCATGCAAATACTGCACTTTTTGTCCACTTTCATTTTGAAAGCAAACTTATATAGTAAAGCGTACAACCGATGTACTACCTGTTGAATCGGAGGGATATATTACAGCAATGAAATACCGGTTTTAATTTGGTTTTCCAATAATGCAATGACAAGTGCCAAAATTATGGTAAGTGAACTGTAGCTCAACTCCACGTCAAGATGGATGTACACAGTATACGTTTTGGTAATCTTGTACTTTAGCGGGCTAAATTATTTAAGCTGAAAGGGCAGTGTACACTGTAGGGCCAGGCCCGGTATGTAAATGTACGGGGCAGTGTACACTGGAAGGGAGTGTACAGGGTGGGGGAGTATACACTGGGGGTGCAAAATTACACTCCCTTCCAGTGTACACTGCCCCGTACATTTACATACCGAGCCTGGCCCTACAGCGTACACTGCCCTTTCAGCTTAAATAATTTCCGTACATAAACAATAGATGGAGCATAGTTGACAAACGCCATTTCATTGTTACATTGATCGCAATGGAAGTTATTTCGAATAAGTCCCATTCGAGCACAAAATAACACCCACTCGCGCTTTTCACGAAGCTCAAACAAAGGCGTTTTTAATTTACCGCGCTAAAGTACAGGATTATCTACGTTTTAATACGGTTTTGTCCGGTCTATTTACGTTATTTCTTTTATTTATTTTTGCACGGAAATTTTCATCCGCTTAAATATTTTCATAATGTTACGTCACAGTATAAGATGTTGTCTGATCATCAGGTTTTGATTAAAAGAGTTTTGCAAGTTTTTGTCCGCGAAAGTGTATACGCTTTTGGTGCGTATCTTGCGAACAAAGCCGAATGTTTAGACAGCAATGTATACTGTGAAGCACTACAAAAATAACCAAGCTGATGAAAAGTTTTCAACAGAAAAGCATTGGAGAAAACGTACAAAAACCTGACAATAGAAAAATTTGCTCAAAAATCATCACCAGCATCATACGGTACCATACAGCAATCTATTACATCATGTCAATAACCCGCGACCGGTTTTGATTTTATTGGGTCTCATCAGGCGGGTGTAAAAAACACTCAATAATAAATATGCTAAAAAACAAATTCGCCATTGGGTGCAAAAAAAAATGCGATACAAAACAATATGATACAGCAATACCTATATCATGGGGGTCACATTCAAGGACAAACACACACATGACATGGACAACAAGTCACATCGGCAAGCCCTAATAGGGCTGCAGGATCATTGTCAAGACTTATCATTAATACATGAGTTGCTAGTTGCTAGCCAGCAATTTTCAAGGCGATCTCCTATCAAGAGGGATCTGCCTCCAGCATCAACGTACAATAGAAAAATTTGCTCAAAAATCATCACCAGCATCATACGGTACCATACAGCAATCTATTACATCATGTCAATAACCCGCGACCGGTTTCAATCTTATTGGGTCTCATCAGGCGGGTGTAAAAAACACTCAATAATAAACATGCTAAAAAACAAATTCGCCATTGGGTGCAAAAAAAATGCAATACAAAACAATATGATACAGCAATAAGGTCGAAACCGGTCGCGGGTTATTGACATGATGTAATAGATTGCTGTATGGTACCGTATGATGCTGGTGATCATTTTTGAGCAAATTTTTCTATTGCACTTTGATGCTGGAGGCAGATCCCTCTTGATAGGAGATCGCCTTGAAAATTGCTGGCTAGCAACTAGCAACTCATGTATAAAAACCTGACAAACACGTATTTTGTGCACATCTACCTTCAGAATATTTTTGTAGTACAGTGATGTTACGCGCTTCGGTATTCTTAAATCCTTAGACATTTTGATCACGTTCGCAGAATTTTGAAAAACTTATTCACTTCTCAAGCACAAAACGCTGGCGGGTGGGTTATTTACTTAATCCATAATCTAACTCGTGGCAATAACTCATACGTAGATGTTGGATGCCGGGCACCGGGTTGCTGAGCCCTCCCCTGGTTGCGTTGATGCCGGGAGCAAGCAACATACCCGCAGTCAGAGCCTATAAGTTTTCCAACTGGGCCCACAATCACGAAAAGGTTTTAAGTGGTAGGTCCAGTGGCGTGTTCAGACTTCTGAGGGCCCGGAACCCGAATGATTTTGGGCCTTTCCTATCAGCAAGCAGGCCTATGATAATGCAGCCTATATTAGCATTGCATCGATAAGAAAAGGGGTTGGAAAGGGCTCTTTAATACAATTCTTGTCGATATTTGCTGACCAGCATAAACAACAACAAAGACGCAAATATCACATGACACAGATTTATCGAGCGACAGCGACACAGGCACAAACAATGTGTACAAAGCTAACTAAAGGCTAAAATGCAACTTCACAAGAGAATGAAGTTACTTATTGTAATATCTGTAATGGAAAAGAAGGTAAATTGCAAAACGCTTTCTTTGTGCTGCTTTGCAAGGTGCCCCAAATAAAAAATGGTTTCGAGATTTTAAATGTAGCTTCTGCTTTTAGTGACGTAATTGCCTTAAAGAGATTTTGTAAATCGAAATAGGCTTGTCGCCATCTGTGCTATTAAGCAAAGTTCTGTTTCTTCCCGCCTACACAAATGTGCTTTGAATCTATCGAAACCACTGACGTACAAATATGAAACTTTGCATCATTAATCATCGTCCGGGGTAAGAGTCATGAGGGGTTGATGATGTGATAATCAACAATAAATATTTTTTTCACTTTGCATTTCTTGAAGAAAGAAAACGGCGTTTTGCTCAAACAAAACCTTGCTCCCAAATTAATAACTTTTAAAACCTTTACGATTTTAGTGTGTAAGATGACGTTTCAATTAACTCTTCATTGCACATTTTGTTGTTTTCATTTTTTCAAAAACTACTCAGCGTACAAAAAAGAAACGTAACGCGATTGATCACTGCCACAAAGTCAGTGCTATTAGGGCGTTAGTAACTTTGTGAGAACGACACAAGCAAAGATAATTTTTTTGTATTTTTGTTTCTTGCAAGAGGAAAAACATTTTTCCTCAAACGAAAGCCAGTCCCCAACATACCAACTTGCAAAAATTTTATCCTTTTATTGTACAACAAGTCTAAAATAAGCTCACGGAGGCCAACAAGTACATATATTATTACATAAACAAGCACCAGTTTTCTCGCTTAGAACCACCGCTTTGTCAAGTTCTTATTCAAATAGAATTCTATTTGAATAAGAACCTGACGAAGCGGTGGTTCGAACCGCAAAAGCTCATGCTTTTTATGTTACAATATACCAGTTAGCCTCAACAGTGCCACCGCGAGCTTATTTTGGATTTATTGTATTGAATACTATGTCCAAGGCTGACGCGGCTGACCATTCTCAATCCTTTTACTCTAAAAGACGCTGTCACATTTAACACGTGATTGCACTATTTGCGCTTTGCATTTTCTCAAAAACGATTGACTATTCAAAACACAAATAAAAGCTTTTTAGGGAAATATTAATGAGGTGTTTTTGTTAAAAAAATTCTGCTACAATTTGAGCTAAAGTGACGAACAAGCGGATCTTTTTTAATCATTTTTAGTATGCTTGTTTTTTTTCCTTAAACGTTTCAAGCTAGCTCTGTAATGTCATAATGCTTTCTGTTACCATTATAACAAAAAATCAGGAAGTAGCTGCAACGCGTAAAATGTCTGTTCATTGCTATTTCGAAAACAAACAAGTCATATGTTTCTTGTTAAAAAAGAATGATACATTAGGATCAGAGTATAAACAAGGCGTTTGGTCAAAAAAGCTGTTTTTTGTTAATGCAGTGGCAAGTTATAATACTTTTGTTCGGTAGTCTCTCAAGCCTGACTGATTTTAACCTCTGAGACATATTAATCAAATGTAGCAAAGTTAAACAAATTAACAATTTTTGATGTGAAATTTTACAGGAATGATAACAATTATCCGCATCTTTACCATAAAAAACGTTTTCTATGGATCATATTCTCAAACCATAATCTATTCTTTTGTAATAACTTAACTGAAAGTACTTGACTTTGGGATAGCTAGCACTTCCTTTATTTGCGATAATGCCAAGACCTAGCAATATACGCGAAGCCAGAAATGCTGGGTCATGCAAATACAGGTATCCATTACGAAAAGGGATGAGTATTATGTGAAATATTTAACAGCTTGTTTCAAAAACTACACAACAATGATTTTGGCACCACTCCTTCCCTTCCTCAAAACTTTCAAACTGTGCTTAAATGTGATTGGTAAATGGAACGGGTAAAACTTTGTGAAATTGTTGGCTCTTTCAATTGTGAGCAAGTCCGGTTTCAAACTACGCCTGCGTTGGAAACGTGGCAAACAAGGCGTTGCTCGAGAATTCACAAACTTTGGGAGAAATATAGCGGCTATGCGCAGTCCCCGTTTTGTTTTTCTACTCAATTCCCATTAAAAACATTGTAATTATGATTTTGGAACGAGAATTGATTATGCCAAAACTATTACATTTTTTTACTATTCTCACAACTGGCCATTGAGTGAGGCCGGCGCAGTCGGCTGAACTTATATTCTTAATCCCGGCATTACTAATGGGGGCCCTGCGGGTGACGCCGGCAGAGCAGGCTAGTACCGTATATAGAATATAACAAAGTTGCTAGGATACAGCATGCACTGCATAAGTTGAATTTGTTGTTTCGTGAGAATAAAAATCAAAAGAGGGGGTGATACAAGTATCAAAAACGATTTGTAAAGGTAGATAAAAGTATTTGTACTAGGCACAATACACGGATATTTGATATCGTGACTAAAGTTGTCTGATATACAGTATATAGAATTTTGTGCCGTTTTAAATCCGAAATAACTTAATTTAAATGCCATCTAAACGTTAAAGGAAAATGTCAATTTGGCGTATCTTTATCAAGAGCCACATAATCGCTAGGAATTCTAAAATTTTGAATAAAATATCTTTCCTGCTTTAGCTGTTGAAGAACTTTTGACATTACTACGCTCAATATGTCGAATCTTTCTCGCAACATGAGGTAATCATCTTTGTACGATCTTGCAAACATATGGTTTGCAATATATAATTCTTGAAAATATGAATTTCAAATGCACTTTTTGCTGAGAGTTATAGTGATTGTTAGGGAGCCATGTGGATGGTGTTGCATGATTCTGTCATGAATATAAAGTTGAAGAAACATTTTTCACAATTGAATGGATAACTGCTAAAATAATAAAGCAAGATGTGGCACAACACGATCATCTCCACACGTAACATTAAGTGTAACAAGCTGTGCTTTGATTTTTTCGTATTAGAATAAATTTCAAAGCCCTGTGGTAAAACATCTGGTTAATTGTCACAGTTTGATGCAATATTTATCGAGTTTAGTTTGTCCTTCTTTTCATTCATGTATTGTATAGACATAGAACTTAATTTAATCCCGAATCACCACTGATTCCTAATTACATCAACGTAGATGAGTTTAAATTCAGGGAAAAAGCAGTGATTTAAAATAAGTTTATTTTTTATCTCCAAGAATGCATAGAGCATTATTTTAGCACGAATTATTATTAAAATATACATAAGATGAGTAAACGAGGAGAAATAAGCATGATCTATATTTGAGTTACATACTTGCTGTATGCCACATTCATCAGCGAAGATCATCAAAGCAACCTGCTTGTTAAAAGTGAATAAAGCAAGCAATTGCGCTTGGCTTGTGTTAAATTTTTCATTGAATTTGTCCTCGAATTTATTTTCGGCCTACGAGAGTATTTCAATTCAGGTCTTGTGGCCACGAACCATTGGGTGTGATTTGTGCCAGACCTTTCCATCGACCAATGAATAAATCTGGAAAATCTACAAAGAAGAAAAAAATCCTCGATTTAGCGAAATTTTTCTGACTGGGTTAGTCATATGCATTGCTACACTGACGTATCAAACAACAAGTTGCTAATTTACAAAGCAAAGTTGTTTGTCCTATACCAGCAGTTTTTCACTCTTGTGTTCACCGAATTTTATGGAGTGGTTTCAATCCAGTCAACGCTGGCTGGACAAACTCCAGACAAGATCATCCTGCAATCAGGAGTTTCATTGTTAGGGAAAAGTTTTACCTTGAAGAAAGACGAACTTTTAAAAGTTTAAAAGTAGTCAATTTTCGAAGTGCAATTTTTGTCGGAAAGTGGTTTAAAATCTTCAAAATGCAAATAATGCTTCGACATTTTCGGAGGCACAATATAAATTTATATTTTACTATGGCACCAGGATATTACAGTAGCTAACGAGGTGGACTTCAGCACGAAAGACTCGGGTTCGATATCTGGGTCAAAAATCTGACACACTGATTTGCCGCCGCTGCGAAAATTCCACAAAAGAGGCAGTGGGCTCAGGAGCAAAGTCGCGAAGATATTGCTAACAAGCTCACAGTCAATAAGTCTGATGAAGATTTTGATTTAGCATTTTCTTTTCCTGTATTTAGACAAAAATGCTGCCGTCATGCACTTAAACCACTATCAAGATCTCAATAGTTTTATGTTGGTTAGTTTATGCAGCGGGTCTTTATCGTGTCGCTGTTATGTTTACTTCAGTATCTTGCATTCATTCAACAAACCGGCAAATATGAAAAGACTAACCAAAGAAAAATTTCTAAAAACATTGAAAGGGCTTTAGTTATTAATGCGCGCATGTCACTTGCAGATGACGGTATCTGCAGTCTGTACACCACCTCAAAGAATTATTTTGTATTATATATAGCATGGAGGCAAAGAGACTCAGGATTAAGTTAATAAGGAGGACTTTTAGTTGTACAATGTTTCTAGTGTGAATTCAATGATAAAAATATCTTTTGAAGACAGAGTAAAAGATCTGCTGTTGACTTTGAACGTCACTAAATTTGATTTTCAAAGTCCAAGCTTTTGAACAAAAGATTTATTTTGTTAATTCAGCAAACCGAAATAAAAACCAAAAACAATGTAAGGAGATTCCGAAGTAAGCTTAAGCTTTATGAGAAACTTTTGCCACGTTTTATCGGCTCAGCACATCGTGAATTGAACCCAGGCCCTTAAAAATCTCGAATCAACTTACGTCATTGTTGGTCATTACTTTTTTTGCGCTGAATGTTGCGCTGAAAGTTAATCCGCTGAATGTTGTTTTGCAGATATTTTGCAGAAATGTGGATATTCCTCTTCGGTAAGCCTACCGTTACTTGCACAGAAATTCAAAGAAATACTGCAGGCCTACAGTAATAACTTCATCACTCAACGTCTTTAAGTAAAAAACCTTAATCTTATTGAACTGGCACCTTGTTTTAACACATTTAACCATTAGCGAACAGTCCATCAAAATCATAACACAATAACAAAAACAAATCAAACAGACCTACAAGAAAAAGTAATTACGAATTTATATAGGACTACAGAAAAAAGAAATTGCAAAAAGCATGAAACTACTTTCCATTTTTACTGAAGTATATATTGAAAAAGTAAGAATATTTTTTGACGTAGATTTTGTAATTATTTTAACTTCTGGCGGTGCTCGACCTTAGTTTCTCTCAAAGATATCATCCTCATTCACACTTGCTATAGTTGCCTACAAAGCCGCGGGAAAATAAATGATAGAAGTGAAAAAACTCTTTCAAAACTTTTGACTCACGGTACGAGAAATGAGAATTCTTTCAAAGAATTATGAAGCTTCGAGGAACAATTTCACCGCTAGGGATCGTTTAATTTCGAAAAATTGAGTCTTTATCGTAGTATACTGATGGCCACTTAATGTTGGTATTTTAGTGGCTTTCTACTTGGCAAGCCAAGAAAAGGCCGTAGTAAGAGGAGGATCTCTGTGGTTTCGTCTGCAAACTTTAAACCAATCGCAGTGCAAAGTTCATCTGCAACGCTTCAGAGATCCATGAGCTGTCGAGTCCATTATTGGCTGAAACAAAAACGGGCTATTTTAGGCCAACGTTTCTGCTGTGTAAACAGGTTTGTCGAAACAAGGCCTTGGCAAACGTTGACCGAGTAATGCGCTTAATAACACTGGCCAACACAATTTTAGGTGCCCAAGGTTTCTATGCTGATTTAAACTAATTTGGGGGTGT
The DNA here is from genome assembly GCA_963675345.1 of Trididemnum clinides. Lineage (NCBI taxonomy): Eukaryota > Metazoa > Chordata > Ascidiacea > Aplousobranchia > Didemnidae > Trididemnum > Trididemnum clinides. The sequence continues at coordinate 7,069,561 of OY776300.1, forward strand.
TGATTCCAAAAATCATACTAACTTTCTTTCATCAGGTCAAGTTGTTAAGATATTTGCTGTTTTATACCTTTTTTATCTTAAAATTAGGCGTATTTCCATATACGTTATAGCGTCCTAACTACAATTGTAGGTTGTTATTGTGATGTATGTTAAATAATTATGACATCACAGACCTTAAAGTAAAAGTCAAATTTGCTATACCAGGAGGTATGTAGTTGGTAAGAAGTGGACACTGAGTAGTAGATAGGCCTACCGATTGTCGCATGTTTTTGTTGATTTCTGGGTCAAAGTAAGGTTTGCTCTTTTAATGTTGGGAATTCATTATAACTCAGACAGGAAATAAATAAGCTGCATTATTTTACTTGTGTTGCAGGTTTTTGGAGCAAAAACTAAGCATGGCTACATCCTCTCATAGTCGACGTTGTTTAAACAATCCAAATGTGTTCTGCTACATTTTCGGGGAATATACGTTGCAATCTAACAGGAAAGGGATCAGTGAATTTGTGAAGTGTGCTTATCTTGCTTACTTCAAAGTAATGCCAGGGTGATCAAAATAAGGCATGGGCATCCCATATTGTGTGCAAGCAACGTGATGAGCATCTTCGCCAGTGGACAAAAAAAGATAGAAAGTCACTCCGCTTTGGTATTCCAATGATCTGGCGTGAACAGAAAAAACATTACAATGACTGCTACTTCTCTGCAGTCAACACGAAGGGAATCAACAGGAAGAACAGGAACTCGTTGGTTTATCCAAACCTCGAGTCTGCAATTAGGCCAATTCCACACAGCAATGAAATTCCTGTTCCAGTGTTTGAAGGCTTTCCCGAATTGGAATCGCCTGGTTCTGAAGAAGACCAAGCCTCCGTTTTGTCCACTGACAGTAGTGTAGACACTATTTTAGATCAGTTTTCCTCCTTCTTTACTACCACAGCTTTTTTCTCAAGGAGAACTTAATGATCTGACTAGAGATCTCAACCTTTCCAAAGAATCTTCTAAACTTCTAGCTTCAAGACTCAAAGAAAAAAATCTACTTTAGCCTGGAACTCTCAAACCTTCTATAGAAAATGTCATATTGAATTCTTGCCATGTTTCACTCAGGAAAACGACATAGTATACTGCAACGACGTTGCCGGCCTGCTGTGGCAGCTTGGTGCCCAACAGTATAATCCTCAAAATTGGCGCATTTTTATAGACAGTTCCAAAAGAAGTTTAAAATATGTTTTTGTCCACAATGGCAACTTGTATGAATGAGTTCCTCTAGGCCATTCAACGAACCTCAAAGAAAAATATGATAAAATCAAATTTGTTCTGGAAAAAATTTTATACAGACAACACCAATTGATCTTATGTGTCGATTTGAAAATGGTTGGATTTCTCCTCGGGCTACAAGGTGGCTACACAAAATTTCCTTGCTTCTTGTGTTTGTGAGACAGCACGGCAAAAAAGAGCACTGGATAAAAAAAGATTGACCTGTGCGCTGTGAGCTGATTCCTGGCTCTCTCAATGTTCTGGCTCCTCCTTTGGTGGAGCATTCCAAAATTGTGTTTCCTCCTCCTCACATAAAGCTTGGCATCATGAAACAGTTTGTGAAGACTCTTGAGAAAGATGGCGACTGTTTCAAATATATTTGCATGAAATTTCCAGGCCCAACCATAGAGAAATCAAAAGCTGGAATTTTTGATGGACCCCAGATTTGAAAGTTGATGAATGACGCAAATTTCTGTAATTTTATGAATCCTGCGGAATTGAGCGCCTGGACGGCGTTTGTGAATGTAGTAAAATTCTTCTTGGGAAAAACAAAGACGCCCAACTACAAAGAGCTTGTTGAAACATTACTCACAAGTCTCCATCAACAGGGTGCAATTATGAGCTTCAAGTTACATTTTTTGCACAGCCATCTTGCATATTTTCCAGAAAATCTAGGTGATGTGAGCGACGAGCAAGGGGAACGTTTCCATCAAGACATCAGCGACATGGAAGTTTGCTATCAAGGTCGTTGGGATGCCATCATGCTTGCAGACTACTGTTGGTCTATCAAGCGCGATGAAGTCGGAGCCTCCTATTCTAGAAAATTAGTAAAACATCAATTTACGGTTTATGATGTCTATGCTTAGCATTTTTGCAACTTCAAGCTTTAATTGTGAATATTTTGGTTTCATTCTATAAATATGTGCCATTAAGTTACATAAAAATATTGTTTCTTCGATTTGCTTGTCTTTATTGTAGCTATCGGCTTCCTACAGAGAGGGGTATACCATAGTAGAAAAACTAGACCTGATAGAGAAAAAGTGACAGCATTTCTGGAATCAGCGCCCTCAAATTAGGTAAAAACAGTTAAAACATCTCAGGCAACATGACAAATTTTTTTGTTGGCCAAGTGTAATAGATGGTTTATCCATTTATCAACATATTTCTAAAACGGTGAAAAAATAGCGAGCTGCTCGAACATCACACAATTATGACTTAGTTTAACTTATGATGGGTGAAGAATTTTGCAAGAGCTTTTTTATTGCGTTTGATAAGCAATCAAAAAAAGTCAATGATAAAATTAAGAGGAAAGTTCAGGTAGTAAGTGTTGAACAGGTATTCGACAGGCTCGCTATGTGTCGTAAGCATGTGTTGCCGAAGTTTACGGTGGTAGGCAAACCTGTTGATTTACCCTAATGTGGCCATATGCATGCAAAGATTAGTCGCAAGTCATAGATTACACCTTGAACGTGAGCTTTAACGCAAACATCGATCGCGCTCAGCCATGCTCTATCCAACGTAACGCTCTAAGAGCTCAACTCGTAGCCTTCCGACTACAAGTTTAACAGTTTGTTGATTACGTAATGCCTGCGACAACGGATAATTGCGTGCAATCTAGCGCTTTGAGCGCTCAACTCGCAGGCCCTTGATGACGAACAAGTCTGACGCTCAATTCACGGGGTCAATCTGCCTATAACATATTAAAAAAAATTAATGTCTCAATGATATGTTTTTTCAGGAATAAATTCTAATCCATTGAATTCGCGACAATTGGAGATAAAAATATTGAAATCTGTCACATAGGATTAATAACGAATTATAAGTCATTGTGAAAGAAACGTTCGAGGGAGAAACAGTTTGTTAAAGAGTAGAGTAGAGTAGAAAAGAAGAACAGAAAGGAAATGAAATTTGAACGAAAACAAGAATAAAGAGAAAAAGACTAAAAGAATAAAAAGGAAAAAGAGCAAAAAAGAATAAAAGGGGAAAAAAGAGAGAAGAAAAGGGTAAGCGGTAATCATAAAAAAATGAATAAGCTAAACAGGAGCAAAAAGATTAAAAAATAATAAATAAACTATGCAGGAGATAGGCTATAATATCCTACCGTACTTCCATGATTCAAAAAGTAAAACGTAACATATTCAAAATGAATGTTCAAAAGCTCAAACAGACAAGTAGAACAAGCAAAAATCGAGACATATTACTTAATCTTGGCAAGTCTAAGTTGATTGATGTTGATAGACGCATTAATGCTGTGAAACCATTTATCTTCACACCTGCTTAAAAATCTTTTCGCCAACTCTTCAACAAATGTAACGCAAAAACAAAGCGAAAAATCAGGCTTAGCTTTGATAACATCTGCATGGTACAATAGTTGGCATAGTGTCTCAGTAAAGCAGTTTGATGGTTTTTAGTTTTGAACCTATTAAAAGTATTCCAAATATAACGATGTGAGCTAAATCTAATGAAGAGTGGGTTTTTAGTTTGGCCAACGTATTGTATATTACATAAATCACACTGCACACCATAAGTAGCAAAATTTTTGTAACTGTAATTTTGACATAACATATTGACTTGACGTTTGCTGGCGTGGAGTTGATAGATAGCTCGAAACAAACTGCGCGCCAGCAAAGGTCAAGTCAATTAGTTACGGCATAAATCATATTGCAAACATTTTGGTAGTTATGGTGTGCAGTGAAATTTATGTGAATTCAACAACTTTAAGTATGAAAAGCCAAATCATAATTCGTGATTAACCCAAATATGGTATCCAGCCAAAATGACGAATGTTGTCTAAGGTGTAACTCAATATTTATAAAATAACCTCACATAATTAAAATGACATACTGTGCACAACAGCCAAAAATCCGCGATTAGCTAGTTTCGCTTACATGAGGCTCATCAGGCGATTGAACATTTGAATGTCGTCCACTGATAATAGGCTAGAAAAACATTGATACCATGAACACTATAAAGAGCGATTCTGTCTGTGTCTCTGTGTAAGTGTGTGTATTAACTTCTCCGAAACTACTGGAGGTACGACCATAAAACTTGGCGCGATTGATCACCACCCCGGTGTGAATGCCATAAACGAGTTTGTGATGCCATCATGACCTCGAAATCAACGATAATTTTTTAAATCGCAGTTTTTGATCAAACAAAGCAGTTCTAGCATTAACGAAAGCCACTACCTGGCTTACCAACATCAACAAATTTCACTTCTTTAGGATCTTACCTGACGTCTTAATTAACGATTTACTGTAAAATTTTTTTTTCTTCATTTTCTCAAAAATTATTGACCGTGGAAAAGGGGTTGAGAGCTTTATCGATCACGTAGCCTTTCACAAAATTAAGTTTTTAACATTTTATGCTTTGTCGGCGATCCAACAAGCAATGAGGTATTGAAGCACTTTTTTAAACTTAACTCCTGCGAAACTACAGAGCATACAAACATGAAACGTCGCAAAGTTATCATCACCCAGGAGTGAATGTCATCGGAAGGTTGATGACGTTAAGGTGACGTCATAGTTGAAAATAATTTTTTTTTAAATTGCATTTTTGACGGAAAAAGACATCACAAACCTCTCTGGCAGGATTTCAAGTAAAAACAGTAGCAGGCAGCACCTGTACCAATTATTTTGTTCTCTGCCATCTAAGATTAAATCAGTTGGTTACGGTATAAATCATATTGCAAACATTTTGGTAGTTATGTTGTGCAGTGAAATTTATGTGAATTCAACAACTTTAAGTATGAAAAGTCAAAATTAACCCAATTCATGATTAACCCAAATAGGGAATCCAGCCAAAATGACGGATCATTATCAAAGGTGTAATTCAGTAATTATGAAATAACCTCACATAATTAAAATGGCATACTGTGCACAGTAGCCAAAAATCCGCGATTAGCTAGTTTCGCAACTACTAATATGTCGCCTGTAAAGCTGTAATGAGATATTACATTGCTTACTTACCGATTTAATTCTGGATTTTAACAATGCGATGGCAAGCAGGAAAATTATGATAACATGGACTTAATCAATATTTTATTTCATCTGCATGTTTCAACGTACATCGTTTTGCCATCGCTTCCTTTTTTTGTCGACTGGGGTCAAATTTTGTTTTGATTTCAGGCTGACTTGGGCAAAAATGTAATGAAACACTTTTACCTACTACTCCACGTTTGAATACCTTTGTAGTGCATTGATGTTGCGAGCCTGACTTATCGTTACCTGTGAGATATTTCATTAAGACTAGCAAAGTAAAAAAAAGGTCGAGTATCAATCGGAAATTTTCTAAGGTTTAAAAAAGTTTACTCATAGCCATAACCTAACTAATTGCAACAACTTTGCCGTACATACTGAACTGTGGGCTCCGAGTCAATTCTCCCTTCCCTGGCTGCGTTAATGCCGAAAGCATTTATATCTGCGTTTATGCAGCCTACTTAATCCCGACATGATTAATAGGGACCTTGCAGGCGACCCAGCACAGCCGCTATTTCCCCAAAGATACATAATTTATCGCCGCTATTCCCCACTTTAACTGTAACAGTTTCCTCCCTGGCTGATTAGTCAAACGACCACAGAGGTCGGTAATATGCCAACAAAGGTTATGCCTCTTCTTTTTATAATTTTTCCACTTAATCAGTTTTTAAAACTCGCTTCATTCAGAAATAACAATTGAATGCACAGAAAAACATTAAGTTTGTACTATTGTTTTCAGAACTACCAAATGAGTGAAACCGGCGCAGCTGGATGAGCCAATACTCTTAACTCGGACGTAAGTGATGGAGCCCTGCCGGCTAGCACACTAATAAAATTGGATAATAGCCTTACACAATGTATGATGTATTTACTCTTTCATTAATGTTTTTATAACCTTGTATCAGTGGATGAAAACTGTGGTTTCATTCTCCTGATGAGCTCCATACAGGCGAAACTATTGGTCGCAAATTATTTGGAAATGCGTACATTATGTTATTAATTGTGCATGGGTTATTTGATAAATATTAATTTATGCATTACTCCAGCAAACGTCAAGTCAACACGTTTCGTCAAAATTACAGTTACAAAAATTTTGCTACTTATGGTGTGCAGTGTGATTTATGTAATATACAATACGTTGGCCAAACTAAAAACCCACTCTTCATTAGATTTAGCTCACATCGTTATATTTGGAATACTTTTAATAGGTTCAAAACTAAAAACCATCAAACTGCTTTACTGAGACACTATGCCAACTATTGTACCATGCAGATGTTATCAAAGCTAAGCCTGATTTTTCGCTTTGTTTTTGCGTTACATTTGTTGAAGAGTTGGCGAAAAGATTTTTAAGCAGGTGTGAAGATAAATGGTTTCACAGCATTAATGCGTCTATCAACATCAATCAACTTAGACTTGCCAAGATTAAGTAATATGTCTCGATTTTTGCTTGTTCTACTTGTCTGTTTGAGCTTTTGAACATTCATTTTGAATATGTTACGTTTTACTTTTTGAATCATGGAAGTACGGTAGGATATTATAGCCTATCTCCTGCATAGTTTATTTATTATTTTTTAATCTTTTTGCTCCTGTTTAGCTTATTCATTTTTTTATGATTACCGCTAACCCTTTTCTTCTCTCTTTTTTCCCCTTTTATTCTTTTTTGCTCTTTTTCCTTTTTATTCTTTTAGTCTTTTTCTCTTTATTCTTGTTTTCGTTCAAATTTCATTTCCTTTCTGTTCTTCTTTTCTACTCTACTCTACTCTTTAACAAACTGTTTCTCCCTCGAACGTTTCTTTCACAATGACTTATAATTTTTTTATTCACCTGACATGTTCTATGCTTTGTAACTGCTTTTTCTACATGTAAATATGCCGTACTATAACCCAGTAGCGTAGCAGCCACTGGGCGCTTCTCGCTCTGCGCCAGGGCGGCAGACTGCAATAGGACGGCAAAATGAAGCTGCACCGTGCACACAGCAAGCAAAAATAAACAATAAAAAAAAGTAAATCAAGAAAATGATTTACAAAGAAGCAGCTAGAAAACACCTGAAAAAACTAAAAAATACAACAACAGATGAAAAGCTCGAGTTGCTTCTTGCTTGATGTTGGACAGTTGTATTCTGTCTAATGTTCAATTCTTAGTAACATTTATTACGTCATAAATCTGTTGTTATAACCACGATTCATTTTCTCTATCTCAGCAGTAGTTTCTGTAGTCAGACCTCGTGTGCAGTAGAGCTGAGATGCATGGTGTATTTATACAAGTGTTAATTTAGACTCGAAAATGAAACGTGTCAAAGAGAGTGGAGCTTTTTTTAGAAAGAAGAAGAAAGTAAAAGAAGCAGAATATAAAAGCATGAGGGGGTTATGCTAAAATTCTTAACATCTTCTGGTTCAAATGTTTCTTTAACAATACCAGAGAACGATTCAAATGAAAACCCAGACAATAACGTTGAGCTCCAGAAATATACTGAAGAGATCAGCTTATCATCAAAAACGCAAGAAACAGGGTCTATCTAAAGTAGTATCAATGAAATCAATTATGCAGTAGTATTTACGTATGGAGACGAAGGTCAAAATAACGACGAAGCAGTTGCAGTAGTCAACAATTTGCCCAATGATGTTGCTTCTTGGCCTGAAGTTATAGATCACCAATTGAGAGTTGTGCTAGTCAAAGCAAGACCAGAAAAGTATCAAAACAAGGAAGGCCCATTTGCTTTCAACCACAGAACAATTAAAATTGGAGATAGCACTACGCTTGAGCGAAGAAGTGTTTCCAAACAATGGTTCTATAAAATACTCAAAAACGGTGACTGAATTTTGAGAAGATGGTTATTATATTCGAAAAAGGAATCTGGATTGTATTGCTTTTGTTGTAGGTTGTTCCACCCTACTGGCAATGCTTTATTTGTCACAAAATGTTTGAATAATTTTTGGCATTTAAATCCACGCGTATTTGAGCATGAGAATTCCGAAATCCACAAAGAATGCATAGAAAAATGGAAAGAACTTGCAATGAGACTACAATTGCAACAAACAATTGACAAGAACATGCAGAAACATATTGGTGAGGAGCGAAAAAAGTGGAAAGCTATTTTAGAAAGCGTTGTTGATGTCATTTTATTTCAAAGTAAGCAAAATCTGCCTTTTCGAGGACGTCGTGAAGCTTTTGAATTCAACAACCAAGGGAATTTTTTAGAGACCGTGAAGCTTCTGGAAAATGTAGTCCCGTACTCAGCAAACACCTTTCTGATATTTGTATTTCTAAGAAGATGAGCACTACTTATTTTTCTCCCACTATTTAAAACGAGCTTGTTTTGCTTCTCAGTACAAAGAGAACTAAAACATCATTCTTCAAGAGGTGCGCGAAGCAAAATATTTTGCGATTATGTGCGACAGTACTCCGGACATGTCACATACTGATCAAATGACTCTTATAGTCAAATATGTAACAATCAAAAACGGTGCTGCCCAAGTGAAGGAATCGTTTTTGACTTTCTTTCCGTTGAGCGGAAAAACGGCAGCTGAAATTTCTCAATCTCTTCTAGATGAACTTGAACTAAACAACTTAGATGTGATGATGTGTAGGAAACAAGGCTACGACAACGCATCTACTATCTCGGGAATTCATGCTGGAGCTCAGCAAACAATCAAAAACATAAATTCAAAAGCACTATTCGTACGGTGTGGAAATCACACACTGAATCCTGCAGGTGTTCGTGTCGTGGGATCGTCGTAATTAAGCGACAGATTTTTCGCTGTTTTAGAAAGATTTTATGCTTTTTTGCTGCCTCTCCTCATAGATGGGATGTCCTTCCAAAGCATGCGCCAATCGCAATGGAGCGCTCATCACGCTGCTGTAAAGACCCTTCACGCAGGTTTTGATGGGATAATTGGTGCTCCAGAGGAACTATGTAATCCAAACGAAAATCTCAATACACGAGGTGACGCTCATAGCATCCTAGAAGCGATTTAAAATTGTTCTTTCTTTTCCTTATGTTTTTGGAAAGCAATCCTGCGAGAATCTCATGATACTCAAACTTACTTGCAGCAAAAGAGACTGCTGTAAGCGCAATGCTCCACCAAGATGAAAGCGTTTGTCAACTTTTTAGTGGAAGAACGAGATAATCTGGTTAAAGGTTCTGTGGATACAGCGATCAAACAATGTACAGAGCCAGAGATTTCAGTTGAAGGTCGTAAGAGTTCGCAGAAAAAAGAATGCCTGGCGAACACGCAGAAAATGCTGGCCTTAGTGTTGTTGAAGAAGTAACACGATGCATGTTTCAAGCTGATTTAAAATTGAAGCTGAAACTTGGTTCACCAGCATACACCATTTAAATGAATGATATGTTTGGATTTTTGAACCCTCACGCGCTGCTGCAAAGCGGAAGTCACAAAGGTTTCACCAACGCTTTTAAAAGCACTTATGACGACGAGGTGGACTTTTCGGAGTTAGCTGTGGAAATTGACAGATTTAAGAGGCTAGTGCGAAGCAGTGAAACCACGTTTTATCGTAATGCAACAGCGTTTGATGTTTTACGGTGGTTAGCAAAATCATGCGTACTTGATTCGACACCATATTTATGTTTGGGTCTAACACTTAATCTTACTATTGGTGTTTCAATTGCGAGCTGTGAGAGGAGTTTTCCAAAATAATAAAGTCGTATTTACGTTTTACCATGAGTAATGATCGGCTATCGGCTTTATCGATTCTTTCTATAGAAAGAGACTACGTTCAAAAACTTGATTTTGAAGATATCATTGCTGATTTTACTTCGATGAAAGCTCGAAAAGTTCAAATTTAAAGCGGCAATTCATCTTTTATTTGCCAAATACATTTGTTTACCATTTTTGTCTTTTATTTTTGGCCTTTAACCCTCAGACAGTGAGGCTTCTTTTTCAAGCAATATAGAACTTCTGAAACGCGGCACATTATTTGCAATTATTTTTATTGAAAAGATTGCTTGAACGTGAAACTATTCCAAAATTTGCTGCAGTCTACTTAGAGCGGCATTTTCAACGAAAGCCAGGAGCGGCAACGAATGCTCCTTGGCCACTGCTATAACCTACTCTGTGACATAGCGCAATCTTACCTTCATTATTTTTAGCCCTGCTTTTTCAGTTGTTTTGTATTTGTAACTAATTTTTTTTCTTTTTATGTGCAGACTACTAATAAACAACTAATTACCTCTCATTGAAACGAAACCGGTTTTGTTAATAAATAATATGCGATAGATTTCGAAACTTGCATATTTAATTTCGATTTTCATGATACAGTGGAATTCGGTTAATAAATCCAGCCGCTTATTACATCCAATTTGCTTGGAACGGAATCGTCCCAATCCTTTCCCGTTATAAAAACTTCGGTTAATAAATCCAAGCGCCGCTTAATACATCCAGTTTACGTGCTTTATGCAGTCAAATTTTTCTTCATTATGTACTAATAAGTACAATATTGCAAAGTGACGAAACAATATTGAATTATCAGTTTCGTATGGACTAGTACGTACATGTCCTTGTGTACTGGTAGGCCTAATCAAGCAGACTAATTGAACACCAGTCGTAGGAGTTGTGCAGTTATTGTTGCAACTGAAGCGGTTTTATGAGATTTAACTTAAAGAAAAGTTTTCTGGATCCATTGCAGAATGAATAGATCAAGAAGACATGATAAAACAGCAGCAGAAAAGCTAGAGTTGCTCAATAAATACTGAAAAAATACTACATTTTGTGCATTTTAGAAAACGCCGTTTATTAAAGCCGCCGCGTATTAAATCCAAAACCGGCTGTCCCGAGGTGGATTTATTAACCGAATTCCACTGTATTTAAGATTTACGATAATAAGAGGCAATGGCCTAACCAGCTAAAAATTTTGCGACGATGTAAACTTCTGTGTTTTTTTTCACATTTTTGATGACGATCTTTTGTCAATATTTTCCCACAGAGACCCCACAGAATTTTGAGAAAAAGTCATTGTTAACCCTTTATACATAAGATTCTAATTCATAAAATTTGAGACAATTCCTTAATTGTTGGTTAGCAACAAAATTACAATGAATTTCAGAAAAATGGTTGTTACGTCATAATCATGTAACAATTAACAATAATGCAACATGTGTGTTACATTAACCTTCAAAGGGTTGATAAGTAAATTTTAGAGATATTTGCTGATGTGATGATTGTTTTTTCTAAGCGCTGATGGGAAATTCAGCTGAAAGTAGGGTATTTTTTAATCTTTTGCGGGTAGTTTTGGTTGGTTAGTTCTGTCTTGGTTTGTGAACGAACCAACCAAGACATACTTGATTAGATAAAAACAAACTTTCAAAAATTATGCACTGCAAGATATATTTGAATTTGCTTCTGGCGCTAAAAACTTTTAAGAAAGGAATGACTTTACATTATGACTACATTGCCCACTAATTATAACTCACCGTACCTTGCCTATTCACAATACATCCAACAGTAGCATCAGATCATTTTTAAATTCAAACTAAACGGGAAACTTCATCGCCATTGTTCTCGTCTTAATATATTTTTATCTTCCGTCACTATGCGGTTGTGTACATAACGTCATCACGTTCAGATCCGCTTTAGAGTCGCCAGTAATTCTGCCACAGAGCATTTCTGCCGAGAGTACAGTTAAATGCCATTGGGTCTCCTTCTCGGTGACATGTGACCAAAGTGAGGTTAGAGCTCACGCTCATTGTCGTCATGTACGGCGCGCCAATCCACTCGAACACGTCGCCCTTTCACTTCAATTCAGGATTTTCAAAAAATAAAATCTTGAATACATATTGTTTTCAATGCTAACATGCCGCATACAGCAGATTGTCTTTCGCATCTACCCAAGTAAGCGTTATTACCAATCAAGTAGTGGTACATCCCATTTTATTTACGCAAGTAAATGAAACTTCTCAAGAAAGTGGTCTGCTACTGAAAAACCTATTTAAGAAGCACTACTTCGTCACTGACCATCTTTGTTAACGGCTAATTTCAGGCAAGAGAACAATGTCACTAAGCCAATGGAACGTAGCAAGAATTTAGTAATCTAGGCTCATTTTTAGTTGCCCAAAGCGAGTAGGCTACCGATCATTGTTCTACATAAAATTAGACCACCCTCAAACTACATGCAGAACCAAAAGTAAGTTGTCATGACAGGTTCACTGAAGCATGACGTTTTGTATTTTGTTCGTTGTGTAAACAGCAAACGCGTTGTTATGTCATCATCTAGCGGTTAGTGAATGTAAAAAGTTTTTGTCACATAATGCTGCTGTTACACAACAAATTTAATCATCCTCGAAGACGAAATTTTTCAATTTGACTTAAACTACTTTGTTGTCTTTCACCCAAACTGATCTAATGATTTAACGAGTCGTTTTCAGAATTAACTTAGCACTCTTCAGCTTCAAGTCCAACATCCTACCGGAGTGAATGCTTGGAATGTTAAAGAGACCCGGAAAATATTTCTCAAATATTGAAATACAACATAAACAAAGGAAGAAGAGCGATCGTGGGCATTTGCGGTTGATGTATTTTACAGCACATTGCTTTTCTATTGTTTTTGCCGAGATTCTGCTTTGTAGATCATGTGGTTTTGTTATGACCAGTCTGACAAAAAATGTTTCAAGTTTTTTAACTTGTGAAAAAGTTATGAAACACGACGACAAATAAAATGTCGTAAAATTGCGAGCGGCAGAATAAGATGCGTTGCGAATTTACGACGTCTGGCAGAAGAAGTAAAGTAAAAAAGTTAAATGTCATTTAGGAAAACAAAGAAATTAGCGGCTGCCTGCTTGATCAAATCAAGTTTTATATGCGCAGAGAATGAAGAAGAGATTTCTTGATAAGATGCAATTTTATTCCGTTTAATTTCAGGATAAATTTTGTGAAACAGACTAGGAATTTGTGTGGTTTTCAGTTGCTAAGTAATAGCTCAAACAGGCTTCAGGGCTGGTTTCTCAATTGGGCGGCAAAGCGATCGATGCGTGGGTTGAGTTTTACGTTTTTTCCGAAATGTACTTCACGGTGATTCGTTTTCTTCGACTGAAATGCATGTTATAGAAATGAAGCGTGCAGCCAACGCTCAAAGCAGTGCATATTTGAACACAGGTTCTGTAGATCACTGTCAAGATCTTTTGTGGTTGGTTAGAGGATGAAGATCTCATAGTAGCATGTTTTTGGTTTTCCTTCTGCCAACAAAAATTTCACGGAAAGTTAGGCAATTGACCTACACTACGTAATGTGTTGTATTGTCTCTGTTCATTTTGTCTAATTCTTCCGTCAATTAGAAATTGTAGTCAGCTGATTTTTATCTTAGTGTTCTCAGCTGATATAGATTGCAGAAAAAAGGCATCATAGCATCTGCCAAGTGGTGAAAAACAGTAGATATTGAAAGTAAAGACTATCGACAGCAGTATGGCCAAAGCGCTGATAACACTACGTCGGTGAGTGTTATCAGAACTTACGGCAATAGAAAAGGCTGAGTCAGTGTCTTTCGGTGACATTGTGTATACTGAGTGAAACTGAACTATATAGGTAGCAATAGCAGCAGCTTAGGAGTATTTCTAAACTATAACGTGTTGTTCGTGCATTAAGCCAATACAATAGGAATTACAGTTGAATGTCCGTGATATAGCATAGGATGTCCGGTAGTAACAATGGCGCTGGTAAAGCTGTGACTCATAGGTCAGAGGCATGCAGGCCCGACTGAGTATCCTAGGCAATATAACAAGAGCAGGCTACATTGTTTTAAAAATGTTAAAAGAGCTTTTGCTTTTGTTAAAAGCAATATCTAGCTATTCACAAGAATCAAAGCATGCCTCTATATAAGTTGCTGGCACGGAGTTATACGCCCCATTAATCGACCTCTTCAAGGACCTACTGTGTAGTTGCGTTTTATTCTGCAATGTTTTCAAAATGGAAAAGAAATCTTGCGTTTTGTTTGCAGATATGGTATTTTGATTCGCTCTTCGGAAAAAGTGGCGTTTTTACTAGCGTGATTAGTTTGTGACACTTTCTGTAGTTTCTCTTTCAAGGATTTATTTCTACTTCGATTTTGTAGCTTTTGTATTTACAGAGCAAAACCCTTGCTGTTATCAGTCGATGACTAACGCCAGACAATGGGAAAAACCTAAAAGCCAGTTCCTTTCATGTGGTTACCGTTTACTGTAGCTTAGACTTCAGACTGGTGTACCACGATTTTACGTCACTGAATTAAAAGCGTATGCTATATAAGACAGCGGTTCTTAACCAGTGAGCCAGATCATAAATTCGGATGGGTTACGGCTTCAACTCAAACTATTTCAAACAGTTGTTCCCAATGTAGGAAAAATATGGACTTCATAAAAGTTGACCCTCGCAAAAAATATCTTTTGCCTTCTGTTTGAACTAGAATGACTTCGAATACTTTGATCCCAAAAAAATGAAAAAGTCTTTGCGTCCTACTTGAATTGAATACTGAAAAATTTAGACTTCGTGCGAGTGGTTTGAAAAAACTCTCTGCCTTGAATTTGGATTGAAAATGTGAAAATTTAGACATTGAAAAGTCAACATTCGAAAAAAGGTCTTTGCTTTCCATTTGAATTGAAAATGTAAGTAGTGGGCCACGAAATAGTTTATAGATCATAATGGGCCATGACTATAAAAAAACTGAAAACCGCTGTTGTACATAAATCTATCAACATAAATCTCGCGTAACTTCATTACTATGAAAGCAGCCGACGCTGCGTAATTGGCGCATGGCATCACAAGGGTTTCGATTATTAGGTAGTATTTGCAGGAATCGGCTTTGAGAGATGGGTGATCGAATGAATGGCAATGTTTTTAGGTCGATTGTCAGGAACCAGAATGGCATGAGGTACCGGATGTGGTCATCAGATGTCACATAGGCTTATGATCAGGACAAAGGTCATTGGTTACGATAATAAAAGTGGTCATTAGGCGCAAAAAAATATATAGGCCTATCTCAACAGCTACTTAAGTTTTATAGATTTCAGGGAGGGGCTAGAATACGCTCCTGCTTACGACCTGGTTTCGTGCGATAGTTCATGTGCTGCCGGGCTGGCTTCAATTCTTTTGACGCAAAAGTCAAAAGTAGTAAAAAACACCAATAGCTTGTTAGTAGCCGTATACTTTTAAAGTAACTTTTTTCTGTTTAAGGAAATTGTAAACCTTGCAACTAATTGGCAAAGCAGCATACGGGCGTAAGGGGCATTAACAATTTATTAAAATGAATATGCCAGGAAACAATAATGAGTATACCACCCAACCAATTTAGACGAGACCATCCCTGGACGCGTTTCGTCCTTTTGGACTCATCAGCAGGGCCCGTCCCGTCACAAGCAAAAGTAACCCACTCATTAACGTTATCCTTAAAAAAGAAAAGAAAAAACAAATCCAACACATGCAGAAGCACTGAGACTTCAACCGACGAACTGTTGCTTTGCTTAGCAGGGCGGGTTGACAAATGGGTTGATGGTTGCATATCCATTGGGAGATCAGTTTACACACTGATCTGAAAAAGCAGATTAAACGCTGCATTTATAGCCTAGCGCCTTGTCTTTGCAATGCCATCACGCTCGAGGCGAGTGCGTTGACAATTCACAAGGTGGGAGCCGGGCGACCTTTGATAGACGTGTCGAGCAAATCCATGCCAACGAATTTTCACTCTATCTCACTTCGCAGTAAACCGGGCCTCCTACAGTGAAACGGGCAAATCCATGCCAACTATTTTCAAGTAGGGAAAAAAAAACTATAGATTTGAAAGTTATTAAGCGAAGAAATTGTATTAAGGAAATTGTAAACCTTGCAACTAATTGGCAAAGCAGCATACGGGCGTAAGGGGCATTAACAATTTATTAAAATGAATATGCCAGGAAACAATAATGAGTATACCACCCAACCAATTTAGACGAGACCATCCCTGGACGCGTTTCGTCCTTTTGGACTCATCAGCAGGGCCCATTCTCATTCTGTTTGAAGCAAAACTAATGCGGATGAGTACATCCCAAAACGTTTCCAACAAAGCAGCATTTATAAAGCCATTTCAAAAATCAGCTTTTTCATCTTGTTGTAAAATCAAATAATGCAATACCGTGGAAATAACATCACAGATTGCCTGGAAGTGACAAAGTAGAGTAGTGGCGTATTTAGAAGCAAATTTGAAAGGAGGCAAAGCATTAAGCTCAATCATGTTATCAGGCCATGCAATAAAACAATGGAGGTCAATCTTCTTTGGGGAGAACAGAGCACTATAGAAGACTAATCTTTTAAAAGTGAGCATTTTCCCATTTTGGTGTCCAAAACAACATGAAGACCTTTTTTAGGAGATACTTTTCAAAACCACGAATTTCGTCTTCAAAATGACTTTTCCATTAAATTTTTTGCTTTTGTCATACTGTTTCGGGGGCTTTGCCATTTACTCTCTCCCCTAAATGCCCCAGAGCAGTGGAGGATCAAAGTAGGCTACTGTTTTAGGGTTGTGTTAAAGCAATGAGTTACTGGAAAATATATGCATTACACTTACAAATTTTGCTGTAGTTGGGGCAAAGAAGTTTCCGGATGGGTCCGAGTTTCCAGTAACCGCCTTTTTTGAAGTTGAATCTTGACGTTTGAATATGTTTGAATTTTACCCACTTCACATGATGCCCTTGCTTTATAAAGAGTAAAGTTGCAAAACGAACCTAATCGCTGTTATCCCACTTGATATCGGACGTGGGCATCTAAAAGTTGAACCATCAACACCGGACTTACATGGTGATGTGCTATAGGACCCAGATTTGGGGGCTTTAATTAGTACAACGTCAATTCAAGCGCATATTTGCCTTAGCTCTGTAAATTCTATCGAACACTTTATATAATTGGAGCAGCCAGCAGATGAAGGGACACCACGGTAAAGATTTCAGCGTCCGCTTAAACCAACAGATAAGTAGTGGAATAACCATTGAGTAATGTGTTTGCCAGTAGAGCTGTGTAGTTAGCAAAAAATAAAATTTAGAGGGTGAATGATAGGCTCTCGTCTAAAAACACTAAAGCTTTTTAGGATGTTTGCATTAACCTCAATCGCATTTGCCTGAAAATTTTCTTAAAAAAAGATGTGGTGCCTTGGTACACTCCGACTGGTGACACCAACACTAGTTCTTACTCAATCTATTACGTTGTAACAAAATTAGGAAAAACACAAATAAAGAAACGACTATTTGCAAAAACATAGAGAGTTGCACTAAAAAAGTACTGCAGTGTAGCACTAGAAATAAAATTGATAACCTCGTGACAACAGTTACGAAATATCGCTGGCAATAAACTTATTGTGAATAATAAATAGGTATGCTTTCAACTGTAAAAAATTGATTTAAAATATGGATTGGTAAGCAATAATGGCGACTCTTCAGGCAGACCTGCAACACAAAAAATATTATGCACCATGGCAGATTTTTCAGAGACCAAAAAGCATAACTTTAGGTGAACATTCTTGTATTATTCGTCATTGTTGCTTATTTGTGACGCCGTCCGATTGGACGAAAGAGAAGTGATGGGGGCTCTAAAGTGTGTAGGGCACTGGATCTCTTACCTCTCCTAAATCTTGTCATATGGTACAAGTATTTTCTTCACCGGCTATGTAAAGCTTTTACTGTTATATACAGAATCTGTGCTCAGACTTGCTTCGGAGTTTTTAATTAGTCTACTGCTTGCCATAATGCTCCTCTACCACTAGCAAAGTCACTAAGTAGGGAAAAATTCACTGAAGTGCTTTTCCCGTGAACACAACAAAAAACTGTTTTTTGCTAAACTCAAGTGACATCAGACTATGTATAGTTTGCTTTAATTATGGAACGATCTATGTTACGAGTTTAAATCAAGACAATATTTGTCACCGAAAAATAGTGCTTAAAAATATGACGGGACAAGTAAAGGAGGCAACGTAAATAGTAGAATATTTTAGATGACAATTTGACGTTTTTGAAATTTCATTCTACCAAAAGCTGCCAACATTCCAGCGCATAGTTTGCAGCGGTGTAGCCCAGGGTCTAGACTGTTGCACGAATTGATTGGCGTGACCCTACAGAATGCAGAGCAGAGCTTCCCAACCTGGGAGGTACACCTTCCTAGGGGATGTAGAATGGGATTCTAGGGGAGGCGAGCAAAGACTTGTTTGAAATAATGGTATTTGTTGTTGTGTTGCAATTAGTACCCAGGCCTGGGTCCCTTGAAACGGCCCCCGCCGGGGATCGAAATCTGCAAGTGGTCAAAATGTTCAGACTTTTTTCAGAATTTACCATATCCTTGTTCAAGGGGACCCGGAGTTAATGTTGGTAGTAAGCCCGGACTGTTCTCTCAACGGCCCTGTATGTAGGGGAGGTGAAAAAAAATCTTCAGATAGAACAAGGGAGGCAGTATGTTGAAAAGGTTGGTAACCACTGATATTCCTCTAGAGCCCTTACTGCATTTTTGTATTTACTAGCCAATAAAAATACTTAGCATTAAAGCTCTATAAAAAGCTTCTAGCATTCTGTTTATTATCAGCCAGTATCAACAATAGTAGTCGCTGTCCTTCTGCGTCGGTTTGGGTCGCCCAATTTCCTGTAGTTCGATTCAAAGTGGATGATTGAGTACTACTTCCTCCACTGCATAGCGCATCACATTATAAGATTGGTGTATTTTAATGCACACTTATTTGAGCTACAAAGGTCCTTTTTGCACGCGATTCTAATTTGTCATAGCTGATTGCTTCACAACTGGAAACAGCTAGGCCAAGACTAAAAGGTGAGATAGTGAATGGAGCGCAGGGCCAGTTATTTCTGCTATTAATAAATAGCCAGCCCTCGTTAGTAGTACGTGTAATGGTGAAGCATTACAGCAGCAGTTAGTTCAGATTTCAGAATGCGCTTGGCATATTGGTTCACAGCAGTTATAGCCGTTTTTTCGTTATTTAGATTCGAAGAAATCGTTGCTAATATTTAAAAACGAAAAAGTTCTTTTTATAATTAAAAAGGGGTCATCATTAGCTAAGAAATGAGCAGACTGCACTGTCACAGAGATGAATATATGAACCTTTTCCAAAAATTCAGCCACTAAAAGAAATCGTTTTTGCGACGCGGCTAAAGGTTTTAAAATAGGAATTATAGCAAAGTTAAGCTGGGTTGAAAATTTAGTAAGACTCACGGTCATGTGAACTACCGTATCCTGATTGCCCTAGATAATTTTCTGACAAAAACTTGGCAGTGTTTTTGTGAGAATGTTTTGCGAAAACCCGAATGTGGATTGCAAAAACTTGACTATTGTAGAGGCTTTTTTTTCAAAAACGGTATCTGCTTCAGAAAACGATAGAAAAGTTAAATTTTTAAAGTGAATAGAAAGTATGTGTGATGCAGTGAAGTACGAATGGATTTCGAAAGGGAGGGGGAAAGGGCATAAAAGAAAATCAAATTGATTTTTGCACAAAACGCAATCTGAGCTCATATTGTTGCTTTGTTTTCATGGCAGCGATGGATGGACGAGAGATGATAATTCTTTTCTATACTTTTGTGATAAAAATGCAGTGAGGCCTTTTATCAAGGTCAAGGTCAAGCAGAGGCATAGCTCATTTCCCTTAAATACGCCAGGATGAAGGATTGAGTGTTTTCATCACAAGTCACTTTAATATTTTACCGGTCAAACCAGACTGACAAATATTTGAAAGCAATACATGCTAGTAGTGAGTTTATTTCCCATGTAACATGATATTTGAATTATTAATTTAGTTAGCTTTTATCTTTGAGGAAACAGTAGCTATCAAACCTGCTGAAATGTATTCAATCACATTAACAGTCTCACCACTTTATTTTAGACCAGATTTCTGTGTGTATATTTTAGGCATAGAATTTTGTTTTAGTTTTAACTCTTGTATGCATCATTAATTTTTGTACTAGTATAACACAGAAGTAAGTAATGTGTTTTGACTGTAATCTAAGGCCATGCATGTTTGTATTTAATATGAAAACAAAAATATTTGCTCAAACTGGTCATTATACTTTCTTGTTGAAAAGCTTTATACTTTACTTTTAGCACTTTCTGTCACTAGCACTACAAACAGTTGGAGAATTTTCTTGTAACCGATTTTTCAAGCGCACAACTACCGAATAATTGCACGGTCGTCGAACTCCGTACATCAGAATTGTAAACCACCGCCTTATCGCTCTAAATTACGTTGCCAGTGAACCACTTCATCTTGATTAGGATGGCAATAGTATTGGGATACCTTGTCACTGAGTACTCGACTGATCGCAAGCACCGATTACTACTTGCTGAAATCATTTGGACGACTGCTGCAGTGGAAAATCTATTTTGGCTTCGCTGGTGCGTCGCCGCGCTGATTAACAAAGGCTGTTGGAGGTTTTGCGGTTCTTTTTGTGGTCGAGTTTTACTAATAGTAGTAGATCATGCACCAAAGGCAATCTTTAGTGAGCCACTTGGCTGCAGAGTCAAAAAGTACCTTCGTCTCTAAAACTATCTATTTAAGTAATTTTGTAACTAACAACTCATTGTATGAACTGATTGAGATAGAGATAGACTGGATATTTTTGTATCAACCAATCAATCAGCTTTACTTTGTTAAATTTAGTATGGCGATGGCTGTCCATGGAAGTACGCAAATTCTACAGCATGCATTAACTCCAGTGATAAACAGTGCTGTACCTGCCGTACATCACTATTCAATGGGTCAAGGCAATTCATACGGTAAGCAACGAGTTGCATGAGAGATATTTTCATTTTATTACCACGCGTAAACCGTTACTACAAAAGCACAATGGTACCGCTTGTGTTCAAACATGCTTTGGAGTTGCTAGCGCTGCTGGCACAGCGCATTGCGAACGCGAAAGCTGCAAACAAGCTCAAAAAACTCCCTTAGAATACCTTTTCTCCGTAGCCGTCTCAAGGGTATCTTAAGTCACAACAATCCAGTAGCCATCCAGGCATATACAACATAAATAAATTAATTGTACAGTATATTCATTGGCAAGTAATCAGAAAGAAAATGGATGTTGCGAGATTCATCGCTTTTCGTAATGACGTCATATATTAATTCACAATTTGGAAAGGGGGGCCCGGTTACTGCTTTATCACCGCATGTGTGAGTTCAAGAAAAACATTTTGTTTACAGCTTCTTTTCATTCTGCACCGTTTCATTCTGTCGCTTATGGACCAGTGACTACAGCTCATTTTAATGAGCAAGACTTAATAAAAGGTAAGTAATAACTTGATGTGAAAGTGCTGCACCGCGCTATATTATGCTTAAGATAGATTTTTGTCATCTAGTAGCGGAAAAACTGTTTCGGTTACTCGTTGAACGACTTTTATTCCGACCCTTTTTCGAGTTTCAGTTCTTCCTGTACAGCTCATTTCTGTCGCGAGCAGCGCCACGCTGAGAAATTGACCTGTTTTTTCCAGTGGTGCAGCATCGCTTGAACCCCCAGGACAAAACTGATCTATTTGTTAGAACAGTATAATTGTGATATTCCTAACTAACAGAATTAATATTGATCACTTACCTGTAATTTAGGGGTGCACAACTTTTGGCCTAACAGAGTGCACATATATTTAGAGGTGATTCCCGCCCCCACAAAAAAAGGCCTTCACCGTTACATTAACAGAAAAAATATTCAATTTAAACAAAATTCTACCTTAGATAAGAAGGTGTTGCATTTAAAATGTTGATCTCAAATAATGGGTTTGGCTCTTTGGCAGCCGCAAATTGAGATCAATTCGCCAATGCGGCCTCCAATGCTCAAAGACAGTGCAAACGTGTAGCCTTGCTAAAATGGAACAATTGTAAATACTTAACTACACTAGTAATCAAG
The DNA here is from genome assembly GCA_963675345.1 of Trididemnum clinides. Lineage (NCBI taxonomy): Eukaryota > Metazoa > Chordata > Ascidiacea > Aplousobranchia > Didemnidae > Trididemnum > Trididemnum clinides. The sequence continues at coordinate 7,091,617 of OY776300.1, forward strand.
CAGTTGATGTTGCCGGATGAATAGAAATCTATTGTGGCTCTGCGCCGTAGTCAGCACATTTGAAAAGAAGTCATTCAACTATTACAGTATTCAATATGGCTAAAGTGATCATCAGTATAGCTTGCTACTTCAGTAATTTCGATTCTGAAAAATACTTCTATTTGCTTGTAGTTAAAGAGAAACAAGTTTTTTTAGAAGTCTACACTCGCATGCAATTAAGTTAAGTCTAACATGCGATTGTACAAGTTGGGAAACTGTTAGCAAATCAGTGCTTTGCTTTCTGTCTCACCCCTATCGCACAAAATGACGAATCAGCGCGATGTCATGCTACCGCTCACGCAAGCATTTGCCCCGTATGGTTACAACGTCACTGGTTACTGGTATGGTTGCTTGCTGCCGCGCATCAATCTGTAAGACTGTCTAAACGAAAACTATATTAGAGTGGATTAAGATTAGGATTTCATAGTTTAGCAGGCTTGTTTTACTCATGTAAGTGGCCATGAATTATATTTAGCTTCGTTGTAAACTGCTTGAGGGATACGTTTTTCTATTTACTATCATAACGCCGTGATTTCACTATGAGGTAATATCGTCACGTTCATCACGAGTATGATGCAACAGCTTACTGATTTAGGTTTCGTCGGCATGAGTTTGTTTTCGATATTATTTTTTAGCTTTGTGATTGCAATTTTAAAAAAAATTTTTAATTCTTTCGTGTTTCTAGTAAGTCGATTGCTTCTTTGCGTGGCGCGGATGCTATTGTTCTGTGTAATGACAGCTAGATTTTGGGCGTAATCTTCAGAAGCCGGAGGTCTGTTTTAACATGAGATTTCTAAAAATGATCATTTGTCTTCCATTTTTTGTTCAATCTTTACAGTTTCTGCAGTCTCCCCGAGCTATTGCCTCTTTTACATTGTACCTGGCCCTATTCTATCATAAAGAAAAGTTCTACTAATGTATCAGTCTATAAACTTGTCGCATTGGCGAATCCAGGGAAGTGTGGGGGTTGCACCCGAATATGGCGACAAATGTTTAGGCAAAAAATTGTAAAAACTTGCATTACTTTTTAGTGACTTACTGAAAAGGGCGAGAGGATTTTATTTTTTAAAACACATTGAAATTGAGGTGAAAAACCTTTTTAAAGGCTTACTCAAATTAAGGAAAAAGACCCTCTTTGGAGAGTCATACTCAAATTTCTAAAAAACCGCAATCTCCCGAAATTTTTTCTGCATGCGCCAGCTAAAACATTAATTTTGTTTCCCAACTACTAGAAATACGGGCTCAAAACTGGTAGCCATGTGCAGTGTAGCTTAGTCTGATACAACGCTGGCTTGGAGGGTTTGTAAACTCAAGGGTTTTTGCTCTATTGTATGCTTAAAATGAATATATTACGGCGACCTACCCTTCTTGGTCGGAGATTGAAGGTAGAAATGCATTCCATCAGAGCCCAGCAGTATTGACAACTCCAAAAATATTTCAAACAGGACACATGAGTTGTGGCATGGATAAATTTTTTCCATTCATTTATGCGTACCGGGTCATGCTCTGTTTGCTTGTCTTTAGTCACACTTGGCCACCACGACTGGTAGTTCTGCTCGGCCCACCATCTGTCTCCCAGATAAAAGTGAAAGTGGCCGGTTAGTGCCTTACCCAAGGACACAACAAACGAGCTTACCGGCTTTTTCTCCACACTATCCTTTCGTGCTTATTGCCAAGCAGTGAAGCTATGGTTAAAGCCTCCGCTTCGCAGCTAGTAGACATGGGTTCAATTTTCATGGCGAGTCTTACCAAAAGACTTTAGAAATTTTTATCAATGATCAGATAATGACTATATTTTTCCATTCCCTGCTTTTTTATCAGCCATTTATCTACGAGTTGCCAAAAGCAGGGCAAGAACAATTTTACTGGATTTCTATTTTTACAGAACACGTACAAAAAGATGACGACGCCATTAAACTGTTTGTTGGACAAGTCCCCAAAGATTGGGATGAAAAGAAACTTTACGGGTTGTTCGTGCGATTTGGAGACATATACGAACTTTCGGTACTGAGAGACAAGTACACCGGAATGCATAAAGGTAAATTGCGACAACTTCATAACAGTAACCACCGTCGAAATTTGGGTGAAGGGCATAGGGTCCTACCCCCTAAATGTATGAAAGCTGTTCATTAAAAACTCTTTTTATCAATTTCGTACTCAAATACCGCTTTCGATAATAATTTTTAGTAAACTGCCCATCCAATGAGTTTCTCCACGAAAGCTCATTTTTTAGGTATGACTTTGGCAGTGAGTGTTAATGTATGCTATCGCATTATCTCCCTGCATTCAGCCTTCACAGCCAAGTGAATAGCATTAGTACATATCCTTATAAGTATAAACAGAACTCTTGGAATGAGTTTTAAATTTTTTGGAGTACATGGCCACAGAAGTTGACTGGTAAATTGATTTTTATTGTGTGTTTGCGCGCAACAATTACCACACACCACCGGTAGTCAGGAGGCTGTGGGTTCGATCCTATAAAAATTGTTTTAGCCTTTTGCACTGCTTTTATGTTAAGTGTAAATAACTCTCTTTATGTACAATGCGATAAATTGCAAACTTTCATGAAAGAATATATTTTGTTCTGGACCTGTTACAATTACGATGCTTGATTTCCTACTAGGAAAACAAATATAACGTTTTTAGGTTTTGTGAACAACATGGATTTGCTGTTTTACAGCACAACAGTTTAATTATTTTTTGAATGGTCATTTAGAGTAATGGCAGAATGATTTTCGCTCTGCTGGTTTCATGCGTGGCGACGTTTTTTAATAACAAAACATCTGCCAAAGTCGTCGTAGTCATAACAAAAGCACTCCCTTGCGACTGATTGGTAATCCATTTCTATTGCTAGTTAACGCCCAGCTGCCTTTTTTTTAAAAATTGCCAAAAGCAATTTTCAGAGACCAAACATTTAACTTGTCATTATGACAACATCATGATGTTGTACTAAACCGTCTTTCTGGTATTTTTCTTGTTCTTGGAGATGTTCTAATTGCTAGGTTTTTATAGAAAATAATGATTGACATAAAAACGACATCTTTAAAGTGGAAGCCATTAGTGGTCTTTAGTAACATGTCTTTGTAGTTAAAGTAGCAAAGCATGTACGGGAATTTCTGGTAGATTACAAACAGTAAGGTATACGGTTTAACTAATTTACCCAACTGTCCTAACCAGAGTTTTCTACTAGAAAGGTCTCCGAGCCAGCAGCTCTCACAACTTTTTCTGCCGCTTCACCTGCTCAATTCCAAACCAAGTTGCTTTTTAGCAAATAAATATCATTAATAGCTTGACTTAGTTTTTGATAATTGATTGATCTGATTTGAAATACAACAAAGCTTGCTTTATTGGTAGTTAGCTTCCACTTTGTTCTTCCTTCCAGCTCGTCACTATTTGGTCAGATAATTGAAAATAAAATTTTAAAGGTAGCTATATTGCTCGTTTCAACTACCAAATAATTGCGTTTGTTAAAACCGTATTTGAGGTTTGTAGAAACTGAGATTCTTGGTAATATTGGTTTTTATCACCATAATGAATAATCTCGCCTGGTTTGGCGCTAATCTTTCATGGTTTTCACATTAATTGATTTTCTGGTCTACGAGAAAGAAGGACAGAAGGTAGTTTTTTTATATTTGACAGGATACTGTATCTACTGCCGATACCTAAGCTTTAAGCACATGCAAAATCCGTGTAAAGAATTTTACCACTTCCGTGTGTAATCGGAAATATTGTCGTTAATCTGTACCTCACAGCGGCACTGTTTAGGTTAGATTAAATAGTTAATTAGGCCTAACAGTGTCACTGTGAGTTGCTTTAGATAAAATGCACCTCATTTGACCTTTACGAACCTCCGCTACAGCACTTGCATTTGCACCAGCTGAATGTTGTGCCCCTGTCTGATGCCAAACTATTCACACAAAAACATTAGGCGTACCTTTGAATGAACCAATGAGGATTGTTTCAGCTGTTACCGGAAAAAACTCTGTAAACGCTTATACTGCAAAGCAGATGACACTAACCATCTTCTACACGACATCTTGTACAGCAAAAGACTTAAATCTCGCAAACCTCTTCGTCAATTTCTGGAATCACTACAAGGCTATGACCCCCACCAAGAACTAATACCATATAAACTGCAACCACACATCCACGACTGGTCAAACAAACCCCTGGTACAAGGTCTCCCTCGGAAAACCTGGGTTCAACTAAATAGATTGCGAACTGGAATAGAAAAATCTGGTTACTCAATGGTGAAATGGGGATTTGGTGATGGCGACCTATGCCAATGTGGAGAACCCCAAACTGCATATTACATTGTCAATGACTGCAAATCAATAGGACCTACCTGCAGCCTAACAGATGTTGACAACCCTATGCTCATGCGATATCTGATGAATTGCAACTTCTAATGAGATTGTCATACGAATGAATGAATGAATTGTGGCATAGGTTTATGATGTCTCTGGCCAATGTAGCCAACCTTATTTGCCTGAAACTTATTCCAAATTGTAGATCACCGTACTCTGGAAGTGAGTAATTTTTCTGTAAGCATTAGATTCAAATGTAATAAGCTGTATCTGTAAATATCTTTGCTCCATCTGGCTTCGCCCTTCTTAAAACAAACGGTAAGCTTTGTATTTGTTGTCACAACGTGTCGCTACTAGCGAAAATATTTTTCGTTTTGATGAGGTGATTATTTTGTCTGTTGGTGCTAATAGATGTTTTGCGCGTTCAAAACACACGTTTTAAACAGATTTATTGACTTTGCTTTGACCGTAGCGTTTGCCATATGCTCTTTTCCGATATGTACCACGTAGCCTTTAAATTTTCCTGTCCGATAAAAGACAAGTTGTCTAGAGTCGGCAAGTTAATGGTAAATAAAAAAACGTAGCCGGGTCAAGCTTAGGTGAATTGTGCCAATAGAGTGAAGAATACAAAGGACTGTTGCCCCGAGTATACACTTCTTTAAGTGGAAAATGGAAAATGCTAATTTCATTTTTTAAAACAAGTTTGTGCCCTTGATTAATAAAGTTCAGATAATTGTAGAAACTGTTTCACTGGAAAGCCTTTGTACAAGAAAAAGGAAAATGCCCATTTTGCATTATTTTTGTACACAGAACTGACGCAAGGATGATGGGATATTGGTGAAAGCCTGTTTGGAAAGCTCACAATCTGCTTTATGAATCACTATTTTGATTCACTTACAATAATTGCGTCTCCAAGCTTGCCAAATGATTTCAATTACTGTCCAGATGCTCTTTGTCAAGGCAAATGGCAACGGATAGCATATGTCGCCCTTGCGCTTGTTGTGAGCGTGAAAACAATGCAGTCTGTCGAGCGTTATTAAAGCGCTGTCTTGCGCGCAAGGAATGACGCGTTTGTGCTAATCCATTGTGGCATCAGCTGACCAGATGGCTTGGTCTGCAAGCATGCAAATCACGTGATTTTGTCCTTTTCCACATCATTTGTGGTTGAACAGAAAAGTTTGATTAAAGAAATCCACATGGTACTAACATGTGACCGGTAGTATGCGTGACTAGAAAGCACAAGTGGAGCGATTAGGTACACATGAAGCTCATCACTATAAGGCATTGAGTCACCATAGCTAGGTTGTGACTTTAATGCCAGTGAGGTACCTGCGCAACGCAAATGGCTGTGATCGGCAGTTTCCCACTACATAGATTTAGTACTTGTGCGGTAGAAGTGTGAAGTCTTTTTGCGGGAAGTTTGGATGGATATTTTTGGTGGAAGTGACTTGTTTTGATCTTTTTGTGTTTTGTAAAACTGGTATCTGTGGCGTTGTTTTGGGCCGAAATTGTTTACTTTTTGGTTGCGTAATCTTGTTAATGAGGCTGAGGTATCAAAATTCTCTGGACACTTTCTCATTGCTTAATTGGATCAAGCAATAGTAGTTTGCTACTAGCTGAAGGCTAATTGCGTTCATGCAGTTCTATGTGCATCCAATGTCACTTGAAGGGCAATGCTTCAAGGCACTGTAGTAGTCGTTTGAACATTTTACTGCCATTAGAAACTGGTACTAGCACTTTTCTTAAAGTTCATATGTAGGCATATGATTAAAGTAAAAACGGATAAATTTCCCGCAGCCTTCTTGAGTGTTGTCAACTTCTTGATTTCATGCTTTATTTATAGGAATCTTTCAAAGAATATGCTGAGCGAAATGCGTTTTATCTTTTTCACCTTCAGGCACGGAAACGTCTCCGTTCGAACCGCTTCGAAGTTAACAGCACTGCTGGCGTGGCGCGTTTCTGTATCATATATTTCTCAAAATTGATTACTGCGACCAAGCAAAATAAAGTGTCTTTTAAAAGCGCATGACAACGCGTGAATCACATGGTCTTCGAACTTGCAGTCTTGCGATTTCGAGCTTAAAAGATAATCAAACAACCGGTGCTTACAGCGGAAAATGCTCCCACAGAGATCAACTGATTTGGTAGGCTGCGATTTCTACGTGTCTCGAAAACATATTCCAATAGATTTTGCGGATATGATGTCATAGTTACATTGCTATCATGCGTTGTACGTTTAACCAAACAATATCAGTGATTATCACGTCTAATCGAAACGTACATTTTTTATTCTTGTTTTCCAACTGAATTAACGACAAGGACTACAGTAAACTTTAATTTTTCTCATTAATCACATCTTCATGTCCTGTAGTCCAACGACCTTAAACTTTTTGCGCTGTACCCTATTGGTACTACTCATCAACGCATCTGCTTGTTTCATTTTCATATCAACAAATAAACTGCGCTGACTTACGACATTGGTTGATTGGTTAGTCTCAATGTCTTCAACATGAGCCTGCTACTCCCCTCTGCGAACTCTACGCACCCCCAACGATGGCGCAAAAATAGGGCATTAAGATTGAATAGCGACATGTAGGAACAAATTTCCTGCTTTGATTTGGCGGAAGAAATGCTTTATCAAATTCTACAAATACTCTTTCTCTGCTGTAAGTAAAGTATTATCTATGTCAATAACGCATTTACTTGGTTTACTTAAGAGGAAAGGTTTGCATAATGGAAGCGATAGTACGAAAGAACAATAAACTACCAGACAAAGCTGGCAAAAATAGTGAAACATAAACACAAATCGGCAGCTACAAGAGGTTAGATTGATTCATTCCCTATAGATTTTAATGTTTGAATGTGGCAGTCAAAGTTAGTCCTATCAATGCTTAAGATCAACGCAGAATAGGTGTTTGCAAGGTTTGGTTTTCAAGGCGACTATTTGATAACTCATGGATTGCATGGAAAACAAGCGGCTGTGTTTTACAGCAGCTAAATCCTTTCACATCTCTTGCGTGTGGATCAAATTCATTATTGTGAGCGAGCAGCAGCTCTGAGAAGTAGTCTTGCAAAAAATAACTGAAGAAATAAGATAAAAGAGGAAGTCGAGGAAAAGATTGCTGGAAGGCATTACGGAGATATTGGAAATCAGTGTAAAAAATACTCGAATTTGAATAAGAGAAAGAAATGTGCAGGAACGCAGTTTGTTTATTACCAGAGATCATTACCGACTTGATGAATGATGATGAATATTTCTGCTTGTTGGTAAAAATCGGCAAGATGCGATGACGTCTTTCTACATTAAAATGCGCGTTATAGATTTATTACAGCACATGAATGTACAGCAGATGCTGAGCATTTGTTTTATTGTTTTTCGATTGCATTTCTAAGGATTAGCGGGCATTAGAAATCGCCCATTAATCTTTTTAATGCTCCATACCGAGGGGAAATTTAATCTGTTCAGCGTTCACATGCGGTTCTTTGTCTGAAGACTAATCTCTGTCGGTTTGAGAAAAAAGTCGATGGTAAAGACGCCCACTATTCCCTGCAAACGTTGTAAAATCTATAAAGAAATATAAACCTTAAAACAAGAGTAAATTTACTGTATGAAGTTTGGCGTTTTCGAAACCAGGTTACTTTGCATCTGTTTAACGTCGAACTGAGAGAAAACGAGGAGGGGGCTCAACACTCCCTCCCCTCAGAAATGTGACAAACGCACTTTGGGAAAGTCGTACTTTAATGCAAAACCAAATTGGAAATTCTTCATTTACATTTTTTGGTGAGTGAGGGGACTGTTGACTTGATAAACAGAAGAGAAAAACACTATTAACATACAAATGTTAATAGTCTTTTTCTCTTCTGTTTATCAAGAATTTTTGCTTTCAGGGTTCATTCTCATGACCCCTTTAGATACACTTTTTATTCTTGACGTCTAAAGACTTCAGATAAATTTGCTGTAACGCTATTGCTGTATATATACTGCATTTTGTTAGCAGTATGCTTTACTAACAAACTCAAAATTCCTATAAAATTCCTCATGTAAAATGTATCATGATTACAGTCAATGAACTGTAAAACCTCCTACATCGAAAATTCATTAACAACATGGCCCGTAAAATGCTTTGTGAAATGAAAAACAGAGTTAGCACGCTGTCTCTTCTACGCAAACAACGATTTAGTAAGGGCAACACCATAAAACCAATTCTGTTGAAACAATTGATTTTCTTGCTCATAAATAAGCAAACAGTAGTTAGCGGGCTACTGCCGATACCCCCTTGCGTTCATGCGAAAAGAAAACAGTTAGTTTAACAATAGCAATTGTATTGTTGTATACTAGCACCCCTGCGGTGTTGGATTGAACTAATTTGACCCAAAGACAAGCAGAAGCGTCGCTAACTACGCATGGAAAATATTCCTGAGATTTAGGATTGTCGTAAAATCAATAGTTGGTAAAATTCGTAGTTATTTCTAATGAACGCGACGAAAATTTCTAATGAACACTGGTCTCAAGTGGCAGCGGTAAGGTTGCTTTTGATCGATAGCTGGTTATTTAATTGAATAAGGTTATCGACTTCGTACGTTGATTCAGTAGAAGGTACATCATAAATTTAAAGTTAGGTTTTAAATAAGGCTTTTCTGTTTGAAAATACAGAACTTAAACAAATTTCTTTTTCATTTGAGATAATTCTACTGCCTGCGTATTTAGGATTGATTGATTTTCCAATACATTATATTTTTGAAAATTTTAATATTAATTGGTACTATATTTGTGAAATTTGTGATATTAACTGGAGTTTTATTTCGGCAGGTTGCGCATTTCTAACGTATTCAAAACGAGTGTCAGCCTTCAATGCTCAGAATGCTCTTCATGAAAGGGAAAAACTTCCAGGGGTAAGTCAATAGCTTCTCGCAAGCTTTTTCATTATTTGTACCATGCATTTAATGCCATTACTGCTTCTATCAAGGTCTATGTGGGAGAAACGTTTTCATTTATCGGTTTAAAACTCCCGATTTTTGATGGCGTAATAGTATATCTTGCTGGCTTTGTCGTAACATGCTCTTCTGATCCACTCCCGCTGAGGTCTTAGCTACGGAGAGATGAGGTGGGCTTAACCCACTCTGCTTAAAACCATTTCTGTTTAACCCGCCACATCTACTTAAAACCATTTCTGTTTAACCCGCCACATCTGCTTAAAACCATTTCTGTAATTCGTGTAGATCCGTTGAGTTTTTTGGAAGGCAAGGGGGCATCTCAAGGCTCTAAACCCCCTAGGTTTTGAAGCACGCAAAATATTTTGACAAATCACGTAGCTTGAAGTTTTATGCGGTCGGAGTGATCGGAACAAGATCCATGGGTTTGTTGACATGTGATTTGTAATGGAAGTACAGTGCCTCTACTATTTTCGTGAACAAATCATTCTACATTTTCGAATGTTCATTGCGTTGTTTCATCGCCAATACTTAACTGTATACGTAATAACATCAGTTATGCAGTAGTTTTGCTTTTATCATTTAGCGTAGGGCAGACTAAGCGGTAAGTCATCACTCTGTTATGCAGTAAAATTAGATGTTCAAAGGCAGGATCCGTCATTTGAGGTGATATCTAATGGCAACAGCGAGTTAATGGTTATGTTTCGCCCGGTTAGACCTATAATAGATTTTCCACAGTCTATTCTAGGTCTAACCGGGCCAGATTCAACCATTAGCAAAACTATCTAAATTTGCCACAACAATCTAAATTTCATAGTTTTATATATCAATTTTGTATCCATTTTGGCAGAAATTTCCCACAAGACATTTGTCAGATAACTCCAAATCAAATTTAATTCTTCAAAATTTTCTGAGGCGAAATCCCCTCAGACTGTTCTCATAGACACCCAAAGCAACATTTGTCCTAAAAATAAATGAATTAAGTCAAGCAAAATATTGTGTCGTGCTGAGAAAACCCTCACGTTGAAACAATGTTCCTGGTGGTGACTTGTGATTACATCCCATCGAGGTTTTCTCTAAAGTTATCTCGTTTATTAGTCGTCCTCCTCCCCACTTATTTTGGGCTGGCGCTGCCCCTGGTTTCGCGTAATTGGGATGCATATGCTTTGCAGTGAACATTAGCAATCAAGAGACGAAAATAAAAATCTGTGTGTCGTGTTTGTGAGCAAAGCGATGTTCAAAAATTTCTGAGGAGGGAGGGCTGTTGAAAGAAAGGCTTTTTACCACCATAAACTGCACTTTTTAAAAAAGTGAGATTTTCATCGTGTGGCCCCACTAGAGTTCTTGCACCTTAGGAAAATGTCACTCACAAATATCCATTTATAAATTTTTCTCCAATTCAGCTATGCTTGCTAAAAGCTAGAGCGTTTGGAGGAGGTTTTCAATAACTTGTTTCCCCTGAAGCTAAACTAGGGTCACCCGGAGGGAAACGCACCACCTCTCAAATGACGGATCTGCGTTTTTCCTTTGTGGGAGGTTACCTTATTCTTTCCGTATTTATTTGGCCTGAACTTGACCTTTGTATATTTAGAGTAACTAGAATGCGGTGTACAGCTACATCTGTTGTGATTACTCAGCGATCGATTTCTTCTTTCAAGATTTAAAAACCACAACACATCTGTCTTATTTGTTATGAACTAATATGTGAACCCAACTCTTTGTTCATGAGTGTTGTTGTTTTAATAGAAGTACAGCGCCCGGCAATTACATTTATCTTTTTGTTTGTTCTTGTACAATTGCAATCATTTTCTTGTCACCAAGTGTTGAGCTATCAATTTGACCTCAACTGACATTGCCAATGCTGAGTCACTCGTACCAAAAACGGTTTTAGGTACTTTTTTCGCAGAGTTTCGCAGACTTTTAAAGACATATATGACTCAGCAGTCTGATTTTACCAGGTTTCGACGCGATGGCGTAGTGGTTAGAGCGTCCGCTTCGCAGTCGGTAGACCAGGGATTCATTCCCCTTGTCGAGTCATACCAAAAGACTTTAAAAAATGGCATCCGCAGCTTCCCTGCTTGGCGTTCGGCATTTAGGGGAGGTTGTGGAGAACAAGCCGGCAAGTTCGCTTGTTGTGTCCTTGGGCAAGGCACTTAACGGGACGCCCCACCTTTATGTGGAAAACAGATGGCCCATAAACCTCGAAAAAGGCAACTACCAAGCGAATGCGGACTTCCCGTCCAAAATATAGCGATACAATTCGCTTTCTCGTCAATGGAGGATAAATATGGCAAATAAAACAATAAAACAAAACGTTTTAAATTAAGGAACAAGAGCAGATATTTATGGAAGAGTACTTGAACAGGCCAGATAATATCGAAACTGCGATGGTCAGCAATAAGGCTTGCTGAACTAACCGTCAAACGTAATTGAAGCTCTGGAGGTTTAGCGCTCAAGAGAGTTACGCCGGATGCAACATAGCGGAGTCGAACTAGCGTTTGCTTTCAAGCTCACGGTTCCGGTTCAAACCCCGGTTTGTGCCAACCGGAATATATAACCAAAGAACTCTTCTGTTTCCTGATGGTCTGTTTCAAGACATTATATGTTGAATCAAAGTGACATGAATATTCCCAGTCCCTATCACAACTCAAACTAAACTTCTTCATTTGTACGTGTTTAACGTTTTTCGAATTGCAGCGTTTTCTTTGTCCAACGTCATTACTTTCATAATCTCTTATGATTCAATATTGCAAAGCTAATTTAAAAAGTCGCCTTAACATCGCCGGATTTTCGTTTAGTGATGAAAATCTCGCATTTCATTCTCGACTTGACTGCAACGGCTCAGCGCAAAGCGTTAGATGATAGCCAATCAAATAAACTCGAAGTTTTTAAACCGCTCATCCATAAGGCAGTAATATTCATTCAATTGCTTCCTGTGTGACTGATTAACCAGAAAATCGCCTTGTGTGGATCCAAAGTGTCAAGTTCTTGTGAAAAAGAGATAGATAATTAATCATTATAATCAGAGATATCCAAGTCACGACTTCCTTAAAATCGTATACAATAGGTTCTTTCAAAACCTTATTGTCAATCTCACTCTGATAAAAATATTAGGTGTTATCAAACCGAACCAAGGGTGTAGTTGGATTGGAACTTCGCACTCATTTTTTAATGACAGGAGCTCCACTTCTAAATGCTATTATCACCTAATCGGTTAAAAAGGCAGCTGGAACCCCGAACCAGTTGGTGTTTCCTGGGGAACCCCATTGTCCTGGTAGTGGAACTTCTGCACTCTTTTTCACCATTACACCAATAACCTTGAACAAATTTCTTTTAAAAATCTGAACAACGAAACTTTTGGCAAAATATAAAGCTTTCGAACAGTGTGACGCAGACGGCTTGTCAATCAGGGATCACGGCGTATATTTAGTGAAATGGCTAGTGAGAAAGTGACGTCAACTACGGCACAGTGGGTCAGAAAGTGCTGTATGAGTCACTTAATTTGTATAAGAGTAGCGAATTACTTACCAGCTGTGCTATAACTTGATAAGACAGCGGTCATTCTTATGTCTGTGCGGAGGCGGCAAAGAGTCAAGCTCTAAAAGTTTGCTTTTTTGCCAAATGTCAAAGTCAAACGATGCCCAAGTCGATTTTCAACACGCATCACCTTGAAAAGGGAGGATGGCGCTATGCGGCAATTTTTGGAAGCCTGGAATGTTCGCTTCCCTTATTCTATCATGCATCTTCACTGTGTGAAGGGGACTCTAAACCGCTGCTGGTTTGGGTGCTCTTGCAAGACATTTCCATTTATCTTGATTTGATTTTCTGTAAAGCATTTAACTGATAATTAAGTGCAAGTGTGTTGCCTATTCAAATATGTATACTAAAAATACTTCTTAATTTGTTGCGGAACGGCATATAATTGTTTTTCGCTTGAACGACAGCCGCGTTTTCGCCTACTTCGAATAGCAGCGTCCTTTTTCAGTTGTTTAGTTCTTTGTTCATCTTTTCATTAATATTTTAAACGTACGTACTGGGATCTATTGATTCCTTCATAAATGGAGCCTTTTTTGAAACAGCGTTTTATATTTTACTTTTCGCTGCAGTACACCTAGGCTCAGATTGGATGAAGTGAAATGTTAAAGCTTTTATTGATTGTTTTAAGAAGTTGTTTTGAAAATAACTGCCAGAAGTTGGTAGAAACTACGGACAGCCAGTAACTCCCTATATTTTAGACAGGCAGTTTAAGCAAGCATCAAGGTTATCTCGTGTTTGTTATGTTCAGTAGATCATTTAGAAAGGGTTTTACACTTGCAACTGTCTTGTTCTGCAGGTATAAGTGGTAGAATTGGCTAAAGTTAACGTACACATAAAACAAGGTTTGACCACAAATCTTAGTTAACTTTTGAGCGAAGCATCAAAAAATTTGTGACAACAATGGTATCGATTATAAGAACAGTCCCATTCGAGGTAGGACTTGAGATATTTTGGCGCATTCGATTTAGGCTTAAAAAGTCGTTCAGACCAGCCCACCCTAAAAATGGCTTTAGAAATAAATTGATGTGATTGCATGGTTTAATAGTGAAGTTATTTTTGTTGCAACTTGTTACCTCTGTCGATTGAGTGGCAAAAATAAGCTTTGGGCGACTCTCGATTTGGTAAATCATTTTGGTGGCAATTTCAAAGAGCTTCGTGCTTTTTTAAAAACTGGAGCAGATTATGTCAAGCTTGTCGCCAACAAGGTTAAAACGGCAATAACAGAAGCAGGCTTGTACGCTTGTGGCGCGGCACAAACAGCATCAAACGTTTTGCAAAATAGCGCGAAATTACAATCGCCTGCAGTTTCAACGGCCCCGTCAACAAGAACCTTCTTGATTACTTGTGCTTCATATCTTAAAGAAATGACTGTGTGCCTACATACGAGTGGTGATATGACTATACAAAACAATCTTATCCGTTTCAACTCATACTGTGAACATCCATTTTCATTAGCATGATGTTGAAGTGTGATCAGAAACATGCTTTGTTTATGATATTATGACGAAATAATCTCTTGCTCGAGAAACGCTCAGCACAAGTGTTTCAACTTGATAAGACGAAAAAATGCTTTTGATTATGCACAGACATCATACCAATAAAAAAGGCTTTATGTTGCCCATCGTTAGTCAAGACAAATCTTGTTTTCGACTCCCTATTGAGGGATTGCAATTGATTCTTTTCGCTCCCCTCAGAATAGGCCTACTCACATTTGGAAAGCTGTGGCGTGTTGATGTTAAAATCAATGATATTTTTGATAATCGGTTAGTTCCTGATTTTTATGGGGACAATAATCGAGCGGTAATGCGTTCAAGCCTCATGATGACTACGTTGCAGTGCTCTTGACAAAAATACTTGGCGATAATCCTATTTTCTGTTTGGCTAATCTCAACGCGTAGAAAATGAATCAGAATTAATATAAAGTGATCAAGTTAACGTTGAAAACTCGGTAGCCCTGAAGCAGTTGTGAACAATTCTTAATGCTAGTGGTCACTGACGTGTGGGTTAATTTGGAATAAACAGTCGTAATAAACAAGACAATACAGCTATTTCCGATGAAACCATATTTATTGTCACTTATAAATAAAAATGCTTTCTGAGATGTTGGCTGCCTTGTTTTAATGAAAGTGTCAAAGAAATTCATCCGATACCTTTGTGTTCTTTTTAGATGAACCACCCTCTTCAAGTAAAACCTGCTGATACAGTGAGCAAGGGAGGTAAGAAATGGAAACAAATGTCTCTTGACGAGGCCATATGTTGTAGAAATAGGTCGAAGGCATTCACCGCATTTTGATGGGTGTAGCAACCGCGCTTTTTGTGAAGACTGTAGCTAGCTAGAATCTGTAACTTTTAGACCCCAGAGAGCTTACGTTTGGTTAACTTCTGTTACCCCCGTATATTCCCCTTAGTGATGCTAGTGGTTATGAATGTTGAAAAACTAAGAACGAACGATTGGTTGGCAGTTCAGAACTTTTAATATAATTTTGAAATAACTGTTTAGCCAAAAGATTTTGTCGTGACGCTCTCATTGAAGCTAGTATCCAATCCAACTGAACTCTTTCCATCACTCATCATACCGCCCATTGACAAGAGCGTCGCAAAAAGCTTTCGACAAAACAATGCTTTAAAGCTTTTTTCAAACTGTAACACTTGTTTACATTACAGAGGATCGAAAGCTCTTTGTCGGTATGCTGGGGAAGAGACAGGTGGAAGATGACGTCAGAGGTATCTTTGAACAATTCGGGTCCATCGAAGAGTGCACGATATTAAGGTGAAGGGCTTGCCAAACTAAACTTAAATCACCTATGTGGTTATTGCAAAGGTTTGCAAACTAATGGTCCACTGGCCAAAAATTTTTTATGCGGCCCGCCAAGAACTGATTGATTTTAAAATTGGAAAAAGTAATCACTTTTAAAAGTTAATCTCCTAACAAAACGAGTTTATTTTCGTGAGTTTTCCACTATAAGGTAGAACAGAGTGTTTTCTTTCCAGTATAACGCTATGCCACTACTATTGAGGGTGCTATGAAAATCTCTAGTATGACAACTTTGCTCAAAACTATTCTAATTATGTATTTACTGTTTTTTTTGTTGAATAATGGATAAAAAGTAGAAATTTTGTTTGTGATACTTTTAAAATGTTCAACACTACATTATATTCATGAGGGTATCCTTTCAGAACACCAGAGGGTCAAAGCAAAGGATGCGCTTTTGTTAAGATGGGGAACCACCAGGACGCTAAAACAGCCATTGAAGCATTACATGGAAGCCAAACCATGCCGGTATTGCACTGATAATTATCTAATTCATTTTATTTTGTGGCAGAGCACAGGAAATCCATTTGTGGCTTTGCAAGTGTTTTGCTGCCTCGTGTCTGAAGGCGCAACCCCACTTCTCTTGCTGTGGACCAGATAAATAATTCATGGTGATAGTCTCGCCTTATGTTACAGCAAAGTGTGTTTTCGGTTGATGAAAGTAGCAATTACAGCTTGCTTAAGCCAAGACAAAATAGAAACTAAATCCTAACTTCCTAATTTGCTATGACTGCCTAGCACTCCTTTAAGCATCGTTAATGTTTAACTGCCGTTAGAAACGCTAGTAAAGATACTGTTTAAAAATTTTTTTATTGAAAGCTTTTCCAGATTTTCCAAAATTGATTTCAACTCCCCCAAGGGAGGGTAGCTTCCCCGGTTAAGAAACACTATTCTTGCTACCAATCAAAGGTGGTGTTTACTGGCATTTTAGTGACTAAAGTCTAATATAGTCACTGGCGCAACCAGAAACAATTAAAAGAATTGGCAATATATTTTAAGTCTGTATTTTCAATTCTAATAAAAGGCAATGACTTTTGGGTGGGGATTAACATTTTCAATCCTAATTGAAGGAGACAACTTTTTCGGGGGGGTCATCATTTCACGCCCCTTTGTCAAAACAAATGGGGATGGCATGCCGTCTAAACATCCCCCTAGTTGTGCCCCTTAATATAATATCACATTTTTATGGCCTGGCCTCAGACTATGAAATATTTGGTTTTACTAAAGCTAGATTAATGCCCATGATCAGGATCATATTTTTTTTCTGGACTTAAAGCCATTGTGCGGTTGCTGCTGCTGACTTTCGCTTTATCGTTGCGAAATTTTGATAGATTAATTACCTTTTCAGCTACAGTATTTAATTAATCACATCTTGTAGACGAAGGTTCTGCCACAGACATGATAGGATTAATAACCTGTTATGTGCTTCTATGGTATGTCTGGCTCCAAACAGCTGCAATGTAGCTTTAAATAAGCCCCAAACCAACGTTGTATTTGTTCTTGGATGAGCGTGCCGCAAGCTATGTATATTTCGAGATTTACTATAAGTTGCAGTGTTTAATCGAAAAAAGATTGCTTCCCAAAAAATAAGGCTTCTTAATGCGAGAAAGGTAAATTTTCAAACGTGTTTGTTGTAGATATTTACACATTGAATTCTCCTTTCAATGCGTCTTTGAAATACTTAGGGGGCTATAAATCATAGAGCATCGACTTTTGATTGTTAGCTCAATGCCTAGAAGTTAATTTAATGGACTTAGGTTTGCATTTGAAATATAATAAGCCAGCGGGGTTTTTTTTGTGTGATTAAATAATTTGAGATTATACCGAAGAAAGTTGCTAGTTTATGACACTTTAGGCACAAGGTTGTGGTTACATTTTTTGGTTAGCCAGCGGTTCCCAACGGGAGGGATAATCGCACCCTTTAAGAATGCTTGATTAGATTTCAAGCGGTACAAAGTTTACTTTGTGCTTGTTTGCAAAAGCGAGGATTTCACTGGATAGTATACTTCAACAAAACAAAGGAGTATGATCAGCCAAAATGGTGGCTAGCCCATGAGCTAACCCACGCTGAAAGAGGCCTTCTTTATTTTTGAACTAATTTTTTTTTAGGGCGCATCTTCTAGTTTGGTTGTGAAGTTTGCCGATACTGACAAAGAAAGAGCAGTTCGTAGAATGCAGCAGATGGCACAGAGCTACAGCTTCATCAGCCAAGTTCCTTTACCACTGGGGGCAACCTACAGTCTTCCTTACACTCAGGTAGCACCTGTTAGTTATTGGTTATTATTATCACTATCCTTGTTAGTGGTTTGACTACCAGTCTCTGCCTTTAAAGCTGATTCGAAATAAACTATAGCTATCCTCTGAGTTAAGGCATTTTATCGGAAAGACGTAAAATTATTGGTACAACAGCTTTATGTTCAGAAATACAGCTAGTTTACCAATAACATAAAAACCCTAATTTGCTCTTACTTTCTTCCAGTTTAATGACTGTTATGTGTTTTTAGAATGTGATGCCGAGCACCGGATGGAGCTCTTTAGTAACCCCTCAACCTACTACCCTCACTCCCACAGCGGCTGTTGTCCCCTCGCCAGCTGGTACAGGTAATCAAGATGTTTATGCTCGTAGCCGTATGGCATTGGCGCGAAAAAGCAGAGCCGGACCTTGCAGACTTTTAGTTGGACTATACAGCATTGCAGTAAAAAGCATGTCACCAATTTTGCCGAACTAGCAGACCATTTAAATGCAAAATAAAACATAGGGTATTGTGAGTGGAACAAAATGACGATACATCATTTCAAGTGTATGCGCTTCACAGCTTTGTAGCATTGAGTTTCTTCTTGTAATTACTCTACGTTGCGTGTTGGTTTAATCATCCCATATGCTCTATACTTTCCTACTTTCACGTACTATCCTTTTTCTGTTTCAAATATTTGCTTTGTGCTCTGCGGGATGCGACAAGACAAAAAAATTATTTCCTTCTGCACCAACAGAGTATAAAATAATTGTTAGCTTAATAGATTGATGGTGATTTTTCTCTTCATATTTTAGTTATTCATTCCGGTCTGGCTGGTCAACATGTGGCGCCCATTTCTGGAATACCAAGCACACCACAGAGCCCCGTTGCCTCAATCAACACCCTATCTCTTCTGCAGCCTGCTACGACCGCTCCCGCTACTGGGACTGGCATTGCTCCCGAAACAGTGTTTCCCCAGGCAACTTATCAAAGCAGCGAATCCCAAGTTAGTGTGGTGCCATTTGTGGGTGATCAAGCCTCGACTATTTCAACACGTGAGTAGTATTCTTATATGGACTTAAAAAGTGCTTTGGGGTGCATTACACCATACGTGGAAGACGCAAAAAATGCTCACTCCTTGAACTTGTTGAAATTTCCGCGCATACTGTTTCTAAGTCGTTTACTGTCAAGTGTGAATTAACTTTTTTTGATCAGGGAGCGTGAACTTTCTATTTACTAGCTTGTAATGACATATGATGGAAATTTTCGGGTGCAACTATTAGCGCATTTTTAATTATAACTGAGAAAGTTTTGCATGGTTACATAATTCATTATTCGCATACTTTTGTGGTTGAACGCCATGCAAGATATTTGTGAACGTCATTTTTGAAGTCTCGTGATTGCCACTTGTTTCAGCATTTTTGTTTATTTTGCTACAAATCTTGTAACAGGTTATTTATTGTCACCGACAACCACGACGTGATATTTCCAGATAAATTACATTAACTTTACGTGAGCATTTTTTGTTGTCACTGTGAAGGCGTTGGACTTAAATGGCACATCAGTTCACAGTTTATACGAGCGTACCAGGAATTATCATATAAACAAGACATTGATTTTGATGATGCCTCTGCTTCATCGGTTTTATGTTAAGATAACCTTTTTTCGTGGCCGATATCTTGTTAGTGCAACCAAGCTTTTGCCAATACAATCTCCAAACGCTATCATTGTTGATAGCTAACCGGCCCAATTCGCTCATGAAAAAGATTAGCAAATACCTGTGAATTACTCCCCATAGTTAAGAACGCTTTCATTTCATCAAGTGCTTTGTTCTTGTAGCGCAATCACCTCCGGCGATCGATCTTCCTCAAGCTTATGTTCAACAGCCTCCGTATACCGGTGAGATGTGATGGGACACAGAACCTTATTTAGAATAGGATTTCAAAGGGACCCGAAAGCAGTGCTTGTCAACCGGACGTCTTAGGGCACCCAAAGATGTGCAAGAAGTTTGCAAGGGCGAAAAAACGTGATGGGTGTACTTGTTTTTAAAAAGAAGACCTAGTTTGGAGATTAATCTCAAAAGGACGAAGTATTCGAAGAGAAAATCTTTTTTTGAAAATTTACCATAAAAGGAAGGAGTTTTTAAATAGAAAACTTTTTTTGAAGATCTTTTTCAAACTGAGCCTCAGCCTTTGCGTAAGATGCAATTTAAACTTCTTTTTGTGCGTTTATTCATTTTGAACAAGATTAGGGTGGGCAGATTTTTCGGAAACCAAAATGGGGCGTACCTCAACGTTAAAATTTGACAAGTACTGCTCTAGAATTCTTCGTTTTCTCCCTCCCAAAAAGCAGATGGTCGGTGCCCAAAACGGTTGGAAAATCTAGACAAAGTAAAATAAAGTTCATTTTGGTTTAAACCTGTTCTCTTTCTTTTATGCAGTTGTAGGAGTATAGGCAAGATTATGATCCTTATTTGTTTGTATGTTACAAAAAAATTGTTTGAAATATAACCAAAAAATGGAAAGTCACTAAGGTTTTAGTTTGCCGCATTGTCGTTTTACCTTGTCTCTGCAATTTAGGATTGCGACCATCCATCATTATAACAAATGACTATTCTGCAGGTATTCTGGGATCATTTTACGTTGCTGGTATAGTAAGCTAGGCGGGTCGCTTTAAATGTTCAATAGTTTATTCAATATGTCGCGTAGTAACAACGAGATCAAACGCGTTGGAGCGTTGTATTTACATTACGGTGACTATGCTATGATCCAGCGATCATTTGTTCAAACCTCGTTATGCTTGCTTTGCTTTCTTGGAAAGTTTTTTTTTTTCTTGGAAACTTTTTGGCTTGGCAGTTTCTAACCAGCTGAAAGTATACGAAAAAACGTTGAGCGAATTGTGGGCAGCTTGCAACTGGACACCGCGTTCTGTGTTTAATGCCATAGTCGCCGCTTTGCGACTCAGGAAGATCAAACTGCAGTGCAAAGCTTTTAAAATATGGAATTTGTATGAATTAATATGCATTAAAATGCTCTTTTTTTCAAAAGACATCGAATGATGACGAGCTAAATTTTTAGTTGTTGCACTTTACGACGTTGCCAGGAGCACTTTGCAACAGGGGCAAAACATCGGACTAAAGCGCACAATATTTGGTGTTATTGCAAAAGTTGCTGTCGTTAGCCCAACGACTTAACCTACTTACGACTTTGCTTAGAAAAAGGGTTATAATTTGGTTTTAATTTTTTTCAGTTTTTTATTTGCCTGGATCTGTGTATGGCGGACAGCAGTATACCCCTGCAGTCACACCCTCTGGACAGCCCCTCACAGCTACTCAACTGCAAGCGGCAAATCTTATCAATCAAAGCCCCACTGCCCCCCAAAAAGAAGGTACAAAGTGGTTGAAGTTGCGTATTTTAAAAAAATGTAAAGAGTCGCCATGTTGTAAGAAATGTATAAACGATTCCGGTGGAATTTGTGCTCTTCATTTCTTATTCCATTTTCCTCTTTTATGATAACTGTAGATGACCTGCTACGTTATGCAAGTGAAATGAGTTATTGAATTTAATAGAGCTCCATAGCCAGTGTTGAGAGTGGGTGTGGCAAGTTGCTGGTAAAACAACTTTTTCCAAAGCTGTGATAAAGTTCTTCACCATGCACCAACAATTTTTTTGAACAGTAACCATCATTGAATTTTGCTGAATTATGAATAAATATTTTATCATGGTTTTCCATAGCGCAGACCCACATTGGTTTTGCTATTTGAAGCACTACGGGTGTTGAAAAAAATGTTTTCTAATTTAAAAAGTGATTTTGCTCAAATTAAGACCAGGCTATAGTGTTGCTGGTCGTCAAAGGGACGGGTCGATACGTCAAAGGTCGTACGGGGTCGTCAAAGGTACAATTATTTGGATCAATTAAAAACATATACAAAGCTTAATACAGAAGAACTGCTGCACTTTGTCAAAAATAGAAGAAAATGGAAAAACGTTTGCATTAATGCCGCCGAGGCCTGGATCAGGCATGGCACTTGATGATGATGATGATAGTGTTGCTGACTTTGATTGCAGACTGTGACACAGTTTCGTCCTATCAGGTCGCATCAGAACAGCTGGTGACCGATAGGTGGCTAGAAGCTGCGAATAAAGCATAGCCTAGAGCGTCGCACTTGCGAGACCGAAACTAGAGTTTGGTGTAGACTTTGCTGAAAACTACTAGTTTTTAGGAATAACTAGCTAGACTTGATTATAAACTTCGCTTGTTAAGACATAACAAAAACTTGTTGTCAAAGATCCAAATAAGTGGCATTGCCAAGCAGTGACAGGTTTGGGGATAGGGCAAGCGGTACTTAAAAATTGTCGACTTGCATCTGTACAAAATTGTATGGCACTGTCATTACAAGTAAATGTCGAATCTCCCTTTAAATTTGTTTTCTGCTTCAATGTCTGCCACTGACATGTTACCTGAAATTTTGTTTAGGACCCGAAGGTTGCAATTTATTTATTTATCATCTTCCTCAAAACTTCACTGACACAGACCTCGCTCATACATTCCAAACTTATGGCAACGTTATTTCAGCGAAAGTTTTCATTGATCGTGCCACGAACCAAAGCAAGTGTTTTGGTGAGTAAAATCTAGAAAAAGTTATGTTCCCCATAAAAAAAAGTTTGTGTTTTCCTACTGCTATTTAGTATTTTTGATAAAGCATACGATGTATGGAAATAACCGGAGCTCACTTTTAAGAAGCTTACTTTGTATTTTTATTAAATCGCAGCATTGCATTAAAATATGCTGTGAATAAAGGCCATTTTACACCTCCAAAAAGCAAGGTGTGCGTTTTAGATTAATTTTCAGCTAATATACGAGCTGAGATGATAAACAAACAAACTAAAGCTCACTTCGCATTGCATTTTGGAAACGTTAACAAGCCCAAAATCGTTTTGTCGTACTGTAGCTATCATAATTTTCTTCAGGTTTTGTCAGTTTCGACAATAATGCCAGCGCTCAGGCTGCCATTCAAAACATGAACGGTTTTCAAATTGGAATGAAGCGACTCAAAGTACAGCTGAAACGCCCCAAAGACCAAAGTCGTCCTTACTAGCGCACACTCTCCATTATATTTATTGCAAGTTTTAGGTAAGTTTCAAACTTTTGTTAAGTCTTCATGCTAAGACAATAATCACATCTTCACTGTGAGTTTTAGAAACGAGTGGTGGTGTTACACGGTGGATGTATTGCAATTAGACTATTGATTGCTAAGAATGTAAAGCGTCCTTTACTAGCAAACTGCTACAAATGTTGCTTCTCAAGCATCACTCTTCTGGCTTGTAAGCTGTTTTGCTTGTAAATGATGCTAACGCATTTATTTGTTGAACAGAATGATCGGAGAGTTAGACAATTGCGAAATGACAATTCGGTCCGAGGTCAACAACCCCCCATAAATGCAATTGCGGTGTGCGATAAGGCAGGGTTTGAATTCGTTGCAAAGCAGACGACAGCTTCAGATCCAACGCCACGCTCTGAGCGCTCAGCCTGAAGACTTGCGACCGCGAATTTAACACTCGACCTTTCGCTCCGCACCGTCGTAAACTTCAGATTGTTGTTGTTTAGATTGTACTTTTAAGGAGGCGTAGAATCACGCAATTAGGCTGTTGCTGTAAGGTATGGGTGTGCGGCCTGCTACCCGCGACGTGTATAATTGTGCAGCTCGCGAAAGGGTTCTGTGGTACGAAGTGGGGGTCAAATCTATCGATTTAATCTTCAAAAAATTGATTATTGAAAAAAAAGTGTCTTTATGTTAAATTTAGATGAAGAACACATAAAATCTCGCTTTCATTGTGTTGATTTCCGAAAAAAGACTTTGTTGTTTTTGGATTGAAAATGCAACCAACCAGTGCCTTAAAGCTTATTCATGCGTACAAAGGCTTTGGATTACAAACTCTGACTGGCACACAAATTTTCAACCAGTTCCACTTTAACCTGCTGCAGAAAAGCTTGCTCACCCCTGCTGTAGGGCATTCCACGGTAGACGGGACCAGTGACGGCGTTTAATTCTTTAATAGAGAAGTGAAATCAGAGTGTAATAAAAAAAGTGAAAATATGACCTTTACGTCGAATATGGGGTGAACTAGTCGCTATAAAGTGTCCTAAAGAATGTAGAGTTGATTGATGACACTTTAGTGCATGTCCTTCCTGAGTATTGATACATAGGATGTTATACGCGGTTTAAAATTCTGCCTGCAGCATTACCGGTACTTGTTAAAAGCTTGCGAATTTAAAGTACGCGCACAGCTCTCATACCTGCAACTAGCTGTCCCGGATGTCAGGTTACTCGTGTTAGCTGTGGGTGAGCGCATGCGTAAATTTAAGGCTATGTCGACCTGCTTTGGTGCAACGGTTAGAATCGGTTCACGTAACAAATAAAATCCTACCTATAACAATAGTGATTAGACGCGCTTCGAATTTATTGAAACATGAAGAAATACGATTCTGTAAAAGTTTATAAAGGTCTAATTTTTGTTTTCACAACCCGGCGTCAACTACATATAGTGGTAATCGAACCTCAGTCGGGTTAAAACATTTGAAATAGACTTTTGAGCTTGGCAACATATACCAAAAGCCGTTTCCTCGGAGCAAATAAATTTATTGGTGACAAGTGTTTAGTGAAGCTCTTTAGATAACACCTAACCTGCAATGTTTATGCGTCATCCGTCTACGGAACTGCTATACTGCGCCAATTTTAACAGTTTACGTAATTGAACTTATATCCATTGTAAAGTTGCTCGATAAAACTATTCTACAGATGGAAAATCAGGTTCTTGGTTCTTTTATCATGTTCTACGTTAATTTCCCTCCTACTTTATTTTCTTATAGAGAATTTTCTAAGGTAAATTTGTCTAAATGAGCTTTGGTAATGTCTCTTCTCACTGATTTGTCATCAAATTTTCAATCGCAGTTGCAATTTTCAACCCCATACTTTTTAGGTTTGAAATATAGTTAAGTGAAAACTCGCGTTACCTATTCAAAACTCCAAGCAGTAGCAAGGAATTTGGTCCTTCAAATTGTAACCGACTCCTAACCAAACTAGCTCTCTGCTGATGCTGCTTGATATTGATGGCGCATAAGACTGAACTATATCAAAGCGAGCAACTTCAAATCATCCAGGGAAAGATATCAGTTCTGCAATCTGCGTGGATGTTCGCACCCTCTCCATTTTGTTTTTTGCATTGGTTATTAGCCTGGATTCGACTGAACCCGTATGGCCTGACAAGGTCCTCTAAATCACAAAACTTTAAAACATGAGTCACCGAGACTGTCATCAAAAAACTAACGACAGAAAGCTCATTGATTTGACATTGTAAGATTAGACTATTTCTAGATGGCACTTTTCACTTGACGTAGGGGCATGGGAAATGGGGGTTGCACAAAAGAGATCACGTCAGAAGTTGTTCTCGAAAATAGCTACCCTTTTTGAAAGAGAGTCAAAAGATCCCCAACGACACGTTTACCTCAAAAAATACGGGTTATCAACCGAATGAGAGAAAAATAGAACTTTTCCCCTTTTCACCATCCCATGATTGGACTAAAGTTTGGAGAATAACGCACGAGTTCGGTGTTTTCGAAGGTTGAGCATCACAGTGATCCTCAACCTCCGCAAGCACCAAACCCGTGCATGGGCATTTTTGTTGATTTCAAAATCGCTCGGTGAGAATTTACATGCGTCATTGTTCATTTCAAATTGTTATGAATATAATCTTAGGTTTGTCCGATGAGAAAAAGCCTGTTGGCGCCCTGTGGTCGGAACATGTAGTGAGGTTACCTACTGTTCGATGTTGTGGTTTGTGGCCGCTGTATTGTGGTGATCAATTATTTTTTATTTCAATTGATTTTGTTGTTCGTAATAGTCCATTAGGCATAACGTACAAACATTCCGAACATCGAAAACTAATAAAGATTAGGGTGGTTTTTAGAACAATTACGAAAGCGGTTATGTTTTGAAAAATGAGAAGACTTGACAACTTTTGTATCTGATTGATCAGCAAGCAGCTATTCCGACTCATTAATTACATTTAACTAATGCAAAGCTTGTATGCTGCGAACACTTTGCAGCCTAGCCATATAGTAATGGAGTAAATACAGTAAACCCCGAATCAACGTTTCTACAGAATAATTTTTGAAGTAAAGATATTGCCATTGCTGAAAGAATGCCAGTTTTTGTGTCTTCGTAATTGGCGTTATTCGGTACCGCTATAGTTGGCATTTCCAACGATAAGGTTCTTACTGTGTGTATTGAAGCTTGTTGGATTGTGTAGCAACTATGCTTAATCAAGCTTGCCCGCTCTGAAAACCTTTTTATGTCGTCGTGTTAATTTTTGTTTTTACTTCGTCTAAAATCTCTTTTCAGTTTCGTGAAATCAAAACAGTATTGTTGTTGTTTTAAGTGTCTCGTCTTTGTTTTGTTATCAAACAATTTATAATCAGTTAAAATAGTAAGGCCACTTGACTGCGTGTAAGATATTAGCCGAAAAACGTGTGAATTGGTTTAAAAAAGGGTTGAACCAAGAATATATTTAACTGCTTTTTGAGGTGAGGACTGTTTTAAGTACAAATTCCTCAAAAGAAGACTGTGGACTGCCAAGCAGGGGAAATTTCTAGAAATATTGTTGTTCTTTTTGGATTAGAGCCCTCCCGCCTCCTTTCTCTAAATATTTTCTCCCTCTCCGCTTCCTTGCTCGAGCTTTCTAGAGAAGCAGCAGAGGAAACTTTTGTAAAACAGAAAAAGGCTTATAATTTTCAAGGGGGTTCCTCGTTTTTGCCATAACAGAAAACCTTGGGCTCTAATCAGCATGCGTCTGATGCAGCAACCGCTGCAATCACCACGTCATTGTGGTAATTCGTCTACTATAAGAGCAGATCTAGGTTGATATTATCTTGATCAATGCATATTGTTTATCTTAGCAGTTTTACGACACTGCTTTTTTTCAGCCCATTGAAACATTTTAAATAGATGTCACCTTTAAATTACTAATTGGGCTTTTTTGGTGAAGCAGAAACATACCCCAGTGAAGTGTATGATGTCATTTATTATGCATTGGCCAGTCTTGACAGATATATATTGCCCAAGATAATTCTTACATAGCTCATCATGTTTTTCCCTTTCAGATGCTGTAAAGACGCAAGCTATCTTCATTGTGTACATAAGCGTTATGTTGTTGCATGGATATATTGATGACCAACAAGCCAGCCAAGGGGAAGGCAGCTGTAGATCACGTGCAATGGACATTTCCTTATTTGGTTATATTTTTTATTCAGTATTGTACTAATTTTGTCATCATGGGTCTGGCTTTTAAAACGTGAACACTTTTAAACATGTTACTGTGTTTACAACCGTTGAACTATTGTTTGGGATTTGTCACGATGAAATATTGAACTGCCCAATTCTAAGTGTTGCAAAAACTTCAGTTTGCCCGCGAAAGCTATGTCTTAGTATTATTAGCTACCGGTATGTTTTCGTTATCTTTGACAAATTGCTATATTAAAACGCGTTTTTTTTTTCAGCATAACTTGATGCAGCAGTTACATGCAATAAGCTAGTAACTACCTTTTCGAAAAAACTTTTCTTCAATTTTATGGAATAGGCCTCTGCCGGCACT
Organism: Trididemnum clinides; assembly: GCA_963675345.1. Classification (NCBI taxonomy): domain Eukaryota; kingdom Metazoa; phylum Chordata; class Ascidiacea; order Aplousobranchia; family Didemnidae; genus Trididemnum; species Trididemnum clinides. Next base: position 7,119,128 of record OY776300.1, read on the forward strand.
GTGGTTATTGTTGCTGTTATTAATATGACATTACGTGGATGTGCAATGCCGCACCGAGTTACTACAGACTTTATGCGGTGCTTAGCTTATTTATTTTAAATCGGTTCAAACCCGACAGTTGTGGTTTGAATTTTGTTTTGCCATGGACTGCCATCTATCGGTAGTAGTGCTTTTTTATGAAAATACTTTGGCGCGTTGTAAATAAACGGAGAATAATACAGACTTTAAACTGTGTCAGCTAGTTGTAAACAAGGAACTTCGGTGCCGGATTTTGGAAAAACTTCACTTCTGGTAAGCTTCAATGTTGCATGTTTCAGCTTCTAACAAATCTGCAGCTTTCCAATTTATGAGAATTTTTTGTTTTTGCTTCAGCCGCCTTGGTGTAGTGGTAATCGTTACGGGCTTTAATACAGAAGGCACGTTGTTCCAAAACTCCGTAAAAGCACTATAATTATTTGTAAGAAAAAGTATCCAGAATCTAAATTGCTGCGTTACTCCAAAAAAATTCTAGTTTAAAAGCGAATGGGTGGGTAAGCACACAATGAGTCGGCACGGCTAAGCCAGCGAAACCACGGGGGACATTACAACGATCAACATCCGCCTCGACGTGGTGGTGCTGTACCCGACCCCTCTGGCTCAGTCAAAACGACTCTTGGACTCCCCGAGGGTCCCAGCTATTCCAGGCCCTCCCCACAACAAACATTTTTTTGAAGTGTTGCGCTCTGAAAGACTGCAGAAGGGCAGAAATCACTATTTACAATCATTCTGTCTTTTCTTTAGCCCTCGCCTTCTCATTCTTCCATTTATGATGAGCGACAAGGTTCATCCAAATCCCAGCCCAACCTCTCTCTGTTTAATGTGACCTGGAGGGACAGGTCAGTGCAATGCTGCACTTGCTCGAAAGGGTACATTTAAGGTACACATTTAACTCCCTTTCCAGCTAGCACTCCTAGAGTTGTCCCTTCTGCTACATCTCGACTTTTCCCGGGCGTTTCCAGTCCAACAACACTGTGTCGTCTTCGTGGCTCTTTAGCACATCTATCTCCATTCCATTATTCACTACAACCAATCTTTTCTTCTGCCCATGAAACTCTTCTTTGCTTATAAACCTTTAATTTTCCTTCCCTGTCACTAACCCCTCTTTCTGTCTCTTCCCATCCTCCACCACTTTCGCCTCTTTTTTTCAAGCTTACAGCTTTCCCTTCTGACTCGCTCAGGACTTTGCAATGAAAAGCGGGAGGTTTTCGTGCCAGAATAGTTGAACTTCTTTGTTTTGTTTCGCTCTTACCTGCCAATTTTATTTGTATCCATAAGTCCAACCTTAACTCTTCATTTTTCTGGATACTCTGCTCTGCGATCTGATTGCCCTTCCGATATGGCTCTCCTTCACTTGATGACTCTACACTGACGGTGTTGTCCATATCTTAGTCCGACAGGGTTTATTTTTTTTTAATTTCCAACCTCTTCTCTCTTTGCTTGACTTCTACTCTGACTGCGCAGGGGTCAACATTTTGCTGAGAAACTCTCCTCTCCTAAACCTCTACGATCCTCCTATTCGCTGTTTGGAAATAGTGGAACCAACTTTTTTCTCTCTATGTGTTCTCCCTCTAGCAATCCCTTCATTCTGGGGTACTATAACGGTGATTACCTCCTTTGAGACTAAAAAGATACTTTAGACCATCCTGGAGAGGAAGTATTTGATTGGGTCACCTTCTCCGACCTACTTCCTCTCAATGATCCTGATATTCTTACTCCTTTTTATTTGTCCTTCGGCAGTCCCTTCTCTCCCGACATATCCTTTAACCCCTTTTCTCCTGATCTCTCGTTCTCTTGAGTGGTGCTTCAGGACTTGGGTTCTGATTAATTCTTCTAACTATTCCTCTTTCTCCACTCTCCTTCTTCACTAAGCCTCATCCTTTTTTCCATTTTCAGAAAGTTTGCTGAGATGACCTTGCTCTCTACATGGACCCGCGGTTTCCTTCTGCAAAGAAATATTCCTCTCTTTCGTCAGTTGCTGCGCATTGTGGCACTGAATATAGCCAAATTTTCTATTCCTTTTGCCGCGTGAAACGCCAAACTTAAGCTTGGTGGTCTTTTGAAAAAGAATACGCAATAACGGAAAGACCTAAAGGTTTTGCTTCCACTCACAGAAGTCATGAACAATGACAGACAGATATCTCCGACTCTCGGAATGCCTAGTCCGTCATCTCCAAGACTAAGACATGGTCGTATCTCTCTCAGCAAAATCTAATTCTAAGTCAGTCTATTCTGTGCTTCGATCTGTTGCCGACTCTTTCTTCTCCTTCCCTAACTTTCCCAAGTACTCTTTTTCCAAGGAGTCGGCATTGGTCTAAGCTAACTACCTGAAATCTCACTTTTCTGTTTCTCCACCAAAGGCGCTTCGCGTAGTAGAGTTAGCGACTACTTGTCTGAGGTCCACCGGACTCCTGCCATGAGGAGTCTCATTCCTATTTCTGTTCTCTTCTTAGTTCCAATAAATTTCTTGCAACTGTTGCCAATCTCTCCTCTTCCACTGCCAGCGGCCCAGACAGAGTCGCCTATCCCATACTGAAGCACCTCTCTCGATGTGGCATGGATCCTCTTCTTTACGTGATCAATCTTTCCTGGTCTTTCCTCCCATCAGGAAGTCTTCAACTATCATTCTATTCTTAAGTGAAAAACCCTCTTGACTCAATTGCTTCCTTGTGGCTTGCTTCCCACTTCCTGTGTCTCTAAAGAGTTTAAATACATCGTTCTATCTCGTCTACTCTTCTTTTTGGAATCTAACTCTATTTTCTCTGCACGCCAGGCCGGTTTTGGTCCTAGTCGGTCTACTTTAGATCAAGTTCTTTACTTTTCTCAGCCCATTTCTGATGAGTTCAGCAAGGCCAAACCGGCCCTCGAGTGATCCTTACCTGATTCTTAATGACTTCTTCAAGACTTTTGACTTTTTCTGGCAACCTACTATCTTCCACAACCTTAATTCCCTCTCTCCTTACTTTATTTGATGGACGCAATATTTTCTTTCCAACATTAAGGCTTTTGTGGCTTTTCAAAATCAAGCAAGTCGTTCCTTTTTAGCCCGCTAAGGAATTCCCTGAAGATTTGTTGTTGGCTCTGTTCTGTTCTCACTTTTCATCAACCATATCCCTGCGTCACTCTCGTCCTCCCTCAGCAGCTCTTTTTAAGCTGACGACCTGGCCATCAGCTCTTCCTTCTTCTCCATCTTGGTACCTTTTGTTGCCTAGCCCACACAAAAACCCCAGGTTTGACTGTAGGGCTGGGCTGAGCATTGGTGTCTTGCTTTTAATCCAAGCAAATTTGAGGCCTTCTTCTTTTCGGTGGATTCTAACAAAGCTAATCTTAAGCTCAATCTCTTCTTGCTCAACTAACCCTTTCTGCTTCAATCCTACTCCGACTTTTTTAGGGATCACTTTTGACCGCATTTTTCAGTTTCACCCATCAATTTTTGCTAAAGTCTAAGTTCTTCCATGCCTCAAGGCTTTACGCTGTCTCTGCTTCCTCTTGAGACCCCTCTAAGAACTCTTTTTCTCTTCTGTTCAAAGCTTTTCTTCGGCTGGTCCTCACTTTTGCTTCATCCGTAATGTTTCTATTTCTTAGCGCTACCCAGTGGAACGCCACCATGGAGCGGCCAGTCGCGTCACCGATGGTTGTAGCTTTATTCTCCCTTATCCCTCTTCCCTACCATGAAGCGTCTCTGCCTCCCCTATGAGTCACTCTTGCTCATTTTGCCTTGTCATCTTGCAATCGAATCCTTTGTCTTCTAACCTCCTTTTCCACTTCAGGTTTGGCCGGACTTAAAGTGAAACTAAGACTATCCAGGCTTTCCTGCGATCATCTTTTCTCTCCTTCTTTTCTATCGGACTACAATGGATCCCAGGTTACTCATTTCTTCTGGGTAATGACACAGCCGATGAGTTAGCCAAACGAGCTGCACTGATCCAGCTATCCACAGTCCCATGTAGTCTCTCTCCTCTCACCTCTTTTATCCGTTTACTTCTTCTCTCGGACTGGAGGCGTGCTGTTTCATTAAAACTCTTCAACACATAAGACGTCTCCGTATCTACTACGGATTTTGTTTTTCCTCATCACGCAAGTTGTGTCTTTCCTCTTCTTCGCTGCAACGAACGCAGCCTTCTGTTGGACTCCTATATTTCTAGAATTGGCAAGATTGACAGTTCATCATGCAACTCTTGCAGTCACCCGACCTGGGACACTTCTTACTCATTTTGTTCTGCCCAACTAAGAACACTTTGCACCGCTTGCTCTATGGCAACTCCTTTTACTTCCACGACCTTCGGTCCATGCCTTAAGGAGTTCCCGGCCTTTGGCTCCATGCTCTTTCACCTTTACCCCATCCTTCAGCATGAGTTGGTTAACAACCACAAAGCACCGGGAGAAAGGGACGTAAAATCGTCGCTATTTTACTTGCGCAATGAAAAGCTCAGCATTGTTGTTCGCTGAATAATTTGTTGCTACGTCACATCCAGTGTTTGTTTCAGCTGTCAGTCATAAGATACAGTGTAGTTACTATCTTACTAGGCCAGTAATTTTCAACTTTTCGATGTCATGAGCTATTGAAGGTTGAGCAGATGCTATGAACTCTTCCGGGATCTGTCCGCCCTCGGGCATACGTCACTTGCCACAAGTGCAAGGTCCATGTGCTTTGGACCTTCCTGAAAGATCTAGTGGACCCCAAAGTCTAGGAATACAATAGCCTAGACAAAATGATTTTATTTTTAATGAGAGACAAATATGGATATTTGGTCTGCTACTATAGCCACATGATATCAAACAAAAAATTTGAAATGAAGAGCTAAGTTCTAAAATTACCTAAGTCACATTTTGGCCCAACTGTATGTGACCCAAAAAGGGCAGAATAAAGTGCTTTTAGCATGAAAATTGTGATCACCGAATGATAAGTACATCGGTAAAACAGGATTTAAGCACTTTTTCTCTGATTAATATTTTGTCAGGTGGTTAACACAAACATGTTTAGCGTTTAAAAAGGATCAACTGCATTTGGGCCAAAATGTGACTTGGAATCTTCCAAACTCAGCTCTTCAAATTATTGACGACGTTGTGCAGCACGTAGCCAAAAATTGATTATTGTGGAAAATGTCTATAGAATTCAAACTATTACAGTTAGATCAAAATCATAGCATGGTAAGAAGAAAACACAGTTATGAAAGCACGCTGGTTGTAAGGGAGTTTCTAAACATTCAGCCTATTGAGTCATTGTTTCCATATTTTGATTTTTGAAAAACTAGGAGAAGTTAGATGTAGTAGGGGTAAAAACAATGATTTAACTGTTTAAACTGCCACTTTTTGTTGCTTACACCACTACAACGTTACGACTTCGGCAAGTGCAATAAAAATAGATTATTATTCAAAGGTTTTAATGAGATTTGAGCTATAGGCCAAAGCTACTTGGAAAGCTGATATTGCAACCGAAGCAAAATTTTTTTGTTACATTTAGCTTTGAAAATATCAAAAGCTGCCATTTTCGAATTTTCATTTGACATTTAGGCCTATATTGAAGTGTGGTTTTAAGGATCGTATAAGAACTACCGTAGTATTTCAACTTTACTTCATCATCATTTGATTTTCCCAACATGTAGCAAGCGTATTGGTGATGTTTTGTGAATCACAACAGCTTCTGAGAATGAACGAAGTTTATCTTTCATACAAGTCCCTTTCCTTATGACTCGACTGTCAACCAATCTTCTATAAGGGGAGTGCTCAGGGTTACTGGGACCCTTGGAAAGGCAAACAGCCATTTTGACCCAACCCAAATGGGGTCGGGGACGGTACCACCACGTTGAGGCGGCTGTTGATTGGTGCAGAACCTGGTTCATCTGGCCCCCTTTCTGCCAATGCAGCGCTCCCGCCCAGCCCTCGTCTTCAAACCTCTTATCCTCCTTCCACCCACTTCTCATCTCCTCCCTCTACACCCTCCCCACCCCTTTATGCTCCCGGCTGTTTTTTATTCCTCCTGCTTTCTCTTCCCCTCCTGACTCGCTCAGCGTTCTTCAATGGAATTTTAGAGGTCTTCGAGCCACGACCACTGAACTACTACACTTTATCTCGTCCCAACCAGTGGATCTTATTTGTATCCGGGAATCCAGCCTTAAATCATCTTCTCTTTCTGAATCACTGGATTCTATGCTATGCGGTCTGATCACACTTACTCCCAGTCTGGCATTCTTTCTCTTGATGACCCGCACGCTAGCGGTGGCGTCACCCTTTTCGTCAGACAAGGCCCATCCTTCTTTAAACTTTTTACCTGCTCTCTCTCTTCGCTTGACCTCTACTCTGATTATTAGGGGTTCACTTCAACAACTCCACCTTGTCTCTTTCGTTAATGTTTACGCTCCGCCTATTCGTTCTTTTTTGACGGATAGCAGAACCGATTCCTTTTTCTTCTTTATTCCTTCCTCCTCCAAAAACCTCTTCATTCTCGGGAACTTCAACTGCCATCACCCCCTCTGGGACTCAAAAGGTACTTCTGACCCAGGTGGTGAGAATATATTAGATTGGGTCATCTTCTCTGACTTCCTTACTCTCGATGATTCTGACATGCCAACTCTTCTCCATCGTTTTTCTGGCAGTCGCTTCTCTCCTGACATCTCCTTTGATCCCTCCTCTCTTGCCCTATCTTTCTCCTGGGAGATGCTTCAGAACTGGGGCTGTGATTACCTACTAATTCTTCTAACTGTCCCTCTCTTCGCTCTTTCGCCTCAACGAACGTCCCCCTTCCTTCAATTTTCAAAAGCTCGCAGGATTGACTTTGGTTTTTATTTTGACTCTCACTGTCCTTCTACAAAAGAATACTCGTCTCTTTATCTTTCTTCTGCTGTTTCTCTTTTTACTTATCTGGCATATTCCTTTTAGAAGCGTCAAACGTCAATCTCAAGCCTGGTGGTTTCCCGAAGTGGAAGAAGCAGTAAACAAAAGACGTAAGGCTTTTGCCGCTGCTCATAGAAATTATAAAGATTGTCAGGCTTACATCTCTGCCTCCCAACATGTCTTGTCTGTCATCGCCAAAACCAAGACTGCGCATGGCAGGCGACATGCTTATCTCAATCTAAAATTAATCCGTATATTCTCTCCTTCGTTCTGTCGCTGGATCTTTTTCCTCATCTTCCTCTTCTCCTAACTTTCCCAACTGTTCCTCTACCAGGGAGTTGGCTTCGGTCTTCGCCGACTATCTGAGCAACGTGCCGTGAAGTGTCTTATTCCTTTTTCTGCTCTCTCTTATCCTCCCCTGCCAATGGCCCAAAGTTGCCTATCCCATACTAAAGTAGTAGTTTCCTCGCTCTGGTATGAATTTTCTCCCATATATTTTCAACTTTCCTGCTCTTTGCATTCCTTTTCTCGGAAGACGTCTTCTATCATTCCCATTCATAAGATGGGAGGGCCTCTTGACCCACTTGCTTCCTTCCAGCTTATCCCTATCGCCTTCTGCGTCTCAAAGTTTTTTGAACGATCATTTTATCGCGTTTACTCTTCTTTCTGGAATTTAACTCCATTCCATTTCTTTCTTAGTTTACTTGGCATTGGTTTAACAAACCTAAGTCTGGTTCTGGGACGATCCTTGCTACCATCAACTTCAAAGCTTTTGACTCTGTCTGGCATCCCGCCCTTTTTCATAAACTTATTTCGGCTGGCCTTCCTTCTTGCTTTGCTCGTTGAACTCAATCTTTCCTTTCTGATAGGCGCTTGCGTGGTTTTTCAAAATCGCAAAAGTCGCTCCTTTCGAGTTCATCAAGGTGTTCGCAAGGATTGGTTCTTGGTCCTGTACTTTTCATCAACAATCATCCTATTTCTCGGTGCCTTTTTCCGTCAGCTGCTCTCATTATGTTGACCACTTGACCATTTGGTCCTCCTCCTCGGTCACTGCGACGATGGAAGCTACACAAAGAGCTCTGATTTTAATGAATCGATGCTATGAGTACTGATGTCTTCCTCTCAATCCGAGCAAATATTAAGCCTTTTTTCTCAGTGGATCCCCACCAAGCCAACCTCCAGCCCAACCTCCTCCTATTCAACTCCCGCCTCCGTTTCAATCCCACTCCAACTTTTCTTGGGGTCACCTTCAACCGCACTCTTTTCTTTTCCAAACTTGTATCTTCGCTGAAAGCCAAGTTCTTCCCTCGTCTCAAGGCCTTACGCTGTATCTCTGCTTCCTCATGGGGCCCCTCCAAGGAGTCTCTCTATCTTCTGTATAAAGCTTTTTTTCAGTCCCTTCTCACTTATGTTTCACCAGGATAGTTTCTTTTCTTAAGCGTTACCAATATCACTAAATTGGAAGGCCTTCACCTAGCGGCCAGTCGCGCCATCTCCGGCTGCCTCTCGTCTTTCCCTATCCCTCTTCTCCTCTCTGAGGCTTCTCCACTTCCCTACAAGTCATCGTGACTAATTTCGCCCTGTAATCTTATGAGCGGCCATTCTTCTCCCAACCTCCTTTCTCATTTCAGGTTTGGCCAAACTTGGAGTGAAACAAAGACTCTCCAGATTCTCCTGGAGAGCTTTTGCGTCCACTCACCCGCTCATGCTTCCTACTACTTCTCCTAGGGAGGTTCAATTTGCTTGCCCTCCCTCACCTCCTTGAAACCTGCTTTCCTTCACTGTGGAGTTTATTCTTTCCTTTCGATGCTCCCGCTCCGATATCCCTCTCTCTCTCTCTCGCCAAGATGCGGCTCTCGCTCATCTTGACTCTCTCCCACCTCAAGATGGCTTTGTTCCTTTTTTTTGGCAAAGACGGCTCTGGCTTCTTGCCAATTGCTCACTTTGTTGCACTGAGACCAAACTTTTTTTTTTGGCAGGCCCAATATGTTTAAGTCTTTCCGCTGAAGCCTGCGCCATTCTGCAAGCTCTTTGATGGTCCCGCCAGCACCAGCAAGTCAGCAATTTCTCTTCTTTTCTCCTTCTCTACGAGTCTTGCTCTGTCCTTTATCCTCTCTGTCACTCTGTTCTCTCCTCCATCTTTCCTTTTACCTCAATCTCTCTGAAAAATCTGGTGGGAACTGTCTTCTCTCTCCTCCTTTACTATCAGGCTACAATGGGTACCCAAACACCCGTTTCTCCCGGAGAACGACGCTGCTGATGAGCTGGGTAGACGGGGATCGCTGCTCGTGCCCTATGCAATCTCTTGTAGCCTCTCCTCTTACCTCTCGTTGTTAAGGATTCACCGCTCGAAGGGGATGAATCTTCTATTATAGTTGTCACAGGCGGACGGCCAGGACCTTCCTCGCACTGTTCTCTATCCAACCACCAGTTTAAAATCAAACAGTAAAATCAATGGGTATATTGACAAAATAACAACAAAAAACTTCGAATAGGCCAGCGCGAGAAAATTGACTAGACTTTTATCCACAACGATTGAACCAGCAACATTCACAAACCAAAAATAGAATTTGAAGTAACTTCTTTTTCTTTATAACTTATACATAATTAGTAAGAGCCTGAAGCCACGCGTTTTGTGTGCTTAGATCAGAGTGTAGAAATAGATAATTGTAACAAAGTAAAGTGCGACAAAACAATACGTGCAATAAGACTCTTGTTCTCAGGACTGCAGTTCGATTATCGGTGAGTTAAAAAATGGGCATTGGTGCGATAACACTCGTATCCACTCTTATCTTTTGTCGTACTGCAGGAGTACTGCCTCATCAAAATTCTTCGACACAAAGGCTCTCTCGGTTTCCACTGAGGAACTTGTGCTCCCTCGTCAAGCTTGCTGTGCCCTCTCTTGTCTACGCTGCAACGGAAACAGCCTTCTGTTAAGCTCTTATCTCACTAGAATTGGCAGAATCGAGAATCCATCCTGCAGCGCCTGCGGCCATCCGTCCCAGGACACCTCTCAACTCATTTTGCACTGTCCAGCTAAGAACTCTTCACTAAGAAATTTTATATGCAGAAAAAACATAAGCCTTTTGTTACTGTTCACTCAAGTGCCCCATAGTGATGCTAACGTACACTATACGAAAAACAAACTAAACCTATACCTGCCAATCTGAACTTCGCGAACAAAAAATATATCCGCTAAATGGTGCTAGTGGCAAAACTTCATTTTTGCTTTTTCATTTTTTTTAGTCCGTCGTGGTATTATTTTGCCCCATTGATGTGCTGATTGTTGTTTGATGCGGTAGATTACTTTTGATTAGAGAAACAGTTCAGAAGGATTTATGTTGGTCTGCGAGCTTGTAAAAGTTTAAGATGCCACAGATTAACCCAGATGAAGCAGCTACTGATGAACCAAAGACTTATAAAGATGAAGCCATAGGTGATGGAGATGACCTTAACGATATTAAAGGAGATTTATGTGGTGAAAATGACGGCGAACAAATTCGGCAACCTTACCATGTAAGTACAACAGTAATTAAATTATCAGTTCTATTTCTTCACTAAACAATCTAATGCTTAACTGTTTATTGTTGATTTACAACAGAGTGCTGGAGTAAGCATAGGCTTGAATTTTTCTAGGGTGATTATATCCAGGGGGGGGGGGGGGTTATACTACTGACAATCTAATAGAGCGATTGAACTTCTGTGTGACAGTTTTAGCGGCTCATACAAGGCGTTTGAACAAATTTCTTTGAAGTCTTTATTCAACATCTTGATCGAAATGTCAAAATACCTGCTTGAGCAAAACTAGCAGTTAAGCTATCTGGCTGTGTATATAATTTGTTAGTAAGAAAACAAACTGGGCTGTTTGGTCTTATTGTGGCAAACCTAGTGGAATAGTTATGCATTCATCTTTTATTTTGAAAACCTTTGCTACAAGAACATGTGAGTTCACTCTGGGAATGTTCTATGTTATGATTCCCTTGACAGAATGCATTATATGCCAATTTTTCTCAGTTTTGTTACAGTGATAGTCGTAGAAATTTACTATATTAACATTATTAATGGTTAAAAAGTGGGCCTGAGTGTAATTCTATATATGGGTTCATTTTTTAATGTGTTCTTGTTTTGGAAGGTGTTCAACCTCACTCTACTCTTGACAGTCAAATAGTTGTTTCTTTAATAACCTGAGTTCACTTATAATGCTTGTAGAATTAACATTAATTGACATTTCAAAAATTGATAGTTGTTACACGCAATTTTAAGAAATCTGTTGTTTATACTCTTCAAAATGATATCTTTTATTTTATAGTTTTGTATTCTGGTATTGTTACGAATTTAATGCCTTGCTGGCTTACGCCATCAAGTATATTTTTGTTACTGAATTTGGTGAGTGTTTATTGCTGAGTTAAATTTCTGAAATTATATGATAATAACCTAAAATGTAGCAGAATGCTGGGCTAAAAACCGTGACAATAGAGACACTTTTGTGGAGAGCATATTAGTTGTAATGGACGAAGACTAGTAAAGAAAGTAACTTTTGCTGTGCCTTCTCTTCTCATGACTAATTATTTTATAAGGAGGTCGTTTTTTCAAACCTACTGCCACGTTTTGTTTTGAAAATACAAAAATTACCTAGCAGCAGTATATTTGCTTTTCGGTTCACCAACTGTATTTCTTTTGTTATTTTATCAGTATATTTTTTGAGTTGGATTGCTAAGAATGAGGCACGTGAGCTCTGTATCAAAAAAGAGTCTCCATATGTGGTTTGGAAAGGTATTTGGTCTATCAGTATTGTGATAGCAATACTTCTTCATTAAATGCGTGTATAAATTGTTACCAGTCAATCCAACTATAAAAGATTACATTTTTGGTTTTCAGCACAAAGCTACATTTCATATAGGTGATATTTCTATCTAGCATTTGTTCTTCTTATCTACTTATGATTATCCTAGGATGTTTGGGGCATCTTGTTTTCTCTTTTTGTTTGGGTATGGTTAGTTGAGACAATGAGACAAACTAAATGCTTTAGTTTGTGAAGTCTGACTGTTGTGTGATCGATTACTTTTGCAAACTATTGACCAGGGTGAAAAGTAGTGAATTTTATCTGTTAGGTAAAGCTGATTAGATGTTACTCAAAATTTTTCATTTCAAAAAAGCATTGCGAGTATTTTTTGGTGGTGACTGACTACTCGGTAGAAAGTCGATAATTAAGTTGGTATTGCTCTTTGTTGCTTAAGTGTTGTGCTGAAAGGAAAGATTTATTTTGATTTGAATGGAACATTGTAACTAGTACAGCATTTTAGAGTTCACTTTTCAGATGTATAGACTGTATTTTTGTGTACATATTCTCTTTATTCATGTTTTCAACGCTTCAGTAACTTTCAGCTATTAGGTATTGAAATATGCTTGAGCCCTTATTTGAGTAATTACAGTAAGCATCGCCTTACCATTCAATTTTCAGCAGATAAATTATAACCTAACACAATAACAAAAAACATTCCTTAACCGACGCAGTGTTCTCTAGCATTTGCAGTTAGTTTAAAAAAAGAGATCAAATTAAGATGCAAGTTTTGTATCCATTACTTTTCGGTTTTGCACTCCTATATTTGTGGTTAGCAATGATTCAGCCTTCCTGGTCTTTTTGATTAATCATTCGTCGCTCTTGTACTTCATTTTTCCTGAAGATCAATTTCGCTCAAAGTAGTAGCGGCTTATATGAACCGTAATAAATTTGGCTGGCAAGTTGCTGAAAAAATTGGGTTAATGTAGCTACCCAAATAGGGCAGTGTGTTGGAATAATTGATTTTTAAGCAAGACGTATTTCAGTTGCTGGCTTATTCAAGACTGAATTTTGTTGGCTGCTTCTATTTTGCCTTTTTAAAAGTTAATTAGGTTTAAAAGCAGGGGTTGGGAGCTCGCGATTTAAAAGGAATATATGACTGTTTGGCCTCTGTTATGGCTCCCTTAATTTCAGAGTTTGGTAAAGGGCAGAAATAAGGCGTTTGTGTATAAAGTTCATTTTACTGCAGTCTAATTAAGATTATTATCAACGTTTGCAATTCCTTCATCAGCATCTAAAATATACGAAAAATAAAATCAGTTTAGTAAAGCCTTGCCTATACTAACGAAGTTTTTGGTTATTTTTGGGATAGTAAAATTATTTTTAACCTGATAAACTGCTTCATCAATTATTTTCAGTGAAAGTCAGTGCCCTCATTGCAGATATCATTAGAGATTTTGTTACTTCAGTGTTTTTTTCCCAGGAAAGAAGTCTTAATAACTTTTTGAGAGTTGTGGTTGCCTAATTTTCTGGATAAAGCAATTATGTAAATTGTGTTCATGTTTACCTAATCTAAGTTACCTAAATAGACGTTGGAAAAAACAATTTATGGTCATCCATGCTTGGTAGTGGTTGCATTGCAGGTATAAATGGCTCTACGTAGCTGAAAAGCTTTTGCTAACTGAGAGCCATGGTTCTATTAATCAATCGGTCAAATACTTTTTGAATGACGATTAAAACACTTTATGCTCAAAAAGTAACGCATGCGTCTAAAATGTGTATTCAGTTCTTTTATTGTTTTTACATTAATGCAATAATCACAAAGTTACAAGTGATCTTGGTAAAGTCGGAGAAAGTAATTGTTGGTTTAAGTAAACGGCAAGTAGATGATGATTGCTGCTGTACACAGGAAGTTCAGGCGTTGAGGTTTACAATAATTCCAATTATTTCACAAGGCAGCTGCTGCACAATGTGAAAAATTTAATTTTCCAACTTTTATGATTGTAATTAACGTGCTTATTATCTGAAATTAAAAAGTCAATATAAGTAATTTCGCAAGTTAGCTTACCGTTGTGTTCCCCTGATCCTTCTGTCGCTCCCATCTCAGAACTAAAGTTGGCAAATCGCTGGAAAACCGATGCATGTTAGCTGATATTTTCATTTTAACTTGTAACAGAAGATTGCTATTTTGTGCATTGTTGCCCACTCAAATATCTCCTGCCAATGTAGCCTCAGGTCATTGTGTCAACTCTTAGTGTGTAAATGCTGTGTAGCGTGCTCACAAAACTTTGATTAATATCACAATTATCAACCGGTCGTATTACTGATGTTTTTGCGCGTTGATTTGAAGGCATGGGATAAAAGGCAATAATCATCCTCTCGAGTTTAGTAGGCAATTTGTCTTGCAAGCCTGTCAAGAGATTAATATTTTTACGAGATTGGATTGATGCTTTTTAAAGCTGTGCGGGTATAAGTCCTCTGGAGACTGAGCTTGGGCTTATTTTGACGTGATTTGCATTAATTGCTGCGGGTTTCCTGTCTTAGTCTGTCGTTCCCTCTGTTTTGTCCTCCTGCTTGGACCAAATATATCCTGAACTAACAAAGTCGGGCAAATAGATTAAACATTTGATTGACATTCATCGAGCGCAGCTGGTTCGAACAACACACTTATAACTCTTATGCATTTACTCATTCTTGTAACAGCCTCCTATTAATTCGGAGACAACGCTATAGAGAAAGTCGCTTTTTTATTAGCTTGGCGGTTGACAAATCAAGCTTCAGATGTGTTTTGAGGGCGGCCGAATCCCACTCGTGTTCAAAGTTCTTGTAATTATATTATATCTTTTATTAGCTTGTACATCACTGCGCTTGCTAGCACATGCGCTGATTGACGTCTTTATTTTTTCATAGAACAAAACCGCTTCGCATAGAAGTGGCGATGAACATCGAAGGAAAGATGACATCGATAGAGGTATTGTCTTTTTAGCTCCTGGCATACTTAACTTAGCCTTAAAATGGAAAATTGAAACTACTAGCAAATTTCTGTTAGCTGTGACCAAATCATTATGACGAATTTCAAAAGGTGCTGTTCTAACATGATTTTTCTTGCACTGCTATTTAATTTTGTGATTGTTTTTTTTAACTTTTATTAAGCTGTACTTTTTTCAGAACACCCTTCCGAGATGGGGCCAGCCTCTCGCAATTATTCTTATCCTCAGCAAGAGCTTGGTTCCATTGTTCCTGGCCTCAATCCCTTGTTTTCAAACGGATTTCTACAATCTTCTGTGAGTAACTATTTTGTTTGTGTATGCTTCACACAAAAGTATGCGTCTTTGTCTGTAGAGGGAATATGGCTCGCAGCACGCCTGATATCATATCCTGTGCGATAATTCGTTCGCCGCTTCTAGTCGTATTATGAGTGATATGGTTAATTTATTCTGTTTATTTAACAGAATGTCGCTTTTGCGCTCAGCATCAAAGGTATTTGTAAAATTGAAAGAAATCTTTCGAGTTAAAGTAATTATACTCGGGGACGATTTGCGGGCATTGGAAGATTAAAAATGCAGTAGTCCCTAACTTTAATGGTTTTTACACATCTTTTCCCTTTACATCTTTCTCCCAACAAATAAGAAGTTGTATACTCTAAAATCCTTCCAAAGAAAATGTCTAACTATCCCTTGCCTCGAAATTTAACCCCTCTAATCAGGGTTGTTTTGTAGGCTATCTCTGATTAAAAATTAGAAAGGAAATCGCGCAGCTACAGTACTGTCTCCGAGCGTGTGCTTAAAATTTTATGATATGAAACTAAGGCACATAGTGATGTGTTTTTGCTTCACGTTTGGACACCGGCCTAACGCTTAAAGACAAGCCAAGAACATAGTCACTGCTATTAATAGTGTGCAACCTTGAAGCTAACTACGAACGTTTAAAAATTGTTTTCTCAGATTTTTTCTTTAGGACTAAGTGAAAAATTGAACGATTGCATGCTGTCAAAGCATATTTTTATTGAGAGTCATGCCAACGAAGTAGGCACAAGGGGTTAAAATAGGAGCACGAAAGGGAATGTGTGACTGTGACATAACCGATTGTTTTGACAACAAGGACGCACAATATCCAGAAAGCACCAGAACAGAAACTGTTTTGGCAAGCATGTTCGTTGGCAGCACGTGGGTACTACTTAAACCCGACTTTCCGGCAGTACGTCTTACCTGCCTATGTAACAATAAATGCCACAAAACGGGCACACCGAGTTCACTGTGGATTTTCTGTGTTTTTTTAACTAGTTACCACTTAGTTTTTGCTTTCTATTTTGTCGGCACCAAACTAATTCCTGGCCGCTTTGTTGTTTGATGTCGAGCTTTTGATTGACATGAATTAAAACACACTTCCGACTCATTTTGATCGCCTTGGGGTGAAGGTATGATGCCATAATCTGATCTGACCACGTTTGTTTGATTGTTGAAACTTGCGAAAAATACCTGTTGTTGAAACTTGCGAAATAACATACGAAAATTTATCTTTTGGCTGCGATAATTCTTTATTATAACTTGTATTGTTTTATTGAAATTCTCTTGTTTCAAGTGTTCCTTTACTTTCAAGTCATTCATTTGCGATGCGCATTGTTAGGTATTTTTCGGTTAGTGACCTCAATGTTTAAAGTTTTATTCATTATCGAGAGCGATAAAACAGTTTTATTGCCGTTGAGTTGTGATACATGTTTGTTTTCACCCACCAGCGTGTAACATTGTTGTCGTGCTATAAATCTTGTCCGGATGTACTTGATCGAATATTTTCTGTTTAAGTTTTAATGTAATTAACCTTTTTCTGTACTGATCTTGTGCCAGCAAATATTTAACCCTGAAGTAATCCATTAAAAGCAAAGCATCGCAACAGCTTCCACTCACTGGTGATTGACATGCTATAACATTCGCCCTTGTAACAATACGCAAGAACTCTATTAGCTCCTGCGATTGCCTCTTGCCAGTGTACGCGTGTCTTTTGGAGCGTATCCTGTCTATTTATCTAGAGTATTATCTAGCATGATGGGTGCCTTTGTGGCTGTGTAAGCGATAACTTGGTTTGTACAGCTTAAACGAAGCGCCAGTTGCACTTCTGGCTTGAACGAATTCGAGCTAAGGGCGTTCAAGCAGTAGATTTATCTAACCGCATTTGCTAATTCTCGAGTCAAAGGCGCGTTTGGTTACCGAAAGCGAATGCTAAGTGCCTTTGGACGGCAGAAAAGCGGCCGATCCCAGCGGCTAAGCCTGATCGGGTTTCTCTACAAGGCTACAATTAATGCGTGGAAAGTTCAGGTATCCGTTGTGGTAACTTGATACATTGTATTGGCAAAATAAAAAAAAAAGCTATTCTGCCCGTACACTTTAACACCTTTTATTTTTTGCTTTTTTCGAGGCTTCAATTACTTACCGCTTTGATTTATCTGTTTTTGGGCGGACGCTCAAAAATAAACGACATCAACAATACGGCCTGAGATCAAACTAAACTTGTACAAAAATATTTAGTGTTGTCACTAAACAAAAGAAGCAATCCAAACCCAACAATGGATTGCGTTTCTCAGGCGTGTGCTTTGCGATTTGATTTGTTTTTGTTTGTCAATGTATATATTGATATCGCTAGCTACATGGCTTTTAGAAAGCGATATTGTCAGATTCGCTCGTTTAAATACAGCACTTGCTTTAAATTACAATTTATATGCATGCAACCAGCGACGAAATCACGAGGCAAACTAACCATTAGAATGTTACTTTGTTTAATCAATGTGCTCTACGAGTTATAATTACCTGACCCGTGCTTTACCGGGTTAAAACAGTGAAGCTGCTCACCTAAAATGTCGTAACAGGCGACTTTTAGGTACCCACCTATGGCAGTCCACCTTGTTGGTGGTGGGGCTATCAGTCTGGAATTTGCATTCATGACTGGTTCGAAATAAGCCGCCAATTCTCCCCTAGCCTAATTTAATTAGGATTGCGACATGAATCTGGAAAATCGTTTCACGCCGTACTTCCATCACAAGGAAAAAAAGGGGTAACCACAACAACGACAACGACAATAGCTATAATTACCTGGCAGTTTAGAAAATGCGATCAGCAGTTTCTTGTATTTGGCTAGTGTTAAATTAAATCGTCTTGCCGTATTTCTTTGCTGATACATTAACAAGGAGTCT
This sequence comes from Trididemnum clinides, assembly GCA_963675345.1. Taxonomy (NCBI): domain Eukaryota; kingdom Metazoa; phylum Chordata; class Ascidiacea; order Aplousobranchia; family Didemnidae; genus Trididemnum; species Trididemnum clinides. The sequence continues at coordinate 7,136,962 of OY776300.1, forward strand.
AATCTTCATGCAACGGATAATATAGCTTGCCAAGCCCACGCATTGATAAGGACAGCGGAAAGTCTGTGTGAATGATTGACAAAATCAAACACAAACACGGCAAGCAAACATTAGGTGGACATTTTGCGCTAGTTGAAGCTGTTACCAGCTTTTTTAAGCGTATTTTCTTCTAGCCATTTCAAAACAGCAAATGCTGTTGCTCACAAAATAATAGGGGATTATGGTAAATCATGTTGTTTTAATTACCTTTTTACCATCACGACAAGTCGCTGACGCACAGCTACTCGATCCGTATAATCATAAGCGCGAATATCGTTTTAAAATTCTTTAGTACAATTCGATTGGATCTTATCATGAGATATCGCCTTGTGTAATCTGAACATTGTAAAGTATATTCCGATTTAAAAGCGACTGATACCAATATAATGTACTTGATAAGCTCGATTGGCCTTTAAATGGTCAAATGCGGAAAAATTGGGATCACGCTAATAATACTACTTGTTCATGTTTTTGTATTGGTCCTCAATAAGCGCTACAAATCACGCATTTAGAAGCAATTGAAGTGAGATGATTAGTCGCTCCCTGTGGCACTCTTTTACAAAGTCGTCGTGTCCTATTGTCGGTTGTGGAAAAATCTCAAGTCTTGCCAGACCAAGGTTTCCGCTTTTGATTGGTGACTCAATGCTCCGACAGTGCTTTCTCTTTACAAGTCACAGTGCTGCTTAATTGTTTTTTTCGTAATTCATTTGTACACGCGTGCTCTTGACTTCTATGCAGCAAAAAATTTTGATGGACAGATTACGGACCCAGTTCAAGAACTTTACGTAATTTGCGAATTTTAACTTTTTATTTCAGTAGATTTCTTACTAAAAATAATAACTATTGGTCTGAATGCAATAAATAGTAAAATAACAAGTCCCATCCAATGTGCTTTGACAATTGATTTGTTGTCTGTCGATCAATTGGCCTTTATTTTCGATGTCAAACGCTAATCAACCTCGTTATTGACTTGGGTCAAAAAGTTGATCCAACTGCTTATGTCAAACTGGGTGGCATTCAAATCTCATCTATCAGTGGGAGTCATCCTAGTTGATTGCAGGTCTGCAACTTGTATTCCTCGTGGTTGAAAATAGAGTGCCGCTTTTTCCAAGCCCAAGGTTATTCAAACTTTTTGGCAGGCTGGCCTATTTTCTCAAACGGATGACACCCCTGACCAGGCGCCTACCCTTTCCAAGACATTTTTTTTCGAAAATCAACCTCAAAAGAAAGTTTTCATGCTGAAGAACTTTTTTTCTTGGGTGATCAATCTATGGACGCGGGCCTCACGATTTCACCTGGAGGGCCAAAATTAGCCCACCCACCCCAGTTTGCACAGTCCTACTCCAATTTACTGCTTATTCTAGTTTTGATTGGATTTACGATGTAGACCTGATCATCCATTTCATACCGTGGTAAATAAGAAAAGTAAAGACAAGGTAAAATACCTAGAAAGATAGGGAATAAACACAACAAAGCTAAAAAGATTTCGCAAAGATATTATAATACCGTTTGTAAAAATAAAAACCTGGCCAAATGCTATAGTTTGAGATTTTGCCTGCATTTTTGTTGTGCAGTATTCGCAGTCACATACATTGGTTAACCCTCCTATTTACTTTCACAATTCTAAAACTAACTTCAATATCTGGGATTTTGCTTCCTGCAATATTTCCGTTCGAATTTCTAGTGCAGAAGACTTTAAAATGATTTTGCGCTCGTATTATTTTATTGATAAATGCCTTTTTTTTCTCTAAACGGACTCCACGTAATATACCCACCTTTGCCCCAGCTTTTTGGGGTTTGGTTATTGTCGGCTTTAAACTCCGTATTTTTGAAATCGGTTAAGCCCACTCCAGCATTCATACTTAGCGCATTTGAATTAGAGAAGGAGTTTATTTAGCTAGTTTTACTACGTTTTCATTTTTACCAGCCGTAAAACCACTTCTTTAACATCATTCTATTGCATTTACGATAATTATGGTTATGACTTTACTATGGCTGGATTGATCCATCCGTTCACAATTAGCAATTTGCTTTAGAGCAAACATCAGAAAGAGAAAATATTGCTATTCATACTGACCCAAATATAAGTAGTGTGCGGTAGATTGTCCTGCATTATGAATGCATTTGTGGTATGATAGTCATAAAGAATTCTTAAAAAGAACTTTTCACCAGCTGCAGTTTTAGAGCTGAGTTTTATCAGTGAAGTTTTTGAGCTTTTACAGGCAGTACTTTCGAAGTATCAAACACAGATGTCATGAATCGAAAAAAATATTTTCTGCAATTCGAGTGATTTTTGTCCAACTATCGCGTAGGAGCTTACCGGTTTTACTAATGTAAATCCCAAAAGCAAGAGAACTGTATGCCGCCTGACCTGATGCATCACTTTACATGAAGACATTTCTATCGTTTATTCAAGGGATATAATGGAAAGCTACTATAACTGAAAACAGATTTTGCTGACATCTTGGCCGTTCACTTCAGTACTGAGTTGGTCAGCTAACCAGTTGGAGTATCTCTTGAGTTGATTAGCTTCAATTTGCGGAAACAGTCAACGACTAGTCTTGAAGGGAATGGTTAAACTTTGAAAGTTATTCGATCACCAGCCAAGTACCCTTCATAATTGGATGAGCAGGGCACTTGCGGCTACCTTTCAGATCGTACACCGCCCATAAAACAATGCATTGGCCACTGTAACAATATAGAACGACGCTATCGTGCAAATCTGCTTTGTTAGCTGGCGAGGTCCTCGTCTAATTCAGGAGCTAATACAGGTATTTACGATTGCGTTGTATTTTAAACTTATAATCTACTCTATTTCGCCATGTAAGTAAGCAAAGGTTTATTGAAATAACAACTGGTGGTATTTTAAACCCACAGAAGATTCTGATATGTATTCTTTTTACTATAATGGTATATAATACCAGTCATTTTGCCGTATTAAAGCAGATATGTTGGGCCCGGGATTTTTATAAATGCTACTGGTATATTTTTCACGTTCAAAAAAATGCTTAAAATGTTTGCGATGTAGCTGAATGTTGCGGAGCGTTTTGCTTCATTGCGTAAATAAATTCTTGTAAAGTTCATTTTGTGACACAGCTGTTGTATGGGAATTGGCTTGATGGCTTAGTTTGTGTATACGCTGGGCAAAACGATTTTGAATACGATTACTTTTATTCAATCAGTGCTTGACAACTATTCGAATATAATATTGTGTTGCTGTAGTCTTTTTATCGATTCTGATCTAGTCGTCAGCAGCCTTCCGCTTTGGTTTAAGAGGAGGTTCTGCCGGTGAACACGCTTGAACACACTCAGAAGATCCACGTAGTTGTTTTGTCATCATTATCCAGATCCAGTTGGCGTTGTTGATTGTGATGACATGTTATCAATTTTACCTACGAAATATTAGGCTACCGATTAATCGAAGAGACTTTGTACTTCTACGCAGTCCACATCTTGAAACTTGAGGCGTTCGTTTTTTACGACTGCATGACCACCTGATAGAGTAATGATCTGGCTACTAGAAGAGATTTAACGGAAATTCTCTTTCCAGTAAATGTTCATTTTAGCTGAATTGTGGTATATTTGTTAATTAACCGAGATCTTCTCATTTGCTGCGTTATACTTTAAGTACATTGGTTCTTCTACAAGATGGTGGTCTTGAAGCAGCACGCTGTGTTCAACTTTTGCTTTTCTCTGTAGGGAATTGGTATCAGTTTACTAATAATCATCGTTGTAAGCTTGTATTTGTAAGGCGAGTATTACAAATGAAGTTAGTCCACTTGAAATAACTCAGAGAAAATCATATTTGCCCGCCTTGTGTCAACAAAGGCGCAAGATAAATTCTTTAGTGCTGGCGAGTGAAATTGATAAGGCGTAAAGCCTAGTTCACCGTGTTAAACAACCATGTCTTTTTAGCTAAGACGAAAATACCAAAGCTATTATTAATATAATTGTATCCGACTAACCACTACGATAAATAAAAGAGTCTCGAAGCCCGCTTGCCATCGAATGATTGTTTAGGTCGACTTGTTGGTGATTGTTCTCGATTATTATTGGTAGGTTTTGGAAAATACCTGATTGTCAGTATAAAAATACAACGCTCTCTTTTGGAGTTTGTTCTATGCTGTCGTAAGGGTCATGCTGATAAAGAATCTGCTGTGCAAGGTATCTTTTCAGTAACAAATAAAAGACCTCAATAAACGCGTAAACAAAAAGCAATAATGCTGTGCAGAAATTGGTTTTGTAGGTAGTTTTGAACCGACTGAAGACAAACTTCTACGAAAAAATATGGTTCAGGTGTCCGGGTCAATAATTTCTTACAACAAAGCGTATGGTTTAGGTCGCGGTTTCAAACTCCCTGACCGCCCTGTCTCCCGTATTGGAAAGCACGGGTGCAAATAAGGGGATGGTTAGACGGCATGCTATCCCCCATTGACATGCTATCTACGCTAATTATATATGCAAGATTTGCATGTTGTGTATCCAGTGCATCTATAAATGCTTTGTAAGACTAGCTTTTTTGAAACAAATATTTATTTTTGTTTCGAAAAAAATTTATTTTGAAAAATGGACATCAAAAATCTTGATCTCAAAAAAATATATAAATATAGACTTTAAAACTTTTTAATTTTCAAAAAAAAGCTTCTAGATCCTCTACTGCCCACTCTTATCATCAAATCAATCACAGCTGCTTTTCAAAAACCACTCTTCGTTTGTTGTCAACTCCCTTTGATTATATCTGTATGCGCCACAACTAAAAACTATGGTCTTTCTTGCAAAAGAAGAGTGGTGTCAGGTGCACTTAGACAGACAGCGCCAAAATAGCAACCGAGTTTGCAAATATCACTAACCTGTGTTCTTTGTGCACTCGTAAAACCTGACGCGTGTTCAAACATCCATAAATATCTGCAGTCATTGAAAAAGTTGATTATTCTTTCCTGTGTTGTCTCGAGTGTATTTCAACGGTGGAGACTCGGAATCGTGTTGACAATTGAGTGGATTTCGAAAGTTGTAAGCAGATCAACTGCAGTGTGCTAAATTTGGGATTTGTATCAGAACAGAGGCGTTCACGTTAGGTCAGCCTATCCTATTAATGTCGATCAGGCATTATAAGACGGTTTTAACTTCAACCGTTTTTACATCACTTTGTGCTGTATCTTAGCTTGACGCTTGATAACACTTCACGTTCGTTCTTCTGTTTGTTTTGCTCTCTATTGCTAACCTACGGCCTCTTAAGAGGCTTTTCTTAGGCTTAGATTAAACTTTTTATTTTCAAGCTTGTTTATTTCGGACATATATTGCCGCATTATAACCGCGTATGTAAAACGATTGTCAAAAACTAATCAAAATTACATCTGAATCGATTGCGCATCATCGGCTAGAAACGGGGAGCTCGTTTCATCAGGAAAGAAGCTCTTTTTTTGGCATTGAAACTCATATTACTGCGTAAAATTAGGCAATTAAGTAAAATACATTGTACTACTCTGTAGTTCACGCATATGCATTGGTAATGTATGGGCTACTATACTTCGTAATATTGGTTTATATACAACGTCCTCATCATCTTGCATTTGTTTCTCTTCTCTGGATTTTTGAAGACTTTATTTGTAGGGTTCCATCGGTTTTTTCAGCCTTTTCGTCAAGTGCATCTGTTTTTGGGATCAACTCCCAACAGTTTCTTTTTCTAATGTCCTCTGTTATCAGCTCTATCCTCCTCCACGTAGTTTTGCCAATTGTTTTTCCACGAACAAGAATTTGTGTTGCGATGATCGGTGCTTTATCTTCAGTCATTCTTATTACACGCACATTTCCATCTCAGTCGTTGGCTTCTCTAACTTCCGTAATACTTTCAACTCCAGTTTATCTCTCGAATATCTTCATTTCTGATCTTATCCTTCAGAGCTTTTCCACATGTCATGTGGAGTATCCTCATTTGAGTTGTTTGCAATCTGTTGATATCCTTGACTTTCATAGCCCAGCTTTCTGCTCCACACACAACGCTGTTTTCACAAAATCAGCTACAAATAGTCCAAGTTTTATTGTTTATTTAGCTAGTTGCTTTCCCGGTTACTCAATTAAGCTGAACGTTTTTCCCTCAAATTTTAATCGATGGAAAGTAGATGCTGTCTTGGTGTAACTATTTTATTTACTCTGTCTTAAACGGGCTCAAGTATTTAGTAGCCGTAATGGTGTTTACGAACTGTCGAGAAGCACGAGGTGAATCCGGCCACCTGCGTTAGCGCAGACAAAACCGAATTTAGAAAATTGGATCTCGCTCTCGCTCTCTCTCTCTTAGGTTCTGGGTTGAATTCAAATTCGCAGAAGAAAATGACCCTTTTTCTTGCCAAGCTCAAAGGCTGGTTTCTATTAGGCGTAAATTGCGGGCGTGGCGCGAAAAATTCTTTGTTTCACGCTACGCCTGCAATCCACGCCGAATGAAAGCCAGTCTTAACTCGGCTTTAAACACGCCTTTGCAAATCATATTCGGTGCCATCGTAATCGCAGATCACCTGTCCGTCATTTCCTCGTTTTCTTTGAAATCCTTTTTGATTGCATGTGCTTAATGGATTAAGTATCGATTCCAGATCAAGGCGCACATTTTCGCGTCGCTGCGCAGCTCTTGAGAGATACTCCTCTCCGAGCCGTGCATCTGCACGTTTCATTTCTTTTTACTCGAACCTGTTTAACAGCAGCAACGGTTCGTTTTATTGAACATCAATCTTCTTTATGCATAGATTGAGTGGCTTGGAGTGCTTTGTGCCAAACACATCTATTGCTTTGACCTTGCAGGGTAAGCAAGCGAGAAGCGCAGTTGCTGCTTTTACATTGTTATTAATTAACCAAAAGACGCTTATGGCTCAAGTATTTTAGCTTTCCGAGTATAAACAATCAAACATACTTGTTTTAAGCTTCTTCTTTGGCGTGTAAATGCTACAAAGTTGGTTTTCATACATTTAAATAATTTGAAAAGCAATATGGTTAGGTAATGCGTCCCACTGATGATTTGTGGATCATTAAATATTCTGATGGAGGTGGAATCTCTTTCGAGAGCTGATTGAAGACGTTATTTACGGCTAAGTTCTAAAGAGTATTTCATCTAATCCCCTAGCAGTTCCACTATATTTCATTGAAATGACCAAGCCTTGTAGCTTTAACATAATCACATTCATCTTCTAGTTCCTATTTCTGTGTTAGAGGGTTGTGGTAGCAGGAGCCCCGAAGTTCTGTCTAAACATCAAAATCTCTAACTACATTTGCTAATTCAGACGTTTCAATTATGAGCCAAGTCGGGCATCAAACTCTTTGCCTATTTTTTATATTTAGAAAGCAGCTAATACCTGACAAAAAGTAAACATTTTGTTCAAAGTTTCTACATATTTGGTCTCAAAATCGTCATTGACTTAGCACCGTTTTATGTATATTAGGCATTTTTGTCACTCTATTTGAGAAATAACTTTGATCTTTAAATTGTAGTAAATTTTCTTTGACAAATCCACACAATATTGATTTTAATTTCTTGGCTATTGAAGACCATTTTGTGGTTTGAAAACTGCTGTAATTCAGCCTTAATAACCAGAGGTCATATTAATTTTGTATCACGTGAAGCAATCTTCAATGTACTCCATGATGTAGCATTTTCACAGCGAAGACCTGATTTTTTCTTCAAACAACGAGTAATGGCCATTTTGTTTTTGCGGCATAGTGTATGAGCGTATAAGCTCTCAGCTCATGCTTTGTTTGGCTAGTCTCCAGTTAGGCTGGACCATCGTTACATGTGCACTGCTCGACTCTACCGCTTGTTTTCCATGTATAGACAGGGGATTCCTGTTTAGCGCAACAAGGGCACAACAAGCGAACTTGCCGGCTGTTGCTCCACACTATCTCGTTTGTGCTTGAAGCCAAGCGGAAGCTGTGAATTGCCATTTTTAATTTATTAGTATGATTTGATAAGGAAATAAATTTTTGCCAACCATGCCATCGGAATACCTTGCCGTGTGATTTTGAAGCCCATTGTTTTCCACCAGATTCAAGTCAAAGTATGTTTTGTGTTTTGTTGTTAAGATAATTGTATAGTTATGAGCTTGACACCGGTTTGTGTTATCGCTCGTACAGCAGCATATGAAATTGGAAAATTTTTAAATCTCAAACTCTGTTGCAATTAGACTAGATTTTTATGTCTTTCTTTTTTAATTTAAAGCATTTGTATAACATGATTTTATGATTTAACAATTTCTCATGCCCCAGTTATATTGGAATCATTACATCAGTTCTTTATGGTGCATTAGGAAACGATTGATGCACGTTGGTCTGTTTCAGGAAGCATAAAGTTGTGTATATTGCCCTCGATATTGCTTAATTGTGCTTCTGTAAATGAGTGACTTAATTTTTTACCACCTATTCCTAGAGTGTATTGCAGCAATTTGAAAACGCAATAAGTACACATGAAAGCAACTTGATAATTGCTATTTGTTGTTAACCGAAGATGCATGAAGTTAATTGGTTTATCGTTATGTAGTTTGACTTCAACGGTACACAAAAAAATTTTAACCAATATTTATGAAAGGGTCGAACCTAGGTCAGAGGTTTCGTTTGGCATTGTTTTAACTAATTAGAAAGAGGCAGCTATGCACAGAAGAACATTTGTTCAGACCCGCTTCGAATTAACATGATAATATTTTTATAACTTACCAACGAGTTTGAGCACAAGTTGCATATATACAACGTTAATGCTATTGGGGGGATCTCTTGGCCCTCGGCAAGCTCTGCTGATGAGTCCAAAAGGACGAAACGCGTCCAGGGTTGGCTTTGTAAATTTAAAAATTGCTTCTTTCGGAAGCCTCGCGCCTTCAGCACTCGCTTTGTTGTTTTGTTTCTCGCTTATTAAGACGCTCTCTATCGATCGTAACCACTTGGAACTAGCAATATTATATATATATATATATATATATATATATACACACCCACACACACACACACACACACACACACACACACACACACACACACACACATATAAATAAGCATAAGTGTAACTATCTATCTTTGATTGACGGAGCCAAGACCTGCGAAGTTGCTCGTTTAATCGCAAGCACTGCAACCAGATCAGAAAATTGTATGTAAAATTCCTTCGTACATGGGCGACATCTGAAATCATGCGGTCTCGTAATAATTAATATTTTCACAGTCATAATAAATTCTTAATTCTTGTCAATGCTGATGAGACTTTATTTTCTGAAACAGTAATCCATGTAGTGATTTCATTGACTTACATATTATTGAAATTAGTCTGATTTTTGCAATATTGATCTAATCAAATGCGACTTAGCAAACAATGCTATACGTATTCTTACTATTCTGCAAATGAAGACAAGAGTAAAATTAAATTCACGTACCAGTTACATATTACCTGAGCTCCCCGCTTGAATTGGACAGCTTTCGCAATTTGTATGAAGTGGCAGTTGGCTCCATTTTTCTAAATTGCTTGCATGCTGAAAATAGATTTTATATTTGTAGTCTATTTAACACCTGTGAAAACCATATGCGATAAGGATTGCACCGCCTTTTGTCAAGCGTAAGAATATTAAAAGTTTTGATAGTCGATACTCGCTGATCTGCAGTTGTCTAAAAAGCTGCGCTTTACTTTTTCCAGTTCTCGGTGTATTTTTTTGCGAACCGTACTTAAAAACTGTGAAGTCTGTGAACGTCAATGCATATGGTCAGTGCACAAACGTTTATTTTTCAATATTAAGACGTAACTGCGGTTTGAATAGATTTTTACCTACATTTCACAGTTGGTGAAAGAAAGAAAAGTAGTTTATTCGACCAAATCGATGTTGTAAGCCTGTGCTGTTGCTGAAATCACTGCATTTTAATCTAGAATTATTTCCTTAAACACTAAAACGTATTAACAACTTTAGATTAGCTGCAGTTCTAGGTTTTAGGCTCGCTATAGGTGAGCAGTTGTTTAAGCCAAACCGATCTGACATCGGTTGAAATGCTTTCTGGTCTTTTTCAAGGCTTATCTCGTCTCTAAATAGATAAGACAGTGTTTATGTGTCCAGATTATTACGGGCGCCATGTTTTAGATAACCTACCTCAGTGACCAATTCTAACCCTAGTCAGCGCATTTATATTTAGCATTTTACCTGTTGCTAAAACCAAAAACAGTTACGTTCCATAACGCCTTGGTAACTGGCACGTTAGTGTAATCTTAAATCGTCCGCTTTGCAGTCTGTAGACTGGAGTTTAATTCTCTTGTCTAGTCACGCAAAAAGATTTTAAAAATGTTATTTACAGCTTTCCTGCGCAGCGGCCTAAACCAAAGTGCTAGTTTGGAGAAAAAGCTGGCACGTTTGCTTTTTGTGCCCTTGGAAAATCACTTAAAGGGGATTTCTTCATCTTTATGCAGCAGACAAGTGGTGGGTGAAACAGTCTACCCGTCTCAGTGATTTAGTCTGATTTGAGCTACCCAAACATAGCGTGAGCTGATACGCATAATTGACGTTATTTTTGTCATGGCAACTGGCCCCCTTCAACCAAACGGGTCAGTTTTTTGGGTTTATTTCTTCCACTCTCAGTCAGAGTTTTGCATTTTTGGATTTCCAGAGAAATGTTAGTGCATTTCGGATATGACGCCTAGGCTCTTTAATCGCTAAAGCCAAGTCCACAAACTTGGTGAAACATCTTTGCCACAAGTCTTGAAAATCTTAATTTTACTGTATGGAATCATTACAAACAATTTAAATTTCCTGCTTACATCATACTGCGAGTAAATTGAGTTGGCATCTTTCAAACTGGACTGTTAATTTCACATACCATAAAGAGGTCATGGCATCTGTTAATGTAATTGCTGGCCTACGAATGATTTCTGTTAATTGCATTATGTTTGTGTTCACAGAGCATCAACGCTTGCTCGCGAACTGCTTTTTCAATTAGTGTAAACTGAATAATTATGTGATAATCATCGTACAGTTGGAATACAAAAAATGATTGTAATGCCAGATAAGTAGGAAAACAAAACGTTTTGCTGGAGAGCTCCATGATTTAAGTGAAGAAGGTTTTAGAAAAAGTTTTGGGGTGTTACTAACGTGAAGTGAAAACAATTGCGTAGGCCTTGCAACACTATGCTTAGCCACTGTGCCATTTTCATCGTTGACATTCGTAGCGTGGTGGCTTGCTAATTGATGACTGATGCCAAGCAGGTGGATAGTGGTAGACGTACAGCACATCAGCAATTTCAACCCTTTGCTACACAGCAACCATTGACTTATAAGTAAAACGACATTGCTCTGTCAATACCAGTTGTTGAAAGTAATCTGTCCTTTGAGTTGTGACCCATATTCACGGTCAATTGATTTTGCTTTTCTCGCTCCCGATGATTTGTTGTTAAAAACTTCTTGTCGCCTTCAAGCCTTTTGTCTGAACATTTTATCCATTACTACGTGTGAGAAAACAGTGAGCAACAGGTCCAAAACTATCAGGTTGTTTGTAAGCCTTTTGGTAGTTGTGGGTTAGGCTTTACTTGCAATGTTCAACCTAGTGGCTTTGCTAAGTTTGTGTTGCATAATCGCTTATCGGGCTTAAGTTTTAATTCGAGCTCGTTTAAAGCACTGAGAGCATTTTGGAGCCATACGGTTCTATTATAATTGAAACAGTTTATGGAGTCTAATGATCACTGTTAAAACACAAATGAATAAGTTCATTTTAAATAGCTAACTACTTGGCGGTAAAGAAGTCCGATCTGGGAATATTAAACCCTAAAACTTTAGTTTCAATTGCAAATTGCTTAGGTTTTTCGTCAACCCATTGTGCCAAACAAGTGTTATCTATTTTCGGTGTACTAGTATTTGTATCTATTCCAGTGTTTCATAAACAACACTGGATACCTCGCGGCAACGAACACAGGTTGTAGCAGTAAAGCTTATGCTTTGCGTCATCGAATTAAGGAAGCCTGAGTGTCCTCGTGTCTGTTGCTAGGCAAATTTCACTGTTTCTTTTTAAACTTGCTTGAGTTTGGGGCAAGGCAAAGGTGTGAGGAAACATATGTGTTTCTCTGTGAAAGGCTTGAAAACTTTGCTGGCTGTTTTATTTCTAGATTTGTCTGTCTCGCCGCTTGTTAGCGCCATTAATTGAATTCCGTCGAAGTGGAAATCATTAATTTAATAGATTAAATCTACTGCATGCCATTCTGTAGCCAAGTAGCGAGTTCGCATAATGGCTAATCACTACAATTCAGGTTTGCTGAGTGTGATTTAGTTAGTAAATAGATGAGGAAATGAGGAATCACTTCTGTAAACGCTTTGCTGTGCTCAGCTGTGAGGCTGACACTTGGACCTGAGTGTAATTGAGAAAATGTTGGAATTTTTTATATCTTTCCCAGTTCGAATCTAGCTCTAAAACTCATTTACCTCGAGTTATTTGTCAAAACATCAGCTAACAAAACAAAGTTTTGCTAGTGGTTTTACTTACTAAACTCATCGCAATCTTATTATCGCGTAAGTCTGTTTCGAAACTAATCTCATATTGAACGTCATTGACGATAAGTTTTTGCTGAGCCTGCTTGGGCTTCTGCCATTTTCATAACTCGTTATTGAAGGTAAAAGAAAAAAGTTGAACTCCTTAATTCTGCGCCTTCGTGTCAAAATGACCTAAGCGACAAAATAATTTTTGCAGCAGGCGATGAAAACTTTCTATCATTTCATTATTGAAACAAAACAGTTATTTTGTTGGACAGATTTCATTATTGAGGTTAACATCTTTTAGTAAGTCACGAGAGAGAATGCGGTTCTTAGGAAGATAGCTAGGGTTATGTACTACGATAAAAAGATATTAATTAAAACTTGATAAAAATGTCGCTTAGGTCACTTTGATACGAAGGCGCAGAATTATTCTGCCATAAAATTTAAGCGCAATTGCACCACCAGTAAATGTGACCGGCTAACGGTCAGATTACCATCATCTGCCTGTAAGATGGAAAGTCGATATGAAACGAGGTGTCTTGGTTCACACAGTGACCAAATCAAAAATAGGTTTGGGGAAAGCGGCAGTCCACTGAAAACATGTCACAATCGCTGACCGGTTGACCTGTCATCAACGAGAAATTTTTCATGAATAAAAACCCAAAACGGAAAGTGAAAGTATTGGAAGAACATGGAACTTTCGTACAAGTCTGTCCATAAAGAAATCAACTATGATTTCAATACATTTGTGACTGTTTCACGCATAAATTGGTGTCATTCAAACCAATTACAAATTTATAATGTTTGGAGACATCCTTTCATTGTTTCGCGAATTTTGGTTTTATAATACTGAAATGTGCAATTAATGATCAAATGGTCCATGCATGAAGCAGCTTATTGCAAATTGAAATGGACTAGTATTAAAAACAACTCACATGAGTGCACATCCGATCGCTAGTTTGTAATTCAAAGGCGTGAATATGTCGTGTTACTAATTGACTAGTTTTTATTTGCAAAGTTTCTAATTACAAAAACCTTATGAGAAGGGAAACCCACGAGATGAGTAAGAAAGGAAAAAGCATTCTTGCGTTTCCTTATGCCTATTTATCTCCTTTATCGATCGTACAAATGTTAATAACTCATCTTCGCGAAATATCCGCTCTCGAAATATTCATCTTAATTATTATTTCAATCTAACCTGACAAAATGTTTTGTTTCGTTTATGTATTTCTCAAATTTAGTAGAAGCAGAGCTTAGATCGGCCATTGAGAAAGTCAACTTACCGAAGTACTGCTGCTTATAAAATATTTGCACGCTTGCGCTGGGTTTCCTGGCAATGCTAATCACTAGCGTATGTCGGGGGGGATAAATGACGTTGTCCGCCCTCCCACACATTTCAATTTTGCTGTTGGCATAAAAGTCGTTGATGTTATGCAGAAACAATATTTCTGAAATCGCCATTGACTGTGGGACTTAAATTCTCGATTAGGTTTGGGGTGTGATCCTGGATAATCGGGTTTCATGACGAGCCTTCATCCTTAGAAAAAGTAGAGGTTAATATAGCAAGACTGTGGATCACTCAGCCAATTTTATGCAACTTGCCTGCATTGCCAACCCTAACATATATATTTTTATAGTTGTGATTTAATTATTACACATTTTTTCAAGTAGCCTGTTCTGTAATGTTTGGTATTTATATTTTTGTTTGTGTAGTGACAAAGTTACCCCAGCAATGGAGCTTTGATTTATAAGATAAAATCAACTTTTTACTCTCATGTGTGATTGAATCGTTCTTTGAATTTGTTGCGATTTTCTTGGAAAAGGTTTAAGATCAGTATCATTTTACAAACGCCAACCTTTTTACAGTTTTATGTTTTCTAATAGCTTAGAGAGGGCGGTATTGTTCTTTGGCAATTTTGTTTAAATTTTTTGTTTTATTTCTGGGAAGGAAAATTTGTGATTCTTAAACAACAGAGACACTTGATCGTTTGGTTTTCGTGCTGTAAAGGGCACTAAGAAAATAGACACTGGCGGTTCAAATTTCGTGAACTGTAAGGAGGGGATGTCTACCATCATATCACTATTCAGTGGTTATATGGAAAACAAATCGGTTGCGCTGAGTGGTTTTTGACAGGTATTTTAGGACGAAAAAGAAATGTAAAATGACAGGTTTTTGTACACTAGAAGCTTGCCGTTCAACAGGAGCACAAATTACGGGCACGCCAACTCTTTAGTCCACATTCGAGCAAGCAAACAAAGCAAGCTAGGGATTACAAAATAATTATTTCTAATATATTATGCGATGACGAATCATTAATTCCTATATACAACACTTTAAATCTTTCGTAAAATTAAATACTGTTGATGTGCAGTCAAACATTAACGTTTGAATGATGACGTCACAAAGAACACATGTCCTGTGAAATCCGAAACTTTGCACCTATGCTAATCAGTGTCATAAACATTGCCTCTTCAACCGATATTATTTAATGAATACCTACATATTTTTCACCATACATGAAATTCGACTTCAACGTTATACTTGTTCTTGCTGTGTTAATGTCGTTTTGTTCCCCTGGTCTTCTTTTTTATGATGTCATGACATAAAAGGATTATATTCGATTCTAAACCGCAGACCCAAATGGAGATCAAGAAAGGAGAAACCGGCAGTCTTTTTCGAACCACTCATAATGCAAATTGCATACTGGTAGCCTCACCATAAAGGAGGCAGATTGCGATTGATGAGTAGCGAAAGTCGCCTCTTGCGTAATGCTGGGTGATCGCCGAGCAGCTTCACTGTTCCAACTTGGAGAAGCGCTCGTGTATTTACTTTTATGCCTTCACACAGTTTAGTATAGCACTTTTTTGTTTAGGCTTACTTATTGATGCTATTAACTGTAGGAGATATAGGTCTTCGATTCGTGTGGGCTGGAGTCTGTCACAATTTAGTGACTATTTTTCAGTTTAGCTTTAACTACTCTATTACAGCAGCTAAATCGAAAGACCAAAAAGTCAACCTTACGCATGATTTCCTTTCCTTGTTTTTGCTGAGTTTTCACTTTTTGCTTCTGAACTCGGCGTAAGCGGTGTTAAAAATAAGCATACGTAAATGCCACATATCACAAGACGCAAACTGTAAATTGTCTAGACGTTATAAAGCGCTTACTAAAATTTTTATAAAACATCCAACTTTATTCATGAGCCTATAAAACGATTTTACTCTAAATGCCTACAAAACGTAAACGACATTTTCATCTGAACAGATAAAAATGCATCATTTACACTGTTAACGACTACCGATTATGGTACCACTAATATATTTTTTGAGGCAAACGCGTTCAATTTATTGTTCTCATTGTCACCGCTATTGTCCACCTGATCATACATCTCAAAAGTTAACATAGCCCTACCTTGTCACAACTTCTAAAATGACGTTTAAGGCAAAAATTGCATCGCTACAGAAGCGAGCCCAGCTTGCTGGTTATGAAGCTGCGAATTACACCTAACCCCATTTGATGTAACGTTTTCTTTGCGCATTTATCAGCAGCGGTTACGCGAAGGTCAGATTGAGGCAACTGTCTAACGCCAATGGTGCGCTGTACATTACGACCCTATGCAATCTTATCCTGAATACAGCGAATGGCCTAGCGAAAGTCAGAAAGCGTTTAGAGCTTTCTCTGTCGAGGTGTGTTGATATAAGCGGCTATCCGTGGGTCGATTGGCTTGCCTGGGTTAAGTCTGCTGAATTGTACTCGGCTGTGTTTTCATAGTTAAACAGTTCAACGTTCTCTTGACGATACGTAGCAAGCCCTGTCACAATGCTGTAATTGACAGGTTAACATCGAGGGCCACCGCAACGTTATTATGTGCTAGTCAAAAAGTCAAATGTTGCGTGCCACAATTTTTTTTAATCTTTTAACCCATGCCAACAGCTTTAACAATTGACAAGATATTTCGTTTCAAATAAAACTGGCGAATCATATTAAATGTTATCCCCGATTAACGTCATAAAACTGCATATGATTGTTCAAAAGCAGCGACTTACGATGGAAGTGGTTGAATTGTGCTGATGCATGACCGTAAAAGATCTTTGCTACAAAAATTGGAATAACTTTTTGTCGAAAGTCGCTTTCATGGTGTAGAGAACCGCAAAAGGACATGGCGGTGTGCCCGTAGTAATCATGGGATTTATAGCAGTAAAAGCTTCAGACCCAATGCATTCTAGGTTGAGGTAGTAGTTAAAACATAGTTTCTGCTTCTTGCATTAAAAATGTAGTTGATTATTGGTCAAATACCTGGGCACACTTTAGGTGTCACTTCGTTCTTTTTTCGTCCAGATTCGCGATACCAGTCATCCTAGATGACGAAAACAATGATAATTGCGTGCAGTCGGCGGTCTGTTTCTTTGCTCTGCATTTGCTCGAAAACTAGTTTAGTATGAGACAGGGCTCCGCTTTTATTCTATCAAAATAAACGATTTTATCTATTTCAAAATTGAGTAGAATGTTTGGTGTATTTCTGTATACCGTACAATGTTCAAAATACACCTACGCTTGGTACTTTGGTTATCGTAGGCGCTAGAATTAGTATTTTTCATTATATTTTTGATGCTATGAACCACATTAGGATGTCTCTATAGATAAAATCAGAAACCAATTTGTCGCACAAGCGTCATTTATTTACACAACAATTTGCCGCTTAACTCATACAACCTAAATCAGCTGTCGACTTTATGTCAAAACTGAGCTTAGGTGACTTACAGCTTGCCTTTTGGCTATAAGGGTTGCCAGAGTTTTAGATTACAGGGGGATGATTCCTTTAAAAGTGTACGGATACAAATTACAAAAGCAAACACTTAACTGCGACATTACCTGTTACCGACCTAAAGCATTAAAATCAATGAAGCTCACAGTGACCACAGAATAGTGCCAATGACCGTTCCTATAGTGACCAAGAATGTAGCTCTCCGCTGAACCCATGACTGTAAACTTTTTTTTGATATGGGTCTTTACTACCAAGACTTTTTTTTTTCGTGCCATTCATACAAGTGCATTTGCATAATCAATTGCTCTGACGCATTGAGATTGTTTCTGTGAAGTGCTCGCTTGTGCACTGCAGTTCGCTTTGCAGATGGAATAAAGAAATTGAGTCGGTTCAATGGAAAAAGTTGCTTCAGTGGAAGAGAGATTTGTCTGGCTATGTCTCTACCGTTGGCGTGACATGGAACTTATTCTTTTATTTGCAAAGTTAGACAAAATGCTGTTCGATTTCAAATCATCTCAACCTTACAAATATCGAAAGATCTCTTATACAGCCATTTTACAACATAACCCCGTTACACCTCATCTCAAGTGACGTCATTTCAAACTGACCATATCAGACCAGGGTTAAAGGTCATTGCGATTGTGATCTCGTTTAGAATGGAATTGTGACGCATTTTTGTTTCGTGTAAACTGGCTACGGAAGCGTTTCAAAATGATTATGATGGTATAGAGATAGTAAATCTATCCGTGGGTGTTTTGTACCTAACTGTCAGTCATATTATGTCGCTAACTGTGAAGCAAAATGGCATCGGACATATCTTCAAAGTGAATTGCACTGTTTATTCATGAGTTGTTAGTAGGTCAATCCACATTACCAAGCTAGGTATTCGCTTTAACGATCAGAAAAACCAAAATTGTGTGCAATATAAATTTTGATGGCCAAGATGAATAACTAGCTGGCAGTAGGCGATACTTCATAGGAACTCCCCCGCACCTTTTTTTCATCGTGGGACCTTAAATAGCTTCTGTGTGAAACTAACAGCAGTCAGTCTTCTTGTTACAGGTTTTCACGCTTTACTTTTACTGCATCTGACGGACTTTATCGAATGTCAACTTTTACTAACGGGTTTTGATTTTTTAGTGTTGGCGGTTGATATGTAGCGCGATTTAATTTTTGTATGAAGTCCAGTTCGTATCTTTTGCCCTAAAGTTATTTTACACACTGTAAACACCGTGCTGCACAGTGGAAAAGAGTCTGATTGTCCTGGGTAGTTCAAAAACTTAGTTGTTTGCAGCTGACTTTGCTCGTTATACATGCAAACATGTGCAAATGTTTTTTTGAATGAGTTATTGGCGCAGTCCTTTTGTAGTCAATCTAGTTGCAGTAAATTTTTGAAGCATTTTTTTATAGTCAAGCCTGCTGTCCTATGAGCGCAGCATTTATGAGCTTATTTTTGATCTCGCAAGTGAAAATTCTTCTCATTATTGATATGTACAAGATTAATTTTATAGCAATGTCAGCATAGTTTATTAATTGTTGCAGCATTATTATCTGCACAGTACTTCTGAAGTTCTTTGTTGGAGTGCAAGTGATGAGCCAGTCAGCGAAGCTTTGAAGAGATTAAATCGTTTTCAGCGTCAATTGAGCGATTTGCTAGATGCAGAATGGTGTAAACTCGAAAAGTTTCAACATTCGATCGAAGCGCGAAATGCAGTGGACATGCTCTATGAGCTAGTACGAAAACGAAGGATGAAGATGGCGGTGGAACAGAGCAAATGGCTGGGAGAGCTTGCCAGTGCAGCCAACTCGCTGTCAGGATACCTTCAGGTCTCAAACCATGATAAAACAAGGTCGTAGTAGGAAGTTCAAAGATTGCGTAAGAAAAAGAAAACGTTTTCTTTTTGAGAAGGATAGTTTCTAAAAAGTTTGATTTTGGCTTATTTTCGTATGGCGGGTTGTTAAACGTTCTTGTTCTACTTTAACTACGACCTTGCTGGACAAAAGTACTTTCGTGTTAATTAAGAAAGCGTAGTCCCAAATAAGTAACTCTTCACACGTAGCCAACGTTTTTTGTGCATAGACTAACATGCTTTATAGTGATAAAAAGCGTAAAGCTGTGCAGAGATAGGTTTAGCTTTTTATTGATGAGCTTATACTCACAGAAAAAGTATAGGAGTTACTTATATTTGATGTAGTCTAACGCCGGAAATTATACCAGCTGATATTGCTCTTCGGTAGTAGGTGAAATGTATTTTTGTTTGACGGAAATGGTCGTAATGATATTAAGAGCGTGGCAAAATCTCCCAACTTGCGAAAGTCCTCTTTTTCAAGCTTTGTAAGTATTCGGTACAGTAATTGCTAGTTTCCAGCTGTATGATTGATTGTTATCAACCCCACACATAAGTACTATTAGTAAAACAACTTTAACGTAAGCTTTTGGTATAACTGCTTTTAAATTTGTATGTCGTCAATCTATAGATTTAAATAGCTTGTCGTGTGTCAACGCTTCCTAACTACCAACTACCGTCTTTACTGATACGTATATGATTATGCTAAATTATAATTCGCGAATAATCTTAAATAGAATATTAATTATGTTCGTTGTTGCCAACTGAACAAAGCAATTTGTCATAAGTTAATTAATTCATCATAATAATAGCGTAGAAAGTTCACATCAATGACGCCATGGTAAAATCGACGTATACCGTGAGCTTGCACTTCAGTTCTACATGTTGTAAACGATTGCGTTCACATCTGAGTTGGCTTTTTCTCAGTGGCATGCATGTTGTGTTCACTTTTCCGGCATTAGAATGCACGGCATGAAGCGGTTATTCCGGTTTACGCTGCAAACCTAATTGACGACGGGCGACGGGAAAGTGCCAGTCAAATTCCGAACCAGTCATGAATGCAAATAGCAGACTGGCAACCCCTCTACCGGCAAGACCGACTGCCATTGATGGGTGTTCAACTGTCATCTGGGAAGACATACGAAGCGAGCAATTTCAGTACTCTAACCTGGTGAAGCACGGGTAATTGGGAAACATCGTACGCTGAGTCTAGTTTGGTCGCGTTTCATCCAAAAAAGAGTAAAAGTTGAAGTGATTTTGCGCTACAACAGAGCAAATCTTTCGCTTTTCAGTGATTTCTTGTACTTGCGTGGGTAGTTTGACGAGTTCTTTTGAAGAAACAATTCAGTTAATAGCCATGCGCATATTACTAAATAGTCAAAACTGTGCAATCTTGAGATGCAGCACTTCTATATTAGAGTAAGTGCAAAAAGGGTGTGTTTGTGGTATGACACACAGACTTGATTTCTGCCTACAAGTAAATCTACAAGTTTTGTTTCTTGTTTCATTTTAAACAAGTTACAAGTGAATTTACGAGTAAAGAATTATGCTAACACGAGTTTACTGGAATTTGATAAATGTAATCTTATACAAAATCAATTTTAATTTGATATTATCGCTTCTTATTACAAAGTAAATTCATACTTTCAACGTGCTTTTAAATATTTAATTGCGATTTTTTAATCGATACAGCGTTGTAATTGTCGCGTCGTCGATTGTTAGATGCATTCATAAATTGATTCCTGACATCCGTGTTGCTATTTTTGTTTTCCGTTTATCACCAATTCCTGTTAAAAGACCTGTCGTTGATACCACTTTAGGTGGGCTGATCTAATTTACATGTTAACGCTGGCTTACGCTTGCTTGCGCTTCTTGCGTACACAGGAGTGATTTTGTTTATTTTGCTCTACTCAGCGTTTTTGTTGTGGAGCTTAAGACGGCTACGTGCTTAAACGACGGCGACTCACTGCTCTCATTGTAATCATCAAAGAGTAACTTAAGTTTCATGTTTTACCCTCCACTTTATAATGTTGAGCGCCGAGCAGGAGATATGTGCTTACCACTTTTCAAGTCTTGGATATGATTCCATGATGGAATTGCACCCAGGTCTTCCGAATACGAAACGGACGTTCTTATCCCGCTACACTCTACGGGGCCGGCGTGCACTGCGTTTACTTTTAACAAAATAAAATGCTCAAGCGAAGGTTGTTGCGCGTGCAAGTGCAAACCTAAATCGACACCCCGTTGGAACTTTAACTCAGGTTGGGCTACTTCGTGTTGTATTGCGTAATTTCATTACGTCGTTTGCCATTAAGCATCTTTCACTCACTCCCTTGATTGCCAGTTTTTTCCGCAGTCTTAAACGATACTTTTGATTTCGTCACATTTATATAATATTTTATTTGTGTTTTGCGCCGTTTTCCTATTGTATCAAGACGTTATCAAGTAACTTGTCGTTGATCATCATTCATATGCGATTGGTACTTCCCTGTTGCCTTACACTTACTAATTTTTGCACTCTACTCGGTTAACTATGTACAGCGTTATTTCTATTTTGAATTTTAATTGGGTGAATGTCATTTCTGTTCAGAATTATGATTGGTTAGTGTCAAGCTACGTCATTGCGCACGTCGATCATTGTATGTTAACTAGCGATGTCGCAGCCACAACATTTGGCGTCCGCTGCCCGCATACATTTTTCGTACACTACGCTGCACGGCATCGAGTCCGCAAAATTTTTGCCACAGCTGACGCTGTACTGTGCAGCATGCTTTTCAGAGAATAGATCATTTTTATACATGATGCACACTATGTGAAATTAGCCAAGTCGATAGCTCCGTCTATTCATCTAAGTTTTGACTGTAAAATATCAGACGTAATTGCATTTGGTCAAAATTGTCACTTTATCACCATTTTTCATGTAATCCTTGTTTCTTAAACTGAAATTTTGAAAAATATTTCAAAGTAGCTTTCACAAACCGGTTTTGCGCAAATACAGTTGATTGATCCAGGTAAAGAGGTAGGCCTACTTTGGAATTGAAAGTTTAAGTTTAAGAGTAGTTGACCTACCTAGCTAGTTATTACTTTACATTATCTAATCATAGCTCAAAACTCTGCTTGAATACGTAAGCAAAGTCGATTTGATTTTTTTCTCATATTAAAGTCAGTTTTCTTTTCATCGTAACTTCACTACCAAACCACTCTTTAAAGTAATATCGCATATAAGCGTAGCAACTTGGTTCTGGCAGCAACCATGTTTTCCGAGCTCTCACACCACCCAGCAAATGAGATATAGGCTTAGCAACTAGGCTTTTTATTTCAGCTCCACTACATGTTCCTTTTTATTTAGGAGCTTCATAAGTTTTCTAGCAATTTCGGTAACCCTTTCTGCAGCTCAGCAGATTGGTGAAAAGACCGACTCTTGGGTACCCACCAGTGGCAGTCCGCCTTGTTGATGGTGGGCCTACCAGTCACTCATGACTGGTTCGAAATCGGCTGCCATCTTTCCCCTAGCCTATTTTAATTAGGTTGACCTCATGAACCTGAATTACCGTTCGTGTCGTACCTCCATTCCGAGGAAGAGGAGGGGTAATCACAACACCAACAACATGGCTACTAACTAGCTGTTTATGCGATGGTCGGAAATTTGGATTTCGTATTCTTAAAAATATGATTCCGAAATCAATCCACACTTAATTCGGCATTTAAAATTTCTTTTGATTAACCAACATAGTTCGGGCATGGTTGCATGCGTCAGCGTTCGCTTCGAGGC
This sequence comes from Trididemnum clinides, assembly GCA_963675345.1. Lineage (NCBI taxonomy): Eukaryota > Metazoa > Chordata > Ascidiacea > Aplousobranchia > Didemnidae > Trididemnum > Trididemnum clinides. The sequence goes on from OY776300.1 coordinate 7,159,842, forward strand.
TGATATCGCTAATGTCAGCGGTGGCGTTGTAAAAACGGCTTTACAACCTGCCAGTCAATTTAATAGTGCTTAGAAGGTATAGTTTACATTTCTTGACGCAATCCTATGCTTCCTGTTTAAAGATTCATTTCATTTATCTGAGATTATATGTGAAAGAACAAATAAACAATAATAACTTATTTATTTGCCGCTGGCTTCAGAAAATTTTTGTTTGAACTTAAATGCCGGTTTCTATGCTACAATCTTTACGTCCGCAAATGTAAACCAAAGTATGTCTTTTATTTTGTCACGTCCAAGTTTAACTGCAACAAAAGAATTATCAACAACAGCTGCGTGTTAAAACTTTTATCTACTACTGTTAAAGAAAGCTGAACTCCTGTACATTAGTTTCCTCCTTGGTGGAACTCGGTCGCCTAAGTGGATTGAAAAAATGTTAAAATCTTTAACCTCTGTGCAATTGAGCAAATTTTTTGCTTCTCTGCTGTGGATATTTAAATGGTACAAAATTAATCTATTCTCTTTTTATTTCCAGTCACAAGTCCCATACTCCCCATACATGAGTCCGTATTCCATATTCTGCAGTGGGTCATCGCCCATGGATTTGGAAGGTAAACCTGGTGAGTAGTGGTGAGCTTATAAACTGAACACGCTTTAAAGTGCATTTTGAGGAAGGGTATACGGCGATCGTTGGTTTGCTTGATATTAGCACTTTTAGTGAATTTTTTTCGGCGATTCAATCTACGACTTTCGGTTTATCCTATGAGTAGATGCCCGGTTCCTACGCCTCCATACTCTCCGTCATGTAGGAGGAGATCAGGTAGTAACAGGAAAAGCTGCTACGATGGTTTTTAAGCGAGCTATGAGGTACACACCCAAATACTTAGTTTTAGGCACCTTTTAGCTCAGTGCGGTCAAGTGTTTGCTTTGCAGTCTTGCAGAGAAATTTCCCGCGTTTAGGTTATTGCTGAGCTTATGATGAAGGCACATCGTGGCAGTTGTCCCTAGTTTATAACAGGGCTTCAGGTGGCTTCGTGACGCAGTGCCGGCACTTCTGGCTACTCAAACCTGGTTTATACAAGTCCCAAATAACGTAAAGTCCCATGTTTGGGGGAAGACAGGTATAAATTCACTTGACTGTCTAATTAAATTTTTGTGAAACTGCTTGTGCTCTATTCTTGTGATTGAAGTTGCAACTTTGCCAATATATCTTGTTGACATTTAGTATTTTTTCTTCTGCAGTGCCTAACCGACCTTCTCAATCGGATGTGCCCCCTATGTATCCTCTACCAGGACAGCTTGGGCAGATTCCTAACCCTCTGGCTCCATGGTAAATATTTTATGCTTAAACCGCTTCAACATTTGTAGCTTTTAAATCTAGCTGACTGTGGTGTTTTAGAAGACTTCCTACTGTTTTTGCTGATTGTAGCAAAAGTTTTTTTTGGCTTGAACCCCAACTAGTATCGAATCGCGATTTTTCGGTCTCGACATCTCGCCAACATCTTATTTTTCATTTTATTTCAACTTTAATTTTCAGGTCCCCAGGCCCTTTATATCCACTGTGCACAGCCGGTGCGGTTGCCGGAATGCTCCGGTATCCTTATCCGTTTGCCAATTTCTCTTCATCAGGAGCGATGGGAAGTGTGCCTCCCTTTCCTCTAGTTCCTCCCCACCCACATGGTGGCGGTATTCATCCCAACATGTTACATCCGGGAAACCTTTCTTTTGCAAATCATATGAATGGACAAAATGGCGTATCCAAACCAGCAGCTGATAAAAAGTAAATAAATTTTATTTTCCTTCTTCATACTCGTAGAACAGCGACAGCACCCCAAGACGAAGGACCGGTTTAGTTGTTCTGACCTCTGGTGTCGACAATCCGCTTGAACGGCTTGCTATTACTTTTGATAAATTTTCTCCGATAACACGCGCCTAGCAGAAGAATTCGTGGTAGTGACCCCTTTCCAATGACTAAATGCCGACACCGTGAGGTTGAAACCCATGATCATTCATTATCTTCGTTGCCGACTGTTGAAATCAACATACGCTACTCTCAGTCATACAGCAGTCAAAGTGCAAAAACCCTGGCTTTAGGATCACGTAGTCGTGGCCTGAAAGCCCCTAGGTGTCTATGTTATTCGTTAGGAGGCATCCGTAATTTAACGGCCTGTTTAGTAATCAGTGTGAGGCAAAAATAAATGTTTAATTTAAGGCATGCACCGATGCATTTTTCCGTTGTACGATAACTAAGTAAGTTTTATATTTTGTATTTGTTTACTTCATTACTGAACAGTCACTCTGAAGATCTGTGGGAAGGCTTGAACTCAGGTCTCCGGTCTTATGAAATCTATTCTATTAGGCACGCTGGCGGTGATGGATGCACTATGAAACGTTCTAAAAACAGCGAAAAATCAAATCGACCATACGTAAAGAAACCCCTTAACGCTTTCATGTTGTACATGAAGGAACAGCGAGCTCAAGTGGTTGCCGAATGTACTTTAAAGGAAAGTGCTGCTATCAACCAGATACTTGGACGAAAGGTAGGGAGACGTAATCTGACATTGGGGTAAGTCACTGCCGAATTTCTGACTTAGATAGTTACGGGAGATTGCGTTCTTTTTAAGTCAAAGTCTCTTGGAGCTACTACGACAGAAAAATTGAATGTGGCAGTGATTTTACCTTGCTGCCAGCCTACAAGTAGATAAATGTCATGAGGTGGTAAATTTTGTTGTATAGAATTTTGTTTTGTCTATGCTGAGTGGTGGTTATTTATTTGTCATTGCAGTGGCACAGTTTAAAAAGAGAAGAACAGCAAAAATATTATGAAATGGCAAGAAAAGAACGTCAATTACATATGCAGATGTTTCCTGGTTGGAGCGCGCGAGACAATTATGTGAGTATAACATTGATCAATGCCTGAACAAGAGAAAACTCCTACTTGAAGAGAATTGTACACTATTGCGGTCACTACTTGACGCTTATTGCTGCATAGCTGCGCCAGTAACTGCTAGCAGCTTTGCTTTCATCCAACTGAAACCGCGGTTGATTATGAACAACACCACTTATATGCAAGCAATAGAATATTGTTGTGCTGTTGAGTGAAATTTAATTGCGTCTCAAATTGCTTGGGTTTTACGATCTACTACATTCTGGCAAATGTTTGTCTGAAAGCGAAAGGGAGGTCAAGACATCCCTTCCGGTAAAAGGCTCAGATTAAATGCGCGGTGCGAAGCGGAACGTGTAGCCTACCCACTGCGAACTCAATCATGCCCATCGGGTTGGGAAAGTGCTGCCGCTTGTTTCCATCTAGTCGTAAATTTAGGGACTGCCATCTCCACCCTCAACAAGCCTGATGCCATTAGCCAGCAGCCATTCAACAAAAATCGCTTTCACGATATTCTGGTTCAGCAGCTCTATCGCTAAGTAGTTGACGCAAACATCCGAGTGCGCCTGCATTGTTGCTCATGAAAGAAAGAGAAGTCCTACTTTAGTACGTTCAAGTACGGAATGTGCGTATATTTATGGCATCAGCATCGTCCATGTTCGTTTGTCGGTTTCATGAGGAAACGTTATTGCCGTTGCTTTGCTCGACTAAGCTACACTTTTGCGTGTGCAGTTGCAGATTTCACTGTTTGGGTCTAAACACGATATTGAAGAAAGTTTATTGATATAATACCGCTTTGTTATTGGAGAGTTGTCGTTAAAAGAAACGTAGGACGTTAGGATGGATGCAAAGTGGCCTTATTTGTATTGCACACAGCTAATAAACTTTAACAGGCTTTTTTGTTTTGATATTTTTGTGATTTTAGATTTTAGCAGAGAAATTGTTTGTCAGTAAAATAATAGCTTTGTTAAGAGATTTTAGAATATCGACAAAATAAACCATAATCCTGTAGTAGTTGACTGATTGACTTTTTCTTTCTTGTTTAAATGAATTGTTGGAATGGGCCTCATTTTGAGTCTTTGAAACTTTGCTAGTTTTTCATGTAACCCTTCATTCTGTGTATATACTAGAAGCATTTTTTCACTTTTTTGTTCAGGTTGAGCGACGTAGTAACTTTCAAACGCGTTTTTGCTGGTGGCTTGCTAATTCGCCATCCAATACTTAAAATAGTAGCCGTGTGGCTTCAGCGTATGCGGAGGCACCACGAACCACATGAAACAGCTATAATCGTTCGAAAAATATGATTTGTCTGTGTATTCGTTCCTTTTTCCACCTTTATTGTTTTGATGCTTCACTGAATTGCTATTCTTTATTGTTGTTCAGGGTAAAAGAAAAAAGAGAAAAAAGGAAAAAACGCAAGATTGCACTGGTATGAAGGTAGTTTTAGATTAAATATTAAACCAACAACCCGTACACCACGTGTTCTGTTGGCCTAAGCAAGTAACGGCGCCTCGATGAAAGGTTGAAAATCGTTTAAAATTCGCTCAGATTTGGAGTTGCAGACATTTTATTATGGAGATATCTGAAAAAATAGACATCATGCTGGTGTGATGAAATATTGTATAAAGTGCTTTTCGGAGCTAATTATTTATTTTCAAGAATGCCAAATAGTTTGCAAGTTTGTGAAAGTTAAGATATGAAAGCTTTGACACTTTGAAAACCACAATCGCCTAAACAAAACCTCCATATTTTGGCCGTAATGACTCTATTAAGGTTTTTCTAATTCACGTAAAAGATTCATCCGCTTTAATAAGCTTATCATACGCCAATGTGCTTATCATCCTTATATGGGATTTTTAATTTAAGGCTTGATTTGATTCCTTCCAGTAACGTCTAATAAATGCGTAGGTTTGTATTAAATGTAGCACTTAAATAGTTTAATTCTAGCGATTTAATAGCGGTCTTTTGGCTCTAATTATATGTAATTTATTTACGTTATTACAATGTTAAATTGCATTTAGTTAAGTTTTAACTGCTAATATAAACACATTCATTTTAAGCATTTTGATGATGATTCCTTGTAGGCTTTTTATACCAGCCGTTTTGGTGCATCCGAAGTGATTTGGACTTTTGGTACTGCTAGTAGTTAGATTGGCATTCGAAACGAAGATTTTCGCTTGTCAGTTCAATCTGGTGTAAAAGCAGCTGTCAGTGGTAGATACACAGCGCATCAATAATCTGTCACCTCGCAAAATACGGAGCTTAATGAGAAGTTGAATCAATTTATCCTTCGGCCACGAAAGCATTTTGTTCCCTACTTTGTTACATTGCTTGCAGTGGAGATGCGCTCTTCCTGCAGTACCATTAACTCCAAAGCAGGTTTAAGCACAGCGACGTTCTGATATCCTGGATAAAAGATTTTCCCACAACCGAAGGATAAAATGTAGGACAATGAAATTCATACGTCAACTGTATACTCACTTTGTAGCTGCCAGTAGTGCTGGCACAGTGATTTCGCCACAAGTTCCGCAACCAAGCGGGTGAAATTGTCGTAAGCGTCTTTTTCCAAAAGCACGGTAACACAGGAACCGCACCGGCATTGAACTTGCATCCTCGCGTTTCTGGCCAGTGCTTAATATGCTGAGTTTTGTTATAGACGGTTGTGCATGAAAATAGTGATTGCTTTTTCGGCATTGTTGAAATCGACTCGTAATACAACAGATGAACAGAGAGTCAGTATTTTTGCTTGCAGCTTCCAGCTTTTACGTCAACGCCCCGTTTCAACCTTACAGTTATCTCAGTTCCAGTGCGTCTTTGAGGTACTATCACGTGACCCTGCGTCAGCGCATGCGTAATGCCAGTCATCTTGCACCGTTGTCGAGTTTTGTGCATTAACCTACATTTTGCCTTGCTACTCACTAACTCGTGTTCGTGTTTGTTTCATTTGTGGATTCGCATTCTCGTTGGATTCTCGAACTCGATTTGTCAACGCTGTGTGCTGTGCACGTATTGCGTGTCGTTTTCACGGAAACAGCCCAGAACCCAAAGAAGTGTCGAGCGGTGTTTGGATTAGAGCAACAGCAATTATGGTGCGCACCTTGCAGGTAGATTTTACTTTGTATCCCCGCCCGCCCCCTTCTCCCTCTTGTGATCTGGTAGTTGGTAGAGTGCTGTAGAGAGCACGGCGGGCGGGACTAGACGTGCAATGCTGTGTAGTAACCAATCAAGCGTGACGTGGTTATCAACTGAAACAAAGTTTCCAGTGAAATTATAATTTTCACTATAATCTGGTAATTGCAGTAAGTGTGAGTGGTTTTGCTACATTCTCAAACTGGCTGTGTATGATAAATTACATCTTGTTAAACGATTTGAGCAATTAATTTTGAATAAGCATCAACGTTTCTATCTGCAGTTGGCATTCAGCAGGTAATCTTGTTTCCTGATAAGGATCGTCATGTATTAGTTACTGAAATGTGGAGTATTGTACCGCTTTAGTATATGAAGTGTTGATGTGCATAGTCAACGAGAATAATTGAGGAAAACACAAGGATGCTGTCGTGTTAGTGTCAACATTAGTAGAATGAATGCGCCTGTTTGTGTGGCACGTACTTGCACGGTTCAATTTGCATTTGCATGTTTAAAAGTTAAATTCACTGTTCAATTGCAGTGTACTATGTTGCATGCAAACCGTACCCGCAAGCATTAATGTAGAAGTCTGAATGTGAAAGCAAGCCACTTATCAAAGAACTTTGAAAGCCAACTTCTTGTTTTTATTGAGGTCTCTTTCGAGACAAAAAGACCTGCATCATTCATTTGTTATGTTGCGCTTCTGGTCGCTCTCAGGCTTTTTCCATGCGATTTCGCTGCTTGTTTAAACGAAACATTTTACCAGTATGCCACAAAGGTACTTTTACTTTGTCAAATTTGTTCCGATTGAGTGGTTTTGTAGTGAGTAGTTACTGTGAAGTAGTCAAATAAAAGTACACCACGCTTCAAATAGTTACACGTCATTACAAACTTGGACCGCTGTGCTTTCAGAGCAAGTCTTCCTCAGCGGCTTTTCTCTGCCGAGCACAATTTGCCTGAAAGTACCTTTGATTTTGTCAAACTCTTTGAAAATGCCTTTATTGATTTCAGTATTGTACTTAATTGCGTGCGTTAATTTGTTTGAGTTTTACGCTAATCTGTTGATGCGAAACAGGAGAAAAAAGAAATGTATTCGATACCAACATGACGGGGATGACTCAGACGATTCCGACGCCTCCGGTCAAGGCCAGGTGAGGATTAGTAGAGCGCCTACTCGCACTCTTAAGAAACCCGCTTGTGATGCACTTGTTGGTGGTGGTGTCCTGTCGAATGGGAAGAGCTGGAGTGAATAGGTTCTTGTATCTCAAAAAAGATGTGAATTGGTCAGTTGTAAGAATGTGTTCACCATTATCTTTTCATTGGGCGGCGGTACCACCACTGATGAGAGGGTTACCAAAAGCGTTTAGTAAAACAGCGTTTCTTCAGAGCTTTGAAATGCTGTACCATCAATGAACAGTTACTTACGTAGCATACAGGCTGTCATAATGCCTGAAAGTAACTTATTACGAAAGTTAAGAATCCGACCAATATGTGGGAATTATCACAAACTTAGGAGGAAATATGAATTTTTTTGCGCCATGCAATTCACGTTTACGAGCATTTCTTGATAGCACAAAGCAAATTATAATCAATTTACAACAGGATGGCTCTAGCGCTAATGAGTATGTTCAAAGTTTTTGCAAACTTGTGTGGCGAAAAAAATGTTTGTTATCGTAAAAAGACCAGTTATCAAAAAGTACAAATGTAGAAGTTCTGTTCAGAGGTAGCAAGTGCGCTCTTTTTTTTTGTCAACGCAACACCGGCGAGGAGCTGACTCACAGGCGTGAGGTTGCGTATTCGTAACCCACCTTTGTTGAGTCTACCATTCATTGGATCGCAACCAAGCGGTCGCCTTATTGAAACAATACAGTGCAGTTTCAGTAGTTAAGGAAAACCTTCGGGACTATGTTAAAACAAATGTAATGTGGAGTTGGTGCTGTGTCGACCCCTTCTTTTCCTTGGGCTGTGGGCACAGCTTGAAGCGGCAAAGCAAGCTTGCATCGCAAACTCAAATCATGATCAAGCTGCGACAGTCGACTTTGAATCAAGCCATGGAATACCAATTGCAGTCTAGGCCGCCCTTGGTGGACGCCATAAAGTGGCCACCTACAACACGCTGGTCATACAGCTTCACTATACTAATCCGGTGAAGCGCGGGAGTGGCTGGGTTGTGGCTGATTGATTGTGGCTGTTCGCTGTAACTCATCAGCCCAATTATCATTTCAGGATCAGCTCGATGTGTCCAATTTTTCGCAGCCTTTAGGAAGTCAAAGTTTTGATCCTTCTGATTCAATCAATCAGCCATCTTTGAATGTAACCAATAGCAACAGCATAACCAGCAACCAATCGGAGGCGCACATTCCCGACCGAGGGTCTCCATGCCAACCGACTTTGAATGATCGAGTGAAACAAGAAAAGTCCTCTCCACTTCCCTCAGAAAGCAATGGATCAACACATACGTCATCGAACGTAAGTAGTGACATTAGCAAGTTGATTGATGGCATCCGCCATTTCAACTGCGACGTGGACGCATATTTACTGGCGTGACAAGAGCGTGGCGTTCTCTCTTATTGAAATAAAATTTAATGAGGTTTGGAAGCATATTTGACTGTTCTGCCTTGAATGCGAAGGTCCACGCTGCAGCGTTGCAGAGGACGGGGTCCATGCGTTTAATTGAAAGGTTTCTAGTATGCTATCAAAAGCAATGTGTTAGTTAATTTCTAATACAGTTAGTTTACTTTAACCTATATTTTCAACTTTTTAATGTAGTTTTAAAACAGTTTTCGAAAGCGTGTGTCGAGAGCTTTTTTCAGCATTGCTTTATGCGCCAAATCAAATGCTTTTTATCTATTGATGGACGTGTTACATTTCAGGATGGGTTTCATCCTTCTCCTTTTTCCTCAACTCCTTCAGAAGCCACCGGCGGCTCTTCTGTTGCTGGAGTGGAAAAACGCGTCTCCACATCAACTGAACTCAACTCCTCTGCACCTGCCGCCTCTAAGCATCGTTCCTATACAGGAGAACATTACACCGCTCCTTCTGCAAACGGCTTTGTATCCGGCGGAAATAAGCACACCTCAAGCGGAAAAGATTCAAAATCTAACTCGGACTCACCTCACAACAGTGGCGGCAATGCTCCCAGCACTCGGCAAAACGTTTTCAATTCCCCAATGATGTCATCTATTAATATCGGTTCTCCACCGAATAACTCTCATCCTTTTCTACCCAATTTCCCCTATTTCACCGCTGGGGGCTTACCCCCTTCTCCACTTGGAGGCCTGATGGGCTTCAATTTTAAGGGTATCCCGTCTCCAATTTCTCCAATGAACATGGGTCTCAAGCCTCCTGGAGCGTCAGTAGCGACCGCGGGGCATCCGGGAAGCAGTGCCCCTCGGCATGCAAGCTCGGCTTTAGAAGGAAAATCTTGATGAGGGTCAGTTAAGTTGAAGATGCAGCCGAAACGTCGGGAGGTCAAGTGTTGTCTTCAAGGTTAAAAATCAAATTCATCGGAGATGATTTCAAACATTTCTTTCTACATTTTTACAGCATCTTGGCAGTATTGTTTACTACTCAGATTGTAAGGTGCCAACAAACTGATTGCCAAATCCCACCTGATCGTGCCTACAGATTTTTTTACTTGATTTTTTTATCAAAAATATGCTTAACTATTTGTAAATCTCCGCAATTTTTCTATTTTCTCGTTCGTCAGCTTTTACAAAATCTTTGGGAAACACGTGATTTCGGTCATAACTCAGCCGTGTCTTTTGTCACTGCCTTTGGAGGCTTGTCCTACTAGCGCAGCTCACCAAAATTTTCGTTTAAGATGTTCTGGCTAAAAAAAACTACAAAAAATCTATGGCATAGTTGTGCAGACACTTCTATAGCATGCTGTTGGAAAAACTTTCAATTTTTAAACTTTAGTTTGAGTGGGATCATCCAACTACAAGTCCCGAAAATATGAGGGCCGCGTGTCCTCAAATTTTCCGTTTTTTGTCATGTCAATGTTACTAGCCGATTAGATTCTGGTTTTAGATCATCCCTTTTCAATTTGGTTATATCAGGTCATTTGATTTGGTGCTTACTTGTGATGCATATTTCCACTGTTCCTATTCATTTTTGTTTCAAATCGTTGCTGACATGTTTGTTGCTGCTTTATTCTTTGTTTTTTTTATTTTGCTGCGTTCCCTCGTTTCATTTTTCTTGCGATGATTTCATTTTCACTAGGGTTAGCGCAATTGAAGCGGATCATTTTAACTTCAAGCCAGTCATCTATTGTTGTCTAATCCGAGAAATATTTAAAAGCTTAGTAAGATACAACTTTATTGGCCAGCGGTTCACCTTGGGTTTTTTTTTCATTCACCAAACAAAAGACCCCGGTTTGGGTTTCGTTGCGCATGGCAGACCTATTTTTTGCGGCGCTAAATGGTAGAGCCAAAAGTGAACCTTGAATTTTAGCTTTCTGTGGTTTGTAGCAGCCGGAAGTTGTTTTCCGAGCACAGTTCACCCACTTTGTGGCCAAACTACATTCACAATATCTTGAATGGGGAACTGACTTTGATATGCAGTTTCATGTTTCTTTCACGTTCTGATTTGCTGTACCCGTGCAGAAACAGCTGTCAAAAAGGTCTATTACATTACTTGGATAGTAGGCATGACCTATATTATGATTCTGCTAAACTTGTTTCGATCGCAGAGCCACTGAAGCGTAACCATGGGTTGTTTGGGAGTAAAAATTTACTGTAGATTGTTTTTGATGCAACGCTAAACGAAAGACAAAATAAGAGATATGGTCCAAAATTAGCATTGAATCTATGTTCAAGGGCAACTACAATCGCGGCGAGTCTCTGGTCAACTTCCCATCTGCCCATCACCGTTTTTCTGGTCATTGACTTCACCAGAACTGTTCGTGTTTTTTTGGCGGTTTAAATCAATATCATAAAATTAAATTGCGGTCATCTCTCTAAAAGTCTACTTACAATGATGCATGTTTGAGCTACCTTTTTTTTACATCCAGTTTTACGATCATAGTGACGCCATAGCAACCTAACTTTGGGTGAAAAGATTTTATATGTTACTGGCTGCACCCATTCTAAAGGAGTCATAATTCTGTTCCTAAAGTTACTGTCCATTGGAACTTGAAAGTTGATATTTTGCGTTTTACGAACTTCTGAGATAATGCAAAGGCGCGTTAACGTTGCAGTTTGAATCACTTTTTACAGCTTCAATATTGTATTTGACCGATTCTTTTTCATTTTTTCTATCAACTGTATAAAGTTTGACTAACTCTGTGCTAACGACTTCCTGCGCAATTTGTTTTGTTACATTGCAGTTCTTGAATAAAATACATTGAAGAGTGGGTCAAGTACTGACGCATAGTCCTTAAACGCTGCCGCGGTTGGCATCATAGGAGGGACTGTTCCCTATAAACTTTACCACCTTCAGTTTCATTTGTTAAAATCCAATTCAAGACTCTTACGTACGTTAACTCATCCACCTATTTCTTGGAAAGCTGAGCGGTCCTTTTTCGGTGGTCGTGGCTAAAACTAACATGATTGACTGACAAACTTGCTTTGAAAATACTACCAAGAATTTTCAGATATTTATAATTACCAGTATTTTTAGTGGCACTAAGCAAATACTTAATCTGTTACTGTTTTTTGTTCACTCCTAAGTTTTTTTGTTTTAGCAGTATAGCGTGGGGCTAACTGCTTTGTTGACTTTGCCAATAGCATAAACACAGGGAGCGGAGTCCCTTTAAAAATTAATGGTATACTAGGTCCAGGGGCGGATTAACGAATTCAAGCGGCCAGGGAACTTTGAAATAAAACCGGCCAAATTTTTGACAACTAATTGCAAATCTTGCTAAAACGATACACGGTTCATCTTACCAACTACATCATATTTAGCCCATTTCAAAAAAGAATATTTAGAATTAACAAACAAACACTATTTATAGAGCAACAGTCTTCGCATTTCTGCGTTCATTTTTGCTAGCTCGTTGATGATCGTATGTTTCGAAATGCGTAACAAAACGTCTCGTTCAACGCAGATCAAAAGAAGCGAATCCAAGCGATCTCCGCTTAGCTGATTTCTTAAACGGTTCTTTACATATCTCTGCTTGCTAAAGGTTCTTTCACAACCAACTTGTGTAACGGAAAGAGTAAGGATTACTTTGTATGCATGATATAGAAGAGGATAACTTCTGTAGTACATTCCATATTTCCGAATCGCTGTATAACGGCATAGAAAACAATTTTGGCATCGACATTTTCGAATGTTGGGGCTTTCGTCCGATCTCACATCTTCGTCATCTGTTTTTTAAAAACAAATTAAAATTTAAGTTCTATGAAAGAAAATTTATCAGTATCAGCACAGTTGACCTGCGAAAAGTGCTAAATGATAATATCAGAACAAAATTTTGATCAAATAATAACATTTCCATCGGTATGGAAAATAGGCATCAAGTAATTATAGGCTCGGATTGTATCATACAGTGAGATAAAAGGTCAAAACATTAATCTGTTAATAGTTTATGAATAACAAAATCAAAAAAAATGATCACCTGCTTCATCCAATTCAGTGCAGTGCTCAGGTGAGATCTTTTTTAATTCCAGCCATTTTTTTGATGCGAAATTCAAGTGCTCTGGCCAAAGATCTTGCTGAACAGAAGAATCTGAACTTTTATTTGGCAAAAGATTGCATATTACATTAACAGCTGAGATAGGAATCCCATAGAGAACTGTTTCAGAAAAGAGTTTGGAATCGAAGTTGCTTAAGTTAGCATATAACTTTTTATGCGTAGCAAATCTTCTATGCAAACTTTGAACCACTTGATCTAGAATTCTGTTATGTACATCGACCTCAAACGTTTTCATTGAGTCTGAAAAACATTCAACCAAAGGAACATTTTTACTTTTTTCAACCCCTTTAGAAGGAAAGCTGCTTTCAATCAAGACATCACATCTACGTTCTTCCAAAACTTCATTGGCATGCTAAACAAAATGGTCAGTTTTGGTTACACCATTGCGAAATCGCGATGAATCTATTGAATATCCTTTTTTGTAGCTTCCATCATAAGCGTTATTGAAATACAGTCCAGAGGTCTGCAAGTACTTTGAAAGTGCAGAGGTTGTCTCCATGATGCGTAGATAAGTAATGGCTGTCAAAATATGTTGATATTGAATCATACTATCTAACATGACACTGGCACCAAACCGCGCTTTAACACTTAACTTTTCAGAAGTAGAAGCACAGAAGTACAGAACTTCAATTACATCGCAGAACATGCCGCTGGAACCATCTTTAAATGTGCCGAAAATTTTTCGAAGACATTAGTGCTAAGTGTCTAAGACCACCATCTAGTTGCTCCCATCAAGTTTAACCTACTCTGAATGTCATGACCATGACTTTAGCTCATCTGCTCTTTCCACATGTCCATTGGAAAATATGATTCCCGAAAGAACACTCCAACGTTTTGAACTAATCCAAATAAAGATATGGATGCATGATTAGTCGTAGCAACATCACAGAGAACCAAGCTGAGAACGTGGGCGTAGCATCATGTGTGAATGTGACCAGGAGATTTTTTTTCAAAAAAGCTGTAAATCCATTATACTGCCCCGACATGTTTGATGCTCCATCTGTACTGTCAGAAATGTATTTCGGAACATCTATGTTTTGCTTCTGCAAAACTTCTTTCAACAAATTGCCCAGATCTGCTCCAGTTGCCGAATGACTGTCAACAACGGCAAGAAGTCGTTCTTCGACCTTTTCCCTGACAAAGCATAACTGAACATTTGTCGGTTGAAGTTATGTCTTGAGTTGAATCGATTTGAACTGAGTAAATGCCTGCTTCTCTAACCGAGTTTGAAATTTCTTCTTTCATTTGCTTAGATATAATAGCAATGATAGAGTTAACATTAGTTTTGGAGATAAATGTATTTCTGTTTGCACAGTTATGCCTGTGCTTGTCGGGTTTGTTTTGCAAACATTTTTCAATAACATTTTCCAAATGACAATTTAGAATGTTATCGTACTTTTCAAGAAGTACAGTCTCTAAAAATGTTCCGTGATCAACTTTTTCATCACATAAAGTAGACACTGCTTCCGAACTCCCTGTTCCCCTATAGCTCGTCCCTCGTTTTCCAATTATTTTCACAATAGAGACGACTCTGTCAAGAATTTTCCTTCTTTGCATGACCTGTTTGTTGTGTAATGATGTTTGACTGACAGTAAGTAGGTCTACCACTGTTTTATTACTGCTGAATCGTGTGTAAGCTTCAACACATGCCTTGTGTTTTTGAGAACTTTTGTGTTTATAAATTCGTTGGTAAAAGTGTTTCCACAAATTAAAACCCGTTAGAAATTTGCTGGGGTTCTGATTGCTACTGGTAATAGTACCATATGCAATGCATAGATTGCAAAATAAAGCTTCTTTTTCTTCACAATACGAAAGCCATAATCGCTGCAAACGACCTCCAGAGTCATCAGGTCGAAAGTACACATTTATAGCGTTGAGTTTGGTTGTTTTTGGTTGATGTAGGTGAAACTCGAAATATTCTGTTAGTTTATCTCCTTTTGGTTTTGCAAACCACGAGTGATACGCTGTCACAGAAGGAATTACAGACTTATCTCGTTGAACTTCTGAAACTTGAGCAGATATTGCTGGGTTGAGATTTGCAGACTGCTAACATTGACTTTCTAAAACTTGAGTTAAGGAAGCAGAACATACTTTAGGATTATCTTGGTTGAGGCTGTCTGGTTCTGGTTCATCAATATATACAGTCTGGACTTCGCTTTCTGATACTGGCAGAATAGATATGTCGAGCAATTTTGATTTACTAAACCTGATGCTGGTTCATCATGACAACCTAGAGATTGATGCTGATCTTGATGTTCTAATAGCAAGGTGGGATTAACTGTTGTTTGGGTTTCCGTAGAGGTGCTTGCTCTTGCAAATGATTCCTGAATGTTCATACATTTAGCAGCAATTTCTTTCAATTTCTTTTTGTTTCTTTCATGCTCTTTCTCAGCTCTACCTTTCCGCTTTTTGTTTCTTTTTCCATTATTAAATCTAGAGAGGCCTGGAGAATGGACGGTAAACAACTATGTTGCATACGCAATATCAGTTCTCCTGCGACTCTTTATTACGTCATAGTACTGCAAATTAGGGAAAGAAGTTACAACTGACCCTTTACTAATTATTTTAGGTCAAGTCACGACAGTTGCAAATCACAATAAGAAAATTATAGACAGATATACAAAAATAATGTTACTGAAAAATAATTGCGAAATCATTATGTATGGAACTGGTTCATATTCTTAATCATTTGTTAGCTTCTTAAAGTTAGTTTTGAGACAGCCTAGTGAACCGCTGGACAGGCCCACAGTCGAGCGGCCCACCGGGAAACTCCCGAATTCCCGCCGGCTAATCCGCCCCGGACTAGGCCTATTTTTTGTCTTCATAAATAGTGATGTCGTCACTTTTTAGCATTCCTGGTTTCATTTTGTCACAGTTTCTACCTTCGCAAAACTATCGTTTGCACTCAGGGGCGTACGCAGAAATTTCTAGAGGGAAGCGTGAGAAATATATTTTTGGAGATCGATGAACGATGAACACAGTGCTAAAAATTGTGCAGGAACAGGCCGTGTTGACCTTTTCCTTGCAGATCGATGTTGGCGACAGTCATAAATTGTGCCACAGTATACAGTAATGAACTAATAACCTTTTTTTCGGAGATCGAGCGTCCACAGCCCTAAATTTGGACAAATGCATGCTGGAGTTGCAATCATAGCAGCCGACAATTACGTTCCACAATTTACTGGGGGGGGGGGGGGGTGCGAGCATTATTTTTGGCAAATAATCGCTGAAATAAACATTTTACTGTTTGTAAAGGGGGCGCGCGCATAGAAGCCCTCTAAGTACGCCCCTCTTTGCACTTGGCATGACATATTTTCTCCACCGTTACGGTGAAAGATATTTAGTTAATGTCTCATGTGGGCCCTGTGTAATAATAGCTTCATTTGGATTATTTAGGCATGGACTTCTAAATAGTAGAAAATTTAGGCCTGTTAGTTCTTGCCGCCTTAAATGTTTTCCCTTTGATGGCGATTATGTATGACGTAATCTATACCAATTCGGTTTCAATTTAGTCCTCGCTAATTAAGTGATTAAGTGAAGTGAATCAGCTTTTGACTTTAAGCTAGTAACGAAAATTTACAACAGTCGTCATGCAAAGCTGGTTGTAATGGTGTTTGCTTTGCTTAGACCGACGCGATGGCGTAGTGGTTAGAGCGTCCGCTTCGCAGTCGGTAGACCTGAGACTCAATCCCCCTGTCAAGTCCTATCAAAAGACTTTAAAGAAATGGTATTCACAACTTCCCTTGGCGCTTGGCATTAAAGGGAGATTGTGGAGAACAAGCCAACAAGTTTGCTTGTTGTGTCCTTGGGCAGGGAGGGCACTTAACGGGACGCCCCCGCCTTTATGTGGAAGACAGGTGGCTCAGACACCTCGGAAATAGCAATTCCCTAGCGAGTGCGAACATCTAGTCCAAAATATAGCAATACAATTCGCTTTCTCGTGAATGGAGGATAAATATGGCAAATAAAAAAAATTGTTTACCATAGAATTTTCACTATCACCATGAGCTGCTTATGTTACTTTTGGCTAATTTCCTGTCTTAATATCATTGAATTTTAAATAGACTACTCGCTGGTGCTTACTCATGGTTACGTTTACGGTTTGGCGAAAAACTCCAAGCAAGCATTATCTTACAACTTATTCTAAAAAGAATGAAAATGTCCAATTTTTATTGCAATTTTGTAAAATTATTCAGGGATCATGCCTTCGAACTCCTCTAGACGTGCTTTCGGCACCCGTAATGAGAAAACCCCTCCTCCAATGACAAATTTCTGCTTATGCCACTGCACTTTGGTATTGCCTGGTACTTCTGATATTACCGTAACCTCAGCTAAACGTATTATTGTCACTATCATAGCTTGGCCTTGCAAACAAAACAGAAGATAATTGTAGAGATGCGTAAATGATGTAGGGTTTTGCTGAATTGTCAGCATGATGATTAAAACTTCAGAACAAACAAAGCAGAAAAGGTGATTTAATAACTATTTGTAGAGATGTTCGGATTATGGATTTTTGTGATCTGATCCAATAAGTAAAAGCTTGGATCTGAATCCAGTCATGAGTCAAACTGAACATAAGTTTTTTTGATAGGTCTGATCCTGGTGCTGTTTGAATATTCAGAATGCTTGGTGCAGTAATAGTTTGAGGGCGAGGGTAAGAAACAAATGCTTTGCCATCCTGACGTGCAATATAATGGTACCGGTACCCTTGCTGCAAACAAGGTAAAAAACATGATACGGAATGGCATGATATGAATGAAGAACAGGTTGTACCCAGTGATGGGAATCAAATTTTAAGAACAGGTTCTCTTTTGTATCAAACTCACTAACTACAAGTTCCCTCATTTTAGAAAGCCCACTTGCTGCGGTCGTCCAAGGTCTATAACAAAAAACAAGAACGGGTTCGCTAATTATCACGACACTTCAAGAACGGGTTCGCATTGTTGCGTATCCGCAGGCATCTGACTGCAGTTCAAGTCAAAATAGGTGCACTCTATGTGGTGACTAGTCACTTCTATTATGATGGCCACTGAACGTGTTTGGCGATCCATATATAAAGCCAAGTGTTGTTGGCGACTTTCTACTTGTGGTTTGTACTTGAAGTTGCTGAGGTTGCTACAGGTAAAATTCCATCGACGGCAAGATGCCACTTCCTTGCATTTTTATGAGCCCCCAAAGCAAGAAAAATTTTAGGAGGAAACAAGATCCTATTACATGTCAAAACATCTCATCCTTGATGATTAGGGAGAGATCATAGGCAGATAGGATCTATGGAGAGAGTCAGAGAAAGTGTGTTTATTTGCTGTTAATCATATGCACGCAATAATGGGTAAGAAAATCAGCGCAGTAGCAAGAAAAAAGTTAATGCTATCCGCAGAAGTCAGCAAGAGCGGTTGAACTTTGATGAACAAACAACTGTAAGTGGTCTGCAATACTTTAATGAAAGGCAATTAGGCAACGCAGCAATTGTGGAGCAGTCTATAGCTTAGGAAAATGTGCTAAATAGAAACAGTAGAATTGAGGATGCAGTCTTTCTAGTTATGCACAATAATTAACCACCATGTATGTCACCACAAACTTTTTTTCTCAAAGACATGCAGCAGTGCATAGCAACATTAGAATACTGCGATTTGCAGAAATATGGACAAAACAACAATTAAATTATTGAAATTGCAGAAATAGTGAATTTTACAGAAATGTTTTGTTTGTCTTAATTACCTGCTTTTACAGTTTTACCGAATTGGGTGGATATACTTTCAGTTTTTATTGACTCTTGTGAATTTCTATACTTCATTAATAGTTTTTCCATATTTCTATAGTTCAGTAATTTTTTTATGATGATTTTCTGCAACTTAATGTTGAACATGAAGTTCCAAAATTCAGTAATTCTATGATTCAGTATGAATTTTTGTAATGCTGTAAATTTCTGTATTTTAGTATTGCTCCATATGCATAATATTGCATTGCATAGCAGAAGTGCAGAATTGAGGCTGCTGGTTTAGAAACTGCAAGCAAAGAAAGCTTACTTGCAATAACAAAATCCTGTTCAGTTGATTACAGCATGGTAACCTAATTGGTTTGATTATTACTGTTTGCCATAGCCAAATAACAGTTGAAGTTTGTAAGCAGTTTGTTTTCTTAGTTCATTGTCTTGGTAAACTACTCAACATCCCATTATTAGTTTGATTATTACACAGTATTATTTTCCATAGCCAAATGACAGGTGAAGTTTTCAAGCAGCTTGTTTTCTTAGTTCATGGCATTGGTAAACTACTTAACATCCCATTATTTCATAACATAAAGAATATACTAGCAGTTCATTCATTCACACGTATGAGCTCATGCTCAGTTTGCTTGTCTTTTATCAGACTGGGCCACTAAGACGGGTAGACTACTTGGCCCCACCATCTGTCTGCCACATAAAGACAGAAGCATGCCGTTAAGTGCCTTGTCCAAAGACTCAACAAGCAAGCTTGCTGGCTCGTTCTTCACACTATCTCTTATGTGCTGAGCACCAAGCAGGGAAGCTGTGAATATCATTGTTTAAAGTCTTCTGGTATGACTTGACACGGGAAATGAACTCCAGGTCTACCGACTGCAAAGCAGATGCTCGAACCACTACACCATCGTGCTGGTACTAGCAGTGTGATATCACTCTAACTAACTTTGGCATAAGCCTAATCATCATATTTACTGGTTTACGCATTTTTCATTTAATATTCTGTATTACTTACAAATGAGTTTTAGCTGTTTAGCAATCATTGTGATGTTTGAGTGAGCACATTTAGCTAAAGTTATTGAATTCTTGCTAGAACATAAATTAATTGGAATGGCAATCTGTAACCATTTATTAACTAAATAATCTTTTACTGCTGCTGATCTGTGTCTGGTAGGCTGGTCTTGTGAACTTTAATGCTCAGGTGGTCTAGCAAATTATTATGTCATCATTCTAAGGTAGCAGCTTTCCCCCTAAAAATTTAAAAACTGAACACTTGTGTTGACACCATATCAGTAGTTTCATTTGACACCTTAGCTCATACCAAGATTATTGGGCATGTGCCAAATTGAAAACTTACTGGGAGCAATGATTCATGCAAAGTAAAAATCATTGTAAAGATCTTGTCAAATTTCCATTAGGTTTCTTGCCTGCAGAGTGGCTTTATGTACTGAGTGTCAGATTTATTATTGAAAAACTGCATGTTTAACTCTTGAATTATGTTAGTATTAATTTGCATTTGGATTAATTCTGTCTGTTTCAAGTGATGTTGCTAGGCAGAACAATTGATCGCATTTCAATTTGCATTTTGGGGATTATGCCAACTGCAATATATGCATATCAAATCTTCTAGTGTCTTTTGTCAGATGTATTGTTGTTCTGAAGATTAAAGTCTGAACAAATTGAGCTGGTGAATGACTGCTCACTTAAAAGTTAGCAGATAGCTTAAGGTTAACTTAAAAGATAATTTTGCTGTTGTCCACGCTGTTTGATCCTTTTGGGTTTAATCAGTTGCACAAGTTGCACAATTTGGATGCAAACAGTTATTAGTCATTGGTTATCTATACTCTAAAAAGCAATTCATTCTGTCTGTGTGTTTTAACTCCTCTAAAACTACTTTGTATACAAACATCAAACTTGGCACAATTGAACACCTCCCCAGGGTGAGTGTCATAAAAAGGGAGTTGTGACATTTTGATGGCGTTGTAGTCAAAGATAATTTTTTTAATTTGTGCTTTTTAGCACAGGAAAACCATTTTTTGTCAAACGAAAGCCAGCCCCCCCCCCCCCGACTTGCCAGCTATCACAAATTTTATCCTTTGGGGTGTAAGATAACTTCATAACTAATGCTTGATTGCACCATTTGCTCTGTATTTTCTCAAAAACTACTGATCATAGAAATGTGATTACAAGCTTTTTTGGGAGCTATTAACTAGGTGCTTTTGATAAAAAAACTATATAACAATTTTAGCTGGATGGACAATGCATCAACAGATTCTTTTCTTTAGCATTTTAAGCATACTTCTCTTTTTCTTGAACGCTTCAAACTGCCTCTATGATGTCATAATGCTGTGTGGTATGATTAGAATGAAAAAGTAGCACTTATTCACTATTATTTCGAAAGCAGACAATGGATATGCAGCCTGTTGAAGAATGATAGATTAAAGAGTTAACGTAGTGATAGGTCAATTAACCTAGAATTTTTTAGAAATGCAACGGCAAATTATGTTACTTTTGTACTGTTATGTTGCACACCTGACTAATCTTAACCTCTAAGACATATTAATGAAATGTAGCAGAGTTAATCAAATTGGTGATTTTTCACATTAAATCTTGCAGGAATCACAATATCCACTGCTGTACCATCAAAACGACCTAACAATATATGCCAAAAATGTTAGGTCATTCAAATAGACATACAACTACAAAAAGTCGTAAGTAGTGTGCCAAATGTTTGGTGGCTTATTTTAGAAATGACACAGCAATCACTTTGGCACCCCCCCCCCCTCCCCCAGAACTTCACATTTATGCTTTCATGAAAGTGGTGAAATGAATGGATAAAAGTTTGTGAAATTATTGGCTGGCTCAAATGTGAACTAGTCCAGTTTCTAAGTGCATGCTGGAAACAGGGCAAGTAATACATTTCTTAGGACTTCAAAAATTTTGGGGCATATGTAGTGGCAATGTGTTACCACCCTGTATATTTATCTACTCGATTCCCATTATAAACATGGTACTTCTAATTTTGGAACGAGAATTGGCTATGTCAAAAAAGCACTACGTTTTATTACTTGTGCTCACAACCACTCGTGTTCTTAACCTTGACGTTACTGATGGGAGCACTGCAATTGTAATAGCTTAACTGTAACTTCATCACTTTGGGTTAGATTGCTCTTTGCCTGGCTATGTTTATGCCAGAACTTAGCAACACGTGCACAACCAAAGGCATGTTTTTTCATTGATTTTCTTCTCAAAAAACGGTAGTTTTGTTTTGGAACAAGATTCGGCCATGTCAAAAAACGTTAATTTTTTGTTACTTTTTTACAACTATCTATTGAATGAACCTAGCACAGCCAGCTGAATCGATATTCTTAAACCTCTACATTACTGATGGGGGACCCTATGGGTGATGCTAGCTGAATCAAATAGTAATGTAACAAAGCTGGCTTTTATGGTATGTGCTTACTGCCTAAACTAAGATACTACTGGCAGAATTGCATAAAAGCTGCTCTACATGTGCGTGCAGTCAACAGGTATTTAGGCCAATACTAAGAACATTCAGCAGCACCACGTGGTTTTTGAATAGGAAGTTTGCAGGATCAGTAATGCCTGGCGTACTCTAAAGCCAACTACGACCTAACACTTTGCTTGTTTGATTTTGGTTCTGTGTGGCTTGCGACTGAGGCAAAATAAGACAGACAGAAAGTTAAAGCGCGCTTGGGCTTAGTTTAGACTAGCCTTACAATACATAATCCCTGCAAATTTGTGACTTGTGAAAGTATTATTCAAGTGTTTGATTATTGTAGCTTGGTGTGTAATTTAATTTCGTTAGATATGACTTCAACAAGCTAAACATGAAAGCAAACAACTTGCGAAATTTAACGTGCGTAATTTTGCTTTAAACATTCATATTTAGATGGTGACTCGGAAAATTGTCATGGTCTAACAGTAATTGCATTTATTGATATCGCAAAGATATCGCAACTTATTCCTGCTCTTTGCCTGAAGCTTCCTAGTGGTCGAAAGGTTTTTGCTTGTAACTGAAAGAATGAGCACTCGTTTTTTGTCAAATTTGCACAATTGTTAAAAAATTCGTGTTAATTGCTTAAACTGATAACAATTGGGATGATGCCAATCAGTGTTTCTATTGTGTTCGAAATAACCTTGCTGTTATTTAAAACTACATGTTTTGACATTTAGTTTTGGTCTAAATAAATTGCTAGCTGTCCAACGAAATGCCAAAGAGATCGCGGCTGTGCCATATGGTCTTCAAGTCAGCAGTCGAGTCGTACGTGCATGCAAACAACAGAGTTCCATTCGGCCATGCAGCACTCAATCTACTGCTCTGAGTTGTTCACTCATCATATTTTGTAACAAGGATAATATTCGATTTATAGAGTCAAACTGTTCACAAAGCAAAGCTTCTTTTCTTTCTGCGCCATGGCGTTCCCCCTTTTTATTTATATTACGTATTTTGTTTGTATCTTATTATAACAAATTCCAGGTTTTGTCCTGGTGATTTGATTTTTTTACGCTTTACGATGATGAAAGATTGAATTTTTATCGACAACAGTTTTGCTGTGTGCGAAGTGGTGTCTTAGCTTAATTGTGATGGCAAGTTTAAGAAAACCTGAGGGAGCAATGTGTGGTTTTAACTGATAAGAGGAATGGCCCAGAACTGAAAGAGCTAGGTTTAGAAGAAACTGTCGTAGACTAACCTAACCAAATATAGTGCGATGGTACGGGAATGTTCTGAGCAGGTTAGTGATGATGAATCTAAAAGAGCATTAGATTTTGAAGTGTTTGGAAGAAGAGGGCGAGCAAAGATGACATGGAGAGAGCAGGGGGAAGAAGAGATTAAAGAGATTTGGTTAGAGAAGGAAGATACCATTAACATAGTGAAGTGACGTGATGCTGCTTTTGAAAGGACGACAAACACGGTGTGAATAAAGCCACCTCTGTGAACGCAAACAAAATCGAATCTCTTTCTTTTTTTTTTATAGCATGCTCAATTTTTTCGTTACATGTTTAGTTAGACCAGAGCTTGACAAGGCGTTTTTTGAAATAACTTTAAGGCAACTTAAAATTTAAAACTGTATTGCCTCTTAAGATTTTATAAGTGCAAAACTGCTAGCAAACGTACGAAAACCATCGAACAAATATAGGCGAATATTGCTGAACAAACCGTTACACCAGCCTTTGTAACATATTTTGACGGTGCAAAAAGGATATTTTTGTACCTACTGCTATTTGTTCGCTGTATACACTAAGCTAGCAAAAACTATCATTTACCTCGTTTCAGATCCCTGGTCTTTTGTTCAAAATTTTTTCGCAGGCAGCTGTACGTTTTACTTAAATATCAGGTGACAGTCATACAACAGCGATTGACAGCTCCGCATGTACTTTTTCCACGGTTTTGTAGTACAGTAGAATTGGTCAAACGGCTTCATTATCGCGTCAACTTGCCGATGATGTAATGCTTCCTTCACTCCCTACAGAATTTCAATTTTTCGCATACATTGAAGTTTGCCTATGAGGTAATCTTGGCTCGCTTATAACGGCACCTTTTGCTTTTTTTCAGACTTATTTTGTTCGTTTATTTTTGCGCCATTTGCATTTCGAAAATAGGCGGGCTTCACGTATCCGGCTCTTTAGTCAGCAGTAGCGAAAAGTTAATGAATTTTATGCACTTTCACAATTATTGTACATGAAATTGTAATCATATTCTCTTAATCATGACTGGCAATACTGACAAAGAATCTTGCCACAAATTATTGTTAATACTTGTGAGGGTAAAGGGATTGTACATAATCAAAACTGAATGTAGCGACAAAATGGTGGTTGCTTTCACAATAAAGAAAAAAAACTATATATTGGTAAGCCTATTTTCCGTTGTGGCCCTGCCTCTTTCTTATTTATGTTTGTGGTATTAAATTCCTAATTTGGCTGCGCTATTGGTCTTGTTTTTGGCGTAGCGACAAAAGCGGCTATTGTTCTCTCTATATTCAGCTTTACAAATCGTTATGGTTTTATGTTGATTTTTTCTTAAACTTGGGATTTTATTACAATGCTGTGGAGTAAGGACATAAATACCTTAACAGGTAGCATATCAGCATAAGAAAAAACCTTTGCTTCCTCGTACATACAACGGCGTCACTTGAAGAGCCCCCATCCGTAACGTTGGGATCGGGAGTGTCGGTTCATTGACCAAGCCGGCTTCACCTATCAGGCTCTTGTATAAAGAGTTACCAAAAGTTTATGTGTTTTCTGCACATTTGATTTTCACGACTTTTTGTGCTTCTTTTCCGAGTAGAATATCTCATTTCAAGATCCTGGCTATGCCTTAGGTCTGTATACTTTGTTCATTGCTGACGCGTACCCAAGGGAACCTTGCGTTTTCCGTAGTTTGAAAGTAGGATCACGTTTCTGATATTAAGCTATTCTAAAGCAAAATACCAAAAATTTCTTTCGTGTGATGCGATTTGACACAGTGGCTGGCTACGCATTTCAAACTGTGTGATGCGATTTGACACAGTCGCTGGCTACGCAATTCACACTGTGTGGTGCGATTTGACACAGTCGCTGGCTACGCATTATGTAGCATGTTTTTTCTCCCTGCTTGAAGGGCCCTGGGGAGTTAAAAAGTTCTTGCTTTTCCCCAAATACTTGGTTTGATCCCGGTAGCTCTATAAAGCTAAATGCCACTAATATTTTCCATGTGGTTCGATTTAACACAGTGACGTTGTTAATTTTGATTTTGTCTCAAACTTTCTCAAGTCCTTGTTGGCTACGCATTATGATTCATATTCGTTTTTTCTTTCTTAGCTATGCCCTTAGAAGTTAAATAAGTCCTTGCTTTTCCCAAATTTTCAGTTTTGATTTCGGTGGCTCTATAAAGCTATTACCAAGCAAAATAGAAAATATCTTTCTCCTAAGTGTGGCGCGATTTTACCCCGGTTTATCCCCCATACTATCACCGGTGCTGATTTAAAACGTATGAATTAATGCAGCTGCGCCAGCATAACCGTACAAACATTTATGAGAGCATCAACGAAATGTTTTACTAAATATAAGCCATAGCTCCTGTACATGTAATGGTGATCATATTGGTCTATTAATCAAGACTGGAAGTATTCAAAAAGAAAGAACGATGACACAAAGTACCATTCATAATTTCTAAAAGAGTAAGGAGGGGAGGTAAAACATTGATGGCGTCGCCCAAATAGTGGTCATTTTGACAATTAAAGAAATGAGCTATTTAGTGGTAGGCATGTTTGACGATTTGGTTGGCCCGCTTTTGTATTAGTATTGGTGACATTAAGATTTTTGCCTGCGCTGTTTGCTTTGATTCGACCATAGCATGAAAAGGGACCATGCCTTTCCTTTAAGTCATATAACCTATTCCAATGGGTTCCTATTAAGCTCTTTTCAAACAAAAACACTCCCTCTTAGTCCAGTGTTACAGATTGATGCTATTATTGTTTAATTTTGATCTTTTCTTAAATTTGGGATTTTATTACATTTAACTTTGCCTCTAATCCACACCTCCCTACTGTTTAATGAAAATTAGCGTTTTGTACCGATAGGCTTATCCGTACAATTACAAACATCAGTAATGAGCTTTACCATTTATGTTCGCTATCAAAATGATAGTAGATAATTTTGCTGCCTACTGCTGTTTTCACTACATAGAGGCAAGCATTGAGATGTCATTTAACATTATGACCTCACAATGCGTTTTAAACCATTATTATTAGGATCGCTACGTACCACTTTTTCGTTACTGTAGGCATAATATGAACCAACCTCTCTGACTGCGTGCATGTTTCTTGGCCCTGGCATTAACGCCGCCATGCAAAGAGCAAACTAATTCGAAATGAAGCACTCATTTAGTTATAGCAGTAGCGAGGCCCCCATTAATAATGTCGAGGTTAAGAATATCAAATCAGCTGGCTGCTGCGATAACCTTGGCCAATTGCAAAGGAAATTGCTTCAACATTTAGATCATATGTAACTCGACACTTACATTTTGTTGCAAACAATAAGTACCATCTTTACCCTATCTTCTTTCTTGGGTGATCACTAAGTGTTATGCTTGGAGTAGGCTACATATTAAAATTTGCAGACTTCATTTTTCGACGAGTCTTTTGAATAATTTGATTGATAGTGCCAAAGATCCATGCTATCAAGAAAGAACAGACAAAATGTACCAAAGGACTTAGTTTTTCTAGAAATTGCAATTTTGTGAAATGCAGACGCCAAAATTTTGTGTATTTTTAACTGGTAGGCTACATTTCTTAACATTTGGAGACTTCAGTTTTTGATGGATGTTTTTGAAAACGTCGACAGATAATGCAAAAGAACCATGCTTGTGAAGAAAAGTAGTTAAAATGCACCAAAGAGCTAACTTTATCTAACAATTGCAAGTTTGTTAGGTCAAGTAGCATGATTGTACAACTAAAAATGAAGCATCATTTATGGCAACCAAGTTTTGATTCCAATCCTTTGCCTTAAGTTATTGGAGTCACATATTGCTGGAAAGAAAATTTCCTTAGCTTTCAAAGGACAGTAATTGGTAGTACTTTATTATAACGTTTTTGTATTAAAGTCACCTGTTTTTACTAAACTCACCACTTTTGGGAGGGGTAAAACGTTACACCACAGGTCATAAAGTACACTTTTTTGGTATAAAAACTAATACTAGTTGTATGTATTGTATACTAACGGAATTGCCTTAAAATAACCTTTAGTTTGTTGAAAAAAGTTTGAAAATTAGTTGAGAAATGGGATCACAAATGAGTTTTTCAATAAACTGATTTTGCAAAAAGGTGCACTTTTTGAAAACATCTTGATATTATGATGTGCGGTAGCGAATATTTGTGTTAATCGTTCGAGACATTAGGACGTCATAGAGCCAGTTTATGCGTGCAACCGGAAAAAAGAAGAAAAAATGCTAAGAGGGCTTGAAGTGCCTAAATAAAGAAGTCCTTGTAACATAATCAAATAAACAATAATTGTTGTAAAGTTGCTTTTTATCAAAAACACCTTATTAGTATCTTCTAAAAGAATGTTTAGTCGCGTTTGTGCGATGAATACTTTTTGAGAAAAAACAAAAAACAGATTGTTCAATGATCGTTGATTTTGAAGTCATTTTAGACCCCAAACAAATAAAAGTTTTTGTAATGTGGTAAGTCAAAAGCTGGTTTTTGTTTGAGCAAAAAGCGGTTGTCCTCTGTTGAGTAATCCAAATTCTTAAAAATTGTTTTTGATTATGACGTCACGAATGCCCTTATGACACCCACCACGGGTGGTGATCAATCGTACCAAGTTTAATGCTTGTACCTCTAGCAGTCTGAGAAGAGTTAAAACAGACACACAGACAGAATTGCGCTTTATATATTAGATGTAATGTGATGAGTAGGGCAAGTTTTTGTTGCAATAAAAAATTGAAAAAATTGCATTTATTTTTAACGAAAGTTGCAAAAAGTTGCATTTATGCACACAAGCATCTTAAAAGACAATGATTTACTCAAGCGATTTATTCACATACAATGCTAAATATTTCCTGACATTTTCCGGCGAGAAATGACGATCTTTTGCCAAGAGTTTGCCTAGCATGCTAAAACTTCGCTAGTTGTTATGTAATTAAAAAGAATAGGACAGAACTGAAATAGTTTACAGCAAGTTTTTTTGAACCACACTTTCACATTTTGCGCAAAAATTGATAAAAGTTGCAGTAAAAAGTTGTGTGTAAAACAGAAAAAAGTTGCAAAATAAAATTCCTGCAAACAGCTTAAATCATTAAAATACATCAATTTTGAGTATTTAGGAAGCCGCCGGAAGCTGTAAAAAAAAGTTGCAAAAGTTGCAAAAACTTGCCCTAGTGATGAGTTATTTAAACTGTGCAGTAGTAATAGATGGTGTCAAGTAGAGGTCTTAAAAATGGCTTAAAGATTTGCGTGCCAGCTCGTTTCATTTTTTGTTGCAAATGTTCCAGCATAAGAATATTTGTTTAGGTTACAGCAGACGAACATGTGTGGTCAATGGTGAGCCTACGCCAGATAAGGTCTAGCAGAATTTGACTTTTCGAGCTGGCGCGCGTAAGAAAATACTGTCGACCCTCGTTTTTCCGGACTAAATGGTGCGGAAACTGGTCCGGATAACAAAAATATATATTCTGTACTGTATACAATGCAAATGAAATGAAATAACTGTCCTTAGCCATATGTATCGTATTCACTTAATCTTCGTTTATCCTGGCTAAATGGTGCAGGAACGGGTCCGCAATGTCCGTATTACAAAAATGTATATAGTTAATGCCAATAAAATGAAACAATCGTCCTGAAAAAGATAAAAGACAGCAGTTCTATAATTTTGCTCACCTTAAAATATTTACCGATACAATGTATTTGCATGGTTGGGGCTTGGATGTAGAACAGCGAAATGGAGAGAAGTTGGTGACTTTTGTTTCACGGCCACTGTCCGGATAAGCAAGGGTCGAGTGTATCTGTATAGATGCAGCGCTACCGTTGACTTATGTTTTCGAGTACTTCTGCTGTGTCGACTCTGAAAAGTTTTTGAGGTAATTTTTGCTTCGCTTCATTAATTTTGTGACGTGGTGTAGTTTGCTTGAGTACTGGTGCTGCTCAGGTGCTAATAGTTATTTTAACGGCTGTGGTGAAGCGTGAAACTGTGATCTCCAGTTTATCCTATAAAAATGTATGGATTGTCAAAAATTACTCAGAATTATTGGTATTTGCTGGTAACTGACACTGCTATGATTCGTTTTTGTCAGCATAGCCAATCTGAATATTTCAGGTTTGTTGTGTTAAAAGTCCGCAGACCGACCTAAAACCTTGTTTTCAAACAATTGTTAATTTGCGTGGCTGAAAATAACTCTAATGCTATTTTTCTATTTACGTGGCGCATATTCTAGTGATTCTATTAATATTTCGAAAGCAGCTTTCAAGGCCCTTCCATTGCAGGCAAGCGGTTCATCATTGCGCATTGGCACGGATTTAAAGAATGTTAAAGCTTTTAGACTGCTGGATTTCATTCTTTGTGGTCTTAACTGTAGATCAATGCATTGTTTTCCTGATGCAATCTCTTATTAGCATTGAACAGTTAGATAACGGTGACTGTGCTCTTAACGAACACGCGAATGCAATGTAAATACCATGACAGCAGCCAAAAACTAAGTGGCAAAATTGTGTAACGCTTTGGCTTGTTTTCAGCTTGTCTGTGCAGTGGGATATTCCTAAATGAAGTGAAAATTAATCAGTCAGTCTGGAACATTCGATCCTTTTGTTTCCGTACTAAAGAGGGGTGAAAAGTTACTTATAGGACTGATGTCAATGCTAGTGGAGGTCTTAGTCTGTTCTTGCGCATATTGATAGATGTGCAAAATATCAAAGTGAATTTGCTGTTTGTAGGTCAGCTGTGTAAATGATATTCGTTTTCCGTACATTAGGCTACGTCTTTATGTCAAATTTTTCGGGCTGAAAAGAGTTTGTTGCTTTTTTGTGAATGACTTGTTATTGCAAATAGCGCTTATTTCTTAAAAGCTGGATTCATGACTTACGTCAAAGTCTGGCTGTGAAAAATTCTTTCACCCAAGTGAAAGAGTTCACGCTTTTTGCTTGCTTTTGCAGTTAAGTTCGATTCATTCGGTTTTCGTTTGTAGTGATCAAATACGTTATCGCGGTCGGTCAAAGCGGGGTGGAGGGAAGGGCAAGAAGCGCCGCCTTTCTACCTCCAAAAATTTTAAAACTTACAACAGTATTACGTGTTGATGACGTCACCGTGACAAGTAAGAAGTCTATTTTTCTCCTATTTTTTTTCTAGCTACCAATTGCGTCGTGGTTGCTCTGTCTTCACAAACATGTTTTTTGCTGCTTGGGATTGATATTTAGTTTGTTTTGGACATGTGAAGCAAGCTAGCTAGTCTGAGATGCATGGCTAATACCTGCTGCGTTTTGTTGCAAGTGTTTGAAGAAAATAATGTGTTGTGGCGTCCATATGGTTGGCAATAAATTATTCAAGAGATCGAAAAGTTAATTTGTTAACCTTAGGGTAGAACTGCAGCAGAAATGTTAATAGAACGCCTTGGGCTTTGTTTATGCTTTTGAGCGACTGAGAGCATCAAATTAGAAAGAAGAAATGCATTAATATGATAAAATTTTCTAAAATATTTCTTTTTATCTTTTACGTGTATTTTTTCGTAATAGGTCAGTCATGGGCGTAACGTGGATTTGATGCGAAAGAAAAACGACCTAGTTTTCTAAACAAATCTTCAAGCGCAAATTTTGTTAATTTTTTTAATTTAACTGCTACAACACTCTGAAGCGTGCGAATTTCGTGGGTGGCATTGCAGTTTGTCTCCCCCTTAGTTTCCAATGCCTCAGGAGTCAGCGCGTAAAAGATTTTCACTTATGTTGAGTCACCACATTCTTGAAAAATAATTGTTTAGAATAGCTTGAAGCGATTTTTTTCCTTTAGCAATGGTATATAATGGGGCATGCTGGTTTATTCCATAAATTGAATCAAGTAAGAATATGCGGGCCAGTTTAAGGAATATTGGCAGTCTATTTCAAACTAGTCGTAAATGCAAACCGGTAACCTCGCTACCAACAACAACGTGGACGGCCGATAGTCGGCTTATATGAGATGCTCGGTAAGCAGATTCACTATTTGAACCTTTTAAAATTTGTACTCATTTAGTTTAAAAGCCTAAACTTAGGATTGATTTACTCTGTTCTGATTAGTAGTGAAGTGCAACCAGCATTTTGGTAAGCGAGTAACTAAACTAAATCAGAGTGTTTTATTACGGCAAAGTTGTTGCAAGTTTCTAAAAAAGATCTTCACCCTTTTTGAGGCATTGCAGCATAGCTAAATGGACGAAGGGAACTTTGAGTTAGTCTCCTCTGATTGTGCCTCTGTGTGTATTGAGTGTATTGCCTCAAGTATTGAGACGTGACAAAATCAAATTATGCAGCTCGTTTAAGCATGTCGAAAAATTTTTCTTGTACCCTTACGTTAAAACTTAGAATGGCCAGACATTTGATCTGATTTGTGGCACCACCATACACTTACTTCTTAATGGTTAAGAGTTGCTATCACATAGCATTTGCTTCACATTGAGTTTTTGAATTACTTTAGCGTAATTTGACGAATATTGATGCCTTATTAGGTTTGTAGCGAAGTTACGGCTTTGGAAATAACAACGTTTATTAAAACTGATATCTGCTTAATGGACATGCATCGTAATTAGGTTTGTTCCTACAAGCCAGACGCCAACTGCAGTCATCAATGCGCCCTCATAGTTTTGTAAAACGTCAATGAAATTGAAACCTTGGTCACAGAAGAGCAGTTTCTTTTGAGACCGCTTGGTAATTTCCTTTGCTATTACCACAGTTCATTTCTATAAATCTGTCGCAAGCACTTCAACCATTTATAGCGAATTGCCCAAATCAACTGAAGAAGACTGCGCAAGATAGTCTCTACATTACAAATTGTTAATCAAGGAGCTGTTATATTGAGAACTTCGAACTAACCAAAACTTGAGTGAAAAAAGTTCGTTTTATACAGTTGCATACTGCGGCGATCTTGCCGTAAATGCTAATTGCTGTGTTTCTACGTGTAAGGGTTATTGAAATTTTTAATTGTCTTGTTCCATTTTCACCCTACCCAGGACAGCTAGCCTACTAATTTGGGTTACGAAACAGAATGACTGCTCGAAGTACGTCCAAAGCATGTGACCTCGCAGAAGATTAACTAAAATAAAAGAATAAGTTGTTGCTGGGGCAGCCAATAGTCAATATGGTCTAAATTTCTTCGTTGACTCAGGATGCTATCAAACTTACTTAACACAAATTTTAGCTTTTAAGGTGGCGTTATGTAGAAGTTATGAGGTCAAGATACGGTCGAAATGTTGCTTTTAAGGAATGTTACAAGTAATGAGCCGTTTTTCTTGCTTTGCCGTTATGTGATTTCATGCTTGTCAAATTGTATATAGCTCTTTTTTAATTGGTACTAGTTTACAACTTACAGCAATTTTCCTACGATGTTGCAGTCTTCACTTGTTGCGCGTGTAGATTCATGTACATTTTGGTTGGCTCAGAGGTTCTCAATGTTATTTTTGCATGCCTTTCTTGCAAACTTCTGGCATAGTCATTTTCTCCTAACTGTAAAATTACAAAACATCGAATTTTACCTAAAATAAATAATTTTACAAACTAATTAACTTCATAAATTTGGAAACATATTTGCATTCAACTTGAGTGAAAATCTTCATTCTCATTGCAATTAACAGAAAAATTCCAAGGAAAACATTGCAAGCCGTGTTTGAAGATTTTCACACTCTTGAAAATCGAGTGTTTTTCTTTCCATGGACTAAATGTCCATGATGGTACTAAAAGCACATTCAACTAAATATGTTGTGGAAAATTGAAGAGTTTTCTCGGTCACTATAGCCAAACACATTTTATTGGTTTTTAAGCATAGATTGGTTTCATGCTTTCATCATATCGTAAGTGTAAAAACTTTTTGTGATTCTCAATTTCACTGTGGGTCTGTGGGAGAGCCTTTGGAAATGAGCTTGGGTCTGAAAGTTTGCATAGAATGTGTTTCTCTTAATGCATTTTCCAAAATCACTCGTCTTTTCTGACCAAAATGCTTTGAAATTTTGATTTTATTTAAACTGCTTCCTGCTTTGTGAAGATTTCAATACCTTAAAGAATTTAAGGTTG
Source organism: Trididemnum clinides (assembly GCA_963675345.1). NCBI lineage: Eukaryota > Metazoa > Chordata > Ascidiacea > Aplousobranchia > Didemnidae > Trididemnum > Trididemnum clinides. The sequence goes on from OY776300.1 coordinate 7,192,952, forward strand.
TTGATATCGGTGTATTTGCGGTTTTTAGTTAGATAGGTTTTGTGGTCATACGCCACTTCTATAAGCGTTGAGAAGGTCTAGGGAGCAAACACCAACCCTGGTCCGAGATTAATTTATGAGGTTCGAGATCAATTGAAGGACCAGCCTCATGTTTTCTGTTGTGGTGCCCCCATTTTCCCGCCAAAAAATCACAAATTTTGCTTCCAAGAAGTTGATTTCCAAAAATAAAAAATTTTTACGTCCATAACTTGCAAAATCCACTAAATTTCTTTCTTGCAGTTAATCAATGAATAAGGTCTTGAACAGATAAAGAGCACAACAGTCCCCCCCCCCCCCCCAATAAAATGTATTTTCTTATGCCGCTAGTTCTGACTCTCAAAAACTCTGGTATTGAATTAGGGCCAGCCTCTTAAAGCCCATGATTACTTAAAAGCTAGATTACGTCATAGAGTTGATTGCGCGTGGCTGTATCGAAGATATTGCGGTACAGCACTATTGTTCGATGAAAGCGCTTTCTATAAGACTGTCTGTTTTGGCATTTTGTAATATACAACAAATTGGTTCATAATTGAATGCCAAAAATAAAATTTATCATTTATTTATCTCAATAATTCAGCTCTTCTACTGAAACACTGGAGTTTATACGGCAATCATGGACCAAAAAATAAAAACTTAGAATCTTTATTTTTTCTCCCCGATTCCTCCCTTGAACAAATTTTGTTTACAGGTATTAATTTTTCCTAAGCCAGGTCGTTCCCTGCTCAGAGCCATTTGGTCAGCTTTCCAGTATTCGTTATAAACAAAAAGTTGATAATGTAAGGTTTGATCGAGTCAAGTCTTTCATTGATGACCAAGACGGAATAATTGCCTCTTTTCTAGACAATTTCAGGCTTTTAACACTATGTATATAGAAAGCAAAATGTTCAATGTGGAGTATTCTGTTGGGAATTGAATCGAGTAAAGTGGGATGTTGTTATATCGTCGGTGATAGGTTAATATGTGGTTTTACCTTTTGCATAAGTCAATTTTTGTTTTGTCTTGTTTTTACGTTCTGTTTTTATACATTTTGATTCTTTTTAAACAAATTAAATGAAATGCTTTTTATCCTGTAAATTTTGTCCTCTGCGTGTTGCTGAAATCTTAATTCGCTTTTAGTAGTGCAAAAATGTTTAAGTCAAAATTCGAAAAATATGTCGCGTTTTGAAACTTTCAAATCAAAAAGTAGTTGCCCTTGGTATTACAATGCATACAATGATATTGTTGGTTATTTGCGCTAAGTTATTTCAAGGCTATTGGCATGCTGTCGTCAATACTCTATTCGTGACAGAGGAAGTTGCACTTACTTGAATTTTGCTGTTAGTTTGTTCTAAAAGTCGTGCATTTTACTGTACAGGTTAATAAGGTAAACAGGTTATTTCAGTATATACAGTACACGTTATTCAACTTGTTTTTAAATATTGTTGTTTCTCATTATTTGAAACTGAAATTAACAGATATTAAGAGGTAGGAGCAATTTGGAGTTGCAGTTTTTCTTTTGTAATGAGAGTCAGAAAAGCACTGGAAATCTAAAAGTTCGCCTTTTCAAAGAAAGTTTTGCTAACACAAATGATTGGTTATGAGCAAATTTTCCTAGTGTGGTGAACGTTACTTCAAAAGAAAAGAAAATGCAATGTTGAAAATAATCCCGGACACGAAACTTAGAAGATTTTGTGAGGGCAGTCAACGTGTTTTTTAGAAAGCCTTGGTACAAAGCAGCTGTGTGTGCTTTAAGCGGTGGAGACATTAGTTAGGAGTTGATGTTTTTCCAGATTGTTCCGTTTCTAATTATTGTACGATGCATGTGCTCTAATCTCATAACGCTTTGGCGTAGGCGCAGGGAGGGGTTACGAGTCGCCCCTTCCTCCTGGAAATTAATGGTATAGTATTTTTAACGTGATAAATAGTGATATCGTCACTTTTTAACATTTCCTGGTCTCACTTTGTCACAGTCTCTACCTTGGCGAAACTATTGCTTGCTCTAGGCATGACATATTTTCCCTACCGTTACGGTGAAAGACATTTAGTTAATGTCTCATGTGGGCCCTGTGTAATAATAGCTTCATTTGGATTATTTAGGCCTGTTAGTTCTTGCCGCCTTAAACCGTTGATGGCGATTCTGTATGACGTAGTCTGTACCAATTCGGTTTCGATTTAGTCGTCGCTAATTAAATGATGAAGTAAAGTGAGCCAGCTTTTCACAATAAGCTTGCAGAGAAATTACAACAGTTGTAATGCGAAGCTGGTTCTGATGGTGTTTGATTTAATTTGTTCACCATTAACAGGAGCTGCCTATGTTACTTTCGGCTAATTTTCCTCTCTTAATATCATTAAATCTTAAATAGGCTACTCGCTCGTGCTTTTTGATAGTCACGTTTACGGTTTGGCGAAAAACTCCATGCAAGCATTATCCTAAAAAACTTGTTCTAGAAAGCCTGAAAAATGCTTACATTTAGTGCAGTTGTTGTAAAATTTCATAGGGACCATGCCTCCGGACCTCTATAATAATCGTGCCAACGGCACTCGTAATGAGAAAAACATGCCCCCCCAATGACAAATTTCTGCCTTGGCCACTGTAGCGATGTAACAATCGTTCATAACAGAGGTGCGCCATCTGCGGCCTACAACGTAAAATTTTCAGCCCAAGGAGTGGTTTTTTGGCCAGAAGTGGATGTTAGCTCTGACAATTTAACTTTGTAAACATTAATCTACAAAAAAAACGGTCTAAACCTGCAATTTGGATGTGAATTACGAAAAATAAAGCTTTGAAAATACAAAAAAGGTCTTTGCCCTTGTTGTATATGTAAAACGCGATCAGCCAATGCTTGTAAGATCGAACAAAGAGCCTGTCTGCGCCGCATGCATTACACAGTCATACGCTAATGTTTGGCTTACAAATTCTGACTGGCCCGCAAAGTTATTAGCTGGTCTGAAACTGGCCCGTCTGTGAAAAAGGCTGCACACCCCTTGTCTATGGCGTGACGAGACGCGGGACATTATCACTTATCAGTGTGTTCTGTCAGTATAGTTGTTGTGGTTTTGCTACTTCGTCTTGATAAAGCACTTGACTTCGTCAAGTTAGCTCTTGTACGCTTCAAGTTGAATAAGAAATGTCTATGACTTTCTTATTTGTGAATTGAGTGTCAGAAATGTGAACAGCTGGTCTAAGAAGTTATTACGGTTACATTCAATATTGTTGTCATGCAATTAGAGAATTTTCTTGATAAGTAAGCGTTAGAACAGGCTTTGACTGTTGATGTAGTTGGTAGTAGTACCAGTTCAGTTTTTCTTGAATCAGCATATTTCGAAAGATATTTGTCTGTGCCTATTTTTTTGAGAGAAGCCTGTTCTGAGACGGTGCTCCTCTTTGATTTTCTTTAGTCGAATAGGTAGCTATCTCTTCTTTTGAAAGAGCCTTTCACTTCTGTAATTTTCTTTATGACAATTTTTCTTGGATGTAATCACAGATGAAAAGCTTTCAAGATAAGTCACTTCCAGCAATCTTTGAATTTTATTCCACAAATCAACTTTTAAAAACTTGATGCACCGTATCGACATCCACTGCCTCATCAAAACTGCAAGTCATCCCACTTGCGCAAATACCAATGTTGCTGCCGCGCGCAAAAATATTCACAATAGCCGCAAACACAGCGGATAGTTTAGGGCTCATTATTTTCGAAGATACAGTATTCACTCAAGCCTAGAATAACAAGAAAAACAATTAAGAACACCAGAGATCGTACCGTTTTATGTATTTAATTTTATGACGTTGTTTGCGAGCTCGATATGAACTACTGTACTAATAGCAGAACACTCGAAGCAAGCCGAAGTGTGCGGCAGTATCAGGCGTTTAATCCACTGTAAATCATAAGCACTTTGTGACGTCATAATTGATAGCGTTGTCCAGTAGCCGGAAGGAAAGGTGTTTGGGCAGCTTGTGTTTGTGTATGGTGTGTCAGTGCCATTACGCAGCACATTGCAGTTTTCCACCAACGGTTAACATCTTTGCAGAGCGTTGTAGCATTGGTTATGTCAATGCTGCTTGCCGTTTGGTTTAACTCTGGCACAGAAGGAGTGTATAGAAACGTTTCGTCAAAATTTTGTAAGCAAATATGGGTCTTGTAGACTATGAAATTGATAATTCTGAATTAAACTGCTTTTTTGGTTGAAGTTTATTAAGATTGTTAAATTGCAGCTACTCTGTGACTCTGATAAACAGTGTTCCCTCTAAGATTTTAGTGAGTGCGTCACCGCCGGCGCAAGTGCGAAATTGCTAGCAAACGTACGAAAACCGCCGGACAAATTTGCAGGGAAAGGAAAGTCAAAACTGTGACAATGCGCTTCAGTGACGTAATAATTAGCGTGACTACGTCAGCCCCAAAATGTTTACAAACAGGTAGCCTATCGGTTATTATAAGACGGCGGCGAAATACCTGGCTATTTTTCTTCAGTAAGTTAATTGTGGTTAAATTTGGTCTCAAACTGTACAGCCTTTGCAACAGTGATTCTTAAGCACTTTGGAATGACAGAAGAAAAATGCGCGTAAATAAAATTAAGGCAGTGGCTATTTTGCCGTCGACGGCAATTTACCCTCAGAGACTATTTTGCCGTGAGTTGTTTGTGATTGGTCAATGTTAATGACGTACTAAACATGTGACTTTTGGTCGTCTCTGATTGGTCAATTTTAAAAACAAAAAAAAAAATTTGCACCCCCAGGTCTCTATCCCCCACCCTGCACACTCCCTTACAGTGTACACTGCCCCGTACATTTACATACCGGGCCTACCCCTTCAGTGTACACTGCCTTTCTTTTCAAGCCCTGGCATCTCAAGACTAGCGCTCTATCCACTACACCACAGAGTCACTGGTGCGATTATAGCAAATTTGGGTATATAAACACACGTGAATGATCACGGCAAAATAGATTCCGAGGGCAAATTGCCGTCGACGGCGAAATAGCCACTGCCTAAAATTAACCCTTTGCCGACGCCCGACGTGAGCATGAGAACTAGAACTTTTATGAAGTAATGTGATGTTAGGTAGGTTACTACGACTATGACACAACAAAAATTACTTGCGAACTTTGACTGTTGCTTGATTACGCTAAATAATTAGACAACTTACATTTCTTTATCGTAATCAATTAAACAACAGGTTTTTGCAATTGCAAGCAAACTTTCAATCTCAGTTCGGAAAGTATTTGAAGGGAATTCAAAACTAAATTGGTTGGAAGTTGTATTCTTTTTTATTTTTAGCGTTTATAAATGGCAAGTAAATGAAGGTTGTTTATTTGTAACGTACAAAAACTGAACCAATCCCTCAAAAATGGTGTTTTTTGTGCTTAACTGAAAGCGAGAACTATGTGCTTTTTTATCTTAACAAGCACGATTGAAGTTAGCGTTGAAACGTAAAAAAAACATAGAGATTTTAAGCAAGTTTAGTTTCAAACTTTCCTCGAAAAATGATGTCTTGAGTTAAAACTGAAGTTTGAGAGCTGCTTGCTATTACTGCTCTTTAGCTACGATTGAAATCGGCTGGGAAAAAATAAACAAAAAAATTGATTTTACTTCAGGCTAATTGCTGGAGAGATAATTTGTTACACAAAAAAGTGAGGCAAAGGCGTGCGCGATATTTAAGTCGCCGTCGCTCGATGTTGCGTCACAGCCGTGCGATGTTTGGATGAGACGTTGCACTGCTCTAAAAAAGCATCTGTCCTAACTTGGATTTCTTTTCACTGTTTCCCATGCATTTAACAGTTGGTTAAGATTTTGCTAAGAAAATTGCAAAAATTTTAACAAAATGAAAAAGTTACCAAAAACCGCCGGACTTTTTTTACGCACTGTTAAATTTTAACTGCGAATCTGCCGGACATAATTTCGCAAATTCGCACTTTTTTTGCGTTTAAAGGAACACTGCTGATAAAGCACAATTGGACTTAATAAATGACAAGATATTTTTGATTTACTAAGAAAGATTTGTACATTGCAACAATTTTAACTTGCTAATTCAACTCTACTATTTCTTTTAGCAACATGCAGATAAATAGTAACTATGTATCTGTAGCTTATTCTTCTCCGTTGTTAGGGCAGTGTAGTGAAAGTAGCATCGAAGAACGCTGTGAATCTTTAGAAAATGCATCTCGTAGTCTTTCGTGTCAGAACTTGCTGAAATCTTCGGAAAAGCACTCAAGCCATGTAAGTATTGAAGTATAATGGCCGGTTTGCACTTTTACTAAGCATCTTTTGCTTAGTTTTGTTCAAGATGACTTCAGCTTCGCCTTTTTCGCGAAATTCGACAAAACTGATTCCGCTTACGCATGTGCAGTTCCAAGTAAAAACAGATCTTAAATGTTATACCGACGCCCTTGCCTTATCTGCATTTTACACGAACTATGTAAGTTAGATTTTCCAATCTATGGAACAACAATTTGTAGGAGGCTCTGGCCAACCCACAGGAAGTTTGGTCTATACCATACAGCATAATTCAAATTAGAACCCAACAATACCGCTATTTTAATTGTAAATGTCAGTTTTTTGTGCGATGCTTGACATTCGGTGACTAAGTTTTGTAATCATGCAGTTGTTGCAAGTAGCCTACGTTGTGGTCACTTGTTTTGCAGTTTTGCCTTTAAAACAGCAGCGATATCTCAGACAAATAAATAATCTCACTATCTCACAGCTGCTAGTTCTGTGCTCGCTAAAGTTCTTAGTTGTACGCTTTGCTCAACAATAATTTGCTCTCCTTTGCGCTGTCCCGCAGTACTTTTCAGCGGCAAAGAGAACCTGAACATGCCTTACTCTATGGGACCGTAAAGAATTACACTTAATTACGATCAGGATATCTGTTGATATTGCTTTTTTTATATAGGAATTCGATGATGCTCTGAGATGTCCGAATGTCGAGTTTGTATCCAAGCGTAGTGCATCACTTAGTGACGTAGGAGCAATTGTGCCGAAGAGCAGTGCAGCGGTTCGGTCTGAAGACTGTTCTTTCACTGGGCTTGAAAATCGAAAATCCAATCGTTGCAAGCCTGATGCAGGCGGAGATGCAAAAATCCCTCCAGCGCACAGCCACTTTAGCGATGAACATAGCGAACACCTGGGATTATTGAAATCAAACACTTGTGAAAATTGCGGGCAGGAACTTGTTAGGAAACAAATCAAGGAAAGTTATCTTGAATCCCCACACTCGGAATCATCAGTCTTTACCGTTCGCAATGGCTCTTCTACGGTTAGTAATAATAAAGCTTTAAAAATGTTGAGTGACAGAACTTCGTGGCGGTGTTTTCATTATGAATCTACCGATATATCGAAAGCTAAGGTCATCTTTCTGCAGTTGAGAGCTTCTCAAAAAATCTGAATAATACAAAGAGCTACTTTGATAACATTTATAAAGATAAAGTTTCCCTGTTTACCTTTCATTCTATAGTATTAATAATATTCTGGGCTCGATTGTAATTGGTGCTGTTTTTAGAACCACCCCGCTGGCAGGCAGTGTAGGCGGGCTGTCTGGTACCGGCGAGCATCGTATTGATGACCCTGGTTGAGCAACCCGTCGCTGGAAAACGCTCATTGTTTCGCGTGGCATAACTTGTGTTCGCACCTGCTTCGCTGTTGCTGGTATTGCCGCCACAACGCATTATACCATAAGCAATGCAACCAAGCTAACAAGTTGCTGAGAGGGGCGCGTTATAAGTGGCGTTATCCGACGAAATAATCTGAGCTGTCTTTAGAAAGTTAAATTTTGTCTGCACGGTTTTACTGGTTGTCCGCTGGGTTGTTGTTAGCTCACCTGACTTAACCCTCCGGCCTTGAATGGGGGCGGGGTTGACTTAAACAGTAGTAGGCATGAACGCCTCTTCCTCAGATTCTGAACTTGTTTGAAAGCGAGTGAGTTGTGGTAGACGTACTCTAAATCATCACATTTAAACCGGCAAAAAATCGGGAAAAAGGGATTTAATATTGACCCATAGATTACAAATGTTAATTACCCGTACGCCCTTAAACCTAAATGTTTCTTAATGTACCTTGATATTTCTGGAAACCAAATCTCACGTGAGTACTTCACTCTTGACAACTAGCAACCATGTTTTAGTGCGAAATATGCCGTATATGTCATTGTGATGGCAACAGTGATGATCCGTTAATCGCTCCATGCGACTGCAAAGGATCGATGACCTACGTACACCATTCATGTCTACAAAGATGGATTCAAAGTTCCGGTAAAAGTGGAGACGCCGTGAGCTAGTAGTAGTTTTTGGGTGTGGTGTTGCTGTGGATGTACAAGGAAGGAACGTGTGCGCAGAACCAGCTTCGGAGTTATTAGTAGAATGCTGGTGCAGTACATTTCTTCCCCAGACACTTGCTAATTTTTTTGCAAATAACATTTTTCGCCAACGTCTCTAAGGATATTGTGGTTAATCTCTTTTGAGTTGTGTATTTCTATCCTCCAGTCACGGAAGAACATTTTGTCGTTATGTTAGAACATTTTTTGTGTTCAAACCCGCTTCGCAGTTACCAGTGCTGCTGAAACAATCGATTTCGACTACAAACAGTGCAACCAAGCTAAAAAAAATGCCATAAAGTGCCCTGTTCGAGGATAACAAACGTAGCCGTTGTGAGATTTGAACGCACGGTCACTTGGTCATCGTTACGGCGCTTTAATCTACTTGGCCACGTTGTCGACAAAGTCTTTTCAAATATCTCTCCAGTTTTAAATTAACCTTCATTTTTACAAATAACCCAGATTGGTACCTTTGCTGCTGTGTCGTCTTTTTCGTTTGTTCTTTGCAGGCTGTGAAGTTGGGTTCAGTTACCGTGTGGAGTCACACCGATGATTTAAAAGATGGTATTCACAGCTTTCCTGTTTGACACGCAGCACGATACGGATAGAGTGGAGAAAAAAAGCCTCCAAGTGGTGGGGCCAAGCAGCAATGTTCCCTCTTAAGATTTTAATAAGTGCGTAACCGTTGGCGCCAGTGCGAAATTGCTAGCAAATGTGCGAAAACCGCCGGACAAATTTTGGCGGACATTGCTGAACAAACCGTTACACCAGTCTTGGTAACATATTTTAATGGTGTAATAATAGATATTTGTGTTAGCCTGGTGCTATTTATTTAGTGTATACGCTAAGCTAACGTTCCACGCCGTAAAATTTACCCACAAGGTTGGTTTGCGCAAAACGGCACGTTTTGTTTCCCCTCAGACGTATTTTGTTTGATTATGAGTTTCTTTATGTAGTTCAGTACTTTCAACCGTTTTTGGCGTGTGACCCAGTTTTGAAATGCATGGGAGCATGCCCGGTTATAAATTTTTCCCATTTTTACGAGCAACCTCAAAAAAGTTATCGAAGTAAACTTCAAAGGTGTGGTCCAACTAGTACATAAAAAATAAGCCGTCAAGAAAAAATTTTACAATTTTAGTCGATATGAAATCAAAATAAAGTGCTGCTCCAGTGAAGACCATGGTCCACCAATTGAAAATCACTGAGCTAGGCTATCATCTGTCACGAATAATCTTTATTTTTTAATCCGATCAAGACGCCAGCTTGCGAGTTGGATCATGTTTACTGTACTACGTTTTTCATAGCATGGACTCGAGTTAGCTGCGCGGCAAAGACCTGCGAAAATGGCCTAAAAACAAGTCCGAACAACAACTGGGTGGGCGTGAGCGCCGAGTCTTCAAAATTTACCGGGGAAGGAGAGGCAAAACTGCGTCATTGCGCTTCGGTGACGTAATGATTAGCGTGATTATGTCAGCCCCAAAATGTTCACATACAGGTTGCCTATCGGTTACTAAAAGGCGGCCGCGAAATACCGGATTATTTCTCTTTGATAAGTTAATTTAGATTAAATTTGGTCGCAAATTCTACGGCCTCCGCAACAGTGATTGGTCAGCATTTTAGAATGGCAGGTTAACAATGCGCGAACGTAAAATTAATTCTTTGCCGACGCCCGACTTGAGCAAAAGACATAGTACTTATATGAAATAACGGGATTTAAGGTGGCTTACCACGATTATGACACAAGAACAAATATCACTTGCGAACTTTTATTGTTTTATTAGGGTAAATAATTAAACAACTGACATTTCTCTTTCGTAATCAATTAAACAATAAGGTTGTACAATTGCAAGTAAACTTGCGATCTAATCGGAAAGTATTTGATGGCAAAAGTCGTGCAACTTAAAAGAAGAAAATTAAGATATTTATACGATGTAGCAGCAGTGGTAGGTGCGTCTTGCTTTCTTGGTAAAGCGTATCTTAAATAGCAATGTTATTGATGAGCGACAACAAATTTCACATGAGTCTTGTCAACTAATTTCACAAACCACGCTGGAAAACAAATAGGTTAATTTTTATGAAGTTTTGTCCCAGATGCGAAAAACAGCAAGCAAATCATCGTTAACTGGCTAGGTATTGTGGAGAAAGTAATGGTAGGTTTGAGGCACTTCTGAAGCTTGCTTACGAAAACCTTGTTGCTAGCTACTGTGTATATTTTTTTCGCTCTTTACTATGTTTTAATTAACCATTTACCAAATCCGTGAGAAGAGGTCGAAAATATTTGACAGGTAAAACATTGTCTTTGTGAAAGACATTCGAAAATTGACCGAAGGAATAATAGAAATTCGTGGACGCGACACTTAGCTAGTTTGGTAAGGGTACCTAAGTCTAGTAAAAAAACTAAAATGCTAATATTTGCAACTATACATAAATTACAGGGTATCACTAAGAGGCGATGACTGCAAAAAATGTTGAGGTCTATTTCATTTAAAACCGCATAGTTTTACTGCAGTGCGAGGTGGCTGCACTCCCCAGAAAAAATTTTGGAAGGCTCCACCTATTTTCCCGGTTCCACTGTGTATAGATGCAAAAGACTGCGATAGCCGCGCCTACACAGTTACACTTTCGCAAAAGTTTTTTTACGCAATGCTAGAGTTTCTGTTAGTTTCGACTATTTAGTAATTTTTTTTTACACTGGTAAACCAGACTGAATAATACACCTTAATGTTGAATCTAAAGACAATTTTAGAATGGTCAGTTGTGAACGGCAGTGTTTTTAAATGCCACAATGTCATAGGCAAATTTCACTCCATTTCAAATTACCTTTCAATTTAAATAAAAACGCTTGATTTCAACATAAGACGTTTTTAAAGAGATCGAAACCACGACTTACATTTTTTTTCTTCACGGTGCAAGATTTATTTGAATCGCTACTGGTAAGCTATCGCAGCATAGTTCTGTCAGCTACATTTTACTTAAAAAAAGATAATTTCTAGGGAAGATTGAAAACTAAAATTGGTTAGAAGTCACATTCTTTTTCACTTTTAGTTTTCATAAATGACACGTGAGAAAGGCTATTTATTTATTTTGTACAAAAACTAATCCATTTCCTCAAAAAATGGTGTTTTTGTGCTAAACTGAAACTGAGAACCATGTGCTTTTTTTATCTTAACAAGCACGAATGAAGTTAGCGTTGAAACGTAAAGAAAACATATAGAATTTAACCAATGCCACTTTCAAACTTTCCTCGAAAAATGATCTCTTGCGTTTAAAACTGAAGTTTAATAGCTGCTTGCTATGGCTGCTCTTTTAGCTACGATTGAAATCGGTTAGGAAAAAAAGAAATTTCATCTTACTTCAAGTTAATTGCTTGAGAGATAGCTTGTAATACAAAAAAAGCGTGGCAATGGCGTGAACGATATTTAAAATTGCTGTCACTCGCCGTTGCGTCACAGCCGCACGATGTTTGTTTGAGACGTCGCTTAGAAAAGCCTTAGAACTAACTTGGATTTCTTTTCACTGCCTCCCACACATCAAGCAGTTGGTTGAAGATTTTGCTGGCAAAATCAAAAAAATTTTAACTAATTGAAAAAGCTACAAAAATTGCCAGACTTTTTTTACGCACTGTTGAATTTTAGCTGCGAATCCGCCGGACATAATTTCGCAAATTTGCACTTTTTTCGCGTTTAAAAGGAACATTGCCAAGCAGTCTGCTCATCGTGATGGTCCAGTCTGAAAAAGACATGCAAACAGTTTATGAGTTCGTAGGCATGAGTGAATTATATTTTATAGATTTTTTGCTTTTGTGGCAAGTGACAATGCCGTTTTTCATACGTTTTTTGCTTGAATTGTCATGACATTTAGATGTGAACTTAGTAAAGTGCAAATGTAACATTGAACGTGAAATACTTTTTTTGCAGGTCACAAACGTGAATTGTGTGGGTTTCAATTCCTTTAAACACGAAATACTTTTTTGCAGGTCACAAACGTTGTGAATTGTGTGGGTTTCAATTCCTCATGAACTCCAAACTTAAACCAATAATGAAAGTATGTCGCTGTGTGTCGTACCCAGAATATTCTGTTATACTAAACACAACATAACTCTATATGGTCAGCGCTTGTACGGGCTCATTGTAACTAAAAATTGCATTTATTTTTATTCTGTCGTCGTACAAAACCTTTCGACGGGTAAGCATAAATCAGGTTTTATTCAGACCCGCTTTTGAGTTATCGGTAGTGCATTTCAATTACAAACGGAAAAATTACTTCATCTTAGGGACACAATCACGCAGTCATAGTGAGTTTTAAAGATAGATCGTTAGAACGACTTTCCTACTCGCACCACTGAGAAGCCGAATATTGTTAAGAGAGCTGCCCGCGCTTGACCGGGTAAAATAGTACAGCTGCTCACCCAGCTTGTCATAAGAGTCGGGTTTTGGCCTCTGTTAATGGCAATCCGTCTTGTGGGGGCGCTACCGGTTTTCAATTCTCATTTATGACTGCCGCTTTCCCCTAACCCAGGGGTCGGCAATTTGCGGCTCTTGCTTTGTCATGAAATTTGGCTCGTTGCCCACAAATTAATGGAGAAGACCTTTCTTTATTTCTTTTGAGACCACTTTTGTTTGATGGGCCGTGTCATACACATTAAGTTTGCGATGCAAACTACCTTTTTATTCTGTGCCTCTATCCCAAGGAAGGGTAGAAGTAAGCACAACAATATTAGCAATACTATAGAAATGCTAGCTTTGTATCGAAAACAAAGAACGGACTTTGTTCTTCCGCCAAATGCCGTTGCATAGGAAACGCGTTCTTTGACAAGTTGAAGTTGACAAACTCCCATAAACCTCATTGCTAATTGTCTGGAAAGGCATTCGACATTTCTTAGGCTCGTTTGCTTATCAAAGTTTGAAGTAGAAGCGGTTCGTAGTGGACGTGCATTGCTTCACTTGTGTGTATTAGGCGATCTAACCTCTTCACATTTACCAGTGGCAAAGGCTTGCAATGTCGAAGTCTGAAAGACGTAAGATTTGCTGCTCCGTATTTTTTCACATCGTGGCAATAACTTGTGTCGTGTGGTCTCTGTACGTGCTGATAGAGAAAACGACATCGGAGCTACAAAACGGTGAGACAAGCTGCAACCTTCAATTGTTTTAATGGATTTGCGACACAAGACAGTCGTTATAGCGATTTATTTTAAGCTAATCAAGGTTAAGTGTAGGTCAGTTAGGCAGCCACTTAATTGATTATTGAAAGTCGGATCGATAAGAAAGCATTTTGGCTTCTTTTTTAACATAGTTTTAAACAAGGAAAAATGGCTTTGTTTTGTTGGTTATGCCTAGACCATTGTCATCATACTCCGAACATAATGCAATGAAATAACCGAATGGATCATTTTGTAAGGAGCTTGCCAAACTGAAAAACCGGTATTAACCGCTTATTTTTCGTAAATCCGAACTAAACCCCAAAAATTTGATTGTGGTAAATGCAAGGCGAACCTGAACCACAATTTTTGTGAACCGAAACTGAACCGATAAAAAAATTTTTCTGAACATTTCCGCAGATCCATTCAGAAAGCGAGCAACCTAATTGCTTTTGTAGTTGTACCGACTTAACATTATTTCCTAAAGTGCAGTTTCGAAAGATAAAAAATTTGTTTTGAGTTGGCGCAAGAAAGGAAAAAAAAGAAATTTTACTGTTAAATTTTTTATCTTTGTTAGTTGTTATGTTGCCACGTAATTTGTTTACCTTAACTCTTATAACTCAATATAAAGAAGGTCCATTTCTATTACCTGACTTTCCCTCCAATTGCTCTATTGAATCTACGCATCACATTAGTTGCATAAGTTTTTGTGAAATACAGACTTTTCTATTGCGTTGTAGGCAATGGGTTATTATGCTACTTTAGACGGTCATTAACCCAGTGAAACATCGATGGAGTTTGGTTTCTTTAATTCTTCCTGCCAACTAAATTTATAGCTAATTCTTGTATGAATGTAGTGCACAAAAAAAATCCAACAAAAAATGCCACCAAAACAGGCGGGAAGAATCAACCCAAAAATCAGTTTTAATTTGTTATTTTTTTTGCCCGACGAGCCTGTAATATTTGTATCGAAACGGAACCTGAACCTCTAAATTTTGAAACTGGCGAACCAAACTAAACCTGAGGCTTACCTTCAACCAAGCTTTGAACCTGAACCGGAAGCCAACCGATAAAAATATAGGAACAAGTGCAAAATTTTCCACAGTTAGTTATCAAGTTTATTCCTAAGAACATTAGAACAGTTGAGATACCATGGTTGCGGGTTCGAATCTCAGCTGGCAGGGCATTAAAAGAAAGGCAGTGTACACTGAAGGGGCAGGCCTGGTATGTAAATGTACGGGGCAGTGTACACTGGAAGGGAGTGTAAAATAGCCACAAATCGGATCAAGTGCATAAATTTCCCCACATGGGGAAATTTATGCACTTGATCCAAAATATATTTTATCACCCTCGCGCTGTAGAGATATTTCAAACGGTTTGACGCCCTGGTTGTAATTGTCCTATCATCCAGCTGCTATATTAAAACAGAGCAAAAGCCAAAAGTAGCATCAGTGTTGCGGTGACGTACTTCCACAGTAGGAAGAAAGACAAGACTCTGCTAATTGGCCGGTTGGGAAATCAGCTTCAAGTTACTCTGCTACGCTGCAGAGGTGGCGAATCCTAATAGGATCGTGCTGACTTACGTCTAGTTTATGTCGAGGCCAAGTACGGATTAGCTCTTTGCTTGTTTTATTTTGACTCCGTTGCTGACTGTTGCTTTTACCACTTTTACGATGTTTATGGATATATTTTCGTACTTTATTGCGCAGGAAAACTTCATTGGCCTTTTTGGACTAAACTTGCAGTAGTGGCTGTTGGTTTGACTGGTGGTATCGCTTTTATGTACGTGCAATGCAAGGTAATTACAATTGTCCCGCAATATATTTCAAGTTTCTGTTATAGGAGTTTTTAAAGCTATACAAAAGGAAAGAATTGCGTGCAAAACACTTCGTATTCTGTCAAGATATAGCGATGCCAAGTTATTTCTCGGCTGTAGGTGCTCGTTCTCATGAGAGTAGAGTCCTGTGCTTTGTGTTGATTATAGAAGTACTTTTTACAGTTTGAATATGAAGGCTTTGCTGTATTATTTGTCATGCTCAAAAAGGTTAAAATCTCTACAATTCGAAATAGACGTGCTATTTAACGTTGTTGGTTATTGCCAGCTGGTACGAGAGTTATTGCCCTTAGTTATAATGCTAATTCGAATTTTCGAGAATATGACGCGTAACGAATTAATTCTTATTATGCTTTAACATGTTCGCCGTCACGTCGCCACGTACAAAACGAAAATATTTTAACAAGAAATGGTTTAATTAGTCATTACGAATGTTCATCGGAAAGTCGATCATTCAAAAGATGATTTAAAATCACTAGTTTTTGAGTGCTTAAAAGCTGCACTTCAGTGTATGACTTATAGTTTTTACACTTTCTTAGTGGGGAAAATTTACCTTTTTTTCAAAACGATATCATGGTAGTACTTCATTGTTTTTGCCAAATATTTTTAGCAAGCACTCAAGACAGAAAATATTTTAAAGTCTGCTGAAGAATTCAATTAGTAATTGTGTTTCACCGGCATTTTCTCATCAGGGTGGAAATCATCTATTTCAATTCTCAACCTTTGTAATATTAGCCGGTGTGCTGGTGGAAGGTCGGCATTGATGAAAAAATTCACCAACAATGCCAAAAGCGTTTGCTCGATTACAATGCAGTGCGATGTATTCAAGCACAGGATTTTTCTTGATTATAAATGTATCAGTCGTGGGCTTTCAACACGCGTTCTTTTGGTTACAACCAGCTACCATCGACAAGTTTTTGCTTTCAATGCATAAAATTACCACCTGGAACTACAAGAACCTCATGAGCGCATATGCATGATCTATACACTGTATGAATAATAATAATAATGATGTTTTGTTTTCGCGAAAGCGAGAATAGAGACGGAGAACCAATGTGACAGCCATGCTTGTTCAACATGTGCCCTAATCAATACGCTTTCGAACCAGGATTTTTACTAGAGCAGCACATGACCTTCAATTCGCATGCCCTTCCTAACCATTACCAAGATGTTTTGATGGAATTTTGAGCCTTTTGCTTTATAGTCTACATTAATTACCACAACAGTTTGGGAGCTATTCCCTGAATTGTGATTAATTGGTATTGGGATCTTTAAACCATTTTGTGGTCATGTTGAAATCGATAATATTGACATGTAATGACAGCTAATGGATTAGCACGGTATTTTTTGTTGTTGATTGAGCCTAGCCATGGCTAAGTTTGTGAACAAACAAGTTGTTTTGTCGATAGTCACACAGTGCTGTGTGAAGCTAGGCTCAGTTCGATTTATTTCATTATAGCCTAGAAATGCTAGTTACTATTAAATTAACTTTGGGCAAAATTGCTTACTTGATGAGGTTAAACGATCAAAAACTGCACACAAATGCTAGACATGCATTGCGTCATTACGTAAGTATTTCTAATGTGAGGCCAAAACCAGACATTGCTGAGCATTCTGAATAAAAAAAAAATTGCGTTGTTTAGCTATATCAGTTGTTTAGCTATATCAGTTGTTTAGCTTACGCTGAAAGTTAGTTGCTGGCTGCACCTACAAGCGTGCGCTGGAGCGCATGAGCTACCGCTGTTAGGTGTAAGTAATGGTATTTTCAGCAAAATAAATGAAGGAAATATACTTCATTTTACACTTGCAGATTGAGCAGATGGAACCTGAATCTTAATCTCCGTGTAAAACGAAACCAGTGCTTTGCTTTTAAGCATTAGTCTGAGGAGCACATTAAGGCCAAATAGCCTGTAAGTGTATCAGTCTTTTTAATCAAGCAAACCACGCGATACGTGAACTATATAAATAGTAATAGCTTTGTCAGTTCGTTTCTTCAAACCATGTTTAGACAACAAATTACTCGCGCCAAGTGTTGCCTATAAGTCTGCAACCTGATTATGGCCGTTGTCACTTGCAGCGATTTTCAAATTTTAAGTACGATTGCTGGCGTAAATCAAGACAGAAGTTAAGCATTTGGGAAAGGCGTTGATTTGAGCCTGGCACTCACTGCAGAATGGTGTTGAGGAATGTGCTGCAGTCGGCCAATTTTTTTTTCTGAGCGACGAATCGATGTCGTGACAACGGTAGCTCGGAAACTTTGTATCGCTGACTTTCAAGTTGTTACGTCACAATAAATGTTTTTGCGTTAAGCTAATGGGATGTAGGTTAACAGCTGTGCCCTTGTTGAAGTCTTGTGCATTGGCCAGTACCTTCGTGCAATAGATATACTACCAGCTGGCGTTGAACATCCAAATTGAAAACAGACGTTATAATCCAGGACGGTTATGTTAATGACGAGCAATTATTCTTTTACCGATTTGCATTGACATCGCATGCTTTTACCTATTTTGTCATGACGCTGGACTGCTTAGATCGTATTAAGCTCACCGCATGATCACAGGGTCAGCCCTCGTTTGACGTTTGCTGTATTGGCCATGCGCTAGTAAAGGCTTTGAATTGCTAAGATTCTGAAACCATGGCACCCCTAATTCCGAAGCACAATTCTGCTATGTGCCTCTGTGAAAGCTTTTGTGCGTCGCAAGGCACAGGTATTGATTTTATATTTACCACTAATCTTTTTAGACTTACTTCAATCTCTGGGCTCGGTTAAAAGCATTCAATCAAATCATATCGGTGCAAAATCGGTTGGATCACAAAGCTGGTAAGATGAGCTTTTTTTGAAAGCTTTGCGCTGTTTCATACTAACAAACGACATGTGTTGGGTTGTCCGTGCTTCACCGGTTTAGAATAGTGAAGCTGCTCACCAAACATGTCCTAAGAGGCGACTTTGGGTACTCGCCAATAGCAGTTCGCCCTGTTTGTGGGGGGAGGGGCTACCAGTCTCCAAGTTGCATTCAGGACTGCTTTGAAACGGACTGCCGCTTCGCCCTTGTCTAAGTTGATTAGGTTTGCAGTATGAATCTGGAAAACCGTTTCTTGCCATACCTTCACTCTAAGGAAGAGAAGGGGTAAACACAACAACACATGTATTTTCCTGTGTTAGAGTAGGAAAGCTGCTCGCCCAGCATGTGGTACGAGGCAATTATTAGATTTTCGTTCATTCATGCGTGTGAGCTCATGTTCTGTTTGCTGGTCTTTCGTCGGGCTAAACCACAGCAACGTGTAGGTTGCTTGGCCTCACCACCTGTCTGGCTCGTAAAGACGAGGTATTCCATTGAGTGCCTTTCCCAAGCCCAAAACGGGCGAATTTGCCGTCGTTTTTCCTCACCATCTTCTTAGAGCTGAGCGTCAATCAGGGAAGCTGTGAAGACCATTTGTAATGTTTTTGGTACGATTTGCGGAGGGAATTAAACTACGGGTTGCGAAACGAAGGCTTTAATCATTACACCACCTCGCCGGCTCAATCGGCACCCGCCTACGGTGGTCTGCTTTTGTTGGTGCGGGACTACCTGTTTACACTAGATCGAAGGAGCTGTCTTTTGCCTCTATCTCGATCGGCATGTTGCTTGGTTGATTTTGTGATGTAAAGCTTGATTGATACGTTTGCCGCCTTACCTTCATTCCGAGAAAGATTTGCATATAGTGGTTTTATGTTTGTTAGAAGTGTTTTGGACTCTGGAACCTTTTAGAGTTTCGACTCTTTCGATTGTTATTGATATTCTGATGTAAAATTACACCTGCATCGATGGGCAGTAGTTGAAGTGCCCTCAACTTCAATGCACTTGGAGGCCTAAGCTTTGGTTGGATCATACCAAAGACTTCTTGAAAAAGTGATATTTACATCTTACCTGTTTAGCGCTCAGCATGAAAGATTCTGTATGGGGAAGAGAAATCCTGCTAGTTTACTTGTAATTTTAAAAGGTTCTTTAGCCTTTACGCGGCAGAGAAATGGTGAGGATGAGCATTGTACCAATCGCGATGACTCGATCAGATTAAATCTTGCAACAGAGTACGAACCCACGTACGTCAGTGAATGACGAAAAGAATCCTCAGCGTTAAATGATGGGTTGCAAATAAAGTCTGACACAAAAGCAGGTGGTTAGTGGGAGGCATATGCCGCATTCGCTATTTTATGTTGACATTAATTAGCCGTATTCTTGATGTGCGATGTGTTAAGATTAGGGAAGAAGATTTTCAAGTGGGCTATTCTTTTTCAGAAGCGATATTGATTGAAGAATCTATCAACGACAATTCATCTACGGTAATTGCAGTGCCAATGACTCCCATCACTAATCGGACCGACCACAGTGTGGTCTATTCTTAGTGTGGAAAGTTTTAAATGGCGTCTATTGACGTCTGTAGGGCCTCGTATCCTGTTTTTTACTTGCCTACTTTGTTTACAACCATATTTGCAGTATTAGTCTTTTCTTTGTTTTACGTTATGGTGGAGCTTCGATAAATCAGCCTACCGCGATCTATTGGGAGGGTTAGTTGTTTGCTGTTGAATTTAAAACAAACTGCAAGCGTTTTAATTAGTACATAACTGATTGGGGCTTAGTTAAATGGGTCCTTGTGTAGCAATGATGGCATATGAAACGGGTTTCAGTAATGAAAGGTTGAATTAATGGCTTACGAGAGAAGCTAGATATCCTGGTAAGAAGGCAAATTCCTATATATTTTCAAAGAAAGATTATACAAAGCCTCGCGATTTTCTAGTTATGCTTTTTATCGCTTCTCAGTCCGTCGCGTAACTTTGGTTAAAGAGCTTCGTTCGAAGAAATTCGAAACCAAGTCTTGTGCGCTTCATTGCATTGTTATAAAACATGCTGTAATGCATACCAGATTGGCTAATATTTTTCAAAGCGTGTGTAATAAAGGATGATCTCACATGTATAGTAATGCAAGAGGTTAGCGATGCACTTAGCAAAACTGCAGACAGTGACACTGTTTCGACCTATCAGGCCTCTTCAGTGCAGTTGGTGACCGACAAGAAGCCAGAGGCTTTTAATAAAGCATAGCTTAGACCGCCACACTTGTGGGATCTATACTAGATCCACTTGGTGGATGGTACTGACTTGGTGGAAAGTACTGACAGACCTTCCACCAAGTGGATCTAGTATAGATCCCGCAAGTGTGGCGGTCTAAGCTATGCTTTATTAAAAGCCTCTGGCTTCTTGTCGGTCACCAACTGCACTGAAGAGACCTGATGGGTCGAAACAGTGTCACTGTCTGCAGTTTTGCAAAGGATGATCTGTTTCCTAAAGCGCGAGGTTTGAACTGAAAGACACGTCAGGGGAGAGCTGGCTCCCCCTCCCTAATTCAATTTTGGTTGAGGAAATTAAACTTTTGCCAGTTTTAACTTGCCAATTGGAAGTGTATTAACCAGTTTTCATTTTACGTGGCTTTATTTTTGTGTAGTATTTTGTTGCGTTGTTGTTGTGTAGGTACGGATGAAATTTATTTATTTCTTTCCTTTAACTCTAAAAATTTACCAGTTACCTTATGCACTTTAGCTAGACCAGCTCTTACTCTGTACATCACTCTTTTACCACTTGCTAGGAAGCGTAGTTTTGTAGTATAATTCCTACTATAGCACTGTACTTGTTTCCCAAGGGTAACCTTTGCTGGTGGGAACCGATTTGGTCGTTTGATAGCGCATTCCCACTCGTTAGACCCCGTAGTTAGATATTTTTAGAAAGCAATTAAATTGTTTTTTCCTCTTGCTCACCTCACCATACACGAGTAATTCGGAAAACGTTTCGTGGTATTTTTCAGTGTTATTCATTCCGAAAATTGATTGCCACATTCCATATACTCAAATGCATTGCCTATCGCATTTTGCCCTTCAGATGCAATGCCGAGGCGATAACAATTTATTCAAATTATGTGCAGTATTCGAGCAAAGTGATGCAAGCTGTGAAAGCAATACATGTAGTCATTCGATTATTTTGACTAGTGACAGCGTTGAACCTCAAAAATTGGGTTCAGCGAAAACATCAGGGCAAATGTCAAAGTTTATCGCTTTTTTTATCAAGCCTGCTGAAGACTACAGGTAATAATTTCAGTGTAAACAGGCTGTAGTTATGATAGCGTTACTTGTGTTAATACAACATGCATGGCCCTGAGGATTCAATGCTATTGTTGCATCATTAAAGGAATGAGGGCGGGTGCTATTAGGCAAGTTTCTTACTCTGCTCGTTCTTGCTAAGCTCACTGCAATCACTTTTGTTGGATTTGTTATTTACGATTGTTGATAATTTTTGGGTGAATTTATTCAGTAAATGCAGGTTAACAGAAGGGCAGAAATATTTAATGTACCCCTTTGGCATTACCTTTCACAAATATTTATATCACCCGATCAAGAAGCACTGTCTTGGGAATACGGAGTAGATCTTTCAACGAAACAAGCTCGATGTTTTTAGCAAAGTAGGCTAAAAGAAAATAATGTGCTCTCGTGGAACATGCGAGTAAAAATTGCGTTCTACTTCTTCACTTCTGTAACTCTTGAACAACTTAAATAACTTTGATGTTGGTACTTCTCCGAGACAATTACCGCTGAGCAATACTGAAAGAGCAACCTAAATTTATTTCTGTTTTATTTTTTCCTACTTGTGCTTGTTTAATGTTTATATTTTACTTTCCTTATTCCAAAACAAGTCGAAACTCAGTGGTGTGTTTTGCGTTGTATCTTATGAAACTAATGTGGCGTCATTTCTGTAATGTGTCTTATTGCTGTGGCCTAATGCGCTGTTGTTCGTGTGGGAAAACATTTTACTGTAATTTTCCTTGCTTGGTTACATTTCTTGCAGTCAAATTGAAATGCAAACAAAAGAAGTATGAATACGAGTTTTTTACTTAAGTTTTCCCAGTATCTTAGAGCAAGTGTAATTAACCAACTGTGTTTGTATTGTTTTAGATGGCTGGTTTCTGAAATGTATTTTATT
Source organism: Trididemnum clinides (assembly GCA_963675345.1). NCBI lineage: Eukaryota > Metazoa > Chordata > Ascidiacea > Aplousobranchia > Didemnidae > Trididemnum > Trididemnum clinides. The sequence goes on from OY776300.1 coordinate 7,215,246, forward strand.
GCAGCAATTTTTGTTTGTTTTTGCTTTTGTTTGTTCAAACTGTGGTAATTGTATTCTTCAACTCGAGCAAAATAAAAATTCCTTGTTACGTCTCGATTTTAGAAGCTAGGACAGTGTTGGAAAATGAAAGGATAGGTCTAGTGCGGAGAAACTAGTGAAAAGTTAACTTATTGTACTCTGGAAATTAAGAAATCGCTTTTATCAATGGCACACAAAACGAGAAACCGAGCTGTTTTTCGAGAATGAATTAGAATCCGGTCGATTCTGAGTCTGGAGTAGGGTAAAAGCGTAAATATTACTTCAATTTTTTCTGCTTATTCAAGTTCCAGTAGCTTCAGGGAACTTGGCTGTATTTGATTTTAACGTACCAAGTTCAAACTTTACCAATAAATCTTGATCAGATGGGTAATGACTTGAACGCCGTTATTGGGATAATGCAGCTCTGCACCTGATGCACATAAGTCTTCACTAAATACTGCTTTAATAGTTAACTATAATCACCGTGATCTGACCGATTACTTGCTGTTACACAAGAGCAAAAAAATTTTCTCTACAATCTAGCAAATCGTAAGAGGCGACATTTAGGCACCCACCATTGGCAGTCCGCCTTGGTGGTTGAATTATCACTAATCGTGATTGTTTTAGAATGAAGCACCGTTTTTTCCAAGCCTGATCTTGATTAAGTGTGATGTTTAAATGCGGTTTCATGTCGTGCCGCTATTCCATAGAACCGAGGTTTCCAACCAGGGGTGATCGCACCCTTGGAGGTGTGAGATGGTTATTCAGATTTTTGGGTTGCATTACTGTACTGTATTGCTCATTTCATCCTGTGCTAATTGTTCTGCACAATCTGTGTGCAACTACAGCATGCTAACTGCACGGCCTTCAATTCAGCCCGAGATGATGCTGATCTCCGAAAAAAAAGATCAACGCATACAATTTTAGCCGAGACTTCAAAATTGGCCCTCATCATGGCTCGGGACATGTTATGAATTCGTCACATGTTAAGATATTTTAGGGGTGCGAGAACATATCAAAATATTTTAGGGGTGCGAGAACATAATGAGATATTTTAGGGGTGCGAGAACTTATTAAGATACTTTAGGGGTGCGACAACATATTAAAATATTTTAGGGGTGCAAAAACATATTGAGATACTTTAGGGGTGCGAGAACATATTAAGATATTTTAGGGGTGCGAGAACATATTAAGATACTTTAGGGGTGCGAGAACATATTAAAATATTTTAGGGGTGCGAGAACATATTAAGATATTTTAGGGGGTTCGGGCCATTAAAGGTTGGTAACCACTGCCATAGAAGATAAACACCACAATAATACAGGCTTAAGACCGATTTTGAAAAGTTGATTCCAGGAGAAGGACATCAAATGAATAAAAAATTAAGTTTTCAGATGCGAACAAGACGCGATACACAATTTAAGGGCGCAATTAATCCCATCCTTAGGGATCAGGAGTGGTCAACTTTTCTTTTGTTGAGATCGATTAGAAAAATTTTCTGTAACTCACCGTCGATTGGTCGGTATCGAAGTCAATAAGAAGGTATTTTTTTCTAACCCAACTTCTTCGTCGGAATAAGGGGATGAAGTAAGACCATAGATCCCAAGGAAGTGGGAAACTACCTCGGCCCGCACCAAAGATTTCTGATAAGAAAATAAAATTCCAAAGACAGAGGCGTGAATAAACCCTAGCAGGACCAGCCGAAATGAGATAAGATTTATCCTGAGTAAGATGATCGCATCGCTGCACGAAAGATTTTGGTTTTGACGTTTCTGGTGAGATAGGCAATCCAACAAAAGGCAGTGTCCGTTGGAATAAAGGCAAGAGCGCACTCAGGCAGAACGGCGAGGAAATATAAGTTTTTCAGTGGAGACTAAGAGGACGCTTTGTGTGAAAACATGTTGGGGAGGCAGTACGTCCCTATTCAGAGAAAAGATGGGTGAATAAAGAGGTGAGAGTAGGGAAGCTGGATGAGATGGGGAATCGCCAAAGTCTATCTTCGTCTGATTAATTTATCTGGCGTATCTTTGCCCCGACAAAATCAGAGATGGGGATCTACTAGAGTTTGAAAAAAGCGGAAGATGAAATTGCCAGATATTTTAGAGCAGTGATCGGGAACCTTTTTGGCTAAGAAAGCCATGGAAGCTACACATTTTTAAACGTATTTCCGCGAGAGCTATAGCCTATAATATTTTTAACCATTTAATACAATTAACGAGTGCATTTTGAAGCAAGACCAGCAATTTTAGACGATGATAAATCTAGGTTGTTAACACTAGAATAACCGTCTTTTCAATCTACCTAAAATTACCGCGAGCGGTCAAAATGACCGTTTGCTTAATTACTAAAAAAGGCATAATAATTAGGCATTATTTTGTGTCATAAGTTTTTTTTAACTGTTGTGTTGGACCTAGTATTGCTTTGAATTATTGTAAGTGGAAGTTAAGCGAGCCGTAAGCTACGTTATGTGTTGGAATAAACTGCATAGATCCTAAGCTACAAAATGAATTGTGGGCCTTCAACTTTTTTTCAGCAGCGTTTCTGTTATTACGTTCGGAGCTTGTAATCTACCTCTCGATTTTGAAGAAAATTTGATACTTTTCAATCTTGCTTCGTCATTGGCAACCAATACAAATCAAATTCCGCTATGGTAGATGTAGAATGCTTAATAACTATTACCTAGCGCTTGCGTTGTAGTAGCCTACTTGCATCATTACTGTCACTTTCTCACTGCCAAAGTAGACTAATTTACATGATGCTAAATCAGTTTGCTGCGCGTTGTCAATAGCAGTCTGTGAATTCGCTTCATTTGAAAAAAAATCATTTTTCTTATAGGCCTAAGTCGAACCGAGTCTGAATATGCCAACCCCTGATCAAAGCGTAACATAACGTAAGCGTAACTTTCTTTAGCATGGTTAGAGGGTTGAAAGCATTTCTGTCTCAAAGAAAAGCTCAAGATCTGTGTTTTTTGGAGATTAATTTTTTCAGAGTGACGTTTTTGCTATTTTTTGCTCCAAATAAAGGTGAAGACCTTTTTTTTCGGAAATATACTTTTCAAAAGTGAGTATTTTGTCCAGTTTTGAAATTTCCATAACGGGGCTGAAAACAGTCAGGAGACTTCAGCCACCAGTCCCCGTACTATTACCCCTATTTCAGCAAAAATATTTACCTTTCGCACTGGTGCATAACTTGTGCCTGTTAGTGCAGTTGTTGTTGCAAAATTGTTTAGATACAATAGCACAGTGGTTTTCAACCTGGGTTCCGCTAGTTCAGCCCAGGGGTTCCGCCAGAAGTCACACAAATTGTATAAAACAATTGAATTATTGCATAAGGGTTCCTCGAGCCACTAGACTTCTTCATTGGGGTTCTGATCCAGCAAAAAGGTTGAAAACCACTGCAATAGCACATCAAAAGACTCTGCAAAGATAATTTTAATAATAAAAAAATTGGTGGTATTTGCACGGTCAAAATGACCGTTAGCGATAATTTAAGACAAATCCATTCTCATCTTACCCTGTGCTCATTGCGATGCAATGAAAATTAACATGTTGAAAGTTATCCAAGATTTAGGAAAAGTCAGGAAGTTTCAGTGCCATTGCACGTACCTAATCAGAGATTTAAACGATTAAAAATCAAAAACGGTCAAAATGACCGCTCCGGTAATTCTAGTGTTAAATATTTTCTTTACACTTTGGATCTGGAACGCACTGACCACAAGCCAATAAATCAGCGCTGCGTTTTTTTTGCTCTGAGCTGTTGACTCGCGGCAGTCCATTTAAGCTTTGACCACCAATTTAACGACCTTGTACGTGCAGCAATGATTTAGTTTTAGTGCTTTGAACGAATCTATATATGTAGTCTCTAGAAGCATTTTGTTTGTGAAATTCACTTGCTAGTTAATGTTAGAATGTTGTTTTCTCTATTTGATTTTTGTTGCCTTTTCATTTAAAATATTTTGAAAGATTTCGCTGGGAAAATGGTTCTGGTATGTGCGTTATTTTTATGTGTAATTGGCTCCCACCTTATGGTGTGGTGTTTCTATGTTTTATTTTTTGTAGAAATCGGATAATTCAATTGGCCAGAAACTTAAAGAATTACGAAATAAAATCAACTAAAATCCGCGTTGAAGACTATTTACGAAAAACGGAGAAATCTACTCTGTTAACGTTCCCAAGCGTCCCCAGCCCCCATTAAAAGAAGCGTTAACAAATGTACTCTTTAATAACATTGCTATACTGAAGCTAACCAATAATAAAGAAAATGCTTCTTACTGTTCATGCGACTTCTTGTGCTGCATGGCGTTGCTGATGGCTTTGTAGTCTGGTTGATATCTGATGAGGTTAAGCTATATACAGGCATTAATACTTCCATCCGTTAAACGTGGTCGAAGGCTGGTCTTGATGTTTTTTAAATGTGAGAACGACTGCTCACATGCATACGTGGAGCCAAGCATAGTCAACACGTCAATACACACACTCTGCAGTGTGTAGTAAGTAACAGGAAGCGCGTTCCAAGTTTTGAAAATCAAGTGGTCTGCAGGGTGAAGTTTTCTCATTTTTGTCCACTTGTGCTCGCTGTCACAAAAATATTCCCAAGTCTTCATTCACTGACTTAAACTTGTTCATCCACTTGCTTGAGGCCTTTAGGTCAGCAACTTCTAACTCAAAATCTCTTGAAGTTGAATTTGTTTAGAGCACACTCATGTGGATGAGTGATGAACTTAAAAAGCCAAGAGCGCTCACGAAATCCTCCAAAGCGTTCTTTGAATGACTGCAGGAGATTAAATGTGAAGCCAACTAGCTGACGAAAATCAAAATGTTGATTGGGGTTACTTGCTATGTACGCATCTTTCAATTCTTTCAATCTTTCAAAATGTAACAGACCACCTGTTTCAACTTTCACAATAAAGAGTTCCAGCTTGTTTTCAAATGCCAACACTGCTTGCCAAAGAGATAAGGTTGTATTTCCAATGCCTTGCATTTTCATATTGAGCTGATTTAGATGTTCAGCCATGACTGCAAAATAGTAAAACTTCTGGAGCTATCTAGTGGTAGTTAGCTCAGGATGCTCGACTTCTTTCATTTCAAAAAAAGTTTGTATTTCGCTCAGGCAAGCTACAAAACCACTTATCACTTTCCCTCTTGATAACCAGCGCACATTGCTGTGCAAAAGCAGACCGGGATAATTATTCCCAACTTCATCCAGCAGTGCTTTAAACTGGCGATCATTTAAATCCCGGGCAACGATCAAGTTGACCGCCGAAATGATCAGAACCATTACTTCATGAAGCTGCTTCCCACACAGTTGAGCACGAAGCGCCTCCTGATGCAGAATGCAATGAAAATTTAGAATGGGTCTATTTTCATGTTTAAAAAGAAGCACTACAAATCCTCTGTTTTCCCCCACCATACAGGAAGCACTATTAGTGCACACTGAAATAAGTTTATTCATTGGCAGATTTTTTCTTTAGCGAACTAAATGGAAGACATGAATAAATCCTACCCTCTTTTTGTCCCTTTAATTGGCAAGACAGCAAGACTTTCCTAACTCATTGTGTCACCAACAGCATACCTTGCAATCACGCTGAACTGAGATAAATGGCTTACGTCTGTAGATTCATCCAAAGCAAGAGAAAAATATGCCGCTGCATTCGTGTCCTGCAATTTCGTTTTCTCCATTTGATTTTTCATCATGATGGTGCAATCGCGTACAGTTCTGGCTGACAGAGGCATGCCTTTTTATCGTTTAATTATTCTATCTTTATCCAAAAAGTCCTCAAAAAGTTCATTGGCCACATCAAGCAGGAATTTTTTGGAAAACTCGCCATCTGTGAATAGCTTTCCGTTTCTCACTACTGCTAGTGAACAAGAAAAGCTAGCCGAATTGGAGTTATCTTGCCGGATCCATACACGGAGTTGCTGTTGACTCGCTTTCACTCTGCGTGGTAGCTCTTGGCATGCTTTCTTCTTGCTCTTCCCCTCTGGTATTTCGACGCAAATGTTGCATGGCGTGTGTCGAAAAGTCTCTTTTACATTCAACCATTTCATCGACAAAATTTTATTACCGCATATTAGACACACCACAGAACATATTCTTTCCATAAAAGCAAATCCCTCTATCCATTTGTGCTGAAATGTACGATACTCGTCATTCTCTTTTCTTTTAGGCATCTCCGTTGTGCTCTAAAATTAGCTTTGCTTTTATTAATTATTGTTAATTGTTAATTATGTTTCAATATGAAATGTCATCAGAGTTATTAATTATTTATTGTATCAAGAAATGTCAGCCTAGATTTATCTGAGAGCCAGATGCCATCACCAAAGAAGCCACATCTGGCTCGCGAGCCAGACGTTTCCGGCCCCTGTTTTAGAGAAGAAATGACGGTAAAAAGTAACGAACGGCAAGAATGGGAAAAGATTCAGAGGAAATGAAAAAAGAACCAGCAAATTTGGGGTGCTGCCAATCAGCAGAGAGCTCAAAAAATAGTGAAGACTTTAATAGAAAAATAGAGCAGCTTGACCAACTATAAATATAGTGATTTTAGAGCCACATTGAGCAAAGATGTCGCTGCTCCCATATTTGAAACGAGAATGGACAAAGCCATCTCTTCAAATAAAACATCGTGATTTAGAAGAAAATCAAAGTGAGCTAAAGTAGCATCTTGACAAAGAAAAAAAGGTTCATATCCAGAGTATAAGGAGTGAATAATGTGGATTTCGTGTTAAAAGAAAAAAATTCCAGGGAGGAGATGAGGGGCAAAGAAATAAAACCTCTCGGAAAAAAAGATAGAATAAGTCATAGGTGGACAAAAAGTCTAGAAACTCTTGGCAAGTATTGATTTCACTTTGAGTCTAGCTGATCCTGAAATATGGAAAAAGGACGTCAAACAAAGACTTTGTTTACAGAAGGTCTGGCTAAAACGAGTCATTGTAACCGGCAAGAGTAATGGAGATGCCCAAGAAAGGGAAAAACTGGTTAGCGAGGACAAGAGACTGTCGATGTTGGTGCATCTAAAAGTTTGATTTAACACCGATCAATAGACGTTTCTCGTAATGTTGCGGCTTCTAATCTCGTTGGGTCCAGTCGAAATGGTCTTTTCCAAGAGTTTTGGAAATTCCAGGCACTCTTAGGCCAGGAGAAGCTCGTACTTGTTACTTCCAAACATGCTTCAAGTGGCGTGTATGTCTGCGGCAAATATTTCTGTTTTTCACCTCCTAAAGCGTTATTTGCATTAAGCATTAAGCATTAAGTTGTTGGCAATGAATTCTTCTTTTCCATTTTTTGGAAAATTAATTCAAAAATACTTTTTAAGTTGACCCAAACCAGATGCGATCAACTGGTCTGTGGGCCACCCTTACTACGGATTATCAAACTTAATTTCTCAGCGTTTATCTATCAAAATTTGCGCGGCTACTCGATGTGCTTCGACGTTCAACTGGTTTAAGGCGGTGTTTCCGGTTTGCACGTATCGTTTTTAAAAGCCTGGATTTACACGCCAGGGTGGCTAAGGTGGAAGTCGTTGTTGTCCGACCCTTCCAAGAAGTGGGGGCTTGCCGGGAGACCATGGAGCCCCAGAAGCCGTGCAATTTCCCAACTCCTCGACAGAGATTGTACTGTATATAAAAGAAAGGAGTTGCGAATGGATCGAGAAGTGCACTACGTCAGGCCTACTCATCGGGCTTGTCATTGCCTGAAAGTAATCAGCAACCGGTGACCCATCAAAGTCTGATAAAAAAGTAGAAAGTGGAGAGAAAGCATAGTTCCTGCCAGCTGCGCCACAGAGTGTAAGATAAAAGGAAGTACGGAAGAAAGAAAAGTGTAGCAAGGACAGAGCGAAAGCATGAGAGAAGGAGAAGGGAAAGGAAATTGCAAACTTTTTGCTGCTGCTTAGACCAACCACAGCTCGCAGAACGGCGCAGGCTTCAGCAGAAAAACTTGAACACACTGGGCCTGTGGTATAAAAAGGATGGCCTCAGCGCCAACAAGAGAGCAGTTGGCTAGGACGCCAGAGTCTTAATTGCAAAAAGAAAAGGAACAGTGCATCTGTTTAAATCACGACTTCGTGAAATTGGAGCAAGAGCCGTGCTTCGGTGAAAAAGAGAGTTGGAGCAAGAACACGAAATGGAAAGAGAGACCGCAACACAGAAAAAGGTGAGTTCCATGGAGGAGAGAAAGAGCAAACAAAGATAACCTTTCTTGGGAGAGAAGAAGAAAGCACAAGCGGGTGAGTAAGCGCAAAGACTCTGCAAAAGGACCACGAGAGTCTTGGCTTCACTTTAAGTCAGGCCAGATCTGAAGCAAGAAAAGAACTTGAAAAACGAAGGCTCCACTCATAAGCTGACAGAGTGAAATGAGTCAGAGTAAGCCGGAGGAGAGATAGGGACGTTTTAGAAAGAAGAAAAATAGGAGAGGACGAGAGGCAGCCGGTGATAGTGCGACTGGTCGCATGATGAAGGCGTTCCAACGTGGCAACATTATTAACACTGAGAAAGGGAAACCATCCGGGTAAAGCTTAAATAAAAACTCCCGAAGAAAAGGTACGTACAAAAGACAAATGGATTCCATGAAAGGGTCCAAATAAAAGAGCAGAGATACAACGTAAGGCCTTAAAACGAGGGAAGAACTTGGCCTTAAGCAGAGACACGTGCGTAGAAAAGGAACGAGCGCGGTCAAAGGTAACTCCAAGGAAAGTCGGAGTAGGATTGAAGCGGAGAGAGAGTTGAGTAAGAAGAGTTGGGGCGGTAGATTAGCCTGATGGAGATCCATTAAATTGAAAAAAGCCTCATATTTGCTTGGATTGAAAGGAAGACATCAGAATTCCGACCATCGTTTCAGTTAAATCAGGATTTCTTGTGTAATACTTTACAGCGGTAGGTATTTAGAGGGAGAAGGACCAAGTGGCAAGATTGTCACCATATTAAGAATAGCAGACAAAAGAAGGTAGAGGCGTTGAAAGAATGCTGACGAAAAGTGAGAAAAGAACTGGGCCGAGAATAGATCCTTGCACAACATCTCGGCGGACTATAAAGGAGCGACTTTTGTGATTTTGAAAAACCATGCAAGCGTACCTGGTAGAAAGAAAAAATTGAGTCAACCAAACAAAGGAAGGAGGGAGGTCAGCCGAAACAAGCTTGTCGAAAAGAGCGGTATGCCAGACAAAGTAAAAATCCTAGGAAAATTTGATAGCAGCACGGTTCGTCCAATAGTCCAGCTTAAGTTTGTTTAACCAATTAAGAATGGACTGAAAAAAAACTTGGTTTGGAGCAAACCGATCAGAACGGAAATCGGCCTGTTGGAGAGAGAGAATGCATTTAAGTCTCAGAAAAATCTAGACGAAATAGAATGATAAACTCAAATACTTTTGAAACGCAGGAAGTGAGAGATTTTTCAGAAGAAAGCGGGTGAGTCGAGAGCTTTTTGCGTCTAATGAATGGAAATAATAGATGAAGACTTCTAAAGGAAGGGAAAGAGATGCAAAGACAATCAAATATTGAAGATGTGAAGAAAATCCATCCCGGAGCGAGAAGGAGATTCAGCGTGGGCTAAGCTCAATTTAAATCACAAGTTGGTGGTAGAAGAAAGGTTGGCGGCAGCGGCAAGTAATTTATCGGAGATGAGAGGAGAGCAAAAAGAGGAATGAGATTCTTTGAGACACGAGGCTTGGCGGAGCTCAGATAAGTAACCTCTGGGTTTACTACGCATAGCCAGTGACTGAGATACCGGAAAGTACGGTCTCAGGGAGTTGGCATGAGAGGAGCAGTTGAAAGAGCTAGGAAAGACGCAGAACCAAGTAGTAGAACCAACGATGAGTCGAAGGATGGAGTAGACTAATTTGAGATATAATTTAGGAGAGAGAACCGAGAATGTCTCTTGCCATGCCTCATCCTTGGGAATGACAAAATAGGCATGCATAGAGACTGGGATGTAAGCCTGTTGCTCTTCATGATTTCTGTGGGGGAAAACAAAAACCTTGCGTCTTTCCCTTACCACTCCTTCCCCTTCGGAAGACCACGGGGCTTCAGGTTGGCTTTCGACGCGACCAAAAGGAATGGAAAATATAGCGGCATTCAGTGTCAAAGAGGTAAAGAGCGCAGTAGCAGAGGAAAGGTAAGAACATTCCTCCGCAAAAGGTTAGTGTGAATTGATATAAAAAGCAGACATTCCAACGAGCTTTCCGGAAACTGAAGTAAAAAAGAACACTCATTGGGGAGGAAGAGTGGAGAAAGAGGGATATTTAAAAGAATTGGGAGATGATCTTAACCCAAGTTCTGAAGCAACTCCCAGGACCAGAAAAAGACAAGAGAGGACGGACAAAGAAGATGTCGGGAGAGGAGCTACTGGCAAACAACGATTTAAAATAGTGGGGATATCTAGGTCATTGACGGAAAACAGGTGATAGGAGATAACCCCATCAAATAGGTTCTCCCAACAAGAGTCTACAATACCTTTTGAATCCCAGAGGTGATTACAACTATTTTAGTTCTCAGGGATGAAAATATTTCTGGAGGACGGAAAAACAGAGGGAGAAAAGAAGTCATTTCAACTATCTGCCGAAGAAGAGTGAAAAAAAGAGCGTAGACCTTTAAGAAAGAAAGAGAAGAGAAATTTCTCAGCAAAATGTTGAGCCCCATGTAGTCAGAGTAGAACTCAAGCAAAAAGGGAGGGGAGGTTGACAGTTCAGAAAAGAATAGGCCCTGTTTGACGAAAATAACGACAACGCCGCTAGCGTGCAGGTTATCAGGTGAAAGAGAGCCAGACTGGAAGTGGGTGCAATCAGATCTCAGAGGAGAGTATTGAGGAATCCTAAAAGATGAAGAAAAGATGAAGTTGAATTCCTTGCTACAGATAAGAGCAAAACAAAGTGGACAAGTTCAGCGATTCTGACACGAAAATCTCCTGCACTTCACTGTATAACCCTGAGCGAGACAAGAGAGGAAAAGAAAGCAAGGGGGTATAAGAAAAGCCAGAAGTGGAGAAGGGTAGAAAAAAAACAGAAGCATGGGTTAGTGATCGGCAAGAAGGGCAGGAGGCTTGCAAGCGAGGGTGAGGGGGAAAGGTGCTATGGCAGAGACGGGGTTCGGAAAGTGTATAGGGGAGATCTACGAGATAGAAGGGCCCATACACTGCCGATGGCGCAGTGTTGGTAGATTGCAGGTCCGCAGGAGAAGCCAAGATGCTGCAGGAAGAGCAGCTCCGAGAGTGAGAGCTGGAAAGGGACTTACACTCTGAGTACGAGAAGGGGGAGCACCTTTAATGTACTTTTTAGTGCAGGTAGAGCATTGTACTGAGTAGCCTTTCCAGATCACATTGCCGGCGCACACTAAACAGGGGAAAGATCAGGCCAGGATTCGGATGAACGTTGCCGCTCATCAGAAGTAGAAGAATGATAAGACGAGGGAAAAGGAGGCAGTAGAGCAAGAGAAGAAAAGACAAGACAACAGATTCTAGAGAGCGCGCATGCTGCTCATCTGCGGTCGTTCAGAGAGCATCACAGCAAAAAATGCTTGGTTTGGGAGAGCTCGGAATATCTGGGACCCTTGGTGAAGCCAACAGCGATTTCGATCCAACGCAGTGGGGTCGGACGCCGCACCACTGCGTTGAGGTAGCTGTTGATTGATGCACAGCTAGTGTGTTTCGTAGGCTCGATTACCATCCGAAGTCAATTTTTACTGATTCTACATTATTTTGGTGACTTATTGAACAATTTTCATTGAGGGTTACACCTCAGTCCTCGATGGATTAGTATCCTATCACCATATTAAGCAATAAGGTGGGTCATTTTTTAAAAAAAGCAGCTCTTACCTTTTTGGGAGATTATTGAACAGGCATTTAAAAACAATCATAAAGTTTTCAAAACCGCTCAGCCCTTCAAAAAAGCTGTTAACATCGCAAACTACAGAACACTTTGGCATTGACTCGGCATTTACTTCCTAGTAGCTATAGCAAAACAGTAAAAAGCTTGCGAATTGCTTCTATTTTGCAGTAGATTGAAAAGACGGGAAGTCACGACTAGTGCACACAACCAACTCAACGTGTTATTACTAACTTAATACAATTTACCAAACGAACACCACATAAATTGCTCAATCAAGAACAAGCCTACACTTGGATCAGAAATTAAGTTAAGCAGACTGGCCTGTGCTGCAGAAACGCAAAATTATGAGCGCAAATTTAATTATTACAGATTAAGTCGACCAATGACACAATAACTGCGTATCAAACAGCATTTTTTGGTTGAGGCAAAGAGGCGTGAATCCCACAAAAAACATGCTGTTTTGTTAAATGCAAAAGCTGTTTTGGCCTCACACGCCACAGGTTAGCTAACTTTCATACTTTTGAAGAATAATCAGTTGCTACAAACCCTGGCATTCAGCTTGCTGGCCGACATGCAGTAGCAAAGTGTTAAGCAAACTACGTATTTTCACTTAGCCTCGAGCTTTAATGAGCACGAAACGTAGCGCCACATATGCTGGATACGCTGCTACAAAATACTGTAGCATTAATGTAGAGAGAAAAATACTGTAAACAGTAGTTCTAAATGCTTTTGTTCAGAAAAAGTATAAGGAAATAGGAAGTAGCAGTAACGTTGTTTTTGTCAAAGGAGAAAGACCCAATAAAATTATAAACCTTTCGAAATGTTTCCAACTTGAGCTGTTTTTAGACCAAAATGGATAGAAAATTCATCTTTTTATGAAATCTACATTTTCCAGTACAAGATTTCAATCTATGTATGATCTAAAAAAGTTTTTTTCCAACTGGAAGTGATTTTTGACAAATAGAACACCTTACACTACGTGACTGATCAAAACTGAAGCTTCAGACCTGGTATATTAATCACCACTTTTCCCTGCAAAACGCTGAAAACATGACGACAGACATTGACCGTTATTCATAAGGCCATGACTTTCTTTATGTTTCAAATGACTATTGACTAATTAAAACAGTTTCAGTTCCTACATAGTTTCAACTGAAGGCATTAGGTCAAAAACCTCGTACAGTAACCTCAACAAGCACTGTACAAACAACATCCAAAAACAGTGTTTTTGCCAAAACATTCAAATGCCGAACGAGCTTGTCGCCTTGGCACAAAAGCAGACAAAGACCGCAAGCAGTTGGTAAAAAGTTTGACCGTTCCTGTTTCACAGTTACTGAATTCACGTCTCGGTTATGACGTCATTTTTTCCATGACATTAGTCAATTCCGTCATCGCGTCAGATAATAAAGTTTTATCTTGTGAAAATATGACGGCGTCCAGCTGCTGAAGTGCTCCGTGATAATCGTCTTCATCTAGAAAAGAAAACAAAAGAAATGAACTCACCGGAAGCACGTGGCGGGTCAAATACGCTCAAACAAGCAAGCCAACGGACACTGCTGTTTTCTAGGAAAATAAACAACAACACAACGGCCCAACTAGGAGATTGTAGTCCCCCTTAGCCATATCACTATAACCCATACAGGTCTGCTTGAAAATCAAGTGAAGACAAGTTTTTCTTAAAGATACCCAAATAATGAAAATAGGCCCTCAACTAATTCGTAGTAAATTTTTTTGTTTTTTTAAAGATAGAGTGAGTGCGACAAATTAGTTTCTTCTTTTAAAAAGATAAATCAAAAACGACTCTCCCCATAACAAAAATCCTGGCTGAACGCTTGCAGCATATAGCTTACAAAAAAATAAAGAGGCTGGCAACTAGATTTAAGTTCTAAAACGATGAATTAGGAAATTCAAATTGAAATGCAATGTCCTGGGCTGATAGGCTTACAACATAGTATCTAAAATATCAACGTGCAATTACCGCACTCGCACATTTACAACGCCATTCAACACAAACATTTATGCGGTGAACAGACATAAGTGATTTCACGGTAGAGTAGGTCTGAATTCGTGAAACAGCAAATCAAAATCACTCCAAATGTCGATTACCTACTTTTCAGTTCTCACTCTTCCTTGACTCAAACCCAACGCAATGCAACGCACAGCATTTCGATAGATTATCGCTACCATTTCAAAACTTGTACAAAATTTTATTTTTTGAGATATTTCATTTGGTTTGTTTTGTGGTAACGGGAAATACTTCCAGTTTTTTTGATGTATTAACAAATCTCCACGCGTGCACCATCAGTCGCATGAAGGATATGCAGCCGATGCTTACTTTCTTACCATGCTCTTGCTAACATATCTGCAGTAACTACAGTAGTTGCTTCAGTTATTACATCAATTTTCAATATTCAATCAATAATGTCTCGAAGTTTGGTTTGGTAGAGCATATCTTTTATGTAGCCAATATAATCTCCACAAGAAAATATTCAACAGTTTGATGTCAAAAAAACGAGGCCGCCAAAGGATGTGACCATCACGTCCAATATACCGGCCAAGAAGGGTTTTCTTCAGAAATTTTTGGACTTCAATGTCCCAATGAGGTGGCGTACCGTCCCGTTGGAAAACAACTGATGGTTGATATGGCTTTAACTGTGATGTCACATATTCTGTTGACACGCCAAGATAAATTTGAGTCGTGATTCATTTTTCAGTGAAGAAAATGGTCCGATAATTTTATCACGCATGATTCCGCATCATACATTGCTTAGGGATGTTCCGCTCTAGTTCTGGAGATTGCTGGGGATTCTCCGAGCCCCATATTCTTGAATTGTGTTTGTTTAGCATTCCAAAGAGGTGGAACTTCGACCCATCGCTGAAGCAGACACGTTTCACAAACCCTGGATCTAAATCTAGCCTGTCCAGCATGCTCACTGCAAACTCTTTTCGTCACAGCTTATCTTCTGGCTAGAGAGCCTACAGTGATTGCACTTCATATGCACAAAGTCGCGAAACTTTATAAATAGTGGAGAGTGGTATCCGCAACTGCGTAAAAACCCTGTAAATGGACTTTCTAGAGCGTCTGGTATATGTCACATGCACAGATTTAATTTCTTCTGATGTTTGAAGTCTACCAGCTCCCTTTCTTTGTAGCGCACTACCAGCTTTCATAAACTTTTTATGCCATGATCGAAAGGTAGACTTCGCAGGTGGCTCTTTTTCATATTTGCGCCCAAAATTTCGACTCTTTAAAGCTAGGAAACGCACCAGTCTTTTCTGGCGGAGTTCACATTTTCATAAATTCCACTCTCGCAGCTAAATTCAAAAGATTCTGCTTAATCACTAAATAAATTACATTTTCAAAAAGTACCTGCTAAGAGAGAAAACAACTTCAAGTATTTCCCTTTACTAAAAAACAAAACAAATAAAAATATCTCAAAAAATAAAATTTCATTGAATTTTGAAATTTTAGCCATAATTTACGGACACACAGTATATCTCAAGGTAAAATAAGTCCGCATAGTCAAGTGTTTGTTTACACTCTTTCTCAGCGGTGGGCAGTAACTAGTCACTGTGACTAGTTACTTTTTAGTTCATGTAATTTCGTTACCTTTTTGCCCAAAGTAACAAAATTTTTAACCAGTTATCAGTTATTCGCTGTAAAAGTTGCAAGTTACAGTTACTTTCCGTTTGTTGCTTCACAGGAAAAAGTTCGGATATTTTACTGATTTGTTATTAGATGATGAAAAATAGTGTACCTTTTCCATCAAAAAATTTTATTTTATTGGGTTCCTTTGACAAATTGCGAATTTCAGACACTTTAATCTCGACCGATTAACGTGAAGTTGTCAGACGTTATGTAGGAATAGATTATCTTTGAAGACAGGAAGTGCAAAAGTGAAATCTTTTGTTGTTTTAAAGTAATTATATAATGATCGACAGGGGGTGGAGTATATTTGCTCCCCCCACTTCCAAAGTAGGGTTAAAATTGATCTCACCCATCTAATCGAAAATAGATATGAAGTCTTAACCCTGGTCGTGTTGGCGAGCAGAGGTAAAAAAGACACCTAAGTGGTGCGAAGGGATTGGCTCAACAGTTTACTTATGCCAATGCCTTACGTGCTTGCATCAACAGTTCAACACTGTGCTTTGATAGTGGAGTGGTTTTATGCCTCTCCGACGGTGAGGGGGCTGTTGCGAGCTCGAAACCAGTGTACGCCACTGGTTGGTGCTGGCGTGGGTTCAAATCCTGTTTGTAGTAATTTTTACGGACTATCCTTTAAGACTGACTTTCAGAGCCAGGCATTTTTGAAATTCAACTTTAACCATTAAACTCTTGTAGAGCTCGGGAAGATTGGCGCGTTTATTCGAAAATCTCTGAAACATTATCAACAAGGCTAAAGGCTGTTGTTGAGGGCAACCCATTAGAAGATTTTATTTCCATTCGATGGCTTTCACTTCCTTTAGTCAAGGGTGTAGATAGCTTTTGAATATTGAAGGGGGATAGTATTGCACTACGAATTCAAATTTTTTGCTTTCCAAAGAAACTAAAACTGGTTTTTAGTTGTCAGTTTGACTGTTACGCCTTGCATCGAAATAGGTCATTATTGCATTTTGCTTCGAAAATTTTGGCCATTGAGAGTAACTGTAACTAGTTTTTTTTAATTTGTAACTGAGTTACTTTAAAAAAGTAGCTTGCCCACCACTGCTCCTTCTTATCCCGCAAATATATAGCTTTCTCATTGAAACCCAACCGTAGTTAAGGAATAGTTCTTAATAGTAATTGTGCCTTGAATTGGGAGAACTTCACAATTGTTCCATTTCTTTCGTTTGCGCGAAACTTATGATACAACAAGAAAAGGTCTCGAGCAATAGCAACGCTTCATTACCTTCTGCAAATAGCAAACGCTATAAAGCAAAACGTATAAGTCAAATCGTGAAAAAGCATCTCATGCTGTGCATACAAGCAGTGACATCTGATCTCACGATAGGTTCCGTGAGTGTTGAGGTCATGCAATAAAGAACTCATTTAGCATTTGTATATGCGTGCGTGGATAATACGGCCTCGCCAAAGTTAGCTCTCTATCATGGCTTCCTTTGCTCGGTTAGCTGCCTGGTAGTCTATTTTAGGCTAAGCTTGACACTGAAATTGGATTTGGTTTTCACACAATGTTCTTTCTCGATACAAAACTAAATAATCATATTTAATTGCTTCTTTTGTGTATGCTAGAGATTGGCATCGAAACAAATGAAGTCAATTTTCCATCTTTTCTGGCTAGGTGGCAGAATAAAGCGAATTGCTCTAAAAATTATAGAAATATATTGAAATGGAGTAATTTTACATGTATATTGATCGACCTCCTTAAGATCGTTCCTTCACGAAAATTGACCCTCTTAATGCAAGATCGACTCCCTTAGCCCAGGCTTTGAATAAAACTTCCTAAATCAGCGTTTGTTTGAGGCTTTGCAAAATGATCGCACATTATCTCTCGAAGCAGCTACCGTAGCTTACCTATTCCATTTTGAGATTTTCTTAGTGTACTTTTGGAGGAACGGTTTGAGTTAGGGGAAGATAATTCATTTCGGGGAGTGTTGTTTCCACTTTCGTCCAAATATTCCTCTTCTGGTGGAGGAGGTGCTACAAACGTGGGGTTTCCATAGCAATCGCTCTAAACAAACAAATAAAAATAGCATAAACTTTACACTTTTTAGAAGGCCACTGATTCAAATTGATCTCCATTTTATGGTGTAATTTTAGTGAAATAGGCGACCACATTTACATCTGTTGTGAATTTATTTTGGCAAGGCGCTGCATCCATTTGCCGTTTTCGAACAATTCCAGCATAGGTTATTTTATTTTCAGTCCCAGAGCACCAGCAAAAGTAGTTAAATTCAACATTTATGCTACGCACACACTGAGGTATGTAGAAAAAAAAATCGACTCTCTTTTTTTTTGTTTTTGTAAGCCCATAAATCGTTGTTTTGAGAAAACTTGGTTAGTTTAATTGGTACATGGATCCACGTCCCCTCCACTCCAAAACACAAAAACTTTTATACAAGTTCACGTAAATGGCACCACACCCCTGAACTATGCAGCTCTAGTTGCATACCTGTATCATTGGATTGTAATGCGCAAGCATGTTTGACACCGCTTGTAATGTTTTCAAATTGATGTGCTTTCCTGATATACCTAAAAATATGACTGCAATGAATTTAATCTGAATTTGGTTACACTAGGTAAGCAAATTACGTATAACTTAAAGCTCGGTTTTGAAAATCAAAATTACGGTTACGATAGCATCATTACCGTCATCATCACTGTCATCCAATCGGATGCAAAGCTCTCCATCATCGTCTTCATCATCGTCTTCTTCTGAATCCTCTCCAGAAGAGGCGGTATAATACCTGCTAACAAGTAGACTTACAGTACATTAAGCAACTACAGTTGATACCTAACAAAGTACAGATTTTCAGAAAGAGAAAAGATTTTATTTGATTTCGCGTAATCCCTAGCAACAAAAAAATAAAATAAAATAAACTCAACATATCAAACAAAATAGATGACCTAAGAAATATTCACAAGCCAAAAAAGTCTGTCCTGAAAAATTTATGGTTCTGCCACGCTATTGCAAACAGTGGTGTTGAGCGAGGTTTAGGGGTTACCAATGAGCCTAGGTTGTTTGGGGACCGAAATTAATAAAAAAGTCGGGGTAGGAAAGTTGGATGGTGTGCTCCACACAAAAACGGGACAAAATTCACTTTCAAAAAATTGGTGACCAAAAATAAATGGATCTTCAACTCGTAAAAGGGCACAACAAATCCCCTTCTTCAAATTAAAGTCACCTTTTTACGCCACTAGGTTTGACCCTCGAAAGCTTTTGCACCAGGCCTGGATCAGCCTCTTAACGCTCCTGTTTGTGCAACTGAGAGTCTCATGCCAGCACCTCAAAAAATCCTACGATTGCTCTTCCAGCTGCATCATGGGCATGCTACAACAGTATAAAAACAAAGCAACATAACGGTTCTACCTGTCGCTTTCACTGAAACTTTCATTTCCATTCCGATTGGTGGGTGCTAAAGAATTTCCATCGATTTGCTTTTCTTCTTTAATTTCAGGCAGTGTGTCATCCGCAGCGGTCACCAAAATATCCGGAGAACGCGGACCATTTTCAGCGGATAAATTTTCGGTCTCAGGTTGAGCCATTTTGTACAATATTAAATCTGAGCGATATCTTTCAGAGTAACACTTAGGTCTATAAGGTTAATAGCTACCCACTTTGGCTATGCCGTAATCAATGCTTTTTTCATCGTTTGTAGTAAAACGTTATTTCTGTAAAATAAAAAGTTTCTGAAAAGCGATAACTGATTATGAAACATAATTATAATAGCAATCACAAGCATAATACTTTGCCACAGCAGTTAAAAAAATATATCTAAGCCAGCGCAGTACCGGTCATAGTACACTTTGCCTATGTTTAAAAGTGGTGTGCCGGCAAATTGCATAACTAATGCTTCGCATACTGACTAGAAGCCTACAATTTTGAAACAGAAAACGCAAAAGGAGATAGGTTCAAGATTGCCGGTATTTTGGAAGGGGTGTCACAAAGTGATTCTGAGGAGTCACAACTATTCTATTTAGAAATTAGATTTGGAAATTCTCGCCTATTCCTCAGCAAAGCAAAACAAAAAATGCGCAATCGCTTAGCTGAGCCTCAAAAAAGCAATACACTGGTATCCTTAGCTGTTCCACAATGTCTTCACTGATCAAAAACTGAACAACAACTATCAAGTTTGTTGCGGAAGTAGCCTGTGTCAAACTGACTGCGCGATTAGCAGTAATCTGATTTAGCAAAGAGGAAGCTAATGCATCACACGCTCGTGCAAAATCTATTGATATGGCAAGTCAAACGCGTGTATCACTGATTGAATCAAGCCTTTCTACTTTCCACTCCCACAGTTTAAACGAGAGCGACACAACTTGGTTTTATGAGTGCGCTTCAAAACGCTGTCCTATACTGTACTCGTAAAAACTGTGATAATAGTAGCAGCATCTATGCCGACCTACATCTTTTGGAAAAGTTGATATAATATTGATCTCAGGTATTTGCTTCTTTTTAATTTGAGCATTGAATTCAAGACTTTTGTGCCTAATCCTTTAGCTTCTGTTGAAAGTTTTCACGTTAAGTTGAAAGTAGTCCATGACCTTCTGTCACTTTTTCTTCATTTGCCACCACATTAGATTTTTTCATGCGGTAAATTGAGAGGTCATTTCATTTTTAAAAATTATTGAAGGGATTTGGATCAGGTGTGCTATGGTGGGGTGTCACCACCATAGCACCTTGCGGCAAAATATGCTTTACCAGGAGTTGCTTTGAGGAGTTCTAAGATGTATCGCAGCGTTGCGCCTGCAACTGCGTAAAAGTACAGATATAACTAATGCTATGAAGAAATCGTTTCAATCGGTTGGTTCTATGGCTTACTCAAACACTTTAGATAGGTATGGATATCATTCAGTGTTATTGAAAAACTGGGGGGTTAAAGTGACGTGATAGTTCGATTGTTTTCAATCAGTAGGCTAAATTGATATTCTGTGCATGACTGTTACAACATACCAATGCAATCGGGCGCAAGGAAAAATAATTTTTTACATGAATTTAGTACAGCTAAGAATAAGTAGACCTATGGCCACTACTCGCTATTGTATGTAAACAAAAATTTACTTCACTGCGGCAAGAACATGACCCAGTAACGAAGAATAAATCTCACAATATAGAATTTAGAAAATCAAGGGACTTTGAAGTAATAGCCGAGGCTGCTATTTTCTAGAGTTCGTACATTAAATCTAAATCTACTGTAGACGACAACAACATCATTAGTTAGCTTTAACCCGTTTTTTCCCAGTGTTCCCAAAAGGGAACATCACTTGTATTTGTAATAAATTTTGTTATTAAACTAAGTTTGTTAATTCAGGTATTTTTACTAGTTAAATATAGTGTTAGGTATAAGTTGACTTCGTTTCTTCTAAAGTTTTTGTATCATGCTGTGAATTGTGTAAAGATGTCTGATGAACCTTTAACATCACGTGACCCACAGGTAAAAAGGTAAGTTTTTGGCCTAGTGTTAGTATATTTTTCTGCATAACCAATGTTGTAATTAAATGACTATGGACTATAGTTCCAGGCAGAAAGGATTAATTTTGAATTTGAATTTGAGGTGGTGTGTTATATTTGTTTTCATAATGATGTTCTCTTTCGGGAACACTGGGCATGAGCCGTTATGTAAAAAATCTTTTTTTAGGTTTCTTACTGCTGAAGAAGTCCTTCCTCAGATCGAAGAAAATGAAACAGTTACTTCAGCGATGGCGTTTATTCAACCTCCCAGTGATGGTTTTGACAGTGAAGGGGACAGCGGCGACGAAGACACAGGTGGTAGCGTGAATAATCTCAGTGGAAAACAGCTACAGGCTAATGCTGAGGCGAGCGTTGTTTTGTTATCTCGGTCTCCGGAAGGCAATGAAGGGGACAACCAAATTGGTTGTTTCTTTGATTCCAGTGCCGATAGTCCTCAACTTTCTTTTGAGAAGGAAAGTTCTTCAACTTCTGGAACCGGTTGGAGACAAAACGAAAGAGATGATGGGTGAGAAAACAAAATATACGGCCGAGCTTTCCACCCCTCACACTTGCAAGAAAAATATACAAAGAAAGCATGCATCCTGAAGAATATTTCGAGCTCTTCTATGATGAAGAAGTGATAAACTTTATCACAAGCATGTTCAATCTGTATGCATCTCAAGATAAAGGTGATGCCTCGTTCTCGACCAACCGTGAGGAAATTAAGTGCTGGCTGGGTATACTGATGCTATCGGGGTACATGTCATTTGCCAGATGGCGTATGATGTGAAAGTACCACTCCGAATTGTACTTGCCCTCTGTATCTAATGCAATGCGTAGAAATAGATTTGAAATCTTGAAGGCATATGCTCATTTTTCTGACAATACAAAACTCACTAAAGAAGATAAATTCACTGGTGTCAGCTGTTGATCCCGTCATGTCTATCGTAAAAGCCACTCACTGGATTGCGAAAGACGCACAGAAAAAACAAGTGGATCAACCTTTCATGGTGTCCCTGTCCAACCATTTTATGGGTGGTGTAGACCGCATGGACCAAAACATCGACAATTACAGAATGGGAGTCCGATCAAAAAAGTGGTGGTGGCCTGTTTTGCATTTACAGTTGATGCAAGTCTTCACAACGCGTGGCAGTTGTACAGAAAGGGTGACAATAACAGTCCTCTTGACTATTTGGGATATGCCAGACGCATAGTGCAGTTTTATCTGCAGAAGTATGGCACCCCTCCTGCTATTCCTAGTCGTCCAGCAGCGACAAAGCCTTTAGAGAAAAGGGTCTTTCCAGGAATTCGCTTTGACAGCGCAAATCAATTTTTGCTACCAGCCGAAAAGCAGTCTACGTGCGCTCTGTGCAAGAAAAACTCCAGGAAGATGTGCAAGAAGTGCAGAGTTAATTTACACGAACTTTGCATTGAAGAATTTCACAAGATGGAGCATCAGTAGGCTAACAAGTAACATCCCGTGAAACGTACAATGTTGTCGCGAATTGCTTTTTCTGTTTTTCCATGTTTTTCTGTTTTTGCGTTTATTCTTTCATATGCTGCATGCCTTTCATATTTCATCACAACTGTTTTTTGTAGCCTAGACGGTGTCAATTTTGTGTCGACCATACGTTTATGATGCAAAACGAAGTAAAAAGTCTAATTGTAGTGTAAAAATACCATGATTTACTTGTTTCTTGCAAAAAAACAATTGAAAAATTTTTCGCTCTGGTGACCCCCACTCATGCCCGGTGTTCCCGTTTGGGACACCACCAAATTTCAATATAATAAACAAACAAAGAAAAAATAAACTAAAATAACACCGAAATATGTCCTTTGGCATGAAAACACAACTTTTTATGGACAAAACTTCAAAAAATAAAATTCGGGAAAAAATGAGTTAAGGGCTATTTTTGCCACTGCTGACGACTTTGTTTGCATGCGCAAAATATAATCACATAAGATCCAGAGCACTGCGTTTTTAACTCCAAGACAGAGTTTAGTTGTAGTGGGCTGAAGTTAGCCGACTTACACTAAAAGCGTTAGCTTCAAGTCTTTGCTGAAAAAAACGCCAAGTGGGCTATAGGTAATGCACATGGAAAACGGTGAGCCTAAGCCTTTTGCGGAAAAGTCAAATCATTTCGTTTCTGCCACTGAGGCTTTTTAACAAGAAAATTACTGTTAAAGCTTTACGTTTCGCCTATTGTGAAAATTAGCTGTACTATACTTTTTTCAGCTAAACCTTGAAGCTAAAGGGTTTGGTGGAAATTTGGCTCATAGTTTCCGAATGGAAATGTGCAAACATCCCAAAATATGGTCCAAAAAATCCCCAAAACGGCAATTTTTGAGAAAAAATCCTTAGATTTTTAAAAGTTTTAGAACTTCACCTGTATGTGTTTTGGCACTCAACCAAATGATTTCTCAACAATTTTAAAAACTCGTCTCTGTGGTGTGGGTTTCTAAAAAGAAAAAAGGAAAAAAGATAGTCACTTTTCATCCAGAGCAAAATCGCGCAAATTTTTTCATAACTCCTGAAATCTCGGGTTTTCGCACCTATATCAAGTGGTTTTGTCAAATATCTCCTTCAAAAAAACCCAAGATTCTACCAAAATTTCCAAAATCGGTTTGAAAATTCCAAAAATTTTTCCCAGTACATTTTGCGAAAAAAAATTTCAAGAAAATTCCACATGGCCACATTAATTCCAAAAATTGGCAACCATGATTCGGCTTTAATCAAAGCCAGTGATGTATTGTAAGTCTTGATCTACTCGTCACCTTCACGCAAGGCATCCAATATAATCACTGGCATATGTAAATGTTTCATGTAAATCTATTTCATACATATCGGATTCTGTAGCTACTTGAGTCAAACAGACAAGTTTGATGTCTGTCCATGATTTACTATATGTTCAGCAGTTATTTTCTGAATACATTGTAAAATCATGCACAGACATCAAACTTGTCGGTTTGACTCGAGTATCAAAAGGCAAAACTCGAATAATGTGATGCTGACTTTAAAAATCTACAAATACATTTGACTTGTATAGCCATAGTTTTCGCAGTACATTTTCTTTTCAAGTTGTGTGTTCGGTGCTGCCTCGAAAACTTTGTTTCAGCAGGCTTTTAAGTGGAAAAAGGATACACTTAATTGAGATATGTTGAAACCCCCCTATACCAAGAATGTGATGTGCATTTTATAATTGGGGAAGTGTTGCTAGAACTTTACAATTTACATAAACTAAACATAAAATCCTTTTCAATTGTTGACTCGAAATGGGGAGTTTGGGGGACGAAGCATCCCAGTGGTTGATACTACTACCGCGTTTCATCCCTTCGGAAGAAAATAGTTCTCCTGAGACTGGCCGAAGAGCAACCCTAGTTCGAATTTTGCAAATACACCCAAGCTTTGCATCTTTCCCCGAGTTTTTCGAGATCATTACAGGAGTTAGTTTTGAAGAAAGAAGAGGCGATCAAAATGGAAAAAAAATTCTTTACAATATGAAGGTCATTAGATGCCAGTGCTATAGGAGTATACAAAATATCTGAAAACTAAGATTTTACACATTTTTCAGGAAAAATCCTGCCCTTTACCTAAATTCAGTTTTGTAGAGTTTTTCGTGAGATACACCCTTAAACTAAGTTACTAACCGAGACCTATTATCAGGGGGACGGGATAGTCATACTGTACACCTTTAACTTATTGACATTTTGTATTCATTTTACTTGCTTGTTTTCATTCGTGTTCTTTAATTGCCAGTAACATGCATGTGACAAAAATCTTGACTCCACCAAAGTTATTTTGCAACCCAGGTTCGTGATCACAAACAACTTTGCCAATGATGGCTTTACATGTCGCAATTGGAACAGCAACTACTTTGGAAATTGTCGCAAAACTTCCGTCTTTTATAAAGTGTTAGGCTACATAGACTGCTCAACTAGAATTTTTTCTCAACTTGATTTTGACTTCTTGCTTGCAGCTTCTTTTAACGTTTTGTTCCAAACTTCTCTTGATATTACATCTATGACTGACGACCTATAATATATTTAGTTGGTAGATCAAGCGAACACTACTCAAAAAACATATTTTTAAACCGCTGTTGTCATTTTTATCTCGTTTCAATCTATTTTTAAAACTTTTCTTCCGTCTTCATCAAGTCAACTTATGTGCCAATGTCTCATAAAAACTTTCAAAGACACTGCCCAACAAATTATCAGTAGCTTAATAATGTTTTCTTCGTTGTTTTTTTTATAAACTTTACATGAATAACTTAGATCAGCCTCTAAATATAGCAATTAATGTTACATAAACGTGCTGTTACTCAACTTTGTAGTCTGCTCTAAAAAGCAGGCCCACAAGAAAAACAACAGCAGTCAAACCGTACTTTTGCTATTTCACATTTCTGTTTGTGCTACGCGTAATACCTTTTCTATCGGCTAATTGGTCAAACTTGTTCTTGCCAAGTTTCAACGGTTAATTTGTTACTCCCATGAAATGGCTACCAAACAACTTTCACTAATGCAACCACATTCTGAAGGTCTCATTAGAAGCTCCTGTCACCAGTAGGTAGAGCGGGTATCAAGCATTTTGCTGCACAAGGGATCGTAAGGCACCTCTAAACTTAATTTCTGCCCCTCAATAACTTTTAACCAACAACTGGAATTTTATATTTTTGTTTTTCCCAAAATATAAAGCCGCGCTCCAAAAAAATACTTTTAGATACGTGTTTGCTACGTAGGACCAACTTCATATGCATCCAGGTCAGCTCTAACAGCTAGACCAGTTGGAGATAGAGTATAACTTAAATACAAGAAGGGGAAAGCCACTTTTTGGAGAACGTCATACAAATAAAAAACTATTGCAGCACTGATTACCTTGGGTTACAAGCAAAGTTTATGCTATATCCCTTTAATATTTTGGAATTTATGGATGACAACATAAAAACATACTTTTTGGTCTTTACAAATCGGTTAGATTCTGGCCTCTCATTACGTCTATCGGGCCTGCGTTTTGCGAAAACTGGGAGGCACACGTCGGTTTATAAAGCAATATAAATAATGCTGGCCTTGAATAAGCCTGCAGATTGTGACTTTGCTAAAGATACGAGAATTCAAATGCTCTTTGTGACACCACTGGCATCGAAATAGTCTACTTTATTTTTCATTCACAGGAAATGTGAATGAAATGGTTGGTACATAAGCAATATAGATTACCTCATCGTCTAAAATCTATTACAAAAATTTAGAGAAAATTTCAGAAGGAACTGAACCTTTAGTTACACAGAAAAACTTTAGGCTTATATCAAAGAAAATAATTGTATTTTGAATGATGTAGACCCAATTTAGTGTTTTTTTAACCATTGTATGTGAACCAAAAAATAACGTTGTAAATGAGAGATTGTAAAATTTTTTCAACAAAAAATAATAACACTTGAAAAAACTATTAGACTTTGATTAGATTTTCGTTGAACCCTGTTCTTCAACTAGGGCCGTACTAAATTATTTTCTCTTTCGTATTTTGTTAGATTTAAGAAGTTTTGTTTGATGGATCTATACAGGCAAAATTTTTATTATCATTTTTTTAAAGATCCACGTTCTTCTAGCAGCTTGTTCTAACTACGAACCTCCAGATATCTTTTCAGTTTTAACGAGGGAAAATTATTTACGGACACGTTAAAACACAACATTCCCTCAATTTTCCTTTTAGCAAAACCATGCTCCAAATGGCCTTTGCTTCTGTTAAAGATTTTTACGAAATTAAGGTTCTACATAAACAGCCAAGAATCCCTTTATATTTTTAATAATTAAAGTTTTAGAGCCGTAGCTAGAGTTGATGGCCTAGTCACACTCGAAGGGCATCTTGAAGCAACAAATGACAAAAATAATTCTTGGTTTTTCTTTATGAGGCAATCTACCTGCAAAAGTAAAGCTTTACTAATTTGTTGAAAAAGGCTTGCCCCTATTTATACCCCCTAATAGTGACCTTGTCTAGACTAAAATCTAGTAGAGGGCTGTAACCTACCATTGCAACAACAAGTAGGTAATGTCTATCAGCCACTTCTGCCCCTATTAAAAACAAAGTCTTTGCGCCAATGGTTGACCGGAATAGCTTGTTCGACTGCTGCATAGAATAGATTACTCATTAGTGAGATCAGTTCGACAATTACTTCTGACTTCTGCATAGATCAATTATTATAGGGGTGCCAAAAATTTGAAAATTTGGAGGAAAACTTGTACATGTCAAACGTTGGCTAAAGTTAGTTATCTGCGTGGTTTGCTTATCAAGCCTATAGCTTATTGATAAGCAGCATGACATGGCTCCTATTGCGAATGTCAATAAGCTTATTAACCTATAAACAAACTAATTACAGTAAAGACCATGTAATATACAATTTAAAGTAAACTACCTTGGTAAGAAAGCATACCGCTGTTTTAGTTTGCACTCGCGCAGTGAGCGCAAAAGTCTATTACTGAAAAGCTTACTTGATACGGGAATTGCCTCAAAGTTATTGAGGAAAGGGTGACCACGGCCTCTTTGCCATGTAGGCCAGTTTAATGACCTAAAAACAGTTTTGCTTTTTTTAGCATTTGGCTAGTTTTAAATCGATATACTGTTTGCGAAAAATATACTGCTATAAAATCACACCAAAAAATATTGATGATCTATTCAACAAATGTAAGACAAAGTTTAAAAGCCCATTTAAAATTTTAAGTTACTCAAACTTTTGCCACATAAAGGCTAAAAGTTTACAATTTTTTTTATATTCTGATAAGTGTATGCCAAAATGCCTTCCTTCTAATGCACTGGTAAACATCCTTATATCAAATTTCTGTGTGAAAATGAGGCCTGTACATTCTACCGGACTAAGCTGAACTCTGTGGTCAGTCCATTACGATTTATTTAAGTAGCCAATTTTGGTCTATTTTCACGCCCCACGAAATTTCGCATGCACCTCCTCACTTTTCGGCGCTTCACCAAAATTTTGTCATGCACGCGTTAAGGAGCACGGCTCCAAATAATTTTATAGACCATTTTGCTACTTGCGCTGAAAGAAAAGTATACTCCATGCTACATCTCTCGAGCTTGATTTGGCTTGAACATATTTGTTTGTTATTTACCCTTTAGGCAAGCATGTTGTATTTACTAAAAGTGAAACTTTGAATACAAGTTGTTTTACTCATTTTTAAACCGAAAGTCTTAATAGCTAGATATATCATTCTGCTATAATAAACTGTAAGATTAATTACTTATCAAGCCATAGACCAAACCTATTTGCACAGCTCGTGATTGTCAGTCAGCCACAATAATCTTTATAGCTTTTATGTAACCTGTAACGGCTAATCATTATCGATCTAATTCTTTTAAATAGCCGTCCTTAAAACGGAAAAGATATTGCGACGTCACTTCCTGACGTCTATTGCATTAAACTGGTTCGCTTATTTCTGCTTCATCGTGGGCAAACCAAAGCTGTCAAGCCTGATTTACGGCATTGTGTTTGCAAATTTTTTTCAGTGGACCTGTGGCGTGTGCGCAGGGGCGGCAAAGTAAACAGCCACCCCCTTCGCATCAAAGTCTAAGCCAAAAAAGAACGAAAACGGCAATTTATCGACCTATTAGCCGGTTCTGCCGCCGACGCCCATCATGGCATGAATCCACCCACCATCTGAAAGCTTTCAGTTGAGATGTATACCTGGCCATGTGTCAAGGCCAAATGCAAGGATAGCACAATGTCTTTCTCCTAATTACGCTACTGGTAATTTAATATTATTTCCTACTAGCTGACTTCGCCAGCATCACCCGACAGGGATCTTCATCCGTTACGTCGAGGTTAACGATAGCGGTTCAGCCGGCTTCAACCTATAGATAGTTGTGAAAACTGTAAAAAAAATTATGTTTTTTCACATAGCCGAACCTCGTTCTTAACAAAACTTGGTTTTTTAAAACGTAACTGATTAGGAAGAAACATTTGTAGGGGTCACGCATAGCCGCTGCATGTCTCCAAGTTTCACGATCTCGAGCAGTGGTTATTTGCACTGTTTTCACCATAGGCGTCCTGAAACTAAACAAGCTTTTATCCGTTAAATTGAGCAAGTGCTTGCATTGAAACCACATCAAAGTTGTGTAAGGTTGCCAAAGTAATTGGTATGTATTTTTAAGATTAAGCTATTAAACGTTAGGCCCACTAATTGCAACTTTTTTGTAACTGTAGACGTATTTGTATGATCTAACGCTTGTGGCTGGGCGCATGTTGCTCGGTCCTGGCATAAGCGCATTCATGCAAGAACCAAACTAACCCGAAATGAAACACTCGCGGTTAAGTAATTACAATAGCAGTGCCCTCCATCAGTATTGTCGAGTTTAAGAATTGCGGTTTAGCCGGCTTCACCGAATTGATATTTGTGAGAACAGTAATAGAAAGTTAATGTGTTGTTGGCGTCGCCAATTGTCGTTTCAAAATCAAAAGCAACATTTCTTCGAAGGAAATCGATTAAGTCCTAAAAATACATACAGCGGTTGCACATGGCCATTTATTGATTTCATAAGTTTCTAGAGTTCCTGGTTACATCTTACTTGCCTTGTTTGGTACGTAGGAAGTGAACTTGCTCGCATTTGAAACAGCCAACGATTTCAAAACGGTTTATTTGTTCATTTTATAAAGCATAGAACAAAATTTCAAAGCTATAAGTAGGAGAGGCGCAAAAGTAATTGATATATGCATTTTCAGAAATATCTTATTACATGTTTGAACCACTATTTATGACGTTTTCGTAGCTGAATGCCTATTTGTACAACCTAAAGCCTTTGGCTGCGCGCATGTCGCTTGGTCCTGGCATAAACGCCGCCAGCGAAAGAGCAAACTAATCAGAAGTTATTACAATAGCAGCTCCCCCCATTAGTAATGTTGAGTTAAGGATATCAGATGAGACGGCCGAGGTCTTCACCCAATAGCAAATGAAATGGCTGCAGCATTTCATTTTTTGATCAATCTTTGAAAATTCAGACAGATATTGCCAAAGAACCTTGCTTGTGATAAAGAGTAATCAAAATGAACCACATGTTGTGAAAATGTTGTATCTTTTACGGACAAAAGCTACATTTTTGATATTTTGATCACGTTCTGACATATTGATAAGATTGTAAACAGAAGTGGACCGAAAATATTCCGTATATCATCATCATTAAGTGCCATGCTTGATCCAGGCCTCGGGCGGCATTGATGCAAATGTTTTTCCATTTTCTTCTATCTTTGACAAAATGCAGCAGTTCTTCTGTATTAAGCTTTGTACATGTTTTTAATTGCTCCAAATAGTTGTACCTTTGACGACCTCGTGCTCGTTTTCCATTGATAGGTCCAGCAATTGAAGTTTGCTCCAGATTCTCCTGTCTCATGATATGTCAAAAAATTGCAACTGCCTATTTTTGATTGTGTTAAGAAGTTGCCCAACTTGGCAGGTTTGTTTTAGAACAGTTTCGCTGGTAACGTGAGGAGTCCATGAAATGCGTTGCATTTGCCGTAGAAACCAAAGTTCCAATATGTTGACTTTCTTGATAGTTTCGTTGGTCATAGTCCAAGATTCACAACCATATAAAAACATCTACCACACATAGCTCTTTAACAAACGAAATCTGATCCTGAAACTCATTTTTTTTTACGGAGGATATATCCCAAGTCCATGAATGCTTGTTTGGCCAGTACAATTCTTCTCTTTATTTCATTAGTGGACCTTCCGTTACTTGAAATAAGTGAACCAAGATATCGAAAATGTTCTGTCTGTTTAATTGAGTTTCCCTTAAAGAAAAGTGTGAGTCTTGGTACTGTTTCTAGTTTATTAACTACGAGACATTCTGTTTTGTTGACATTGATTAAAATTGCATATTGTTCACCAATTTTTTCTTATTCATTAAGCATCTTTTGTAGCTCCCTTGGTGACGTTGAAATGAAGACAGTGTCATCAGCGTAACGTATATTGTTTGTATTTACTCCATTTACCTTTATTCCTTTAAAGTCATTGATGCCACGCAAAATAATTTCACTGTACAGATTAAACTGATCTGGGGATAGAACACAGCCTTGTCGGACCCCTTTTTTGATTTGTGTATCACCAGTTACGTCATTACCAATTTTAACATTAGCAGTTTGTTCATATTACAATGCTTGGATGAGCCTGACATCTTTGCTATCAATACCAATTTTGTTGAGAAGTTGAAGAAGTTTTTCATGATTTACACTATCAAACGCTTTTGTCCAGTCTATAAAGCAGAAATACATTGTTTGCTGCATTTGTATTGCTCGTATATCGTATATGTACTCGTATAAGTCCAGTTTTTTATTCACCTTTTATACAAAGAAACCAATGAGTGGGCTTATTCGCGCGCAAGTTGCCAAAGCCTGTTTTTCCTCGAAACCCGTGCTCCTCAACCTTTTTTTAAAGCGCGGCGCGCTTGTAAAACTTGCCAAATTCGGCGACAAACCGCAACTAAAACGTAATTGAAAACATAAGAAATACAGTACAACAAACAATACGATATAAACTGGTATTTCGATGAGATATTTGTGCTTGTTTTAATGAGCACAATCGCTCTATATTGGGCTCAAAACTTGAAAGAGCAACTCGAAGTTCGTCGTCAATATTTTTTATGCAGGATCGTTTGTGATGATGTAACAAGATGAAAAGCTTTGTTCGCACATATAGGAAAAGTCGTGCAAAATTGGAGCAAAATTTCAATAGCTGTATTGGAAATTTGCTTATACTCTTCTTTCATTGAAATCCAAAACATATCACGTTGAACTTCGCTGAATTTCAATCTTGGTGTTCTGTCGTTTCTTACTTCAAAG
The DNA here is from genome assembly GCA_963675345.1 of Trididemnum clinides. Lineage (NCBI taxonomy): Eukaryota > Metazoa > Chordata > Ascidiacea > Aplousobranchia > Didemnidae > Trididemnum > Trididemnum clinides. The sequence continues at coordinate 7,247,024 of OY776300.1, forward strand.
AAATTTTCTCGAATACGCAGGGACGATTCTTTCGCTGACATTTCAGCATTAGCTGAGAAAGAATTTTTCGAACCCAGTCATATTTTTTAGTGTTAATTGCGAAAAAATACTTTTTATATTTTTGGTGTATTAAAATTAAGTGCTCTTTGGCCAAATTTAACACGAAACCTTTTTCAACATTTTCTTGATTTTCATAACTTCTTGGAAACATTTTCAGAAATCCTAGTCTTAACTCATTTTGCCAGAGTTGTGATTTTTGTTGGAACCAATGTAGCTTGTCAGAACATGTCAATAGGTGTTTAATTATTCCTTGCATTTTTATATGAAGCTCGTTCATGTGTTCAAATACGTCAGCCATGTAAGCAAGTTTAGCAGTCTAACGATCATTTTCAAGATGTTTATATAACTCGTGCTTGTTCTGGTTTAATAAGAACTGCTTAATTTCGCACTGGAGCTCAAATAGTCTTGCAAGAACTTTTTTCGTGCAAGCCAACGCACAGAAGTGTAAAATTGCAATGACTGATGTTCTGATGCCATTTCTTCGCATAGTATTGAAAAAATTCGCGAATTTAAGGCATTTGCTTTGATGAGATTATCAATTTCAATGCAATCGCTTATCGTTTCCGAAAGTTCCTGTGGTAAATGTTTGATCAGAGCTTCCCTGTGCACGCAGCAATGCGTAATTTGTAGCGCTGGATTTTAACGTTTTACTCATACAGCAAAGCCTTTGTCCGCGCCCTTCATTACTGCAGCACCATCAACACAAACGCAGATGCAGTTACTCCAATGGATACCATGGATTGTAAAAAATTCGTTGGTAATAAAAAAAATTTCCTGACCAGTAGTTCACTCTGGAAGTTCTTTGCAAAATAAGTATTTTTCTGTTATAAAATCACCATCTACAAAACGTACTACTCTTAACAGCTGTGCTTTCTTGCTAATGTCTGTTGTTTTGTCAATCTAAATACAAAATTTGGGGATGCTTTTATTTTTTCTATCAAAGTTTCAAGTATATCATTTAACATGTCGTCAATTAGTCTTTTAATAGTACCCGCACACAGTGGCACTTTGCTCACCTCCTTAACTTCCTTTGGTCAAAGCATTAATCGAACAATTTCTAGGCATGCTGGTTTTTGTAGTTTCGCCAATAGTAAGCGGTTTTTTTGACGTACAATCAATTTAGCGACATGACAACTGGCTTCTAATGCTTTTTCTGAAACAGTGAAAGATAATTTCATAAAACACTCTTGCTTTTTATTTTGACTTAACATCCGCTGGAAAAAAAATTTATTCTTGCGTGCATGAAAGGCATGTTTCCTGTTTTAAGTGGCGCATAAGTTTACTAGGAACCATGGCTTCATTTTCAAGTTGCTCCCCACAAATAACGCAGAGTGGTTTTAGAGTATCTTCGTTACCACACCATGAAAACCTATAATGAATGTACTCTTTCCTGTAGAGTTTTTTGATAATCTTTGTTTCTTTACAACTTTGCTTGTGTTTGGTACATTTTCGTGCTCATTATTACCTGTTTCGAATGTTCTTTTCAGAAATTTATCCACTTTACTGTACGTTAAAGTACCTTGACTTTTAATCAGTCCCGTAGCACTCCAACTTCGGGCCCCCCCAAAGTAAGCGCAAGAGCCCCTGCGCACAGGTCATATCACTTTAGAGGTGTAAAATTGAAAAGCTGCATTAAGAAAATACACCACAATTTCTACATAAGTAAACAGGTTAATGTCAGAATAAAGCATGCCGATACCGAAGGTGCAAGTCATAAAAAATTCGGCACCGATGCCAGAGTTCAGTAGGACATTTATGCAGACACTGCGAAACGAAAGCAATGACACTGAAAAACATGAAAAAGTTATAAAAACACAGTATCATTTAAATAGTCTGGAGCGAACCTTTTTGTTCGCAAATGCTGTTATGACATTGTCATAATCAAGAGATCGGGCGCAGTCATTTTCGATTGACAACATGGCTAATGAAGATAGTCTACTGTCTGTCATAGACGTTCTATTAAAACTTTTGATCAGTTTCAATTTGCTGAAGCTTCTTTCAGCGCTGGCAACAGTCACGGGGCAAGTTAGTAAGATTCGAAGTGCGATGTACACATTCGGATACAATTCAAATAAATGAGTCTTTAGAAGATAGTTCAGAAAGTCTTGAGCCGTATTGAGATTGCGTTTTTTTTTTGTAAAATTAAAACAAACCGCTGTAGCTCAGCGCTCATTTCATCAGAATCAATGTCACCGAACTTTTTTTGGAACTCTTTACAGCAAGTAAGAAGAGCATTTTCTTGTTGCACAAGCAAAAGTTTGTCTCGTGTGTACAAAAACGAAAAGGCGGAAGAAACCTCACGTAACAAATTAAAGCGCTCCTTTATTGACATAATAGCCTGGTCTACTAATGGATAGAAAAAGTTGCTTTTAAATTTCAGTTCAGGAGCAGCTCGTTGTTCCTCTTCACCTTGCTAATCAAACAATCTTCTTTTCTTTCCACTTCTTGACGGAGGAAAAGAAGGATCAATATCCAATTCCTGTGCTATTTCAACAGCAGATGTTGCGGCACTGTCATAACCCGTTGTGCGATAGTTTTGCAAAAACTTTTCAGTTGCCTGGATTTCCGTTTCCATTGTATGAAGGGAGACTCCATACGATTGAAGAATCTTGCTTGCTTTATTGACTTGGAATAGGATATCATACCAAATAAACACCGACAAAAGAAAACTCCATTTTGATAAATGAGCTATCAACGATTTTGTTTCTGAGGCAGCTCTTCCATCTTTTCTTTCTATGGAAATGGCTTCCAAGTCTTTCAGTGCCAGCAACACCTCTTTTAAATTGTATCGAAGAGGTTTGATGCATTTAATTCTGCTTTCCCAACGAGTATCAGATTGTGACTTTATGGACAGCTCCAAATGTTTCTTCAAAATTTCCCAACGCTGAGCAGAGGAAGAAAACAGCACATACAACCTTGTAAGTACTCCAAAAAATGTCAATGCTTCCGTCGATGAATTAGCACTGTCAACAACAACTAAGTTAAGGGTATGGTTTGCACAGGGCACGTAAACAGCTTTGGGATTGATGTCTAGCATTCTTGCTTGGACCCCAGAATGTTTTCCTTTCATGTTAGCACCATTATCATATGACTGACCTCGACAATCAGACAATTCGAGTTGCAGTTCGGTCGCTTTTTTTAAGAAAGCGTCCAACAAGCCTTTCCCAGTACTGTCACTTATTCTCAAGTAGCCAAAAAATGTTTCTTTAACAACAGCAGCTTCTTCATTACATAGTACATAACGGAGAATGACAGACATTTGTTCATGATGTGACATATCTGGAGTGCAGTCCAAAATTATAGAAAAATATTTTGCCAATTTCAATTGCTGTAAATTTTCTTTTTCAACTTTTGTCGCTAGCAATTCAATTAGTTCATTTTGTATGGTAGGACTCAAATAGTGATCTTTAGTGTTTTTATTCTTGATTCTGTCTTGAAGCTCTTTTAGGATCGGATCTCTTCTTGCCAAAAGCTCAAATATACCCAGAAAATTTCCATTGTGAGGAGATCCTAAGACTTCTTCAGATCCTCTAAAAGCAAGATTCCTTTCCGATAGAAACAAGGCAATGTCGATAAGTCTCTCTAAAACATTTCTCCAAAAATGTCTTTCATTGAAAAAAATATTCATCTCGCGTTTGTCGATAGTGGATGAATTTCTTATCCCTTCAGCTAGCAACATCCATTGACTGCAGCATTCTTGGTGGGAAATGCCGTTTTCATGGTCTTTCAGTTTTTTCGAAAAACCCTCCCATGTATTTATACCACTACAAAAGGGGCTTAGTGTTTTTCCAAATAGCTTACAACAAAAGCAAAAAACTTGATCTGATTCTCCAGAATAACTAGCCACGACCGTGAAACACTTTCACCATTAGGTAACACACGTTTATAATGGTTGGAGGAAAAACGTCGCCTTGGAGTTGTGTTATTATATGGAAAATTCATTATTAGTTGATGTGGTCCACGCTTTACTATATCACATCGTTGAGCATCAGAAATACTTTCAGGCCATTTACATGAGTCATCAGGGATAGGGGTAAATTGAGATTCAGTTATTTTTGATATTGAAGTTTGCGTATTGGCAGGTAAATCACAACTTACATTTTCTGGAAATTCACAATCACTTTGATGCTGATCGTCATAGTCTTCTTTTTCTTGTACACTATAGTTTTCTTCATCCCTCTCGGTACTAGTGCCAGGTCTACTCTGCTCAGTAATCTTGAAAAAATCTGTCATCTTGGGCAATTTCGCTACAGCATCTCGAGCAGTGGCTGCTTCTTTTCTCTTTTGAGCACCACTTTTTGAACGTTTCATTCTATACAATGTCAATAAAATACTTTATCTGCACTCTGCAGTGTATATATATTGTCCCGGTATTTCTAGCCAAACAGAATTCCAGACCATTCTATGATTGTTGCGTAACAACGGCATTGTTACGTCAATCGAATATTCAAGATTCTACCAGAAAATCAATCGAAATATTCTAGATTCTGCGAGATAAAATGACGTTGCATTCACTTATGATGTCACAAGCCAATTTCTTCCTACAGTTTAAATCGGTTGTAAACAAGTCTGCTGAACTGAAAATAGTCACGTAGCCAAAAAGCAATTTCAGACTAACTTGGGCCCCCAAAGTTGGCCTGGCCCCCCCCCCCAATTGGGGGGTTTGGGGGGCGGCTGCTACGTCTCTGCTTTTAATTAACCACGAGTTAGTACTGACTCTGCAAACGCACACTTCACTTCGTTTAATTAGATTACACGTGCTCTGTTTTGCCTCGCCAATAGAAAGGCGTCGATGCAAAAATGCATCTCGTATCTCTCTTATTATTAATCAGAAATGCACAGTGGGGAGTCTGAGATTTGGATTTGTGTGATTCAAGCAGGTAGAATAACGTTCATATTTTCAAAGGATGAAAAGTATTTTGCAAAAAGAAGAGGAAGATCACAGTTACTCGGCGGCACACCGGTTGCGGAGCACTGCTCTAAACTCACGTGTGAAAAACCATCGTTTTGTTGCGCGTATTCCCTGCGAGAGACTCCTGTTGTCTGTTCAGGCGTCTCTATCAATGTATGTAATTAACAGATGTATTACTCATAATAAATAATTGCTGTAAATCCATATTGTTGTTGAACTATTGACTTTTTAACATTATTCAACCACTTTTTCTCATCTAGCCACCATCTCACCGGCAATGGGTGAAAACGAGGCTACTGGAACCGGGTTTTGTGAGCATACAAAACGGTGGCAGACTACTTTCGAAACGGCGAACTACACGTCATCAGAATTTCGCAGGTAAGAAATTACAAAAATAATGAAACTACACATGTAGTTTTGTTATCAATGATTGATAATGTATTACCAGTATGTGTTACAATTGTCAAAAGAATTTTACTTACTGGGTGACTTGAACTTGTGGGTCGCATTATACACGGGAATTCGCAAAATTTGCGAATTTTTCGCCAAAGTAAAGGGGGTCGACTTATACGCGAGCATTTACGGTACATGTAATGAATAAGCTAGTGACATCCGTGTTATGATCTTGTTGTTTTGTTGTAAAAAACACTACAAATTGGCGACGAGGTTGTTGATTGATAAGAAGCTCGTTTGATCTTCGTCAAAATAGGCGTAACCTATGATCCAGCCAACATACAACGGAAGAGAAGAAAAAGAAATGCAGTGACAAGGTGTTAGACAATGAGACCGTATTTTAGATGCGAGTAATTCATTTTGGTGGAGGTAAAAATTGCAGTTCCAAGTTGTTTAGTATCGGAATAAATCAATTTAACCGTAATTGGACCAAAAAAGAATCAATCAATGAGAGAAACTTTTGTACATGTAGCGTACCTTCGGTCCAGCAGCTGCAATGTTTAACCAGAAGTTAAAAAGTAATCAAGACTGATAAATACCCTAAATTATTACTAGAGACACTTAAGCAGATGAATGCAAGCTCCAGTAATTTTGCTGGATCTGCAGGTACTCCTCCGGAAAACTCAGCTACTGCTGTTAGGCGCAGTTCATACTCTGTTCCTAGTTTTACAGCATTCGGTTCAACTGCTAAATTATGGACTGATTATTACTCCCGTTTTTTAACATTCATAAAAGCTCACTCTGTGCCCAGAACTGAAATAACTTAAATTTTCTTCACTAATCAGACAGTTTTAGTGTGCCAGTTATTGGAAAGCTTGACATCGCAGCAGTAGTCTCCTATCAACATTAATGAGTCAGATATTGAAACAACTGCACAGTTTATGGCTGGACAACATTTTGGAGAATCATTCCTTTGAACGTGCAGCGTGCTGACTGAACCCCAATTTCTGGAAACTATGGCAGTCACAAAGAAGAAAGCACGACAGTAATTGCATTGATGTTAAGAATACAATTAATTCTGTTCTGGCAGACAATCAAAATCACGTCCGTCCTCCACGAAGTCCAGCGATGAAAGAGAACAAAAAATCTCCGACCTCATGGTCGGTAGCAAAATACTGCACACGTCACCAACAACTAGGTGTTGTTGTTGTTGCGATTACCCCTCCTCTTCCTTTGGATGGAGATACGGCAAGAACGGTAATTCAGGTTCCTGCCACCAACCTAATTGAATTAGATTAGGGGACAGATGGCAGCCCATTTCGAATCAATCATGAGTGACTGGTAGCCCCACCACTAACAAGGCGGACTGCCATTAGTGGGTGCCCAAGAGTCGCCTTTTGCGACATGGTGGGAAAGCAACTTTACAATTGTAACCCGGTGAAGTACGGGTACGCCACCTGTCTGACGCATGAAGGTGGAGGCGTCCCGTTAAGTGCCTTGCCCAAAGACTCAACAAGTAAGCTTGGGTGCTTTGCACAGACATGGTGCTATTGAAAGGGTTTGTTACAGAAAGAAAAAAGACACTGCAGTACATACTGTGAAACCCAACAACCCAGGTACACTGCAGACTGTCAAAATGATAAGATCTGCTTCCCAGTTGCAACAAACTATTGGCCTTTATGGTAACCAGACCATTTTAAAAATAAACACAGATGCTGCCAATAGTTTTCTTTCAAGATCGTGCTGGATTAAAATTGGACAATCAGCATTGCGAACAACTGACTAAGTTTATCCATCAGCTTCTGGTCATAACTTACCTGTTATGGGTGTATATAAAACAAAATCTGTTGCAGTTATGCATGATAATGAATCAACCCTTCATGACAAACAAATTCATTTTGTGGTCACAGATATTTCACAAATAAACTTGTTGTTGAGAGATGCTATTGCAACACTAAGCGTATCACTAGATGATATGATTCATGGAGAGCAATGCAGTTCGTCTTTATGTAAACCTGTGTATCAACGTGTTAAAAGCTTGCAAAGTGCTTGTAAGCAAATGTGTATTGTGTTTTTTTGAAAATAATTTAGTACTGAGAACAAGTCAACAAAGTTTGGTAAAATGGGCATGGGCTAATTCGCTACCCGCGGCTGCACCAACTGTTTCTCATCCTGGAGCTTGAGGTCCGGTTTCAATACTCGAAAGGTCCGGATTCGGACCGCGGTCCGCCAATGGAGTAGCCCTGGTTTATACCAATCACATTGGCGGGTGGCCCTCAAATTTCTAACATTCTTCGACACAATCAGATTCTGCAGATACCTGGCATTTCTTGATGTAAGAACGGAATCAAAATCCAAGATCAAAAATGAGCGACTGCTTTTTTCACTCAGACGTGACTGCTTCGCACAGCTTTTATATTACAGCGTCAGTTCTGTTGAACAACGCACTGCTTTAAAAGCCCGACTCGCCGACCTTGCACTTTTGTATTGTGACAGCACGGTAGATTCACGTGACTTCACAATGCACAAAGAGTGCTTTCGTGTAAGCAACAGGTCACGAAAGGGTGATGATATCATTATCACTAAACCTGTTAAAGGCTCCGGCGTTGTCTTTTTAAACAAAAGTAACTACGTCGATAAAATGAACGAGATTCTTGATGATCAATCAAAATTCAAAAGACTTGGTCCGGTCTCCAGCAGTGACAACACAGCCAGCATTGAATCTCACGCCTTCAGAAGCTGATGCTTTGCTTAGTCAAACCCGATCTTATGCCGAAGTGAATATATGACGCAATACGACCAACTGGATCGCAAAGACCTCGAATGTATGGTTTGCCGAAAACACACAAAGAAGGCACTCCACTACGCCCTATACTGTCTATGACAGGTTCGTCCCATTATGAGCTTGGCAAGTGATTGGCTGGCCTATTACAACCTGTGCTGGAGCGGTTTTCGTTACATTGCATATCAGATTCGTTTACGTTTGCTAAGACCATGCAAAATTTTTACATCGACCCTAATGTCTTCATGTGTTCTTTTGATGTGTCCAGTTTGTTCACTAATGTTCCCCTTGAGGAAACCATTAAAATCTGGTAAGATGCCCTTTAAGACGATTCTCATTTACAACCACTCGTTCCAAAAGACGTGTTTGTTGAATTGATGAAAAGCGCTACATCCTCGGTTGAGTTTAGCTTCAATAACACTACGTACAAGCAAACAGATGGAGTAGCTATGGAATCACGGCTTTGGCTAACATCTTTGTTGGATATTATGAAGAAAAGTTATTTTCTCAAACGTAGAAGCCTCCAACATACTTCAGATATGCTGACGACACGTTTGCCATCTTTGATCACGAAGCTGAAGCAGATGAATTCCTGACCAAACTCAACTGCCTTCATCCATCTTTCAGATTCACCTTTGAAAAAGAAAAAGGAACCGTTTCTTGATGTTTACGTCGAAAGAACAGATATTGGTTTTGAAACCAGAATGTACCGGAAGCCCACTTTCACCGGCCAGTATTTACGTTGGGAGTCCTTTAGTCCTCTCAAACATAAAATAAGCCTAATATCTACATCAGTGCATCGAGCCCTAATGATTTGCACCAAGCGTAGACTCAATGGAGAAATAGAGCGGATCAAGAAAATATTACTGGACAATGTCTATTCTAAAAACGTTGTCAACGCTCAGATTACCAAGAAAAATTGCTCAATTTTCCACCTTTAAGCGATTCGGCCCAGAAAAGTACTAGTATATTTAAAGGTCCCTTGGATTGGTAAGCCCTCCACAAACTCGGAAAAAAAAGAAGTCAAAACCGCCGTGGAAAGCTGCTATGGTTCCGTCAGCACCCGCTTGATCTTTACGTCAAAGAATGTGCTGCCTGTGGCCCGCAAGAATGCTCTCCCTACCACTCAGAAAAGTTCAGTCATTTATGGATGCAAGTGCCACTGTGATAGTCGGTACGTAGGACGAACATCTCAACGGTTACAGAATCGCATCAAGCAACATGTTCCGCAATGGTTAAGACAACAATTGACCCAGTCCACTCCGATCTTAACCACACAGATCGTGCAAACGAACCGACACCAAACCGGATTGTGACTCTGCCATTGGTCAACATCTTTTAGAAAATGATCAATGTGCATTAAACTACGATAACAAGCAGTTTTCAATCCTCGCCACAGCACGCAGCTCTTTCCACCTTAATCTCTCTAGAGGCTGCTTATATCAAGACCCAGCGCCCGGCTTTATGCAAACAGAAAGAGTTTGTTTACGCTCTCAAACTCTTTCGATAATCGCGGCGTTCTAATTTGACCTCCTGCTGCGCTCTCTTTAACTTTCGCTATTGCGAAATCTTTCTTTGGCGCGCTTTACAATACTAGCGCTATCATTGGCTGGTCTTGATTGCCTACGTCCAAATTAACCACATAAAACACTTACTCACTCTAGATCTCCCCTTTTGACGCGATATTGCCACTGATGAGAGTGTCACGAAAAGCTCATGGCTCAAACAGCTTTTTCCAATGCTATTTCTAATTTTATAAGAAAATATTGGCTAGTAATTGTTGATGATTACTCCTAATACCCGTGCATTTATTCTACTACAACTGTTTCGCCAAAGACTACAATCTCACTGTTGGAAAGGACGTATGCACATTATGGGTATCCACATAGTGTGGATACGGATAATGCGTCCTCATTTAAATCGTTTGAATTTTAAGAGAGGTGCAAGGACAGTGGAATTGAGCGCCTTACCAACTTTGCGACTTACAGAGCGTTTAAAAAATGGTACAGACATTTAAACAAGCATTAGAAAAATCAAATCTCCCATGCAAATTTGCCTTGCAAGAATTTTAATGCAATATCGACGCTCACCATTAACTGGTCGATATTCGCCTAGCAAACCATTGGAAGAAAAATAAATTCGAACTAAGATTGAGGTATTGCTATCATCACCAGCTCATGCGGCACAAAGAAACACCTCACCCATTCAAGTTTTGGGAAAACCAAGATAAAATTCTTATCATGTTTGCATGCCCCGTTTGGAAGGCGACCAGCACGCTCACAACAATCCTCCATGGGTACCATCGAAAGTTTAGGGTATCTGGCACTCGTGTACTAGTACGAGCCCTATCAAATGAAGCGAGATGGCAAAGACATGTCGATCAACTGTTACAACCACATAATATCTCTAAACCAAACACCAACATTATTAAGCGTAAACAAGTAAACAGGCCTCTGGTAGACACTTTGCACGATGGATATTATCAAAACCCCCTTTGATTAGCTTGTGTTCATCATCAGAAAAATATGGCCCCAGCAAGAAAAGAAATAAAAAACGGCATGTTTTTGGGTCCCTAGTCAGTGGGGGCATTTGTTGTTGCTTAGGACGGCCCCTGATGGAAAGGCGACGTCAGATACCATTCTATTGCTAAGTTGGGTCTGACACAGTGTTATACACCATCTTTTTGAGTCGCAGTGCATACTGAGGTAAGTCGTGATGTCTTTTGCGTCGGTATGCTCAAAGTAGAACGGAAGGCATAGTGACAATATTGTATCATTTACGAATAACAGCTGCATTTATGATCTTTTGAGTGTAATTACGTTTTGACAAAATGATGAGATTGTAAATAGAAATAGACCAAAGGAGTATGTGATGAGTTTTTTAAGCTAGTGACATCCACATGATGATCTTGTTGTTTTGTCGTAAAAAAAACCATAGAGCTGACTTTGTCTAACAATTGCATGTTTGTTATTTCTACTGGATAATTGTTCAACCAAAAATAGAACACAATGTATTGCAACCAGTTTTTGATCAGCTATCATAAACTAATCCTTAGCCCTGAGTAGTTAGAGACACATATTGGTAAAAAGCAAATTTTCTAAGCTTTCAAACAAAACTCTTTGTTAGTACCTTATTGTAACATTTTTGTGCAAAACTGAGCTGCTTTTACTCATCTTTTCGGGAGGGATAGAAAGTTACAATAAAAGTCTTAAAGGTCAATTTGTTTAGTACAAAAGCAAATAATAAAGGTACATGTCATATAGGCTATTTTCGGAATTGCCTTGAAATACCCTTTAATTTGTTGAAAAAATTTTGAAAATCTATTAAGAAATGAGGTCACAAATCAGCTTTCAAGTGAATTGCTTTTGGAAAAATCGCAATTTTTGAAGACGTCAACATATGATGAATTATGGTAGCGAAAGACTGCCTTGATTGTACTAGACAGCATTATGACATCATAGAGCAAAATTGAAGCGCGCAGGAGAAAAAGAGAAGCATGCTCAGAAGCCTTAAAATGCTTAAATGAAGAATTGCTCGTTGCATCGTCAAATGAGTTTAAATTGTTGTAGAATTATTTTTGTCTAAAGCATCTTATCTCATCTTATTAATATCTCCTGTATACGCTTTTAATCGCGTTTCTACGATCAGTCGTTTTTGAGAAAATACAAATAACAAATTGTGCAATGAAGCGTTCTTTGTGACGTCATTCTAGACTTTAAAACAATGAAATTTTTTGTCAGTTGGTAAGTCGGGGGTTGGTTTTCGTTTGAGCACAAAATGGTTTTCCTCTGTCAAGAAATACATATTTCAAAAAATTATTTTTGATTATGACGTCACCATCTCCCTAAAAAACTTATTTTTTGAAATTTGCATTTCTTGATAGAGGAAAACCATTTTGTGCTCAAACGAAAGCCAGCAACAACCTACAAAAAACTTCATTGTTTTAAGGTCTAAAATCTATTTTTTGGATTATGGCATCACGAACCCCCCTTATCTGCACCAATCAACAACCGCCTCAACGTGGTGGTGCAGTCCCCCACCCTGTTTGGGTGGGTCGAAATAGCTGCTGGCCTTCCCGAGGTTCCTAGTTACCCCTGGCACTCTCCTTACACAAACGGCTTTTTGCCGTGCTTCCCCTTGAACAACCGCAGAAGGGCAGCACGCAGCCTCTTTGAAATTGGTCGCCTGTCTCCTCTCTTCTCTTGCACGTCTTCAACTTCTCATTCTTCTCCTTTTCCTGATGAGCGGCAACGTTTATCCTAAGCCGGGCCCCGTCTTTTCCTATTCATTTTGGGCCGAAAATGTGACCTGACGGGATAGGTAGTGCAATGCTGCACCTGCTCCAAGTGGGTTCATTAAAAGTGCTCAATACTCTCCTCTTCTAGATTCAGAACTCTTGGCAGCTCTCACTCCAGGAGCTGCCCCCCTGCTGCGTCCCTGCTTCTTTTTAAAGTCCAACACTTACCAACAGAGTGACTTTCTCCTCGAACTCCTCCAGCTTGTATACCTTCGCTGTTCAATCTGGCCATCTGCTTTGCTAATGCAGCACTATCGTCTACCCTCGCCTTCAAATCTTTTCTCCCCCTTCCGCCCACTTCGTATTCTCTCCATCTGCACCATCACCATCGCCTCATGCTCCTGGATCTTTCTCTACATCTCCTGTTTTCTCTTTCCCCTAACTCCCTCAGGGTTCTTCAATGGAATGCTAGGGGTATTTGAGCCAGGAGCACTAAACTTTTACACTTTATTTCTTTTCATCCAGCTGACCTTATTTGTATCCAGGAATCTAACATTAATTTATCTTCCTCTTTCCGGATTCCTGGATTTTCTGCTCTGCGATCTGATGGCACCCATTCCCGGTCTGGCATCCTTTTTCCTAATGCCACGCACGCTAGCGGCGGCGTTATCATCTTCGTCAGGGCTTATTCTTCTCGGAAATTTCTACCTCCTCTCTTCCTTCGCTTGACCCGTAGGGATCAACATTTCTCTAAACAACTTCTCGCTCTCATTCCTTAATGTTTATGCTCCCCCTATCCGCTTTTCTCCGACTGATAACAGAACCGACTTCTTATCTCTCTTCATTCTTTCTTCCTCCAGAAATCTCTTCATTCAGGGGGATTTCAATTGCCGTCACCCCCTTTGGGACTCAAAGGTACTTCCGACCCTCGTGAGGAGGAAGTATTCGACTGGGTCATCTCTTCTGAACTCCTCCCCCTCAATGGCCTTGACATACCTACTCTTCTCTATCTCTCCTTTGGCAGTCGCTCCTTCCCTGACATCTCCTTTGCTCCCTACTCTCTCGGCCTATCTTGCTCCTGGGAGGTGCTTCAGGAACTTGGTTCTGATCATCTACCAATTCTACTAACCATTCTTCTATCTCCGGTCTTTCGCCCCAACGAACGTCCCCCCTCCTTCAATTTTCAGAAAGCTCGCTGGGATGACTTTGGTTTTTACTTTGACTCTCACTGTCCTTCTGCAGAGGAGTACTAGTCTCTTTCTCTTTTCTCTGCTGCTGCTCTTTTTACTTCTCTGACACTGAATGCGGCCAAATCTTCCATTCCTTTCGGGCGCATCAAACGCCAACCTAAAGCCTGGTGGTCCGCTGAGGTGGAAGAAGCGTTTAGTGAACGATGTAAGGCTTTTACTGCAGCTCACAAAAGCGATGAAGATTGCCATTTTCTTACATCTCCGCTTCCCGACGTACTTCGTCTGTCATCGCCAAGGCTGAGGCCCGGCAGGCAACTTACTCTTCTCTCTCGCTCAAATCTAACCTTAAATCTGTGTACTCTCTTCTTCGCTCTGCCTCTGGCTCTCCTTCCTTCTCTCCTAACTTCCCCAACTGTTCCTCTAACAGGTAATCGACTTCGGTCTTCGTCGATTACCTGAGATTCCACTTTTCTGTCTCCCAACCAAAGGCCAAGCGTCACAGAGCCAGAGGCTACCTTTCCGAACGCCGCCGAGCCATGTGCCCTGAGGAGTCTCACTTGTCCTTTTTCTTCCCCGCTGAATTTTTCGCAGCTGCCACAAACCTCTCCCTATCCACTGCCACTGGCCCAGTCAAAGTTCCCTCACCAATGCCAAGGCATTTACCACGCTCTGGCATGGATTTTCTCCTACACAGTTTCAATCTTTCCTGGTCATTGCATTCCTTTCCTTCCATCTGGAAGACATCTTCTATTATTCCCGTTTATAAGATGGGAAAGCCTCTCGACTCTCCTGCTCCCTTCCGACCTATCTCTCTCATCTCCTGCGTATCAAAGCTTTTTGAACGCATCATGCTATCCCGTCTACTCTTCTTTTTGGAGTCTAATTCCATTGTCTCTCCCCGCCAGGCCGGTTTCCGTCCTGGACCTTTATGTTTAGCGTCTTTTACCTTCTGAATTGATGCTGTTACGAATGATGCTTGCTCCAGTAATGCGACGGCCCCGATCACAAAATCTTGTTTGATCTTCCATCTATGCTGCGTTTTTGTGTCATTGGATAAGATGCTTTATCTACTTGGTGGTTTTCAAACCGCAAATTGATCAAGAGACCAGAAAAGTCGATAGTAAAAATGGTATTTTCCAAGCGAGTAGGGTCTCATAGATTTGTCATGTGCGTAGCGCCTTGGTTACTTTCTCGCAACAAGAGGATCAAGACGAACAAAAACAAAATTGTTAACAACCACGCTATAATTATCTCCTCAAACACACACTCAACACATTGGATTTCTTCAAAACCGAAACTGATTCTCTTTACCTTTTAATAGGCTATTGGTGTAGTTTTGGTTATTCCAGCTCCATACTTTTTGGCCAATTCATTGTCCGGGAACTTGTTGCTGATCATTTTTGAAAATGCATCGCATATACTCAATGGCTGGTTGTTTTTCGGACGAACGTTACAAACTTAGTAGCCGCATAAATAACTTTATTTAACTCAATCTGTCCTCTTACAAAAAACTTGTAAATTTTCAGATCCTCACAGGCAGCTGTATAAATCTTGTGATTCTCTGACATGAAGTGTTTCGTTAGATCGTTTTTCTACCTCGAGCTTCATTAATACGCATCTCAGGGAAACAGCAGTTACCAATCTCGTCACCTGTACGACTTCTAAAAATAAATGGGTAGTTTTTAGCCACTCCTGTTTAAATTTCCTGGTGTACTTTTTTCTTTTTAGCCACTGGTACTGATGTTCACACAGCTGATCACCTCTTATGCGCTTTCCTCCCAGAGAAGCCTTTTCAAAACACCACAATGCATTGAACATAGTGGTAAAGCTGGCGCCGAAACTAAGGTTATTGTTGCGTCTTAATGGTTAACAATAAAAGCTCATTTGGTGAAAAATTAAATCAATATTTTTGACAACACGGGTTGGAAAGCCCAAAGGCATGCAAAAAAACGACTAGCAAGAATAATATAGCATAGCTTTAGAACTTGATAACTTTTCTTTTGCAAAATAAAAAATATCTGTCTAAATCGGTAGAAAGTCTTTATATCGGGAAACTTGTATACAATAGTGTTCAAAGCTTCCATGTTTGAAGCTAATAATGTAGGAGATGATGTGGAAAAAAAGCCAGCGAGTTCGCGTAGCATGCCTTTCTAAAAGACACTTTACAGGGATTTTTCCACCTTGATGAGGAAAAAAGGTGGTGAGGCCAAGCAGTCTACCATTCGTTGTAATAGCCCAATATTACTATATCCAACTATTCAAAATTGGCGTAGGCCTATGTGTGGCTGCGCATCACATATAGGCCTATTAATTAGCTGTTTCTGTTCTGCAAAAACCACAACTAGGCAACAATTAAAAAAGTTACAGTTACTCACTAGCGAATTAAAGAGGGATAGCCGAGTTGATGCTCAAAAAAAAAAAATAATCATCCACGCAAAAAAAGACGAAAAGGCTCTTACTACAGTACCAGGTGATATCAAAAAAAACGTCATCGAGTCATTTTTAATCAAATTACTGGCTAATACATGTTGTGATCGGAAATGTGCAACCGGTACGTAAGGCTAAAAAGTTTGATCACAAATAGCGTAAAGAATAAAAGGATATTACGGGGTTGAAAGCCAGAAGTTGTAACTTTTAGAATAGCCTTAAGATCGGTTTCTATTTGCATTCTCCGCGAGCACAAGCTGGAATGTATTTAGTACCGGTACGGACGTATTTCACAGAGTGGAAATAACACTAAGACTTGCGTTTATCGGAAAAATTTAAAATATATCCCAGGGTACGCTTTCAGAGCATAGAGTAAAAATCGGGACCATGCAAACAATTTGATAATACTTCAATAACAGCTGCCTTGTTTTCTTCCTTAACACAACGAAAGCAAATACATAACGTTTGCGAAAAGTTCGTTTTCGATGACAGTTGTACCAGCAACTGAAATAGGCTGCAACCCAAAATTCGCATTGTCTGGCATAAAAGTTGATGTTGAAGAACAGCGATCACTTAGAAAAAGCCATAAAGCATCTGTGTCTAGTTTTATTAACTGCTCGTATAAGGAAACGGCAGCTTTTTGTAGTGCCAGAGGATGATGAGCACTTAGGTATTGTACACATGCATGGCATACTGAGTCAATATCTTTATAACCAACAGTAGCATTGAGCAGTAAAGAACCGAGGTTTTTCAGTAAAACCAATTGTAATTTAAACAAAGTAGTATGCGAATGGGTAACGGACTTAGCCAGAACATTTGGTTTTGCATTGTCTTTGAGAAACAGCAATAACTTGGGCAAAACGTCTTTTGTGAAGCGTCTCCGCATAAAAGTGCCACTATGAATGCCGAGATTGCATATAACCTTGAAGGCACTCGATACAACTTGTAGTTCGGGATCTTTGCATCGAATCGCTAAAGGATCCCACAGTTTGTGAACAATTGGTAATAAAACATCTTCTTCAGCAGCTAGACATTTGACACCTTCATTGACGATATCAATTATCATTACACGAACTCTTACGTTTTCGTTTGAAATTAAGTGTGCACAGCGAAGCAGGATTTGCTCTACAACAGAAATATGCCGTGGGATTTCTTTTTTTTCATCTTCAACAAAAGGACCGCTTTCTGTGTCTTCTGGAAAACTTCTTTCTCGGTTAACTGAAAATGGATGACTTTCGTCATCAACTACTGGAGGTTCTTCAATAGCACGTGACATTTGCTCAAACCTTTGTTGGCTGTCGACAATTGAATCAACAATTTCACTACAAATGTCATCTTCATTTGCAAAGCTAATTGACTTTTGTTGCTCTTTTTCATTAATGGCATCTTCCTTAGTAAACCACGCATTTACAGCTTTGACAATGGCCAACAGCACCGGCAAAAACGCAATAAAAAAGCGACTTTCACGCCGATTTGCGTCTAAGGTTGATAAAATTTCATCGATAGTGTCTCGGACCAATGGAAAAACTTGAGCATCACAATGATTTAGCATTGCTTGCAATACCGCAGGGGTTCTAGGAAACAAGCTGAGATGCCTTAATTGAATGGAAATAGTACTAACAAGGTAATCAGCGTTTTCACTGATAAGTTCGGCAATGTTTTGATACTGGCAAGAAATAGAGATTGTTTCTAATGCTTTGACAGCACAACTAGATATCAGATGATTGCTGTCATTTACTATCTCTAAGATGGGATACAAAGCTTTAACTAACATTTTTCGAAAATTAATACCAAGAACACCAGAAAAAGTACCAATTGCTTCCAAGTGAAGACAAGCAAGTATAATATTAGCATTGATTGTTTTTAATGTGACGGCTGAATCTGTAGGTCTGACAGCTACAAGAGCATTTCCATAGTTCACCTCTCGTCGAATGTGGTGTGTAACTGCATAAAACGAGTCATAACTTGTACATAAATACCAGTTTTCAGATGTAGTATAGATATCAATCAGGTCATCAACACGACAAAATATGCCACAATCAGTTCTGTCCCTAGCTCCCAATAGCACTTCACTCATTACCAATACAGCAGCCCGACAATGGATTTCTTTTTCATAACACTTTTTCAAATAATCCATTGTTATGTCAAGCTCACCTCGGCGACCAATGAAACGACAAAGTTGTATCAAAATATGGCAAATGTCCTCATCATGAAAATACTTAAAGGATTTCTTAAATAACCAGTTGTTAGCTTGGCCACGAAAAAAAGATTTGATTTCGTCATCGTAAGAACTAGATTTAGGAATAACTTCTTCAATCCTATGCAAATTACTACAATCCATGTGAAAACACTGAACAACTGATTTTAGCAAGTTATTCACGTGAGCAGATGAATAAAAGAACACATGTAAATTATCCTTTAAAACCTCTAAAAATCCTAAAATTGTCTTTAAATTCGAAAGGGTACTGTTATCAGAGGTGCTAGAAACAATTCTAGGTAGCTGATCACATAAGCAAAACAGTTCTTCGTAAAGAATGTCTTTAACATAAGCGTCACTTGCACAAGTAATAGAAAAATCATCAATAACTTGTGTACTTTTGGTTACCACTTCTGCGATATTATCATGTAGCAGCTTGCAGGTGATTTTCAATAAACTTCCAATATTACGTCTAAATGCATTTTTGTAGCAGTGCTGCAACATCTCGTGACAAAAATTGAGTAATGAGAAACGCACACCTACATATGAATGATCACTAGCTGGGGACAAGTATTGAATTACAGCATTCATTTTACTAGCTATGTTCTCAACCCATGCATCATCACGCTGTTTTAGCATACTTAACAGTCTTGGATCAATTTCCATTTTAAGAGGCACATCTTTAAACTTTGGATCGTTTGCAAGTTTCAGCTGGTCATCACCGACGGTCAACTTTAGCAAAACAGTTACAGTGTCCAAAGCTTTGCATTTAACAGCATGACCTTCTTTTACATCGCCTGAAACAACTTGAACAAGAGCACTTAAAATCCCTGGTAAAAAAGCAGTCATGCAGTTTCCAACAGTCACTTCAAATTTTTGAAAATCAAACTCATTTGTCAGAGAACATTTACAATCAGGCGAAGGCCAGCACAAGCACTCAATAATACTTATTGCAACTTTTCTTAAAGATTTACTAGTTTCACAAGAAATAACAGATAAACAAGTTGAAATTAAATGACCAATATATGGAATGTAGGAGGCATGGTAGAACGACTCCCAGTGCTTCACTAAGGAAGTGTTTAATAAAGCCAACAATGCATTCAAAATGCTCAATTTTTTATCTTCGCTTCCTGTGGCCACAATTTGATCTCCTTCAGCCTTTGATATTTGAAGTATCAAAATATGATAAAGGTCTTGAAACGTTTTCCATTCTTGTATTTGTGATTTTAAAAACACGCAAGTCATACAACTGCCAGCAGATAATATCGCATCTTCTTTCACATTTGCTTTTTGCAAAAATACCATTCTCAGCGGAAACAGCACATATTCATGCAACTCTTGAACGACACCACATGAAAGGTTCTTTAGCTCATTTTGTAGTTTTTGTATAGACGTCACATTTCTCTGCCTGCTTACTTCAATACAAAAAGGCTTGATTTTACCAAAAGTCAATTTAGCTTCGGCAGACATAGCATTGCCTGCCTAGATGGCAATGACACAGCCAAGATTTACAATATATTAGCACTCCTTAGCTCTGTAAATAACTCAATTGTGTTATTTGCCTGCAAAAGCTAATAAATAAACTCTTTACGTGATTGAGCTGTATCTAATGATCATAACTTATTAAACTTAACCAACACAAAATACATAGCTAGGTAAAACTCATGAAATGGCCATAACAACCAGGCCCAGGGTCTTCTAAAGCTAACAGCAGCCCCTACATCCTCTTGTTCGATAAATAAGTACTTACAAAAAATTTATTTAATGAAAACTTTGGCATTGATATAACCCTACACCAAAATTTGCATGCGTTGATTTTTCATATTTTCTGATTTGCACATGTCTAGATGTTTATTATTTTATCTTGTTTGGACTTATATTGCTTGAACTCAAAAGTAAAGTTTATAGAAAGTTGGCTTTAGTATGAAATATAAAAAAAATCCTGTTACTTTTATCAACTGCTAAGTCAAAGATTTTAACAAACACCACAGGTAATTGAGACCTCAAGAAAAGGAAGTTTTTAGGCTGCTTATCTGTGAAAATAGATGATAGTTTAGAAACCAATCCTGATGCAATTACAAATTGCTTCAAGAACAATTTTGTTAAATAGCACAAAGAATTAATAACAACATTTAAACAAAGTAGTGGCAATGTCAAACAAGGTCTACATTCACCAAACTCACGAGTGTAGTGCTCAATTGTACTTTCATACATAAAACTAAAATTATTGTAATTGAGATGAAGTCTAAAAACAGCAGTTAACTTGATGAAAATCTTATAAAAGTCATAAGTACAACAACCGAAAATTGCAGAAAGTAGAGTATTCATTCTCAAAGCTTTTCGTCTGACACTTTTCAAGAGAATCCGTCAGAAATGAGTGAAAAGGTGAAGTGAGTCACTTATATAGAGACACAGTTGACGAAAAAGAAAAAAGGGGCTCTATCGTGATTGGTAAAAAGAAGCAACCAACAGAAGGAGCGGAAACGAATGTGCGATTTTTAGACCATAAACGAATTCCTTTTGTTTGCATAAATTAGGTTTGGATGTTTTAATGTACGTGGCTTCAATGGCGGAAAGGTGAAAAGAAGTACGGCCACGGGCAAGAATAGAAAATTTGTTGTCAACAAATTTTCTATTCGTTGTCAACAAATTTTCTATTCTTGCCCGTGGCCGTACTTCTTTTCACCTTTCCACCCTTGAAGCCACGTACATTAAAACATCCAAACCTAATTTATGCAAACAAAAGGAATTCGTTTATGGTCTAAAAATCGCACATTAGTTTCCGCTCCTTCTGTTGGCTGCTTCTTTTTACCAATTACGATAGAGCCCCTTTTTTCTTTTTCGTCAACTGTGTCTCTATATAAGTGACTCACTTCACCTTTTCACTCATTTCTGACGGATTCTCTTGAAAAGTGTCAGACGAAAAGCTTTGAGAATGAATACTCTACTTTCTGCAATTTTCAAATTCTGTACCACAAATCAACTCAACAACCGAAAAATATTTTGATCGCATGAAGTCACACTCTAAATCCGTCTCATCTCAGAAAAATACATAAAACAATGAAAATAAAATGTTTGTATATAAGAAGATATCAAAGACCACATCAATAACTACCCACCTAATAGCTTGCTTTCAGTAAGGTTAAAAATTTTGAAAACAATTATTTACAAAAGCAAATATTATTCCTTTTTAAATCAATCAACTTTTATTCACACGAGTTTGGATTTTGAAAAAGCTTTTGACAAGTCAGTTAGTTTCCATTATGATTGAAAACAATGTTATAAGATTCGAAAGTAAAAAAAAAACAAAGAGTATCTGAGGGGCATTCAAAAAGTAATGCAATCAGATTTATTATAAGTATAACTACTGTTAAAGGAATATAAATTGTATGTTGAAAGGAACTATACAGCATTAGCATTTTACAGTTTCTTCTCAATTTAATCTACTCCTTTCCAAACCATTTTCCCCATCTTTTAACATGTCACATATTTCCTAACTGTTCAGTTCTATAGAATGCATTTTCAACCAGTTGCTAACAGCAGTATTGACCTGTATCATTGGAGAAATGTTGCCCTTTTAAACTTTGAGAGTCCCAAAAAAATGGAAGTCAGATAGATGGTGTCTAATTGGAAAATACAGGGATGTGCATTAGCTATTTAGCCAAAAAAAGGTGATGACCTTGCAGGGTTTGAGGCTGGTGTGACGGACAACACTAAAATTTATAGAAATTTATATTAAATTATGGAATTACTGAATCACGAAAATATGGCAATTCATATTAAACATGAAATTACAGAATGTATGAAAATTCCTTTTAAGAAATTATGTACTTAAATAAGGAAAAACTACAGTACTAACTAGGGTAGGAAACTGCCAAAATACAGAAATATATCAGTCCATAAATAAAGCATAACCACTCAATTGGGTAAAATTTGATAATTCAGTAAGTTAAATCAAATATTCTCATAAATTTGGAACTAGACAAACGGCAGGTATGAAGATGGAACATTTTGCCTTTTTTTTCTACAATTCTTTTCCAAATTCCATGCACATAAAATGCGTTTGTAAATTCCACCAGAAGAAATACAAACTTTATTGCCACGTTTTTGATGACTTCTCTTTGGCCTTAATGCATAACAGAGGTTGGAAGTGCTGCCTTCCATGTCAATGGTTGTGGGTTCTTCACTCCACAGTGGTAATCTTCTACCTTGACTAGATTATTGCAAGCGATTTTTTTAGCTTTCAGGTATAGAAATTTGGAGAGAATTGTGGAGAAAAGCTTTCACGATTGGTATCTAGAAAAGATTTGCTGAAAAAAAACTGGCCAACTCATAAGAAAAGAAAGCTTATTTCCACGATTTATAACTGAATTAAAACACCTACTTTTACAAAAGTTTCATAACATGATCTTGTGTAACTTGCTTTCAGACTCATGGATAAAATATTGATTTCCTCTACTAGGTTAAGTTCTATTTTTGTAATTGGTATATTTTTGAGGAAAAATTGGTCACATTTTGCTAAAGAAATTTTTCTTAACTGTTCTTTTAAAATTTCCTTCATGGAATATTTGTTTTTGTGATTCATTCTGTCCAAAACTTCTAGTCTTCAGGATGAACTTGTTTTTGTCTGCAATTGCCTCAAACAACAGCATATGCAGAAATTCCTCATGGGGGAGGTTTGGTTTCTCTCATTAAGAATGTTGAACGCACAATTAATGCAGGGGGTCTGAGGGCAAGCCCGTGAAAAAATTTAAAATAAAAAAAAGGCATTTTCTTGCTTTCTAGAACAAGTTTTAGACTAATACTTGCATGAATTTTTGTTTAGTTAAAAAGTTGTACTTATTAACTTAAAATACTATATACCATCAATTTATATAAACGGTTTAACCTCCCCTCCCATGTTAATGCTGTTGGTCTCAAAAATTCTGCACTGTCTCTCTTGTGCTTTTCCATCACCTTGAAATTACCATTATTTTTTTTGCAGAATCTAAATATCTCTTTGTACCAGAAAGTGGTCAGAACATTATAAGATAAGGGGGCTTACAAAGGTACCGACACAATTACAAGGACAATCTAAAACACTAAAATTTCCAAAAAATAGTCTTCATCTCTTAAGACATAAATGGCTTGAGACCACCATACAAAGCAGCTCCTTTGGAATGGTATGATAGAAGAAGTGTAAAATAAAAGTCAATATCAGTGGTTTAAAAAAGTTGATCTCTAAAAAACAATTTTTATGCTGAATTGAAATTCAAAATTGGCAAAACTTTAACTTTGAAAAACCTTCTCTTTATTGATGATCTGCCCCCAAAATACATTGAACTTATGCATTTTACAGCATTCCTTGATAATGTGAATGAGCTTATTAATTACTTTACCCCCTCTAACTTTTATTTTTAATCCACTGCTGGAAACAAGGCCTCAAGCTATAGGCTACCACAACAAAGTTATGTAAGTACAGATTTTTGTAAGAAAACGAAAGCATGACTTGGAAAGATTCTTGGAGGATACAACCCCCTCGTATCACCTGGACCTCTAAAGATTATGGAATCTTTGAGAAAACTGTAGACAAAAACAAATTCATTCTGAAGACTGGAAGTTTTGTACAGAATGAATCACAAAAACAAATATTCCATGAAGGAAATTTTAAAAGAACAGTTAAGAAAAATTTCTTTAGCAAAATGTGACCAATTTTTCCTCAAAAATATACCAATCACAAAAATAGAACTTAACCTGGTAGAGGAAATCAATATTTTATCCATGAGTCTGAAAGCAGGTTACACAAGATCATGTTATGAAACTTTTGTAAAAGTAGGTGTTTTAATTCAGTTATAAATCGTGGAAATAAGCTTTCTTTTCTTATGAGTTGGCCAGTTTTTTTTCAGCAAATCTTTTCTAGATACCAATCGTGGAAGCTTTTCTCCACAATTCTCTCCAAAATTCTAATCATCGAAAGATTATTATTTTTTTTCATTAATTCTCTCCAAATTTCTATACCTGAAAGCTAAAAAAATCGCTTGCAATAATCTAGTCAATGTAGATCAATCAATCAATCAGTTTATTATTTTGTGCACATCACAATGTTATGTGAAACACAATATAGCTGTAGCACAAGGAGACAATACAGATGACCATACAGTATTCTAGGTCTATCGTCACCTACAATTATTTAATTTTAAACATTGATAGTGATAAATGAAGCACAAACAAAATACTAGAAATACACAAATATTTATCTACCCACATAAATATTTTGCGATTATATAAAGTTTTAATTTTCTTTTAAATGTATTTAAAGAGTGAGATTTCAATTCTTGATGAACGTTTTGTCAGATTTTTGGGCCAATGACGGATAATGACTTTTTACCCATTTTAGTCAGTTTTCTTACTAAAAAATAATTGTTGTTAGCCGAATGTCTGGTGTTATATGAATGAGTATTCTTAGAGAGAACTAAATTTTGATTTATATTTGGGTCAAGACTTTTATATAACATGAACATGGTTTTGGCAATTTCAAATTTACATATATCTTTAATTTTTAGAAAATTTAATTTGTGAAAAAGTGGTGTGGTATGGGCACAGTAAGAGCTTTGAGTTATAATTCTAATGATGCACTTATGTAATTTTTCAAGTGGATAAAGAGCAATTGCAGAGGCTAGACTCCATGTGCTTATGCAGTATTGGAGGTGAGAACAGATTAAACTATAATAAACTGTTTCTAACAAAGAGATATCAACATAATTTCTAAGCCTTGTCAATGCCCGAGAGTCACTTGAGAGTTTGGTACATATATGTTGTATATGAGGCTTTCATGAAAGTTTATTGCCCAATATAATTCCAAGATACTTTATCTGATCAACTTGTTCTAGTGAGTGCTTTCCTGTTGTAACATTATATCTATTGGTTTTGTCAGATGTGTTGCCTGAAAATAGCATATATTTTGTCTTATTATAATTTAGGAATAGTTTATTGATTTTTAACCAGTAATTAATCCTGGCTAATTCTTCATTCACTACAGTATGTAGTGATTTCAAGCACTTGTTTGACAAGGTTAATACAGTGTCATCAGCAAAGAGTATAGTATTGAGATTGGAGACCAATGGCAGGTAACTGACATTAATTATAAATAATAATGGGCCAAGGGTTGAGCCTTGTGGGATGCCACAGGTTACTGGAATCTGTCTTAATTTACAACTGTTAATAACTGTGTATTGATACCTGCTACAGAGATAACGTTGTAAAAGCTGTAGAAGTAAGCCTCTGATGCCATATTTTTCAAGTTTGGATAGTAAGATTTTATGGTTGACTGTATCAAATGCCTTTTTTAGGTCAAGGAGTATAGAACATGATATCTGCTTATTATCAAGTTTAATAATTATCTTATCTGTCAATTGTCTAAATGCATGAGGAGCAGAACAATTTTTTTTTTATTCAAACTGGAATGGTGTAAGTAGGTTATATTTTTCAAAATATAAATACAATCTATCATGTAGACATTTTTCAAAAATTTTGGACAGTGGACTATAAAATTGATGTTGGTCTGTAATTAGAGCATATATTTTTGGCATCATTTTTATATATGGGTACAATTTGGCCAATTTTAAAGGTGTTTGGGTAGATTTCTTTTATGATACAGTTATTATACAGCTCAACTAGAATTGGAGCTACGATTTGAGCACTTGTTGCAAAAAATTTTAATGGAATACCATCAGGCCCAGCACTTTTTGCAGGATTAACTCTTTTGCTCCCGCGATTATCGATTGATGATCTCGTGTTTTCAGTGTTTACCTCAAATTTTGTTAAATTGAGTTACAAAATTAGTTTACTAAAAAATCGATTTGTGACTTTATTTTTTATTGGATTTTCATTAAATTTTCAAAAGATTACGCTTATTTCCTCACGCATCGGAAGATGTATAATTTGTGCCCTAATTCTTGGATTTTATACCCAACATGGGTTAAAAAGACCAAGAACCCAGTTGCAGACGACAAAATCGGCCCAATTCTCAGCATGTGCCAACTACACTAAAATCAAATTGAGATTACATCTTTACCACATAACCAAACCCTTTATCATTAACACAGTCTGAAAACTACTCTTTTGGGCATCATTTGACACAATTTCAAGCGATAATAATAAATTTTACTTTTTTAAATTTCCAAATTTTTTAGGGGTCTCAAAACCCCCCCAAACAAATTTGAGTGATAAATAGATAAAAGTAAATTTAGTGCATAAAATATATGATATGTTGCTAAATACTGGTTACATTAGAAAGCTTAAGAAATTTGCTTTCCAGCAATTTATAATTTTAAATAGTTTAGACTAAGTGGTATATGATATTTACTGATCAAAAATGAGTACTGTACATCATGTCAGTTCAAAACCCCCAAAAATTGTTTGACTTACCTTCACTAAATTATTTTTACAAAAACTACATCCTATAAAAAGATAAAATAAATTGCAAATGTTTCACCAATAAAGTCGTCATTTTGTATCAAATTTCCAACGATACAAGAAGCGAAATACAAGTTTAAAAGCTAGCAGAAATTTGGCTTCTCTAAATCAAAGTTTGCTGTATCCCCCTTGCTTCTCAACACATGGGAAGGGTGTAAACAAGCGGCTGTTTCATTGTCAGTGACAGCATATTCTATTTAAACTTGATATTTTCTGAATCTTGAAGAAATTCCTTGTTCAAAAATACTTAATGTTACATGGTTTAGGCTAACCTCTAGCAGATAATAACTGATCATTATTTAGGTACTGAATTTAACTACCAAAATTTGGTACTGGTCGGTACCGGTCAAAAAAAAGGTCATGTGCCTCAGAAAATTGCAAATTGTAGAAAACCTAGGCTTTTAGGTAAGTTTTGATTGATGTACATTGAAAGCTTATTTCCTTAGCATCGTTTTGCAACCATTTCTAAAAAAATTGGTAGAAAATAAAATCTGTAGTGATCTTTGAGGTGAGGGTATCTCTTTAATTTTGAAGACAACTACCCCCCAGTTGGGGGGTTAATTTGCATAAAATTTGCATATTCAAAAAAAATTTTTTTTTTCTATTTGAAATCCTTAAGAAATGTAGATTTCAACGATATATCACACTTAATGTAGAAGTAAACAGCTGAGTAATGATTTACAAACAAACTTGAGGTACATAATTATGATTAGGCAGTGGCTATTTTGCCGTCGACGGCAATTTACCCTCAGAGACTATTTTGCCGTGAGTTGTTTGTGATTGGTCAATGTTAATGATGTACTAAACATGTGACTTTTGGTCGTCTCTGATTGGTCAATTTTAAAAACCAAAATAAAAATTTTGCACCCCCAGGTCTCTATCCTCCACCCTGCACACTCCCTTGCAGTGTACACTGCCCCGTACATTTACATACCAGGCCTGCCCCTTCAGTGTGCACTGCCTTTCTTTTAAAGGCCTGGCCAGCTGAAATTCAAACCCGATACCTTGGTATCTCAAGACCAGCGCTCTATCCACTACACCACAGAGTCACTGGTGCGATAATAGCAAATGTGGCTATATAAACACACGTGAATGATCACGGCAAAATAGATTCCAAGGGCAAATTGCCGTCGACGGCAAAATAGCCACTGCCTTATGATTAATTATGATTGATTATGACAGTTTTTTGCGCTGCCACCTTACGGACATTTTTTTTCGCTTTTCATGCGGGAGCAAAAGAGTTAAGTGCTTGCAAATGTGTTAAAACCTCTTGGTTTGTAATTTGTTTTAGAAAGAATGTGGATTTAGTCTGAAGAAGTTTTCCCCTATCTCATTAACTAAACTACTAATACTGTTATTTGATCTCTTTTTGTAGTGAGTAATGTCATTAATTGTCTTCCATAATACATTTATGTTGTGTTTAGTGTCATTTATTACTGAGTGATAGTACTTTTGTTTTGCCCTTTCTTTTATATGAGCAAATTTGCTGGGATAGATTTTGTACTGTAAAATATCTTGCGAATTTCCTTTTAAACTAATAATATTAAGTTCATTTTTTGTTTTGCTTGACATCATTATGCCTTTTGTTATCCAGGGTTTTGCAGTTAGCTTTCGTTGTATTATAGATCTTGTCCTTAAAGGAGCATGTTTGTCCAGAATACTGTTCAGTACTTCAATTATTCTTTTGAAATTTCCATCAACATCAAATTTATTGAATGTGAAGACTGCTCATGTAAATCAGAAATAAAACTTTCTTGATTAAAATTACTAATATCTCTTTTTAATTTTCTTGTTGGTGCCATATTGTGCTTTGTATTATTTAATAAAAGTATTACAGGCTCATGGTCTGAAATATCATCAAGAAGAGTATGTGTTGTTGTTTAGGGAGATACGTTATTATGATATGGTCAATTAATGTACTGTAGTGCAATGGCAGGCATCAGACTGTATTCCAAGATAAAATGAGTGCACTCCATATGGCAACTAGTCACTTCTATCATGATAGCTACTTTTGTAGGATTCCGTTCGGTTTTTAAGTTAGGACTGCTATGGGTGACTTGCTGTTTGTGGTTTGTAGTAGTTGAGGGTGCATCACAACTCCCCCCTTCAAGCATGCGCAGCTAGCAGAGACGTGCGTAAGGACAGAGGAAGTTGCTGAGGTCGCAACATGCCTTCCCTGTCAACGTTGAGAGAGTGAGGTTTGCTGGCCAAAGTAAGTGAGATTCCCGCCAAGACTACAATTGGAAGGTGGTCTTGATGTTAGGGCACGGCGACTCGACGATGGCTTGTGCTGCTTGACTGAAGGCGCTGCCATTCAATTACATCGAAGAAGATGTAGCTTCATCACATCAGGGTCACCATTGTAGCACAACAGCAGGCATCTGACTGTATTCCAAGATAAAATGAGTGCACTCCATATGGCAATTAGTCACTTCTATCATGATAGCTACTTTCGTAGATTCCGTTCACTTTATAATTACTGCTGTGGGTGACTTTCTGTTTGTGGTTTGTAGTAGTTGAGGGTGCTACACAACTCCCCCCTTCAAGCACGCGCAGCTAGCAGAGATGTGCGGAAGGATGGAGAAAGTTGCTGAGGTCGCAACAGTAGCACTAGTTGAAGTTGTTCGAGTGGGGTGTTTGATCAATGAAATACATCCAAGACTGAACAACACGTCAGAGTACTTTTAAATATGCATATTGGAGTCATATTGAAGAAAATCTTTGTTAATATCTCCACAGATATAACATTTTAATTTTTGATTGGTTAACTTTTCTATGGTAGGCTCAAATGAAGACTAAAAGTCAGTTAGGGAATGACCTGGATGTCTACACAACACACAAAAGATTTTATCACAGTTGCTCAAGAAAGAGTTTAACCCATATTTCTTCACAGCCCCTAATCTTCAAATCATAGTCATTCTCAGTCTTCTAAATCATAGTATCTTTGATGAACAAACCAACATCACCAGCATTTGTATTCAAATTATTTTGAACAAAACTGTAGCCTTTTAACTTATAATTTAGCCTTAAATTTAACTTTGTTTTAGAAATGGAAATTAAATCTGGAAACTTGATTAGTTGTGTCAACAATTCCGTCAGTTTCAAAAATTTTATGTAAGCTGCAAATGTTAATATGGATTAAGAAGAAATCATTGTTTCTGACATATTGTTTGTAAAAATTTTGGGTTGATATATAACAATTTTTAGAGTCTAAAATATCCAACAAATTATTAGTTAGGTTGTGTTTTGGTCAAGTTACCAAATGAAAGTTCACTACTATTCCTAAAGTTACCCATTATTACACAGATATTACACAAAATAGGCTTACCATTAATTTTTAATTTTAGTAACAGTTAAACTTATATAAATGTGTGAAACTTTACACAAATCTAATATAATTAGTCATTGTCTTACTTTATGCAAGTTTACCTTACTTTGAAAACTTAAACTTTACATAGACAAAAATGTTCCTTTTAATTCTAATTTTCAAATTCTTTGTCCAATATTTTGTTACCTTCCAAAGCTAAAACTATCTCAAGAATCTAATTCAATTGTGAGTGAAGTAGATAGAGCTCAGGCTCAGGTATCGCTTTTCTGCTGGTTTTCCTGCTAGTGTTTAAAAGCTTATTCCAAAAAATATCTGTCAATCACCAAGGTGAACTTCCACAATTTTGATGCCTTCAGATTGTTGCTGAATTTAGATGTACTTCAACGTTAAATTTAACTTATTCAAATAGTTTTTTTTGGTGTAGGCGGGCAAGTTCAAACAAAGTCCACATCGAAGTTTTCTGTTTTGTTTCATAGCTCGACTTCATTAGATTATCACTTATACTGTAGTAGGCCTAGTGTTACAGCAAGGCTGCCAGCACTAGGTTTTTTAAACAAGATGTTGTTTTTTGCCTACGGCTTGGCTCGTAAGCGATGTTAAATCTCACCACATGGAATATATCATTGGTATTTTTCGTTATAATTCAAACCAAACCAATTCAAACCAAGCAAACAACAAGCAGCAAGTGACACACAATCCTCATTGAAATAGAATGGGAAACAATTGTGGATTGTGGAGTGGAGATCAACATTGTGGAGTGGGAAACGCACAATCATCAGCATGAAAGGCAACACTTCAAACCCCTGGTATGCATTAAGGCCAATAAAAAGTCATCAAAAACATGGTAATAAAGTTTGTATTTCTCCTGATAAAATTTAAGCAGTAGTGAAAAAAGCATCCTCTGTGCATGGAATTTGGAAAAGAACTGTAAAAAAAAGGCAAAATTTTCCAGCTGCAGATCTATCTTTTATCTAGTTCTAGTAAATTTCTTTGATTTGTGCCATTTCTGAAATTCAATTAGTTTTTCATTATTTAGCAAGAATTTCCATATTTCTATAAACTTTCATATTTTAGTGTTGCCCAGTGTGAGGCCTAGCACTGTTACGTTGCAACAAAACTTTGAACAGGTCAAAAGCAGGCTGAACGCTTTATATCCTTGCTTTCATTTTTTTCTAATGTTTTGATGTAAACGTCTAAATTTATTGTTGATTTTTTGGACAAGAAGTCTACCAGTATGGGGGATCGGGTATTCACAGCACGTCTGACTCCAAGAACGAATGTATTTAATCACAACACAACGTTGAAAGCACGAATGAAGCACGAATCAAATGGAATTTAAGCCAATGAATTTTGAAATTGAATTTTAATCAAAAAACCTCTCTCTGAACGAAAATAGCAATGCTTCTTTTTATATACTTGTTTACTAGGTCACTCCGCCGCACGTCAGACGGAACCACGCCCGGCCATACGGCTTAGTCACCCAGTATTGTTACATCATGATATGTAACTATGGTTATTCTTTTATGACCCGTTTGTAGGCCAACGGATGATTTGTAATAACGATTACAGTACAACAACGAGCGCAGGAACAGAACGAGAACGTTTATGAGTCACCCACATAATTTCAGCAAAACATCAATGATCCACAGTTTGTATCCCGTAAAGTCGCCATATCAGTATGGAACCAGAAGCATCCCAAAACATAGTCACTGCCACTTTTCTATCAGACGGCTAAGATTAAAACTTCTCTGTACATGATAAGGAGGAATCACGCTATGCCATTGATGCTCTCTTTAGCTCTGGGTCAAAGACATAAACCCATGTCTCATCTCTGGTCACCAGTTGATAAAGAAAGGTTTTGTAACTACAACAATACTCCAAAAATCTAGAACAAGCATTAAAGCAAGCTCGTTTACGAGCATCTGTAACCCACCTTGGATATCAACAATTTTGAACATTAAACATCTAGTAAAACAAACAACTATTGCAGAACATTTCGAAAGGTTGGTGTTAGCTTTAACTAATCCTAGCTAGGCTCTCAATAATTCTAACCCAAACTTAACTTTCACCTTACCAATCCTTACTCTCACCAACTCTAGCCCTATCCGTAATTGTAATTTCCAACCCTAAGACGCTGATCCGGTTTTCCACATGTCAGTAGTATCCATTTTCATAACAGATCGCCTGAAAATTGCTACCTAGCAACTGACAACCTATATTTGTCTCGTAACAAACAACTTATAGCCTACTCTATATTTTGTAAAATGATTAAGTCTAAACAATGATCCTAAACCCCTATCAGCGCTTACCAATGTGACTTGTTATTCATATTATGTGTGTGTGTCCTTAAATAAGACACCCATGATATAAGTATTGCTGTATCATATTGTTTTGTATTGCATCTTTTTTTGGCACCTAATGGCACATTTGTTTTTAATTCGAATTTTTATTATCGAGTGTTTTTTACATCTGCTTGATGAGACCCCAGAAGGTCTTGCTGCAATTTCAACTACAAACCACAAACAGAAAGTCACCAACAAGACTTGGATTTGTATATGAATCGCCATCTACGTACAGTAGCTATCATCATAGAAGTGATTAGTCGCCACATGGAGTGCACTCATTTTAACTTGGACTACAGTCAGATGCCTGCCGTTACGCTACAATGGTGACCCTGCGAAAAAACTACCTCTCGTCGGGGTCACCATTGTTGCGCAACGGCAGCCATCTGACTGGAGTCTGAGTAAAAACGAGTGCAATCCGTTGGCGACTTGTCACTTTTATCATGATAGCTACTAAACGTAAATGGCGATCCATACAAAAAGCAAGGTGTTGTTGGCGACTTACTACTGATGGTTTGTAGTTGAAGTTGCTGAGGTTGCTACAGTTTCAATAAGATCGAAATCAGTCCCGGGTTGTTGGCATGATGTAATAAATTGCTGAATGGTACCTTATGATGTTGGTGATAATTTTTGAGCAAAATTTTTTTTACCTGATCCATTTCCATGTATCCATTTTCGTATTTGCAGCAGAAAATATAATATTGAAAACTTAAATGGTTTAATCGGCCAAATGCGATCATTGCACCGGAAGTTTAGATTTTCTGCATATCTTTCCCACATCATCTCTATACAATCACTTTAGCTTTCTGCCTATATTCCGAACTGTTTCTTCCTCTGATGATGGAAAATTTCATAACAACACTTTGTTTTTGCCGAGATTGCTTTGGAGAATTTTTGCCGACTTTACTACCTAAGAAAGAAGACATAGAAGTGCTGTGTAAACTGTAAATTGCAGTAGTTTAAAATTCTTCTTTTATCAAAGAAATTAGCAAACCTTAGTTAGCTATCTATAATCTGTAAAACAACCAAATGTTGGTAAAATAAATGCCAACAGGGGTTGTGATTTAGACATGACACCGGTCACAAAAGGGTTCCACAAATGTAAGGTATCACAGAGGTTGGGTGTCACCAAGAACTCCTATAACTCACAGGCCTGAAGGCGTGTGGCAAAAACGCGGTGACATCAAAATAAGAGGCTGGTATCTAGCAGGCTTTTGAGTTATGCTTTTCTGAAACGCAAGTCATTGGTAGAAGCATAGAGTATACGGCTTGAAGGTGATGGCGTTTTAAATGCCTCTTAAGATATATGATGTGCTTCCTCTTTGAGCTTAGGAATAATTGTATTCCAATCTCGAGATTCCTTAACCTTACCTCGAAAGTGAAAACTTCCTTCATCATCAAAACGATCTTTTTTGAGGCATGGTAAGGAGCACAAAATTGACAAAATTATTTTTGTTCTTTCAGCTAAAATAAAAAAAAAATATGCAATTGGTTATACTTTAATTTTCATTATAACATCAATTGTGTTTCTAAGTAGGCGTAGCGCGTCAAATTCGAAATTCTAATTGTGAGCGATACCTTAAAGTCGCAGGGAGTACTTTCACGCACTATCCTAGCCCACAGATTCTTAAACGAGTATACCGGTACGTAATAGCACAAAAGGTGGCGTAGTGGTTAGTGGTTAGAACGTCCACTTCGCAGTCGGTATACCTAGGGTTCATTCCCCTTGTCGAGTCATATCGAAAGACTTTAAAAAATGGTATCTATAGCTTCCCTGCTTGGCGCTTGGCATTTATGGGAGGTTGTGGAGAACAAGCTTGCAAGTTCGCTTGTTGTGTCCTTGGGCAAGGCACTTGTGGTGATTACGTGCTCATTTGATTTTGCTTTGCTTTGTGTTGACTGTAAATTAATTTGTATTTGGCTTTATTTTTAATATCACAATCAGTATTTCCCATACCTGGTCTTAAACATCAACGTTAGCATTTGGTATGGGAAATTGCATTGCTTTCACGCCAACCTTATCAAAACTCCATTGCTTTATCGTGTCACGTGATTCGTGTGCATATATATGTTCGTATCGCCCGATTTAACCATTCCACTATAATTCTGTTCTGTTAATACAGCTATTGATTGTTACCACCAATAAAAAGGAACAACTCTATATTGAGTGAGGATTAGCCTTGGATTACATAGGAATCAAAAAATAACGAACTCACGACACACTTAACGAAACGCCTCAACTTTATGTGGAAGACTGGTGGCCCAGACACCTTGAAAATAGCAACTCCCAAGCGAGTGCGGACATCCGTCCAAAACATAGCAATACAATTCGCTTTCTCGTGAATGGAGAATAAATTTGGTAAATTAAAAAAGAAAAAAGGTCTGTGTGTCTACTTGCTTTTATTAAGATTCAAGTTCTTC
Organism: Trididemnum clinides; assembly: GCA_963675345.1. Lineage (NCBI taxonomy): Eukaryota > Metazoa > Chordata > Ascidiacea > Aplousobranchia > Didemnidae > Trididemnum > Trididemnum clinides. The sequence goes on from OY776300.1 coordinate 7,281,767, forward strand.
TTCCGAAAGCAGGGCAATAGTTTTTGGTCTAACTGCTATTGCTTGCAGAAGTAGACTAAATAAAAAAAGCCCTTTTGTCCAACTTCTAAATGGTGATGATAAATTAACACGAGAAATCATCTGAAGTTAACTCGCAAAAAGAATCTATACTACAAAGCGCAATTCCTGTCTGTCTGTCTGTTTTGACTCCTGCCAAACTGCTGGGCGTACAAAAATCAGACTTAACGCGATTGATCATCTCCACGAGATGTGTGTCATAAATGAATTTGTGACGTCATCATGACGTCATAATCGAAAATACGTTTTATCAAGTTTTAATTTTTTGATAGAAAAAACTACTTTTTTGTTCAAACAAAACCGAACCTTCGTTTACCAACTTACAACAGTTTTTAACTTTTTGCAATATAAAATGAGGTCACCGCTGACGCTTGATTGCATAATTTTCTCAAAAACTGCTGCTTGCAGAAACACGGTTTTATGTTTTTTTTTGGGAGATATTATCGAGGTATACTTTCGATAAAAAGAACTCTACAGTAATCTAAGTTCCATTGGTAAGGCAACAAGAGTTTTTTTTAAAGAATTTTAAGCATAGGCTACTACTTCCTTTTCTCTTGCATGTTTCAGATTCGTTCTGTGATGTCATTATGTTGCGTGATATGTTGATTATGTTGAATGCCTTTTAACGTTTAGGTCACTTTGCCGTACTTCAGACGGAACTACACCTGGCCATACGGCTTAGTCCTCCAGTATTACTTCATGATATGTAGCTAGGTATATTTTTTATGATCAGTTTTAGCCCACAGAATGATTTTGGTATGGAGATAAACAAATGGTTTACAATGACGATACACAATAACAAGCGCGTGAAAAGTGCGAGAATGTTTATGAGTCACCCAAAATTTGTACCACGAAGGGTTGCCATATTTCTACCACATAACCATCACTTCTACCTCTATCGTTTTTACATCCCTCTTTACAAGGCATATATTGATTTGTTTACTCGCGTTTTTTCATTTATCACTTTCCTTTCAATATTTCTTGCATTAGTTTTTATCCTCTCCAATTCTTATTTTTGAAAACTTTTGATAATATATATCTGGTTATACTTATAGTTTTTTTTTTTAATTCAATGTGTCGACCGTTTGGAAGTATTTTGACTTGGAAACTGAAAGGCTCTTTGATGCTTTTTGACCTTCGGTTACACAGTATACCTGTTTTTTTTACTGCAATATTTTATTTTTGTATTGAGTCTAAAGGTAAAAAAATAAATTTGCTAGTACCACGATTTATAAGCAATAAGAGTTAATTTTAGTCGACTGTCTCAACCACTTAATCAATTATATTGGTTTTCTTTGTTTTGGAAACACAACACACGTGAAACAGGTTTCCATTAGTTATCTTTTCTTTGGTTTTCATTAGTTACAAGTTTTATCTGAATACAAGTGATCGGGGTCAGTTGTAACGACAATAAATAATGCCAGAAGCTATTAGATTAAAGTTGTTTTACATTCGTGTTGATGTGGTGAAACAGGTACCACAAACAAAATGTTTTCAAGATTACAAATATCTAATATTTGTAATCTTCTTCAAGATGTCATAAAATAGTTTAATTATTGTTGACAGAGGTTCCCTAAAGAGATCTAATAGATAAAAACAGGCCTGTTGGCATATGTCATAAATAAAAGTTTGTTGCAAAATATGGGAGTGTGACTCAAAAAGTTGAAGAACCCCTGTCGTGGGGCATGTGTTCCCAACTTTTTGCTCTCGTTACTTCTTGACAGTTTTCAAACAATTACCGTACCTGTTTATTTGTTTAGGGCACCATCCTTCCAGCTGCAGCAGCTGGCAGTATGTGTTGGTGTGTTATACCCTGTATCAGGTATTTTTCATGGTATGGCACATTTTACTGATATGAAAGCTTGGTGAGCAACACTTCATTTGTGATTATTTTTTTGAAAGCAATTGGTTGCAGCATATTCTTTTCACTAATGTGATGAATCATCCAGTTTACTACCGGTTGAAAATCTTTAGCCCAATGAATTTGTTGTTCTTTCAAGAACTAATCCTTATAGATCTTGAAGAACAGTTGTTGTGAACAAAATTGGAAAATAGGATAGGAAGCAAAGAACCAGACAATAGGAAGATAGGGAGAAAAGGAAAGCCTCATATTTACTGAAGTTTGCTTTTTTTGCTCAATTATCAATTCAGTTTTGCTTCGCCTCTCCTTAGGCAGGCATTCTTTAACTGTGGGCTGAAACTCAGCTAACCTACCAGTATGTACTCTTAGAGTTGCTCACTTTCCTAGCTCTCTTTTGTTGATCTCTTATATCCTCTTTGTGCTCTGTCTCTTATCACTTTTGTACCATATGTTTCTGAATGTTATCCTCCCATTCTGTACATGCTCCTGTAAAGACTCTTCAAGAAGCCCAAATTTGACTGGAGTCTTGATCTAATCAGTGATTTCTTCTTTTTGAAGCTTTTAATTCACTGATGCCGTTTGTGCCTGTACCATGCCTACTACTGTACTATGCCTGTTTAGTGCTACTGTCTGTAAATGGTATATTTTGTATGATTCTGGTAGTGATGCTATGGTGTGGTCTGTAGTGGATAGTGCAGTTGCCTTTAAGTGCAATGGTTACAAATTCAAATCTTGTTGGCATGGTATTTAGACAAAGACATTATACACTGTGGTACAATTTTTTTTAAAATTGTCATAGAAATTGACCTATCACAAATGGCCAAAAGTCATGTTTTTATACATCATTAAAGTTGATCAATCACAAATGTTTAATGGCAAAATAGCCTTCAAGGGTAAAATGCCATTTATGGCAAAGTAGCCACTGCCAAACATCCAAGACTTTTACTGGATAAAAAAACAGCTTGCACCTCTGCAACACAGTGATACTGTGATTTACATGTAGTCAGGTAGTTTAGCATACTCTTAGGGTTGAGGTCATTTATACAAGTTTTGTGATCTTTTGTTTTAAGTGTGGATTACTGCATTGTGTTTATATTGTTAACAGTATCATCTTTCTACAAAAGTGTACATGTTTGGAATGTATACCACATGCACAATGTGGAGCAATATCAACTAACTCAAACTTTAACTGCAACCCTAACTAACTGAAAACTTAATGCTAATCCTAGTCTTGTATTATGCAGACCTGGTGGTCATTGCGGTTATGTACTGAATAGAATTACCCCCAGTATGTTGGTACAAGAGTAGAATAAACCAGTAGATAGAGTGGTGTAATGTTAATGTAAACTTAACGCTAAGCCTAGTCTTGTATTATGCAGACATGGTGGACATTACAGACATGTACTTAGTAGAACTACCACCAATATTGTGGCACAAGAGTAGAGTAGATCAGTTGATGGAGTGGTGCAATGTTAATGTAAAGGCAGTGGCTATTTTGCCGTCGACAGCAATTTACCCTCAGAGACTATTTTGCCATGAGTTATTTGTGATTGGTCAATCTAAATGACGTACTAAACATGTGACTTTTATTCGTTTCTGATTGGTCAATTTTAAAAACCAATTAAAAAAATTTTGCACCCCCAGGCCTCTATCCCCCACCCTGTACACTCCTTTCCAGTGTACACTGCCCCATACGTTTACATACCGGGCCTGCCCCTACGGTGTACACTGCCTTTCTTTTAATGCCCTGCCAGCTGAGATTTGAACCCACAACCATGGTATCTCAAGACCAGCGCACTATCCACTACACCACAGTGTCACTGGTGTAATTGTAGCAAATATGGCTATATAAACACACGTGAATGATTACGGCAAAATAGATTCCAAGGGCAAATTGCCGTCGACGACAAAATAGCCACTGCCTAATGTAAACTTAATGCTAACCCTAATCTCGTATTATGCAGATTTGGTGGACATTGCTGACATTTACTAAGTAAAACTACAACTAGTATTGTGGTATAAGAATAGAGTGGATCATTAGATGAAGTGATACTATGGTAATATGGGGTACGCTGGGGTAATATGAGATAAAATACTACTTTCAACTTTAACTTCTGAATAAGCACTTGCAGCTTTTGATTAACTCTTTGACGGATACTGGGACATATATGTCCACGATTGTCAATTGTTATGCGATTGTGATGTAATAACCAATTTTCTAAAATCTATTATTTTCCCATTGTTACCAACAATTATGGAATTGTTTCAAATTTTATCAATTAGAATCTTATGATCCTTAAAGGGTTAAAACAATTTTTTTGAAGATTGGCATATTTATTTACCATTTGGCAGCTCTGCATGTTTCAGTAATTTTTGGATATGGAGTTATAAATTCTTAAATTTGATGGGTCTGCGATCACAAATTACCCTATAAATAGGGTAGCCCAGGACAAGGTTAAGAAGCTTAAAAATGTTGAAGGTATTTGAAGAAAATGTTATGATAGTTGACGGTAACTCATTTGATAACATTGTGGCTTGATATGCAAATGGATTGAGAGGCATTGGGAACATATTTTTCATATAGGGAAGTAGTGTTGCATATAGATAAGTTATTGTTTATAGGTTTGAGTAATGTTTCAAATAGATTAGTCAAAAGGATAATTTACATATAGGGTAATCGATTATTATAGTTTTATGCTACATATCTTCCACATAGGTATAAGTAATCTTGCAAACAGGCAACTCTGACCTTAACAATAACATGTTACTTACATGTACCTATATGCAACATCTGCTTACCTCTATGGCACAAACGCTATCCGCCCTACTGAATTAATTGAATCCAAATCCAATCCCAATTTACAGTCTAATTCACAGCCACTTTTAGTGGCTACATTTTACTAGTGGTGAAAGCATTAAAGCTTTAGTTATCAACCATTTCATTGTACTCTTTTACAAAGAATAGGTGAAAACTCCAACGTTTTAGTCTAACTCTCTTCAGGAGTTATTGCTAGAATGAAGCCTGGTGTTGATGGTGAGGTATTTTAGCAATACCTCGCCATCAACACCAGCCTTCATTCTAGCAATAACTCCTGAAGAGAGCTAGACTAAAACGTTGGAGTTTTCACCTATTCTTTGTAAAAGAGTACAATGAAATGGTCGATAACTAAAGCTTTATTGAAATTTTGTACCACTTCTCATCTTTTCAGGTGAAAGCATTGCTAGATTGGTTGCAAATCATCACAGTGCATCTACAACAGCCAAGCATCACTGCACGTACAGTCAAGCAAAACAAATATAGTTGGAGTTACAAAAAATTGTTCAGAGTAATGCTAAATCAAAGTTAACGTGCTTGTTTGAATTATGTGAAGCATGACTCAATTTTATTAAATTAATTGATAGATATTGAGGCAACTTGTAGGCTAACTACAATCAGTTGATTAAAATACCACTTCCATGACTGGTTTTGTTCCTATTAGAACTCTTCAGGTGGACTCACGTATTGAACCGATGGTCACATGAATTACTTCATGCAGTTTATACCACTCCGCCATCGGTCCAATCAACTGATGCTGTTAATTTTAAGCTTACCGTATATACTCGTTTTACCGCCCGGTCTTGATTAAGGGCCCGTTTGAATAGCCGCCCGTGTGAACAGAACATAAAAATAAATAAGGGCTCGTGCTTGAATAGCCGCCCGATGTAAAAGCTGATTTTTCAGTGGTAGAGAACAATAGGAAATAAGAAGCAGCTAAGAAGCGCTTGTGTCACAACTGTTAATAATATTAACTAATATGAGGGAATTACTCTTAAGACGTGAATAATTTGCGTTTGACGTGAATAAATTGATATGGAAAAAGGATTAATGTCGTGAAATATTTGTCTTCAACGATAATTTTTGTGCATAATTTTACTTTGAAAATAACAAGCGCCCGTGCTTGAATAAGGGCCCGTTTGAATAAGGGCCCGGTAGTGAGTTTGGTTGAAAAAAATAAGGGCTCGGGCTACAAAACGAGTAAATACGGTATATACTGCACGCTTACTATAGCAAGCTTATTGCGATATTAACTGTCTTGAATTACCCCAATATACCCTCCTTAAACATGGAATTCTGTCAAAAGTATTGCAAAGAATTGGACACTAAATTTACTAAAGCATGAAAATTCTGTGAAAGTAGAGATCAGTGTTGGGGTTGAGGTTAGTGTCAAGGTTAAGAGTTGGCATTAGAATTAGAGTTGGGGTTAAAATCATATGGTTTGAGTTATGCAGCAAGGGTTAGTTTAAAGCATTTCGGTGTTTTAAAAGCATCTGGTGTCTTAGACTAAGAGTGAGACTTGTCATTGAAAAACAAGGCCCAAGTTGATTGTAATGTCACCAATACTTTCCATGCGGCATAGTCTAGTAGAACTGGCATTTACATGTATACTATGTTCTCGATTCAAACTGGGCTTGTGCCTGCTGCAATGACATATATATGTGACTGCTGACTTAATGTTTGGTTTGCAGCCTGCCAAATGTTCTTTTCCTCTTGTGTTTGCTCATTTGATTAAATTATTGTTATTTCATTTTGCATTATGCAGGCCTATATTATCTAATAAGCCTAATAATTAAATGCTTTGTTTTCAATGTTGACTTAGAATTGATCAGAACAATCTCAATCATGGACAATTTTTGTTTGGATCTTCGTTACATTGTGATGAAATTATGTGAAGTAGAAAAATCACTGAAAAAGAATTTTCAACAGCATTTAGAAAAAAAAGTATGTGTTCTGCAGTTTTAGTTTTATGTAGGAATGCGCTGGATAGAAAACTTTCTTTATTTCTTTTATGTATTTCACAGTAGGTATAAGTCACTAAAGTAATGTTTGTGTGATGCAAGTGGGATGGACATTTTATTTTTGTTTATTTTTTTTGTAGTAATATGGAATAGACAACCTTGATTTTACAAAAATTTATGTGGTTTCTTTTTTGCTTTGTTTATTATAATATGATGGTGTGTGTCTGTAGCTGCCAACTTTGATTTTAGAGCCGTTGGTATTCTGCTACTCACACAAAAAAAAAAGAGCAATCAGCAATTGCTTTTTTTATTTTTTTAGTGGAAGAAACTATGAATCAGAATTCCAATCAAAAGTGTTGGAGAGCACTTGCCCACCATAAATATCAATTTAATGATTTTGCAGGTCACGGTTTGGATAAGTACTGCCAGGGTTAATAAGGGTTAGTTCCTGAAATTCTGCAAAATTTGTTGGTTTAGTACTGTAGTATCCTATTTTAGTGGTCCAAGCTTTGAGTATGCCTTTATCTTTGACTTTATGCATTGCTTCTCGTATTTTGTTTTTACTTTGGCTGATTCAGACTGGAATTTTCAGATGAGTAAGCAATTAAATATCGTTAAATTGTTGGTGTGTGCAGTGAGTAGTAAGTAGTGTTTGATAAATTTTGATTTATCTCTGAAATAAGTAAAGCTCTATTTATTTTTAATACCGTATTGCGACTTTGTAGCACCAAAAATATTTCTTCACAAAACTTTCCTTTTCTTCATTAGTATTTGTTTCATACATTTACAGTTATGCTTGTTTGCCTTTCATTTGGTTAAAAATAGACGAAACATAGTATGTAAATGCTGACACTATTCATAGCAATAGCAAGCTTGTTCAGCTTTGTAAACTCATTGCTAGCGTGGATGTAATTCATTGAAAATGGATCTAGGGTGTATGTGATATTAGCCTTCTGTTTGAGGCAAAAAACTTAAATAGACGTGTCATTATCATTATCACTTACAGTAATTGTGGGATAAACTATACAACGGAAGCTCAAAAAATAATCTTGCTTTTTATTTAGTGGGTTTCAAGCCAAATGGTACTCGCCATTAGGATACTGGATAGTAAAACGTCTCTGGATACTTGATAGTCTCCAGGTATCTGCCACAGCCCTGGTTATAAAGTTATGTGGCAGGGATGGCCACACTTGCTGCAATAACGAGCCAAAAATGATGGAGGCCATCATTGAAAGGGTCGCTACGCAATCCTTAGTTTGTTTGAATTGATACAGACTGATGACTTTTTTTTTGGAGACTATCGTTTTCAAAGCATAAAGTTAGGCCTTTTCACCCTTCCACTGGCAACAAAACTTAACGTGTTGTTGTGATTACCCCTTCTCTTCCTCGGGATGGAGAGTATGGCACAAACGGCTATCCATTCATTGCGTCAACCTAAATGAATTAGGCTAGGGGAGAGATGGCAGCCCATTTTGAACCAGTCATGAGTGACTGGTAGCCTCACCACCAACAAGGCAGACTGTCACTGGTGGGTACCCAATAGTCACCTTTTGCGACATGCTGGGCCAGCAACTTCATAATTGTAACCTGGTGAAGTACTGGTAAGCCACCTGTCTGCACATAAAGGCGGAGACGTCCCATTTAGTGTCTTGCCCAAGGACACAACAAGCAAGCTTGGCAGCTTGTTCTCCACACTATCCCTTTTTTATGCTGAGCGCCAAGCAGGGAAGCTGTGAATATCATTTTTTAAAGTCTTTTGGTATGACTCGACTTAGGAAATGAACCCCAGGTCTACTGACTACAAAGTAGACGCTCTAACCAATGCACCATCGTGCCAGTAGACTTAACGTGTTGCGCAGCAGGTTGCACACTCCTACACTACATCATTGTTCACAAATGCAATATAAGTCTAAAGAGCCGCAGTTTGGCCCCCCTTGTTATATGGGATTAATTAACTAGACCTAGTTTATGCAGTTTTATGGTAGCTTCAATCCATTTTAAGCCCATTGTTTTCAGCAAGTTGGCATTGCAAATGGTAACTAAATGATCACATTATACCTACTTTCTTACAGTTTTCTGAAGCCCTTTGCATTAAAGGTATTATATAAGCATTACGTTTGACCAAAGCTTTTATGCTCGTACAGGTATGGGACCGAAAAGATCATGAAAAAGTATTGTCCTTATTGTCTACCTTCATCATTTCCGCATCTGAATCAACGTGTGTTGCGATTGCTGAGACATGTGGTTCATTAACTGTTGATTTGCTCCAGAGGTTAGTGTACGATAATTTTGATAGCAAAACCAATGTTGTAATAGGATTTTGTTAAATGTCTCAGTAGTCTTCAATTCATGGCTGAATCTTTCATATTTCTTGAATCCAGTCGCTCATCTGTACAGATATGTAGATAAGCTTGCTCCTGATATTTTACAAATGTTATTTTTAATGACAATAAGTCTTGGTAATCAATTGCTTAAACATATTTATAAAGCTGGTTATAGGATTCATTCCGCTGGTGCACCACTTATTTGGAACAAACTCTACAATGATTTTATTTTATTTTTATTTCTATGATAGCAATTTGTAGTTTAAAGCACAAGCATTAATATTTAATAACGATTGTGATAGTTTTGATATTGTTTAACTTTTTTGAGTATTATGTAGATTTTTATGTTGAAATTGTGTTCAGAGCAATGCCATAGTGTAATCTGCGACACTTAATATGTTTACAATACAGCAGTTGATCAGAAGTAATGGTTATATACTAGTGATTATTGCGCTTGCGCATTTGTTTATAATAGGTCAACTTATGATTTGCAAACCCAAAAGTTATCTGAATTGGAAAGAATATCATGCCATGAAAAAATCTGCATTTCTTTCGGACATCTTTCTTCAACTTCTACTCCTGGTTTACCTGAGTAAGTTAAGTGTTAATACAAAACTGAACCAAATGTGGTAGGCTTATTCATTTTTCCTGTAGAAATTACCTGTAATACAATGGTGTAACTGATAATAGCTTTGATAAATAATTATTTGATATTTGAGCATTGTGGAACCAAAACTGTAAAACAAGCAGAAATCGATAGCTACTTACAGTACTTTGCCATTAGAAGAATTCAAGTAAGTCTAAGTGACTGATGTTAAAGCGTAAAGTGAAATTGTATTTCGAACACTGTGCTTCATATTTTGTTTGTTGATGTTCCTAGGTGTGGTACTATCGACTAATTAACGATTATCAGTTATAGTTCTCGTATCTCATGTTAGCACTATGCATCTGGATATTCATTATTTGTTTGTATTGCAGGTTTATCATTACGTATTTACAACGAAATGGTTCGCCGTTTCAAAGAATACCTCTCTTTAGTAAACTTGAAAAAAATGAATTTAAAAAAAGAAAAAAAATGTTGCCTGAGTGGTATGAGGAAGTTTTGAAGGCAACATATCTCCTTGTTATGGTAAGAATTATCATTGAAATTTTTAGTGTTTTATCCAGCTTTACCGTATTTTGTAAAGTAGGTTCTCCGTTTTATTGTTTTCTAAAGTAAGCTGTTTTGCTATTCAAGGAAAGATTTTTAACTGTAAAAGTAGAAATTGAAGAAAAGCTTAGGTAATATATTTTTTGGTCAAGATTTTTTCGTACGAAATTAAATAATAGTTACTCTTTAAAAGAACACCTGATGTTCTCAGGGCACAAAACGGACTGCTCTGCTTCATACAAAGAAGAACAAACTACATTTTTGTGTGATGTAGCTTTGATGGTAATAGATTTTAGGTTTTGTGGATAATAGAAGGCAGGGCACTATACTGGTGTTAGCACAGTCGTTACTATTCAGCTGATGGTTTTCATGAGTGGGTGAAATGGTTGTGTTTTGCCGAAATACCGTTTTATGATTGAAATATTTAATTGTAGAAATATCCTGTTCTTACTGAATTTCATTGGAGTTGGTCCGATTTGATCACCTGTCTGCAAAGCGACTGCAATATTTCCTCTAAAGGAAAATACTTTTTAAAAAAGTGCTTAGCCTGTGTTTTTCGTTTAAGCACTTCCAGTGATACTATATCAAGCATTGAAGAAGAATTTATGTGAGTTCATTTGTGTGAAATTTTCTACAAGCCAGCTTGTAAAATTAGCTTGCGAAACTTGCAGAGATATACTAAGTAGTAGTTTGCGCAGACGCAAACATAATTAAGAATCGACTCTTTAATTGTGATAAATATGTAGCTTGATACGGTTTCCACATTGTTCCACTCCACTAATAATTTGTCGTAGGTTGGTAATGCAAGTGGGGCTCCCTTAACCTTGCAAGACTTGGGAAGGGCTAAGGTTTTTATTGTGTATTTTATAGTTTGTTGATCCTCAATGTTGTTGCTATGTTGCTGACACAATATGTTGCCAAATAGCAAGGCTCTGCATAACTTAAAAGAGTATTCAAAGACACTGTCATTGCTGTATCACCGTTGGTTTATCATGATTTTTGCTTTTAATTGAAAATTGATGTTTTAGGTTAGACCGTCATGTGCGTAATTATAAGAACACTGCCACTACTCAAAATCAAGAATCAAAGAAAAATGATGATAATACCATTACTTCCGATTATTTGTCTTCTTGTTTCACTGCTGTATGTGGAGTCGTATTGCACAAAGATAACTTTTCAACGGTTTCAGGTAAAACTGTTGGGGTTCACATTTTATTTGACTTTTATAATCTTGTGCTTTTCTCTTCGAAGCTGATGCACTGCACTGTTTTTTAGTTTGTGACTTTTGTTTCAGAACTAGTTTACCTGTGAGGCAGCAAGAGGTTCAAGGTTCATTACTCTAGTTATTTCTTTGTTGCTATGCCTTTAAGAAAGGCATTTTACGGCAATTTCTCCTTCTTGAATATAGCGATTGTGGTAGAAACGCAGTCGACCGGCATCACTGGCGTCGAAAATATATTCTGCAGCATGAAGGTGTTGAAAAAACTGCTTGGCTTTCCAACTGTTTGCTAAAGAAAAACTAAGCATGCCTATTTTTTTGATATAAATTTACGAGGAAACCTATTCGCAAAGAATCTATTCTCAAATAGTCTCGTAATGACTGCCATTCTTAATTTAGTTTTTGAGAATAAGTTTTTTACCAAAGCCAAAACATGGGAGCAATATAAATGGCGCTATGACGAAAGAATATATAGCTGACTTGCTAAATCTTTTTTTAGACTTTGAATCGAAAAGAGATTTTGTTGTAACTACTTCACTGCGGCCTCAGTTACAAGCTCTTGCTTTAGCTGTCAGTGAAGGACAGTCTGTTCTTCTTGAAGGTACGGATTTAATTTTTAAAGAAACCTTAGTGAAGCAACATAAATGCTGAACCTACAGTGTGTTCCGCATATCTTTGAGGTTTGGAAAAATTCCTGAAATCTTTAACTTCATGCTAATGTTTTTGTCTATTTCAAATTATGTTGTAGCCGCAGTATAATGTGAGGCAATATTGTAGCAATCGCATTGCCATAAATAAAGCGAGGTGGTATAAAGATCCAAACTGTCGAATGGCGATTGGAGTCAAAATGCGACCCAACTGTGCGGTAACGTTTGCTCGAGAATTTCAAGTTAACTGATGAAGCTCCAAAGCAAATTTCGATCCTATTCACTGTGCAAAAATTGTTTAATACATTGTGCGAACATTCTTTCATCTAGTGCTAAAATTCTTGGTGAAAGGCACAATCCTCGACTGCAGAAAGAGCGGATTTGGTCTGCCAATCACCAGGAGATTTCTTGTAAATTTGGACATAATTTGGGTTGTGCATCTGTTTAACGGAGTCCAAAACTTGGCAGTTCAAAAGAGGCCAATGGCTGTGCAAACCGAAACGGGATCCGCAGTGAAAATGTGAATTTCAGAAAGTTTGCATCGAATATACTCTCGTAATGCAGTATTGCAAATATACACAATCTATCGTAAACTAATTATTTTATAAAGGTGTTGAAACCTCAAAAGAATTTTGAAACGCTCTGCAGCGAGTCGCAAAGACGTTTGTTTGTAACTCATTGATTACAATGCTTTGTATTTCTAGGCCCAGTTGGATGTGGAAAAACAGCTTTAGTGGAGTATCTAGCTGAATTAACTGGTAGGTCATTGGAAGTTCTTTTGGGTGATGTGTAGTCTAACATTGGTTAGAGTTGGTAATTCATGTTAAAGCAAATCAGTACAAAAAACTATTGTTGTTTTGTTCAAAATATTTAGCTTTATAGATTATGAACACTTTACGGCAGTGTGGTGCGATGAGTTTACTGCAAGTCGAAATGCGTCACGTTGCACGTGACAATCGTCGTTCGCATTAAAGCCCATGCTTCGGGTTCACACTGTAGCTTGCATTTATCGCATTTACGTTGTAGGTAGCTGGCTGCTGGTTCGTACATAGCAACGTCGCTCCCCATTCTGCCAAACTCTTATTCATCCTGTGTTCGACGAGTCGAATAAGTTCTCATGTTTTTCCATTACTTTACACTGCGTTTAATAGCAAGATACAAGACGAGATCAAAAATGACCAAATATGATCTTTTAAAGTCGTCTTCAGACACACATGACAAACTATTGAACAACTCTGTTTACAAGCCTATGTTAAACAATTTGATTTTCACGGCAATTTTATCAGTTGTCAAATTGGCTGCCAAATGCCCATGCTCTGGAAAAAAGCTAGATTTTACATTTATTTGCTGCCGCTTTGCTGAGCTTAGACTTGCGGGGTCAGTTTGTAAGTACCATTTTTTTGGTACCCACGCGCTTTCGAACCAAACTTTTTCTGCAGCAACACACCGCTTCAAATTCTGGTTGTCCTTTATGACGAATACGATAGGTGTTTTAGTGGAGCTGCGATTTCAGGACTTTTTATTGCAAGTGCAGAACAATTAACATTGCACCAACGCACGGTGGTAACTTATACGGTAATAAGGTGCTATAAAAATGCGATGTGTTACACATTATCAAATGTGAAATTACATTTTGTTTTTACTTCGTTCTTCTTTGTCATGATTAGATGTAATTTGTTCTGCTTTTCCAAACAGGTCACTCAAGTCCTCCCTATCTTACCAAAGTGCAGCTCAGTGACGACACGGACAGCAAGACCTTGACGGGAACGTACGTTTGTTCGAGTGTGCCAGGTAAGATGTACGAAACCATTTTGAATGTAAAGTTTAGCTCAAATGCGTGCCATTAAAGCCGTTTTCGCATGGCATGGATACTCCAAAAAGTTTTCGAGAATTGGTTTTGTGTTACGAAACAGCACGTCTGTGTTAAGCGAACTAAACAAAGCCAAAAATGTTTAGTATATGCTTGTAGAACTGCAAATAGAAAGAGCTTTTGTTGGCTTAGTTGTTTCTTAGCGACTTGAATTATTTCCTATTCCCGACATGTTTGGTTGATTTGGTTATTTTTATTGCTCTTCTGCTATGTTGTCTCCACTTCGTTGCTATTTATTGCATGTATTCAATTTCAGGCCAATTCTACTGGCAGTCTGGCTTGCTTGTACAAGCTTGCAAAGAAGGATACTGGGTGCTTCTTGAAGACATTGACATGGCGCCGATGGATGTGGTAAGTTTACTAGACGAGCCAATTACAACCTATACTTGTATTTAACCCTTCGCGGTCCAACCTCATCCCTGGGATGAAAAACGAAATTTATGTAATTTAGTCCAATCTCATCTCTGGGATGATATAAGCACGCAGAAGCTACAGCAAGTCCATACCGATTCCAGGGATGATTACAGAGCATGATCTAAACTGCCAATGCAAGTAAAAATGTACTAAAATCAGTTGAAAAAAAAATTGGACCTGAAGGGCAAAATTTGGTAAAATTAATTGGACCGCAAAGGGTTTTAACCTATGTACTCTTAAACTAATGCGATTTTACATCCACTATGTTATGGATATATGGCGAAATTATTTTTTCAGAACCAAATCGGGTATCATCTAATGTATTTTTAATACAGAGCACTGACGTTTATGCAGGCCGCACTTACATTATTAGTATATCAGCGAAAAACCTTTATGCTTAGGCATAAAATGACCTGCAGATTAGATACGCGAATGAAGGCACATGCTGAACGAATTCCTTAATGATGGCAATTTTCATCGCGATGAAGTCGAGTCACTTGCCCCAATAAGACAACGTCAGCAAACACTGTCTTGGGCTAAGTTCTTATCAGTTTTCAAAACTAACGCAATCATTCACCTGACCGATCTCGTTTAAACTACCTGTATCCCCATGCGTTCTGCGCAGATTCAACAGGTTGGCAAGATCTTTTCCTTCTGCTCGATGTTAATGTGATTCTACAAGTAATTGTTCATGTATTCAAACACTGCTTAATTGTCAACTTCTCACTTTCAGATTTCTCTGCTTTTACCTATCATTGAATGCGGTCAGTTTGCGGTTCCAGGTCATTACAGCAAGGATGTAGAGGTGTCTTCTCGGTTTCGCTTGTTTATGACCAGAAGAAACACATCTTCCAATTCTTTGGTTTCTAGCACCGGAGTAAACATGATGCTAAAGCACGCAAAAGTTATTAAACTGAACGGTATACCTGAAGATGATTTAAAAGAGGTATTATTTGAAAGCGTAAAATATACACTTGCGATGCTTTTACACATTTAAAGGGAACACCGAGCATATTAGATAATTGGATGGTTACATCTGCAATGAGTTAATATTCAGAGTGTTTTTAAAATTTTTGATATTTTTTTAGAAAGACTAAAAATCATTTTCATCCTAGGCTATGGCCATTTGAGTCATTCACTTGATTCATTTTTTTGAACTGTTTTTTATCGACTACCAATATCTATTAACGTTTGTCCACCTTGTTGGTGGTAGTAACGTTGTTTATTGTACTTGGTGGCGGTGCTTGTCTTCAAAACGTACGTTCGGTACAGAACACGTTCTCACACCACTACTCCCCTGGGTGAAAGTACTTGTTGAATAAATTGTTGAATGATGACCATTTTAGTTGCCATCATTCGAGGATTCGTTTGATCATTCAAAACAGAAGTTGTTGTACAAGCTAACTAAAGTCTCATATTAAATTCATTCTTGTGCTTATTGCCTTTGTTTTCCAGGTTATCACAACGAAGTTTCCCAACCTAGCTACGGTGGTTGATAAACTGCTAATTATTTACCAGCAGCTAAAGGAGAACGCAACATCACAAATCTCTTTGTTCATGCAGAGAAAACCTTCCACAAGGTTTGAGCTGTTTGGGTTGCGCCATTTTCAGTCAGGACCTGGAATGTTATTTTTCTGGGGATCGTGCTGTAACGATACCATTTTTTTTCACGATCGCTACTTCGTTATGTCTTTATAAAAGGCACTCAACTATAATTTTTTGTGCTCGCTGGACTCCATCAAGCAGCCATCTTACACTTTAGTTATGACACCCAATGAAAATGTTGCTAGTTTTCATACCGACTTGAGATCATGGAAGTGGCTATTATATTTCTATTTTCATTTTGAAATTTTTTTCAGAGATCTATTAAAATGGTGCCAACGTGTTTCGAAGCATATTGACGTGCATGGTGTGTCAGATATCAGCGTGTCGGTAGCACTTTCAGCGATGGATTGCTTTGTAGCATCATGTCCACGATCGGATACAAGACTGCTTATGACCGAAACTATAAATTTGGAACTGAACATCAGCAAAGATCAGGTAAGTTGTCCAGCTTGTTGCACTGTCTGGACAAAACAAAGACTTGAAAGCACATTAACGATTTGTTCCGAAAAAAGACCAAGTATTCGGTAAACAGTTCTAATTTTCTTTATAAAGTGCTGATAATTTTTAATGCAAAAGTACCTCCTTGTTTTAGATTTGCTGAATGGAGGGGTGGTTGTATAGATACACCACAGGAGCAAATACGTAGTACATCCTATGCACATAATTTCGTTTTTTTACATGAAGTATATTTTAGGCCGAGTATTACTGCCATGCTTACAAGCCAACGATTGAGAATGGTAAACAGAGTTTTCAAGTAGGCAGATCATGTATTAAGAAAATACTGTCGGACGATATCACAAACCAACTCAAGTCAAAACAACCATTTGCTTTTACAAGGTAAGTGTCGCGTATTGTTGATTATGTTTTTGATTTGTAAACGTATTTACTGTTCTACTGTATTTTACTCTGAATATTTTCAAACATGTTTTTTAACAACCTGTTCGCTTGCTAAATTCTAATGACGCAAGAGCAGGTTAGTAGTAGAGGTACATATTTTAATTCCGTTAATTCCCCGCAGCAATTACTTGAAAGACTCATCTTTGACAACTTGAAATCAAGTGATTTGAAAGTGCATGATTTGTGACAATAAGCCAAATGTTTTCCAGACATTCTTCTGTCTTGTTGGAACGGATTGCAAGTTCTATCGAAGCATGCGAGCCAGTGTTGCTAGTCGGTGAAACTGGAGTGGGGAAAACTTCAGCGCTTCAATATCTCGCACAAGAAACAGGTATGCTGTTGCTATGCGCGTAAAAATCTTCAACGTGTTTTTCCTGGTTAGTCAAGTGAAGCTGCTGTTGTTACCTGACCCCTTCCAGGCAATGGCGGGAGACTATGGAGTTTCAGAAGCCGGCAACTCCCCAAGGCCTAGACCAGAGGTCGTACCGATAAAAGAGGTTGCCAAAAAGCAAGCAGTGCAAAGAGTTCGTTGCAGGACAGTGCAGAATGAGATGAAGGGGGTGTCCTAGGTGGCATGACGACAGGTGCTGCTCGAAGGATTCTCAACGAGAAGGAACACAGCGAGCGTGACGAGGAAGCGCAAGTTTCTCAGTCGATGCTGAGGGAACCTGTGTTGAAGAATTTAGGTGTGGCAGTACGCGTCTGTTCCCCGGTCACTCACAGTACGCCTTAAGTCCAAGGAAAGAGCGAAGTGGACATGAGAGATGAGAGGAGAGAGACTACATGGGACAGTGGATGGATGGAGCAGCGCATTTCGTCTGGTCAACTCATCGGTCGTGTCATTTCCTGGAAGAAATGAGTGACCGGAGACTCAATGTAGCCTGATAGTAAAGGAGAAAAGAGAAGATAGTTCCTGTCAGAGAGTGTGAGATAAAAGGAAGGACGGAGGAGAGGAAAGCATAGCAAGGGCAGAGCGATAGCCTGAGAGGAGGAAAAGGAAAGTGGCAGTCTTCGTGGTGGTGCCCAAACCAGCGAAGAGCTTGCATTGCAGAATGGCGCAGGCTTCAGCGCCACAAAGTGGGCTATTGGCAAGGACGCTGAACCCTCTTTTGCCGAAAGGAAAAAGAATCGATCCACCGTTCTAAATCACGAGATCGTCAGGAGGGAAACAGTCAAGGTTGGATAGAGCCGCATTCTTGGAAAGCAAGGCAAAGGTCAGGGCGAGAGCATGGAGTAGAATGAGTGAACTCCACGCTGAAGTTTTAGGGAAGTAGGGCAAGCGCAGACAGCCTCCTAGTGGTTTAGTAGGGGGCTCTCTGCACTTGCCCTCCTTCTCTAAAACTCTCCTTCGCCTAAAACTGCGTTTGCTTTTGTTGGAGGAAGCACGAGCGGATGGCTGGACACAAAGACTCTCCAAGAGGTTTCGGAGAGTCTTGGTTTCACTCTAAGTCTGGCCAATCCAGAAATGGGAAAGGAGGTTGCAAGACGAAGGGTTTGTTTATAAGATGACAGGGTAAAATGAGTCAAGAGTGACTCATAGTGGGGGAGGGAGGGAAGGTACACCTTTGAGAGGAAAAGTGGGGTAGGGGAGGACAAGAGGCAGCTGGTGATGGCGCTACTGGCCGCTTGTAAAAGCATTCCAAGTTGGTGATATTGGTAAGCTGAAGAAATGGTAACCATTCGGGTGAAGCATAAGAGAGAACGGAGCAGAGAAAAGTTTTGTACGGAAGAGAGAGGCCTCCAGAAGAAGCAGAGATACAGCGTATGACCTTTAGACCAGGGAAGAACATTGTCTTCAGCGAAGATGCATGCTTAGAAAAGGAAAGAGTGCATTTTGAGGTGACCCCAAAAAAGTTGGAGTAGGATTGAAGTGGAGAGGGGAGTTGAATAAGAGGAAGAAAGGCTGGAGGTTTGCTTGATTGGAATCCACCAAAAAGAAGGAAGCCTCACCTTTGCTCGGATTAATAGGAAGACACCAATACACAGACCAGTGCTCCAGTCGAATCAGAACTCCTCCTGTACCCCCCACAGCAGCAGGGACTGAAGGGGAACGGTCAGGTCGACATCATGATGAGGGCTGCTTGCCTAAGAAGGTGTGCTGGCGTAAGAAGATGGAGACTTAGGGAGATCATTGATGAAAAGAGAGAAAAGACTAGGACCGAGAACAGATCTTTGCACAACACTTCGACGGACTCGAAAAAGGCGGCTTTTGTGATTTTGATGAACCATGCAAGTGCACCTGTCAAAAAGAAAAAATTGAGAAAATCGAGCAAAGCGAGGCGGTGGGCGGCCAAAATATTTTTGTAGAAAAGAGCAGTATGGCAGCTAGAGTCAAAAGCTTTGGAGAAGTCGATGGTAGCATGGATCGTTCTAAAGCCCCGCTTGGGTTTGTTAAATCCGTACGAAATAAACTGATAAAGATAAAGAATTTGATCTGGAGTAAACTTACCAGGGCGGAAACCGGCCTGGTGTGGAGAAAGATTGGAGTTTGACTCCTGAATGAAGAGTAGGCGGGATAGAATGATGCGCTCAAACAACTTTGAGACACAGGAATTGAAAGAGATAAACCGGAAGGGAGCAGGTGAGTTGAGAGGCTTTCCCATCTTGTGGATTGGAATAATAGGAGAGGGCTCGCTGATGGCAGTAAAGAAATTTAAATACCAGGAAAGATTGGAGATGTGAAGGAGAAGATCCATGCCAGAGCAAGGAAGGTGCTTCAGCATGGGGCAGGTGACTCTATCTGGACCAGCGGCAGTAGATGATGAGAGGTCGGCAGCAGCTACAAGAAGTTCAGTGGGAGGGGGAGAGCAGAAAGAGGAATGAGGCTCTTCAGCAACGAGGCCCAACGGTGCTCGGACATATAGCCTCTGCTATGCAAGGCCTTTCACTGAGGGACAGAAAAGTGAGATCTCGGTAGTTGGCCTAGACTGACGCCATCTCCCTGGGAGAGAAGCAGTTGGGAAAGTTAGGGGAGGAGTAGGAAGAAGAAATAAAGTCAGCAATGGTGTGAAGGATAGAATAGACTGCTTTAGGATCAGATTTAGAAGAGAGATAAGCATGTCCCGTCCCGTGCCTCAGCCTTGACTTTGGCAATGAAGGAAGAGGCGTGTTAAGAGTCTGGCGCTTTCGTCACTTCAGTGAGCAGAAGCAAAAGCTTTGTGTCTTTTCCTATCCGCCTGTTCCACTTTGGAATACCACAAGGCTTTAGGTTGGCGTTGGACATGGTACA
Organism: Trididemnum clinides; assembly: GCA_963675345.1. Classification (NCBI taxonomy): domain Eukaryota; kingdom Metazoa; phylum Chordata; class Ascidiacea; order Aplousobranchia; family Didemnidae; genus Trididemnum; species Trididemnum clinides. Next base: position 7,301,816 of record OY776300.1, read on the forward strand.
AAGAAATAAAAGATTTAATCGCAATTAATGCTAAACCGGTGAAAAGAGCAGCAGCAGAGGCAAGAGTAAGAGAGAAGTATTCCTATACAGGAAGAATGTGTGAATAGAGGTAGAGAGCAAATCATCTCTAAAGGAGGATGCTAATGGAGTGGGAAAATGAAGATAGAGCGACGGTAAGGAGAATTAGAAGGTAATCAAAGCCGAAGTCCTGAAATACCTCCCTGGAGCAGAAAAAGGTAAGAGAGGACGGAGCTAAGGAATTGTCAGGGGAGGAGTGGCTGCCGGAGGAATGGTGTGGGAGAGTATGGGTGTCGGGGTCATTGAGGGGAAGAAGGTCAGATGATATGACCCAAGCGCATACTTCTTTTTCATGGAGGTCTGAAGTACGTTTTGAGCCCCAAAGAGGGCAATGGCAGTTTTAAGTCCCCCAGAAGGAAGAAATTTCTGGAGGAAGGTAGTGCAGAGGGGGAAAAGGAGTCAGTTCTATCCACTGAGGAAGAACAAATAGGAGGAGCATAGATGTTTTAAGAAAGAGAAAAATTTTTCAGTGAATTATTGACCCTCATGTATTCAGAGTATGGGTCAAAGGAAGAGAGAGAGAGGAGGTTGATAGACTTGGTCTGACGAAAATAACCACACGGTTGGTAATGTGCAAGCCATCAAATAAAAGAAAGCCGGACTAGGAGTGAATGCGATCCAATCGCAGAGCAGTGTATCCAAGGATCCTAAAAGTTGAAGAAGAATTGGGATTGGATTCCATGATACTAATAAGATTGACAGGAAATAGCGAAAGTGATAAAAGAAGTGCAGCACTTCTGGCACGAATGCCTTCTGCGTTCCATTGCAGAACCCTGAGCAATTCAACAAAGGAGGTGAAGTGGAAGAAGAGGTGGAAGTGGAGGAGGGTTGGGAAGAGACAGGCGAAAGAGTTAGTGACTGAGCAATAGGAGGGCAGAAGGTTTGTAATTGGAGGAGGGAGAAGAGCTACATTGGTAGTGGGGTGGCAGAGTGGGTAGTTGAGCATAATGGAAGTATATGTTCTGGAGGGTCTAAAAGAAAATGATACAGTATTGGCGGACTGGGGACTGCCAGCAAAAGCAGGGATGTAGCAGGAAGGAGAGCTTGAGAAATGATAGCTGGAAAGGAAGTTGAACTCCACAGGAGAGAGGTAGGTGTACCATAAATGTACCCATTAATAGCAGGTATAGCATTGCACTCACTGCTTTTCCAGATCACATTGCTGGCGCACCCAGAACAGGGGAAAATAGGACCAGGATTTGGAGGAGTGTTGCCGCTCATCAAAAGGAGAAGGACAATAAGAAGTTGAGAAAGAGAGAGGTAGGAGAGCAAAATAAGAAGAGATGGACGACCAATTTTAGAGTGAGTGCATGCTGCCCTTCTGCGGGCAGAAGGGCAGAAACTGCAAGAAAATGTTTGGATCGGGGCGAGCCCAAGGTATCTGGAACCCTTGGGGGGGGGTCAACAGCCATTTTAACTCAATTTGACCGGGTCGGGGACTTCACCTGCGTGCTGCTCGTCAAGCATTTCATAAGCGGTTACTTTTAGAAAGTGGCCATTCATTCGCTTTGTTGTGGGTGAGGTCACTAGTCTGCATTTATTACTTGATTCCATATGTTTTTTCTGAAACTGATCAGCATGTTGCTGCTATTTGAGATATGAAATCTGGGTTCAGTACCACAAGTGCCCCTATTTCAAAGAAGAGGAAATGCAAGTGACATCATACATACGATGAGAAGCAGTATTGCAAATGCAAGAAGGCAAAACTACATGCTAAACCGAAATCTGTACATTGTGCATGTATTTTTGTGCCCAGTGTATATTTCATGATCAAAACGGCGAAGATCTTTTTTTAGCTGCTAGGCTTTGGAATGGTTGATTAAGCAAGATCCACTCAATTTGTCAGACACCTGGCATTTGCAAAAGCAATTTTTAAGGACTTGTTCAACTCATCTAACAGCGGAGGTACGGAAAAGTCTGAGTGACTTCGAAATTGCCTGACGACGCTTTTCAGTCAGTTGTTCCTCATAGATGTCATTGCCATCAGCACTTGCCACAAGTTGAATCTGAAACGTGAGCTTGAAAGCAATTGATGGTTCGTTCGGCCACGCCGCATGCAAGGTATTACAAAGAGCATTTAGCCTGCACTCTACCGACAGTAGGGCATACATGGGTTAGTTTTGGGATTTATAGAGCCTTCCTTATGTTTTAAGACGGTATCGTTTTAAACAAGTCGTTTGAATATCGAAGGAATGAAGGCTGGTTGGGATTATTTTGTTAATATATATGGCATTATGATTAGGCCGAAAACTTCACGTCATCAACATGTCGCAACAATCGAGTTCTAGCGACTTGCTTGGAGGATACAAACCCGCTCAACTTTGCCACATGGTTGCGCCCGTGAAGAAGGAATATGAGCGCTTATTTCCGAAAACCTTTTCGCAGAAACAAAACGAAAAATTTCTTACCCACATTCAAACTTGCTTTATTAACCGTAGGTATGACAAGTGATATTTTTTGTGTTATTACTGGCTTAGTTATTACCAGTTAATTTTCGAAAGTTGAGAATGTTAGTTTATCTAATTGTCCATCGCTTCATTAGCGAATTGGAAGCATTTGGTATCGAATGTGTGTTCAGTTTACCATTCTGCAAAAGGATTATAGAGTTTTTCGATTTAAAACCCTGACTTTTTCTGTCATATGCGATCCGCTAAATTCGTTTAATTAGTTTTAGTAGCTTCGAGTGGTGGTCCATAATCAGATGTGTTGAATTTCACGCGGTTACATTATACAGTCGGCGCGGTGGTGCAGTGGTCAGAGTGTCTGCCTTGCAGTCTGTAGATCTGGGTCAAACTCACATGTCAAGTCGTACAGAACACTGTATTTACAGCTTCCCTGCTTGGCGCTCAAGGCGAACGAGATAGTTCGGAGAAAAAGCCTGCAAATTCACTTTTTGTGCTTTTGGGTGAGGCATGTAGCAGAGCTATTGTCTCAATTTTCAGGTGGCAGGCAGATGGCGGTGTCGAGCAGTCCATTTGTCGCGGTTGCCCGGTGTAACCAAAAATTATTAAACGGAGCAGGAGCTCATATGGATGAGCAAAAAGGAAGATCTAGCTCGTATGAAGGCGATAACGCTTAATGTTGTTCCATTGCAATGTTCAATGCAATGTGCTACGATGCATGAAATCTCAATATTTTTCATGTACTGTTAACTATTTAACACCATCACTGGCTTATAATTCTAAGTTCAAATCACAGGAAAACATAACAACCATTGATAAAACTATTCACAACCGTTTTGGATTTTTCAATTTAAAGGCTGGTTTCCATTAGGCGTAAATAGCAGGCGTGGCGTGAAAAATTCTTTGTTTCTCTATTTAGCTTTTTGTTTAAGTTGAGTTTCTAACCCACTGTTTAAGTTGAGTTTCCAACCCACTTTTTTTCTTTGTTAGTTTACATGCAGCGCTCTCGCTATGCGCATGAAACTAAATAGAGAAACAAAGAATTTTTCACGCCACGCTTGCAATCTACGCCTAATGGAAGCCAGCCTTAACAATGCAGATTAGAAGAAATAACCGTGAAGTACCATTTGCAAAAGCGCGATTCCGAGGAAGTGCAAGGGTTAAATGGGCTATTTTTTGTTTCACATTCGCAGCCATACACGCTGAGGTATCACGACACAATATGTTCTTTCAGCACTAAATTGATGTTTCTACTGTTTCAGGTACCATGATCTTTGGCACTTGATGTTACACAGTTCAAAAGCTGCCATTAAGATGCTCGCAAAAGAAGAGGTAATGCATTTGTATCGATTCAGCATTAATGGCTACTGTAGTTTGTTAATGGTAATTGCACGGGGCTAGTGTAGTAACATGACGCATGTAACGAACTTATGCAGCAACGTGCCAACAATTGCATAGCGCAGCTTGAGAGCCGTGAACGACTTTCTATTTACAAGTCGTCCGAAATAACTAACTGCGAAGAAAATTACAAAACGGTTGGATGATTTACATCATCTCAATTTAATTACTGATGCATTTGCTATATTAATTTTTGTATAGCGTAATTAGGCGGAGCACATATAATTACAAACACTCTGCCGCACGATCAGCAAAAATCTGTGTCGTATTAAGAAGACGTCAAATAGTAGTTCATAGTTACAATTGTACCTGCCCAAAAATTGTTGCGTTGCATTTGATAATTGTTAAACTGCAGAGTGCAGCTGTGTTAGAGTGTCTATCTGTGTGGAAATTACCCGCACTTGGAAATATTCTTGCTGATGTTGCTGTAAGGCCCAAATATTCTTTCGCTAAAGCAGCAAGCGTGGGAAGTTGTTTTGATTTTTTCTTCCAGTACATCAATGGATCTTCATCCAAGTCCACAGTTTCCTCTTCTATATATTTTTCCACTTCACCTGCAGAATAAGGTTTTTTCTTGGTGAAACCCAAAAAATCAAATAACTTCGGCTTTTTTGGTTCGTGTTTGACTTCTTCTGTGCCTAAGCTCTCTGCTTTTTGATTAATAAATTTACTTGCTGCATGTGTTTTCAACAAATATACTGCTTCTTCTTTTTCCAAGTCATCTTCAATCCACTTGTTTTTAAACCTTGGGTCAAGAAGAGACGCAAGTCGGTAATCGGGGGAATTTAAAAAAGACAACAATCTCTTTGAAACAGATTTTTTTAAGTTAACAGCTAAGTTTTTGCAATACTGAGTATTTGATTTTTTAAACTGTTCCATGGCGTTCAATAACCCCACTACAATAGGACAAATACAAGAAGTTGTTACTATGCCATTACCTTCTACTTGTAACAGTGCTTCTTTGAACGGTAGTAGCACGTTTATGAGCTCAGTTAATTCTAAATAATCTTGCTTTGTTATTTTTTCCGATGATTGAATTAAGCCCAGGGTTTGATTGACTTCTTCGCAGTCCTTCAAAACACTTTGCAACATATTCAACTGTGAATCCCATCTTGTATGAACATGCGTTCTTAACCATGTCTTGTGTTGCAAATATGAGATAGCGTTTGCAGATTTTCGCATTGAATTTATGATATTGGCTATTTTTTGCAACTGCTGTGAAATGGGGGACTTTACGAATTCTGCATCTTGCAGGCAGTCTTTTATGCAAAGCTGTAACGCGTTGGCAAAACGGTTTTCTCTTTCTGGCAAGTAAATAAGAAGAGCGTTTAAATCTTCCCATTTGTCATGTTCAAAAACAGAAGCGGATGCTTCCTGGTTTTGTTTTTTGATTTCCTTTTCTGCTTGATGCAGTGTAAACTGAGGGAGAGACGCTTCGAATGCTTCTGCCATGGAGGAAGCAGTATCAGCAATAACCTTCGTTACTTTTGCTGTTAGCTCAAACTTTTCTACAGTGTTGTTATACACTCGTGCGATGCTTTCGGCTGTGTATCTTCCAGCAAATGTGTCAACAGCCAGGACCAAGCTGCGTAGCTTCCATTCGTTGTTGATGAAAGATATGGTGATGCTCAAGTAGCTTGTCAGGTTTCTATTTGTCTTAAGGTCAATGGTTAAGTATGCTTGTGACAAACATGCAATTTCTTGTCGCATTGCTTCTTCCATTTGTTGAGCAACCGTAGGTATAAGGATATTACTCACGGTAGAACAGCTTGGAATGACGTATCTTGGTTCTGCAATCAATAAAAGGCTTCTGAATGTTTCACTATCAACAATATTCACTGGTAACTGGTCGCAAGCTATTGATTTGATTAGGGCTTTTGTAAGTGCTTTTTGACTGTCATCATTTGAAGTAAATGGCTTTAAACTCTTCGTTGGAAAGTAGATATCATTTTCATTAATATCCATTCTATCTTGATGTTTTCTTTTGCCGTTTCTGTATTCTCGGTATGAACTGGGTGAGCATCTCTTCAGATGTGTAATTAAATTTGAAGAAGCTTTGCTGGAATACTTTACTTTTTTATCACACGTTTTACAGCATGCTTCTGTTGCCGTTAAAGATATAAAAAAACTTGACAATGACCTTGGAAGTAATTCAATGATCTTTGTTGGATGCTTATCCATTTTCTAAACACTTCAATATACTGTATATTTGATCTTTACAAAAAGCAATTAAAACGCTAAAAACAAAAAAAACAACTTAAAGCCTTTTTTTCTGTTATCATATTCAGAGACCTCACTTTATACTACACTCAATCGTCTTCGCTTACCAAGAAGTGTCTGCACAGTTAACCAGCGGAATCATTTGTTACTGCTTTGTCTGAGTTGGACTGTATCTTATTGACAGAGTTGAAGCAATTACTCTTTTTCATTTTAATTACAATTTTGTTCACTTCGCTTAATTTAATTAGATTAAAATTACTTGCGTTAAGTCCGACAAATAGTAATTATTGTAGCTCAAAAACATGTAATTAATGTAAAATGTAATTACATGTTATAAGATTTACGTGCAACAGTCATTAGCAGAAATGATCAATACATATGTCAGAACACAAGGAGCTTTCTTTACGATACAGAAATATTTTTGACATGTAAAAATATACAAACCACTTTGTTAAAATATATCCCATCGATCTTTCAAAATCAACAAACGTTAACATTAATGACGGTTAGTTATTCAATTTTTACAGAGCATTTATCCTGCGCATCTTATCAACATGCACAGTTACGCTTAAAAAACAGTCACTACTCTAGTCTGTTGGTGCTGTGTGGTATTAGCTTGTTACAGTGTTACCAAGTTAACTCGATTACTTTTCAACTTTAGTCGCTATTACAGTACCGTACTTCCTTCAATTAATTTGATTACTTCACAATTGCTCGTCGCTGGAAAGATTTATTGGAAACGCAATCTCAGTTTAATTACCATCTCTTTTTTCGATCGCATTACAATGGTGCTCAATTACTCATTTCTGAGTTACAAAACTGCAATTACAAACAATTGCTTGGGAACCGTATAATTACAGTTTCGTTAAAAGCTCAACTTTATTAGCATTCGCGTTTTTCTTTATTGGAAAAACGTAGGGAGCACTTGTGTAAGTATAGCAGTTCAGTGGGACGACGGAAAAATTTTTGCAAGCTTTTTTAAAATGTTCAATTAATGAATTTAAAAACGAAATTGAAATGAGCAATTGACAAAAATTAAAAGCGGAATTGTAATTTACAGCAGTTGAAATTTTCAATGGATGTCAAACAAAATTCAAATTAAATTTGCAAACGGGGTTGAAATTCATGATAAAGTCATTAATAAAATTCAAACGATTTTATAGGTCAAGCTAGCTGTAAATATTTGTAATGGGCCACTCAAGAAATAAAACGCAAAAAGAAATCGCAAACATAGACCAAGTGCTACGTTGCTCCAGCAAAAAGTCTGGTTCGAAAGCGAGTGTATAGTGGTATACATACACTGAATCAGCACGTCTGAGCTTGTGAATCACGAAAAAAAAAGACGTGAAATTGACTTTTCTTCTTCTGACGAAGCCGGTTGGAGTGGTAAATCACTTGACAGACAAAATGTCACATTTAATCTTAGAAATTTTTTAAATATGCTCTTTGAAAGACAGCAAGGTCTATTGCTCTTAATCTTCAAGCTCGCCCAAAACTTGTGCTGCGAAATACCAATAGATGTTGAGATTATTAGTAATAGAAAAAAATCGATTGTTTGGTTTGTCTTGTGTTATATGAGTGGACATTTTGCAAAGTAGTAATTCTTTATTAGTTTGTTTTTTGCTAACTACTTAATGAATTAGCTTCCCTAATTCAAGGTTGCAACTATCACAGTGCTTTAGTAGATCAAAACTTTTGTACATTTTCGTAACATAGCAAAATTTTTTGCTTCATATTTTATCAGGTTTCGTTTCCATTATTCTTATGTTGCCGTTAATTGTATGACATTTAATGAATTTTCCAATACATTGTTTAACTTAGTTGAGAAATCGTGCTCGTAGTGATTGGAGATCTTTGGCAATGTGAGACTTTTCGTAGTTGGAACGTTCTTTTCATTGGAGCTTTTTGTACATAAATTTATAAAGGGATTGTTCAGAGTTTAGATTTGGGATTGTTTTTTTGTTCCAAGGCTGTGTACTCGTTTAACGTTTTTTTTTTATACAATTTGATGTTCAATTCATCTGCCACGTTTATGAGAAATTGTAGACCCTTGGCTCAAAACCGTGGACCATGGCCCACTAGTTCTTGTTGAAGCTACGAAAATGCCAATAAAACTATGAAGCAAGTCACGCCAATGCAAATGTCGAGAACCACGACCATCATTTTTGTGGTCGACTTTGCTATATTGCATATTCGAAGGATTTCTCAATCTAACATGCGGTGCTAAGCTGCCAATTTTGTTGTGGTTTAAATTTACCAATTGCCTAAATTGGTTCTCAATGATGACATCGCTAAGTATTTTCTTGGCTATCACGTAGTTGTTTTAATTTTTGAATTTTAATGACTAATTTATTGCCTGTGAAATTTACCTCGAGAAGGTGCTTCCTATTGTTTTCATTGTCAACGCCCCTGTTGCTCGATTTACCTCTAGTCATTTTCTTGTCAGTAATTTAGCAAGTTTTAGCTGTCTTTGCTCAGAGCACAAAGCATGTCTTGATTGCACAAGCCTCAGCTCTCGAATGTGACGTTTTGTGAGGCAAAGCAACTGTTATCAAGAACACCGAGTTTTGTACTATGGCAAAAGGGATAGTCTTTTCTTTTAGTAAATGAGCTAGATTTAAAAGTTGGTTGCTTTTCATTTTCAGCTCACAACGAAGTTTTTTCGGCACGCGTTAAGTTGCTGAAAACTTTAAAGAAACACTGGAGTAAAACCTAGGCTTCTTGTCAGAGTATGTTATGCCTAACTTAAGTTTAGTAAAACTGCAGCATTTCACTAGTATAATCGATGCCCTGCTATGTCAAAAAGTTACTCTTACATAGAAAGATCCAAAAACCGGTAAGTATTCGTAGAAGATCAAGATCCGCTTCTGGGGTTGGGTTATCGGTAGTGATGTAAAGCAATGGTGGAAAACAGATTGCTTTACTTGCCTATGCCACCAGCACCTTGTTAAAAAGAAAATTAAAATAGCAGGCTTAGCGCTATCCTTCTTTTGACAGGAATTTTTTGTTTTTTCATAAACTAAGCAGCCCCTCGTGCGAATCATGAGAAAAATAAATTTAGCGGAAAAAAATAAAAACGAAATTTTTCTACGCCCATTATTGCCAGTTCTTCGAAGCAAACAAATGCATGGCCCATGATAGTCAATTCAGTGTTTCCAAATAAAAGCAAAAGAAAGATTTTGCAAAATTATGCAATGGTGTTACTAAAACACTACGAGCATAAGCCAATACAGGCATAAATACATGCTTGCTTTTTGTTTTAAATTCTTTGGCTACCAACAATGTAAGCTATTTTTGTTACATATGCTTTGTCGATTAGAAACACAGATACTCCTGGTCTAGTTGCTATATGCTCTCATTTGGTTTGCATTTAAATATTTATTTGTTTTTATTTGCATTTTAGATTTCGTTTTTGAATTTAATTTTGTTTTCAAATCCAATTTAACTTTTGTTTTCAATCCATTTTTTAATTCATTTTCAATCTCAGTGCGTTTTCAAATCCATTTTAAATTTTAATTTTGTTATGAATTTAACTCAGCTTTTTGGTTTAATTTCGTTTTCAAATCCATTGAAAATGATTATCCGTCGTGCTGTGGTGATAATAGTTACGTACTTCGGACCGAAAGATTTGTGGTTCAAATTCTATAGAAGTGCCATTAATATTTAGCAGGAAGATCATTCAGAATTTAAAATGCTACTATACTCCAGCAAAAAGTCTGGTTCGAAAGCGAGTGAGTGTAGTGGTAGATATACACTGAATCAGCACGTCTGAGCCTGCGACACGTGGGAAAAAATGACGTAAAATCGATGACTTTTGTCCAGATTTTCAATTGGACCGGCTACTTACGTTAAGCTGAAATATAGTAGTGGTGAAGTAGTTATTTACTTTTTATCCTATTTTGTCCTCTAAGGAATTGGCCGGATTCACCCCATCCTTTTCGCTATTCTTTACACTTCATCTTGCCACTTCATTTGATTCATGGCATCCTCCGTCTTTAAGCAATCATCTCTGTCTCCTCTACTGCTTGGTTTTTTCAGGTTTTCGCTGATCTTTCTCGCTTGCTCTTGATACTCACTTCAAGATTTAGGCAACTCTCAAAACGCTATCGTCATCTCTTCTCAGCACAGGTCCGTACAATCTAACTGCATTTATTTTTGCCAGCCCATTCCCAGCTTCATTGATCCCCAGCATGTCCATCTGTTCTCAAGTGGTCTTTTTGTTAACAACTTCTCGGCTGATATGGCTCTCACTATACTGTATAGATATTTCCGTTCTCAAAATTTGGTTTTCATTTTCTTTTAAACCCCATTTCTCGCTTCCATGTGGCATTGCTGAACTTACGCGACAACGATAAATGTCTGCGATTTATTGTGCCATCGGGAAAACTATTGGAACAATTTCTGTTGCGTTATTGTAACGTTTGTACATACAGTACTGCCAGCAATGCTGACAACACCGAAATGCGTCTTACCACAAGTTGTTGTTGGATAAAATTGAAAAAATTTGTACGGCCAAAAGATATTCGTGACGTATTTATCAATGATGACAGTATCACGGAAAGCTTTTGCCTGTACATTTATCTTCAAAACTAAATTAATTTCTGTGCTAACTAGAAATTACAATTTGCTCGATGTTAATCCTAAAGTTTTGCTCTTAACCGCCTACTGAATGATATTACTCAACTTAATACCAACGTAATTAGAAATTAGCTGAAATCACCATAAAGTGGTTAACAAAGAAAAAAAGCTCACGCTCTCGCAGCGATTTAATTAAAGATTAATTTCATACAATTCAATTTTGGGCAAACTGCAATGCACGAAAATGAATTTTCAAATATAATGATAGTGCCATACAAAAAAATAATTCATTTGGCAATACGATGCGCAATCGATTTCACTCTGTAACAGGTGTGTTTTATTTGCAGCATCGGAAAGTGGTGTTGTTATCAGCGTGGAAACGTCTTCTAGTGGAATTAAATGATTTAAAACTCAAGTTAAAATCGGATTCACCGATCGCTTTTAACTTTGTAGAAGGTATTGCTTGTATAGTCGTTATTTTAATTTCACTTTCAGTGGCACTGCCCCCCGAAATTTTTTACTGGGGGACAGCTACCCCCTCGTTAATCACGTGAGCCCATTTGTTAACAAATGGAGTGTGTTTGGTTAATTTGTAACTCAGCCCATTATTTTAATATAAAATTAATTGAAATCGCGATATGAAATTACTTGCCGTTTCCAAAAATAGCTCTGCATAATTCCAAAAAAGCTCTAAATAGTGTTTTCAGAGATTTAAAAAAGCAGAAGAAAATTTTTTCAATAATGTCTTTGCAAAAGAGCTGTTGTTATCAGCAAAACTTCTTATTTTTTGGCCGAGTTTTAGATGGTTAACTTTTCTCTCAATATCCTTTTGGATTTTCATTCAGTTGGGTAATTCACCATGTTGTGATAGCGACTGCTGTTAGACTACTTGCTATCATTTTTGTTGTTTAAATTTTCTTTTCATGTTTCGCATTTCGCTTTTAATCTATAAAAAAGCCCTAACAACGCCATTATAGTTGCCGTTTTGTTAATTTTTGCAAATCAAATATGTGTTTTTGGCCACTAGTTTGCACTTGACAACAGGCATACTTTTTTAGTAATGCAAGAGGCTAGCGATGCACTTGGCAAACTGCAGACAGTGACACTATTTCGACCTTTCAGGTCTTTTCAGTGCAGTGAAGAAGAGACCTGATAGGTCGAAACAGTGTCACTGTCGGCATACTTTTTGTTTTCTGATACTACTGTGGTAAAAGGCTTCAAAATTATACGATACTTGAAAAAATCATGATTTTTTAAAAATGAACTTTTGTTTGATAAACGTAATTTCATAGCCAAGATTACTATGTTGACAGTTTAATTATTGTACGCAATCTGATATCTTCCAGTTTCTTGCACAAGACGTTGGGAAAATGAGAACTCTATAGGGAAAACTGTTTTATTGCATTTATGTTTAATCAAAACAAGTGTTGTTTTAGCGTCTTGATGGTCATTATTTTGACAGGAAAATTATCCCAATGTATCGAGAAAGGTGACTGGCTATTGCTGGATGAAATCAACTTGGCTGGATCCGACACGCTTGAGTGCCTGAGCTGTGTCCTGGAATCTGAATCCGGTTCCATTGTATTGATGGAAAGAGGAGACGCAAAACCTTTAGCAAGACACAAAGATTTTCGGTTTGTAGAATCATGTTACCCGTAAACGTTCTTAAAAGGATGACTGGACCCATTAAAGTTTGTTTACGCTTGCGCATTCTATAAGTATGCTCGACTGATTTCTTGTATTTAGTTTGCAAAAAGCAGTGGCAAGCGTGTGTACGGCAAAATATGAACAACCCGCATACGTTAAATATATTTTGTAAAAACCTCAGTAAGCAACTATCTCCGATGCAATGTTCTCCAGTTTTGCACTCAAACAGACGCGCGCGCACATGCTGTATCGTTGATAAATCAGTCGAAAACTGGCGCGATGGCGTTGTTAAATTGTCCGCTTTGCAGTCAGTACACGTAATTGGTAGTAGCTATTTATTTTTTATCCGGTTTTATCCCCTTCATGAAGTAGGGCGTATTCACAACCCCATTTCTTCCGCAATTCTTTGCGCTCTATCTTGCCTCGTTTTTGATTCGTGTCATCATCCGTCGTTAAACCAACCTCCATTTCATCTTTCACTTACTCCTTCCAGATCTTTTGTGGTCTTACTCGCTTTCTCTTGACACTCACTTCAAGATCTGGGCAACTCTCAAAACGCTATCATCATCTCTTCTCCGCACATGTCCGGACAATCTAACTGCATTTACTTTTGCCAACCCATCTACAATTTCATTGAATCCCAGCATCCCCACCTATTTTTTTTTGCAATCTTTCTGTCTACAACTTTCCGACCGCTTATGGCTTTCATCGTTGTTACCGTTTTCCTTAAAATTGCTTTTTCATGTTTTTTTTTAAACACCATGTCTCGCTTCCATATAGTATTGCTGATCTTACGCAACAACGATAAACTTTCCTTTTATCTTCACCGAAAGCCTGTCTTCAAGTAACAACTCTTCACATTTCCTGAATTTTACACAACCGATTCTTACTCTGTTTAAATTTCCAACCACGACAGACATGTTTAAATTTCTTTGTCGTACGATACAAAGTCTGAAAACTATCCACAGCTTTCCTGCTTCGCAGTCAGGAAAGAAAAGGATGGTGTGATGAAGCCTTCAAGTTTGCTTGTTATGTCTTTGTATAAAGCACTTAGCGGGGGCCCCCATCTTTATGTGGCAGAGGCCAGGCGGGTGACTGGTCAAGCAATCTTCCCGTCGCTATGGCCCAGTCTAACTAAAGCCAGGAAACAGCATGATCGAAAAACGAAGAACTAGTTGAGTAAAATCAGCAATACTGTATGGAAACGAGGCATGGAGTTTAAAAGAAAATGAAAAAGCAATTTTAAGCAGAACGGAGAGAGAGCTATGGTGAGAGCCATGTGCGGTCAGAAAGACGACTGAAGAGCAGGTGGTCATGCTGTGGTTGAAGCAAACTATAGAACGGTTAGCAACAACACATGGAGTGAGATGGTATGGACATGTGCTGAGGAGGGACGACGATAGTGTTTTGGAAGTTGCTCTGGATTTTAAAGTAAGTGGCAATAGCGAGGACGACTGAAAAAAACTTGGAAGAAACAAATGGAAGAGGAAACAAAGAAGATTGGTTTGAAGAAGGAGGATGCCATGAATCGAGCAAAGTGGAGAGACGGAGTGCAAGCAGTTGCAGAAGGAATGGGGTAAATCCGATCATCTCTGCTCAGGGGACAACACCGGATAAAAACTGAATAACAGCTACTATTAGCTCGTGCGAAGACTATTGGGCAAAGCACTCAGAGCAATTTTTCCTGCTTGGTGTATAGCAAACTTCAAGCTGGCCTGAAGACAAGTTGCTTTATGTATGGCGGCCACTGGTATTTTCATTTTTGCAGGATAGCAAATATGTAGCCTTGCGAAAAAAATCCGTTTTGCCAAAATCTTCGCTGACGGGTGCGTCACAAAAGCTAGCCCAACTAGAAGCATGAAAATGAGCTTTCTTAACTATTTTGAGTAAGAATATTCCAGCCAGTAAACTAGTAAACATTTTGTTTCAAAGCGTTTCGCTTTGTACTTAAAGCATCATCAGTTGCAATTAAATGTTGCCTACTAGGCTAAGTTAAGTTTTGTGAGCCATTGTATCGCTTAGATATCTGAAACTACAACGATTGTTATGTAACAAGGAAGAAGTAAATGTACTACCAGGAATCTACCCGTGAAGTAACTTGCTCAAAGCGATCCAGGCTGATAATCATGTAATAGATAGAATCATGATTCGCTAGATTAGCTGAGCTTATTTATTATTAGAAAAATCCATTTCGCTTTCACAGTGGCATTTTCAATTACTATGTAAAAAACAAAATGCATAAACCCACTTACTATGAGAATTTTAATTATGGTAATTAAAATTTAGGAAAACACTAGAACGTACTTAAAATTTTAATATAGTGCAGGTATTTACACTTCATTATTTAACAATTACAGTAATTTACAGCTATAGCCAAGATAATGGGTGAATTAGTTACGTATTAAATAAATAAATTGCTTGGAACGTTTCAACTAGGTTCAACAAGGGCTTGTATTTCGGGATGAGTAAAGTTTCTTTAATGCGTAGTTTTCTAGTGCTACTGCTATGTCCAATTATTCTGGAGAGTTGAAATTTAAAGTTGAAAAATATTACTGGCTGTAATATTTTTCCTCGGCTTGTTAAACTACTTTTGCAAAACGAATTCTAACTTCAGTATTTCCGCTCTCCGTTTTCTAAATTTTTTTTTTTAGCCTCTTTGCTGCTATGAACCCAGCTACCGATGTTGGCAAACGCAATCTGCCTGAAGGTGTCCAGAACCGGTTCACTGAAGTGTTCGTGGACGAGCCGACACAGCACAGTGACATTGCAACCATCGTTGCATATTATCTTAACATGCGAACGGTAAGCAGATATGTATACTCGTATGAAAACACTCAAGGAAGGAACACGAAACCACCAACTGATCAAAAACGCGAAACCCTTTGAAAACAGCATCAGTTTAAATACTTCAGATATGACAGATTTCCCACATCTGGAAGGGAGCATTGAGATTTGAAATTTTGAGCATTGGTTCATTATATGGCTAGAAATTTTGCGCCTGGGAACTGATGAAAATACACGATAGGGATAGCCATTACTGTCGCCGGGCTAGAGTAATGCTGTTTTTATTATTTTATCTTTTGTCCTTTTTTGGGTAAAGGTATGGCATAGATCGGTAAATCAGATGCAGTGCATTTTGTTTGTCCAGCTTATAGGCCATGCCGTTGCACGGAAGAAATGAGTGACCAAGGACCCATTGCAGCCTTAAAATAGAGGACGGATAGTTCCTGCCAGATTTGTCTGAGAGTGTGAGAAAAGAAAAGGCGGAGGAGAGGAAAGCAGAGCATGGGCGTGAAAGAAAACAATAAAAGCAACAGACTTGTTTGTGCTGCCAAGACTAGGAGAGAGCTGCAGTATGGTGCTGGGTGTGGCATAAAAACTTGAAAAACTGAGGTGGCCCAGTAGAAAAGGGTGACGTTTGTGACACTAAGTGAATAGTTGGAGAGGACGCCGGAGTCTCATTTATCGAAAGGAGAAGGTACCGAACCATTAATCCAAATCACAAGATGATGATTTGGAAGAGAGTACAAGTAAGCAATACCATATTCTTTACGAGAAAGGTGAGGGTGATAGTGAGAGCACTTGAGTTGAAAAAGTAAGCTTTTCTGAAAGAAGAGGGATTTTAAGGTGGAGAAAAAGAGCAAGCATGAAGAACATCTCTAGCAGAAGAACGAGGGAGCATAAGCCGGGAGTTGACGCGAAATATCTCCTGATGGACGTTTAAAGTCTTTGTATTATTATGTGTCCAGCCAAACTGGAAATAAGAAAAGTGGATTAAGAGTAGGTAGAATAAAATGTGGATGAAGAAAGGCCCGCTGCTACAAGAATCATGGTGAAATGAGTCAGGGTGACTTGCAGAGGTGGAAGTGCACCCTCATATACGAGATGATGAATATGTGAGGACGAGAAGCAGCTTGTGATGGCTCGACTTGTTGCTCGATGAAAGCACATCAACTTGGGAACGCAGAGAAAAAAAACCATCCGGGTGAAGCTCAAACAAAACGTGGCCATAAAAAAATCACTATGGAAAAGAAACGAAAACTTTACCAGAGCATCATGCGGCAGCAGAGATACCACGTATGGCTTTGAGATCAAGAAAAATTGGGCCTTCAGTAACGATGTATTTTTGGAAAAGGAAAGCATGTGGTCGCTGGTGATCCTTGACAAGGTGGGTGAGGGTTTGGAGTAAAGATGTGATTTGAGCAAGGAGAGGCAAAGCTGAAGATTGGCGTGGTTGGGATCCACTAAAAGGAAGGAGGCTTTACATTTACCGGGTTGAGAGGAAGACTCAGCGGTAATAACTTTTTCAAGGAATGCAGGATACCAGAAAACATTTTTTATGTCTTTGAAAAAATCGATTGTAACAAAAATTGTCCGATATTCCGGCTTGGGCTGAGACCATTCGCAATGGATCGATACAGAAAAAGAATTTGATAAATAGTAGACCAGTCAGGGCTGAAACCAGCCTGCGTGAGAGAAAGAATGGAGTGGACTTCCGAAAAAGATAAGCCTGATAGTAGAATGCGGTTAAACAGCTTCGAGACGCAGAAGGTGGTATAGATCACAAGAGAACTAGAGGTCGAGAGGTTTTCCCATTTTTTAAATAAAAACCCGTCTTTCTGATGGAAAAAAAGGAATATGAATACCAAAAAAATTAAAAAGTGAAAAAAATTCACACCAGAGCGATGAAAGTGCTTTAGCGAGGAGCAGGCGACTCTGTTCGCACCGGTGGCAGTGGAAGAGGAGGGTTGTTGTCAGCGTTTGCTTTAAATGCCCTATGAGGCTGCTAGCGGCTACCTGCTAATGATGTTCTGCCTTGTGGTAGGTAGTGGGGCTACTGAAGTACCACTCTGCGTTAATGCTGGTGTGAAATGGCTCTCACTTTCCTTTATTTCGATCGGCATGTCCATACGTACGTGAATTGGTTTGCATGATAAAGCTAGTTTATCCCTCTTCATTTCAGAATTAGCTTAGACTTTTCGGATTTAAAGAAAAATAGTAGTATTTTCTCATAAATCTCCGACATGTTCTTGTTACGCGCCTCCTTAAGATGAGGCATATCGTGCTACTGTGGAGCTCCCAGGATCATCAGTACCAGGATCTACCAGGATCATAGTAGCTTGATCTCCTGGATTTTAATTTTCGCTGCGTCTCCGTGGAGCACACGAGCTGGGGGCAGATCAGTCTAACGATCATTGGACATTCAGGTTGGAGGGTTGGCTGCAGTCGAAGGCATTGTGCAGTTTTACGTGGAGGTCCGCAAGCTTGCTACCGATAAGCTGATGGACGGAGCGGGTAGAAAACCGCATTATTCCCTTCGTACTTTATGCAGGTGCGTTTCTTTTTAATAGTCTTAAAACGAAAACTTATCTTACCTACACGTCCAGATGTGTTTTAGATAAATTATTTAGATCTGGGTTTCACTTCTCTTTGTACCAAGAAATATACTCGAATGTTGATGTACAACTGAATTAACAGTTAACTGTTGCTTAATTTTTCTGCAAGGTGACAATCACGTGATGCCTTGAGAGTCAATAACGTCAAGTTGCTATATTGCCTTAGCAGTTTTGTCATTTCGATAGAAAGAGAGTTGGAGAGGTTCTTATTTCTGCTTCTTTTCTAACAGAGCTTTGCGGTATGTGGTCGACCATTCCCACGTTTCTTTACTGAAGGCTTTCTACGAAGGATTCTGTCTTTCGTTTTTGACCGCCCTCGATCGCTCTTCACATCCTCTAGTGGTGAAGCTAATCGTGCAACATATAATCGGGAGAAATAATATAAAGTAAATGCACCTTGTCATTATACGTGTACTGAAGCTTAAAACGGCTCGAAATATTATTTAGAAGCAAAATAATACGACACATTTGTAGATTTTAATTTGGAAATGGAACAAAGAAAGAAGTTTGTTTAGTATACCATTTCATCGTACTACTGTGAACAGCTGGAAGAATTCATTATGATGTTATAATTGATTTTGTGATTGAGCTATTTGTGGCGTTTTCATTTCGTAGTCCCTACAATGTACTCGCCCAATGAATTAGATTTTCTGAAGCCTCAAAACTACCACTTTACCTCTAAAGCAAGTTTAAAGCACAACTAGTGCTTATTGTAGCTTGATAATGGCTCGCCAGAAATACACTTGCTAACTGAAAGTTATTTCAGAACTGTCCTATCCCAGCCGATTCCAAAGCCTGATTTTTCTTGCGTCGAGGTGACGGGCCATCATATCCGACGTGGCCCGCTTGACCCTTACCAAATGCCGCATTACATTATCACTACTTCAGTTAAAGAAAATCTCAAGGAACTGTCAAGGTATGATGACTACGAGAACCAAGATAATAGTCATTCTTTAAACGCAACTATCTAGACTGCTTTAGGTAGACCACACTTTTAAGTTCAGCCGATATATTTTATCCTTGGCTCACGAGAAAAGCTGTTATCAGTTATTCAAAGAGCAGTTTTATTCTTTTTGTTGAGATTCTTTCGTAGTTACCTATGCTGCTGGCACTGCGCATTGCTATAGGAAGCGAGACAAATTGTCGTGATAGTGGTTTTCTTAAGGACACAATAACGTTGTCATCGTGAGGTTTGAACGCTCGACCACTGCTGCCGTAGGTGGCAACCCAATGCACTTCCCTACTTTGCCTGCTCGGATCATATCCGCGCGAAACAGAAAGAAAACCAACTTCAGCATCATTCGAACCTGGGATGCAATTACTTGGTTTAAGTGTGTCTTACTCCTGGTTGGCGTCACCAAAGAGTTTTTACAGTTGCTTATAAAGAACAATTTGGATACAAAGAGTACTTGCATACAGAGAACACTTGCATACAACAAACAATTTGTATACAAAGAACAACTTGGCGTACACAGAGCAACTTGCATACACAGAACAACTTGCGTAGCCAGAACAACTAGCGTAAACAGAACAAATTGCACACACAGAACATTTTGGAAAACTGCGTTAAAGCGCTTTTTGAAGAGAAAACAAAACTAATTACTTTTCGAAGCAAGCCTGCTATCTTGGACGTTTGGCTTTAATTAATTCCCAAGTTTTTAAATAAATGATGTACCGTCGTTGCTTCGTCCCGAGAAAGGGTTCTGGTAACAATAACATCTTGGACATTATCGAATCGAAAGTTATTTTCCCTACAAAACGATATTGTTTCAGGCCTGTCTCTTATGCAAAATATCCAATTCTTATTCAAGGCGAAACATCAACTGGCAAAACGAGTTTAATCAAATATCTGGCTGCTGCTACAGGCAATAAAGTAATTCGAATTAACAACCACGAACATACGGACTTGCAAGAATACGTTGGCTACTACGCATCAGATAGTCAAGGTAAGTGCAGCAATGCAAATGTAACATACCATATCACAAAAAAGCCGACCCCTCTCGCTGAATTACGTCTGTTGTATAAGTTCCTGTTATGTCACATGTTAATAAAAGATATCGGTAAACACTACTTTCAAGGTGACTGAAACAACAGTTAATGAAAACGTTTACGATTAATTATAGAAAAACTTGCATTTAACTTTAAGGACTCGTTTTAGAGTAGTCAGTACTGCAGGCATGTACTTTTAGAGCAGGGACTCTTAACCTTTTTCTGTTTGTGGCTTCTTTTTGTCTGAAAAATATTTTGTGGCCTATTTCTTACATTTTCAAACGGACTTGAAGACTTTTTTTCGGAGATTGACTTTTTCGAAGTCTGTATTTTTCCACTTTCAAGCCAAATTGAAAGCGAAAACCTTTATATGGAAGTCATTGTTACCCACTGTCCTAAATTGTGAAAATTGAAGCCGTGGCCCACCTGTAAAAAACCATTGTTTTACAGCCATGTGTAATTGTATACTGCTGGTCATTCCAATGCTGCAACAAGCACCTAGTTCGAGATTTTCTAGAAGCATTACTTTGGTTTTACAGGCAAACTGGTCTTTCAAGACGGTCCCCTTGTGACTGCCATGCGAGAAGGATACTGGGTAATACTGGATGAGCTTAATCTAGCTCCTACTGACATTCTGGAGGCTTTAAACCGAGTCTTGGATGACAACAGAGAGCTCTTTATCACCGAAACCCAGGAAGTTGTGAGAGCACATCCAAGGTAAATTAGGCTTTTGATCGGCTACTCGCGGCAAAGCTTTGCATTTCCGGCAACTCTCGGTATGGTTGCCTTGTGAAGAGCTTTTAAAAGTAATTTGCTAAAAGCTTAATTCACGCATTTCGCAGTAACGTTTTTACTATTTGTTAACTACTTATAGATATTTAGTTTAGACGGCTGCAAAAGTGTTTTAATGTTAATTGCATTCACTTCCCCTTTTGAGATACAAGATGAATCGTTTATCCTGGTTTACACCGCAAATTTTTTCAAGGTCAGGCTTGGGAGAAGCGGCACTCCGTTTTGAACCAATCATGAATGCAAATTGTGTTTTAATGATCCACCACCACCAAGGCGGACTGCCATTGATAGGTGTACAATTGTCGCCTCTAGTGGCAAGCCTGGTGAGCTGCTACAACGGTTGCATTTTTGTTCTCTGCACCACCTGCAAATCCTGTTGTGGGATCTTTTGTAAACCGTGTTATGCCTCTTTCGGCCAATGGTTTCCTTCTCCAATCCTTTTTTGAATCCCTTTATGATCGCTTCCACCTGCTTTCTCCACGTCATCTTCGATCGCCTTCGTCTTCCAACCACCAGGATGAGAATAGGCGAGTCACCATATAGAATTCTTGGTCCCGAATGTAGGGTAGCCATTGTAAAGGTTACTAGTTGCGATTTGTGGAAACTAATACAAAAGCGCTCTTTTCAGTCCATTATTGCTATCCCTCCTATGGAATCGTTAAACTGTTGGTAGATAGGGCTACTTGTATTGTGAGTAAGCTTTGTAAATGGAGTTAATATTGTGGGCCCGAAACAAGTTGAGAATTTCACGCATTGTTTCAGGCCATTTACTGTACTACACATTTGTAAATCGTTTGGGTTGTAAGTCGACACATTTTTTTGTAGACATTAACTTCAGCTGCTTTTTAAAGATTTACTCTTTTCGCCACTCAAAATCCTCCTGGTTTATACGGAGGCAGAAAGGTGCTATCACGAGCGTTTCGCAATCGCTTTGTTGAAATTCATTTTGATGAAATTCCTACCGAAGAATTGAAGATTATATTACACCAGCGGTGCAGTCTATCGCCCAGTCATAGCAAGAAACTGATCAAAGTGATGCAAGATTTACAGGTATTTGATTTTCTGTAGAAATCATTAGGTGGAAGTAGTTTTCGTTGAAACGTAGGTGCCACTGAGTTCTAATTTACAGACCAAAAATAATTGACACTTTCGCGAGCTTGTTCCTATCTGTTCATGAAATCAATGAAAAACTAAAATATAGAAATCAATTTTTCTTGGAATAAACTGGTCTGCTTCACTTTGACTTTGTTGTTTTCACCTCATCTTTCAAAGGAATTGATCATGGCCCGACCCAAAAGGAGCTGAGTAACTGCCATTGATTTGAATCTTTATTTCAATGCAAAGGGTAGTGCTAAAAAGTAACAACAGTCTGTTGAGTTAGTAGCAGAATGGGATAAAGTATAATAAGAAGTATTCTTTGCTGATATTCAACGCCGCATAAGTAAATTTTTCTGTATGTTAGTCCGAAGTAGAGTGTGGAACGCGGATTTCGGTAAACCGAGCATAAACTAACGTTTAGCAACATTACTCTTATTTCTTCTTTCTTTTTCAGGCACGCCGTAAAGCGTCTGGTTTATTTTCTGGCAAACATGGCTTCATGACGTTGAGAGATCTTTTTCGGTGGGCGGAAAGACACAGACGTTTTGAAGTAATTTGCAATGTAGTATTAACACTAATGCACGATACGTAAATAATTCTGTATTGGGTTGGAGTTGTGCTCTCGTGAATAGACATTTGCTGTAATTTCTCCTGCTTGGCGGCTTTGCTTGAGATACTGGCAGCTCTGAAGCTAGCCTCATCATTAGTGTTTTGTAAGTTGTTGTACTAGATTTTTCGTGATTGAAGAACAACACTACTTAAGTATAATTACTATACTACTTAAGGCGAGTAACTGCACAAATGTCTAAATATATTCTCGAATTGCTTTAGAAACCAGAAAATGAGCTTTACGATTGGGAACAACATTTAGTTGATGATGGTTTTCTCTTGCTTGCTGGCAAAGTACGACGGGTTGAGGAAGAAAAAGTAATTGAGGAGGTATTGAAGAAGCACTTCAATCGATCAGTTGATCACGAGAAGTTGTTCGGAATGGAAGCAGTTGCAGAAGTGGCTAAAAAACTCCCACATGACTTTCGCCATTTAGTTTGGACCAAACCAATGCGAAGGTATGATAGTTAAGAAGATAAAAACGCCTTGCGGTGCTTAAGCTGCATTATGTCAAGATTTGTTTGGTGAAATAGGTTTTTTGATAATCTTTTGGATATTCTTCAATTTTGACTTTTGTCACTGTTTGGTTAGCAAAGAAAAACTAACCTACTCTAGGTCTGTCCAGGAATTTAACTGCTTTACATTGGTATTCATTGTCTAACAGGCTTTTTGTCACGCTTGAGCGCGCTTTACGGTTTGATGAACCTGTTTTATTGGTGGGAGAAACAGGAGGAGGCAAGACGACGGCCTGCCAGTTAATTTCGAAGATTTTAAATCGAAATCTATGGATTGTAAACTGCCATGCCAACACGGAAGCAGCAGATTTCATTGGAGGGTTGCGACCGGTATGTAGATTCCTGTTTACATGTACAAAATGCGAAATGGTGGGGAATCGTTTCTAGCTTTATTGCTTAATCTACTCAGAGGTCATGCGTGACTAACCCTTGTTTTAGATTGGCTCCGCTGCAAGCCGCGCGGTTTTAAAAGCTCTTTTTTGACACCAGACGCCTTGAAACTTATCTCAAATGTGGGACCTCGTTATTGCATTGCTTGCTGTGATACAGCGACGCTCCATACTTAATATCGGTTGTACACAGCAATTTTCTCTTGGCTGCTGTATTTACTGTTTCTGTTGCTTGTGCACCGTGCTGGCAGTAATGGCAACAGGTTTGCACATAAGACTAAATTTTTCATGACCATCATAAAAACAATACTAGGAAGAGCATGACACCGTGCTAGATAGATGTCTTGAAGCTCAAAACAAATTTTTTTTTATATATTTCTATATGTTTGAAATTAAAAATGCTTAGTGTCGCATGTGATGGGGATTTTGGCTGCCTGGTGGCAATGGCACGGCTTTGTTAGTTTTGTTCTAGACTGCTCTTGTCGTGGGTATACTTTTGTATAGCTTAAGTTTTGTTTCTTATATGTTTATTTTAGCATTGCTAATTTGAAGAACTTACCTAAGCGCTATACCAATAAGAACTAGTATTTTCTATGCAGGCTAGGCACCGGGATCATAGTGAAGATAGTGAGGATTCAAAATCGGTCAAGTTATTTGAATGGGTAGATGGTCCTCTTGTGCAATCTATGACGACCGGTGGGCACATATTGATTGATGAGATTTCGTTGGCGGATGACTCCGTGCTGGAACGTCTTAACAGTGTTCTCGAACCAGAGCGGACGTTGGTTAGTCCTGATAAAGCGTCGATGGTAAGTCTCTTCGGTTGAGTTGTAGCTAACCTGAGAAACATGAAACTTCTGAAGGAGATATGCACTCTATATTTGCAATCTACTGCCACGAGAAAGTACTTTTGTCAGTTATGCCACAAATTCTTTATGTTTACCGATTTACCAATTATCCACTTTGGAGTTACCAATTTACCAATTACCAGTTATCAATATTGCTGGCACATTGCTTTTTTTAAAAACAGCACGGTGGTGTATCAGTTAAATGGTCCGCTTCGCAGTTGGTAGATTTTGGTTTAAATTCCGTGTCGAGTCATAACCAAAACTTTAAAAAACTGTGTCACTAGCTCGACGCTACTTGACGCTCAGCCCGAAATGAACAGTGTGGTGAAAAATCCAGCAAGTTTGCTTGTGTGTTGGGGTAACGCACTTTGACGGGATACATCAATCTTAATATAGCAGACTGGTGACTGGGCCTGGCAGTCTACCCGTGCTGGTGGCCCGGTCTGAGCAGAGCACAGCCTCATACGCAGAGGAGTGCTTTTCAACCAGAAGCAGAGCAACCAAGTAGGAAAAATTGTGGTGAAGTGTCTTCAAAAATCACAGTTACGTGGTTAACTCTAGGTTTGACCGCAATATCATTGCGACGGTCCAAGCTGCTGGACCACGTTGCTGACAAAATGACGTAACTGCAAGCGGCTAGACTTGGCGAAGAGTTTGAATTGAATCATAAGAGGTAGCTGATGTAGCTGGAAACGTGAAGCGTATCTGGAACTTGAATTACTGTTCCTCTAAATAGGAAAATCGATGCATGTGCGATGCTTATATATAGAATACAGCTAACATTATTGCTTAGGACGACAATGACGTAGTGGGTGACGCAAGCGCGTTCGTGACAGCTCAAGATGGATTTCAGTTTTTGGCAACAATGAATCCTGGAGGCGATTACGGCAAGAAGGAGGTGTGTAGTCGATCTTTTTCTTCTGATGCGTTGCATTCAGCAGCTGTTGAGTTAAATTTGCTTCTATGGTTTTTGATGAAGGCACGGTGTGACATAGGACATCCACTTTCATTTTGCAAATTTAGCTAGAGGAAAGAGGCAGTCAAGTTATAGCCAATCACAAAACTGTTAACTCCACAACCAATAAGACGAACTGTCATTGACAATCTGTTGCAGTGTGCTGAGCGATTAGCTTCACTATTGTATCCTGGTGACGTGCGGGACCTATTTGCGGTTGGGACAAGGAGGACATGTTCCTCAACTTTTAGACATTTTGTATTCATTTTTGTTCGTTAGTTTTTCCGTATTCTGTATCTTCCGGTAATATGCATGCGACATAAAGCATGTTCCTTGCAAAAGTTTCATAGCAAACTAGATCCCTAAATGGGGGAAATAGCATAGCATATCGGACATGCAGTTTTTCCTGTTGTATCACACTGTATCTGTTCTACATACCGTAATATGGTCGGGTGTTGTAAAACCCTGCCAATGATTATCAAATGGTAATGTTTCAGTACGCATTTTAGAGCGAAGTATATCAAACACGCAAGTAAATCAATCCTGCATGACAAAAAAGTGTAAAATACCGGCGCGATGGTGTAGTGGTGAGAGCGTCCGCAACGAAGTCGGTAGACCTGGGTTCATTCCCTAAGTCGAGTCATACCAAAAGACTTTAAAAAATGGTATTCACAGCTTCCCTGCTTGGCGCTCAGCATAAAAAAGTGATAGTGTGGAAAACAAGCCGGCAAGCTTGCTTGTTGTGTCCTTGGGCAAGGCACTTAACGGGACGCCTCCACCTTTATGTGGCAGACAGGTGGCGTACCCGTACTTCACCGGGTTACAATTGTGAAGTTGCTAACCCAGCATGTCAGACGATTCTTGGGTACCCACCAATGGCAGTCCGCCTTGTTGGTAATGGGGCTACCAGTCACTGAAGACTGGTTCGAAATGGGCTGCCATCTTTCCCCTAGCCTAATATCAATTAGATTGACGGCATGAACCTGAATTGCCGTTCATGTCGTACCTCCATCCCGAGGAAGAGGAGGGGTAACCACAAACAAACAAACAAAAGTGTTAACGCGACGGTTGCTACTGGGGACTAGTTTTAGATTTACTTCACGTCCATTTCAGCTTGAACGTTTGTTGGCATTTTTAAGAAGTACTGCCGCACGGTCCAGATCGTGGAGAGTTGCTCAATTGTTGGAGATGTATACCCCTATCCAAAGACCAGGGTTAAGCCGCAACAGGTCTCACTCTTAGAAAAATTCAAAATTGTCGCCTTGAAGCAACCACTGCTAACTTATTTTCAGTTGTCGCCTGCGTTGCGTAATCGTATGACGGAGGTGTGGTGTGACGTCATTCACGAAGTTGATGACCTTATTGCGATAGTGGAGCACAGTCTCAATCTGAGGTTATCATCGGTTGGTATCGCATTTGGTACTGTAATGATGCTTTTAAAATTTACTGCCGTAGATTTCTACCCTTACGGTGCACAGGTGTACACAGACGTTTGATTATCATTTTTATTGCTCGCTCATCTTACTTCTTGGTGTTTAAAACAAAACTATTTGATTTACGCGTCTAAATGTTTGCGAGGCCTATTCAATTCGCAAACTTTGGCTTGGATGTTGTCTTCGCTTTTCTGCAGCCCTTTTATCCTCTAAATAACTTGTAGTTTCGACGATTGAAATTCAATTTTGTTTCAGATTTCCAAATCCGAGGTCATGTCGTCTGCAGCTATTTACGCCAAATTGATTGTGGATTTTGTTTCTTGGTTTAAATTAACTGTCTTTGGGAAAAGGTGATTTTTAAGATCAAAGTTAAAGCTATAATTTCTTTTTTACTTTTTGCTGACGTTAGCTTGTAGAGATCCAATTTTTCAAATCCGGTTTTATCTTGATGGAGGTGGCTCAATTCGCTTCATGTTCTTCTGAAGTTCATGCAGAGCATTGCGCTCCTTCGCTCTGTCCGTAGTGTCTTTCTTTTTAGTCCAATATGTTCTTCCACTTTCATTCTCCGCAGTCGCCCACGCCTATTGTTAGAATTTAGAGATCTGTAATATCCAGAATTTAGCTTTGGGTGGAAGGTTTGTTTTTCTAAAACGCCGTAACGGCAACTCAAACGAATTCTTAGCGAAACGTCAATCACTTTGTGTTTCCCATTTTCTTATTGGATATTGACAAACATAAATAACAAATCAATAATTGATTTAAAGTAAGACGAACGCGTTCATCAAAAGCAAACCGCTTTTTTAAGTATCCGCATAAAAAGTTTATTGTTGGTTGTTCAAACTGTGTTGACGCTATTATTGGTGTGATCACGTTACAGTTTGCTTACAGTAGTGTCACCTATTAGTTATGGTATTGTCAACGCTCTTCTTAATGCGCTACCAGTAATACTAATAGCCACGTCGTTGCAACAGGTTCGTTATATCAGTCAGGGATCTCATAACGTGGTCTAATTTTATGGGAATAGCCAGCAATCATCTCGATCTACCTTCAGCATACATTCATGGTGCCTGCTTGGTTTATATCGACGGTTTAGGTTCAGGTACGAATTATTGTTTCTAGCTACTACGTTCATTCATTTTTTATGGCCACGAAAAATGTTCGCTGTATTACATAAAACAACTGCTGTTTTGACCCACTTCAGAGCTGCCACATCTTGCACAGCGCGTTTCTACCATTTGCACCGCTACGAAATTGAGGAAACTGCCGTCAAACTGCCTTTTTCAGCGACGCGTAAAAGAACCCTTGACAGCATTTAACTTTCTCCTGTTTCATCGAATTAAAAAGTGAAGCTGCTTATGCAGCAAGTTGCATAGGCTGGTTTTGGTCACTCACCACTGGCAATGTGCCTTGGGGGTGGTGGGGTTATCGGTATACGTATCGTATTTATTATTGGTTCGAAATACCCTATTTCTCTCTCGTAGTCTAGTTTTGATTGGACTTACGGCGTAAAACCTGAGTTACCGTTTTTGCTGTGTCGCAATCTTAAAGAAGAGGAAGGGTATACAATAACAGCATGGTATTAATTTAGTGATTGCTTGATTTATTAATCACTTGCTCTTGCCTAGCTATCACAAAATTGCATTGGAGTGAGCTTGATCTTTTTGTCAGGTTTGTCAGGAGCTTTTGCTGCTCAGAGTGCCCAAGCTCATGCCGAGTGTTTAAAGTTCGCGCTCAAACAACTGGAAAAAAGTGACCAATATTCCAAGATGGCGGATCACTGTAGAAGATGGCTTGATGCGGAGATCAACGAACAAAAGGACGGCGTGAGGGAAGTGGTAAAGACCAAAGAAGAGTTTGGAATAAAGCCATTCACAGTGAAAGTTGGTCAGTATAAGTTTGTTCTTGTAGTATGTTTAAACCCATTAAAATAATTGTGATTGACATTCGCAAGTTCAATAAGTCATATCGGTATTTGTCTGAAAATTAACTGAAATGACTTTTTGAAAACTTCTTCCAAAAGTTTTTCGTGACACAGTTGTCACTTGAGACGCAAAATGGAGACAAGCTGAAACGAACGCCGTATTATCTCATGTGTTTTTCACAGAACAGCTGCCAATCAATACCATTGTAAAAAGTTAAGTCCACCAACTAACAGAAACAGAAATTTACTTGTCTACGTGCTATCAGATGCAGCAGCATTATGCTGTACGTTTTGTCAACTAGAACTAGATGCTCTGCGAAATTTTAATATTTGGTTGGGAGAGACCCGTGCGCATCCAAAACTCACTCTAAATGACATCAGTATAAATGTTTGTCATGGGTTGGAGTTCTCTCTAAGTTGGTATTCAACATTGATATTTCATATTGATGTAATTTACTGTATCAGATAAAACTATTAAATTCGGTTGTGCGAGTGGCTCACTGCTTTCTCTGTGTTAACTACATAGAAAATCCAAGGTCATTTAACTGCTTGGGTTTCTGACCATAAGTCAGAATTTATGAGTGTGGATATTGACTTGATCATTTTGACGTTGACTTAATGATCCGGGGATTTTGACGGGATTGTTTATTTTTATCTAAAGTTCTTGTACGCTAAAAGCCATTTTTGTAGGGACAAACCTTTCCTTTGATGACGTACACTTTTCCTTTAATGCTCGTACTACTTCAATCAACGCTCTACGTGTAATGCGAGCTTTACAGTTGCCGAGACCGATTCTGCTGGAAGGTTCTCCCGGTGGCGGGAAAACCAGCCTCGTCGCAGCGATCGCCAAAGAAGCAGGTTTCAACTTGGTTCGAATAAACTTGTCAGAACAAACGGTGAGTTGCCACAGTGCTAATGTACATGATAAAGATACCAGCCTAATCACAAGTATAAGTGGGGAAGTCAAAAAGTAATGAGCCACGCTCAATTTAGTGCACTTAGTGTTCATATTTTTCCCGAATTTTTTGCGGTGTGTAATTGACATACTGGTTTAAAGATAAACTGTTGAAAAATTTGTATTAACGCGCCCGCTTCTTGGATGCACGTCAGAAACAAAGAGTTGTGATTGAATTCCTTCTCTTGAAAGAGGAACTTTTAGCAAGCATGTCAAAATATTGGATGCTTATGGGGTACTGCAATAGGCTACGGGATTGTCAAAAAGTGGATATCCAGAATCTTAAGGTGAAGAAGAATATCCAACTTTGAGTGGCCTCTGGGACAGACAAAGAAGTGAAAGGTCAACTTGCGCGGCTAATCTTGGAAACAGCGCTCAAAGTCTATGGAACTTTGAAGAACATTGCACAGTCGTTACTTGCGACATAGCTTTACTTGTTGAAATAAGCCGCGAGAGTGCTGAAAATATTGTTGGGGAGCTAGGCTTTGCAAAGGTTTGTGCCCGATGGGTTCCGAGACTCTTCGCACTATATTGTCTAGGTACGCACTAGTCTCAAAACTTGTGAAGTGATTAGCTCTTGTAAATGGATGGCCATAATCCACCTCCCTTATTCACAAGATCTCGCACGATCTAGCGATCATCTTTACGGAGCATGGAAAAAAAATTAGATAACAGCAGTTCAATACTGTTGAACACGTTCTGCAAGCTGTAAAAAAACTGGTTAAAAGCGCAGTCTACTGAGCTTTACAAGGCTGGCATGCATGCCTATGTTTATCGATCGACAGTTGGCATTGAAGTACACGAAAATTACATTGAAAAGTAGCGTTGAAATTCCTAATCCCTAGATTTATTTATATGTACGTATTTTGTTTAAAAAAATATCGCTAGAAAACACTAGAGCTTATTACCTTTTGACTACCCCTCGTATTAATGCAAGACTGAACTCTTAATTTGAATATAGAGGTGCATGGAGAGCCATTCAAAACGAAGATCTTTTTGCAAACTTTTTTCAAACCTTTTTGCATGGTTTGTGGTTAAAATGCTTTGCGTCAGTGGCACTGCATACAACTTGCCTGACAGAAGATAAAATTGTGTTTGCCTTGTCAACGTTTTGTAGGATGCATCCGATCTTTTCGGTGCAGATCTTCCTGTGGAAAACGGAAAAGGAGGAGAGTTCTCGTGGAGAGACGGGCCGCTGCTCTCTGCAATGAAAGCTGGACACTGGGTGGTTTTGGATGAGGTATAATTTTAAATGAACGTTTTTACTCTTACGTCATTTTCAAAATAGTGCTTGATTTTACCTCGGTTTTCGCGTGCGTACTGCAAGCGTACACTTGAACATTATTGAAAGCACTTGCTTCAAGTCGCTCTTTTTTGGATAATGGGCCAACGTGCAGTGGAAAAGTGTGCGTATGGAAACCTGCATGAACATATTGCTGTTGTAGTGCATTATGTCGGCTATCAATCACCTACTTTTCCATCAGATTTTGATTAGCAAGTGACTTTTATAATTCGGAATGTTTCCCATTTGATAAATGGTGTTATTACTGTAAAGCTTGTATGTACTGTGAATTCACATCACTTCTGGTGGCGACTGAGAGTGATATGGATTTATTTGACTTATCCAACACGACATAAACGGAGAAACGACCTGGCGGTTTTCCAGTCAACTCATAAACGATTATCTCTATGCCGTATGCTACGTAACACATCAAGCGCTCAACTCGCAGACTTTCGACCACTAGTTTAAAGCAATAGTTAATCACATCGCGCTGGCGACTGCAATATATCCCGTGCTTTACCGGTTTAGAATAATGAAGCTGCTCACCCAGCATGTCGTAAGAGGTGACTTTTGGGTACCCATCAACGCCAGTCAGCTTTGTTGATGGTGGGGCTACTAGTCTGGAATTGGTATTTATGACATGGTTTGAAATGGACTGCCACTTCCCAGATCCTGGTTTGATTAGTTTCACAGTGTGGATCTGTTGCCGTTCATTTCCATTTCTACATTTCAAAGAGGAGAAGGGTTAAACACAACACAGCAACAACGACAACATAATTGCCTGCTTTAACTTCGCAAGACGAAATACTGATGATGCTTTGTTTTTAGTTGAACTTGGCTTCTCAATCTGTTCTTGAAAGTTTGAACAGTGTTTTCGACCACCGCGGCGAGCTGTACGTGCCAGAGCTTGATCGTTTGTTTGAGGTCGATCGTGTGCGGACCAAAATCTTCGCTTGTCAAAACCCTCTTCAAGAGGGCGGTGGAAGAAAAGGATTGCCAAAAAGTTTCTTAAATCGTTTTACTCAGGTAATTTTGGTCAACTTAAAGGAGCTTAGGCGACGAGCAACAACTCAAAATTTGAATAGGATGGCACGTAGACATCGTTCAAGTGGTAGATGTGCTGATTTCGGTTGTTATAAAGTTTGATGACGGAGTGTTGATGTGCTATTTGCAGTTACAAAGTCCTGTTACCAAGAGCTATTTTTACATCCCCTGAGTAATTGGTGTGGATCGTGGGTTTAAGGACTTTCTCATTAACGGAACCATAGCTCTTCTCTAGTGGTACTGAATGATCGACTGACGTCGTGACCAAAATTAATTCGGGCTTTGCGTCTAACTGCTGGTCTCTACGCTATCCGCCTTGAAGATTAAGACTGATCACTTTCTGTGTAACCCGTTTTTCAAGTGCTAATGACGTGTACTGTTTACCTCTCCTGTGGATTGTCCTCAAGACAACGCACTATGTAGAACAGGACATCCAGGCTTCGCACCTCAACTCAAGTAAATAGTTCCATACTGAACCGGTTGAGGAAAACGGCAGCCATTTTAAACCAGTTTCGGGTCGTGCTGGCACATCCCTGGGGGACTGGGGTGTACTCGCACGCAGTAGTTTCCTAAAGCAATATTCCGCATAAATTTTGCTCAGGTACATGTCGATAACTTAACGCACGGTGATCTGCTTCTTATTCTGGCTTCTTGTTTTCCGCTATTGCCCGAAGAAGTGCTTGAAAAAATGGTTGCATTTAATCAAAAGGTACTGCATGTGTTTTTGAAGCTGATTAAAAACTATAGCATTATTACGTTGATATTGCGCTATAAAATTAAACCAGCCATAATACGCCTTAAAATTTCGCATGTTAACTTACTCGTGAACCTCTGACGTCCAATTACATGTAGTTGTAATTGCCTCACGTTCAGGGTACTACTCCTCGCAGTATTGGCGGAAGAGGAGACCCAAATTTTGAGGACTGCGGATGCAGATCGTTTTGATTTTTGCTCAGAAGTTCTATTAGCTTGCGTTTCAATGAAGGGGTTCCTGCTATACATTTCCGAGGACTTTTTGCCTTCCTCACTGCTCACATTGTATCTTATTTACCATGGGGTGAAAAGTTAAACTTCGTGTATCTTTAAATCTTTTTAGGTTCATCAAGAGGTAGTATTGAGGAAAACTTGGGCGCATAGAGGAGCGCCATGGGAGTTCAATTTGCGGGATTTGACCCGATGGTGTGACTTGGTAGTCAGTGACCGCCGCTTGGACAAACTAAAAGCTGCATGTGACTACTCATATTTGATATACAGTGAAAGAATGCGAACTGCTGTGGATAGAAAAAAGGTACATCGCTATGTTTTTAGAATGTACGGTTCTAAACAGGGGTCTAGCCATGGGGGGACAAAGAGCTGAAGTTTGCCCCATTTCTCCATATTACTTGAAGTCATGAAGGTTTACTTTTAAAAGAAAAACCATACCCAACAAATCTGCTTCAAAGAACGAGTGATGTCCCCTTTTTCAGCGACACCTAAAACTTCCTGTTGCAGCCCTTCCCTACAGATATCCTGGTCTTCGGCCAGATTTCAAAATACTTACAATTGTGTTCACTGTTTGAACGTTATTTCGAGTTTAGTTTACTGGATGGCATGATGCCTAGGTTTGAATCTCATGCCATTCTTGTTTTTAAGTTTTGATATATATTTATTTCCAGAACAAGATGTTTTGTTGTTGGTACTATATAAGTGTGGCAAGCATCAAGTGATTCTGTAGTTGTTGTCTTTTTAAGTGATTTCTTTTTCAGTTGCACGATTTATTTTACGATGTAGTCGGTCTTCAAGCTTACGTTCCTTCAAGGTACTTTCACATGACCGAAACAACTGTTCAGGTATACTAGCATAGTCGTATTTGTTATTACATACTTGCTACTGAACCATCGAAGGTGATAAAACAGTAGCAACCGTACTAGCAAGGGTTAAGTATGAATATCTTTTTATTCTGATTTTTCTTATCGGAGACATCTGTAATAGTGTGTGGTAGCATACAATAAATTTGGCACGTAATGTAGAAAATTGATATGAAAATTGTTAACTAAAACACGATGTGAGAAAATTTTCAGAGAGTATTTTTGTTTAACAGCTGTCTGGTTAAGTCGAGCTGTGTTTTGATCATCCTGTCAGTGAAAAAGGTTTAGTCTGTTACACTAATACAAGGTCATTGTGTTCAGACCC
Organism: Trididemnum clinides; assembly: GCA_963675345.1. Lineage (NCBI taxonomy): Eukaryota > Metazoa > Chordata > Ascidiacea > Aplousobranchia > Didemnidae > Trididemnum > Trididemnum clinides. The sequence goes on from OY776300.1 coordinate 7,335,537, forward strand.
ACTTCGAATTCGCTAACACTGCTTACACAGTTCATTTTTAACAGGCTGTAATATTATGGTGTTGTTCCGCAATGCTCAACTCTAAATCAGTGTTGCAAATATTGGCAGTGCAAAGTTCTGCTTTCCATTTCTAGTTTGTGGTGTGTGTGAGTCGCTTTACTAATTCCGAATCGATAAAACACTGCAGCAAGCTCAACAATCTTATCTGCCTCGTTATTATAACAACTTGTTTGCAGATCGGTAATGCGTTAATGAAAGTGAGGAGGAACTACTTTCCTAGCCGTGCGTTGAGTGCTCTGTTAGTACCAAGTTTACTCCATCCTGCAGAATCACTTATAACCGCCTTAAACAAGGTTGCAATTTAATTTTTTGCGTAGACGACCGAAGTCAAGAAGCATCTTGATTTGAACTTTAAATGTGAAGTCATAAAGTCAGCTTAGAAACCCATATTGTAACAAAAAAAAATCGTTTTCACAGATGAAAGCATCATCAGTTTCTCATTGCATTAACTACTGTTGTTATTTTTGTTTTTACTTGAATAGGATTGCTTGAATAAGAAACTGGTGATGTTTTAATCAGAGAAATCGATGTGTTTGTGATAATACATGTTTCTGAACTGACGTTATGGCTTTACCTATGAACCAGACTCTACCGTTATTGATGTGAAGTAAAGTCGCTGGAAAAGATTAAACAACTCGGGTTTGATCACTTTCTTTCAACTTTATACTTTGTTGACTTGATAAGCTAGCGGCTATTTTAATTGATTTGCTTATTTTATTCTTTATATTTTTATGCATGTATTGGTGTTATTTTACGCAAAATCCGGTAAAAACTTTCTCCCGTTTTTTAGTGAATAATTAGGCAGTTTTTTTTAGAATTGGCCTTGTATCTTGACTGGCGTGTCTGGGTCTGGAAAGTCCCTTTTGGTTCAAATCATGGCTGGACTGGCTGGCAGAAAACTCCGTACGCTGTCCATGAACAGTGCGATGGACGCGATAGAACTCTTGGGTGGTTACGAACAATCGGACATGGTTGGGACCGCTATGGAACTGCTCCACAGCGCCATCGAGTAAGCGTTTGCAAAATGAAAGACTTTGTTTCCAAACTAACTTATTTTGTACTTTACAGGTTGCTGATACAGACTTGCCAAGTCTATTTTAACGCAACAGATTCGGAAAAGCGGTTGTCGCAATTACAGAAGCTAATGCTTGTGAGTGTGATAGTAGTTTCTTTATTGTGCTGCGCCAAATAGATAAGTTTGCTTGTTGAGCCCACCGGAAAACATTTAACCGGATGTGTCCACCTTTGTGTGGTAAACAGGTGGTGGGCCGAGCAGTCTAACTTGCAACATGCAAGAAATGGCAGTCCGCTTTGGTGGTGAAAGGGGCTGCTTGAGAGTGTTGAATAACCAAATCAGCGCGCTTCCACTTGCTTGTTTGAGTTTGTGGTTTCCAGGTCTGCATGTTCAGCATCACTACCTGCTTTCGTCCGAAAAAAAAGATGGTTAATCATTTTCAAATAACTTTGATCTTCACATCTTACTGGTTGTTGCCAAATGCTTTCAGCAAAACTGCTTTGTTGAAACCTTTTTGCTTTGTAAGTACAACCAACTGAAAAAGAAAGCGAGACTTTGCTTGACAACAGTTTGTCATGGAATCAGTTAAGTGTGTAGAAGTTTTGACATTACTATCTCGTGGGTTTGAGAAAAATGGATTTTAGAAAATAGATTTATCAGACTCGTGAAAAACAAAACGATACTACCTCATTTTCTGAGTCAAATCTTTTTTAACGTCATGAATGAATTCAAGGGGTACCGTTAATTACTAGTCTCTTGTCATTAGGTCGGGGAAAAATTGAAGGTGCTTTCACAACACATTGAAATGAAACAGTGTGAAAATAACTCGAGTGATTTTCTTCAAGAAATTGAAACCGAAGTATCAGCAATGACTAAATTCTGCAAGTCAACGTTGCCTAAATGTGCTTATCTTAAAGAACTAGAAGGTATGTTGTTGAAGCCAAATTTTTTTGTTTTATTCTATCAACCTCAGCCACTCTGCATGGGCTTTCTGAAGTTTTTGCAAATGCGCTCAATTCAGCGTAAGCAAGTTGTCAAAGAGGCGACCTGCCTAACCTAATGTAAAGAGTACTGAAAAGCAGCATTTACATGTGCTCTTTACTCTCTGCCACTTGCAGTAGAGAAATTAATCGTTCGCTGCTTTTCTACTGCATCACATAGCTGTACGCTTACTAGTTTTGCACTGCTGCCTGTAATTCCATTCATCATTAGAAATTCAGAGTGCAATTGTTAGTTATATTTTAAGCCTATCATGTCAGGTAACTGCTATTGAAGTGTGGTTGTAGGAAAGGTGTTGAGCACGTATATCTGGATTCAGTTTTAAGCTTATACCCGTGAAAAAACGGCTTCAATCAAACCAGAATCGAAGATATTCCGCTCCATAAAGAGATTTTTCTTGTCATGTAAATTTGTAGGATGGGTAGGCGACATTGGTGGGTTTGACTAAAAGAAAAGAAAATTTGCTTATTTTCAGTTTTTTAGCAAACTTCTACTGTTAACCAAACTGACAGATTTCCTGAGCACACAGAATCAACTTTTCCGAAACCGTACTTTTGTAGTGTTTACAGCATTATCAGTCAAAGTACATTGAAAGCCTATATATGGACAGATATTTTGACTCGTTTGGCTTCGGTATTTCAACAACAAGAAACGAAGGGAACTTACAAATGGTCTGACAGTGTGTTGGTGAAAGCACTGCGAGAAGGAGATTGGCTTCTTGTAGACGGAGCTAACTTTTGCTCTGCATCTGTGCTGGATCGCCTCAATGCTTTGCTTGAGCCAAACGGAATCTTGACTATCACTGAAAGAGGGGTTCTGGACGGAAAAATTCCCCAAATCAAGCCGCATAAAGATTTTAGGTGATCGATAATTGTAATACATAGCGGTAGCTATTGGTTAGAAGCGATAGTTTTGGTCTTGATACAATTGTACCTTCAGCTTTGAAGTTTGAGGTGAAAGTCATGAATACTTTTGGAAACTTTCTTGTGTTTTCTTTTTGGAAAGTATGCAAAAGCGTGCGGTATAATAAGTGAATTTTACTTCTGTTTTTCCGCGTAGACTCGGTGTGTGTTTGCCACTCTACGCTGGTTTTCGAACCAGTCGTTGTACTGGACCAGCCCTTGTAATTGCGAATGCCGTTGCTGGCGAATGCATGTGGTGTTTTAATTGGGTTTCGAACCGCCTATGATTGCGATTTCCAAATGCCGTCTCATGACAGCTGTCAATGATGTGTGGCTCAAGACGAGGCAGCATTTTGGCTTTCATATTGTTTATATCTTTTAGGCTTTTAGAATCTTTTCCCGTTCCCCTGTCTAAAAGTTTTTCACAACCATGTCTACGCAGAATTGTATACGTATCTCTTATTATGAGTTTAGGACTCAATGGTGTTATTGTCGTAGGCTGGACGTGATCTAATCTTGTTTCGTCACGCTGGTTCCGTATTGCACCCTTTATAAGCATATGCTGAAATACGAAAGCTGTGTCGAGCGTGTTTTAAACAAACTAACAAAAGTTCCGCTTACGCTTTTACAATGACGCCAATCGAAATATATTGAAATTTTTTTCAGATTGATATTCGTTTTGGATCCTTTTCACGGCGAATTATCTCGGGCCATGCGCAACAGATGCATTGAAATCCATTTGCCTGGTGAAGGTTTTAGCGACGTTCACTCGCTGACTGATGCAAGTAAAATGGGCGAGCAAGAAGGCTTGAGTAAGGACGAGGTAAACCTAATCAACCAATCAAAATGCTCCAATTTCAAGGAATGGTCACTTTGGAAGGATCTATCACGGCAATCAGGTACAGGTTTTGTTCTTGATTTCTAATGAGTTTGATAGTCTTGTCGTTATTGCGCCATTCGCTTTGATAATCGATGAAGCCCAATAGCTAGCCTTTTGGCTTACAAACATTACAAACCTTACCGCCTAAAACGGATCGTGTGATAAGCAGGGATGGGCAATTCAGAATACCGAATCCCAAACTATCCGGATCCAAAATGCCAATTCAAACCGGAAAATAGGATTCGGTTTATATTTTGCTTACAAGCTTTATCACATTGCTTGGTCTGAGATTTTCTTTTTGAAAAAGTATCAACTCAATGCAATGATTCAAAAACTAACTCTCACACACAGGCAAACATGTAGAAAGCTTAAATGTATTACACTGCAATCAACTCGTTTTTTGATTGTGCTTTTGTTGTTATAAACTTGTAATAAATGCTTTCATGTTGATTGTGCTAATTGCAAAAAAAAAGAATTCGGATTCTGGATTCGGTTTAGATATTCTAGAATTGTATATTATTCTGAATTGCTCATCCCTAGTGACGAGTGAAGTTGAATTTTTCACCGTCCAGTCACCGCTAAATTTTTTGTTGGTTGTACATAGAGTATGTTCTGTGTTCTTGTCCGCTTCGTAGTTGCCGTGTTGCTGGCACTGTGCGTTTCTACTATCAGCAATGCAATCAAGTCTAAGAAATTGCTGTAAAGTGTCTTTTTATTACGTAAAAAAACGCACGAAAATGTGCGATTTCCTGTCCTGAACTCTGCTAATGTTGAGTTGCTACTTACAACTAAATTCTTTACAACTTTTCCAGATTTTACTTCACTTTCAAACGTTGATCTGTTGCATCGTTTTGATGACGTACTTGCGAGGTTAAGACGGGAAATTCATCACCAGCTGCAGCCAGTCTCGGTGAGTCAGGCAGCGCTCTTCTTCGGTATAAGCTTGGACTTTAGAAACTCTGTAAATGAAAGCTTTATACTCATGTTGCTCGCGTACATAAATTAGGAAAACCTTTACGGTTGTGATTATACTTGTAGTAAAACTTATGTTCAGCTTCTAAGTTACTGCATTTTTACCACAAGCGGCGCAGCCGAGCAGGGGAATAGCCTTGAAGTCTTTTTTCAAAAAGCTTAACGCAGTAATCATACACGCTTCTGTTAAATGTTTCGGCTTCACGTTTGTATCTTTTAGGAATCAACGTCGCCGTACCGCAATCAGCAATTAATACTGCATTCCCCCTGCATTCGAGAGTTTATTTTAGACCCACATTTGTCATCTGCTCTTCGTCAGTTTAAGGTGTTTGAAACTTATGCAGATTTGAAGTAAGTTTTGATTCCAGAAATTCTCTTTAGTTGGATGTCGTAGTTTCTCTTCAAGAATTAAGGTCGTCATTATTTTACGTGCTCGTAGCCTGCATTTATTCACACGTGGTGTCTAAAGGCTTTATCGGATTAGACCAGTAAAGCTGTTTAACTGGATATGTCATAAGAGGTGTATGTCGGTCATCCAACAAGGGCAGAACGCTTTGTTGGCGGTGGGGCACCTTCAATCTGGATTTATGTCTGATTTGTTTTGGACTGCCTGTCATTTCTTTCTGTCTGATTGTTTTGAATTTTCTTGCATTATTGAATTTGCAGTGTGAGATAGGATGTACCATTTCTCACTGCGCCTCCATCTGAAGGAGACGAATAATTTTTGAAAACTTGTCAGCAATTCACTTACTAAATCAGCATCATAAAATGTTTAAGTAATTTTGATCATAATTCAACTGTTGATGACAGAACTTTATATTTTGTACAGTCAACACAGCCCAGAAATTTTAACTTCATCGTTTTGTCGCCTGTTCATTGAGCAAGCTTCTGCGCAAGATTGGAATTTTAGAAAACTGCTAGTTGGAAAAATTTTTACCGAAGCAAATGTCGGCAGTAGTATGTATTATTTGGTATTTGTTTTGGTTTGGAGTCTTGTTATACTTTAATGGTGATTTTGGATTAGTGATGGTCAGGTGGTTTTCTTTCATTATACGACTTTTTTAAAAACAACTTGAATGCGGTGATAATGTTCAGTCAAAAATAGCAATTTGAAGAATGAAAATAGATCTCATGGTGCTGGTGCATTGTTGGAGATGATTTGCAATAGCTACCGTAGCGGTACATTGCAAACAAGTATGTTTATCAAAGTGTTATTGCATGGACATTGTTTATGTTCGGGTTTAGTGCTGAAATTGTTTGTAAATCAGACTTCGGTAAAAGTTAGCAACCTCATATATTCTTGACAAGCATGAGGATTCGACTCAAGTTGTCAAAACATAGGCGTGCTGAGCACTAAAGAGGTTTGAGAATATGTGGCTTGCCGAGTAAATCGAAGTTTGCTTTCGGAGTCTTGCGGTATACGCAGACCGCAGTGGTATCTATGGATTCATCGTCACTTAAGACTGGTTTCCATTAGGCGTAGATTGCAGGCGTAGCACGAAACATTCTTTGTTTCTCTATTTAGTTTTATGCGCGGAGCGAGCGCGCTCCGCGCATTGAACTAATAGAAAAACCAAAAATGTTTCACATTACGCCTGCAATCTACGCCTAATGGAAACCAGTCTTTATATGTCACATTATATTTGCTATCTATGGCTTACAGACTTCGAGATCGCTCTGAAATCTTTAAACACACGTTGTGTTTGATAAACTAAATAAGTTCTTATCATTTCATTTATGATAGCACGTGACCTTAGCACCTTTCGTTTTGAATACCAAACACCTCTTGTGGTATGGAGTGTTTTAATCAAATGTCTTGATAGATTACGAAAGATTAAAGGAAATGTTCTCTAACATTCTCAATCTTGTGTTTTCAAGTCCACTATTGAAACAGTTCAAGATAAATGTAAGTTTGTTCTTTTATCTTCTGAAGTTAGTATAGTTCTACTAAAATGCTTTCAGGACAAAAGATTACGTCGTTTTAGCCTATTTTCGCCTTTATTTGGTATTTGAAATTGTTGGTGCGATGTATGCCATTTCCTGTCTGATGTACCTCCAAACGCATCCTTTAGCATCTGACTGAAATTAGCAAGCGAGCCTTTATTTTGTGGATATCTTACGTAACGAGAACTATTGACTTCTATGGACTGATTCAACCGGTGTAACTACAGTGTGTGCTCGAAAGCTCTGAGCTGTTCTGTTGCTCTACGGAATCATGTTATGTGCACTGAAATCGTTTTGATTAAATCGAGTTTTTTAAGCTGACTTGGCTGGCAAGTTTTTTTTTAATTTTCGACTTGAATTAACAGGATCAAACTCTTCCTTGGGATTCTCGTTGGGCTTTGCAGTCTTTCCCTGATTCAGGTATGTCTGTTCGGATTTTCTTGACTACATGGCAGATACTGAGCACTCCGACAAGCTGTTCTATATATGATTGTACTGGTGCTTCGTGTCTGTAGGTAATTATCACATACGAGCTTTTAATGACAATGAAACGACTACTTTTTGTCGCAGATATCAGTGAAAGAATGATTTCGTGTTTTTCAAAACTTCTTTTGAATGTTGTGTTTTTCCAACTTCAGTTTGAACAAGATAGTTCTGACTCTGATGTAAATGTTCGAAACAAGAAGAAGTAGGTTGAAGCTACGTTCATGTACTGTAAATCCTATAGAGATGGATATGGGCAAACGGAACCAAGTTGTAATTTGCACAAATGTGTTCAGGGCAAATAAAGGACAAAATGTTGTTGTCTGTTTGCGGAATTGTCGTCCCTAAGCCACTAGGACTTAATCAGTTTCACAGAAAATTTGTTGCTGGACCTTATCTTTTATACGGGGGCATGACGGTAGACCTTTGAGCCTTTACGGTCTGGATTTGAGATTGTTTTACGAAAAGTGGTGCTTGAACATTGTTGTACAAAGATCAGTTTTGTCTTGACTTGAACTTAGCGATATAAATTAAGATAACTGTTTCTTGGTGTTCCTCCATCCCAGAGAAAAGGAGGTATAACTACAAAAGTATGACTTCAGGAGCTCTTCCCAGAAAAGATGAAATAAAAAGTCCGCCGAGTCTGGTGCCATAAGCACGGCATGAAGTCAAAAATTTACCAACCACAACAATTGGTCTCGTTTTCGCATTCTACTCTGAACTTTGGAAAAGTCCTTACAATTTTTTGCTTACACATATTTTGTTTTAGGTTCTTGAAGTCAGCTACTGCCTTCCAGATTGCAAAAGCATTTTCAGCAAAGCGTGTACTTATGACTGATCTGCCTCACCCTGCATTGGCCTTTATAATTTGGTTTTATCGATGTTGGTAAGTGATCCGTTTTAGCGATCGTTGACTGTTGTAAACTTTTTTGAGGTTTTTTGCCTATTTTACTCAACAGTATTGTCGTCTCTATGTCTAATCCATAAATTTATTAACTATGGAAACTATTGATCGTGTTTTAGGTACAAATTTGTCTCCGACGTTTTATCTTGCGCCCATGGACCTTTAATTCATGTTAAAGAATTTTCTGTGTGTGAAGGAATGCTACGACGAATCTCGTTTATATGGAGGTAAATATTATGAAAGGGGAGGACGTGCGATAGCTAACAGTTCCAGAATCTCGTTATGCAGTATTTACTTGCCTTATGCCCATTGGGGTCTTTGAAAAAAGGGCTTTTGATAAGCTATCGAGTTTTAACTTATGTTTTCAAAAATTTCATGACATCATTCATTGTTTTTCAAAAGGTTTATGACGTTGTTTATTATTTTTAGGAGTTTTATGACATCCTCATTCGCGTTATCCTCTTTCACAACGGCCTATCTTAGTTTAAGGAAGGAGATTTTGAATTTTAGTCGGCTTCTCACTGACAAGACATCTTCAGTTACAAAGGATCTTCGAACTGCTTTTGAAAACTTAGACAAGGTTTTGCAAGTTGATTGCGACTTCGAGAAAGAGGACAAATTTCAGAACCATCTTCGTTCACGCCTGGCCACTGATGTTTGCTTGTTCATGGACCAACAACAATGCACGTTGCACACTTCTCTTTTTTCCTTACTTGCTGACTTTTCTGACCACGTTGAAAATGCTCTAGTCAGTCGATCAATGACAAAATTGTCTTGGACACAAGTATTGAACATTCTAGACCAGCTTATTCAAGTTTATGACAGTTTGAAGTCATTCAGGTGTAAGACACCATCACAAAATCATGAAGACTCGATGGAAATTGATGATAGTTATTGTGTTTCGCTTAATTCTTTGTTATGTAGACTCCAGGATGGAGGAGTAAAATTTTCAACCAGTACTAAAGATCTTTTAAAGTTTATAAATATTGATTTTAATGAAACGGAACCCGTCGAAGAGCTGTCAATTTGTGCCTTTGGCCATTCAAAATTGGACCAGCAGATTTCAACCCTTAAGAACTATACTCTAACTCTTTCACAGCTCGCCCATTTTGCGTCTCTGCTAACCACAAGTGATACTGAAAAGGCAACCACAACCCTGAGGAGAGTTCTCCCTCAACTGCCTACGGTTAACTTGAACATGTGCTTTAAAATGCTGATGGTGTTCCAAGCAGAACCGTGTACTTTTGCCTTCCGTAATTTCATGTTTAGCAAATTGTTACATTGGAGCCAATTTTTTAAAAACATTTCGGAACAGGAGAAATTATTGACGGATGCAGTTCAAGATTTCGACGGAATAGCGAATCTCATTAGCCCTTATATTTGTCAAAGCGCTGCTGACATTCTCTATGAAGGCATAGCGAGAAATGCCCGTTTGGACGTTTCATCACTACAGCAAGTAAAGCGCACTTTGTGGAACAGCGCCAGAGTGCCGCTAGGTGACGTGGCTGATAAAGTACGTCAGTTGGACGGCTTTTTAAGTTGTCTTTGGGCAAACGCGACTTTGTATTCCCAAGCTCAATGCCAAGTATCAAATATAAGTCTCCCGTGTCAGCTTTTCAATTTGATAACAGGACTGCTAATCACTTTGACTGCATTGCTTCAAGCCAGCCATTGCAGTGACGAAAAATCGAATCTACTTGCCAACAAAGATTTCCTTGCTCTCTGTAACACCTTCCACCAACAGCTAAAACCGTTCACATCAATTCAGGACTCTCGCGCAGGGCTTATCTCCGCTATCCATAATCTCTATGTTGCAGTGTCAGCTCTAAGTAATCTCCCAGCTGCAGAGCACTCCTCCCCTTGGTCTGAACTTCTTGTAAACGTTTTCTCGAAATGCTTGACGGCTATTGTGAAAACACTGGACTTGTTAAAGAGCAATAAAGTTGAGGTAATTTTGAAAGCGTTATGTTTTTATTTTGATTTAGTAGATTCCGTTCTGTTGGTGGTCCTGTGCAACGTGGTTCACTTTTCTGTCGATAACGAAAGATATTAATAAGGCGATGTAGGAAGTACAAGCTAATCACCAAAGCGGATTTTTTAAGCACTTTACTAAATCGGACTTTTGCAAACAACAGTGTATTGTTTTGCATTACAGCTGCACCACCCTTGTATTGGTTGGTCCAGATTTTCCAGATTTGAATGTGTTTTTGAAATGTAGGAAACCGGCATTCATTTAAACGTAAAGCAAATTGTTTATACCCACTTCAGAGTTCTATATTTCGCTTGACTGCTTGATACTTTTTCTCATAAGGTTTGTTCTTTTTGACCCGTATATAATAAAATGCATCTGGCAAGATCACAACACTCCTGCGCAGCGAAGTTTAAAGGCCTGATCATCGTCGCTGTAATGAGACGCATTAGCTTGCTTAACTGCGCAATTAAATACTCGTGGAGATTCATATTGCTTATCACTCATTATTTTACAGTCATCCTGTCAGAAAAAAGAATTCGTTTTAAATTGTTGGTTGCAAACAGGAGAGGCGTGGGTGTGGTGTGGCTATTTGCATTTGTTGCTTGTATCACCGCGAGGTGCAGTGGATCCGATTGAGAAATCGAAGGCGAAAGTGGAATGCTATACTGCTGAAGTAAGTAAAATATTGAGATGCATAGAATTTAATTCAATTCAAATCCGATTCATAGTTCTATCACAAGCACCGCAACCTAGCAAGCGAAAATGCCTCGAGTGCTTTCTCAAGGGTGCTATAGCCGTTCAGTAATGTGATTGATCTGTCGTATTATCGCATTACTTTCATTGCCAATAGGAATGCATGTGACCCACTGGTACATTGCACGCTGTGTGTTGTGACCCTGCAGAGCCCCTGACACTTCATTGAGATGACCTGTCATCAGGCCTAGAAAAGGATCAAAACCATCTTGCTTGCTGGTTAAAGGCTGTCGCATAAGCAGGCGGTTGTGGTAGACTTACACCGCATCTGCCAGCTCATTGAGATGTAATGACGTAAACAATTAGTTGTTGCTAGCGTTCGCTTGTTTCAGTTATCTCAACTTGACTGTGATTTGGAAATTCACAAGCTTTCATATCAGAACTTAACCGGCAGACAGTTGATATTAGAAGACAAAATACTGGACAGTTTCTCCCACCCCAACATTCAAGCATCGTTGGATCACTTGACTGAAACTCGCAAAAAGATCGAAAAAAATAGTCTCAAATCAGCTTACAGGCCGAGCGGCGCAGAGGTGAGGGACTTTCACTTATAAGTTGCTACATGCATTAGTAAACAATAGTCGTTGATGTTAAGTGAGTTGGCTGTTATAAGCTGTCGACTGCAAATTTAATGAAACGGGTTGGAACACTTTTTTCATTTGTCCAACAAGCAACTCCAAAATTGCACTTGATGCAACGCTCAGTGGGCTGCCGTTATTCTATGAGTTCTAAACCATGGTAGAAACGAAACAAAAGCCAAGTTTCTGACACAAATTTAGCATTGTATACCGTAAAAGAAAAAGAAATAATGATTATACTAACATGTCAAACTGTTTTAGTTTCTTAAACTCAGCAAACTCTGTATCAGTTTTCTGTCAACCGTGGGCAGTATAACGTCACTGGAAGAGTTGATTTTAAAGCTGTCATCCAATTCGAAAGTAAGAAAAGTTTTTGAAATATGCTTCCAAGATAAAAAGCTGAGATAGACTTACTTATCTTAACAGCTTCTGACCTTGAGTAACAGTTCACTGTTAGGCTAAGTTTACCGTTAACAGGAACTTTAAAGCAATTTTTCTTGTTTTTGTTAGTTTGATAAACCCTTTCATTTTGTAATTAAGGCGCGAAATGAAATGTTATCCCAGTTATTGTGGCCAAAACCCGACCATTGTGAGTCAAGGGAAAGTTACAATGAACATTTCGAACCTGTCATGAAAACAAATTTCCATTCGGTAGTCCGCAATACCAACAAGGCGGACTTCCGTTTGATGGGTGCTCAATAGTCGCCTCGTACGACGTGCTTTGTGAGCAACTTCACCATCACTATTCTGGCACAGTCAAGCAAAGGCATTTTATCTTTGTTCGGTAGGTTTGTGATAATAGGAATGCTTTGTGCCAGCAGTACAATCATGCTTTGTGCAATCATGCTTCAAAGCATGATTAAACGCAGGTTCTCTGAGTAGCAATTCCCCATGACTGAGGTATAACCAATATTTTACTTTACAGATAGTGCATGAACTTGCAGTCAAGATGGAAGGAAAAACGCAAGAATCTTACAATTCGTTCACTCGTTCACTTAGCGACGATTTCCCGGCCTATCCGGATTTCGTTAGTCCTGTAACTGATTCGATCAATCAAGTAAGCGAAAGTTTTATGATCTTCTTGGTAGTGCGAGACAATTATCGTCTTAGGTCATCATTACTACCTTCTATGGTCATTTTTAGATTCGTTTTGGCTTGAAGCTCATGAAGAGTTCAACTGTGATATTATTCGCTCATAATGAGCAGCATAAGAGGCTGACTTCCTTCTCAAGATCCTCTTTGACGCCTGAGCTTTTCCTTACTCAGCATTTGAATGGAGATTATTCAGCGGACGAAATTAATGATTTTGTGTCGCTTCTTAAATCAATGAACCTGGGAGGTTTGTATAGTTGCTTTGATTTAGACGTGCACACGTTTTTAAGACTCTAGATAAATTAAGCAATCATGAGCAAATCACTATACATCATATTTCATTATTATAATTAAGTATTTTTACCTAATAATAATGAAATGTAATGATATATTTGGTTATAAGTTTAATGCTTTTAGTTTTGGAAGAAGAGAGACACCCCTTTTCGTAAGTTTATGCGGCCAACTAGGGAAAACAAGCCGTGCCACCAAGTACAACAAGCCATGCGACCAAGTAGGAAAGTTGTAGCAAAGTGCTTTTGTGAAAGACAACACTGCAATATCAGGGCAGATGGTGAATTTGCGCCCTTTGCCAGTAAAACGAGGATATTATGGTTTCAGACTGTGAGAAGTTTGACTTATAGCTTTTCAGTCTACACAGTGTAGGGTGGTTTTACCCAACAGAGTGTTTTGCAGAAGGAAAAGACAAGTTCGCAACTGATAAAATCATTGACAAGTAAGTGTTCAAAGTTGCTTAAAATGTGGATAGCGAAGTATTGAATTAAAACTGCACATGTGTCACTAGTCGAAAGATGACTTTGTAGTCGCTGACATGGGTGGCAGCGTTATTTTTTAAAACAATTTAAATATGTTTTTTTCTTTGACGATGGTAGTCTAAAGCAGTGCTTCTCAACCTTTTTGATGTCATGGACCACTTTTCGCCGAGACCTTGTTTTGGGGCCCACTTCGTAAAAAATTTGTTTCAAAACAATCATTTATTCCAGGAAGGAAGTTGCAAGAAAATGAAAGAGTGTTAAGTTTATTGTACATTTTTAGCTTTCGTAATTCATAATTTTTTTCCAAAACAATCTTTAATTTATGGCAGAACGTTTCGCGGCCCACCTGAAGGACCTTCACGGCCCATCAGTGGGCCGCGGCCCACCGGTTGAGAAGCGCTGGTCTAAAGTATCACAGATGTAGCTCTTCCCGATTGCGCTTTTGACTGAAATTTTTCAACCGTTAATACTCCACTACAACTCCTAAATCTTTTGGTTCTCATGATTGTCCAGGAGATTTTTAAAGGACAGTCGAAAAATGGTTTTAAAATTACGAAAGCTTTTCTGAAGTGCTATGAATTATGCAGCGCTTATAGGTGTGTTGTGAAAAGATGCTTTTTTCAACGCGTAAATGGGCAAAGAGTGTGCAGATCACTTACGCTAGCCTTACCTTGATAGAGATTGTAACTTACAAGAAGCACAGCGTGATTGCGCTTGCCATTGATTAGCACCTTTTACACAATGACGAGCACGATGATTTTCTGTTCTCACAACCTTTTTTACCTGTTTGAGGGAAGCCGTTCATATCGAGACGAAACGGTTCTGTGTCATTTCAGCAAGAAAAAAAATTGTATATGCTTTCAGACTACTCAAACAGTCACTTTAGTAATGTTTTGTGTGATACCTTATCATTGACTTACATTAAAAACTGCGTGATTTTTATGTAAGGGCTGCTATTTGCGTGAACATAATTGCCCTGTTTATGTCCAATTTTTGGAGATAAATATTTTTTAGTCTTCTCATGTCATCGTTGCTTCGCATGCGCACTGCTGTACTGCGCAGCCCACATTGTAGCGGTTCGTATAATGAAATGGTGAGGATCTTGGAAATCATCATTGTTGTGTGGAATAAACGGCAGAAATTGATTGAAGAACGGTAAGCAGTTCATGTATTACTGTTAGGCGTTGCTAATACAGTATGGGGCAACCATTAATCAATAATCATCTGTTTGGCATTAGACTGATTGTTGCAAAAAACAGTTTGGCATTTTGCCTGTACTGGGTATATCCACCACCAGCATCTGCTTTCACATCAACCCTGTTACGAAGCAACTTGCAAACGCTAATGGTGCTTACGGTAGGTTTTCAACTCCGAATAAGTGCTCTGAAATCCAAAGCTCTTCTTCTTCATGCTTTTTGTAAGACTATTAGCATTGAGTTTATTACAGAGAGCTTGAAAGAACAAGTTTATTCAAGTACAAGGAGAAAAGCCATATAATCGATACGGAAGAAGTGCAAGAAGAAAAAGAATTCAAAGCCATGTTTCCAACATTTGAAGGGGTTAGTGGAGATATTAACCAAAAACATTTTTTTAGTGTTGCCCATTGTACAAGGGATACAGTGCTGTTGTTCTGTATGTTTATCACTGGTTCTTACTTTTTGCATGTGATTTAGATTACCGAGTAACCTTAAATGTCTGTACAATAACTATGGTACTTGCAGAGAGTTTTGAACGTCGAGCTATATGATTTGAAATCCAGAATACTTCCAGTGCCCTCGGCCACAACTCTACGTAGCTCTACGTTATTGAAATCGTAATTATAATTTTCAAGAGTGATACACAGGGCCCGTATCAATGTTCCCACATGGAATGTGTACCCAGAATTTTGCGTTGATTGCTGGTCCCAAACGACTTTTAACATAGATTTGAAGAAACGCTGTTTTATCGAAAGTGTTTCATGACGCACCGACGTTGGCGGTATCGGGTCAAATAGGAATCAACATCTTTTTTTTGTATGAAAACATCCAAGCCAATCACATCGTTTACGTATTTGAGTCACGTGGTTGGTGATAGGTTACGTTGATTATATTATAATTTCAATTTAAAACTTTTTTTCTAACTTAAGTTGTCATTATTTAGGATGTAGCTGATCTGCAAGAAGATGTTCTGAATGGTGATCCTCCTGTGAACGAAGATGCAGAGCAAAAGGAAGACGAAGATTTAGAGTTGACGAAGAAAGCTTTTGATCTTGCCACAACTTTGCATCGAAATCTGCTCACTAACTTGTTTGATGATAATCAGGAGAAAAAACGAAAACAAGGTAATTTGATTGAGAGTTCATATTAGTAGCTTTGAATGGCTTACTTTTGGCAGTGTTTTGTCATGTTTCATTAGTGTGCAAACTTAGAAAGGACGAAAAGTATAAGTAGAACAGACTAGAAAGTAATATTGCTTATTGCTTTTAAGGTTGTAGCTAATATCGACTGTCAGGAAGCATCTTGACCTGAAAACTGAAAGAAAACTAAGGTTTTGCGATGGTTTCCAACATTGGCCTCAAAATTTAGTGATTGGTTTTGCAGTCTGTTTGCTTTAGTCACGTGGATAAGCCTGAAGATAACAAACAAAATTGACTAAATAGCTACCTTAATTTTGCCAATGAGGTGGAACAGATTGAAATGCTGTTTAATGGAGACGATGTCGGATTGTCTTTCGTTCATTTTCAGTTATGCGTTGTCGTGCTTTGGGAAATGCACTTTACGATGATTTTTTTTGCTTGGTTGGTTCCAACAAACAATATATTAATCGAAAACAAATCAAGTAAAATGTAAAAACTTGGAAGTGGCTTTGGACAATTATCCATGTATATCGCCTGTTATACCCTGCTTAGCCTGGAGAATAAATAGGGAAAAACGTTAGATTTAAATCTAGAATTAAGCTAATATGAACTGCAACTTTTTGCTAAAACATAATTTGTTCCACTAGATGCAAAGACCAATTGCTCGGATGACATCATTTTCTCTAGTCTCCTTTCCCATTTTGTTTTTTCTCTGTCAATAAAAGACCAGCTTCCTCTTCTCTATGGAGGTGAACTAGATCACAGTTTGATTTCAAATCACATAATAACTTGCTGCAAACTGAAAGAAATACTCTCATCTGAAAGCTATGCCGGTAAGTGGACATTCCACTTTTTATTTGTAACCCAGATGTTCTGAACACTTAATTCAAACTGTGCGTTAAAATAGATTGCTCTATTGCTGGTAAGATCTGGAAAGATTCGAGTTCAGCTATTGGATGTCTAATTTTAGTTTGTCAAAGTAGAATAAAAGTCTTTCCGATGATTAGCAGTATAAAGAATAGTATAATGCTCGAAACCGATAGAATTGTGATTGTTCAAACACTAAATTGGTATTGTTGATTTTTATATTCAGACGTCAAAAAAGAGGAACTGAATGTGTACAATGAATCTCTGCCCAGTGAAATCTCAAAATGTCTTCCTGTGTTGCATGAAATGCGCTCTTCTGTTGCTGCAATGCTGAACGAATGGCCTGACCACCCTGTGCTTAGTGTGTTGGTGAAAATAATTGATCGTATCCTTTCTTATTCGATAACATCTCCTGTTATGAAATTCGTATCTGGTCTAGAATTTCTCTTGGCAAGAGCACAGGTATAAAAGTTTTGCTTACACACGTTAGGTCCAGCTTAAACTTATTTTTCTGGCCAAGGAGAGACATTGATTTTTTAATAGGCAGTTTTGTCCTTATTTAGTGCCTGTGTTCTCAACTGAGAAGAGGGTATAATAGGTTTCTTCCAGGTGACTAATTAACCATGACTGTAATGTAATGTAGAACAAATTGAAATTTTGCCTCTTTAGATAAAGTTTGTTATAGTGGAAAATGGTTGACAGAAATTTTGCTTTGCATGCTGCCTAGCAGCAAACTAAAAAGCGCTGAAAACGAGACAGAAAAAGCTCTTTGAAGTAGTCATTGTTTACCCTAGACCAAGGGTGGGCAAACTAGGGCCCGCGGGCACAATGCGGCCCGCCAATACTTGTCGAAACTTTCTTATATCTAACTTAATATGACATTGGCGGCCACGCTTGTATTAAAAAGCCAAAAACGATAGAGACCATCATTGAAAGAGCCGCTACGCAATTCTTGGTTTGAATTGACGCATTTTCCGGCCATGTAAAAGGGGATGACCTTTTTTTTGGAGACCAGCATTTTCAAAGCCCGAAATTAGGTACTTGCGCCATTCGCCGGCCACGATTTTTTGCACTGGCCCTCGGCCAACTCTTGAATGGCCAATGCGGCCCTCCGGCTAATAAGTTTGCCCACTCCTACTCTAGACCGCTACTGTGGAAAATGTTGCTGCTTTTTTTTAGCCTTTAAGTTTAGCGATCGATTCTTTCCACGCTAAGTTGAGCAACGAGGTCAAGCTCGAAAAATGATCTCGTTTTTACCTCACATCAATTATGCTCCTGACGTATTTTACGTATTACTTCATGTATTGTGCTGTGAGCTTGTGTTCTTTGTTGGTGTTGAGTCAGACCGAGTCACAGACACCACTGGAGTGCTCGACTCTATCATCTGTCTGCTACTTGAAGGTGTAGGAATCCCGTCAAGTAACCCCCCTTGGGATAACAAGTGCACTTGCTGGCTTTTTCTTCACGCTATCCTTGAATGGAAACTCTGAATACCGTTTTTAGGAAGCCTGTGGCGTGACCCAGTCTGGCTTTAAACCAGTAAACCACTGCATTTGAGGCGAACGCTCTAATCTTTACGATATTGCAATAGCTATTTCGTGCATTGCTAACTTTGTACAGGCGCTGCAGTGGCCCCTTCAGCTTAATAACCTTTGACCAAGCCACGCATGGGCATAACGATACTCCGAATTTTAAACGTGTTTAGGATTGGGAGAGCAACGCTGGGCACCACGTATCACTTGCAAAGCATCTTGAAGCTGTTACCAGTCTGGTGATAGAATGGCGTAAAATAGAACTAAAAAGCTGGTATCGTTTACTCAATGACACGAGGAAGAAAACCGACCAAGATCTTCCAAAATGGTGGTATTTTATCTACCAGCTGGTGGAAGATTGTGTGGAGAAGACCAAACAAGGTAAACGACTGCTGAAATGCTTGGCAGGTATTTGGATCTCGACTGGTAACGTTTTCAATTCATATATGATGTGCAAGGATCTGCTGTTTTCACTTCAATTTAAAACATTGCGCTGTGATATCACATCACTAGCACACAATTACGTCACACGGACTGCTTTTAAGCATAGAATTTTCTATACTCATCTTAAAAAAATACTTGACTAGCAGCCAAGTTAAACTGTTCAAACGTTTACTTTAGTGCAGCAGTTTCCAAACTATGGCTGGAGGCGATCCTCTGGTGGGTCGTGAACGAAATTGCCGTGGGTCACGAAAGTCATTAGAAGTTTAAATTAATACATGCGTTGTCTTGAATAATTCGCTGTTCTCTCAAAAGTGTCAAATTCCTTGCGCCTGAAAATTACTCACAGTGATATGGATGTGTATACTATACTAAACAGTGACAACATGCATGCAAATCTTTCGTACCCACATTGCGATATTAATTGAGTTTCGAAAATTTATGTTTTGAAAAGTGGATCATGACTTGAAAAAGTTTGGGAACCGCTGCTTTAGTGCATTAATGCTGTTGATATCAGTTGCTAAAGATTACTGACGAATCTGCTGGTACTGTAGTATAATTTGCATTTGTTTTTGTATTTTGCGTTTTTATTGGGATGGAAAATGCCTGCTAAATAGCGAAAGCAATTTTTCTAACAATAAATTAGCTCAGCTGATTAGGTGTTTTATTTTTATCATTACAGAGGCCAACAAATCGCTTACCGTGGAAGTTGTCACTTCTCTTCAAAAATTCATTGAATCGTCCACCATTGGTCAATTTAAAGGAAGAGTGGAACTTCTGATAGTCTTTTACCGCCATCTAGTGATTAAAGGCTATGGAAAGGGTAAACTTTTAAGAAACAAATACCTTAATTTTACTGGTGCTGCAGACGAGGTTAGGACAGCGGGGCATATTAAAGCTCTGTGCTTTTATACTTAAACTATCAATGCAACTATAACGCTAACTTAGCTTAGTATAGCTTTGGTGTTTAATTTGGTTCTGTTTTGTCGTATTGGTAAAGACTCTTAACGGTATTTTTTCTGCGTGGTTGCTCTGCTTGTGCTAGAAATCGTCTGGGTGAGCAATATTGACAAGTCGAAAGCATGTCCGAACACGTTGTTTTGTGAATAACTGTTGCACTGTAAAGATGTTTTCTTATTCGTATGATTAAGAGCACATACTAATTCTTATTGCAAGCACTTCTATTTCCAGACCAACTTGCGACTGCGCTTTCAAATATGTACAATTACTACAACCAGTTTGTGGCTGCTAGTGATGAACGAATTGAATTCCTACGCAAGCCGATAGAAAAAGAGATGACAGATTTTGTAAAAATTGCAAAGTGGAACGACCTCAATTTTTATGCAGTCAAGCAATCAGTTACTAAGTAAGCGTGTTAAAAATATAATTACAGTAGTATCTTTAATATTTAACGATCTCTGGTTAGAATTGCTGAGATATTTTCCCGAAATGTTTTAAGCTGATTGCTAGCCATCCATCATTAACCTACCGTTTGCAGTCTGACTCTCAATAATTGGGTTGATTGCTTGGTTGAATCACTCCCAACAAAAAGCTGAGTTTGGGAGTAAGCAAGGGCATGCTCCCCGCAGAAAAATTTACTGCAATAAATCGATGTGACGAGAAAAAGGAAACAAATGATTCCTAGTCGCCGGCAGGTTTTATATGAGCAGGGGGCTGCAAAGAATGTCCAGGTTTAAATCTAAATCTGAATGTCTTAGGATAAGATTAGGTACTTTTAATGTGGGAATTATATGTGGAAAAAAGACAGAAGTGTGCGAAAAACTAAGAAAGAGAAGAGCTGATGTGTACTGCATGAAGGAAATAACATAGAAAAGCCAAGGTGATTGTTTTGTGGGCACTTAAAGGACGAAGGTATAAACTGTGGTGGCCATGAAATGACACAGGACATGGAGGGGTTGGAATCTTGGTGAAAGAAGAATTATCTAGAGACGTTGTGCACGTTAGAAGAAAAAGTGACAGAGTGATGCGAACAATACGTGCATATGGGCCACAAAGAGGAAGACCAGACACGGAGAAAGTTTATGATGAAATGGCAAGTGAATGGGACTTGGGAAGTTCTAGTGAAATCACCTTTTGTTTGAGGATTTCAAGGGGCATGTGGGAAAATACGTTGAGGCTTTTGAAGTGTGCATGGGGCGAATGGAATCAGGTAGAGAAATGTGGAAGGTAGAAGATTATTGGAGTTCTGTGATGAAAAACATTTTGAGCTGTGCCTGGCAAACTAGTGGTTGCAAAAGGAAAAGAAAAGGAAAATAGCTTATATTACTGGTGGATATGGAGCAGAAATTGATTTTGTGCTGGTAGGGAAGAAATAGGAATTAATTATGTAAGGAATGTAAAAGTGATTTCTTGGAAACTGCAACACAGGCTAGTGGTCGTAGATGTGGATAGAAGATTTATAAAAAAAGATACTGAGAAAGGAACGGATTATAAGAATGATGTGGAAGTTGGATGAAAGCCGAACATGAGTAAGATTTGAAAAAACGAGTAAAAGAACTGTTGTTCTTGTTGGTTTACCCCTCCTCTTCCTTGGAATGGAGGTATGGCGCGAACAGCAATCCATGTTCACGCCATCAATCTAATTGAATTAGGCCAGGGAAAAAGTGGCAGCCCATTTCGAACCAGTCGTGGATGCAAATTGTCGACTGGTAGCCCCACCACCAACAAGGCGGACTGCCATTGGTGGGTACCCAAAAGTCGCCTCTTACGACATGCTGGGTGAGCAGCTTCACTATTCTAACCCGGTGAAGCGCGGGGAGAAGTAAAAGAACTAGTAAGCACAGACGTCCCAAATTTGTGCAAAACTTTTTAAGGTTTTGGATCTAAAAGCACGTGACGAAATGTGTGGAAAGAAAAAGTTTAGGAAAGATTGAGGAGACATGTGGTGGTGGAATAGGGAAGTGAAGAATACCGTAGCAAGAAAGAAGGCAGCATAAAAAGATGCGCAGGTTCTGATCAGAAGAAGACAAGTTCTAATACAAACGTGTAAGATAGCAAATAATGAGAGTTACTGCTAGAGCTATAAGAAAAGCATCCAAACAAGAAAATTTATGTCAGACTTCCCACAGTATTTTCAGCTTTCTGAGGAGAATGAAAAAAGAAGGGAAAGATCTTGAAGGAGGAAGGTGCTTAAGAGGAAGAGACGGTCAGTTGGGTTTTATTGTAGAAGACGGCTCAAAAATCTGGAAGGAACCCATGGGAAAGACCATGAATGAAGCGAACGAATGGGGCCAGATGGTGGAAACTGATGTAGTAGAAAGACCAATGAAAAGAGTTACTGGCGAAGAAATTGTGAATGCAGTGCAAAAAATGAAGTCAAGAAAGCCTACTAGTGACTATACCATCGGAAGTAAGTGTGGAGGTGATATCGGCAAGTGGCGAAATTGGGTTGAAACTGATGGCGGGCCTGTGTCAGTGTGTTGCATGGTGGAGGAATGCCTGATGAGTAGAAACTTGTGTGATTGTGCCTATTTTTAAAGGACGGGGTGATGCAATGAGCTGTGGATTATATAGATGAATAAAACTGTTAAGAGCATGCGACGAAAATTGATGAAAGGGTGTTAGATAGGCGAATACGA
Organism: Trididemnum clinides; assembly: GCA_963675345.1. Classification (NCBI taxonomy): domain Eukaryota; kingdom Metazoa; phylum Chordata; class Ascidiacea; order Aplousobranchia; family Didemnidae; genus Trididemnum; species Trididemnum clinides. The sequence goes on from OY776300.1 coordinate 7,357,638, forward strand.
ACACTGATTAATTTGAATAGAATGCAGTTTGATTTGTGCCAGTGAAAGGAACAGTGGACGCAATATTCATTATGAGCAGGATGCAGGAGGAATATTTAAAGGAAAAGAAGTTATGTGTGTGTTTATTGACATGGAAAAAGCGTTTGATTAAAGTTTCAAGAAAAAAGATAGAGTGGGCCATAAGAAGAAGGGTTTATTAGAAGTAGTGGTTCGAGCAGTTCCAAGCTTGTATGATGGGACAAAGACCAGAGTTAGAGTGGGATCTGCGAATTCAGAGGAGTTTGAAGTAAAGGTTGGTGTACATCAAGGATCTATGCTGTCGCCACTATTGTTTGCAATAGTTATGGATGCCATTACAAAAAATGCATGAAGGGATGTGATCAATGAGTTATTACATGCAGATGACCTTGTTTTTATGAGCGAAACCATGGGTGATTTAAAAGAAAGAATTTCAATTTGAAGGAAGCACTTGACAGTAAGGATTTGAAGGTCAACATCAGAAAACAAAAGTGATGGTTAGCGGGTCGGAAGGAGAACTGTTCAAAAGCGAAATAGATCCATGTGGAGTTTGTCGGAGGAAGTGATGGCAAATTCACCATAGTACACGACGTATGGAAACTGGGTATAGGTAAATGTGCGTGAGTAAAGAGAGTTATGACCACGTTGGCAACGTGTTTTGTTTGTTCAAGATGTAGGGGAATGATGGAAGGAATGGTGCATTCGATCATGAAGTTGTGTGATGAAGCGAAAATAATAAATGGATTTGTTATTTGTCGAAACAATCTAAATGCTACTGATGACTGTGAAGCTGCAGTTATTGCAAGAGTAAGAATTGGTTGGGTAAGATTCAGGAAATGTGGAGAGTTGTTGCTAGGAGATAGGTTTTCGTTGAAGATAAAAGGAAAAGTTTATCGTTGTTCCGTAAGATCATCAGTGTTATATGGAAGCGAGACATGGTGTTAAAAAGAACATGAGAAAGCAATTTTAAGGTGAACGGCAAGAGCTATGATAAGAGCCATGTGAGGTTGGAAAGTTGTAGACAGAAAGATTGCTAAAAAAGTAAATGGACATGCTGGGGTTTAATGAAACTCGTAGATGGGTTAGCAAAAGTAAATGCAGTTGGATGGTACGGACATGTGCTGAGAAGAGATGATGATAGCGTTTTGAGAGTTTCCCAGGCCTGGAAGTGAGTGTCAAAAGAAAGCGAGAAAGACCAAAGAAGATCTGGAAGGAGCCAGTGGAAGAGAAAACAGAGAAGGTTAGTTTAAAGACGAAAGATGCCCTGAATCGAACAGTGTGGTGAAATGGAGTGCGAAGAATTGCAGAAGGAATGGGATGAATATGACCAATTCCGTTACACGGGATAAAATCTGACAAAAACTAAATAATCGGTATTACCTATTACTTCGTTGTGAAACTATGTACTAAATAATTTGCATTTGGATGATTTTAAATAAACTGCCGCTTTCAATGGTGTACCGGTACCTGGGTGTTCTGTTTTATACGGTGTTTTCATTCTATGGTTGACCACGTAGTGACATAGCTTAAGATTTGGTGACCTTCTCAGGATACATTGTTGCTTTTACTAATATACTCGCAGATCCACTTGCATGGTCAAATCACTTACGTTTTTAAACAAATGTGCCGTTCTGTCACTATCGCCACAATACAACGTTACGTTGAGTTCGAAGTTTCTAACCGATAGAGAAAGTTTATGCAAAACTCTTCTAAAATGGCTTTTTATTGTAAGTGAAGTGAATACGGTCCGTTCCATGATTGGGGAAAACACGAATCAGAAAAATGTAATCTACTACTAGTACTCTTGAGATCGCTGCATTCATTGATTAGATGCAAGATCTTTTCAAAAGTTTTTGAAGATTTGCTCTGATAAACTAATTTTTTCTACTTTTAGGACTCACAGAACATTGTTTAAGTTAAAGAACAAGTTTTATAAAACGCTTAGAGAGCCAGTAACTACTACAGTATTGAACGTAACAGCACCGACGTTTTCGTCAGTTACAGAGGTACGTTAGATGTAATTTATCCTTTATAGCTAATATTTAATTTTGAATTTTCAAAACCGTAGCCATTTTGGGATGATGTGCGCTTGGAAAGACACTTTGCAGCAACTTTTACTTGTTTGCGGTATTTGTGGTAAAAATGCACTGGGCCGAAAGTACTGGTTACTGCGAAGCAAGTCTAAACACAAGTTGTTATAGGTTTGCCTTTAAGGTTTTTCTTTGACCAGAAGATAACTATATGTATTTCATAATTCACTTCCCAATCAAAATCTGCTGAACAAATACTTAGGTAATGGTTGATAAACATACACTAATGCCTTAGTCTGTTTTATAACGTGTTCATTTTTATATAGTCTTCACAGTCCACTGGCCTGGCAATCGCTTTGAGATGGAAAGACGTAGCAGAAAAGATAATTCCAAATTCAAAAGAAGCTTCCAATGCAAAGTTAATTGCTATACTGCAATCCTTTTTTAATGCTGAGGCGAAAAAGGAAATACAAAAAGAAATCCAACGCTTACCAACCATATTACTGAAATTGAACAAGCACTGTGCGACTTGGATGCGTGAGGTTAATGGATTCATGCCAGACTTGCTTGCTAACTTCGAAAATTTGACCAGTGAGTTTTTTAAATTAGTAAAGTCCATACATCTGTTGCTTCAAGTTAGTGGAGCGTGATATATTTTCTTAAGATAGCCAGTGCGAAGCAAAACCTACAGGATTAATCTGGAGAATTTAATGGCTTGTCTGTTGACTTGCTGTTGCCACTTATGTTTTTGTCGAGAAAAGTTCCTTTCGCTGCAACGGACACAGCTTTCTTTTGAAATCGTATCTCCCCAGAATTGGCGGAATTGCTGATCTTACGTGAACGCTTGCGGTTACTGGACTCGGGACAGTCTCATCTAAGTGTGCTGTTCTACTACGGACTCTACGCCACACCGTCTTAACACTAGAATTACCGGAGCGGTCGGTCATTTTGACCGTTTTTAATTTTTCATCGTTTATATCTCTGATTAGGTACGTGCAATGACACTGAAATTTCCTGACTTTTTCTAAATCTTGGATAACTTTTAGCATGCTAATTTTCATTGCATTGCAACGAGCGCAGGGTTGGGTGGGAATGGATTTACCTTAAATTACCGAAAACGGTCATATTGACCGCGCAGAAACCACTAAATTTTTCAAGATTAAAATCGTCTTTACAATTGAGAATCTTTTGCTATGCTATTGCATCGAAACAATCTTGCAACAATAACTGTACTAAGAGGTAAAAGCTACGTACCAGTGCAAAAGATAAATATGCTTGATCGACAAAGGGGTAAAAGTACGGGAACTGGTGGCTAAAGCCTCCAGATTGTTTTCAGCCCCGTTATAGAGATTTTAAAACTGGGTATAACTCTCTTTTGAAAAGTATATTTCCAAAAAAAAAGGTCTCCCCCTTTATTTGGAGCAGAAAATAGAAAAACCCTCTGAAAATATTGATCTCCAAAAAAACACAGGTCCTCAACCTTTCTTTGAGACAGGAATGCTTTCAGCTCTCTACCCATGCTAAAGAAAGTTACGCTTACGTTGTAATGTTACGCTTTGATCAGGGGTTGGCATATTCAGACTCGGTTCGACTTAGGCCTATAAGAAAAATGATTTTTTTCAAATGAAGCCAACCCACAGACTGCTACTGATAACTCGCAGAAAACTGATCCAGCACCAAGTACATTTGTCGGCTTTGGCATTGAGACAGTGACCACGATGATGCAAGTAGGCTACTACAACGCAAGCGCTAGGTGAAAATTATCATGCATTTTACTTCTAACACAGCGAAATTTGATTTGTATTGGCTGCTAATGACGATGCATGAATGAATTGTATTAAATTTTCTTCAAAATCGAGAGGTAGATTACAAGCTCCAAAGGTACTATCAAGAACGCTGCTGAAAAAAAAATTTAAGGCCTACAATTCATTTTGTAGATTAGGACAGAGGTTGGCAAACTTTTTAGTCGTAGGGCGGCATTGACCATTCAAGAGTTGGTCAAGGGCCAATGCTTTAAATTTTGCCACAGCTGCATACAATGCAAGAGCTCGAAATCTTGCAATAAGCTCTTAAAAAAAAAAAAGATCATCACCCTTTATTTGGACGGAAAATGCGTCAATTCAAACTACGAATTGCGTGGCGGCTCTTTCAATGATGGCTTCTATTGTTTTTGGCTCTTTAGTACGGCAGTCATATCAAATTGAATACATGAAAGTTTCTCTAAGTGTTGGCGGGCCGCACTAAATACTCTGGCGGGCGGTAGTTTGTCCACCCCTAAATCAGAACCTATGCAGTTTGTTCTAACACATAACGAAGCTTACGACTCGTTAAAGTCCTATTTGCAGTAATTCAAGACATCACTAGGTTTAACACAACAGTTAAAAAGAAGCTTGTGACGCAAAATAATTAGTGATTAAGCAAACGGTCATTTTGACCACTCGCGGTAATTTTAGGTAGGTCGAAAAAGCGGTAATTCTAGTGTTGAGTAGTTTTTCTCTATACATTTGTGATCAAGGCCGTGGGGAGTTGCGATACTCTGGGTATCCATGATCTTTTACTATAGTAATCCTTAGGAAGGGATTGGGTAACAACAACGGAAGTTTTCGGCAAACTAGTGGAACTCCGGTTACATATCATCTCTGTGTGATGACCGCCTCAACCTTGTCCTGTATATATATACTATAAAGCGCAATTTTTTCCATGTGTATTTACTTGTTTTAACTCTTCTGAAACCACTTGACGTACAAACATCAAACTTTGCGCGATTGACCACCTTGCCAGGATGAGTGTGGCAAGGGAGTTCCTGACGTCAGGACGACGTCATAATCAAAGATCAATTTTCAAAATTTGCATTTCTTGACGGAGGAAAACCATTCTTTTGTTCAAACCAAAGCTAGCCTTCAACTTGCAAAAATTTTATTCCCGTAGGGTCCAAGATAACCTCACAGCTAACGCTTGATATTTTTTCAAAAACTACTGATCGTAAAAACGTGATTAAAAACTTTTTGGGAGATATTAACAAGGTACTTTCGATGAAAACAACTCTAGCGGTTCGAGTTGAGTTGACGATGCCACAAGAGATTCTTTTTTTATACATTCCAAGCATGCTCCTTTTTGTTATTCTTGTACGCTTCAAATTCGATCTATGATGTCATAATGCTTTCTGGTACCATAATAGTAAAAAAGCAGCAAGCAGCAGCTACGCGTAAAATGTTTATCCACTGTTATTGTCAATGCAAATAAGTCATATGCTGCCTGTGAAAGAAGAATGACGCATTAGAATATCAACATAGCCGTAGATAAAAAACCTACAGTTTTTTTGTAATGCAATGCCAAGTTATAGTATTTTTGTACAGTATTGTCTCGGGCCTGACTGATTTTAATCTCCAAGACATATTGATCAAATGTAACCAAGTTGAACAATTTGATGGTTTTTCTTGTTAAATCGTACAGGAATCACATTGGTAATCCGCATCCTTACCCACGAAAACCTGGTTCATGGATTATACTTTTTAGCCGTAACCTGATCTATTGTAATAACATAACTAAGTGCATGATTTGGGTTAGTTTGCACTCCCCCTAACTGTGATTATGCCAGAAACTAGAAACTTACGCTCAGCCAGAGATGTTGGGTCATACAAATAAGCATACAATTACGAAATGTAAGAAGCATGCCAAATATGTAGTAGCTTATTTGAAAAATTACGCAACAATCACTTTGATACCCCCAACCTATCCAAACAGCTGTGCTTTTGTGCTTTCATACAAGTGGTGAAATAAACGAATAAAAGTTGGTGAAATTAATGGTTTTAAATATGAGCAAGTCCAGTTCCTAATTGCATGCTGGAAATAGGGCCAAGGCGTCGCTATTTACTTCAAAAACGTTGGGTAAAATACAGTGGCCATGCGCTACCATCCCTGATATTTTTCTACTCAATTTCCTTTAAAAACAGGGCAGTTTAGATTTTGTTACGACAATTGGCTCCGTCAAAAAACACATTCAGTTCATTACTGTTCTCACAATTACTCAAATTCTTAACCTGGGCAATACTGATGGGGTGCCGCAATTGATATAAATTAGCTGCAAATGCATCACTTTGGGTTAGTTTGCTCTTTGCGTGGCTGCGTTTATGCCAGGACCTGGCAACAGGTGCGCACCCAAAGGCTTTAGATCGTACTAAAAGGCATGCAATTACGAGAAAGTCGTAAGTAGTGCGTCTAATATTTAGTAGGTTATTCCTGAAAACACATATCCATCACTTCGGCGCCCTCTCACTATCTTGAAGTTATGCTTCAATGCCTTTCAGCAAATGAGCGCATAAGCGTTTGTAAAATCGTTGGCTGTTTCAATTGTGTGCAAATCCGGTTCCTAAGTACGCCTATGCTGGAAGCAAGACAAGTAAAACGTAGCTAGATGCTCCACAGGCTTGAGGAGAAATATAGCGGTTATGTGCAACGCCCCTATAATGTTTTTATTCGATTTAATTGTGGAGCGAGATTTGGCTAGGTCAAAAAACATCGACTTTTTATTACTGTTATCCCAGTTATCCATGGGGTGAAACCGGCGCAGCCATCTGATCCAGTATTTTTAACGTCGACATTGATCATGATTCTGCTGTATCCTCTTTCCTAATTGCGTTGATGCCAAGGCGAAACAACACACCTGTAGCCAGAGGCTTTGGTTCATGCGAATGCGCTTACAGTTACAAAAAGTCGTTAGTAGTGGGCCTAGCATTTAATAGCTTAATCTTGAAAGACATATTAATCGCTTTGGCGCCTTTTCACAGCTTCGATATGCTTTCAAGCACTTCGGACGCTTATGCTGAAAACAAGGCAAAAAAGACGTTGCCTGGTACTGCAGAAACTCGGGAGACATGTTGCGATTATGCGCTTTAGCCTCTACATCACTGATCGGGGCCCGCAGGGCCAGCAACGTCGGCTAGTATATATATTTATTGAAGTGCTGCTAATCATTGTATGGCATTAAATAATACGATCAATTGATAGCGGTCTCGCAGGTGATCGACCTGTCGAAGCTCCATAGTTCCTACAAAGCCGGTTACTTGAATCACAACCTTTGGATTCACGTTTTGTTTTTTTGTTTCTTCAGCCCATAAGAACCAAGCAGTTACCAATAACAAAGTTTTAATTCTGACAATGATTTAGTTCCTTATTTAATTGACGACGTGCAATCGTGAGTTTGCTGGTTTTAAGCCAGCGTGGCTTCGACGTTGCTGATGTGTTCTTGAAATAAGCAATTTGCAGCAATATCTCCTGTGTGGTTGCAGTGTGCGTTATGGAATTGCACTGTGCCAGCAATACTGCCAATGGTTAACTGTGCCTGATCTCCGGTTGTTTTATCTATAACCGTCGAGGTTTTTCCGTGAGCGTAAGAAATGATTTTAAGTCCAACTTTTACAGCCAACATCATTGTCAACTTCAAAGAGTTGCGTGCGTTGGAGCCTAGCACGCCATTATCGAAAGACGAAGAACTAAGAAACAAGAGATTATCCGAAGCTAAACATATACATGCTCGGAAACGAAGAGCATTGTCGGAACTTTTCAAGCTGCTACGTTTGATCGGTTAGTTGGAATCTTTCTAGTAGATTTCGGATTGTTTGCTATTGGGAATCCAAACTCGCTTAAATCCATGTGCTTAGTGAGACAAGATATTTCACAACTCGATGGGAAACCTTAATTTAACTGTGCAATTGTGTAGGCCCAGCCGGAAGCAGTCAGGCCGCTTAACAAGCAGAGGTGCGATAGAGCGTCAAACTCGTTGTTTGAAGTTCCGCGACTGCATTGCTCATAGCCTATGTTGCTTGCGTTTCTGGTTCATGTACGGCTTGCTTGGGTCACTGCTATATTACAGGCTTGTGGCTGCTGACATCGAGACCGTGAGGGGTTTTCTCTGCCTTACAAAGCGGTTCATTAGTCTTGTGTTCGACGAGTTTACAAGTTTTCGTCATGTTGACGACCATGTAAATATTTGCCAGGTTGTTACATCAAGAAAATCAAGATGATGTTTCTTGCTAATCAAGGCTAATGCAAATGCATGGGATTAATAGTTGACAAACATCTGATTAATGACTTCTAACCTTGTATTACACTGAAAAATATGGGGCAAAACATAACATTGCTTTTTTTGCTAGGCTTATCATACAGGAAAGGCTTAGTGTGGGGAAAAACGTTTGATTCAAGAGACGCGATGTTAACCCAGTCACCGGAGGCTTTAAAACTTCACAATACACACAACAAATTTTTAAATGCAATTTGTAATGACGCGTTATCTGGATCACAATCTTACTTTTACAAAATGATCTCAAGATGGTCGGCTCTTATTGCTACGGCAGTCACTCCAAACAAGGTAAAACTGCACCTTTTTATGTCAGTACTGCACAATAGGGGTGTGTAAACTTTTCTGCAGGTGGACCAATTAACTCAACCTTATAATACCGTGGACCAGGCGCAGACCCTTTCCAAGACTTTTATTTTGTTTTTTGAGATCAACCTTAAAAGCTTTTTCAAACTGAAGACTTATATCTTGGGTGTTTGGTCTGTGGCTGCGTGCCTCACCATTTCACGTCGCAGGCCTTAATTTGCACGTCCTTGTTGCTTAGGATTAGTCGTTGCTGATACGGTGACGTGCGTGTGTTTGATAAATGTCTGCTTTGCATAAAACTTTGAGTAGCAACTGTGCTTTAATTGCTAACGATTTTTTTTGACGCCGATTGAGTTTCTTAGCGCTAGAAAGCTGTAGAAACAACTCTTCAACGCTATTGTTGATACGCTCATGTTGTATCGTTATCTAACCAGCTTTATGCCATAAGGTTTGGTTTTAAGGGATGGTGAGCTCGATCCCCTCGAAGTTTGCCTTCTGGAGAGCCATTTCTGACCATTTTCTTTTGCTTGGTTAAGAGCTGCGTCTCGTCGATTTTTAATCGTTTTTGACTTCGAGTTAGCAAAGGCTTTAACAGGGCCGAGTTTGTATCAACAAAAAACTCTCCGAGTTTATTTCCTAGTCGGGTTGAAGTTTTTTTCTTCGGCCTTCCCCAGATTTTGCCTCGCAAACAGTAGTGTTTTTTATTTGACTTTTATTGACTTTTCTACTTCGGTTTGTAAACTCGAAGTTCACGATCGGTTACTTTCGAGTTCAGTTTATCAAAATGACCGAGTTTTTTCGACTTAGCAGTCTTGGCTTGGTTATACGGATTATGGTAGAAATACAATAGGTCTGCGATACTGGTAACTTTGAGGTGGTGTATTACCGAGCGCAAGTGGTTTATTACCGTAAGTGTTACCTTGGGCTACGTAATTAAGTTATGTATCATTTGTTACGGTTATTTTTTTGTACAGGAGGTCATTGGTTCGAATCTTGACCGGTTGCATGGGTTTGTCGAGCACTTGGTTTGTGTCGCTGTTGACCAGCGTCGCAATGTTGCAATCTTGCTGAACAGTTCGATCGAGATTCAGGAACTGCTTTTCAATTTAAAAGCACAACTTCAAAACCAGGAAGGTCAGTGCGTTGATCATTTGTCGTGCATCGTCAGCATCCGTCCAGAGCATACTGTGTTCAGTTTGCATAACGCAACTTGTGTTCATTTTCGATTTGAAGTCAGCAGTTTTCTTGCTGTGGTTTTTATAAAGCAGATATCCAGCTTTACGTATCCCATCTAATCGAAGTCAAACTGGATCACGGCGGTAGGTATTAAATGAGACACGAATCAGTCTCATCACCAACAACACGGTCTGCCGTTAGTGTGCGGTTAATGGTTTACGCTTGTGACGTGCTCGGTCATCAGGTGCACGATTTGCTGGACCATTGCATTTCCGACACCTGCACTGCAAATAAGCAAGAATGATTGCGGTGAAGGATAACAATACCAAGTCTAGACGAACATTGAAGTTTGTGTCTATTAGTGTTGTTGTTGTTGTGATTACCCCTTCTCTTCCTCGGGATATAGAGGAACAGCACGAATGGCAATTCAGGTTCATGCCGTCAACCTAATTGATATTATGCCAGGGGAAAGATGGCAGCCCATTTCGAACCAGTCATGAGTGACTGGTAGCCCCACCACCAACAACGCGGACTGCCACTGGTGGGTACCCAAGAGTCGCCTTTTACGACATGCTGGGTTAGCAACTTCACAATTATAATCCGGTGAAGTACTGGTAGGCCACCTGTCTGCCACGTAAAGACGGAGACGTCCCATTAAGTGCCTTGCCCAAGGACACAACAAGCAAGCTTGCCGACTTGTTTTCCACACGATCCCTTTTTTATGCAGAGCGCAAAGCAGGGAAGCTGTGAATGCCATTTTTTAAAGTCTTTTGGTACGATTCGACTTAGGGAATGAGCCCCAGGTCTACCAACTGCGATGCGAACGCTCTAACCACTACACCATCGCGCCGGTTGTGTCTATTAGTTGTGACGCTAGTCTGATTGTGTTTATTACCTTTTATTCTAATGACAGATCATGCTTTACCGTCGCACGAGGATACGCTCGGCCGGTTGATAACATGCAGGAAAGCATCCAACCATTGGAGCGATGCGCTGTACCACTTCAAACAATTGATCAAATCTTGCCCTAGGTCATTTGACAGTAAGTGCATCTCAAATAGCTTGTTTATATATCGACGTTAAATGAGGGTGTTAGGACGGGAAACTTGAAATCTTGGTACGCCAGCTAATTATTTGCGGCAGGTAAATTGAAAGTAGACCCAAAGTCCGTTTGAGTCCGAGTCACCATTTTCGCATGTTAAGCTGCGCATGTTAAGCTTACGTTTAAAGCTACTCTACCTCCGTAGTTATTAACGAGGAGCCACACATGTTTTTTCAGGGTGCCGTGAGGGACTTACCGGTACGTATGGATTTTAGGAATTATGCCTTGCGTATTAACCTGTATTATCACAACCCTCTGTTTTAAGTTTAACTAAAATTCCGAATCGTAGTGTCGTGGCTCGTATTTGGTCAACTAATGTGAATAGCAGAAGGCGCTTTTCAACAGGATCTACATTTGTTGAAAAGCGGAATAATACAGTTTAATAATCTCTCGAAGATGTAATTATTTTGATTTAATGGGTTTAAATGGGGTCGGTCTAATTGACTTTATAGAAAGAAAATATAACAACACAAAGCGTTTTTTTAAATCAATATCTTGTTTAAAACTAACAACGCATTCAGAGCGATAGGGCTGCAAAGATCTCTTTAGAACAAGATTTATGCATGGAGGACAGGATATATGTGCTACTTTTCACACGCCTGATAGGTTCCACAGCATGTACATTACTGCCAAGTGTCACGACTGCGTTGTCGTTCCACTTTACTACGGTATTTTACTATCACCAGACCTTCTAAACTCATAATATCCTCTTTCGTTCTCTTTCATGGTATTTATGTCAATAAGTGAGCATTTCATGATTCGACTGTTTATCGTGGCCCCAGTTGCTCTAAAACCTTGCATGCAAAGGTCAAGGAACAACTGATAACTTAAAAAGAATTGTAGAGATAAATACCATGACTTTCTGGCTTGCAGATTTTCAGCTCATTTCCGGCAACACGTAATCGGAGAGGGTCATAAGTAGCATAAACCGATTTTTCTTCGTATAGATTGATGTTGTAGGGGAAGCCTGGTGCTCTAGCAAGAACCCACAGCTGATGCCGAAAACGAACAAATTTTTCTTAAATAAATTGCAGGAATGCTGACTGTAGTAAGGGACCATTTGACTCATCGATGCTTAGTTTCTCAGTCATTATTCCAAATCTATTCAGTTTTTCTTTCAGTAAATCACATGAAAGCTTTATTTTGGCCATTCTAATTATCTAAGCTTTGGTTATTTGTTGCATGCTGACAAGATTTCACTGCAAAAAATCGGTTTCGACTCATTACGGACCCGAAAGTATTACATCTCAAATCTGAGTCCATACTCCCAAATATTTCTTTCTGAGAGGCGAATGTTATATGTAGGCAAACATATTAGACCAACCTAATGCCTTCTTTTTTTCCAACAGAAACTCTATAAATTCCGATTTATGTTTGTCACGACTGGCATACAAGTTTGTTTGCGCCATTAAATGTCGTGCAATATCCAAAAATGCACTTTCATTGAAAGTCCAAGCTGTTAAAGCTGCTGGTTCTGGTAAATCCAGGGGACGCTCCTAGGCTACTTAATTGTGGTCCGACTCGGAATTGGGTTTTAAAGTAACTTGTTTCTTTTTCCTATTGTTGTTTCAGTAGATTTGGATTTTCTTTTTTTGGAGACATGAAGCAGAGGCTCTTCATCATCTAAATAGTTTTCAATATCTTTACTCGCCTTTCGGATTACTTTCAATTATCCTAACTGCGTTTAATAAACCAGTTACTGACAAAACGTCATCATCTTCACTTTCACGTCACTGTCTACGCCACCAGAAGTTGGATTCTCGTTGGAAGTTTCACTATAAAAACTTTTAGCACATATCGTTTATAATGCACTGAAACTTCGTTCTAACGTTATCCTCGAAATCCATAAAACGTCATCGCGTAAAAAGCGGGGTCGCTGTTGTATCGGATTAAAAACATGATCGCTTTTATTTTTAGCATCATTTAAAAACCACAGTAATTATATTAAATCCACAGTTTTACGCAATACTGTATGTTACCGTTCGTTGCTTTTTAAAAAAAATGTCTATTGTCCGCTGAAACAGAGGCATGTTTTCGGCTTCTAGCAAAATCTAAAATGCTCTTAATTGATCGCGTTATATCCAAATTCGTGTTTCATCGAGGCGCGTTATAGGCTTTCACTGTATTTTATACTTCTGCCAAGGATTTTTATACAGTATATAAATTTGATGCAGTCTAACCAAAGATGAAGCAAGTTGAAAATTTCTAATGATCTTACTGGTTGAGTTTGCTGGAAGTATCACTTAGCTGCGAATCAGTAATCCTGCTACAAAATCCTTTAGCTAAACAGGCAAAACCGTCTTCCGTAGAAAAAGGGCTTTCGCAAATGCAATACCAAAGCTTCCCACAGCCAATCCCTATTTTGCATGAAAAATTCGTTAATCTGTATAAAATCGGATCTACTTTTTCATAGCACTGAATAGAGGAACATTAAAAAATGGTGATGTCATTTATTTATCGGTATCACTAACAACGCTGCTAAAATTGCAAGGTTTTTCAATTGTTTTGTTTCCTCTATTCCAAGTCAATTATATCTAGTGATGCAGCATCTTGGAAAAACTGGAAACATGCTTACACACCCACTTATGCTAGTGGCTACTTTTGATGTATTGCTCTCTCCCGACTTTCTAAAGACTTGTCTCGCCACTTAAATCTCTTCCTAACTTGTTCAACCAGCTCAACCGTGGAGCAAAGACGTGATTGCCGCTCCTGTCGTACTCCAGCAGGATCATTTTGAAATCATAGTGGTGGTGTCTGCTGAAAAGCCAATGATTTTTTTTCATTGGTGTATTTTTAGCTTAAAGAGAATCTGTCTTCTCGTCATGCATTCCATCAGCAGTGCCGTGACGCACTGAAACACGATCAAAGAATTGAGTGGTAAAACTTAAATGTTCAGCGTCACAATACACGACAATAATTCCCCACTGTTTTTACTTGCTACATCAGTAGTTTCATCTGGCATTAAACTAAATTTTGTTTTTTTCAACACGAAAGTCCGTATCTGTAGTTTTGTCTGTACGGGCGGACATTAAGATTTTTCATATTATAAACTGTAAAACCTAAAACTTTTGACAGTCCCTAATCCACGAAATGGGGTAAGAAGTTCCAATCTTGAAACAACATCCCTAAAAGTGAGAGCGCTGCTTAGCAGCAACTGTGCAGTCACAGCGAAAGCTTTAAACTGCCGTTTTCTTTCACCCGACATGCGTCACAAACATGACTTGTTTGTGTTCGTCGTTAGTCGAAATCTCAGGTAAAATTACGTTATTACATCCCAGCCACAGGTGGCATTGCGCTATGCATGGTAGAATTTGGTGCATGGAATGGTGGTTCATCCGAATCTTAAATGTACGGTGTTCGATACGAAAAATGTTGATCGATCTCGTTGCTGTTATTGCATTGAAATTTTTGCAATGATAGCAGGCTATAACCAAGCTACTTCAACCAATTATTGGCTTTTTTGATATATTATCCCACTAGCTACATTTGTAGACATTGACAATTAAAGAAAAATAAACCACTGATAAAATCAACTATAAAGAGTACAAAGTTTTACGAAAAAAACAAAAAAAAATTCTTGGTAAAGGTAATGTTGGCAAAGTGACTCTGTAATGAATTGACTTAATTCAGTCGTCCAAGTTCTTACCCTGATTTTATTTTCATGGTAAAGTGAGGGTTGCAAAAGCTTAAATTTATGTTTTTAGCATAAAAATATGACGTTTCTCCCGATGAAACTTATCAAATTTTTATTTGAAGTAAAACATCTACTCCTAGGTAACGAACAAAAAAAAATTAATTGGATTTCGTTTTTGCACAAGATGGTGAATTTGGATTATGCCAGCATTTGTTGTCAGTGGGATAATTTGGGTTAAGAAAAGGCTACAGGGAGAGTTTCAGAATGCAAGATATATTACCGAAGAAGTTTTTAGAACCACTCCGTAAAATAATTTTATATAGATATTGATGTAAAAAGCGCTTTTGTCGCAGCAATCGCTATTGCGAAATGGTCAACGTTCTCCTAGCATATAGTTTGCTCCTACTTAAATTTTTATTAGTAGGAGTGAGAAAAATTTTTAAATCGCAAATTTTCTTATTCTATGAAAATGGAAATGTTCTGACTTGTCGCGGCCAGAACCTGGAACCATTCGTTCTAGCATAAGAAAGTTCGTGTCCGTTGTGCTTTGCTGATTGTGAAGCCAGCAAAGCTCAGGGCCAAGCAGAGCCAGATTGGAAACCACTTCGGAAACGAAAGTTATGCTGGTTTTACTGCGATTTCGACCTTTGAAACCGACTTAATAAGTAAAACAAAGAAAAGTAAAGTCTTGCCACAAGTAAAATGCATATCATTTTTTGTATTGCAGCTAGCAAGATTTAAGCGTGAAATTTTAATGTTGAACAAGCAAGTCTTTGAAAGTAGTTGCTCGTAATTTTAACAGTATTTTTGCGCAGACAATTCTACATTTGTACCCCCGAACACTGCTTTGCCTCGTGCCGCGCGCTGTTGCTACGGAGATGAAGTCATAAATGACGTGATACACCGAGTGTCTGATGAAATCGGGCTTGTCGATGAATTGAGACGACAATTAGAGGACGAGATTGCCAAGTATTATAGCAAGGCAGGAGAACTGAAACAAGGCGGGTGGAGTACTTTAATATTGCATTAAAAGTTGTTTTGTTGGAAGTTTTTTGTTATGGCCTTATCAGCGTGTATCACCAATTTATGCATTCCACGTTTCAATTTGTTTAAGCACTGACATTAACGTATTGTGTTTGCTGTGTTGCGAACAAGGTTACTGTTGGTGTAAACCGTGTTGGAAGAAGGAATCTAGCGTTGAAGGGTCGCTTTCTAATTACAATCTGTTTTAAAAAGGCAGGTGGTAAGTAACTGGACATGCGCTTTTTGAACATTGCTTTATCTCTGAGCAGTGTTGAAATAACTTTGCAGTTCACTTTATCATTGGCGTGGCGATGCAGCGGTTAAAGCGTACAGACCTGGGTTCAAATCTCATGCGTAGTCGCGTCGAAGACCTAAAAAGTGATATTCACATCGGCAAGTTTACTTGTGTTCTTGTGGAAAGTGGTTATCCGGATTCTTCACCTTTATCTGGCAGACAGCTGACGGGGCCGAGAAGTTTCTCCGTCGCGGTAGTTCGGTCCAACTACAGAGCATGAAAAACTATGTGGCTGTGTAACTTTTTGTCGTAACATCGCATTGTCGCACTCTGTCGGTAATCTTGATCTATTTTTTATGCATTGCATTTCCGTGTTTGTGGACAAACAAACAATCTGTCCGTCTATTTACATCAATGCTTTAAGTCGCTGGCTCGCAATGATAAGATTGTGAGGTCAGAAACTGGTTGCTGGTTTGTGAGGAAAAGAACTTAAATCAGCCTTCCCTGCTTGGTTGCATTGCTTGCTGTAGAAATCCTGCAACAACATTATTGGACGTGGTAGCTCCGAAGCTTTGTAGAAGACAAGCTGTTTAATGCTTGATTGTAGCAATTTTTCTGTGATCAGAGGATGAAAAATGACTTCTGTTTTTAGGCGTCTTGATTATGCCAAGCGTTTTGTCAACAATCGATTCGTCAGCTCGCAAGTTGCGAGAATCAACGGAGCGAGTTTGCAGGGAAATGTCCGGCCATTTTGACTCGAACGACGTGGTCAATGAGCCTCTGGATAACCAACTAGTTCATTCTCCTCTTCTCTTTCATCTCTTGCAAGGAAGGAAAAATGTTCATAAACACACTGAAGTTCTTCTGAGTGACCAAGGTAGGCTTGGATTTTGAAGCTACAATTACCTTTGAAAAACGGTGTTTTGACTTTTTTATTTAATTGGAATTTGTATATTAAATATTCTACTATATTTAGAGTACAATTATTGCTAAATTTAAATCTTTGTCATGTACCAAAAAAAATAGATTAGCTTTGATTATTTGTAGTTGAGATTGAATTAGTTCTTAACACATAAAGCTGCTTTGCATTAAAAATTAAATTGTTAATATTTTTTGTGGAGCGACGCTGCAATTATTTGGTTCTAATGAATTAGATCTGCACCTATTTTGTTTCTGTGTAGTGCACTTAACGATAACCATTTTGGTTGCGGGTCGCAAAACAACTAAGTTCTCTTATTCCGAAGTCTGAAGATTTTTATTTATTTTGTAACAATATGTTATTAATAGAACAACCAGCTGCAGATGTTAGCAATGACGACGTGGTGGAACAATTGAACAATTTGTTGTCGCAGGTTATGTTGTCAGTGCAGCAACTGGTCAAAAACAACAGTGGAATGCAAGTAAGTTTATTTTTTGGCCGCCTTTGACTTTAAAAACAAACGCGCGCATAAAACTACGCATTCGCGCAGTGCGCGCATAAAACTATGCCTAATGGAAACCGTCTTTAGTCTGAGTAAAAGACCACTTCTTTCTGCTGACAGCAGTCAGTCTTTGTCTAGGCTACCACAGTGGTTCTCAAACTGTGCGTCGCGACGCCCCGATGTGTCGTTTCAATTTTCCAAAGGCGTCGCGGTATATTTTGGTTTTGTGCCATTAAGTCTTGGTTTTATTGCGTCAAAAGAACTCTGATCGTAGATTCCTTTCTTACTTTCTTCTGACATTTTCACAATAGTGTTTTTAATACACTGTTGCAACGGTTGACTTGTTATTCAAGAATCAAATTGCAGAAGTTTAACTTAATTGGCGAAAAATATATAAAGAATAAAGCATTCAGTTGTATGTTAGACGAAAACAGGAAAGATGAGTTACAAACTTAGAAGAGCGTAATTTTACGATTGAAGATGACAGACCAATCCAAAATCTCGGGAGCGTCTGCATAGGGGCAGTTATTTATGTAGATTATGGGTCACATTTATCTCGCAGTACGGCAAACTAAACTGTAGGATGCTGTCTGGTGCGTCGCAAAGTCTCGCAAGCTTTTTTAAATGCGTCGCATCGCAAAAAGTTTGAGAACCACTGGGCTACCAGGATAAATAGTGATCGACTGAAACTAGACTACTACATCTACCTTTATCTAATTGGCGCTATTTGCATGTTTTGTTCGCTGTTAGCTTGTGCAATTGTTTTCACAGTGTCTTTGTTTCACCGAATACAAGAAGCTGGCTTTTATTGCACTAACTATGAGGTTTTAATCCAGTTTTGTAATCGACTAGTCACCGTTAAGGTGCTTGTTGTGGAAATCACTGACAACTCGAGATTAACGAAAGTGTTATGAAAGCGTGAACTGACAATAAAGCATGCATTGCTACATTTAGGACGCAGGCAAAATCGACGAGGATTTATATGAAGACCACTTCATTTATCACCTCCACAACAGATCAAACGAATACTTCCGATATCTAAACAGTGAAGAAATCAACTTGAATCTCATGAAGTTGATGAGTGATGTGAGAAACATGACGGGAGCCTCCCATAACAAACAGGTGGCATCATTTTCCTGTATCTGCGTTGCTGCAATTGCAGTTTATTTCTTGATACGTGTAGTGAGTCACTTGCTTTTTACGATGGAAGAACGCAAAAGATAACGAACTCACATCATTGTGATAACCGGTCGGTTGACAATATGTTCTGTAAGTGATTCTTTATATACGTAAGAATGGAATCTTTAACTTTTGGTAATCGATGTTCATCGTTGTGACCTGTTATTGGCTACCGCTCATAACAACTTTTTGATTTTGATACCTTCCTGCGTTTTCATGGAAACAGTGACGTCACTGTTGTACAAGGCGGTTTTCGTCTCGTCGATGTCGCATCAGTGACTACTGTCTGCTCAGATTTTTCCTTAAGCGTCGTCATAGAACAGCCTCGCCATTGTTGCGGCGACGTCACAATGGTCTGTTTTTTAGGTCTTTTCCTTGCTTCTTCATTCTCTAGTGCCTCTGCTGGAAGAATATCTTACTCTCGTTCGTTTCGTCGTAATGGTCACGTCGCTGGTCAGTCGGTCCACGTGCAAATTCGCGTACATACTGGCCAGCATCTTCGCAGAAGTAGTCAGCAAGGGCTTCTGTCCGCCGCCGGAGTTTGAAGAAGAAATTGAAGGTAAGTCGTTGTAACAACCAAGTCTGCTTTTACGCACACTCTCAACAAGCGTACGCTTGCGTACTTTTGTTTGTTACGTCTTAAGTAAACTTAGAACCTGAATTTTTCGCATTCAACTGTCTTCACTTGGTATTTCAAAAGAAGGCAATCATAGCATTGCATCAATGGAAATCTGCTTTTGTGTGAGAACTGCTATCTCTCAACAATTTGCTTAAAGTAATTTGGTGCATCCCACTTCGATCGATCAAATTTTTTATATGGAGCCTATTTACTGTATTAACAATACATTTTGGTCTGATGTTAAATTTTACCAATTTTTTTTATTTTTCAGGAGAGAAAGGAGAGTTAAAGGAAGTTGAGGACGCGGGGATTGGAGAAGGAGAAGGAAAGAAGGATGTGAGTGAGCAGATTGAAGATGAGAGCCAGGTCGGTAAATATTTGATCAAACTGTTAGTAAGCTCGGCTAGTTACGTGATGGAGCAACAACCAGCACCATCAGTTAAATGTTTATTTCCACTACATTGTGCACTTTTGATAATATGCAGTGTGCAAAGGAAAGCCCTATCTGCTATGCATGCATTATGCTATGCATTACTAAGGATGCTATGCATCTTAGCGATTTGGAAGAACAAAGCTACTTTTTTACCGAAAAAGTATTTCTGTCATGTAGTAGATACTTGTATAAGTTTTGTGGGGCGGTTGAAGTGGAGGGTGTTGAATCGACTTATGGTTGTTTTGCAGGTAGAAGATCGCCCTGAGGAGGAAAAAGAAGATCAAAAAGATGATATTCCTGGTGAAGATAATGCCGTCGAAATGTCGAATGATTTTGAAGGAAAGTTTCAGGATAATGAGCAAATGGAGAAGGAGGATCAAGAGGAGTTGGAGAATGAGGAGGAGGTATGTGATCACCAAACCGTGATGCCGTTGAACTTTATTTCAATAAAACCGCCGCGTTGCCGCCGTTACCGACGCGTAGGCGCCGTTACCGACGCGTAGGCGCCGTTACCGACGCGTAGGCGCCGTTACCGATGCGTAGGCGCCGTTACCGATGCGTAGGCGCTGTTGTTGCGATACTTAACTCTGCTTAATGCGCGAGCAGTGTTGGCTACTGCGATGCGTGCCTGAACGTAGCTGTTTTATGTGAAACCGTAATCTTTTCGTGATGACAAAAAAGTTGGATTTTGCGTTCACTTTTCTAGCTTTTGCAGGCATAGTCATGCTGGTTCTAGGAAAATTCGCCGTAAACAAGTTTGTCGTGGGAAAACTCGCCTCAGGAAATTTCGCCGCAGTCAAATATTGCACCCCAGTATCTACCCCCCACCCTGTACACTCCCTTCCACTGTACACTGCCCCGCACATTTACATACCGGGCCTGCCCCTTCGGTGTACACTGCCTTTCGCCTATTAGGCGAAAATTCCTGAGGCGACTTTTCCTTCGGCAAACTTGTTTACGGCGAATTTTCCGGACACGAGTCATGCTAGTTCAGCGCCTGCCACTATTCACTCGCTATTAAAGAATGCGTATTTACTTTTGATTGGGAACGTAGAAATAACGTCAATATTTTTATATAGGAACTTGATAAGCAAATGGGAGATCTTGGTGATGAGAAAGAAACTGAGAAACTGGATGAACGGATGTGGGGATCGGAAGACGAAGATGAGGATGAAGAGCAGTCTGAAAAGAAGGAGGAAAAAGGAAAAGGGATGGATGCTGTGAGTTAATATGTAAAGTTTCGATATTTGTCAAATCTTTATCTTTTGTTGTAAAAGAGTTTTGAAAGTGACTGCAAGTAAGTTAAATTCACTGCCTACTGTAAGTACTGTTAAAGTTGTCAAAGTTCACTGTGCGTTCATCATATCCAGGGCCATTTCTAATTCATTTATTTTTTGTTATTACTCGCTTTCTACACTCTTGTTTTCGGCACCTTTTGGTATGGCTTCTAGCCCAGGCTTTTGAGATCTCCATAGCTTTTCGCCTTGGCTCTATTTTTAGAAGGGATGATATTACTACTACAGGAAAAGCATTTGTGTAAACACGAGCTTAAAGTTACTGCGGAAGGGTGCTTCACACTGAGTCTTCTGTCCTGCAACACAAGCTTGCAAATTAGCATGCAGCATTCTGAAGTTATTTCTGTAATGTCTTTCAGAGATTCGCTGATTCAACCGCCTAAAAAGTGCACTTCCAGCAACTAACCTGACTAAATTCATTCCTAGTATTGTCTAAACCAGTGGTTCTAAGCCGGGAGTAAATTTACCCTTGGGGGTAAATTTGACCTGCCATGGGGGTAAATTTTGTTAACAAAAAATTCACACTTTTACCTACTACAATAGGCATTTGTAGTAGTAAAAATATAAAAAATTTGGGGGGTTAATTTTACTTTTGATATTTGCCACGGGGTAAATGAGAGAATAAAGGTTGAGAACCCCTGGTTCAAGCCAAGTCACTTATGCAGCACGGTGGCTGAACTATTTAATTCTTGATTGATTTTGTTGTTATTCATGTAATTTCGAGGTGTGCTTGAATAGGATGAAAGCGAATTGAAAGCAAAAGACGAGGAGCTACAAACGGGAGAAGAAAATGAAGATCTCGGTGATCAAAGCGAGTTCAACCCCGATGAGCGGTAAGTAGGTGATCGTGCAAGGCGCATGGTTTTCCAATTTGGAAACTCTTTTCCGCTGTCATGTGGCAGGTAGCAAAAATCTTTTTACAGCTGTGGGGCTGTTGCTATTCACCTACAGTGATTAGTGGTTTCGTTTTCAGACCATTGAGATTCATTGCACTCATTTTCATCGCGACGGAGTGAACTCCATTTTGTATTTCATCCTCCACTTTAATTCCAACGCTGAATGCTGAGTGCTCAGCATCAGATCTGTAAATACCATTGCTAAAGTATTGTGGTAGGATTCGACAAGGTACATGAACCTAGGTGCATTGACTGTCGAGGGAACTCTTTAACCACTACACAATGCCGTCGGCATACTGGGAGACTACTTGGTGTCGACTTAAATTTTGATCTAGATTTGTTTCCACTTGAACATTCTAAGAGGTACGTGAAATATTCGCTTGCCACAGCCGCAACTTTTTGGATAAACTTTAATGCGAATTCAGTCTGGATCTTTTTTGTTGGTGACGCTTTGTAGGGGCCTGATTCACTTAAAAAGCCAAAATTTTTCTTGACTAAATGCTGAGGGGTTGTTGCGTTATAGTGATGACATTCACGAGCAAGAGCCAATTCAATCGCCAGAACCCCTTGAACTTCCGGAGGACTACGATGTTTGTGATGCTGATGAGGGGCCGGACGAGAAAGAAGAAGATAACGGTGATTAAAAAATTTTTCTAATATTATGAACTAATTTTTAAAGCAAATTTTGATTACACCATTATTGGTCTTATTGAGATGAGATTACATTAGAGTGTTTCATGATTTCACCACTTTCGACTTTTTAAACTGCTACCAATTTTTCTGATTGGATTTTCGGCACTGATTACAAATTTGGCATTATTTTTGTATTATCGCGTCATCTTCATGGTGCCCCGTGCGATTATTACGTCATTTTTCGCTGGTTTTTTAGTATCTCAAGAATCATTTGCGATAGAAGCATGAGGTATGTTTCAATTGACGCAGAATGGTCGATTTCCTATCTGTCTTTAATACATTATTTAGTCCTATCTGCACGAGAAAAATAGTTATTAACGAAAACGTATTTTTATGTATTTTTGTGTGTTGGCACAAAAGATCAAATATTTCGTTATCGAATCTCTTCAAAACTAATTTTTACTGTGAAGTAGCTATTTCGTCACAAAGACAATTGTTTCATCAGCAAGTAAACGATAATTACGTGCATTTAAAAACATCATTTGGCCAGTTAGCATAAAAAATTATTGGCAGCATCACAGCATCAGTTACACTTTCAGCAAAAGTAAAGCCTTAGTATGGCATCTCTAAGATCTAGTGAGATAGAATCTTTGCTATTCAGGAAAAAGCTGGTGGGTAATACATTACCTACGAATAGGGAGGTTATTGAGCACTTCTATCATGTTCTGCAGGTTTTGATGGATACAGAATCTAAATTCTCAGCTAAAGGACCAGGGTTCAATGGCATAAAACAGGTAGTGATTAGCGATGTTGTAGATTTATGGAGAAAAGCCAGTTTAGCCGTGATCGAGGCAAAGAGTGCCCAGATTAAGCTAGAAAATGTAATTGAAAAGTTTCTAACCGCAAGAAAACGAGTTAAAAAATTTAAGTGTTCCATTAATGACGATTGGTTTGATAGACTTCGACTTGTCCAGATGCCGATGCAAGATTCTTGAAATCGTTGGTACATATCGAGGCAAATTACTATGCACATGTAAATTTGAGAATACCAGAAAAAAAATGAGTTTCTGAAAGATCAACGGTGGTCTAGAAAAATGATATCTGAATCAAAAGATATGGTCTTTAACAAACATGACAGCAAGTCCTTGCAAGAACACGAAATAACGCTGAAATTGATCAGGAACAACCCATTTGCAGCAAGAGAATAAATTCACTGATTCGTACACCTAGTGCCATTTTTCCTACAGTTCTACGTAAATCTGACACCAGCTCCATTTTTGACGACAGCGATGATGAAATAGTAGCAAATCGACGCAGCTTTACCGAAACATTTGACTTGGATTACCACCCTCGGTCTAAGAAAATAACAGGAGGTAAATCATACAAAAAGCTTCGTAATTTTTCTGTAAGTGCCAGTGACTGCAAGAAGGCGGACCAGCGATTGATGTCGATACGCCAGCAATCAGAATTACAGCGATCAACGGTTGGGGAAAAATATATATCTGCTCACCTGCAACTGTATTTCGAAAGCGTAAGCAGTTCCGGTTGGAAGTCTTGAAAAAGTGCGAGAAAGAGCTGGATCGTGCTGCAGCTATTCAACTGTGCTATGATGGCAAAATCATAAATAAAATGAATCGATATACATGTATATTATTGGGGCAATTCGTAGATAAAGAAAAAAAGTGTGAAAAAGTCATTGTAGTAGAAACGTTTCAAAAGGGAAGATCAGTAACTGCTGAGTCTGTCTTTATTTTAGATAAAGTTTATTCAGTAATGCCGGGTACTACGGCTTTAAACACAGGTAAAATGGCTGGTGTAAATGAGCGGCTGGCTGACTTTTACAGATTGCATCATGATCGTAATATTCATTCACTGGAATGTTTGTTTAATGTGAATGAAATTTACTTTACTCACGCCATTGCAAAAATTAAGGGCAAAAAAGAAAGGACCATGAACGATGGAAGACGGATCATTGATGAAGTACTTTGGAAATATTCGGAAGCCTGACATGAGTAAACTTGTAGATCGAGAAAAACTTGTGGTCCCTGTCACTGAAATGGCATCCCTTCATGTAAGGAAAAGGATTGAGCGGTTCCCCGATGAAAAAGAGCAAAGAAACGATCATTCATTCAGAAATGATTACATGTGCTTACTTGCTTTATCTTGCTATATTTTGATGGAAGTTCTAGAAAATATGAAGCCTCTTTTGGCTCACAAGCAAGAAGCAACATGCCATGCAAGATGGATCACAACAGCGAGTGCATATCCCCGTTTATTGATTTTTGATATTTGCCATTTGGATGATTACCAAAAATCGAAATTAAATAGGCTAATTTCGCACATAATTTCGGTCTATGCGCCTTCATTTTTGCTAATTCATTTAAAATTATCGGCAGCTTGAAGGTCCAAGAATCACACTTTTTCAACGTGATCTTTTGTTGGAATATCGTGAAATTGATTCCGAACTAGCAGATGTTGTTCTGAAATATTTCTACGAGCATGCTGTACAATGGATGTCGCCAGTAAATGTTGCTCTTAGCGTTTTGGCGGAAGTATCGCCGTATTGCATAGAAGCTGTGAAAATGTCTCATTATCCAGATTCTGTAGTTGCCCGAAAACTACTTCAAGGTCGAAAAGCTGATCTAAGAGATTTTTTTACAAGTGAGAGCAGAACCACTCCTTGCATCGTATGCTCCGAGGTACCAGTAGCACATCGGAAAAGTATCGAAAATAACAACAGAGCTACTGAAAGGTTGATGGGAAAACTAAAAGGTGTCGTTCAAAATACAATTTTTGATTCGCCTTCACATCCAAATAAAACCGACATGGGTATTCGTGCGTTTTTATGTAATATGGAGTAAGTGCTGGTGTTCAATTTCTGTATATTTATAGCCTATAGGCTAAGATTAAACTTACAGTATATTGCAATTTTTTTTACGAACGATCACTTTTATGCTAAGCCATCCACAAGTTTGTCTTTTTATGTAAGTCTGCATTTCGTTAACCAAACAGCTAGCCCAGCTTTTTAACAACTTTGCCCATTTCTATTTAGTAAAAATGATAGTTTCGCCTTCATTGTTATGAATTGCATTAACTATTGGTTGCTAGTTGCCACTTCTGCTAATGCTATTATTTCGTATCCTTATTGAGTTATGGTCGTGAGTGTACCATTTTTGTATTATCGTTGTTTTTTGTAGATACTGGGGTGTTGTTGATGTTATATTTTTGAATAAATCTCTATTGCTTGCAACAATTCATCCACTCTAATAAATAAGTAAAGTCTAAATACTACAATGCATGATACTGATTTTTTTCAAAATTTCGCATCTATTATGGGTTTAGCGGCCAGTCTAAACGTTTTAGCTGAAGTTTTGTCTAAGCCTCTTCTCCTCAAACAAGATATTGTTATAATATTTGAAAGTTTGTTCAATGCTGTATGTGTAGTTGATAAAAGTTGTAACAGCTAATGCCAATTTGCTAAGTATTCTATGCAGCATGATTTAAACTCGTATTATTTGGCATATACATGAAATTGTCCCAAATCATAAAAATACGTTTTCGTTAGTGACTATTTTTCTCGTGCAGATAGGACTAAATAATGTATTAAAGACAGATAGGAAATCGACCATTCTGCGTCAATTGAAACATACCTCATGCTTCTATCGCAAATGATTCTTGAGATACTAAAAAACCAGCGAAAAATGACGTAATAATCGCACGGGGCACCATGAAGATGACGCGATAATACAAAAATAATGCCAAATTTGTAATCAGTGCCGAAAATCCAATCAGAAAAATTGGTAGCAGTTTAAAAAGTCGAAAGTGGTGAAATTATGAAACACCCTAGTATTACCTCTAAGTCTGCGTTATAAGCTTATTGAAACAGTAGATGCAAACTGAGTTGCTGCTCAGGTTAGGGAGAAGCATTAGTCCTTGTTCAAGTATAAAGGTCGCGGGCAGTCATTGCTGGATGCCCAAAAGTCCTTTTTCTCGACATCTTGGTTGAACAGCTTTATCTCTGAGAAATGGGATATCATTTTGTCTTTTTCTGTTGATTAATCTTAGTACTTAATTGATATATCTGATGTGTAGATGCAACAGAAGATGATAATGGCCAAGAAGAAGATAGAGCAAACGATGATAGCAAAGGTAATGTATCGTTTCTATTTTTTGGTGCTTTCCTTTTGATAGTTCCGAGTTTTGTCTGCACATTTCAAATATGTAGAGTTGTAAGCTATTAAAACAAGTGTTATTGTGACAAAGCCCTTTTCTGAAAATCAAAACTAAATTTATTTTTGTTCTGGTCGATTTAACTGTTCAACTTACGAGCGTGGTGGTGTGGTGGTCGGGCAGTCCGTTCCGCAGTCGGTAGACCTGGGTTCAATTCCCTTGTAGAATCGTACCGAAGATTTTAAATATGGTATTCTCAGATTTCGTGCTTGGCGCTCAGTGACAGGAGTAATGTGGAGGGTGAAATAAACTGAGTTGCTCAGTCTTGATTTCATATAGTGCAATGAGTTTCTATCGCTTGAGCACGTAATCACTGTTGGCACCACAGAAATAGTTTAGACTGGTAAATTGTCCTAATTTTGAATTTTTCACTGTGTTTAGGCAGAGTTCTAAGCTTGTTCTGTTGCATATTACGTCAATTGGGCAGCGCGCCACGTGGCTTTTCCATTTTCCGCTGCTGTCACCAATAAATTGCGTCACGAAAAGCTTTCAACGAAAGGATTTACTGATGTTTGTGGTGTTCAGAGCACAAGCATTTCAATGAATACTGGTGCTTTTTGAATCACTGGTTAAAACTCTCATCTTTGGTTTTTAAAAGTAAATCCGAAGATGAGAGTTATCAACTAGTGCTTCAAGAAAGGAAAGAACTTCCAAGTTTTTAACTCTCTCCTTTAGATTTACCTCCAGAGACTGAAGATGAGACTGCTCTGGATGCAGACGAACAAGCAGCTGAAGAGGAACAAAAAGATGAAGAAGTTGAAAACAAGGATGAGACGCAAAACGAGAAGGAAGAAACTCCTGAAGGTGCTTCTGATGAAGAGGAAGATAAAGGAGGAGACGAAAAGCCAGCAGAGGAGGCTCCCACTCAAGAAGAAGCAAAAGAAGAAAACAGAGAGGACAGGGAGGTAAGAAATGTCGTAATGATTGGGATAGCAGTGGAACATCCAGTTGAGGAGTAGAAACACATCGATCAGGACATGGAGATCGACAATGTGCTGTACTTCGAATCAATTATAGAGCAAGAGTGATAGTTTTGCCACCACCAGAGTGTACAGTCGATAGTTTGAAGGTTTTTTCTACCTACTTTGTAAACAGCTTCTTTATGAGAGGTAGAGTGCGAGAGACCGAAGTTGGTTGATGGTATGCATGCCATTGCCCAATTGAGTGCTGCATTTAAAGGTTAATTACTATCGTGGTTCTGTCTTGGTTTAACTACTGTAAACCATGGTGAATGCTTTTTGTGTTAGAAAGAGGAGGAAAAAGAGCATGGAGGTCCAGAGAAACAGCTGCCTTTGGAAGAAGAGCAAAATGAAGAGAAGAAAAAGGAAGAAACAAAGAGGTGAATGCTGAATCAAATCTTGCAAAATATTTGAAGAACAGCAATCAACGATCATTTTAATGTCAACCATCAATGGCGAGTTGCAGCACGTTGTGCGGGTTGTAACAGTTCGTACTGCTTTGAGTCTCAATCTATCATATTTGCGAAAATTGATCTCAAATGAAATTCAGCATGCGTTTCTGCATGTATTATTGTTGCAACTGTCTTTAACTGTTAATGATCTCAAACTGTTATTAGATCTGACCATGTTGAAACAAAAGATGATGTTGTGCAATGTGAAACTGCAAACGAAGAAGTAATGAAGCAGGCAGTAGAAGAAGGTAAAGTCATATTATTAATACTTCGTACCGCAACTTCGTGGCACGTTTTTTGAAAACAAGTTTGTAGATGGAAAATTGGTTCAAAGCGATGATACCCTTTCACAGTGTTGCCGTAGTATAGCTACATAGTGTTGTTATTGTATCTCTTATTTTGAACAGGAAAAGATAAAGAGAAAAGCGGTATGGCACCTTCTGCCGACCAACATGGTGACGAGTCGTCACTAGCGGCGCCACAGAGCATTCAAGACAGCCGCACCGATCGTGAACGTGCGACTGAGAATGAGAAGAAGGTTGGAGAGAGCGATGCGAAGAGGAGTTTGGGGGAAGCGGAGGTAAGTGGCAGCTGGTTACGTACATCCTTCATGGAGTGGCAACACGGCTAGAAATGTCGCTATAAACCGACTTTCCTCATGACGCAAGAACATGAGCGTTGCTGGCTTCAAACTTGCAACTTTTCGATTCACCTTCTTCTATCGAGTTATTGCAAATTTTTTGTTTCGATTCCAGGATGTGTTGCCGAAGAAATTGAAATTAATGGACGATTTAAAAGAGAAAGAAGAAGACGAAAAAGAATCAAACGAACGATGTGAAAATGCCGACATGTATCAACATATTGCTGAAGATGTGCGGCAGTGAGTTATGATATTGCATCAGCTGCAGTGTGGAGGAACGAAAATTGTTCGAACGCAGAGTTGTGTCCCTGTGAAGGCGCTTGGTGTCACACAATCAAAATCTCGACATCCGTATTTGCTCTTCACTGTTATGTCTGTTGGCCGACATTTTTGGGTGACTAAAAAATTGGCCGAAAAAACACTTTGTTGTTGTTGTTGTTGTTAGCACCATTTCAATATGATGCATTGTTTCTGCTTTGAAACCGATCAATAGTTTTATTGATCGCTTTCAAAGCGACTTGCAGGAAAGCGACAGTGGTGCTGTGTATCGGACGATTATCCAGACCTATTTTTTAGTTTTCAGTGTGTTTCATCATCCCTTGAATTGCTTGATATTATTTTTGATAAGGATTTACTCTCCTTGATAGCCCCTGTCAAGCAGAGTAAATAATGGTAAAGTGACTTTCCACGAGCACAATATGCAATTATTTCTTCTCCAAATAACTTTCCTTCGACAACGCTGCCAATTTAATCAGTGAGGAATTTCTCTTTATTCAGATACGACAAGCAAACACGTGATGCCGCCACTGAGGAACAAATGAAAGAACAGCCTGTCGAACATGAAGAGGAGAAGGACGCAGAGGTCGGCAGTCGATTCTCTTCAATACGACGCTTTAACTGAAATGATTTGAATTTTTGAAATTAATCTTAAAATAGCCTCGTCTGGGTGAATTGAATCTCGCTCCATGCCCCGTAACTCTAAAATAACTCAAACTTGTCTTCACGGGAGTTCTAGCTTTGTTCTGTTCTGATCAATTTATTTGGACATGTAGCTCTTAATTCCCAATTAGGCTTGATAGCAACAGCGATCCTTTGCCTTTTTAAATTGTATTACTTTCTCTATTTTAGACCAATCTTAGTGACCATGAAGAAAATAGTGAGAAAGATGCAGCAGTTGAATTCACAGAGATGGAGGACGATGCGACAACTGCTGAATGCAAGCCCGTTCCAATCGTTGTAAGTCCAAGAAAAAATTATAACGCGAATAAAAATATCCAATTAAATATTCGTACCCTAGCCTGTTATGGATATTAAAAATATTTCCTCTTGTTTTATGCTTAGTGGAAATATTTATGCTGCGGTCACGGGAAAACATGCGGTTAACTGAGAACATTGTTGTGCTCAGATCCGCTTCGCATTTACCAATTCAGCTTGTGCAGTGTATTCGTATCAAAGCAGGGAAATTGCGGTAAAGTGCTTTTGCGAGATCACAATAACGTAGAGACTTTGAACTTTCTGCCTTTTGCATATGAGCCATTATTTTGGGTCAATTTGTTTTTCTTCCAGTTTATGCTATCTGCTTTATTAACTTTGGTTAACGCATAGTTTTAACATCTTTTGCTGCAATCCCCGTGTCTATCTACTGTCATAGCTTTTCGAACAGGACTTTATTTAGCTGATCCCAAACTCTTCCACAGGATGAAGATATGATTGTAGATGCAAATCAAGCGGAGGATGTGAAGGAGAAATCGTGCAGAGTTAAAAATGAGGAAGTTGAAGAAAGAGACCTGCCACCATCTTCAATCCATACCAACTGTAAGTCGGAACGTAGCTTGTACTAACATTAGCAGTGAATATCATGTTGTAACGTTGTTGTAGTGCCTTCGGCAAGACATTTTGCGGCCATTTCTCCTAGTTGGTGTCCCTGCTTGTGCTGGAATGGCACTTGCGCAAGCAATACAGCTGACTGTTGCGCTGTATTTGATCTAAATACTAATTCTTCTATGTGTTGTACATTGTAGAACTGAATAGGTTTTCGCAATCGAAAGATGAAGGTGACTTTCTAATTGAAATCGATCGCTTTGTGGTTGCACTGTGAAAGTAGTCTTGACTTTTGTATGGAGAGCTCCGCTTTAAACTTGTCGAAAGCTTCGTGTTGTGATCCGGCATTTTTAGTTTTAGATTGGGAGTCATCATCCGAAATGATGGCATTAACGCCTGAACAAATCGCGGAGTACCGTCAAGAAATGGAAAGCCACCTTAGATCTATATCTTCAATTGAATCAAGCGTGGAAGTGAGCATGACACTCATACACAGCTGCTTAGTAATATTGCACTGCATTTTAATTTACTTTGAATGCAATGGCAGAAGCGGGAAGCATAGTAGCCATCCATACCTGTTTGAGAGCTCTTTTATAAGTTGAAATTTACCCGACTCAAAAAAGCATCGCAAATTGTATTTCCCAATGCCACAGAAGCAGCCGTCTTGAGGTTTTGATTAGTCAGAGAACTTTAACTTTTGAATTTTTCCGGCTATGGGATTTATACCGCTTCATTGGCAGCTTCTGGCGCTCCATGAACGCCATGCTCTCATCTCTTGATAAGGGTTCGGTAACAAGTAATGATTTTTTATTTTAGTTTGCAGAGGCTGAAGTAATGTGGCATCAATATCAGAATCTCACTCAACCTTTGTCACAACAGCTGAGTGAGCAACTGCGCTTAATATTGGAGCCTTCTAGAGCAGCCAAGTTAAAAGGAGATTACAGAACCGGCAAGAGACTCAACATGAGAAAAGTATATGTCGCGAATTAATAATTATTTTATCGATAATTTTAGAATTAGTTCCACGGAAACGAGGAAAGAGTTTTATTTTCGAAAGTCGATTGCAGTGTTTGTGGGAGAAGTCTACACCGCCAACAGCAGAAACAGGTCCAAACGCAAGTTGTTCTATGTATAAAGGTTAAGTTTTCTCCGACCGAATGAGGAAGGTAATAGTTTTTTTATAAACAGGTAATACCTTACATTGCCAGCGGATTTCGAAAAGACAAAATTTGGCTTCGTAGATCGAAACCAAGCAAGCGTGAATATCAAATAATGGTGGCGATTGACGATTCATCAAGTATGGCAGATAATCACACTAAACAGGTAACTCGAAGTATTATCGATATTAATTTTTTTATTTTTGAGCGCATCTGAATGATAACACAGCGGTTTCACAATCATGAGATTATGAGTTCACGGCTCCAGTGATTTATGGGTGGTTGTTGTGCCCTTGGTGAAAGTGCTTTATAGAAATTGACCCTGTGTGGTTCTTGGTCAAAGCCTGATTCAAAACCTTTTAAAAAACGTTTTAGTGCTGACATTGAGAAAAAATGACTGACGTTGCTTTTAGCTTGCTTTCGAGTCGCTGGCTGTTATATCCGCTGCGTTGACTACGATAGAAGCGGGTCAATTATCGGTTTGTAATTTCGGTGAAGAAACGAAGTTGCTTCATGACTTCAATCAACCCTTCACTGACCGAAGTGGAGCCGCCATTTTACAACAATGCTCCTTTAAGCAAGAACAAACCAGAATCGCCCAGGTCAGTTGTTATCATATGTGGAGGTTGTCAGTAAGTTAAAAAACACCATTTTAAACTTGCTACGTGAGTTCCCTATAGTATTTTTATTATTTTCGTGAAAAGCTACATAATTTCCGGAATTGGTCGAGGTCAGAGTTCGCCATTTTAGTTTTCAAGAAATTTTTTTGATGTTTTATTATTTACGCGTCTAAACCTTACGCAACCAGGAACATTTTGGCTTTTTAATTGGAAGAAAAAAAGGTACCCTCATATTGTGAACTGAGTGATGATTTTTGGACATTTCATCGCTTATCTGCTGAAACGCAAGCAGTGATGGCGTATTTGAAAGATTCAAACGTACCTTGTTGTGGTCTAGGACTGTTAAAATTACGTTTTGTGTGGCACGACCATATTTGAGCCGTTGCTTCAATGCTTGTGCTTCAGGTACCTTTCATACAGCATTTTTAATTTTCTCTTGTTCAATGACGTGCTGTTATTTTTTCATTTTTAAAATGCATTCAACATCTCAAAACTTCCACAGCTTTTGGATTCGTGTGTGAAATTTCTCAAAACCGCTCAATCCAACTACACATCAGTAGCAGATCCAAGACTGTCCCAACTA
The DNA here is from genome assembly GCA_963675345.1 of Trididemnum clinides. Taxonomy (NCBI): domain Eukaryota; kingdom Metazoa; phylum Chordata; class Ascidiacea; order Aplousobranchia; family Didemnidae; genus Trididemnum; species Trididemnum clinides. Next base: position 7,390,176 of record OY776300.1, read on the forward strand.
TTATTAATAGTGTCAGGTAGAGCAACTGTACTTATTTGTGTTTCTATTTGCAATTGTGCATACCACTTTGGCAATATCTTTCACTTGTGATGTCAATTTCCTAAACGTTGGATGGCTAAAGTGTTTATCCGTTGCGGCATCGTTAATAACTTTTTATTAGCGACTGTCGGTGACTACTATTTTCCCTAGCATTTGCTACTATAAGATGTTTTCACCTGTGAAGGTCAAAATTATCTATTAGTCTTTCCATTTTGAGAGGTGTAACGTATTCATATGCCTGCAAGAACAGCGCGTTGTTGTCCTCTTGAAAGGGTTTTTGACGACAATGTTTCCGTTTCGGTGGCACTGCTTTTGGTGGAAATGTAGGCTTCTATGGTGACGGTGCGGCTACGCAGTAGGGTCTGAACACGAGTTTTACTACATATATGTCTTCAGTTTTTCTTAGCCGGAAAATGCAACCACTGGTAACCATAATTTATTTTACAGACGGCAGAGGCTTGTATATTGAAGGCAAAGAAAGAGTCGAAGCAGCAGTGCGAGCTGCTAAGGATGCAGGAGTTTTCCTTGCATTTGTTATTCTTGATAATCCTGCCATGAAAGATTCCATTCTTGATATTAAAGTCCCCGTCTTCCGCCAAGCGGGAAAAGTAAGTAAGAGATATATTTTACAGTTGCGATCTACCACACCAGTGAACAAAAATAAGAGGAAATTTCAAAAGTTGCTTCTGAGTTCCAAGTTTAGGAAGGTCATCAGCATTCGTGCCTTGAAAGGGTAGGCCCTATTGTCGTTGTTGAGTACTCTACAAGAGATAATTACAAATAAGGTACTGGACTCATTGTAATGCAGCAGCTTGCAGTGTTTTGTGTACCGTAGTCTAAGAGATTCATTTTTTCAGATTGATATTCGTTCCTACATTGCCGACTTTCCTTTTCCTTTTTACGTCATAATTCGAGACATTAATTCTTTGCCGGAAACACTGAGCGAAGCGTTACGTCAGTGGTTTGAAATTGTAACAAGTGGTGACTGAACAGTAGCGGAGAAGTGCCAGCTCGTGTTGGTGAAAAGTAAACTACGAAGGCAATGTTCGTTCGGGACTTTAGGGTGCTGGGTCGGCGAAGATACTATAGAATTTTTGATATTGTAGTCGTTTTTGAATGCTGCTAAAATAAACCACAGAAATGGTCTATGGCATAACATTTTGCTCGGTCGCGACAGAATATATATCGTTTTCATAACGTCGATTGTTGTTACTAGGCCCCTTCTTGGGAATGGGGGCATGATCGAAGTCATAGAGCCTCACAAGCCTAGTAACTTGCAAAGGTGCGGGCCAGAGGTCTGTCTCCGTTGCAGCGAGGACTAAACAAAACACAGCGAGCTGACAAGGAAGCACAAGTTTTTCTGTAGATACTGGGAGGGGGACTGTGTGAGTGCGAGTCGATAAATATTGGTGACACTTGACGTCTCTAGTTCAAAGGAAAACCATGAGAGATAAAGGGAGAGAAGCTGGAAGGAACTGTAGATGGCTGAAGTAGCGCACCTTGACGACCCTGCTTATATGTCTTCCAGACATGGTATATTTCTTTGTAAAGATATTGTAGTTGGCGTCTCAAGATTTTTTGATTGGAAATCGTGGGATTTCCAAACTGTGTGTATTAGCGTCAAAGCAATGGAATTAGGGAATAAAGTTCTATTTTTTTCATATTATTTCTAATCAGTCCCGTAGCACTCCAACTTCGGGCCCCCCCCCAAAGTAAGCGCAAGAGCCCCTGCGCACAGGTCATATCACTTTAGAGGTGTAAAATTGAAAAGCTGCATTAAGAAAATACACCACAATTTGTACATAAGTAAACAGGCTAATGTCAGAATAAAGCATGCCGATACCGAAGGTGCAAGTCATAAAAAATTCGGCACCGATGCCAGAGTTCAGTAGGACATTTATGCAGACACTGCGAAACGAAAGCAATGACACTGAAAAACATGAAAAAGTTATAAAAACACAGTATCATTTAAATAGTTTGGAGCGAACCTTTTTGTTCGCAAATGCTGTTATGACATTGTCATAATCAAGAGATCGGGCGCAGTCATTTTCGATTAACAACATGGCTAATGAAGATAGTCTACTGTCTGTCATAGACGTTCTATTAAAAGTTTTGATCAGTTTCAATTTGCTGAAGCTTCTTTCAGCGCTGGCAACAGTCACGGGGCAAGTTAGTAAGATTCGAAGTGCGATGTACACATTCGGATACAATTCAAATAAATGAGTCTTTAGAAGATAGTTCAGAAAGTCTTGAGCCGTATTGAGATTGCGTTTTTTTTGTAAAATTAAAACAAACCGCTGTAGCTCAGCGCTCATTTCATCAGAATCAATGTCACCGAACTTTTTTTGGAACTCTTTACAGCAAGTAAGAAGAGCATTTTCTTGTTGCACAAGCAAAAGTTTGTCTCGTGTGTACAAAAACGAAAAGGCGGAAGAAACCTCACGTAACAAATTAAAGCGCTCCTTTATTGACATAATAGCCTGGTCTACTAATGGATAGAAAAAGTTGCTTTTAAATTTCAGTTCAGGAGTAGCTCGTTGTTCCTCTTCACCTTGGTAATCAAACAATCTTCTTTTCTTTCCACTTCTTGACGGAGGAAAAGAAGGATCAATATCCAATTCCTGTGCTATTTCAACAGCAGATGTTGCGGCACTGTCATAACCCGTTGTGCGATAGTTTTGCAAAATTTCCGTTTCCATTGTATGAAGGGAGACTCCATACGATTGAAGAATCTTGCTTGCTTTATTGACTTGGAATAGGATATCATACCAAATAAACACCGACAAAAGAAAACTCCTTTTTGATAAATGAGCTATCAACGATTTTGTTTCTGAGGCAGCTCTTCCATCTTTTCTTTCTATGGAAATGGCTTCCAAGTCTTTCAGTGCCAGCAACACCTCTTTTAAATTGTATCGAAGAGGTTTGATGCATTTAATTCTGCTTTCCCAACGAGTATCAGATTGTGACTTTATGGACAGCTCCACATGTTTCTTCAAAATTTCCCAACGCTGAGCAGAGGAAGAAAACAGCACATACAACCTTGTAAGTACTCCAAAAAATGTCAATGCTTCCGTCGATGAATTAGCACTGTCAACAACAACTAAGTTAAGGGTATGGTTTGCACAGGGCACGTAAACATCTTTGGGATTGATGTCTAGCATTCTTGCTTGGACCCCAGAATGTTTTCCTTTCATGTTAGCACCATTATCATATGACTGACCTCGACAATCAGACAATTCGAGTTGCAGTTCGGTCGCTTTTTCTAAGAAAGCGTCCAACAAGCCTTTCCCAGTACTGTCACTTATTCTCAAGTAGCCAAAGAATGTTTCTTTAACAACAGCAGCTTCTTCATTACATAGTACATAACGGAGAATGACAGACATTTGTTCATGATGTGACATATCTGGAGTGCAGTCCAAAATTATAGAAAAATACTTTGCCAATTTCAATTGCTGTAAATTTTCTTTTTCAACTTCTGTCGCTAGCAATTCAATTAGTTCATTTTGTATGGTAGGACTCAAATAGTGATCTTTAGTGTTTTTATTCTTGATTCTGTCTTGAAGCTCTTTTAGGATCGGATCTCTTCTTGCCAAAAGCTCAAATATACCCAGAAAATTTCCATTGTGAGGAGATCCTAAGACTTCTTCAGATCCTCTAAAAGCAAGATTCCTTTCCGATAGAAACAAGGCAATGTCGATAAGTCTCTCTAAAACATTTCTCCAAAAACGTCTTTCATTGAAAAAAATATTCATCTCGCGTTTGTCGATAGTGGATGAATTTCTTATCCCTTCAGCTAGCAACATCCATTGACTGCAGCATTCTTGGTGGGAAATGCCGTTTTCATGGTCTTTCAGTTTTTTCGAAAAACCCTCCCATGTATTTATACCACTACAAAAGGGGCTTAGTGTTTTTCCAAATAGCTTACAACAAAAGCAAAAAACTTGATCTGATTCCCCAGAATAAACTAGCCACGACCGTGAAACACTTTCACCATTAGGTAACACACGTTTATAATGGTTGGAGGAAAAACGTCGCCTTGGAGTTGTGTTATTATATGGAAAATTCATTATTAGTTGATGTGGTCCACGCTTTACTATATCACATCGTTGAGCATCAGAAATACTTTCAGGCCATTTACATGGGTCATCAGAGATAGGGGTAAATTGAGATTCAGTTATTTTTGATATTGAAGGTTGCGTATTGGCAGGTAAATCACAACTTACATTTTCTGGAAATTCACAATCACTTTGATGCTGATCGTCATAGTCTTCTTTTTCTTGTACACTATAGTTTTCTTCATCCCTCTCGGTACTAGTGCCAGGTCTACTCTGCTCAGTAATCTTGAAAAAATCTGTCATCTTGGGCAATTTCGCTACAGCATCTCGAGCAGTGGCTGCTTCTTTTCTCTTTTGAGCATCACTTTTTGAACGTTTCATTCTATACAATGTCAATAAAATACTTTATCTTCACTCTGCAGTGTATATATATTGTCCCGGTATTTCTAGCCAAACAGAATTCCAGACCATTCTATGATTGTTGCGTAACAACGGCATTGTTACGTCAATCGAATATTCAAGATTCTACCAGAAAATCAATCGAAATATTCTAGATTCTGCGAGATAAAATGACGTTGCATTCACTTATGATGTCACAAGCCAATTTGTTCCTACAGTTTAAATCGGTTGTAAACAAGTCTGCTGAACTGAAAATAGTCACGTAGCCAAAAAGCAATTTCAGACTAACTTGGGCCCCCAAAGTTGGCCTGGGCCCCCCCCAATTGGGGCTTTGGGGGGCGGCTGCTACGTCTCTGTTTCTAATGACAGCAGATACCGATAATGCGTAGAAGTTAAATTTACGTCTTTTTACTTTGATTCACAGGCTCAAACGTACTGATAGCTATCACTACACACTCGCTTTCGAATCAAACTAACAGAGCTTAAATTAGGGTGGGAAAATTTTTTGATTTTGCTCCAAAATTATTTCAAGAAAAATTAAATTAGCCCACTTAAGGGTATTTAAGAGCCAACGAGGTTATAAGCTACCCAGCACGACCGCTAGACCAGTGGTTCCCAAACTTCCAAAGACTCAACATTTGTAGCCCCTGCTCTTCAATAAAAATACCTGGTTTTGCTTTTTAACGGGTTTTCCATCAGTTGTTTTATTCGCCACATTTAATAATAAAAAAAAACAAACGAAAGTAAAAGAGTAACATTACAGTCAAAGAATTAAACAAATCACAGTCACGTAGTCAGCGCAAAGCGTGTTCTTGTACTCGCCCGAGAAGACCTTTAATATTTGGCTTCGCCTTGGACTGAGCAAGGTGAATGTCACTACATACATTGAGACGGTTTTTGGATTTTGTTTTTATGAACGCCAGATCAGAGAATCCAGCTTCGCAAAGATAGGCGTTTGCGAAATGAACGAGGATTACAGAAACCTTCTTGCTGAGTAGTGGATATGAAACAACCAAAAGCTGGAGCCGTCAGTTCTGTCATCAAATGCCAGCTTCATCGCATTCGAAACTTTGAACTCTGCTTCTTCAGCATTAGGGTCAATTTCAGTGTTAAACGGGTCTCTGTACCATGAAACCTGCATGCAAAGAAATAGCACGTCGTTGATATATAATCGAAACTCAGCAGACACGATTTCAAAATGCTCTATGATGCAAGTTTTGATGTTATCTGGCAAATTTGTCCCATTCATTTTTAGGCACCTTAACAAAGAAAACCAGGTAGTGAACCCTACCTTCATTTGTACTTGCCAGACTCCGACAAAATTAAGTTTAATTGCCTAATACTTAATATCGTGACACTTTGGTTTTCCAAAACTAGTGAAGGCCTCTGCAAAGCTACTGGGTGAAGGGCTTTGCTCGTGGTCTCGGAGAACCGCTCCGTGGCCTGCGAAGGGCTGCGTTTGAGAAACCCTGAGCTGGACTATCACAGCAGAAGAAATTTTAGCCCGTTTAAAACAAGATGTTTGTTTTTCAGCTTTCTTAATCAATAAAGCTGAATTTAATATTACAAAGAAAGTTATAGCAAATAAAACCAACTTGCAAAGAATTCGATGACGAAAGAGTTTTATCATATGGCCATGTTAACTTTTGTTTTATCACAAAATTTTTAGTAATCCAAGTTTACCTACCACTGCTTTAACCCAGGAATGAGCAACTTTTCAGCAGGGCCAATTTCAAACTGCTTGAAAGTTTTGCAGGCAAGTTTGAGCTGGTCATCTCTGTGCATAAATAGCTGGTGATTGTGTTCATTCAAATAGATGGTAAAAAGCTTCTTTTTGAGGTTGATTTAAAGCAATATTTACGCCAATTTTTCCAAAATTTTTTCTGGAGCACCTTTTTGTGGAATCTGTTTATCGAAGATGCAGTTGGTAAGTTTGCTGTGCGAGGCCACAAAATCTCACGTCGCTGGCCGCATGCTTCCCACTCCTGCTTCAAACAATCACCAAGCAGTTGTATAAGCCTTCGAATGGTAAAGAAAGAAATGATGCTAAATGCTATTAGCAAAAAGTCTGGTTGGAAAGCCAGCGCATAGTGAGAGACAAATTAGACATAGCCTACACGAAAAAAAGACTTAAAATCGACCTATTTTAAAAAAAGACCGAGAGAATTGGATGATTGGCAAACAAAGGCTAAAAAAGCTGGATACAGTACTAAAAACTGGTAAGCCAACATCAGTAGAAGCAGAACGTGTTTTTTCAGCTCTTGGTTATAAGCAACCTTGATGTAACCAGTGATGCACTTAAAAAATGCATGCAGGTGCGGTATGTAGGGGAAAGTGGGGCAAAGCAAAACAGTTTTTCAAATTCTTTTATAACTTCTGCTATATGTACGCTAGAGACATTGTTAGAAGTGGCAGTGGTCATACCACATGTCTAGTATCTTCACACGCCGGCTCGCAAAATTTTTTTGTCTACTAATAATTTTATTAGCTAATTTCAAAACTAAAAATTTATTCTGCTTTGCCCCATCGTTGGGGCAAAGCGGAACGCGTGTTCCGTTTTGTTCCAAGGTCATTCTATAGCATTTTGCCTAATTACTTTGCATGCTTACATGCAATCACATATAGATTGGCTGTGTTGTAGCTTGTAAATTATACTTGACTCACTGGAGTCATTGATTCCATTCCTAATAGGGCTATATCACAACCTACAGTAAATTTTGTATCAAACTAGGATAAAATAATTTGATCTCAGATTGAAAAGCAAGAATATCAACTAAAAACTAAGCTAATATAGGTTTACAAGCAGTAACTGAAGCATTGTTTAAATGATTGGCAGCTGAATGTAGATACATAACTTATTAATTTTGCCCCAGTTAGCTACATAACCTATTCATTTTTGCTATATTTCGTTTTGCCCCAAACTAGCATCCCATACGAAAGTAATAAATTAAAAAATTCTTGAGCAGTAGAAAAGGTGATTAAGCTACGTTTGGATGCTTTTTGAATATGTTTCAAAGTTAACCCTAAACATGATAGCTTAGCAGCACTGCTAAACGCATAATTATGTCTTTTTTATAACAGTCTCCTTATAAGGAGGCATGCTTAAACTGCATTTTTTTCGTAACTCAGCACATTTAATCCACCAAGTAACAAATTTTGATGCGAGAACCTGTCACGTGATAATCCCAAATATGACAGAAGATGGCGGCGCTATTTTCTATAGTCAGTGAGAAATTCAAATATTCCGCTTTGCCCCGCGTACTGTTTTGCTCCACTTTCCCCTACCTAGCAGTGATGTTGGTCTTGAGAAAGTTTTTTCAAGGTCTTGGTCTTAATCCTTAAAGGTTTTGTGGTCTTAAAGGTCTTTGTTTTGGAGTAGCAAATCCGAGTCTTTGTTTGGCATTCGAAAAGGACGGCTGTCCGCAGGTGGCTCGTAGCTCAGGAGTGACAGTGCGACTATGAAATACAAAAGTACATTACAAGTTCTTTTGCGTCACATCGTGAGACAATAGGCATAAAAAGATAGCTTTTTGGCAATTCGCAGTTGTGACTGTGCCGCAGGAAGTAGAAGCTTCTTTTAAGTGAGATCGAGAGAAGAACATTGATTTTAGCTTATCAGCTAATCGACTTTTGAGATGTTCGAACATATCTGCGCAAAACAAATGGCTTTCACTAAATTTAAAATGGAATCAATAAAACAAAATCAAGGAGAAAACTTTTTTCGCAACGATTGAGGTCATGGTTTGTAACTTAGGAGCTCCATGCTACAATTCGAAAGTGCGAAAATCGACAATCCTAAGCTACGAGCCATCACAAAATAAGAGATTTGGGAAAAAACAAAAGAAGTGTCTTGCTTTAAGCAAATATATCGTATCATTTATAAATTAGCTAATAAGTCTATTTATAAAGTAGCGTCAGAGCTGGCGGAATGAATTGTCGTCCACACAGAAGCAGAGTCTCTGCTACGGTGTTCATTGTAATCTATATTGATATTTTTGAAGCGCAATAAAGGGTAAGTCTAAACCGATTACCGTATTTTCCCGTGTATAAGAGACCCCTTCAATTTTTAGGCAAAAATTCTGGAAAATAGTTTTTTAGTAATGAAGAACTTTATTCATCATATAAATCATTAAATTCCTCATCACTCTCATCAGAAATATCAACTAAAGTCAGTTATTCCGCAATACCAGCCAATTCTTCATCATCATCATCATTATCAGACGGGTCACTCAGCTCAAAAATGGCATCATCCTCTGTACCATCCAAGGCATTGAAGATGCCACACTTCTTGCAAGATTTAATAATGACCTCTGGCTTTACACCATTCCATGCCTTGGTGACCCAGCTACCCAACTGGTACATTAACGGGGGGGGGGGGGGGGTACATTAAGTGGAAAACTCCGGTACTCCCATGTATACGAGACCCCCTACTTTTTAAGTAAAAATTTAGACCAAAAATGGGTCTCTTATACACGGGAAAATACGGTAAATATTGAATTATTTTTTGCTTGATTGCCAAAATTATTTTTTGCTGTGATGAATGGTGCTACTTGGTTTCCATGTTCAATTGACAGAAATGCAGCATTGATTTTAAGCTGATCTGACATGGCAATTCCAATTTGACTAAAATGTGAAGAATAAGAGTGCAGTAGTTCAGTTTGCAGTTACTACCATGACTTGATTTCTCGCAGAATCAGGTAGTAAATTCATCAATGCTGTTTGTTACAGTAGATCGAACCATATACAACTATTTTTACAATAAAAGAAGTTCTTAGCGCTAAAATGTACTGCATGTTAAATTTTTAATATTTATTTAAAGCAGAAATTGACTGCACCCAAAAATTTGAATACCTAAACATTGCTCTTAGCTTGAGTAAATTGTTGTTGACGCCAACATGATTTAAACGCTATTAAATTCATTTTGCGCGAATTTAGATTATACTAAACAGATTACGTCTCATTTTGTTGTTCACACCAATAGCTTGCAACAATCTATTCACTTTATATACGTAGTAATCTGGTAAACATGAACCATACATATAAAAATATTTTTTATTTTTGCAAAATTATTGTTCGCAAGTGGCCTTGCAAAAAAATGAGATTTTGGTTTGGCACATCACTGGTACTTAATAATTGCAATTTCCTCACTACGATCAATACTAGGGTTGTAGTAAAAATCTCTACCCTAGGATATTTAGTTTAGTCCTGAAATTCCAATTCATTGACGGTTATCGAAGTCTCTACAGTTTAGTTCGTGGTTATAAGCTCATTTTTCTAATAGTTACTGTAATTCGGTGACTAGCATTACACTGGAAAATCTAAATAGGCTAAGGACTTCTTTGTTGAATCAAAACACTATTTGTTGAAAACTGCAATCGTTTGCGATGTAATGGTGCCGTTGCAAGCGTATTCTGCAATGACCATTTTCTACGGTCCATTCACATATGCTAACGCAAAAATTTTGCTCATATTACACAGCATCTCTTTTTATTTAAACCGAATAACAATAATTATGCATATAACAAACGTTTACTACACTTCGAACTGCCGCATACCGGCGACTCTGATGTACGATACCACGTCACTAATAAAAATAGAACATGAATGAATCACACGTTCCCGACACTGAGATTGCAACAGGTAGACATGATTACTGAACAAAACGGCGAATAACACAATTTTCAAGAGGCATACGATTTGCATAATACAGGTTGCCTGAGAGCAATACAAAAAAAGTGCAATATGCATATGGCATAAGTTTATTTGCAATATCACGAATTAAATTGGCACAACAAGTTGATTACAAAAATCACTTCCATTTGCCGTGCAGCTTCATTAACGCAGCCAGATCAGGACTGACTACGTGCTTCGGATCCAGATTTGGCATAAAAGACGGACGCAATTTGGAAGCATGGGTTCCGAATTGATCGTACAACTTTCGGTTAATGAGTTGAAATCTATATTGTAAGTTTAATAAAAAGACAACTACGAGGTAGGCCGCTAAATCGCAGCAATTTTGCCCAGGTAATGAAGACTCGTTTGGCAACAACTTACTGTTTTATGACTACTGACATGCGGTCACTGATGCCATGTATACTTTTGTTTCAACAACGCGATCACCCCGCTAATATCAATGCATCGCGGTCCCGCGGTGGTCGTCTCATCGAGTTTTAGCTGCATTTCCAAACGTTAAAATTTTTAGCACCCATAACTCATTATCAGAACTTCACAAATTTCTAAAAACGAGTGATATTATAATACAACACCCATGTCATGTCATTACTCACTTCTCTCCACTCCCTGTGCACAGAAATTTCCAGTAAGTTGGTCGAAGGTTGTGAGGTTCCAAACAAGCCTGAAAAGATGAATTTAAAACGTCAGCAATGACTATTCGTGGAGTTTTCTGTGCTTTACCAAACTGAATAGCGAAGCTGCTCACCCAGCACGTGAAAGTGACGATACTTGAGCGCCTATCAATGGCAGTCTGCCTTATTACTGTTGGGGCTAAAGTGGCCAAAGTGTATAGATGATCTGTTTGATATGAACTGCCGTTTTTCCGTAGCCAGACCTTCATGTTTGCGACTTTTATCAATTACTGTTCCATACCAAGCCTCCACTACAAGCGGAGGAAATCATGAAAATTGGGTTAGTGATTTGTCGGCAAAGCGAAATCCTTGAACTACCTTTGAAAAAAATTGGCTTTTGTAGGAATCACCACACTTGCACGAGCTTAGTGTACTGTCTAAGCTATCAACTAGGTATTGTATTATCGCATGCGATCGTTTTCCAAGCATGCACTTCGTAGTTTACTCGAATGAAAACAAAGTAAAATTGAAAAATGTATTCTCAATTTTAGTGAGCATCACTAAAAACGCATTATTTCTTTCCACACGTTTCTTATGCGTCGTTGCTGCAGGCAATGTGTATTAGGTAGCATCAAAAGTGATTTGCTTACCGCTTGAAAAACTACTGCAAGTGATAACCCGTAGATAATTTCGTTGGCTTTGGAAATGCGAGGAAGATAACCTTTGTCCGCAGCTTTGCCCACCAAAACCTGACAACAACAAAACAGGGAGCGCCTTTACTTAACCAGCTAATAGTGAATAGATAACCGTATACCAACTGCTACCGGTTGTTGTTTACCCGACCCCTTCCGAGGGATGGGGGCATGGCGGAAGACTATGGAGCCCCAGACCGGTCGTTTTAAATGCCGAGTCACTATTTTTCAAAGTTTAAGGGAAGGTGAGGTCACCATAAACCAGAACTATCAGTGTACTGTTCATCCTACAAAATTTCCAGTAGATACTGGGTGGTAAACATCAAACTTTGTACATGAAAGACAACAATCTCTATGCGTGTAGCCTAAGTGAATAGATAAAGTTTACTGAAAAGCATCAAAATTTGTAAACTTCACATCTAACTAATCCTAGATATTACTTTTAATTAAATGATATTAAGGCATATGGGCTAACTGCAATCAGTTGAATAAAACATACCACTTCCACGACCGGTTTCGTTCCTATTAGAACTCGTCAGGTGGTCTCAGGTATTGAACCGACGATCACATGAATTGCTTCATGCGGTTTATGCCACTCCGCCATCGGTCCTTTCAACTGGTGCTGTTAATTTTAAGCTTATATATATATACGGTGCACGCTCACTACAGTGAGCTTAATGCGATATATGCTTTTAATTCCCAGCCAATCTTTTGATTCTTTAAGCTTTTAATTCCCAGCCAATCTTTAACAGGCTAACACCAGCTCCTATAATTCGTACTATAACCCTAGATAGTTTTTGCTATTCTTTACGTATGTGAAAGGTCATCTCACATCAATATCGAGCTTAGAACAGGAAATAATTTTATTAACGCTGTTGGTATTACCTGACCTTTTTCTCGAGATGTATCTTGGGCTATTAACTTACACTGCCAATCAACTTAGGTGAGTTCTAAAGTTGCTAAGCCAATATACACTCATCTAAACTGTCATAGCATCACAGCCTGTGACTTCGTAACTTCAGCATTTTCTCACCAAAAGTTCACCAAAAACTGTTTTCGAGATTTACTCAGCACGTTGAATATTAATTGTGTTACCAAGAGCTGCTTTGGAGGGCGTGACATGAGACCGTAGATCTCAAGGAACCGGCACCCAAGGATCGCATGCAAAGAACTAATTGCCGATGAAAGAGTTGCTTCAAGTACGTTTAGGGCAGGACGAATAAAAGATGTCCCGAGTCGGGTAATAGCAGGTGCTGCACGAAAGGTTCGCAATTCTTGAGATGCGTGTTTAAAGGAAGGCAGTGTCCGCTGCAGCAAATGCAACAGAAGACAAAGCGTGACGAAGAAGCACTAGTTCATACGTGCAAACTGAAAGACTTGTCTGTGAAAAAAATTTAGTAAATAGTTCGCTTCCAGTCCAAAAGAAGAAAGGTTGAAAGGGATAGCCAACCCTAGGAAACAACGTAATCTGTCTGCCACGTCGTTGCCCAAAAAAAATGAGCGGTAGGAGATTCATTGCAACCTAAGAGTGGATAAAGAGAGAGTGGAAAGTACATGCTAGGTAAGCCACGGCTTGTGAGATAACAAAGGACGACGAAGAGGCAAACACAAAAAGAATTTTGCATTGATTTATCCAATTGCAATTGCAACATAAACAACACTTACTTCTATCAGTTTGAACAGAAAATATATTGACAAAGACGAGCTTTTGTAGAAGAATGCAGATAGACCAGCAATTGCACCGCTCAATGCACCATGTAATGATGGATTGTCTTTGTCAGTAAGCCAACGAAGCACGCAGTTACATGTCTGTTACAAACACTGTATCAGCTTTCGATTTATATTATCTTGAAATCAAATCGACATTGAAGCAGACCGCACTTCAAAGCAAGCTGTTTCAATCGTAAAGATGTTAGCCTGACTGGAGCATATCGGTAGCTGTTAACTAAGACTGAGCAGCGCTGGTTAAGGGAGCTGATGTGGGCAAACCACCCGAAACAATGACCGATACTACTGCTAACATATGGGTTTAATCAATTAAACAGTAAAATACAATTTGCAGCCTAAGACTGTGAAGTTTATGTTAATTGTATGAATGATCGTCGTGTAGTTTTATGTCAAGTTTAGGGTTAACTTCAATTTTGGTTGGCTTCAAATTAGAAAACAAGTATTTTAAAAATTATGTCGGCTTTTCCACAAAAGAAAAAATAAAATTTTACTCTTACTCGAAAAAGTGCACTATAGCAGCCAAGAAAGAGACCTAATGAGCAAGTCTTCAATTTCACGAAGGATTGAACGATACTTTTCAACTCGACACGTCCGCGTATCAATTGTAGTAAATTAAGACAAACTTGAGCAAAGTAGCCCAGCGTGAAATTGCGAGTAAAGCCCTGAAAAAATACGTTAAATGAGCATGAATCGCAACCTACAGTATGATTTAATATCAACAGATGTACTTAAAGCGACCGCCATTGTTACGCTCTTTGATACACAACCTGCTTCCGCGACAGTACAAAATCTGCACCAATCAACAGCCGCCTCAACGTGGTGGTGCGGTCCCCGGCCCCGTTTGGGTTGGGTCGAAATGGCTGTTGGCCTTCCCGAGGGTCCCAGTTACCCCGGGCACTCCCCATTCATTTTTTCGCTATGCTGCCCCCTGAACGACCGCAGAAGGGCAGCACACAGCATCTTTAAAATCGGTCGCCTGTTCTTACTTTTTCTTCTCTCCTGCCCTACTCTTGCCCTCCTTCGTCTCCTCATTCTTCTTCTTCTCCTGATGAGCGGTAACGTTCATCCTAACCCTGGCCCCATCTTTCCTTGCTCTGTGTGCGCTGGAAATGTGACCTGGCGGGGCAAGTCGGTGCAATGCTGCGCTTGCTCCAAATGGGTCCATCTAAGGTGCTCACAACTTTCTTTATCTAACTTCAGAGCTCTTGGCAGCTCTCACTCTTGGAGCTGCCCCCCCCTGCCGTAACACTGTGACTCCCCCCTCCTCGGACTCCTCCGGCACGTATACCTCCACTGTGGAATCTGGCCCCCCCTCTGCTAATGCTGCACTCTTGCCCCACCCTCGTCCCCAAACTTCTTATCCCCCATCTGCCCATCTTATATCTCCTTCCCCTACCCTTCCACCACCGTCCCTTGCTCCTGGCTATACTTCTGCACCTCCTGCCTCCTCTCCTCCCCCTGACTCTCTCAGGGTTCTTCAATGGAATGCTGGAGGTCTTCGAGCCAGGAGCACTGAACTACTTCACTTTCTTTCATCCCATCCTGTCGATCTTATCTGCATTCAGGAATCCAATCTTAACTCCTCTTCCTCTTTCCGGATTCCTGGATTCTCTGTTCTGCGTTCTGATCGTACTCACTCCCGGTCTGGCATTCTCTCTTCTGATGCCTCGCATGCCAGTGGCGGCGTTGTCATTTTCGTCAGACAGGGCCTATCCTTTTCTGAACTTTCTACCACCTCTCTTTCTTCGCTCGATCCCTACTCTGATTATGTAGGGGTCAACATCTCTCTAAACAAATCCTCCTCGGTGTCATTTCTTAATGTGTATGCCCCCCTATTCGCTCCTCCCCAACGGATGGCAGAACCGATTCCTTCTCTCCCTCAATTCTTCCCTCCTCCAGAAATCTCTTCATTCTGGGGGACTTCAATTGCCATCACCCCCTTTGGGACTCAAGAAGTACTTCCGACCCCCGTGGGGAGGAAGTATTCGACTGGGTCATCTCCTCAGACCTCCTCCCCCTCAATGACCCTGACACACCCACCCTTCTCCATCGCTCCTCCGGCAGTCGCTCCTCTCCTGACATCTCCTTTGCTCCTTCTACTCTTGCTTTTTCTTGCTCCGGGGAGGTGCTTCAGGACCTGGGTTCTGACCACCTACCAATTCTTCTATCTATCCCTCTTTCTCCGGTCTTTCACCCCAACGAGCGCCCCCCTTCCTTCAATTTTCAGATAGCTCGCTGGGATGACTTTGCCTCCTACTTTGACTCTCACTGTCCTACTGCAGAGGAATACTCGTCTCTTTCTCTTTCCTCTGCAGCTGCTCTCTTTACCTCTCTGGCAATGAATGCGGCCAAATCTTCCATTCCTTTCGGCCGCATCAAACGCCCTCCTAAAGCCTGGTGGTCTGCTGAGGTGGAAGAAGCGGTTGGTGAAAGACGCAAGACTTTCGCTACTGCTCACAGAAGTGATGAAGATCGCCAGGCTTACATCTCCGCCTCTCGACGTGCCTCGTCGGTCATTGCCAAGGCCAAGGCTGAGGCATGGCAGACGACCTGCACT
Organism: Trididemnum clinides; assembly: GCA_963675345.1. Lineage (NCBI taxonomy): Eukaryota > Metazoa > Chordata > Ascidiacea > Aplousobranchia > Didemnidae > Trididemnum > Trididemnum clinides. The sequence goes on from OY776300.1 coordinate 7,405,951, forward strand.
TCTCTTTCACCTAAATCTAATCCTAAATCTGTGCACTCTCTTCTTCGCTCTATTGCTGGCTCTCCTTCCTCGTCTTCTTCCTCTCCTAACTTTCCTAACTGTTCCTCTCCCAGGGAATCGGCTTCGGTCTATGCCGCTTACCTGAGGTCTCACTTTTCCGTGTCTCAGCCAAAGGCCCTGCGCAGCAGAGCCAGAGGCTACCTCACTGAGCTCCGCCGAGCTACGTGCTCTGTGGAGTCTCACTCGTCCTTTTGCTCTCCCTTCTCTCCCGCTGAATTTCTTGCGGCTGCCTCCAACCTCTCCTCATCCACTGCCACTGGCCCAGACAAAGTTGCCTATCCCATGCTAAAGCATCTTCCTCGCTCTGGCATGGATTTTCTTCTTCACATCTTCAATCTTTCTTGGTCTTCACATTCCTTTCCTTCCATCTGGAAGACATCTTCTATTATTCCCATACATAAGATGGGAAAGCCTCTCGACTCTCCTGCTTCCTTCCGGCCTATCTCTCTCACCTCCTGCGTATCAAAGCTTTTTGAACGCATCATACTATCCCGTCTTCTCTTTTTTCTGGAATCTAATTCCATTCTCTCTCCCCGCCAGGCCGGTTTCCGCCTTGGACGGTCTACACTTGATCAAATTCTGTACCTTTCTCAGTCCATTTCGGATGGGTTTAACAAACCCAGGCCGGGCTCTCGGACGATCCTGTCTACTATCGATTTCTCTAAAGCTTTTGACTCTGTCTGGCACCCCGCCCTTTTCCACAAACTTATTTCGGCTGGCCTCCCTCCTTGCTTTGCTCGTTGGACTCAATCTTTCCTTTCTGACAGGCGCGCTTCTGTGGTTTTTCAAAATCACAAAAGCCGCTCCTTTCGAGTCCGTCGAGGTGTTCCGCAAGGATCCGTTCTTGGCCCTGTACTTTTCTCCCTCTTCATCAATGATCTTCCGGCTTCTCTGCCTTTTTCCGTCAGCTGCTCTCTTTACGCTGACGATCTGGCCATTTGGTCCTCCTCCCCCTCGGTCCCCACTGCGGTGGAGGCCACACAAGGAGCTCTGTTTCGATTGGAGCGCTGGTCTGAGTACTGGTGTCTTCCTCTCAATCCGAGCAAATGTGAGGCCTCCTTCTTTTCAGTGGATCCCCACCAGGCTAACCTCCAGCCCAACCTTCTCCTACTCGGCTCCCGCCTCCGTTTTAATCCCACTCCAACTTTTCTTGGGGTCACCTTCGACCGCACTCTTTCCTTTTCTAGGCATGTATCTTCGCTGAAGGCCAAATTTTTCCCACGTCTCAAGGCCTTACGCTGTATCTCTGCTTCCTCTTGGGGCCCCTCTAAGGAGTCCCTCTCTGTTCTGTATAAATCTTTTCTTCGGTCCCTTCTCACTTACGCTTCACCCGGATGGTTTCCTTTCCTAAGCGCTACCAATATCACCAAATTGGAACGCCTTCACCGAGCGGCCAGTCGCGCCATCACCGGCTGCCTCTCGTCGTCCCCTATCCCTCTACTACTCACCGAGGCTTCTCTACCTCCCCTACGAGTCACTCTGACTCACTTCACTCTTTTTTCTCATGAGCGGGCTCTTCGTCTCCCAACCTCCTTTCCCATCTCAGGTTTGGCCAGACTAGGAGTGAAACCAAGACTCTGCAGATGGTCCTGGAGAGCTTTTGCGTCCACTCACCCGCTCATGCTTTCTTCTACTTGTTCTAGGGAGGCTCTTGTTGCTTGCCCTCCCTGTCCTCCTTGGAATCTTCCCTCGTTCACGGTGGAGTCTACCCTTTCCACTCCATGCTCTCGCTCTGATCCCCCTCACTCTCGCCAAGGTGCGGCTCTCGCCCACCTTGACTCTCTTCCTCCTCATGATCTGGTACTCTGGACAGACGGCTCTGTTCCTTTTCCTTTTGGCAAGGGCGGCTCCGGCGTTCTTGCCAACTGCTCTCTCTGTGGCACTGAGGCCACTCTTTCCTTTTCGGCAGGCCCAGTTTGTTCCAGTTTTTCCGCTGAAGCCTGCGCCATTCTGCACGCTCTTTGCTGGTCTCGGCAACACCATAAAGTCTGCCATTTTTCTTCTCTTCTTCTCCTGTCTGACTCTCGCCACCCTGTCCTCTCCTCCACCTTTCCTGTTATCTCAAACTCTGTGGCAGATCTGGCAGGAACTGTCCTTCTTCTTCTCCTGTTCTATCAGGCTACAATGGGTCCCCGGACACTCGTTTCTCCCGGGGAACGACACAGCTGATGAGCTTGCCAGACGGGGAGCGCTGCTTGCGCCCTCCGCAATCCCTTGTAGTCTCTCTCCTCTTATCTCTCGTATCCACTCTCGTCTTATCTCGGACTGGAGGCGTACTGTCTCCTCAAAGTATTTTGACACACAGGTTCCCTCAATTTCCACTGAGGAACTTGTGCTCCCTCGTCATGCTCGCTGTGTCCTCTCTCGTCTTCGCTGCAATGGACACAGCCTTCTTTTAGGTTCCTATCTCTCCAGGATTGGCAGAATCGAGAATCCTTCTTGCAGCGCCTGTGGACACTCGTCCCAGGATATCTCTCATCTCATTCTGCACTGTCCAGCTACGGACTCTTTGCGCCGCTCACTCTTTGGCGACTCTCTGTCTCTTTATGCCCTCTGGTCCAGACCCTGGAGAGTTGCCCGGCTTCTGGGGCTCCATGGTCTTCCGCCATGCCCCCATCCCTCGGAAGGGGTCGGGTAAACAACAACAACAACAACAACAGTTAAAAATGAAATTCCTTGAGGAACATACCACACGACCTTTACGTTTTCTTGTGCTTCACCGGTTTACAATGGTGAAACCCTTCCACAATTTGTGAGAGGCGACTATATATGTTTACCACTAAACCCCTGACAATCAGTCAGCATTTAAAACTGGCTAAAAACAGGTGTCACCACTTGTCTGGTCTGTACTGCTCGCAATGGGTTTCCACTTTGAGATCTGGATGTATAACCAAACAGCAGACCCCTTTGCTCATGTCCGAAGAAAGAAGAGAGATCAATTCATCATCATCTGTATTGACACATCAAACTCAATTAAGGATAAAGCCATAGAAGAATTGTTCTGGCTGGCAACCCACCCAGCGACTTTTTGCAACGTGCTTTTGGATGCGGATAAGCACATCGCAGCTGTTACGTGCCCGATAACTGGACGCGAAAAAACTAGGCGCGCGTATCAAGGGGCAGAACAAACTAGTAACCTAACCAAACCTGCACAACAAAGCGAGCACGTACCCTAGCATGGTTACCACTAGACACATAAGGCTTTCGATGCGTAAATATAAAACGACAATTATGCCGCGCAGCTATCCCAGATGTCAATTGAATCTACTACCAAACCAAAAAGTTGGAAAAATGTAAAAATTACACACGCTAGTGTTTTGACAGCGTGAGCGGTAACGAAAATAATTTTGTTGGTATTACCTACCTTCATGCTGACTGACTTTTCACAGAGGTCATGAGGCTACAAAAACGCCTTATTAAACTACGTGATTGACCGTAAACAATGCGTTTGAGGCTTGCGATGCCATTTAGACGGCTACATCTTTGATGCCCAGTTGATTGTGGTGGTAACTTTCGCGGGCATAGCTTCCACTGACTTGAGCGACAACAAAAATGATTTTGCGCTTCCTTCATTACGGTAAAAGAAACATTCAAATTGTTCAATTCACAAATATTGGACACCCTTGAAGGTTTTGTTTAAATGTCTCTAGCCGGATTGAGCAATAACGATTTAAAGATTGCTTGGTTCTAACTGGATATGTTTTTTAAAGCGTTTTTTTTAAGGAACGCAGCAACTTACGCTCACGCACAGATTGGACATTTAACAAGCAATCAGAAACATTTTGATTGCCAACTTGAGTTACCACTTTCGTTTGAGAATACTTCCAAAGCTTCTCATGTCTTTTTGTTAAAGGCGCATTCATAATCAATTCAAAACAAATCAAACAGGCATCTGGTTTTTATATCAAAATCCCTTGATGTAATCGAACGCATTTGTGATTCAGAAGCAGATTAATGCAAACGTACTGTAGTCGTAATGGTTGACATGTGAACTTTATTGCTATGTAAATGTAGCGAGTAGTCCAATAGCAACATTAATTTAAATGGTTATGCTAATTTTTCGACTTACACCACAAAATAAAATATTAAAAATACGAATCAATAAGCTGCCGCGCAGCATGTTTGATTAAGTGCTTATTACAAACTTTAAAAAAATTATCCTTGAAACAAGCCAGCCAGAAAAACCACAGAATCAAAAAAAATTTAGTCGACTTCGTTTCTTACTATATTGATTTTGTGTAAGCAAAAACTGACCTGCTAGTTGTTTGTTTCGCGCATAATTTGTCCGGTACCCAGTTTGTCGGGCACATAGAGGTCGTGAATCAAAGCTGTTAGCATATGGTACAAAAATATTTCACGTGATTGTGAATTTGCATATCTAATTCAAATCAAAAACCAGCTCACCTGAAGTACATAATATAAGCATGAATGTGAATGCTTGCACAGTTGGTGAGGTCTGAAGCAGTTCTTCGTACTACAATAAAAACAGTACGTCCCTCTAGATTAGTGTTTCCCAAACTGTGTGCCGCGAACGATTTGCAGGTGTGCCGCGAGTCTTTTTAAAGTGCTTTATGTTGATAGCAATTTTCTGCCAAAAGCGAGAAAATGCTGCCATGAAGTAATGGTCAACAATTGCTGTAAGTCGCGAGTGGCATTGCAGATTACGGCCAGAGAGATAATGACTTTTTTGGGAGATCAGTATCATTTCGGGCTGAATCAAGCGATTTTCAAAGATTTTTGCCCAGAGAAGTGGCGATCTCCAAATAAAAAAAAAAAAAAAAAAAAAAAGGACATCACCATTCTCGCTATGGCCTGTGATTCCACTTGCCATCAATTAGAATAGATTTGCGTGGCTGGTGTGCCGCGAAATTTGTTCAACCAATTTTCTGTGCCGGCGGACAAAAAAGTTTGGGAACCACTGCTCTAGATCGTAGCTCTCATAAATCAGTAAAAATAATCAATATTGACAACATCTAGGACCTGCGCAGACAGCACGTTTCAAGACCAACATATGCTCTTTTATTCTCTAGTGGTATCGTTACGGGCTTCAGAGCGAAAGGTCTGGAGTTCAAAACTCCATAGAAACACCACTAGTATTCGTCAGGAAGAGCATCCGGAATTTAAGGTGCTACGTTGCTCCTGTACAAAGTCTAGTTCGAAAGCGAGTGTGTAGTGGTAGAAATACATTGCATCAGCACGTCTGAGCCTGCGAAACGCGGGAAAAATGACGTAAAACGGACTTTCTTATAAAGCAACTAAGTGCGCTTTGAAATAAAATCTTGCTCTCATCTTTCTAAAACCGAGCTTTCATTTGTTGGGACAACTACAAATCACACTGTATGTAGAATTAATTCTGCTCACTTACCTTTTTACAGCAGATTCAAAAATACTTGACAAGCCCTTTTGAGTCACACCTCTGGTCTCTGGAGAACATTGATCACTTTTATAATCACCAGATTCATATTTTCCTACCAAATATTGCAGTGGATCTTGCAAGTGTGCACTTAGACCATTTGGTCTCCTGAAGTAACTTAGTTGAAATGAGAACGGAAAACATCAATATATGGTTTAGATAGTAACAGTTAGCAGCGACAGGACGTCGTGATTAAGATATAACACAAGCGAGAAGAAATGGGTTCAATACTTAAACGAGTTTGCATGGGCTCTAGGCAAAGGTACAGAACGAACATGTTCTTCAAGTGCAGTGTTTGTAGTAGAAGTGTAATGTGATTGGCAGTACTAGTAAATCTAAAAAAAGTGAATAAAACGTTTTATGTACAACCCATCGTCAATACTTTCCAATAACAGATCACAAACCAACAACAGCAAATGCGAACCTCACCTGTACAAAGACATAAATCCCGTACTTGCAAGCAGAAAAATAAGAACCTGAAAGCATATCCATATGTAAAACGAATGCAGTTGAACTCTAAATTTAACGTATAACACAACCGCTTAAGTTCTTTTCAGCACTGACGTTCATGACAACGTACTGGCGAAAACTACTTGAGGGATCATCAAAAATTATACACATTAATAAAGGCAGCAAACTGATAAAAACTTAATCAACAGCATGGTGAAATGAGCCAAAGTTCTGCTTTGTGCGACTGTCGTCGAACGGTCGTATTTACAAAACATGACGATGATTTTCAGTTACGGCATTTTACTGACTTTCTGCATTTGGCGGATCCAGCAGGTAGCAAATACAGTACATTTAAAGTAAAAATATCCAAAACATTCAAGTGCAATTGCGATAACAGGAAACTCGAAAGCAGGTTTGGACACATGACAAATGCTGCTGTTCTTAAGTCTGGAGAATTAATAAAAAATAAATATAGTGGATGCCGCTTTATAAATCCACTACTGCCCCCAGCCTAACTTGGATTCGACAAACGGCCCATTTAATAAGCAGCGCACCACGTATGTACCTATTAACTAGCAGTACAACATAATTGCACGTGGGCTTGAGAAAGCGCAGAGCACACTGCGGTTAAAAAGCATACGTTACTTTGTTTTATTCTTTTCATTGTTCGTTGAAATTAACCAACGATACAACTATAGCTCCTTTTCTTACACTGAGACAAGCAATCCTTTATGTACCAAACCAAAAACGCAGAACAGTCTTGGGTAACTACAGTCAAAATGCTGATTAAGTGTATTGACTAAGATTTGTTAGCTCAATAACAATCGGATCGTTTGTTCAGAAAAACAACATTGCTTGTTTAGAAAAATCTATTTTTTGTACTCACTAAAAGTAATTTCCAACTACTGTACAGTTGATGTGAATGGATTTATGAAGCAAAGTTTGAATTTATTAACTGGCAACTATCTTATTATAAGGAATAGTAAAAGTTTGTTCCCATGATTATAGAATCTAATGACCGCCGGATCTATTATCCGTAGCTTTTAAAGCGGTGTCCACCGTATATAGAAAACCACACCTCTCCATTTGCCATTCTATGAATCAAATTTCTTGACACAGCCATGTTGAATAAAGTTTCACTTGCCTGAAATATACAAGCAAATAAAGGTAATTCGAATATAATCTTGAAAGATTCTCTCTGTACCGCCGAGCCAATGGCAGACTAAGCTAGGAATTTGTTTTGACAACCAGTAGCGTAAATATGAAGGGCAGTCCCAGCTTTCTCCACTTTGGCCCTTCGTTCAACACAAAAAAGAACAGAAAGAGCTTCTACCAAAGTTGAACTCAAAAAAAAGATCATCTCACCAAACTGAAATTCCGGCAAAGGTAATGTTTTGACATCAACATTGCGTAGGTATGCCAAGCTTGATATTACACGTTGCTGATGTGATGTATGTCCACCACTAACATGCGTTAATGCATCACACATGAATTAACCCAGCAAACGAGTCTTTCTAAATGCGTTTTCTATTAAATATCGGCAGTGATAAAGATTGAATCTCAGAGAAACAAGACTTTTGCTCATTTTAATCATCAAGTTACAAGTAAATATAACTATTCATAACAGTAACACGTACCAAGTTCGCTAAATATAAAGCAAGAAGACCTCTCCTAAAAAGTGGTAACCGTTATCACAAGAATAGAAGTAATACAAAATTAAGCAACCTCCATTAACCCACAAACATCACTGTAATTTCTATCAAAAAATGCTGGCACAAGCAACTGCAAAAGTGATCTGAACACAAGGTATTTTCTATACAATCCAAAACTTTTTTCTCCATTTAAGAAACTATTTCTCATTAAAATTTTGCTCTATCACCAAACCAACAATGCAACTATTCCTTGGAAACGGCAAAACTCTATCTGATCTGTATGCCGTAAACTTAACTTGTATGGAAACACAATTATGGAACAGGTCCAATTTCATCACAAGTAAAACTGAGTTAATCACATTTTTACCTTTCTAATGCATAAAGCTACACTTAACCTGTGAAAGGGCTGAAAACCAGCTTTCCCGACAATGCTTTTAAATCTTTACCAATAAATGATTCTAGTCCTTTTCCAATTTCTCTTCACCGCAATCGAGAATTTAAGCGTGAACGAAGAGACCAAGTTCATGTTGTTGCTATTGCCTCAAAACGTGATTTTTTTGTACTTGCACTCATTCCGTTATTTATATGCTCATAATCATTAGCAAAATTACGTTTCAAAACGATTCTTTCTTTTACCTCGATTGCCTTTCAATATGAATCGATATATAACCATCCACAAAGCCAATCAAATAACCATGCCACCAATAAAACTTGCCAAAAATGTGTCTGCAAAATTGCAAAAAAATCGTTACCTGTAATAAACGTTTACACTCAACCACTGCGAACAAAGTTGATTTTATGTAAACTTTTTTTGTAATTGTTTGTTCTTTTTGTCGTCTTTTATCCTTTTTCCTGCGTTTTCGCAGGCTCAGCTGTGTTGATTTGGTGCATGTTTACCACCGCAATTGAAATCCTGGATGCTCTTCCAGACTAATACGAATGATGCTATTATGGAGTTACATATTTCCAGATTTTTTGTTCCCAAGTCCGAAACAACTACCACCACACGGCTACAAACTAATAATAATTTTCATTGCAAAAACAACAATTAAATTACGTATTTCCACGCTAGTGCTTAAAGTTCAATTCTTATTTCCATCACAACTATCTGTGATCCACAGATATTCTCATCACTTTTTCCTTCAGACTTTACAATGAAAAGCAACTGTTCAACCAACAGAATCGTCTCTTGTAGAGCAATCAGTTTAATTGCAAACTTCATAGCAGCATTCTCCAACTTGGTATGTGGTCAAAAATCTTGGTTATGATTTGAAAGTGTTTAACCCTAAAATCTTGCATATTTTCCTTCTAAAAAGATTATCGCTTTGCCAAAGTACAGTTGTTAATTGCTTTAATCACAGTTGCATTGGTGATCAGCAAAAAGTTCATTTGTTGTTTCCTAAAAACATGGCCCTAATATAAAATTAAGGTTTAGATAAATTATTTTTCCAAAAAAATCAGTGTTAAGGGAACTGTGCCAAAAAGTAAATGACTTAGCACACCTGCAGTTTCCTTTAGGCTAAGGACGTGTTAAATCAGCTAGGTGGATAGGTAACATATATAACACAACAGTAGGGGTAGTTTTATGTGAAGTTTGCTGACACTTGAGCAGGCAATAAAGTTACTAGATGATAATTTGAAGAAAAATTGAAGTGATTGAACTTCAAAGTTTAATAACTGCATCAAGCAAAGTATTGCAGTTATTAGATTATCTCTATATCTTATAACTCTAAATTTGGTGAAAATATGTCTGGAGGTGAGGTACAACCCCACATCCATACCAACCAGTCAAAAAATAGTCAGTGACTTGTACGCATCGAACTTGACTAAGTCACTGTCTCAACCACAATGATCATCTAAGTTTGACGGCTAATATAACTAATTCTAGTACATCATTTAAGTGGTAGACATCATCTCATGATTAGCACATAGCCTTTGGAACAATTCACGCTACTATGACAAGGTTTGTGAAATAACTTGCAACGACTACACATATCACTTCACGGTACAGCTTGTATACCCTACGCTGCAACTACCAGCAACTGAATGGGCCGATCTAATGGTATGCTTAGTTATACAGAAATGATCATAACTTAGCTATATCACATAATGCAATTTATACATGGCCAAGTGGCTCTCGTGCAATAAAATTTTGGCTCTATCTCAATAAATTCTTAAACTGAGGTAATGTATTAATCAAGCAATATGTCTGACTGCAGCTTTATCGAGATCTTGCTAAATCATTACCAAATATCTAATCTAACAACTGTATATTTACACCATTTCTTCCCGAAACAACAAGAAATATTCACACACAAACTTAACTTCAACTGCACCACCAGCCACAACAACTGCCAACATAGGCGCCGAGTTTGTGATTTTACCGGGCATGCGCAAACTTTATGACGTCAAAATTAAAACATTACCGTTTGATTGTCTATGACAGGGGTGTCAAACATACGGCCCGTGTAAGGATTTCGTGCCACAGTGCGAGCGCCTGGTCTCCGAAGTTGGTCTGCGAAATTTACGTGAAAATGTTTGTAAAGTAATGGCCGACAATCTCCAGAAGTTGCGGCAGGCATGACGGGTTGCGGTGAGAGAGGCGATGACCTTTTTTTTGGAGATCAGCATTTCGGGCTACATCCCATAACTTCCGGAGATCGTTTGATCAAAGTTTGGGGACCATTGATATACACTCTTGCCTGCTTATGTTGTTTTTCAACTGACTCTAGCTTGTATCTGACCTCCATGTGTTGAGTGTAGTCAAATGTGCGGGCATGCGTGGCATGACCGCATGCCCGTAGTCGGCGCCCCTGACTGCCAATTACACTTAGCCTTTACGACTTCCAATAACAAACAATCTGTGATTGGTCAATCATGTGCCAAATGAAAAACCTCGACCACTCATCAACTTTACTCACCTATATCTCTTTTTCTCTCTATAAAATTTTTGATCTTCTATGTATCAAGATCAATGGCTCTCCACGTTTTTTAGTATGCTCCTCCTTTACGAACCTCAGTTACAGTTGTTTCCTCCCTATTGTAAATTACAAAACTAAATGTACAAAAAGACTTTTTTTGAGATCCATATTGTCAAACTGTGAAATCATACATTTTAATCCAAGTTGAAGAATAAGTATTTTCAAAATCTGAATTGACATATATTCAATCTAAATTAAAGGTGAAGATTTTCAAATTAATTTATTAACGGTATTTTTGGGAAATCATTTACTTATCGTTACTGATACATTGTAGGCTCAAATCACAAAATAAAAACTTGAATCCTTATTTTTCCACCCCAATTACTACCTAAAGCATATTTCCTTCCAAAAATAATTATTCCTTTGCTAGGGAGCCAGGCAGCTCCCAGTTGAAAACCACTTTACTAAATGTTTTAGAAGATTTCCTTACAAACAACAATAGGAATCACTATGGCGTCTATAGTATCACTTTTCGTGTTGCATCACTGGCCAATGCTATGTTACAATTACAATCAAAATATTTTAAGCAAGTAGGCTAAATATAGGTTCAAGTTATGCAACTTGTAACCTAATAAGTTTCAAAACCTGCTATAATTATTATCCATGACAGTAGTTAAAGCAGTGACTCTTAGTTAAGTAAAGTGCCAAACCAATAAGCCAATACCCATTGCTTGACTGGTTGGTGTGCAGATACGTAGCTTTTAACCCAATCTTCCAACCTTGGTTTTCAAAGATTGCACTTATAGGACCAAGATACCAATTAAAGTATTGATTCTTTCAATGCAACAAACTGTGATATGAATAAAATGTGATCACTTCTATATCTGCATAAAACAAGGCATTTCACTACATGAGCTGATTCTGTTATTGCTATTTGTAGCGTAGGCAGTACAGCGAATAGTAACAATTACTAATATCACATAGTTTTAATGACAGCAAGTAGTAATTAATTGACGGGTAGTAATTATCACAATCACTGTGATAATAGAGACAAATGTTTTTCATAACTTGGAGGCATCCTCAAAATTTTGACGCAGTTTGTTCTCGCAAAATTTAGGTAATTTTTTTCGGGCAGTATCTATTTTGCCATCAACGGCATTTTGCCCTTGGAAGCTATTTTGCTGTCAAACATCTGTGATTGGTCAATTCAAATGACGAATGAGAACGTGACTTTTGGTCACTTCTGATTGGTCAGTTTCAATGACAACTTAAAAAAATTGTACCAGTGTACCTGCCCCACCAAGTGTACACTTCCATACATTCACATATCAGCCCCCCACCCCCCAGTGTACACTGTATAGTACTATTTGTTCAAGAATCCCGCCAGTGAAGATTTGAACCCATAACCATCATATTTAAAAGCAGCACCACTATCCATTACACCACAGGCATCACCACCAGAATCATAGCAGATATGACTATTCAAAGACACATGAATGGTGATGGCAAAATAGCCTTTAAGGGTAAAACACCATTGATAGCAAAATAGCCACTTCCTTTTTTTAATAGGCATCTTTTTTTGGTGAGTGCAAAATTTAGCAACTTGGATCACAGCTGCTTTAGAAAACATGCGCCCTCACAGAAATTTACAGCAGGTTCAAATAAATTGACAGTATGATATCCAGTACCTGTATATACAATAAAATCCCTCAAACAATGATGCACAAGAAGAAAAAAATAGACTGGACTGGAGTACATTTTTCACAAGATTCCACAAAGTCTTTGTAAGGCAATGGTCCTTTTTATGTAGGCCAACTTTAAGCAAAAGTGAAATCTACAAAGAAAACAAAAGCCTAGTAGCAGGTTACATTAGTTAATTTCTAAGCCTGCAAAAGTTTCGCATTAAAAAAATAGAGTCAACTAGTTCTATTTATAAGGTACAATACTTTCTCAAAAATGAAGCCTAGTTTCACTTACAGTCGTAAACCAGAACGGCTTTGAATAAAATTGACATATTATCTCTTGCAGTTACAAATTAACAAGCTTGAAGATGCCTATATTAGTCCTATTGTAACATTGCAGGTCTGACCTCTTCACTAAGGTTTTGTCTGACCATGTAAGTAGTCACGTGATCATTCAAATCAGTCATTGGCATGTAATCAAACTCACCCCTACTTTGGGTTACATTGGTCACCAGATAGTTTTAAATTGTTAATCAAAGAAACCTTGTAGAGTGACTTTATAAGTTTTAAAAAGTTGCTGGGGACAAAAGACTGATATATTTGCATTTATGCAATATGTGAAGGAAGTGGAAGAGGAGAAAGAGAATATTGAATTACAAAAGAAGCTGCCTTAAATGAAGCAATGTGGAGAAATACAGTGCAAACAATTGTGGAAAAAATGGGGTGAATTTAGCCGTCTCTGCTAGGGGGACAGTGCTGGACAAAAACTGAACTACCACTACTACTAATCATGAGGTCTAGCCGTGAACTAGTCATGCTAATAGTAAGCCAATAGATTTTGGAAAAAATTGTTTGACTAGTAGCCAAAACAATTTACAATTTAGAACCAAAATTTTTGAATTTCTTCACTTTTTGTCAAAAAGTTCCAAACGTTTCTCACAAGGAGTTTTCACAAAAAAAGCCCAAGAAAATCCCATGTGGCCTTCAATATTCCCATGATTGGCAACTACGTCTGTTGCCTACTTTAAAAATTCGTGCCAAAACCCAATAGAAAAAAAACGAATCATGGAGTTATCCCAAAAATTGCTCAAGCAATTGCACAAATGGTCACAGAGCTGGTTATTCAAAATCAAATGACTATTATTCAAAGTCACCCTGGTTTATGTACCTCACCATAAAAAGTAGTCTAATTAGCTTCAGCTTTAAAATTTATAAGATATATATGGTTTTATGGACAGTGATGCCAGGTGAACAATCTACAAATCGCTACAAGCTTGCACATTGTTTAGACATTAGGCAGGCCCATTACAACTTGGTCAGCTAAACAAGAAACAAATACAAAAGCACCAATACTTCCACAAGAGCAGCCTGGGATAAAATTGGCCGACCTGTGATCACAGCTGGACCATTACCATCAAGGAACAAGCATGCAAACCCTAACCTCCACATCATCAGTCAACATCAAGCAGGTCAACAAAACTAACAAATGACAGGCATTCTCAAGAGGGACTAAATTCACAAAGCCTGTGTCCAGGATACACAACTCATGAATCCAAAGTGTTCTCATTACGTTTAAAACTGACATATCTAGAACCCTACAACTTCTGTTGACATCAGATGCAAAATACACAAATCCCAAGTGTTCCTGTCAAGAAATAAACTTGCAAACTCCTAGTAACACACCATCAGTTAACATCAGACACAAAACCAACAAATTTCAAGTTTTTCTGCAGGAGACTAAACTCGTGATACTAAAGTTCTACAGTTGGTATCAGATATGATACATGCAAACCTAAAGTGTTCCAGTCAGGGACTAAACCTGTGAATCAAGAGTTTTATACCATCAGTCAACATTGCATACTGAACACACACATCGCAAGCATTCATCTCATGGACCAAACCTGCAAATGTGAGTATTCCTGTCAGGCAAAAAACATACAACTTTACAATGACAGGTCCACAGCATTACCCTGATTTTCAAGCACATGGCTATCCATTTACCTTTTATAATTCGCTTTACAAACGCTCTTCACTACTTTAACCCAGTTGAAGGATGAGTAAGTTTAGAAGTTGCAGTATACCAGGGGTGCAACTGGGAATATGCCATTCTGATTTGTTTGACAAATGGACTTTGAAAATGTTGATCTCCAAAAAAAGGTTACTACCTTTGATTTGAAAATGATTATCTTCAAACAAAAGTCTTTGCCTGTAATTGGGATAAAAATACAAAAGCATAGTCCTTGAAAATGTTGATCTCCGAAAAGCTATTATTTGCCCTTATTTACGATTGAAAATATAGATTTAGTTGTTCTAACTCCTTTTGATTATCTCTGGTCGTGTCATTACAGTAGCCTACACGGTAACAATTGTCAAAAAAGAATTTTGATCACACAGTTCTTTTAAAATATGACAACCATGTTGACATTCTATATGAAAAAGATAAAAAAAGCAATAAGAAAAAGTAAAGTACAAAAGCAATCTGGCTTGGTCTAAAAAACATTTGGCTGCATTTATTAGTTGAATGTAAGTAATCTTCAGCTCATAGCAAACATTTTCAGGCACAGCCTAGTTGTCGCAGACTTAAAAAAGAACAATGAAGGACAATACTAAAACAAAGAAATTCACAGAATCATGAAAATTCTTATAAAAATACAGAAAAAACTCCAGTTAACTTATGGAAATGCTTAGTTCAACTCAACTCAATTATCTGATTTTACACAATTAGATAATTATGCTTTTGTTTTATCAACTTCTGCATATATCTGTATTCCTGCTATTTCCATACTTTTTTAGTTAGTAATTTAAAGTATTTCCAGAAAAATTGATTTCTGATTTATAACAAATGTCAGTATTTCCATAATTTTATGTTTAATATAAATTTCCGTCAGAAATTTCATAATTTATTAAATTTCCGTATTGTAGTGTTGTCACACAATGATTAAAAGCTACAAGTACTTTTGCGATGCTTTAGTCACAGGAGTATTTCCATATTGACTGTTTACACAGCAAGCAGTCATAATAACCTTCACAAATAGAGACAACAAAAATTTATTAGGCTACTAGAATAACTTACCAAATAAAAACCAATGTAGACCTTAATAGAAAACTTCATTGAATCTCGTCCTACATGATAAAAAGCGACGAGGCACCTTGGATCCCATGTATGTCCACACTCATAGCAAGTATATGGCACAGAATCAAAAAAGCTTAGTGGTTTTGATGCAGAAGCAACTTTGCTATGCACTATCATTGAACTTTGTTTTGGCTCGACGAAATCAAACCGAGTTTAAATAGTGCGTGCTTCTTGCCACACTGATCACCATTACGACAAGTGCTAAAAACATCACAGTAAAGGTCGGTATAAATTACTGCTCTTCAACAGGGGTTACGCGGAACCCTAGGATTTCGCAAAACATGTAGTTGTGTTCCGTGAGTTTTAAGGGTTCCGCGAAGGTTCTTCGTTTATTACTAGTATTTATTTCTTATTTCAGTATATTGATTTCTTATATGTAGTGGTGTTCCGTGTATAAATAGTTAATAGTGGAATGCTGTGATGGCAATCAGCAGATTGTGACGTAACTCTGTTTACAACTTTAAAAGTGGTGAATTTGCTAACACACTTTGTTTCGTAAGCGTGCGTCGGTAATTTCAATTTTGCTCGCTTTATATGTATAGGACCGAAATTTCGCTCTTCACTATTAAGAAAGATCAAAGTCAATACGTGTTGTGGAGACGGACGGAAGGTCCGCATTTGATGATTGGAGTTAAAGTTATCTCAGAGTCAGTGTTAGTTGAGAACAGAGAGGAAAGATCGCCGCTATATCGTTGTAGTTTGTTGTTGTGAAGACAAGTTATTGGCGAGAGTTGTAATATGTGGTCACACGGTTTAGATCTGAGAAGCATTTGGTTAACTGTTGGAAAAGTGGTAGTAAATAGTAAGGGAACGTGTAATAACTGTTTATTTGTTGAAGTGTTTGATCATTTTTTGAAGTGTAGTACCGAAATAGATGATTTTCTTACAAGCAATTCGTGATTTCTAAATTTTTGTTAGATAGGGTTCCGTGACGAACGCAAAAGTACATGAGGGGTTCTGCGATGACAAAAAGATTGAAGAGCAGTGGTTAGGGTTGCCAACTTTGACAAATTTCAATAAAGGACACTGTGAATAGAGTGGCCAACCGTTCTGTATTTTAAAGGACAAACCTCAATTGGAGATCCTCTGTTTTTGTCCGGGTGGGTAATCAGGTGTTGACCTTTTTTTTGTTTATTTTTTATGTTTTTGGAGGCCACCATGTAAAAATACTGCTCACGGACATGGTGGCCTCCAAAAAAAAAGGTCAACACCTAGTTTTCCATGGGTTGGACTGTACTTTTGCAAATTTTTTCCGCTCTTACAGTAAATTTTTTTCAGCTCTAGAAATAAAGGACAATTCTAAGTTTAATAAAGGACAAGGACGGGGAGTTCAAACAAAGGACTGTCCTTTGAAATAAAGGACGGTTGGCAACCCTAGCAGTGGTGTACACCAAAGGTGGCCAGATTCAAAACTTCAGGTGCAGTAGCGGCTTGTGGTTGAATCAGCTGGTGGGGCTGCAAGTCATTTTTTAATTTTTTTGCACTCTTTGTAGGCAGTTTATTTGCCGTTGTTTAGCTATAAATGTGCAAATTTTCCGAAACTCTGTGCTGTTTTAGTTGTATAATTGTATTCAATCAGGCATTGCTTTGGCTGAATGTTACGGATTGCGGTAGGCTAATTTAGTGTGCAGCGTGGTAATTCTAATTTGTGAATATATTTTGTAATCTACAAACAAAATAGAACAAATACAAAGTCTCGCACATATCATCAAGCTAAGGACTTGCCTGAAGAGTGAAGCACATGAACAAGTGCAAGTCGTACGAATTTATCGCACTTGAACTTATAACTGGTTAATTCGACGACTTGCAAAATTTCTTTCAGCATCCTTGGACATCAGCAATATATGTATATATATTTTTTAGTTTTTACAAAGAGTCAAGATCCAAACAACATGAGTATAGCAAAATAGGCGGAACTATCCCTCAAATACGGGTAATGAAGATGCATTATCATCACTAGGGCTCTTGCCAAGTGTAAGATACTTTACGTGGCTCCTGGCTAGCCCGATATCCAACATTGGACTGCATACGAAACAAACCCAAACAATCCAACACAAAGCACAAGACCTACGTACCGTTTACTTTTGAACCAGGATTCCCTTTGACGTTTTGCTAACCGTGCAAGTATGAACTAAAACTGGTATCCTCACATGAAATTGATCACACAAAAGCTAATTAGGCATAGAAAAACCTTCGATCGTATACTAAATGTGTTTTTTTAAGGCATTCATGGCAGTAGGTGATTACACGATAGCATGTCTCGGCATGCACGGAAAAGCAGCTCGAAAGACCCGGGTTCGAAGCCCACAGAAACCAGACACGACGCAACATATCTCCGGGCAAAAATTAGTTTTAAGAAGAGTCACGATCGGAACAACGTTAGTATAGCGAAATAGGCGGGACCATTCCTAGACTCAGGTTTCGGCCTTTTCGCCTCATCAACAAGGACTCGTCCCACCCAACGCAGCGCCCCCGGAGGGGGCGTTGTGCGCCTAGAATTAGAGATTAACGTTGCCCCTGTATTGCAGGTGGACGCAAAGCGTGACTAAACGATGAATAGTTGTGGTTTCGAAGTTGAGCGATGAGGTATCACGAACCATAACAACGCATTGACCAACGTTAAAAGTGCGTGCCGCGGTGCTGGTGGAATCAAACCATCGACGTCTCCAAACCAAGTCGTCAGAATCTACGTAGCCCGGGACTGTCATAAAGAGGGCAGTCGGGCGGGTGATGTTTAAATGAAATTTTTGTAAAATAGGCGAAATAAATTTTGGCGGCTGGACGAAACCAATGCTTTTGTCCCACTCGAAAACGAGGTCGGATGCCTCGCCCCCCTATCCCTCGTTTTTACCGGTTGTGTTGGTTCAATCTAGGGAGAGTAATAAGAGTTCAGCCACTCTTGGTTAGTCGCGTGCAGCAGCAATATTCCCCCACGCAGTTGCGGCAGTCTGATATTTAAATGACAAAGCAAAAATTTTACTTTTTTGACCGGTAGAAGAGAAAAAGTAAGTTAACAACTTTCTCGCCTTTAGATAAGTTTTCTTACTTCCAATTTATTTGTCTAATTCATTAAATGATACAACTGAACAGCAACATTTGAACTTGCTTACCTACAATCTAACTCAGTATTTCTTAACCTTTTTCTTCCTCAGCACCCCTTTTGGTCAAGCCTAAGCAGTCCAGCACCCCCTACCATTGGCTAACACCTGGTTACTTATAAGGATACAGTAAAGACAAGTGCAGTACATCTTGATCATTTGTTCGGTTTATTCTTCAAAACAACTTTGCAAAGTCTATCATACTTCTATTCAGATCGGTAAAAATACATTTGTCCAAACGTATCCCTTTTACCTTTGACCACGTCATATGTCACCTTTCCCAGCACCCCTAAAATTAATTTCAGCACCCAAGTTAAGAAACATTGATCTAACTAATTACAGCAACTAGCCCTGCTTTAGAGCCACAACATCAGCAAGCTTAAGCGGGAATTGCTACGTCGCAAGAAAAGTGACAAGAATCAAGCGACCGTGAAAGCAACGCATATACGTCATGCGTCTGGGCGCTACTGATTTTGCCCTTCCTGCTGCTATCTTTTGCAGCTCAACGAGCGGTGTTCAAAAGTTAGAGATATTCGGTTGTACAAAAAAATTTGGCTTAGTTATGTTGGCAATACTTGCAGGCAGTCCCGTAGCACTCCAACTTCGGGCCCCCCCAAAGTAAGCGCAAGAGCCCCTGCGCACAGGTCATATCACTTTAGAGGTGTAAAATTGAAAAGCTGCATTAAGAAAATACACCACAATTTGTACATAAGTAAACAGGCTAATGTCAGAATAAAGCATGCCGATACCGAAGGTGCAAGTCATAAAAAATTCGGCACCAATGCCAGAGTTCAGTAGGACATTTATGCAGACACTGCGAAACGAAAGCAATGACACTGAAAAACATGAAAAAGTCATAAAAACACAGTATCATTTAAATAGTCTGGAGCGAACCTTTTTGTTCGCAAATGCTGTTATGACATTGTCATAATCAAGAGATCGGGCGCAGTCATTTTCGATTGACAACATGGCTAATGAAGATAGTCTACTGTCTGTCATAGACGTTCTATTAAAAGTTTTGATCAGTTTCAATTTGCTGAAGCTTCTTTCAGCGCTGGCAACAGTCACGGGGCAAGTTAGTAAGATTCGAAGTGCGATGTACACATTCGGATACAATTCAAATAAATGAGTCTTTAGAAGATAGTTCAGAAAGTCTTGAGCCGTATTGAGATTGCGTTTTTTTTGTAAAATCAAAACAAACCGCTGTAGCTCAGCGCTCATTTCATCAGAATCAATGTCACCGAACTTTTTTTGGAACTCTTTACAGCAAGTAAGAAGAGCATTTTCTTGTTGCACAAGCAAAAGTTTGTCTCGTGTGTACAAAAACAAAAAGGCGGAAGAAACCTCACGTAACAAATTAAAGCGCTCCTTTATTGACATAATAGCCTGGTCTACTAATGGATAGAAAAAGTTGCTTTTAAATTTCAGTTCAGGAGTAGCTCGTTGTTCCTCTTCACCTTGGTAATCAAATAATCTTCTTTTCTTTCCACTTCTTGACGGAGGAAAAGAAGGATCAATATCCAATTCCTGTGCTATTTCAACAGCAGATGTTGCGGCACTGTCAAAACCCGTTGTGCGATAGTTTTGCAAAAACTTTTCAGTTGCCTGGATTTCCATTTCCATTGTATGAAGGGAGACTCCATACGATTGAAGAATCTTGCTTGCTTTATTGACTTGGAATAGGATATCATACCAAATAAACACCGACAAAAGAAAACTCCATTTTGATAAATGAGCTATCAACGATTTTGTTTCTGAGGCAGCTCTTCCATCTTTTCTTTCTATGGAAATGGCTTCCAAGTCTTTCAATGCCAGCAACACCTCTTTTAAATTGTATCGAAGAGGTTTGATGCATTTAATTCTGCTTTCCCAACGAGTATCAGATTGTGACTTTATGGACAGCTCCACATGTTTCTTCAAAATTTCCCAACGCTGAGCAGAGGAAGAAAACAGCACATACAACCTTGTAAGTACTCCAAAAAATGTCAATGCTTCCGTCGATGAATTAGCACTGTCAACAACAACTAAGTTAAGGGTATGGTTTGCACAGGGCACGTAAACAGCTTTGGGATTGATGTCTAGCATTCTTGCTTGGACCCCAGAATGTTTTCCTTTCATGTTAGCACCATTATCATATGACTGACCTCGACAATCAGACAATTCGAGTTGCAGTTCGGTCGCTTTTTCTAAGAAAGCGTCCAACAAGCCTTTCCCAGTACTGTCACTTATTCTCAAGTAGCCAAAAAATGTTTCTTTAACAACAGCAGCTTCTTCATTACATAGTACATAACGGAGAATGACAGACATTTGTTCATGATGTGACATATCTGGAGTGCAGTCCAAAATTATAGAAAAATATTTTGCCAATTTTAATTGCTGTAAATTTTCTTTTTCAACTTCTGTCGCTAGCAATTCAATTAGTTCATTTTGTATAGTAGGACTCAAATAGTGATCTTTAGTGTTTTTATTCTTGATTCGGTCTTGAAGCTCTTTTAGGATCGGATCTCTTCTTGCCAAAAGCTCAAATATACCCAGAAAATTTCCATTGTGAGGAGATCCTAAGACTTCTTCAGATCCTCTAAAAGCAAGATTCCTTTCCGATAGAAACAAAGCAATGTCGATAAGTCTCTCTAAAACATTTCTCCAAAAACGTCTTTCATTGAAAAAAATGTTCATCTCGCGTTTGTCGATAGTGGATGAATTTCTTATCCCTTCAGCTAGCAACATCCATTGACTGCAGCATTCTTGGTGGGAAATGCCGTTTTCATGGTCTTTCAGTTTTTTCGAAAAACCCTCCCATGTATTTATACCACTACAAAAGGGGCTTAGTGTTTTTCCAAATAGCTTACAACAAAAGCAAAAAACTTGATCTGATTCTCCACAATAAACTAGCCACGACCGTGAAACACTTTCACCATTAGGTAACACACGTTTATAATGGTTGGAGGAAAAACGTCGCCTTGGAGTTGTGTTATTATATGGAAAATTCATTATTAGTTGATGTGGTCCACGCTTTACTATATCACATCGTTGAGCATCAGAAATACTTTCAGGCCATTTACATGGGTCATCAGGGATAGGGGTAAATTGAGATTCAGATATTTTTGATATTGAAGGTTGCGTATTGGCAGGTAAATCACAACTTACATTTTCTGGAAATTCACAATCACTTTGATGCTGATCGTCATAGTCTTCTTTTTCTTGTACACTATAGTTTTCTTCATCCCTCTCGGTACTAGTGCCAGGTCTACTCTGCTCAGTAATCTTGAAAAAATCTGTCATCTTGGGCCATTTCGCTACAGCATCTCGAGCAGTGGCTGCTTCTTTTCTCTTTTGAGCACCACTTTTTGAACGTTTCATTCTATACAATGTCAATAAAATTCTTTATCTGCACTCTGCAGTGTATATATATTGTCCCGGTATTTCTAGCCAAACAGAATTCCAGACCATTCTATGATTGTTGCGTAACAACGGCATTGTTACGTCAATCGAATATTCAAGATTCTACCAGAAAATCAATCGAAATATTCTAGATTCTGCGAGATAAAATGACGTTGCATTCACTTATGATGTCACAAGCCAATTTCTTCCTACAGTTTAAATCGGTTGTAAACAAGTCTGCTGAACTGAAAATAGTCACGTAGCCAAAAAGCAATTTCAGACTAACTTGGGCCCCCAAAGTTGTCCTGCCCCCCCCCCAATTGGGGGTTTGGGGGGCGGCTGCTACGTCTCTGCTTGCAGGGGCAAAACATTTTGCTATGTCACACAGAAACTAAAACTTTAAACCATTTATGAAGCAACTAAATCGCTTTACAAAATTACAGTCTTGGGCGCTGCAGCTGCAGCCCGTCCTACGCACGATTATGATGTCACATAAAATCCTATGTCGCACGTTCACTTAGTTTAGTGCTAGCAATATAGGAAAATTAGTCTTTTCAGCGACATAAACTGGTGCATTGGTAAATAATGTATGAACTATGACATTATAAAAAATATTAACATTATAAAAAAATTAAAAAAAAAAAACAGATCACAAAAACGCGTGGAGGGGCTGCAGCTCTGCAGCCATAGGCACGAGCCGCCACTGTTCAGGAGTCGGATCTGAGAGGGTTTGCGGAAAAATTTGGATTTAAGAGTGGATCAGGTTTTCAGTTCATCAAAAATGAAAGGATCAAGTCTGGATCAGAAGTAAAGCAGTTTTGCAAAATCGTTAACTCAGAAATAAATTGGTAGAACACCAGAAAATAGTATATTTAAAAATATTGATTTGGTTTGTGTTTTTGTTCTTATAGTCAAGATACTGTATTTTTCTTTCAAATTGTTTTTGTTTATTTCACATTTGGTTATTTATTTCATACCAAATAGATTTGTTCATATTAAACATAATCAAATATACATAGCGTAGGAACACACAAGGCATTAGCATGACATAAAAACACTTGAAAATTTCAAAGAGCTTATGTGTAAAGTAAGCAATACATAGGCTTACCATACGTCCCGTTTTAGCCGGGACAGTCCCGGTTTTTAAGGCTTTGTCCCGGTCAGTTAATCTAAAGTCCCGTTTTTTTGCACTCAATCTGCCAGCATAGTCGGACCTACCATGCGTCCCAATTTAAACGTTCGTCTCGTTAAGCAAAAAAATTTTGAAACCAAAGTCCAGCCCGACGACGGTTTGGACCGGGGTGGCACAATAGCGGCAGCAATACCGGTGTTGATGGAGGACATCTTGAATTAGGGTAAAATTGGAGGTGCCTCCAAAAAAAGGTCAACACCTGCTCTGCTACCGCTATGTGTGTCCGCACCTTACCTGGCCAACTATAGCAAAACCCTCTGATCAAGTCTGTTGTTTTGGAGCGCCCCGTTTTTCAATCACTAATATATGGTAAGCCTTGCAATACATAGGCACTCAACTAGTTAATAAACGAC
The DNA here is from genome assembly GCA_963675345.1 of Trididemnum clinides. Classification (NCBI taxonomy): domain Eukaryota; kingdom Metazoa; phylum Chordata; class Ascidiacea; order Aplousobranchia; family Didemnidae; genus Trididemnum; species Trididemnum clinides. Next base: position 7,429,286 of record OY776300.1, read on the forward strand.
ATAGAGCATGGACTAGAGCCAAAGAAGTAGAGTTTATAAACTTTATAAATTTGTAATATAAACTTTATGTTTAAGTTTATAAGTATAAACTTTATAGATCAATTTAAGTTTGTAGCTTGTATTGCATATAATGGAACTGTGGTTAAAACGTTCTATTAGCGAAGCTGGTGCTTCTGATTCTCAAGGGCGGTTAAACAAGAATGCAAAAATACAGTCTGCAGTCAAATATCGCCAGTACAAAGGTTCGTATGCATTGATGGGATTCACATGCACCGACTCCAAGCCACCCAAGGCAGTGTGTTTTTTCTGTTGCGATACACTGTCAAACAACTCCATGAAGCCGTCGCACCTGCAGCGGCATTTGATCACAAAACATGCTTGTCATGTTGATAAGCCTTCTAGTTTTTTCAAAAAGAATTTTCGGAATTTCGATCCTCGCAAGATGTGATTCGAAAAGTTATAACAACTTCAGAGAGAGTACTACAAGCTTCTTATGCTGTGTTTCTACTAGTAGCAAAGGCAAAAAGCCTTTTACAATTGTTGAAAAATTGCTGCTTCCTGCTGCAAAAGTGCTAGCAGAGACCATGATAGACAAAACCGATAACAAGTTTAATGCAGTCCCATTGTCTAACGACACTGTCAGTCGCAGAGTAGATACCATGGCAACAGACATCGTAGATCAGGTTGTTGCAAAGCTTACCGGCTCATTTGCATCACAATTAAACCAGTCAACCGACGTAAGTGGAATTGCTCAGCTGGTTGGTTTTGTGAGATACCGTAATGCTAATGACATAGCTGAGCACATATTGTTCTTCAAAAGCATGCGAGGGAGATCCACCAGAAAAGATATTTTTAACGTCGTAGATGCTTTCTTCGCGGAGAAAAGTCTGAACTGGGCACGTTGTAGCAGCATATGCACCGATGCTGCTGCTTCTATGACCGGCACCATAAAAGGGTTTGTTACACTCGCTCAAGAAAAAAATCCCAACGTGAAATGGACTCATTGCATTATACACAGAGAGGCGTTGAAATCAAAAAGAATGAGTCCCCAACTACATGACATTTTGAACTGTAGGATCAAGGTCATCAATTTCATCAAATCTCCTCCACTTAACTCCCGTTTGTTTTGCCTTCTTTGTAAAAAAATGGAAGCCAAACATACACAACGGCTGCTGCTACACACGGAAGTGCGCTGGTTTTCCAGAGAAAGAATTCTGAACAGCCTCTTTAAATTGCGCACCGAAGTTGGCATGCTTTGCAAGGAATACAACTCTCCTTATAGTGAAATATATGAAAATGTCGGTTGGCTCGCGAAGCTGTGCTATCTTGCAGAAATTTTCGATAAGCTCGATGAGCTAAACGTTGGTCTTCAATGAAAAAGGGCCAACATTCTCATTGCATGATAAGATAATTGGGTTCGTGAAAAAAATTGATCTCTGGAAGAAAACGTGCCAAAAAGCAGACTTTACATGCTTTCCCCCTTGCAGAAGTTCATTTTCACGGAAAAAATAGAAATAGAAATGATAAAGGCAATGATAGATGATCATTTAACAAGTCTATGTCAAAACTTTCACCAATACTTTCCTAATATTATTCAAATCGAAAAGCAACTAGATTGGGTGAGAGACCCATTTTCTGTTCCAGAAGAAAACTTGGCCGCACTGTCAGTTAACTTGCAAGAAATACTTTTAGAAGTATCAAAGGACCGCGGCTTACAGTTAAAACTTAGTGGTGTTTCGTGGACCGAATTTTGGACATTTGTCAAACAGGAACACCCTGACTTGGGAGATGAGCCTCTGGAACACTTGCTACCTTTTGCATCCACTTATTTATGCGAAGTTACATTTTCAGCAATAGCTGCTATTAAAACCAAACAAAGAAACAGATTGTTTCTTGAAAACAGTTTGATTACAGCTCATGCTTCTTTGCCACCAAGGATTGATAGATTAACATTAACTAAAAAATAATGTTTTTTGAATAAAGAATTCATTTGAAAACTAATATGTACCGTATCTCGTGTTTTGAAAGTTATAAATTAAATGACATTGCACGGGGGTACGTGAAACAAATAATACTTTCCAAGGGGTACGCAACGACACAATGGTTGAGAACCACTTCCCTACAACATTGTAATAAAAAATCAAGTTCAAGAAAAAATCAACATAAAACCGTAACCACAACAACTTGTAAAACTGAATACAGAGAGAACAATAGCCGCTTTTGTCGCTATGCCGAAACGAGGAGCAATAGTGCAGTCAAATTAGGAACTAAATGCCACTAATATAAATAGGAACGGGGCAACACCACATCGGAAAATAGGCTTACCATTAAATAGTTTATTTTTATAATTATGAAAGCAACCACTATTTCGTTGCTACTAGCAGTTTTGATTAGGTTTCTAATTAGTGATGAGACAGCACTCAAAATCAGAATCGGGAATCGAAAATATCGGAACTTCTTCTGGTATCGGAATTGGAGGATTTTAATCGAATTTCCGATTCTTTGGAATTCGTATGGTTGCAACTTAAATTACAATCTAAGAATATCGGTACTTTAATACTTGAACTTGAATAAATACCTTCACGGAATTTAGTTGAATAATTTTTTCTAAAAATTTACTCTTTTTTTCATTTAATTGTGTGAGAAACTTTTTTTTTCTTTTTTGCTATAACAAAACCATTTATGTTCCTCCTAAATGCATAATTATTAAAAGTACTTTGTCCAAAAAGTATTTGTTTTTTAAACCAGCTTCAGGGTCTAAAAATTATCATGAATGCATTGCATGTATCGGTATCGAAATTGGAATTTTAATGAGGTATCGGGACTCGTATTGGAATCGTTATAAAATTCGGTATCGTCTCATCACTAGTTTCAATTACTGCTCCCTCACAAGTGTCAACAATAACACTGGCCAACAATTTTTTTTCATTTCTGTTGCATGAGTTTTTTCAACTGATTCCATGCAATTTTTGGTCGCTAATTTCAAATCTGCCACCAGTTTTTTCCTGTATGCTTTAGTTTTCATGCAACTGGCTTTTTATTATTCTTGTATGAGTGGTATTTTGTACATATCTTTCGTAGATTTTTGTCCAATAACTAGTCCCTGAGCGGTCCTTTGCATAGTTTTATACTTTTTTCTGAATCGTTATCAACATTAGCAGGTTTTCTGGAATCTACCAGTACTCGCAGGCTTTCTCATTTTCAAATTGTGTTTTGTTCAAAGAATTAATCTCATTCAAACATCAACTCAGTTTCAGATTGAAACATGGCTTCTTCTATTAGAACTAGAAATTGTAAAAACAAAGCTGTACTGACAGACCATCCACCAAGTGGATCTAGTATAGATCCCGAAAGTGTGGCGGTCTAAGCTATGCATGATTAAAAGCCTCTAGCTTCTTGTCGATCACCAACTGCACTGAAGAAACCTGATAGGTCGAAACAGTGTCACTGTCTGCAGTTTTGCTAAGTGCATCGCTAGCCTCTTGCATTACTATACATGTAAGACCTTGTGACCACTAGGCTGTGACAGCACTATTGTTGTAGCAGTTGCTAGACTTAGTGCACCTGCGACAACCGCCACTCATTCACGAGTGATACGGGTTCGCAGAGTACTGACAGACCATCCACCAAGTGGATCTAGTATAGATCCCGAAAGTGTGGCGGTCTAATCTATGCTTTATTAAAAGCCTCTAGCTTCTTGTCGGTCACCAACTGCACTGAAGAAACCTGATAGGTCGAAACAGTGTCACTGTCTGCAGTTTTGATAAAAGCTGATTCATTTTGTTACATCTGTGGCATCTATACACTTACTCGTCAAAGACGCAATATATCATTGTTTGTGAAGCGTGCTTATAAAGTATATTTTCAAGTTCCTCTTGGTGATCAAGAAAAAAAATGGGCTCCCCACATAGTGTGCCATAACTGTGAAGAAATGCTTCGGGACTGGACGAAAGGAAAACAAAAAGGCTTACCTTTTGGTATACCTTTGGTGTGGCGTGAACCGAAAAAGCTTCTCACTGACTGCTATTTCGGTTTGGTAAACACAAAAGATATTGAAAAAAACCGGCTAAATATCTCTTATCTCAGTATCCCATCAGTAATCTGACCTGTTTTGCATTCTGACGAATTTCCACCTCCAGTATTCAATGGTGTTGTGTCTTTTGATGAAGAGCACATGGAAATGGAGTATAAAAGAACAGATACAAGATCTGAAGACTCATCTACCGAAAGTAAAAAAGCAGTTCCCCGGCAGTTTAAATAATTAGAACTGAATGACTTAGTGCGTGATTTGGATCTATCCAAACAAGCAGCTGAGATCTTAGCTTCTAGGCTGAATGAAAAACATGCGCTGCATAGCTCCGCAAAAGGGTTATTTTGTAGAAAAGGAGATGAGCTTTTTCTGCCTTATTTTAAAGAAGGAAAACAACTTGTTTATTGTGACAATGCACCAGGAGTTCTCGGCGAATTGGGTATCCCATCATACAGCCCAGAATAATGGCGACTTTTTTTGGACAGCTCCAAGCGCAGCCTCACGTGTGTGCTGTTACACAATGGGAATAGGTATGGATCTGCTCCTGTTGGTCACTCCACTGTACTGAAAGAGCAGCAGGATAACATTAGTACAGCAATGGATCTAATTAAATATCATGAGCATGGTTGGATCATATGTGTTGATTTGAAAATGGTTAGTTTTCTACTGGGTCAGCAAAAAGACTACACTAAATTCTCATGCTTCCTTTGCAAGTAGGGGAGTCGAGATGGTAAAAACAATGGACCCGAAAGGAATGGCCCAAACGTGACACCCTAAAAGCTGGCACGCCAAATGTCATTTATGATCCGATTGTAAGCAGAGACAAGATAATTTTTCCTCCTCTTCACAAAAAATTAGGCTTGATGAAACAGTTTTTTAAAGCATTACGTTTGGATGGCGAATGTTTCCAGCATCTTTTGCATACATTTCCTGGCTTATCCTACAAGAAAATCGAAGCAGGAGTACTTGATGGACCACAGATCCGTGCAATTTTGCGTGATCAAGCTTTTGTGCAAGCAATGAATGATAAGGAGAAGGCAGCATGGTTGTCTTTTGTAGATGCGATGAAAAATTTTCTTGGAAATATAAAGGCAGGAAATCACGAGGATCTAGTAGACAACATGCTCTCAGCATTTTATGATTTGGGATGCAAAATGAGCATTGAAATGCACTTCCTGTTCAGTCATTTGGACAAATTTTCAGACAATCTAGGAGCTGTCAGTGATTAACAGGGAGAGAGATTCCACCAGGATCTGATGGCAGTAGAAGAACGTTACTAAGGTAGATGGGATCGCCATATGCTGACAGATTACTGTTGGAGTATTAAACGTGATTGTCCAGGAATAGTGTACAAGCGCAAGACCTATAACCGCCAATTTTTCCCCTGATCCTGGTGCTTACAAGTAATTTGTATCTTAACAAATTGTTTGTACATGGATAAGTTGATTGTCTACCCCTTTCTTCAATGGCGTTGTTGCTGCTGGCTGGTTTGTTAAAACGCACTCGTGAAGTGTAGTGGTTTTCTATTAATAAAACGTAAAATTAAGTTAATACGAAATAAACAACAAGCAAATAAGGTTAAAGTAACATTAAGTAAAAAAAGCAATAGTAACAAGCGATGGTCACAGACGCAAATTCCTTTGGCACTGCCCAAATCAAGATTAAATTTAACTACAATAAATCAGGAAAAAATGCAAATTGAAATTAGGCATCATATCACTTTCACTTACCAACTGTTGCGGAAAACGCAGCCAACAACAGTCTCCATATATCCAACAGTGTTCTATCCTGCATATAACTAACACGCTAAACAAGTAAATTCAATTAGTTCATAAATCATTTGCTGCTTCAAATAACCACATAGTCTTCAGTTAAAAAACAACTTGTTTCCAAAACTCAGTGCTCTACAGTAATCGTCAAACTAAACACAAAAATCTCGTTCACATGCAAATAAATGCTTGCATTCTTAGGCCGAATGCAAGCGCGCAATCAAGAAAAAACGTCTTTCAAACGAAAAAGTTGCCTGCGTCTATAAACCAAATAAATATAAAGTTTGCGCTAAAAGCTGCAGTAACAGGCGTTGATGTGCAAGTATTGTTCGCTGGATTTCCTACCATTTTGCTTGTTAACAATCTCCATTCGCATCTCATATTTGGTGCAAAATTGCCTGAAAGTACATTTTCTTGTGATAAAATACTCACTATCTTGCTCCAAACTTTTATTTTTGGGACTTTTGTTTAACATGCTAGCCATAACTCCAATTTATTAAAAATGTCGCTTTGCAAAATTTTGGGTACTGTCCTATTACAGGAAAACGTGAAGCGGAAAGTACTAAAGTGACGCGAAACAAGAAAGTACCAAAAAACTATAGCTTACAGAAAAAAACTGAGGTCAGATTTGAATACAGCACCCCCAAATTAGGTTAAAACAAATGTTTGCATTGATGCAACAAATTTTTTGTTGATCAGTGTAATTTGTGGCAAGATTCTTTGTGAGCATTGCCAGTCATGATCAAGAGAATATGATAATCACAATTTCATGTACAAAAATTGTGAAAGTGCATAAATTTCATTAATTTTTTGCTATTGCCCACATAAGAGCCCGATGGGTAAAGCCCGGTTGAACCGAAATACTAAACCTGGACATTAGTAATGGAGGCCCCTGCCGGGCGATGCCGGCAAAGCCAGCGGGTAGAAAATAAATTTAACAGCAGTGACTAAAAAAGGAGACGATGGCAAAACGATATGCGTCAATCGTACATGCACATGAAAAGAATTTAGCTTTAATTTGAAGATAGTGGCATGGCCATCGTAACACACAGTAACACAACAAAACCCTGACTTTCACAGCACCAATTACAAATTTACCTATTTCAATAAAGCGCCCAAAATTTACCAGAAAAAATTTGCAACTTCGAGAAGATACTGTATGTTCTAAATTAATTATTATTTTACGACGATACAAGCCAGCCTTACAGTTACTGTAACGTCACCATGCACCAAGTTAAGAGGTTGGTAAAAAAGTTATGTGACATGTGATACTATTAAGTTACCGCACTATGGTGGAAAATTGTAGAGTTATCTCGAAACCATGGAGTGACATTACGTATGACAATGTCATGAAGCAAAACTTATTAACAAATACAAGGTAAAATAAAGCGGATAAATATGATGCTATATAGTCATTATAGCTTACACTTATTTTACTAAACAGACTTGAGTGGTGGTAGCGTACCGATTACATCATGACTACGTCACAATTAAACGAATACGTCACAATCAAAACTTCAAATATATTAAAAATACTTCAAAAAAATTAGGTGTTAAAAATTAATTTAAAATTATAGATGAAGTGTGACATTAAATAATAATAAGTTTACTTGAGCTTTTAACAAAAGTATTTTACGATAAAATGTAGCAATGCGGGGCTCCCTCGTGATGGGGCTCCGGCGCATTGCATCGGTTGTTAAATCAGCTAATTTTTTGCAAGTGTCTTGAATTTGGGGGTCAAGATACCCACACTCAAAGATGGTTTCTATCAGCTTAATCACGGTAGTACAATCTCTCCTTTGCAAGTGAAGTTTTGTAATACTCCAAAGATTTTCCATAGGATTTAAATCGGGAGAATTCCCAAGCCAATCCATCACAGAAATAAATTTAATTAATTGATATTTTTGATATTTTAACCGCATGAAGCAATTCATGTGATCGTCGGTTCAATACCTGAGTCCACCTAACGAGTTCTAAGAGGAACGAAACCGGTCGTGGAAGTGGTATTTTATTCAACTGATTGCAGTTAGCCTATGTGCCTCAGTATCAATTAATTAAATTAATATCTTAACAGGCTAACACCAGCTCTTATAATTCGCATCACAGAAATGTAATTCAAAGTACTTATTTTGCGAAGACTCACTAACTACGACCAAAGGCGAAGATAATTTCAATGTGATGAACAAAGACATTTTGCTCTTCAAACTAGCCCACAGCGGAAAAACTGCGTCAGTGTTTGCATCGATGGCTGCCCTTCCATGCAGGGAGGTCAGGGATATCTGGAATTCTAGATATCCCCAGGGAAGTTTTAATCAATCAATCATTTTTGTTTTTGCCCAAACCAACATACTTAGAAAATAAATTTGACAACAGTGGACAAAAAAAGGAGACGATGGCCAAACTATATACGTTAATTTATGCACATGAAAATAATTTAGTTTAAATTTGAAGATAGTGGCATGACCATTGCACTTGTAAGGTAGCAGATAAATAAAAACACACACGAAGAAAACCATGTACGAGGTGCTGTAAAATACATTAAAAAGCAAAAAACTGTCATGTTGTAACCCAAGCATGGGAGGCTATTAGGTACTACAAGGGTGACCTGGGAGCAACGAGAGCTAAGAGACAGCTCCTTTACGTCTCAAGGCACATAAACCCCGTCGCCGGTTTTAATTTTAAGTCATACACCTAGGACTAAGTTTTAAGTCATAAGTTTTAAGTTGTAAGTGATACATAAGTAGAAAAGGATTCGTCAGTGTTGTGCCTAAAGAAAATCCAAAAGGGCTAGTTGTTCACTGCATGATCCACAGAGAGGCCCTTGCCTTCAGATCTTGTCTGGATCAAGTGATTGCAATTGTAAACTTCATCAAATCTCGACGGCTTGCATCCCGACTTTCCTCTCAGTTCTGTGAAGCGATGGATTCAGACTACAAATGTATCCTGAATCATACCAACGTTAGTTGGCTCTTAAGAGGAAAAGTGATAAAAGTGTGTCGTTTACTCAAAGCTGAACTGATTTCGTTCTTGGAGGCGGAAAAAAAGACTTTGGATTTTCTATTCATGACGAGATTTGGTAGATTAAGGTGACGTTTCTCTCTGATTTGTTTGACAAATTAATTTCACTGAATTAAAATCTTCAAAGATCACCCGAAAACAATCATCACGGTATCCTCAAAACTGAAGTCATGTGGTGATAAGTTGTTGCTGTAGCAAAGTAAGATCTCGAAAGGAGTCTTTCTACTTGCTGCTTTCCTACTTACAACGAATGTGCTTCAAATAAAGAAATCATCCCGATATTCTCTACTCATTGACACATCTGCAGTCAGCACTGTAGCATTACTTCCCAATAGTTGCAAGTAATGAATATGGATTGGTCAGCTTTCCATTTGGAAACTACGAAGCTACAGATCTTACAACTGAAGAAGAGCAGCTCATCGATGCTCAAACGATACATTTCTGTAGTCAAGATTTGCCGAGAAAAGCCTGGATGAGTTTTAGATCTGAATCAACAAGTTATATCCTGCAATCAGTTCAAAAACAATCAAAATAGTTCTTCTATTTGCATCTTCATGGTTTTTTGAGTTTGGATTTTCAGCACTGACTGAAATCAAGTCAAAGAAGAGGGAGAGACTTCTTACAGTCGACGCTGAAATGCAAGCTTGTTTATCTACTTTCGAGCCTCGATTAGATGACATTTGCTCTCAAAAATAGGCACATCCTTCACTTTGAATGTAATGCTTAAAAACAAGTTACATAATTTTCATTTTACGATAAAACATAACTGCTGTTTTTCTGGTGTGCTGCAAAATTTTTGTGGTTGTTTTACCATGCCAAAAGGCAAAAGTTTGAGGAACACTGCGTTAAACCATTTCTTGTATACTTCTTTACCACATCCACCGCAATCGCAAAAATTAGCGGTTACAACACGATTTCTTGTGATGTACCCAAACTTGCACCTAGTGTTCTTTGGATAACTCTGATCCCTCTCTTAACTTTTATCTTTGCTCCGTAATAGATGCTCACCACTGCTCTAGCAATTTCTTCTGGTAAATTGTTCTTGCACATTGTTCACTTCGTCACCTTTCTGGAAACTCAATCAGTATCCACAAAACACATTTACAATTTATTATCTTTATCTCTATATTCCTCTTGCATTGTTCTCAGGCCTAACAGTGTGTCTGTCGTTCCTCTTTCCTGCAGAACACCAAATTGCTTTGTATTAACATTATCCAATTGTTGAATCCTTGTTTCCAGCTATATTTTAACACTCTTCAGAGCATGCTTTTGCGGCTTTATTCTCCAATGAATTAAAATATGAATAGTAATCGAGTTTAAATCCTCGATAGTTCTACTGTAAAAAAAATTACTATTGCTCTTTGACACAAAAATCAGCTGTGGACCAGAAGACAAAAAACTGCACAATTATGGTCATCTACTACTCTTTTACAGAGGTTTAAAGGTATGAAGGGGTCTCGATCCAAAATTAAAGATTATGCATAGCTTTTTTTAAGGCTCATAGAAACAAAAGTTATTTGCATGGTTTAAATTTTTTGCCACATATCTACACCAATGATATCAAGATTATATACATGGTACTATCGCTTCGGTTTTTTGTTCAATAAAAATTTATTAGTTTTTTCAATTGATTAAATATTATTTATTGTTTCCTAGTCTGCATCTACTGAGGTCAGCCAGCGTCTTGTCTCGATAACTGACAGGTTGTGCGACACACCGTAGTTCTTGCAAAAAGCGTTTTTTTTTATCATTGTTTCGACTATTTTTTGTATTGAATGAATTTTGCAGGCTGTGTAAAATCTAAAATATACACTCTCTCGCGTAGGCCATATCCCCTTTCGGAAAAAGCCCAATCCAATGCTATTGCCTACCTAGATCTGCCAGTTTGCGGAAAACGTTTAAATCAGGTGATGACTCTTGGAAGTCTCATTTACCGGTGAAGAATGGCAGAACAAAAAACTCGAATCGGCAAAGCAAAAGCAGTAGTCTAATTTGTGATGATCAGTTGCCGTGAATAGAAAACGTTAAGCTTTCATCCTGTAAACCGAACAGGTTGTGTCAGGGACTCGTAAAACATGTTCTTTTATTCGTAATTTGTCTTCACTTTTCCGGTCATGAAAAATAACCTAAAGCGTGCGATGTTGCTTGCAGTGCTGCCTGCACAAATTGGGTTTTTAAAAGTTGAAACTGTCGAGTGTTGACTCTGTCACATACGCCAAAATTAGTAGGAAAGATAATCATATCGAGCAGAGGCTGCGGTTAATGGCGAGATCTCAGCTGCGTTGGTTTGTCAGGTATGCCACGAGAAGTCTCACTGTTCAAATCCTCTTCTGCCACACTAAACGGAAAATACCACTGGACTCATGAAGCACTGCAACTGAACGAGTTGCCCATGTAATGAAGTAGTCATTTTGCGCTTCTGCCTTCATTGGAAGTTTTACTTAGGGCTAGGTCAAATGCTTGGAGTAGAAAGAACTTCTGCGAATTTTTGAATCTACTAGTTTCTGCTGGCAATAACACATTACGAATCAATTAACAAAGAACCGTTCATCAGTCAAAAGAGCATTAAAGAGAAAAAGGTTGGTGGAGAAGATTTTATCCAACGCTAGATTTCAGCAAAAAAATGTACGTTGAACCGGACAGGCTAAGAGAAATTACTTCATGGCAGAATAACCTATAGAGGTTTTGTGAAGCTGATTGCTGTATGGAAGTGAGATGTTGTAAGGGAAAATGAGAGGGTGATTTAGGAATGACCAGGAGAGCAATGTTTGATGCTAAATTCACTGAAAAAATAGCCATGAATTGATGGACACACGGGGATTAGAAGAAACTGCGGGTAGACTAGCCAAACCAAATAAAGTGCAATGGTACGGGTATCTTCTGAAAGATGAAAACGTCAAATTTTGAAGAGATAGGAGGAACAAAACGACCGAAGATGACGTGAAGACTGGAAGAGATTGAAAAGTTGGGTTAAAAAATAAAGATATCATCAACAGCGAATCGGCGCAATGGTGTCTTCGAAATTGGGAGAAATACATTGCGAATTTAGCTAATTCCGTTAACGGAGACGAATTCGGATTTTGGAAATGAAATCTTTCCCTTAAAGCGGCTAACTCCAAATCTTAAGTATCTTCAGCTGCGACCAAAAGCATTAAAAATATATATTTAAAAGGTATTTCAAGTAATAAAATTGCATAGTGATGGACCAATTGCACAAACCGATTACGAAACGAGTGACCACCATTGGCGCAAAAGATTGAAATAAATTAGAGAAACACTTAGAAACAGCACATTACAACCAAATCAACTAAACATATCACGGACTTAATTTGAAATTTAATAAAAAAAGTCATTTCCATTTGCCGTGCAACTTCATCAAAGCAGCCACATCAGGACTAATTACATGTTTCGGATCAAGATTTGGTATGAAAGACGGATACAATTTTGAAGCATGAGTTCCGAATGAATCGAAAAGTCGTCGGTACATCAGAGGAAAGCTGAAAAATTTAGAAATTAAAAACATTAGTAGGCCTACTACTTAAAATCAATCATTTATCAAGCAACTAGTGCTTCATAGGGCTGGCAATGTGCATACAGGGTGTTCTACAATTGTTTGAGGTTTTGAAAATTTCTGAAATTTTTAACGCAACGCTAATTTTTGGTTTAGATTATACATGTATTAGTCATTATCGTACATTCAAGACTACCTTAAAACGAGAAATTATGCGATATCATTTTCTATTGCATCATCCAAGCCTTACTGATCTTAAGATTTAGATTTTATATCAAAGTACTTCTTCTAGAACAGGGGTTCCCGACCTTTTTGTTGCTGTGTACCACTTAAGGAGTTATTTTGTAGCTGCGCACCACCTAACTTTGACGATTAGTTTTGTCCATAAAAGAACTGTACACAAAGGCTAACAGACATATTTACATACAAATAAAATACAAGTAAAGTTATGAAACAACCAGATTCCAACAGTAAAGAAAAATAAAATCAGGTAGAACAGCAGATAAAAATATAGCTTGCTAGGACAGCAAAAATTTATTTCAAAATTTACAAAGTGTCTATCACTGAAAGAACTCCCACACACGAATAAAAAAAATATGACGCACAAGCGATCGTACTTATACTGACGAAAAAACTTTCGAGAAGGTTCTTCAGTTATAAGCCAATCGCATTTCTTTTTAAAAAATCTGTATGAATCAGTTCTTTCCTCATCTGATACATCATAATAAGCTTTAACCAGTCTTGAGCTCGTTACTAGAGATATTGCGTAACACACTAGCTGGAATATTCGACTGTGTTGCAGCTTGCTGCTGCTACAGAAAGAAAAAAAAAGAGCCAAGCACGTAACATCATACAATATGTACAAATTTACATGTATTACAGTTGAGAAGCAAAGCCGAAAGAAAAAGAAGACAGTCGAGAAGCAAAAGAAAATTAACTGAAACCAAATTTACATTACTGCATTTCTCTGTGTGGGAGTTTCTGTCAAAACAAATACTTTTTGGCATTTTTGGAAAACATCTCGCGTACCACAGGTCGGGAACCCCTTTTCTAGAAAGATATCAAAGCCTTACAGAACTATGGAACACACTGTACCTTTACGATGAATTACCATTAAACTCGAATAGCATTTGAACAATTTGTAGCTTTGCACACGATGGCAACAGATTTGAAAAAAGGGTCCGTTTGCGGTAACTAGGCGCAAAGCAGGAGTAGCCGATCGAACAATCTAACGCTTTAGCTGCCGCACACCACGTTTTGTGTTGAAGTAACGTTTTACCATGATTTCCCTACCTGGCTTGTGGTAGAAATGCATAGTGCCGCCAGCAAATGCAACTTCGAAGCAAAGTGAACCCTTGTTTTATGCAGGTATGGGAGTGAACGTGTTTTTACAAGCTACTTCAAAATAGCTCTAAATTACCCATTTTACAGAGTAGCAATGGCAAGGAAGATCTCGAAGAGTTTTAGTTTGTATTTTTACCAGGATAAAGTGTAAAAATAAAAATGGCACCCGCACATTTCGAGACCACGAAAAGGGGATTAAATATTTATAACAAAGGTAGTTTACCAATAGCAAGACTTGTTTTCAATAATTAAATCTTCACTTACTTATCGCCGCTTACTGAACATACAAATCTCCAATAAGCCGGACGTATATTGTGAGGTTCCAAACAAGCCTATAGGAGAAAACCATAGTCAAAGTTATTTTCACAGTTAGGCATTTAAACAAAGCCAAATTTTGAAAGCAAACTACAGAGGAACTTAAAATTAATGAAAAGGAAATTTCTTTCAAAACGGATTTTCTTGTAATGTTCTGAAAAAAGATTTTGCGAAAGATGGTGGAACCAATAAAACTTTTACATACCACAAGTTTTTGCAAAGATTTAAAAGCAATCTCACAAATGTAAGATGCTTAATGTAAAAAAAAAACACAGTGCTGATAGGTGTATGTAGTCTGCAAACTTCAGTTCATATTAAATGAAGCAGCATTTATAAAACATTAAAATATAACCTTTAGGGCAGTGACTCTTAATCTGGATTCGACGAGCTTCGACTTGTGGAAAGATACTTTCCCATGTTTATTTCGGTTTCAGACTTAGGTAGGAAATCAAGATGTTTGACAAAAGTTTACTGAATACAGCAGGGGTTCGGCTTGCTTGTGAAGCTATGGACCGCCATTACCATTAATCGCTTGTACTAGCTAAATCATGAAATTTCTTATCCACCAAAAAAGGTCCGATTCCATAAACAGGACGTTTGAGCATAAATGAAAGTATGGCGTTTATTATGACAACACACGGTAGGTGTTTCAAACTACATGCGCACATCATGCTACTAAAACAAAACTTGTATTTAAAGATCTCTATACGTTAACTGTATGCAGTTGGAACTATTTATAAAATGCTAGATTGAAACTTACCGCATGCAGAATAACCGCAAGTGACGAAGCGTAGATAATTTCACTGGCTTTAGCAAAGTGAGGAAGGTAACCTTTGTCTGTAGCTTTGCCAGCAAGGACCTGATAATAATACAAATTAGAACTCTTCGATATCTTCCTTGGAAAAGATTAAGGGACGGAAGGGGGATGAAAATAAGAGTAATATAATACTGCGTAAAGTACTTTTACCTTCTGCAAGTTTATTGCAACACTTATTGTAGTCAATGTGACAGTTAAGATGAACAGACACACAACCTACAACTTTTCACACTTTTGACTGTCATATCATTACAAAAATATCAATTCTTTGAGTTGTGCTTTTGCGAAAAAAACGGAATTTGTTTAGTTACAAAATTAATGGCATAATTTTACACTCTATCCTGGTATTCTGTAAGTGCAGCAAACAACTGACCTAAAAAATGGGCTTGGCATAGAGAACATATTTTCACCAGGTGTTCAGCTCAAAATAGGAACGAAGTGATTTACACAGTCCTCAACCGATTAACCGAAATACGGAGTTCGCAAGACAGCACTTACCTCTATCAGTTTAAAGAGAAAATACATAGATAAGGTTGAACTTTTGTAGAAGAATGCAGATAGACCAGCAATTGCACCGCTCAATGCACCATGTAATGATGGATTGTCTTTGTCAGTAAGCCAACGCAGCACGCAGTTACATGTCTGTAATCATCAGGGCAACTTTTTTTTCACAGCTTTGAGCAGGTGCCTTAAGATGTTTTGAGCTGTTTGCAGTATGTAGTGCAATTTTTGGCTTTTTTAAATGCAACTTTTCATAGTAACATCTACCAGGATTTCTGTAGCGATCGAGCACGCGTGGATATCTGAACTTGAAAACCATTTATTTATTTTTGGAGATTAACAATACGAAAGTGAAAACTTTGACAACTTCACTTCCTCCAAAACAAATTTGAAGATCTGTGTTTTTTTGAAAATCAACATTTTGCCCACTTCATGGCTTGACTTACATATCAATAAATGCAACTTTCTCGTTTCACTTCAATGAAAAATAGCCCTAGTAATCAGCATCGTGTAAATCTTTAAAATCGTGGTGGTGGCAACATAAATTTCGGACAACAGCATAAAGTTGTTGTTCACCAGTTAAAGACTACAAATATCCTTGCTTGAAACAACAAAATCAAATCCAGTCCTTCAGCCACTAACATTTTGATTTGCTGTGTCTACATTTACTACAGTTCAAAGCAGAGATGGCACATATTTAAGTTTCGAAACCCGTTTTATTGGGTAATTTGAAGATAAACGTAAAGCTTAACTAACGTTCTTAGATTTATATAGAATTTTGAAAAATCAGTTCTTACTCGAAAAAGTGCACTATAGCAGCCAAGAAAGAGACCCAATGAGCAAGTCTTCAATTTCAGAAAAGATTGAACGATACTTTTCAACTTAACACGTCCACGCAATAATTGTAATAGGTTGAGGCAAATTTGAGCAACGTAGCCCAGCATAAAATTGCGAGCGAAGCCCTGGAAAATATGTCAGAGCTGTGAAGCAAATGAACACTGTTATGGACATTCTGAATGCTGTACACATTACCGTATGCATTAAAATGGGCAAGGGAAAGAGTTTAAACCATTTCTAAGCGGCAACAATATAAACCTTACGTTTTAGTGACTTGCTATTTCAAAGTAAACATAATTTTTCAAAAGTGTTCCTTTTGCTCAAAATCCCACAGCTTACTTTTTAATGCATAGATAAAATCGTATTGGTGTAGTGGTAATTGTTCCAGACTTTAGAATAACAGGCCTAAAGCTCAAAACTTTATCAAAACAACATTGATATTTGTCTGTAAAAGCATGCAGAATTTGAAGTTGCTTCAACAGAATATGGTTTGAAAGCGCGTGGACAGTGGCAAACGAAACACTGATCCACCAAGTCTAAGGCCCGCTTAAATCAAGCAAGCTAATATGCATAGCTTTATAAACCTTGCTTCAACGCTTACATGTCACTGACCATGCGTTTTAGGTATCTAGTCCAGCGTGAACCGGTTTTTCATAGATTTCATTTATACTGTTTCTATTGTCGTTACAACCACATTCTTACCTTAAGTGTATAATACAAGCATGAATGCGAATGGTTGCACAGTTGATGTGGCTTGAAACAGTTCTTTAAACTAAAATACAGGTGATATCTGGTCAAAAAATATTATTTGATGATATAATACAACTAAAGACAAACGGCGATTATAAAATTGTTGGGCGAACAATTGGTTTTGAAAATCGTAGGAGCCTTCTCACGCTTGAGGGAGTAGCATTAGGCAACAGCTTGAATCTCATAACCAAGCTAGGTCGCAAACAAGCAAAACATTTGATTGCTGATTATAAGAAAATATTAACGCCAATAAACAAGCAATAATACAGGCAGTTTTTGGTTTACTTTATCATGCTTGACACAAAACGTTTTGCCACACAGACATGTACCTTTTTAGAACAGATTTGACAGTACTGAAGATGTCATTTTGCGATGCGTCTCTGATTCTTGGTGGACGAACACCACTTTTAAAATCACCAGATTCGTATTGTCCAACAAAATATTTTAATGGATCTTGCAAGAATGAACTCAAACCATTTGTTTTTCTGAAGATATGCATTGCAAAAAAAAGATAATAATTACAGTAAAACAATCCGAATTAGTCATCATTTTAATAGTGGTTTATTATGAACTTATTGCTCCACTGTCAACCAAGCTATGAGCTGAAAAAATGGATAGCGTTCATCTTTCGTTTAAAAACAACACTCTTGTATTTTGTAAATACCTTCTTAGCATCGCTTTGAAAAACAACAAATAATTAGACACAGTTGCTCAATTTGTGAAAATTCAGGGGTTATAACTTATGCTGTATGGAAGATCGAAATATTTCAAAACTTCAATGATTCCTTCCTTGCATTAAAATAACAAGTAAAAACTTGAAAGTTCAAAAAAATCAAAAATGTTGCTCACAAGATACATGATAGAAAAGCTCGCATTATGTTATGACTGAAAAGCTTACTGCTGCCAAATAACTGGGAATATATTTTATGTTGACAGAATATTCACTCGATAAAATTGAGTCATTAAACAAGTTCTTAATTTGTTTTTGAGATGCACAACCGTAGCTGACATCCCATCGAAGTGCCTAGCAACAAAAAATCACTTCTTGACAAAATACTAAAAACACACAAAGATGACATTGCGTTTCAGATACATATTAAAACAGCTCAATTTTTCGAAACAATCATCAAGAATCTTACCTGTACAAGGCCATAAATCCTGTGCTTGCAATCACAAAAATAAGAACCTGAAACATAATTTTAATTATCAGGGGTGTTGTGCTTAACCATCTCATAACAGTTATGGTGCACTTAAAGTATATAGTTTGAGGTTCAAATCTTCATAGGCGCCATCGGTAATGATAAAACAGCTCATGAAATCCGAACAAAAGCATTTATTTAATTGAAATGCAGTGCAAGAACAATGTCTACAGACAATGACACAACTAGGGCAACTTTTTACAGCTTTAGGCAGATTCCTAAGACTTTAATAGATTGCGATGTTTTGAGCGGTTCGCAAGTTAAGTGCAACTTTTCGCGCTTTTTAATGAAACTTCTATCAAATCTCGTGCAAAGACCAAATAGGAATGCAGTTGTAAGTGCATACTCGAATTTAGAAGACTTTTGTTTTGGAGATCCAACTACTCAAAAGCGAGAATTTTGCTCATAGATCTCTCCGAACTGAAATAAAGACCTTTTAAGGAGATCAACAACATAAAAGTGAGAGTTTCGCCGTTTAAGCAAACATGAAAAAATTGCTTTGGAGATCAACATTTGGTTGAAGACTAGCCCGTTTAGTCCAATACTATGCTTTGACAAACGTGGAAATGAATGCAACTTTTTTTAATCTTTTAACCGCAACAAAAAATTGCCCTAGTCATTAATACATCTCAACTAAAGCCAGAGTAATTTTTACCGCTCTCTTTATTGAAGAGTGGAAGCGGGACATAATATTGAAGAGTATGTTAAAAATACTCTTCAACATAAGTCCCGCTTTCTGCCAAACTAAAACAAATGTCTGTACAGTGTTCAGAGACAGCCAATAAAAAATTACACTAGCTTGAGTTGAGGTGTTCAACAAAAACAAAAAATCTCAACACAGTTTGCAAGTTCTTTTGTCAATGAAGACTCGCTTTAAAATGAAAACAAAATCTTCATACCTCTCCATTTGGCACCTTTCGAATCATACCACGTGATACAGCCATGTTGAACAAAGTCTCACACGCCTGAAAAGATACTGCAATTGTGAAATTTAAATAAATGCTTGCACATACTGCGAACTGCACTGCATGCTCAAGACCAGTCTACTGCATTAATAATTCTCTGGTCCAGTGGTTGTTAACCTTTCATGATCCAAGGTTTCCTACCGAAACCTTTGACACCACTGGCCCCAGTTCAACAAATGCCTCATGAGGTCATGGTTGAAAAGCACTGTCGGGTCATTTCATGACAAATCACCTCCAAAAAATTTTTCTAACCACTACCTCTCTATGACAAATCACCACAAAAATAATTGTTTTAACCACTACCTCTCTGATTTTGATGAAAATTGGTGCATGGGGTTATCTTATAGCCAAAGCCACTGGTGAAAATTTTAGGTTTCTACGACTAATAATTTTTGAGTTATACGGGTGAAGTTTTGGGGGGAACAAAAACCCCTCTTTCAAAAAATGCATTTATCTTTCTCAAGATACGTTTAAAATATAACATGTTATATATGGTTGGAATCAGAAAAGAACAAGGAATTCAAATACAGTATCAAACATCCTATAAATACTAATACAAAAATGTTTTTAATTTTTAAAAAATATTTTGCCCCCACACCCCTTAAGGATTTTGAAACCCCCCAAAATTTTTTGATCCATAAGCCATAAAAATAGGCAATAAAAACAATGGGTATAGACCATTTCTTATGCTTAACACTAAATAAAAATGACCCGCTAAAGCAATTTTTAAAGCAAATATTTCCAAAAATTTAATTAATATGTGAAGGAATTATTATATATACCTAAATTTCAACCTTGAAAATATTCTCTATTGAAAAAAGACAATCAACTCAAATTTTACAAAATAATCAATAATTATCCATGTTTATTACTTGAAACAATATTTATTAGGGATATCTAAAGCATCGAGATTGATAACTCCATTTGGTAGCTCTCATTAGAAGGGTCACTTTCTCAGTTTCTACGAAAGCAAAATATTACAACCAAATTGCTAAATTTGTCTTGGTTATGAAGTAGTTGAGTTGGATTAGAAAAAACAAATCTAATATTACGGTTACAAAGACTTGGTTTCAAAATTCAACCGCATTAGCAAACATATAAAGTGGTAGCTATTTCACACATAAACTTGGTAGAAGAGCCGCAGCCGTAAAAAACATTGTGTACATTTCACGATTTCCAGCAACACTTGCTACACAAATGTAGCCAAACATTGCTCCAGTCAAGTTCTTAAATTATTTGCTTGCTTAATGCCCATCCATATAGGTCCATATCAAACAAAAAAACAGCGAGAAGAAAAAGTAGAACAAACTATTTCAGTAAAACACTTACACAATGAAATTTGACTTTTAAGTTCATTTTGAAGTGATCAAATTTTAATACAATAACTCATACCCTTGGTTCTTGAGCGCCAGTTACGTATTTTTTGAAGAATTTTGTCTAAATTGCCATCAATTAATTAACCAAGGCACAGGAGGCTTCTGAATATGAAGCAGCTGCACAAGGCATAGATAAAAAAAACACAAGCATAATTGAATTTGTACAATGAGGAAATAAATATTGCAATAGCAAACTAATAGCCATAAAAAGCAATTTAAAAAGATGGCTTGGATGTTAGCGTACGAACTTTTATCAAACACCTAAGTTGGAGATCTTCCGAGTTTGTACAATTGTTTAAACGTTTTAACTGGTTTTTAGCAAAGCAACTAAATGCACTTAGAAAAATCAAAACGAAGTTGCAATAAATGTAATATGATTTCAATCGGGTCTTGAAAATTGCATTCTGTGTAGGACAGAGCAGTGGCAGACAAACAAAACTTACACTTATAAGCTAAACAACCTAGCGCCTGGTCTGCGTAGCTTTTGTGTAAATTATATCACTGCATTACTAGACTTAATCCACAACTACTAGCAATGGTTTATTTGTACTTTTGACCATTCTTGAGATACTTCAAAAGTGCAGGAAAACAGAGTTATCAATCCCATTCTTCTACATATAAACTCATTTTCAAACACATGTACAAATGAAAATTGCAAAAAAATATCATATCTAGACTGTTAAATGTCATCTTAAGTATTAGCTGAATGTGAAGGGGTACACAAATTACTGTAACAAGTTAAATATTAGTTTGTTCAATTCATAATTGTTACTTCTTTTGTTTAAAGTAATATTGGATCCTGTGGGTTCCTAATTTTAAGGATGGAGCAACCAATATTTTCAAGATACTTTTTGTCAAAATGGCAAGTCTTCTATTTCAGGATAGCAATAATATTTATCATATCCAATCGGATACAACAATTTAACTTTAAAGTTATCAAACTCTTATGGTAAGAGCTGATGAATGCCACCCAGACTTTGTCATCATATTTACAAATGACACAGTCTCCAGGCTTTGGGTGAAGCACATCTTTTTTAAAATTCTTTTGTGTAATTCTTTCCTCTGCTTCATCAGCATTTGATGTTTCATACATTTAACTCTACTATTTTCGGCTGGAAGTATTTTATGCAATTTTTGGGTTCCAGGAATCAATAGAGCATTTTGGAGTCTGGTTGCCAATAATTTTTCTTTCTTCTCTACTTCTTCACTAGAAGTACAAAAAAAACTACTTTTTTCTCCAAAATTGCCTTTGCAAAATGTATACATGTCCTGAGGAGTTAATATTTGATTTTCAAATGGTCTCTGTAGTTTAGCTTCAGCGGTCATCTTTTTCATCACTCCTCCAATTCCATCACAAGCACTTTTTCCATGTGAAGTTGCAAAAACGTGCCACTCACACTCTACATCAAAATCCATTTTGTGATAACATAAATTTATAAAATTAAATAGGTTTTGTATTGTCCAGCGCAACCATCACTGTAGTAATAAATTTTGCTCAGTTCGGGTATAAAGCACTAAATTTTAGGCATTAAGAGCAGATATAAAAGTGTACATTATAAATGTATTACGCTTTGCGTTTGGGGATAAAAAACTAAAACTTTTATGGATAATTTCATCATCATTTGATTTCTCATGGTAAACTACAAATGGGTGTACAGTACATTGGGAATTTTCCCAATGAAAACCTTGGGATTCGCCTTGTATGATAAAAGAAAAATTCTCAGAAAAATCCAACATTATTACTTCATTTATGAGAAGATTGCCTTTTAGATTTTGAAAAAAATTTCTAGAGATTTCGAAATAAAGTGGTATCTTGTTAATTTATATATTCTTTCACTCAGTCAAGTATTAAAATCATCGAAGTCTTCTGTTTTTTTTCCAACAAAGTGCATCTGTCCACTGTCAATCACTGTTTATATTTAATTTCTTCTACATCTAAAGGGAAAGACCTAAAGTGAAAACATAATTATATTTTGATAGTTTATTCAAGTGGTTGGTGTTGTCAGCTGACGTCCGAATTATTGAAATATCATTACGTTTTCACTCTAGACCAGGGGTGGGCAAACTACAGCCCACCAGAGCATTTTGTGCAGCCTGTCAACGCTTGTAGAAACTCTTATATATCTAATTTAATATGATAGGGGTGGCTTCACTTGCTGTACAAAACAGCCAAAAACGATAGAAGCAATCATTGAAAGAGCCGCTATGCAATTTTTAGTTTAAATTGATGCATTTTCCGTCCAATTTTATTTTTTGGGATACCATCATTTTCAAATCCCAGTGATACGACATTGCAAGAAGTTATTGCAAGCTCTCGCATTGTGCACAGCTATAGCAAGATTCTAAGCACTGGCCCTCGGCCAACTCTTGAATGATCAATCCAGCCCTCTGACTAAAAAGTTTGCTCACCCCTGCTCAAGACCTTTCCCTTTCCCATTTTAGCCACTGATGAGAGTGTCTCGAAAAGCTTATGGCAATAACAGCTTTATTAAAAATAATCCACTATATTTGGATTAAATTTGATAAAATCTGTCCTAAAAATTGCTTTAGCGGATCATTTGTAACGAACGTTAAGCATAATAAATGGTCTATACCCATCGTTTTTATTGCCTATTTCTATGACTTAGGGATCAAAAAACTTTGGGGGTTTCAAAATCCTTGGAAGGTGCGGGGGCAAAATATTTTTTTAAAGTTTATAAGTTTTTTATAATCATACTTATAGGATGTTTGATACTATAATTGAATTCCTTGTTCTTTTCTGATTCCAACCAACCAACCAGTTTTCATCCGGTGTTGTCCCTCTAACAGAGATGGCCGGATTTACCCCATTCCTTCTGCAATTGCTCGCACTCAGTCCCTCCACTTGTCTCGTCTGAGGGCATCCTCTTTCTTTAAACCAATCTTCTCTGTCTCCTCTTCCACTTGCTTCTTCCAGGTCTTCTTCGGTCGTCCTCGCTTTCTCTTGCCACTCACTTCAAGATTCAGAGCAACCCTCAAAACACTATCATCATCCCTCCTCAGCACATGTCCATACCATCTAACTCCTTATTAGATGATGACTTACAATGTTACAATGAAATATAACATGTTATATTTTAAACGTATATTGAGGAAGATAAATGCATTTTTTGAAAGGGGGTTTTTTGTTTCCCCCAAAACTTCACCCCCGTATAACTAAAAAATTATAAGTTGCAGAAACCTAAAATTTTCACCAGTGGCTTTTGGCTGTGAGATAACCCCATACACTAATTTTTATCAAAATTAGAGGTATTGGTTAAAAAATTTTTTTTTTGTGATTTGTCATGGAATGACCCTGTCCCGGTCTATCTTGATAAAACAAGGTAGCATCTCACAACCAAGAGATTGCAGATTTAATACTCTAGTGAATGCCGCATTGCTGTAAAATTGGAAAGTTATTACCATGCTGCAAATCAGTGCCTCGGGCAGAAATTGTGTGCAGCACTAACAGTTTTGAAGCGAGTCTAAATTGCAAGCTGTTTTAGGTAAAACCGTGAATCTTTCAGTGACTGAAAGATCAAAATGCGTCGTCAAAATCGCGAAAGAAAAGTTTGAGGCTCTCCTAATCAATGATTCTTGCACAAAACTAATCATAACAGACCATTTAAAAATTTTTGTGACAGGGGACCTCAAATTATTACAAAAACTGTAGGGAGTTTGTTGAGAAAAAGTTTTTCAAAAAGCTTCGAAACCACGGCACTAAGCATTTCAAAGCAATAGAAATATTATCTTGACATTGCACAAGGAAATCGAGGAGAGGGTTAAAAGTTTTAGGACGCAATCAAACTTAATGCATAACATATTAAATGACAGTAAACATTCTACAGAGGGTATACGAATGCTTGATGACTGTGATAACACATAAATAATATAAACGGTAGCTATAGGTATTAAACAAGACATACCAAATTCGCCAAATACAGAGCAAGAAGACCTCTTCTAAAACCAAAATACTGTAATTAAAATTTACAGAAAGATAAGAAGTATCACCGAAAATACAAGCCACTAATAGAATCATTATAACAAGCGAAAGCAATAATTGCTTACTGTGAGAACCTTAGGAGGTTCAAAAAGTTTGTCAAGACAAAACTTACAATATCTTTCACGCAAGCATCAAAAACGGTAAAAAGCAGTCCCTGTTTTTAAAGGGAAATCCGTTTTATCCAAGGGACAGAAAAGAATGCCGCTTTGAAACCAATGACCCATGGATAAAATCAATTTACATTTTAATGAACTGACAAGACACTTTTTTACTGTTTTTAAATTTATCAAGTGCTACCATCGACCTGGAACCAAAAATAAGGGCGACTGTGAAAAAATTTTTTTCCACCAATTTTTCCTTAGGTCGTACAAAATTTATAGTCAATTACAAACGTGTATGAGCTCATTTTGAGTTAAAAACCGTTCTTGTTTGAAGTCTCAAAATCTCACCATAGCCAGCCAAACAGGTAGGTTAAATTACATTCTCAAATCTCAATTTAGAATGAGATAAAAAAGTCTGTATCTAAAAACTGCTAACGAAAATAAGTACATTTCAATACGGACGATATTGACATTGTCTATACAAGGGGTCGACAACTGGCGGGATCTTTTATCCTTATACTATGGCTATGCACGGCTGGAAAAAACTTTAGGACATAGGAAAGTTCTTTGAGTGAGTACGTAAATAATGGTAAAAGGTATAAATCACCAATATCGTTTGTGACTACATGAGATGAAAAGCTTGTATTTTGATCTCTCCCTGCATAACAGCATCTAAAAGCATTTCAGACTCAAGGTGCTGAAACGCTTTGCTGCATGCCTGGGTGAGGTAAAAACTTTCATGAGCAGCCACAAGCTGGTCTTTCCTTAGTTGGAACAACCATAAAGGAAGGAAAAGTTCCACTTTATTGTAGATATGACTGTGAAACTGTGTAAGTTGAATACAACTCTTCAA
This sequence comes from Trididemnum clinides, assembly GCA_963675345.1. Lineage (NCBI taxonomy): Eukaryota > Metazoa > Chordata > Ascidiacea > Aplousobranchia > Didemnidae > Trididemnum > Trididemnum clinides. Next base: position 7,454,672 of record OY776300.1, read on the forward strand.
GGGATAAAAAGCACAGCGCTTTACAAGCTGGATGATGAATTAGCATTTGAGCTAAATCTGATAGCTTTAACCGCAGATTTACTTAAAGCACACTCTCGCACTTAAATTCGCATAGGAAGTTATAATAAAGTTAACAAGATGGTAAATCCACAATGTTCACAAACTGCAATTACCACAATGCAAGAATCGTTTGGTAAATGATTTCATATGTCAGGGAAAAAATACTAATTATCCTATCTGGTTCAACTAAGCGTGTTTTTCGCATTGTTATCTACTTATGAGAGTCTAAAAAAATTATTTTTCTATGTAATATCTTATGGATTCTACAAGCAACAAACTATATTTGTTTATACAAAAGGCAAAAATAAAAAACAAAAGAAACCAAAAGTGGATACATTAAAAAGGCAAGAAAGGCAAAGTGGGAGATAAAGCTCCCTGAAACCAGTCCAGCATTTTTAATAAATAACACCTACTACAGTTAGTGTTTAACATATCCTAAACTTTGTATTTGAGCCCCCACTTTAATGATGTTTCCTTCCTGGTATATAGTAATTATTTCATCATAGATGTCAAAAAGTATTATTTGCATGTGGAAATCGGAACCAAATTACTCTTTGGCTGTTACAGGTTGCCGACACCCGGTTTTACCGTATCAAAAAAATTATCAAGTACAGTAGTACTTAAAACTTAAATCCCACAACAAATTCATATATTCTTTGTCTAAACATTCAAGCACTCCAGAAACTTCATCTAGTTTAAGACAGTGATTAATATACTGGTACCTGGATACTCGTTCAAGGTGTATAGTTATAATTCCATCTACAAAGCCAATCAAGTACCCATGCCAGGCATAAAATTGTTTGAAAATGTGTCTACAAAAACATGCAATATTTAAACAAACTGATACAGGAGCATCACAGTTCACTTCCGTCACGATGACGAAGTTATAAGTTCGACATCTAAATTGGTTTCTGCATCATTAAGCCAATCAAAAATCAGGTAAAAGCAACTCCTTTGCTCAAGTGTGTGTGACGACATGCACTGTGCCGGCAGCACTACCGACTCCATTCTGCACAAATTTGTATAACAAGATATTGTAGACATTTTTCGGTGACCAACGGACAAAAACAGCCAAACTAAAAAAAATTACTCCCACACAACAGCATTGGAGCTGATGCTTAAGATGTCAGATAAATAATTATTTCAACCTACCTGTACAGGCAAAAAAATCCTATATATAAACTTCCATTGAGTGAAAGAAAAATACTGGATTGGATCACATCTCTCACAAGCTTCAATAAAGTTTTCTTAGTGCGATTTTCTTTTTTTCGTAACTTAAGCAAAAGCGAAGCCTGCACCAAATAAACAATTTATGAAAAATGGGTAAAACAGCTAATGATAAAACAGTTTCACTAAAAGTTTATCAATTTACAATGTATTCTATAGTTTGTTGTACATTTTATGACATTTCATTACATAGAACAAAATTGAAGGTGAGTATTCAGATAGTCTTAGAAAAACAAGCTACCGTATATACCCCCGCATTGGTCACACCCCCAATGTAGGGCTTAAAAACAGGGATTTTAAGGATGACCCGCAGATAGGTAGCACTAGAATACTGGGTGAACGATCAAATTGTTTAAGTACAAACCTACTAACGGTCACCATCATCTGCTTTCACTTTACGAAGACTTTTGTTTACAAAACTTTTTGCGATAACAGAAATCATTGGCAGCTAAACTAGGGCGACAAACTAGTTTAAAAATTATTTTACCAATCGCAAAGTAGGATCATGCAATAAAATTTATTCAATACATACATTTTATTCAACCATCCACCAGTACTTGGTAGCACACAACTGCTTACCGGTGGTACATTATCATTATGGTATATTTTTAGTGTACAATATCCTTAAATGTTGATAATACCAGCATATAAAAATTGTTTATTCTTCTCTAGCACAAACAAAATCATGATATACCAGGTAAATATAATAATTATAATAGATATTTTAGCATGGAGAGGAAAATATCCTGTGTGTTCAGCATATAGGTCGCACCCCAAAAATAACAAAAATTTTTTACCATTAATCAACACACAAAGGAGACTGGTAGGTCCGCCACCAAAGTAGAATGCCATTGGGCTATATCAAATGTTGTCCCTATGGCAGGGATGTGTAAATTAGCAGCTAAATACAGTAGATAAAATGAAATTGAGCAGCCTGCAAAAGAATGCGACTTGCAGTCAGTGTCTACAGATTAATTGCTGGTACCCAAAATAAAAATGGTCTTCAGTTTAAAACTCTGCCTTTACAAAGTATTAAAAAAAAAGTTCATCTCCAAAAAAACAAAGGCCTTGAAAAGGGTTTACTCCTAACTTGCCGTATCTTTTGGTTGAGTGAAATTGGCCTACCGGCAAAAACGTCAGCACAGCCTTGCGTTAAGACATGCTGAGTACACAGCTCTACAACCCACTCAGGTGTAGTAAAACTTCGTTATCATGCAATCACATGAGTGCATAAAACGTCATTGCTATAAACGAGGCCACGTGATATCGACATTAAAAACGACCTATGTTTTAGTATCATTTGAAAATCTGTCAACAAAAATTTTGTACATGCATGTTTTTGACAATATCAGGTGTTATTATTGGTTGGTTTTCAAAAAATTCAAACTAATGAATTCTCTTCGGGGATGCACTGATTGTGTCGTATCCTAATTTGCATTAAATTGTGGCACATTATGACAAGGTTTCAATGTAGTTTTAAGAAGATTGTAGTTTTTCTCTATCAAACTACATCTTGCTACATCTGTTTCCACCAAGCAAATGCTAAATATGATGCATACTCCTATCAGCATGTTTCCAAAACTAACTTACCATATAAAAACCAATGTAAACTTTGACAGAGAACTTCATTGCATCACGTAAAACTTGGAAAAAAACGACATGGCATCTCGGTTCCCAGGTATGTCCACACTCGTAGCAAGTATATGGAATAGCATCAAAGAAACTTAAAGGTTTAGATTGGGCAGCAACTTTGCTCTGCGCTATCATTATCAAGTTACTGCCTAAAGACTCTTCAAAGGTGACTTAGTAATGCATTAACTAAAAATTTGAAGTTTTAAGTTGGTCATATACATGACTAGACTATGGTCTTTAATCTGGGATGGATTATACAGTAGTTCCGCATTTAAACGTCCATCTCTATAAATAATTAGATCAGCTGTTTAGAAATCTACTACAAATTTTACATATGTTGTGTTAGCTATACAAAAGTGATAGTGTTTTCAACGCTATAGGTATGGCCAATTTGAAATTTGTGACACAGGGGCATACTGCCAACCAGCATGTCCATGAAGGGAACCTATAACATTTGCTTTTCTTCGTAAATAAAAAAAGCAGAAATTTGTGGAAAAGGAGCTTAAGGTTACTTAGCTACAACAATGCTTCTACACATACACCACCTTGAGCACTTGGAAGTTTTTGGAAGAGAAAAATATTTACAGTGCTGAAGCAACCTCTACACTAGTCAGATATGGCTCAATGCAACTTTTAATTTTTTTGAGTTAAAAGCATCATTGGAGGGACACGTTTTCCAAATGTTGTTCTCAAAAAAGCTACAACGCAAGATTTGGAGGATCCTCCAAGTTTCATGTGTGACACCAGGGTGGAAATGCATATTTCATTTGCGAATGATAACTTTGTAAGTGATAGCGAATTGTTTTGGTTGAGATTCAAAATAAAAGAACTATAATCTCATTCCAACAATTTATATGACACACCTCGTTCAAGCCTAAGGAGATTTAATTTGGCTGCAACTATAAATTGCCTCTGTATCCAATCTTGTGTAAAAACTATGGTATGCAAGTAAAAATATTATGCTTTTGAATAGTTTGATATTTTTGTTTTTAAAAAATGCCCATTTTATGGTCCTGTTTTTCTCAAATAAACAGACACACTAATTATACAAGAGACACATCAAAATTTAAATTACATATTAGTGAGCAAAATATAATACCAATCTTGAAGTAAACTAATGGACAGATATCTTTCAAAATGCTTTTCATAGCATTGTGAAAATTATTCTTAAAAGACAAAAAAATCTGAAAAAAATAAAGCAGTTTTAACTTTGAGGTGGAAATACGACTCAGAAATAATTAATGCCAAACTTACACTTGTCAGAGCTCTATGAGCTGTCCCTCATTGCAATGCCTAGATCATGGCTGCAAAAAATGAAGTCCAAAACTTTCCTGGTGAATACCAATAGCGTTTAAAATTTGAAGCCCAACAAGGTGAATGAATAACAAAAATATAATTTCAACAATTCAATTATAGATACCATTTTATCATATTGACAGTAGAGGGCCCATTACAAAAAATTAACATAACCATACATTCAAGTTATTTCTCGGCTATACCTATTGTTTATCCTCCAAAAACTTCCATGACTTCATACCAATATGCCAGTGGTTCTAAACTGCATTTTTCGTCATCACTTGGCTTCAGCTTTGATTTAAATATCTATTTCCCTCAACCCAAATTGAAGTTGAACAATTTTTGACCAATTAATTTGGCCACAAATTCAATCCATTTTGAAGCAATATTTCTCAAAAAAAAGTCATGAAATCAGGAGGACAAAAAAGCTCTTGATACAAGTTGACCTTCACAAAAGAGGTTATGAAGTCAGAAATGTTAACAAAAAAACTCTCACAATATCTCAACACTGACAGATTTTTAAAAATCAGTCATCAAGAACGCAAGTTCATCCCATCAGTGTGTCGCAATGCCTTATTGAGGAAAATCTTCTTTAACCCTTAAACTGTAATTACAGGTCTGGGAAGCCTGGTGAGAGAGGAATTCGCATAACTTTTTTGTTCGTTGATGTTGAAAGCTGTTGCTCCAGAAATGCCTCAAATGGTTCCTACTGCAAAGCTTAAAACTAGAGTTCAGATCAAGAAAACAAAAACAAAATTAAGAACACGAAAAAAATGATACACCTTCAACTGTAATTACGGGCCTCCCAGGCCTGATTGTAATCAAAACTAGAGCTCGACCGATATGTATCGGTCGATATCAGTACCAAGCCGATATATCGTATCAGTTATCTACCACCGATAAATATCGGCTTACAATAGCATGTTTGTAAGAGTGGTTCTTTGGAGCTGGGTTAAGCTGTTGAAACTTATTTAATTGAAATTAGTGACGAGATTGGCAAATATCATCTAAGGTTAGGTTTCAGAAAAAGAATAAAGATAAAATGTCTAACAGAAACATAATTCACTCGTTTTTTCCCTATATTTTAGTACTGGGCCTCTTAGGCCCATAATCACTGTTTGTGTCACAACACAGTAATTACAGATTAAGGGTTAAGATGATTTGTTAATTTGCCACTGGCAACCCATGCCACTCTCAGATGGTTAAGAGCCTTTGATCTAAGCATAAGCAGTAGCTCTAATTCAACTTACTTAGTACTGATAGATGCTCACAATTATAAGTAGAACTTTCATGCTCACAATTACAGAAGACAAGAAGTTTTGAAAACACCAATTTATGTAAGCCTTAAATCTAAAGTGTGGTGGAACACGTTACGAACAGTAATTTACAAATGTATATACAGTTCTATTTGGTTGATGTAATTGTGAATTAAAATAGCAGCTGTAATGAGATAATCAAAGTAGGGACAAAAATTTTAATTTACTGCATCTTGTAAATTAACTTATAAACAAAAAACTATAATTGCGATATACAATCCCAATTCATAACAAAAACGTTTGTAAATGCAACTAACTATGAATTAGCTTTTACTGTATCTATTCGCTATGTTGTTCAGTAAATCCTTCATCTTGAAGTCAAATTTGAAAACGTAACCCAGTACACCGTTTGATGAAGTATGGCAGATTTTTGACTTTTGCATGGTCACAAAACACCACAACTGCATGTACGCCAGCCCGAGAGCAAATCCAACAAAAAAAACTTTTCTAAACAAAACAAACTAACACATTTTTCAGATCTCAACTAAACTTTTATCAACTAAAACTTCAAAAGCAGCAAGTCAAATTAGAATGTAACATTTTATCCTCATGCAAAACAAATTTAACATCAGCATCTAGCTCAACAGATTAAAGCAATCAGCCAATAAAATTACTTTTCATGCAAACAATGAATTATTATTTTGTAAAAGTTTATTGATAAATGTTTATACAATTCTTCACAACAGCTTTATCATTTTTTCACTGCTATTACTTTCAGTAGAGATCTTTTTGTAAAAAGAAAGCAATTTGGACAGATCACTAGTGTCCAATAGGAGCTGTATTTTGCCTGTCATGCATCTTTCCCATCTTATCAGCTTCTTTAGCCTTCATCAGTAGTTCTCTGATCTTGCGCTGAGCCGATTGAATAGCAAAAAAATGACCAACAATCTTCACTGGAACTTCCTCCATACCCTCAGTCTCACTTTGTCTGGGAATCACCACCTCTGAACTTGTGAGTCTCTGAAGTTCTCTGACGTTGTTGCCACCTTTTCCAATAATTCTTCCAACAATAGAAGATGGAATTGTCATCTCTGATGTCAGTCGCTCATCAGCACCATTGAAAAAGCCTTCTTGTTTAAGCTTATCAAAAATGCAAAACTGTGACTTCCACTGACCTTCAGGATTTCCCATAATCATTACTTTTCGTTGCTTTTCATCACTTCCATCTTCTGGTGGCACAATCTTAATTGAAGCATTTGCAATTCGAGATATATTTCTAATGTGAGATCCTTTGCTACCAATCATAGCTCCCACAGCTTCAGAAGGAATGTACAAAGTGCATGTTTCACTTTGCAGTGCCCTCTGCTCTGGCGTGTAGTTTTGACCACGATAATTTGTTGCAACTGGATAATTGCCACCCATACCACCATACATGTGGTCGCGCATGGGTGGCCCATAACCACCTTGTAGACCAGGAAACATGTTAAGCTGGTTCAAACCGGGATAATGCTGGGGCTGTTGGTAAGCAGCCAACATGTCATTTTCATAACATGATCGAAGCTTTTCCATTAAAAGTGATTCTGCTTCTACACACTTGCTGGATTCTCCATAAATAGCTATAGTACGTTCAGCATTGTATTGGTGCATATCTGCCATACTGTTTGATATGGCAATCTTTGTTTCCACTTTTTCTTGAACTGCTTTTAAATGACGACCATCTTTACCAATTAAACGACCTATCAGAGAGTTATGAGCCAAAATTTTTAAAGGAATATCATCATCATTAAAAGTGCCAGCTTGCATTCGGGCATTACGGTCCTCTTCTCTAACAATTTCTAAAACTGCAGATACAGCACCATTGCATGCTTCTGGGGTTCCATTAATTGTTATGGCTTTTTCGGTACCTCCTGGGTTGTCTTTGCGATGTACATCAATTCGAGCATGAGTTTTTTGTGTAATTGCTCGAATTGATTCTCCACCTTTTCCAATGATTGCACCAACATACATACTGGGAACAAGCATACGAGTGGGTAATTCTGGAATGTTTTTGGGTCGTGAAAACGGTGCCTGGTTAAAGGGCCCATTATAATTGGCGTTATTCATAAAGCGATTGTTTCGTGGGGGACGCATGCTATCAGTTGGGTCAGGAAGAAGAGTCACCTTTAAAGTACTTCCTTCAACTGACTTACCATTCAAATCACGGATTGCTGCTTGAGCCTCCGCTTTAGTGCTGTAAGTAACTTTTACAGTAGCTGTGTCAGATTCAGTGGAAACTTGTTCACAGTTATTGACAGTTCCGTATTCTGCAAGCAGTTTATCAAGTTCTTCCCAATTAAGATGAGAAGGAATATTTCTAACCTGAATTTTTTTACTTCTGGATCCACGAGGAACTGAGTGTTCAACACTGATTTCTTTACCATTAAGTGAATACCCGTTTAAGTGCTCGATTGCCCTGTCAACTGCAGCAGAATCCTTGCAATCAGCAAATGCAAAACCTTTCTGATTTAAAATGACGTTTGTCAACTCGATGTTGTAAGAGTTGAACACTTCACACAATGAACTATGGGTAACGTCTTGTGGTAAACTTCCAATGTAGATTTTGTTCATATTTATGGCCCAACTAACTGCAAAATCCGCTCAAATATTGATAAGATGATTGCTCCTCTTTTAGCCTGTCCTAGTACCAAATTCCTGTTTCAACGTGGTTAATTCCGACATTATAACCTTTCACCTTATGTTTTTATTTTGTTTTTGAAAGGGCTTTAGTTGCTACTTTTTCTTGCCATACCAAGGCGAATCTAGAAATCACCTAAGAACACGACCATTAATTGATTTTAAGTAAAGTATTTCCTACTGAAAAAAAATTAATGTTTTATTTATTGGTATATTGGTACCATTCTATGACAGCGTGAGGTGCTTTACACAAAATGCTACATATCAATGCTTAAACTAAATACGGTAATTTACTAAAGCAATAGCATGACCAGATCAAAAATAAGTAAGCCATTTGCTTTCAAAATAGACATTTTACTATTCCTGAGGGGAACTGTTGTGGTTGTGATTATCCCTCTTCTTCCTCGAGATGGAGGTACGACACGAACAACAATTCAGGTTCATGCCGTCAACCTAATTGAAATTAGGCTAGGGTAAAGATGGCATCCTGTTTTGAACTAGTTATGAGTGACTGGTAGCCCCACCATTTACAAGGCGGACTACCACTGATGGGTACCCAAGAGTCGCCTTTTGTGATATGCTGGGTGAGCAACTTCACAACTGTAACCCGGTAAAGTACGGGTAAGCCACCTGTCTGCCACATAAAGGGGAAGCGTCCTGCTAAATGCCTTACCCAAGGAAACAACAAACAAGCGTGCCGGCTTGTTTTCCACACTATCCCTTTTTTATGCTGAGCGCCAAGCAGGGAAACTGTTGTAGCAACCTCAGCAACTTCAACTACAAACCACAAATAGAAAGTCGCCAACAACACTTGACTTATGTATGGAACACTATCTACTTTCATTAGCTATCATGATGGAAGTGACTAGTCGCCACATAAAGTGCTCTCATTTTAATTTGGATTACAGTCGGATGCCTGCCGTTGCGCTACAATAGCTGTCACGTCGGGGTCACATTGTAGCGCGACGGCAGGAAACCTCTGCAGCAACAAAAATAGCACGGTCGAATCAAAAATAAGTGAGCCATTTGCTGTCAAAATTTTGAGGCTCTCCTTTCCATTTCGATGGACCTTACACTTGAGGCTAGTTGGCCACGTCAGACATCGTTAGAGAATGTAAAATCAGGTAAACCTAAGTTAACTGTCGAAGTAACATAGGTGCTGCTTAAGCAATCCTAATCAGTAATTAGCATGTCGTGAAGTGAAGTCATTAGCACGGACGCGATGGCGTAGTGGTTAGAGCGTCCGCTTCGCAGTCGGTAGACCTGGGGTTCATTCCCCTTGTCGAGTCATACCAAAAGACTTTAAAAAATGGTATCTATAGCTTCCCTGCTTGGCGCTCGGCATTTATGGGAGGTTGTGGAGAACAAGCCGGCAAGTTCGCTTGTTGTGTCCTTGGGCAAGGCACTTAACGGGATGCCCCCGCCTTTATGTGGAAGACAGGTGGCCCATAAACCTCGAAAAAGGCAACTCCCAAGCGAGTGCGGACTTCCCGTCCAAAGTATAGCGATACAATTCGCTTTCTCGTGAATGGAGGATAAAAATGGCAAACAAAACAAAACAAAAACAAATTTTTTTTTCTTGGAAGAGGAAAATCGTTTTTTACTAAAAGAAGTCACTCCCCACTTCCAAAAATTTTATCTCTATGGCGCCTAAGATGACGTCACTTTTAGTTTTTATTTATTTTTATTTATTTGCCATATTTATCCTCCATTCACGAGAAAGCGAATTGTATCGCTATGTTTGGGACAGTATGTCCGCACTCGCTTGGGAGTTGCCATTTTTGAGGTGTCTGGGTCACCTGTCTTCCACATAAAAGTAGAGGTGTTCCGTAAAGTGCCTTGCCCAAGGACACTACAAGCAAACTTGCTAAGTTTGCCACAACCTCCCATTAAAGCCGAGCGCCAAGGAGGGAAGCTATAGATACCATGTTTACAGTCTTTTGGCATGAATCGACAAGGGAAATGAATCCCAGGTCCATCGACTACGAAGCGGACGCTTTAACCACTGCGCCATCGCGTCGCGCTTTAGCTTTAGCGCTTGATTGCAGTTTTCTCCATAAGTACTGACCAAAGAAACGCGATTCAAACTTTTGTGGCACCTATTAAGTCGGTGCTTTTGATAAGAGCAATATGACAGTAATTTAAGCTGAACTGACGATGCAATAAGCAATTCTTTTTAAGCATGCTTCTGCTCTTTTTTCTAAACGCTTTAAACTCACTCTATGATGTCATAATGTATCTGGTAGGCTTAGATCAAAGTAAAAAAGGTGAAAAAAAGCAACAGGCAGCAACTAGGAGTAAAGTTTTATTTTGCGTAATTTTGAAAGCAACCAGTGGGGGCTCGTGGTTGAATTTGCTGGTTGGAGCTGCAAGTTATTTTTAATTTTTTGCACTCTTTGGAGGCAGTTTATTTGCCGTTGCTTAGCTATAAATGTGCAAATTTTTCGAAACTCTGCGCTGTTTTAGTTGTATAATTGTATTCAATCAGGCATTGCTTTGGCTGAATATTACGGATTGCGGCAGGCTAATTTAGTGAGCAGTGTAGTAATTCTAATTTGTGGAAATATTTTGTAATTTACAAAGAAAATAGAACAAATACAAAGTCTCGCACATATCATCAAGCTAAGGACTTGCCTGAAGAGTAAAGCACATGAACAAGTGCAAGTTGTACGAATTTATCGCACTTGAACTTATAACCGATTAATTCGACGACTTGCAAAATTTTTTTCAGCATCCTTGAACATCAGCAATATATGTAACTTATATATTTTTTAGTTTTTACAAAGAGTCACAATCCAAACAACATTAGTATAGCAAAATAGGCGGAACCATTCCTCAAATACGGGTAATGAAGATGCATTATCATCACTAGGGCTCTTGCCAAGTGTAAGATACTTTTCGTGGCTCCTGGCTAGCCCGATATCCAACATTGGACTGTATACGCAACAAGCTCAAAAAATCCAACACAAAGCACAAGACCTACGTACCGTTTACTTTTGAACCAGGATTCCCTTTGACGTTATTGCTAACCGTGCAAGTAAGAACTAAAACTGGTATCCTTACATAAAATTGATCACACAAAAGCTAATTAGGCATAGAAAAACCTTCCAATGGTCAGAGCAGCGCACCGCTAATTTACACTTAATTCCGCAACTGCAAATCCGCAAGTTTGCGGTAACTTTTCGCTCTTCTGCAACCGCAAATGCACATTGCACTTCCGCAAACTTAGACTACAATATTTACTATTATTTTGTCGGGATGACTTTTTTTTTTGGAGGTCAAATTTTGCCGTCGCCCAGACGTTGACCGCCAAAAAAAAAAAAGTCATCAACAACCGGACATTAAGAGCGTCCATTTCCAAGTGGTTTTACCGCGGAACAGGCAACACTGTCTATTGCTTTGCGGATTTGCGGTAAATTTCAGTTTTCTCACCGCAAATATTTGCGGTAGATATGTCACACAGAAACTAAAACTTTAAACCATTTATGAAGCAACTAAATCGCTTTACAAAATTACAGTCTTGGGCGCTGCAGCTGCAGCCCGTCCTACGCACGATTATGATGTCACATAAAATCCTATGTCGCACGTTCACTTAGTTTAGTGCTAGCAATATAGGAAAATTAGTCTTTTCAGCGACATAAACTGGTGCATTGGTAAATAATGTATGAACTATTACATTATAAAAAATGCGAAAAAATCAGATCGCAAAAACGCGTGGAGGGCTGCAGCTCTGCAGCCATAGGCACAAGCCACGACTGAAAGCAACCAAGTGACATACTACTGGTGAAAAAATATGGATAGGCTTACATTTCAATATTATATTTGTAGTATTCTGCCACACAGTCTTTATAAAACGAAGTTTATTTACAGCTCGACATAACAAGGAATGATTAAACTACGAATTCATATGGCGCAAACTGCGTCATAGTAGCGCAATACAACATGTTACACCTCCCCTCTCAGGCGGAAGTATTAACGGTTATCACGAGTGCAATTATGATACGATAAAATTTCTATACTTGGCCGGAAATCTGATTGACCTTCCATATCGAGATAATGATCTGTGTGGTGATTCAGATGTGAAATTTGACAATCGAGTAGCACTACCATGTATTGGCGAATCAGTTTGATAATTTACGACGTTAGAGCTTTGCACAGGTGTATTACCTTGATAGCAATAAGATGAATGGCATTTATTAAATACAGGAGGTTTCAAATTAGTCTTGCAGAGGCGACGGCGATTTCTACGTAGCACACCGTGTTTATTACACACCAAATATGAACGAGGCTCTTAGAAACAACAGATTCGTTCCACATCTTGTTTTTACGATAACATACTACATCTCTTTCCCGCAACGAAGGTAATGACTTCGAATAAGCCCAATCACAGTACAGTCAACTTCGGATACAAGAGATCCGCCGGGACCAGCTAAATCAGTCTCTTATGACCGAATTCTCTTATAACCGACTTATTAGTTTATATTGAAAATCATTTGGGACCTTTTGCGTAGTCCCTTATAAGCGAAAATCCCTTATATCTGAATCTCTTATATCCGAAGTTGACTGTAATACTTTTGGCGAGACTGCAACTTTGTTGAATTAGAACAATCATTGACAATTTTGGGTGATAATAACGACGTCGCAACAGGGGTTTTTGTGCGAAGACGTCTGCTTATCAATATTTCAGCCGGAGAATACTTTAGTCCAATGATAGGTGAATTGCGATATTCTAAGAGGGCTAAGTACGGGTCTCGATTTTGTTCATGAGCTTTTTTGAGAACATTTTTTATAGTTTGTAAACAACGTTCAGCCTAACCGTTGCCTTGACTGTAAGTCGGGCTTGAAGTGATAATTTTAATGCCCCATGTGCTGGGGAATGTAAAAAACTCATTACTCAGAAATGGCATATTGTCACTAACAATTTCAACTGGAATACCATGACGTGCAAGCACACTCCTGCACTGTTCAACAATGGTACTGGCGGTTTTGTGAGGCAGAGATAGTAATTCAGGATATTTAGAATAATAATCGACTACCACAAGGTAGTCCTTGCCTTCAAAGGTCAATAAATCTATGCCAACTTTAAGAAAACGCTCGTTTAAAATATCGTGAGATATCATTGGTTCACGCTGCAGATTATTTTGATATTTAATACACAATTAGCAATAGTGCGCTCTTTGTCAGCGCCCATCTTGGGTCATTAAAGCAACTAGCGTGCACGAGATTTACTTTTCTCGATGCCGAAATGCGATTTGTGGATCAGATCGAGCATTTGAGATTGCTATGACTGCGGTACTACAATGTGTTGATCACTAAAGACAATACCATCAGCCACGTATGAAGTATCAAGCATGTTCCAATAAGGACGTACAGAAAATATAACATTTTTTTGACTGCGTGGCCAGGTTGTCTGACTATACAGTTTTACTTTCTGCAACGTCTTATCAGCATCAGTAGCCTGCTGAATTTCTTCAAGTTTGGTTGTAGTTACCGGTAAGTTCGTGATAAGGGAATGCACAACTTGCACCAAATCATTGTCAATGTCAGCGGTGGGAGTATCGGGTAAGTATGCTTATGGCGACCTTGCGAGATACAGACTTTGGATCATTGATGTTTTGCTGAAATCATGAGGGTGACTCGTAACATTCTCGTTCTGTTCGTACGCTTGTTGTTGTACTGTGCATCGTTGTCGGAAATCATCCGTTTGCCTCAATTAAAAATCATTCGTCGGCCTACAAACTGGTCATAAAAGCGTATACATAGTTACATATCATGCTGTAACAATACTGGGTGACTAAGCCGTATGGGCAGGCGTGGTTCCGTCCGATGTGCGGCGAAGTGACCTAGTAAACAAGCATATAAAAAGGGGCATTGTTATTTCAATTCATTCGATTAAAATTCAAATTGAAATTCGATTTGATTCAACTCAAAATTAAATTCATTCAATTCGATTCGCTTCAAATCAAGATTCGTAGTTTCAACGTTGTGTTTGTGATTGCTGGAGTCAGACGTGCTGTGAGAACTCTACAACAATACAGAAACTTGATCCCCACAATTTTGGTGACCCCTCGTGCAATCAAAGATTCGATCCCCACATTTTTGGTGACCCCGACGTGATTGGATATCAGATGTGACGATCCCCACATGCTCTTGAAAATTGTGACCTCACTGACTTGCCTTGCATTAGGTCTAGTACTAAGAGTACAAAGTGCTTCTACATACAGCGCCAAAATGATTTCGTTTCCCGCACTCACAACATGTTTTGCCATATGCTGGACATTGTCTTAGCTGATGCTTAGAGCCACAGTTTTGGTAATTCACAATACTTGATGGACGTACGGCTTCAGATTTACATTCGTTGTGAAGTTCGTGAACCGTAACGGTATTAGTTTCACTACGTGTCGTCATGACGCCCAACTGTGCTTTCGTAGCTTCCATTGAATGACATAAGTTGATAGCCTTATCTAAAGTAAGGTTGTCTTCTTCTAACATTCTCTGTCTGGCTGCGTCATCATTGGTGCCAAACAATATTTTGTCACGAATTAGCCTGTTCGTAGATTCCCAAATTCACAATTGATCGCAATAATTCTCAATTCAGTTAACCATCTATCAAAGGGTTCACCCTCAGCTTGTTGACGTTGCCAAAATTTATAGGCAGTGGCTATTTTGCCGTCGACAGCAATTTAGCCTCAGAGACTATTTTGCCGTGAGTTATTTGTAATTGGTCAATCTAAATGACGTACTAAACATGTGACTTTTGGTCGTTTCTGATTGGTCAATTTTAAAAACCAATTAAAAAAATTTGGTACCCCCAGGTCTCTATCCCCCACCCTGTACACTCCCTTCCAGTGTACACTGACCCATACATTTACATACCGGGCCTGCCCCTTCAGTGTACACTGCCTTTCTTTTAATGCCCTGCCAGCTGAGGTTCGGACCCGCAACCAGGGTATCTCAAGGACCAGCGCACTATCCATTATACCACAATATTACTGGTGTAATCATAGCAAATACGGCTATATAAACACATGTGAATGATTGCGGCAAAATAGATTCCAAGGGCAAATTGCCGTCGATGGCGAAATAGCCACTGCCAAATTTATAACTTTCAAAGGCGGGCTTTCGCCTGGGATTGTAGTAATCTCTAAATTTAGCGAGGACAACATCACAGGTAGTGTCTTCACCATCGAGCGCAAGACCAAAGCTATCAAAAATATCCCTGGCCGTTTCACCAGTGCAATTCAACAAAATGGCAATCTGCGTAGTAACTGTCTTTAAGTGGAGTTCAGCAGCAGCAGAATATACGGTATCCTAAAAGACTTTTCGCAGCATCACCACTCTGCTAGGCTTTCAGCATCAAAATTAAGTTCATGGGATGTGTGCAGTTGACTCATTACTTGCTGTTAAATCTCGAATTACTAACTTCTGACACCATGTAATATTCTGATACACAGTCTTCATAAAACGAAGTTCATTGACAGCTCGACATAACAAGGAATGCTTTAACTACGAATTCACCCGGTGCAAACTGTGTCTTGCTTATGACGTCACAGTAGCGCAATAAAATATATTACAATATTACCATTGCTGGTAGACCACACAACTTTTTTAGTAATGCGATGGCAACCCAGAAAACATGCTTATGTACTGTTATTCTGGCTACCAGGTATGTTTAATAAATTCATTTTATTTGGCTCTTCTGGTAATGATAACGTTTATTCAAGTTAATACAAGTTTTTACCGAGCATGCAAAAAACTTTGTTTTAACTGAAAACCAAATTCATTGTTAGCCAATAACAGGGAAATTAGAACATGTATTGTTCTGCCTTATGTTCCAAGATACTTTGAGGCTTTGTCAAAAATTTTAAGAATCGTAGGAATTATGGTTTGTAGCAAACCGCATTTAACTTTAAAAAACATTTTACCAAAGGCAAAAGACTCGGTGGAAAGGTCATCTAGACCTGGTGTAGTTTACCAGATTCCTTGTCGGGATTGCACTGGAATCTACATTGGGGAAACTGGACGGGCTTACAAAACGAGATTGGCTGAGCATAAAAGGGATTTAAGGCCAGCAAGTCTGGCAAAAGTTGATGACAACAATTTTAATAAAAAACGGCGTTGGTTAAACTTGCCATTACCAAAGATCACCGAGTTGACTGGGATCATAGCAAAATTTTGAACCTTTGAAACAGATTTTATCAAACGCCGATTTCTTGAATCTTTTTTTGTTCATTACTCTGAAAATGCAATCAATGATGAAGAAAATTGTTTTTATTCTGAAATTTATGATAATTTGGCGTAATCTACATTTGTTTATTATTCGCTTTTAAATTTTTTGTTTTGCGTTTTTCTTTCAATTGCGTAGCACACTATTTATATTACCTCACTTGTGCTTTCGTTTATTATTGGTCCTGATAAAGAACAGCTGTATAGCTGTTCGAAACGTTGACGAATATTGAAGTTTTTTGCATGCTCGGTAAGAACTTGTATTAACTTGAATAAACGTTATTATTACCAGAAGGGCTAAATAAAATGAATTTAAACATGCTTATGTTGAAATAATAATGTATTGAACTATTGATGTTGTTTGGTATGGAAAGACCATGCTGTTTCGATAATGTAATCTCAGGGACACTATAACACCGGGATAGACAACTCCACCAGAGGTCAATTATTCCACTGACAATAAAAGGGGTACTCTCACAAAAAGGAGTGTTCGCTAGGAGGCTAAATTTATATCTATTAAACATCGCAGTTATATGTGTTGTTGATGTTATGAAACAACAAAATGTGGAGCAACTAGTTAGTGTGTTGGCATGAAGCTGTTTTTAAACATGTGATGAGAAATAATTCTTAAATATGAAATTCGTAGACTAAAGATTGTAGGTTGAAAGAATTGTTTTAAGATAAATCTCTTATCCAAGTTAAACTCTTGCCAAAAGCAATTAGCTATATGCATCTCAAGAAGTTACCCTCACAATACTTATTTTGTGTTTTTTGGAACGAGCTAATGCTTGAAATAGAATCAATACTGCACACAAAAAAGATTTAGCAAACTAGACCTGTAGACTGTTGCATATATAAATATAATTCAATTATTTGTAAAATTCTAAACTGATGAAATTTCAAAGTACCAGCATTACAGTCATGGATTTGCATATCTGAAAAAAGTGGGTATATAGATGTTGTTGAAGCTGGATTTAACTCTGCATTGCTCGCTTTATCAGACGACAGAAAGTTACCTTGGTTTGGGAGTAATTTTGCTTTGGCCTATGTTGTTTCGGCCAATCATTTGCTAACTCTAATTGCTATCTCAGCTTTAAGTATGCATTTCTTGGAACTTTTCCCTTTTTCTACGCCTTTGCTATCTTTTTATAAACTTGTGCAAAATTTTGGGCATTCAGAGTGTCTCGTCTTTCGTT
Source organism: Trididemnum clinides (assembly GCA_963675345.1). Lineage (NCBI taxonomy): Eukaryota > Metazoa > Chordata > Ascidiacea > Aplousobranchia > Didemnidae > Trididemnum > Trididemnum clinides. Next base: position 7,472,238 of record OY776300.1, read on the forward strand.
GACAAACAGTTGGTAAGTTAGCTTGCATTTGTTTGTGAGTGTATGAATATGTGAGCTTAGCTTGTGCTAAATTACAGAAACCGTCGTTTTTCTTTATACATGTATGATTTTGAACTGTTCGAATACAATCTGTTGGGGAATTTGACGCGTGTTCGACAGATAGACGAGCGCTACAGATGTTTTGTATCCCTTATAAACTAACTGTCTGTTTGTGTCGTGTCTTCAGATTGTTGATTGCCACCATTTCAAGCATTTCTGTGCGGTGTCGTTAAAAATACTCAAATCATCTCGAGAGTAAGGTGTCTTGAGCAGTGGTCATTACAGTAGGTGTTCCATCGTTTGTGTCTCCGGGCCACAATTACACGAGGGGTCGCCAGTATGGTATCCCCATTTGATTAAATTTGCCTTGGTACGGGATACGCCAGATCTAAGCCGATTGAGTGTTTTCGATGTTAGTCAGGGTGCATTGCTTCCTCGAGGGAGACTTTCAGATGGTTGAATTCCCATATTGACAGAAGGTGGTTTGGATTTTAACCTATCGATTCATGGTTCCATGTTTGTCTCTGCTTTGGGCTGGACAAAAGGTTGGACATGGCTCACAAAAGATCTTCTTGATTTAAATCTCATCGGCGCTGGCACAGATCCAAATAGTGGGTGCCTTGGATCAGTAGATTGGCATAGTCTTTCCGCACTGTTGGCTGTCTCTCTTCTTATTTCGGGTGGTACGATAACAGCAAGTAGATGTAGGTTGCTAGTGTTGGTACGTTTGAGACAACCTGTGATGGTCCGACAAGCATTGTTTGGGGCTGGATCTATAAGGTAACCAAAAAAATTCTGTCCATTTTTAAATGAAAAAATGGAAAACTTTTAACAGTATATGTAACTTATATTTAGTCTTCAAAGTAATCGCCATCGGCATCCAGCACCTTCTGCCAACGTGTCTTCAACTGTTCAATCCCCTTGCGGTAGAACTCCGGGGCTTTGGAAGCATAGAAATTCGTAAGGGCTTGACGCAAGTCTGTTTGATTGGTGAAGGATTTTCCACGAAAATGATTATCCAAAGAGTGGAATAGGTGATAATCATTTGGCGCAAGGTCAAGTGAATAAGGTGGATGGCACAAAGTCTCCCACCCAAGTTGCTGTATGGTATCCCTGACAGCTCGCGCGACATGCGGTTTGGCGTTGTCATGGAGGAAAAGAACACCTTTGCGATTCACCAGTGGTGGTTCCTTCTGGTGCAATGCCTGCTGCGCACGTTCCAATTGCTGCGAGCTTAGGTCTCCAGTGATCGTTTGACCCGTTGGTAGCAGCTCATAATGAACCACCTGATGACCTGTCCACCAGCGCGTTTTTTTAACGTCAGATGTTCCTACTTTCGGCTTCCGAATTTGAAAACAATTGCCACACGAATTGCGTACTTATTTCAACTTCATTTAATGGCTTTCCAAAAAGCGGACAGAACTTTTTTGGTTACCTTGTAATTTTGTTGGCATGTGCGGATCTTGGCCATACAGAACATGCATATTCAGCAGCTGCATAGCACAAGGCCAAGGCTGATGTTCTGAGGGTATGTGGCGTGCATCCCCATTTCGAGTTGGTCATTTTCTTCAGAATGTTGTTCCTGGTGTTGACTTTTGCTTTAGTGCTCAAGATATGACTTCTATAGTTGAGTGTACGATCGAGTTTGACTTTCTTCTATCCTACTTCTTCTCTCCGAGGCTTCTCTACCTCCCCTACGAGTCACCCTGACTCATTTCACTCTTTCATCTTATGAGCGGGCTCTTCGTCTCCCAACCTCCTTTCTTGCTTTAGGTTTGGCCAGACTTAGAGTGAAACCAAGAGTATGCAGATCCTTCTGGAGAGCTTTTGCGTCCACTCACCCCCTTATGCTTCCTTCTACTTACCCTAGGGAGGCTGTTCTTGCTTGCCCCCCTCTCCTCCTTGAAACCTGTCTTCCTTCACTGTGGAGTCCACCCTTTCCTCCTCATGCCCTCAATCTGATCTCTCTCTATGTTGCCAAGGCGCGGCTCTCGCTCACCTTGACTCTCTCCCCCCTCACGACCTGGTACTCTGGACTGACGGCTCTGTTCCTTTTGAAAAAGGCGGCTCTGGCATACTTCCCACCTGCTCTTTCTATGGCACTGAGGCCACTCTTTCCTTTTCAGCAGGCCCAGTATGCTCAAGTTTTTCTGCTAAAACCTGCGCCATCCTGCAAGCTCTTTGCTAGTCTCGGCAGCACCAACAACTCCGCCACTTCTCTTTTCCTGCTATCTGATTCTCGTTCTGTCCTCATTACTCTGTCCTCTCCTCCATCTTTCTTTTACCTCAATCTCTCTGGCAGATGTGGTAGGAACAGTCTTTTCTATCCTCCTGTTTTATCAGGCTACAATGGGTCCCCGGACATTCATTTCTCATGAGGAACGACGCGGCTGATGAGCTGGCCAGACGGAGAGCGTTACTTGCGCCTTCTGCAATCACTTTTAGTCTCTCTCCTCTTATCTCTCGTCTTTCTCGGACTGGAGGCGTACTGTCTTATCTAAATTCTTTGACATACAGGCTCCCTCAATTTGCACCGAGGAACTTGTGCTCCCTCGTCACGCTTGCTGTGTTCTCTCTCGTCTTCGCTGCAACGGATACAGCCTTCTGTTATGCTCTTATCTCACTAGAATTGGCAGAATCGAGAATCCATTCTGCAGCGCCTGCGAACACTCGTCCCAGGACACCTCTCATCTCATTCTGCACTGTCCAGCTACGGACTCTTTGCGCCGCTCACTCTTTGACAACTCTCTGTCTCTCTGCGACCTCTGGTCCAGGCCCTAGAAAGCTGCCCGGCTTCTGGGACTCCATGGTCTTTCGCCATCAACCCATCTCTCGGAAGGAGTCAGGTAATCAACAGCAACAATCACAACAACAGTTTGACCCCCGGATATAAAGGATTTGGGTGGTATTCCTGCGGTGTTTTGGACCAAGTAACTTTGAGTGGTCGGTTTGCTTCTCTATTTCTGAGATGGTATGCACACACCTGAGTCTTTGATGCACTTGGTTTCAGACGGTTCTTTGCAGAGTAAAGGAGTCTGTTAGATTTTGTTCGACAATTTCAAAGGAACTTTCTAGGGATGTAATGCACAGATCGTTTGCATAACTAAAACGAGATGTTCTTTCGTCCGTGGGTTGATTGTTGTGTAGATGTTAAACAACAACAGGGCTAAAACACTGCCTTGAGGGAAGCCATTTCGCTGTTGTTGCCATCGACTTTTCTTAGAACCACATAAAACATCCTGTTGTTTAGGAAAGTACCAAGGAGTGTTGATAAATAAGTTTATTACTTTGCGGCAATTTTAGATAGGCGCTCGCCACAAACAGATAAAATTCTAAAAAACGAAGAAAATGCTCAAGAAACTTAATGATCAATTCCTGTGTACCATGATAAAAAAGTGGAATGAAAGTCCAGTAAAACTGCCGAAAATAGTAGCAACCAAATTTTTATCATATGTGACCCTGTAAAGCAAATAGCCTAGTTAAAAGTCATTTCCAAAGAAATGGATTTATACAATACAAAGAATGCATTTCAATGCTGATGATTTGCAACCGTAAGAAAAGAATGTAAGATGTTTATTAATAGATAGTTTCTGTAGACCTATCTATGCCATGCTATTTTTTAAGCATTTTTATTAAGGCTGAAGTAATTTCTTTTCTAATTGGTTATTCTTGTGTATTCCGTGTAAAAAATGTTGGGATTGGAAAACTAAAATGATTTCTTTGATAATTGATAATTCTTGTGTATTCAGAGTTTTATTTTATTTGCCATTTTTATCCTCCATTCACGAGAAAGCGAATTGTATCGCTATACTTTGGACGGGAAGTCCGCACTCGCTTGGGAGTTGCCTTTTTCGAGGTTTATGGGCCACCTGTCTTCCACATAAAGGCGGGGGCATCCCGTTAAGTGCCTTGCCCAAGGACACAACAAGCGAACTTGCCGGCTTGTTCTCCACAACCTCCCATAAATGCCGAGCGCCAAGCAGGGAAGCTATAGATACCATTTTTTAAAGTCTTTTGGTATGACTCGACAAGGGGAATGAACCCCAGGTCTACCGACTGCGAAGCGGACGCTCTAACCACTACGCCATCGCGTCGGTCGCTGCGTCCTCCAATAACTTTGAAGAATGAGATGCTAATGCAATTATGCTCCAATGTTATTTTAGAAAATTTTTAAACAGTAGAGAATAACAATAGACTCTCACATTTTATTATTGTGCTTGATCGCTGAATCTTTTTATTTGCTTCCTAAATGAGGCAACAATCATAAAATATCAATAAAAATGGCAATAGTTGTGTGACAAAAATAAAACAATGGCTGATGGTATGTCAAACTTGGCCTGGGAAAATAAGCAGGCTAATATTGACTATACGTTTACATTAAATTAGCGATTGCTGATAAGGGATATGTGAACACGAATTTGAGCCTAAATATTGGCAGGGCTGTTGAGAAAACAGTCCGGGCCCAGTACCAACATTAATCCGGGCCCCTTTTAAGAAGGATCTGGTAAGTCTGAAAATTCTGAAAAAAGTCTGAAAATTTTTCCAGAGAAGGATCGTGACTGAAATTGCCTGCACTGTGAGGTAAAACATCCATAGAGGCATCGATTAGGAGGTGGTGACCTTTTTTTTGGCGATCAAACTCAACAACCTGCTGATTTCGTTTTCCATATTGATGGGAAATTTCCTAAGTAGGTCTAAATACCAAAACCAATACCAAACACGTGACAACCAAAACCCAAACCAATCCGAGTTGCGTTTGACAAAAGCGCGGCCCCCTAAAGGATACCGGACTGGGTACTCTGTACCCCTTTTCCCCCCTCTCAACGGCCCTGAAAACTGGTTAAGGATTGCAGCAATTTTTATTAGTCAAACAAGTACAAGTCTAAAACAATTTACTATCGTGCGGTAGCCTACTATTATCATAAAGCAATGTCAATGAGAGTATTTAACAGAAGTTGTAGAGTTTAGCATTAACCTGGGTTCCATGAACTAAAATGGGGCAAAGGGAAAACGGCACGTTTTCCCCTTCCTCCAAAAAATTCTTTGATTCTATTTTGATGTTAAGCTTTTTTTGTGAAATAGAGAGTATTTTTCACACCTTTATTGGTTGCACAGTGGGGTATTGTCCACCAGATTTAAGCTTTTATTTTACATTTGTTGTTGTCACAAAACAAGTTTACTGTACTATTACAAATAAATGGCAATTTGGAGTCAACGCCATTTTATGCAACTCAGATGCAAAATGTACACGAAAAACTAAAACAAATGTTTAAAGTAATAGTATTGCTCAAATTTTTTAAATATTAATAAAGTTCTGAAAAATTCTCTTTCTAAATATTTTTTTGCTAATTTCTTACTGGATTTCCTGATGTAACAAATTTTAACTGACCAACCAAAAAAGTAATTCTTTTGAAAAAAACATGATGTTTGGAGCTTAGCATCCCGTAGTAGAACTCGATCTAAAATAATAGATTTATTGATCCTCATGTACCTGAAATATTCGGATCAAATTCAAACTTTAGTGTTTATCCCCTTTCAAAAAGAATTTACAGATTGCGTCATTGCATGTGTAAGTGGAAATAAGTAGTTGCCTATCAAGATGAAAGATCAAAATAAACTTCAAGTAGGCACTTTAGCTTTGGAAATGGATTTTTCCAATAGTCCTTTTATTGTCAGCAGTAAATTAAGTTGTTCATCCCGGTGTTCTAGAATCCTTGTGTCTCAAAAGTCACTCCCGATTCAATACACATGAACATTATGAATAAAATGTGTACAATTAACTTTATTTTATTTTCTGATTTATTCTTATCATTATAATTTTCTGTAATTCCATTTTTCATTGTTATGTAGTTATACTACTTATCAGAAATATAAATTTGTTTTTTAAGTACGTTTTTTCATATTAAAAATCGGGCGTGACTTTTGAAACACCCTGTATTCATACCATACGTTTTTGCTCACCGTTGCTAAACTGGGCCTATATTGGAATACAGTGCTCAATTAATACCGATCAATGTGTAGCCAATGCTTTATATTTGCCACATGACGTCGTTGATGACAGATCTGTTTAGTGCGCTTCCGACCCAAGATCTGAACGCGTTGCAATAGCCAACTCACAACATAATACAATACAGTACAATACAATTCCATCAAACATTACTAATCAATACTACAGGAAAAGTTAACACAATACAGTGCTATGCAATACAAAGTTGGATAACAAAAATTTAGCCGGTTTGTGCTCTTGAAAAATTTTCTCTTTGTAGCACCTGACAAACTACTTCAAGAAACGTTTTCCAATTTTTCTTGTAAAGCCAACTTCTTGTTGCATGTAGGGGAGCATATGAAAAACTGCTCTTTGTACGTGGCTAGGTTAGTAATAAATAGTGAATATAACATGTCTTGCTTAGCCGACCAGTAATAATGACGAAATATTACTTCAAATAACACCTATGTAATCAATCTAGTTGGCTAAAAAATTTTTACCTACTTGTATGCATTACCTGTACCTGTACTTGCTGTTACAGAATACCAATACAGCCAACCAAATCCTATCAATACAAAACATACAAAAGTTGAGTGGAAGATGTGCTCTCTGTACCCTTGAAAACTACTCCCTGCCTGTGAAGCATGGCTTTGTCATATATGTCTCTTTTTCTTGCAATTATTTAACAGGGAGTTCACAGTAAATTTTTTCGTGAAAATTTTTTGTGTTCAAACACAGGAACAGTTGCAGATTAATACAGGATACACTATGTGAAACGTTTTACCACTGTCAGCCTATATATCTGCGCAAGAAATGGGCTACTATGAAGCTCATTTTGCGGTTGTAAAGTAAGCAGTTTGAGGTGTTACAGTAAGCACTATTTTAAACAAATGTTAATTAATTTTTCAGGAAGTGGCCTAAATTTTATGAGGGGTATATTAAATTTTAATCATTAACAATAAACAAAATTGAAAAGATAATGTTTACCGGTCATACGACATCGATACACTTTACACCAAACATCTTCAAAACTGTACAGACACATTACATCCGTGTTCACTGCGAAAGTTTAACACTTTTGTACAGTCGTGTCTCAAGCCTGACTGAACTTAACCTTTTCACATACAGTACATTCCGCTTAATCGGGCCACATCGGGATAAGCACCATTTGGCCCGATTAAGCGGCTGACCCGATTATCCGAAGTCTTGCAGTATCTGTGCTAGGGTTGTCCTTGGTACACCAGTTATCTCAGCCAGCTGGCGATGACTAATGTTTGGAGGTTGCTCTCTAATTTTTCTTAGGACAACAACCCTTTCAGCAATTGTTAAATCTTTTTGTGGCATCTTTGCTTGGGACTTCACAAAATTTGCAACAAAACACAACAATTACCATGTCCAACGGCATGAATGACAAAATAATTTGCGCCTGTATTTTTCAATTGTTACATAATATAGTTGGCGTTGTGATATTGAGTTCTATTACATTACAAAGGCGGTTTTGCAATTAAACCAGTGTATGATGGACTACAGTTGTGGCCCGATTAAGCGGAATAGTGGCCCGATTATGAGGATTTAACGTAGTGCATTATCTTTGATTGGATTTTGTTCTTAACAATTTGGCCCAATTAAACGGCTGACCCGATTAACCGGCGGCCCAATTAAGCAGAACCTACTGTATTATTAAAATGTAGTAAAGTTATACAAAATGACATTTCCTCACGTTAAATCTGACAGGAATTAGAATAATTGTATCTTCTGTATCTGTATCTGTATCTTTTTTATTCATGACCACCACCATTACACACGACACTGAACAACAATAATAATGAGAGAAATGGAGTCAAGAAAAGGAAGAAGCGACACAACGTCAGACGTTAAAACATGCAAATGAAAGCAGTGGATCCATAAAACTAGAGCAATAGTTGCATGGCCGCTAAACCCTAAATTCAAGCAATTAAAGAACAGTTTAATTGAATTGAAAAAAAAAAACAAAAAAACAAACAGAACAAAACAAAAACGCAGGAGTTTTTACAGCTGTAGATCATATTATTTTGTAAATAAGAAGTAAGAACATTCGAAATAGTAAGGATCAGAAAGATGACCAGTGCGAGACACGGTTACGTAGGTGGTCAATGGGTGGCGCAACCGGCCTATAAGGCTGTTTTTTAGCTCATCTGAGCATGGTGAGGAAAGAAAAACCACCCTGGAAATGAAACCTCACCGGGTCCGGAAACCCTTTCATTAAGTAACTGGTCGAAAGAAAGAAAAAAAAAAAAAAAAAAAAAAAAAAAAAAATCTACGAAACACATGTACATTATTAACTTACAAGACACGTAGCTTAGCTCACCTCAACACAAAGGTTTTAATGAGTTACCTGAGAGTAACAGTTCATCAATAAGTAGTTCGTCCTACAGCCCTAGTTCTTACGTTTGCGTGAATGTTAGTAGTTTGTTACTTGCAGAATTAAAAGAGTAAAATTTTACCTTCACTTCGCGTACCTGTATTTTTGATGAGAAAGCAGTGTTGAGAGGAGCCAAGCGTTAACATACGACACAACAACATAATCATTTAAACAGGTGATAATCCTATTTTACATTAAGAGATGATATCTGCAATGCACATACTATACTTGATTATAATAATGTGGTTGTCATGTTTCAAGCACTAATTGCTCTGCCAAGTGGTGTTACATATAAAAATAGCACTGTTCTATAAATTGTGAATTTAACAACTGCCAACCGTTGTGTTAGAAATTGGCCTATTATGTTGTAACATATTAAAATGTGGGTAGTATTACTATTCTTTTACAGTCGATAGAATTAAGAAGGTGATGATGCTCACAATATAAGGTTAGAGTATACTAAAATATTCAAGTTTGTTTTAATCTTTACTACAATACCTAGACAATGGATTATACTCTTAAACCATATGCTAGCATATTGTAATAACTTAACTGCAAGTGCTTGACTTTGGGTTAGTTTGCATTACTCCAAGCTGCGATTATGCCAGGGCCTAGCAATGTATGCACAACCAGAAATGTTAGTGATACATATAGGCATATATTACGGAAAGTCGTTTGTAGTGTGCCAAATATTTAACAGCTTATTTTAGAAATTACACTGCAATCACTTTGGTGACACCCCTTCCCTACAACTTTAGATTTATTCTTTCATGCAAGTGGTAAAATAAACGGATTAAAGCTTGTGAACTTGTTTGCTATTTCAATTGTAAGTCCAATCTCTAAGTACATGCTTGAAACGGACCAAATAAGATGTTGCTGTAGTGACTTTAAAAACTTTGGGACAAATATAGAGGCCACCCCTAATATTTTTCTATTCGATTCCCTTTCAAAAGGCAATACTTTTGATTTTTGAACGACAATTGGCAATTTCAAAAACCACGTTAACTTTTCATAACTGTTCTCACAGCTACCTTCATTCTCAACCTCGACATTTTTGATGGGGGAGCTACAACTGTTATCACCAAGGCAAGTTTTTTTGTAGTAAGCTTGAACGGCATGGTTTTTTGTGTGAGTTCTGGATTCAAAGAGTAAATTTCATCCTATTTATTTGATAGGTCAAATAAAAAGTCATTTTTTTACCGACAAGCCAATTATAATTTTACCGACAAGTCAAAAAATAATTATGTTTTTAGGGTAATTAAGTCGATTTTTTTGTTGTTAAGACAGTTAGTCAAAATGTTGCTTTTGTAGTGGTGAGAAAAACTTATAACTGTGATAAAACTAAACTTTTTTGTTTTAACTTGAAATGTTTGCCAATTTTTTGCACTAAAGTACAGATTGCTACCTCTTGTTACAATTAAACGACTGTGATGCAATAGCCAAAGTAGACGAAACTATGTGACTGTGTTGCAATCGAGTAGTTGCCAAATTCAGAGGCGCAAGGCGGTACATTTGTTGGGAAAAACGTTTAAAAAATAGCGGAGAGGCTTCTACAACTCTAGTTTAGACAATCTTTTTATTATTTAAGGTAAATTAAAAAAAGAATAAATAGTTTATTTATGCAGGTGCAGTGTGAAAGCTCACTAACATGGTATTTTACTATTATAAAACGAAATTAATTGACCAAAGGGTGGCGTGACATATTTATTTAGATTTTGATTTAGTTTGTGATTTAAGGTTTTTGATGATGCCAAAAGTTACAGCTACTAAAACATATACAATTTAATCAGTGCTTCAACACTTTTCTGAAAAATTTATGAAAATTTCCAACAACGAATTATATTGCAATTTGTGCAACTGTACGGTTTCTTGCAAACAAATACCTTCTTGTTGAAAGTCATTGAAATACGTCCAAACACCACAAAGCATTCGGCAGCAGATCTAAGCTATTTATCCCACACACTTGCAAACATTTTTGAGGAGCACCGATTTTCTAGAAAATGTAACCATGGGATTTTCGTCTTCTGATATTCTATATACAAGCTAAGCAAGAAGTATATCAAAAAGGAAGAGGCCATTTTACTGTCGACGGCATTTTACTCTTGCAGGCTGTTTTGCCGTCGCAATTCATGTGTGTTCAAAAAGCCATATTTGCAACAGTTCTGGTAGTGATGCGGTGGTGTAGTGGATAGTACAGCTGCTCTCAAATCGAGTGCTTACGGCGTTGAATCGTACTTGGACAAAGGCAATGTACATTAGATGAGGAGGCGCGGTGTGCAAATGTACAAGGCAGTGAACACTGGGGGTACAATTTCTTTAATTTGTCGTTGAAATTAACCAATCAGAAATGACCAAAAGTCACATGTTTAATACCTCATTGAAATTGACCAATCACAAATGTCTGATGGGAAAATAGCCTCCAAGGTTAAAATGCCATTGACGGCATAATAGCTACTGACAAAGACTTTTTCACGACATTGGTCACAGTTTGCCTTCTGCAACTACTTGTACAGTGCTACAATTAAGCGGAGATAAGTTACAGCAATTAAGAAATGTTGTAAATGACATACAAGTTTTTCTGGTTGTTGATGAAAGCACCCTACCAGGCATGCAATATTTAAATATTCTAGTTGGAAGCCTAGAAACACCTCACGTCAGTTATTTGTACGACTATCAACCTTTACCATGTGTGCCAAATAGCGACAGCATTGCACATGCAGTTGGCGATGCTGTTACATCTTTTGGAACTAGCAGAAACTGTTTCTCTTTTTGTTGTCTGATGCTGAAAAATATATAGTGCTGCAGGTGCACTATTAAAATCTGTTTCCTAAGCTGTTTAATGTGACATGCGTAGCAAGCTTTTTGCGCAATTGCGCTATTAAAGTCAAATCTGACTTTGAAGGTGTTGATCAGCTAATCGCAAAAGTCAAATATGCAACAGTTAAAGACAAAATCAGACAAGCCAAATTCGCTACCTTTAGTTCCCCACATCAGCCTCTTGTTGTAAGGTGGGGAAACTGGTTAAACGCTGCCTTATCTTATGCAAACAATTTACCTGAAGTAACAGCAATTGTGAAAAGTTTCGAAGGGTCTGGTACTGTAGTAACTCAAGCAAAAGCTAACTTGCTAACAATCCATAACTTGACTTTGAAGGAGAGACTTGCGGCATTAACCGTTACATTCAAAAAAGAATGTAAAACAATGACATATTAAAACAGAAGCGGATTAGCAAATTCAACCGGCCCGGGAACTTTGAAATAAAACCGGCTCATTTTTGACAACTCCGTGCTGCCAGCTATGCCTTAAAGCACCGCATTTAGTATATAACCTTTGCAAGGCCTTTCTATGCCAAATCACTTCTTGTGTGATCAGCTTATATCAGTTTTGGTCCATACTTGAGCGGTTAGCAGTAGCGTCGAAACGAACCTGGTTCAAAAGTAAACGGCACGTAAGTCTTGTGCTTTGTGTTAGGTTGTTTTTTAAAGTCGACGTTAATGCTATTAAGGAGATCTCTTGGCCCATGGGAAGCCCTGATAATGAGTCCTAAATGACAAAACGCGTCCAGTGATGGCTTTGTAAACTTATAAATATCTCTCAATAGCATTGCTTCCTTCGAAAGCCTCGCGCCTTTAGCACTCGCTTTGTTGTTTCTCTTCTCGCTTATAAGACGCTCTCTATCGATCGTAACCACTTGGAACTAGAAATTCATATTTAGCCCATTTCAAAAAAGAATATTTAAAATTAACAAACAAACATTATCAAACACTATTTATAGAGCAACAGTCTTCGCATTTCTGCGTTTATTTTTGCTGGTTCGTAGATGATAGTATGTTTTGAAATGCGTGACAAAACGTCTCGTTCGACGCACAGAAGGGAATCAAAGCGCTCTTCGCTTAGCTGATTTCTTAAACGGTTCTTTGCATATCTAAGCTTGCTAAAGGTTCTTTCACAACCAACTTGTGTAACGGAAAGAATAAGGATTACTTTGTAAAGTTTGTATGCCTGATATAGAAGAGGATAACTTCTGCAGTACATTCTATATCTCCGAATCGCAGTATAACACCAGAGAAAACAATTTTGGCATGGACATTTTCGAATGTTGGGGCTTTCGTCCGATCTCACATCTTCGTCATCTGTTTTTTAAAAACAAATTAAAATTTAAGTTCTATGAAAGAAAATTTATCAGTATCAGCACAGTTGACAACGAAAAGTGCTAGATGTTAATATCAGAACAAAATTTTGATCAAACAATAAGATTTCCCTCGGTATGGAAAATAGACATCAAGTAATTATAGGCTCGGGTTGTATCATACAGTGAGTTAAAAGGTCAAAACATTAACCTGTAAAGAGTTTATCAAAAATAAAATCAAAAAGCCATCACCTGCTTCATCCAATTCAGTGCAGTGCTCAGGTAAGATCTTTTTATTCAGGCCATTTTGATGTGAAATCCAAGAGCTCTTGTCGAAAATCTTGCTGAACAGGAGAATCTGAACTTTTATTTGGCAAAAGGTGGCATATCATATTCGCAGCTGAGATAAGAATCCCATGAAGAACTGTTTCAGAAAAGCGTTTGGAATCGAAGTAGCTTAAGTCAGCATATAGCTTTTCATAAGTAGCAAATCTTCTATGCAAACTTTGAACCACTTGGTCTAGAATTCTGTTATGTACATCGACCTCAAACTTTTTCATTGAGTCTGAAAAAAATTCATTTAAGGGTTCATTTTTACTTTTTTCAACCCGTTTAGCAGGAAAGGTGCTTTCAATCAAGACATCACACCCACGTTCTTCCAAAACTTCATTGGCATATTGAACAAAATGGTCAGTTTTTGGTACAATTATTGAGAAATCGCGATAAATGTTGAATATCCTTTTTCGTAGGTTCCACCATAATAAAAGCATTAATGAAATCCAGCCCAGAGATCTGCAAGTACGTTGAAAGTGCAGAGGTTATCTCCATGATGCGTAGATAAGTGTTGGCTGTCAAAACATGTTGGTATCGAATCATACTATCTAACATGACACTGGCATCAAACCGCGCTTTAACACTTAACTTTTCAGAAGTAGAAGCGCAATACAGAACTTCAATTACATCGCAGAATATGCCGCTGGAACCATCTTCAAAAGTTCCGAAAATTTTTCGAATACATTCGTGCTTAGACCACCATCTAATTGCTCTAATCAAGTTTAACCTACTCTGAAAATCATGACCATGGCGTTGGCTCATCTGCTCTTTCCACATGTCCATTCGCAAATATGATTCCCGAAAGAACACTCCAACCTTTTGAACTAATCCAAATAGAGATATGAATGCATAATTAGTCGCAGTAACATCACAGAAAACCAAGTTGAGAACGTGGGCATAGCACCATGTGTGAATGTGACTAGGAGCTGTAAAATAGCTGTAAATCCATGATACTGCCCCGACATGTTTGATGCTCCATCTGTACTGTCAGAGATGTATTTGGGAACATCTATGTTTTGCTTCTGCAAAACTTCTTTCAACAAATTGCCCAGGTCTGCTCCAGTTGCCGAATGACTGTCAACAACGGCAAGAAGTCGTTCTTCGACCTTTTCCCTAACAAAGCATAGAATAACTGAACATTTGTCGGTTGAAGTTATATCTTGAGTTGAATCGATTTGAACTGAGTAAATGCCTGCCTCTCTAACCGAGTTTGAAATTTCTTCTTCCATTAGCTTAGATATAATAGCAATGACAGAGTTAACAGTAGTTTTAAACATAAATGTATTTCTGTTTGCACGGTTATGCTTGAGCTTGTCGGGTTTCTTCTGCAAACATTTTTTAATAACATTTTCCAAATGACACTTTAGAATGTTATCGTACTTTTCAAGAAGTACAGTCTCTAAAAATGTTCCGAGATCAACTTGTTCATCACATAAAGTAGACACTGCTTCCAAACTCCCTGTTCCCCTATAGCTCGTTCCTCGTTTTCCAATTATTTTCACAATGGAGACGACTCTGTCAAGAATTTGCCTTCTCTGCATGACCTGTTTGTTTTGTAATGATATTTGACTGACAGTAAGTAGGTCTACCACTGCCTTGTTACTGCTGAATCGCATGTAAGCTTCAACTCATGTCTTGTGTTTTTGAGAACTTTCGTGTTTATAAATTCGTTGGTAAATGTGTTTCCACCAATTGAAACCCGTTAGAAATTTGCTGGGGTTCTGATTGCTACTAGTAATAGTACCATATGCAATGCATAGATTGCAAAATAGAGCTTCTTTTTCTTCACAATACGAAAGCCATAATCGCTGCAAACGATTTCCAGAGTCATGAGGTTGGAAGTACACATTTGTAGCGTTGAATTTGGTTGTTTCTGGCTGATGTGGGTAAAACTCGAAATATTCGGTTAGTTTATCTGGTTTAGGTTTTACAAACTACGAATGGTACGCTGTCACAAAAGAAATCACAGAATGATCTCGTTGAACTTCTGAAACTTGAGCAGATATTGCAGAATAGCCTTCAGTGTCTGATATAGCTGGATCGAGATTTACAGACTGCTGGCAGTGACTTTCCAAAACTTGCGTTAGGGGAGCAGAACATACTTCAGGGTTATCTTGGCTGAGGCTGTATGGTTCTAATTCATCAGTATATACAGTCTGGACTTCGCTTTCTGATACTGGCGGAATAGATATGTCAGAGCAATTTTAATTTACTAAACCTGATGCTGGTACATCATGATAACTTACAGACTGATGCTAATCTTGATGTTCTAATAGAAAGATGGGATTAACTGTTGTTTGGCTTTCTGTTTAGATGCTTGTTCTTGTAAATGCTTCCTGAATGTTAATTTATTTAGCAGCAATTTTTTTTAATTTCACTTTCTTTCATGCTTTTTCTCAGCTCCACCTTTCCGCTTTTTTGTTTCTTTTTCCATTACTTAAAATTTTGAGAGGCCTGGAGAATGGATGGTAAACCACTATGTTGCATACGCGATATCAATTCTCCTGCGACTCTTTATTACGTCATAGTACTGCAAATTAGGGAAAGAAGTTACCACTGACGCTTTATTTATTATTTTACGTCAAGTCATGACAGTTACAAATAACAATAAGAAAGTTATAGATAGGCTATACAAAAATACTGTGACTGAAAAATAATTGCGAAATCATTATGTATGGAACTGGTTCATATTCTTGATCATTTGTTAGCTTCTTCAAGTTAGTTTTGAGGCAGCCCAGTGAATTGCTAAACCGGCCCACAGGGAAACTCCGAATTCCCGCCGGGCTAATCCGCTCCTGATCTAAAATAATGAACATGGAAAGACCAGAAATTTCACCGACTGGTTACAGTTTATTTCAACATTCCCAACCCATAACTGCTTGTGTAGAAAGAAGTTTTTCTATGCCGCGAAAACTGTTAGCCAAGTACAGAAACTAAGGTAAAAAATGTAAAACAATACATGATTTCACCTTCAAATTCTTGCACCTGGTGATTGCAGAGTTGGCTGCTTATACTGTACAAGTCCATTTTTGCCCATTTTTTTATTTGCCGTATTTATCCTCCATTCACGAGAAAGCGAATTGTATTGCTATGTTTTGGACCGTATGTCAGCATTCGCTTGGGAGTTGCCATTTCCGAGGTGTCTGGGTCACCTGTCTTCCACACAAAGATGGGGCGTCCCGTTAAGTGCCTTGCCCAAGGACACAACAAGCGAACTTGCCGGCTTGTTTTTCACAACCTCCCACAAATGCCGAGCGCCAAGCAGGGAAGCTATAGATACCATTTTTAAAGTCTTTTGGCATGACTCAACAAGGGGAATGAACCCTAGGTCTACCGACTGCGAAAAGGACGCTCTAACCACTGCACCATCGTGTCCACTTCTGGTTAATTGACTCTTTTTCCGGCTGCGCTTAAGTCATCAATACATGTAATTAACATGCGCGTACCCAGAGGCTGTAGGTCGTACAAATATGCATACAACTACAAAAAATTTTAAGTAGTAGACCTAATATTTATTAGGTTATCCCTAATAAGACTAATTAATCACTTTGGAGCCCTGCCACAATTTTAAAGTTATACCTTTATTCTTTTTATCAAATGAACGCATCAGCGTTTTCGAAATCGTTGGCTGTTTTAATTGCGAGCAAGTATAGTAAATAAGTACGCATATGCTGCAAACAGGGCAAGTAAGATATAGCCAGAAACTCACTTTAAGAGAAATATAACAGCTTTGCGAATCCTTATAGTGCTTTTTAATCAACTTGAATTTGGAGCAACAATTCGCTATAACTTAAAAAGAAGTATTTTACTTTTGATAATTGTACTCACCAATATCGACTAGTTGAAGCCGGCTTTTCCGTCTGATCCGACAGCCTTGACCTCGACTGTAATGATGGCGGCCCGTAATTGAAACAACTTAACCGTGAGCTTTTCACTTCGAGTTAATATACTCTCCCTAGCTGCGTTCACGCCAAGACGAAGCAACATACCCGCAGCATGAGGCTTTTGCTCATACTAATTTTCTTATAGTTACGAAGAAGTCATAAGTAATATTTGATTGCTTAATCCTGGAAATACCTATCAATCACTTTAGCGCCCGTCTACAACTTTAATATTTTTTCAAGCGTTTATTGTATTTAACGGATAGAAGTTTGTTAAGTTTTAGGACGTCTATGTTGAAAAACGGGGCAAAAGACGTTTCCAGTGACTCGAGAAACTTGGGGGACATATCGGCTTTGCGCAATCACATAATGTTTTTTTAATTGATTCCCTCTCAAAAAACGTTAAATTTGTTGAGGAATGAGATTTGAACATGCCAAAA
This sequence comes from Trididemnum clinides, assembly GCA_963675345.1. NCBI lineage: Eukaryota > Metazoa > Chordata > Ascidiacea > Aplousobranchia > Didemnidae > Trididemnum > Trididemnum clinides. The sequence goes on from OY776300.1 coordinate 7,489,447, forward strand.
AACTTAAATTGTTATTACTGCTTTTCCAACTATTCATTTGGTTCAGCTGGCTTGGCAGGTTGAAAGTTATTAACCTTCTTTTCATACAAGTTTAAGTTTAATTCGGTTAAAACATTGGCCACATCCTCCGCAGTTGTCTTTTGCCTTTTTAATTTCAGTAAAGTCTCAATTAAGTACTTCATTTTTCCATGGATAATTCTGAGATAGAGTTCTTGTGTTGGTTCCAGATAACTTTGCCTAATGTTGTGTGCGTCCTTGTGAATGATAGTAGTTCCTTAATGCTTTGAACATTTTATGATCCGCTCTAAAGCAGGTGGTAAGGACAAAAACCTATTATGGATGATTTGCAAAACTTTTTGGTAACCAATATCAAAAAACTCATAAATGTTCACGACAGGGCTTTCCAAGCATATTGGCAAAGTATCTGCAGCATGCTGATGGTCACGGGAAAATGCTGTGGATTTGTCTCCCCTATTCCTGTTTATGATCATTTATGTAATTCGTGCAGATCCGTTAACTTTTTCTGAGAGGGGGTTGGACCTCAAGGCTTTAAAACCTCAAGCTTTTCAAGCACGAAAAATCATTTACCTTGAAGTTTTATGCGGTTGGAGTGATCGGAGCAAGATACATGAGTTTGCTAACTTGTGGTTTATAATGGAAGTACAGGGCTGGTACCATTTTCGTGAACAAATCATTCTACGTTTTCGAATGTTTATTGCGCTGTTTTGCCACCAATAGTCAACTATATATGTAATAACAGCAGTTTTACAATAGTTTAGCGGCTATGATTAGCGTAGGTCAGACTGAGCGATTGATTTTTGCAAGTTATCTGTCTGTTATGCTATAAAAACAAGACGTTCGAAAGTAGGAATTCGTCATTTGAGGTGATGCATAGTGGCAAAAGAAAGTTGGTGGTTAAATCCAGCCCGGTTAGACCTATTGGTCTAAAATTAGACCAGTGGCCAGATTTACCTCTCAAAACTATCTAAATTTGTCACAATACTATCTAAATTTCTTGCGAAAGTAAATTTTGAACAATAGGCTCAATTATTCAAGTTTTACGTATAAATATTTTTTTATTTCGCAGAAAATTTTCCACAAGATACACGCCAGATTGCACCAAATCAATTCTAGTTTTTTAAAATTTTCTCAAGGAAAATCCCTCAACATTCTTTTATTAGAAAATAAAAAATGTTGCACTTGCAATTTTTGTAAATTTTGTCGGTTTTTTGAAAAATTATGTTTGGCTGTGGATAACAGTGAGCTTGCAACATGTTGATTGGTTTCATAACCGTGTTTAAAGAAGATGGACAAACTGAAATTTAGAGCAAAGGTGTTTTGATATGCCGGGTCGTTAACGACCCACATAGGTAATAGGGCATAACATTACTTTATTGAACACAATTAAATAGACATAAGAAAAATTAGAATAAACAGAATACACCGAAGCTTTTTTGTCCCCTCTCGGGGGCTTCATCAGGGCTAAATAAATAAATCTGTAAATCCAAAATTAAATTTAATATGATGTTATGGTACTGGACACTATTGATTAAATGAGTGACGTTTTAGCACTGTACCTCTCAATGAAACACGTGCTGAAGCGACTTCGCTCCTTGTGAATGGCCCAGTTTTATGTTTAAGGATGTCCTAAAGCGTTTGGTTTGCAGCGCTTCCATTAGCTCAGTTTCAGTGTTAAAATGGCACTTTTTTAATGATATAGATTTTGCTCTGCTGGCATTGCTTCTCTGCAGGCTTTGCTCTGATCGCGATGAGATTTGATGGCGTAGTTAGTTGTTAGAAAAGCGGAGTTAGAACATGGTTTTCAATTCTGACGAATAGTTGCCTAGTCGTCATAACCAATGTATAACGTGTTCTTGTCATAAAAACAGGCATATTGACAGACAACATTCAAGCAGAAAAAAGCAGGTAGAGGAAATTTAAGGCTGAAATAGGAGATTATTTTAAAAGTTTGATAGGCTATTGTGATATCAGTGCCCAATCTTACGCGAAACAATGCAGCAATGCGTTTGCCGAATTTAATAGATGGGGTACCGATATAGGGTAAGGTTAAATAAGGATTTAAGTCAGGGGTATTGTTAGGGGAGTCAACAGGAAATTGTCGGTTATGATTGTTGAATAATTCTTAAACCTGTCTATCACATTTAGGATGAAGGATATTGGGCAGCCGTTGCGTTTAGATGAAGAGATAATAAAGTTAATTTCAGTTTTCAGTAACAAATCATTTGAAGAATATAAATAAGGCCTCTTTTCCAGGGTAAAGGTGCTATGCTGTTAAAATGTACGAGAACACCGGTAAAAGTTGGTTTGCGGTATACACTAACATTAAATTCTACACGGCAAATCGTTAGTTCGACATCAAGAAATGGCAGTGAGGGGCCTGGTGCCTCCTCACATGTAAAACAAAAGTTGGGGTGCAGATTGTTAAGAACATTTAAGAACAATTGAACATCGGTAGATGAATTGAAGATGGCAAACACATTGCCCACATAATGTACATAATATGATCGAAAAATAGAGCGATGTTAATTAAAAATTTTCTTTTTAATCTATTCGCATTATCATCTATTACATGGTCAACTGGAAAGTTGGTAAAGAGGCTAGTGATATCGAAACTTACTAGTTTAAAATCATTTGTAGGCTTAAGTTCTATAATCTGTCAATAAAACTCGAAATTGAAGGTAAGGAATAGCTATCACGGACATAAGGTTCAATTAAAGAATTAAGCCATTTGTTAAGATTATGTTCAGACGTATAAACCATGGAAGTGACTGGTCTAAGGGACATCCTGTTTCATAAATTTAGGCTTTACATTAAAGACGGCCAGGCACACTGCCCTAAGGTAACAGGTTTAAATAGGTGACGGGATCAACGATTGATTTCTAATATAAATGTAAAGTAATATTGAATACTATTAGCTTTTTTGATCCAAGAGACAGACTTGCATTCTTCGAGTGGATTGCTATCAAGATTAAAGTTGACTTCTTGGAGTTTGGTTGGCTCATTAAAAATTGACTTCAACTTTTTAAAGTAACACTAAAATTCAATACGGCTACGCCATTGCCTTTATCAAATTGGCAAATTTAATTGCTTGGATCTGGGAAAATTTTGAGAGGCAGTTGTGCAGGGCTTGGTTGTATCTTAGGCGACATCGACCTGTTGAAGCTCTTAAAAAAGCTGTTGTGGCAAATTTTAGTTCATCTTAAAATTCATCGCCTGGTGGGACTTTGCGTAGTAACTTGCTAGTACAGCTTTCAACTGTAGACTTCAATTTTAAGGAGCCAATTTCTTTCGGGAGAATGTGATGTTTCAAGCCGATGTGTAATGCGTTTGTTTCTTCGACTGAAAGAGTTTTGTCACTATGGATTACGATGCAACCTGGTGACCGTAGTTTATGCTTCTTCCACAGGTTAAACATTTTGTAATTTAACTTGTTTAATTTGTTGGAAAGTACAGGTTTGACTTACGATTTGATACGGTACATCAACAGATAGAATTCGAGGAAGGAAACTTCGAGGAGGAACTGTTTGATGAGCTTTGAGTAATGATTCGTCTCTTTAGATAAAGGGTTAACCACACTCTTTTTGTGATTATCTATACTTCAAATTTATATGTAATAAAATTCCAAGTTTAAGAAATGTCCATCAATTTCTAAAATTGGACCTAGAGCAAACGTCTTCGGTTGAAAATAGCCTAATAAACGTATTAGGTTGTAGGTGCATGACTTGTGGGAAGGCATGTACCTGTTCTCCCTATGCCGAAACCAAGGCAAATAATGCAGCCAAATAAGTTAATATCACAAATACTATTATGAAATAGTGCGCACCAAGTGGTGAAGTAGACTCACTGCTAAATACTTCATTTCTGTAATTGTAGAAAACGATCGCCATTTCTGCACCACCAATATTTTTGACCTTGTTTTTTTTTCCCCTACTTTTTGTAAAGAACGAATGATAGTTTGTAAAATCACACTTTGTTTGTGAGTATTGTTTTACTACAACTTTTTTTTATTGCTTTTACAAATGCTAGAACGGTTGAGCTGGCGCAGATCCCTCAACAAATACTTTGAACTCGGCATTGCCAATTGCCAGCTCTGCCCGAGTAAAATCTCACAATATTGGGAGGAAAATTTTTTTTTATTTAGCTTCACAATACCTTCATAGAGCAGCCAGGATCACAGCTCAAAATTTGAAGAAAAGGCCAAAGTCCCTTTTAACTCCTCTGGTTACCCCTATGCAGAGAGCATTAGGCGTAGCCGGCAGATACTTGAGAAAGTTTGAGAAGAAATCAAAAAAAAACAAAATTTCTGTGTAAAAGCGCGCTGTATGGAAGACATTGCTGCTATACTTCCAAACAATGGGAAACGCATGGCTACATGAAAGCAAATGAGCATGACGTATTCCGTTTGGCTACATGTAAGCAAATGAGCATGGAATATAAACCTAAGGCGTAGCAAAGACTTTGAAATCTCAACTTTAATTACGAAAAGCAGCGCATTGAGTTATAAAATACACCTAATATTCAACATCCGTTATTTGTATTTTGGAAACAATTCCTACTTTGGCGCTGCCATGCTCCAAGTTCAACTTCAGTTGTGTTCCCCGCTGGCTATTGATTTAAAGGAATAACGAAATTGCTATTGTGGAAATACAGGCTATGCCTATTCTGACCACAATGTTTTTGATTCAATCACTTTTTGAAGAACATTTGATTTTAAAACAAGAATGTAATGGGGAAACAAATTACTAATTTTTCCTTACGGTTTTTAAAACTTTCCTGCAGATGAAGCCGACGCAGCCGGCTGAACCAGTATTCTTAACTTCGATGTTGCTGATAGAAGTGCAGCGGGCGATGCCGGCGGAGCCGGCTGGTTACTTAGAATTGAATTCATTTTATCTACCAAATTGACATTGGTTTGTTAATAGATCGAAGGTACAATGACTTCTTGGACGCTCGGCGTAGTACCTTTCTTGAATATTAATTTAAATGTAGACTCTCTGATTATATTATAAAGCTTACAATGATTGCCATAAATTCATGTAATTCATTTACCGGCTCATTAAAAATGTTGGATTGGTCGGTCATATATATAAAATTCAAATAAGTTTTATCATAGTGCTGTTTGACTGGAAGGTTTTTCAACGAGGTCATTAGCAAATGGAGGTCAATCTACTAGATCTCGTCTAAATGCATAAAATCTGACTTTAAGCACACTTTGAAATTAGACTACTTACACACTCTGAATCACGCTCATGTGTTTCATGCAACTTTCCACTAGATTACCGCACTGATGAGAGCAGAACGAAAAGCTTTGAGTAAAACGGCAATTTCTAATCAAATTTACAACGTTTGCTAACTATTGCAACTCTTCTTCATAAACAAACATGCATAGAATTCTTGATTCAGCTTAAATTCAAAAACAAAACCTTTTTACAACACTCGATAAATATAAGTAATAGCACAGCCCTGTTCATCAAGATGGATTGAAGGTGATTATTGCACTTTTGAAATGCTTCCTGATGCTGCAATAGTGTCCTAAACATATATTTTTTATTATTTGGTAGCTGAGTTAACTTTCCTTTCCGCAATAATCTGAGTAGAAAGACGATCTTTCTTTCTCAGACCTCGCAACGACTAATTTGATCATTCTTTATTTATTTGGCATAAGGTATTAATTCATAGAAGAGACAATAATGCTCTGGTGGTAAAGAGTTGGGTGAAATATAACTACACAGTCGGCAGCTAACACTCCTGGTGCTGCGAAAAGTGGATTCGATTGCACGGCAAGTTTTGGGCAATTAGCATAAAGCGATGTTGCTACGCTGAACCGCAGTTAACCGATAAGTGCCAACTTGTCGGTTCTACGCTAATTTATTTTTGTTGGTTACTTACTTCGTATATATAAGCTTTAAGGATTGTAGATACTTACAAGCTCCCTCTGCCAGAATTTCAATTTTAAAGAGGGCAACCACCTAGGCATAACAAGTTACCATTTTGGTCTATTAGATCTGCCCAGCCTCAAAAATAAAGATATGCGGCTCGTAGTGATAAGTGTATTTGGAGTGCGAGGCATTGAGACATGCCCATCTCTTTTGGTCTGAACAGCAAAGCAAACAAATTAGCTTAGTTTATGTTTAGGGAATTTAAAAATTGTTTAGTATGCTAGTGCTCATAACCTAAAATTTTGGATTTGTTTGTCGTAGTTCCATTTCATTTATTTTAAGCATAACTGTCAGCTCAAATAGGCTGGTCTAGCGAATTACATTATCATCTCTCAAACGTTCACAATTGATGTGTTGGCATGCTCTTGAGTAGAGCCTGTGAAAGGGGTACAGAGGGCTGATGGCCTTAGAGCCAAAACCATTTAGATTTCCACCAGTGGACCCAACATGACATAAACAGAGACCAGCTTGGGAAAGAGATCTCTAGCCCCGGCGCTCGAAAAATGGTTCGTTGAATGTGCTGAGTTTGTTTTAGGAAATCTTTAAAAAATTAAAAAAAATTTAGTCTTTCAGGCAATGGTGTCTATTGAGAGATCACTCTGAATTATCCACTTTCTGCAAGTTTTTGCGCGAATACCTTTTAGTACCCTTGGGTAAAGGGTTCACTATTTACGCTGGGCTGACCCCACTGACCTATCTAGTGCACCTGTCCTTGAGGAGACATTTTAAGCTACGGTGATATTTCCTGCTTGGCGCATTATAACCTGCAGTAAATATATTGGAAGCACCACCAAGAAAGCAAACGAAAAGTTATAGTTTGAAAACTTCGCAATAGGCCACGACAATACTTCTTGCTTGCACAGCGATACTATGGCTATTTTGCCAATCTGGTGCTTACATTGCAGTAGCCTACCATTCGAAAATAGCTGCATAGGCAAAACGCGTAGCTCAATGCTTGTGCACTGAAAGCACGTTGTTATTCGCTGGGCATGCGAGAAAACTCTATGACCCACTGATGATGCCACAAAGGAAGAAACGGCGGCTTTTAAGAAATTCAGTAATCAAAAATGATATAAAATTATAGATCAACGTGATCGACAACAAATCTGCGGATGCATTTTGTGCAGTCGGTAAACGAATTTCGATCGAGCTTTTAAAAATTGGCAAAGATAGATTTCCCAACTGAAGGGTTTTGCATTACACTGTTCTCAATGAGTATCACGTACGTATATAAAGGTACTTTTTATGCTATGAAACAAGTTAAATCTAATTATAGAAATCCAATGGTTAACAAAGCACTAAAAATATTGTTTCCAACTTGCCACGAATAACGTTATTGATGGCATAAAACCAATGATGTCAAAGAAGATTCGATCATAGAAATTCCACTAAACTTTGGCAATAAATTCAATTAATCTTTCAAATGTTTTGCTGTTGTTTCAGACTTATACATTAGCGTCAATTGTTTCATTCATTTTGAACGAATCCTCCTGCATGTTAATAAGTTGGTACCAAAGTGGCACCCAGACCACAACTAGTTAGAACACGCTAATAATTATAGACTATTTATTACCTCAAGCAAGAGAATAATGGGATGAGTTATTTGGAAACCATAAAATATATCAAAATGAAGAGATTTCATTCTGGCCTTTTCTAAAGAAAATATTTTAGTTTACAGATAACATCTATTAAAACATCATTGAAGAATCTATCTGTTAGCATATAAGCACGACTGTAATGCTAAAAAAGTACGAAAACACTACTTGTAAAACTGACAATGCGTTCTCATGAAAATCAAGTAATCTTTATGCGGTAAAGCTATATTTTTATCCAATTTTTAAGGCGTTCTCTAAAAAAGGATCTACCAGAACGGTATTAAAAGTATCTCAACAAAAGCATATTTGGTTTTTAAGCTCTAGTTTTTGGGAGAGTTGAAATCATGCATAACATCAGTGAACAAAATCAACCGGTCCACATCACACTCTGTTTGATAACTTGATAACAACAAATTGTTAGAAAAATAATATTTTCAGAACCATATGTTCTGAAAGACCTTTTTAAATTCTGCGTTTCAAAGAATACACAAAAACCAAATTTTTTAATTTACCGTTAAATAGCCTACCGTTAAGAAGATTGATGATTTTTGCTTTATCCCGTTGTAATAATTGAATAAAATATTGGGCAGCCTTTTCATTATTTACGGCATCCACGTTGATATCAATGAGTTGTGCATAGAAGGCATTGTTTGAAATGATTAACGTGCCGGTTCCTTCAATAGTCTAAATGCATGTACCAATGTAGGCCGCCTAACTGCCGTAGTTTAGATTGGGCTTAGCAAAAGGTCGAGCGCAAATGAAAAAAGGGCATTTTAAGACAACTGCTTCATTTCTCGCTCTGAGTACATATACCATCATACGTGCTAAAAATTAAAGCAATATACAAAGTGATCAAAAGGTTGCTGCGAAACTAAATTTTGACAAAAACAAAATCCTTGTGTAACTATTTTATCATTCATTTGCTCATTTGTTTTTTGACACTTTGCTGTTTAATCTTGAATATAAATTATGGATATCGTTAACAATAAATTTGGGTTTGGTGTACAATCTCGCTTTCAAAAATTGTAAGCACAATGCTTTTTACTAAAATTCTGGTAACTATATAAATGGCATTTCAAAAGTCATATTCAAAAAACTCTCTGACATTTGCAAAAGAATTTATGTCCAACAAAATGATGACACTGTGTTGCAAGACGTTTTTGAAAACGTGATGGTACGTATCACAAGATGTGTAGAGGATGATAGTGGTCATTTTCTACATCTATTGTAAAATTCAGGTGAACCAACAATTTTTTCTGAACCTGTTTGAAAAAAAACTAAGCCAAGATCGAGTTATTTCAGTAATGGATATCAAAAAAAAAATGTCTCTTGTAAACCTATCATTAAATAACTAGCCAATTACAAAGAAATTGAAACGCACTTACAAATCGGACAACAACGATCGTTTTGATGACATTGTTTGGTAATTCAACATCGATTTTCAAGTTGACCGGCCCCACTAATGTGATACCCGAAGAGTTTATATCAACACGGAATGGCTCGGGATTGGAAATGCCGAAGAGCAAGGGTCTAAAAATAAAAATGGAGTTAAGAAGACACTGCTCAGCTCAACGTTTTTTTCTGGTGCAATCAATTTCTTGTGAGCTTGCCGCCAGCATTCATGAATTCTATCTAACACAACAGATTACTCATGCTAAAAGAGTAAGTAGTAAGGGTGGTTTGCTGTTGTCTGAATTGGAGTTTTTACAGGGAAGATTTTTTGAGAGGAGGTTAAAAAATCAGTGGTCATGGGCCACAAATCACATCTTTTCGCGGGCCACACAATTTCACCAATTACGCCGCAATTGACCCAATTTCACCAATTACGCGAATCCAGTTTGCAGTTTTTCGCAGACATTGATGTTCCAGATTACAAAGTTTAAAATTCTTGAGCAAATACCTTAAGCCTGTTTTGGAGTTTTCAAGTCTCAACATTCTGCTTGAATGGTTTTGAATCGCTTTCAATTTGTTGTTAGCTAGGACCCACCTAGAGTGCTTTTTCCAAAAACATAGCCACTCTCAATCACCGTCAGTCCTCTGCGCTTGACTATTTGGTTGTTAGCGCTTTAAATTGGGTTCTTACCCACTCGACTACGTTTCCGAAGTTTACCAAAGAAAATGGTTTTGAACCTGTTTCACTCACTGTGGGTTTGATTATTCCGGGCTTGATATCGGCACTGATCAAAATTTTCGAGTTCAGTCCTCTAACAGGGTAAAGAGGCAACAATCTTGCTAGATAGTGGTTTTTAGAATGCCACGTTGATATGCATTCCTGTTTGGCATTTTTTGTTTTAAGCAAATAATTCGAATCAACGAATCAGCAAGCATAGAAAACTGTTTACAAATAAATTGATGCAAGATGCAAAAGATGCACATTAAGCGCACTGTTGGCAGTGACACTCTTTTGCTCCATCAGGTCTCTTCAGTGCAGTTGCTCTCCGATTGCTGTTGCAGGTTGCTAGAGGATCAAAAAAACTACATTTAGCTCAATGTATATTGGTGGCCTCTTGTATTGCTTTAAGAGATTTTGACTACTGGGGTGTGACAGCAGTATTATTTTAGCAGTTGTTAGACGTGGTGCATCTGCGACAACCGGCACTCTTAAACCAGTGATTCGGTTTTGTAGAGTACTGACAGAACTTTCACAAAAGTGGACCTAGTTTAGTTCCCACAAGTGTGACGTTATAGGTTATGCATTATTTAAAACCACTAGCTATTTGTAGGACACCAATTGCATTGAAGAGACCTGACAGGTCAAAACAATGTCGCTGTCTGTAGTAATCTTTATGGGAATAAATAATTTCTTATCTTGTCATCAGACAAAACAAAATATTCTTTTTTAACTCATAAGATTGCCGTATGCTAGCCAATGATTGTTTGATTTTACTAAAGCCTCATACGAATACTTACTGATTCAAATAGTTTTCAAATTCGGGAAGTTCTTTCGCCAAAATTTTAGAAGAAATATTTACTTTCAAAAAACTGGCCATCTAAAAAATACAGGCTAAACACATTGCTTGACATTGCATTATAATACGATAATACAATAATTTAAGCCGCCCAAATGACTTGTGATATCATTTATGGTGGAAAAAATGGCTGGAGCAAGGCGCTCATAAGCTTTGTTTTAATTATTTCCGAATACACAAAACACCAAAAGTTTTGGAAACGGGACAGAATTCAAATCCGCCCTACGTCAAGTGCGTTCTGTGATTTCGAATCTTACACTAATTAAGCTCATACTCAGGTTTCTTCAATCTCTGCCATTCATTGGCTTTAAATAGCATTTTTAACAAAGATTGATCTCTGTCTTCTGTCTCCACGTTGTTTGTTGTTACAAGCTTAAGTAGTTACATTTTGAATTGTAAATTGAATTGCAATTTGATTACCTGTTCCTCTGTAAATGTGACGATACTCTTGTAATGATCATCCCACAATGAAACTAACAGTGTGTTTAAGACATATTGACTTAAAAGTCCTTGCGCCATTTGTTGAGAGTGAGGGAAATCTGGAAGAGCAGGAGGAAAAAAGGTGTACCTGCCAAAAGAAATTTTGTAGTCTGGTTAACAAAAGTCCACACATTTTTCAGTTAGCCGACAATGCGCATTTCGGGCCAGTGGTTTTCAATCATTTTTGAAGCCATCCAAATTTTCAAAAATATCACCTTTGTGAAATCTCGTAACCCAAACGTATGCTCAGATATTAAAAAGCATGTAGTGACAACTTTCTACGGCCTCAAAAAATGAACACTATGAACGTTTACATGGTGAAACTTAGGACTAACAAATTATTGTAAACCAACAAAAAATCGTTGCATGGAAGGTGTTGAGGTTGCAACAATGCCTTCTTTTACCAAAAAAATTTTGTTTATAATTTTCTTCGCATTAGGTGACCTTTTCCCGAAAATTAATTCCTGCCTCTCAATGCAAGCTAGACCTACATGTTCAAGTTTGGGTTACGTTGACTGATCAAACGATAGTTTACAGAATAGCGTAAACAACTTTGATAATCAACTGCGGAGTGGTGATTTTGCGGTACGGGACAGTGGTGGGGCTAGAAAAGGGGGAAGGAGGAGGAGGGTCCACTCCTGGTGATCTTAATTTAGGAATAAATTTAGCCACTCGGCTTTCCTTTTTTTAGTGAATGATCACTGAGTGCTTGATAAAAAACAACCATCAACATGGAGTGGCCTGTTTCGAGTCTCTTCCTTCGTGACGCGGACACTGGTGACGTCATTATATGAGAGGGCCAAGAAGTTGAACTTTAAGATTTGAAAGATTCCATTTTTGTAGGAAATCTTTCCATACAAAGATGTTTACTGCCCCGTATTCCTGGAGATATGTGAGCTACAGTGACTCTGTGTGTTATAGTTACCCTATGTGTTGCTATTACAGTGGCTCTGTATGTTATCGTCGGGTTAAAGGAAAACCATAAGTCGGTTATACACAAGAACATCTTGTGTTCAGATCTGCTACGGGGTTACCAGCACAGCTGACACAGTGCGTTTCTACCACAAGCCGTGCAATCAATTAGAGGAATCTGCCGTAAATCGTCTTTCCCAGGGACACAACAACGCTGTCATCATGAGGTTTAGATTTTCGACCATTGTCCCCATGAACAGCACTCCAGCTCACTCAACCAGCCGACATTTGATCTATGAAAATGAATTTAATCGCAATTTTTTAAAAGTAAACTTTTGGCGTATTTCAAAAGGGGATCCTTTTTTGTTTCTTTTGCCTCTCCTAAAAAATTGATGCAGTTTAGTTACGATCTATAGCAATGGTTTTGAACCTTTTTAGGCTTACGGCACCCTACTGAAAAGATAGATAGTTGCAGTACCCTGCCGTAAACTTGCTACAATTTTACCAAATGGTTTTATGCCACGCTGAAAATGTTTTACAAAAAATGCAAAATACATTGATCGGTGTAGGAACAAAATAGTAAATGCAATTTGGAAATAAATGTTGCATAATACTTTGTATTGCTTGTATTGAGAGTTAATTCAGGAAAAGTTACTGTTTTAAGCGTTCAGGTTAGGATTAGTTGCTATTTTGACAGTAGCTATTCTGACTGTCGCTATTCTGAATGTGAGCCACATTGAACGCACAGCTCAATTTGTTCAAATGTCAGCGTAAAGTTGCGTATGACTTGTTGCCAAAACACCGTGAACAGCTTCAGAAATACTATCTTAGAAATTTTATATACTCTGGTTTATAGTTTAAGCAATTTTGTATTGCCAACTCAACGCTATTTTACTGAACTAACCTGGCCTAAAATCTTACTGTTGTGAGCTTGAACGTTCAAGAAGAAAAATTTCTAAAATAAGTATACTTATGACCAAATAAAATTAAAAGTGGAAAAAAGTAATAGTACTCAAAGGAGAGTGCAGTCTTTTTAAACAACTCTATTCCATGTGAATAAATACTGAAAAGAACCTGCATTCAATAAACAGTTATGAAGTCGGCTAAGAAATTAATTTGTTACAGGAAAAATTGATTTCGCTGATGCATTATCGATTTCGGTAAAAAAATCACATAAACAAAAAAGAACAAAAAATTTACATACAAATGAAATTGACCAAACAATAGTTAGAATAGATAACGTAATAGATAAAATTAAGGTACACTAGATCAGCTGAGCTACTTTATTACAAGAAAAATCGATTTCGCCCTAACAGGCATTTTCAATTTCCTATTCAAATAGAAGTTTGAATAATTCTATTTGAATAGGAAATTGAAAATGCCTGTATAGGGCGAAATCGATTTTTCTTATAATAAAGTAGCTCAGCTGATCTAGTGTACCTTGATTTTATCTATTATATAATTATCAACCTGGATCGCTTCGAGCAAGTTACTTCACGGGTAGATTCCTGGTAGTATATTTACTTTTGCTATCACAATAGATAACGTAAAAAGAACGTTATAAGATATGCGTAGAGGCGGTAGAGCCTTAAAAAATTTTGTATAAAATGGCAAAAACTAGAAACAGTAAGTAGAAAGTGACCGAAAGAAAATGGAGGAGGGCTTGAAACGTACGACACGTATTTGCAGTAAAAGTTACGTTTCTTGCTTCTGCATAATGTTACCTATCATTTTAGTTTAAACATAAATTGAGAGGAATCGGAGCTAGTTTCATGGTTTTTTTTCATTCACGGGTTTTTGCTTCAAAAACCAATTTTAATTACTTTTAGGCCAAATTTTTGGCCATTTGTTAGGGTATATGCCAATTAAACAAGTTGTCCAGGCACATGTATTCAAAACAACAGCAAGTGTGTTTTTGAAAGAACTTTGCAAAGTCTTCCGCGGCATTAGGTATTAATGGCCTCCAAATTTTGAACTTACGCAACAGCGAAGGTTTTTTTTCCTTGATAAATTTGCCACATATGATAATTGGGCGCACTTAATCTTTAGCAAACTTTTTAACACATGCTAATCTGCCAAAAACCTATTAGTCTGAACTTAAGTAATGGGCTTAAGTCTGGATCTAAAGTAGTATTAGTGACAACAAAACGACAAAACAAATGCGAACAATATACAGTATTAGCTTTCACTTCAACATGTAATTTCTAGCAGCACTCTATGGATCGGATCAAACAGTAGAACTAGTAGCAGTATTTGCACAACGTCTCGCGGCACCTTTGACTATTACAAATGGCATCTTACGGTGCGGCCCCACCCTAGGTGGGAACCACTGATCTGATCTATTAAGATGCCCTACCTTTGAGTTGGATTGGCAATCTTGTTATAGCAACGACCAGCTACATATAAAGAGATGCTGGAATTGGTAACTTGAGGAGGCTTAGTTAATGCGACATTGATGTTGATATTTTCAAATGGAATCAAAACATCTTTAATTGGAACGTTTACTAAAAATAGAATATCGTAAAAAAAAGCTACTTTTTTACAACTCAGCATTTTTATTTTGTTTACGATTGTGAAAACTGTCAACCATTTCGTAATCAATTTTTGTCTTTCGTACAACTGTTTGTTTACTTTCTTTAGCACCGAGGGCAAATAATAACCTCAGTGGAGAGAAACAGAAGAATTATCGCAGATTATAAGAGCACTTAAAGAACAGAGAGAAATCCAACAAATTTCTTTTTTCATTTTTCGAAAACAACGAATTGATGGAAATCCACCAATCAGTTGGGCACTAAGAAGTTCAAATGTAGTACTTTATTGATATATCGAGAAAACAGTTTCAACTGCATGATGATGGCGGCAAGAATGGTTGAAGGCCGCATGAACAATGAACCGAATGATTGAGGGCCGCATGAACCATGAACCGAATGGTTGCGTGCCGCATGAACCATGAACCGAATGGATGAGTGCCGCATGTAATTCTGAAGCTGCCGTTGATTGAGAAACTTGGCACTTTTACAAACAAGTCAAAACTATCATGTTTATTTTCTGTAAATCACTCTCCTTGTAATTGTTGTTGTGTCTGCGTCGGGTAAATCGATCAAAAAGACGCAGAACAATTTTTATTGCTATATATGAAATACCAGCAAGCTAACTTACGAGGATATTTTGACTCTCCGAGTTCAAAATACTTCAAAGCTTCACGTTTGATTCCTGGGCATGCCTAAAGTGTGATAAGTGAGTTAATTATTGTTGTTCGTGGGTATCTATAAATGTATATTTTTTTCTAAACTTACATCACTTTCAAAGACAGATTCCGTTTTTGCATGACCCTTTATGTTAAATAACTTAATTGTTCTAGAAAAATCGTTCATGATTTGGTTCAAAATGGGAAAAGAAAATTTTATATTTTTAACCTCCTCAATAGAAAAACTATTTTGCTTTTGCGGGCTGAATGAAACATTTTGTTTGTTCAAATCCTCTTTGAAGCAACCAGTGGTACTGGTACAGCGCACTTCTACCCCAAACCGTGCAACCGAGCAAAGAACGCTCTCGCAAGGGGCTTTTATCAAAGATACAAAATCGTTGTCATTGTCAGATCTAAATACCCGTCAATGGCATCATTACTCTTATAAAATGGCATTTCACTTCAAGGTGTAAGATAACTGACATTAATGCAGAAAATGTAATGAGCCTTGCCTATAGCAGATCACAAAAATTTTTAGTTCATTTTAAGTGATGACTTGATATTTTTCAAGCTCATTTCTATTTGTGGCTGAATCAAAGTTTTTCCATTTTGATAGGTTGGTGATTAAATTTTGATGACATGATTAGCGGAGCAGAATTTGTGGAACGCGTCTACATAGCATATTTTAGAAGTCACTCTTCTAGAAAAATCACTAAAAAGAAAATATTAAGTGAAAAGCTATCACCATAGCAAACAGAATCTTTCTCTGCAGTAAGCGTATTTTGCTTCTAACGTTTTTTTCTTAACGATTTCTATTGAAGAGTTTCGAGCAAAAAGTCTGGGATCGAACACAATCAAATTTTATTAGGGACGCAATCAAAATTTTTCCAAGGAAAGAAGTGATGGTTACACCAAGGGTGAAAAACAAATATATCTAATTTCGGTTTGGTAGAACCTTAATTTGTAATTTAAGGTTGAAAGCTTTGTAAGAAGAGCAACGTGATGTACTCTCTCCTTCTGCTGCAATCAAAATGAGATTTAATATCTAAAAAGGGGTCTTTTAGTTCTCTGGATTCCTGTTTTGCCTATCAATGCGAAGCCTCAGCAACTCTTCCAACAGCTTTTTTTTAATGGTTCTCTAAAACAAATCCTACAACCGAGGTTTTATCTTTACCATCTCTTCAATTTTTGACTTTATAAATGGAGTCAATGAATTGACCACCGGTACTACAAGCCAGGATAACCAACCGACATTTGACAACTGAAGGTTTAAGTTTCGAATGGAGAATGAGCAAGCTCCAGGAGTAATCTACAATAAACAAAATATTGTTACGTAGAATATACTCGAATTTGATGAACCGAATAGAGCAGGAGCTAAATGACACATTTGTCATCCTATTATTCAGAGTACCTCTCATCCTATTATTCAAAGTTTTATTAGACGAGCGAGTCAATTGTGTGGTACGATGCTCATTTATTCATAGGAAAACTTTAGACAACCTGCTATACAAGCTGTCTGCAAAAAATTCTTCAGCTCCAATAGAAGTGTAGGCCTACGAGGCAGTAACCGATTTTAGAAATGTTCAATAAAAAGTTTCAAGTGTGGGAGCATACAATTTTTTTGCTATTACGAAAATTGCTTATGAGCAAATAAAACTAAAACAGGATCATTGCTTTTGTATTACAACATTGAATTTTTAAACGGATGGTAACGTTCATAAATTTTATATTGGATTTATTAGCTAGGACGCATGAAGGAGAGGAAGGAGTTAAATCTCTCAATGTTCGAAATTCTACCCCAAAGCCCGCTCCTAAATGTGGTCTCATCTAAATGAAAAACACATGCTAATAAGAGCTTACATGTGGAGCGCCATTTGAGCTCATGCCAAGGAACACCTCTTGAGATAGATTTATTCCATCTGCATTAGCTATGACGTGACCAGAAAACTTACTTCTTCCCCTGTTCGAAAACAATAGATTATTAATGCCACACTCTCACGACCTCTATTGTTCTTGCCGTTCATCAATATATTCTCGAGGTATTTTAGAGCCAATAAATGACAACTAAGAATGCATTATTGTAGTCTTCAACATATGTGATTTACAATAAAATCATCTTGGTAGTTTTTGCCATTTTTGCTTCTAAAGCTAGAGACAAGAAAATCAGAAATAAAAAGAGAACTAGGAAATAAAAGGATATGGAAGATGGTAAATATTGCTAGATAGGATAGGCTAGACTATTGCATACTGCACCGTTATGAGGAGTATCTTCCTAGGTAACCATGTTTTAGAGGCGGATGCTCTAGTCTAGCAGACTTGTCTCTAAAAATGGGCGATTTCTAGTGTGTGGCTGACGTAAGCTATCCTTCATTAGCATAACTTGGTAAGGAGTCAAAGGGGCAAAGCCACTATAAATTTTTTGAACCCAATCAAAGTGAGAAGATATTTTAATAAATAACAGGAAAAAGACGTCGATTCTTTCACCACAAAAAATATGTTGAACCAAAATTGAGGAACAGCAAGACAATAAAATGTCAATTTCCAAGAAAGGCCTTCGATCATAATTGATGGACAGAAATCCATAAAAATAAATGCGCTCATTTCCTAAATTTTGAATGACAGTTTTTTTAAGTATATCCATAATGGTGCCTCAAACTATATTGGTGTCGCAGGTGAAAAAATAAACTTGGTGAAAGTGTTATTTTCAAGGATCGATTTTGAAGTCAGGTTTTGTATAATTTGAAAATTTTAACAAGTCTTTCTACTACAATTCAGTCTTTTCTACTTGTCATCTATTCCAGATTTCTTTAGTGTATATTTGGTAGAGAGATGACTCTGAGCATCCATGTTGTTATTGATGCTACTAACAACGCACCATCAAAATAATTTTCATAGAAAACGAATTATCTTTTAATCATTTTTTACGTTGTATTTGGTCCTCATCAGGATCAATACATACATATTTTGTACTATTAAACTTCCGATGTACGAAATCACAAAAGTTGATAAAATAGAACTAAAACTAAATTCTTTATTAGCGTAATTATTGAGACTGTGGGTACTTTTATTGTTTCTATTTTGTCTATGCCTGAGTATATACAGAAATTGTACTTGTATGTACCTGTTATAGACCTTGATAAGGGCAATATTTAACACAGAAAACTTTTGAAAAATAAATTTGTTTTCTTGAAAAATTATTCACGGTGTGCTGCTAGTGCAAACAACAACAACAACATGTATGTTCTAAATTTATACCAGAAAATTGTTATGTAAGCTGTCCATCCAGATGAGACCTTCACACTTGCATCGTTTACATGAAATGTAACAGAATTAGGAGGCGCCGTAGTGATGAATACGTCTCCGAGATTTAAATGAATAATTTGTAAGCTGAAAAAATACATTATTACAAATCAATTTACAGGAAAAATTAGTGTTGAATACAAAGCATTTGTCTACAGACTGTAGAGGGTAGTGGTGATTTGAAAATACTTTGTCTTGGCTGTCATACATGTCTTTGCTTTAGATCCTTTGCCTTACGCGAAGTTGCCAAGTCTGCTTCCCACGAATGTCATGGTTGGAGCTTTACTTTACAGTCAGTAGACTTAGGTTTAATTCTCTTGTCGAGCCATATCAAAGATTTGAAAATCACTATATACAGTATTTCTTCTGAATGATCAGTATGAAAGAGATAGTTTGGAAATAAAGCTGGAAAGTTTGCTTGCTGCGTCCTTAGGTAATGCACTGAACAAAATATCTCCATTTTTATGTGCCTGACAGGTAGTGGGGCTGAGCAATCTACCCATTGCGGTGGCCCATGCTAATTAAAAACTACAAAACAGAACATGAGCTTATACGCATAAATGAATAAAGTGCGTCTGCAGGGATATAATTTGAGGTGGCGTTATTTTATGCTTAGGAAAATAGGACTCGCCATGTAATGGCGACAAAGCAAGGCCCTGAAGGTTAGAGGACAGTATGAAGAGTATTGTTTCAGTTCCGCCTCATCAAACTGCCTTTAATACGCGGGAACCCACTCACACACTCACAGAGAGAGGACTCTATTGCTGTTGCAACAGCACTCCTTCTAATTACTTGAATTAATGGCAAACTTCATAATTGCTTCAAGAAAGAGAGTTGAAAATATTGAAGCATTATTCTAGGCAATATTGTAACCAAATACTACTCCAAATAATCGAATGGCTTAAATTCTTATTTTTTGAAAGTTGGTATGTCCCCTGAAATTTATTGAGTTATCAAAAATGTAAATCTTGTTCGAAAATAGTCTTGAACTACTCGATACTAGCCCACAAAATTCCAATCTCAATTTTAAAATAGACTTCCCAGTTATTTGGACTAATTACATTCTTTGCTTACTTTCGGAGCTGGTAGTTTTTGGACCTCAGGTATTGAATTTTAAACCGTTTGTACTTGCTCATAACAATTTCTTTTGCAACTTGGCTCACTGAAAAAGTGAAAATATAATTCAAAAATTCCGTTGCTATTTAACCGCAAATCACGGAAGAAAATAATTGGGCAATGATTCTAATATTCTCGTGATAGTAAACCGGTTGCGGTTGTCGTAACTTAAAAAGTTCAACGGGAATAGTTAATAGAGCAACTGTATAAGTTCAGACCCTATTTAGAGTTGCTATAAACGGTGGCACAGTGCCATTTTAACGCAAGTATACGGCAATGAAGCAGGAAAAATTCTCGGCAAACGTTTTACCGAAAGACTCTACATTATAAAATTTATAAAGGCATTGTACATGCCATTGCTAGAGAGTGACATCAACCATATTGTACATGCCATTGCTAGATAGTGACATCAACCATATTGTACATGCCATTGCTAGAGAGTGACGCCAACTACATTGTACATGCTATTGCCAGAGAGTGACATCAACCACTAACGCCTTTGTGTTACTCGAAAGCTAGATTTGTATCCAAGACTGTAGATAGCCTACCTCCCAAGTTTCAACAGAAAACTAGGCCACGAGAATGGCACCGTATAAGCAAAGCAAATGTGCTTATCGAAAAAGGTCTTCCACCAGATCAATGTCTAAAAAATTTTGTGAGGTGTTCCAACAGATCATCTAAAAGTTTTAAATGAAATTTCGTTATTAGGGAGATATACAAAAAATAATTTTGCTCTAATTTGTTGTGTTTAAATATTTAACGTATTAGTGGTTTTTAAAGGAAATCAAGCCATATTGAGAATAGTCTTTTAAAAACTAATGTAAACAAGACGTTTTCTTCAAATTTTAGAATTATTAATGGGTTTATAGCTCTTCATGAAAATACTTTTAATCAATTATTTTTCTTACAAATTTTATGGAATTTGACTTATAACGGTTTTTTAAACGGCACTAACTGCCTTACAAATTAGATAATTTGAGTCTCCACATCACACAAGTTGTGCATTTTCATAAACCCACTTTTTTGTAGATCACTCTTTTAAGCCACAGACGACTCTCACAGCATTGCAAGCGACTGCTGCGCGCTGTATCCCCCACAATCACTGAAACCAAAAGGGGTTCGTGACAACGTTCCCTGCTTCTGGCTGCACTCCTGAGTGCGATAGGTTGGTTTCCAAATAATATTTATTGCTGTAGCACGGAATAACTTAATCGAATTTGTTCTCCTTTTTCAATGAGCCTATATCATTCTTTCACTTTTATGGTTAGGCTAGCTTGCAAAAACTTCGAGACCAAGCTGCACAAAGAACATAGAGCTTCCAGTATCTCGCCTAGTTTTGAAAACCAACTCAGTTTAGTGGTGATACACTTAAGATTAAATAGAAATAATAAAGACAACTACAAAGAAAATTTAGGATTCCTTCTTTGCTTCAATCTTGTGTATTGTGACATCCTGGTTTTATGTAAATGCCGGAGCTTTGCTAAATTAAACATAAATTATTAAGGGATGCAAATTTGATGGTAAAATAATGTTGCTCCCTTCAATGAGTTATTCCTCCCAGTGATTGACGATATGGTAGGTTTTGCAACTTTGTCATTTTTTGAGGAAACTATCCTTTGTCGTCATCACTCATAACAAATACGCTTTTTTTTGAGTATTCATCACATTTCTTTTTCTCAAAAATCTTTCCCCATAGTGTTCTTGATTGCAAGCTACATGTTTGTTGGTTCAACATGTAACCTGATCATATGGCTCAAACCGCTTCAGCCGCTTTACTGAGAAACGTATCGCTACTCAAAACTCTCCGATGCTGCACCTTAAATTTCTCAGCCACAATGCGCTAAAGTCAGTTGTGTTCCTACACATACCAGTTTAAAATTTTATTCGCTTTTAACTTTTTTATATCCTATACGAAATTTTGCTAAAAAATTATTCCAAAATCTGAAAGCCAATTTTTTTCGACAATTTGTATGAAAAATATTTTCTACATTTTTAATGAAACTAGGTGGGATCGAATTAAATTAGCCAATGATATATTTGGTAAATCAAGTATGTTTGTGGCGTCACGGTTATTCGAAATATATTGGTTGAATTAATTAAAACACTGCCTCAGGCTATTAACCCTTACGCAAAATATTTTTCACTAATGAATGAAACTTGAAAAACATTAAATGGTGCGGGGACACATTACCAAGTCATAAAACTATGAGAAAAAGAACTCTCGGTTAGCTTCCACCTTTAGACGTACATCGGACACTAGACACCTTCTAGGTTATTTAATATTTTTATGTAAAAACTTTCTCTGCCTTCTGAAAGCTTTTCAATTTATCTTGGTCTGGTAGACACAATCAAGCTTTAGATACGTTTCTAGTCTCACCTTCTTTTATTCCATTTTCATTTATTCGAGCTGCAATGCCTGCATTTTCACCTACGGCAGGGCAAGCTAAGAAGAGCCCCAGGAGGAAGGCAGCATTTAGAAAATAAAGTGTCAGTTTCATTGTGCTACTGGTACACGAAATGTTATGTAGTAGCCTCACATTAAAAATACTACAAAAAATAAAAGTAATTTACAATTTACAAGTAGGCTTAGCCTAAAAACTTCAAACTTCGTTAAAAAATTCTGATAGGTCTGTCGGCAAATCAACTTCATATCCATTACAACATTAAATTAATTGAGGTAAAAGTTATAGAATCGAAAATAGGCGTTGCTCTTTATCCCGCATACTTTTCATTTTATGTTCATTAGTCACTCTTCGTAGTCGATCTTCTACAGTAGGAAGTCGATTGACAGCTTTGACGGGCATGCAATTTTTCATTTCAAATGAACTAACAACTAGGCTTGCAGCAATGATTCTTAACCTGGGCGCGCAGTGATTTTTAAGTTGTTAGAGAATGGAAAGAAGACTTTGAAAATTTTTGCGCTTTCTTTGAATGCTGGCGAGCACCGCTTTACAACTGATTTTTGTCCGTTTTAATTTGAAAATCGTTGAGTTTAAGCTCAAGGCTTAAAATTATCGTCGAATGAGTTTGTGAAAAGAAAACAAAACTTTTGTTGGGAAGCGCCTACAATCATGTCAAAAAGTAATTTGTTGAAATTAGGGTACTGCTTGTTACCGTAAATATTTTTTAGTTCCACTAGCTGTTCTTTCTACAAATAAAGTTATTGTAGGTATGAAGTGGGATATTGATAAAGAGAAGAATCGAAGTTTAATCCCATTGTAGGTATTAAAGACTCTGTTGAAAACGCCGTTTTCTCAAAAAAGAGCTGTCGAAAGTTTTGGGAAAAACTGTTAACTTAAAATATTTTCACGCACATTCCTTTCAGAAATTTTTTAGTTTTTTTGCTAATTTGTCGTTGCTAATTTGTCGGGCTTGAGGTGATTTGTATCTCTCTATGAAGCCGTTTTATTCCGTAAAACCTTTTATTGAGTATACTTTTGTGGTGAAGCAGTAAGTTGCCCGGTGATAGTCGGAATCGGGACTAGTTAAAAACAAGGAAACAACTATATTCATCTACATTGGTCGTATGGCTGGTAATAAAAAAGTTGTAAGCTTAGCAAATAGTTCGAATACATTTTTGTCTTGTTCTACCGTATTTTTAGCCGTCATTTCCGAAAAATGGTCTTAACAATTTTGGGAGAGAAAAAAGTGTTGATTCAATTTTTGTTTATCCACCTATATCTTTCAAAGGTCCTCGTTTCGTTTAGTTACTTTTTAATCTATTTGCTACCAGGCTCACTTTTTGCTCTAATCTTAGCCCGGGTCCATCAGATATTTTGAATAAAAATGATTTCAGGTTCAGTTGGCTGGTTTTGCTTTTATATTTCTTTTTTCATAAACCCATCGTCTCCGGTTCATTACACATCGAGCTTCGCGTAGTGGCGGATAAATGCACAACTAATTGACTACGGTAACTACCAATCACTTCTGCAATGTTTTTATTGGCGAGCAAGATTGTGATAGCGCAAAACTAGGATGCCTATGAAGGAGGTTGGAATGGAACCTGCAATTTCATGAAAAACTTTTACGCACAACTGAAATTTAGAAAAATTTGGATTGAAGAAGTTGAAGACATTTTACAGAAGACTCAAATATGAAGAAAAATTTTTATCTTTTTCAAAATTCAAGTAAAGATGTATCCCCATTACCGTTTGCAACAAATTTTAGCTACGCCCTTGATAATACATTATAACCTTACAACTTTTTCCAAGTTTCCGAACTGAAATGATCAACATGCGCAAATTTATTATGAGTAATAACTCATTCTTTAAATAATTTTGTCATTTTTTGCCGACAAAAACTGCTTGAAAAAAAAGTTTAAACTACTGGTTGACAATCAATAACCACAGAGGCGGAAAAGGAAGCAGATCATTATTTGTCAAACACAGCTGTAGCGCAGCTACATTCGCTTAATAAAGCGTAGTTTGGGAACATGCATGTTTAGGTATCTTAATTTTTTGAAATTTTCACTGAATTTTTTTGCCAACAATGTTTTGCGCGAGCTGTTGAGTGGGTGCCGCTCCCGTAACAGGAGGCTTAATACCAAAATGTTTTCTTGCCCGAAACATGTGGAAAAAATGTAGCTTTTGGCATAAAAACCATTTGGTTTCGACACATTAGTTTTAGAGCAAAATTTTGCTTCTTACTTTGAAAATATAACAGTTTTGCTAGCAAAATGTTGTGGTTTTAAAAAATGTTAAAGTTGCAATTACAGTTTCTTATTCTTACTCCCTGGCAACATAGTTATGAGAGGTTCCTCTTCCATTACTATTTTTCGGGTAATGAGAATTATTGAAATGGAAAACATCCAACCCTTGTTTTTACAAGCCTGTGTGGTGACAGTTTGCCAGCTTCATGACAACTTCAAATTTTGTTGTGAAAGTGGACGAAAAATACGAAAAAATAAAAATTTTTAAAGTGGACCAAAAATAAAAATTTTTAATAATCAACAAAGTGTATGTGAAAGGGTGCCTAAACACCAAAAGCATGTATTTCTTATGTTTAGCCGATTACAATCCCTCTATTCACGAAACTTGGAGGTGAAAAATCAGGGGGTCTGAAAAAAAAATGCTTTAAATTTTAATCCCAAGGACATACGGAGATGGGTTTGGATTTTATGAATCCAGGAGAATTATGTTTTTATCTACTTCAAACTACAGAATTTGTCTCAAAATAAATTAAAAATAAATAAAACCATTTTAAAAAAATCTTGCTTTGAAAAAAATTGTTTGATATACATTGATTAGCAGCGTAAAAGCGCCAATTTTGAAGTATTATCGGAACGTAATGTTGCTTTGACCATTACTGTTTCTACCCATTATTATTTTTCACTACCATTTATTGTTTTCGAACATCAGTTTTTACGATTTAATATAAAGATCAATATTGTTACCTGCACTTCTTAATAAAGAACAAGCATTTATTTAACCAAACGAATTACCTTCTTAGATGATCTCGCTTTTTGACTCCATTTTATCAGACTGTGATCTTTTAGCTAAGTTAGCTAACCTTCAAAAATTGCTAAATATGCTGTAGCAGGCCCGCGAATTATCTGCCTATAAATATTTTAGAGAGTGTTTTGTCAATGCTTCTGCATTGTAAAGTAATTTTCTGTATTCTAGGCCCAATCGTTTCTATTTCAAGCATGTGCCACACTGAGAGTTGCATGCATGAAGAAATTATGCGAACTTCTCTTAAGTTCAACATCATGAATATAAAACCATGAAGTAAGAAGTTCCTTGGGTGCGGGAAAAGTTGGATGACCATCGTTCGTTCGTTCGTTCGTTCGTATGACAATCTCATCAGAAGTTGCAGTTTATCAGATATCGTTTGAGCATAGGGTTGCAAGGAGGTCCTGTTGATTTGCAGTCGTTGACAATGTGGTATGCAGTTTGGGATTCTCCACATTGGCATAGATTGTCATCACCAAATCCCCATTTCACTATAGAGTCATTAAATTTTCCTATTCCCGTTCGCAGTCTATTTAATTAGACCCAGGCTTTCCAAGGGATGCCATGTCCTAGGGGTTTGTTTGACCAGTCTTGGATGTGTGGTTACAGTTTATGTGGCATTGGTTGTTGCTGAGAGTCATAGCCTTGTAGTGATTCCAGAAATGGACGAAGAGGTTTGCGTGATTTAAGCCTTTTGGGAGGGGTTTTGCTGCACAAGATGTTGTGTAGAAGACGGTCAGTGTTATATGCTTTGTAGTATAAGCGCTTACAGAGTTTTTTCCGGCGACAGCTTAATAACTGTATTCCCGATAGTGGTGGTAAAAAATTCAAAGGGATGGGGCGGATGCAGCCTGAGACGATCCGCATTGCTTCATTCAAAGGTACGTCTAGTGTTTTTGTGTGGGTACTTTGGCACCAGACAGGGGAACAATACTCAGCTGGTGCAAATACAAGTGCTGTAGTAGAGGTTCGTAAAGTGTCAAATGAGATACCCCAGTTAGTTCCCGACAGTTTTCTCACCAGTGTCACTCGGGAAGACACTTTTTGTTTGTGCAAGTGATTTTGATATGTTAGATTCCGATCCAGGGTCATTCCAAGGTATATACAGGGTGGCCGAAAAGTCCCAGGACACTCTATTTTTAATATCTTAAGAATCACTGCAACAGTCCCCCAAGAAATCCACCAGAAAACGTTCTGCTGAACTTGGAATACCAAGGGCTACCATGATGGATCATATGAAAAAGGACTTGGATGTCAAAGCTTATAAGCCCATGTCAAAATACAATGTATAGTGTCCTGGGACTTTTCGGCCACCCTGTAGAATATTGCTCGCAGTTTAGGATTGTGTTGGGGTCCAAAGTTACTTTAATGGATTTCGAAGCCAGATGGTTCTTGAGGTGGAACAGAGATGATGCCGTTTTTGATTGGGAAAGCTTTTAGTGCCAGTTATGTAGGTACTGGCATATGGTCTTCATGTCATTAGATAGGTTTTCTTCGACTTTGGCAATACTTGATGCAGAATAGGTGATTGCTACGTCGTCCGCATACATCAAGCAGTTGCCAGATGTTTTCGGGAAATCAGCTGTGTAGATGTTATGTAGAGTAGGGGCCAGAACGGATCCTTGGGCTACGAAATTTTTCAATCCAAAGGACCGGCTTTTTTGTCCTTCACTGGTGAACAGGATGAAGGACCTAGTGTACAGTAATTCCATTATGAAATTAATTAGGTGGTTGGAGGTAAGCATTCGTTGCGGTTTCACACGCAAGCCCTGATGCCAGACTGTATCATAGGCAGCGGTGAGGTCAATAAACACTAATCCCGTTATCTCTTTTTTGTCAAATGCATCCTCGATTGTTTCAGTAAGTTTACTTGGTCGACAGTGCTGCGACCCTTTCAAAATCCTGCCTGTTCTGGCGAAATTCGGAAAAATTTGGAGCAACCTGACAATCTCATCCCATCGGATGACCATGAAGCCCCTGATGCCAAGAAAATCCCTTAAACCAGAGCTAGAATTCGTACATAGAGAAAATGATATGAAAAAAAGAGCAACAAAAAAAGTGCGAAGCAAGATAGAGCAAAGCGAGATAAAGAGTGCTGCCCTGAGTTGGGGAAAACAAACGTTGCACAAAAGACTCTTAATTCTGGAAAAAGGTAGTTGTATCCAATGCAACAAAGGTGAGAGAGGGTACAATGCGCTTGATGAAAAAGCTGAAGTTGTTTAGTTGATACTAAGGAAATTTGTACGTAAAAAATATAAAGATGATGTCAAGCCTCTAGGCCAAGAACAAAGAAGGGTGGATAGAAGTGAGAAATTTTTATGAATCTGTGGACGGCTATAGACAGTACCCCGTCTACCCACCTTGTCTATCCAATTACTGCCTGGAAGAATTGCATAACCGGGGCCTCATCGGAGCCTGACAACGGTTGAATAAAAGTGTAAAATTTTTCAACAAAATTACACAAAAAGTGTGTGGCAAAAAAACGTTGGATAAGTCCAAAGATGAATCAGAAATGAATTTGCATTTTAAATTTTTATGATTTATATTTCGCTTTTCTTAGCACACTTATAAATCAGAGAGGTGCGGAAAAAGGATTTTAAGCAAAATAAAACTGCAAATGTTCCATTAATTACCCGAATAGCAGGAGTGATTAAAGTACCACCGGAAAGCCGGCCGTTTGCTTAACATGACTAAAGCCATTTGTTCAAAAAGATTTCAAAAAATTGCGATTTTTCTGTGCTCACTTAGCCTACTATTCGAAGTCATTGTTTTTATTGGTAAGTCCATTAAAACATTACTCTGATGCTGGATATTTACAAAAAACTTTCTGCTGTCCACAAAAATAAAGCCTTGCGGTTTAGGATTTGAAATGCTTGAGAACCATGTTATAAAATTGCGAAGCAAAGCGATGTGCTCAAACATCAAGTCATTTCAAGTCTGCCGAGCTTGAAGATTTACTGTCAAAAAGCCGCTGATCTTCTTCTTTCGTTTTGCTAAACAAAAGGTGCAAATGAAGCCGTTTTAGAATACAATTTATTTGCAAATAGCGTAAAAGATTGACAACACTTTTCTTCTGAGTAAACAAACAATATAAAACAATATATTGCAAGACACTAAGCGGCAACCCACAAAGGGTTTGTTATCAAGCAGTAAAAGTTACTTTTCATTTTAGAAAATAAAAATTCTAAAATATCAGCAATACAAACTGCCTGCACCCTATCACCATATGAGGCGTAAACACATTGGCAGTGTTAGTAGATAGCCGACAGAAGCAAGGCAAAGTTGGACCCTTTTGATGAACAGCCAGCGCTATCTAAACTTCACCGCTTTCATCGATTTTCCAAAATCCGCCAGACAAAAACATCAATCAAAGTATGTTGAAAAGCGTTTGACTTTCTAGCAAAAGGATCCTGCTTAACTTCGACGTCATGATACCAAAGGTGGTCAAAGTGATCTAAAAATCTACTTGAGTGAAAGTATACTCAAATAAAAATAATTCAGTATTATTTCACCCACTCAAAAAAATACTCAAAAATAGAAAGCAATGATGACTTGTTTTACTTGAGTAAAAGTGAAAGTAAGAAGTAGTCGAGAATATGTCTAAGTAGCAAAAGAGGAAAGTAGTTTTATGTTTTTGGCAGTTTTGTGCGGTATTTCTGTGTACCAGTGGTTTTCAATAACAAATACACTCACAACATGAGATGCTGCGAGAAGGGAATTCCATGAAGGCGCAATTCTTACTGCCAATTAGCCGTTTTATGTACTGTGTATCACCGAACAAATTAATGGTTTATCGGTATGGTGCACGCAGCGTCGTAACTACAAAATGGGTTTTGCCTGGGAGACACTATTTTAGGTAGCGACACTACTTTCAAAAAACTCAAAAGAGGTGACCTAAATTTAGGACATGACTGTTTTCTTTTGAATAACACTTTTTAAATTTCAGTTGAAGACTTTTTCTGGAGAAACTTTTTGATCTGGTGTTGATTTTTTTTAAATCCTTCCCGGTGACACAAATTATAATGACAAGGTGGTTGCACCAAATTGTTTTCTTGCAGGGAGTTTAAGATACCAAATATATTAATACCCGCTGATTTGGACATAAATAGCACGGCATAGTACAAACATGTAAGCGTAGTTATTTTAATGAAGACTTCTCTTTTGTGTTGGTCTTTTGATTACATCTTTTTACTGTCACATGTTTTGATAGAACTTTTGTTAACGATTAAAAGTCGTTAAACGCGGAGCTAAATGATGTTATCAGCTAAAAAATTTGGAGAAAAGAAAGACAAAAATTTTTGTCTGTCGGATCTTTTTTTTGATGATAACGTTTATCTTAGAGACCCACAGGATTTTAATGTAATCAATACACTATGAAGCATATTTTATCAATATTTTCTGAGATGAAGCTCTTGCAATAACCTATTTTAAAGGGCACTAAAGTAGTCAGCAAAAAACATTACTTTTACAAATCTTTTATAAGAATGTAATTCCATCCTTTGCTTTCTCACTGGCTACTACCTTGACAAAAGCTGTAGCTAATTTGTACACGAACTCAGATTATGATTAAATAGATGAAACAAACATCAAAAAATTACACACCAGAAAATATTTCAAAATTCTTTTACGGTAAAAACTTTAGCTTTATGATAATATGCCTCACAGATAATAGCGCACCTCACATTGTCTACTTAGCCTTAAAAAGTAGTAGTTGGTTTTCAAAATTTGAAACAAAAATCGCCCATTTTAATAAAGGATTGGCAGAAAACAAAACTTCACTTCGAAGCTGTAATTTATGTCAACATAGCGCATTCCAATTGAACAGACATTACATTTTTAGCATTTACTTAAGTAAAAGTTGCAACTACTCAAGTAGCGCTACTTTGTATTTTACCTACTCAAGTAAAACGATGGTAGAAAAAAATGAAACTATTCAAGTAAGTAGTTCGTTACTGAAAAACCTACTCAAGTAGATCTACTTCGTTACTGACCACATCCGCCTACTATTAATGGCTATACATCAAAAATGTCAGTAACTTAATGACTTGATTAATAGTAGGCTGTAAAACTCAATAAATAACTCAGAGAAAGCAGATGCAGAGTAAATACATTTGAGCCCACTCAATTACACTGCAATGGCTATACAAGACCTTTTTGCATAGAATCGGAGGAGTCTAGAATAACTCAAGCTACAAATCGAAAATCCGTTGAAATCTCCGCGGCATTCTAAAAAATATATAGAATATTACGCGAAGTGCAGAGCTGAGATGATTTCTTTAAAATGACATCATTAATTCGAACGAATACGCGTCAATATAACAAATGCTCTACAATTGCTATCTTCTTTATCGTAAACATCGCAAAAAAGTAAGAACTTCTCCCACGTCAATATGGCAGAGTAGGTAATTCACAATCATCACAATACAGCAAAATTGGTAATTCACAATCTCCACAAGGCATTACGAGTGAAGAGAAATTTTCAATTGGAACACCGCTTGTATTCAGTGCCAAAATAGGGCAGGTGGTACAGGGTGCACATGTACATCTCGCTCTTTTTAGTTTGAGTCATACTTCCCTCAATTTTCGCTTCCGTTCCAACTCTTACTTCTTTCGACAACATGCTGCTCTCTCCCAACGTTCTCAAACTACATCATTATGATTTGAATTGACACTTTTGTTTGAATATTTTCTAAAATTGAGGTTTTAGATTCCTTGAAAATTGCATGTTGTAGAACACTCAAGGCACTATTTTCTTTCTCGCAGACCAAATTTGCACCAACTTAAGAAATCTATACTTTTCTATAAGCTTTTTGCTGCTTTCACAAGCTTCAACAAATCTGTCAGTTTTTTGCATTATCTCTGCTCACGCTTTTTTTGTACTTACTTTTTTTCCCTGTCTCTTTTTGTAATTTCAGACTTGCTTAGCTGGAACTGTTCACACTCGACTCATTTCAGTTGTACTGGCGCTCCACGTACAACCAACTAGTAAAGACGCGGAAACGGCTGGGCAGCAGCAACAATTTCCTCATAAAACATTGAAACCTTAGATGTATGTTCATGTGCAACAACTACTTAGAGCCCCCTTAATTCGTAATAAAACTTAATTAATTTGCGCGACACCAAACTTTGATCACGTATTACCTTTTAATCACATATCACCAAAAGGGGGCTTGTGGAATCAGGCTGAGCCGAGATCTATCCTCTAATAATTATGCTAGTTGATGAAGACCAGTTAATATGCTACTACCATGAAACATCATCGGTAAAAATTGACTTCAGGGAGAGATTCTAATTCCCAATTATCTCAGCTATTCTGAGATGTTGCTAATTAGACTGCTACCAACACAACATTCTCTTGAAAAACATAGTCTTCTGGTTCAGTAGATAGCCGCCTCAATGGGGTGATGTGGTTTCCAACCCCGTCGGATTGGATGGAAATGGTCGTTGGCCTCGGCGAGGATCCCAGACACTTCAGGCTCTCCCCAAGCAAAACATTTTTTCGCAGCGCTGTCCTCCAAACGGCCGGCGAAGAACAGCACGCACTCACTCGAAAATCGGTTGTCTGTCTTTTCTTCTATTGATCTCTTTTCTCTTTCTTTCTCGCCCTCTTATTGCTCTTCTACTTTTGTTGAGCGACAACGTTCATCCAAATCCTGGTCCTATCTTTCCTTGTTCTGTTTATGCCAGCAATGTGACGCGAAGGGGCAGGTTAGTGCAATGCCATACCTGCTCTAATTGCAGTGCCTACATTTAAGATGCATTTTCCTCTCTTCTACGGAGTTCAACTCTACTTCCAGCTCTCACTCCTGAAGCTGCCCTTCCTGATGCATCTCGGTTCCTATCCACCAACACTGTGTATTCTCCAGAGCCCTCCAGCACGGGTACTTGCACTGCGACCAACAACCCACCTAACCACCTCTCTGCCAATGAAGCTCTAACTCCTCATCTCCAATGACAAACCTCCAATTCTCCTTCTGCTCAGTGACTAACACTTTTTCCTGTTTCTTCCCAATCCTCCTTTACTTCTGGCCCTTCTTTCTTGTCCCCTGCTTCTTCTTCCTTTTTTGACTTGCTTAGGGTTCTCCAATGGAATGCAGAAGGTCTTTATGCCAGAAGTGTTCAACTCTTTCACTTTCTTTCGCTCCTCCAGTCAATCTTTTGTGTACCCAGAAAAGCTATCTTAACTTTTTTTCATCTTTCCGAATCCCTAGATGCTCTGCGTTACAATTGGATTGCACTCACTCACTCACTGTCTGGCTCTTTTTCATCTAGTAATTCGCATGGTAGCGATAGTGTAGTCATTTTTGTCAGACAGGGCTTGTACTTTTCTAAATTTTTATCTCCCCTCTTCATTTGACCACCACTCTGAATATGTCGGGGTCAATATTTTGCCTAAAAACTCCTCCCTTGTCCTTTTTTTAAATATTTACTCTCCTTCAATTCGCTCTTCTTTGGCGAATAATAGAATTGATTTCTTTTCTCCTTCTGTATTTCCTTCCTTCAAAAATCCCTCCATTCTGCGGGACTTCAATTTCATTTCGATAGGTACTTCACATTCTCGTGAAAAAAATATTTGGTTGGATCATTTTCTCTGATCTCCTACCTGTCAAAGTGGATGAAACAGTTAGGAGAAAACGCTAAGCTTTTGCTTCCCCTCATAGAAAAAATGAAGAGCGCTAGCCTTACATCTCAATCTCTCACCATGCCTCTTCCATTGTTGACAATTCCAAAGCCAAGGCGTGGTACGAGACATGCTCATCACTCTTTCCTAAATCTGATGGCAAATCAGTCTGTTGAATCCTTCGCATCATTGCTGGCTCTATTCCTTCTTCTTCCGTGTCTTTTCTTCCTGGAAGTCGGTTTGCTTATTGCCAACCACGTGAGGTATCACTTTTCTATCTCTCAGCCAAAGGGACTGCATAGCAGAGCAAATGGCAACTTGTCTGAGTTCTGTCGGATCTTTTGTTCCGAAGAATCGTATTCCTGTGTTTGCTCTTCGCTCACCACCACTACATTTCTCGCGGCTGCTGCCAACCTCTCATCTTTCTTTGCCACTGGCCCAGACAAATTTTCCTATCTCGTGTTGAAGTACCTCTCTCGCTGTGACCTGAATCTTCCTTTTCACATCTTTCATCTCTCCTGGTCTTTGCATTTGTTTCCTTCGTTTGGAAGTCTTCATCTATTATTTCCATCCACAAGATGGGAAAACTTCTCGGCGCACCTGCTTCCTTTTGGCCTTTCCTGCTCACCTCCTGCGTCTCAAAGCTGTTTGTGTGCATCATTCTATCCGTCTACTCCTTATTTTGGAGTACAATTCCATTCTCTCTCTCCTCCAGTTCGGTTTTCATCCTGGCCGGTCTACTTTAAATCTTTATCTTTTTCAGTTCATTTTAGATAAGTTTAACAAACCCAGTCCGGGTTCTCGAACGATCTTTGCTACTTTCGACTTCTCTAAGACTTTTGACGCTTTGTGACATCCCGCTCTCTTCCATAAACTTGTTGTGGATAGCCTTCCTCCTTGTTTTGTTCGATGGACTCGATATTTTTCTTTTTGACAAGCGCACTTGCATGGTTTAAAAAAATCACAAAAATTGCTTCTTTTGAGTCGGTCTAGGTGTTCCGTTTTGGTTCGGTTCTTTTCACTCTTTTCATTAATGATCTGCCTACGTCTCTGCCTTTTTCCGTCTGCTTTTCTCTTTTTGCTGACAACCTGGCCATTTGCTTCTTCTCCCTCTCGGTCACTGCTGCTGTGGGGACCACATAAGGAGCACTGATTTGACTGGATTGCTGGTCTGAGTACTGATGTCTTCCTCTCAATCCGAGAAAATGTGGGGGCTCCTTCTTTCCGTTTGTCCCGATTAAGCTGACCTCCAGCACTATCTCTTCTTTGTATCTTCGCTTAAGGCCACGTTCTTCCCTTGTCTCAAGGTCTTACGCTGTACCTTTGCTTTTTCGTGGGACTCTTCCAAAGCGCCCCTTGCTCATTCTTGCAAAGTTTTTCCTATTCATTTTCTTTTATCCCTCACCCGGATGGTTACTTTTCCTTTGCGCTACCAATATTCCTAAGTTCGAATGCCTTTACTAAGAGGCTAGTCCTACCATCACCAGCTGTCTCTCGTCTTTTCCTATCTCTTTTTCTCTCAAAGGCATCCTTTCCTTCCTAACGAGCCACTCTGAGTCATTTTGCTCTGACATTTTATGGACGAGCTTTTTGTCATCCAACCTCTTTTCCCATTTCTGGTTTGGCCAAACTTAGAGTGAAACCTAAACTTTCCAGGCTCTCTTGTAGAATCCTTGCCTCCACTCACCAGCTCACGCTTTTTCCTGTTTCCCCAAACGAGTCTTTTTGGCTTGTCCTTTCCCTCCTAAAGCCCGCCTTCTTTCAGTGTAAAGCTCACTTTTCTACTTTATGCTCTCTGTATAATCCTGCTCTCTCTCTCGTCAAGGTGCGGCCTTTCCAATCTTGACTCTTTTCTTCTTCAGGATCTTGTGATTTGGAGTATAGCTCAGATCCTTTTTCTTTCGACAAAAGAAACTTAGATGTCCTTGCAAACAGCTTACTGTGTAGCGCTTTATTCATTTTGTTCCCATTCGCCAGATCCAGCGTGTTTCGGCTTTTCTGTTAAAGCCTGCACCATTCTCTAGCTCGTCTCTGGTCTCGGCCACACTATCAAGACTGCCACTTCTCATCTCATCCTCTCCGACTCTTGCTCTGTCCTTGTTATGCTTTCCCCACCTCCTTCCTTCTATCTCACACTCTCTGACATATCTGGCAGGAACTGTCTTCTTTTCTTTCTCCTCTACTACTACGCTACAATAGGTCCCCGGCCACTCATTCCTTCCGGGAAATGAAACGGCCGATGAGTTGGCCAGGCGGGCTGCGCTGCTCCAGCCATTTACTGTCCCATGCAGTCTCTCTCCTCTTACCTATCACATC
Source organism: Trididemnum clinides (assembly GCA_963675345.1). Classification (NCBI taxonomy): domain Eukaryota; kingdom Metazoa; phylum Chordata; class Ascidiacea; order Aplousobranchia; family Didemnidae; genus Trididemnum; species Trididemnum clinides. The sequence goes on from OY776300.1 coordinate 7,524,353, forward strand.
CAAATTCTTTTACACACAAATTCCTTCAGCATCCATGGAAAAATTTATGTTTTCTCGTCACGCTCGCTGTGTCCTCTCTTGTCTTCGCTACAACGAACATAGCCTTCTGTTAAACTCTTATCTCTTTAGAATTTTCAGAATGAAGAATTCTTCGTGCAGCACCTGTGATTATTCCACCTAACACACCCCTCGTCTTATTCTGTAACGTTCACCTACCTACTCCTTGCGCTGCTTGCTGTTTGGTAACTCCTTTTCTCTCTACAACCTCTAATTTATGCCAAGAAGAGTTGCCCGGCTTCTGGGACTTCACTTTTTTTGCCATGCTCTCATCCTTTGGAAGGGGTCAGGTAACAGCAACAACAACAACAACAACAACCACAACCACAACCACAACCACAACCACAACAACAGCTACAACAACAACAGAACACAGCATTAAACCCTTCGGCCAAGTAAGTTTGCCGTCTGGCTATTCAAAATTTGCATTAGATGCTTCTATGCTTGAAACATCTTACAAAGGAACTCAAACTGCTGGTTGATTGTTAACTCAATAATACTATTAAGTAAGCTGACAATAATACACTAGGATGCTTTGCTGCCTAGTAACTCACTGTTTTAAATTTGATTGTAGGATTTACAAATTTGAAGCCGTACATAGGGGGAACGTCCAATTTGAAATTTTGGAGAAAGTCTAAAAAAGTCAATATCCAATTAGTAATTATTCATAGATTAATTTACACAGAAAAAAAGCAAGCAAAGCTTACCATTTTAGCCTGTTTCATGATTAAATCTGGTTAGCTGGCGCACTACATCATCATAAAACAATGATTAACTCCAAGCGCGTAGCCAGAAATAAATTGAGATGATGAGGGGACAATATTTTACTAAAATGACGTCATGACATATGTTTGCAATTCTAATATTTGGGAAGAAAAAGGGGGGACTGTGCCTACTAATTCCTCCCTCTTTTTACTGAACCACGTATTGTCTCAGATCAATTTGAAAAGTGTTGACTGCTCTTAATTGAGCAAATATCGCAACCGGAAAACGTAGCACTTTTGGTTTCTCCAAAAAAGTAACTAGGGTTGCTATAGAATGGTTGCCCTATGTATAAGCGTTTGTGTCACTATCTTGCGATTCTGGCAGCAGCACCGCAATAGGTGATTTATTGGCATCACAGGCTGGACTCCATATACTTTTGTAGTTCATGCTTGAACCAAATTTTTTAGAATCCAAACTAGAAACTCGTTACGTTTTCGTCTAAAGTTATAACATCAAACCCGGTAGTAATGATACGCCCCTACACATTTTTCGATGTGGCCAAAAGCAAATACTTCAAAGATCAGTAATGTACTTTGAGCTAGTGGTTGGGGAGACTGATCTAGTGGTTAGAGCAACAGCTTTCCTTTTTGAGGCCGATGTTTTATTCTCTCGGCAAGCGATTCTACAGATTATAAAGACAGCTTTCCATTTTAGCATTGCTATAGCTATAAAGTATTTTCCTGTGTTAAATTAGGCATATTATTGAGGCATGGTTAAAAGATGTCTTTGCGCTGAAAAAGTATGGTAGCTATTCATTCAAACGCATGAGCTTATGCTTTTTTAGTCATATAGGGCCACCAAGTTAGGTAGCCTGTTTGATTCTTTATGTGTGCCACACAAAGATGAACAAATTTTGTTGAAGATGTTTTCAAAGTCAAATCAGACATAGCTGCTGACTAACATCTTTACTATCCTACACATGATAATCGCAGGAAAATCGCAAACACCATTTTTGAGAAGTTTTTAATAAAAAAAGGACATTTTTAAGAAGGTTATAATACTAGGATACTTACTGTTTACTGCAGGAATAATGGCTGGCATGAACAACGATGAAGCTTCATTAACTTGTGCCAGCAGGTCCGCTAAAAATAGCTTCTGGGAAGTAAAGGCAGCATTCATATTTGAAATGTAGATTTTAATGGTGTCCGACTCAAAATAAGCTTTTCCAAGAGCATTTAAATTCTGAGAAATAGAAATGTTACGGCGTTAGCAGCAATACATTTTTTCAACATTATTGATAAAAATTTGTGAACAAAACTAGAAAATTACCAAATCTTTTTAAAAAACAATTATTTTTTAGAACATCATATTGAAAATTTAAACGAGAAAATAAATTGCTGTGAGCGTAGCTAAAGAAATAATCAACGCCAAACAACAAAAAACTAACGCTTATTGATCAACAAAGCTGTATTAAAATTGGTGCTAGTGCTGCTTCAGCATTAGGCCCTTCCTAAAGTATCCAGTTTTCAAGTTGCGCTCCCGTACACTTGTTTGATCATTTTTCATTAAAAAAGAATTTTGTTTTAAAAAATAGACTTTTGAAAAGTTGATTCATCAAAAATTGAGAAAAAAAGGTTATTGCTTGAAAAATCCGGTAATCATGAAAAATCCGGTAATTGAAACTTCAAAAAAGTTGATGCCCACATAAAATAAAGTTATTTCTTGATTTCCAAGTAAAAGCCATCCCTTTCAATTTAGATTAAAGATACCTCAATATAGACTTTTCATCACCCCTCCCCCTACCAGACTTTCGGGATCTGTCAGAGCTGAAGTAGGCGAAATGCAAAACACAAATGACGGATAATTTTTGAAAGTTGCAGTAAATTCTAATTGGAAGAGTAGGACTTTTTCTGCCATCGCGGCATCCGTACCTTAATTCGGTTTGATTTAAACTTTATTGGTTTCATTCATTTATACACGGCTTACTTTCTGCATTGACTGAATGTTGAATTCGGCGTAAAGTCAAAAACCAGACCCTCACTTTGGTTTCTGCATATTGGCAAAATATTTACCAGAAACAGAAAAATAATAAAGATCCGGGCTCTCCACAGCAAACTCAATCGAATGAGTTGCTACTGGCGACCAGCTGGGTCACCAAATTAAAAAGAAGATTTCTTTTTCAATTAGAAAAATGGTATGTGTTGTTACGACAGCCGCTTTCAGTATCGGTTAAGAAGACTCTACTCACTAGAAAAAGAGCGGAGTACATCATCTTTTACATATATTGCTATGAGAGATTCGCGTTTACAATTCAGTGCAACATCAAAAAGGTTCCTGAAAATTATTCAGTGAGACCCGATTCTCTTCATTTAAACCCACATTTTTTGAACATATAGAACATATTAACTTTCATGACGGTCTTCTATTAAGAGGGATCTGGTTTCAGCATCACAATAAGGTAAAATAAAAAATTTCGCTCAAAAATGATCACCAACATCATACGGTACCATACAGCAATCTATTACATCATGTCAACAACCCGGGACCGGTTTCAACCTTATTGGATCTCATCAGGCGGATGTAACAAACACTCAATAATAAACATGCTGAAAAAAACAAATTTGCCATTGGGTTTAAAAAAAGATCCAATACAAAACAATATGATACAGCAATACTTATATCATGGAGGTCTCATTTAAGGACACACACACATGATATGGACAACAAGTCACATCGGTAAACCCTAATAAGGGTGTATGATCATTGCAAGGGCCTATCATTCTACAAAATATAGAAGTTGGATCTTTTTTTGCACCCAATGGCAAATTTATTTTTTCAGCATGTTTATTATTGAGCGTTTGTTACACCCGCCCGATGAGATCCAATAAGGTTGAAACCAGTCCCGGGTTATTGACATGATGTAATAGATTGTTGTATGGTACCGTATGATGTTGGTGATCATTTTTGAGCAAATTTTTCTACTTCCCATCTTGTCAATGACTGGCTCATCACAACATCAATTAGCCCAATGGCTTACGTCAGTTATTGATTCTGTCCTTTTATTTTATTCTACCCACTGTATTTCCGATTCCTTTGCTTTCGCTGACAAGGCCAGAATCTTCTACTTTCTTCCAATTGTTTTTCTCTTCTCCTATGATGTCTGCAGCTTTTTTACTAACGTTCCGCTCGCATAAACCATTGAAATCTGCGCTGATGCTCGGTATAATGGCAAGCTTACTCCGCCTCCTTTTCCTCGTGCAATTTTTGTTAAACTGATGCCAACGGCTACTTCCTCCGTTGAATTTACTTTCAGTAATATAACGCACCGCCAGATAGATGGCGTGATTATGGGTTTCCCTCTTGGCTCATCTTTTGCTAACATTTTTTTCGGCTATTACAAAGTTTTGCTTTTCAAAAAATGAAAAAACCTTTTTTGTATTAGCGATACGTTGATGATACTTTTGCAGCTTTCAACAATGGAAATGAATGCAATGAGTTTCTCTCCCATCTAAATTCTCTCCATCCATCGCTTCGTTTCACTTTTGAAAAAAATGCAATCGAACATTGCCCTTTCTTAACGTCTTGGCGGAAAAGAGCGATCACCGATTTATCACATCTATTTTCGAAGAGCCTACTTTCACTGGTCAATACATTCGCTGGAATTCTTTTTGCTCCTTGAAACAAAAGATCAGTTTGATTCCGACGCTCGTCCACATGGCTCTCGTCATTTGCGCTAAATCTACTCTTCAAAATGAACTTTCTAACATTTGTACTATTTTAATCAACAACGGCTTCCCTGAAGTTGTAATTAAGACTGCTATAACCAAAAAAATGAATCGGTTTTACACAGCAACACAATCAGGTCGGAAGAACTGCCCAGTTTATCTTTACTTGCTATGGCTGGGCAATGCCTCGATGAGATACGAAATGCAAATTAAAAACAGAGTCAAACGTTGTTACTTTGCTGTTGAGCTACACATTGTCAGCACCGCTTGACAGATTATGCCTGCAGCTCAAAAGGATGTACTACCTGCTTCACACCAAAGCAACATTGTTTATCAATTTCTGTGCCACTGTGATAGTCGGTACGTGGGTCGTATTTCCTAAAGGCTGCAACAGAGGATTAAGCAACATGTACCTAACACCATTCTTCAAGGACATACTTCTCAAGACCACAGCACATTGGCCGGTTCTCGCAAGTCAATTAGAAGCCTTAAAACTGAAACCATCTCTTTCTGCTATAACGCAACATCTCTTATAAACCCGTCATGTGCACATGAATACAACGATGACAAATTTTCCATATTTGCCCAAGGCAGTACTGCTTTTCATTTTTCTACCCTCGAAGCCACTTACATCAAAACATCTAAACAAATGTATGCAAACAAAAGAAATTCGTGTATGGCCTAAAAATTGCACATTAGTTTCCGCTCCTTCTATTGGTCGCTTCTTTTACCAATCACGATGCAGTCTTTTTCTTTTTTTTCTCTTTTGTCAACTGTGTCTCTATGTAAGTGACTCACTTCATATTTTTCACTTTATGTCTGGCAAATTCTATCATAAAGTGTCAGACAAAAAGCTTAGAAAATGTGATTGCTTTCCTTTCTACAATCTTCAAATTCTGTACCACTAATCAACTCTTCTAATAGCTTTATTCTAGAAAAAATTCATTTTTACAAGAAACGACCGTTCCGTTTTAGCGCCGTTTATGGTGGCAATGATCAAGCGTTCAAATTTTACGAACGCTTTTGTGCCCTCGGGGAGGAACATCATGGCAATTTCTTTGCTGAATTGAGGAGCGTGTGACAGACAAAAATTGTTCCAAAAATACCCGTAACTTTAATGCGGGTCTAAAAGTAACATTGTTCGCAATTTAGTTATTGTAACCAGACTGCTATGACACAAAGCAAATTGTTGAATATGCCAGAGAAACGCAAAAATAAAACACTTAAAATTTTCGTCCACCTTTCCTTTGGGATGTTTTCTCAGCGAAAGAAAATTTTACAAAACTAATGTCAAGAAAATAAGGATGAATGAATTCAGAAAATTGGTAACCCGAGCGGTTTCACCCAACAAGCATAAGGTATAGTGCATATGATCGAGTGTGGCAACGAATATGACGTTCCAATAATTAATTCTTTAATAGAAAGCGTGCAAGAGCGATTTTGCTCGTTAGTGAATAACGGAAGTCCTTGTGAGGGGAAGAAACGCTTAGGTGTTGTAATTGTGTATTTCTTTTTTGATATGCTTTGTGATTACTTGTGACATATTTGCTTCTTTCTCAAAACCTGAAAGAAAAATCGCCCTCTTTTTAAAAGGTTGTTTTGATATACAGTAATTAACAAAAAGTTTTCTCAAAACCGAAGAATAAAGATATACGACTCTTTCAGGTAAATTTATCGCTTTTCCTTTGAACGTTGCCAGTTAAAAATGTCTTAGCACAAAATAGATAACAGTTTCATACCATCAACAAAGGTATTTTGATGATAGGCGATGTGATGTTAATCTCGATATTAGTATTCATTGAAAATCCTTCGGCTAAAAAAGATACTTGTGGGGGTTGTGATTGGTCGATGTCGATCAAAACCCTGTTTAAAAATAGCATCTATCAGCTGTGGTTTAGTAAAAAACGTTACTTTGATATGAGCTTGCGATATCATTGCACACTTGACAATATCAAGCACTATCAATCACTTTGTTTTTCTTGTAAATTTTCGTCATAACTTTTTGGAATAAGAGCAATGCTATCGCAATTCAAACTAGTTATTCAGTAGACATATCGGTATTGGTGTCTCACCTAGTACAAAGGAACAACACAGGCTTTACTGGGCTGGAATTGTAAAGCTGCTCATACTACATGTTTTGAGAGGCTGTTGTATTGGGCGCGAAGTAATGGCTGATTCCATTTGGATTTTGGTAGGATTACCACTCTACAGCATGTTTTGTTTGAAACGTGGTCAAATAGATTGCAATTACGTTTACAGTAAAACAATTGCGTGTTTAAACGTTGCAATGGCTACGTTGTTGTGATCTTGAAAAAGCATTTTACGACAATATCCTCTGCTTCGTTGCACTGCTTGTAATAAAAGCGCACTGTGGTTGGAGTACGGTCAACTTCGAGGCGGTTCAACGCACTACGATGCTCTAGCTCATTGGCCCCTAACTTTTTTTCCTTGAACCCCTGTCAGCGTCAAAGACCTCTAAGAAACCCCAGTTTTTGAGATATCTGAATTAGGATTACCGACATTTCATTACCCGACATTTCATCACTCGACTGTTAATCCTTAGACATTTAATAATGTACACTTTATAACACAACGACATTGCAAGTGGATTAGAATCGATCACCCTAGCCCTAACCCTACCCCTAACTCTATCGTGATTAAGTGTCGGGTGATTAAATGTCTGGTGATAAAATATCTGAACATCCTGAATTGACCTTACAGCACAAACGCCTAAGTACATTGCTTCTTGAAAGTCAAAGTTGTGACCACAAAAATTGTTTCACATATCTCTTTCCTAAAGCTTACTACACTACGAGAAACATGCTTTTGTTTTTTGTTTTCCTCCTGGCTTTTGGTCCTTAAAGGCTTAATTGATGAGGCCTCCCTGTATCTAGCCCGTTGTCAAAACGCGACCGCAGCTACAGCGACTAACGTTGCTAACCCAATTTCGCTGAAGCAAGTCGCGAGAAAAGGTAATGTTATTCAAAAAGATTTCGCAACATGTACAAGAAAGCGTCACAGTTGCTTGCCCAAAACTGTGAGAGGTTGATGAATTACTACATACAAAGCCTTTCTTTCAAGTCACCACTATAAAGAAAGAACTCATGCCAGTCAAATGATATTATAATCAAGCAAACGCATTGCCTGCTCTCAATGATCTCAAAGAAATTAAAAGGTCGCAAACCCGAAATCGGAGCAAATGTTCGTGTCGTTTCACGAGGTTGAGGCAAGCTATTATTTAAGAGTTTTTAAATTTTTGATTCGCAACTATTTGACAATGTCAACAAAAACCCAATCCCCTGCTCCCTTAATGCGCGGAGTCCCTTTTTTTGAAAATGGCTTTGTTTCCAGCGGTCGTTATTTTCTCTCCAAAACAGCGAAACATTTTTTTTTGCGAAATTTCTAAAGTTATAGTCATTATTTGCTCTTCAAAACACAAAAAGAAGACTTTTTTTGGCAAACGCTTATTTTGGCAAATTTCCTCCATCTGTTTCAAGAGGAAACCATTCCAACTCGGCATTTTGTTCCACTTTGCCACAAGTGATGAAAATATCTTTGAAGTTTAGAGTATTAAGGCGCGCGACACGACTGTACTAGGAAATTGTTCCATTGTGGAGTCCATCTACGTTTCAACGATGGTAATTTTCTTACTTGCCATTGCATTATTTGAAAAGTCATACTTAATACAGTTTGCAAGTACCAAAATGTATATTTATCTTTATATTTTACAGGTGGCATATAAGCAATAGACTTTATCATTTACATTTGCTTTTAAAATAAACTGTGAATAATAAGTACAGCAGCTGCCTGCTGCTTGTTTTATTACAGTAGCACCCGACTGCATTACGAAGAAACAATGCTTTTTTGAAGCGTTAAAGAAAAAAAAAGCATGCTTAATTGCTGGTTGCATTATTGATAGACTTTAGATCGTTTGAAAATTGATTTTACTGGAAAAATCTAGTCAATATCTCTAGAAAATCTTTCAGCGGTGTTTCTACAATCAATGTGACAAATCATAATTTTTGGCTGCTTTGTAGAATTGTTATTTGTTTGTTTACCCCGTTTTGCTTTGGCAAAGCATGCTTGTAGTATTTTGATTTAGCTAAACATATTTACGAGATTTTGATATAGTCAAGTTGTTTACAATATTTTGATATGAGCAAAGTTGTTCACAAAATTTGGATCGTAAGATTGTGGTCGTGATTGTGATCAGGTAACAGTGGATGAGATTAGACTTGCAAATTTGAAAGCAAGACATCAATGGTAATTTTCCATGGTTGTTTTTCTGAAGTCTGTTTTAAAAAGAATGCTTTTTCTTAATGTATAGATGAGCAAAAATCTTCAGAGCTCGATAGAGATAAAGAAAAATAGTTAGGCTGTGCTTACGTGTATCTGCTTTTGCTTATTTGAAGAATAAATGTTGTTGTTGGAGGCCATAAAAGCCAAATGAAATGATAATTGCTGTCATATAGTACTGCAGTTAATAGTAAAGTTTATTTGTGAATATTTTTTTTTATTATTTTAAACAAGAATGCTGTGGATCTACAGGTAATGGAGAAGGTATTTGGTATTGAATTACCAAGACTCAATAAAGTTGCGTTCAAATCAATTGTTTGAACGATGCATTGCATCACCACAATTATAAAATGCTATTGTTGAGATGGAACCAAAGTTTTACTTCGCGATAGTCAGTACTTCGTGGAAATGAAAAAATAATGAGAAAAATAACAATTAATCCTTATTTATGAAATCAATTTAATTCCCAAAACCATGACATATTTTGTGGTTGGTAAGTCAGGGACGTTTGTTTAAGTGAAATACCGCTTTCCTCCGTCAAAAAACGCGAATTTCAACAAACTTTTTTGAATTGTAACGTCGTCATGGCGTCATTCACCCGATTATGGCACTCATCTCCATGTGAAGAACAATCGTTCGAAGTGTCATATTTGTGCGCCCAGTAGTTTCGGAAGAGTCGAAGCACACGCAGACACAGAATTGCGTTATTTGTATAGATAATAACTGCTATGCAGTAGCCTACAGTAGTACGCCCCATATGTCGCCATCAAGACCCCCGATCAGTATCGTTGGGATTAAAGATATCAATCCAGCCGGCTGCGCTAGTTTCACCCAATGGATTGCTGTGAGAAGAGTAATAAAAATTTAATGTGCTTTGACCTAGCCATTTCTCCATTCAAATTTTAAGCTATCGGTTTTTGAAAGGGAATCAAATGAAATAAACATTAGGGGTGTTGTGCATAATCACTATATCTTCCGTAAATTTTGGAATCCTTGGAAACATCTTATTTTACCTGTTTTCAGCATAAAAACTCTTAACTGAACTCAATTACAATTGAAGTAGGCAATAATTTTACAAGTTAGTTTGACCAACTGCATGAAAGCATAATTTCGAAGTTGTGGCATGGCACCAAAGCGAGTGAAGAGTATTTTCAAAAGTAAGCCATCACATATTAGACACACTACTTATTACTTTTTCCTAACTGTATGTCTATTTGTATTCCCTAAAGCCACTGGCTGAGCGTATTTTGCTTGGTTCTCGCATAAACGCAGGCAGGGAAACAGTAAACTAGCCCGAATTCAAGCACTTGTAGTTATGTTATTGCAATAAAAGGACCTCTCGCCATCAGTAACGTCGAGGTTAAAAATGTCAATTCAACAGCCTTCACCCAATTGACAGTTGTTAGAATAGTAATGAAAAGTAATTTCAAACCTATACGTATGACCTAAAGCCTTTGTCTGCCTATACGCTGTTTGGGCATGGCATTCTACTTTCGCGAATATTTCACGAATCCTCTGGAATGCATTGGCATACTCCCAAGGGTTTCACTCATTTAGGAAACCCCTGTTACACCAGTTAGGGAACCCCTGGTTTAGGATACACAAATACAAAACGTTTTTCACAATTAGTAGTCAAAATTACCGCAAAAAATAAAAAAAGTTGATGAGACTATCAATTGGGCTGCCATTTACCTCAACTCGATCAGCATGTTCCTACTTGCTGCATTGAGTTTGTGATGTGAAACCTGGATGTGTGGCAACACACGTTTTCAACAGTTTTAGAGAAAAATGGGATAAACTTTATTAGAATGACATGCCCACTTAATAGCCAATAAAAATAGAGTTTGTAGTTGACAGAAAAAAAAATAGAGTTTTGGTAGTTGGCAGAAAGTTCATTTTGTAGTCTTCCAATGATGTGAAAATACTTTTTGTCAGCAGCGCTAGCATCGCAAAAGCTGCTTTTGCGGTGCTAGCGCTGCTGACACAAAATATTTGCCGCAAGCTTTTTTCGAATAGAAAAATATTGTTGATGTGTTTTTTTCTGAAGAGTGCAGCAAACAAGAAACCAAGTGGAAATCGAACTTAGAATCTTAAGATTACAAACCAATTTATATTTGCGTCTAGTTATGTTGTCACTGAAAACGCAATCCAAAAATATTATTTTCGGTTTTTGGTTTTGATTATTGAACTTTTGTAAGCTGCAATTGATATTTGTTTATGATTGTTAGAGTATTTTTGAAGTTAAAGAAATAATGTAAGAATTTTTGCAAAGGATAAATCTACAAACCGTTGCGGTTTTTTAAGGAATATATCCAAGAAAACATTTTCTTCATCCGAAGACGGCGAAAGAATTGATGTCAAAATTTCTTTGTCCATACCACTGGAATCAATAAGCTGAAAACATACATTGTTGAGATCATAGACAGGAGGAAATTTGGATCCATACCAGACGCGTATCAACTCGAAAGCGCCAGATGAGCATCAGTAAATTCTTGCAAAATTCCGGCCATTCACTTTAGAATGTAACTACAGACTGTGGTCACTGTTTTAGCTTATTAGATTCTATCATTAAAGTTGGTGATTGATAATCGTCCATGGATTTAATATAAAGCATAACCTAGAACATGCTTGTGCAATTGTTTTTTGCAGACTGGCCGATTTTCAAAAAATCTTGATAATTTTGGATGGCCAGTCAGGGTTCGTAACCCATATTGTTTCTCGGTAGAATTAAGTTTTCAAGCAGCAGGCTGGTGACGGTGTTCATCCCGCAAGGTGGTGAAAGCCTTTTTGGGGAAAGGGAAAATCAACAATTTTATAGCAACTTTTACGCAAAGTTTTCCGAATGTTACGTTTGAGGACCTTTATTTATTTTTATTTTTTTAAGACCGGTTTTTCCAACATGTGGTTAATAAGTTTGCCATCTACGGCCACAAAAATTCTCGTCTCAATGCACATTGAGTTTGTTTCCGCGTGCCACAAAATTTCACGTCGCCGGCCACAGGTTTCACACCCCTGACCAAGCCTTTACACTTGGGTAATATAAACTAGGTTCAAGATAATACGAATTATTGGAGCTGGTGTTAGCCAGTTTAAGATATTACTTTCAATTGATATTAAGGCATATAGGCTAACTGCAATCAGTTGAATAAAACGTACCACTTCCACGACCGGTTTCGTTCCTATTATTGCAATTAAATTTATACATGGCGCATTAATTTTTATGCAATTAATTTAATTAATGCAATTAATTTATATATGGCGCATTAAGCTCACTGTAGTGAGCGTGCACCATACAGTATATAAGCTTAAAATTAACAGCATCACTTGAAAGGACCGATGGCGGAGTGGCATAAACCGCATGAAGCAATTCATGTGATCGTCGGTTCAATACCTGACGAGTTCTAATAGGAACAAAGCCGATCGTGGAAGTGGTACGTTTTATTCAACTGATTGCAGTTAGCCTATATGCCTTAATATCAATTAAAAGTAATAGGTTCAAGATAGTACAACTTCTGCCAGTAATCTTTAAATCACTCGTGAATCAGCGGTGGATGTCGCTGACGCGCAACATCGAGGATATTGCTAAACTGATAGATCAAAACAATGTGTAAGTCTGAGTTTCAGTAATATGACTGGTCAAAATTTCTTTGTCTGTAGCACTTACGAATAATGTAATTCAGCTATTGTGTAGTTAGTTAGTCAATAACAGCGTTAGATTAGCTTAATGGTGCAATATTTGCAGGATTAACAGGGTAATAATTCAATTGCCACCTATTTGTCTCTTGAGATTGAAAGAAAATTTCTACAACGAATTTTCTTGATTATAAGTTGTGCTTGTGAAAAGAACGCACAGTGGCAGCAGCACTGATAACTTCAAAACTAATGTAAACTCATAAACGTCTTTCTTTGAGTTTTTGGAAACCTTTGTTTCCGGAAAACAAAAATTTATTAGGAATTGCTTTGATCAAGTGGAACATTGCAAAACGTTTTCACATTAGTAATAATTTTTAAAGGGAGCGTCTACTGCAGTTTTTTCTACATGATTTCTCGTAAAAATTTGACATTTTGCGTAACACCCACCAAAACCTTTGTTTTAAACGAGCCCATTTAAACATTTTGCTTTAGGGCCACTCCTTATGTTAGAATCAAGCTTTAAGTAAATGGAACAATAATTTTCTAATCCCAGGTTTTCATTTTATGGGGTAAAGATTGTAGCTTTTGGCATTTTCTAATTATAACTTACCTGTTGAAGAGACAAGGAAAATCTGAAAATGTTTTTCGACCAAAGTGTATACAACATCGTATTGGCGAAGTAATTGTTAACGGAACATATTAGAGATCGGTTGGTAGGCGACATAGGGGGAAAAGATGGAGCATTAAAGTTAAACCTAAAGAAACAAAAATAAATTCAGCCCATATGGCCACGGAGAGAGAAGTACAGATAACTTTTCTTCACCTACAAAGTCTATGTTTTGATTATTGTTTCTCAGCAAAGTAAATGTTTGATGAACAGGCTCAAGTGATTTGTCAGCAAAATGGTATAGCGGCATGGAGTGATACTGTATTGGGTACTGATGATTAAGTGGTAGGGAGTTTATTTTTCGCGATGACTAGAGGAAGGTGGGGCGCGTTGAGACAAAAAGTTATTTTTGGTGATTGCGCTTTTATTTAAAATCAACCAGCAATGTACAGGGTGTATCACAAAGATATTCACCCCCCCTAGAGCTCAATCCAAAAGGACTAGGAAAAAAACAAAAATATTGTTATAAATTATATTAAAATAGAAATTTATTCCGTACATTAAATCAATCCTAACTAGTAATCAGTATGACCACTATGGTTTTTTCTAACAGCATCTAATCTTGCAGGATACGATTTAAGAAGATTAGCAAAGATTTCAGGTTCCTCTTTTATTTTAATTAGTTCTTCTGAAATAATAGTCTTTAAGGTTTCCACTGAATTTCTTTCCATGCTAGGAATCTTTAAAATTCTATCTTCAACACGTTTTTTCAGAATAGCTCCCAAGTTTTCAGTTGCATTTAAATCTGGTGATGAACCTGGCCACTGACTGCTGTCGAAGAAATCAATGTTGTTGCTTTTCAAAAGTGGCCAGGTTCATCACCAGATTTAAATGCAACTGAAAACTTGGGAGCTATTCTGAAAAAACGTGTTGAAGATAGAATTTTAAAGATTCCTAGCATGGAAAGAAATTCAGTGGAAACCTTAAAGACTATTATTTCAGAAGAACTAATTAAAATAAAAGAGGAACCTGAAATCTTTGCTAATCTTCTTAAATCGTATCCTGCAAGATTAGATGCTGTTAGAAAAAACCATAGTGGTCATACTGATTTCTAGTTAGGATTGATTTAATGTACGGAATAAATTTCTATTTTAATATAATTTATAACAATATTTTTGTTTTTTTCCTAGTCCTTTTGGATTGAGCTCTAGGGGGGGTGAATATCTTTGTGATACACCCTGTACACTTGATGAACAAAACCACGCTCTATTGGGAAGAATATAACTAGGTTGAAGAACACGTAGTATACACATGTATCATAATAAAACCAACTAAAAAATGTAAATTTTTTGTCCCACTCTACGCCAGAAAAGGGTACTGTGGGACTATCATTGGGGCAGAATTGGACAAACTTCTGGTATTGTTTTGGTTTAGTCTACATTAAGCAGCGAAAAGTCTTGAGAAAAGTTAGTGATAATCTTTGTCTCGTAATTGATTCGCATTGATTGGATACAGGTTAGACGACCTTTATATCACAATATTTTACTGAAGCCACATCTTCAACTAAATGTTGCTCTAAATACCACTTAAAAAGCACAGCGCATCAGTATTTATTTTGCCTAACTGGCCGTTGAAATGCTAGTATGATAACAACCACGGTAGATGATATTACTGGTCAACAGCAAATTTTAAACAAAGATTCTGATAAGCCTATCTCTTTTTGATTTTTGATGTATTTTTGATGCAGATTCCAAAAATGATTTTACTCTAGCACATCTGGTTTTTAAGATATTTCGGTTTATATAATTTTAAATCAACTTTTGTTGTTAAGCATTTTACAGTCCAAATGCAATAGAACATTGCATCATGACGTCACAGAATAACATTCTTAAGTGGTAAAACAACCTAAGTGCAAGCTCTGAATGACAAGGAAAGGATGGAAGAATATTTTTCCAAGTTTATTTAAGTAGTCTACAGTAAGTGTAAAGAGTGAAAAATGTAGGAACATACCAGGCGGAACTGAGGGAATTATATTAACAGTATATGGCAATATGTTGTATCAAATAAATTAGTTATTTTTGCAGGTGTAAAATAGTAATATACATTATAGTATTTCTACAAGTAATTTCTAAATATAGGCCTATTCATAATGCCTAGAAACTGCTTAAACCATCCAGATCGATTTTGCTTTGTCTGTGGAAAGTTTACAAGCAAAAAACAGCAAAGAAATATCACGCATGATATCAAGAAGATGTATGCGGCATATTTTGGTTGCCCATTAGGCGACCAAAATAAGACCTGGGCACCCCATAAAATATGCAAGATATGCTGCTTAGGCTTGGACAACTGGCTAGATAAACGGTCTTCTTCTATGCCGTTTTCCGTCCCAATGATTTGGCGTGAATCTAAAGATCACTGTCAAGATTATTTTTTTTGTCTTACCAAAACAAAGGGTTTTTCCTTTAAACAGAGAGACAAAATAACATATCCCAATTTGGATTCAGCAAGGACCCCAGTTCCTCATGATGATTCAATGCCACCACCAGTACCTCCGCTACATGGACTTGATACTACTGATAGCAGTACTGATGAACACAACTCTGGCGGATTAATTTCTTCCAACTACACAGATTCTGATACCACAGAAGATCCCATCTTTTTTCACAAAAACATCTAAATGACTTAATTAGAGATTTATGTCTTTCTAAGGAAAAGACGGATCTCCTTGCATCAAGGTTAAAAGAACGAAATATGGTTGAAAAAGATGTCAAAGTAAGTTACTACAGGAAGCGCAATTGGGACTTATCTTCGGCCTTCAAAATTGAGGGACCTCTTTGTTACTGCCTCGATATTGAAGAGCTGTTTCAAACTGTGGGTATAGTTCACATGGTGAACGAATGGAGGCTTTTTATTGATTCCTCAAAGAAAAGCTTGAAGGCAGTTCTTTTACACATTGGAAATAAAAAACCCTCCATCCCTATTGCACACTCTGCCCAGTTAAAAGAATCTTATGACAGCATTGAAATTTTGTTGAATGCGATTCACTATTCTGACTACCAGTGAAGCTTATGTGGAGACCTTAAAGTAATTGGAATTTTGATGGGATTGCAAGGAGGTTTTACAAAACACTGTTGCTTTTTATGTTTGTGGGATAGTCGCGCCACTGCACAACACTATAAAACAAAAGAATGGCCGAAAAGGAATTCATATGCACATGGAGTGAAAAATATCCAACACATCCCTTTAGTAAATCCCGATAAAGTTTTAATGCCACCATTGCATATCAAGCTAGGATTAATGAAGAACTTTGTGAAAGCTATGGCAAAACAGAATTTGAATAATTTTGAATTTCTCTGTAAAAAGTTTCCCAAGCTAAGCCTAGCCAAGTTGAAAGAAGGAATCTTTGTTGGTCCACAGATTCGGAAAGTTTTTGAAGACCCAGAGTTTGAAAAAACATTAAATACATTGGAACTACGAGCTTGGCATGCATTTAAATGGATTTGCTCTAATTTTTTGGGAAATGTCAAGTCAAATTCGTATCAAGAAGGCGTTGCCGAGTTGCTTGCAGCATACAAAGAGATGGGGTGTCGCATGTCCTTAAAGATGCATTTTCTTCATTCACACCTCGACTTTTTTCCTGAAAATCTTGGAGCAGTTAGTGATGAGCAAGGTGAAAGATTTCACCAAGATATCCAAGCTATGGAAGAAAGGTATAAAGGAGTTTGGAATGAGGGTATGATGGGTGATTATTGCTGGATGTTGTATCGTGATGATGCAAACCATCCATACAAAACGGTAATCATATGTCAAACATTTTAAAGTTTTCCTCATTTGAACTAGTATTTGATTGCAGTATTAAGTGGTACTCAGATTGCGATCAACATTTTCCACATGTGTTATTCTGAAAACCAGTTTTGTAGAAGCTACCCCGAAAAGACTATTTGAAAATCACCCAAATACAGCTGTTTAAAGGCTGCCAATAAACAGTCTTTTTCAAGACTACAATTAAGAAAAAAAGTTTGTCCATTGTCCGATCTTCATTCTGTTGGTAAACAACCACACCGGTACATTAAACTTGTTTAATCTTTTTTGTTAGATCTTTTTCAAATTTGTTGAATTAGGTATAACAGCATGCTAATGTGGTTAGTAGCCTATGTTAAAACCTGAACAACAGCCATGATAGTGGCAGAGATATTGTCATTTAAGGGATACAAAATACACACAATCTCACACACCATGCCCCTCATATCTCAAAATTCTGATGTGCTAGAGGAAAACTAATGCCAGATTCGGAATCAGCGTCTCGATGTTACCCAGAAATGAGTGTTCTTGTTCTCGTTTAAAAAAAACTATTTTTTTGTTGACCAGTGTAATTTAATGAGATGATGATAATAGGTCTATTATAACCACGTTTCCCAGTGCCACAAATTTTTTGCCTCACTCTTCCCTTGTCTGAAATTGCTGGCATTTTTTCTGGTTTCACGGGAGCGTCAAACCTAGCATCCAACTGTAATGCGGCAAAATATATTTGAATGTTTTGATTAACTGTGGTAAAACTTTCAGCTACAAACGCTACTTTAATCATTACCAAAATGTATTTCAAATGCATTACAAAAAACAAGCTTTTTGCTTCAAAAAACTTCTTTATTCCCACAACTACTAGCCAGGTGCTTCAAAAAGCAAAATGGATGCAAAAGTATAACGGTTGTTTGGAGACTAAACAATCACCAAACGGTGATTTTTCAGAGATTCCAACTTTTTCTGTAAAACGGTTAGTCCCACTGTGCCCAGCGTTCCACTGTGCCCCACCTTCCCCTTTATTGTTTTTGCCTTTAGAAAAGTTACTTTGCAATTATTTTGATGTTTGACGCATTCTTATCAGCGGCAAATTTATCAAAAGCAAACAAGATTATCAACCGCAACGTGAAAACTTCAAATTTCCAAAACAGATCCGAACAATTGTTTCGTGTTTAGTGTGGTCGTTCCTTTCCCGAAAGTTGTTACCATAAAAACACAATGCAGGGATTTTCTGTGGGAAAGAAGTAAAGTCAGGGGCAAACAAATAAATAAGCTATTTTGTGAAAGTTATAAATTTAAACATTTTATCTCCGTTTTTTAAAGATAACTATACGGCTAAGAAGTGGCTTCAGTTTTCTTAGCTCCCAATTTGCGCTTCTGATTGCAATATTTTTCCTGATTTCAAACGCACTGATGTGCTATCGCGTTGAAGCGCGCAGTTTTGCTTCCAGCTATCACCTTTTGCTCGTTGCATTTGTAATTGCAACGGTTGCATTGCTTTGCTAAGTAGAGATTTGTTACCTGTTGTCAATATGATGATTATGTTTTGTTAAGTAGCTTTGTTAAGTATATTGCTTTCTTAAGTAGAGATTTGGTATTTAGTGTTGATATGATAATTATATTTTGCTGACATATGTCTTATTTAAGTTTAATAAAGCATAATTTGTGAACTTCAGCTCACACACTTTGGGAAACTTTTTCTCGTTTCCTCAACAAATTTTAAATTAATTACGCCATTGGTTAAGTTTTTATTGATTTGTTTAGTTAGTGTCCATTTTACATACCTTTTGAGTGGATTTGTCGATGGACAGTAAACACTTCCAACGCCATAAGCAGTGACACTTCTGGTTGTGAAACGCATCGGTGTACTCATGGCTAAGTCGAGGTTCAAGTTGAGATTTGTGATATTCTTTATATTTCCAAACACAAATGAAAAATCTTTCAGCAATGGAATGTCAGCTAAAAAACAAACAGATGCGTGCAACTACAACAGAAATAATTTTGGGCGATTATGAGGTCAAGTTGCGAAAACATTTGTCCAAAAACAGCAAAAAAATCAATGACTTTATATTTATACTAGCCTACTTTAATGCATTCACAGTTTAAAATTTAAATGCTCTGTGTACTTGTTTGTGGTCAGTAAAAGATGATTTACATACAGCTTTTTTTTTTATACTAACACAATTTAAAACCGCTTGACTAATGCGTTATTTCGCGAAGTTATAAAATCTTTTATCAGCTGAATATAGATGCTTTCTGCAGATCAGTGCCGCATTTGCAACAGTTGTTTCGACAACAAAGCAAAAAAATAGCTTTGAGCAGTACGGCGTTTTGCGGTGTTAAATGCATCACATGGCAAAAACCTTATCTGGAAAATGTGGTCACCAATATTTGCATCTGTTTTTCATTCAATGCCGGTTTTTGGCTAGAGTGTTTACAGTAGCCTGCATGCAACTTGTTTTACAAATGTTTATTAAATTTGAGTATAGGATCAAGTTTCCATGCTGTATGATTACAGAAGACATCATATAGTAACTCTAGATCATTATGATAAAATGGTTCATTGGCTACTTGGCTTCTTCGTTGAGAGAATAATAGAATGAGGCTACGTAGCGTGGCGACATTTTTGCTGTGAAACTTCGTTAGAACTAATCAGCAAACTGACGCGAGGACATTAATTCATTCTACTTACGATTTAATGACGAAGTAATAATCCGGCCATTCTTTCTGATTAATCTTTTCATTTGATCGCATGCCTATATAACACAATAATCAAAGGATTGTTTGGAAGAGATCGGGAGAAAGGGTATAAACGTTACCCCCAAAAATGGAGTAAAAACTTTACCTTTAAAGAAAAAAAAATTTTTTTGACTCCTTATGAACTTTATTTTAGAAAACTTTTTCTACATTATAAGGTATTATCAACCCATCACAGTCACTATTTCTGAATACAGTTTTGAAAAAATAAATAATGTTATTTCTTACAACCAGCGATTAACGCAATTTCGGTATATTTTGGTTATAATGAAGCAAGGCTGTCGTCAGAGTAAAGAAACTAAGAGGGATGGGGCACAAAGTTATTATAGCAAAGAGTTGGCTCCAAAGCGGTGATCGTTTTAAATATTGACCAATCATATTAAATGGTAGATTTATTTTACGATTGAGTTAGATTTTTTATGCGCGAAAAGAGTATCGGGATGCTTTTTCACGGAAGTCACGGTTAAAACTGAAATAATAATTGTTAGACAAGCAGAAAGAGGAAAGCACACTGAAGGCAAAATTTTTGTTGTTGTGATGCAAACTCTCAAACGTGATTGTTATACTGTACTCCTAAAAATCATTTCCTTTAATTTTGGTAGTGCGTGAAACAATTGCCTTTTTTTTCATTACGCTTTTGGTTTAGCTTAATAAGCCAGTTTTAGATGCTCTTTAGCGTCGTCATCTTGCAGGTGTTATACAAAAAATAATCAAAATCGCATGATTGCACAAGAACCAGATTCTGTGGGATGAACACAAAAATTCTTCCCCCATAGCAGTAATACCAGCTATTGGGGGAGTGTTCTGTGTTCTGTGTAAATATTCTTACAATATTATTGTTTACAGTTAGTTTTATGAGGTGGTGGTTGACAGCTTTACCACCCAATGTGGGTCGATTTTTTTTGGGCTACGCACAAACGTTTTTCTGACCACATCAACAACTTTTTCCGACACTGAGGTCGCCCTGAATATTCTTTTCTCTAGTCACCCATGCATCCTTTTTTACTGCAGTGATTCAGCCTATTCAAAATGGACTCGTTAGTAAGCGGTTTGACTTCATGCATTCGTCTGACAGAACTCTGTTCAATTGTTGCACTGTTTATAGTAACAGAGTTCAACAAGCACCAGCCACCTTGCTATGCAGTTGACGCCACCTTAAATTACACTGCTATATATCGGAAAAAGTAAATTCTCCCCCCCAAAAAAAAATAATAAATAAACAGAAATTCATTAGTTAATGCAATTGTAGTCGCCAGCCACCAATATTGCAAGAATATATGCACAATTTTTGATATCACAACTATTTGAAATCAACAAGTATTTTCGTAGCCATCCAAAACCTGATTGTGTTTCTTAGTCTTTTTACACCACGTCCGATTTTTGTATCAAAAACAGCAATATATTCCACCGCTCGCAACATCAAGTTGAAGGCGTTTTGGGGCACTCAACCTCAGTTGTTTCACGTCACACCAAAATTTTGCCATCATTAGAGGAAACAAAGTAGGGTAAAGGACACAAAGTAAAGTGTGTAGGCACCAAAACGTCACCTGTTTTAGACTCATGATAGCCATAGATTAAGCCTGTTGAGTGGTTAGTGGTTTACAAATTGATAATGAGTTTTCGGGAACAAAATAAGTATCACTGTTCGAACTGCATTTTGATAAAAGTGCTCACTGCAAAAAGCTGCCGTCTAAAAAATCAGTTGTTTTCTTACGATCCTTGAGCGTGATCTCCAAACCAAGGCTTGTGAATCAAATTTAATGGAAGAACATCAATAAGTCTAGTTCAAAGTTCTAAATAAAAATAAATATATTTTGATTCTTGAACAAAATAAACTGAAAGATTAAAATAAAACGTTTAGTTACTTACCGTGATTAGAAGAGAATCCTTTAATATTTTACTTAAAGAATTCAAAACGGAAAAAGCACCGAGGAAGTTTATGTCTAGGCTTTCATAATCAACTTTGCATGTCTTCACTAAAAACTAAAAAATATTATGCTGTAATGTCTGTGCGTTCATCTGTATGATCGTCTCCAATCTTTCGAGTTTAAAATTACCGCAATGCGTTTACATAAAGGGTAGGTGACCTCCCAGTTTTATCACACTGACGTCACGAGTTAGACGAATAGTTTGGCTTTGAGTTACTTGCGTACATGGACGCTGCTGTTTTTTGCGGTTGCGAGCTCAAGCCATTACTGCTCCATTGCTCTCCTTTTTAAACCATCTCTTGAGTAAATTCAGTGTCATTGTTAGTGGCGATTAACTGATTACTGTAAAGCACGAGCCCACTCTCCATCAGCCAGTTCCTTCGTGTGACTAGGACACCTCGACTGATGCACTACTTTGGTTCTACCACCTGTCTTCCACATAAAGATGAAGGCATACCGTTAAGTGCTTGTCCCAAGGACACAACACGAGTTCTTGCCGACTTGTTCACCACACTATTGCTCTCGTGCTGAGCGTCAAGCAAGGAAGCCCTAAATACTATATTTTAAATCTTGTCGTATGATCTGAAAAAAAATGAACAGGAGTTCTACCGACTGCAAAGCGGACGTTCTAACCATTATACCAAAGCGCTGTTGTGTGTATGGACGGGATCATGCAGTTAGTTTATTTGTTTCGCCTCATATAATTTTGGTCAAACTTAAAGCTGATGTACATGGCATAAGCTTTTCTAAAGTTTTCTAACGTTTTTTCTCTTAAGCTCGTTGTACACAGTATTTGTTTTGTCCAATTTTGTACGTTTTTTTGTAGAGTTTTATACGTTTTTCTCTCATGTGCACAAACATTTTTATCCACCTGGGTATTTGTATGATGCTTTAGCTTATATGTTGTTGTCCGAATATCCGATGTTGTCCGCAAAGCACGTGGCAAAATCGCATACATTTTTGAGGAAGAAGTACAAAAACGTACTATATGGATAAAACAGGGTGTTAACACCTCAAGGTATATTGTGTAACACCATGTAAATATTCAAGCGGAGAAAATTTTTGTACAGTAATGCATGAGAACAAAAACGTATGAAACCGAATGGAAACCGTATAATAACGTATTCTTTGTACATCCACCTTTACACACTTCACCTTGCTTAGTGAACCTCAGGTTTGCATACAAATTGCGTGCTAGAAATTTTTTCTAGGTTTTTTAAAAAAAACATTAACACATTTAAGTGGATATACACAGTACACATTTTTGTCATGTTTGGTACTTCTTTGATATCAAGAATTTTTGTAGGGATAATGGTTTCCTCTTAGACATTCACATGATGTTAAACAATATACCTTGTTGTGTAAACATCTGTGGGTTTTTGTCTGCAAAAACGTATACCGGTACTCTTTTAGTACGCACTCTGCGGACAAAATCGGATATTCGAGAAACAACATATACTGCAAAGGATTATATAAATATCCAAGCGGATAAAAATTTTCCTACAGAAATGCAACTGAATGCATTAATATAAAGCAAACCAACAATGTATACTGTGAAGCACCATAGAAATAATCAGGCAGATAAAAATATTGCAAAAACTGCTTAGGAGAACAACGCACAAAAACGTATAGTGCATTTCTATCTTCACTTTAAAAAAGTATCAGAAAGAGCTGTTTTTGGTTTCACTTGATGTGAGAGCAAAAATACAGTGACAAACAAAACATGCAAGTAATGGAAAAAACAGAAGCAAATTCAAAAATTGTTTTCCTACAAACTAAATAAAGCATGACAATCAAGTCCTTAATACAACTTGGGACTTGTCAGTTTTATATACCGGTGTCACAAACCAGATGTGAAGCAGAAGCTTAGCAACAAAAAGTATCGGTTTTTATAAGATGAAGAAAAATTGCTTTTTCCGATAAAAGCATTACATTTGCACAGACGTCGTATAAAAAAAAGATTGCTGAAAGGCGGGTTTACTTAAACAAGCTTCGGGAAAAACGCAATTTGCTTTTTCATCAATCACTGGCTGAGACGTAGCAAGCAGTTCCACCTCCTGCAGTTCCACTGATGAAGGATATCGGTATTCAAGCTGAGGAGGTCACGTTGCAACTTCTCACACGACATTCAACATATCAAGAAAAATTGCATTTTTGCAGCAAAGGTTCCTGCTGTTTACCGGCACAAGGCTAACGATACTCTGAATGAAGTTCTTGAATCTTTGATCAGAGCATGCAAAGAAAATGCCAATGTTTGTTTTAGGATTTGCAGCATTTGCGAGTACGGTGTTCAATTCGGGAAAACCAATTTAAAGTATTTGAAAAAAGTTTATAATCGACACACAATTGGGTTATTTTGACATTAGAACAAAAATATTGAAAGAATTAATAATTTAATTGCAATCAACTTGCAATATTTGCAAGCTGTTTGAAAGAAATCTAATTGGAAAATAGGCCAGGTGGAAACCAAGCATAATATCTTAAAAATCATGATAAAGCATTAAAAAATTGGGAAAAGTGCATTGCAATATGCTTAGATGCAACTGTAGCAAAAGCAGAAAATCTGATGGTGCTTGTACCGTACTTTGCTAGAAACTCGATATGACACATCTTTGTTGTGGACTTTTTCTCGTCGCAATATGTTGGCAATATTTTTGAGTAAATCATTTAACGGTGTTTGGCAGATTTGTTGGACCTAAACCTTTGCTATTTGTCAATTTGAGAAAGAAATTGTTTGTCAAAGATTTGCTTTAAACAACTCATCTTGGCTGAAAAGAACTTGATGACGATTCCAAAGAGAACATGTGATGGGCAAAAAGGCAAGGTAGAAAATATTTTTTGAACTAACACTTCTTATACGTTTCGAGCCAATTATGATACTGATAGCTGTTGCACATATGTTTGTTTAATCAAAACAAGAATTCATTGCCATAATTTTGTGTTGCACCTTGAAGGCCATTATACAACTAGATTAATGGTTACAGCCATGTACGGATTGAAAGTGGTTTTGTTGCAAAGAGAACAAAAGTTTTGCGAAGATTTTTTGAAAATTCATTAGCATTTGTGTAATCTTATGATCTTTTTTACGCTTCTAATTGGTTTGTGGCCGCCCATTAGTCAGTAAAGCGGCACAAAACGATTTTATGTTACAGAAAAAGTTACAAAAATTCACAAAAAATCCAAGACCCAAAGACTAAAAAAGCCAAAGTAATTTTAAACAAAAGAATATGCCATTTGTGGTACGTTTTACAGGAGCTGATCATGTTTGCATTGTGTTTGTAGCACGTTTTCGAAAATGTTCAAGCATTAATACTGTAGCATTTAGTCTCCCAACTGTATGCTAAAGTCAAGACAAACTGTCTTCTACATTTCAAAAGCCATTTTTTTCTTTAAATACTAAATAGTGAACACAGAGCTTCACTGTTTGGTTGGTGAAAAATCCTTTCTTCTGTTTCAAAGACTTCAAATCACTTCAGAAGATTCTTATTTTCTGAAGCAGCCAATTAAAGAAAAGGCAGATTTTCTCAGCTTTTTGTTGTTTTAAAATAATTTAGATCCTGAAAGTCGTCAACGATGTCGCAAAACAAGCTGGAGTCAAAATAATGGAGAAATAAAAAAATATTTTAATCTGTTATTCTCATCAGTGGAATGTCATTCTCTGATGTGTTGAAGCAAGAAAATTATTTTCGGACTTCAAAAAGTCCATCTTAATCAGAACATAACGATCATAGAATCAAACGTGAATGCTTTAAAGATTATTGTGAAATAAAATATAAAAAAAAACAACAATTTTGCGTAAATTCTGATCGGGTACTTTAGGAAGAAATTGTAATCAAAATCAAAAAAGTTTATGTAAAACATAAGAGTTAAGTCTAATAAATACGTTATTGATCAAATGATCTACCACAAAAGTGCATATTTTGGGTTCTCACTATATATTTAAGGGCCAAACAGCAATTGTTGGTAAAAATCACAAGTTTAAAGGCCCATGTCTCGATTAATACAGAACCGTATCTCCTTGAAATTTAAGAGTTTTTTTAACCAACCAGAAAATTTAAAATAATGTCCTGTCATTTCCAAACAGAAATTTTATTGAACAGCTATTCATGTACTCCTGTCAGAGAGTTTTTTACAACTTTTTGCCAAGTTAGTTTACTTACAAAATCAACATAGATTTTAAAAAGTGTGAAACTTTCTTCCATATTTTTGTTGATCAAACAAAGATTACTTATTATTATCTCTTAATTGCGTATATTAAAAGTTAGCAAAACATGTGAAAGTCAACAAAACACTAAAGCTTTTAGTCGCCTCTCGGGGATTTTGTCAGGACAAAATACTGAAGAACAGAGTTAATAAAATCTAAAAATAATATTTCTAAGTTGTACAGCAATATTGATAGTTTGAGTCGTTTTGACATTGCATTTCTCAACAAAACAGTAGCATAAGCAACTTCGCTCCATCTGAGTAAATGCGGCAGTATTCAGTAAACATATATTTAAGTTTTTTTTCCGGATTTGTTAGTTTTTTGTTTGGATTTGTACGTTTTTTGATCTAAAGCATTTTTGTACGAAAATTTTCATCCACGTATTGTGCTGCCAGTAGCTCGCAAGGTTGCTTTACCTACCACTCAGAAAGCCTCTGTCATACATGAATACCAGTGTCACGGTGGTATTCGGTACTTAGGGCGAACATCACAACGACCACCGGATCGCATCAATCAACATGTTCCGAAATGGTTAAGATAACCACTGAGTCGTCCACGCCGATCTCAACCTTACAGATTGTGCAAACGAAACGACAGTAAACCGGACTGTGGCTCTGCCATTGCCCACCATCTTTTAGAAAATGAACAATGTGCATTAAATTATGACGACAAGCGGATTTTAATTCTCGCAACAGCATACAGCTCATTCTACCTTGATCTATTAGATGCTATTCATATCAAGGCTCAGCGCCCGGTGTTATGCAGACAGAAAGAGTTTATCTACACTCTCAAATTATATCGAAAATTAACGGCGTTCTTGTTTGGCCTCTTGCTGCGTTTGCTTTAGCATTTTATTATTGGAAAATCTCTTTGGTGCACATCGCTATGCTAGCGCTATCATTAGCTTGTCTTGACTGCTCACCGCTCAAATTAATGGGATAAAACAACTTATTCACTCTAGCTCTTCCCTTTTTGACGCGATACCGTCACTGATGAGAGCGTCACAAAAGGCTTTTGACTAAAACAACTTTTTTTCAAAGCTGTATTAAAAAAATGGATCACATTAAGAATTTTGTCTCAATCAATGTTACCAAAAACAGCTTTTTGCGAACAGTTTTCCTAGTAAAAGCAAAGCATGTTTCAAGAAACCAAATTTAAAATGATGAGTTTTCGAAAAAATCAATTGGAAAACATTTAATTAACTCAATGATAGGACTGGATAAATTTAAAAACAGAGGTCCACAGATGGATTATGTGAAAGGAGACTGCAGTTTTAAAGCTCTATTGACCGCTACTCAAATGATTGTTATTGTTCTGTGGTCATTGCATTGTTCATCATAAAGTTCTTCCGCAATCGAAGTTAATTAATAACAAATTATCCAAAACTCTTAGAAGCAAAACAATAGTTTTATATTATTGAATTTAAAAAAACAAAATTACTTTCGGTCTGCCACGTCGATCTCGTATGACTCTAATTATCTGTTCTAATTTCACTCCCGTGACTTTTGGACGAAGAGATCTGAAATAAAAAAGTGATGCCTCACGAGATAAAAGTAGAATGGTGGAATTCCAAAATAAACAAGGTATTATCTACAACTGTAGTTCAGAGTGCGACAATTATTCGTGTTAAAAATCATTTCTAGCTATTTATACCAAATTACACGTAAAATCATTCAAAGCCGAAAAATCTATTTGACAAAGTAACTAAAGGTAGAATTGCTGCAAATTCAAGAGTATATTTATAAAACATGCTTTGCATCCTGGTCCAAAAATTATTCCCAAACTATCTGGCCATAAAAACGAGGTTTTCGTAAATTTGTTACGTATATAATTAGGAATTCCAATCAGAGAGAGAGTTGAATTGATGTAAAACCAAAATGTGCCAAAGAAAAAACGATTGAGGAAACAAATATGGGAAACTATAAAGTGTTTCTACTTTTATTGTAGCAGTAGGCGCCTAACTCTGAGGCCGCCTTCTTTCTCAGACAATAGCGTTGGGTCAAAAATCAATAAAAAAGTCGGGGATGGAGCATCACACCCCGAAGTACTCGTAAATACATTCACATTTCATAAACTTTTGTCAATCACTTTACTTACGCGCTGTTCAGCAAACCCATTTTCATAATCATCTTAACAAATTTACCGAATTGAAAGCAATTACGTTTTTTTCTGCTTCGCTGCCGATATACGGCGAAGGAATGTACAGGAATTCATTAAAGTATATTGTAATAAAAAGTAATAGATACCAAATAAATACCAGTATGGTAAGAAAAGGCCACTGGTAGCGACTGTGGAATATGATGCTTTCGAGGCTTGAATTACTTTCTGTAACGTAAACCGTCAAAATTACGTTTGACGTTTGAATTTAATATTGCAAAAAAGTCGGAAGCCTTTCACTCTTGAACTTTTGAGACCTTTATTTGAAATAAACATCCACGTAACGATTATTTTTCTACTTTTTGGAGTTGGGTACAGGCTACTTGAATTTGATTTGTGTAGAATGCTTTGGGCTGGTTAGTGTGTAGCCTACAGTGTGCCAAAAAAAATTTGCTTAATAAAGTTGTTGTGTTATGTATGTAATTATTTTATGCTGTAAACGCCGCCTTGCGCCTTGCGCCTTGCATGCCTTGCCTTTAAGATTATGCAAACCCCGTAAGCCATGCTGACAAAGCGCACATGCTTTTGGCGAAATGCAACAAGTAATGACCAATTAAGTAACAACAGGTCCAGATTACGTAACTACCATTAGAATGACACTGTATATTAAGCAGGTGTCTGGACGTTTTCCTTCATTCCATTACGTTCTTGTATTTCTATGTAATCGTTGTGAGTTGAAGTTGAACCTTGTGTGGAAATTTGACATTTTATATATATTTAAAAATACAACAAAAGTATTTGTCAGTCATACCAAAAAAGAGCTGGTCACAAAAAATTAGTACAAAAACACCCAAAAATAGCTTATTGCCAAAAATTTAGTTCCACCAAAAAGGTAGTGCTACAAAATAGCTAGCCATACCGTAACATTAACCCTAGCTTCGTGACCGCAACTCTTTTGAAACTAGCTTTTTTGTGGTTTATTTTTTATTATTAACTCTTATGTGGGGACACGAATGTTTGTTTATTTGAATAAGTTAAATTGGTCAAGGCATTAAACTGTCATCTATCTACCGTATAGTGCTTACAAGTGAGATTGTATGGTAAAATGCTCAATATTTTGCTACCAACGTCTCTGGACTGTGAGGTTCATGTCTCTGGACGAGGTACCAGAAGTCTGGAGAGTATCTGTCTGAAAACTAAGTTGTTGTGGTTCAAATTCTCTCCAATCTCAAATAGGGTCAGAGATTCAAAATCTTTAACACTAACAATGTCCTCATTTTTCGAATCTGTTTTAACTTACGGATTAAGTTCGAGGACACTTGCTGTGCCGGCAAACTCTATAGTTGCCCCAGAGGTTGACACTTTGAAGATGTTTGGAGAAGAAACTTGCACGACCGGTGAGCCAATATCAAAATTGGTAATTCGAAGACTGAAAATAATGAATAATGTTAGAGTGAATATTCGACGAAACTGTTTACCCGACATTAAAATATATAATAACTCTGATTAGACTAGCTTTTTAAGCATTGTAATCATAAGCCACTTTATAAAATCATTAATCTGTTGTTGTTTGTAAAAAATTGCTCTTGTGTTGCTACACGTATATTATTGGTCATTTAGTGAAATAAACTTTAGCTTAAATACTGTAAAGGTGCCAAGAAAGCGATTTGTGATGTTACAAAATCAAGAGTGCCAAACGAGGAAAGGGAGGACACACTTGCTATCGTTTTGGTATTGGTCCGATTCAACGTTCCTGAAAAATTTTGTGCTTGAATGCAAGACCGTAAATAGCCTCGGGAAAGAGGTTCCTTTTTGAAAACATTTTTCTGTACCGCCCAAGCGGACGAATTTGTCCGATAATTTTGAATTTACTATAAAACTATTTTTAAGCCTCGAATTCCCAAAAGGACGATTACCACATTTTACTAATCTTTTTCTCTTACAAGAAAACCATGCTGTTGTTTTTTCCCGTCATTTTTAGTTAATCTGTTGAGAAGTTTAGCCAGCAGCTTCGTGGTCAAATGATATTAGGCAGTTCGGTCTCATTTACAAAGTTATGGACAACACACCAGGCAAGTTATAGATATGAAATAATTTGTACTGATAAAGGTAATATGTAAAAATCCTTGCATGCATAGAAACTCAAAATATTTTGCCTATGTGAAAAGTTATCACAGGAAAAAATTAATGGACGTTTTCGTCCGATCGGGCAAGAGAACACTGAAAAAATGAATAAATGCAATTTGAACTTCTGTTTGTAATGAAACATACCACCACTCAATTCTGTATCGATTTTATTTTTGTAAAGATTGTTTAGTGTTTAGTAACTTTTACTGGAATGTATTGACATGTAGGCTTATTTGTACAGAGAAAGTACTTTAAATAGTTGTTTTGGTCAAAGATTTCAGTTAGGTATATATTGACATAGGCTGCTGTTAGTGGTTCAATTTCACTTGCTCAGATGTAGGCCATTTCGCAACTAGCAAAATATCTCTGATATGAAATTTAATAAAAGCTTAGGTGGTTAGGTTACAACCAGGAAACTCACACATTTAATCAAAATCATAAGCTAATTTATTTTTTAAACAGGTCTAAGTGCATCTACTTTTTATGGAAAAAAGATTCGAAAGCCAGCCCAAAATATACAAATACGTGACATTTCTCTTGGTTCTGTTTATAGTGATGTCGACTCTGATTCAGATGATGATTCTTTTCTGGATCCTAATTTTATCCCTGAACGTGATGCTATTGATGGTGATTGTTGTTTTTCTAATGGTGTACCAGTACTACATAATACTGACAAGAGTAATAAAATGGTACTAAAAATTCTTTTTGTGTTTTTCGATGTTTTGCAGACTCAGCCCTTCTGATTCAGTATATTTTTACCATTACGTAGTCAATTTTGAACCACAGTTTTTGCTGGAGCAACTTAGCAGTTCAACTACTTTATGCCTTTCCTCCGGAATAACAATGATGATTTCATAGTTTTTAAAATGCATACCTTTAGTTCCAAAGTCTGAAGCAGTTGCCTCTACACTACTATGGCTTTAAATCTGATACAGAAAGCAAAAATTAATGAACAAGTTCTGAAGCAAAACATTGCAGGTGCCATTACTAAGCTTCTAGTTGATTTGTTTTTGAATGGATTTTGTGTTGTGTAGCTTGCTGTTTTCTGCCACAATAATAATCGGGTGCATAAAATATAAAAGGAATGCATTTGCAGATGCTATTTAAATAGATTCATCTAATGAGAGATCAACTTTATTACAATCAGATGATCCAGTTGCCGATGACTCTTCTGAAAATGAGAGCGTTCCTTCTTCTCGGGTTTCATGGCGACAAGGAAATTTTTTTGATTACACTCATGAATATGAACATCTTGGTCCAGAACACGAAATTGCAGATGTTTTGAAGGAGCCAATAGATTATTTTAGATCTTTTTTTACTGATGAATTTTTGGATGTATTTGTTTGTCAAAGCAATCTATATTCGGCACAGATCAATCCAAACAAACTACTTAATGTTAATATAAAAGAAATGGAGCAATGGTTAGGAGTTTCTATTTATTTTTCAATTAGCAAACTGCCAAATACTCGAATGCATTGGTCAAAACAGCTTGGATCTTATCGAGAGGTTGTAGCTGATGTTATGAGTAGAAACAGATGGGAGGAGATCAAATCTAAATTTCATATGGTAGACAACACAACTTTGGATTTAAGTACACCAGATAAACTTTTTAAAATTTGACCAATGGTAGATTATCTGCGAGAAAAATTCCAATGACGCAGAGCTTGTGTGTTGATGAACAAATTGTTCCGTTTAGAGGGCACAGTGGAATAAAACAATATATGCCAAATAAACCTCAT
The DNA here is from genome assembly GCA_963675345.1 of Trididemnum clinides. Lineage (NCBI taxonomy): Eukaryota > Metazoa > Chordata > Ascidiacea > Aplousobranchia > Didemnidae > Trididemnum > Trididemnum clinides. The sequence goes on from OY776300.1 coordinate 7,556,026, forward strand.
AAATGGGGATACAAATTTTTTGTTTTGACTGACAGCAAAGGCATGACATATGACTTCCTTCCGTACACGGGAAAGATAGAACCAGTGAAAGATGAAAATATTCCAGACCTCAAAGCAAGCGCAAACTCTGTACTTCATTTGGCACAATCCATTCCTAATAATCATAATCACTTTCTTTATTTTGACAATTGGTTTACCTCCATTCCACTGATGCGTCACTTAGCTACCAGAAGAATATGGTGTTGTGGAACAGTTCGCGTGAATCGCATACCGGGAATGAAAAAAGGAAAAGCCCATAACAAAGACCTAATGAAAAAAGGAAGAGGTGCTTATGAAGAAGTAAGATCAACTGGAGACCCAATTGAAGTTACATATGTAAAATGATGCGACAACAAAATTGTAAATATCATTTCGACATTTGCTAAATCAAGACCTCTTACTACAGTATCACGATTTGATTATAAACAACGAAAAAAAATTGATGTTGAATGCCCCAGCATCATTAAACTTTACAATAAATCTATGAGAGGTGTTGATTTGGCTGACTGTTTGATTGAACTTTACCGAATTAACATCAGGACAAAGAAGTACTGCTTTCGGTTAATTTTCCACATGATTGATATGGTCATTGTAAACAGTTGGCTTTTATACAAACGTGATGCAATCAGTTTAAAATTGCCTAAATCTGAAATTCTTGCTTTAGCTCCGTTTAAATTAAAAGTGGCAAATTGTTTAATGAAAGAAAACAAAGCTTTTGCGGGAACAAAGAAAGGGAGACCATCTCCGCCAATGAAAGATGCCATATCTAAACGAAGAAGACCATGTCAAACTCTTCCAGATCTGGCAATACGGTTTGATAATGTTGGTCATTGGCCAGAAATTAAAGACAGCAGGAAAATGTGTAAAAATCCAGGCTGCAGTGGAAAAACCAATGTACAGTATATTGTTCAAAATGTGATATAAGCTTATGCTTGAATAGCTCTAACAATTGTTTCAAAAACTTTCATACCAAATAAATCAAAGATTTTTAAATAATTATCAATTATTTCCAAGGGCTGATACCGGCATGTTATGTTTCTCTGAGCACTAAAACATTCAACTTGTGACATCATTTGTAATAGTGTTTGCTTGTAATTGCTTTTGTGATGTTTTGTTATGATTTTCTTGCATGACTTTGATAGTTTGCTTGTGGTCATTAAAATACGTGCATTCAAAAGTGGCTTCTTCTTTTCCGAATTGACGAATTCGTCCATTAAAAAAAAATCTTAAAAAAAAAAATTTTTTTAAATTGAAATCGTAATCATGATTCGAGTCAGGCTACAAACGCAAAACTCACAAAAAAAATTTTTTAGTTTAAAAAAAATAATTTGGTCCGTTAAGGGTTAAAATCTAGTTTTCCTTTACCTTCTCTTTAAACCTGTGCCTTATTAAATCCTAGCAATACTGTATTATTTGAAGAAGACAATTTCTACGTTCCCAGCGCACAAACATAATGACTTAGGCTATAGCTTTAGCTAAAAACTGGTAATGTTTCTTTCAATGCCATAAATGTCTTTGACGTTTATAATAAAAAAAAAGCAAATATAAAACGGTACTAAAAGAATGGTTTTAAAATGGATCTTACACTAAAAAGCCTGGATGAAAAGCAGATTAAAATGATCTTATAAGTTTTCAGCTGCTATAAAAATGTATGATTTAAAAAATATGAGCTTTCTGCGCAGAATGCGCTGGTATCAGGCCTTGTAGTCAAAATATTTTGGAAACTGCAGGGAAAAATTGTTTCCATAAAGCAAAATATAAGGGAATGAAAAAAAGAAAAATGGAACCTGAAATTATAAAAGGAGATGCGTTTCCAAATTCAACATAAATTCAAGGACTTTACGTCTTTTTTTGGCAATTGGAAGAGAGGCCAAATCTACAAGTGCACCTGTCCACTTTTAGACTTAAAGACCACATTTAGGCTTGAGCGTGGAATTCCATTCTTAAAAGGTGCCCCAAATTTTTACTGCTTTATTCAAGGTGACCTTGGCTTAAACTGACTCTGTTGGAAGATGATTTTATTAAAAATGAGCTTACATTTTTGAGAAAAAGAGGACGTTCGGAAACATGCATATTCTTTAGTAAATGCTGCCTTCATTGAGATGTGTCCTAACTACAGTAAATTAAGTAAAAGATGCAAAATTGTTTAGTTCTCACCTCACATTGTAATTGATATTAAGAGTAAAAATAAAAGTAACAGAAAAGTTTCCATTAAAAGTGAATTTTTCGCTCAACATAGCTGCTTCGATATAATCTGCCACCAGATCTTTAACTGTAAGAAAGAGTATGATTTAACGTATTTTTGAATGCTTTTTCAAAACTTGGTGATATTCTTCAAAGTTCAAACCGCTTTAGGAAAGAAGTGCGGAAATAAACACATTTCACACCGTGAATACGCTGATAAATTATCAAAATACGTTTAAACTACAAACTTGGAGAGCAAAGCATCACACATTCAAAGTATTTTCGAAAACATTAATTTTGATGTTACAACATCAAGTATGTGTGTTCTGGTCTAGCAAAATAAAAGCTAATGTTTTTCCATACCTATTCTTCCCTCAGTGTTGAATACAAGTCGAACAATATAAAACTGCTTGTGTTCCCACATGCATCGGAATTATCACTAGTGTTGGCGCAGAGCATTTCTACGACAAATACTGTTACCAAAAGCAGATGGTTGCCATTAAGTTCAATTTTAAAGTTGCAGCAGCGCAGAATCTAAGCGGGCATTGAACTCGCAATCTCGCAATTACAAGCGAACGCTTCATGGTGCTGAGCAATGTAGCCAAGCAGTGCAGCGCTATTTTTAAATTTTGCAATAATGTCAAAATAAGCTAAGCTTTCGTACACGTTCAAGAACGCTTACTTGCATTTAAACCTTTTCTAGTTGCTTTGACGGTAACACCAGATTTGGCTTGACTTCCATTTGGAATCAGAATTAATCCAATAGACAGCAGAAAGATACAAAACAAATTGTTGTGCATTATAATGTAGCAACCTGGCTTTGTTAATGAAATGTAACGTTTCACGTCTAGATATAATCAACTGCATTATTTGTGCTATTTACAGTAAAAGTGATGTTTGATATTATCTGAAGGCTATCATGTTACCTGGAAGAGCCATTCTTGATAGAAAACAAATCAGCTTTAAGAAAAGCAGTTTATGACTTAGAGGTATGTTAGGTCTAAACAGCAGTTGTTTGGTTCCGATATGATCTTGTCGCATTACCTTAAATGCGGGGGTAATTGGATTAGTTTCTCTCTTTTCTCCTCCACCAAATATATCTACTCACCACAAAGTTTTACACTTAACATATTACATTAAAACACTCGTAAAACGTTTTCTGGTTTTGGAAAACATTTCAGTAGCCTGACTTATTTTTTTGGAAATTTAGAAAAAAGCAACTCATGGGACTATGCAATTGGCTTATTAAGTCACAGGGCGGTTTAAACCAAGCCAAAAAAACACAATACGTATTCCATCAGATGGCGGATATACAATCAAAAATGCACAATAGATTGTTTGCGACTGCAACTAATACTATCAGAAAAAAAACAAACGCTGTGATGACTTAATCGTTTGGAATAAATTGTACATAAACAAATTTTTTCTGATATGCTTTTCATTCAACAATCTAACTCTGATCCAAAAGCTTAAAACAATGTTGACAAACCATCAAGTATTAAATTTGATAATGGCAAATTACAAAATTTGATGCATCTCTTTCAATCACAAAATTGATATTGCTTCTTTCAGACATCATCAGTTATTTTTAGCTAGTCTGCACAAAAAAAAGATTATGTTGTTATGCTTTAGCTAGTCCGCACATAAAAAAAACGCTTAAAAATCCCCTGAAATGCTTGAAATGACAAATCGAAAATTTTTTGATATTTTAAGCACTTACTTAAACACGTTTTTCTTTTCCGGCGCATCTATTTATAACCTACTACTCGACTTTTCCGGGTTCACTCGCCAGTACTGTCCATCAATTAAATCTGATTAGAAAACTCTGTTGCAGCCACATTTACTCTAAGAATATTTGTGAAAGCAGTAACAAAAAGTTGTTACAAATAGGGGTATAGCTCTGCTCCCTTAATCTTGATCATCCTATTATTATACCAAGGCTGGTCCAACTCAAAAATGTCTATTACGAAACAAATTTTATCCTTTTTTTCCAAGTACGGAAGGGATCAAGTTGGGAGTGGTTGTCGTTTTTACTATTATAGAAATAAACCATTAGTTTGTAAGCCGAGTACACGGCTTAATTCGCTTATGGTGCAGTGGTGTTTGTGTCACCAAGTTCCTTGGCTCATCTTAGGTGCCCTGGTCTCGGTTGAGGGAGAAACAAACTGCGCCTTCTCCAAAATATTTTGAAGTCAATTCCAGAAGGCGTATTAAACTAGTTAAGTTAAAAATGTTGCAGTAGGTACTGCATCACACCGTGATAGGCTTACACTTAGTTATCTTTTGATTTCTCCTCAAACTTTGAATTATATTAATTATGCTCTTGAAATCAACCTCTTTACTTTTGGATCAAGATCAAGTGTTACTTACAAACGATCAAATCATTTTGCAGTCATTCATCCTTTTCTTTCCCTAAGCACGAGTTCAATGTTGTGGATGGGCACCAAGCTAACCCCACTTCCGACGTCTCTGCTCTTAAATTACTGGTGGTCTTACAAAAAAGTGAGTCATATCTCAATTTTATTGTTAAATATCTCAAATTCAATATCTCAAATTCAATATTTTAGTCAATATTTTGCAGTATTGAGCTCGAAATTTGTAATTTTCTTGTTTTGGGCAAAGACATTTTTTGGTGATCATTCTGAAATTAGAGAATTTGTTTATGGTTTTTGGGAAAAGATTGGATAATACGTTGCATGTATTCGGCCAAAGACCTTTTTTTTTAAAAGTGGGGAAAAATTTTTAAAGAATTTTGGGCAAAAACCTTTTTTTGAGTTTAACTTAAAAGATTTCATGCTTCCAAGAATCTTGGAATCTTAGAAATTTTTTGGCAAAATTTCCTTTTTTCTAATTATTTTGTACCTTTGATAAGATTATTTTGTACTAGCACAGTGGTTAGAACGTCCGCCCCGAAGTAGGTAGACCTGGGGTTCATTTCCCCAAGTCGAGTCTTACCAAAATACCTTAAAAATTGTTATGCACAGCTTACTTGTTTGGCGCTTAGCACAAAAGAGTGAATAACAAGTCGGCAAGCTTGCTTGTTGTGTCCATAAGTAAGGCACTTAAGTGGATGCCTCCATCTTTATGTGGCAGACAGGTGGTGGGATCAAGCGGTCTATCCGGCGGGGTTGCCCAGTCTAATTGAAAACTTGCAAATAGAGCATGGGCTCCTACGTAGTGTATGTACATCTTCCGGCACAAAGCTCAATACAATACTCGTAGCTCAAACGACGATGACGGCCGTAGAAGTAGCTAAGAGGAGATCACATTGGTCATGGCCGCCCCAAATTTTGTTTTTGATTATGGCTATAACAGGTATGGCTATAACATTATGACTATAACATTGTAATGGCTATAACAGCAGAATTTGCAAATGCAGACTTCTGCTTAAAGAGTTCCGTATGCTGTTCGCCAGTGAACGTTTTTGCAGTACAACAAACTACAGAATTATTGTGATTATTATATCCACCCAATAAAATCTTTTTGGGAGAAAATTATTGCTGATTTTAAAAATCTTTTTCTGAAAAGTCAAAATAACGTACACCCACTGCTCGTAATGAACTCGAATCCTTTTGATTTTCTGACAATGTAGTCTATAACAGGCTGAGCGAAACTTACCCACATTGTTTGATTTTACCGGTAGACAAACGGCTTTTTTGTGAAGGAAATAGAAAAGTATAATGCAAATGTTTTAATGCTTTGTTGTTTTAAGAGAAAATTTTTTGTCAACAGCGAGCTCTAGGATCCAGTTTTTTATTTTATTGTGACGCCCTGGTTTTGAAATTTCATTTCCAATTATGACAAACGACTAAAAAGTTGTTGTAAGCAGTATAAGTTTTTGTGTGGGTTTGCACGATTTTTGCTCTTCTTCATATTTGAACGGAAATTTATATCCGCTTGGATATTTAAAGTATTAGATCACTCGTTTACAATTTTTGTTTTGAGCTAAGAAATAGCATTGTCAAATATAGCCTTGACAATTGACAATACGGTGCTATAACTGATACTTGAAATTTTGTTTTATTAAGCACACATTATATAGTAATAGTTTTCAGATTCAATGTTTCATGCCAACATTGAACATGAATGCAGCAAAATTTTTCATAATTTTAAGTTTGTCTCAAAGCTGTGGGTTTAATTTTTGGCAAAGACGAAAATTTTAATGCACGACTTAATTATAAGCTTGACTTTATTGTATTTAAAAGTCATTAAAAATGTTAAAGATTACTAGTTCAATATGTGACGAGAGTAATGACATGAAAATTTTTGAATAATGGATATAACCAGGTTGTAAGTTTATAAAATTTTTCTTTTGAAATCAAATTTGTTAATGTTAACCGCTGCATGTTTGATGGACATAGCAAAAAGAAATTAGGAGGAAATTAAAATTATTTGTTGTCGGTAAATCATAGGTTTAGATTTTTTATCGTATAATAAGGAAAGATATTTCATTAAAGACGTAATTTTGACGTCTGGCGAGAAATGTAAAAATATTTAGACTTGCTGATAAGCATGCACATTTTGTATATTGATTGCATACAACTGTGTTGGAAATTTAAATGTGACGAATGGTGGAGTATCACTGGTCAACAAAAAAATTTTTTTCAAAAGTCATTGAATGTGAAAATGATTTTAGGATATATCAAGGTCGCTGAACTCAAATATGCTCTTAGTTTTGAGATATAGCAAAATTATTTTTTTTGCATTAGCACTTACTGATAAACTACGTATTGCATTACAGATTACAGTAGATTGCATTGGATACAGCCGATCGTAATTTTGAGCGCACATAAGCTACTTAAGTAGGTATTGTTAACAGAATAAGAAATAAAGTTGGTTTTACTTTAAAGTTACATTTTAAACAAGCCATGCATTAGACATGAACGGCACTGTAACTGTTCAAGGTAACGCTTATGAAATGTGTACACAGTAGATGGCAGTTAACTTTAACAGAAGAGACAGTCTATTAAAATTCAATAACAAATGGCACTAAAATTATATGTCAGCGTAAACAAAACAAGGTTTACCCTGAGCAGTCCATGTTAAGTCAATCCATTTGTTGAAATGCACGTTTATATGATTTCCGCTTGTAATTTTGCTGGATACTATCCCGCATAAGGCTCCAGCAATAGTCTGACATGATACGAGAGTCCCATCAACCTTGGTACTTCATTTCCGTATACTTAATGGCCTGATGAAATCTTTCACCCTGTTCTTCGCTTACTTAACCAAGGTTTTCTGGGAATCGGCCAAGGTGGCTAAATAAGTAATGAATTTTTATGCTCATTCTGGCCCAAAGAGCTTGAAAGTTTGTCAGCATTTGTTTCACTATGTCCTAGTAACAGTCTGCCTTCGTTTTTCCCAAGAACTCTTTTACCACGGAAACATATGAGCACCAGGCTGCAGATTCAACTACTGTCATGTGCGAAACAAAGGCTGGATCTCTTATTAGTGTTCGGATTTGTGGTCCGTCAAAGATTCTAGCTCTAACTTTCTCATAACTCGTACCAGGAAATCTGCTGTGGATGTACCTGAAGCAATCGCCATTCTTGTCTAATGCCTTGACAAATTGTTTCATTAACCCCAACTTAATATGCAAGGGTGGAAGAAGGATGCTATCACGGTTCACCAATGGCTCGTTTATCACGTTGTTCTCCCCCACCACGAGCTCTTCGCGTACGGGCCAGTCCTTTCTCTGCCAGTGTTGATCATCAGCTCTACTGTCCCAGAGACAAAGAAAGCACGGATACTTTACATAGCCGGCTTGCTGTCCCAATAAAATGTTGACCATTTTTAAGTCCACACATATTGCCCACTTATGCTCGTTGTAGCACAGCTTCTGCAAGACCATCTGTACAGTCGAGTAGCTCTTTTTCAAAGTTACCGAATGACCAATAGGGACACCAGAAGCAGAGACGTAGCAGCCGCCCCCCAAACCCCCCAATTGGGGGGGCCCAGACCAACTTTGGGGGCCCAAGTTAGTCTGAAATTGCTTTTTGGCTACGTGGCTATTTTCAGTACAGCAGACTTGTAACAACCGATTTTAGAGAGACTTATCGACATTGCCTTGTTTTTATCGGAAAGGAATCTTGCTTTTAGAGGATCTGAAGAAGTCTTAGGATCTCCTCACAATGGAAATTTTCTGGGTATATTTGAGCTTTTGGCAAGAAGAGATCCGATCCTAAAAGAGCTTCAAGACAGAATCAAGAATAAAAACACTAAAGATCACTATTTGAGTCCTACCATACAAAATGAACTAATTAAATTGCTAGCGACAGAAGTTGAAAAAGAAAATTTACAGCAATTGAAATTGGCAAAATAGTTTTCTATAATTTTGGACTGCACTCCAGATATGTCACATCATGAACAAATGTCTGTCATTCTCCGTTATGTACTATGTAATGAAGAAGCTGCTGTTGTTAAAGAAACATTTTTTGGCTACTTGAGAATAAGTGACAGTACTGGGAAAGGCTTGTTGGACGCTTTCTTAGAAAAAGCGACCGAACTGCAACTCGAATTGTCTGATTGTCGAGGTCAGTCATATGATAATGGTGCTAACATGAAAGGAAAACATTCTGGGGTCCAAGCAAGAATGCTAGACATCAATCCCAAAGCTGTTTACGTGCCCTGTGCAAACCATACCCTTAACTTAGTTGTTGTTGACAGTGCTAATTGATCGACGGAAGCATTGACATTTTTTGGAGTACTTACAAGGTTGTATGTGCTGTTTTCTTCCTCTGCTCAGCGTTGGGAAATTTTGAAGAAACATGTGGAGCTGTCCATAAAGTCACAATCTGATACTCGTTGGGAAAGCAGAATTAAATGCATCAAACCTTTTCGATACAATTTAAAAGAGGTGTTGCTGGCACTGAAAGACTTGGAAGCCATTTCCATAGAAAGAAAAGATGGAAGAGCTGCCTCAGAAACAAAATCGTTGATAGCTCATTTATCGAAATGGAGTTTTCTTTTGTCGGTGTTTATTTGGTATGATATCCTATTCCAAGTCAATAAAGCAAGCAAGATTCTTCAATCGTATGGAGTCTCCCTTCATACAATGGAAACGGAAATCCAGGCAACTGAAAAGTTTTTGCAAAACTATCGCACAACGGGTTATGACAGTGCCGCAACATCTGCTGTTGAAATAGCACAGGAATTGGATATTGATCCTTCTTTTCCTCCGTCAAGAAGTGGAAAGAAAAGAAGATTGTTTGATTACCAAGGTGAAGAGGAACAACGAGCTACTCCTGAACTGAAATTTAAAAGCAACTTTTTCTATCCATTAGTAGACCAGGCTATTATGTCAATAAAGAAGCGCTTTAATTTGTTACGTGAGGTTTCTTCCGCCTTTTCGTTTTTGTACACACGAGACAAACTTTTGCTTGTGCAACAAGAAAATGCTCTTCTTACTTGCTGTAAAGAGTTCCAAAAAAAGTTCGGTGACATTGATTCTGATGAAATGAGCGCCGAGCTACAGCGGTTTGTTTTAATTTTACAAAAAAAACGCAATCTCAATACGGCTCAAGACTTTTTGAACTATCTTCTAAAGACTCATTTATTTGAATTGTATCCGAATGTGTACATCGCACTTCGAATCTTACTAACTTGCCCCGTGACTGTTGCCAGCGCTGAAAGAAGCTTCAGCAAATTGAAACTGATCAAAACTTTTAATAGAACGTCTATGACAGACAGTAGACTATCTTCATTAGCTATGTTGTCAATCAAAAATGACTGCGCCCGATCTCTTGATTATGACAATGTCATAACAGCATTTGCGAACAAAAAGGTTCGCTCCAGACTATTTAAATGATAGTGTGTTTTTATGACTTTTTCATGTTTTTCAGTGTCATTGCTTTCGTTTCGCAGTGTCTGCATAAATGTCCTACTGAACTCTGGCATCGGTGCCGAATTTTTTATGACTTGTACCTTCGGTATCGGCATGCTATATTCTGACATTAGCCTGTTTACTTATGTACAAATTGTGGTGTATTTTCTTAATGCAGCTTTTCAATTTTACACCTCTAAAGTGATATGACCTGTGCGCAGGGGCTCTTGCGCTTACTTTGGGGGGGGCCCGAAGTTGGAGTGCTACGGGACTGACCAGAAGAGGTACTTGCATTGTATAGCAGAACACACTTTAAGCTTTGTTTGGAGCTGTCTATAAACAGACGCCACTCACCCGGTTTGTATTGAGGAACACCCATTGCTGTAAGAAGGCCTTTGACGTTTTTGCAAAACACAAAGTTATCTTCTTTAGTAAAATAATCACTAAGCGTTTCATCCCTGTGACGGTATAAACGTTATTTTGGTCTTGGAATCAAGAATGCCATGTTCACTGAGACGAGAAGCCAAAACCTCAGAAGCCTCTTTTGATCAAGCTAAGTCTCTGACTAGGTCATTGAGCTGGCTCTGGCTAAAAGGTTTTACCTTACTTTGCCATTCTGCAGTTGTATCAGACATACTGTCGCTGTAATTACTGTCATCGCTGTTTACCTTTTCTGTTTCTGCAAACACGTCATCATTCGAAACAAGCTTTGGCACAGAAGAAAAAACTGGAATGGGTACTTCCTCGCAATGCAGCACCGGCCACCTTGCAAACTCTAGGTCAGGATAATAACACGAATTCTTTTTGTGGCGGTTCCATCCTGACATGTTCACCATGCAAAAATAGCAATCGTTATGGTGATTCTTGGGATTTCTCCAAACCATAGACACTCCGAATCGCATTGTTTTTACTTTACCTAGAGTCCAAAGGCGAAGAGCATCAGTGCAATTTTTACACACTTTGTGAGGAGCCCATTGCTTGTCTTGATCCCCCAGCTTCATGCCAAAGTATGCTTCGTACGCTCTTTTCGTAAAATCTCGCACTTTGAAACAATGCTCTTTTTTCATATACTGTCCACAAATGTAGCAGAATATATCTGGATCATTGACACAACTCCTACGCTTTGAAGTCATAGCTCTATTTTAAATTTGATCTTAAATACAATTCCTAAGAAAAAAGTAGTTGACATCTGCAAACTGCTAAAACAAAAGTCTTACAAAACAATGGTTTGACAATTTTTTTAACACAGACGTATTAAACTATGTTCATACAAGTAGGCTATAGATTAAATCTGTATCCGTATGAACCGACCTTCGCGCAACGTAGTTTGCCCTGCAATGTACAGTAAGCTATTGAGTAAATAAAAACATTTATAGTAACTTTATTGTTTCACAACAATACAGACATTTCAACGAAACAATGCCGCAATTTATTTCATCATACTGCGAATTATATTCGTACTGCTGTTTGTTTTCTGTACGCAAAAATTGTTCATAAAAATTTTCGACACTCCATATCTCAAAAACTAGAGCCAGTTCGAAAAAACTAAGCGCATATTTGGGTTCAGCGACCTCGATATATCCTAATATCGATCTCACATTCAGTGCTAAAATTTTTTTGTTGACCAGTGAATAATTAATTGAAATCTGAAAATATTTGGCGTTTTGATTAAAGTTGTGAGTTGGATGCTTAGTGACAGGAACTTGTATGGACGTTTACAATAGTTTCTATACTGTGGTAATCACATAATGTTACAAATAGTAGCTTTGCTTGAAAAGAAAAAATTATGCTGTACAGAATTTTAAAGAATCATCCTAAACCAGTCATCATTTTTGTTACATCTTTGTGAGTGATGGTGCTTAAAGCAGATAATTTTATGAGTGATAGCTTTGATTAGCTTCAGTTTTTTAAAAGTTTCTTGAATGTAAAGTGTACACATGAAAACGTTTTGTCGCATAATTACATCAAAATGACAAAAGTGGTGATTTCAATCTTGGATGAGGGCAAACAGATAAAAGCTTTTAAAGCGTTTACTAGAATTTGCACTAATTTTGTTTTGTAAATTCTTATCAAGATGTACAAATTGCAAGTTTATTACCTAATGAAATATAATAGAACTAAAATTTGACACAATTGACTTGAGTAATTAAAAAGATTAGAGCTGTTTATGTTTAAAGTTAGGTATAGCCGTGTTAGAAATTACGAGTTTAGTGTTTGTGAAAATGCTTAGATGATATTTTAAATATATGGTGTATATAAACCGTAAGGTCAAAGCATTTTTTCTATAAATGTGTAAGTAACAGCAGCCCTATAAACACAAGTATGATGTTTGCTTGGCAAAAGATTTTGAAGTTTATAAAAAAATTTTTGAAAATAAGAGATGGTGAGTTCAGATTTTGTTGATGGGTAGCATTTGCGAGTCAATAATTGGTAAAGAAGTTAAGGTAAAGTCGGGAAAATATCTCGTACGTTTTTTTGTCAGGTATTAAACTAGATCTAGAAGTAATAGAAAATGTCAGTTGGGTGCACAGTGAGAAAAAAATGTTGTGTGTAATTTTCATATAATTGACAGTTTTTGTTTTAAAATCAATTTGGAAAAAACGCTAAAAGCGCAACGTCTAGTAAGAAAGTTGGGTTGGACTTTAAAAAATTTGACAAAATTAAGCATGTACGTACAAAATTCTTGTATTTATGCAGATCATATCGGTAATTAATGTCCTAGTTTGCTGAAAAAGATAGCTGTAAGTATTGCTAGATGCTAAGTTACATCAGACTTGGTTTGCTTCAAATAGAGTTAAAGCTTGTGGCTGCAACGCTTAAAAACGATTACTAAGAGAACGCGTAAAAACGAGATAAGATCATAGGCCTAGATTTTTTGATTGATTAATTTTTGATTTGTAGCTCATAGTTACCTTAATGCATGATGAAAAGATTGTTAGTTAAAACTTTTATAAAATGAGATCAATTAAACTGAAAATTTTTGTTTAACCCTTAGATGCAGGAACCTATGAACACCCACCAATACAGAAACCGGGCCTGCGAGGCCCACCTGTTCTAAAGGAGTATGTTTTCATTCGCGGTTGTGTTTGTTGGTATATATTGGAGCATTCACACTCAAAGTACAGTATTGTAGAAGTATGTTTTATGTATTTTGGTTCCAGTGTATAACTTTATGTACAAAATCAGAAAGAAAATCAAATCCAAAACTCACTCTGGAGACATGTACGTACTAAAATAAGAAGACAGGCAATTGTTACAAACGACATGACTATGTTCCTTACACACGTTTTTGTTACATTTCTTGCATACCATAGCACTTTTACGATCTTTTTTCGAAGGGCAATAGTGGCAACATTTTCGCTTGGTTACAGGTGTCTCGCAAACAGTGCCTACATTTTCTTCTCTTCTGACCCCGCATCGTTCCATTGCCACAAGTACAGTTGACCGTAGGTTTGTAGTCACTCTCAGTCGCCTTCTCATTTGTGGAATTACCAATTTCTTTGCGAGATTTTGCAGAAACAATCTTCGCTTGTGGGTCTTTCCTACTTCAAATTCCGGATTCTGTGTTGAAAAGATGAGGAAAGCATTTAGCACAGCAACATCCAGCAAATTGTACCACATCACTACTGGCCATCTTTTTGTCTGCCGCTTGCAACTATATGTGCGAATCATTTGGTCGAAGGTGTCCACTCCTGCTTTGGTACCATTGTAGTATTGTATTACCTCTGGCTTTTTCTTTGAACTGCTTTCATCAATAGCTTTGTCATGATGCATAGTACTCAGCATTATAACCGCCTTTCCTTTCTTTGGTACATAGCTTACCATAGTGGTGTTACCCTTGAAGCCAAACTCAGTGCTGTACCGTTCCCGACTTTTACTTGCTTTCATAATCGGGGTATATCCGGTTTATTTTGTCGAAGGGTCCCAACTAATGTTAGGTTTTTGTTCAGCAGGGATTCAGCCAATTGCACGCTTGTGAAAAAGTTGTCTGCGCTTACGTTGCGACCACTGTGCTGCAAAGGGGAGCACAGTTCATGCACAATACTACTACCCACGTTTCTCTTCACTTCCTCACCTAGTTGTCTACCAGTATAAACACTTCCGTTGAAGCCATAGTTTGTTATCGAATCACATAACCAGAAGATTTTTATGCCGTATTTTCCTGGCTTTGTTGGAATATACTGAAGAAATCTACATCGTCCCTTGAAAGCCACCAGTTGCTCATCAATAGTAACACATTCGTGTGGACTGTACCATTTTTTGCAGTTTGAAATAAAAAGTTCCCAAATATATCTAAATGCTGCCATGTGGTCTGTCTGCAGGCGGAATTCTCTCGTTCTTTTGTCATCAAACCTCAAAAAGCGACGGATGTCTTCGAATCTTTCTACAAACATGGTTGCCTTGTACATAGGGTTTGAGAAGTCATTCCCAAACAACTCGCGTGTTGATACGTCCCACTGCTTTTCAGAGCCAGCAAGAAGTACAAGCCCAAAATAAGCTAGAAGTTCTTCCTTAGATACATGGTTCCATCGCTTTCTTCTACTACTCGCCACTCTCCTTCCTTCCAAGTTTGTGCATTTACACACCTCGTCCAGAATCTCTTCTGATAAAAACAGTTCTAATGCATTGGATGGAGAATTTGCAATCACAGTCCGTTTAGGGCCTGGCTGTTCATGCATAATATTATGCCTTGGGGTCCTACTTGGAGGAGGGGTATCCGATCTCCAATATGTGCCATTGCGACCAGTCCGATTAGCGATTTCTGTGTGCAGCTCATTGTCTTCATCAGAACTGTCATCGCTTGATTCCTCTGAACTCTCAGACGATGAAGGCAAATTGCTAGAGACTGGCTCAAAATCTTCATCCTCTGAGCATTCTGATTCTTCGTCTACGCTCAAAACACCCTCTTCAATCATATCTTCTACTTCGTCAAGCGTTAGCTTATCACCTTTACGCTTTGCCATCTTCACTAGAAACAAACCGCAATATTAACAAGCAAAAATTACTAACGATCTGACTTCAGTCAAACGTTTTTCTACGTTCACAACCTAAGCAAAGACCACGTGCTAATCTAAGTAAATGGCCACTAGTAGAGATTTTTTAGGCTGTGAAAAAAATGATAGAAACAGGTAGCAAAAGAGACATACTCCGAAAAATATCTGCCTAATATTGTAAAACGATCGAGGCAAAGCAAAAAAAACTGGAAGTCCAAGCGAAAGTGGCACCCCAAAAATTTAGCATAGTCTAATGAAACGGGTGCCCCTCCCACCTCGAAGGTTTTTTTTTCTGGATCAATCCACGAAAGCAATTTAGCATAAGTTGCAGAAGAATACCCGGAACACCTCGGCCATATGTTAAGTAGGATCGACATAAATTAAAAAAAAAATCCTTGCCGGGCCTCCCAGACCCATTCCTGCATCTAAGGGTTAAAAACCTGTATGCGAGGTGTTGACAACGAAACAATCGTGAGCTTTTAGTTGTAGGGTTATGCGATTAAGATCTGTTAAAGGCGAATTTGTGTGAATTACCAGATAAGTTGAAGTTCTTTTTATTTTGTGAATGCGTATAAGTGGTGGTGAGATTGAGACTTAGTGTGAGGGTTGAAATTGGTGTACAGAAAAATGTTTTGCTTCGTAAACACATATAAGTTTTAAAAATTGCAAAGCTTTGCAAGTGTTGGCAATTTTGTCCCTTTTTTTATTTGTGGTTTTTTAAGTCAACATTAAGCAATAGTTAAAAATTGGATGTTTAGTTAAAGTTGATAGGAAACGCTCTGAAAAAAGCTGTGAGTGTGTTTGTTGGTTCTTCATTTTGGTTGTAAAAAGTTGATAAAATATTTGATAAGCTATAATCTCGTGTTTTTTCCATAATAAAATTAATAATGGATCTAAATTTGGAGGTGAGTAAAAACATTTACGTGAAAGTTGAGAAAAGAGACTGTAAGCTCATATTATTTTATATGGATAAAACAGACTAAAATTGTTAAAAGTTGTAACTTGATAGTTTTATGTACAAAAAGTTGTCCTGTTTTGATGGGCATTTCAAACTTTGATCTTTATAATTTCTAACAACCTGCATCTAATGAGTTTGTTCACAAAATGTTATACCTGTGCGTCAATGACCAGGAATCCAGACCGACAATAAAATTCCATGAAGTCAAATTTAGAAAAACGGATAAGTTTAAGTATTTGGAATTAACCATTCCATAAAATGATAATTGTCTAAGTGAGATTAAGAAGAAGATTTAGGCAAGGCAGTGGGAGTGGGGAAAAGATTACTGCAGAAATACGTGATTAAAAAGATATTGGTCAAAACAAGCCGTAAAGTCTTCAAACTTGCTGTTGGGTTGTGATGTTTGAATTAGAAGCAGCACTAATAACTCAAAAATGTGTAATGGAAGTCGAAGTCAATAAGCCCGAATTGTTAAGATTTTCATTAAAAGTGACTATAAGGAATAAGTTGCATAACCACTATATACTGAGAAAAATTGATGGAAAAGCGAGAGACGCAAGATTCTTTTTCAGCGTTAAATGATGTAAGCTCTGCTCTATAATACTATTAAGTTTTATGACCTGAAAAACGTTTGGTTGTTTATTAGTTAGCTCAAGCATTGAAACGTTTAGAATTAATATGTTGTGTTGTTTTAATTAGTCCAAGTTAAATCATAGCAATAAAAATCCAGTTATTGTAACAATCAATATTTAAAAATGACATTTCAAGTCTTGAAAGCTATTTCAACTAAAAAAGACGTCAAATTTATATATGCTTTTCTTCAAAACATCTTTTTGGGTTACCCATGGTAATCAGCGGTAATTGTTTTGTGTATATACAACCGCGGTCAAGAGCACCGGCATGGCACAAGTGTTGTATTTTCCTCACCGACTCACTGTGTGCATTGTTATTTTCAGATAATAAGCTCAAATTGGGGATAACGCAATCTACTGCGTGCTTATCGATCTACATTTTTACTTACCTATCACATGGTTAGCGACTGGGTGATGCCGTTTTAAGCATGATAATTGGTGACGTTTCATTTTTACTATAACAACAGTTGTTCAATGAAGTTTTGTATGTGATGATGGCCAAAGAAGTTGATCATAAGAATTTCTCTAAGGTTTCAGATTTAACAGTTGAGAGAGTAAAGTGAACAGAAAAGTTGAAAAATGCAGAAAATCTTAAATTTGGTGAATAAATCACAAAAACTATTAACCGATATCAGCAAAAGAAAAAGAAGATGGTTGATGCACATTTTAAGATATGGTTGTGTGTTAAGAAACGGTGTTCGAGAAAAGAAAGAAAGACGTTTAACAGGAGGAGCGATGATAGTGAATGAAATTAAAAGCGAAAAAGCACAAAAGAATAAAAAGAAGAGCTGAAGATTTAGAGAATGATGTGATAAGAAACCCGTGTCTTAAGTTATCTTCAATGTTTATTAGAGATTATTTGTAATGATGTAGGCGGTTACGAAGAATGAGAAAAGTAAAATTTAAACATTCAAAAAAAATGATAGTTTTGTAATGCCGCCTAAAACTTATTTAGGATTGCTCGGTGAATTGTTTCAAACAGAGTTGTAAAAACTCAACGAAGTAGTCTCTAGCGGTCTGTGCACAATGTTTTCCTGACAAAAGGTAAACTTAAATCTCCATCCATTTCGCTGAAAAAAAACTCCTGTATGGGGTTAAAATAACTAGAACAAATTTTGTTGGTCTGTTGAGTTTCTACTGACGCTATAAAAATTGATAGTTTTGCTATAAAGTGGTTAAATTATATTTATACAACTAGTCTAGAGGATTAACTTTGCTTTAGTTCTCAATTTGTGACATAAGATCTACGTAATGTTGTTAAATGATGTCTCGTTTTTACTAGATTGTATTTGATTATATAACATTTTTTGACTCTTAACTGATACCTAGCAATGTAAAATCTGTAACACTAAATAACAAGTGTGCGCAACAACAAACTTGATCAAACAAGCCTTTGCACAACAAGTCTATACAACAACAGCATTGCTTGCAAGAGCCTTTGAATATCTCATAAAAACACTATCACATAGAATCGAATTCAAGACTGTTAAAGTAACAAATAAAACTTTTGACTTCGAAATAGCAGCTGATTCTTGTTATTGGTCTGATGTCGAGTTAAAAAGGTATTAGCATTGCATAGTGCAGATTAATTAGATTTGTCTCACAATAAGGCAATGTTTGGACTCATAACGTGAATGAAGAAAAAATGTTTGGGTTTGACAATTCTATTTAAAAGTTATATCTTTTACTGTTTTTTTTCTCTTTGTTGTTTGCTAAAGTTTGTATATATTTTGTTGTCACTTAATAGGCGCGGCAGTTGATTCTGATCACCTCATAATTTTTTTGCCGTCTCGTTGCCAGGTAACAGCACGAAATTACATTTTCCATGTTTATGCAGTTTATACAAATTTTTAGTTTCGATTGATAAATAAACTTACTAAATTGAACAATGCCACATGCTAGTGTGTCTGTTTGAAATATTGGCATTGTAATTACGTTATGCAGAAATTTGATGAATAGCTTTAAAACAGCTAAATTGATAAATCTTTTTGTTATAAAAGCCTGTGAACATTTTTGGAAACAAATATGCAACACAAATGAGTGTGAGGATTTTATAATGATTAAGTAGTCAAGCACAAACAATATGGAAGCACCAGACCGGTTTTGCCATCATTGGGGCTCTTTAGTGGCGCGTAAATATGAAACAGATTTAAAACGATCTTAACCGCAAAATGTTAACAACAATTTTTAGTATTTGCCTCAAAGCCGTATGCTTTGAGAATAGTCTTAAGAGCGACGTTGCATTTTGCTGACTTTTTTTCCCACCGCTTTTTTTTAACGCCATGCGTCACATCCCAGCAAACAAATGTACCGGAATTACGAAACCATTGCGCAATATTATACATAACCTCATATATTATGCTGTCATAAAGAGTTTAGGTTTGCATTGTACCCAGCAAACAGCCGTATAAAAATTACTTAATCTTTGTGCTATAACTTCATATAGGGCAAGTCACATACAATCTTAAGGTGGCAAGAATGCGCCCTAAGAAACTATTTGAAATATTTTACAACCTAATAACCCAATGACATCTACACCATGCTAGGGTTAGAACTAGAACTAGCTCCCTCATATAGTATTAACTACCTCAGACCTAGGGTTGGCTCCACCCGACCTTCTTCAAATAAAATTAGTGTCCTTAGACTTAGGGTTAGCTCCCTTGGAACTATGGTTAGATCTCTCACATAAAATTAAAATCCTTAGACCTAGGGTTAGCTCCCCTAGAACTATGGTTAGCTATCTCACATAAAATTAGTATCCTTAAACCCAGAGTTAGCACCCTCAGACCTAGGGTTAGCTCCTTTGGAACTATGAATTGTTTTCTTACAAAAAATTAATAATTCTAGAGTTAAGATTAGAGCTAGGATTTAGGTTAGGGTTAGAAACCACCCCCGCCAGCTCCCCCGCAATTGAAGCCGAGTGCATTATCTTTTACTACTAATGTAGGTGTGGTAAGTAGAATGAGCAATGCAAAACAATAATTTTTATAGTTAGTTAACGAATTCAGAAATTAAAATTTGCCAAAATTAATCGATAATAATAGTTTTGTAATTTTTGTTTTCTTCATGTCGCATTAAAAGTGTTTAGAATTGTATCAATAAATTCGATGATTGGTGATTGATGTTAAGAAAAAGTTTTGAAATCATTCAGGTAGTTTGTAGAAAGCTGTGTACAACCATTTCTTGACTAAACTTAAACTTAATCCTTAACAGATAACATCTCTCTGGCAAAAGCATCCACATTGAAAGTAGTTTGAAATTGCTAAAAGAAAACATACTTTTTGGGTCTGCTTTTTTTATTTTGCTAATGCAAAAAAAAATTTGCTTCCGTGAAGCTGAATTATGATTTTACACCTAAAACATCTTTACCGTTAATAAATGTTAAACAAATTTGTCTTAAGTTTCGGGATTTTATGCAAAACGTTAACAAGATTGCTTAAATTGTTCAACACCTACTACTGTACTTCTTTTGATTTGCTTGTAAATCTGAATTTTGCCTAAAACTGTAAACAATTGATCACACTATTGCAAAATCTGCTCTCTTATTTCTATGATTGCTTTCCCAAAAGTGCCAAGCAACGTTTAGCAATAAAAAAATGTTTCTGATTAATTTGTCTCAAAAACTAGTTGTCTCAAATTTTGTTGGTATACCATTTTTAGTTTCACGCTGATAGCTTCCATCAAACGTTTAGCACTTTTGGAAGCGAACTCAAAATTGTATTCTTCTAACCATTACTCCTAGATACTTCAACAAAGACGCTTGATTTCTAAAAAATCTTTCACAAACAGCTAGTTTTACTAAAAAGTTGTGTAATCTTTCATTCATCTAGTCTAGATGAGTAATTTTGATTTAATCGACAACTCATGACAAAAGATTTACGTAATGTTGGCAAAATGACGTCTCGTAAAAATGTATGTGCATGCGCTGCTTTGCTGATCGTAATGTCACTTGATATGATACTTCCTATTTTCGGTCAACCGAGCTAATTATTACTTTAAAGTTGATTGATTCATAAAACATGTCAGGTCCAACGAGAGAGTGCAAAGCAAAGATAACTATTCTCCACCTAATTTCGCTTCAGGTCATCAGGGCGTTTTTAATGCACTATTGAAATCAATACATGACTTTTGAAATAACAAACACAAATGTTTATCGAAAAGAATCAGTACCACGATCCTTTAAATAAGTTTATACAACACCTGGGTTCATTTCAAGAACCTTTAAGTAACAAACAGGAACGCTATCAAGTACAACAGATACCAAGACTCAATGAATAACAAGTCTATCAAACAGGCTCGGTGACAAGACCCTTTGTGTTACAAGCAAATACGCTCTCAAGCCGAATCGACCTCAAGATCATTTGAAAAACAAATAAAAATGATCTGATGAATAAATTGACCAATTTGACACCTTATCTGGAAAGAACTTTTCTGGCGAAATTTTCTTTTGGCTTAAGTTTTACAAAAAATTATGTGTATTCACGGTATTCTAGCAAAAATTGAGTAAAATCCATAATTTTTCAAATATTTGCGTCTTTCCTGCTCTTAAAGATCTTTTGTGAGAGCAATTTTTAGGCATTGATTCCTTCCTCAAACCTTGATTTATGCGTGTTTTGAAATCTATCTGGCCCTAGCTGTTTTGTGTGTTATAGAGCCAGGGATTGCTAGTCTTCAAAAAATTTTGTATATTCCTAATCAAAGCAACATTAGCTTGATGTAAGCTTAGTGGTTTACTATTAAAAGTAATTTGAAGATACCAAAATTACAAAAATACCAGAAAAAACAAAGCCTCTACAACAGAGACAAACATCTCACCTTGCAGGGGGACAAACACCTTACGAGTTTGACCATTTTGGCCTACGTAGACGGATCACAGTGAGCCAATTGTTCATGCATAAACTCAAGTTTATACTGATAGTCAATCGCTAGGAGCCAAGGACAACAGTTAATACATTCTCAGAATTGTGTAGTATTTTAGCAATTTCAGGCAAATAAATTAATGTACGACGTAACTACACCTAGACTACTGTACACTCTGCTTTAGGTGATACAAGTGCTGCGAAATGCGTAAATTGTAGTAGGCATTTGTAGTTTGAAGCATAAGCGGTATCTCGCAGCTTGTAGATTGTTTAAAAGTAAAGTATTGATGCTAGTTTGTTTGGTACCGGTTACAACCGGTATTAGATTCTTGTTCGGTCTATTCGTAATGATTGATGGGGTATACAAGGTTCTTGAAGATCGTACAAGGAAATATCACGACAAGAAAAGATTCAAGAGCACTGATATACTGTAGCCTATATGCAGAGGAGTAAGAGTCAGCCGGTAAATAATAAAAAGAAAGTTATTTCCAGTGCCAAAGTAATCTGTGAGCTGATTAAATTATGAGAAACTGGAGAACTTTTCTAGAAGTGGGAGAACTTTTGCAGAAAACTTGCGCAGGCAACGCGATGAATTTTTCTCTATGTAGACTGCATTTGTCATTAGAACATATCCATGATCAACCCGACCTATTTGCAGAAAAATTAGTGTGTTCTGCTATTGCTGTGTTGTTCTATTTCTTGTGAGTTTTGCTAAAAATGACTGGAAAAAATGTTGATTACGAAAACCGCAATACGCGAGGCGCGCATTGTTTGAATTTATTTGTCGGTGGTCATTTATAACCGCATTTAGTCTTGACGTGCATTTATAACGAGTGAACAAAATTTTTTTTCTGATGAGAATAACCGTAAAAGCCTGTGGGTCATTTGCATGGAAACTATTGCAGTAGCAAAAGTGAAGGATATTACACGACATCACGACTCAAAACATGCTTTAAAGTTTGACGCTTTGCAAGGAGAAGAAAGAGAAAAAATGCTAGTCAGTTTAAGAAAAAACTCTCTTCACGTCAAAGATATTTGTGAAAATCGATTCAGCGTCCGAGAAAGCAACTAAAGCCAGTTGTGTAATTTCACAAATAATTGCAAAAAGAATAAAATCTTTTTCTGACGCCGAATATGCAAAGGAGTGTTCAAATGAAGTCTTCTTCTTCTATCGGAATCATGGCTGTTCCAGCCCTCGATGTACTATGATTCTTTTCCAGTTTGTTCTCTTTCGGACAGCATCCCATAATTGTCCAGGATATTGGTACAAATGTTTAAAGTTGTTAATAAATGTGAAATGCTGGGCACACCTTGCACGCTTTCCAGGAATTCTAGCTCTTAGAGCAAGATCTTCAAGCTCTCCTTTGTGTATTGCATGGCCAAGAAATTTGAGCTGTCTCTGTTCGATACAACAAAGCAGTTTGCGTTTTTGCCCCATTTTTTGTAGAACTGTCACATTGGTTTGGAATGCTGTCTATGGAATACGTAGAATTCTACGATAGAGCCACATTTCTGCTGCATCTCTGTTTTTCCTAATCTTTGCGGTAGGTGTCTAGGTTTCACGCCCATATATGAGAACCAACCGTAAAAACATTTCAAAAGCCTTGTTTTTAAATGTATGGAAAGCTTGCGATCTGTGAAAATGTTTATCATGTTGTTGAAACTTGATTTCGCCAGATTTAAGCGCCATCTTATTTCTTTTTCACGCCTGACATCTGAAGTGAGCCAAGACCCTAAATAATCAATGTTGAACTTTCTCAATCTTACTATTGGCTGTTATGAAGATCGATGGTTCATCTGGTACCTGCTTTAATATTACCATAGCTTTTGTCTTGTTCATATTCAAGTTGGGACCAAACTTCTCTCTTGATAATTGAAGGCATTTAAAAGTACTTGCAAACCATCCTCTGATTCAAAAGTACTTGCAAACCAGCCTCTGATTCAAAAGTACTTGCAAACCATCTTCTAAATTACTAGTATTTGCAAACCATCCTCTAATTCAAAAGTACTTGCAAACCATCCTCTGAATTACTAGTATTTGCAAACCATCCTCTGATTCAGAAGTACTTGCAAACCATCTTCTGAATTAATAGTATTTGCAAACCATCCTCTGAATTAATAGTACTTGCAAACCATCCTCTGAATTAATAGTATTTGCAAACCATCCTCTGATTCAAAAGTACTTGCAAACCATCCTCTGATTCAAAAGGACTTGCAAACCATCCTCTGATTCAAAAGTACTTGCAAACCAGCCTCTAAATTAATAGTATTTGCAAACCATCCTCTGATTCAAAAGTACTTGCAAACCATCCTCTGATTCAAAAGTACTTGCAAACCATCCTCTGAATTAATAGTATTTGCAAACTATCCTCTGATTCAAAAGTACTTGCAAACCATCCTCTGAATTACTAGTATTTGCAAACCATCCTCTGAATTACTAGTATTTGCAAACCATCCTCTGAATTAATAGTACTTGCAAACCATCCTCTGAATTACTAGTATTTGCAAACCATCCTCTGAATTAATAGTATTTGCAAACCATCCTCTGAATTAATAGTATTTGCAAACCAGCCTCTGATTCAAAAGTACTTGCAAACCAGCCTCTGATTCAAAAGTACTTGCAAACCATCCTCTGATTCAAAAGTACTTGCAAACCAGCCTCTAAATTAATAGTATTTGCAAACCATCCTCTGATTCAAAAGGACTTGCAAACCAGCCTCTGATTCAAAAGTACTTGCAAACCAGCCTCTGAATTACTAGTATTTGCAAACCATCCTCTGATTCAAAAGTACTTGCAAACCATCCTCTGATTCAGAAGTACTAGCAAACCATCCTCTGATTCAGAAGTACTAGCAAACCATCCTCTAAATTAATAGTATTTGCAAACCATCCTCTGAATTAATAGTACTTGCAAACCATCCTCTGAATTAATAGTATTTGCAAACCATCCTCTGATTCAAAAGTACTTGCAAACCATCCTCTGAAGATGCAAGGAGCACGGTGTCGTCGGCATAGTGGATGTTTTTTTCTGCATCTGCATTTACCTAAATTCCCTCCTCAACTTCCTCCATTTCCCTCAGGATGAATTTTCAGTACAAGTTGAAAAGGTCAAGACTCATGACACAGCCTTGTCTTACATCTCGTTTAATATCAGTCCACCCAGTGAGTGCTTCCATGAGTTTAATGACTGGTTTTTGTTCACAATATAAATTATTACGCATAATGCGGAAGTGCTTGTTATCTATATCAATTTGCTTTAGTATTGTAAGTAGCTGGAAGTGGTGCACTTTATCAAATGCCTTTTGGTAATCAATAAAGCACAGAAAAACATCTCGTTGGTGTTTAATTGATCCTTCACAAGCGTGCGTATCACATAAATTGCATTTTTTGTGCCTCTGTCCGGCATGAAACCATATTGATAAACTGGTATTTGTATAAACAGGTAGAAGTTTTCTTCTTATGCATCGAAGTATTTTTTTCAGCATCAGTTTTAGAGTATGCGAGATTAAACTGGTGGTTCTGTGGTTTTCACATTCCAGAGTGTTAGGTTTTTTGGGGATGGCAATGAAAACAGACTTGAGCATTTCAGTGGGTATTTGACCAGTTTCATATATTTAGTTGAAAAGTTTCCACAGCTGATCTACACCGTCCTTCTGTAAAGCAATTAGCGTCTCAACGACCACCTCATCCGGACCAGCCGCTTTCCCGGTTTTGGAATTTTGTAAAGCCAATTGAACTTCTTTTAGTATTGAAGGGGCAGATTTATATGAGACTGCCTAAACAACATCATTTTCTTCTCTATCATCATGGAATAAGGAAGCTACATATTCCTCCCAACATTTCCTTATATCTTCAGGGTTGCACATGATAAGGCCGTCTAATGACGGAATGCTTCTGAATATTGGTATAGGTCTTTTTAGGGCTGTTTCGCGAATTTTTTTAAACATTTTCTTAATGTTGGTGTCATTGAATCTCTCAATTTCTTGACTTTTTTCTTCCAACCACTGCTCCTTAGCACATTTACAATGCCTTTAGGTTTCTTTTTGTATCCAGGTGCATTTTTCTGGATCTTGTTTAGACTCCTTTTTCTTGTGGAAGAGGTTTTTAATTTATCAGTTTCCAAATGAAGTTGTTTGATTTTCTTGGATTCTTATGGCATAAGTTTGCTTGCAGCTGTAATAATACTCCTTTTCAGATTTGTTCATTGATTATGGGAATTTTTTTCAGTTTGATTCTTCGGAATCTTTTCAAAAACAGTCTCAAAAAAGTCTGCGCTGATTTCAGGGTTTTTGAGAGTATCAAGCAAGAACCTCGGTTTTCGTTTTGGGCGTTTTAGAGCCCTTAAATGCATTTTGATATTCGTAATTACTGGATTATGGTCACTGTTTGCGTTGGCTCCTGGATAGGCTCTTGCATTAGATATAGGTAATCGATATCTTTCTTTAATCAATATGTAGTCAATCTGGTTTCTCACACGGTTACCAGGATTGGTCCATGAATATCGGCGTCTGGGGTGAGCTACAAACCATGTATTCATCATTGCTAGTTTCTTTTCTTTACACCAGTTTATGAGTCTTTCTCCTCGTTCATTACCCGCTCCCAATCCATGTGGTCCGACAGTTTTTCCATGTTTCTCACAGCTAACTTTGGCATGGAAATCTCCCATCATAATATTTAATTCCTGTGATCTGCTGTTGCTGTATAGTTTGCCCAATGAGTCATAAAATTCTTTTATCATCCGCTAATCTGCATCCCATATTGGTACATATGCAACAATCAGTAAAATATTGAAAGAACTAGCTTTTAGTTTTACAAGAAGCAAACGATCAGATTTAGGCCAGCATGTCAGGAGAGATTTATCAACTCTTCAACCTAGAATCAAGCAAACACCTCGATGATGCTCATGTTCTTTGGAGTATGTTACTGTTTTACCATTTTTCAAGAACTGACCATTTTCAGTCCATCTCACTTCACAAAGACCCAAGCAGTTGATTCTCATTCTGTCCATTTCCATTATAACATTGTCAGGCTTTCCTTGTTGGTACGGTGTGCGAATGTTTCATGTGGCTGTTTATTGAATTCTGCTTCTGAAAGTTTTTGCATTGACCTCAGTCACTAAATAACGATCGGAGGAGCCCTGTGATTGACAACTCCAACTACTGGGCGTAAGGCTCTGATTACGGGAATCTGGAGACTCATTTACGTCGTTGATTTTTTTCTTTACTTTGTTTCATCATCCTAGTAAACTTGGCCGGGATACTGAAGTAGGCAGGTCAGTTCCTTTTTTCAGACGCCTGTGTGTTTAGTCAGCCGAACTGCTTCCAGTCGCACCACGAGCAGGCACGCAGATGACTTGGTGTTGGCATTGAGACCACCAACACCAAGCGACCTTGAATGAAGTGGTGGAGGTCGTTTGTTTATAGGAAAAAAGTGTGATGCTAAGTGACAATACAACCGCCAGAAGAGTGGAAGATTTATTCGGTAATCTTAAGGAACATTGAATCTTGCAGCAGTAGTATGTAAATGCTCATTTGGCGACGTTTTAGGCGGTGTTATGACGTCATGAGTTTGTAAGGATTTTTTTGATTAGGTACTGGTGTGTTGTTAGTGGGGAGGTGATAATCATTAAGTTTCCTGAGGGATGATATTAACGCAGTAAGTAATTGGTTACATAAAACCTGTGTAGACTTGCTATAGCGGGTTGCTAGTAGTTTTAATATCGCGCAATGGTTACATTTTGCTTTATGGAAGTAATTCGTTTAGATTTGTCAGTTATAATTAAGGACACCAGAAGTCGGTAAAGAGTTAAATTGAGAGTGTTTATGTAAGACTTGCCCAGACTTACCTGTGGCGCTAGAGATCGGTAATGAGCGGGTATATAAAACTTGTCCAAACTTGACTGATATGTTGTTTTACAATGTTGTATTATTGTTTTACCAGGTGTGTCCAAAGTTGTTATGGTTCTGGTTGCATTTCACTGATTTGAAGTCTTGAGAGACAGCACTTTGTGCACCCCTATTTTAGCTATTTAACAATGACCAGTGCCATAAGTTTGACTTAATTGTACTAAAAAGTCTTTACAATTGTTCAAGATTACAAGTTTACATAAAAATTTTTCGACCGGTGCTATTTTTCTGTCAACATTATTTTGCTCTTAGGGACTATTTTGCCATTATACATTTGTGATTGGTCAATTTTAATTACATATTACATATGCGACTTTTGGCAGTTTCTGCTTGGTCAATTTTAATAATAAAACTCCCGCACACTGTACACTCCTTGCCAGTGTCCACTACTTTGTACATCTACATGCCGGGCCCCCCTCCAGTGTACACTGCTTTTGTCTAAGTTTCCTGTCAGCAAACATTTAAACCCATGGCCATTGCATTTTAATACAGCTGCACTATCCACAACATCACAGGACCACTGCCAGAATTGTTGCAAATATGGCTATTTGAACACACGTAAATGGCGACGGCAAAATAGCCACTTCCAAATTTTTAACTTAATGGCTGTAGGTAGATTGGAAATACAAAATATTTTAAAGAAATGCATTCCAGATCACTATGTTGAGAAGGTGGAAAGCCATTGAGAGTCAATGTATTTTAGTCTTGAGCACGAAAAATTGGACAACTGACATGTGTTCCAGAAGAATTGAAAGCGTTGTATTTCAAAAGCAAACTAATTTGGGTGCAAGCAGAGGCGTGTCCCAAGCACGCTGAGCAAATTAAAAAGTATTTAAACGTTTAAAAAATACCTTCACCACCTTTTAAGATGAACACTGGCACAGCAATTGCTTTGAAGCTTATATGTTCGGAGAAATATTATGAATTATCTACTCTGACTGGCCTGACAAATCTTCAAGAAGTCTGAAATTGGCCTGCTGGAAAAAAATGTTGCACAACCTTGATTTAGATCCCGGGCAACAGCCGCGCAGAGTTTTGTTTTTAAATTAAAGAGAACTATATAAACAAGCTTTTGTATTGCTCGTTGTGCTGTAATATGCTGCCACTGATGACTGATCTGTCCACGGAAAGTAGTTTTGGCTAGAAAGGACAAAAAAGGGCACTTTGAATGTTGAAATGAAATAGTACATTATTTGGTTTGAAATTCAACTTCTCGACCCTCTCGTATAGTAACTAGTTATTTCTCTCGCTTAAACTTTGCTTACTAAACCAGCAATAACTTTCGAACTCACTTTGACTTCCTGCGAACTATTTTGGATCATAATTCTGCAACCAAATTCTGCGTTTGAAATTATTTAAAGATTTTGCTTGCTGTGGACTAAACAGCTTGCTGCAATTTGAATTTGTTACCCAAATCTGCATGGCATATTTGGAAAACTTAGTTTCTCAGCAATCTACTGCACTCGACCCTAATTTATCCGGACTTCGGTTAATCCAAACAATGGCCATCAAACAAAAGTTACCAACTTCTCTCCAGTTTGGCGTTCTGCGTTTCAAGCCCCAGCAACTGACCAAGAAAACTTGTTATTGTGTAAATACATTATAAATATTGTAAATACATTATAGTGTAATTCAATAGAGTAAATAGTAGTATACAATAGTATGATAGTACAGTGTATATACCATACAATATATATGTATATACAAATAGGTATATATGCATATGTATATACCATAGTATAATAGTATAGTGTAAATAATGGTATACAATAGTGTAAATACATTACAAATATTTATAAGGTAAGCGAAACTATATTGCTGTTGACTTTTATCTTTTTTAGGACGATTATGCCAATTTATTTGCGTTGTCTGAGTAACCCGAATAACACAAATGTATATTTGCATATATAGATTTGTGTTCTCCTGATTTTTTATCATCCGGATCGGTCACCATTTAGTCCTGAAAAACAAGGGTCAAGTGCACTTTTAAAATTTAAAGCTATTGGAAGCTATCGGAATGAAACAAATGTGTTAATGTTGTCAACCAACAAAAAGTTTTCTGATTTAAAGAAAGAAAGTTTGCTTTTGAGAAGAAATGAAATTTTGACTTGGTTTTCAAAATAGAAAAGCGATAAATCAAAATATAGTATATTTATTGCTAAATTTTGTAATTTTACAAATATGTTTGCAAGCTTTTTTATTACAACATAACATTTATTAATTAAAAAGTTGCTTTTTTTCTGCCAAGCTGTATATTTTTGCCGTAAGCCTATTATGTATATGTAACGCTGGAAAGATTGGCGATCGCCTATTTTAAAACGAAGTAAAAACAATAAATTTTATTTAGGTAGTTTAAACTTTTGCAAACCTTTACACCAAAAGGACACTTTGGCTTCCTTGACCTCCTACCATAAAAGCAGGAAAGGGGGGTGGGCAGCCGCAAATCACAAATAAAATCATAAACATACTTATTGAAAATCTGATCTTTTTTTGCAATTCGTTTTGCTCTTCTCAGAAAAAATTATTTTGATTTTTATTGTACCAGTAAACTTTACCTATGAAAAGAAGAAAAATACAAATTTCAAAGTTAAGACGCTTTTCTGGCTTATAAAGCAACTAGTACCAAACAACGAAACTTGACAAAAATAGATGATGACAAAGCAGGGATATTTTTGTCAAATCGTATTTGTGATACTAGTAGCTTTGTGAATCAACAAAACTTCTTAACCTTGGAATTCGTATACTGCTTTTTATTTGTAAAATTTGCTGATAGTAAAATCAAAATAATGTCTAAAAAACCAAAATGAATTGCCAAAAGCGTTTAGATTTTTAGTAAATATGTTTAAAATTTAAGTGTGATCTGCTTTGTTACGCCATGGTTTGAAAAATGACAGTGTGGCAAGAAGTGAAATTGATAGTTAATGCATTTGGTAGGGCAGTTGCGGAAAATTTTAGGTGTGAATATACTTCTTGTTGTTTTGAACAAAAAGTGGTGTGGATCTACAGCTGGAAGATTAAATAGTTGATTTTGAATTGGCGAGATCTCAAAAAAATTGCTGTCAGAAAGATTGTTTGAGCAATGTATTACGTTGCCTCAATTCAAAAATACTATCATTAAGATAGCGCTGAAATTATATTGCGTAACAGCATGTAAAATAGACGCTCTCTGACAAATCAATAAAGACCTAACAAGTGACTTATTGTATTCAAAATTTGTAGAAGAAATGAGACAAAATTTTGCAAAAGTGCATTCGAACTGAGAAAAAAGCATTGTAATCAAAACTTTAAAATAAGAAATATCGAAATTGATTCACTCTCCTCTTTGCCATATACATATGATTTCTATTTTTAGTGCAACTTCATAAGTTTTCTCAAGAAAGATTATGTTTTCGATTCGCTTCTTCTTTTCCTCAAAAAAATTTCTCTTTGCGGACCCGATTGGAGTGTGTTGTGTTTTTGTGGTAAAAACTTGCAGGACACAATTGTGGTACTGAACACGAAACAGTTTTTCTGATCTGATTTAGAGATTTTAGGTTCTAACTTATCTCTTCAGCCTATTTGTAATGCAGTTACATTACTGAAAAGAAAACTGAATACATAGGCGACTTAGGTGAAAAATATTGCATGTACTTCTCACTTTCTACGCTACTGGAGTTAATCTATTTTTGTTTCAGTAGGTGCGACTATAAATTTCTGCTTGTGCCTCCTCTGTCCTCTACCAACTAAATGATAATGTGTTCTGTCAGCAATTACCTTGCTAATACGATGTCGCACACACTTAGCTCTACACCAATCGTTCTCAAATATCCCAATAAATCAGTAACGATTTACTGAAACGCTGGAGTCCATACGTAAATGATAAAATAAAAACTAAGAATCCTTATTTTTTGTCCCCAATTGCTCCCTTCAACAAATTTACTCTCTGTAACAAATAATTCTAACCTTAGTGAGCCAAACGTCTCTCGATTGATAACCTCTGGTTTAGAGACATTTTTGCGCTTTCCTTATCCCTATAACAGGTTATTTATAATGGAGAAGGCCAAAGTCTTCTGCCCAACAACAGTTTCACGCAGTAGAGCTCCGTGTGATAAGCTGATGAAGTTATTTAAATATATTTTGTCGATGTTTCTATATTGTAAAGTGCTACCTGTTTTCAAAGTGTTTAAAAAAATGCTCTGCATTTCGTGAGTTAAACTGGAAATTAAATAATATGGGAAAATATTGATAGCTTTTGTAGGTTCATAGAAGTAAACGTAATGTAAAAAATGAAAGATTCCAAAAATTGATGAGGAAATTTCGGGTTACCGTGAAGAACGTAAAACCAGGAAACTTCCCAAGGACTGGACTCCAAGTTGTATATATATAGAGTGTGGCGTAGAGTCCGTAGCGGGGCAAAATAAATGCGATAAACGAGAGACGACGCAATAAAATTGACGAGAAAACACAAGTATTAGGCGGGGAGTTACGGGATTTGTGTGTCAATAATTTGCAGATGACAATACACCTCCTGTCCGAGAAGAAAAAAGACTGAACAGCAGAGGTGAGGTGAAGGAAGGACTGTGGATAAAAAAAGCCACCAACTCTGTACGCCTAATTTGTGTGCTGCGTGGTCGCCAAGTCGATATAAGTAACAGGGGCCACATTGTGGTCTGAAAACAGCTGAAGGGAAACAGGTGAAAGCAAAGTCGGACTAACCAGTAGGCAAACTAGGCATGTGCCTTGAGGTCACGAAAAATACAGGCCAATTTTGTCAGGAAAACAATTAAATTTGAACAATGGAAAACATAAAATATATTTCTTTTGATGAACTTATCACAAATTAAAATGGCGCTTTAGTGTTTTCAAAGAAGTGAAACTGTGTTGATATATTTTTATTTTTTTTGGAGTGTGTTCCAAAAGAAAATCATATTATATTGAAAAATTTTTTAATACTGCTATACATTAAAAAAGTGAATGATTGACTTTTTGCTTATTTGTTTGAAGTTCACTGCTGGCAATGTCAAAACGAAAAAAGTGGCTGGGAAAGTGCTCAACAATCAAAGAAGAAAAAGGAAAAAGAAGACTTCCCTTTGACTCAAACACACAAATTAACTTCGCTTTTTTTCAAGTTGTGGAGAAAGAAGCTGCACAGAGCAGTGATGACTTGTATAGCAATTCTCCTCCAATTTCTTCTCAGTCAGACACTGTCCAAGAAAAAATTTTCAGCGGTGATGATGATGATATAGAATCTTTATTCACTTCAGATATTCAGAGTTCACATTTGATCAAGGTGTACCAATTATGCTGATTTGTTTGGTAATATAACTGAGAAATTGCATGAGGTATGCATTAGCACTAGAACTCCGGGGAAAAAATTATACCTAGAACTCCGACGATGTCGAAATCGACATTTTTCTGAACTTCAGCGTCCCTGTAACTTAAACTTGTCGGTATCACTGACGGTGTGTTTTTAACAAATAAAAGGCACTCAGTGCTAAGTATAGTAATAGATGTCCAGTTTTTAATTTGTTTAACTTGTTATAAATGAGGCCTATTTTTGTATGTATTTATCGCGCTCGCGTTTTTTCGGCTTTTATTTTCAAGATATTCATTCATATTCTGAAGTTTTATTGATAGAAGAAGTAGCACGAACAAAAGGACACTCGAAAACCACGTGCAATTTGACAGCATTTTTGCATGATAATAACTATATGTCACCTAGTTTAGTTCATTGTTATGCTCTCGCCAGCTCAAAACACGTATTACACTGCGTTACTTTATAACTGGCCTGACCACATTTTGCACATGTGTGCAAGTAGCAGATGTGGCATACTGTTTTTGTAGTGTCCACTCATCCTTTCACAACATGCGTCCGACGTTTAGGAGGTGGAAGGTCGTTTCAAACAGGGTCTGGACGAAGTGAACCCGGCTCAGTGACGTACTTGTTCTCAAGCTTTTAACCAAGTCATAGATAAAATCACGTACTGATTTTTTCACCGAGTAACATTTTGGAGATAACCCATAAGTTCAAAGCTGCTATATCCAAAATATTTGTCCACACAGCAAAGGATCACTTTCGGCTTGCCGTGTGGGTGAAATATTGCCGCTATATTTGGTCGACAACGTCTACGCCAATCTTTTTCTTGTAAAAATGAATAACACAAGGTTTTTTCTTCTTGCTTTGGTCAATTCTGGGAGCATTGTGCATTGTGAAAATTAAACTCATGATCTTCTTTTTCTTGCACAGGTAGTTAACAAAAAGTATCTCTTTGCCATTATTGAAAAAAGCTACTTTCATGCAGTTCGCGTCGTTTTTGGTCATAAATTTTGTAAGGCCTTTGCTGTTGCTCCTCACTGTGCCGACCATCGAAATTTTCTTTTGTGGAAGCAAAGTGGTCAAGTAGACACTTGTGTCACGAATAAGGAAATTTGCCTCGTAAAAATTGTTTTATATTTGTGTAAAGTGCTGTGTCATTGTTCGCTCGGCTACTGATTGAGAAAAAAGCCTTTTTTCCCCCGCAATTAATTTGCGTTAAGTACGCCTTTATTACGTCACAATCGTTGTTACGACATAGTAAGATTCCAGATTGTTCTAGTGATTCTAGCTTCTTCGAAGAATTTCGTTAATCGATTACATAATTCGAAATACTTTTTTCCTTTTTTCACGTGATTTCGTTCTAGCGTTTTCTAGATTGTTTTTGTCAATTTATATATAAGGCAATGGGACTTTTTTTAGGTAGTAGAGTAGAGTAGAGAGAGTAGTAGTTAGTTAGAGTGTGAGTAGAAAAGCGTGTAGTGGGGAGAAAGAGAGATTGATTGACGGAGTAATAAGGGGCCATTGGTTTTTTGTGATAATTTATTGTGGATTTTGTTGACGTGGAGAATATTGAATAGTTATTGGTGGACTTAGTTTTGGCGGTTTCCTGATTGTGTGGTAAAGTGAATAGTTCTGAGATTGTTGAGCGAAGAAGTTTGAAGTCGTGAAGTACTATTTCTTTGAATACATTATTCTGTTATTAAAGTGGTTTGAGGTGTTTTAAGTGGAAGCCAATCTTTTCCAAGTTTTATTAAGTTGCAGTCAGACCTAATTATCCGAGCGATTATCATACGTCGCCTCGATTTTAAAAGAAATTTAAGATTGAGATAGAACCGAAAGTTCTATTATTAATATAATATTATATTAAAACGCGACAACTTGTAAAGAAGTAATTCTCCTTGGTTGTGGATGCTTTGGGTCAATCTTATAACACATCCTCTGCAAGTGGTCGCCCATTTCTCTGCTCTCTCTCTAGAGCTCTCAAGTACGGAAAAATTTTGTACACGTACTTTGGGTAAACTTCTGCCAACATTCAAAATTTCATTCCAAACTTTTCGGGCTTATTTGGCATGTAGACGAATAATGAACACATATTTTTCATTGGAAAAAGCTGCTCGGCTCCAATCAAGTGCGTAATTGAATAAGCAATTTGTCATAAAGCTTTCTAGCTGCTTACAAATGTGAACAAATTTGTCTTTAGTGAGCCTTTTCCTATGCCTATCTTTGTTATCAAGTTTGATAAACTTTTTGATATCTAGAGAGCATTCTCTTGCCATAGTATCTGGGAATATACTCTGTCCATATGTTTTCTTTTAAAGATGATGCACAGAAAGATGTTTCTCGTATATACCTCTGGTATACTAAAGTGCAATATCTGTTTCTAACTGCTCCATCATTTGTGAGAAATTTGGATCAGTTTTCCTTGCTTCCCTGTTTGTGTGAGTATGAATGGTTCAAATCATGTTGTTGTTGATGAATAGCTTCCAGCATTCGTGGGGGCTAATACTTGCTTTGCACCGTATCACCTGATGAAAACTGGCTTTGACTCAAAAAACGTTGGCTGCTGAGGCAAGTTTCATTCTTTCAATATGACGAGGAACCCAAGTCACACAATTGGTACTTGTGTGCAGCTGTGGTTGGATGACATTGCCTGATGAATCATCGTCATCGCCGGAAGAAGAATTACTATCAGCAACTATCTGCGCGGGAGTTCATCAATACTCGTGGCCACAGTAGCAGTGCCCTCTTGCTCTTCTTCCTCTGGCTCTGATGCATCAATCTTCGTTCAGCATATCATAGGCCACTTCTGCAGTATATCTAAAACGAAAACTATTGCTAAACATAACGTTTATTTGTTTATACACAGTATTATTGCTTCTGAAAAAGTCAAACTTACTGCCCTTCTATGCTCATGTAGTTTTGTCTGTAATAAAAGCTCAGTTTTAACTAAAAACGAATAATAAAGCTGAAATGCAAACTAGTTCAGATTTTAAAGCAACTCCGTGAAAATGAAACGAAAATAGGGTGGCAATGGATGAACTCAAATTTTTCAGGCTAATAAGGAGACAACACATTTTAAAGCACAAAACAGCGTGGTTTCATTGCATTTAGAGTGCTGGATAGCAATGCGGTATTTACCACCTTTTCATATATTTTTACTACTAAAACAGATTTGTAACTGCAATTGACTCGATTTTCTGCAATCAAAGCTTGTAGAACTAAGCAAATGCTGTTCAGCTAGTAGAAAACGCGCAGTGTCGAAATCGACACATCCGGAATTCTAGGTATAAGTTCCAATTACTTCTGCTCCGTAAGTCGTACAAACAAAAACCTTATATCAAAATAAACTGTAGCAAAATTTGTTCAACAGTGTGGAATCTCAAGACATTACAATTATGATAAGTACAAAAAAATTGGCGTTGGAAAAATGAAATGTCGAAAGTGACATAGTCCGGAATTCTAGTGTTAGTATGGGTGTAGATCATTTTCGAAATAAAGCAAATGAATGTCCAGAAACAAAACAAGAATATTCTGGAGGAAACCGTTTTTTAATCCTAATGCATTCACATGTGTTTTACTAAATGGAGATGTAGTCACTCGTGACTGGCTTGTCTATTATCCACTCAAAACCAGTGTATTTTGTTTTCCATGCATATTGTTCTCATCAGATAGAAGTATAAAATTATGTACATCAGGCAATAATGACTGGAAAATATGAATCGAACTTTGAAAGTTCATGAAACAAGTGCCAAGCATATTGACTCAATCATGACTTTAGCTGATTGGTCTTCTGCTGCTGGTCGCATTGATGAAAAGTTACACAAAACTATGTGCCAGCAGAGAAATTACTGGAAAATGTACTTTCCCGTTGTATTGAAACAATTGCTTTTCTTTGTGAAAGAGGTTTACCACTTCGGGGAAGCAATGAGGTTATTGGCTCTAAAAGCAATGGCAATTATTTGGGAATATTAGAATTGATTAGTCAATTTGATCCTTTTTTTCTCAACATGTTTGTCAATTTGCAAATCGCGAACGCGGTCATTCATCTTATCTTTTGAAAACAATATGTGATGAAATTATTACGATAATGGGACAGAAAGTGCTTGGTGTCATTAAACAAGAGATTGTAAAGCCAAGGTATTTCTCTATTTCAGTGGATTCTACACCAGATATCACTCATAGTGACAAACTTAGAATTATTATTTGTCATGTCAACATAACAAATTATGAGCCAGTAAAACGTTTTCTCACGTTTATCAACATTTCCAGTCACACTGGCCAAAATCTTGCTAATACTCTGCTTCAGTACTTGTCAAAGCGAAGATTGATTTCAATTACTGCCGTGGACAGACACACGATAATGCCAGCAATATGTCTGGCAAATACATTGGCATGTAGCAAATTCTGAAAAACAAGAACAGCTTTGTGGATTATATTTTGTGTGCATGTCACTCACTAAATCTAGTAGGTCAATATGCAGAGGATTGTTGCGTTAAAGCTGCTTCATACTTTGGGTTTCTGCACCAGTTGTCCAACTTTTTTTAAGTTCTACGTATCGTTGGGGCATTCTGCTATTCTATGTAAAACAGGAGCCTGATTGCCTTGTTGCTAAATACCCATCCGATACCCTATGGTCTGCCAGAGCGGATGCGACTGAAGCTGTCTATAGAGAATATTATCAGTTTCAGAGTGCTCTTCAGGATATTGCAACTGATGATAATCAGACTGGAGATACTCGAAATCAGGCAAATGCTTTGGCAAAGCAAATGGATACCAAAGAAGTAGCTTATATGTGTGAACTTTGGAATGACATATTGCAGCGCTTCAATAAATGCAGCATATTGCTGCAGTGCTCTAGCATTGAACTTACCACCGCTGGTAGTCCTATGAAAAGTTTGGATTAATTTGTAACTAAATGTAGAGAAAAGTTTGACTCTTATGACGTGAAAGCTTTTGGCCGCAGTTGAAACTAATCTTATAAGTTTGAAAGTGCATCACGCCGAGCACCAAAAAGCAAGAAGCATTTTAGTGAAGGAAGCGCTGTTGATGCTTTGCAAGGAATGTCAGGAGTCAACAAGTTCAAAGTGAGCACTCTTTATGTTATAATTGGCCAACTCAACAATGCTTTAAAGCAGCGCATTTAAATCATATTTAGGAGCAAACGATTGGGATCTTTTGACGATTCTCAGCAAAAAAAACAGAGCCAGTATACTGCTGTACATATTTTAATTAGGACGTTTCGCTAAACACTGCTAGCATTGTCAACCAAAATAGTGCAACTTGTCAACATTATTGACAACATTATTGTCAACATTATTTGTCAACAACTAGCATTGTTTAGCGAAACGTTCTAATTAAAATACAGTCAAACCTCGGTTTTCGAACACGATTCGTTCTGGAAGGCTGTTCGAAAACCGATTTGTTCAAAAACCGAATCATATTTTCCCATTGCAAATGATGTAAAAGAGATTAATTCGTTCCATGCACTAAAAGAATAACTTATTTACCTGCTTACACTATACCCTGTATATCAAAGTGCAAAACCATTTGTTCAAAGAGTAAATAAAACACAAAAATGTAAATAAAACGAAAAACATAACAAGTAATTTTAATGTAAATGTAAATAATACAGTACTGTATTGTATATATGTACACCTTTTTTGATTCGAAGTGATAGGAAGAAAGGGATGAGCTAATTATTAGATGAGGGATCCCCTTCCATAAAAACTTCTGATCTCTCTAAGAGTGTTTCTTCTATTCTCTTTCTCTTCAGTTCAGGTAAATCTTTTTCTTGAGTTTCTTTTCTTTTCTTTTTTCTTTTACTGAAAAGTTGTCCAATGTTTGTTGCTTTTGCCTGCGTTGCAAAATTTGTCTACATCTCATACGATGATCGACTGGAAAATGTATACGTTTGGTCTAGGCAGTCACGTGTCGCTGCTGTTCTTTTTTTTGTTCGAGGACCGAGTCATTTTCATCTCGAATTTTCTGTTCGAAAACCGAATCGTTCGAACTCTGAGACGTTCGAAAACCGAGGTTTGACTGTACGTAAATCATATTCATTTGTGCAACAGCGTTTTGGCGTTTTAACCGAATTTGATTTGATGTCCGATGAAGATATTAAAATTGCAATTGAAAGACTTTTTGATATATATCTAAAAGATCTTTCTTTCGAATTCTACTCAGAATATTCTGTCAGTTTATTTGCTGATACAAGGAACAGTCAAAAAATACAGCAGAAAAAAGACAAAAGGCATTGCTCAACATATTTTCAATTTGTTGCAAACAAATAGAGTCTACACTGCATTCCCAAATATCCAAGTAATTTTTACAATATACTTATCACGTATGTCCACTAATTGCTCTGGAGAGCGTTCGTTTTCACAGCTTGCTCGAATGAGTCAGGACCGCCTTGGTGTATTGGCATTTTTGTGTATTGAAAGAGAGCTGCTACATGAAACTGATTTTAGCTCGGTTATCGATGAATTTGCTACGATAAAATCAAGAAAAGTTAGAATTTAAATTATTTACTCTTATCATTGGCTCAGGCTATACTTGAGATATGCCTTGAGACCAAGAAAGCCTTAATCCGGCAATGGGTAAAAGTTTCAACAAATTATGCCAAGGAGATTGTGGATTGTGGAAAAGAAACAACGGACCATTCAAAATTTAGGTGGTGGGTGTGCATTTTAGATGGTTATAACTTAAATTTCGCATTTTCTGGCATGCTGTTTACGTGTATGTACAAAATTTACACTAAAAGCATTTTGGGCAAACTGAATCAACAAACGTTGCATCAAACGTTCAAATACCAAGTGTGCCTAAAGTGCCGTCGGTAGGTCAGCCTTTTGTTTTCTTGACTGGAGCGATTTTTCCCAAAGGTGGTGATAAAAAATGTAATTTTACGGAACCTCTTGTGCCTTTCATGGGAAAGCATCGTTTTTCTGGTGAGTAGATTATTATCGTTTTTTCTGATGTTGGAGCATTACCAAAAATCTATTGCACTCTTCCTAGTACTAGAAATTAAAAAAGTGTGGTTTACAATTTAAAATGTTTTGTAACCACAGTTGCAGAGTTGCAAAACAAGCAACGCGCTTAAGCATTAAATTTTTTCTAGTCTTCTTAGTTTGAAGCTTTGTAGTTGAAAACAACCGATCTTTCTGTTTTGTTTTGCTGATAAAAAGGTGATGTTGCAGTGGTTTAATATTGCAGTTCATTTACATGTAATCAACAACATCTGCAACACCCTTCTTTTTGTTAAACAGTAGGAAAATAATAATCTCATTATACCACACGATGACCAACAAAGCATTCGCAATCAAAAAGTAAGAGTTGCTTCTCGGGATTAGAAAATAGTAGTTCCATTTACAATGTTAGTATTGCAGACTGATTGTGCCAAGTGCCATTTTTGGTAGAGATATTTTTGGATTCTTTTGGAAAAAACCTAAGCGTTTTGTAAACTGCTCTACTTCAATCAATCAAGTATATTGAAAAGCACTCGACTGCTAATCACAAAGATTCAAGGTTTTCGACCTACTATTAATGGTTATCCATCGATAACGGCCACGAGTTACCGGTTTTATGTATAAGTGAAATCGAAATACTCAAAGCTCCAAAAACACAAATCAAAGAAAGCAGAAACAGAGTAAATAAATTTAAGCAAGCCTACTCAAGCAAATGTACAGTTAACATATTTAAGCAAGTCTTTTCAAGAACTCAGTATTAGCTTTACATGTATATACAACTTCTGGCGGAGGGTTGTCGCTGCAGATTATTGATCAAGTTAAGTATAGAAAATCCGTTGAAATCTCGGCGGCATTCTAAAAAACATACGTAATATGAAAGAGAGAGTAGAATCAGTATTTCTTTCTGTCACAATAATTATAATCTCTGGAATAGTTATGCCATCATCCCGTTTCGACGTAGCTTTTTTGTTTTTGTAATTGTTTCCGATATTCTCCCGTGTACTAACCCTTCCCCCTTTTTTATTTTCGAAGCGATTTTTACTGGTTATATTGGTAGTTGTTTCCGGTACTCCCCTCCATTGACAAATCATTTTTATTTATTTTCTAAGCGATTTTATTGGTTGTTTTTGGATAACTGTTTTCGGTATTTCCCCATCTACAAATCTCTTCTTGTTAATTTAGTTTCTAGCAATTTTTGATATAGCTTTGAAAAAAGCTGATTGGGCAATAAGGTTTTCGTGACGCTCTTATCCGTGGCGATATCGTGTCCAAAGGGAAAATCTAAAGTAAGTAAGTGTTTAATGTGATTGGTTAAACTCTGAAATATTCGGGAATTATTTCTCTATTACGTGGCGCATGGAAAGCATATGTACGAGTGGATTATTTGCAAAAAAAAGGAAGAGAAGGAAGAAGGGGAGGTGAAGAGACAAGCGAGAGGAGTGAAGAGACAAGCGAGAGGAGTGAA
This sequence comes from Trididemnum clinides, assembly GCA_963675345.1. NCBI lineage: Eukaryota > Metazoa > Chordata > Ascidiacea > Aplousobranchia > Didemnidae > Trididemnum > Trididemnum clinides. Next base: position 7,597,143 of record OY776300.1, read on the forward strand.
GAGTTAGAAGACAAGGGCCAAGGCACTATAAAGGAGGGGAACTATCCACTGCTATAAGAGTGGTGTCAGTTATTATTTGTGTGCAACAGCTTATCTAATACATGTATATAAAGCGCAAGTCTGTCTGTGTGTTCCAACTCCTCTGAAACTGCTAGAGGCACAAGCACCAAACTTGCCGCTATTGATCACCACCCCGTGATGAGTGTATTAAGAGTGTTCGTGACGTTATCATGACGACATAATCAAAAATAATTTTTTAAAAATTCTCATTACTTGACAGAAAACAACTGCTTTTTGCTCAAACAAAACCAGCTTCCGACTTACCACATTTCAAAAACTTTCATTTGTTTGGAGTCTAAAATGACTTCACAATCAACAATTCAATGAACAATCTGTTTTTTGTTCCTTCCCAAAGAGTACTCATCGCAAAAACGCAATTAAACGTTCTTTTAGGAGATATTAATGAGCTGCTTTTGATGAAAACAACTTTACCACACTTAATGCTTATTTGACAATGCTACGAGCACTTCTTTATTTAAGCACTTCAAGTCCTACAAGCATTTTTTTCTTCCCTTTTTTCTTGCACGCTCAAACTGGCTCTATGATGTCATATGTTTCGTACGATTAACATAAATGTTCGCTACCGCAGATCATAATATCAAGATGTTTTCAGAAATTGCAACTTTTTTGCAAAATCAGTTTATTAAAAACTGATTTGTGATTTTATTTCTCAACTTTATGATTTTCAAACTTTCTTCAACAAATTAACGGTTATTTCAGAGCGATTCCGACATTGCATGACATGTACAATAAATATTAGATTTTATACTGAAAAAACTGAACTTTAAAACCTGTGGTGTAACTTTGTACCCTCCCAAAAAGTGGTGAGCTCAGTAAAAACAGGTAACTTTAATACAAAAACGTTATTGTAAGGTACTACAATTACTGCCCTTTGTAAGGTTAGGAAATTTGCTTTCCAGCAATAGGTGACTTCAATTACTTGAGGCTAAAGATTAATTCATAATGGCTGATCAAAACTTGGTTGCCAAACATAATGTTTCATTTTTAGTTTAACAATTATTTTACTAAGCTAACAAACTTGCAGTTGTTAGACAAAGTTAATTTTTTAGTACATTTCCACCATTTTTCCTCACGAACATGGTTTTTTTGTATTGTCAGTCGACGATTTCAAAATGATCCATCAAAAACTGAAGTCTCTAATCGTTTATGAAATTTAGTTTATCGGTTAAAAACTTCCAAACTTTGGTGCCTGCATTTCACAAAGCTGGAATTTCTAGAAAAACCAAGCCCTTTGGTACATTTTGGCTATTCTTTTTCAATAGCATGGATCTTTGGCATTATTAATCGAATTATTCAAAAAAATTCATGGAAAAATGAAGTCTACAAATTTTAATATGTAGCGCACTCCAAGCAAAACGCTTGGTGATCACACAAAAAAAGAATGATTGGGTATAGATGGCCCTTTTTTATCGTTTGCAACAAAATGTAAGGGTCGAGCTACATATTTTTTAAATGTTGAAGCAATTTTTTTTGCTATTGGGTGAGGCTGGCCCAGCCAACTGATTTGATCTCCTCTCATTTTGACATTGTTTATGGGGGCCCCGACATTGCTATAACTTAATTGTGAGTGCTTCATTTCGGGTTAGCTTGCTCTTTGCATGGCTGGATTTATGCCAGGGCCAAGGAACATGCACGCAGTCAGAGACGTTAGTCCACATCAATTCACCTGCAATAACGAAAAAGTGGGTAAGTAGCGATCCCAATAATCAATGGTTTAAAACGCATTGTGAGGTCATAATCTTAAATGACATCTTAATGCTTGCCACTATGTAGTGAAAACAGCAGCAGGCAGCAAAATTATCCACTATCATGTTGATAGTAAACATAAATGGTAAAGCCCATTACTGATATTTGTAATTGCAAGAATATCGGTACAACACACTAATGTCATTGAACAGGAGGAAGGTCTTGATGAGGGGCAAAGTTAAATGTAATAAAATCCAAAATTTAGGAAAACATCAAAATTAAACAAAAATAGCATCGATTTGTAACACTGAATCAAGAGGGAATGTTTTGTTTGAAAAGAGCTTAATAGGCGCCTATTAAAACAGGTTATATGACTTGGGACAAAGGCATGGTTCTTTTTCATGCTATGGTCGAATTAAAGCAAACAGCGCCGGCGAAAATCTTATTGTCACCAATATTAATATGAAAACGGGCCCACCAAATCGTCAAATAGGCCTACCACTAAATTGCTCATTTCTTTATGAGTCAAAGCGACCAACATTTGGGCGACGCCATTAATTTTGATTATGTTTCACTCCCCTTACGCTTTTAAAAATCACGAATGGTAATTTGTGTCATCATTCTTTTTTTTTTGGATACTTCCAGTCTTGATTAATACGATAAGATGATCACCAGTACATGAACAGGAACTTTGGCTTATATTTAGTACAACACTTCGTTGTGGCTCTAACACATGTTTGTACGGTTAAGCTGGTGTAGCTGCATTAATTGAGACGTTTGGAATTGGCACATGTAATAGTATGCCTGCCGGCGCAAAATCGCATCGTACTTGGAAGAAACATGTTTTCTATTTTGTTTGATAATAGCTTTATAGAGCTACCAGTATTAAGCCTAAAAATTCCGGAAAAGCAAGGACTCATTTAACTGATATGAGCATACCTAAGCAAGGAAAAACGAGCATGAATCATAATGCATAACCAGCAAGGACTTGAAAAAGTTTGAGGGGAAATCAAAATTAACAACGTCATTGTGTCAACTGGCACCACACGGAAGATATTATTAGTATTTAGCTTTATAATAGCTTTATAGAGCTTCCGGAATCAAACCAAACATTTGGGCAAAAGCAAGGACTCTTTTAACTCCCTAGAGCACGTCAAGCAGGGAGATAAGAACATGCTACATAATGCGTAGCCAGCGAGATCTTGAGAAAGCTTAAGGGGAAATCAAAAGAAAACAGTGTCACTGAGTGAAATGGCACCACACGAAAGACATTTTTGATATTTTGCTTTAGAATAACTTGATATCAAATGTATGTTCCCTATTTCCAAACTGCGGGAAACGCAAGGCTTTCTTGGGTTTGTGTCAGCAATGACCAGGGCACATAGACCTAAGGCATAGCCAGGATCTTGAAATGAGATATTCCATTAGGAAAAGGAGCACAAAAATGGTGAAAATTTTATGTGTAGAAAACATAAACTTTTGGTAACTGTTCACGCGAGAGCCTGATGGGTGAAGCCGGCTTTGCCGACTGAAACGACACTCTCAATTTCCACGTTACTGGCCGTGGCTCTTTGGGTGACGCCGTTGTATATACTATAAAGCAAAGATTTTTTTTAATGCTGACATGCTGCGTGTTAAGGTATTTATGTTTATACTCCACAGCAATGTAATAAAATTCCAAGTTAAAAAAAATCAACACAAAACCATAATCACTACAATTTGTAAAACTGAATACAAAAAGAACAATAGCCGCTTTTGTCGCTATGCCGGAAACAAGACCAATAGTGCAGCCAAATTAAAAACTTGATGTCACTAATACAAATAGGAAAGGGGCAACACCACATCGCAAAATAGGCCATTAAATAGTATTTTTTCTATAATTATGAAAGGAACCGCCGCTACAATCAGTTTTGACTGTTTCAATTACTGCTTCCTAACAAGTATTAACAATAATTTGTGGCAAGATTTTTTGTGAGCAATGCCAGTCATGATTAAAAGAATATGATAATCACAATTTAGTGTAGAAGTTTTGTGAAAGTGCATACAATTCATTAACTTTTCGCTATTGCTCACGCAAGAGCCCGATGGGTGAAGCCGGCCCAGCCGGTTGAACCGAAATACTAAACCCCGACATTACTGATGTAGGTCCTCTGCCGGGCGACGCCGGCTAGCGTAGAATCGATGTTGTTAAAGAGTGGGCTGGTAATCTAGCTTCTCAAGCGTAAGTCCTAAGTCCGAAGGGTAGGGGAATCGAAGGTGGCGGTTGAACTCTACCGAACGGATTTTCCAGTCGCGGAATCGTCATCTACCGGTCACTAAGGTTCAGGACGGGTAATATACCGTATTCAGCGACAGTCTTTAAATGTTAACCATGTTAGTATCAATAAATAGGATTCAATCCTCAGGAAACTAGTCACCACCACGAGGCATAATTGCTGTGCGGTTTACTCGTCGTGATGGCCCAGTATGACAAAACACTGCCCACTAAGCGCAAGCTTATACGCAAGAAAAAGTAATCCATGAAACACAACAACTATCTTAAGATGTAAATTTAATCTTTCGGTGAAGAGACAATTTGATCGGGAACACCACTGTACACCCAATGATAAGTTAGGGTAGGTGGTACAGGATGACATGCATCAAAATTCGTGTGAATTTACGTCGTATTTTTGCCTTTAACAGGAGCCTCTAAAAAAGCCTTCATTTATATTTCACATAGTTCTTGCTCGTGTAGTTCTTATTTTTGCTTCTCTTTAATGGTTTCTTTTATGTTGCAACCTGAACATCACCAAGTTGGAAAGCCTATCCCGACCGTCAATTGCACCAATTACGTGATTACCGGCTAACTCTCGTCCTTTTCTTTTTTTGCTTGAGAATTCTCTGACTTATTTTACCCTTTCCTCTAAACAGACTCTTCGTCTGAGAAGAATATTCTTGTTTCCTATTTCGTAACTGGTAAACACTGCGTATACAGTAGATAAAGCAGCAGAAGTCTGTGGATGGTTTTGCTCCTATCATTATGCATATTGTTTTTCTTCTTGTTTTAGGGAGAACATATGCTTGATTGTCCTCTTTGTATACCCTTTCCTGCAAACTTATTCTTACTTTCTCCACTTTATGCTTTCGCTTTGATTCTTATCTCCTTCGTCAACATGATGCTCTCTCCCATTGCGACTCTTTCAAACTGTGTTATTGTGATTTGAATTGGAACTTTTGTTTTTTACTATTTTCAAAAACATAGATATCGGTGTCCTTGCTTATTGTAAAACAATGAATACATTTTTCACTGACCAAGTTTGTTCCAGATTCTGAAATTTGCATTATTATATTCGTTTTTTGGTAGTTTTGGCAACTTTAGAAAGTCTGTCAGTTTTCTTCATTATCTTTGACCCACGATTCGTTTTGTCAGTACTTGCTTTCTTACCTTGTTTTTATCGTATACTTTCTGACATGCTTGGCAGAAACTGTCCTCCCAATGCTTATCTTGACTGCATTGGCTCAACGGTCACGTATTACTATCATGAAAACACGTGGCAACGACTCAAGGCAAGAGATATGCGCTGCTTCAGCTAACCATTCTCCGTTGTAGCCCCACTTCTCTCAGATTGGAAGAATACTATCTCTCCACATCTTTCTTTGTTCAAGTTTTCACAATCTACATTGGATTTGTATTTAGCTGTTATGTACCCTGTGCTCTTTTTGCTTTGCTGCTACCGGCACAACGTTGTTTTGAATGCATGTATCAATTCAGAACTGAGAATTCTTTGTAATGAGCCGCATACTTCTCATCTCATCCTGGCTTGTCCATTTCATGTCATTTCATTTGGTTACACTTTTTGATAATTTTTTCTCTTAGCAACATCTAGTTAAGAACAATAGAAATTGTCCGGCTTGTTGAGCTCCATGGTCTCTAGCATGTTCTATATCGAAAAAAGAGCTGGGAAGCAACAGTAATTTACGCATAAAGCATTGAGACCTTGAAAAAATGTTCTCTTGCAACAATTTTACAACGCCCTTAAATTGTAATAAAAAATTTAATTAAATATTTGCTTGACCACCCAGCAATAACACCAAACTTCATCAAATATTGTCTTTGAATCACATATAATCAAAATCACGCATGCACAACCAGGAAGAACTGAGATTTCTCCTTCAATAATAATGTTGGTTGATGAAGATCAGTCGATATGCTACTACTATAAAACATTATTGGTAAAAACGACTTTAGAGAGGTATCTGATCAAAAATCACCCGGGCTATTTGAGGTGTAGACCTATTTGGCTATTACTAACCTTAACCCAACTTTGTCACCGATGACACAGCTTCAAGTCTTGTCACCAATAACACAGCTTTGGGCTGACAAAATGGGTTGTCTGGCTGTTCAATACTTGTATTAAATGCTTATATTTTTGAAATATCTTGCCAATATATGAAATTGTAAAATACGTTGATTAAAACTTGGTAACACAATTTTTTGACGTTAATTAGTAATAAGTAATTAGTAATCCAGTAGTAATAGACTAGAAGAACTTGTTACCCAAGTACTTACTTCTTTGTATTTCAATGTAAGGTTCAAAAATTTGAATCCGTAGATAGCGGGTATCTTGTATTTGAAATTTCCGAGTAAGTCTAAACAAGTCATTATGCAATTAGCAACGATAAAGAAATCAATATCTACAGGAAAAAAACAAGCAGAGCTTATCATTTTAGTCGCTTTTAATATTAAACATACCCAGCTTGTACAATACGTTATAGTGAAACAAATCAAAATGATCAACTTTATGCGTAAAGCCAGAAACAAATCGAGGTGATAAGGGGACAATATCTTATTAGGATAACGTCATGGTGCATTTTGGAAAGTCCAATATTTGTGAAAAAAAAGGGGCGATAATGCCTCCTGCTTCCTCCCTCTTCCTACTGAACGACGTCTTCTTTCGGTTCAATTTTAAAAGCGTTAACTGCTCTTAATTGAGGAAATATCCATTTGCAAAATGACAAAAGTGGCGAGCTACCAAGAGGAACCGGCGCGATGGTGTAGTGGTTAGAGCGTCCGCATCGTAGTCGGTAGACCAGGGGTTCATTCCCCAAGTCGAGTCATACCGAAAGACTTTTAAAAAATGGTATTCACAGCTTCCCTGCTTGGCGCTCAGCATATAAAAGGGATAGTGTGGAGAACAAGCCGGCAAGCTTGCTTGTTGTGTCCTTGGGCAAGGCACTTAACGGGACGCCTCCACCTTTATGTGGCAGACAGGTGGCCCTCCCGTACTTCACCGGATTATAATTGTGAAGTTGCTAACCCAGCATGTCAGACGACTCTTGGGTACCCACCAATGGCAGTCCGCCTTGTTGGTGGTGGGGCTACCAGTCACTCAAGACTGGATCGAAATGGGCTGCCATCTTTCCTCTAGCCTAATATCAATTAGGTTGACGGCGTGGACCTGAATTGCCGTTCATGCCGTACCTCCATCCCAAGGAAGAGGAGGGGTAAACACACACACACACACACACACAGCTATCAAGAAGCAAAGATAACATTTCTTCCAAAACGTTGCCTTTTCTATGTTCCCGGAAACATATTTTAAATAAGTCTTTTGTTATCAGAACGATGGTCTATGACGGTTCTCCCGAATTCCTGTACACTAGGTACCGGTTTATAGTAAGCATTATTTCTGCCGATCTGCAACCAACTTGTAGCAGATAAATATAGCAAAACATAAACGACCGGAAACGCAGCACTTTTGATTTCTCCCAACGTAGATTGACAAGACAAATGACAGTTGGCCGACGTATAAGCGTCTCTGTCACTTTCTTACGTTTCTGGCTTCTACTTTGTAACAGAAGGCTTACCAGGCTGTAGACCATAGAATATTAAAGCTCACGCTCCTATCAAATTATTAAAACTCAACCAAGAATTTCTGAACCTTTAGATTTAAAATTGATAACATTAAAACTGGTACTAGTGACAAGCCCTTATATTTTGTTTGTTGCGGTCCAAAGCTAATACCTCAACGATCAGTATTAAACCTACGGCTGGTGGCTGGCAACACTCATTTAGTGGTTAGGATATCCGCTTTGTCGTTGATAAGCCGAGGTTATACTACTTCGGCAAGCCATAACAAAAATTTTGAAAACAGATTTCCAATTCAGCATTTTAAACTACAGGGGTTTTGTGAAAAATATTTTGTTGTGTTAAGTTTGGCCTATTATTGAGATAATGTGATGAAAGAATGGTGACAATAACTTTTTCCGGGACAAAGCAGGCAATTGCTGCTGGTTTCTATTTTTACCATCCTATTCAAGCCAAGAGCACAAAAAGTTGTAAACATCACTTTAAGAAGTCTTTGATAGGATTCGGTTTACGTTTTAAATCAGCAGTCTACTGCATTCGAAGTGTACGGCAATCATAAAATTATATTGTTGGCGTTTAGAATCAATAAAAAAACAGAGACATATTTTCCTTCGTTGCTTCAATCTTCCAAGCAACTTTTGAAACAACCAGATCATCAGCAAAAGATTAGGACTTATCAGTGCTTTTAGCTTTAGACTTTAAAAGATTAAGGAAAATGTATAATTTCATTTGTTGTTAAATTTGAGCTAGATTTGTTAAAATCAGCTTTTTCTATGGTTGTCGTGGAAGTGGTCAAGTACTTTGGAACGCCGTGTATGGTAACAATATTAGTTAGTTTGAACCTCGCTATGGCTTCTTGTTAAGCACGTGCGAAAGGCAATTTTTCTTGCCGTATCTGATTGTACTGCTAGTCTTAGAAATACGTGGAGCAAGCAATGTTGCTTACCCCAAAGAACAATTAAGTCTGAAAACAACGATGTTCTAGGGGCTCAATCATAACCTACAGACGGTTTTCCTCAGAGACGTAGCAGCCGCCCCCCAAAGCCCCCAATTGGGGTGGGCCCAGGCCAACTTTGGGGGCCCAAGTTAGTCTGAAATTGCTTTTTGGCTACGTGACTATTTTCAGTTCAGCAGACTTGTTTACAACCGATTTAAACTGTAGGAACAAATTGGCTTGTGACATCATAAGTGAATGCAACGTCATTTTATCTCGCAGAATCTAGAATATTTCGATTGATTTTCTGGTAGAATCTTGAATATTCGATTGACGTAACAATGCCGTTGTTACGCAACAATCATAGAATGGTCTGGAATTCTGTTTGGCTAGAAATACCGGGACAATATATATACACTGCAGAGTGCAGATAAAGTATTTTATTGACATTGTATAGAATGAAACGTTCAAAAAGTGGTGCTCAAAAGAGAAAAGAAGCAGCCACTGCTCGAGATGCTGTAGCGAAATTGCCCAAGATGACAGATTTTTTCAAGATTACTGAGCAGAGTAGACCTGGCACTAGTACCGAGAGGGATGAAGAAAACTATAGTGCACAAGAAAAAGAAGACTATGACGATCAGCATCAAAGTGATTGTGAATTTCCAGAAAATGTAAGTTGTGATTTACCTGCCAATACGCAACCTTCAATATCAAAAATAACTGAATCTCAATTTACCCCTATCCCTGATGACCCATGTAAATGGCCTGAAAGTATTTCTGATGCTCAACGATGTGATATAGTAAAGCGTGGACCACATCAACTAATAATGAATTTTCCATATAATAACACAACTTCAAGGCGACGTTTTTCCTCCAACCATTATAAACGTGTGTTACCTAATGGTGAAAGTGTTTCACGGTCGTGGCTAGTTTATTCTGGGGAATCAGATCAAGTTTTTTGCTTTTGTTGTAAGCTATTTGGAAAAACACTAAGCCCCTTTTGTAGTGGTATAAATACATGGGAGGGTTTTTCGAAAAAACTGAAAGACCATGAAAACGGCATTTCCCACCAAGAATGCTGCAGTCAATGGATGTTGCTAGCTGAAGGGATAAGAAATTCATCCACTATCGACAAACGCGAGATGAATATTTTTTTCAATGAAAGACGTTTTTGGAGAAATGTTTTAGAGAGACTTATCGACATTGCCTTGTTTCTATCGGAAAGGAATCTTGCTTTTAGAGGATCTGAAGAAGTCTTAGGATCTCCTCACAATGGAAATTTTCTGGGTATATTTGAGCTTTTGGCAAGAAGAGATCCGATCCTAAAAGAGCTTCAAGACAGAATCAAGAATAAAAACACTAAAGATCACTATTTGAGTCCTGCCATACAAAATGAACTAATTGAATTGCTAGCGACATAAGTTGAAAAAGAAAATTTACAGCAATTGAATTTGGCAAAATATTTTTCTATAATTTTGGACTGCACTCCAGGTATGTCACGTCATGAACAAATGTCTGTCATTCTCCGTTATGTACTATGTAATGAAGAAGCTGCTGTTGTTAAAGAAACATTTTTTGGCTACTTGAGAATAAGTGACAGTACTGGGAAAGGCTTGTTGGACGCTTTCTTAGAAAAAGCGACCGAACTGCAACTCGAATTGTCTGATTGTCGAGGTCAGTCATATGATAATGGTGCTAACATGAAAGGAAAACATTCTGGGGTCCAAGCAAGAATGCTAGACATCAATCCCAAAGCTGTTTACGTGCCCTGTGCAAACCATACCCTTAACTTAGTTGTTGTTGACAGTGCTAATTCATCGACGGAAGCATTGACATTTTTTGGAGTACTTACAAGGTTGTATGTGCTGTTTTCTTCCTCTGCTCAGCGTTGGGAAATTTTGAAGAAACATGTGGAGCTGTCCATAAAGTCACAATCTGATACTCGTTGGGAAAGCAGAATTAAATGCATCAAACCGCTTCGATACAATTTAAAAGAGGTGTTGCTGGCACTGAAAGACTTGGAAGCCATTTCCATAGAAAGAAAAGATGGAAGAGCTGCCTCAGAAACAAAATCGTTGATAGCTCATTTATCAAAATGGAGTTTTTTTTGTCGGTGTTTATTTGGTATGATATCCTATTCCAAGTCAATAAAGCAAGCAAGATTCTTCAATCGTATGGAGTCTCCCTTCATACAATGGAAACGGAAATCCAGGCAACTGAAAAGTTTTTGCAAAACTATCGCACAACGGGTTATGATAGTGCCGCAACATCTGCTGTTGAAATAGTACAGGAATTGGATATTGATCCTTCTTTTCCTCCGTCAAGAAGTGGAAAGAAAAGAAGATTGTTTGATTACCAAGGTGAAGAGGAACAACGAGCTACTCCTGAACTGAAATTTAAAAGCAACTTTTTCTATCCATTAGTAGACCAGGCTATTATGTCAATAAAGGAGCGCTTTAATTTGTTACGTGAGGTTTCTTCCGCCTTTTCGTTTTTGTACACACGAGACAAACTTTTGCTTGTGCAACAAGAAAATGCTCTTCTTACTTGCTGTAAAGAGTTCCAAAAAAAGTTCGGTGACATTGATTCTGATGAAATGAGCGCTGAGCTACAGCGGTTTGTTTTAATTTTACAAAAAAAACGCAATCTCAATACGGCTCAAGACTTTCTGAACTATCTTCTAAAGACTCATTTATTTGAATTGTATCCGAATGTGTACATCGCACTTCGAATCTTACTAACTTGCCCCGTGACTGTTGCCAGCGCTGAAAGAAGCTTCAGCAAATTGAAACTGATCAAAACTTTTAATAGAACGTCTATGACAGACAGTAGACTATCTTCATTAGCCATGTTGTCAATCGAAAATGACTGCGCCCGATCTCTTGATTATGACAATGTCATAACAGCATTTGCGAACAAAAAGGTTCGCTCCAGACTATTTAAATGATACTGTGTTTTTATAACTTTTTCATGTTTTTCAGTGTCATTGCTTTCGTTTCGCAGTGTCTGCATAAATGTCCTACTGAACTCTGGCATCGGTGCCGAATTTTTTATGACTTGCACCTTCGGTATCGGCATGCTTTATTCTGACATTAGCCTGTTTACTTATGTACAAATTGTGGTGTATTTTCTTAATGCAGTTTTTCAATTTTACACCTCTAAAGTGATATGACCTGTGCGCAGGGGCTCTTGCGCTTACTTTGGGGGGGGGGGGCCCGAAGTTGGAGTGCTACGAGACTGGTTTTCCTCTGACATTAGAGTAAAAATATATGACAAAAAAACAAAATTTTTTGCCACAAACTTCTCATGCTAGATAACATATTGTTTAAAGCAAAGTATGGTATTATTCTGCATAGTTTGTTGTATCCATACTTACTGTTTACTGCAGGAATAATGACAGGCATGAACACCGACGAAGCTTCGTTGACTTGTACCAGCAGGTGGTCTATAAATGGGTTGCGGGAAGTGAAGGCAGCGCTTAGATTGGCAATGTTGATATTGACTGCGTCCGACTCAAAATAAGCTTTTACGGTAGCATTCAAACTCTGCGAAATGCAAATATCTTGCCATCAAAAGAATTATATTTTCTCATTTAAGGTAAAATAAAAAATTTTGCTCAAAAAATGATCACCAACATCATTCGATACCATACAGTAGTCTATTAAATCATGTCAATAACTCGCGACTTGTTTTCTACCTTATTGGGTCTCATTAGACGGGTGTCAAAAATACTCAATAATAAAAATGCTGAAAATCAAATTTGCCATTGGGTTAAAAAAAATGCTATACAAAACAATATGACATAGCAATACCTATGTCATGGGGGCTTATTTAAGGATTTAAGACTTTTTAAGGACTTAAGGACTTTAAGGACTTATGGTTTTTTCAGCATTTTTTATTGAGTGTTTTTTAAACCCAGCTGATGAGACACAATAAGGTGAAAACCGGTCGCGGGTTATTGACATAATGCAATAGACTGCTGCATGGTACAGTATGATGTTGGTGATCATTTTTGAGCAAATTTTCCTATTTTACCTTATTGTAATGCTGGAGGCAGATCCCTTTTAACAGGAGATCGCCTTGAAAGTTGGTACCTAGTAACTAGCAACCTCTATAATTTAAAATTTCTCGTCTAAAATTTTTTGAACAAAACAAGAAAAAAAAAATTGCAGAGAAGAAGAAAAAGTTACTAAAACTTTTGAAAACAATTTCAGTTTTTTAAACACGATATTGATAAACTAAAAAAATAACTATTGTAGGTCCAACCAAATAACATCACCTAATGTGAAACTGACGTTGTACTGTAATATAAAGCGGGGATGTATTAAAATCAGTGTTATCAATGCTGCAGCGTTAGGTCATTTCTAAAATAGATTCAGATCCCAAAAGGAACCTATAAAATGTCATTCGAAGTTGTAGTGAAACTTGATTGCAAAAGTAGGACTTTTCTTGTGCCACGGCATCAGGACTTTAATCCAGTTTGTTGGGAAAACAATAAATAACTTATTGCTTTTCTTCTTTTCGATATTGCTTACTTATGGTAGCTTAAATGTGGTATTCTGTGTAAAAACAAGAAATAAACTCTCACTCTCATTGCTTGGTGTTGGCGAAAGTAGAGTTTAAAGAGAAATAGATTCAGGACCCCGACAGCAAATACAATCGAATAAGTCGTTACTGGAAACCAGCTGACTTTTTAAAGAATGAAGGAGATTTCTCTCTCTTTAATCAGAAAAATGGCATATGTTGATATAGCAATCGCTTCAGTAACTGTTAAAAGGACTCTGCTTGCTAGAAAAAAAGTTCGAATTTTTTACCCTTTTTATACATTGCTATGGGAGTATTAGCGTTTAGAATTTACTGCAAAATGGAAAGAGTTTCTGAAAAACATTCAATGGGTGAGCCGTTTTTCTTCAGGCAAACCCTCATTTAAAAAAAAAATTGTTCAAAGTTAGCAACATTTTAAACAGAAGATTAAATGATGAGAAACTATTTCGACGTAAAATGCAATTGCACTTGTTAACGTTTGAAATGTAAAAAATTTAAAACCTTTTGAAGTTTAAAATTTTCTTTCAGAGATTGCTCTCTCACACATGGCGGCCAATGGGTTTTAAGCACCGTACATGGTGGCAACTCGGGTTTGAAAACCGGGATTCCGGTTCCGGGAATTCTCGGAAATTTGTGCCGTTTTGTATTCTCGGTATACCAGTTTTAACAACTAAATTTGCGATATTTTCCGGATGGTGAGCAATCATTTATAGCATAACCATTACATTACCAAAATAAGATTAATATAGCTTAAAATTTCATTTTAGCCTTCACGTCAAAAAGCCTAAAAAAGCCTTTACAAAACAACGTAATTTCTTGAACATACCCGAGAAATACAAAACTAAAACACAGAATGTTTTCGTCACTTTTCGGGATTCTCTCATAGCCGCGGATAATTTACAAAGCTAAAGTCTACAAAAAAAACGATAAATAAATTCAGGAAATTTGGAAACCGATAGCTTTCCGCTCCGCAAACACAGGCTGTAACGCGAAAGATCGCGTGTAGTAACAAATGTGACGTCATCACAATTAGATTGTTAACAGGAAACGTGTAGGAGAGATTTCGTTCATTAGTAAATAGTGGAAGTCCTTGTGAGGGTACCTGTTACGAACAATGATTTGTAGCCGTTCTAAAAACTGTAATTTTGATGTTACGTAACTGATTATTCAACCAAACTTGTTTACAACATTTTGATTGTGATGTAACATTGGTCAGGTAAGGATTTGCGCAAACTCGTGCTTTGGGGTGATAATAATATCCTCCATCGTTTTTCCTTAATTACTCTGCGACTTTGTTCTCTTGGTTTATGTAGTGACAGAAAATCTTAAAACAGAGAGATATGTCGACAGTTTGTGTTGACGTGCATCTGCGACTAACCGGTTGTTGCTGGAAGCCGTAAAGGTGAAGTGGAACTGATAAATATTGTAGTTGCTACTTCAGTAGGTTTAGTTTATTGCGAATATACAAGGTGTTTCAAAAAATTTAGCATCATTTGACATGTAAATATTACAGAATTTAAGAGTCCAATCAAATGAAATTCAACAGGGTTTAATGTTGATCAAAACAAGATTTATTCGTGTGAATTTGAATAAGAAATTTAAAGGCACATGAATTCCATAAGAGATTTCACAAATGTTCAATGTGCGCACCGCCTATTACCGGGCACTGGTCAAATCGGTAGTCTAGCTCCTCCCAAACACGATGCAGCATATCTTGGGTAACTGTCTTCAGTGTGATAGTGATTCGTTGTTTGAGCTCGTTTACATTTGCAGGAAGATGGAGGAAATAAACCAAGGTATTCACATATCCCCAAAGAAAAAAGTCGCAGGGGGTCAGGTCAGGTAAACGTGGAGGGCATTTAAACCACAACAACAGCACGCCCGATCAATCTCCTTGGCAGATTGTCATTGAGATAAGCACGCACAGTGAGCTTTTAGTGAGGTGGAGCACCGTCCTGTTGATAAATGAAATTTTCATGTTGATTTGCAATAAGCTCATCCATTAGCCAGTTTTGAAGCATCTGCAGATAAACATCGCCAGTCACATTTCCCTCAAATAAAAAATGGGCAATGAGCATGGTTTTTCGAGATGGCACAAAACACATTCACTTTTGGTGAGTCCCTTCATGCTCAATAGTGGCATGGGGATTTTCTTCGCCCCAAATGCGAACATTATGTCTATTGACTTAGTCATTCGTATGAAATGTGGTCTCATCACTGAACACAAAACGCTTATTGAACTCGTCTTCTTCAAGTTTCTCTTGCATATCAACACAAAATTGTTTGCACTTTCGCTTGTCAGCTGCAGTTATTGCCTGAACGACCTGCAGTTTGTAGGGTTTCATTACCAAACGGTTCCTTACTACCCGCCAAACTGTCGTTGAAAATTCTATTGCACGACAGCACGAAATGCTTCGATGTTTTAATTGTGTATTTCTCTTTGATACGTTTTACAGATTACTTTTGTTTAATAACTGCTTAGTTATTCTAAAGTTTGAAGAAAAAAATCTCCCTCTTGATCAAAGATTTTTTTATTATAACCAACAAAAATGTTTTCCCACAAACGAGAAATAAAGATATAGGACTCTCTTTGGTAGATTTATCCTTTTTCCTCTCCAAGTTCGCTTTCAAATATGACTTAGCATTAACAAATAACAGTTTCTCACCACCGACAAAGATATATTCATGAGAGGCGATGTAATGCTAATCATTGTTTCAGTATCCAGGAAAACTCCTTCGGGGGAAAAAGATACGCGTGGGGGTTGTGATTGGTCGAAGTCAATCAATACCCTGTTTGAGAAGAACAACTAATAGTCAAGGTTTATTAAAAAAGTTACCTTGATATAAGCTTGCGCTTTCACCTCACACTTGCTAGTATTGGTGACGCACCATATCAAAAAGCACTATCAATCACTTTATTTTTATTGCAGGTTTTTGTCACAATTTCTTGAAAAAGAACAATACAGTCGCAATTCAAATTAGTTATACAATAGACTAATCGGTGTTGGTGTCTCACCAAGAAAGGAACAATACGCGCTTTACTAGGCTGGAATGGTAAAGCTGCTCATATCACATATTGTAAGAGGCCGCTATATTGGGTGCGAAGTAATGGCTGTTTCCACTTGTTGCTGGTAGGATTACCACTTTACGGTATATTTTTTCGTAAAGATGGTCGAGTAGATCAGGGTGACGTTTACAGTAAAATAATCGCGAGTTTAAACGTTGCAATGACTACGTTGCTGTGATTTTGAAAAGTCATTTGCGACACTTTCCTTTGCTTGCTTGCACTGCTTGTGATAAAAGCGTCGAGTGGCTGGAGTACAGACAGCTTCTAGGCGGTTCTACGCACCAGAATGAATTCTCCTTGAACCCCTTGTCAGTGTCAAAAATCTACAAGAACCCCCAGTTTTTAAGACATCTGAATTCACCTTACAGCATAAACTCTTTAAGTACATTGCTTCTTGAAAGTCAAAGTCATGACCACAAAATTGTCTCACGTATCTCTTTCCTAAAATTACTACACTTTAAGGTGAACGCTTTTTTTTCATCCAGGCATTTAATCTTTAGAGGTTTATTTGATGAGGCCGCCTCTTATCGAGCCCGATGTCCAACGCGACCGCAGCTACAGCGACCAACGTTGCTAACTCAGCTTCGCTGAGGCAAGTCGCGACACAAGGCAATGTTATCCAAAAAGATTTCGCAACATGATGAAGAAAGCTTCATACCGGTAGCTGCTTTACCGAAACTGCGCGAGGTTGATATTCAAGAAGCACAAAACATTTTTTTTGAAGTCACCACTACAAAGAACGAAGTTGTGATGGTCAAATGATATTACAATCAGACAAATGCATGATCTGTACACCATGACCTCAAAGGGGAATACCTTTGAGGTCATAGTCTAACGTCGCAAACTTTAATCGGAACAAATGTCCATGTAATTCTATGAGTTTGATGCAAGCTATAATTCAGGAATTCTGAAACTTTTTAAGACCCGCCTCTTTGACAACGTCAACAAAAATCCGAGCCCCTACCCCTTAATACGTGAAATCCTTTTTTTTTGGAAATGACTTTGTTCCAGCGATGGTCATTTTCCCTTAATTTTCTCTAAAAAGGCATATAAACCTTTATTGGTCGATATCTGCAAAGTAGTAATTATTTGCTCTTCATAACGCATAAAAAAGACTTTTTTCGACAAAACACTTGTTTTGATGAATTTTTTCTTATCTTTTGCAAGAGAGAACCAAGACACTGTGGCCCTGCGCCTTCCATACAGTCCTTCCACGCCTACCCAAGCTGAAGCAACCTCCGGTAAAGAACTCTTGCTATAATTAATGAAAGTGCTGCCCAGATTTTGATCGTGAAATAGAGCAGAAAGCGCTATACCTTAATGGCGAATTCAGGGGCGGAGTACGTGAAAGATACATCTCAGCTACCAGTCTTTCTTATGTTTGGTTTCGTGAACTCATTTGAATGAATTAGTTTCGAAAAAGAATTTTGTTAAAAATTAAACGTCAAAAGAAAGGTCTTTACTTTCCATAATGATGCTTCAAGTTACTTCTCACATTCCCGATGCAATAGTATATGGATTCACAACTGCTGTACCCGGGTGGACTTACAACCCATTAGCGGGCTCTGCTAGTCTTGCCCCCTCGGTCCTCATCTTCAATGTCGAGATTAACAATATCGGCTCAGCCGACTAAGCCAACTTTCCTTAATGGATGGTTGTGAAAACTGTAGGCCTAATAAAAATTTATGTTTTTTCACATAGCCAAGTCTCGTTCTGAAAAAAAAACAATTGTTTTTTGAAACGCAATTGATTAAAAATAATGTTATCGGGAGGTGGACATAGCTACTGCATGACTCCCGATTTTATCATGTCCCTGGCAACATCTTATTTGCCCTGTTTTCACCATAGGTGTCCTTAAAATTAACAAATTTTATCCGTTAAATTGAGCAAGTGCTTGAAAGCATACCAAAGTTGTTAGAGGGCATGAAGGTGATTAATACGCATTATCAGGATTAAGCGACTAAATACAAACCCCACTGCTTACGAATTTTTCGAAACCGATAGACGTGTTTGCACGAGCTAACGCCTGTGGCGGCGTTTGTGTTGCTTGGTCCAGGCATAAACGCATCCATGCAAAGAGCAAGCTAACCCAAAATGAAGCACTCACAAGTAAGTTATTAAAATAGCAGGGCCCCCATCAGTAATGTCGAGGTTAAAAATGTCAAATCAGCCCGCAGTGCTGGAATCAACATCTAGATCAGAGGTGTCAAACTCATTCAGTGCTGTGGGCCACATTTACATACCTAGGTTTCATACGGGCCAGACTCTGTTGAAAAAAAACTCAAGCTGACAAGACTGTATATCAGTGGTCTCGAAAGTTCCGAAAGTTAACCGGCGCGGTGGTGTAGTGGTTAGAGCGTCCGCTTCGCAGTCGGTAGACTAGGGGTTCATTCCCCTTGTTGAGTCACACCAAAAGACTTTAAAAAATGGTATCCACAGCTTCCCTGCTTGGCGCTCGGCATTTATGGGA
This sequence comes from Trididemnum clinides, assembly GCA_963675345.1. Classification (NCBI taxonomy): domain Eukaryota; kingdom Metazoa; phylum Chordata; class Ascidiacea; order Aplousobranchia; family Didemnidae; genus Trididemnum; species Trididemnum clinides. The sequence continues at coordinate 7,615,774 of OY776300.1, forward strand.
GGTTGTAGAGAACCAGCCGGCAAGTTCGCTTGTTGTGTCCTTGGGCAAGGCACTTAACGGGACGCCTCCGTCTTTATGTGGAAGACAGATGGCCCAGACACCTCAAAAATGGCAACTCCCAAGCGAGTGTGGACTTCCCGTCCAAAACATAGCGATACAATTCGCTTTCTCGTGAATGGAGGATAAATATGAACAAATACAAAGTTTTTGTCTCCCGGCACAGGAAACCAATTGATCAAATCTCACGGCACATCAGTTACACAAATCTATTTCCATTGATGATTGCCTCTCTCGCCGTAACCTGTAATGCTACTCGCGACTTGTAGCTGTTCTCAAACGATACTTCATGGCAGCATTTTTTCAATTTTGGCAGAAAATTTGCATTCAGTATTCCCTGGACGCGAAACGCGTCCAGGGATGGTCTCGTCTAAATTGGTTGGGTGGTATACTCATTATTGTTTTCTGGCATATTCATTTTAATAAATTGTTAATGCCCCTTACGCCCGTATGCTGCTTTGCCAATTAGGTGCAAGGTTTACAATTCAGTATTCCGCACTTTAAGAAGACTCGCGGCACACAGTCTGAGAAACATTGTTGTATATATTTCTTTTATGGAGACTAATGCTTTCAATAAGGATTGTAGCAGTGACAATGCTACATAGGAAGTTTCGATTAATAGTAGATTTACGCGCTGTCTTAATTTCATCAAACTTTGATTATTTCAAAACCAAATTTATTGAGAGTGGTGAGAGTGAATCCAATTAATTTGACCAATTAATCCAAAGTAATTAATTTGACGATCGAAGGACAAGCGGTTATCAAACTATGACTCAACTTAGTCGATGCGGGGTTGCAATTAGCAGTTACACAAATATATCACGGGTCAATATATCTAAAAACAAACTTCCAAGTTATATGGTTTCTTATGTCACAATAAAAAATACTATTTTTTAACTCTTAAGACTCCGATGTAATGCAAATTCACAAGCAACTGCTACTAGAAACAAATTAAGTCAATCGAAATTTAGCACTTCCTAATTGTGAGCCAACGTCAGCCTGAAGCGACAATTCTCGCAGGTTAGCGTGACACTGTAACCAACACAATACCAAACGATCCGGGTTCAAATCTGGAGCGGAAAATCAAAACAATATCAGAAAATAAAAAGAACTTTAGTAATTAGACTAGAAACGAACACAAAACTGTCAAAGTTTTACAAAGATTTTCTCGCATTTTTCACACAATAGCTACTTCAATTTTTTTGAAAATAAATATTCTCATTACGGCGAAGGTCGCTATTTTCACGTAATTTCACCTTAAAGACTTTTTTCTTTTGGAGAACAATTATTCGAAGACCAAATTCGGAGGCCAGGCATTCGCACTGCGTCACAAAATTCTCACGCGGGCCGCAAAATGTTACGTTGCGGGCAACCTTTGGCCCACGGGCCGCCAGTTTGACACTCGTGATCTAGATGATACGTACCTTGACACTACTACGTAATTGGAAATCGAAACTATAAAAAAGGACTTTTGTAAAGTCCAGGCACCAAAATTTAGAGTGTTTTTAACCGGTCGAATATATATCAAAATTTTTGAAGACTTCATTTTAGATAAATCGATTTGAGAATTTAAACAGATAATGCCAAAGAACCATGCTTTCGAGGAAAAGTTTAAATGCTCCAAAGAATTTACTTCGTCTAACAATTGCAAGTGTCTTAGGTCTGGTAGGATAACTGTTCAACTGAAAATATGTATGGCAATCAACTATTAATCACCCATTATAAACTATTCCTTAGATCTAACTAATTACAGTCATCTATTTCTATATAAAAATATTTTCTAAGCTTTCCAACGACATTAAATGTTAATGCCTTATTATAACTTTTTTGAATTAAGCTTGCCTGTTTTACTCAGCATACCACTTTTCGAGAGAGATAAGAAGTTATACTACAGGTCTTGAAGTTAATTTTGTTTAGTACAAAAAACAAATGCTATCAAGATTGCCTTGAGTTAACCTTCAATTTGTTAAAAAAGTTGTGAAAATTGGTTGAGATATGAGGTCATATATTTAGTTTTTAAGTATATTGATTTTGTAAAACTTTTGTAATTTTTGAAAACATTCATGCTATTATGACTTCTGGTAACAAAACGCTAAAACTATTTTGTAATTGTAGGTCTATTTGCATGACCTAAAGCTTCTGGCTGCGTCTATGCTGCTTGGTCCTGGAATTGTTCACTTTTAAAAATACTCCACGAACCCTCTGAGTTTCTCTAAAAAATAGTCCATAAACTTCTAAGGACTTTATACTTTTTGAGAACCCTTGTTACCCCAGTTAGTCAACCTGTGTTCTAGCATATTTGGTGACAAAACGGTCTCTTGTATTTCTTCAGGAGCTTGTGACCACCGGGCAGAGCACTATTGTTCTAGCAGTTGTTAGACTTAGTGCATCTGCCACAACCGCTACTCATTCACGAGCGATGCGGCTTCGCAGAGTACTGACAGACCATTCACTACAGTGGACCTAGCATAAGTCCTACAAGTGTGTAGTAGTTAAAAATATAGCAAAAAAATGCAAAAAGTCAATGAGACTATCAATTGGGCTGCCATTTACCTCAACACGATCAGCATGTCCCACTTGCTTCACTGGATTTGTGGTGTGAAACCTGGAGGTATAATAATACAAGGTTGTATCATACTTTGTAAGAACGAGGACAAGCTTTATCAGGATGACATGACCACCTGATAACCAATGGAAGTAGTTGTTTGTCACATGTTTTGACAGTAAACAGAAAACTCATTTTGCAATCTTTGGATGACGAGAAAATTTTGTGTATTCTTCGGACAGCTTTTGAGTTCCTAGTACCGCTGATATCAGGTATTTACCACAGGCTGTCGCTCAAGTAGGAAAAATTTGTTGATGTGTTTTTTCTATGAGTACAACAACAAAGAAGCTATGTGGGAATTGAACTCAGAATCCTGTGGTGGCGAACCAGTTTATGTTTGCCCCTCGTTATGTTATCGCTAAAAACGCAGTTTAAAACTTTTGTGAGGTGAGATTAAACTATTCCACCGGATGTAAGCAATATAAATTAACAAAAGTTATCAATATTCAAATAAAAAAAAAAGAGTGCAAACCCACAAAATCGATTTCAGTTTCTGGCCTTGATTACTGAACTTTTGCAAGCTGCAATGCGTATTTAGTTTATGATTGTTGGAAAATATTCAAAATTAAAAAAATATTGTGTTTCTGCAAAAAATAAGTCTACAAACCGTTGCGGTCGATTAAAGAATATCTCCAAAAAAACATTTTCTTCATCCGATGACGTCGAAAGAAAGGACTTCAGAATTGCTTTGTCCATACCACTGGCATCAATAAGCTGAAAATATATACAGGGTGTATCACAAAGATATTCACCCCCCCTACAGCCAAACTGGTAATAGGTATGACCAAACTATATAGCACATTGTGAAGCTTATGTTGTTAGAAATTAATGTACATTTTCATTTTTTTCCAGATATTTAATAATTATGGATTTGCTGATAATGAAAAAATTAGGTATGTTGATAGAATTTTAAGTATTGGTCTCAGAATCGCTCGTGAGGTGGGTAACAAATAAAAAAGGTCAAAGCTGGGATGGAACTTATTTTCGAGAACAAATTCTAGTAAAGCATGTTATACCCTTTTTAAAAAATGAAAATAATGTTCTAAGTGTTGATGAAGTTACATTTCTTCATGACAAAGCTCCGTGTTTTAAAGCAATCGCCACTCAACAACTTTTGAAAAGCAACAACATTGATTTCTTCGCCAACAGTCAGTGGCCAGGTTCATCACCAGATTTAAATGCAACTGAAAACTTGGGAGCTATTCTGAAAAAACATGTTGAAGATAGAATTTTAAAGATTCCTAGCATGGAAAGAAATTCAGTGGAAACCTTAAAGACTATTATTTCAGAAGAACTAATTAAAATAAAAGAGGAACCTGAAATCTTTGCTAATCTTCTTAAATCGTATCCTGCAAGATTAGATGCTGTTAGAAAAAACCATGGTGGTCATACTGATTACTAGTTAGGATTGATTTAATGTACGGAATAAATTTCTATTTTAATATAATTTATAACAATATTTTTGTTTTTTTCCTAGTCCTTTTGGATTGAGCTCTAGGGGGGGTGAATATCTTTGTGATACACCCTGTATTGTTGAGATGCTAGACAGGAGGGAATTTGGATCCATACCAGACGCGGATCAACACGAAAGCGTCATATGAGCATCAGTAAATTCTTACAAAAAGCCAGCAATTCATTTTAGAACGTAACTGCAGACAGCGCTCACTGTTTTGGCCTACTGGGTTTCATTAGCGAAGTTAGTAACCAACAATCGTCCATTGGATTTAGAATAAAGCATAACCTAGAACAGGTGAGTGCAATCTCTTTTGCAGGCTGGCCAATTTTCAAACTTCTTGAAAATTTCACTAGCCGGAGAGTTTGCAGTCCATGTTGTCTTTACGCAAAATTAAGTGACGAAGTTTATCCAAGAGGGGGTAAAGATCTTTCGTTTTCTTTGGGGAGATCAATACTTTCATAGCAAATTTTACGCCAAGTTTTCCAAATGTTGCGTTTAAGGGCTTTTTTGTTTTTAGGATAATGATTTTTTTAACATGTAATAGATAAGTTTAGCATCCAACGACACTAAATTTCTCGTGACAGACAACAATCGGGATCCTTTCCGTGGACCAAGAAATTTTACATCGCGAGCCACAGGTTGCACACCCCTGACCTAGAGCTTTACACTTGTGTGATCTAAATTAGAATTAAGATAGTATGTTCACTCGTGAATGAGTGGCGGATTTCGCTGACACACTACTTCGAGAATACTGCTAACCTGATAGAAGATAGATCGAAACAGTGAGTAATATCTAAGTTTCAATAGCGCTACAGGTCAAAATTTCCTCATTTGTAGTGTTGGTACGTGATGTGTGTCGGCCATTGCTTAGTTAGTCATTGACAGCGTTAGATCAGCTAAACAAACAATAGTTCTGAACAATAATTCACTTGCCACATGCCATTGCATTTCTGTGTCTTTGGAAAAAGTTTTTACAACAAATTTTTATGGTTACAAGCAGTGCTTGTGGTAAAAATGTACTATGGCAGCAACGCTGGCAACTTCAAGACAAGCGTATAGACACATGAATAATATTCTCTAAGTTTCTGAAAACGTTTTATTTTTCTAGGATAAAAGTGTATTAGGAATTGTTTAGAACAAGAGAAACAGTTAAAAAGGTCTTTTCATCGGTAATTATTTTTGAAGGAAGCGACCACTGCAGTCTTTACGTTTTCACACAAAAATCTCATATTTTAGTTAGCACTTAGCAAAACTCATGTTCTCAACACAGCCTAATTTAGCATTTTGCTCTAGGTCACTCCTTATGTTAGAGTCATCCTTTAAGTAAAAGAAAGAGTGATTTTTCTCAAAAAGGTTGTCATTTTACCGGGTAGAGACTGAAGCTTTTGCCATTTCCTAAATATAACTTACTTGTTTAAGAGACATGGAAAAAGTGAAAATGTCTTTCGACCAAAGTGTATACAACATCGTATTGGCGAAGTAATTGCTGACCGAACATAATATCATTCGGTTGGTAGGTGACAAAGGGGGAAAAGATGGAGCTTCAAAGTTGAATCTAAAGAAAAAAATAAATTCAGCCAGCCTGCGTACAGAGCGAGAAGTACAGGCAACTCTGCTTCACCTACAAAGTCAATGTTTCAATTTTTTTCTTATTCCCTTTGTTTTCTTATTCCCAATTTTTTTTTCTTATTTTTTTAAAAAATTTTTTCTCATTCCCTCAAACAAATTAAGCCATTGGTTAGGTCTTTACATACCTTTTGAGTGGATTTGTCAATGGACAGTATACACTACCAACGCCATACGCAGTGACACTACTGGTGGTGAAATTCATTGGTCTATTCATGGCTATGTCGAGTCTCACGTTGAGGTTTGTGATACTCTTTATATTTCCAAATTCAAATGAAAAGTCTTGGAACAACGGAATGTCAGCTAAAAAACAAATATATGCGATTAACTATAACCGAAATAATTTTGAGTAATTATGGGGTGAAGTAGCGAAAACATTTTTGTAAAAACAGCAAAAAAGTTAATAACGTCATATTTGTACAACTGGTACAAAATGCATTTACACTTTAAAGTTTAAATGTACTGCATACTTGTTTGTAGTCAATAAAATGTAATTTACATGTAGCTGCGTATTTTTTTGCTATATTTACATTTTAAAACCGCTTGGCTGATACGTTTTTTTCCCAAACTTATAACACTTTTTATCAGCTGACGAATCTGCGGCGCATTTGCAACGGTTGTTTCGACAACAAGGCCAAAATTGCTTCGAGCAGTGAAATGTTTGCCAGTGTTATATGAATCACGTTACAAAAACCTTATCTGAATAATGTGGTCACCAATTCTTGCTGTTGTCTTTCATTCAATACCGACTTTACTTAAGGCGTTTTAATACATGCAACTTGCTTTACAAATATATATTTAATTGAGAACAGGCTTTGTTCGCACCGATAATCCAGCTAGAACTAATCAGCCAACTAATGTAGGAGAACATTTATTCATTCTACTTACGATTAAATGACGAAGTAAGAATTCGGGTAGCTTTTTGGATTGATTCTTTTATTTGGTTGCATGCCTATATAACACAATAATCAACGGATTGCTTGGAAAAGATCGGTAGAAATGATTTAAATCTTATCCCGCAAAATGGAGTAAAAACTTTACCTTTAAAAGGAAAGGAATTTTTTTGATTCCCTCTAAACTTTATTTTAGAAAACTTTATCTACATTGTAAGCTATTATCAATCTCCTTGCAATCGCTACTCCTGAATACGTTTTTGGCAAAAACAAATAATTTTATTTTTTCGGTCTACAGTTAACATGCTTTTGATGTATTTTGGTTATATTGTGGCAGTGCTGTCGCCAGAGCTAACAAACTACAAAGGGGAAAGCACAATTATAGCTAGGAGTTGACTCCAAAACGGTGACCGTTTCAATTACAAACTAAGCACATTTAATAGCAGATCTATTTCTCGATTGAGTTTGGTGTTTTTATTTAAAAAAGAGAGTATCGGCATGCATTATAATGCTAGTCACGATTAACAATAGAAATAGTACTAGTTAGATAAGCAGAGGGAGGAAAGCACGCTAGAGCCAAAATTTTTATTTTTTTGTTTCAAACTCTCTAACCTGACTGTCATGCTCCTATAAACAATTTTCTCTAATTTTGGTAGTGCGTGAGACAATTGCCATTTTTTTCATTAAGCTTTTAGTTTAGTTCAGTAAGCCAATTTATGATGCTTTTTAGCCGTAATCGTATAGTTGCTATGCAAAAATGTAATCAACATCGCAGGATTGAACAAGAGCCAGATTGTGTAGGGCAGGCCTGCACAACTCAAAAAAGGCTTGGGTCACATTGACTAGAGAAAATTTTCCTAGGACCTCGTGAGCATTATTTTTGCCTTAAATCACAGGTTATAATGCAATCAAGCGTACATTATCATTGTGTAATACTTCTAACTCAGTAGAAATTTATGCACACTTTAATCACAGACACTAATGTGAAATATTGCATCGCTTCCCGGCAACAAGTTTGTTATAATCTGGATACATAGGGAAAGTAGATATTTTCAGGATGTCCTCCAGACTTTTGTTAGACAAAGAAGAGCCCTGCTTGTTTTTGTTCATATTCATAATCGAAAAGTTTGTTTGTATATGTAGGTATTGCCAAAAATACTCAGCGTTTCTTTGTGAGTTGGACAACGTTTTTTTATATCTATCACTATTCAGACTTCTATAGAAGTCTAGCAGGCTGCTTTTTCTGTGTTTGATCTTGCACACAGACGAGGCTTGCACTTCGATAAACTCCAACTGCAATTGTATAGGCACTTCTTCTGGATCCATGAGAAAATGGGTCTTCAACCAGTTTGAATTGGAGATTTTCTTTCTGAGACAAAGTGAGTCGTCGGTTAAACTCTTGCATCAGTATCTCAATTTGCTGTGCAAATTTTTCTCCTCGCTCAAGATCTTGGCACTGGGAAATATGTTGTGCGCAAATAGGAAAGTGGGTCATTTCACCTTTCAACAACTGACTTCTGAAAAGTCGTTGTTTCATTTTGAAAGCTTTCCCTGCTTCTACCAACTGAAATATTAGCAGGTCTTTTCCCTGAAGCTGCGTGTTGAGATCGTTCAGACGAGAGCAGTGATATCAGAAAAGAAAAATAAATCATGATTCCAGGATTCACTTCCAAGTTCTTCAAACTTTTTTGGTTCATTTTTAAGGAACTGTAAAGCTTTCTCTTTCAAAGCAACAAAACGCTGTAGCAGTGTTCCTCGGCTCAACCATCACTATTCTGGATGGTGTACTAGGTCTTTGTATTCGGCATCCATCTCTTCCAGAAATGCTCGAAATGTTCTATGTTTTAGAGCGAGTACGAAGGTTATTTATATCCGAAACTACCACAGACATTACGTGGTCAAATTTTAAAGTCTTACCACACAAAGCCTGCTGGTGAAAAATGTAATGGTGTGTAATTATACGTCTTTTAATGACTTCCTGAATTAGAGAAACTGCTCCAGTATGTTTTCCACACACAGCTGGAACAACGTCGGTGCAAATGGCCACTAAATTTGTAGAGCTGTACGCCAACTTCTTGTTAACACAATTAATTAATTCAGTACAGATGTTTTTCGCAGTAGTGCGGCCTTTTATTGATTGCATGGCAGCAAGTTCTTCACCAATACAAAAGTCCTTGCCAACGCTTCGAATATATATGACAAGCTGGGCTGTATCGCAAAAATCGATACTCTCATCCATAGCCAATGAATAAAAACAGAATTCTTTTACTTTCTGCTTTAATTGATCCGTTTAGTTGGCAGCTATGTCCGCCACCCTTCTTTGTACGGTCATGCGTGAAAACTGATGTTTTGGAACATCCGCATCTTTTCTGGTCGAAGTCCTAATACAGCTAGAAGCATGCACTTTTTTACAAACTCTCCGTCTGTAAAACACTTCCAAGAAGCAGCAATTTTCTTCGAAATTTGGAAGCTAACATTTGTAGGTTTTGCACTTTCGTTGTCGAATACTTTGAAAAATTGATCTTCCTTGCCAAGGCTTTTCACGAGGCTGGCTACTTTAAGGCTCTTTTTATTTCGATCTAATTTAGCGATAGTAGGATGCTGAGTTTCCAAATGTCGTCTCAAATTACATTCCTTGGGGACGGCAACCGTTTCTCGGCACACTAGACAGATTATTTTGTCTTTGTTTGTTACAAACAAGTACTTGTTCGTCCAATCAGAGTTAAACGCTCTGTGCTCGCTGTCTATTTTCCTTTTTTTCCCTTCAGACATGATTAACCAGTAAAAAACAAAGTTCAGCTGCAGGCAGATTACGAAACAAGCACAAAAACAACACTGAAACTATAATTGTAGGAAGAAGCGAGTGAACCATTGTCTATGGATAGATGAACTTCAGTTTGTAGGCTGTTTGTATCTGATTGTTTTTTTGCTTGCGCAACGGACCTAGTACAGAATTCTAAAATTTTCTATTCTTGATGCTCTTCCTTGGCTAATCTATGTTAAGATCATGAGCTATTAACCTACAAGAACTTCTAACAAACATTGAATAAGGCATCATAAGACAAGTAATTGTTACGTAATAATTGGGGAATAAAATTTGATCAAAATGCCTTCTATCACACACAGCAGGTGGAATATAGAAAAGACTGAGTTCAGCTGTTGACTGACTTTAAAATGCTTTCGCGGCCGCACGAAACGTATTTTCGGAATGCTTTCGCGGGCCGTATGTTGTGCAAGCCTGGTGTAAAGTGAACAAAAAAACCCTCTTCGATTGTAAATATTAGTAATACCAAACACTGCATAAACATTCTTGCAATGTTAGGGGTTGCAGTTGCATGCACTAATAAAATTTTATATGGTGATGGTGGCTGACAACTTAAACACCCAATATGGGTCGATTTCTTTGGCTACGTACAAATGTTTCCCTGGCCACATCAACAACTTTTTCCGACACGGTGGTCGCCCTGAATGTCCTTTTCTACGGTCACACATGCATTCTTTCTTACTAAAATCATTGTATGAATTTAAAATGGACTCGCTGGTATGCGGTTTCACAAGATATATTCCTCCGAAAGAACTCTTCCCAATTTTGCACTCTTTGCTTTGGCAAATCTCAACTCGCACTGGCTGCGTTGCTGTGCAGTTTTTGTCATCTTAAATTACACCGCTATCTATCGGAAAAAGTAAATTCTCAAAAAAAAAGTAAGACAAAAATCTATTAGTAAATGCAATTGTAGCCACCAATATTGCAAGAATATATATATATATATATAATTTTTGATATCACAACTATTTGAAATCAACAAATATTTTGGTAACCACCCCGTAAAAACCTGATAATGTTTCTTAGTCTTTTTTCGCCACTTTCTTTATTTGTATCGAATCCACTACAGTGGACCTAGTATTTGGTCCCACAAGTGTGACGGTCTAAGCTATGCTTTATTAAAAGCCTCTAGCTTCTTATTGGTCACCAACTGCACTGAAAAGACCTGATGGGTCGAAACAGTGTCACTGTCTGCAGTTTGCTAAGTGCATCGCTGGCCTCTTGCATTACTAAACATCAATAAATTCCACCGTTGGCAACATCAAGTTAAAGGCCGTTTTTAGGGGACTCAACTTCAGTCGTCTCACGCCCCACCAACATTTTGTTATCATTAGATAAAGCAAAGCAGCAGGAAGAACGCAAAGTAAAGAATGTAGGCACCAAAGTTTCACTTGCTATAGACTCATAATAGCCATAGATTAGGCCTATTGAATGGTAAACAGTTCACAATTTGATAATAAGCTTTCGGGAACCGAAAGAGAATCACTGTCCGTATGTCATTTTGATAAAAGTGCTCACTGCGAAAACCTGCTGTCTGAAAAATCAGTTATTTTCTTACAATTGAGCGTGATCTCCAAATTAAGGTTTGCGAATCAAATTTGCGGAAAGAACATCAACAAGACCAGTTCAAAATTCTAAATAAATATAAATTATATTTTGATTCTCGAATACAATAAACGGAAAGTTTAGGATAAACGTTTAGTTGCTTACCGACCGTAGAAGAGTTTTCTTAAATATTTTGCTCAAAGGATTCAAAATGGAAAAAGCACCGCTGAAGTTTAAGTCTAGGCTTTCATAATCAGCTTTGCATGACTTCACTAAAATCTAAAAAATATTATGCTGTAATGTCTGTTCGTCCATCAGTATCATCATCTCCGATTTTTCACGTTTACTGCAATGCAAATTACTGCAATGCATTTGCATTATTGACAGCTGACCTCCCAGTTTTATCATACTGACATCACGAGTAAGATAAAAAAATGTGTTTTGAGTTACTTGCGCTTTAGATGCTGCTGCTCTTTGAGGTCACCAGATCAGGCCGGTTTTGGTCCATTAAACTCATTTTATAATCATCTCTGAGTAAATTCAGTGACATAATTTCTGGCGATTAATTGGTTACTGCTTAGCATCTAATGTACGAGCCCGCGCTTTGTCCGCCAGTCTCTTGGTATGACTGGGATACCACGACTGATGCACTACTTTGGCTCTACCATATGCCTGCCAAATAAAAATGGAGGCATACCGTTAAATGCTTGGCCCAAGGACACAACAAGATTACTTTCCGACATGTTCAATATACCATCCCTATCGTGCTCAGGGCCAAGCAAGGAAGCTGTAAACACCATTTCTAATAATCTTGCGGTATGACTTGAAAAAAAAATGAACCCGAGATCTACCGACTGCGAGGCGGACGCTCTAACCGCTGCACCAAAGCGCTATTGCGTATGGATAGAATCAATCAATCGGTTTATTTATATTGCTTCATATACTTTTGATTCAAATAAATGTTGATGTACGTAGCATACGCTTTTCTAAGGTTTTGTACATTTTTTAAAAAATCTTTGTACACAGCATTTGTTTATGTACGGTTTTATACGTTTTTTTCTCTCATATGCACACAAGTTTTATTCACTTGGATATTTGTATGATGTTTTATCTTGTATGTTGTATTCCCAGCATTCAATTTTGTCGGCAAAGTACGTGACAAAAACGTAAGTGTTTTTGAGGTTAAGAAGTACAAAAACGTACATTTATAAAGAAAACAGGATGCTAACACCTCAAGGTATACTGCGTAGCACCATGTAAATATCCAAGCAGATGAAAATTTCCGTACAGTAATGCGTGAGAAAAAGGTACAAAACCGGATGGAAACCGTCTAATAACGTATATTTTGTACATCCACCTTTACACACTACACCTTGCTTGGTGAAACTCAGATTTGCACCCAAATACCTACCAAAAGATTTGTCTACGGGTTTGTCGGCAAAAACTTAAACGCTTTTAGGAGGACGTACGCAGAAAACGTTTTTGTCCGATTTAAGTTTTTTGATATCAAGCATTTTTGTAGAGAAAATTTTTTTGCCCGTCATTTACATGATGTTAAACGATACGCCTTCTTGGGTGAACATCCGCTGTTTTTGACAAAAATCCATTAGTACGTTTTTATCCACATATACGTACACTCTTTTGGTGCGTACTCTGCGGACAAAATTGGATGTTTCAACCACAAAATAACGTGCAAAGCATCAGATAAATATCCAAACGATTGAAAATTTTCATACAGAAATGCAACTGAATGTATAAAGCAAAAGCGACAGCGTAGGAAAGCAACAATATATACTGTGAAGCACCATAAAAATAACCAATCGAATAAAAGAAATCGAAAAAACTGCTTAGGAGAAAAAATGCTCAAAAACGTGTGGTGCACATCGATTGTTGCTTTGGAAAAGTATCAGAAGGAGTTAATTTTGGTAGCAATTGCTGTGAAAGCAAGCATGCGGTGCAAATAATGCTAGTTATGGAAAAAGTACCATCAAATTCAAAAATTATTTTTTTACAAATCAAGGCATGGCAGCAAAAACAAATCTTTTTGTTAACCAAACAAAGATTGTTGTTAACACTTTATTGACAGCATTGAAAGTTAACAAAACATCTGAAAATTAACAAAAATACCGGAGTTTTTCCCTTCTCGGGGAGTTCGTCCGAGCAAAATGCTTAACTTCAAATTTGAAAAAAATATGAAAATAATATTTGTAAGTTGTACAGAAATATTAATGTTTGGTATCGGTTTAACACCGCATTTCTCAATGAAACCCATGCATAAGCAACTTCGCTCCACATGAGTAAAGGTGGCTGTACACAGTATAAATTATTTTTACGTTTTTTATCCGAATGCGTACGATCTTTTGATATCAAGTATTTTTGTACGCAAATTTTCATCCGCATATATGTTTACAGTTTATAGTGCCACGTGCTGTATTGTAAACAACCCCAAAGAAACAATGCCAGTCAAGCAAAACTTTACATTATCAAAAATATGCCGTTTTAACAATGAAAACGCGCTAGTAAAAACGTCACTAAACTAACGCGGTAAGTGATGTTTGCATACAAGCATAAAACCTGTTACAGTACTTGTATCGAGTGAAGTTGCTTCTGCATATGTTTCAATGAGAAATGCAGTGCCAAACCGATACAAATTATCAGCATTGTTGTACAGCTAACAAATATTATTTTCAGATTATTTTAAATTTGTGCTTGTATTTTGCCCTGACAAGGTCTTCGAGAAAGAACAAAAAACTACGGTGCTTTTGATAATTTTCAAATGTTTTTTAACTTTGATTATGTGCAATGAAGTGTTAATGATAATCTTTGTTTAAAATCCACAGTATTGCTACAGCAAGCAGCTTTGGCAAATTAAAAGCTCTTTTAATTTATAAAACATCTTAAATTACGAATGTTTTCGACTTTAGCAAAGCCCTTTTCAAGAATTAAGATCTGTAAATGTGACGCAATAAATTAAAACAATTATTGATAATTTCAAATAACACACTTTATGAAGATGTAATATTTCCAAAGGCTGTACAGGCCCGGAGCATTGGGACCATTCATGTAAACAAGTTCATCGTTCGGTGAAACGCCCGTTCCGGTGTGCTGCTGTGGTGCGGGGGCCCTGTTAGTAGCTCGAGCACTGTGATTGCGCCAACCCTGCCGAAGAACTGTGAGGGGAAATCTCCGCGTGTAATTGTTAAGTGGTATCTGGCGCTAGTTACGTCGCCTATTGGGTCTCGCTATGTAACACACTAGTCATTACCAGTGCGGTGTGCTAGTTGTCGCAATCGGTAGCTATGCTCGGAGTGAAATAAGCGAAGTGGTTGACCACTTGGCGGCCGTGCTTTACATAAGCCGCGGTGCAGCCATTTGGGACCCACCGAAATTAGTTAAGCGCACTTTTAACGTTACGCTTACATTGTATTCTTAAACATCAACGCTGATGCAACCCGTCTGTGGGATTCGAACCCGCCGTCTTTGAAACCGGCCTCCTCGCCCGCCTAATTTTGCTGCCATGCACCACGTGCTGTCAGCCATGCCTTAAAGCACTGCATTTAGTTCGTAACCTTTGGAAGACCTTTTTATGGCTAATCACTGCTTGTGTGATCAACTTTACATGTGGATATCAGTTTTAGTCCATAGTTGAGCGGCTAGCAGTACATCAAAACGAACCTCGTTCAGAAGTAAACGGCACGTAAGTCTTGTGCTTTGTGTTAGTTTGTTTTATAAAAGTTAACGTTAATGCTATTGGAGGGGATCTCTTGGCCCTTGGCAAGCCCTGCTGATGAGTCCAAAATGACCAAAACGCGTCCAGGGATGACTTTGTAAATTGAAACTATCTCCCAATAGCATTGCTTCCTTCGGAAGCCTCGCGCCTTCAGCACTCGCTTTGTTGTTTTGTTTCTCGCTTACCAGAGGCTCTCTATCGATCGTAACCACTTGGAACTAGCAATATAAATAACTAGGAGAGACAAAAAAATTTTTAAGCTCATTAAAATTAGAATTGCAGCATTAGAACATAAGTCCTATTTGAGTAAGAAATACCTGAAGAGCCTTAGTGGCGAAATAGGCTGTAGTATTTTTGCAAATAATCATATATAAAGAAATTAATATAAAATTGATAAATTGTAAAAAAATGAATAGTTATGTATTTTAAATGAATTTAATTTAATATGTATTTAGTAAAAATGAAGCTTCACTTGCATAGCATTGTTTATTAAGACAATGGCTACGACGTTTTGTAAGCAGAGATTCAAAAATCTTTGCTTCATAATCTAAATTACATTTCTAAACATGGTGATGACTCACCAGCATTCTCAATTTTCCTTAGTCCACACCAGCATCTCACATGCCAGCCATTCATGATCTTTCACACAAAATTAAATCTGTACTAACCTACTAGGTTGGTACAGATTTAATTTTGTGTGAATGATCATGAATGGCTGGCATGTGAGATGCTGGTGTGGACTAAGGAAAATTGAGAATGCTGGTGAGTCATCACCATATTTAGACATTTGAAGTTTTGGCATTCTATTAAATTGCATAAATTACATTTCCTCAATATGGTTAAAGAATTAATGTTATATTGTAGATTAGAGAAGATGGGGCATGAAAAAATGTGATCCTTAATTGCGGTTTTTCTTGAATCTGCTAAGTTCATATGTACCCTTGCTCTGGTGATCAAATGTCGGGAAGACATACCAATGTATGCAAAGTACATATCACACGAACAAGTAAATTTGGAAATAACATCTGATTTCATTCAAATGATGATTGATTGATTTGAAATGAAGATAATTGATTCAAACCACATTTGGTTCAAATGTGGTTTGCAAAATTGTGATTAGCAGCAACAAATCATATTTGGTTGTATCGAAGAATTTACTCCAGTGCAAAAAAGAAAATGAGCAGAGAGACACAACCCTATATCTTTTCGGTACAGAGTAAAATCTTCATCCGCATGACTTGATGAAAGCAATAATGATCCAACTGAAGAATTTTATGACTGTAAAAGTGCCTTGATTAGCATTTTTCAAATAAAAAAGAAAGCAAATCGATCTGATCAATGCCCAAATGGGAGCGGGGAATATTATAGCGAAGGTAGAAACAAAGGGAAAGCATACAAATAGACCAAATAAAAATGAAGATTCAATGAGGGATAACATAAAAGCTCAGATTAGGGAATTCCCAAATGTGCAATTGCATTATAGTCGCAACCACAGCCTGTTTCGCGAATACTTTTCACCATCTCTGAGCCTTGCAAAAATGTACCTGGAGTATATAAGTAGCTTGCTGCAAAAAGAACATGACCGAATATTTGTAAAGCAATCATTCTATAACAAAGTGTTTTCTGAGAACTTTAACTTAGATTTTGGCTCACCGATATCTGATACTGTAGCATCTGTGACATGGTTGACAACAATGACTTAACAAGCCATCTTGATGAGGTAAAACAAGCAAATAATGAAATGAAAGCACACTGCGGTGAAGCAACAATTAGCAAAGGCACTATTTTTATATGTTTTAATTTACAGCAAACCATGCTTCTACCAAAATTGTCTACATTGGTTGCATTTTACTTAAGACAAATATGGTTTTACTATTAAGGTATACACATGATCCGATATAAGGATAATCGCTTGGAAGAAAACGGCTTTGTGTTTTCGTGGGCAGAGGACGAAGGTGGAAGGAGGCCTCAGAAAATATTGTCAGCATTGTATGCCTTCATTCTAGAAAAAATTTGAGGGGTGACAAACTTATAGCTTGGTCGGATTCGTGTGAGGGCAGAATAAAAACTGTTCTACTATCGCATATTGGCAGTGTTTGATCCTTTCTGGAAGATTGAAGAAAATTTCCAACAAATTTCCTGCCGTAGGGCACTCTTACGTGGATTGTGACCGAGACTTTGTTTTGATAAAGAAGTAGCTGAGACAAAATCAGACTGTCTGCTTTCTCAATACAGGGATATTGTTTGTGATGGAAAGCACAAAAACAAGTATTTCGTTTTCGAAATGGTAAGAACTTTCACAAGTTCAAAGAACTTCCTTGTCACGTCAGTTTGGTACGGTGCAAGAAAAATGAGGAGAAAGAGAATTTCTCTATTCAAAAGGTTTGCGTTTTACGAATTTCAGAATTTGGTTGTATAGGTTACAAGAACAGCTTTTAACAAACCACTTGGAAAGTTTTAGATACCCAGCACAAACGAAGAAAACTCATTCCCTCCGACAGCATTAATATTGCATGCCCAAGAAAGAAGCAAGATTATTCTTATGGGATTGCTGGTAATAATTGGCAGACAAACAGAATCAACTACCATATATTTCAGAGTAACATTGCTGATTCTTGAACGGCTGGTGGAACGTGACTCTCGTAAGAGTTCTGAAGATTAAAAAACAATTTCCATTCTCTTATACCAGCGTAGCTGTTTCCATCAGGCTTGGAATTTTGTGTGTTTTAACATGCACCATTCTTGGGAAAAAAGAAAGATGCAACGTGGTCAAAATTTGTGCAAAAAGGTGTTTTGTCACTTTGTGCTTCAATAAACAAAACAGTCTTTTTCGAACGTGTCATACAAATGAAACAGTTAGTTGTAATCACCTCCAGGAATTAAAATAATAACAAAGAAGGAGGATTTGGATAGCCATGCAATTAGGGTAAATTTATATATTTAGAAAACCTTAAACCAGTTTTATTCAAAACTACACTTTTTGACCTATTCCCTTTTGACACTAAGGGCTAAAGCTGTTTTATCACATTAAATATAAAATAACAAAATTACCGTCGGTCTACCACGACCATCTCGCCCGACTGCAATCGTCAGTAGTAATTTCACTCCCTTGACTTCAGGGCGAAAAGATCTGAAATAAAAAGTGATGACAGCACTACATCTCCGACCAATAGGTTAATGCTCCCACCTCAAATGCCTTAATCCAGATATGTAGAATGATGGATTTTCAAAACAAACACGTTTTCATCGACATCTAAAAATCTATTTTCGCAGTCACTAGCGTTGTTCAGAGTGCGGCAACTCTTAGCATTAAAAACTATCCACATACAGCCTTTTGTACCAAATTATGTGAAAAAATCATTCAAAGCAGAAAAATCTATTTGACTAAATAAGTAAAGGAAACATTGATACAGATATGACAACATATTCCTAAAATATGATTTGCATTCTTGTCCAAGAATTATTCTCAAACTATTTGGCCATGAAACGAGGTTTTCATAAATTTGTGACGTTTATAATCAAAAAGTCCAATGAAAAAGAATATGATTGATGTAGAACCAAAACACGGAAAATAAAAAACGATTTGATGAGATTAATTTAGAAAACTAAGAAATTTAATTTACTTTTTTTGTAGCAGTGGGTGCCTAACTATGTGGACGCTTTCTCAGACTATAGCGTTAGGTCAAAAATCAATAAAAAAAGCCTGAGATGGAGCATCACAACCCGAAGTAGAACTAAATACATTCACATTTCAACCTTTCATAACTCTTGTTACTTACTTTTCTAATGCGTTCTATAGCAAAACCATTTTCATATTCATTTTAACAATTTTACCAAATTGAAAGTGATTTATGCGTATGACTTAGCTTCACTGCGAATGCACAGCAAAGTAATTTACAAAAATTCATAGAATATCTTGTAATAAAACATTTTCACAAAAGTAAATACCAATATGGTAGGAAGAGACCACTGGTAATGATTTTGGAATATGATGCTTTCTGGGCTTTAATTACTTTCTGTAACGTAAACGGGAAATATGACGTTTCACGTTTAAATTCATAAAGTTGGAAGGCTTTCACTCTTGAAGTTGTAAATAGGTTTTTGAAGTAAACTTCCACGCAACGATTGCTTTTCTATTTGGTGGAGTTTGGGATAAACCACTCTTGTTTAGGACGCTTTGAATTTGTCAGTGCGTTTACAAAGTGCCAAGACAGATTTGTTTAATGAAATATTTGTCTATTTGAATAAGCTAATAGTGTCAAGGTGTTGACTAGTCACCAACCTGCTACACTATGTTTACAAGTAACGTTGTATGACAATAGCTCAATGTACTGTATTGCTACCAAAGCTATATTAAGTGGTTTAATTCTGTCTGTCTGCAAACTGAGGTGTTGCGGTTCAAATTCTCTCCGACCTCGAATAGAGTCAGAAATTCAAAATCTTTAGCACTAACTACATCCCCAATTTTTGTGTCTGTTTTTAACTTACGGGTTACGTCCAATGACACTCGCTGTGCCAGTAAAGGCCATACTTGCCCCAGAAGTTGACACTTTGAAGATGTTTGGAGGAGAAACTTCCACGACCGGTGAGCCAATATCGAAATTGGTAATTCTAAGACTGAAAATAATGAACGATGTTATAGTGAATATATGACGAAATTGCTCATCCGACATTAAAATATATAACTCTAATTGGATTAACTCGTTAAGCCTTGTTTAGGCTTGAGCTGATAAGTTTTTTCATAAAGTTGTTTATGTGTATTTTTTTTAACGCATAATGCCTGTTTTGTTGTATGTATATTATTGGTCGTTCTGGTCAACAAAACTTAAGCCAGAAAGATGGCGCAAGAGTGATTTTTGCTGTTGCAATTCAACGGTGTAACGAAGAAAAATAGCAAACACTTGTTAACGTTTTGGTGTTGGTCGGATTCAACTTTCCTGAGAAAGTTCATGCTTGGGTGCAAAACCGAAAATAGCCTTGGAGAAGAGCTTTCTTTTTTTGAAAAGATTCTTAATCTAATTTTCCTTCATCTTCCCTCTGAACCAACGTCTGAATGAAACCTCGCTATACTGTATTGTTCAAAGAAGACTAATACTGCGTTTCTACTTGCGTACAAAATTTATGACTTGTTTTTGTTATACAAACTTTACTGCGCTTCTGCTTTAGCTCAAAACTTGTGATGTTAATTTACTCTTAATTATAAAAAGAAGGAACAACTATAGAACGGCACTAAAAATCTTCATTTTATTTAGCTTTTGTGGTAATGATAACGTATATTTTAAGTTGATACAAGTTCTTACCGAGCTTGCAAAAAACTTCAATATCCGTCAACGTTTCGAACAGCTATACAGCTGTTCTTCATCAGGAATTATTAGTCCTGATGAAGAACAGCTGTATAGCTGTTCGAAACGTTGACGGATATTAAAGTTTTTTGAATGGTCGGTAAGAGCTTGTATCAACTTAAATAAACGTTATCATTACCACAAGAGCTAAATAAATTGAATTTATCAAAAATATCTGGTAGCCAGAATAACAGTATACTAAAAAAACTTCTTTTAAAATTAAGTTCAAACAGATAAATCTACATAAAAAAGCAGCCCAAAACAATTAAAAAGTGCGACATTTCTGCACAGGATGTACGTGTACCTGGCCTCGCAGTCGAAAACGCCTTAGAAACGGCTAAGCAAAAAAATTGCTTTCATAAAGCAAGATATTAGGGAAATATAAAAAAAAGAAAAATAGGACTTGAAATCAAAAAAGGAGACCTGTTTCCAAATTGGGGAATTTGATTTTGGAAAATTGATGTTTTTTTCAGAGATGACTAATTAGTTTTGGACAAAATTGGGGTGTTTTACAAAAGAAGACGGTTTGACGCAGAGTTGCAAACTTAATTTCGAAAAAATTTGGCTATTTTTCAAAACTTAAACTCAAAAAATAAACTACAGGGTGTCCATAAAGTTTGTGTACACTTTAAAAAATTTATAACTTTATCTACGATAAAAATAATCTGTAAAAAGAATTAGAAAAAAGAAAATCTAGATTTTTAAGTTCTTAATGAAATTTTATTTAAGTTTCCACATGTCCTCCATCATTAGCAATGCAAAGGGTAATACAGTTTCGCAAATCACAGAAAACATTTGCCAACTGATTTACAGTAATACCCGAAATCACATTAATTATTTTAACTTTCAAATCTTGTAATGAACTAGGTTTGGTTGCGCACACAATTGGTTTTACATGTCTCCATAAAAAAATCTAATGAAGTGAAATCTGTCAAATGCGGAGGCCAAGAAAATGGTCCGCTCCTTTCGATCCATCATTTAAAAAATTCTAGATTTAGAAACTGTCTAATACGCAGAGCAAAGTGGCAAGGAGCTCCATTTTGTAGAAACAGTGTATCAGCTGAAACACTGTTTCCAATTTTGTGGTAAAGAATCATTTAATAACTGCTCTTAAAAGTAGTTAGATGAAACTTTATAACAATTTTTACAGATTATTTCTATCGCAAATACAAATAAAGTTATAAATCTTTTATAGTGCACACGGAATTTATGGACACCCTATATATCATGCCTGACCTCGGGCTCAAAAATTTTAAATTTCTGAACTCAAAAGCATTAAACTAAAGATTTCGGTTTTACTAACCGAATAACAGAAAAAGTCATCAGCTCTATTTAGAGGCAAAAATTCAAATAAGTAAAGGTCAAAATATAAAACTATAAAGGTCTTCAACCTAATTTCAGAGTGAACTTACTAAAATATTTGCCTAATTCAAACTTGCAATTAGTATTTTTCGTATGCAAAATTCGAACTCGACATATTTGAGATGCAAAACTCGAACTCGGTAAATGTTTGATAAGCGCAATTCAAACTGTATGCATGTTATTGGTTGAATTTGAACTTGAGCTTGTAAAACTTTTGTAAACTTTAACAAAATTAGATAGACTTTACATCTTGGTTTGACAATTGGAAGTGGGGCCTAATCTACTAGTGTACTTCTTTAAGAACACTTTCAGACTTGAGCGTTAAATTCCATTTTTAAAAAGTGCTAACAAATTTTTACCGGTTTATTCAAGGTGCCTTAGCTTGATTTGACTTAGTTGAAACATGCTATGGCTAAAAAAATGAGCTTTACATTTTTGAGAGAAAGAAGGACACACGTAAACACGCATATTCTTTTGTAAATGTAGCCTTAGTGAAGTGACCTCACCTACACTAAATTTAGTAAGAGATTCAAAATTGTTTAGTTCTTACCTCACATTATAATTGATAGTAATCCTAACAAATAAAGTAACGGAAAAGTTTCCACTAAAAGTGAAGGTTTGGCTCAAAAAAGCGACTTCGATATAATCTGCCACCACATCTTTAACTGTAAAAAAGCGCAAGATTGAACTTATTTGTAAATAATTCATTAAAACTCGGTAATACCATGCAAAGTTCAAACTACTGCAGGAAAGAAGTGTAGAAATGAACATAGGGCTTACTGTAAATACGCCCTTGCAAGAATATAATAAAACATCAAAATATGTTGTAATATCAACTTGGAGAGCAAAGCATTAAACATTAAAAATAATTCCTAAAACATCAATTTTGATATTTCAACATCACAAGCGGCAAACCATTTTTGCTTTGGTCTAGCAAAGCAAAAACTAATGTTTTTCCATACCTATTCTTCCCACAGTGTTGAATACAAGTCGAATAATATAAAACTGCTTGTGTTCCCACATGCATCGGAATTATCAGTAGTGTTGGCGCAGAGCATTTCTATGACAAGTACTGTTACCAAAAGCAGATAGTTGCCGTTAAGTTCGATTCCGAAGTTGCAGCAGTGCAGAATCTAAGCGGGCATTGAACTTGCAATCTCGCAATTACAAGCAATCGCTTCATGGTGCTGAGCAATGTAGCCAAGCAGTGCAACGCTATTTTTAAATTTTGCAATAATGTCAAAATAAGCTAAGCTTTCGTATACGTTCAAGAACGCTTACTTGCATTTAAACCTCTGTTAGTTGCTTTGACAGCAATACCAGGATTGGCTTGACTTCCATTTGGAATCAGAATTAATCCAATAGACAGCAGAAAGATACAAAACAAACGGTTGTACATCATAATATAGCAACCTGGCTTTGTTAATGAAATGTAACGTTTCACGTCTAGATATAATCAACTGCATTTTTTGTGCTATTTACAGTAAAAGTGATGTTTGATATTATCTGAAGGCTATCATGTTACCTGGAAGAGCCGTTCTTGATAGAAAACAAATCAGCTTTAAGAAAAGCAGTTTATGACGTAGAGGTATGTTAGGTCTAAACAGCAGTTGTTCGGTTCCGATATGACCTTGTCGCATTACCTTAAATGCGGGGTAATTGGATTAGTTTCTCTTTTTTCTTCTCCACCAAATATATCTACTCACCACAAAGTTTTACTCTTAACATATTACATTAAAACACTCGTAAAACGTTTTCTAGTTTTGGAAAACATTTCAGTAGCCTGACTTATTTTTTTGGAAATTTAGAAAAAAGCAACCCATGGGACTATGTAATTGGCTTATTAAGTCACAGAGCAGTTAAAACAAACCAAAAGCACAATACGTATTCCATCAGATGGCGCATATACAATCAAAAATGCACAATAGATTGTTTGCGGCTGCAACTAATACTTTCAGAAAAAAACAAACGCCGTGATAACTTAATCGTTTGGAATAAATTGTACATAAGCAAATTTTTTCTGATATGCTTTTCATTCAACAATCTAACTCTGATCCAAAAACTTAAAACAATATTGACAAACGATCAAGTATTTAATTTAATAATGGCAAATTACAAAACTTGATGCATCTTTTTCAATCACAAAATTGATTTTGCTTCTTTCAGACATCATCAGTTATTTTTAGCTAGTCTGCATAAAAAAAGATTATGTTGTTATGCTTTAGCTAGTCCGCACATAAAAAAAACGCTTAAAAAACCCTGCTTGAAATGACAAATCGAAAATTTTTTGATATTTTAAGCACTTACTTAAACACGTTTTTCTTTTCCAGGCGCATCTATTTATAACGTACTAGTCGGCATTTCCGGGTTCACTCGCCAGGACTGTCCATCAATTAAATCTGGTTAGAAAACTCTGTTACAGCCAGATTTATTCTAAGAATATTTGTGAAAGCAGTAACAAAAAGTTGTTACAAATAGGGGTATAGCCCTTGCTCCCTTAATCTTGATCATCCTATTATTATACCAAGGCTGGTCCAACTCAAAAATGTCTATTACGTAACAAATTTTATCCTTTTCATCCAAATACGAAAGGAATCAAGTTGGGAGTGGTTGTCGTTTTTACTATTATAGAAATAAACCATTAGTTTGTACGCCGAGTACACGGCTTAATTCGCTTATGGTGCAGTGATGTTTGTGACACCAAGTTTCTTGGCTCATCTTAGGTGCCCTGGTCTTGGCTTAACCAATCCGTAGGTCTACTTACGACTTTTTCGCAATTGCGTTTGTCACTTTAAATTCTCTGAACTCTGCGTAGTGACAGTCAGGAGAGGGCAAAAGAAATCACTTCTTCCTTCAATTAATAACGTCAGGGCAAAGAATATTGATTTTTAGTCCAGCCCGATGTCATACATTTACATTTCAGTTATTTTGATAGATTATGCCTTAGGCAGATAACCCACTGTTCAAATTTTTGCAAGAGAAGCGGATAATTTTTTATGAATCCTGTAGGAGTTCTCATCAAAACTCAACATTTAGTTCTCCTTTGCTACACGCGAGCAACATGTCTCAGAAATTAAGATTAATCGAGCTCCTGACACGACTTTAAAAAGATAGTCAAACTTAAAGCCCATCAACAATTCAGGTATTAGAACTTTCATAATTCCCATTACGTTATCAAAAATCTGATTAAAATGGTAGTAACGTATTTATCTGATTTGACTGATAGCACGTCATCATCGGTGAGCAAATAAACTTTATTACTTACATTTGCTTTCAAAATTACTGAGGATGATCTTTACAGCTGCTGCTGTTTTTTCAAAAATGGTATCAAAAATCATTTTGATGTTTTACGTCAGGGTGTTTCAAGACTGTGACAACAAAAAGTCACCTTTAACTTTGAGAAAAACTTTACAGACATCAAAGAAGAAACTGCATTGTGATCATATAATTGAGTTTGCTGTTTCATTCGATTTAACGTTTCCTGCACCCCTAACGCACTTTTTGATGTTTTCTATTTGTTTGCTTTTCTCAAAAGTAATTTTCGTCTACTGACGAAAATCACTAAACTTTAGCAAATTAGTGAAAGCAATGTATTATTTCTTGCTTACAAATATTATGCCAATATATGCTCTGCAGGTAATTTTTGTTGTCCACAGCAGTAAGTTGGCAGTGTAGCGGTTCTGAACCCGGATCTTCGGTTATCGTAATTGTTTCTCCATTACAGCGCGTTTTGGTAATCTGCATTCGTGAATTTTAAGCGTCTTTATTTAAAATTGTTCATTCTTTGGATTTCCGTTTTGTCTTTAGGCGTTGATTTGTAATTTAAAACTTGCTACAGAGCTGACAACATAATTAATCAGAAACACAGGAATTGAATTTACTATGTTTGAAAGTCTTTGTTGCAGAGTTTGATTAGGTAACTATTTAACGTTAACTTTGTTTTGAATTTATTTTCTTCTGTTCAAATCAAATCATAAAATGGATACCATCAATTAAAATCAAGTAAAAGGAAACTACTTGGAACGGAATCAACATTGTTATAATTTGTTTGGTTTGGCCATGTTTTACGAAGCTGAAACTAAGTGGAATTTTAGATTGGACATTTCCAATCAAAATATTGTGCAAACGTAGCAAACCCCTAAATTTGTACATTGGTTACTATTTAAATTACTACACTATCCCTCCAACCTCTACAGCAGCACTAGGCGTTTTACCCGCCATTCAGTTGCGTCAGTCGCTTTTCAATCGTCTGACGATGGAAAAGGATCTTACGCTAATGCATGCGTTGCCAAACATGAAGCATATTTGATTGCAAAGATTCTTCACAGAGGTGACACTGCTCAATGCTTTCAAGCTTGCTTCCACAATGCACATCTGCTTACTTGCAACTAAATTAGGATCTGTGCTTGCAACCAAAAGCAAAAATTAGCTAATGGCTGTGTCGTCACCAAGCGTGAAAAAGCATCAATCGTAACTTCATAATATTTTCATTTCAACCAGCATTTAGAAAATGCGTGATTTATCTTGGCTCGTTGTGATATGGGATTTACCCGAGAAGTTTCAAACAAAGTGAGATTTTTTTGAAAATTTGGATTTTGCAAAAATTGTTAGTAAATATTTTACAGTTTTGAGCTCGAAATTTGTGATTTTCTTGTTTTGGGCAAAGACATTTTTTCGTGATCATCCTGAAATCAGGGAATTTGTTTGTTTTTAGGGCAAAGATTGGAGAATTTGTTGTGTGTATTCGGCCAAAGATCTTTTTTGGGGAGGTGGGAAAAAATTTTGTTAAAATTTTGGGCAAAAGCCTTTTTTTTTGGAGTTTTATTTGAAAGATTTCATGCATCCAAGAATCTTAGAAATTTTAGGGCAAAATTGCCTTTATTCTGATTATTTTGTACCTTTGTTGACAATTTTGACAATTTAACTCTTTGAATCTTAGAAATTTTAGGGCAAAATTGCCTTTATTCTGATTATTTTGTACCTTTGTTGACAATTTTGACAATTTAACTCTTTGACTCACGAATTAAGATTTTTAAAAAAATTTTGTGAGTTTTTTGTTATGGATGCAGGGGAAAGAGATGTTTATAGTGTAAAATGACAATTTTTGCCTGAAAACGTTTGTACTTCAGCAGAAAATTAATGTATCATATATGATACATTGTGAGCATGTGACGTCATTTTTGGATTATTTTAAGAAATTTTACTCGTAGAAAAAGAAACACAGCAGAAGCTAACAACAGTAAACATCAAAACAAGCAATTTAAAAAACGGCAAAGCAAGGTACAGAAAGATAAGCAATCTGGAATAAAACAATTACAAAGAGCAAATCTAGCAAATCAAAGTAATGTAAAGTCAGCAAAATTGAATTAAAAATTACGACGCAAAATGAGGCGCAGTTTCTACAAAATTCATCAGCAGTCTCTTGTTGAGATGTTACAGGTATGCGATGAGCTAACACGCAAGGTGATATCCACGAAAGCAGTTTTTATGTTTGTTCAAACAAAGAGAGACTTTACATTTTTTGCAAAACATGTACGAACAACGTCAGCAAAATACGTAGGAAGAACGTCAATTTTTTTAAAATTCAAAATTGCAACGACGTCAGTGGTTGCAATTTTGGATAACCAACTGACTTACAGTGGTTGCCATAATGATGTAAAAATTGCCAAATCAACAAAGTGGAAAATTACACGAAGATTCCATTTTTTTGACTTCATGTGGATTCTATACAGAGAAAGTGAAAAATCTAGCTTCTCCACTCCCTCTATACTTTTATTGTGCTCCAGTACGGCGATGGGCAGGCAACATATACATACCTCTTGGAGGATTTATCATAACGTCTACTTGACCCTGATTTGTTTGCCAGTCATAAGCAGAAAGCAAAACGGTAAGCAGGGAATTATCATTCCCTCTAACCAGCCATAACTTCTTATTATTTGAGGTGCATCCATCCATTACCCCTCTGCCTTGCTTCACCAGCTCCAAATTCGGTTTGATCGGCAACGACAACCAAACTTGAAAAAGTGAAATAATTGTCAAAAAACAGGTGGTAGTTGCCGTGAGCCTTGACTCTGTCCTCCAGAAGTGACATTACCAAACCCCCGGAAAGACCAAAGTGGTTGTATTTCTCGGGGAGTTTGGTGGTCTTGCCTTGATAAGCAAGGAAATCATAAGGCATGCCAGATTCCCTACAAAGGAAAAACTCTTTGATACCCCAAGGATTAGGCTTGCCTTTCATGTATTGTTTCAAACCTAGTCTTCCTGTGAAGGGAATCATTTACTCGTCTATACCCAGCCTTTTCTCAGGATCAGGCAGTCGTTCTAATAAAACGTTCAAGAATTGATTCAGTATTGGCCTGACTTTCCAAAATTTGTCTTCCACTCTTTCGTTTTCTTGCAGATTGTCTACCAAATGAAGATTATTTCTTGGCATGCTAAAGCGATTTAGCGTTATTGCGTCAGCAATCAGCTTGTGCCTTCTTCCTTTGCTCCAGCACAACCTCATGTTCGGAAATGGAATTGAGCCCATTTCAATATGAATACCAATAAGAGCCTTTATCTCCTGTGGTGTGGCTCTCAAATCTTTTCCTTGCGTTTGAAGATAGTACATATTTGTTTTTTCACAAACATCTTCGATCAAAGAATCAGTGATAAATTTGGTGAAGTAAGAGTATGCTGAAGCAGGTTCTGTGGGAAAACTATGATCTACTGAATATCTTCTACAAAGGCAGTAGGAGTAAACTTCATTTTTATCCAAGAAATTTTTTCCATTTTTTTTCAGCTTCCTAGATGGAGGCTCAGATTCTTCATCTTGAGGTTCATTTTCAATTAGCTCAGACGGCGCTTCAAGCACTTCCATTAATTCAGGTATGTCATCTTCTTCAGACAAGCCTTCGATTTCTGACTCGTCACCAGAAGCATGTCTGAAATCATTTGCGGAATTTCTTCGGGAGTTGGTTTCGGCATGTTTTTTACTAGAGGCTAAAAATTTGTGAACACACCAGATTAAAATTACTGAAAAAAGGTTCAAAACTGCAATAATACAAGAATATCAGTAAACAGGAGTATCAGTAAAAAATATCAACTGATGAATAGTTTGGTTTGACATAGAAACGGAAGTGTCCAGTGATGTGCCCATGTGCACTGATATACCGTGTGTCCGGTTTCCAGGGGTTAGAGTTAGAGTTGGGTCAGTATTAATACTAGGCCTAACATCAGAACTTGGGTGAGGGCAAGGGTTAGTGTTGTGTCAGTGGCGTGCACTAACGTAGACTACAACCAGTTGCCAAAGAGTATAGGCTAATTCTGGTGCTAGACTTGCAAAACTGACTGCCGTAACTTTAGCCTGTGCTCACAAAAAACTAATTTAGTTTTCCAAGATGTTATTTGGCAAACAGGCTGCGATATTAGCTATTTATCTGACAAATGCTCGGTAATTACCAAAGCTAATACTTGATTATTTACCTTTTTGCACTGTTTCAGTAAGGCCTTTACATATGGTCACATACTCACAAGGAATCACATCTGATACATGAAAAAAATTTTCAACAAAAGTATGTACACCCAAAACAAAAATTCTTGGTTCTGCCACTAAACGTACACTTACATAACATGCTTTGTCCCAAGAAGTGAAATCATTCGTTACTCTTTCGTTTTGTCTAGATACACACAACTCTTTTCCATGCACTCCACTCAGAAGGCAAACCTTAGGAATGATCAATATTCATGATGCCCGTACATTCAGGAAATAGGCAAATCGTTCATGCATGAGTTTCACGCGTTTGTGCTGATGCGCTACATTGTAACTAAATGGTTGTAATGCAAAGGCACGCGTTTTGAAAATATGACCTATCTGATACAAAATGAATACAAGGGTAAAAGTTGGTTAATGAGACCAAAGCTGTTGTTAATATCATAAATCTGTGAAAAACAAAGACGATACTAACTTCTGAGCAATTAACATTTTTACTACGAAATACGACCTACATGAAGTGTTGGCAGGGCGCATGTGGTCCGCCTGCGAGGACTTGGACCACACCATTATAAGCATTTGTCGAATCAAAGGTACATATGAAGTGATTAAAGAACTTGAAAGAGCATGCTATAAAAAAGCATTGTTAGTTGCCACACCTTAATAAAAATAAAGTCTATGCATCTTATTGGAAGAAGCTATTTTGTTGTCTTTGGAAAAAGCTTGTAACCGCATTTTACAACTTATGGAGAAAATAAGAAAAAATGTTTCAAAAAACATATATTAAGACGCAATGTTATTTTCAAAAGTGTTACTAATTTTGGAAGTTAGTAAGTCTGGTGTTGGTTTTTATAAAAAATAAAATTGCTTTTCTTTGTCAAGAGATAATAAAAACTTAAAAAAATTATCCTCAATTGCTACATTTCGTGACTTCACCTACTCTCGTATGACACTCATCGTAATGTGGTGAACAATGACGCTAGGTGTAATGTTTCTACACCAAAAAATTCTCTTTTTTGCTGAACGCCGAGCGGGAAAGCTGTGGATAACATTGTTTGAAGTCTTTTGGTATGAATCGCCATCGCACCATTGAAGTGACCGGCGCGATGGCGTAGTAGCTAAAGCGTCCGCTTTGCAGTCGGTAGACCTGTAGTTCTTTTCCCCAAGTTGAGTCATGCCAAAAAACTTCAAAAAATGGTATTCGCAGCTTTACTGCTTGGCGCTCAGCACAAAAGGAATAGTGTAGAAAACAAACCGGCAAACTTGGGAAAGGCAACTTGTGTCCTTGTGCAAGGCACTTAACGAGATGCCTCCATTTTTATGTGACAGACAGGTGGTGGGACCAAGCAGTCTATCCGGCGTGGTGGCCCAGTTTAACTGAAAACTCGCAAACAGAGCATGAACTCTTACGCAGTTTATGTACATCTTCCGGTACAAAGCTCATTACAATAGCTCAAACAACAATGACGACCGTAGAAGTAGCTAAGAGGAGATCACATTGGTCATGGGCGCCCCAAATTTTGTTTTTGATTATTGTAATGGCTATAACAGCAGAATTTGCAAATGCAGACTCCTGCTTAAAGAGTTCCGTATGCTGTTCGCCAGCAAATACTTTTGCAGTGCAACAAACTACAGAATTATTGTGATTATTATATCCACCCAAAAAAATCTTTTTGGGGAGAAAATTATTGCTGATTTTAAAAATCTTTTTCTGAAAAGTCAAAATAACGCACACCCACTGCTCGTAATGAACTCGAATCCTTTTAATTATCTGACAATGTAGCCTATAACAGGCTGAGCGAAACTTACCCACATTGTTTGATTTTACCGGTAGACAAACGGCTTTTTTGTGAAGGAAATAGAAAAGTATAATGCAAATGTCTTAATCTTAATGCTTTGTTGTTTTAAGAGAAAATTTTTGTCAACAGCAAGCTCTAGGATCCAGTTTTATATTTTATTGTGACGCCCTGGTTTAGAAATTTCATTTCCAATTATGACAAACGACTTAAAAGTTGGTGTAAGCAGTATAAGTTTTAGTACGGGTTTGCACGTTTTTTGCTCTTCTTCATTTTTGTACGGAAATTTATATCCACTTGGATATTTATGTGATGCTTTACAGTATTTTGTTAATGTTCGAATATTTCATTTTATTCACAAAGTAGGTACCAGACGCGTATACGTTTTTGCGGCACAAAAGTATAAAACGTTTTTGTCAAAATAACCACTTGTTCATACAACAAGATATACTATATAACACCATACAAATATCTGAGGAAACAATAATTTCGTACCGTAATGCATAAGAGCAAAAACATACAAAACTCGACAAAAACTGCACAAAAATGTATGCATGCACCTTACATCCACCTTATGCTATCACAATTACATTCTGTGGATGTCGTGTGGTTGTTGTGTCGTGGCACCCTGCTAGGTGCTGATGCATTATGACTTGTATAGCATCGAAAATTCAAAAATTAACACTTAACAGCGGATTTTTAAAAGCATTTCTATGTCCTGCTGGTGGGGTTTTTTAGAAAAATTGAAAATTCTTAAAAAAGAACAACTAAAAAATATGAATAAAACTATACCATATAATGATGAAAGTAGATCATTTTATTATCAAAAAAAGTTGTTAAGAGGATTTTGTGTGGTATGCCTTAAAACATGGTTTTGCGTATATATACGTCATCCGCTGTCAAGTGGTGAAATCAAAAATATTGGTTACTTTTCACAAAAATTATTAAATATACACAGGCATCATTTTTTTACAAGGTTATGACAAATTTTTTAACAAAAAGTCAAGGTATTTTAAAGCCCTGATGCATATGGTTTTTGAAAAATCAAGTCTTGCGTTTGGATGTGCGTCAAATCAAAACACTTTTAAAAAAAGTTGAGTTAAATTGGCAACAACATGCGTACAGTCAAAATGTTTTGTTTGGTAAATTTATGTATGCCCAAAAGTTTTAAAATTTATTTGTAAAGTTACAGCTTTGCTGGAGTTGATTATTATATTTTCGATTAATAACTTTTATTTGTGGTTTTTAACTGACGCTTCAAAAATGTTAAAAATTTTAAAAAATTGGAAGTTTCGTGAAAGTTACATCTTCTCAGATGTTGACGAGTATATTTTTGCTTTGCACATTTTGTTTGGAGTTGATAGCAAATACTGAAGAGTTAAACATTGGGTGCTGTAAAGTTTAAAAATATTTGATAGGAATAGTGTAAAATTTTAGTGTTTATGCTTTTAGGAATAGTGTAAAATTTTAGTATTTTTTGCTTGTAATGTCCTATAAAAAACATTAAAATTTGCAAATTTGAGTTTGAGAAAAATTGTGTGTTTAGCCTATTTTTGTTTTAAATTAGATGTGGTAAGGAGAATGAGCAATGTAAAACAACAATTTTTGTAGTTAGTTGATGAATTTAGAAATTAAAACTTGCCAAAAATATGTAATCGATAATGATAGTTTTGTAATTTTTGTTTTTTTCATGTCCGATTAAAAGTGTTTAGAATTGTAAATTCGATGATTGGTGATTGATGTTAAGAAAAGGTTTTGAAATAATGGAAGTAGTCTCCAACAATCTGTGTACAACTTTTTCTTCACTGAACTTAAACTTAATCCTCAACAGTCTTACTCAACGGATAACATGTCTCTGGCAAATGCATCCATATTGAAAGTAGAATGGAATTACTGAAACAAAGCATACTTTTATGGGACTGCCTTTTTTATTTTGCGAATGCAAAAAACTTTGCTTCCGTGAAGCTGAATTATGATTTTACACCTAAAACATCTTTACTGTTAGTAGATGTTAAATCGTCACATAGGTGGTTGATGGTAAATCATTACCACCAAGCCTTACTACCAGCGTCCTCGTCGTGGCGGATGGAAACAGGTACTGCTGGCTAATTGGTAGAGGACGACGGGGTAAGGCAGTGGCAAACCAACCCCGCATTATCTTGCCCAGGAAACCTTAATGCAAATGTCAAAATTGATGAAACAAACAACAGCGTGAAGGTGAGTCTAACATTGGAGACTGTCTCGCTCGGTCAGAAAAGTGATGTAGCATCTCAGGTCACTACTGATCGTCAATCAGCTACTGAGTGTTTAAAGAAAGTTAACAAAAAACATCTCGCAACGCAAAGAATTGCTACGTGGAATGTTCGCACTCTATATCAAAAAGGTCAATTTGAGAACGTAATGCAAGAAATGCAACGCCTGGAAATTGATGTTCTGGGCTTATCAGAAGTAAGATGGACTGACACAGGCTCATTCGACAAACAAGGATATCGCATTATGTGGTCTGGTGGACAAAAGCATGAACATGGCGTAGGTTTTATTCTTAATGGCAAAAGCAAAAAATCGTACAAGGGTCATTTGGCTGTTTCAAATAGAATCATTTTACTCAAGCTGAAATCGCAAAAGATTGATGTTAATTTGATTCATGTGTACGCACCTACTATGGATTCAAAAGAAAATGCCAGTCAAGAATTTTATAAAGATCTTGATGCAACCAAGAAAAAATGCAAATCTGGAGAAATGCTGTTGGTCATGGGTGACTGGAATGCAAAAATTGGTTGTAGTGTGGAGCAACCCATGGTTGGTTGTTATGGTCTGGGAAGTAGGAATGAAAGAGGGGATTTACTGGTTGACTGGTGTCGCGAAAATGAAATGGTTGTAACAAATGCTTGGTTCAAGAATCATCCGAGACGTTTATATACATCGAGATCTCCAGGTGATTTAACCAGAAACCAAATTGATTATATTTTGTCATCAGAAAGATTCAGAAAATCCGTACTTAATTGCAAGACCTACCCACAAGCAGATTGTAACACTAACCATATTTTGCTGGTAGCAACTTTGCGACTGAAACTTACAACTTGTACAAAACCTAAAATAACATTAAAAAAAGATTACAGCATATACAAACAAAAAGAAATCATAAAGAATATCTACAACAAAACGGAAACTGCTTTATTAAGACAACAAGTAATGGATAACAACGATGTAAATGAATGTTATGAACTCTTGAAACAAGTGACAACCATAGCGGAAGTTCCTTTACTTCTCAAGAAGGAACAAGAAAGTTGCATGACCCCTGAAATCAAAGATTTGCTGAAAAAGAGCAGAAACACAAAATATGACTCAGTTGAATACAAGAACCTTGATCAACTAATAAAATCAAAGTGTATTTGTGCGCACGAAGAGTACTTGGATAAAAAATGTGAGGAAACAGAAGCACTTTATCGATTTAATCCTAAACAAACACATAAACGTATTAAAGAACTGAAGCGTAAAAAATTTACAAATTCGTCTGAGATTACCAAATATAAAGATGGAACAATTTTGTTTGAAGAAAATGATATTAAAAGTCGCTGGTTAAAATATGTCAAAGAGTTATATGATGCACCAAATAGATCTGCCCCACCCTTATATTTCAAAGAGCCATTAAATGGATTCACAATTTTGAAAAGTGAAATTCAAAACACACTTTCGAGTATGAAAAATGGGAAAGCTTTAGGCTCAGACAAAATAGCTGCTGAACTCTTAAAGCATTAAATCATTTCGGGCTGGGACTTCTACAGTTACTTGCAAATGCAATTTACAGTAAAGGTGTATTTCCAGATGAGCTCTATAAATGAACTTTTATAACTAAACCAAAGAAATCATGTGTTGTCAACTGTGAAAATTTTCGTACAATTTCAATAATGAGCCACTTGACCAAAGTAATACAGTACTCCAGATTATTATGCTCAGAATCAGAAATAAAATACACCCGAAAATCTCTACTAAACAATAAGGGTTTATAAAAGATAAAGGAACAAAAAACGCCATTTTTGTGCTTCGCATGCTAAGCGAACGAGCAATAATAATGCAGCAAACAATGTATCTCTGCTTTATAGACTGGAAAAAAGCGTTTGATGGTGTAAATCATGAAAAACTTCTTCAACTTCTCAACAAAATTGCTATTGATAACAAAGATCTCAGGCTCATCCAAGCATTGTATTATAAACAAAGTGCTAATGTTAAAATTGGTAATAACGTAACTGGTGATACACAAATCAAAAAAGGGGTCCGACAAGGCTGTGTTCTATCTCCAGATCTGTTTGATCTAAACAGTAAAATTATTTTGCGTGGCATCAATGACTTTGAACAAATAAAGGTGAATGAAGTTAATATAAACAATATACGTTACGCTGATGACACTGTCCTCATTTCAACGTCACCAAGGGAGCTACAAAAAATGCTAAATGAATTAGAAAAAATTAGTGAACAGTATGGAATGTCAATCAATGTCAAGAAAAAAGGATGTCTCGTAGTTACTAAACTAGAAACAGTACCAAGACTCACACTTTTCTTGAAAGGAAACTCAATAAAACAGACAGAACATTTTCGATATCTTGGTTCACTTATTTCAAGTAACGGAAGGTCCACTAATGAAATAAAGAGAAGAATTGTACTAGCCAAACACGCATTCATAGACTTGGGATATATCATCCGTAACAAAAAGATGAGTTTCAGGATCAGATTTCGTTTGTTAAAGAGCTATGTTTGGTGGGTGTTTTTATATGGTTGTGAATCTTGGACTATGACAAACGAAACTATCAAGAAAGTCAACGTATTGGAGCTTTAGTTTCGACGGCGAATGCAACGCATTTCATGGACTGCTCACGTTACCAATAAAACTGTTCTAAAACAAACTTGCCAAGTTAAACAGCTTTTTAACATAATTAAAAATAGGCAGTTGCAATTTTTTGGACATATTATGAGACAGGAGAATCTGGAGCAAATTTCAATTACTGGACGTATCAATGGAAAACAAGCACGTGGTCGTCAATGGTACATTTATTTGGATCAATTAAAAACATATACAAAGCTTAATACAGAGGAAATGCTGCATTTTGTCAAAGATAGAAGAAAATGGAAAAACATTTGCATTAATGCCGCCGAGGCCTGGATCAGGCATGGCACTTAATAATGATGAGATGCCAAACAAATTTATCTTGTTTCTGAATTTTATCTAAATCTTTGAAAAGACTGCTGAATACCTACTACTGTACTTCTTTTGATTTGCTTGTAAATCTGAATTTTGCCTAAAACTGTAAACAATTGATCACACTATTGCAAAATCTGCTCTCTTATTTCTATGATTGCTTTCCCAAAAGTGCCAAGCAACGTTTAGCAATAAAAAAATGTTTCTGATTAATTTGTCTCAAAAACTAGTTGTCTCAAATTTTGTTGGTATACCATTTTTAGTTTCACGCTGATAGCTTTCATCAAACGTTTAGCACTTTTGGAAGCGAATTCAAAATCGTATTCTTAAGCGTTACTCCGAGATTCTGCAGCAAAGACGCTTGATTTCTAAAAAGTCATTCACAAACAGCTAGTTTTACAAAAAGTAGTGAAATTGTTCATACTTCTTGTCTAGATGAGCAATTTTGATTTAATTGACAGTTTATGACAAAAGATTTACGTAATGTTGGCATAATGACGTCTCATTTGCGTAGGAATGTACGAGCATGCGCTGCTTTGCTGATCGTAATGTCACTTACTAGGAATCTTCCTACTCCCGGTCAACTGAGCTAATTATTGCTTATAGTTGATTGATTCATAAAACATGTCAGGTCCAACGAGAGAGTGCAAAGCAAAGATAACTATCCCCCACCTAATTTCGCTTCAGGTCATCAGGGTGATCATTGTCATAACCGAGATCGTTAAGTTGTACACGGATCTAGTCAAAAACTTTGACCAACCGAAAACTAAGCAACTATAGCTGGAGATCACCACTGGCCGCATCTACATCTTTAAGATAATTAAACATAGGCAATCATCCAGCTTTATGTTTTATTGACGGAAAATATATTTCGACTATTGATTAGTCATCATCAGTTCCTGTCAACAGCATAAAAACATTAAATCAAAAACTTTGCAGGTTAAAAATTTCCACAACACGTAAAGCATAATCTACAAGTAGCAGCAAGTCGGGTAATGGTAATAATATTATGGACTAGTGGATGGGTGTAAATAAATCTCCGGATAAAGAACACATAAAAAATCTACCTTAGCCTATAAATCTTAAAAGCAGTTAACATAACAACAGCAGCAGGATATGAGACTAAAAAGTTAATATGACGTCATAAACCAATTAATAAAAGTGAAAGGGACTGAAAACTGAATTGTAGTAAAAACTAGTAGATTAAGTTAACACAGTGGAATAGCTGGTTAAGGAGTACCAAGTAGTAAAATTCATCGGATAGTTGGCGTAATCATGGGCTGAATGTTTATTGAAGGTTTGATTCTGTGCCACCAAAAATCTTCATAAAAGTCTAGAAGTGCTGCTTCCGGTTGTTGTAAAAAAATTACTCTATATTTAAACGAAAACATGTTATTCTGGTTCAAGTCATTCAAATGATAGTTCAAATAATGCTTCAAAAGTGCGCTTTGGTCATTGTCAAATATTGAGTTTTGTTTGTTCCAATTGGTCCTATGAGCTCGCCACCTGATTGAGAATTTGGTTTTAGTTTGTCCAACATATTTGGCATCGCAAATAGTGCATTCAGCAGTATATGTACCGTAGTTTCGACAGGTTAAGCTTTGTTTTAGTTTGATGGTTTCATTGTCCGTCTTGATGATGGTAGTGGGCATGACCATTGAATTCCGATGTTGGCCGTGATTACCGCAAAGGGCACAGTGGCCGCATGGTCCAGAGGAACCTCCTTTGTTGGGCTTGTCGATGTTTACTGACAAGGATCTAAAATTTAACAGAAGTGATGCTAAACAAGGGGGTTTTTTATAACTGACCATGCTGTGCGGTTGTAGTTCTTTCTCCTTTTTTGAAAGTATGATAAGGTTTTTAAATGATGTTGTCCAAACGATTGGTTCTGGCTTTTGTGATTTATTGGTTGTAGGTGATTTAAATCTATTTGTCCAAGTTTTAGCTTTAGCTATCATATCTTCGACCATTGGTTTAGGATACTGCGCTTGGATTGCCTTCTTCTTAAGCTGTTCTAAGCTGCTATAGTAGTTTTCGGCGCGTTTATTTAAACGTCGAAGTCAAACTGATTCACCGAACACAATCGATTTGAAAACTGTAGCTGGGTGGTGTGAAGAACCTTGAATAAAGCAGCGGTCCAGAGCTGTTGGTTTAACGTAGTCTGTGGTGATGAATCGAAATTGGGAATGGGGAGAAATTTTATGGAGAATATCTAGAAATTCCAGTTCGCCATTTTCTTCTGTTGTGTTGATATCTCTATACTTTAATGTCAAATCATATTTTGCAAATGTCTCTGAAAGCTTGGTTTTTATGTTTTGCGTGGCTTGATTGCCAAAAGAAAGCCAAACAATATCATCGATAAAGCGCTTGAATATTTCTGAGTGTTCTACTTCTGTGGAGACTTGGCACACAATATAATGCAATGCTATATTATTGGAGACTTGCTACTGTGGAGACATGACACTGACAATGCTACTGTGGAGACTTAGCACACAATATAATGCAATGCTATATAAGCATCATGCTATATAATGCTATATAAGCATTGCATTATATTGTGTGCCAAGTCTGATCAAACGATCTGATCTTGTCGCATAATCTTACATCTGGCGCCATTGCGATTAGTTTCTCTGTTTTCTCCTCCAACAGAGATATCCACCAAATAAAGTTTTACATTTCAGATATTACACTAAAAACTTCGTAAAATCTTAAAAGTTTTAAAGTTTTCTTAAAGTTTTTTCTTAAAAAAACTTAAAAAAAAAAAAAAAAAAAAAAAAAAAAAAAAAAAAAAATCTTAAAAGTAAAAAAAAAAAAAAAAAAAAGTTTTAAAAAACATTTCAATAGTCTGACTTTATCTTTTTGTTGGAATTTTGAAAAATCTTCAAACAGTGAACTAAATCATACTTAAAATTGTCAAATTATTCTATTTGAATGTTTTGTTGTTTGATACAATTTTGTCAAAAGGTAAATTTAAGCTCATAGGTTACGGCAAAATGCTATGTGAGATAAGGCGGAAAAGACGACTGACATGAGAGTAAACTTAACTTGATATTTTACTTCTTGGATCAATAAAAAAGCTTTACTCTTTTTGCTCTATTTATCATTACTTTGCGGTCCACCTATTCATCATTGATGTCAATTTGTTAAATTTTGTTTGAGTCTCATTGTGTTTTATGAAAAAAAAGCTGTTATGCACAAACGGTTATGTGATACACTCACCAGTGGCTGTATAAATTATCGCAGCAAGAATAAATTGCGTCGCACAGAAGCTTCAATATATGGCTGTTTAAGGTTCTCGCTCTTATACAGCATAGTTGGCTACTGCAATAGCTAAGTTGAAGACTCCCTTCATATCAAGCGGCAAAGTTCTGCATGCTAAGGCCATACGATGAAGTATGCTGTGTGTACCTAGAACTGATAAATTTTTTACTTGCGCACTTTTAATGAAGCCAACCACAAACCAAACAGCTCATCAGTCCTCTTCTTCACCAACGATTGTCACAAAAGTTGGTTTTCTTGAAAAAAGTTTGGCACAACATTAAAAATATCTGCTGCTTTTGTAGGGTTTTTCCTTAGAGTGACAGAAAAGCATTTGTGTTTTGCGACACTGCCTTGACATAAAACGTGCACTCACCAACAGCTGCGCAGTTGCTACGTCAGTCGCTTCATCTTACTGGACAGAAGAAAAGGAGCTTTGTATTTGATCAAAGATTTATTTCTAATGTCTTCAAAAAGGGACTGATTGTTGCTTGAAAACAGCTGAAGACAAAAGGGTAAAAATTCCGACAAAATATGCCAAGGAGTTGGTGGAAAAGAAACGACGGGCAATTCAAGATGTGAGTGTGCATTTCAAATTGCGATAATTCAAATTCCGCTTTTCCTGACAGTTTTTCACGTATAGGTAGGAAATATGCACTAAAAGTATTTTTGGGAAAATGAATCAACAAAAGTTGCATTAAATGCTGGTATATCAAGTGTGCCAAAAGTGTCGTCGCTAAGTTTGCCGTTTGTTTTTCTGACTGGAGCGATTTTTCCACAAATTGTGATGAAAATTGTGGCTTTTTCGAACTTGCTCTGCCTTTCATCGCAAAACATCGTTTTTTTCTGGTGAGTCAATGTAGATACTTGCCAAGTAGATATAAGAAACCGGGGATACATTGTGGCTTGAAAATAGCTGAAGACAAGAGGGTAAAAATTCTAACAAATTATGCCAAGGAGATTGTGGAAAAGAAACAACGGACTATTCAAGATTTAGGTGGTGAGTGTGCATTTTAGATAGATATAACTTAAATTCCGCGTTTTCTGGCACGCTATAAGAGTGTATATACGAAATTTACACTAAAAGTATTTTGGGCAAACTGAATCAACAAAAGTTGCATCAAACGTTCGAATACCAAGTGTGCCTAAAGTGCCGTCGGTAGGCCAGCGGTTTGTTTTTCTGACTGGAGCAATTTTTCCCACAAATTGTGACGAAAAATGCGATTTTTCCGAACCTACTGTGCCTCTCATGGGAAAACATTGTTTTTCTGGTAAGTTGATTGTTATCGTTTTTTCTGATGTTGGAGTATTACCAAAAATCTACTGCATTCTTGCAAGTACTAGAAATTAAAAAAGTGTGGTTTACAATTTGAAATGTTTGATAACCACGTTGCAGAGTTGCAAGACAGGCAACGCGCTTAAACATTAAATTTTTTTTAGTCTTCTTAGCTTGAAGCTTTGTAGTTGAAAACAACCGATCTTTCTCTTTGTTTTGCTAATTTAAAGGTGATGGTGGAGTCGTTTAATAACGCAATTCATTTACATATAATCAACAACATCTGCAACACCCTTCTTTTTGTTTAACAAACTAACAATACAAAGCAAAGAATCGCAAGATACCACACGATGACCAACAAAGCTTTCGCAATCAAAAAGTAATAGTTGCTTTTTGGGTTTAGAAAATGGAAGTTCTATTTACAATGTTAGCATTACAGACTGCTTGTGCCAAGTGCCATTTTTGGTAGAAATATTTTTGGACTCTTTTGCCAAAAAGCTCAGCGCTTCAGTACTTGATCAAAGTATACATGTATTGAAAAGCGCTTGACTTTTAAACGCAAGGATTCAAGGTTTTCGATTTACTGCTAGTGGTTATCCATCGATAACAATTACGAGTTACCGGCTTCATGTATAGTAAAATCGAAAAACTCAAAGCTCCAAAAACCAAATCAAACAAAGCAGAAACAGAGCAAACAAATGTAAGCAAGCATACTTAAGGAAATGCAAAGTTAAATTTAAGCATGCCTACTCAAGCAAATGTACAGTCAACATATTTAAGCAAGTCGTTTCAAGAACCGAGCTTTATATACAAATTCTGGCGGAAGGTTGTTGCTGCAGATTGTTGATCAAGCTACGTATCGGAAATCCGTTGAAATCTCGGCTGCATTCTAAAATATTTGCGTAATATAAAAGAAAGGGTAGAATCAGTATCTCTCTTTAAATATTGACCACGTTAGTATCAATAAATAGGAGTCAATTCTCAGATACCTAGTCACCATCACGAGACATAATAGCTATGCGGTTTACCCGTCGTGATGGCCCAGTATGACAAAACACTGCCCACTAAGCGCAAGATCGTACACAAGAAAAAGGTAATCCATGAAACACAACAATTACCCTACGATATGAATTCAAACTTTTGGTGAAGAGATAACTTGATCGGGAACACCACTTTGCACCCAATGATACGTTAGGGTAGGTGGTACAGGATGACATGCATCAAAATTCATGTGATTATACGTCGTATTTTCGCCTTCAACAGGAGCCTTTTGTAGAAAGTCTTCGTTTATATGTCACAGAAATGTTAATCG
This sequence comes from Trididemnum clinides, assembly GCA_963675345.1. Classification (NCBI taxonomy): domain Eukaryota; kingdom Metazoa; phylum Chordata; class Ascidiacea; order Aplousobranchia; family Didemnidae; genus Trididemnum; species Trididemnum clinides. The sequence continues at coordinate 7,657,521 of OY776300.1, forward strand.
TTTAGTTCGTACTTTCGCTTCGCTCAAATGGTTTCTTTTTTATTGCTCCCTCAACATCGCCCATTTGGAATGCGTTTACCAACCAATCAGTCGCGCGATTACCGGCTCACTCTTGTCCTTTTTTTTGCTTGAGGATTCTGTGATTTATCTTACTTTTTCCTCTAAACGGATTCTTTTTTCTGAGAAGGATATTCTTGTTTCCTATTTCTTAACTGGCAAACATGACATAAACAGGAGATAGACCTACTAAAGTCTGCAGAAGGTTTTGCTTCTATTATTGTACATACTCTTCTCCTTCTTCTCTCAGTGAGGATATATGCTTGCTTGTTCTCTTTGACATTCCTCTTCGTGTAAACTTCTTCTTACTTTCTCCACTTCATACTTTTGCTTTAATTCTTACCTCATTGGTCAACATGACATTCTCTTCCATTGCGACTCTCTCAAACTGCATTATTGTAATTTGAATTAAAACTTTTGTTTTTTACTATTTTCAAAAACACAGGCATCGGTACGTGACCATTGAGCCATTACAGTCAAAATGAGCAGTCCCAATGCTCATTTTGACTGTAATGGCTCAATGGTCACGTATTACTATCAAGCAAAGACGTGGCAAAAGATAATTATACGCTGCTTTGGCTAATCACTGTCTGTAGTAGCCCCACTTCTCCCAGATTGGAAGAATAGCATTGTCTCCAAATTTTTCCTCATCAAGTTTTTGCAATCTACATTAGATTTGTGGTTGCTGCCATGCACTCTGTGCGCTTTTTGCTTTGCTGCTACCAACACAACGTTGTTTTGAATGGCTGCATCAAGTCAGAACTTAGAATTCTTTGTGAAGTGGCTGTGGTCTCCCGACATAGCATACTCCTCATCTCATCCTGGATTCTTCTGCATGAGCACTAGTTACACTTTTTGATAATTTTTTTTTACACGCAACATCTAGTTGAAGACAGTTACTTGGGCTCCATGGTCTCTAGTCATGTTCTATATCGAAGAAAGGGCTGAGCAGCAACAATAATTTGCTTGGCCACTTAGCAATTACACCAAACTTTTATCACACATTGCCTTTGAATCATATATAATCAAAATCAGGCATGCCCGACAAGGAAGTAGTGGAATTTCTTCTTTAATAATAATATTAGTTGATGAAGATCGATATGCTACTACTATAAAACATCATTCATAAAAAATAACTTTGGGGAGGGATTCTGAGATCACCCGAGCTATTTTGTGGTATAAACCTATTTGGCTATTACTAATGCAACCTTGTTAACGATAACACCGCCTCAAGCCAATCGGCCGACAAGATTTGTTGTCTGGCTGTTCAATATTTGCATTGAATGCTTACATTTTTGAAATATCTTGCCAAAATAGGAAATCATAAAATACCGTAGGTTGATTAAACTTGGCAAAAAACTTTTTGACATTAATTAGTAAGCTAATAGTAATAGACTAGAACACCTTGTTACGCAAGTACTTACTTCTTTGTATTTCAATGCAAGATTCGAAAACTTGAATCCGTAGATCGCGGGAATCTTGAATTTGAAATTTCCAAGAAGGTCTAAAAAAGTCGTTGTACAATTAGTACCGATGAAAAGATCAATTTATACAGGAAAATAGCAAGCAGAGCTCACCATTTTAGTCGCTTTTAATATTAAACATACTCAACTTGTACGTTACGTTATTGTGAAGTAGATCAAAATGATCAACTTCAAGCGTGTAGCCAGAAACAAATTGAGATGTAAGAGGACAATATTTTATCAAGATAACGTCATGGTGTATTTTGGAAAGTCCAATATTTGGGAAGAAAAAGGGGCAATAGTGCCTCCTGCTTCCTCCCTCTTCCTGAACCAGGTCTTGTTATGATTCAATTTTAAAAGCGTTAACTGCTCTTGATTGAAAAAATATCCATTTGCAAAATGATAAAAGTGGCGAGCTATTAAGAAGCGAAGATACCATTTTTTCTAAAACGTTGCCTTTTCTATGTTCCTGGAAACACATTATAAATAAATCTTTTTTTTATCAGAACGATAGTCTATGGCGGTGATCCCGAATTCCTGTACACTAGGTACCGGTTTATAGTAAGCATTGTTTCTGTCAATCTGCAACCAACATGCAACAGATAAATCTAGCAAAGCATAACGACCGGAAACGCAGCACTTTTGATTTTTCCAAACGTGGATCGGCTAGATCAAAGATCGGCAATCTTTCATGACGGAAGAGCCATTTGGACTCGATTTCGAAAACAAGAAAGGGTCCTCATCTTTGATTAAAGGCAAAGAAGCGAGTTTCAACACATGCTCGCCTGGTTTAAAAAATAGCCAAGAGAGCCGGAGTGAAAGGTAAAAAGAGCCGCAGGTGCCGACACCTGGACAAGATAAAGGATACTTGCTCAACGTATTAGCGTATCTGTCACTTTCTTACGTTTCTGGCTTCTACTCTCCAACAGGTAGTTTACCAGGATGTAGACCATAGAATATTATAACTCACGCTCCCACCAAATCATTAAAACTCAACCAATTTGGCCCTAAATTGATAAAGTTAAAATTGGTACTAGTGACAAGTCCCTAAACTTTATTTGCTGCGGCCCAAAGCCAATAATTCAAGAATTAGTATTAAACCTAAGGCTGGTGGCTGGCAGCACTCATTTAGTGGTTAGGGTTTCCGCTGTGTTATTGGTAAGCCGAGGTTAAATTACTTCGGCAAGCCATAACAAAAATTTTGAAAACAGTGTTTCAATTCAGCATTTTAAGCTACAAGGGTTTTGTGAAAAAAATTTTATTGTGTTAAATTTGGCCTATTGTATATTGAGATAGTGTGATGGCATGTCCTGGCCTAAAAAAATATTGTAGTTGTTCATTCAAGCGCATGAGCTTATGCTTTATAGGCCTATATCGTGCAAGTTGTTAGCCATGTCGAGACGCAGTGACTGGTAGCGTGTTCGATTCCACATGTGTGCTTTATAAAGATTAAAGAATGGTTGACAGGAACTTTTTCCAGGGCAAAGCAAGCAACTGTTGTTTGTTTCTATTTTTACCATTCCATTTGAGCCAAGAGCACAAACGCTGTAAACATCACTGTAAAAAGTCTTTGATAGGATTCGGTTTATGTTCTAAGTCAGCAACCTACTGCATTCGAAGTGTACGACGATCATAAAATTGTTGTTAGCGTTTAAAATCAGTAAAAAACAGACATATTTTCATTCGTTACTTCAATCTCCAAAGCAACTTTTGAAACAACCAGATCATCAGCAAACGATTAATACTCATTGGCGCTTTTCGTTTTAGACTTAAAAGACAAAAGAAAATATAAAATTTTCAATTGCTTTTAAATTTGAGCCAGATTTGTTAAAATCAGCTAGCCTCTTTTATGGTTGTCGTGGAAGTGGTCAAGTGCCTTAGGACGTCGTGTATGGTGACAATAATTGTTAGATCGAACCTCACCATGGCTTGTTGTTGTGCATTTGGAAAAAGCGCTTTAAGGTAAATTGCCTAAAACTGCTTGTCTTAGAAATGCACGGTGCCAGCAGTGTTGATTACTCTGTAATACATTTATGTTTGAAAACAACGATGTTCTAGCGGCTCTGTCATGACCTACAAACAGTTTTCCTGTGACATAAGAATAACAATATATGACAAAAAAGCAAAATTTATTGCCACAAATTTTTCATGCTACATAGCATCATTTAAAGTGCAGAATGGTGTTACCTGCATTGTTCGCTAGAGATATGAGATCCTTAGATACTTACTGTTTACTGCAGGAATAATGACTGGCATGAACACCGACGAAGCTTCGTTAACCTGTACCAGTAGGTGTTGTACAAACGGGTTTTCTGAAGTGAAGGCAACGCTTAGATCCGAAATGTTGATATTGGTGGCGTCCGACTCAAAATAAGCTTTTACGGTGACATTTAAATTCTGAGAAAACAATCAATTTTTCCGATTCAAAATTTTTTAAACAAAGCAAAGAAAGGCACCAAACCCTCTTAAAAATAATTCATTTTTTAAACATGATATCAATAGACTAAGGAAATATCAACAAGCGGTCTAACTAAAGAACTAAATAACACGACAAAATATAAAACTGACTTTGTATTATCCAACGGGCTGGATAAAATCGGCATTATTGATGTTGCAGCGTTCAGTCATTCCTAAAATAGGCCCACATCCAAAATCGAACTGATAAAAAGTTTTTGAAAATGGCAGTGAATCTTAATTGCAAAAGTAGGATTTTTCTGGTACCGCATCATCAGGTCCTTAATCCCGTTCTGTTGCCAAACATTAAAAAATTTATTGCTTTTATTCACTTCAGATATTGCTTTTGTATTGTTTTGCCTGAATATTGAATTCTGAGTAAAAACGAGAAATAAACTCTCACTCCCATTGATTTATGTCGGAAAAATTTGATTCCGAAGAGAAAAAAGATCCAGGCTCCACATAGCCAACTCAATCAAATAAGTTGTTCCTTGCGACCACTGAGCCTTTAATACGTAAAAAAATTCTCGCTCCCCAATCAAAAAATAGCATGTTTTGTTAAAGCGATGGCTTCAGTATTGGTTAAGAGGAGTCTACGTACTTCATCTCACTTTTTGCGCGTATTTCTATGGAAGTATTAGCGATTAGAATTTATTGCAACATTGAAAAAGTTTTTAAAAAAGCATTCAGTGGGACCTAATTTTTTGTGCAAACCCTCATTTTTTGAAAAAAATTGTTTGGACTTGCTACATTTGCAACAGACAATTGGATGATAAAAAGCTACTTGGACGTTAAACCGAAACACGCTTGTTCACTTTTGAAATGTTTAAAATTTTAATTGAGAGATTGCGTCCTTGCATACAGTGGCCAATAAGTTTACGTACTATTTATGGTAGCAACTAGGGTTTGAAAACCGGATTCCGGTTCCGGGAATCAACGATAATTAGTGCCGTTTTGTACATTTCGTTGACCGGATTTAAACAAAGTTTCCTGGTATTTCCCGGATGATAGGCAATCATTGATAACAAAACCACTTTATCACCAAAAAAAGATTAATATAGCTTAAAGCTTTTACGTTAACAAGCTCAAAAACCTTTACCAAGCTTTACCAAACAATTCAGCAATTTAGTTGAAGCAGAACATGCCCTTTCTACTGCGGGCTAGTTTATCACCTAAATTCGTTCTCAATTAAACTACCATTTTGTCAACGTAGGTCTACTAAGTTTTCTTCGCAGTTTCTATAATCAAAAGTTACTCTAAGTAAACAAATCAAGCTTTAGTGCATTTTCCTCGTAACTTTTATGTGTTTTACTTCTTACGTGTTTTGATTAATGTTTCCTGTTTTTCTCGAGATCCCGCGATTGTGTTTGATTTTTCCAGTATCCTGTCTTATATGCAACCGGGTGATCAAAAACTTTGGTGGTAATGATCATGCGTTTAAGCCTGAAAATCGCAGTTGTGTCCTTTGAAAGGCACTTGGTGACAATTTTCCTACTTGGCTTGCAATGCTGGTGATGGATAACAATTGTTCCAGAAGTACTCTTTAACTCCAATGTGGGTCTGAAACTAGCGTTATTTTGACTTTGAGTTGTCAGTCAGCTATGAAACAACGTAATTTGTTGAGCATACCAGAGAAGCACAAAACTAAAACACCGAATAGTTGCGTCCACCTTTCGGGGATACTCTCAGAGCAAGGAAAATTTACACAACTAAATTCTGCAAAAGCAATAAATACATTCAAAATTTGGTAACCGAAGGCTTTTCATTCTGTAAACATAGGCTGTAATGCAAATGATGTTGATGTTGTTGTTGTTATTGCTACTCAACTTCTTCCGAGAGATGGAGTCGTGGTAAAGATCACGAAGCCCCAGAAGCCGGGCAACTCTTCAGGGCCTGCACCAGAGATCGTAGAGAAACAGAAAATCGCCAAAGAGCGAGCGGCGCAAAGAGTCCGTAGCTGGACAGTGCAGAGATGAGAGGTGTTCTGGGACGGATAAACGGAGGTGCTGCATGAAGAATTTTTAATTCTGCCAATTCTAGAGGAATAACAGTTAAACAAAAGGCTGTGTCCGTTGCAGCAAAGACATTACGAGCATGACAAGGAAGAACAAGTTCTTCAGTGGAAACCGATGAAACCAGTGTGTCAAAGAATGTGGATGAAATAGTACGCCTCCAGTCTAGAAAAGACTAGAGTGGATACGAGATGTAAGAACAGAGAGACTACAAGGGATTGCAGAGGGAAGCAGTAGCGCTTCCCATCTGGCCAACTCAGCAGCCGCGTTGTTAGCCGGGAGAAATGAGTGTCCGGGCACCCTTTGTAGCTTGACTGTAAATGAAGAAAGATAAGACAGTTCCTGTCAGATCTACCAGAGAGATTGAGGTAAAAGGAAAGACAGAGAAGAAGACAGTGTGGCAAGGGCAGAGAGAGAATTGGAAAGAAGAAGGGAAGAGAAATGATAGATTTGCTGGTGCTTCCGAAACCAGCGAAGAGCTTGCAGAATGGCGGAGGCTTCAGAGGAAAAACTAGAACATACTGGGCTTGCCCAAAAAGAAAGAGTGGCCTCAGTGCCACAAAACGAGCAGTTGGCAAGAACGCCAGAGCCGCCTTGCCAAAATAAAAATTAACAGAGCCTTCTGTCCAGATTATCAGATCGTGAGGTGGGAGAGGGTCAAGGTGAGTGATAGTCGCACCTTGGCGAGAGAGAGGGGATCATAGGAGGGAGTACAAGCAGGAAAGAGTAGACTCCACAGTGAAGAAAGGCAGGTTCTAAGAAGGAAAGGGGTGGAAAGCAAAGAGAAACTTCCTAAGAGAAGTAGGAAAAAGCATAAGCCGGTGTGTGGACGCAAAAGCTCTTCAGGGGATCTGCAGAGTCTTGGTTTCACTCCAAGTCTGGCCCAACCTGAAACATGAAACGAGGTTGGGAGACGAAGAGACCGCTCAAAAGACGACAGAGCAAAATGAGTTAGAGCGACTCGTAGGGAAGGTAGATTTGTCTTAAAGAGGACAATGGGCTAGGGGAGGACGAGAGGCAGCTGGTAATGACGTGAGCAGCCGCTCGCTGAAGGTGTTCCAATTTGGTAAAATTCTTAACGTTCAGGAAACCATCCGGGTGAAGCATAAATGAGAAAGGGCCGAAGAATAGCTTTCAAAAAAGAGAAAGGGGCTCCTGGGAGGGGCCCCACGAGGAAGCAGAGATACAGTGTAAGGTCTTGGGATGAGGGAAGAGGTTGACCTTTAGTGAAGATACGAGGGTAGGCTGAAATATTTATAGTCTGACTAACATGCAGTACTTGGATTTGACCAAATGCATTGTATTTTTCAACATAATCTCCTCTGCGGTCCGTGCATTTCTTCCATCTGCGCTGCAGTGCTTGGATTCCAGTGGTGTAGAAGTTGTCCTCCTGACCACCAAAAAACTTCACTACAGCGGAAAGAACGTCATAACTAGTCTGATACCAGTTTTCAGCCAGGTGTTTTTTCATGTTCGGAAACAGAAAATAATCAGATATTGGCAAATCAAGAAAATATAGAGGGTGATTATTCAGTTTAAATCCACAGTGAACAATGCAACTACAGACTTGTGAGCAGCAGCATTGCCCTGATGAAACAGAACACCTTTTTGTCAGCTTTTCAGACCGCTTAACTTCATTGCTATTTGTAGCTGCCTTAGCTAGTTGGCATAGTATTTTCCATTGATAGTTTTACCTTTTTGAAGGTAGTCAGTAAACACAATGCTTTTTACATCTAAAAAAATGGAGGCCATCACCTTTCCTGCTAATGGCACCACCTTGACCTTTTTTGGATCAAGAAAAGTCAAATGCTTTCACTGCCTGGATTGCCGTTTGGTTTCTGGTTCGAAGTGATGGATCCAACACTCATCTTCGGTGAGCAAACGCTTAATAAAATCATTTGGATTTGCTTCAAATATTGCCAAGTTTTCCTCTGACATTACAAGTCTGGTGAGCTTTTGATCAGATGTCAAAAGCCGGGCCACCCATCGAGCCGAAGCCTTGTACATGCCAAGTTTCTTGTAGAAAATGTTCTCCACTGGTTCATGGAAGATGCTCATAACATTAGCTATGTGGTGGCCGTGGAAGAACGTTCTGATCTTGGGTCATTTTCAAAGCTCTTCCTAGCCCTCTTGAATTCCAGTGCCCACTTCTTAACAGTTGATAAAGCAGGAGCTTTATCCATCAGACTAACAACCATGTCAGCATGAATTTTCTTAGAGGCTAAATCCTTTTTTTGAAAATATTTGATAACACTGCTGTCCCAAATTTTATTCATATTTTCAAGATCTTCAAAACATCACAATGCAAAATTTTATCGGTATCACAAAATCTTTCTATTACTAATTTTTAAAGTGCGAAATTACTTATCCAATGTAAGTTTATCTGAAAATCGCTGTCAGTATTAAGAAAGCTTGATTTCAATCAAGGTTTGATTTTAATTCGTGCCAAATTTCACTGCTCTGTCGTAACTCCTTCTTTGTCAAGCTAATTTTTTAGCCTACCTTTGCACATGTTTAAAAAAGGAAAGAATGCAGTCGAATATGACCTCAAGGAAAGTTGAAGTGGCAATTAAAGCATAGGGGAGTTGAATAAGGGGAGGTAGGATTAGAGGTTAGCTTGGTGGATATCAAATGACATAACAGAGGTCTCACATTTGCTCGGATTGAAAGGATAACACCAGTACTCAAACCAGCGCATCAGACTCTTTGTGAATCCACCACCGTTGCTGGGACAGGGAGAGAGAAAGAGAGAGAGAGAGAGAGAGAAAATGACCAAATGGCCAGGTTTTCAGCATAAAAAAACAGCTGACGGAAGAAGGCAGAGATGTAGGAAGATCATTGACTAAAAGAGAGAAAACTACAGGGTCAAAAACAGAATTCTTGCACAGCACCTCGGTGGACTCGAAAGGATCAACTTTATCGATTTTCAAAAACCACGCAAGCGCGCCTATCGACTCCAACGAGCAAAGCAAGAACAAAGGCCAGACAAAATAAGTTTTAGGAAAAGGGCGGGATGCCAGACAGAGTCAAAAACTTTTGAGAATTCGATCGTAGTAAGAATCGTCCGAGAGCCAGGCTTGGATTTGTTAAACCCATTCAAAATGGACTGAGAAAGAAACAGAATTTGATCGAAAGTAGACCGTCCAGGGCAGAAACTGGTCTGGCGGGGAGAAAGAATGCAATTAGATTCGAGAAAGAAAAGCAGACTCGATAGAATGATGCATTCAAAAAGTTTCGGGACGCAGGAGGTGAAAGAGATAGGCCGGAAAGAAGCAAGATAGTCGAGAGGTTTTCCCACCTTATGGATGGGAATAATAGAAGATGTCTTCCAGAAGGAAAGAAAGGAATGGAAAGACCAGAAAAGAAAAATGTGCAGGAGAAAATTTATGCCGGAGCGAGAAATTTGCTTTAGTAAGTGATAGGCGACTTTGTCTGGGCCAGTGGCGATGGACGAGAAAAGGTTTGTGGCACCCGCGAAAAATTCAGAGGGAAAGAAGGGGGAGCAAGAAGAGAAATAAGATTTCTCAGGGTACGTGGCTCGGCGGAGCTCGAACAGGTAGTCTCTAACTCTGCTACGCAGGGTCTTTGGCTGGGAAACAAAAAAATAGGATCTCAGGTAGTTGGCGAAGATCAAAGTGGGCTTCTTGCAAAAAAACAGTTAGTAGAGTTAGAAAATAAGGAAGATGAAAAAGAAGAGCCAGCGAGAGAAAGAAAATGAGAATACACAGATTTCGCGTCAGATTTAGGAGAGAGAGATGAGCAAATCGCCTGCCATGCCTCGTCATGCCTCGTCTGGTTTTGGCGATAACAGACGAGGCATGTCGGGAGGTAGATATGTAAGCCTGCCGATTTTCATCACTTCTATGAGGGGCAGCAAAGTCTTATGTTTTTCGCTAACCGCTTCTTTTACCTCAGGAGACCACCAGGCCTAAAGTTGGCGTTTGACGCGGCCAAAACCAATGGAAAATTTGGCCGCATTTACTGCCAAAAAAGTAAAGAGAGCAGCGGCAGAGGAAAGAAAAAGAGAGGAGTATTCCTCTGCAGAAGGACAGTGGGTGTCAAAGTAAATAGCAAAGTCATCTCAACCAGCTCTGTGAAAATTGAAGAAAAGGGACGTTCGTTGGGGCCAAAGAGCGAAAAAAAAAGGGGTAGTTAGTAAAATTGGTTGGTGATCAGAGCCCAAGTCTTGAAGCACCTCCAAAGTGCAAAAGAAGAGAGAGTAAAGAAGATAACAGAAGAGGAGGGAGCAAAAAAGAAGTCAGGAGAAGAACGATGGAGAAGAGCTGGCGTGTCAGGGTGATTGAGAGGAAGGAGGTCAAAGAAGACAACTCAATAGGATACTTTCTCCCTACGGAGTCAGAAGTAACTTTTGAGTCTCAGAGGGGGTGATAAAAGTTGAAGTCCCCCAGAATGAAAAAATTTCTGAGGGAGAGAAGTCGGGAAAAAAGAAAGGGAAAAATAGAGAGAGAAAAGGACTCGGTTCTGCTATCCGTCGAAGATGAGCAAATAGGGGGAGCATAAACATTAACAAAAGTCAGCTAGGAAAAGTTGTTTAGTGAGATGTTGACCCTACATAACAAGAGTAGGGGTCAAGCGAAGAGAGAAGAGGTAGAAAGTTTAAAGAAGAATAGTCCATGCCAGACAAAAATGATGACGCCACCGCTAAGCTGAAGGTCATTGGGAGAAAAAATGCCAGATCGGGAGTTAGTGCGATTAGATCTCAGAGCAGAAAATTCAGGGGTCCGGAGAGAAAGAGATGAGTTAAGGTTGGATTCCTGGATACAGATAAGATCCACAGGATGAAACGAGATAAAGTGTAGTAGTTCAGCGCTTTTGGCTAGAAGACCTTCGGCATTGCATTGAAAAACCCTGAGCGAGTCAGAAAGGGAAGAAGCAGGAGCTGTAGGAAAACAGGCAGAAACATGAGGGAACGGAAAGAGTGCAGAGGGAGGAGATACAAAATGAGCGAAAGAGGGTAGGATATTTGAAGACGAGGGTGGGGTGGAGTGCAGTATTGGCAGAGGGGGCCAGATGGACCAGGTTGAACAGTGAAGTTTTACAAGCTGAACAAGCCCGAAAAGGAAGACACAGTGTTGGTATGAGTGGGACCTTTAGAAAAAGCAGGGAAGCAGCAAGGAGGACAGCTCCAGGAGTGAGAGCTGCCCAGAGTTTTAAATCTGGAGAAATAGAGTAGTGAGCTCCTTAAATAGATCAATTAAGAGCAGGTGAAGCATTACACCAACCTACCCCTCCCGATCACATTTCCAGCGTTTACTGAACAGGGAAAGACAGGGCCAGAATTAGGGTGAACGTTGCCGCTTATCAAGAGAAGAAAAACATGGGCAAGAGAAAGGCAGGAGAAGAGAGAAAACAGTCGACCGATTTCAAAGAAGCTGCAAGCTGCCCTTCTTTGGTCGTTCAGAGGGAAGCACGGCAAAAAAATGATTTGTGTGAAGGGAACGCCCTGGGTAACTTCGACCCTCGGGAAGGCCAACAGCCATTTCGACCCAACCCAAACGGGGTCGGGGACCGCACTGCCACATTGAAGTGGTTGTTGATGGGTGCAGATGCAAATAATCGCGTGTGGTAACAAATGTAACGTTATAGCATTTAAAATTTTAATGAAAAAGTGCAAAAGCGATTTTGCTCCTTGGCGAATAACAAAATTTCTTGTGAGGAGACGTGTTAGGAACAACAATTTGTTCAGCTTTACAGATTACTTTGTTTAATAACTGCTTAGTTATTCTAAAGTTTGAAGAAAAAATTCCTCTCTTGTTCAAAGATTTTCTTGTTATAACCAACAAAAAGGTTTTCCCACAAACGAGGAATAAAGATATAGGACTCTCTTTGGTAGATTGATTCCTTTTCCTCTCCAAGTTCGCTTTAAAGTATGACTTAGCACTAATAAATAACAGTTTCTCACCACCGACAAAGATATATTCATGAGAGGCGATGTGATGCTAATCATTGTTTCAGTATTCAGGAAAACTCCTTCGGGGAAAAAAGATACGCGTGGGGGTTGTGATTGGTCGAAGTCAATCAATACCCTGTTTGAGAAGAACAACTAATAGTCAAGGATTATTAAAAAGTTACCCTGATACAAGTTTGCGTTATCACTTCACACTTGCCAGTATTGGTGACACACCATATCAAAAAGCACTATCAATCACTTTATTTTTCTTGAAGATTTTTTTCTTATTTTTTACTTTATTTTTATTGCAGATTTTCGTAATAATTTCTTGAATAAGAACAATACAGTCGCAATTCAAATTAATTATACACTAGACTAATCGGTATTGGTGTCCCACCAAGCAGAAAGGAACAACACGGGCTTCTGGTCACTAAACATGTTGTGAGAGGCCGCCATATTGGGTGCGAAGTAATGGCTGAATCCACTTTGTTGCTGATGAGATTACCGCTTTGCGGTATATTTTCTTTGAATGAGGTCAAGTAGATTGGAGTTACGTAATTGCGTGTTTAAACGTTGCAATGGCTGCGTTGTTATAATCTTGAAAAAGCATTTCACAATATCCTCTGCTTGGTTGCACTGCTTGTAATAAAAGCGCACTATAGCTGGAGTACAGACAACTCCGAGGCGTTTCTACCGAAAACGATGCTTTAACGCATGAGTTCCCCTGCAAATGTCGAAATTTTTTATAAAACCTCAGTTTTTTGGCGCCGGAGTGTTTATCTTACAGCATAAACTTTTAAGTGTATTGCTTCTCAAAAGTCAAACACAAAATTACAAAAATTTGTATCTCGCATCTCTTTCCTAAAGCTTATTGTACTTTGAGAGGAATGCTTGCGCTTTTTTTTTGACGCAAAGGCGTTTAAGAGATGAGGCTGCCATATAGAGCAAGCTGTCAAAAAAGAGCGCCCACAGCTATGGCGACCAACGTTGAGAACCATGGTTCGCATTGGCAAGTAGCGACAGAAGGCAATGCTATCCGCAGAGATTTCGTGCAAGACAAGAAAAGCTTTATAGTTGCTCGGCCAAAACTCGGAGAAGTTGTTAATCAATTAATCTCGAGCCTTCCTCCCAATTCATCACTTAAACGAAAAAAGTCATGGCAGTCAAATAATGTTATAATCAGACAAAAGCATTATGTGTGCAACATGACCTCAGAGGTATAGTAATGTCAAAAACTCTAAATTAAAACAAATGAGCTTGCTGCTTCTCGAGGTTGATGTAAGCTATAGTTGTTATTACATCTATAATTACTGCAATACAGTAACCTACAGCAAACACAGCTAATTTTTGTTTAAAGAAACATCGTCTACGGTTGATTTTCAGGAATTTACGCATCCTCAAGCGGTTTAAAGGAAACCCCTGTTCTAGCATAACCTGCGATGACAGATTTTCCGGTAGTTTGCAAATAAGAATTGCTTCAAAAAAATGGCAAATGTTAATGGCACTACCAATTGGGTTGCCATTTTCCTCAACCCAATATGCGTGTTCCTACTTGATTCATTGTGTTTGTGATGTGAGGTTTGAATGTACGGTAAGACAGCTTGTCATCATACCTGGGAAGAAAAAGGGGTAAGCTTTATTAGGATGACATGTCCACCTGATTACAGATCGAAGTAGCACATTTGTCGCATGTTTTTATAACTAACAGAAAGCTTATTTTGTAGCTTGCGATGACAAGAAAATCTCGATTTCATTCAATCCCACTTTCAAGTTGCGAGCGCTGCTGATAAGAGGTTTTTGTCATTTTTTCAAGTATGAAAAATAGCGTTGATGTGCTTTTTCAAGAGTACAACAACAACAACAACAAAGAAACCACAAAAAATTGAACTCAGAACCCTACGATTGCGGACCAGATTTTTATTGCCTCTGATTAAATTATCACTAAAAAGGCAGTTTAAAATAATCGTGCAATAAGACTAAATTATTCCTCAGCACATAAGAACAAAAAGGCAACAAAAAATACCCTATATAAACGTAAGGAAGGAAGTGCAAACCCCAAACCGATTCCAGTTGTTGTTGTTGTTGTTGTTGTAATTACCCCTCTTCTTTCTCGGAATGGAGGAGGTACGGCACGAACAGCAATTTAGGCTCATGCCGTCAACCTAATTGAAATTAGGCTAGGGGAAAGATGGCAGCCCATTTCCAACCAGTCTTGAGTGACTGGTAGCCCCACTTCCAACAAAGCGGACTGCCATTGGTGGGTACCCAAGAGTCGTCTTTTACGACATGCTGGGCTAGCAACTTCACAATTGTAACCCGGTAAAGTACGGGTACGCCACCTGTCTGCCACATTAAGGTGGCGGCGTCCCGTTTAGTGCCTTGCCCAAGGAAACAACCAGCAAGCTTGCCGGCTTGTTCTCCACACTATCCCTTTTTTATGCGGAGCGCTAAGTAGGGAAGCTGTGAATAACATTTTTTAAAGTCTTGGTATCACTCGACTTAGGGAATGAACCCCCAGGTCCATCGACTACGAACCGAATGATTTAACCACTACACCATCGCCATCCAGTCCTTGGCCTGATAACTGATCATATTGTAAGCCGAAGTGCGGATTTATATTATGGTTTTTAGAATATTTTCAAGGTTAAACAAAGATAATGCGGTGTTTCTATAAAGAATAAATCTACGAACTGTCGTGGTTTGTCAAAGAATAACTGTAAGAAAGCATTCTCTTCATTCGATGACTGCGAGAGAGTGGATACCAAAGTGGCTTTGTCCATTCGACTTGCATCAATAATCTAAAAACATACAATACTGTAGCTATAGAAAGGAGGAAATCTGGATTCATACCAGTAGCGGAGCAACACAAAAACGACAAATAAGCATCCGCCCCAGCCAGATTGTAATCGCAGAAGTGCTTAATGCTTCGTCTCATCAGTGCAGTTTGTGACCGACACTCGTCCACGTGCTTTAACATAAGGGATAACCTAGAACTTCACGCTTGTGCGACCTGAACTAGGTTCACGATAGTAAGCTTTTCTGGGCATTTTTTGAAGCCATATCACTTGCAAATGAGTGGCTGACATCGTTGACGCGCTACGACGAGCATACTGCAAATCAGATAGACCAAAACAATGTGAGTTTCATTAGTTTTACTGGTTAAAATTTCCTCAACGTTTGAGAGTAATGTCTGCATTGACAACTTTAGATCAGCCCAATGAGACAATGGTTTCAGAAAAAACAGGGCAATGATTCAAAGGCCAAACGTGTTTGCATTTCTGTCGTTTTGGAAAAAAATTTGTCAGACAATTTTTCTTTGTTGGAAGCTGTGTTTGCGGTAAAAATGCGCAGTGCCAGCGGTACTAATGACTGCGAAACAAATGCAAACACATAAATATTGTTCTTTGCATTCCTGTATACGTTTTGTTACCGGAGAATAAAAATGTTTTAAACAAATGGAACGGTGAAAAACGTCTTTTAATCAGTACTAGTTTTTGATGAGAGCGTTCATCGCAGTTCTCTCTTCATAATATTACACAAAAATCTCCTATTTCTTGCAGCATTCATCAATACCCATATTATTAACACAGCCTAATTTAGCATTTCGCTTTTGGTCGTTTCTTACGTTAGAATTATGCTTCACGTGAATACAAGAGTGACTTTCCAAAAAGGTTTTATTTATTCCGGAAGAAGATTGAAGCCTTTGACATCCTATGATTAAAACTTACCTGTTGAAGAGATAAGGAAAGTGCGAAAATGTCTTTAGACCAAAGTGTATATGTCATGGTATTGACAAAGTAATTACTGAGGGAAAGTAGTACCATTCGGTTGGTAGTTGATACAGTGGGCAAAGATGGAGCGCTAAAGTTGAACCTAAGGAAGCAAAAATAAATTCATCCCACTTGCGTATGGAGCGAGAAGTAGACCATTTTTCACCTCTACCGCCCATGCTTTGATTTTTGTTGTTTTTTGTTAAGTAACTGCTACGTTTGTAAGTTAAAAAAAATTTGTCAACAAGGTGGAAGAGTAACTTGAAGTGATACTTTATTACAGTACTAATGATTCAATGGTAGTGGGTTTATTTCTAACGGTGATTGTACTGTTTAAGCGTTTAGGAGAGGTACTCCGCTGTTATTTCGATGTCTATCGCATTCTAATACGTGGCAAATTTATCAAAAGTAACCACGGTTATCAACCGCCACGTTGAAACTTGAAATCTCCAAAACTGTTGCGTGTTTAGTGCCACTGTTTCTGTTCTGCAAGTTGTTACCACAAAAACGAAGTACAGGGATTTTACTTGGGGAAAAAAGAGGGGGTTGGGGTATGGGGCAAACGGATTTATAAGCTATTTTGTGAAAGCTGTAAATTACCTTTAAATAAAATGTTTTTGTTTTTTGAGGCAAATTTAATGGCTGGAATGATTTTCCTAAGCCCCCATTAGCACGTCTGATTGCATTGCTCTTTTTTGATTTCAAACACACTTTGGGAAATTTTTTCTCTTTCTCTCAAACAAATTACGCCATTTATTATGCCTTTACATACCTTTTGAGTGGATTTGTCGATGGACAGTATACACTACCAACACCATACGCAGTGACACTACTAGTTGTGAAATACATCGGTCTATTCATGGCTAAGTCGAGGTTCAAGTTAAGGTTTGTGATATTCTTTATGTTTCCAAATTCAAACGAAAAGTCTTTCAACAACCGAATGTCAGCTAAAAAATAACAAATAAATGCGAGCAACTACAACAGAAATAATTTGTGACGATTATGCAGTGAAGTTGCAAAAGCATTTTTGTAAAAACAGCACAAATGTTAATAACGTCATTCTTGTACTAGTTTACTTTAATACATTTACACGTTAAAGTTTAAGTGCGCTGTATACTCGTTTAAAGTCAATAAAAGGTGATTTGCATATAGCTATTTCTGTTTATTTATACATTTACATTTTAAAACCGCTTGTCTGATGCGTTATTTCACAATAAAAGCAATACATTTTTTTGTCAACTGAATATAGATGCTCTCTGACAAATCAGTGCCGCATTTGCAACGGTTGTTTCGACAACAGAGCAGTAAAGTGTTTTGCAGTATGAAATATAGATATAACGCAGTTGTATCAGATTGTGAAAACCATATCTGAAAAATGTGGTGGTCACGAATTCTTGCTCCTGTTTTTTTATTGAATGCCAACTTTTACCTGAGGCAATTACAGTACAGGTAACTTACTCTTCAAATGAAACTTAATTAAGAACAGGATCAAGTTTTAATGCTGAATAATAAAAAGCATTACGCCACAACAATAAATCATTGCAATAATATGATTCAATAGCTACTTTGCTTCGTCAGTGTTGCGCTCTCTAGGAATGATGTATCAACCCTAAGCAATATGACAACTTTTCTGCTAAGTAATTACGTTAGTAGTAGAAGTGCACAGAGTTAGCACCAGCGTCTGCGAAGAAGGCATTGCGCAAGTTTTAAGCTTGTTGTATCACCAATCGCAAAAGGTTTTATTCGAGCTAATAATCCAGTTAGAACTAATCAGCCAACTAACGTAGGAGAACATTAATTTATTCTACTTACGATTTAATGACGAAGTAAGATTTCCAGCGTTTTCTCTAATGAATGTATTAATGTGGTCGCATGCCTATATAACACAACGATTAAAGTATTGTTTATTAGAAACCAGCCGGCTTCGCCGGCATTACTCGGCAGGAGTCCTCCATCAGTAATGTCGGGATCTAGTATTTGGGTTCAACCGGCTGAGCCGGCTTCACGCATCGGGCTCTTGTGTGAGCAGTATCGAAAAGTTAATAAGTTTTATGCACTTTCACAATTCCTGCAAACGAAATCCTGATTATCATATTTTCTTAATCATGACTGGTAGTGCTTACAAAGACTCTTGCCCCAAATAATCGTTAATACTTGTGAGGGAGAAGGGATTGAAACACAATCAAAACTGATAGTAGCGCCGAAACGGTGGTTGCTTTCACAATTATAGAAATAAACTATTTAGTGGTAAGCCTATTTTGCAATGTGGTGCTGCTCCTTTCCTACATCTATCTGTGGTATTAAGTTCTTTTGGCTGCGCTATTTGTCTTGTTTCTGGCATAGCGACAAAAGCGGCTATGGCTTTCCCAAAATTATTGAAGCCAAAGCCAAAACAAAGGGGTGGCTGCAAAGAAGTGATCGCTTTAAATGAAGACTAAGCGCATTAAATAGCAGATCTAGTTTACATTTTGGTTCGGCATTTTTATAAAAAAAGAGATTATTAGAGTGCTTCATAACGTAAGCAAAGATTAAAAACATCGACAATATTAGTTTGACAAGCATAAAGGGAGACACCTTGAAGCCAAAGTTATTGTTTTTCTGACACAAACTCACAAGCGTGAATCTCATTACTTTTTGCAACCGTTTTCTTCACTAACCATTTGATATCACTTTTAGTTCAGCTTAGTAATTCATTTTGCGCTACTTTTTAGTGTTGTTATCGCATAGTTGTTAAGCAAAAACTTGATCGATTCCGAATTTGCAAGGCACAAGTACCAAATTTCGAAAGGCACAATAACCAAATTTCCTCTTTAGTCTATATCAATGTTTCGTAATCTTTTTTACGTTATACTCAACACTTTTCTATCAAGAAATGCATTGCATCTCACCATCCGCAATACCAAGGCGGAGACCATTTTGAATTATCAATCTTAATGGTCTCACGCCCCCAAAAGTTTGCTACCGCCAGAGCAAACAAAGTAGAAGGGTACACAAAGTCAAAGCGTGGGGACACCAAAAGATTGATTGTTTTAGACTTGAAATAAATATGGGTTGTACTTATTAAATAGTACGTATTTCAGAATTTTGAGATCCGAAAAAGGATTACTCTCCAAACGCCGTTTTGGTAAAAGTGCTTTTTGCGAAAAGTTGCGGTATAAAAATCAATCGCTCCCGTACAATCGTACTGCGTCATTTCCAAAATAACTTTTCCAAAGAAAATTTGAGAGAGAAACACTGCTACTATGTTCAGTTTAATATTTCGAAAGTGAATAAACTCTACTTTTATTCTAAAAAAAAATCAACTCAAAGCCTAAATTAATGTTTAGTTGCTTACCTGGCCCAAAAGATAGTTCTTGATTAGTCCACTCAAAGAATTTAGAACTTCCAAAATACCACTGAAGTTGAGATCTAAACTGTCGTAATCAGCACTGCATGACTTCAATGAAAACTAAACAAATTATGCTTTCATGTTTGTCCTTCCGTCTGTCTAATCACCTCATATCTTTCACGTATGGCATGGCGGCAATGTGTAAACATTAAAGTTTGGTGACGTTCAGTTCTATCACTCTGACGTCAAAAACGAAGACAAAAAATTGTGTTTTATTTACACGGCCATAGAAACAAAACATTATAGTAAAACCAGGGGTGTGCAAACGTTTTTGCAGGCGGAGCAATTTTATTTAAAGTAGAGGGATGGTAATTTGGCAAATTTGATAGAACTACTTATTAAAAAAGTTGACACAGTAGTTATTTGCAGTATTACGCTTTACTTTGCATATGTTGAAGTCCTGTTATGAAATCTGGTCTTTACTTGATGCTGTCATCCTAACTAATTATTTAGAGCCTAGCTACAACGTTTTAATAAATCTAAATTAAAGATTGATAATTTGAGGAATTTTGTATCAAGAACAGTGTTAAGGAAATAACTTTATTGAATCTGCGATTGATATTTGTGTGTAGATGACAAAATTGCTTTACCAAGAATAGTCAAGCTATTATACTGTTTGTGAAAAATTCATATTTGTGGGAAAAAGCATTAGGATTGAATTGACCTATTATGAAGTTAGTAAAATGACTCTTAAAACTGAGAAATCGGGCGACAGAAATTTAAAAACTTGATGTTTCATATTCATACAATGCGGTTTGATGTTTTATATTTCTCTTGTTTTCACGTATGAATGAGATAATGTTTAAATGTTTAGCTAAAATGGCCCATCTTGCTCTTATTCCAGTACAGAGGAACAAGAGATGTTTGCAAGGGCAGTAGCCTACTTAGAAGTAAAAGAAGTTTGACCAGATTCAAAATGAATGGAATAAAGATGCCGCAAAGGTATAAAAGTAAGCACAAATATGATTACATGAATTTTGAAGGAGCAATGATTACTGTCAGATCAGGCAATCTTCTTGCTTACAAGCTCACCCTTAACATGCAATATCTTGTCTGACTGGGCCACCACGACGAGTAGAGTGCGTGGCCCCGCTATCTGCTTGCCTTACAACGATAAGAAAATCCCATTGAGTGCCTTACCCAAGGAAACAACAAAAGAACTTGCCGGTTTTTTCCACGCTATTCCGTTCGTGCTGAGCGCCAAGCAGGAAAGCTGTAAATACCACTTTTTAAAGTGTATGGTACGAGTCGACTAGGAAATCGCACCCAAGTTCACCGACTGCGAAGCGGGTGCTTTAACCACTATACCACCGCGGCGGTATCAGGCAATCAAATCCCAAGTTTAGCGGCAATAGTTTTTGAAGTTCCTTGCAAAACATCAGCTAACAGACTGCGTAATCTGCAACTAGGAGACTCAGCTGTAAATCTATTTAGATCTGACAAAGAGCAGAAAATTGTAAGCAAGTTACAATGCTATAAAAATGAGAATTTCCCATTTGGAGCAAGAGGGATGTTATTCACAAGAATTTCTGCTATCAATGCTTCCGGAGAATGTTTACTCTTTATGTTACAATACAAAAGAAACATTTCTTTAAGGACGATAAAAGCTCTGTCCAAAGTCCAAGTTACGATTGTTTTGACAAAAAGTGGGTGTATCAATGACAAATAGTTTGGAATTTTTTGATCCATTTTTAGAATAATCGCACAAAAATTTCTAGAAAAAAATGTGTTCTAATTTTTGATGGCAACACGTTTTGTGAAACAATTGAAGCTATAGAATACGCGATTTCTCGCAATTTAATACTTGTTTGCTCGTCACCACAAAACTCGCACCGCTTGCAGGCTTTAGCCACCCAGGTTAATGAAACGCTAAAGTCGATTTGATTACATGTTGTTGCTAACTTTCTACGCACTAGTATCTGCTCTTCCTGACCAGAAATAATTTTTTCAACAGTTTATTCCAGTGTAAGAAAAATGATACATGATCTTGGACTTAATCTGTTATGCTTTTACACACCGCGTTCTCTACTCACTAGACAAGGATACTGTAAAAGACGATAAATAGTTACTCACAAACAATAAGAAAGTACTGGACCGGTTTCGCCATTAATGGGGTTCTTCAGTAATGCGTATCCGGCCAGCAGGGAACTGAACCTTTAAGATGTAGACCAGCTATCTGTGGCAAGTACCACTCGACCACCTGAATGATGGCCATTGGTAATGTTACAGCTGCTTTTTGTAATTGAGTGACCGGATTCCTGGCTTTGCTACTTGTAGATTGCGCCAGGCCACAGCGGCACCATATAGCTTTGGTCGTGAGACGAAGCTGTGGAGTTACAGCAGAGTGGATTCTATGCAATCCACACATAGCAAAGCCAGGAATCCAGTCATTCGCTTACAAAAAGCAGCTATAACATCAGCAATGGCCTTCATTCAGGTGGTCGAGTGGTACTTGCCACAGATAGAAGGTCTACATCTTGAAGGTTTGGTTCCTGCTGGTCGGGTAGCATCACTGAAGAGCCCCAATAATAGCGAAACCGGTCTGGTGCTTCCTTATTTTATAAAAATTCTCACTCTCTGATTAAAAACGACAAACTTCGACGATCTGTTTTGTTTTTCTTCGTAATTTAAACTCTTAAACAACTAGTTTTAGCAAAAATGCTTCAGGCTGATTTTCTCGCTTTTATCACCTTCTTTGCCTGGTGTTTAAAAGCCCTGAAAAGAAAGTCAGAGGTATATTTTCTAAACTACATATTACATCAGCAACGAAACAACTTCAGGCAAAAAAAGTCCAATTTTAAAAATCTGTTTGAATTTTGATCATCCGCCACACCGGGTAGAAGCTTTATTTTATTGCCATCAATATCTGATGAGAAAAACAAGAGCTGTAGTAAAAAAAACCAAACAAACCAAAAGAAAAAGCAGTTTCTGCTGCCTACAAAAATTATTATACTGCATCTGTTACAAGAGATTTGTTTTGATACAATAGCAGCAAATACAGGAAAATTCAAGGATGCTTGTGTTTTGTCAGAAATTTTATTGAACTCGCCTTTGATGTGAACTGCTCATCGCCACCACTAATTTAGAAATAAGTAAAATACCAAGAAAGATTTTTGGGACATATATTGGGGCTTTGAAAAAAGAATGTGTCTTGCTGGATTGAGATTTAACATTTATCTTATCCTTGGCCGAACAAAAACTTGATTACCTTTCTAAAGAGAATATATGCTTGGATAAATGGCAGTTGAAAAAGATTTTGCGAGATAACACTTTTTACACGCCTTGAGGAGATTTTGGAAAATTTCGACTCAAGTGTTTGTTTTATCTAGATAAAAAATCATTGCCAAAGATGATTTCAAAACCTGCAGCCCATCTTGCTGCTAAATGGACGACTACAGGTATTTATGCATTGAAAGTGTTTTAATGCAAAGAGGACATACTTGCCTGAAGACTTTTTTTGAAAATTCTCAAATGTTTAAGTAATTTCGTCACTATTTTCTACTTTAATTATTGGTTTCTGGTCCCATTTGCCAATAAAAGCGGCACATAGCTATTTGACGTATAAAATGTTCTTAAATTTAAAACAGGAAACTCTTTCTCATATTTTTGTTAGCTAAACGAAAATGAGATAACGTTATGCAAGGTTAGTTGATGGTTGGAAGGTTCACACCGACATAAACCACAAACATTATATTGAAAACAATTTAGTGTGTATTGCAAACAATGTACCCAACCCAGTTTGACGAGACCATCCCTGGACGCGTTTCGTCCTCTTGGACTCCTCGGCAGGGCCTGTCCCGTCCCCTGCTGAGGAGTCCAAGAGGACGAAACGCGTCCAGGGATGGTCTCGTCAAACTGGGTTGGGTACATTGTTTGCAATACACACTAAATTGTTTTCAATATAATGTTTGTGGTTTATGTCGGTGTGAACCTTCCAACCATAAACGAAAATGATCAACAGTACTTTACCAAGCGTAATGAAAGCTAACAAAAAAGAAAGCTAACGGAAGAAAAACGCCGAGAGGGGACGAAAAGTTTTGGCGTTTTCTTTGGGTTAGCGCTTTGTTTTGATAGCTTTCCTTATGTTTAATAGGGTACTGTTAGTCTTTTTGCTTGCTTTGCTTTGCTTGCTTTTTTGCTTAGGCTAACAAAAACAAAAAAGTGATTAAATTACACAAAAATGAAACACTAACAGCTAAGAAAGCAATCCTAGTTTTAAACACCATGACGCCTCATTTGTGGTACCTTTCACAGAAGCTGATATCGTTTGCTTGGTGTTCAAAGTATCTTTCCAAAAAAGCCAAAGAACACAAGAATTAGTCTCTAAATCGCTTGTTACAGTTATGACAAAAAATCTCTTATGTCTCAAAAGCCAGTTTTTCCTCTGATTAGTGAAAGCACAGAGCTTCACAATTGGCCTGATCAAAGATTCCGTTTGCTATTTTAAAGACTTTGATTTACTGTACTTCAGAACATTTTCATTTTTTGACGCAGCATCAAAAAATGGGAAGAATTTACTAGTGTTTGTCTTTTGAAGATGATTGCGAGTTTGAAAATTGTCAACTATATCGCAGAATGTGAGGGCAGAAAAATGGAGAAATAAGTTATAAAGATTCTCATAACCCAAGATCTCAATAATCCACAATTTTTAAAATTCTAATAGCTCATAAATCTGATCAGTTTAATCAAATTCAATGACGTGTTAAAATAACAAGAATATCATTTCCGAACTTTGAAAAGTCTACCATGAACGGACAATCTTGACCAGCATTGAAGAAGATGTAAACATATCAAAGTTTATTTGTGGAATATAATGTGAAAAAAACGCAATTTTGAGTACAGTGAACCCTCGTTTATCGCGGGGGATACGTTCCAAAAATAACCCGCGATAGGTGAAATCCGCGAAGTAGTCAGCTTTATTTTTTACTGTTATTTTACAATGCAATACTGTACTGCAGAATGAAACAAAAAACAAAACCTCTTTTCAGGCCCAAATGTGTTTAAGAAATAGAAATATTAACGTTTTCTTACAAATAACTACAACAGTTTAAAGAACGGTGTTGTAAAACAGGTTGTAAATCAGGATTCACTGTAAAAAAAGCACTGTAAAAAATTCCGCGAAGCAGCGAAGCCGCGATAGGTGAAGCGCGATATAGCGAGGGATCACTGTATATTCTGAAGGGATGCATTAGACAAAAATTGTTTTCGAAACAAAAAAATTAGTTAAAACATCAAAACTAAGTCTAATAAGCACGTTGTTAATAACATCACCGACTACGAAAATGTAACGTATTTATTAAAGTCTTCTCCCTAAACGAGAGAGGGCCAAGCAGTCATTTTTGGTAAAAATCACAAACTTTAAAGACACGTGTCTTGATAAACCTGACAGCTTAAAGTGGTGATCTGCAATTTTTGAAAGATTTTTTTAAACAGTTATTTGCTTACAGATGTCAGGGTGTTTTTCAGGGTATCGTAAAAGTGCACTTACAACCTCAAAATTGTGCAATCAAAAAGAAATAACATACAAAACCACATATACATACATGTATATGTTGTAAAGGCTACAAATATGCAGAGAGAGAGAGAGAGAGAGAGAGAGAGAGAGAGAGAGAGAGAAAATGATCTCAGTAGTAATCGCCAGAGTGCTCGATAACAGAAGCGTCAGAGCTTAATTACTAACTAATATTCATTAAAGATTACAGTTACATAAAATAATTTTATTTCCGCGACAGCTGATTCACTCGAAGGCTCATCAAGCGTGCTTAATATCTTATTCAAATTGTTCGAACGAAGCAGCTATTGCCAAAGAAAAAATTGTTTATTTCATGTGATTGTGATCTATAATTGTTAGTTAAATATGCATTATATAATTCAAACATTTTATAAGGTTTTACATTTAAGTAAGCAACTGCTATTTCGCTCAAAAGTGTGTATAAAATCTGGCTCATACAGAGGTTTGAATATCCTATTCAAAGTCTTCTGTTCTGGTTCTATTTAAACAAGATTTTATGCACGCCTGGTGAGCTTTGGGTCGAAATGCCAAGAAAAGTATTGTGATTAATGATAACAGGAAATTAGCTCAAATACATACGTCATTGGCCACTCCAAACAGAAATTCCGAGATCAAATTATAAATATATAAATATCAGGTAGAGTAAGTCTCACGTTGCTGGCACAGTGCTCGATAACAACAAGATTAGAACTATACGAATATAATTTAAAACACTACACGTCGCGATGAAATAATAAAACTACTACAGCTGCTTCGCCAAGCGGCTCATCAGGTGACGATAACTTAAATAAAAGTAAGATTTGAGACTAGCCACCTGATGAGCCGCTTGGCGAGACAGCCGTAGTTGTTTTATTATTTTTTCGGACGTGTAGTGTTTTAAATTACATATTTAAATTATATTCACAATTCAATTTCTTGATTTGAAGGTATATGATATGGAAGAGTGCTCAATGATTAAACCAATGAGAGCTAATTCAAATAACAAACAGTAGGTCAGTTATGCATATACTGTATATTTTCTGGTAATAGCCTTTCATACAAAATTATGGCCTGCGACCATTGGGAAAAAAGAACGACTCATTTCTTCAATGGGTTATAATTGTATAGCTGCTTACCCAGCATGTCGTCAGAAGCGGCACTTGGGTACCCATCAATGGCAGTCCGATTTATTGGTGGTGGGGTTACCAGTCAGAAATTTGCATTCATGACTGGCTCGAATTGAGCTGCAACTTTTCCCTGTCCCAATTCAATTAGATTGACGGCGTGAACCTGGATTGCTGTTCGCGCCTTGCTTCCATCTCAAAAAAGAGGAGGGGTAAACCAACAACCAGCTAACGTCACCACTGGATTTTATGATGGAAAAGAAGTTTGTGAGGTAGTTGAGTTATTTATACTATTCAATATGTCTCAAATAATTGACTCGATCATAATAGGTCTGTACAGAGTTGAGGAGCTTGGCATCCTACGAAACTTCAGCGGACCTCAAACAGACAGATTTAGAAAGAAAATCACCAGGCTTTCCAGAGTTCGGGCTCAAAATTGTAATGACGATAAATTTAGAAAAAAACTAATTTTTTGGATGTTACCTTTGACCTTAAAGACAACAGCTATTCTCCGTACAAAAAACAAACGACAACTCTTTATATATCAATACGCAGTCTATCCACCCTAAAACAATTATCAATCAAATACCAAAAATGATTGCAGCAAGACTTTCCGAAGTTTCTTGCAATGAAAACGAATTGAAAAGGCGAAACCAGTCCACCGTGAAAAATTAAAATATAGCGGACATAAAACCAATTTGAATTTGCAACAAACCACTTGCAAACCGAAAAAGAGATGCAGGAAAATTATGTCGTTCAATCTTCCATACAGCATCAATGTGAAAACAAATATCGGATAAAAGTTTTTAAAACTGGTCAAAAAATCTTTTTCTAAATCGCATGTGCTTCACAAAGTAGCAATAGAAACGCTTTAAAATTAAGTTATAGCTGTTTACCCAACATGAAAGCAATCATTTCAAGTCATTACCAAAAAATTCTTCAACCAAATGAGCCAAAACAAACCACAGAGTGCAACTTCCAAAAAAAACAAGCCCACTCTAAGACATGTGCAACATTGATTCGATTGTCTACCAAACAGCCATTATGCCACCAAGCATTGTAACAATTATCATCAACAAAAGTACCCTCCCCGCCAAAGCACATTACTACAATTCATGTGAAACCAAATTTGAAACAAGATTTGCAAATCACAAAAGCGCTTTCAAGCACCGGAGCAAAGCTGCATCTACAGAACTATCAAAGTGATATTGGTATTTTCAAAGAACAGAATATTCAACCCAGCTTCACATGGAAAATCAAAGCCAAAGCATTAAAGTACAAGCGTGGATGAAAAAAATGTGATTTATGTATTACGAAGAAGACGATAATTCTGATGGCAGACAAAAGCAATACCTTGAACAAACGATCAGAAATTCTCGCCAAATGCACACACGAAAGCGAATTTAAATTGAAAAACTTTAAATCCGAATAGTTTGTGTTTGTTTTTAGCTTTGCACCTTAAAAAAACCTATGATTATCAACCGATGCACACATTTACTCAATCCACAAATATACAAGTATTTGGTAGACACGTAGCTCGGATAATGATTGGCCGATTTGAGTGGAAGCTACCCGCTCACTCAACTATTTTCTCATTAGCTATATTTTTTATTGACTTAATTTTTCACTTACCTTTTAATTACGCAACAATGCCATGTTTTATTTCCTTACCTACCCCTAAAAATATATTTTTCTCTAAAAAAATTAGCAGGATATGTAACTGCACAGCAATCAGCGTGTTGCTTTTACTAATAAATGGCTTTACTTTGAGTAAGTATTACACTTTTAACAATATTTTTAATTCAATTGTTTTTAGAGCCTCTGAGGATAGCTGGTGTTTGTTTGCGTAAAACATTTTGTAAAGCTATTACAACAAAATATATATGCATAACTGACCTACTGTGTGCTATTATATATATATATTTCTATTTGAACAGCTACAGAATAGACATTGAAACCACAACAGTCTATTTCGCCTAGTGGCTCATCAGGCCGCGCGTCTGCAAACAACATATAAAACACTATAAAACGCTATAAAAACCGGCATAAATATATATACAGGGTGTCCATAAAGTTCGTGTGCACTTTAAAAAATTTATAACTTTATTTGTATCTGCGATAAAAATAATCTGTAAAAAGAATTAGAAAAAAGAAAATCTAGATTTTTTGAGGTCCTAAGGAAATTTTATTTAAGTTTCCACATGTCCTCCGTCATTAGCAATGCAAAGGGTAATACAATTTCGCAGTTCACAGAAAACATTTGCCAACTGATTTACAGTAATACCCGAAATCACATTAATTATTTTAACTTTCAAATCTTGTAATGAACTAGGTTTGGTTGCGCACACAATTGTGTTTACATGTCTCCATAAAAAAATCTAATGAAGTAAAATCTGTCAAATGCGGAGGCCAAGAAAATGGTCCGCCCCTTTCGATCCATCATTTAAGAAATTCTAGATTTAGAAACTGTCTAATACGCAGAGCAAAGTGGCAAGGAGCTCCATTTTGTAGAAACAGTGTATCAGCTGAAACACTGTTTCTAATTTTGTGGTAAAGAATCATTTAATAACTGCTCTTAAAAGTAGTTAGATGAAACTTTATAACAATTTTTACAGATTATTTCTATCGCAAATACAAATAAAGTTATAAATCTTTTAAAGTGCACATGGATTTATAGACACCCTGTATATATATATATATATATACATACGTCGGGATAAAATAATAAAACCACTACAGCTGTTTCGCCAAGCGGCTCATCAGGCGGCATAACCAAAATTTACTTTTTCCGTCTTGTAGTGATACTAGCTTGGTGAGTAAAACAATTTACAGCGCAATGCTTGGAGCTTCAATATCAGGTAGAGCAAGTCTCACGTTGCTGACACAGTACTTGATAACAACTAAGGTTAAACTCTAACCTTGGTTGTTATCGAGCACTTTGCCAGCAACGTGAGACTTACTCTATCTGATATTTAGAACGGGTGTACCAGAAAAAGTGAACCGCTTTTGGTTGAGAATTTTCTGAGCAATAATAAAACCGAAGCTATTGAAATTATACATGTACAAACAGTCCCCTTAAGATATTATCAACACTTTCACATAGTATCTAAAAGATCAGTTGCAAAATATGTAAGTATTGTCAAATTCAAAAAACAACGTCTCAAAAAATGCATTACGAGGTCTTTCCAAAACGTATCCAACCTTTGGGCATAAAACACTCAACACAATGAATATCACAAAATTTATTTAATCTTCTTCAAAATACTCCTCTAGGAAGTACATTCTCTTTTCCCAGCGCATCTGCCACTTTTGAAAACATCTCATGAACTCATCCTCTGTATTGCTTGTGAGCTCCGCCGTCGCTTTTTTTCATAATTTTGTGACGTGACTGAAATCGCTTCCCTTTTAGCGTAGTTTTTAACTTGGGGAATAGCCAGAAGTTGCATGGTACCAAATCAGGAGAGCAAGGAGGCTGTCGCACAAGTGTCGTATTGTTTTTGGTCAAAAAATATTTCATTACATGGGTGGAATAAGCGGGAGCATTGTCATGATAAAGCTGCCAGTTCTTCCCTGTACACATGTCTGGCCACTTACTTTGCACAGCATCACGAAGGCGACGTAAAATCTCCAATATTGATTGCTTGGCCTTCAGATGCGTATTCGCGATTTCTCTGAGTGTTCGACAGCGATCTTCCATCACAATTTGGCGAAACTTCTCAATTACCTCCTCATTTTGACTTGTGGATGGCCTGCCAGAGCGTACCTCACCCTCCAGTGACATTCGACCGTTTTTGAAGCGATTAAATCATGCTTTTATTTGAGTTTGACTTAAGGTCTCATCTACAAAAGCTTGCTGAATCTTTCAAATTGTTTCAGTTTGATTATTACCTAGCTTTTGCCAGAACTTGATACAATATTTTTGTTTGATACTTTCTGTCATTACGCTTGCGAGCAAAAAATCGACGATCATGCATTATACGACTACAATAAATGCTTCAAAAAAAGTGAATGGCACAAACTATCAGTTTGAAATATTTTATGCGTGTGCAGTAATTGTGACGTCATAATCCGCCAAAAATACTTTGCTGGCGTGGCATTATTTTTGGCGGATGGAGATAGGGTCTGATACTTTTTGAACAGACCTCGTATCAAAGAAAAATTATGAGAGTAATTTTGTAGTAAGCGCTTTGTGACGTCTTAATTGTGTTTGCATTACGTGTTTCAGCAAGATGGGGCTCTTTCTCACACAAATTGGGTAGCTCAGGCTCATCTGTAGGAGGCTACAGCAAAATTCATCAAGAAGAATAAATGACCTCCGCAAGGTTTTGACTGCAACCCGATGGATTATGCCATATGAGACTCTTTGAAGAAGAAAGTCTACCGAGGAGTGCAAGACAAATTGACCGAATAGGCTTTAACAAACAGAATAATAATAATAATGTCATGGGAGGAGATATCGATAGAAGAAATACTCAGAAGCATTTCTGCATGCAAGAAACCACTTCGTTTAGTCGTGGAGGAGAATGGAAGTCAAATTGAGCATAGACTGAAATAAACGAATGTTACTCTGGTATTGCATATATTGAGAGGTTGTTTTGAATTTGACAATACTCACATAATCTTGCAACTGATCTTTTGTTGGTAACATCCTTAGGGGACAGTTGGTAAAATTTCAATAAATTTGGTTTCATTATTGCCGAGAAAATCCTTAACCAAAAGCGATTTACTTTTTCTGGTACACCGGATACATATATGTACTGCACACACACACACACACACACACACACACACACACACACACACACACACACACACACACACACACACACACACACACACACACACACACACACACACACACACACACACACACACACACACAAACACACACACACACACACACACACACACTACAATAAGTTGAACTCGGCAAGTATGGCAATAAGGGTGCAAATGACGTATGCGTCAGAGCTAAAGAGCTACAATTACACAAGATCACAAAAAATATTTCATACTGATTTTAAATTAAAATTAAATATTTCTGCAAAAAATAAAAAATCGCACAAAAAATATTTTTTCAGACAAATAAAGATAACTTTCTAATGGTATAAACGCATGTGTAAAAACAGCATAGACCCTCACATTTTTTCTATTTAAGACAAAAAATACTGGAAGAAATAAGCACAAAAAACTTAAAGGAGGACAAGAACGCTTACGGTAAGTGTGAAACACCAAAAAATTAAAGGCTAGAATAACAAAATACTACAAAGGAAATACCCAAGGAAAATAAATATATAATTCAGAAGAAAAAGACGAGAAAAAATAGGGTAGTTCTAATCAAAGACTACTATTAAGAACAAACAATCACTGCAAAAAATACCAAACAAAAACAGCGTAGGATTGAAAAAGAAATAAAAAATTCAATAACAAAGTTAGACGTCGAAGATCGTTGCTAAGAATGAACTCGGATTTACCTCAGTTTCTAGTAAACATACAAAAAATGTACTTACGTGAAAAACTCAAACAATACCAATCATGAAAACTTGAGGTCCAACTGAAAAAATGCTAACACTACCCAAAAACTTAAACTAAAGAAAAGGCTCTTCTAAGGTACTCAAATTCTCAAAACTTTATAAAAAGCAAAAAAATATTTTTGAGTACCGGGTCTATAATACCAATAACAAACAGCTATCAAAACTACAAGCCATAAAACAAGCTCCCACTTCTCTCAAAATACATTCAAACTTATATAATAAGTAAAATTACATGTATATAGAAATATTATGAGATACGTAAATAAGACGTCTTATTACTAAATTAGCCGGCTTTGCTGGCGTTGCTCGGCAGGAGTCCTCAATCAGTAATGTCGAAGTTTAGTATTTGGGTTCAACCCGCTGCGCTGGCTTCACGCATCGGGCTCTTGTATGAGCAGTAGCAAAAAGTTGATGAATTTTATGCACTTTCACAATTCCTGCACACGAAATCCTGATCATCATATCCTCTTAATCATGACTGGTAATGCTTACAAAGACTCTTGCCCCAAATTATCGTTAATACGTGTGAGGGAGATAGGATGAAACAAAATCATAACTAATCGTAGCGCCGAAACGGTGGTTGCTTTCACAATTATAGAAATATACTGTTGAAAGGTAAGCCTATTTTGCAATGTGGAACTGCCCCTTCCCTATTTGTATTTGTGGTATTAAGTTTGCCACGTTTCTGGCTTAGCAGCAAAAGCGGCTATGGCTTTCCCAAGATTATTCACTATATTTTAGTAGGCGCACATCAGGCCGAGTTATTTTCAAGCAAATGTTCTCTCTAAATTCAGTTTTATAAATTGTGATAGTAATGGTTTTATGTTGATTTTTTCTTAAACTTGGGATTTTATTACAATGCGGTAGAGTATAGACATCAATACCTTAACAGGCAGCATATCAGCATAAGAAAAAACCCTTGCTTTATAGTATATACGATGGCATCACCCGAAGAACTCCATCAGTAACGTCGGGATTGAGAATCTCGTTTCAGCCGACTAAGCCGGCTTCACCTATCAGGGTTTTGTATGAAGAGTCATCAAAAGTTTATGTGTTTTCTGCACAAAAGATTTTCATGACTTTTGGTGCACCTTTTCCTAATAGAATTTCTCATTTCAAGATTCTGGCTATGCCTTACATTTCTTTTCTCTGTTCATCGATGACACGAACCCAAGAAAGCCTCGCGTTTCCCGTAGCTTGGAAGTAGGGGACACATTTCTGATATTAAGCTATTCTAAATCAAAACAGCAAAAATTTCTGCTATTTTAAAACAAAATAGCAAAAATGTCTGCGTAGCCAGCGATTTCACACCGTGACGCTGTTTTCTTTTGATTTCCCCTTAAACTTTCTCCAGATCTCGCTGGCTACGCATTATGTAGCATGTTCTTATCTCCCTGCTTGACGTGCCCTGGGGAGTTAAAAGAGTCCTTACTTTTCCCCAAATGTTTGGTTTGGTTCAAACAAAAACATTTCCTCTTAATGCAGTGTTACAGATTGATGCTATTATTGTTTAATTTTGGTGTTTTCTTAAATATTAATTTTTATTACATTTAACTTTTTTCCTAATTCAGACCTCCCTACTGTTAAATGAAGATTAGTGCTTTGTACCGATAAGCCTATTCTTGCAATTACAAATATCAGTAATGGGCTTTACCATTCATGTTGGCTATCAAAATGATAGTGGATAATTTTGCTGCGTGCTGTTATTCTCATTACATAGTGGCAAGAATAGTGACGTCAATAAAGATTATGACCTAACATTCCATTTAAAGCCGTTAAGTATTTGGATTGCTACTTAATACTTTTTCGTTACTGTAGGTGAATTAATATGATCTAACGTCTCTGACTGCGTGGATGTTCCTTGGCCCTGGCATATACGCCGCCATGCAAAGAGCATAGTAACCCGAATTGAAGCACTTACAGTTAAGTTGTAGCAATAGACGGAGCTCCCATTAATAATGTCGAGGTTAAGAATATTAAATCAGCTGGCTGCGCCAGCCTCCTCCTATTGCAAAGAAAATTGCTTCACCATTTAGATCATATGTAGCTTGACACTTACATTTTGTTGCAAACGATAAGAAAGGATCATCTTTACCCCATCGTCTTTTTCTTGGATAATCACCAAATGTTTTGCTCGGAGGATTAAAATTTGTAGTATTAAAATTAAAAAGAGGAGTATCAAACGAGTATTAAAATTTTCTCGGAGTTATTAATATTTGTAGAGACTTCATTTTTCCATAAATCGTTTGGAATAATTTGATGGATAATGCCAAAGATCCATGCTATTGAGAAAGAATAGCCAAAATGTACCAAAGAACTTAGTTTTGCCAGAAATTTCTATTTTCTGAAGTGTAGGCACTACAATTTTATGTGTTTTTAACCGTTTGACTACATCTCATAAACATTTAGAGACTTCTGTTTTTGATGGATGGTTTTAAAAACGTCGACAGATAATGCAAAAGAATCATGCTGGAAAGGAAAGGTAGTCAAAATGTACCCAAGAACTAACTTTGTTTAACAATTGCAAGTTTGTTAGATCAAGTAGGATAATTGTTCAACTAAAAATGAAACATGATGTATGGCAACCAGTTTTTGATCAGCCATCAGAAACTAATCGTTAGCCTTAAGTAATTGGAGTCACATATTGCTGGAAAGAAAATTTACTAAGCTTTCAAAGGACAGTAATTGTTAGTACCTAATCATAACGTTTTTGCATTAAAGCTACCTGTTTTTGCTAAGCTCACCACTTTTTTGTCGGAAAATGAGGTCACAAATCCGTTTTTTGGTAAACTGATTTTGCAAAAAGAGTGCAATTTTTGAAAACCTCTTCATATTATGATCTGTGGTAGCGAAAGACTTATGTTAATCGTACGAGACATATTATGACATCGTAGAACCAGTTTTAAGCGTGCAAGCCAAAAAGAAAAAAAATGCTTGGAAGGCTTAAAGTGTTTAAAAAAAAAATTGCTCACAGCATTGTCAAATAAGCTTTGATTGTTGTAAAGTTGTTTTTTCAAAAGCACCTTATTAATATCTCCTCAAAGGGCGTTTAATTACGTTTTTGCGATCAGTAGTTTTTGAGAAAAAAAAACCAATTGTGTAATAAAGCGTTGATTGTGACGTCATTTTAAACCCCCAACAAATGAAAGCTTTTGAAATGTGGTAAGTCGGAAGTTGGTTTTCGTTTGAGCAAAAAGCGGTTGTCCTCTGTTAAGTAATGCAATTTTTAAAAAAATTATTTTTATTATGACGTCATGATGACCTCACAAATACCCTTATGACACTCACCACGGGGTGGTGATCAATCGTGGCAAGTTTTATGCTTGTACCTCCAGCAGTTTCAGAGGAGTTAAAACAGACAGACAGACACGCAGACAGAATTGCGCTTTATAGTATTGATAGACAAACAGGAATATTACATAATAATAAGTAAAAGGGCATAACCTATAGAAGCCATGACGCTAGTGTTAAAAACAAGACTACGAAATATGAGAAGAAAAAAAATTAAAACGGTGTTTCAAAACCAAAAATAGATATAAAATTAATTAATAGAGTGCAAGAACATTTTATCTGTATTTATTGTGGCATTTTATTTGTCTAGCAATATGTTTTTGTAAATTGATAAAAGATGTTTACGTGGTTGCTCTGCACAAGTTACAAAAACAATCGGCAATGTCTGGCTTTGTCTGTAGTGTGAATCTAGGGAAAATGTGGTAGTGATGTGATAATGAAGCTTTATCATCAATGTTGTCGCATTTAAATTGATTCCAAATAAATCTGTGATGGCACCAACGTTTTGAAAATTTGTTTACGTTTGAATAATATATTGTTTGTGACACAAACAGCAAGTAGCCACGTATATGCCGTAGTTTGAATAATCTAAGATTTGGTTCAATGCAAAGGTTTTGCCACTGGCTGCTGTGAAGATACTAGTTTGATATACCATAGATTTAGATTGATTAAAATGGCCGCAAAGAGTGCATTTCTTACAAGGTTGAGAACTTCCTTCACCATTATTTTCAGTCGTTGAATGAGCTATCTTTTTATAACACTACGTAACAAAATTTTAAAAAAAGTTTGTTTGGTTAATTTTTTTAAGTGTGTTTGCATGAGTTTCAAGTGCTGATTTCAAAAGTACTATCAGTTTTTTTCTATCATTGATCGTTTTAAAGATACAACGAAACTGCAGATTTCTTATGCAGTTATGCTTGCTGTGATCTGTCTCTGTCAGCATTATCATGTTGTAAATCGGTGTTTTATTTACTTGTGGGAGTGAATGGGAATACGATAGTACGAAATCTTACTGAGAAAAGTGCTTTTATTACTTATCAGTCCTCAGTTTCGTTTTATTTCAGCCTATAAAATTCAGAATAGTCTGATTAGAAAGCCATGTTCAGTGTTTGCAGAGAGATGTTTAGTGTTTGCAGAGAGAAGTTCTGCGTTGTAGTCAGGAACCTAACAGCCAGCCATGTATGTCAACGGCCTACTCAGTAGCCCTCTATGATTATATTTTATAGAGTTAAGTCTTGTGTTAATCTTAATTGAGTTCATCGTTTAAATAGTGTAATAAAAATGGCTAGTAGACAGTGCAAAACTTCACCAGATTGCTTTTGTTATGTATGTGGATACATCAGCGGCCAACATTCTTTGTATAAAATTGTGAATAGAACAAAGTATTGGACAGCGTATAGACTATATTTTGGGATAGACGTTGGCGATCAGGCAAGTCCTGGGCACCACATGTAATCTGTGGCAGCTGTCGATCTAATCTTGAAGAGTGGTTGAGGGGTTATGGAAGAATTATGTCATTTGCAGTTCCCAGAGTGTGGAGAGAGCCTAAAATCATCATGATGATTGCTATTTTTGCATGATAAACATTTTGAAGTATCGCAAGGTTAGAGGAAGAAGAGCTATGACGTATCCAAGTATACGCTCATCCATTGCGCCTGTTCCTCACAGTGACGCCTTACCGGTTCCAAACCCACCATCAAATGTGAGTAATTTTTTGTGGGTAAGTGTAACTAACAGTAATTTATATGTTCTGAGACTGGATCCAATTTCTTGCTATGTACTTGTTCTTTATCATTTCAGGTAGAAACGTACTTAAGTGAAGACTCAGCAACAGCAAGTGAAAATTCAGACATTGATGCAGAATATGCACCAACAACAAGTGCAGAACCTCATTTTCCGACTAAACAAGAATTGGATGATTTAATACGTGATGTAGGTTTTACAAAATCTGGAGCAGAGTTATTAACATCCAGATTGAATGAGTGAAATCTGCTTGGCGATGACTGCAAGAGTACTGCCTACAGGAAGAGGCACTTGGGAGTTTTCAGTCTATTTTGATGTTATTGAAGACCTTTTCTATTGCAAAGATGTAGAAGGCCTGTTTTGTGCTGTTGGAATAGATCATGATCCTACTCAATGGCGGCTGTTCATTGACAGTTCTACCAAAAGTCTTCAAGCGGTGTTACTTCACAATGGCAATATATACCCATCAATTTCACTTGCTTATTCACTGCAGATGAATGAAGACTATGAAAATGCCAAGCAACTGCTCATTAGAATCAATTATGCTCAGTTTAAGTGGTATGTTTGTGGTGACTTCAAAATGCTAAGGTTTTTGCTGGGTCTGCAGGGTGGATACACAAAATACTCTTGCTTTTTGTGCTTGTGGAATAGTAGAGCTGATAGTGAGCACTGCGAGAAAATTCATTGGCCGACACGGGAAGAACTAACACCAGGAATGTGTACCGTCACCATGGAGCCTCTTATAAGCCGGGAAAACGTTTTACTGCCAGCACTTCATATCAAATTAGGTCTAGTAAAACAGTTTGTTAAAGCTTCGGATTTTGAAGGAGAAGTTTTTCAAGAAATCCATTCAATGTTTTCCAGGCTATCAGAAGCCAAAATAAAAGGCGGAGTATTCGTTGGTCCCCAGATAAACACAATGTTAAAGTCTAAAACCTTGAAAGAAAAAATGAATGAAACAGAAAAGGAACCGTGGCAAGCATTTCGAGATGTGGTTGATGGATTTTTGGAAAATAAAAAGGATCCAAATTACAAAGAGTTAGTGAAAAAGCTTATCAAAAGTTACCAAAGCATGGGTTGTCACATGTCTGTAACACTTCACGTTTTATGATCTCATCCGGATTTCTTACAAAAAAATCTTGGTGACTTCAGTGAGAAGCATGGTGAGAGATTTTACCAGGATATTGAGTCAATGGAAAGACGATATAAAGGCCGCTTGGACAGTGCAATGATGGGAGACTACATTTGGTCTTTGATAAGGTAAGATAAGAGTGGTCATAAAAGAAAAGCTCGCTCAACAGTGCATTTTTGAATGACTCTTATTATTTGAAAAAACTGTGTTATGTTTATCTTCACGCCTTCTTCTTTATGGACCATTTTCAAACTGACTTTTGCGTTTAATATGTATTGAACGGAACCTTGATATGCAGTTAGAATCTACTGCAAGGTAGAACGCAATCTACTAGCTACAGCAGGTTGGATGAAACAAAAAGTATGAATATCTCAAAAAGTAACGATGATACAAAAAGCTGACCAGATTTTTAAACTCAGCGCTCAAAAATACATAAAGGGGCACTGAAAAAAGTAGCCAAACAAAAATTGTGTTACGTAGTGTAATTGGTAAGCGTGAAGGGTAGGTGGACGCTTATACACGACTGTTGCTTGTACTAGGCTTTTCTCTTTGGCAGTAAGTTGGAGCAAATTGGAAAAAGTAGACGCCCAAATTAGCATAGATCCTGTAGTTTTCTTTTTGTTCCATGGTTTTGGTCCAAAATAATCAGTCCATGTTTTTGCTAAATTAATGATTTTCTCCACCACTTTTTTGTTGAAAGAAGAGTCTATACATTACTTTTTCAGTCTTTTTAAATCTTTAAGGTAACTCATTTGTTTCATTTAATCTGTGTAGTCTTATAGGTTCACCGAAAACAATAGTTTTAAAAATGCATAGTAAGTAGTATGAGTTGCCATTTAAAAACAATCTTTTGGCAGCTGTTTGTTTAATAAAACTAGTAGTAAAAACCAAATTTGTTAAAATTGTCAATTATGTGAAGGACATCCAGAAACTGCAGGCTTTTTCCTGCTTCATTAGTGCTTACTTTTCTAAAAGCGAGTTTTAGTCCGTACCCCATGCATGTATTCGTTAGTGCTTGCTCAAATTGTTTTAGTTAATTCACTACCATATGACAGCCAGATGATATCATCAATAAATCTTTTGAAGAGTTGTGCTTGATTTAGTATGTTGCTGATTTTAAGCATAACAAAGTGCACTGAAATATTAGCTATGGATACCGAATTATTGTCCTCTGTAATAATGCCTTGTTTTTGTATGTAAAACTTGTTAGTATATTGAATTGCAATGCTATTTAAACAGTGCATCGCAAGATTAACCAAAATATGTTGACTTGACAAGTTAAACTTTGCTTTTCAAGAGTTAGTTCTATCGCCAATTTTATCGTCTCTCTCTCTCTTAATACTGGGATACAGAGCACAGATGTCAGCAGCAACCGAATAAAGCGGATCGTCATTCCTAATGTTCGAGGTATCATAATTTTTTTTTCCATTCACTCAAATCGTGCAAATAGTGCTACTATCTCTACAAAACTCGTTAATAGTACTTTTTACAAAATTCAACACTAACTGGTTGTATAAAGTGTTCAAGAAATGCAGTAAATCGAAAAGTCGTGATATGGCCAGCAGATTGTAACAATCGAACAGAAATGTCGGTAATATTAGCAGAGAAAAAACTTTTTTGGTCTAGTTTGTGTGTTTTGAAAAGCGGGTAAGCGTACGCAGTAACTAAATCAGAAAAATGTTTAGCTAAATTTCCAAAACATTTGTGATATCTAAGTTCTCGTTCTTTTAAACCAGTTACGTGAAATAGCATATCATCATCAATCCTTATTAGGGCTGCAAACTCTTACGGTTCACCAAAAATATAAAGCAATTCAAAATACACTTTCAAATAAATAATAACTATTCTTAGCAAAGCCAATTTTTTGTGTCAATATTTAGTGACCGTGTCAACAAAAAGCTTGTGTCAGAACTTGTTCAAGTTTGTCACAATTCACAGCGTAGGTGGTTAATGCACATCAAATGTCATAATTAGCCACTGCTACGTCAGTGCGCAAAATATAATCAGCAATCATGAAGGTCTGTTTGGTTTGCTCCCATCACAGCAGAGTTTCATGAAGTCTCCACATTACCTTTATTTACTTGTCACAATACAGCAAAAATGTGCTTGCAGACTCCTTCAAACATTTGTGTGGACTCAGCTAAAACCGTTGCGTTGGAATCAAAAAACATTGTGCTACCGTAGACGGTAGGTATGCTCAGACCCACTTCAAAATTACTGGTACTGCTGACACAGCACAATCAAGCAGATAAAGTTGACGTAATGTGCTCTTTTTTATAATAGGACTTCATAACAATGGAAACGAAAATCAAAGATCGTGAGCAAGAAAAAGGTGGTGCAGTATTCAAGCCGTTTTGCTGATACTTCAATGTTTATTTTTATCCCCTGTTCTTGAAATGATTAACCATAAGCGCTTTCCCAAACCAAAGTTAATAAAAACCAAATCACTCGAAACTCATAGAAACACAACAATCGCTTAATCACATAAAATTAAAGTAACAGATTTACCGTCGGCCTACCACGATGATCTTGCCCGACTCCAATCCCCAGTGATAAACTAACTCCCCTGGCATTTGGACGAAAAGATCTGAAATGAAATGTGATTTGTGTATCAGATCTACTACCAACAGGTCAATGCCCCGGGACTATGTTATTTTACTTGCTCAAAAGACTTCAATCTAGCTGTGCACAATGGTGCAATTCCAAAAGAAACTAGATATCATTTTTATCAAAAATATATCTTGTCATTAATTACCTTAGTTTAGAGATCGTAATCATCGGTACTAAAAGAGTCATTTTCATCAAATTAAACCCAATCAAAGCCCCCAATTCTATTTGACTACCACACAAAAGGTAATATTGTTACAAATATAATACATGTAATGCATTCCTAAATCATGCTTTGCATTCTTACGCGAGAATCATTCACAAACTATCTGGTCATGAAAAACAGGTTTTTCTTTGGATTCTTTATGTAATCTTCGATCCTTCCAGCGCCTCGATGAACCGAAGTGATGCTATCTGAATAAGTCCGGATACAAATTTCAACTTCGCTTTCTCGTCTCCCGGTAATCGATGGCCCAACAATGATCAAGCAATTCATTTATTTATCCAGGATTTAAAATACAACACACGTTTCATGGGCCATAAGAACAATTAGAGCGAAGCGTTAAGCGCGAGATAGTGATTATGGTGTTAAACTCGGGATATCTTACTTCTACAAATACAAAGAACCATATTACTATTTCTATATCTACAAATTCGTACAGACCAGCATTCAGTACTTAATGCTTTATTAAAGCTGATGGATATCGCAGCATGGCTTTGTAACCAATGCTTTCTTTAATCTGCCACAGTAGAACTTGGGGCCGTTATTTATAACGATCTTGGGGTGATTTCTTCGAATTGGAGAAAGTGGTATGAATAATTTGTTTTCGGAGTACGAACCGGTAGTAGTCATAGGAGAAAGCAGCATCCATGACTTGTTTTTCAGGCACAATTCGATCTTGGTCATAATAAATAAACTAAAAGTGATATCAACCCCCCTTCCGTAGTGTAAAGTTGTTTTTCATTAGAACTGCGAACTCACCAAAATGACTCATAACAATACGGCCACATAAACACACGAATGTCAATTAGGCGTTCAATTCTATGTCAGATATGAATGAATTGTACACTGGCCTTATTCGCTTGCTCATAATTTAGGATTTTCTCCTTTCTATGATGTTGTTTTTCAGTTCACGTAACACTTTACGTTTATCACAATGAAATGTTATCAAAAACAGTATTGTTGATATGAAATCCAAACGCATAGCCCCCGAAAAATTTGAAGAAAAAACAAGTTTTTCAAATTTTTTCTCTTAAAGAAAACATTAAAAAAAATTACAATACTTTTACGCACTTTTCTTGATTTTTCACTAAAATTTATCTTCCAAACTTGCATAATATTGATTGTTATAAAAAAAGTATATTCGAATTTTTAAGGTAGGTCGTAAAATATAAAGTAGTTGTGTAAATGACCAAACATCTTTTTGTCATTGATTTTATGAGAAAAAATAGCAAATTCAAATTTTAAAGTTAGGTCGTAAAATAAAAAAACAGTTGCGTAAAAGCCCAAACATTTTTTTGTTACCTAACTCGAAAAAACTTTGAGTATCAAAAATTAGGGAGGTTGTGTGTGGCCCTGTGTCTTCTTCTAGTTAGTGGCTACGCAGATAATAAAATTCTTTGAAATCTTTTTTAACGAAACAACATTGCGTATGAAATACCAAGATCATATTTTGTCGTAAACCCAAATATGGAACTTAAGTTTCCAACCAAAAGAAGCTGATGCTATCAAAAATGGAAATCAATATGATTACACAGCTACTACCAAGCAATAACATACACAAGTGCAAACAAATGTGTATTACTGTAGGGTCTATGTCATCACGTGTGTATGATTAATTTATGAATATTTTTACACGTATAGTTTCAATCAACGTCTGCAGTTTTCCAGAATTAATAGCTGATTTTGATTAAGTTGTGGTATTAAAAATTTGAATAATTAATAAATATTTGATTTTTTGTAGTTTAAAAATGATAAAAATATTGTATTGAGAATCATAACTGTTTCAGACGCAAACCTGTATGTCTCAATATCCCGTCGTTTTGTACCAGCTAAGGATAACGAAACAGTTTGTAGCCTATGCATCATAACATAACTCTTTCTGCTACCTGCACATAGCCTTTGTCACACGTTTCTTATGCTCATTTTCTGAGACAAGCCCTGTACTAGTAGACCGAGCGTGGTTATTACTTTGGAAAATTTAAGAACCGCAGTGATTCAGAGTACTTTTTTTACGCAAATCACTCACAAGTAAGCGTTTGAGCTTCAATTGTAAAAAAAAACCGCCAAGCTACACTTCATGATTGCGTGAAGTGAAATCATTGTTTTATGGTGATATTTGTAACGGACAGTGCTCGCCAGACATCACAATCAAAAATCAAGAAAAGCCGGCTCGAAACCACTGGGTTTAAACCACCACCATTCTTCTTGAGAATTTTTGCTTGACGAAATTCCGTCGTGTTTTGACTAGCGTTTTTTTTGAGATAAAACGGAAGCCTACCGTGGTTGACTCACATAACGCCAGGTACGAAGATTTTGACATTAGTTTAATTTAAATAGCTATTACCGGTACTTGTTTGCATTTTTGCTTTTATTTTATTTTTCATTTTTTAAAAGAAATGTGTTTTAGTTTCTTAATAATTGAAACGATAGCAGAAATTTGGGAGACTCGTGGGTTTCCGACCTCTGGTTTAGTTCATCATTACTTTTCTCATTGGTACTGAACTTGAACTAAATGGTCTTGAGATGCTTTAATAAAGCAAAGCTAAAAAATTATATCACAATCAAGGAGTAACGAGTTCACTTCCCGCATGTTGGACCCATAACTTGTAGGGAGGTAGTGAGGTGGTAGCAACTAAACAAAAATAAGATTTGCCTACAAAAGCAGTATTGAGTTCAGTAACAGAAGCGGTAAGATAAATCAATTTTAAGAAAAGGAAAGGCAAGAGCAATTAAATAAAATACCTTACGATAAGCCTTATTGGGGTTTTGTGCAAAAGTCCAATCGTCAAATCATTAGTGCTTTTTACACACCTTGATATTTGTTTCCAATCTTGATAGCTTTGGTTTTTCACTTTATGATGGCACTTCTACCAAAACTCTCTCATCTTTTTTTAAACAACTTTCAAAAAAGTGCGGGTAGCCTTAGGAAGGTAGTAGATTTATGGGGTGACCAGGCGGCTTGATGCATGAAATCTAAACCATTTCAATCAAACACTACTATAAAAAAATATTAATCAACATGCGCAGAAAAATCTGGGGAGAAAGGTCCAAAAGATCTCGACTAAATACATTCATGATTAATACAAATACAAAAATTAAAATTCTTTCAAACAAACTATTTTCTGAACTGCTGTTTTACATAAAGCCGGTGCAGCCGATTGAACTGAAGGTGATTCAACACTTTAGATTTATAAGAGGAAATTAGAAATGTCAAAAAATAAGCGATATACGACTTTTTTTTGACTAGTTGTTTTTGCAATTGCCCCTTGAATGGAGCTAGCAAATTTGATTGCCTAAATATTTTTTTCAAAACAAGCGCACATAA
The DNA here is from genome assembly GCA_963675345.1 of Trididemnum clinides. Lineage (NCBI taxonomy): Eukaryota > Metazoa > Chordata > Ascidiacea > Aplousobranchia > Didemnidae > Trididemnum > Trididemnum clinides. Next base: position 7,701,046 of record OY776300.1, read on the forward strand.
CTGTTGGCGTTGAGGGGGATGTCGGCGTAGCAGGTCAGCATTACATGTAAATTAATCATAAAAACTTGCATCTTGTTGAACAAGTTGAATGTATAGTTTGGGAAGCTGTGAAATGCTGTTAAACCTTGTTGCTAAGTTGGCACATAATTCCATATGCACTTTTTTAGACTAGATCGGGTCAAGTTAAAAAAATAGCCTCACAGGGAACACCTCACCCAAAGTAAATTCATAAGAATTTTATTAGTTTCTGCTTTGCTCACGCATTGCAATGGCAATCCCTTTGTATGTTTATGTTAATGATCTTAAGAAATTGAAAGCAATCTTAACTTTGCTGCGTATTCACAGAAAGAGAATGCAAAAAAGTTTATGAAAGAATCTTGCAATACAAAGTTTTAACCAAAGAAGATACCAATATTAAAAGAAGAGTCGACTAATATCAATTCTCGAATATAATGCTTTGTTGGATTTTAACGAGACTGAAGTACCCTTCATGTCATAATTCTTTATGTCTATTTAAGCTTACGAATTGAATCCACTGACGCTAACTGAACCAGTACAGGCAATATTTGCTCTTGTAGTTGATATTGTGACGATGTTTGGAGGAGAAACTCGCACGACGGGTAAGCCGATATCAAAACTTGTAATTCGAAGACTGAAAGAAATGAATATGTTTATAAAACAATAGATAAAGCTGATCACCAGACATAAGAATATATAATGTTCCCGATTAAATTAACTCGTTAAATCTAGTACATAAAAGTCATTTTGTAAATTTATTGAACGTGTAGCTTTTGTAAAATATCTAGCCAGTTTTGTTGCTGCAAAAATATTACTTGTTCTGGCCGATAAAATGTTAGCTTAAATAAAGACTCCATCAAAGCATTTTGAGCTGTCACAACTCAACGCTACAAAACGAGGAAAGGCAGAAGATACTTGTTGACGTTTTAGTACTAGTCGGATTCAAAACTACTGAGAAACTTCATGCTTGTTTGTGTGCAAGGCCGTAAGTAGCATTGGGAAAGATGTCCCTCTTTTTTGAAAACACTTTTGTCATGTCCATTTTCCTCAAAGTCTCCCTTCAACCTCTACCCGAGCCAATTCCTCAATACAACCTAGAAATACTACATCATTCAAAGCAGACGATTACTGCATTTTGATTAAAGTACAAAGTTTATGGCTCATAGATTTAGCTGAGGGCTGCTGTGATGTTACATGCAACAACGCAACAAGTGTATTTGCTGCTTATCATAAACGAATTTAATTCGTTCCGGGACGGCGTTCGTAAGGTGATTTATTCGTATGCACAAGCAAGATTTACATGTGAATGGCTTAATTCGTTCAAATTCACCCAAACGCAGTCGTATAAAGTGAATATTATACCTTCAGGTGAAAATTAGACATTATAACCACATATTCAATGATACACATTGATGACACACAAATCATATTCAATGATACACATCTAAACAAACAATTAGGCATTAATATAATCAATAGCACAACAATAATAATGCGCATTGTTGTTATGAATAATGACAATTTTGTTGCAATCCATCCGAGAACAGTCGAACAGTACACTATGAAGTATGAAATAATCACAAAAATTTACAATGACACAACAGGTGTACAGTAATTAGATAATATCAGATACAGTGCACTAACAAAATAAAAAAATATCCTGGAAACGTACGGTAATAAGTGCGCATTTAAAAATTTTTGTCATTCGTATCTCGAACTTTTTGTCGTATCTTGGAACAAATATTTCTTCGAGACTCAGTTTGTAAGCCGAAATATTTGTAGCAAGAAACGATCGTATCGCGAGGTACCACTGCATTACCAAATTGGCACTAAGAGCTTATTTTTAAAATTAGTTTGAGAAGGAACTCAATCTCATCATTAATTCATTCATTTCATTTTATTTTTGCCCAAATCAGCATAAAAAGATAAAAAAAAATGTTACAACAGTAAACAAAAAAAGACAATGGCAAAACAATATATGTTGCAACCATGCACATAAAACGAATTTTTATTGAATGTAAAGATAGTGGCATGGCCATCGCACCCGTAACGTGGCAGCAAAATAGAGAAACACACATGAAAAACCCACATAGGCTACAGTATATACAAGGTATCGCAAAACACATTAAAAATTAGAAAACTGTGATATTGTAATCCCAACAAGAAAGGCTATTAAGTTCTACACGTGGCAGCAACGACAGCTAAAAGACAGCACCTTTTTGTCTCAAGGCGTAAAAAACCCTGTCGCCAGTTGCAGTTTTTAAGTCGTAACATAGAACAAGATTAAGCAGTAGGCTACGGAATTTAGCTATAATTAAAAAAAGAAGTTATTTTGTGCTATTTCAGTCTGTTGTTAGCATGCTATCGCCAGTTACATTGTTGGCATAAAATTTAATCAACGCAAATAATTACTTCGACGTAGGGTGACCTTAAAAAATGAAAACAAATCAGTATTCTCAATTATATACAGTGATAAAGCTCCACCAATTTAAGCTTCGTTTTGAATGGAACTTTCGTGGTTGATTTTTCTCGCTTTACTGTCGCAATCTTTGAAGATTTTTTCTGAAAACAGAAAAAGAATACGGAAAACAAAGCACTGCAAAAACCTATATCATAAACAGTTTATATTTTCTAAATGATAATTTTAAGTTGATTACGTGTTCTTGAGGTAACGAAGAATTGCTTTAAATGATTGACAAAAGATTTCAAAGATTTTATTTCTTTTAATTCAACAGGAAGCTTGTTCCATTGCACAGGACATTTGTATTTGACCGTGTGCTGAGTTAGTTTAAATCATCTTGAATCATACTATAATAGAGCAATTGAAGGGATTTCAGGTTAAGATAAGGTTTTACTTTTTGTAGCCTATTATACAGCAGCCTACTCTAATCATGTTCAGCGGCAATGCCATGTGAGATTTCCAGATTAGATGTTCGTGAATTGTAAACCTAAAAATGCAGGCGGTTTTTCCTCGCCTATTTCATTTCCGTTTAGCTTAATTTTAAGATTGGGTGGGACTGGGTTCTATTACGAGTTAATGCCTTAATTTTTTTGTATTTTAAGTGAGCCTGTTTGCAGTAAGACAGGATCAACTTCATGCAATTCATCATTTGCCTTTTTATATAGTTCAGTCGATGAATCATCAAATAAGAATAAGTTTGTATTATCAGCAAACACAACAGTTTGATTAGTATTTAGACATTTTAGAAGATCATTTACGTATATTATGAATAATGACGGACCTAGAATTGACCTTTGCAGGACACCTAAGTTGATTAAAGGACAACTGACATGAAATTTACAAGATTCCATTTAAATTAAAATTATTAATATTTTATCGATATAAACTCATTTTTGACTTTTTTTCGTTTATATTTTTGTTTGGTCCTAGTTATATATAGTTAAATATAAAGTTTCTTTATTTCCTGTCTTTTTTCCCACGGTTGAGATGAGGTCATTTGTGAATATCTGCTGGATGCTTGTACAAAGAAAGATTATTACTTTTAAATGCAGAGACTGCAATGTTCAAAGATGTGGCATATTAGTGATGGAAACAGCAAAGTCATTGTCAGTTTTTCACAAGTTTGTGATCAAGCTAGCAAATGGTAGACCAGAAAGTTGTTTTATATAGCCTAGGCGATTTAGGTTTTATCTCAAAGCTACATGGTTAGCTGGTTACTTACCACGGCTATTTGGCAGTTAAATGTTTGCACTATCAGACAATATGTTACAGTGTAAGTCTTTATAAGGTTATTTATATTGCTTTCAAGTTCAGTAAACATATTTACATATTAGGCTTGTTCTTATTTACAGCTGTTATGAGAAATGGAAAAAACAGTGTTTCACTTTTGAGTATTTAGGTTTTGTAATATCAGATAATTTTTCCATTTTTTGTGTTTTTGGACCATTTAGTGAACCATTGTTATAATCTGTTAGCAATGGTAATTTTCTCTGGAACATGTAATTCCAAGTCTGGAAGAGACAAAAAGATACCATTTTTTTCTTTTCCAAAAAAACTGTACTGGAGAGGTATTTGGATATCAAAATGCCAAAAAATGTATTTCAGTCCGTCAACACACTGCGAAAAGCCCTTGTTGAATCAGATTTTGATTTGAGCCGCTCATTTGCTACATCACTTAGATATCAAAAACCTTAAGATTGCAATTAAAGACTGAACCAATACCAACTGTTATTCCAGTGCCCCGAAAACTGTAAAACCCAAAACAAAAAAATAAGAAAATCTAAAGCTTTAGAGAAACACCGGCAAAAAAAGGTTTGCATAATGGATTGTATTTGTTAGGTGCTTGAGTAGCGCATCGTAGTTGTTGGTTATTGGTTACCAGTAACTTTAGATATTTTATTTAACCTTGTAAAATCTGTTAGCATAGTTCTCTTAGGTCAGTTTTTATATCAGAAAACCTGCTATTTTTGTGATTATTGTCATGGTTTTGCCAAGGCACTTGTTATTGAAGAACAGCTGTCATTTTTGTAAAGTTTTCTGGTATCAAAGGCGTTGGAAATTGCCTGATAGCGAAAGCCTTCTGTTTACCTGGTACACTATTTAACTGTGTTGATGATAGAAAGCCATGCTCTATTTAGATCAGTAATAAGTATATGCTACAGTAGATGTAAAATAATGCTATGTGGATATGAGTTACTAAGCTTCAATTATGTGTTAATTTAGTTTTTTTTCCAGACTTTTCCTTGCTGTCCTTTACTTTAATGAAAACAACAATCGCCGGCAAGCAACAAATTCGCGTGGTGAACCCATGTTCAGTGTTTCTTATTCCAAAGGAAGAACTTCTTAAGGCGTTGCTAAACAAATAATAGTCCTACATGTATAGTAATGCAAGAGGCTAGCGATGCACATAGCAAAACTGCAGACAGTGACACTGTTTCGACCTATCAGGTTTCTTCAGTGCAGTTGGTGACCGACAAGAAGCTAGAGGCTTTTAATAAAGCATAGCTTAGACCGCCACACTTGCGAGATCTATACTAGATCCACTTGGTGGATGGCCTGTCAGTACTCTGCGAAGCCGTATCACTCGTGAATGAGTGGCGGTTTTCGCAGGTGCACTAAGTCTAGCAACTGCTAGAACAATAGTGCTGCCACAGCCTAGTGGTCACAAGGTCTTACATGTATAGTAATGCAAGAGGCTAGCGATGCACATAGCAAAACTGCAGACAGTGACACTGTTTCGACCTATCAGGTCTCTTCAGTGCAAATAATAGTCCATCTCACTTTCAGTCTCATTTACCGTCATTGTGCAAAAGTTTGCGGTTGATTTTCTGCTTCCTATCAAAGAAGGTGTGGCTGACAAGTAGATACTAAGTGAGGTTTCAAACACTTAGTTTAAACAGAGACAAGTTTAACCTACAACGCAGCTATTTTTTTCACCTCAATAAGGTTATTTCCGATGTTACTTTAAAGAAGTGTTGTTCTACATCGCACTGCTTTTCAAGCACGGTAATTCAGTTTTGCAAACAAAATTCTTTTTTTCTGCCATGGAGCAAAGGACTGCCTGTAATAACAGCCAGGCTTGATGGTGAAGCCAGCATTTTGTTAGGATGGCCAAACTTTTCAACTTTTCCTCAGCTTTTGTCACCTACACAATGATTACATGTTTGCTCAATTTTACATAGTAGCTGTTGCCGTTCGGCCATCCCCAGAAAGATGATAATTAAAAACTGCCACCATGTAAAATCATACTTGCCATTTGCACTTCATCTTTGAAATTATTGTGCTCATGTGCTCTATTGCCAATCACTTCTGATTTAACAAACTTTATCAGTGCATTTTTCTACAACATAACCGCAGGCTCTCTTATAGATTACGTTGAAGAATTAATGCCCAACGTTACCTTAAGAAGAGAGACGAATTCGGCTTATCAATTGGCTACTGGTTGAAGGTTTTCTTGTAGACCTCCTCCACTAGCTGCAATTACAAAGGAGTTGGCAAAACTAAAATCTCCGCCGTCACAAATCCCGCTTCAATCTTAATAGCGTTAATAGCATTGCACTGGTATAGGAGTACAACTGCAGGCTTTGTTTTGCTATTCTGCTTAGTGCTCATCTTTATTTGTTTTTATCCTTAACGCAGTTGTGTAAAATGTGTTAGCCAAATTAGAACTTGCTGTGTAGCTTATTTGCGAGTGTGCAATTATGTTTATTTATTTCATTAACATGCGTATCTAAAGCTACAATAGTGTTCAGAGGTCAACTTTTCCCGAATTTTTGTAACCACACATGCAGGCTAATATCTTTCTATTTCTCTTGCCAATTTTTTTCCATATCCACTGTGTAAATCTCCGATAGGCAATGTATCAATAAGTTCTAAAATAGTAGCATTTACTGGCAATTCTGCTGGCCTCATCAATTAACTTATACAGGGTGATCAAAAAGTCCCTGTGCACCTAAATTGTGAAAATAATAAATGATTCACGAAGTTATAAATAGTCATGAATAAACATAAATGAAGTCCTATGTCGCTGTTTTTATTATTTTGCTCTGTGATCATGATTCATGAACAAAATCATTATAAATGCTTTCAGCAAGATGGGGCTACTGCCCACACATCAAATGCTTCTCTGACATTTTTACAAACAATTTTTGATAGCCGCATTATCTCCAAAAATCTCTGGCCACCAAGATCTCCTGATCTTACGCCTCCAGACTTTTACTTATGGGGCGCTACGAAAAACAAAATTTATTGCAGCAATCCCCGCACAATAAATGAATTGAAAGAAACCATCACCGATTATATCCAAAAAGTCGACGACATTGTCTTGAAAGACGTCTTCAGAAACATGATGACACGCGCTACAAGATGTACTGAGGCGGGTGGTGGTCATTTCCAGCATCTACTGTAAAGTTCACCAAATAACACGTATATCTGTTACAATATGCTGTTTTTGATTAATATTGAATGAAATAAAAGTAATTGAATAAAGATTTTTGATTAATATGGCATAAAAAACGCTATTTTGTAACATTTTTTACAACCTATATTTATTAAAAATCAGGTGCACAGGGACTTTTTGATCACCCTGTATAAAGCCTTCTCATGAATCTCTTCATCTTCTCTAGATGGTCCATGAATTTCTTTGTACTCGTAAAATGATGTATCAACAATATCTATATCCAAGCGATTGGCTTTAAAGCCTGAAGATAGTGCTATGCACCTAACACCTTTTTCGTTTCCTTTTTGTCAATCTCTGTTACAGACAGGCAGCACAGACATTCTTTTTCGGTTGGAATACTCTTATAGTTTCCACAGCCACACCTTTTCAGAAACACAATGATTTTCAAGTCTAATGAAAATAAAGATCGTATGCATCTCAAAGACAAGTCAACGTTTTCTTGTAACAAAAGCAGTGTTGCACTTGAGTGTCACCATCAAACTAAAGTATGGAATAGCTTGGTGGATGTGCCAACGCTACTCACAACTTACCAAATGTTAACGTCAGTTACTCTCAATTCATTTATTGCGGTTTCTTCATCATTTGTATCGCTGCTGAACGAGCAATCAGCTGTGTTGTCTAAGCAGCTAGAAACTGGCGGCCTGAGGTGGTACGGCAATACAAGCCTAGGTATATTCAATTCTTCAGCTTCGCTTGCAGTGTACCACTCAAAGAGTTTATAGTAATATACAAGTGGACTAATTTATAGTTTATAGCCTTTATAACTCGATAAATCGATTCAGCTTCGCTTATGCTGCTGTCGTTTGCATATTCCATTTCTATAATGAAAGCATTGGTTGTCCTCAAAATTAGTCCACTTGTGACATGGAAATGGTTGTGATTTTTCGTAACCCGCGTAATGATTGTGCGACAGTGCGTGCACAGGCACGCTTGATTATAATGGCTTTTTGCTACAGATGTTCATCTATGACATCATCGCCCTCAAAACCGCCGATTCACAAAAATCGTGTTTTCGGCCTCATTTACAACTTCCCACTTGCTCGTATTGCATTAAAGCTAAAAATAACGTATTACAACTACGTTTTCTCTTCAAATTTCTAAAAAAAGGGTCAAAATTTTCGTGTCAGTTGACCTTTAATGTAAAAGATAAAAGTTTTCCATTAGCTTCTGGTTGCCAAGAACGATTGCTTAAATAACTTTTACCTACGGTAATCGTCTAACTCCATTGCGATATGTTTGTAAAGTAGTTTAAAAATCGTGCGAAAAGACTTTGGAAGACTCAAGAAACAATCTATGTATATGTTTTTCTTCAAATACTTTTGTAACATTTTCCATCATTACTGTGAGACAGTTGTTGGTAATTCCATTTATCTAAACCCGAATTGGTGATGACGGAAAAAATCTGTTCTGTTTAAAAATGAATACATCCTTTCGGAGACAATGCTTTCCAAAATTTTGGACATTACAGTTAGCAAGCAGGTTGGTCGGTAGTGGTTTTGTACATTCGAATTACTTTTAACTTTTTTTGAAATCATTGATAAATCCACTTTGTGTCAATGAAAATTCAAAAATATGGCGAAGTGTCAGCAATATTCAATTACTTATTTGGTGACAATTTGATAAGGACATTGAGGTTTTATCTAAACTGCAACTGTGTTTTGGTTGCATGCAGATAAGATTTTCTTAATTTTTGAGACACGCCTGGGGTTTAACTATATACAGTGAGGGTAGGATAAATCAAGATAATTCTCTAATTTAGCACTAGTTTAGTTCATATTTTTTCTTAGGTCACTACTAGCCGTTGCGAAGTGTTTACTGAAGTTATCAGCTGTTACTGCATCATCGGAAAATAGTACTCCAGCAATATTTAAAGAGTGCAGCAATGTTATATATATATATTATATTTTTGTTTTTCAAGAATTGTTGCAACGAAATCTCTTTTTTTCTTGAATGCTATGAAAATGTTTGTTTCTAACTTCTTTATATTTGACTTTGGCCAAGATACTTTTTTGGCAATGTATTTTGTTTACAGCTTATCTTTTTTTCGATTAGTTTTAGCAAATCCTTATTAAACCAGTTCAAACCAGTTCTTGTTTTAGTATAGTTATTACAAACGTCAGTGTATTCATTAGCAAACAAGCAAAAAGCTGTGTCAGGATCAGTTTCTTTCAAAATCAAATTTATATCTATTTTATCTAATTTTGGTTGAAATCTTTTGATGTTTATTTGGTTACAAATTATGATTTTGATGTCTTATGCTTTATTTGATTTGATTTGACACGTAAGCACAGGTAAGTGGTCAGAAATGGGATGGAGAAGTACTCCTGTTTTGATGTCATCAGAATTCATTTTTGTCCAAACGTGATCTAAAATGGTTGCACTGGTGTCTGTAATACTAGCAGTTTTGTTTATTATTGAATAAAAACAATTATCCACCATAGTGCTCAGTAAACCATTAACCCTCACATTATCATGTTGAAAAAGGTCGTAATTAAGATCACCAAATACGAAGCATTTGTAGTTGGTCTTTATAAATTTAAAAGTTTCTTTTGAGATGGCAATAAAAATGTAATTGTGTAAAAATGGGAATAAAAATGTAATTTGATTTATTGTCGTGTGAAGTTCACCCACAGATTTTTTCACTAATAACAATTTCATTTCTCAGTTCTAATTTCATAAAAATGGATTTCATAGTATTTAATGTGAAAATCTAATCTTTGTGATATCTCCAAAATCATTTACAGTACATAGTGCTTTTTGCCTTGAAATAAAACTAAACGTTTCTTTTCAGTGTTCAGATATTACGAAATTCAAATATCTCTTGTGATTTAGCGAGCAGTTGAAATCGCCGTATAGTGAGTGATTCTGTTAATGAAACCGTTGCCTCCTAATTATTTTCAACTTTCAGCTGGGCTTTGATAGCAATCACTAAGTTTCTAGTAGTAGGGAGCACCAATTTAATTATGACTGGATTTTTAGCTTTTTGAGAGAGTAGAACATGGCAGTTATCAATGTGTGCATTTGCAATTGGCTGTGACAATTTAATTCTGGAGTTCAAAGCTTTTATAACAAAATTTTCAAAATCGAAATCGCTTGCTTTTTTATCTGGAAGATTAGTGCATCCACGTAGGATGAGGCAACTACTCCGGCTATACTTCCCCGAATTATACAGGAGTCTTTGTTGTTGTTGTTGTTGTTTACCCGACCCCTTTCGAGGGATGAGAGCATGGCGTAAGACCATGGAGCCCCAGAAACCGGGCAACTCCCCAGGGTCTGGACCAGAGGTCATAAAGAGACAAAGAGTCGCCAAAGAGTGAGCGGCGCAAACAGTCCGTAGCTGGACAGTGCAGAATGAGATGAGAGATGTCCTGGGACGAGTGTCCACAGGCGCTGCAAGAAAAATTCTCGATTCTGCCAATCCTGGAGAGATAGGAAACTAAAAGAAGGCTGTGTCCATTGCAGCGAAGACGAGAGAGGACACAGCGAGCATGACGAGAGAGCACAAGTTCCTCAGTGGAAATTGAGGGAACCTGTGTGTCAAAATACTTTGAAGAGACAGTACGCCTCCAGTCCGAGATAAGACGAGAGTGGATACGAGAGATAAGAGGAGAAAGACTACAAGGGATTGCGGAGGGCGCAAGCAGCGCTCCCCGTCTGGCAAGCTCATCAGATGTGTCGTTCCCCGGGAGAAACAAGTGTCCGGGGACCCATTGTAGCCTGATAGAACAGGAGGAGAAGAAGGACAGTTCCTGCCAGATCTGCCACAGAGTTTGAGATAACAGGAAAGGTGGAGGAGAGGACAGGGTGGCGAGGACAGAACGAGAGTCAGACAGGAGAAGAAGAGAAGAAAAATGGCAGACTTGTTGGTGTTGCCGAGACCAGCAAAGAGCGTGCAGAATGGCGCAGACTTCAGCGGAAAAACTGGAACAAACTGGGCCTGCCGAAAACGAAAGAGTGGCCTCAGTGCCACAGAGAGAGCAGTTGGCAAGAACGCCGGAGCCGCCCTTGCCAAAAGGAAAAGGAACAGAGCCGTCTGTCCAGAGTACCAGATCATGAGGGGGGAGAGAATCAAGGTGGGCGAGAGCCGCACCTTGGCGAGAGTGAGGGGGATCAGAGCGAGAGCATGGAGAGGAAAGGGTGGACTCGACCGTGAAGGAAGGCAGATTCCAAGGAGGACAGGGAGGGCAAGCAACAAGAGCCTCCCTAGAACAAGTAGAAGGAAGCATGAGCGGGTGAGTGGATGCAAAAGCTCTCCAGGAAGATCTGCAGAGTCTTGGTTTCACTCCTAGTCTGGCCAAACCTGAGATGGGAAAGGAGGTTGGGAGACGAAGAGCCCGCTCATAAGAAAACAGAGTGAAGTGAGTCAGAGTGACTCGTAGGGGAGGTAGAGAAGCCTCGGTGAGTAGTACAGGGATAGGGGAGGACGAGAGGCAGTCGGTGATGGCGCGACTGGCCGCTCGGTGAAGGCGTTCCAATTTGGTGATATTGGTAGTGCTTAGAAAAGGAAACCATCCGGGTGAAGCGTAAGTGAGAAGGGACCGAAGAAAAGATTTATACAGAACAAAGAGGGACTCCTTAGAGGGGCCCCATGAGGAAGCAGAGATACAGCGTAAGGCCTTGAGACGTGGGAAAAATTTGGCCTTCAGCGAAGATACATGCTTAGAAAAGGAAAGAGTGCGGTCGAAGGTGACCCCAAGAAAAGTTGGAGTGGGATTGAAACGGAGGCGGGAGCCGAGTAGGAGGAGGTTGGGCTGGAGGTTAGCCTGGTGGGGATCCACTGAAAAGAAGGAGGCCTCACATTTGCTCGGATTGAGAGGAAGACACCAGTACTCAGACCAGCGTTCCAATCGAAACACAGCTCCTTGTGTGGCCTCCACCGCAGTGGGGACCGAGGGGGAGGAGGACCAAATGGCCAGATCGTCAGCGTAAAGAGAGCAGCTGACGGAAGAAGGCAGAAAAGCCGGAAGATCATTAATGAAGAGAGAGAAAAGTACAGGGCCAAGAACGGATCCTTGCGGAACATCTCGACGGACTCGAAAGGAACGGCTTTTGTGAGTTTGAAAAACCACAGAAGCGCGCCTATCAGAAAGGAAAGATTGAGTCCAACGAGCAAAGCAAGGAGGGAGGCCAGCCGAAATAAGTTTGTGGAAAAGGACGGGATGCCAGACAGAGTCAAAAGCTTTAGAGAAATCAATAGTAGACAGGATCGTCCGAGAGCCCGGCCGGGGTTTGTTAAACTCATCCGAAATGGACTAAGAAAGGTACAGAATTTGATCAAGTGTAGACCGTCCAGGGCGGAAACCGGCCTGGCGGGGAGAAAGAATGGAATTAGATTCCAGAAAGAGGAGAAGACGGGATAGTATGATGCGTTCAAAAAGCTTTGATACGCCGGAGGTGAGAGAGATAGGCCGGAAGGAAGCAGGAGAGTCGAGAGGCTTTCCCATCTTATGTATGGGAATAATAGAAGATGTCTTCCAGATGGAAGGAAAGGAATGTGAAGACCAAGAAAGATTGAAGATGTGAAGAAGAAAATCCATGCCAGAGCGAGGAAGATGCTTTAGCATGGGATAGGCAACTTTGTCTGGACCAGTGGCAGTGGATGAGGAGAGGTTGGAGGCAGCCGCAAGAAATTCAGCGGGAGAGAACGGAGAGCAAAAGGACGAGTGAGACTCCACAGAGCACGTAGCTCGGCGGAGCTCAGTGAGGTAGCTTCTGGCTCTGCTGCGCAGGGCCTTTGGCTGAGACACGGAAAAGTGAGACCTCAGGTAAGCGGCATAAACCGAAGCCGATTCCCTGGGAGAAGAACAGTTAGGAAAGTTAGGAGAGGAGGAAGACGAGGAAGGAGAGCCAGCAATAGAGCGAAGGAGAGAGTGCACAGATTTAGGATTAGATTTAGGTGAAAGAGAAGTGCAGGTCGTCTGCCATGCCTCCGCCTTGGCTTTGGCAATGACAGACGAGGCACGTCGAGAGGCGGAGATGTAAGCCTGGCGATCTTCATCACTTCTGTGAGCAGTAGCGGAAGCCCTGAGTCTTTCACCAACCGTTTGTTCCACCTCAGCAGACCACCAGGCTTTAGGAGGGCGTTTGATGCGGCCGAAAGGAATGGAAGATTTGGCCGCATTCATTGCCAGAGAGGTAAAGAGAGCAGCTGCAGAGGAAAGAGAAAGAGACGAGTATTCCTCTGCAGTAGGACAGTGAGAGTCAAAGTAGGAGGCAAAGCCATCCCAGCGAGCTTTCTGAAAATTGAAGGAAGGGGGGCGCTCGTTGGGGCGAAAGACCGGAGAGAGAGGGATAGATAGAAGAATTGGTAGGTGGTCAGAACCCAGGTCCTGAAGCACCTCCCAGGCGCAAGAAAAAGCAAGAGTAGAGGGAGCAAAGGAGATGTCAGGAGAGGAGCGACTGCCAGAGGAGCGACTGCCAGAGGAGCGATGGAGAAGGATGGGTGTGTCAGGGTCATTGAGGGGGAGGAGGTCTGAGGAGATGACCCAGTCGAATACTTCCTCCCCGCGGGGGTCGGAAGTACCTCTTGAGTCCCAAAGCGGGTGATGGCAATTGAAGTCCCCCAGAATGAAGAGATTTCTGGAGGAGGGAAGAATGGAGGGAGAGAAGGAATCGGTTCTGCCATCCGTTGGAGAGGAGCGAATAGGGGGGGCATACACATTAAGAAATGACACCGAGGAGGATTTGTTTAGAGAGATGTTGACCCCTACATAATCAGAGTAGGGATCGAGCGAAGAAAGAGAGGTGGTAGAAAGTTCAGAAAAGGATAGGCCCTGTCTGACGAAAATGACAACGCCGCCACTGGCATGCGAGGCATCAGAAGAGAGAATGCCAGACCGGGAGTGAGTACGATCAGAACGCAGAACAGAGAATCCAGAAATCCGGAAAGAGGAAGATGAGTTAAGATTGGATTCCTGAATGCAGATAAGGTCGACAGGATGGGATGAAAGAAAGTGAAGTAGTTTAGTACTCCTGGCTCGAAGACCTCCAGCATTCCATTAAAAAGTCCTGAGAGAGTCAGGGGAAGGAGAGGAGGCAGGAGGTGCAGAAGTATAGCCAGGAGCAAGGGACGGTGCTGGAAGGGCAGGGAAAGGAGATATAAGATGGGCAGATGGGGGATAAGAAGTTTGGAGACGAGGGTGGGGCAAGAGTGCAGCATTAGCAGAGGGGGGCCGGATTCCACAGTGGAGGTATACGTGCCGGAGGAGTCCGAGGAGGGGGGGAGTCACAGTGTTACGGCAGGGGGGGGGCAGCTCCAAGAGTGAGAGCTGCCAAGAGCTCTGAAATTAGAAAAGGAAAGTTGTGAGCACCTTAGATGGACCCATTTGGAGCAAGCGCAGCATTACACTGACTTGCCCGGCCAGGTCACATTTCCAGCGCACACAGAGCAAGGAAAGATGAGGCCAGGGTTAGGATGAACGTTACCGCTCATCAGGAGAAGAAGAAGAATGAGGAGACGAAGAGGGCAAGAATAAGGTAGGAGAGAAGAGAAAGTGAGAACAGGCGACCGATTTTAAAGATGCTGTGTGCTGCCCTTCTGCGGTCGTTCAGGGGGCAGCATAGCGAAAAAATGAATGGGGAGTGCCCGGGGTAACTGGGACCCTCGGGAAGGCCAACAACCATTTCGACCCAACCCAAACAGGGCCGGGGACCGCACCACCACGTTGAGGCGGCTGTTGATTGGTGCAGACAGGAGTCTTTCGTTTTAATAGACACAGGAGTCTTTCGTTTTAATAGACCTGTTCAGCCAAATGCTCAACAGGCATTTTTAAAGTTGCAACCATATTACCCAAATTATTCAGAAGCAAACCTCGGTCACTGGTGGCATCTGAAGAGAGCAGGAACAGAACTCTCCGTAGGCCTAGTATCACATTAATTAGATAAGTATTGCTTATTATACTCATCTTGGCGTTTTGATTCTTTATCCAGCTTCTTCATTACTTCTGCCATCTGTACCATGGTCATTCTTCAACGTTCGAAGTATCAGAAAAGTTGAAACACTTATTTAGGTCTTTAAACAACCGTTAACCACTGTTACAAAATCCTTACACACACATTTCAACTTCATTCAAATACTGCAGATTCTATTGTCATATGTATTAGCTCTATCTCTGTTTGCTAAGATTTTGTCGGACTAGGCCGTCGTAACAGGTAGACCTCTGAGCCCCGCCATCTTCCGCATAAAGATGGAGATATCCCGTTAATTACCAGAGGATACAAGCCCACTTGCCGGATTTCTTTCCACACTCTGTTTCGTGCGTAGCGTCAAGTTGGTCAGCTGTGATTAGCGTTTATATATCTTCGATATGACTTGACGAAGGAATGAAATCTATGTCTACCGACTACGAAGAGTACGCTGTAATCATTACACCACCGCGTCGAAACATGAATCAAAAAGCTACATGGATAAGCATTTTACAATAATTTAATAAGTTTTCAACTGCAAAATGGTGCAAATCTTAAAAACTATAGCCTAATGCTTTTGCTTAGGCTGCACGTGCACCAGCCTCGCAGTATAAAAAGTATTTAGAAAAGTGTGAGGCAAAACAAGCAAGATATCACTAAAAGAATTAAGTTTTCAAATTGAACTATTTTTTGTGGAAAAAAGCTTCATTTTTGAAGACGACTTTGAAAAAAATTGGGGTTTTATAAACGAGAAGGTGGTTTTTGTAACTCGGTTACTTTGCTGAACTAAAACTCGAAAAGTCAAATATAAAATACTTGAACTCGAACTCAAAAACTAAAAATCTCCAAACTGGAAAGAACTGATCGAATTGAATGACAGAAAAATTTATACAGTGGGCGCCGCTTATTCGATCCATGGTTATTGGATCCAGCCGCTTATTGGAGCCAAATCCCGGGGAAAGGAATTTTTGCATTGCAAAATAGTACAAAATACTTTTCCTAGTGGATCCACGGATCCGGTTATTGGATCCGCTGTCAACATCTGTTTGCCTAGTAAAATGTATGTGGGATTTCCCCCAGCTGCTCCAACCTCTTCCATACTGTCTTGTCTAATTTTCACTTATCGCTTTACTTAGCTGTTTTATTCTCACAGTGTCTGATATAATGTGTTTTTATAAAATCGAGTTGTCGTTTTGAATTACGCAGTCCAGATTTGTTATTGTAAAATCATCATGGGGAAAAGACTACCTTCCTCAGTCAACAGCACTCCGGTGAAGAAGCTGAAAGAACCTTGTCAAGGCTTGACACTGCAGGAGAAGGTTCCGATGCTCGAGAGCTACCATAAGGAACTGAAGAACCATAATTAGCGAAACGCTGCAAGTGTTCTCGGCATCTCTCGTGAATAGCTACAAAAAATGCTAAAGAAGGAGGCGGAAATCAGGAACGAAGCTGCTGGTGGTCACGGTTCTTTGATTTGGCACAGAAGTGGAAAAGATAAACAAGTCAAAGATGCTCTTTGTGATTGGTTTCTGTTTATGAAATCACGGAACACACTTGTCAACAATCCTGTTTTCTATCAAAAAGCAGAGCAGCTTGCAAAAGAAAGCGGTCATTTTGAATTTAAAGCAACGGATGGGTGGTTCACTAGATGGAAGAAGCGGCATGGCATTACTTTCGTACTTTGAAGGGGGAAGCTGCAGAAGCAGATGTAAGGAATCATTAGAGCTTTGAAGGCTTACTGTTGAAACCAGCTTCGGCAAATCATCATCAATTCCATTGACGACATTGAGGAAGAAGTCTTCGCTGACGATATTGTAAAAAATGTTAATGTTCTCGATGCTATGCATATGTTACAAGATGCATGGAATCGCGTTTCGTCAGAAACCATACGAAATTGTTGAAAGAAAGAAGGATACACTGGTTCAAATGAAACTGTGGATGGCGAAGCTGCAGGTGATGCTGAGCCAGAATTTGAAGAAGGTGCGCTGGTATTATAAAGCGCAATTCTGTCTGTGTGTCTGTCTGTGTGTTTTAACTCCTCTGATATTGCTGGAGATACAAGCATCAAACTTGTCACGATCAATTATCACCTCGTGGAGAGTATCATAAAGGGGTTCGTGACGTCATCATGACGTCATAATTAAACAATTTTTTTTTAAAGTTTGCATTACTTAACAGACGGCAACCGCTTTTTGCTACCACAAAAACCAGCTTCCGACTTACCACATTACAAAAACTTTCATTTATTTGGGGCCTGAAATGACGTCACAATCAACGCTTTATTGCACAATCTATTTTTTTTCTTTCTCAAAAACTACTGATTGTAGAAACCCGATTAAACGCACATTTAGGAGATATTAGTGTGGTGCTATCGACAAAAACAACTTCATAACAATCAAAGCTTAATTTGACAATTCTGTGAGCAAAAATTTTTTGATACATATTGGCTATTATTCCTCGATAACATGGGTCTTTAGCATTATGCATCAAATTATTCCAAACGATTTATCAAAAAATGAAATCTTTATGAATTTTAATACGTAGCCAACTCCAAGCAAAACGCATGGATGATCACCAATGTTTCCTCTAATGCTGTTCGTCATGTGCGGAATAATTTTTAAAGTGTACCCTCATAAAAAATATATAAATTTTAACTTATTTTACAATTGGGTGAGGCTGGCGCAGCCAGCTGGTTTGATATTTAATCAAAAATTGATTTTTGATTTCATTTCTCTACCAATTCTCAAACCTTTTTTAACAAACTGAAGAGTATTTCAAGACAATTCCGATAATATATGACACGTATATTTACTATTAGTTTTTATTCTAAAATAACTGAGTTTTGAGACCAGTAGTGTAACTTCTTATTCTCCCAAAAAATGGTAAGCAGAGTAAAAACAAATAAGTTCAAGTATATAAAGTTTGTGATAAGATACTAACAATCAGTATTGCTTGAAAGCTGAAGAATTTTACTTTCCAGTGATATGTTACTCTGATTAATTAATGCTAAGAATTAGTTTTTATTTGAAAATCATAAGCGAAGAAGGAAATTGTAAACCTTGCAACTAATTGGCAAAGCAGCATACGGGCGTAAGGGGCATTAACAATTTATTAAAATGAATATGCCGGGAAACAATAATGAGTATACCACCCAACCAATTTAGACGAGACCATCCCTGGACGCGTTTCGTCCTTTTGGACTCATCAGCAGGGCCCGTCCCATCACAAGCAAAAGTAACCCACTCATTAACGTTATCCTTAAAAAAAATATCCAACTATGCACATGCGGAAGCACTGAGACTTCAACCGACGACCTATTGCTTTGCTTAGCAGGGCGGGTTGACAAAGTGGTTGAATTTGGTTGCATATCCACTGGGAGATCAGTTTACACACTGTTCTGCAAAAGCAGATTAAACGCTGCATATATAGTCTCGCGCCTTGTCTTTGCAATGCCATCACGCTCACGGCGAGTGTGGTGACAATTCACAAGGTGGGAGCCGGGCGACCTTTGATAGACGTGTCGAGCAAATTCATGCCAACGAATTTTCACTCTATCTCACTTCGCAGTAAACCGGGCCTCCTACAGTGAAACGGGCAAATCCATGCCAACTCTTTTCAAGTAGGGAAAAAAACTATAGATTTGAAGGCGCGAGACTATATATGCAGCGTTTAATCTGCTTTTTCAGAACAGTGTGTAAACTGATCTCCCAGTGGATATGCAACCAAATTCAACCACTTTGTCAACCCGCCCTGCTAAGCAAAGCAATAGGTCGTCGGTTGAAGTCTCAGTGCTTCCGCATGTGCATAGTTGGATAGTTTTTTTTAAGGATAACGTTAATGAGTGGGTTACTTTTGCTTGTGGTGGGACGGGCCCTGCTGATGAGTCCAAAAGGACGAAACGCGTCCAGGGATGGTCTCGTCTAAATTGGTTGGGTGATATGCTCATTATTGTTTCCCGGCATATTCATTTTAATAAATTGTTAATGCCCCTTACGCCCGTATGCTGCTTTGCCAATTAGTTGCAAGGTTTACAATTAGTTTTTAGTGGCTGACCAAAATTTGGCCGGCTCTGCCGAGGCAAAATTGCACCATGCTTTGGAAACATTTTTTCTATTTTGGTTGATAATAGCTTTATGGAGCTACAGGAATCGCAGCTCAAAATTTAGGGGAAAGTAACGACTCTTTTAACTTCCCTGGGCACCCCAAACAGAGATAAAAGAACATGCAACACAATGCGTAGCCAGCAGGGACTTAAGAAAGTTTTACGGTTAATCAAATCAAAACAATGTCCCTGTGTGGAATCACAACACATGAAAACATTTTTTCTATTTTGCTTGAAATAGCTTAACATCAGATTTAAAATAGGGGGGAGCTTTTCTCCCACGATTTAATAGGCCTAGCGAATATCCACAGCAGTTCTTTATTGAACATATTGAAATTAACACAATAAAACTAACATAAACAAAAATCACCGAAGCTTTTCGTCCCTCTCGGGGACTTCACCAGGACAAAATAAATTTGTAAATAGAAAGATAAATTTAGATTTCAGATAGGGAGGAACTTTTCTTCCAAGTTTTAAGGAAACAAACAAAAATACAAAATAATACTTTATTGAGCATAATTAAATTAACATAACAAAATTCTCCGAAGTTTTTCGTCCCCTCTCGGGGACTTTATCAGGGCTAAACAAATAAAGTCAACATTAAATTTAAAATGATAATCAGATACTAGACACTAATGATTAATTAGTAACATTACAGTGCTAAAACGTTACTAATGGAACCATTAGTGTCTAGTATTTGGATATCATATTGAATTTGATGTTGACTTTATTTGTTTAGCCCTGATGAAGTCCCCGAGAGGGGACGAAAAGCTTCGGAGAATTTTGTTATGTTAATTATTCTTATGTTAATTTAATTACGTTCAATAAAATATTATTTTGTATTTTTATTTGGTTCCTTAAAACTTGAAAGATAAATTTAATATTATAGTTCTGAAAACCATTGACGAGAGTAGTATCGTTTTAACCCTGAACCTTTTCATGAAACACGTGCAGAAGCGATTTTGCTCCTTGAGAGTGGCCAAGTTTTATGTTTAAAGACGACTTAAAGCGTTTGATTAGCAGAGCTTCCATTAGCTCGGTTCCTGTGTTGAAACGGCACCTTTTTAATAATGTAAAATTTTGCTCAAAATTGGTAAGCTTGACTTAATTTTGTTAAACGGGTTGCTACATTGTTTCGTGACAGACTGGACACTGATATAAAAATAGCCTACTAAACTTTTCAAGTAATTTCGTATTTCTACATTAAATTTCTTCTGCCCGCTCTTTTCTGCTCGAATGCTGTCATACAAAATATATATCGGTATGACGTCTAGACACTATTCGTAAGAATTAAAAACCATCTTTCCAATAACCAAAGTTTATCTAGCTCCGCTATCAAATCCCATCACAATCAGTGCGAAACCTGCAGAGAAACAATGCCAGCAGAGCAAAATTTTACATTATTAAAAAGGTGCCGTTTTACCACAGGAACCGAACTAACGGAAGCGCTGTTGATTAAACGTTTTTAGCCATCTTTAAACATAAAACTGGTCACTCACAAGGAGCAAAGTTGCTTTTGCACGTGTTTCATTGAGAGGTGCAGTGTTAAAACGTTACTACTCTCGTCAATGGTATCCAGAACTGAAACACTGGTCTACACTAAAATTCTGGCATTGACTTTTGCAACTAAGTTAGGGTAATTGGGGTCGCTGATTTCAAATCTGTAATCAGTTTTTTTTCTAGCACATTAAGAATTTGAGATACAAAATTCTCACTTACAATGCAAACCCTGAATTTTGCCCAGTGGAACTATCCAAAGAAGTAAATATTCTAATATTATGTCTTGTATTGTAGTTGCTTAATTAATCTTCATTGGGGCTAGCAATAACTCCAAATAAAACAATCACCATAGTGTAATATAGTGCAAGCAAAACTACACCCCTAAATACTGACAGAACGAAAAAAGATACTTTTTTGTGTGGCCATTACCATACACTTTTTCACTAAAACAAAATACAAAACACTACTTGCAGATTAAATACAAATTACAGACCAACAAATGTTCTCTTTACAGACTTTCTTTTTGTAGGAAGCCTATGGGACATCTTTTTTTAAACTCCAGCAATAGTCTGCCACTGTATGTCTGTCTCATCTACTTTGGTAGCGTTCCCCCATTGTTTTAAAACCGTGATGAAATTGTTTTTCTTGTTCTTCCCTTGCGCTACCAAGGTTTTGAGGAAATTTGTCTGCACGGTTTTCAAATAGTGGAGTTTAATACTTACGTTACAATCCATTTCTTTAAAGCTCGACGACAACTCTTAGCAGATCTTTGTAATTTTTAGCTTTCTTATTTCCAAGGAAATTTTTCATCATTTCAGTCAGAACTTTCCAAATTAGAGTTTCTTTGAAAGTCATTGAAACCACAAAACTTAAATCCTTCATCAACCGTCTGATTTGAGGTCCATTAAAGATTCCAGCTTTTAGTTTTTCCCCACTTAGTCCAGATAAAGTATAACAGATATATTTGAAGCAATTTCCATGAAAGTCTGAAGCTTCAACAAATTGTTTCGTAAGTCCAATTTTAATGTGTGAAGGAGAAGGAATGATTTTTTCTGGCTTAACCAAAGGCTAAATGATGATGTTTTTATCCCCAGGTGTTAAGCGGTTACTTGCAGGCGACACATCTTTATCCCAATGTTGAGATTTAGCTCTGGAATTCCAATAGCACAGAAAACAAAGATGCTTCGTATATCTATCCCTGCTGTCCTAACAGATAGTTTACCATTTTGAAATTCATACAAATTAGCCAGCAATGCTCAAAATATTTTGATTTGTCCAATACACGTTTTGCATTTTCATATTTTTCTTTTAGAGTTACGGAATGTCCAATTGGAATTGAGCCAAACTTGTTTCGTTTCGATCGTGAAGTAAAACGCATTTTAGGTTTCGCTTTGAACTGTCAGTGAAAAGCATCCATCCTTCAGGTTTGCACTCAGGCAAACCCACAATTAGGAAAAGATGAAGTATATCATTGCGAAATACCAAACCATTTTCAAAAGAAAAATACTTCAATAACTCTTCTTTTTTTCTTCCAATGAGATGTCGCACTAATGCCTGGATGAAGATTTTTTTGTTGCAACCCTGATGCCAGCAATTCTGCAGATTACTTGGGAAAATACAGATCTCTTACCAGATCATTTAACTGCAGCTGATTAAATAACAAATGTTTATCCAAATTAGAGCTTGACAGTTGGAATTTCCTGACTTCTTACTGATCTTGTGATAATCCAATGAGGACGCTGAGTCTTCATCATCAATTTGAGGAAGATGTGTAAAAGAAAGAGCAGGAATTTAATCACTATGTAGAATAGGTCGCAAAGTAGAATCCAAATTTGGATATTGGATTCAATGTTTATTTTTTCGGCTATACTCTTTCACATCAACTCAGCAAAATAACAATCATCAACCATGACTTTTTGTTCCCTCCAGATTATTGGTATTTCAAATTGTAACTGAACTTTTTTTGGGTCCAAGATCGCAAAGTCTCAACACAGGTCTTATAAGCTTTATGAGGGGCCCAGCTTTTGTCCTGATCTCCTATTTTCACTTGTACATAACTAAGATCAGCCTTTTGCGTAAAGGGAACAATATTGCGATTTTGGCTTGCTAACATGATACAACCACGTACTGTATATAGCAGAAAATGTTAGGTTTGTTACTGCACTTTTTTCTTTCACTGCCAAAAGACATTTTAATAATAGCTGGCTATATCAGTAGGGTACAGGGGCGGCTCGTAGCTAAAATTAATGGGGGCTGCTTCAGAAAATTTTAGCCATTGTTTTAATAAACAAACAATAAAAAAGGAAAGTTGTACATGCATATATATAATATTGCTAGTTCCAAGTGGTTACGATCGATAGAAAGCGTCTTATAAGCGAGAAGCAAAACAACAAAGCGAGTCCTAAAGACACGAGGTTTCCGAAGAAAGCAATGCTATTGAGAGATATTTTCAAATTTACAAAGCCATCCCTGGGCGCGTTTCGTCCTTTTAGACTCATCAGCAGGGCTTGCCAAGGGCCAAGAGGTCCCCCCAATATCATTAACGTTGACTTTTATAAAACAAACTAACACAAAGCACAAGACTTACGTGCCGTTTACTTCTGAACGATGTTCGTTTTACCGTACTGCTAGCCGCTCGACTATTGACTAAGACTGATATCCTTATGTAAAGTTGATCACACAAGCAGTGATTAAACGTAAAAAGGTCTTCCAAAGGTTACAAAGTAAATGCGGTACTTTAAGGCATGGCTGGCAGCACGTGGTGCATGGCAGCAAAACGCGGCGCGCTAGGAGGCCAGTCCAAAGACGCGGGTTCGAACCAAATTAACATTGTAAGAAAGGTATAGTTAACTAAAATATAGCCTACGGTAGGCGTTACAGAGTATAGCCTATAATCTATATAAACGTAAAAATCACCCTATAGGCCTAATTTTTGTCACTATCTATCAGCTTTACACACACGCACACACACACATGCTCACGCACACGCACACGAACACGCACACGAAAACGCTCACACACGCACACACACACACACACACACACACACACACAGCTCGCCAGTTGTCTGTCAAAAAGAAACCCTTATTGCACCAGCACACAAGGATCGGTACTGCATAAGCGACAGTTTTCTTTCTACAGCTGCATTGCAATCTACTGCTAATTTCAAACACCATATCACAGGAGCTTTGAAGCAAAAAGATTTTTATATTTTTTCATAAATTTGGGATGGTTGTTGAGGTTAACCTTATGTATTTTATTATGTAACTACAAGTATAAGAAAAATAAAGAAAAAAAAAAGATTAATTATTTATATCGAATGTCATCGATAAGATGAATGGGGACTGGGGGGGAGGGTGCTGCAGTTCCACAGTACCATACACGAGCTGCCCCTGGTAGGGTATATCAAAGCAATCTGAAGCAAAATTTAGGTTACCCACCAACTAGAACTTCAGAATCACTCAATAAAAGGCCAGTAACAGTTGCTTTTCTCAACCAGAAAAGCAGCTCAATTTCTGATCATTCTGACAGATACAACATTTCTATCAACAAGGAAAATCTCTAATTGGTTTTGCTGCTACAAAACATGGGCTAACTAGCTCATTAACAAAGCACAATAAGTGTGAAATGACCGCAAGGTATATAGAAAAACTAATGTTGGTAAAATAAGCTTAAATTTATTGTTTCAAATCATGTTTTTGCTTAGATCAGCATAAAGCCGTAGCACTAATGAATGAGCAGCATCAGTACTATCACGTGATTTGGAGCTGTATGCTCTTGAGATAAAACCCAACAAAACATTCAAGATAAAATGGATTAGTAAACAAAAAAGACCATATGATCATTTTAGAATTTGGAAGTATACGAGTGGTGGTCTGTTTTTGGATGCTGCAGATGCCGATAATAAAGTATTGATATTTGAGGTATAAGAAGAAGTGTTTGCACTTTCTTTCATTGGTTAATATGAAACTTACGTAATACAATATGAAGTAATCATAAATATTTAAAGAAATAGCAGTTAAAACACGTTTACGGTTTCTTTCAAAATGCCTTCCTGAAATACCAAAGTGCTAAAAATATAAAGGTGCTAGTAGCTACAAAACCTGATGTGATGAAGAAAATCTAAGCTCAAATTCGGATTCAGCGACCTCAAATTAAACAAAAGGGCTTGTCAGAACCAATGCCAGAGCAAACAAATTTTCTTGTAGACCAGTGTAATATCAAACTCACCTTTGTATTTACAAATTTATTTCTCCCTGGTGAAGTCCTAGAGAGGGAGAAAAAGTTTCGGTGTTTTTTGTTTATGTTAGTTTTATTGTGTTAATTTCAATACGTTTAATAAAGAACTGCCTTGGATATTCGCTCGGCTTACTAAATTTGTAGCTTGATATCAAAAATGTGTTCCCTGCTTCCAAACTGAGCGAAACGCAATGCACACCAGGTCGTGAAAATCTTATGTGCGAAAAACATTTACTTTTCGTTACTGTTGGCACAAGCGCCCGATGAGTGAAGTCGGCTGGAGCGACTAAACAGACATTATCAATTCAGACGTTACGGATGGGGGCCTGCAAACGACGCCGGCATATATACAATGTAGTAAGGATTTTTTCTTTTGGTGACATGTGGCCTGTGAAGTTAGCGTTATATCTATAGTATAAAGCAATGTAATATAATCCTAAGTTTAAGAAAAAATAAAACCATAAACTTAACATTTTGCAAAACTGAATTGAGAGAGAATATTTTGTTTGAAATTAACTTACCCAGACGGGCGCTCCTATTTGGTGAATGGATATAAAGAAGGCATGGCCGCTTCTGTCGCTTTCCCAGAAACAAGGCAAATAGTGCTGCCAAAAAACTTAACACCAAAAATATAAATACAAAAGGGGCCACATCAAATTGTAAACTAGGCTTACTACTAAATAGTTTAGTTTTGAAATTGTAAAAACAATAGTCATCTGGACGCCACCATCATTTTTGACTCTGTTTCAACCTTCCCCTCTCCAGCCCTGTCTTACACTTTTTAAAAGCGTTAATGATATGTGACAACATCCTATCTCTTTAGCCAGACTTGATCAAGAGAATAAAATGATCACCATTACGTGTACATGGCATATAGATGTGCAAAAAACCATTAACTTTTCGTTGCTGTTCACACAACAGTCTTATGGGTGAAGCCGGGCAGCAGGCTAAACCGAAATACTTAATCTCGACGTTACTGATGTGGGCCCTGCCGGTGACGCCGGCAGAGCCGGCTCGTTATTTCTATTTGGGCTAGAGGCAAAAATTTACGTCACAGATTGCTAAAAAGAAGATCTTCACCGGATTTGGAAGTAAACTTACTAAAGTTTTAGCTCAACTAAAACTCGGTATATTTAATACTAGCCGGATCTGCCGGTATTGTTCGAAGACCCCCCATCACTAATAGCGAGATGAAGAGTATCGGTTTACCCGGCCAAGCCGATTTCACCCAGAAAATAGTTGTCAAAGAAGTAATAAACAGTTTATGTTTTTTCACATGGCCATATTTGATCCGAAGAAAACTATCGTTTTTTAAAATCCAATCGATTAAAAACATTGTGGGGGTTGCACTCACCAAATACAAGCCTCCCGAGTTTATCAAGCCCCTTGGTACGTCTCAATTGTCCTGTTTTAACAATAAACTAAACAAACTTTAGAATAAATCCACGTTTATCCGTTAACTTCAGCATGTGTTTAAAAGTATGTCATAGACCGTCAAGGTAATTGATATGAATTTTCAGGATTGGGCTATTAAACATTATGCCCACTATTTACAACTTTTTTCGTAACTATAGGCGAACTTGTATAAGCAACAGCCTCTGGCTGCGGGTATGTTGCTTCGTCTTGAATGAACACACATAGAAATGAGGATATTAACTCGATCTAAACCACTCACAGTTAGCATAAGTATTGCAATTGTGCAATTGCAGAATTCTCATCAGTAAGGTCGAGATTAAGATCATTGTATCTGACGACTGCGTCGGTTTTACCGAATTGAATTTTGTGAGAACAGTAACAAAAAATGTTTTTTCACGCAGGCAAATTTCGTTTCAAAATCAAATCGATTTAAAAACGCTATCGGAGTTTGTGGCTAGCCTCTATATTTTTCCCAAAATCTCCCGAGTTCATGGGGAAGTCTTGCTTGCCATGTTTCCAGTACAGAAAGCTCTGCAAACCTGGATTTTGTCACAATTACAACAGCCAACGACTTTGCAAAATTTTATGCTTTCATTTGATAAAGCTCATGAAAACACAATTTCAAGATCTTGGGAGGGCGCCAAGATGATTAATATGTAATGTCAGGAATAAGCTATTAAATATTAGGATCTCTGCTTATGACTTTTATATAGTTGTATACCTATTTGTACTACCTAAAGTTTCTGGTAGCGCGTATGTCGCTTGGTCCTGGCATAAACTTAGCAAAGGAAAGAACATACTGACCCGGATTGTTGCTCTTACAGTTATTTTATTACTAGGACAAGTTTTTTTAATAAAGTCAATTTTTTGGTAGCAAGCTTGAGCGGCGTGGTCTTTTGTTAGAATTTTGGATACAAAGAGTAAGTTTTATATTCTTATTTTGATAGATCAATAAAAAGTCAGTTTTTTACCGTTAAGTTAATTTTTTTAGGGAAATGAAATCAATATTTTTATAATTAACACTATTAGTCAATGTGATTCTTTCGCATTGGTGAGAAAAACTGTTAACCCATTTGTGCCTGGCGTCCTATATGTAGGACGCCTACTTAATTTAGGATTGCTCTTCGTCTATTATATTTTTGAATATAGCTGAAGTTGGACTACATTTATGAGCAAATTTGACACATATGACAGTAGTATTTTTAAAAATTGCTTTATCAGGTGAGACGTGACGCCATTTTGAAATCGTCTGATTTCGCTTTTTTGAAAATGTTGAGAGTGCATATAGAGTTGAGCCAATAACTACGCATTTCCAAAGAAGTACTGAAAAAATTGTCAAGTGTATTTATTTATTAGTAATTCTTCTGTTTTATGGTGAATCTTAAAATTTTTCTGAACTTATAGTTTCCGAGAAATTTTATTTGAAACATTGGCGTCCTACATATAGGTCGCTAGGCACACGTGATAGCAAAATGTGCGCCGCTGCGAGTATGTTCAAGTAGAGTTTGCAAGTCGCTATTCTCACGCACTAGAAACCATAATCTCCAGCAGCGATCCCACGCTATTGTATTTACTAAAACAATCAAATAGATAATTAAATTTTTAATTAGATAAATAAGACTTGCAAATACGTGCTTTCAAGTCTTCTAATCAAATCCTTTCATCTGATTCTGCTATTGAACTCCTTTTTCTTTTAAATCCCACCTGCGCTCAGCATCAAAAAGTTTATCAGTATTGCCAAAGATAACACCGCTTTTCATCTTTCCGCCATAGAAGCCATCAATCTAACCCTGATCATTAACGCCTACTCGCTAATCAGCTCTTCTATATTATATAAATCTCTTTATATCAAATCCGGTCTTCTTGTTTTCATTTATAGTTTACGTTTTTCGCAATGAGTGTTAGAAATTTGTGACAAAACTTGTTTGATCAGAAAAACTTTAGTCAGAAAAGCCATAGACAAAGGCAGAATTTTGTTTATAAAAAATAAGTTATGGTGCGTGATTGTTTTCGATATTTCGAGTACAAATGTAGGTGACCAAAAGGTAACACTGTACATATTTTTTCTAGATGAAATCTTCACGTTTTTATGGTAATTGTAGAAATAAAACCCCTACATCATTGAGTAGAATATTAGATTTAGCAGAGGAAAATGCTTTGCCCTACCGCAATGAAGATGACCAATTTTCGGTAACTGTACTTCCACCAACAAATGCCACAGGTTATATTACAGACGAAGACTCAGGAGATGAAGATGGAGCAGGAACGATTAACAATTTACCAGGAAGCATGCTTTTAGCTCCAGCTCTAATTGATGATAGCAGTTGTAAAAATGTCGAAAAATATTGAAGAGCCAGAGGGGCCACCAAACAAACAAAAGAAGCAAACTGACAAGCCAAAACGAGACTGGGTCAAAACAGATCTGAAAAGTGAGTTGCCAGAGTGGACGTCAGATGATGCCAAAATTGAAGAATTACGAAACAAAAACTTGACCCCCAAAGGATATTTTGAACTATCTTTTGATGATGAAGTTTTGAATTTAATCGTAGATGAGACCAATCGGTATGCTTCCCAAAAAAATCGAAACTTGACTGTTGATAAGCATGAAATAAAATGTTTTATTGGCACGTTATTTTTATCTGGATACCTTGCTCCAGCAAGACGAAGACTTTACTGGGAAAATGCTAGCGACACGCACCACGACCTTGTTACCAATGCTATGAAAAGAGACAAATTTGAGGCAATTTCTACCAACTTTCATTTAGCTGATAACAACTGCTTAGATGAAGAGGATAAATTTGCAAAACTCAGACCACTAATAAAACTTTTGAATCAAAAGTTCCAACGTCACTCACCAAACGAAGAATTTTACAGTTTTGACGAACCAATGTGTGAATATTACGGGCGCCATGGATGTAAGCAGTTTTTGAGAGGTAAACCGATACGTTTTGGTTTTAAAATTTGGTGTGGAACTACGCCGCTGGGATACTTGATTTGGTTTGATCCGTATCAAGGAAAATCAGCATCATCTCGACCGCAAGATAACGGATTAGGGCTTGGAGGAAATCTTGTCAGCCATTTTGCAGATGTTCTAACCGGATGTGGTAGAAAGTTTTTCCACCTATGCTATGATAACTTTTTCAATAGTGTGAAACTCGTTACCATGCTAAAAGACAAATTAGTAAAAGCAACTGGTACAATTCGTGAAAACAGGACTGAAAAATGTCCACTGACCTCAAACGATGCTTTGAAAAAGCAAGGACGTGGAAAGTTTGATTTCAAAACTGACACCAAAAACGACGTCCTCGTTTGCAAATGGAATGACAATAGTGTGATAAATTTATGCTCAAATGCTGCTGGGGTCCATTCCATATCTAAAGCCTCTCGATATTCTTCTTCTGAAAAGAAGCGGGTGCAAATTGACCAACCTTTTTTGATCAAGCTCTACAACAAACATATGGGGGGTGTCGATAGAATGGATCAAAATGTTTCAAAGTATCGAATTGGTTTGAGAGGTAAAAAGTGGTACTGGTGTCTGATTGCATATATGCTCGATGTTTCCATCAACAACGCCTGGCAATTACAGAAAATTTGCAACAATGAAAATCCAATGGATATGCTTCAATTTCGACGATATATTGTTAGAACGTATTTGTCTCAATATGGCAAGCCGCCTGAAAAAGGAATGCGGGGAAAACCTCAAGATGTTTTATCGGATATTCGTTATGATGGATATAAGCATTGGGTAATACCGCAAAATGGACAAACAAAATGCCGCCACTGTCACATGAAAACTACAACTAGATGTGAAAAATGCGATGTTGGCCTGCACGTAAAATGCTTCAAAGATTATCATAGTCTGTAATGTCTTTTCTGTGATTTTCGTACATAGAGAACTGTTTTGAGAACTCTAAAATGCTCTTACCAATTTCATGTTTAGTAGAAACTTTGTTGTGCTTATTTGGTTACTCATCGAAATCAAGACTTCAATAAAACACGCTGATGGTTGTAACATTATAGCTTCGAGCGAAACAGACAAAGTAAGCAATAAAACCTGATTACACAACACGTACGCGTTACGCTCAGTCGCTCACGCATCTTCCACTTTGCTAACGGATTTGCCAAGCGTCCTACATGTAGGACGGCTTTTATCTCAAAAAGTACGCAAAAAGTTTTAAAAAAATCAATCGGAAAAAATTTTATACATGTTCACTAAGCAATCTTCAAGTTTTTATAAAAATATCTTAAGTATTTCAACCTTCGGCTCAAATGGGTTAACTGTGATCAGTGTAATAAAGCTTTGTTAACTTTTGTTTTAACTTGCAATGTTTGCCAATTTTTTGTACAGTAGTACAGATTGCTACTTCTTGTCACAATTAAACGATGGTAGTGCTATGTAGTTATTGTCAAAAGTTTAAGACCACCTTACGATTTTATAGTTTTATTAAAAATCTTGTTTTTTTGACAAGAACAACAAAACATGGTAAGAGGATTGTCGCTAAATAAAGCAAGTGTTGTAGCTGCACACATATGACACCAGTTTGTCAAAATATTTGTAAAAGTGAGTATTTCGTATGGTCTCACTTGCATTTTATGACACTCTTGATCTTCTTAGGCATGCTCAAAATTAGCTTTCTGCAGTATTCCACATCCAAATTCTTTACCCAAACTTTCTTTATGGCATGTTGTAGCGCTAAGAGACTGGAAGGTTGCTGTTCTGAAACTTTTCTTTTCATCGTTGACCACAAATTCTTAATCAGATTGAGGTCAGGACTGTTTTCAGGCCACTCCAGCATGTTGATTCAGAAAACTCTGCACCACCTTGGATCGGTGACATGGAGCGACATCGTGCATAAATACTGAACATTGCTGGACCGCCATGTGCAATTGCAACTTTTCTCGAAGAAGGTTCACATATCGTAAGCCATTTATTGGTACTCCAGCACGTAAAAAGTGCAGTGTAGCAGTTCCATTAACAGGCATTGCTCTTTAGATCATCTAGCTGGGGGGGGGGGGTGCTGTACTGTGGGCATAGTGCATTTTTCCTCAAATCGTTTTCCTTTAGGTCTTCTAACATGTCCTTTCTGTACCACGAATTGTTGAAAAGTGGATTTATCTGAAAACATCACTTGACCCCAGTCTTCAGCAGTCTAAGATTATTTTTAATAATCTTCGTCCAATATTTCTTTGCAAATGCCAAACGCTTCGTTTTCATCTGGGAAGTCAAACGAGGTTTTCGAGCTGGTTTATACAATTTTAGATCAAACTGGTCACAAAAACGCCTTGAAATTGTCTTTAAGCTAACCTCTATACCTTTCCGACTCAAACAGACCTTGAATTTTTGGCAAGAACCAGTTGGTAAACGAGCTACTATCCTTTTCATCATGTTATCATCCCTGGGGATGCTTTTACGTTGTCTCCCACTTCTTTTTCTGTTTTTATAATTTCCATACTTCATAAAATTTACTTTTGCTGTATGAACTGCTGTTTTGCTTCAACGCAGTTTAGACGCAATCATGCGTTCTGAGTAACCTTTCTGCCACAAAACAGTAATTTGGGCTCTCTGAGTAGCTAAAAGAGATGTTTTTGTTTTTTGTTTTATTTGCCATATTTATCCTCCATCCACGAGAAAGCGAATTGTATCGCTATACTTTGGACGGTAAGTCCGCACTCGCTTGGGAGTTGCCTTTTTCGAGGTATATGGGTCACCTGTCTTCCACATAAAGGTGGGGCGTCCCGTTAAGTGCCTTGCCCAAGGACACAACAAGCGAACTTGCCGGCTTGTTCTCCACAACCTCCCCTAAATGCCGAGCGCCAAGCAGGGAAGCTGTGAATACCATTTTTTAAAGTCTTTTGGTTATTTTATACCCTTTTTTTATACCCATTTTTCAGAACATACTACAACTTCAAAAACTGCATCAACTCCTGTTAAAAATGGCATTCAGCATTAAATTCCCTTACACGAATTTGGGTTACACAATGGATTATAATGATGTCATGATAGTATGACTAGTTTGGCTTTGCTGGTGCAATAAATACTGATTATTGCTTAATTCCTAATTTTTTAAGGTGGTCTTAAATTTTTGACAATGACTGTAGTTAAAGTCACAGGAAAATATGTGCAACTGTGTTGCAATTAAATAGTTAGTGACTCAAGCAAAACTTAGTACGCAAATAACTGGATTAACCAATACAAATATCTTTTTAAACATATAGAAATGATGGAAAGTGCCAAGAACACCATCAAAAAAGCGGTGCAAGCAATCCAAGAATTTGACTTCAGAGAAGACGCATGCTGCATCAACCGTTACATTGAAAAGAGAATGCAAAACAATGACATATCTACATTAATGAACATGGAAAGACCAGCCAATTAACTCGGTGTTTTTGGTTTACTTTAATATTCTCAGCCCACAACTGCTTCTGTAGAAAGAAGTTTTCCTATGCGACAAAAACTGCTAGCCAAAAACAGAAACTTTAGCGTCAAAAATGTAAAAAAGTAGGCTGCATAATTTTACATTTCAATTCTTGCACCAGGTAATAGCAGGGTTGGTTGCTTATATAAGACAATAGCCGGCTTTTCCGGTGTCGCCCGGCGGAGGCCCTCCATCAGTAATGTCGGGGTTTATTGTTTCGGTTTAACCTGCCAAGCCGGCTTCACCCATCCGGCTCTGGTGTGAACAGTTGCGAAAAGCTAATGAATTTTATGCACTTTCACAATTCTTGTACACGAAATTGTGATCATCAGATTCTTTTAATCATGACTGGCAATGCTCACAAAAAATCTTGCC
Source organism: Trididemnum clinides (assembly GCA_963675345.1). Classification (NCBI taxonomy): domain Eukaryota; kingdom Metazoa; phylum Chordata; class Ascidiacea; order Aplousobranchia; family Didemnidae; genus Trididemnum; species Trididemnum clinides. The sequence goes on from OY776300.1 coordinate 7,733,937, forward strand.
ACAAAATATCGTTAATACTTGTGAGGGGGCAGATATTGTACATAATCAAAACTGATTGTAGCGGTGAAATTGTGTTTGCTTTCACAATTAAAGAAATAAACTATTTAATGTTTAGCCTAATTTGCCAATTGGTGCTGCCGCTTTCCTATCTATATTTGTGGTATTAAGTTCCTAATTTGGCTGCGCTATTGGTCTTGTTTCCAGTATAGCGACAAAAGCGGGTTTTCTTCACTCTATATTCAGTTTTACAAATTGTTATGGCTATGATTTTATGTTGATTTTTTCTTGAACTTGGGATTTTGTTACAATGACGTAGACTCTACGTTATGGTCTATACTCTACGTCGTAGAGTATAGACATAAATGACATAAATACCATAACAGGCAGTATATCAGCATAAGAAACAATGCTTGCCTTACAGTATATATGACGGCGTCACCCGCAGAGACTTGGTCAGTAACGTCGGGATTGAGAGAGTCCGTTCAGCCGGCCAAGCCGGCTTTACCTATCTGGCTCTTGTATGAAGAGTTACCAAAAGCTTACGTGTTTTCTGCATATAAGATGTTCACGACTTTTTGTGCTCCTTTTCCTAATAGAATTTCTGATTTCAAGATTCTGGCTATGCCTTAGATCTCTGTGCTCTTTTCGTTGCTGACACGAACCCAAGAGAGCCTTGCGTTTACCCTAGTTTGGAAGTAGGAAACACAATTTTGATATTAAGCTAATCTAAAACAATAGGGCAAAATATCTTTCGTGTGGAGCTATTTGACACAGTGAGGCTGTTTTCTTTTGATTTCCCCTTAAACTTTCTCTAGTTCTCGCTGGCTACGCATCGTGTAGCATGTTCTTATCTCCCTGCTTGACGTACCCTGAAGAGTGAAAAAAGTCCTTACTTTTCCCCAAATGTTTGGTTTGATCCCGGTAGCTTTATAAAGCTATTATCAACCAAAATAGAAAAAATGTTTCTTCTAAGTGAAAGAGAGAGAGAGAGAGAGAGTCATTTTTTTCAATCCGGTTTTGTCCGCGCCAACGCAGGTGGCCGGATTTACCTCGTGCTTCCAAACAGTTCGTAAACACCATTGCAACACTTCACTCTGTCAATGATATCCTCCTTTTTCAGTTCAATCTGATTGATATGCTCCTCCACTTGTCTCTTGCACGTCATATTCGGCCGTTCACGCCCTCTTCTTTCCGCTACTTCAAAATCTAACGCTCTTCTCAAAACATCACCATTATCCCTTCTGAAAACATGCCCATACCATTGCACACCACTCGCCCTAGCTAATCCATTCGAAGTATCCCTTAAACCTAGCAAACTCATAAGTTCTTGACTCCTTCTTTTCTCAATGATCTTAACTCCTTACATTGCTCTCATCATGGCTTTTTCAGTTCTTCTCAAAATTGCCATCTCATTCTCCCTTTGACACCACGCCTCGCCCCCATACAGCATCGTTAATCTTACGCAACTTTAATAAATCGTTTCTTTCATTTTTAGCAAAAACTTTTTCCCATAAAGTAACTCCCCACATTCTCTAAATTTTATCCATTCGGTTATCGTTCTTGCTGTTACTGCTGCTTCACTTCCACCACTGGCGTTCAACCCGGCTCCCAAATAACAAAAACTCTTCAGAAAGTCAATCTGGTCAAAAAATGATTTAACCCCGGCAGGCCATACTATCACCCGTGCCGATTTAAAACGTATCAATTAATGCAGCTGCGCCAGCTTAACCATACAAACATTTGTTCGAGCCGCAACGAAATGTTTTGGTAAATATAAGCCGTAGCTCTTGTACATGTAATGGTCATTATGTTGGTTTAATAATGAAAACTGGAAGTATTCAAAAAAAAAAGAACGATGAAACAAACTACCATTCGTAATTTTTAAAAGAGTAAGAGGGGGAGGGGGCAGGTAAAAGATAGTCAAAATTGATGGCGTAGCCCAAATGATGGTAATTTTGACTCATAAAGAAATGAGCTATTTGGTAGTAGGCATGTTCGATGATTTGGTCGGCCCGAATTCGCAATAATATTGGTGACTTTAAGATTATTGCTTGCGCAGTTTGCTTTAATTCGGCCTTAGCATGAAAAGAGACCATGCCTTTCTTTTTAGTCTACAATCTATTGCAATAGGCACCTATTGAGCCATTTTCAAACAAAAACATTCCATCTTAATCCAGTGTTACAGATTAATGCTATTGTTGTTCAATTTTGATCTTTTCTGAAACTTGGGATTTTATTACATTTAACTTTTCCCCTAATCCAGACCTCCCTACTTTTAAATAAAGATTAGTGTTTTGTACCGATAACCCTATCCTTGCAATTACAAATATCAGTAATGGCGTTTATCATTTATGTTTGCTATCAAAATAATAGTAGATAATTTTGCTGTATGCTGCTGTTTTCAGTGAATAGTGGCAAGCATTAAGATGTTATTTAAAATGATGACCTTACAATGCGTTTTGAGCCATTAATTGTTAGGATTGCAACTTACCACTCTTTCGTCACTGTAGGCCAGTGATTCTCAAAGTGGGCGAAATCGCCCCAAGGGGGCGATTTCGAAAGATAAGGGGGCGAAAAAAACGAAGGGGGCGATAGGGGGGCGAAAAATTATGAAGGGGGCAAAAACGCTAATCGATCGCTAACTTTAGCTACTATTATAATACACACAATCAACTGCTTAGTTTCTTGCTAACTTCAATTCAATTTTTTAATCGTTGGAGATTTCTGCTAACGCGGGTGATTTTTTTACTGCCGATGGTCGACGCGCTCGGCTACAGTGTAGTTTACTGTCACAATAATTCCAAAACCTGTTATCGGCTTCATAGTACGATTGTTTGGCTCAACTATGACGTAAAAGATTGCATTATTACGCTATGGTACCGCAAACTTGCATAATACAAATGGATAACTTATCGGAACTTTAATAGCGCAACTGCAAGGTAGTTAGTTCCACTGATACGACGACTTTTAGTGCATTATCTAATTTCTAGGATAGCGTGGTGGGAGTTTCTGCGAGCGAAAGCTGTTTTGATTAGAAACGAAGTAGCCTAAGTTGTTTTGATACAGCACAGTACAGTAAAGGCTAGCTAACTCGTGTAGATCGTATTGTTTTAGGCAAAACGCTGTTATGTTGTTAACTTGAGTGCTAGATCAGAAAGTGCTGAATTGTTCAAGTGCATTCTATTTTGTTCAAGTCTCGAAATATGTCATCAGCATCATCGGATGAAAGTAGCTCATCCCAACCTCCTGCAAAGTTGCGGAAGATCAAGAAAGTAAAAGTGCGGCATTATGACAGTAATATTTTGAAATTTGGCTTTGTTACTGCTCCGCATGATTCCAGTCGACCAATGTGCCTCGTGTGCGGCTCCATCTTATCTAATGAGGCAATGAAACCAAGTCGGCTCAAAGATCACCTTAAGAGAAAACATCCAAACAAAATTGGCAGCGACTTCAAGAAGCTTCGAAATGAAAAAGCAAAGCAACTTACAATTCAAACTCTCTTTACCAAGACTGGCATGAGACAGGATAAAGGTCTTATTGCCTCGTATAACATCTCTTTGTTAATTGCAAAAACAGCAAAGGCACACACTATTGGCGAAGATCTTTTGCTACCAGCTGCAAAAGAAATCATTGAAACGGTTATGGAACAGAATGCTTCCTCAGTTTTGCGTGCTGTGCCTCTAAGCAACGATACAGTTCAGCGTCGCATTGATGAAATGAGTTCTGATGTGCTGAAACAACTTGTTGAGATTCTGTCCGTGACTAAACATTCACTGCAAATAGATGAATCTACCTCGGATGACAATGTATCGCTGCTGCTGGGATATGTGCGATTTGTGCATAATATGCGACCTCAAGAAGAAATGATTTTTGTAATCAGTCTTCCTACAGACACTCAGGCATCAAGTATCTTTAATGCAGTGAAGAACTTCTATGAAGAACAGGGGATCCCAATGAGGAATATACTGCAATGTGCTACAGATGGTGCGCCGGCTATGGTTGGGAAGCATCGAGGATTTATCGCACTTATGAAAAGAGAAATTCCTGAGCATATTGCAATTCATTGTGTAATCCACCGGCAGCATTTGGTCGCCCGTAACCTCAGTCCTGAACTGCATCATTCACTCAATATTGTGATAAAATGTGTGAACAAGATAAAAGCTCATGCTCTCAATGATAGACTATTCCGCTTACTTTGTTGTGAAAACGACGAAGATTTTCAACGTCTGTTATTGCATACTGCAGTACGATGGCTTTCAAAGGGTGTTTGTTTGAGTCGCTTTTATGCCCTTTATGATTCAGTTATCGAACTCATCTCTACCGTTGATGATCAATTGGCTGAAACAGTGGAACCATTAAAAAATGATATTGCTTATTTAGCTGATATTTTCAATGCCATGAATGAAGTAAACAAAAAGCTTCAGGGAGAAATGATCACTCTTATTAAGTGCAAGAGTGTGATAACTTCATTTATTTCAAAGCTTTCTCTCAACAAACAAAATTTGGGCAGAAACATTCTATATCAGTTTCCAAATCTCAGCGATAATGTTGTTACAGAAGAGGAACGACTAAAATACTGTTCGCATTTAAATACCCTTCTAGAAGATATGAAAATTCGCTTTGCAGATCTTGTTGACCTTCATGTTCCAAGTTGGGTACTTAAGCCATTTTGTGCAGAACCTACAGACATAGAACTTGAACTTCAAGAGCAGTTTATCGATTTGCAAAGTGATGATGAATCCAGGTTGAGCTTCAAAGAGGATCGATATGATTTATTTTGGTGCCAGGTAGCTAGCAAATATCCACTCCTATGGAAAGAAGCTATAATGTGGGTTATATCATTTCCCACATCATATTTGCTTGAAAAAGGGTTTTCGGCTGTGACCCTCATGCTCTCAAAGCAAAGAAACCGCTTATCAATTACTAAGCGAGGTGATCTACGACTGTACCTCACTAAAATGTCTCCCAATGTTTCGAAGCTTTGTGAAGGTCACCAAGCACATCCATCACATTGAACTGGGGACCATACTATGTGTTGATTTTCTTTGAATAAAATTCTTTAAAAAACTATCTTTTGTTTGTTTAGCTGTACTTTATACGGCGTGGGGGGCGATAATGTTATGTCGGGAATGATAAGGGGGCGATGGGCCAAAACAGTTTGAGAAACACTGCTGTAGGCGAATTATTATGAACAAAAGTCTCTGACTGCGTGGATGTTCCTTGGCCCTGGCATAAACGCCGCCATGCAAAGAGCATAGTAACCCGAAATCAAGCGCTCACAGTTAAGTTATAGCGATAGCGTAGGCCCCCGTATCAAATCAGCTGGCTGCTGTGCCAGCCTTGCCCAATTGCATAGGAAATTGCTTCAACGTTTAGATCATATGTAGCTCGACACTTACATTTTGTTGCAAACGATAAGAAAAGACCATCTTTACCCCATCGTCTTTTTCTTGGATGATCACCAAGTGTTTTGCTTGGAGTAGGCTACATATTAAAATTTGTAGACTTTGAGTCTTTTGAATAATTTGATGGATAATGCCAAAGATCCATGCCATCGAGAAAGAATAGCGAAAATGTACCAAAGAACTTAGTTTTGCCAGAAATTGCAATTTTGTGAAATGCAGGCACTACAATTTTGTGTATTTTTAACCGTTTGACTACATTTCATAAACATTTGGAGACTTCTGTTTTTGATGGATGGTTTTGAAAACGTCGACAAATAATGCAAAAGAATCATGCTGGAAAGGAAAAGTAGTCAAAATGTACCAAAGAATTAACTTTATTTAACAATTGCAAGTTTGTCAGCTCTAGTAGGATAATTGTTCAACTAAAAATGAAACATGATGTATGGCAACCAATTTTTGATCAGCCATTATAAACTAATCCTTAACCTCAAGTAATTGGAGTTACATATTGCTGAAAAGCAAATTTATTAAGCTTTCAAAGGAGAGCGATTGTTAGTACCTTATTATAACGTTTTTTATTTGAAGTTACCTGTTTTTACTGAGCTCATCACTTTTGGGAGGGATAAAAAGTTTCAACACATGTCTTCAAGTTCAGTTTTTTCAGTACAAAAACTAATAATAATTGTACATATTATATACTATTGGCATCGCCTTGAAATAATCTTTAATTTGTCAAAAAAAGTTTGAAAATCACTTGAGAAATGAGGTCACAATTGGTTTTTTAACAAACTAATTTTCAAACAGTGCATTTTTGAAAACATCTTGATATTATGATCTGCGGAAGCGAAAATTTGTGTGAATCGTACGAGACATATTATGACGTCATAGACCCAGTTTAAGCGTGCAAGCGAAAAAGAGAAGAAAAAATGCTTAGAGAGCTGGAACTGGTTAAATAAAGAATTGCTCGTAGCATAATCAAATAAACATTAATTGTTTTAAAGTTGTTTTTTATCAAAAGCAGCTTATCAATATCTCCTAAAAGAACGTTTAAATTGCGTTTCTGCAATGAGTACTTTTTGAGAAAGAACAGAAAACCAATTGCTCAATGAATCGTTAATTGTGACGTCATTTTAGACGCCAAACAAACAAAAGTTTTTGTAATGTGGTAAGTAGGAAGCTGGTTTTCGTTTGAGCAAAAAGCGGTTGTCCTCTCTTAAGTAATGCAAATTCTAAAAAATTATTTTTGATCATGACGTCATTATGACGTCACGAACCCCTTTATGACACGCACCACGGGGTGGTGATCAATCGAAGCAAGTTTGATGCTTGCACCTATAGCATTTTTAGAGGAGTAAAAACAGACACACAGACAGACAGACAGAATTGCGCTTTATGTATTAGATGCGTATGGCATGTTTTGTGAATGATTTGGGTGTTTCCTTACTTCATGTTTGTTTTAATATAAACACTCACAGATCATTAAGTTATTTACTCAAAATTTTGCTAGTTCAATAAAGTCAATTTTTTTAGATTTTCGGTCAACAAAACTTTTCCTTGTTATTATAATCACAGAGCCCCCATAATTAATGTCGAGGTTAAGAATATGGGTAATTGTGAGAATAAAAACAAAAGATTAATGTTTTTCGCATTGCCAATTCTCGTTCCAAAATCAAAAATACCGTGCTTTTGATAGGAATTGAGTAGAAAAACCTGAGGGGTGGTAGCTCATAGCCACTATCTTTCTCCCAAAATTTTTAAAGTTCGTTGCAACGTCCTATGTGCTTAAAGAATGGACTTGCTTACCACTGAAACATCCAACAATTCCACAAACTTTTATTGATTTGTTTCGGTACTTTCTTGTAAGCATAAATGTAAAGCATAAAATGTAAAGTTGTGAGGGAGAGCGGCAAAGTATTTGCTGAGTAATTTTTGAAATAGGCTACAAAATTTATGGCACACTACTTAAGACTTATATTTGGCACTATATTTGGCTAACTACTTACTACTTACTTTGTAATTTTATGCTTACAGTATTTGTATGACCTAACATCTCTGACTGCGCGTATGTTGCTAGGTCCTGGCATTATCGCCGGTCGGAAAAATGCAAATTAATCCAAAGGCAAGCAGTTACATTTAAGTTATTGCAACAGGCTAGGTTATGGTTAGAAAGTATAATCCATGAACCAGATTATTGAGGTAAAGACGCAGATAATTATTGTGATTCTTGTAAGATTTAACGCGAAAAATTGTTGATTTCTTTGGCTTTGCTCCATGTCATCTAGTAAGTGTTTAAGATCAAGATCAGTCCGGCTTGCAACACAATTGTACAAGAGTACTGTAACTAAGCAATTCATTGCTAAAAAATAGGTTATTTAATCAACCGCTATGCTAATACTGTAATATATCGCTCTTCTTTAACACGTGAAACGTGAAGTTTTAGCTTTGAAATAACAGTGAACAAAAGCATTACGTGTTGGTTTTGCCTGCTGCTTTTTTTACTTCTTTTCTCACTTGAATCGTATCATACACATTATGACATCAAAAGAGCAATTTGTAAAGCCTTCAAACAAAAAGAAAAAAATGCATGTTTTAAATGGCCTAAGTGCTTAAAAAAGAATTGCTTGTTGCATCGTCAATTCAGTAAAATTGTTGTCGATTTTCTTTTTATTGAAAGCACCTTGTTAATATCTCCCAATAAGTTTCTAATTGCGTTTCTACAATCAGTAGTTTTTACAAAAATACAAAAAACAAGTGGTGCAATAAAGCGTTGATTGTGACGTCATTTTAGAGTGCAAATTTTAAAAATTTTCTTTGATTATGCCGTCATGAACTCTCTTATGACACTTACTCCGGGTTGGTGACCAATAGTGCCAAGTTTGATGTTTGTACGTCCAGTAGTTTTGAAGGAGTTAAAGCGCATGTACGTACGGACGTACAGATAGAATTGCGCTTTATAACTTATATGCAAAACTCGAACTTGGTGTAATTTGTACGCACAGCTCAAACTTGGTGTAGACCTGTTTGATATGCAGAATTCAAGCTCGGAATTAAACAATCATTGTAAACGAGATTAAAAACTGTTCGCGTCTGGAATCTTGCTTCGGTGCTTGAAAGTGGGCCCCTGACTCATAAATGCACTTCTTTTTCTTGGAAAACGCTTTTAGAATTGTGCGTTAAATTTTATTTCTCAAAGGTGCAATTCAAGCTTCTGTTGATGTAGTTTGCTTAAGTTTGCTATGGCTTAATCTGACCCTGGTAAAAGATACTGAATCAAAAAAGCACTTTATACATTTATGAAAAAAATAGAGACGAAGTTGAACGCTTATTTTTTTTAATGCAGCCTATGGTTTATATGTAACTTTGACTGCAACAAATTAAAGAAAAAATTTAAAATTGATCAATTCTTACCTCACGTCGTAGCTGATCTTTATGAAATAAAACAAAACATATTGTCCACTAAAAGCAATTGATTTGTCCAACATATATTTTTCCAGAAAATCTGCCGCCAAATCTTTAACTGCAAAAAAGAGCAGGGCTTATTTATTTTTTTAATGCTTCTTAAAGACTCCATAACATTTCTTCAAAGTTCGAACCACAAAAGCAAAGAAGTGCGGAAATGAATATTTTGCACCTCGTAAATACCTCTCAGAAAGAGTACAATAAAACTCAATTCAATATCAAACTTGGAGAGCAAAACATCAAACATTAAAACCATTTTCAAAAGCATCAACATTTTGGTATTATAACATCAAAAGTGGGATATCTGTTTTGGTTTACCTCAATTAAAGCTGATGTTTGCCCAATCCCTATGCAACAGGCTACTCACAGTATAGAGTAGAAGTCTCTTAAAAGAATGTCACTGCATGATATCGAATATCCAATTAAGTTAAATTCTTTTTTAAAGTATTTCTTTAAAACTGCTTGCAGCTGGTAAGGCAAACGAACTTTAAATTAAATAACGGTGTTGTTTCAACATTCATTTTAAACAAAATTTTTGAAAGGCGCTTACACGAAAACTTACATACGTAATGCAAGGAAAGCAAAATTTCTCATTTCAAAAATTTTGAGATATGCAATTAATTTTTAGGCTACCAATTTGAGATAAGCTAAATCATAACCGCAAAATCTCGTTTCTAGCAAAAATAGTTTACATAGCGAATCACCCAACCTGCTCTCTACCTTATGTCTCGACGAATTTTTAGCTTGAGCTACTCATTTCTCACTAAGTTCAAATCAATGCAACACATCTTACTCATTCTACTTCTACTTCTTTCGTTTCAGGCATATCAGAAAAGATTAGACGAGTTTTAAACGAGGCAGGAGTCAGAGTAGCCACGCGACTTATTTGTACTCTTGGCCAAGTTTTATCCTTCCCCAAGAACCGACACAATGATGAAAAAAAGACTTGTTTAATTTATTCCGTCCCTTGCTATAACTGCAAATATGTTTATATTAGGCAAACCATACAAGATCTTAAACCTCGTTTGGCTAAACACAAACGAGCTATCAAAGACCACACCAATCTCCCTTATGCCAACGTGTTGTGCAGTTAGATCATTCAATTGATTGGAGTAACTCTTGCATTTTGAAAGTTGAGACTAACTACAGTACTTTAGACGTCTTACCCCTGAAGCATGGTTTATTAACTCGTACCCCAATGTTATAAATAGGTCGGATCATGATGTTCTACCCCATGTTCATTGAACTTAAGCGGGGTAAATTTGTTTTCTTGTTTTAGTTACAATCACGGTATCATTTAACCTTTCAAATATATTGCTAGAAGCTTATTATTTTATCAAGTTTTGCTTATAGTCAAGTCATTAATTGCAAATTTGTCATGTTTTGGTTTAAACACAATACTGACCAACCTTTTTCGTATTTATGCAGTGTTCATCTACGATTAGCGTTTTAAATTTGGTCAGTTGAGATAGATCACAGAGTTGCTTGCTTGACTTTTGCTGCTCGCGCTGAGGGTTGGAATACTACCCTGAGCATTTTTCTGATGAAGCTTGAGGTAGCTGCCAAGCGAAACGCCAATAAACAAGCATTTTTATATTGTTTATTTCATGTACTATTTTACATTGGAAGCACAACAACATTTCGTACTGTTTCTACAATGCCTAGTGTACAAGAATATCTTTTCATTTATCCAGTGTTCGTAAAATAAATGGGGCAGACTGTTGTCAGCGCTCCCCTCCAAATATTGTTAACTCCCATGAATGCGAAAGCCTTGATTTCCGAAGCAGTAAGATTACTTTCAAAAATTTGATTCTCACAAAAAAAGAAAATTGGTCTCCATCTTATTTTACGACAAAAATTTTTTGCAAAAGAATCTCTTTCAAAAACTTGATTTTCTAAAAGATAGGTTTTTCTTCTGTCAGTCACCTCTCCCTTTGAAAAACAAAGTGTTTTGAATATAAGCTAGATTGCAAACATTTGACGCAATACTAAAGCATTTATCATGCAACAAAATTAGTTTTTAAGATGCAACAAGACGAAAAAGTGATCAGATCAGGTTTTCCAAATTAGAGAAATTTTTTGTCATGCAAAATATCGATAATTAAATTGGTTGGAGTCTCCACCAAATTTCAACTCTCTAATTACTGCAGTGAATTTTCGAATTTAGAGTTGAGTTAAGTATTTTTGTGCAAAGTGGTTAAATTCGAATAGAGTAAGAGTCAATACAAAAGTGACAAAAAATTACATACATTATGATTAACTATAATATTGTAAAAAACGCCTTTTTTGCTCCGCAGAATTAGGCCATGCCCTTACTTTTACTTTATACAGTTTTGGTTTTCGCAGCACCGGCCATCTAAAGGTCAAGATCACCGTATCCAGAAAGCTATAGCATTTATTCGTAAGCCTACATCATATTTTTACAAATGATGTGTATGATTTTACGCCTAGCTACGGGGGCACAGGCGATATAACCGCCAAGTTTTTAAAGCCGTTCAAGAAATGAAGGCATTGTAAGTCGAAAATAGGAAAAGAACCATGCTGAAAAAGTTAATTTTTGTACAAAAAAAAGGTCTTTAAATTTGTTCTGCGTTAAAGATAGAAAAATGTATATTTTCAAAAAGTTAATCTCCAAAGAAAAAGATTTATGTTATAAATGTAACCCCTCTAATTTTGCTTTTGGCTACACCACTGTATGTAATAACTAGGAAACCACTTATTGATTTGAAAATCTCAAATTTAGACTTTATATTTTGCAAATTTTGATTTTATTTTGACTAGCAAGTTTTTTCATTGCTTGAAAGCGAATTGAGTTTTCAGCATAAGGCTTCCCATTGAATTGAAAATCACGTTGAAGAAAAGAATATTTTTATTTAATTTGTTTAAATAAATGAAACGATATAAGGCTGAAGACAACAATAGCATAAAAGCAAAATTAGACCTCAGCGAAAGCAAAAACCATGTATAAATTAATCTCTAGGGCAAGTAATCAATTCCTTTAAGGCAACCATGGTCAATGAGATATTTAGTAAAAACTCTGAATACATGGAATAGGTTTCAGCTTCTAAATTTCATAGGTCAATAAAAAGTCGTTTTTCAACTGTTTAGTCAATTTTGCTAGATCATGTAATTGTTCTATTGAATCAAACAAAATTGATGGCAACGAATAGTGCTTTTAGACATAGTCACACGCTGTTAAAGCTCGGAATTACAAAACTTCGATCTGCTCGTTTCTTTTGTTTCGTTTTCTTTTTGTTTCTCTTTCATTTTTACGCATCAATAATTTCCAAGCATACGTAATGCAACTTGTAATATGAATTTAATGCCAAAGTGTCAGTTTGAGAAGGACATGTCGGCGTGGAAGCCATCTTAAGTTTGTGCGGTAGAGTGGTTAATTTGCTCTCACTTTATGTATTGATCTTTGTTTTGTTTTCTATTTGAATAAGATAAATTAAGATTTATTTGAATTGAATTTAACAATCAAGTTATATTGTTAAAATTGCTGTGACGAATTGTCGAAAATGTCGACTTCAACACGCCAATATCAAAATATTGTCTGTGGGAATGTTATCAGTGCTAGAGAAGACAGTTAACGACTCTCCCAGCAGCCTAAATCTGTATATTCGCTAGTCAATCCAAATAGCGGTTATACACACTTTTATTCCAAAAGATTGATTATTGTACATTGTTAAAATCTTTAAGTGACAGGTTTGCACTGTTTAATTGCTGTTTATTTATGCGTGTTTTATTTTCCCCTACAGATTTCAATCGTGCCATTGTGACGCAGCATTAAAACAAACCAAAATAAAATTTTTTACCAATTTCATTCTTATCACTAGTTTTATCACGTCATAGTTATTCATAATTTTGTCGTAATTATATCTTAATTGACCTATATTTTTTGTACTATATGCAGTTGAACTTTGATCCGTAAAGTTGAGAGTAATTAGTTTCAGTCAATAGTACAGGGTGTCCCAAAATAAATGAAACCCACAAAATTGCTAATAAATATGTTGATTTTAACCCTATAGTTTATATTTTTCAGATTTGATAACAGTTATAAATAACAATTATTATTTTAAAACCCCATGGCTTGGAAATTAGAAGAAAAAATTTTTTGCGTCACGACTTATATAGAGACTAAATCCTATAAGACTGTTCAAACACGCTTCCGCAGGAAGTTTAATTTCAACACTTATCCTGGAAAATCCCAAATATTCCTGTGGCATCGTAACTTTCAAATCTATGGAACTGTAAATCTATGGAACTATGGAACTGCAAATCCTTACAGAATACAGATGAAGGTCTTGAGTAAGGATTCTATGCAGCGAGGACCGCGAAATGCCGAGCTCACTACTGCGTCTTCGAATGGGCTTTTTCGGGCTCCGGCCAACAGAAACTCTGGACGCTTCCACATTATCTGCAGATCTTGCACTCAATTTCCTTCCACTAGATGGATTCTCTAATTTCTTGCTACGTTTATTTACAGTTCCATAGATTTGAAAGTTACGATGCCACAGGAATATTTGGGATTTTCCAGGATAAGTGTTGAAATTAAACTTCCTGCGGAAGCGTGTTTGAACAGTCTTATAGGATTTAGTCTCTATATAAGTCGTGACGCAAAAAATTTTTTCTTCTAATTTCCAAGCCATGGGGTTTTAAAATAATAATTGTTATTTATAACTGTTATCAAATCTGAAAAATATAAACTATAGGGTTAAAATCAACATATTTATTAGCAATTTTGTGGGTTTCATTTATTTTGGGACACCCTGTATTTGAGTTTAGCGTTAAATTCTACTTCATGCAAGGTTACGCTGGTATGGACACTTGAAAAAGAGAGAAGAAGGCTATGTGGGAAAAAAGATGATGGAGATGGCGGTGCCAGGTAGAAGGAAAAGAGGATGGCCAAGGAGAAGGTGGATAGATTTGGCGAGAGAAGACACGGAAATGTTTGGAGCTAGGGAGGGAGACAAAGTCGATCGGGTCAAATGGAGAATACTTTCGCGCTGTGGCTACCACGAATAGGGAAAAGCCGAAAGAAGTTAAATTTTACCTCAAAAGCTGCATGAATTTACTTTTATTGTCGTGTACTTATGCTTTGGAACCGAAGATGGTAATGCTAATTTAGATAACGTTATGCAAGGTTAATTGATGGTTGGAAGGTTCACACCGACATAAACCACAAACATTATATTGAAAACAATTTAGTGTGTATTGCAAACAATGTACCCAACCCAATTTGACGAGACCATCCCTGGACGCGTTTCGTCCTCTTGGACTCCTCAGCAGGGCCTGTCCCGTCCCCCAAACCAAACCCTTCATTTGCAATAACATAAACTCGTTTTCTCCATATGCAAAAGCAAACATGCGTCGGACAAGCGATGCAAGCATGTTCATGGCAGATGGTGAACCTAATGGAGACACTCGGGCTTTTGCTGCAAAATGAGGCTCGCAGAATCCACTGCGATCCACAGACTAAGTCACCTCAAAGCAACACCTTGCTGCCAAGAGCGCCCTCACCTTTTGTGACGGGAGAATCCACTCCAACGACCCCACGCAGGTGGAATGATTAATTAGATGGTCTCGTCAAATTGGGTTGGGTACATTGTTTGCAATACACACTAAATTGTTTTCAATATAATGTTTGTGGTTTATGTCGGTGTGAACCTTCCAAGCATCAATTAACCTTGCATAACGTTATCTAATTAATCATTCCACCTGCGTGGGGTCGTTGGAGTGGATTCTCCCGTCACAAAAGGTGAGGGCGCTCTTGGCAGCAAGGTGTTGCTTTGAGGTGACTTAGTCTGTGGATCGCAGTGGATTCTGCGAGCCTCATTTTGCAGCAAAAGCCCGAGTGTCTCCATTAGGTTCACCATCTGCCATGAACATGCTTGCATCGCTTGTCCGACGCATGTTTGCTTTTGCATATGGAGAAAACGAGTTTATGTTATTGCAAATGAAGGGTTTGGTTTGGGGGACGGGACAGGCCCTGCTGAGGAGTCCAAGAGGACGAAACGCGTCCAGGGATGGTCTCGTCAAATTGGGTTGGGTACATTGTTTGCAATACACACTAAATTGTTTTCAATATAATGTTTGTGGTTTATGTCGGTGTAAACCTTCCAACCAATGCTAATTTACTAAAATATATTTTCCGCTATCATTATGCTGATTGATTGCTTAGAGTTGTGTAAGACTAAAAAAGCGAAATAATTATGAAATAATGCGAAGCATCATCGCAACTTTCAAATTCAGTATTGTACAAGCACTATGAGCTACGTTTAATTTAAAAACACGTGATACTACCAGCACTTCCACATTTTCTACTATTAGTACACAAATAGTGTACTGGAAGTAGAAAATGTTGGTCGCCTATAGGCAAAAACCATTACATTAGCTTTCCAAATTGCAAAAATGAGCCAAAGAATGTTTACTTTAGTTAATGAGTCATTAAGGAATATTATATACAGCAGTTCATAACGCTATCTCGTTTTGGACGATGTAAGAATATGCATAACTACATCGTCCAGACCGAGAGCAAATCTTGAGACCGGTACTTCCAAATTCATGAACAACCGCGTCTAAATTTTACTTTACTAAATAAGTGAGCACTAAAATAGCACAAAACAGATCTAGCTTTTATTTAGGTGTATGGTGGAAGGCAATAAGTAGGCACAGTCTTTTTAGTATTATCAGTTGGCACCACTATCAGTAAAAATCTTGAAATTGGTATGGAGCCATTTGTCAAGTTTTTCGTGAAGCGCAATATATATTAATAGGCCAGTTCTGTGTAACGGATATGTCTTTAATGAATTTGCTGGCTTTTGAGAGTGGTGATTATTATGTCTGAATGTTTTTTGAAAAATTAATTCAGAATGCCAAAAGAGGCAACTGCCAAAACGACAAAAGTTGTAGCTTTTTCAAGATTATCTTGGCCTTTTTGCAAAAACTTCTCTTTATGACTTATCTTGCAAATTAGCTTATATCCTTGCTGAAAAAAGTGAAGTAAGCGATTTCTAGTTGAAAGTCACAGAAACATTCAAACACCAGAAAGCATAAAGCAATAAAACTGAATTGCAAAGCCCGCATTATTTTCAAATGTTTGTGAAGAGCAGTGATCAAAACTTTGTAGAGAAAGTGCTAAGGCATTTTTAAATGCCGATATTCCCTTGCATAAAGAAACACATTACAAATCTATTTTGAGAAATTAGTTACAGTTTACCCAGGAAACTACTTGTAGAAATATTGCATATGAATCCGGAAGAAACAAAATTTTGTGCCATAGAACTAACTTAGATAATAAAAAAGTTTTTGGATGTTGATAAAAGCACTTCATCTGGTAAAACATACCTAAATATTTTATTGGAAACCAAAAGTTACCTTACTTTATACGTTACGTTATATGTGCGACTTCATACGTTGTATGTGCAATTGTCAACTTTTGACATCTGTGCCAGTCCGATAAAGTATATTCCAAGCAGTTCACGATGCCGTTAAATTGTCAAGTACTAATGATTGAAGCTGAACATTTTGTTGTATCGCTTAAAAGCGCAGTGCAATAAAACTCAAAATATCTTTTCGACAAAGAAAGCACAAAGCGTTTGTGCAAAGTAAATTTTTAAGCGACTGAAGCGTAGCGCCACATCTTTAAAGGGATTTTTTGACTGATTAAAGCGCGAATAAAAATGCGTAATTGCACTTCTTTCCGTCCACTGAAGCGCTGCGTAACATGTGCAATCTCACTCCTTCTTTTACGTTTGGGCAAGATATTCTGATAGCAGTCCACTAGAGGGCCGGACATGTGTGTGTGTGTGTGTGTGTGTGTGTCAGCCAAAGCACCAAGCTCTTGTCAGTAGCTGGAAAGAACTTGAGCTTCATTTGGATGGTGATGGGTGGGACAAAATGATATTAAGTGCTCAGCTGTTTGCTCCTTTGCACCAAACTTACAAGCCGCAGCAGGAGCCATACTCCATTTGTGTATTTTTAAACGGAATAGCCCAACGCCAGTTCAAAGCCAATTAAGTCCGGCCCATGCATGTCTGGAAAGAACATTTCCGATGTACTGAGCTGACGTCTGCGGTGAATGAATGAAGTCGGGACATGTTATTCTGCCATTACATGTTCCATTTGTAATCCGCCCATTGTGCTGCACTGATGCCTGACTGAGTGAAATCGTTCAGCAGTTTCATTTCTGCATGCACCAAAGAGTGTCTCGATTTAAATTGCCACAGGTGTCCAAAAGACGGGGACCCAAGCTTTTCATGGAGCAGATGTTCTGGCTCCTAAGCGCTGCTAGTTAGAAACAGTATTGCATTTTGGCGGCAAAGCTCAGTTGGTTGGATCCTCGCTATAGCAAAGAGAGTGTTCGTTGGAACTGGAAAAAGTCATCCGGTCACTTTAAGAAAGTTGTCATTGTTGTCTATGAGGTAAGTATAAACACCGCAACACCAGACAAAAGTGCTGTACTCAACCGTTGAGTGGGCGAAGGCAAGAGTGGCTGTCCGAGAAATTGTGGCACTCGCACCCCATTCGTCGACACTTGAAGTCACTGCACAAAAAGTTAACAAATCATTTTGGGCTTTTGAGGCGACTATCGCCAGTCGCCTCAAAAGCCTTAACTGATTTGTTAACTTTTTGCGCAGTGACTCCAAGTGTCGACGAAACGTGAGCGCCTTATCCAGCTTTATGCGCCCTCCCTCCCTGTTGTAAAGATCAAAGACTGCCGACATTGTTTTGTTTGTACTGAGTATGAGCTTCCATTTCTGGAGATAAGAAGATAGGGTTGTCATGTCTTGGGTAAGAGTCCCCTTTAAAGCCTGTCAGTTGCTTGCAGAGTGCAAGATCGCCATATCGTCAGCATATGCAAACTTTTTGGCGGTTGTTGGTGGTAGGTCGTGTGTGTAGATATTAAACAAAAGGGAAACCAGGATTGATCCCAGCGGGAAGCCATTCTTAAGATGTTGCAGCCTGCTTTGCTTTCCAGAACCAGTGGTGAGAGTGAAACTGTAGTTGCGGACAAGCTCTATGATCATTTCGACTATATTCCTGTCCGGCAGAAGATGCAGAAGCTTGTAGGTAAAATTACGATACCATGCAGCATTGTAGGCTGCTGTGAGTTTGACAAACACAGCACTGGCCATCTTTTTAACTGAGAAGCTATCCTCAATTTCTTGATTAAGGAGGGAGACTTGGTCTACAGTGGACTTTCCACGTCGAAAACCAGTTTGCTCTCGAGGTAGCAACGGATCTATGATTGGTTTGACACGGGCATAGATAAGTCTCTCAAAGATTTTACAATAAAAAAAGGATACACAACAAGGAGATTGGTCTATAGCTCTTTGGATCCGCTCTTAGCTCACTCGACTTCAGGATTGCAACTACTAATGCTCTTCCTCAGATTTTAGGAAGCTCGAGTTGGCGCATGCAACAAGACAGGAACTTGTTTAACTAGGACTTCAGGACAGTACCGGCATGTGAGAATATGGAATCAGAGCTCTGAGCATTTCCAGACTTTAACAGCTGGAGGGCACTACCAAATTCCTCTGTGGAAAAATTTCCAGAAATACATTTGTCAGGAGGTTTTGGAATCTTCCAGAGTTCAGATATCTCTTGTATTGCCAGGGTGGCTGACCAGCGATCCTTCATCTTATAAACTCGATTCTGCACCAACTGCGAAGCAATGAAATAGGCAGAAATCGAGCAACAGCGATGTTGGTGTCTCGTCCTGCCAGTCAAGTTGTTGATTGTATTCCATGCCAGCCGATTGGAGTGCGTGAAGTCAATAGAATTGACAGCCTCCAAACAGCAACTTTTTGTTTTTCGTCAAGCTTAGAAAGCACGGCGGAGGCAGCTGTGCTAGTCGCCTCATCCTGTCCAGCCTGAAGAAAAAACTGGAATAAGTGCTCACACTCCTCATTTTAGCATGGTCCGTAATTATTCCTACGACCGTGTAGTATGAATATTTTTGCTGCTGCAGAGATGGTATTGCCAGCAGAATCCATTTTATAAAGTAAAAAATCACAACAGTATCACAGTCCCACAGATTAGATTGCCTTCATTTTTACGATAAAAATGCGTTTTGCAAGTAATAAACAATAATACCAGCCATAAAATAATGATGCATAAAGTTAGGGTCGGTAGAAATATTGATAGGAAGCTAGATTAGTAATTGTCATGGAGAAGATTAGCCAGGGGAAAAGTCTCAACTTTGTACATTAAACGCAATGCAAGTTTTTAAAGAAAAATTGTGGAAAAAAGTGCGTATTCCATCAAATACAATATGTGCTGAGTTTGGCTTAGAAACCGTCACAAAATTCCAATTTGTAAAGTTAATTTCCCTGCAAAAAGTTTTACAGCTTGAGATAGGGCAAAAATATCGTTTTTTTGAAGTTTTATCCAGTTGATTATTCAAAAAAATAGGTCTAAACCTTTTGAAAGAACGAAAACATCGTTTTGTTGCCACTGCGCCACAGTGCGCTTATTATTTAGATCAGACAGATGGAAACCCTGGTCATAAATTAAAATGGAAGTAACTGAAATTGAGCTTCGTACGACTTGACAAGTACGGAAATACGTAACAGCAAAGCAAGAAAACTGCTTGTTATTTGTGACATTACTAAAAACCGACATCGCAACCAAGCTTTGACCTAAACGTTATTGATGACGCTTTGTAAGAAGCTGAAGAAATATGTTTTGTGCTAGTTTGTTCGCAATTTTAACTTTTTTTGACTTTTTTATTGACTATATTGACTTTTGGTTGCCCCAATGATAACAATAAATTTTGTGACATTATAGTGAAATCAAAATGACCTAATAATTGGTAATAGCACAATGGCAACCGAATACAAACATGCCAAAAGAACTTTTGTGCGAAGCGAACAGTTTTGTATGGTTGCGGTAGAGATTGTATTGGTGGCTTTTCTCAGAGCACCCACCGTCTATTTACAGCTCGGTTATTTCTGAAAAAAAGGCGTTGAAGGTGCTGTAAATTTTTGAACCATCTTGATATATCTATCTTCTAAATACTCAACAAACAAGGGGCTTAATTTTTGAAAAGCGCAAGACGAGATACAAAATGTTTATTTTCGTATAGTGTCATTGTAAGAAAGCGTAGGCCTAGCAATATACCGTAGCGCTTTTGCGTTTAAAATTCAAATCATTGCAAAATTGTCTGTTGCTACAAGCAGGTTTGGACCCCTAAACTCCACTGGATCCGCGACAGCTATTTTTAAAACAGATTTTAGCATGAACAAAGCAGCAAAAAATACTAGTCAATAGTATATAAAACTTGCATGTTTTTAAAAGTAAACACACTCGACTTGCAGTAACGTACGTTTAGTAAGTCTGACAAAACGTAAGTTACTGCAAGGTGATCTTTGAAATATGAACCTCACAGTACCGAGTTAATCGTCGGTCATGAAAAATTTTACAGTTATAAAAAAACAACTTGATGTTTAGATTTGTCTCCCGGTTTTTGGCAGGAGCGGATTAACTGTGGGGGTAATCTTGAGCTGAGCTAGTTTCGTAGCCTTTATCAGCGCAAAAAATTTCATGGGATGTATTAAACACAATAATACAAATGAAAAACGCTATCTCAGCATTGATATTTTGTAGTAACCTGTACGTCTCTATGGATGGATTTAATTGCTTACAATGAGCATTGCAAACTACAAAATCATATCAAAAAAGGCTCGATTCTGGCTTTTCGGAACGCTAAGTCACTGATAAAGCCTGTAAACTCTAATGAACGCACGGCGTCGTAATTGATGGGAATGAAGAATAGAGCGAAAACTAGATGTTGCTTTGTGACGCTTCTGAGCTCTTTTTTATCCTCTTTTATTTATGCGAAAGAGCTGCTGCTCCATTTGCAAGTCTTTTGTCAGATTGGGGCACCACGATCAATAGACCGTTTGGCCCCACCATTTATTTGCTACATAAAGATAGGGGTAGAGCGTTAAGTGCCTAACTCATGGACAGAACAAGAGAACTTGTCGGCTTCTTCTCCACACTATCCCGTTTATGCTGAGCGTCAAGCAGGGAGGCTGCACAAATGGTTTTTTTGAAGTTCTCGGTAAGGCTCGACAAAAGAGTTAAAGCAACTGTATCGACTGCGAAGCGAACGCTTTAACCTCTACTCTACCGTGTTGGTCTTTATCATCAATATGCAAGAAATGATCGTTTTCGGTGCGTTATAGAGCCATCCTGCATAAATATATCCGAAGAGTAACGTGCACGGTAGCTGAATCAAATAAAAAGTAAAACAAATACTTTTTGACGGTGACACTCTAAATTTGTCTAAAAAGATACGACCGAGATTTTGCACCGCACTCTGCTCCGACTATGTATGACGGATCAAGTCAGCTTTTGTAACCAAACGCACTTTGAAGAAGAACTACAAACTATTTTACAAAAAGTCTACGCAACGATTGAACCTTAGTCCCCGGCAGTTCTTAAACCGACAGAGAGTTCAAAGAATATCCGGGCTACCAAAAGGAAATCATCTTGATATAAGATGTGGAAGCTGTATTGTTGTATGCTTTTGTGATAAAGCAACAGAAGTGCCAAAATGGTTAAAAAGTGCATCCATTCGGACGTAAAATGAATGAAAAAATGTGGGTCAAGAAACTCGATTTGTTAGTGTCGAGGGAAGGAGATATAAGTTGCTGCGGTCTGAAAGTAATCATGGAATAAGAAAGTTGGAATCTTAGTAAAAGAAGAACTGAGCGTAATGGCTGTGAAACTTTAAAGAAAATACGACAGAGTATCGAGAGTGGTGACAGTTTTTAAGAAAAAAGTTATGAGGATGGTGTGTGCGTGTGGGCACCAGGTGAGAAAATTAAACGGCGAGACAGATCAATTTATAGTAAAATGAAATACGAATAGAATATACTTGCCTTGATGAACCAGTTCTGGATCTGGAAAATTTTAACCGACTTATTGCGAAACGGTGTGGTAATTTTGAGGGTGTGCGTGAAGGAAATGAAATAGGCAAAAGAAAAGAGAACTTACTGAGAAAAGAGGGCTGACTGAGTTTTCCTTAAAATGGAGATGTGCGTGACGAAAACATGGTTTCAAAAGAAAAAGCCAAGAAAAATAACTTACATTTGAGATTGAAATGATAATAAGATAAATTGAAGAGCTTAGAACGACACAGTCATCTAAACTTAAGCAAAAGGAAATAACATACATTATAGAATAAAATGGTAATGAGATTAATAGAAGGGCTTAGAACCACACAGTAATCTAAGCTTAAAGACGCCAAATTTGAAATAAAGCTGCCGTTTAATTTATATCGACAGTATCTGGTTATGTTACAATGACCTAACTCTAAGCAGGTCTATTTCAATGAAAACTCAGTTGTATTGTTAACTTTCCTTCTATTTAGTTTTTCAAAATGTAGAGGATGCTAGTTGTTAGTAAGAAAATTCCAGACAAAAATGTGACGTAAACCATTATGGCTCAAGCAAATATAACAAAAACTGATGAAGGAAAATAGAAAAATTGCTCAAAAATGATTACCAAAGTCATACGGTACCGAACAACAATTCGCTACAAGCTGTCAATAACCAGGGACCAAACCGGCCGCGGGTTATTTACAGATTGCAATGGACTGTTGTTTTACAGTATGATGTTGGTGATCATTTTTGAGCAATTTTTCTAATTTCCTTCTTCAGTTTTGGTTACATTCGCTTGAGCCAAAGTGGTCTACGTCACATTTTTGTGCACTTGAGGCAAAGCGATCTAAGCTATATTATTTTGCTTCCAAATTTTGATGGTATGAATGTTAAGTGTTAATTTTTTGAGAGTTTAGTAAAAATCAAACGAGACTTGTCATGACATGCAATAAAGTTACTGACGTTTTTGAGGGTACTATATGCAGAGTTTTTGTACAAAAAAAGCTTAATATGTGATGTACTCAAAATAACATTTGTGTGACTTTGAGCAGCTTGGCTCTTAGCCCTTCAATTTTAAGTAGGCTGGTGAAAACATCACAAAATATTTAAAAAGAAGAGTTAGAAATTGGAAGAAAACAACACGAATGCAAGATTTCAAAAACGAATTAACAAGTTGGTTAATATTGAAAAGCTAAATCCATTAAATGCTTTTAAATAGCATTTTACAGGATTATGATGAAGTATGTGAAAAGAAAAGGGGCAGAAAAACTATAAGGAAGCAAAAAAAGCAGTAAGACAAAAAATTGCAATGCAAAAAATTCAATCAATTGGAAAAAGCCAGATTTGATAAAAAAAATGCAAAAAATCAAGCAAAGAAAATTGTAGCTAATGCTGTGAAGAAGGAGGTGAAAAACAAAATAAAGGAATGAAGGGAAAAATTGAACATTATTTTTGAGATGATAAAGTTTACAAGAAAGTATAAAGAGATATTGAAAAGGGAAGAACATGAAAGGAAAAGTCGGGCAATTAAGCTTTAGTCCAAAAGACAGAAAAAATATAGAAAAACCACAAGAAGATCATGAATAAAAATAATTAATGAGAACCGACAGCAAAAGCCAAGATGGTGGAGGGAACAAATGAAAAGATTACTCGGAAGGAAATAGCAAAAGCAATAAAAGTAATGAAACCAGAAAACGCAGCTGGACCTTCTGAATTTTGTGGAGGGATGATATCTACCCATGGAGAAGTAGGAACAAGCATGATGGCCAAACTTGTCAACGATATTTTGGATGGAAAAGGAATGCCGAATGAGCGGCAAACAGTTGTGTTGGTGCCAATTTTTAAAGGAAAAGGTGACGTAAGAAGTTATGATGCACACTAGGCAGTGAGGCTGTTAATTAGAGTACATCATGAAGATTGTTGAAAGGAAGAATTCGAGAATATTTACTGATGATTTCATGCAATTTGGGTTTGTTCTAAACAGGATTAAGAGACTCATTTTTTGTTGGTAGATAAATGCAAGAGAAATATAGAAAGAAGGTTTTTATGGTTTTTGCAGATATTGAAAAGGCATTTGTTCAAGTTCAAGAAAGATGATTGAGTGGGCGATGTAAAAATACGATTTTTCAAAAGTGGTCTGGAAAGGAGCGGTGATGAGTCTCTATCAAGGTTTGAGGACAAAAGTTAAGAAGGGATCATAGTTATCTGAAAGATTTTGAAAGCAAGGTGGTGTTCATCAAGAATATGCGTTATCTCTGTTAGTTTTCGCAATTGGGGTTGATGCAATTATTGAGTTAGCAAAAGAAGAGTTGACAAATGAAATTTTGCATACAAATGATTTCGTTTTAAAGAGTTAAAAATATACGGGTTTGTTGCTAGTTTGCAATTTTCAAGGCGATTTCCTATTAAGAGAGATATACGTCCTGCATCACACTTAGGTAACATAGAAAATTTGCTCAAAAATGATCACCAACATTATACGGCCCCGTACAACAATCTATTTTATCATGTCAATAACTCACGACCGGTTTCGACTAAATTGGATCTCATCAGGCGAATATAAAAAAACAATCAATAATAAAAATAATAAATAAGAATAAAGTGGCCATTAGGTGCAAAAGAAAGATGCACTATAAAACAATATGATACAGAAACACCTATATCATGCGGGTCTCATTTAAGGACACAGACACATGTCATGGACAACAAGTCAAATCGGTAAGCCCAAGTAGAGGTGTAGAATCAATGTTAAGATTTTATCATTTTATAAAATATAGAGGTTGCTAGTTGCTAAGTAGCAATTTTTAGTTCGACACCGTCGCAGTTTATCAGGATGTAATAAATTGCTGTATGGTACCGTATGATGTTGGTAATCATTTTTGAGCAAAATTTTCTATTTTACTGTAGTTTTGAAGAGTAAAGCTATACAGAATTTGAGAGTAAGGTTTTGTGAGACGTAAAAAAACATCTGAAAACATGGGGATGCAGGTTAATCTCGGGAAGACAAAAGTGATGAAGAGTGGTGCAAAAAGAGCAAAAAACAACAGTAAAGTCGATTCGTGTGCCAAGTGCGGCAAGAGAATGATGGCAATTTGTTGCTGAGCACAAAACGTGGTGAATGAGTCCATTAAAAATGTGCCAAAAGCATGAAAGTGTCATCAACTATGGAAAAAGGTTTTGTTGGTAGAAAATGTGCTGCAATAACAAAGGCAATCGTGAAACTAGAGGAGAAGATACCATTTTGTGAAGAGTATTTGTGATTTGAGGATGATTAAATGCCTGCAAAAGTAAGGCAGCGGTGACAGCAAGAACAAGAGTTGGATCAAAAGATTTTGGAGTATGTTAAAAATTTACTTCATGAAAGAATGCTGATATTAAAATGTCTCAATTCCTTATAACATCGGCATTCTCACACAAAAGGATCTACCGGATTTGTATGAGGCTGGCGATGCTGTTAGGGAGTGAGATATATGGTGTTCAAAAAAAATAAAGCGCTAGTTCTGAGAAGGATTGAGGGAGCAACGTGCGGCGTAATATTAATTGAGAAGTGGAACAACCAATAACTTTTGGATATGTCGGGTTTATAAAAAAATATCGATTGACTAACCAGAGCGAATGGAGTGCGATAGTGTGTGTATGTTCCAAGAAGGGATAGAGATGATACGTTGAGAAGAGTGTTAAATTTTAAAGTGTTGAAAGAAGAAAGCATGAGTGACCAAATATAACGTGGAGAAGACGGGTGGAAGAAGAAATTAAAAAGATTGGATTAGAAAAAGTAGATACCATTGACAGAGAGAGATGACCTAGGGCTGTTTATGACCTTGCTGAAAACATGAAAGGAGTCCGGCAATCTCCTTAGAGACATAACCGGATTTTAAAAACTAAATCTCCCTGTCTATCTCTCTCTCTTCCTCTCATGCCACCTCCATTAGCAAAAAGGTTGGGCACTCCTGCTTTATGGTTATGCCACTTTGGCCGACGTGCATCAGTCATAGTTGAGCAAAATTGACCTAATAAACTCAAGCTGATATGGAAAATCAATCGATGGGAGAATAGTTTATACGTAGCCTATCACAATCAGTTATGACCATTTAAGCGTGATTGCTGGTGTAGCGCAAAGGCAAGCATCCGACCGTAATCCAAGTTAAAATGATGGCACTCCAGGTGGCGACTAGTCACTTCTATCATGATAGCTACAGAACGTAGATGGCGATCCATACATAAAGCCGAGTGTTGTTGGCGAATTTCTATTTGTGGTTTGTAGATGAAGTTGCTACACTGGTAACGCGTACCAAGTCGGCCAAGCATGATGTTTCGAGCCTTAGCCCAGAAAGAAATCTTAGCTCACGTATATTAGCTCCGCAATCTTTTTTTAATAAATACAGCACTATTGTTGTGATGTGGTGCTTATCCTAGTCGATTATAATTTACTCGCAAATCATAAATCTCTCTACAACCAGCCATCAACACCCCGAAAAAATACTCTGTGCCGCTTTCATTAGTTTGATCATTATAAATTAGGAGTAACCTTGTAGAGCAGCTTGCTTAAAAACGCGCTACGATGACATCACTCATCATTTCATCAAATAATCAACCCGGAAATGCAGAAGACAAGCTAATACAACCCGATTTGCCACATAATTTTTAAATGCCATGCTTCTTTCGTTGAGAATTTGCTGTTAAATTTGGTGTTGAATTGACTTCTGTAGGCCTACACATTACGTAATACAAATTTTGCGTGATTTGTAAAGTATGTGGGTCACCTAAATTTTGCGGGATCTCGGATTTCAACCCCGTTTGCGCTCCCCTTAACCCGCCACTGGTTACTAATATTCTTGCATTGTGCATTTTTACCACAAATACTAAAAAGAACATAGATAGTGGCCGTGATGTACTATCTCAAAATTACCGCGACGTATCATCTTCATGAAACGGGCATAGAACTCGCGATTACAAGCGAGCATTTTATCGCCCGGAGCCACGTGTTACCAGACTAATAAACGTTTTCTTTCAAATTCTAACAATAATCTCAACATAAGTTGAACTTTCGAATACACTCAATAACGCTTACCAGCATTTAAACCTCTTTCAGTTGCTTTGACAGCAACACCAGGATTGGCCTGACATTCATTTGCTACCAGAAACAATCCAATAGACAGCAGAAAAATACAAAACCAACGGTCGTGCATCATAATGTAGCAACCTGGCTTTGTTGATCAAATGCAACGGTTCACGTCTAAATACAATCAACTGCAATTTTTGTACTATTTAAAAGTGATGTTTGATATCAACTGAAGGCTATCATGTTGACTGGAAGGGCCATTCTTGATAAAATAAAATCAACTTCAAGAAAAGCACTTCATGACGTAGAGGTAGGTAACAGCAGTTGTTCGGTTCCAATATGACCTCGTTGCATTACCTTACATTCAGGGGCATTCGGATTAGTTTCTCTCTTTTCTTCTCCACCAAATATATCTACCAACCACAAAGTTTTACACTTCATTTATTGCATTCAAAACCTCGTAAAACTTTTTCAAGTTTTAAAAATATTTTAATAGCTTCGGTTGTTTTTGGGGGAATTTAGAAAAAAGCGACCAATGGGACTATGCAGTCAAGTTGATAAGTCACAGGGCTATTAAACCGAACCAATGAAAACACAATACGTATTCCATTAGATGGCTCTTTGTGTAATCAAAAATACGCAAAAATTGTTTGCGGCTGCCACTAATGCTATCAGAATGAACAAACGCAGTGAATATTTAATCAGTTGAAATATACTCTACATAAACAATTTTTTTCTGGTATGCTTTTCATACAACAATCTAACTCTGATCCAAGGACCTAATGACGATTTTGATAAACCATCAAGTATTATATTTATTAATGACAGATGACAAAGCCTGATCCATCTTATTTTATCACAAAATCGATTTTGTTACTTCGAGACATCATAAATTATTTTTAGCTAGGTCATCATGCTTCAGCTAGTCAAAAACTCTTAAAAATCTCTGCTGAAAATAACATTTCGAAAGTTTATTAATATTTTAAACACTTATTTAAATTGCACGTTTTTCGTTCCAGGCGCATCTATTTATAACCTGTTTGTCACTCGCCAGGGCTGACCGTCAGTTAAATCTGGATAGAAAACTCTGGCACAACCAAATTCACTCTTACAATATTTGTGAAAGCAGTAACAAAATGGTGCTATAAATGAAGGCATAGCTTTGTTCCCTAATCCTGATCACCCTGTTTTTAAATCAAGACTGATCTAACTCACAAATAGCCTACCGTATAACAGAGTTTTATTGCTTTTTTTTATGAGACACTGAGGGGTTTGAACGATAAGCGCACAGTTGGTTATGGTTTTTGCAACAATATTACAAAAATAAACTATTAAGTGGTAGGTTTAGTACACTACTTGGCGTGCTTCTTGTGTTGTGATAGTTTTGATACCAAGTTTCTTAGCTGGGCCTATATGCCCTTGTCTGTAATTAGGAAAAAACGAACTATATTTACTGCCTTGAAAAGAACTATACCTTGAACCTCATACTAGTAAGCCTATTTAATTTTTGTCTAGGAAAATATTTTGCTGTAGGTGAGATTTTACAGAGTGATAAGCTCATTGTCTTCTTTTGATTTTGCCTTCAAACTATGATTATATTAACTATGCTCTTAATAACAACCTCTATTCTTTTAGTTTAAGATGAAGTGTCACTCATAAACATTCTGATCATTTTACCGGCATTAATCCTTTTCTTTCCCTAATTTCTAGTTGAAAGTTGTAAATGGGCACCGAAATGGCCCTAATCCGGACATCCTTATTCTTACTTTACACCAGCCTTACTCAAAAATCGTGTGTTATAAAACTTATGACATATTTCATCTCTTCCATTCATAAAGTAGTCTATGGGAAAATGAAGCACGAACTTACAATTGAAATGAGCGTCATAATAGTCGATATGTTCGCAAAAATAAACTACCAACTAGTAGGCCTACTCGCAACATTTTTGTGATTGCGTTCGTGACCTCAAGTTCCCTGGGCCTAGCATGACTGCAGCCTGGAAAAAGCAAAAGGGATCTTGCCTTCTTCTAACAGTAAGACTTTGGAGTTTTCACATTTATTAATTGCAAATATTGCCGGAAATTTCAAAAGGAAATAGTGATGCTTAACTTTTAATTAAAGTTGTGCAAAATGATGTTATTGACAGCCTTTGCATAGTTTGCATTTTTTGTCATCAACCATACAAAATCTTTTAGTTCGTTCATTGAATAAGGTTCTTTTACTCAAATCAAGTCGACATTCTTTCAGTTTTCGTGAACTTGGATTACAGTTGGTAAGCAATTGGATGATGTCTTGCTTTGTGATTAGTTTGTTGATTTCCTGCATATATCTCTATAAAATCGATTTGCTTTGCTAATGTTGCTTCTCTGGAGCTTGGATCCGAGGTGACTGGAGTGATCAATTTTAGGGTCCAAATTCAATCCTGATCCAAACACACAACTCTTTGATCCTGATCTAGCTCTTGCTATGCACAAAAAAATTAAATGCCAATTCTGGTACGACACCCAAAAACTACCTTTAAAATTGTTTCATTGTATGTTTTACATTTTTACAGTTTCAGGAGAATTGACAGTGGAAACGCTTCCACTCCGGATCCAGACCTGATCCCGATAATTAAAAAAAAATTGCACAACTTATCTAATACTGCATCCAAATGTTTTTGTAAAATCGTGACCGATCTGACTACTGAAATCCTGAACCGGGCCACCTCTAGCGTGTATTAAACTTGGTCCTAAGTTGTAACGTAACTGAGCTCAATTCTTTTCATTATAACATGTAAATTTTAACTGTGGCTGACTCAAGACTGAAAAGCGTTCTCACAAGATTTAAAGTTTCGAAAATGTAAAGTGACCGCGTCTTAAAGCCGAAACAAAGCATCAGCTCCAAGCTGCAAGCACGGTGCTCTACAAATGAGGTTTAAGTGGGCTTTGTACTTCGGCTTGTTTGTTGCGTGAGCTGTTGCACCCAAATCAAAATGGCAAATTGAAACAGAAGCGGCTAAGCAAAGATAAAAGCTTGCTGCACAAAGTGAGCTTAAAAAATTGATGCTGGTAAGAAAATGCTGCCATAAAAAGTGGATTTAGAATCCACTACATCAGAGAAATATGTTTTTGACCAAATGCTTAGACCAATCGAGGTAGTAGCAGTAAACCTTGGCAAAACAAAGACATCCAAAGAAGTTTTCTGATTAAATAATCTTACCGTTTCAAGAGTTTTAAAACTCCACAAGTGCCAAAATCTGAAGATGGAAATGAATGGTTTAAGGTTGTACCAAAGATTCTTCTAGCCCTAGGACGCACAACCAGGGTCAAATTAACCTTGCGAACCTAATTTTTAAAACATCTTTTCACAGGAAAAGTTTCATTGCCCTAGGTTTCCTGACATCTTCAATAAACTCATTTTACAAATTTTAGTTGTGTTTTTGTTTCATAATCTTGCTTTGAATCTGAGAAAAAGGGAGTTTTACATCACTATCCCGAGAATGCACGACTAGGATCAAATCGATCCTAATATATTTCAGGTGGTAAAACAGTTGTACTGAGCATTTTGAAAAAAATATCCGCGTCTCAAGTGTGATTTATTGTGGCCTTTTGTCTTGTGAGATAATAATAGTTGTTTGTACGGCAATAACATGACTGCCTACTCGCTGCAATATTCCAAAACTGTTTTCTAAACAGGATACCAGAAAATGGCAGCTACAGGTAGAGCAGATGACGTTAGGTTTTCTAAACCGTCGCTGGTGTTGTGTTGGCTTAGTTGTGTAAAGATGGGTAGGTAGGCCTACAGATATATTAGGCAAAATGGAGGAACCAATAATATTCTACTGGCTTTTTCAAGTAGCCTGCACTGGCTGGTCATAAAGGATACTTCTGGCAGATTATTTACCGTTCAAAAAGAGTATAAACGTTTGTTTTGTTTATATAGTAAGTAGTGTTATTGCAAATACTGTATATTATGAAATGGCTAAATCTACCATGCACGCAATAATTTTACTCGATGATACTTTTTAGCTCGTAGAAGATGAAGATGGTATTCTGCAAACCAATTCGAAATCTGAAATTTCCGAAGACGATAAGATAAACCCTAGCTTCATAAATCACGATTCAGACTGAGTGAGTGTGGTTGGCAATGGAAAAAGTTTAAATTGCGTTTTCCTTGCTACATTCAATGGCTTTTTTACTTTTATAGAAATCGTGCACGGAATCTGTGGATAAATCTTTGGAAGAATCAGAAAACAAAGCTCTATCTACATTTTAGTTGCAAAAAATGAAGAAAACAGGAATTTATTAGAGTGAAAATCCGCCTGCACGGACTCAAACAAGGTTCTGTAATATTTTGAGAGCAGCCTGATACTGTAAGAGGTTCCAGAATTACATCACTAGATGCTTTTGGATCGTTTGTAACGCGTAATATTATGAATGAGGTCATCCAATGTACAAATTTGGAAGGTCGCAGAGTAGCTGTAGCAAGAGGTAAAATGTGGAAAAAAATTACTATCAAGAATTAGTCGCCTTCGTCAGATTGACTCTGCTTGCAGGTGTAGAAAAAATTTGGGACTTTTCCGTGCGGAAACTTTTTCCAGATCTACTCCCAAACCCGATGAATAAAGCCACCATGGCGGTTCGAAGATGCGAAAATGTTTGATGACTGATTTGATTTGATGATAAAGGAACCAGGACTGAAAGGTTGAAAATCGATCACATGGCTGCATTCAGGCGCATATGAGAGATATTTTTGACTAGGTGTAGTACTGCGTTTGTCCCTACCGAATGTGTGACGATTGATGAACAACTTGTACCGTTTAGAGGCAGGTGTAAGTTTTAATAGTATATGCTAAGCAAGCCTGCTAAGTATGGAATAAAGATTTTTTGGCTTTGTGATTCATTTATGCCTTTCGCCATAGATGGCATTATCTACTTCAGTAAACATCCAGGAGAAGCCATATAGAAAAATTTTGGAGAAAACATCATCGTTCCCCTCAGCTTCGGATTAAAACAATCAGGTAATCTTAGGTCAGCAGCTATAAATTTTGCAATGAGTCTTCCACTTAGTTTTGTAATGTTGTATTTTGTTTGTGATTAGTAATAAATTTTTTACATTTTTCTAGGCCATGATATCACCGTGGACAACTTTTTCACAACCGTGACTTTGGCTGAAAAACTTCTAAAACAAAACCTGACTATTGTGGCAACTCTTTGTAAATGCAATCCAAACATACCAGCTATCATGAAACCATCCAAGTCCAGAGAAATACATAGTTCAGAGTTTGGATTTAGCGACAACTTGGCCATGGTAAGCTACTGCCCAAAAAAAAGAAAACTGTCATCCTCCTTAGCTTATGTACAACAGGAAATCTGTGGATGAAGGTGAAAAGAAAAAAAATCATACTCTGTTACAACAAGACGAAAGGGGGTGTTGATACAGTAGACCAGATGGTGAGAAATTATTCTTGCAAAAGGATGACACGGAGATGGCCGATAGTACTTTGGCATAACATTCTTGATATTACCACACTAAATGCATTTATCATATTCATAGCACTGCAACCTAATTGCACGAGATGAGTGACACACGCGAGGAGGCAGCTTATCAAAGAACTGATAAAACAGCTTGCTATGCCTTTCATAACCGGCTCGATGGCGTAGTGTTTAGAGCGTCCGCTTTGCAGTCGGTTCACCTGCGCTTTATTTTCCTATGGAGTCATACCAAAAGACTTTAAAAAATGGTATTCACTGCTTGGCGCTCAGCACATAGGGATAGTGTGGAAAACAAGCCGGCAAGCTTGCTTGTTGTGTTCTTGGGCAAGACACTTAACGGGATGCTTCCATATTAATGTGGCAGACAGGTGGTGGGGCCAAGCAGTCTACCCGTCGTGGTGACCCTCTGACGAAAGACATGTAAATCAAGCGTGAGCTCATATGCATGAATAAATGAGAGCTCATATGCATGAGTGAATGAATGAAATTTCTTTCATGGGAAAGCGCCAGGCTACACCATCGCTTCAGAAACCCATCAAAGAGGCAATGATGAGGGGCGGCTTCATTTTCCATAATGCAGATGTAGTACAACAACAACAAACCCTAACTCTAAAATGGAAAAGATGTCACATTTGTTCGTATGCAAAACATCAAAAAGTGCGATGCTACTACTCAAAGTGTCATAAGGCAGTCTGCTCTAAGCATAGCGTTCTCTACGGTAACTTGCTTGAAGTTGGAGATAATGCACTGTAAACAAACTAGTGGACTTGTTTGTGATCTCTTTAATGTCATGTTGTTGTTTTCCATTTAAATAAACCAACGCAACAAAGTAAACTTAGTTCTATGATTTCCTATTCTGCTATAAATGACATATTGTCGAGCAAGGCAGCTAAATGCTATTTAAAGTGCTTGAAGGTTAATTTGACCCTGGTTGTGAAAAGTAAAAAACCGAAATGGTCGTGCATCCGAGGGCTAGCATACAAACATGACAAAAATAAATTTAAGCTGTAGGTATACCGGCAAAAGGTACCTAGAATTCAATTACCATTGGGTCCAACTCAACTCGTTGAAGGGCATAGATACAACTAAAATTACTGTCAGTGGACATTCAGATGAGATAAAGAAGCCTACTGTAAATCTTTTAAATCTTTCAAAACTTTTATCAAAGCAAAAATATTAGAACTTCGATAATGTTTATACTATGACGCAAGTACTTCCACAAAAAAGAAGGACATTATTCCGAAAGAAGAGATAAATGACCGTTTGACAAATGGAAATTTTCAAAAGTAAAAGGTCTTCATCCTAATAAAGATGCAACAGCGTCCGCCCTCCAGTAAATTTTTCCTCAAAACTTTAAAACATTTTTTACCATTCACAAAACAAAATTTTAAAAGAAATGACTTCAATAATCAAAGCATTTTTGTCTCTTTTCGTTTCGGCATCTCTTCACCCTCAATGATCGCGCTGACGGATCTATCAAATATTTCATTCTTTATACTTTGAACAAGTACAAGACCATCTTTTCGGTTTTACAGTGAGACTTCGTGTGGTAAGTGGTGCGGCAGCACCAGGTTTCAACTCTTTGATTCCCGCGCCAAGCGTACCGTCGTTGATTAGCACTGAACCAGTAGAGTTGCTTTGTAGAACTAGTGATATTAGCTCTACGGATCCTTTCTGCTTCGCCAAACAAAAACAGGAAACGGTTGAAGCTTTCTTGCAGTGTTTTATTCACAAATATGCGCAGCTCCTCCCAGCGTGCACAGGACGAAAATTCACGGCGATAAAGGCTACCACACAGCCTTAATAACAATTACACAGGGGGACCAACACTCAGGCCCAAACAGAAATCCGAAGCATAATCAGATCGAAACGAAAATTTACTACTCGTTTCGCCACGTTGACGTTTTGACAAGAATAGCGAAAATACACGTGGTCACTATATATATACGAGCAGATGCACCTGTTCTATATATGAGTCAAACATGTGGCCTTATTTAACCACAGGAAAAAGACCAAAGAAAGACAATACAACAATGGAAGGCTTTTAGAAGTACCGGTAGTCCGTAGTAAGCCCGGTTATAACGTCTATTACTTCTCAGTAGGGGCTAATTGTTCGGTTCGCTGTAGGGGTCTAATTTGAAGCTATATTACTTAAACTCCTAACAAAACAACACGAGATCACTTAATTTACCACAATATCAATCAATTTTGTAAAAAATTGCTTATGAAGTCTTTGCGTCACGTTCTCAAGAGACTACGCTGTATGAAGTCAAATTGCTGTAAAGGCCACATGGCGATTGGCGGAACATAGCGGCCCCTAATTATGACGCAGCAATGTCATAATTACAACAACAAGTAAAGCCAATCGATTTTTAATTAAGACAGGTATCTGTGTTGCCTAATACATTTTGCTAGAGCAAATACGAACATGATACATAACAGCAACACAAACTTTAAGCATGCAAGCAAATCCAAAAAAAAAAGCACAAGAAAAAGAAACATGGTTGATTATACAAACACAACACTTAATTGCGATCAATTTACTACACATTTTTGTATTAGCGGGGAAGCTAGCCACAGCTGTCGTTTGGACGCGCTCAAGGTATGCTACTGGTTACGCATTCTCCACGGGAGCTAAACGAGAGACATCCCGTAACACATACTCAATTATGACCTCCCCCGTTGTTTCATTCTTTTTAGCTACGGCCACCTTGGCCCGTCTCACTATGGGTTTCCCATTTCTAATTTGAGAAATCACCTCCTCTATCCTCCCAAGCTTGTACCTTCCACGTTTGGATATGTCCTCTAACGAGCCCATAACCACCAGTTGCCCAGGTTTCAAATTTTCAGATACCTTCAGCCACTTTTTCCGCCCCTGCAGCCAAGGTAAATAGAAGGCTATCCACTTTTCCCAGAATTGCTGTGAGAGAGATAAATTAAAGCGATAATCTCTTCTAAGCATGTCTCGGTCATGCGGTTGTCCAACTGCTACATGTGGGTCCAAGTAAGGGGTTAAAAGTGAAGCTGGAGTAATAGCAGTAAAATCCCTAGGATCGTCACTTAGTGGTACCAAGGGCCTTTCATTTACCATCCTAACTGCACTCCCAACGTACGTCAACAACTCAACAAACTTTGGCTTATGCACCGCGGTGTCCAAAATATGAGAAAGAACAATCTTGAACTGTTTCACCATTGCCTCCCAAGCACCACCTTGCGCTGGAGCATACGGAGGTATAAATTCCCAATTTATACCTTTTCTTCTAAGGGAAATGTGAAAGTCCTTGGTTTCAATCAAGTCCGGAAGCTTTTTTGACCCGGCCTGGAACGTGCTTGCATTATCTGAGTAGATCGTATTGACCTGTCCACGCAGGTCTGTAAATCGAGTAAAGGCCAGTAAAAAATCATCCAGCGACAAAGATGTTACCAACTCAACATGAATAGCCCGAGATGCCATGCATGTAAACAGGAGCCCCCATGCCTTCTTGTTGCTTCTTCCCTCTGCATAATTTAGAGGGCCAAGGTAATCCACCCCGGAATAGAAAAAGGGCTTTTTATGAGCTGTAAGGCGTGCCAGCGGTAAGTCAGACATGAGTTGTCTAATGGGCGTTGCCCTTTCAATAGCACACACACCACAATCACGCACATATCGTCTTACAGCAGCATTACCATTCGCAATCCAAAACTTCCGTCGTGTAGACATCAGCGTATGTTGCACACCACAATGGCAGTCTCGGTAGTGATAGAACAATACCACTAACCTAGTCAGGGGGTGTTTAGACGGAAGGAGGAGGGGGTGCTTTGCTTCCCATGATATATCTGGGGATTTGCTTAAGCGTCCTTCTATACGTAGCCTTCCCTCCTCGTCTACACAAGGCCTATACTTCTTTAGCGATCGCAACTCTTTCAAGCAATCTTTCTGGCTTGGCGAAGTGGTAACATTACACTGTTTGATCACTTCGTCAAGTGCATCAGCAGATTTACCCTGCATCGAACAAATCACATTGCCATACACCTTGTTCTGAACCAACTTCACTATGATCAGTAGAGCCGTTTCTAAGTAAGCAGCATCGAGCACCGGCTTTATAAATTTATTTTTTCTTACTTTACAGCATTGGAACCAATCGACGAAGGCAATCAAATAAGCTACTCTTTTTTGCAGAGTGTATAAATTAGGTGCTTTCTCAATCAGTTTATCAATGCCGTCGATACGACTACGCTCTGACAAATTTATTCTATGCGCTCCAACTTGAACTACATTCTCTACCAATGGCTCTGCTGCATATTGTTGCAACAGTGACGGGCCATTTATCCACAAATCACGTGCTTCTGCTTTACGCATGAGATCCGGTCGCGAACCCACGTCAGCCGCATTCAACTTACTAGGACAAAAGCGCCATTCAGTCTCACTAGACAACATCAAGATGTGGTTTACTCTTCGCGTAATGAACTTATTCAAACGTAAGTCAGGGTTCTTAAGCCATTGTAGCACCGTACGGGAATCGCACCAAAAAAAATTACTGCAATTAGGTATTTCCAATGCGTCAGAGGCTTGCTTCAATAGCTTCGCTGTGTTCAAAGCTGCGACGAGCTCCTTCCTAGCAATGGGCCACGAAGACTGATTAGCCAAGACAATGTTACATTTACCAAAAACGAACGACACGGCTGGTATACCATTCACTAATCTGCGTAAGTAGATGACAGAAGAAAATGCTAGATTCGAAGCGTCACTAAATCCATGCAACTGGAACTCAACGTTGTCATCAGGGCTGCTCAAATCAGCATTCAAAAAGTACCATCTTGGCAGCGAAAAATCTTTTAACATTTCTAACGAGTGAAGCGACGCTTCCCACTCTTTCACGACACTTTCGGGCACCTCTTCGTCCCAGTCAAACTTCTCTATAGCTAACTGTTGCAAGATCAGACGCGCTTTCAGAAAAAACGGCGAGCCAAATCCTAAAGGATCAAAGTTTTGTCCAAGTTGGCTAAGCATGCTTCTACGAGTATACTTTGTCAGAGGCTTTAGCGAGCACTGGATGCGCAGTTCGTCAGACTCCGTTACCCACACACAGCCTAAAGTTTTAGCTGACGGCATAGCGACACTATTCGTCTCCAAATCCACTTCGCGAATGGATGGCGCCAGCAATTCGCTATCCATTCCTACCAACACATTCACAGATTCTTTGTTTGCACTCCATTTTACCAATTCGAACCCGCGGCTACGAAACAAAGCAATCGCTTCATTGGCAATTAGTTGCGCATCATCAAAGCTATCCGCAGAAAAAATAAAATCATCAACATACATGTTTTTTGACACAGTACCAAGCGTCAAATCACTGGCTTTGCTAGGGTTTTGTTCCACCATCTTTTTAATGGCTAAGCAAGCAATATACGGGCTACTTTTTATACCCCAAGGATGCACGCAAAAACGAAAAGGAACTAACTTACCCTTATGGACATCATCGTTTTCAAACCACAATAAGCGACATAAATCCCTTTGTGCAACAGGCAATTTAATTTGAAAAAAGCATTTTGTGATGTCAGCCATCAAAGCGTATTTACCTTTGCGGAACCTAGCCAACACGTGAACAAGCGGGTTTAACAAGTCAGGACCGGTCATAATGACGTCATTAACGCAGACCCCTTTGTATTCGGACTTTCCGTCATAAACAATGCGTTTCTTGGCCTGCGACGTCACAAAATATGGCAAATACCACTCATGCTTACTATCATAAACAGACTCATTAGCCTTTTCAATGTAGCCATTAGATTTCAAATTTTGCATAGTTTCCACAAGAAATTCGCAGAGATCGTGTTGCTTTAAAGCCTTTTTTCTCAAAGCGATAGCTCTGTCTCCAGCAAGCGCTAAATTATTGGGCAGCTCAATATCAGCTTTCAATGGCAGTGGAATTTCAAAATGATCATCGCACAGCTTAACATTTGGTTCTACCAAACCTTTGGCAATTTCGTCAGTACGAGATAAATCCAAAGCTTCGTTCTGCACAACCAAGTCCCTAAGCTGACCCTTCAATGCAGCAATTTCCCTATCACGGGCTTCCAGGTCAAGCTTACACTGCGACAGATCGTCATTAGCCACACAAGTTTGCACTCTAAGAACCTTAGTGGCCCTGGCATATAAGAGCGATCTTCCTCCAGAAGCCATCCAACCCAGGGGGGTGAATATAGCATGAGGCTCACCTCGACTTTCTCCCATGCGCTCTTCCTTCGCACACATTAAAAATGCATTGTCATTGCCGATAACAATGTCGACAGTATCACAATTGTCGAGAGTAACAAGTTTTACACCGTCAAAATGTTTCAAATTGCTCAAGTCCTGCTTATGCGGCAAGGTTTCAACGTCATCTACCCAAGGGGGGATAACGGCCGCAGTCACGTCACCAAACAGCTCTTCAGTATCTATAGACTGAATATTAAACTTAACCAAATTAGCCAAAGTATTTTTGTCGCCAACCAAAGTATCCAACTTAAAGGACGCGGTGTCAAACGGCTCTAGTCCTAAATCCTCTACTAAGCTACTGGCGATAAATGTCAGCTGAGACCCCGGATCATGTTGGCAGTACACTAACTTTGAGTGGCCAGTCGCGGGGTTCATCACGCGTGCGGCAGTCACACGATTATACGCCGCTTTCACGCTCTCAATTTTGACACTGCGCACAGTTACTGCGGGTTCAGCACTTGTTTCAGGCAGCCTATGCCCGGAATCAACAAAGTAATCGTGTAGGAGAAAATAGTGCTTTTTATCACAAGCATTACCGCACCTACGGCAATTACTATCACGCGTGCAATCTTTCACAAAATGATCGCGCAAGCAATTCAAGCACTTCCCAGATTTCATCACGACATCCCTGCGGTCTTTGGGATTTAACTGCAAAAAGTCTCTACAGTTTGACAACCAGTGGTATTGATCCTTACCATTTAAAGAACAATAAATGCACAACGGTGCATTTCTTGTGCCACCACCTGTCGGGCTCCGGCTGTCACCTGCGCGGTAAACAGGAGCACTATCCGATGATTTTGTCAAGGGGTGCGACTCGTTTGATTTCGCCGTGGTCTGCCTTACTCTGCACGTGGCTTTATTTTTATCAAATTTTTTGTTTTCTTGATGGCTCTGTGGCTCATCCAACAACATTATTCCAAAATCAGTGGATTTGCACAATTCTTCACGTTTTACAAAATCGACCAAACTTTGATAAGTGGGCTCACTTGTGCTACCGCATTTATCGAGAAGAAATTCTAAATACCTTTGCTTAGCTTCAAA
The DNA here is from genome assembly GCA_963675345.1 of Trididemnum clinides. Taxonomy (NCBI): domain Eukaryota; kingdom Metazoa; phylum Chordata; class Ascidiacea; order Aplousobranchia; family Didemnidae; genus Trididemnum; species Trididemnum clinides. Next base: position 7,773,509 of record OY776300.1, read on the forward strand.
GGGAAGCCTTTTAGCCAAATCCAAAACAAAACTACCTTCTAATTTTTCACGCTGATTATACGCTCTAGCATACAGAAGACATTGATCTAATTGATCTTTAAACTCTTTCATAATATTCGCGGACGAAGAGACCAATTTATTACCATAGCGATACTTCCTAATTTCAGGTTCCGAGAGAAACCCGCCACGGACACCAAATCGCTGTGACAATCTTTTTAAAGACATTTCTATTCTGTCTTTTTCCGACAAGCCAGGCGTGTCAGATGTCAAATTAGCGATTGTTTGTGCAGCTGTTCTAACACAAGCTGCTTGAAGCAGAGTGAGACGAACCCCCTCAAAGGGACAACTATCCATTAACGCATAAATACGATTTTTAAAGAATATGAAGGGCATGTTAGCGCCATCATAGCCAATCAACGCCGCTTTATCCATAAAGGTTTTACAATTCTGATATTCAAAAAAGCAGTTTTGCTGATCTGCGCTCGAATTACCAGATGAAGGCGAGAAACCGATATTTCTGCCATTGCTAGCATTCCTAGTCAATTCGTTTTGATAGCCGTCATGTAATTCTGCCGAGGTTTGACGATTTTTCTCCGGTGGTGGATATCGGCTTAAAGCGCACTCTCTGACGTCACCACGCTGCGGAAACCGACTCACAACAACATCATTCATATTCCGCACACGTTCAGATACATGACAATCGGCCCTACGTGGTGGTAATACTTCACTCGGCCTTGAATCCTGAACGAAGCCACACTCGAATCCTGGTGGCACCTTCACTCGGGGCGGCCCGAACATTTACCGGCTCCACTAGCAGACAAACCATCTCGTCCAAGAACAGGAGGGTGCTTTTGTGTAAAAGGGTTAGTCGCAGCTGAAGGCACTACACAATTTTCTGTTTGAGCAGCTGGGTTAGAAAAATCATTTAAAATGGCATTAGAGCCCCAAGGTTCAGACAACGCGGTTTCCCCACAGGCAATCCCACGCAAGGGCTTAACTAAGTGTGACGCGTCACCAGCGGCCCCGAGACCCAAATCAGTCTCTCCAGTTCGAGGGGCTACAACCTGATTGTCCACCTTCTTGTTACGTCCAAGAATGGCGGCCACATCGGGTCCCGTGCCTGAGTAGGACTTCCCACTGGAAAGTCTACTTTTGTGGCTGATCCGGGAGCCCTCTCTAAAACTGCTCGTAGCCAAAATTTCTTGCCTGCGCTGTTCCGCCCTGAGTTTAGCATCCCTCAGTTCAAATTCGGCTTGCTTGGCTTGCATTTGTGCTTGAGCCTTTTTAGCCTCGATTTGAAGTTCCTCTCGCTGGAGTTCCAAATCGATTTGAATCAAAGCATTAGCAGAACTTCTAGAAAGGGCCGTGCCTACATTGGACACGCTATCCTCTGGCTGCACCTCGGAATGGGGCTGCTCTAATATTTGGTTCATCTTATCCCGACATTTTAGCTTTAAACTTTCAAACGTGAGCCCCACCTTGTCCTGCACATCAGCAGACGCAGCAGTGTCTCCATTATCATTTAACAATTGATGAAATTTGCTCACGTCTTCGCCCAAATTTTCGAGCTTATCCCAGCAAAGCAAAACTTCTCGCCTATTGGTACACAATGAAAGCTCTTGACCAAGTTCCCCAATGCGGGTAATAAGATACCTTTTTTGACAACGCACCTCACGTTCAAATTTGCCTCCCTCAGTGGAAGCGACGCTACCACCGGGTAACTGATGCTGCTCCCCAGATGCCCTAGTCAAGCCCGGGAGAACCGATCCCTCGGTCACACACCCCGATGCACCCCCAACCGCTGCGGCATGCTTTAGCCCGCCACTTACTAGCGACATCATTCACAAAAAAATTCACTTCAAAACACGGAATATATCTAACAAACGTGAAATGCACAGAAAGCCAAATACTTTCAATTTAGGGGGCAGCAAAGAAACAATTTAAATTTTTTGGCTAAACACGCGTTAAGCCGTCTCGAGCAGTCTGAGATTATACAAATACAACAAATATCAATACCTTCGTTGTAGGGGTGTAGCTTCGCCCCTTCTGGCGTCTTCTAGCGTACGTTCACTTCACTTCACAAATTTCAAAAATGTAGAAGATGCCTTGATCTCTTGCTGGTTGATACAACTTCAATCTTCGATCGAGCAGTCTACGTTCTCTTGCTGGTTGATACAACTTCAATCTTCGATCGAGCAGTCTACGTTTCGATTTTATGGTTGATACAACTTCAATCTTCGATCGAGCAGTCTACGTTTCGATTTTATGGTTGATACAACTTCAATCTTCGATCGAGCAGTCTACGTTTCGATTTTATGGTGCGGCAGCACCAGGTTTCAACTCTTTGATTCCCGCGCCAAGCGTACCGTCGTTGATTAGCACTGAACCAGTAGAGTTGCTTTGTAGAACTAGTGATATTAGCTCTACGGATCCTTTCTGCTTCGCCAAACAAAAACAGGAAACGGTTGAAGCTTTCTTGCAGTGTTTTATTCACAAATATGCGCAGCTCCTCCCAGCGTGCACAGGACGAAAATTCACGGCGATAAAGGCTACCACACAGCCTTAATAACAATTACACAGGGGGACCAACACTCAGGCCCAAACAGAAATCCGAAGCATAATCAGATCGAAACGAAAATTTACTACTCGTTTCGCCACGTTGACGTTTTGACAAGAATAGCGAAAATACACGTGGTCACTATATATATACGAGCAGATGCACCTGTTCTATATATGAGTCAAACATGTGGCCTTATTTAACCACAGGAAAAAGACCAAAGAAAGACAATACAACAAAGGAAGGCTTTTAGAAGTACCGGTAGTCCGTAGTAAGCCCGGTTATAACGTCTATTACTTCTCAGTAGGGGCTAATTGTTCGGTTCGCTGTAGGGGTCTAATTTGAAGCTATATTACTTAAACTCCTAACAAAACAACACGAGATCACTTAATTTACCACAATATCAATCAATTTTGTAAAAAATTGCTTATGAAGTCTTTGCGTCACGTTCTCAAGAGACTACGCTGTATGAAGTCGAATTGCTGTAAAGGCCACATGGCGATTGGCGGAACAGTAAGTGCTCACCGTTCAAAAGATTGTTGAGCACGTGTATTGACTGTGCTACATTTTTAGTTGAGCATAATGTGAGTGATTTAGGGCAAATAAGAAAATGATAAACGTCGTCAGGTGTAGGGCCACATTAGTAGATGCTTGAAATTGTTAAATAACCTCACTTTTCCATGGTTACATTTCTTTTTAACGACGAACGATAATTGTTGCATTATCATGTAAGCTTAATTTTTACTTGTTAACACTACGTAACAAAATTAAAAAAAATTTGTTTGGTTAATTTTTTTAAGTGTGTCTGTATGATTTTCAAGTGCTGATTCCAAAAGTACTATCAATTTTTTTTTTTTATCATTGGTCGTTTCAAAGATACAACGATTTCCGTTTTTTATGATTTTCCGTTAACTGCAGATTTCTTATGCAGTTATGCTTGCTGTGATCTGTCTCTGTCAGCATTATCGTGTTGTAAATCGGTGTTTTATTTACTTGAGGCAGTGAATGGGCATATGATAGTGCGAAATCTCACTGAGAAAAGTGCTTTTATTACTTGTTAGTCCTCAGTTTCGTTTTATTTCAGCCTATAAAATTCAGAATAGTCTGATTAGAAAGCCATGTTCAGTGTTTGCAGAGAGATGTTTAGTGTTTGCAGAGAGAAGTTCTGCGTTGTAGTCAGGAACCTAACAGCCAGCCATGTATGTCAACGGCCTACTCAGTAGCCCTCTATGATTATATTTTATAGAGTTAAGTCTTGTGTTAATCTTAATTGAGTTCATCGTTTAAATAGTGTAATAAAAATGGCTAGTAGACAGTGCAAAACTTCACCAGATTGCTTTTGTTATGTATGTGGATACTACATCAGCGACCAAGATTCTTCGTATAAAATTGTGAATAGAACAAAGTATTGGACAGCGTATAGACTATATTTTGGGATAGACATTGGCGATCAGGCAAGTCCTGGGCACCACATGTAATCTGTGGGAGCTGTCGATCTAATCTTGAAGGGTGGTTGAGGGGTTATGGAAGAGTTATGTCATTTGCAGTTCCCAGGGTTTGGAGATAGCCTAAAATCATCATGATGATTGCTATTTTTGCATGATAAACATTTTGAAGTATCGCAAGGTTAAAAGAAGAAGAGCTATGACGTATCCAAGTATACCCTCATCCATTGCACCTGTTCCTCACAGTGACGCCTTACCGGTTCCAAACCCACCATCAAATGTGAGTAATTTTTTGTGGGTAAGTGTAACTAACAGTAATTTATATGTTCTGAGACTGGATCCAATTTCTTGCTATGTACTTGTTCGTTATCATTTCAGGTAGAAACTTACTTAAGTGAAGACTCAGCAACAGCAAGTGAAAATTCAGACATTGATGCAGAATATGCACCAACAACAAGTGCAGAACCTCATTTTCCGACTAAACAAGAATTGGATGATTTAATACGTGATGTAGGTTTTACAAAATCTGGAGCAGAGTTATTAACATCCAGATTGAATGAGTGAAATCTGCTTGGCGATGACTGCAAGAGTACTGCCTACAGGAAGAAGCACTTGTAGTTTTCAGTCTATTTTGATGTTATTGAAGACCTTTTCTATTGCAAAGATGTAGAAGGCCTGTTTCGTGCTGTTGGAATAGATCATGATCCTACTCAATGGCGGCTGTTCATTGACAGTTCTATCGAAAGTCTTCAAGCGGTGTTACTTCACAATGGCAATATATACCCATCAATTTCGCTTGCATATTCACTGCAGATGAAAGAAGACTATAAAAATGTCAAGCAACTGCTCATTAAAATCAATTATGCTCAGTTTAACACTTTCAGTGCGATAGGACGTTCTGCAACGTCTTGAGAGAAAATGCACAGCGTGCGTTTGGACGTTCCAGAACGTCTTTGAAATAGCTGCAATGCGCTCGGTGCTAAAAACGTTCTAGAACGCCTATATAGCGAAAAGCATTAGAGCGTGTATGCAGGAATGTCACCAGACATTTTGCACACGAAACTTTGCAAAGGCTTTTTGAAGGCTTTCAAATGCTGAGCTTTGAAGATAGGAGAAAAGAATAAAAAAAGTTGGTGGTAGAATGAGAGATTTAATGCAAATTTAATCCTAATTTTCTTTATTTAGCAAAATGAATACACAACAAGTAGTTGATATTGTAATGCAAGTTGTCCTCTAAAAAAGGAAGTGCAAGTTGTGCTCTAAAAAAGGCAGACGTAGAGATACTCGTTATTTTTGCAAAAAATGCAAAGTTGCATTATGTCGAGTGCCATGCTACGTTGAATACCATTCTAAGAAAACATTGTGATTGTGCTTTCTTTGAGAACAAAATTTTATCATAAAAAAGTTTGTTTTATTGTTTCTTTTCAAACATAGTCTACTCTTCTCTTTACACATGTTTTAAAAAAGTTATTTGCTGATAGTATTCGCGCAGACAGAACAAATGACGACAAAAGAAAAAACGCGCCGCCCTGCGCGATCGCTTTATGTGTGACTCGGTTAGCACTGAACGTGTTAATTGGTATGTTTGTGATGACTTCAAAATGCTAGGGTTTTTGCTGGGTCTGCAGGGTGGATACACAAAATACTCTTGCTTTTTGTGCTTGTGGAATAGTAGAGCTGATGGTGAGCACTGCGAGAAAATTCATTGGCCGACACGGGAAGAACTAACACCAGGAATGTATAACGTCATCAGGGAGCCTCTTATAAGCCGGGAAAACGTTTTACTGCCACCATTTCACATCAAATTAGGTCTAGTAAAACAGTTTGTTAAAGCTTTGGATTTTGAAGGAGAAGTTTTTCAAGAAATCTGTTCAATGTTTCCCAGGGTATCAGAAGCCAAAATATTTTGCGGAATATTCGTTGGTCCCCAGATAAACACAATGTTAAAGTCTAAAACCTTGAAAGAAAAAATGAATGAAACAGAAAAGGAAGCGTGGCAAGCATTTCGAAGTGTGGTTGATGGATTTTTGGAAAATAAAAAGGATCCAAATTACAAAAAGTCAGTGAAAAAGCTTATCAAAAGTTACCAAAACATGGGTTGTCACATGTCTGTAACACTTCACTTTTTATGATCTCATCCGGATTTCTTGCAAAAAAATCTTGGTGACTTCAGTGAGGAGCATGGTGAGAGATTTCATCAGGATATTGAGCCAATGGAAAGACGATATAAAGGCCGCTGGGACAGTGCAATGATGGGAGACTACATTTGGTCTTTGATAAGGTAAGATAAGAATGGTCATAAAAGAAAAGCTCGCTCAACAGTGCATTTTTGATTGACTCTTATTATTTGAAAAAACTGTGTTATGTTTGTCTTCACGCCTTCTTCTTTATGAACCATTTTCAAACCGACTTTTGCGTTTAATATGTATTGAACGGAACCTTGATATGCCGTTAGAATCTACTGCAAGGTAGAACACAATCTGCTAGCTACAGCAGATTGGATGAAACAAAAAGTATGAATATCTCAAAAAGTAACGATGATACAAAAAGCTGACCGGATTTTTAAACTCAGCGCTCAAAAATACATAAAGGGGCACTGAAAAAAGTAGCCAAACAAAAATTGTGTTACGTAGTGTAATTTGTGACTAAATCAGAACTATAACGTTGATGCCAGTGATAATACTGTACGTCTATTGTGGCAAATCTTGCTATATCTCAGTTAAAAAGCCACAAGCTTAACTCTGTATAAAGTAAAGTGCTTCTCTACAATTCTTTCGCATAATTATTGTCATTTATTGTCCTACCGTTAAAGCTTAATGCCATCGCTATTTGCTACTTTAATCATTCTACTCTACTATATTTTGCGTCTAAATTAATCGAGAGGTTTGGCTATTTATTTGTCGTTGTTTATTTATTCTAGAAAACCTGTCGCAGTGCAGACACCACTCAACATAATTAATCGGATTTTTTTGCTTTGAAATATATGATTCCATCATCAATACTGCTTCTGATGCCGCGATTGAGTTTGCAGTGTGCGTTAAGACCTTTCTCCCAAACCGTGTGACTGGGATAGCAGCAGTCACACAAGCATTTTCATTTGGCCCAAATGAAATTATACAATCAGATGGGAAAAAATCAAATGGAGAATTTTTCTTGTTATGGTTAGGAGGGTTTTCCTAAAAAGTCTCTCTCCAAAACCTCGGTCTTTCTTCGTAGAGTGATTGATCCAAGGCGGTTGCTGTGACTGAAAAAGCTTTCTCGTTTTCAGTCGACACTTTGTCAGAACAGAGGATGTCTTTCATCGCCAGTTTGCTTCCAATATTCCACACATCTGGCAACGTCCTTTCTGATCTTGGAATAGCAATGCTGGCATGTACATTTTCGGTCTTAACAAGCTTGAGATAGTCGGTTGAGAGACTGCAAGTGCTGTATAGATTTACTTGAGTTTTTTGGCAGAGCAAGGTCTTTCCCACAATAGGCTGCTGTTGAATAGCACAAGGCAATGCCTGTTTATTTAAGCAGAATTGGTTTACATCTCACTTAATTGTTGTAAATATTATCAAGATGTTATTTCTTGTATTTGCCTTTGTTTTGATGTTGACAATATGTTGTTTGTATGTCTGGCTTCGATCCAGCGACACACCGAAGTATATTGAATTGGCACGGGATTAAGAAGCATATGATGTTAAAAAAACAAAGTCTTGTCTTTTTTTTAGCTTAAAAAAAAGAGGAGTGAAAGGTTTCAAAAACGTGCAAGAAAGGAAAACAATAAAGATGGTTGGAAACCACTTGCTTATGTATATGATTCGCCGTCCAAATCGTTGCTAAAGAAGCCGATAGTTTTTTTACAAATGCGCTTTACAAGTTCACATTGAAACTAAACATTTTGTTTCACTTGCTAACGTGAGCAACATGTCTTAGAGTTGAGATTACTCAGACTTGCAACATGACCGAACGAAGATGGTCTAATCTGGAATTCATCAACAATTCAGTTATTATAAGTTTTATACGTGCCATTGTCATCAAAAAACAGGTTTAAATAATAATACACTGTTTTGCTTTCGGTAGGCAAATAAACTTTGTCACTCCTGTTTGCCTTCAAAATAACGGTGGAAAATAACTACAGCTGCTGCTGTTTTGCTAAAATTGTATCAGAATACAATGTGATGTACCTAAGCATTTGACAAAGCAAAGGTACAGCATATATGAAGTGTTCAAAAGCAAAATATAAGAAAAAGTAGGCAAAAATGATCGCTATTTGTGTCTTCGATAAAACAAAATTTTTATAAAATCTTTTTTGTCCAAAGTAACTCTTTAATATTTTTTGCAAAAGTTTTGAATGAGCTTTTAGAACTGCTTTTTCTAAATAACATGAAAAACAAATCTACAAAGAAATATTTAATTTAATAACGTTTGTACGGATTGTAGCTTCAGAAGAGTTTGCACTCGCGCGCACACACACACACACACACACACACAAGCACACATGTACGCACGCACAAACATAGAATTTCGTTATATGGTATGGGTTTTATTCTTTTTATTAGCAAAGCACCTGAATATGATTGATGAATATGGCAAGTTTTTATTGACCTAGACACAGAAAAAAATTTGCCCTAAAAATATAGGCTCAAAAATTGACTTTATTCGTCAAATCGGTTTTAACTTTGTAATTGAACCCTCTCATCAAAAATATCAACAGAAATCTAAACCAACGAAAAAAATAACCGGGTTTAATATATCTTCTTAGTTTTTCTCTAATTTCGTTATTCTCCAGTTCTCTAATTCTGTTATTCTCTAAAAGAGGAGAACGAAAATGCACAAGTGTGCAATGTTTAACATTGTTAGCAATAAAGAATAGCTTCAACTTTTGACCATGGTGTGCTAGAAATTTCGGTCGTGATAACAAATAGCAAATGCCTAGACCGAAGGCCGATAGCGGCTGTCTGCGCGTCACGAAGTCATCAGTCACAATTGCAATGAAGTTGCTACTGCTTGCGTTGTACGAGTTGAGTCACTTCAAATTGCATTGCTAAAGCAAAAAAGCAGCAACTTTACTGCTGAGGTAGTAGTGGCAAAGATGGTTGAGCTAAAGTTTTTTGTAACAAAGAATTGTTTGTCCACTTGTAATATATCATAAAGTAAATCATATTATGCATCACAAACTTTTGGTGTGTTAGTGTACTTTCCAGTGAAGGCAAGAAACAACCAAAAAGTGAAGAAAGTTCAAGACTTGAAGTTTCCGAGCGGTTTTTGATCACTCGCAATGATGTTAAACGAATTCGAAGCACTCTGCTGTCTCTGTGCAAAAATTCGTAGACCTACCTAGTCAAGCGACAGTGAAACCTAGAAAAGTTGCTTTACCTTTGCAGGTAATTTTGTTGTAGTTGTTTGTAATGATTCTTAAATGTTCCATACCACTGAGTAAGGCAAACTACGCTTCTACAGGAAATAAAATTCCAACATACAAGCTTCCAAACTTGAAGAAAGAAAGAAAGAAGAAACTGGATTTTGGCGATTCCTAGAGCCAATTTGATAGTTTCAAGTACACAGCAGTGCGTAGAAAACATTGGCCAAGCGACGCTGAGAGAGTGAAGGTTCACGGCAAGCTGATACCAAAAAATCCACCTTTTATTTTTTCCGGAGTTTCTTCTAGTTGTTTGTTTACCCCAAAAAAGTATTCCTCGAAAGACAAGTCAATGCCTATGGGCGATTTGCCACAGATCTGCGATCAGATGGAGAAATTTATTGAAATGGACACGTTGGTGTATCGTCATCTACTTGGCAAAATCCGGTAAAATTTTACCTACCTAACAGCGTTTCAAGACTCCAGCGACTCCATAGTCATGCAGGCAAAAACTCAATATCGGTATACCAATATTTTAATCAAAATCCAACACGGTTCAACTTTTTGTTGTTATTTCCTGAATTTGCCTTGCCGCAATCCTTTGCCACTAAGAATTATTGTAAGACATAGTCAGCACTCTTTTAAATTATTCTCTTTTTGCCAAATAAAAAGGTCACCAACAAAGCAAAAATTCTGCTTGAACAAGTGTAAGTGACTACAAAAAAACAGTGGGAAATAGAAGTTGTATTCACTTGAAATGGCTGCAAGAGCCTTCGAATATTGCTCGACTTCAAGAGCACTGTATTCACGTATTGCGCAAGAGTATTAGCTTCCCAGCATACGCATCTTAACAAAAATAACTTCTAAAACTTTGCATTTAATTGGTAACGCAGCATACGAACGAAAAAGGGTATTAACAATTTACCAAGGTCGAATATGCAAGGAAACAACAATAAGTATACCACCCGACCAATTTGGCGAGACTATTCCTTCACGGATTTTGTCCTTTTGGACCCATCAGCAGGGCCCATCCCGTCACAAGCAAAAGGAACCTACTCATTAATGTTGTCCTTTAAACTCATTAATGTTTTCCTTTGGTGGAGTGGTATACTCATTGTTGTTTCCTTGTATATTCAACCTTGGTAAATTGTTAATGCCCTTCTTCGCTCGTATGTTGCGTTACCAATTGGTGCAAGGTTTTATAATTTCCCACCTTTGCCTATGATTTTCAGAAAAATAACTTCATAAGTTAAAGAAATTGATGAAGAAAAATTTTTTTAGAAGTATTTTGTAGACTTCCTACAAGTCTACGAAAATGCATCATACTGCGGGACAAAATAGTGTTTTTGGCAAAACCATTGACTTTCCAGACGATTTTGCAAAAACTGAGCTTGCGATCATGGTTAAATACTTCTTTGAAGACCCTGGATTTATACAGCATATAAAATTTATCCGATAAGGAACGGATCTTGGATCTATAAAGGATCTATAAAGGATGCTTTGGATCTATAAAGACTGATGAAAGCGAACATGCAGTGCCGTGGTGGATCAAACATTCCAACATTTTTTTTTTGATTATGTTTACATTGTTAAAGTGCAACAGAAATAATTGGCTTACTGAAATGCTGGAGTTCACTATCGACGAAATCACTCAAACAGCAAAATAGAGTGATCTAAAGAACTTCTACAAATTTACAAGCAAATCTCTCATAAAATTATTGCAATGAAATGAAATTTCCAAAACTGATTGACCAGCAGAGTGCCCAAAGATGTTTGCGTGTATTTTGTGACAACACGATTGCAGCACTGGAGCTCACTCAATGATTGACAATAGAATTGCCTAAGTAACATCAAATTTTATTAAACTGGTGGTAAAGTTGTGAAAAATACTAAATGTGGGTGGTCCACGCGAAGATCAAATGCACTATGACCCATTAAAAGTTGTATGATGGTGATGATGCATGTAGCATCATGCATGACAATCTTAGGCTTCAACTTTCATAAGACATAGCTACTATGGCTGATGTGATGAAGCCAGAAGTAAGTCGTCGTGTTCGAACTTTTATTTGTGATACAGCAAAGTTTTTGGCTCACAACTGTAGAGATGCTGTTGATATCACTTGACGTTAGCTCTAAAACAGAAATGACTGCTTGATGCTAGGTTGGTTTTCTACCGATCCGTTGGAAAAAGCGTTTGGAAAATTGCGTTAGCGTTATTATGAATCCTATGTTATAAAGACGCAAGAGGTAATTGAAAAAGTCAGCATTCAGCATGCCAAACTCTTTCTTCAACTTGGCCGTGATTTCCTTCCAGAGAGCAGACACAGTGATGGCCATTGTAGTGATATGTGTTCTCCGCGGTTTTTATGCCTGTTGTAAACACCGCGCTATTTTGTGCAATATATTGTTGTTGAATAACTACTCTGTGTTTTGCCCCCACGCAGTAGAAAGAAACTTAAAAATTTATGCAATTTACTCAACAATTTGTTTTAGCGAATTTAATACATGAAACCCATACTTTTTCTTGTTTTTTGTCAGATGCAAGAAGTACTTTATTGTTTTGAGTAAACAGTAGCAATTTCATATTATTGTAACCAATGACTTCATTACGCGCAGGCAACCACTAATTGCCTTCAGTCTAAAAATTGTTCGCTTTTGGTTGTCATGGCCGGTATTTCTAGCACGCCATGCTTTTGACGTTTTGTTAGTTCCCATACAGGGCATTCTGAATTAATTAAAAAAAGGCATTTAAACATATTTATCACCGCTCTTAAAAACATGCTATTTCGTTCAAAATAGTCAGTATAAGCCTTACGTAAAACTGGTCTATTGGTAGGTTATATATTGCACTTCACAGATTGCTTCAAAAGTGACTAGATCCAGATTTAAATTTTTTTCTGTTGTTTTTTTACAATTTTACTGGAAAAAAAAACGTGCCTGCTTGTTGCCTTCCAAAATATTAAAACAGTTGTTTAATGGAACAAAATTTCAGAATAACTTCAAATAAAGTTTTATTGGACGGATTCTTTGCACTCTTTCAAACCAATTAGTAGAAACTTACGTGTTTTCGTCTGGCTCATATCAATGATTATCGTGAAAATTAAGCAAGAAAGAGAATTTCTCTTTCTGCTTTATTCTGGTGATAACAGCGATGAGTGAAAACTTAAATATTTTTGTCTGTTTTTTACCAGAAGTTAGAATTTTTCTTTTGTGAATAAATTTCTGTTTTGCTTCATTCTTACCGTACAGTAACTTCCGATAAGAACCAGAAAAAACGTGTAGGGGAAGGTGGAGCACGTTAGGATAAAAAAGTTAACTTTGGTGATTGCGTTTTTATTTTAAAGTCAACGAGCAATGAACACTTGTCGTACAAAATCACACTCTGTTGTGAAGAACACGTAGTGTATACACGCTGTATAATAAAACTAACCAAAAAGTGTAAGTTTCTAGTCCCACTGTACCCCAGGTGGGGTATAGGACGAGCTTCTGGTATTGTTTTAGTTTAGCCTAAATTAAGCAACGAAAAGTCGTAAGCAAAGTTAGTGATAATCTTTGTGTTATAGTTGATTGAGCACAAGTAAAACGACCTTTGTATCACAATGTTTTATTGAAGCCAAATCTTCAACCATCAGTTGGTCTAAATAGCACTTAAAAAGCACAGCGCATTAGTATATGTTTTCTCTAACAGGCCTTTGAAATGCTAATGTGATAACAACCACCGTAGATGATAATTCTATGAGATGATAAGAAAGGCCTACAATGACTATGTCCCACAGTGCCCCAAATTTTTGTCCCAATGCTCCCTTGCCTGTACTTGCGAGCATTCTTTCGAGTTTTGCTGCAGCGTCAAACCTGGCATCCACTGCAATGCAGCAAAATATATTTGAATGTTTTGATTTACTGTGGTATAGTTTTCAGCTACAAACGTTACTTTAATCTTTACGAAAATGCATCTCAAATGTCTAATAAAACATAAGCTTTTTACTCGTAAAAACTTCTTTTCTACCACATTTACAAGCCATATGCTTCAAAAAGCAAAATGAATGCAACAGTGTAACGGCTGTTTGGAGATTAAACAATCAGCAAACGGCAGAGTTTCCAATCTTTTCTATAAAATGGTTTGTCCCACAGTGCCCAACGTTCCACTGCACCCCACATTCCTCTGGTCTTTTAGTTGAATTGGTAAGTCACAGGGTTGTTACACCGAACCAATAAAAACACTGCACGTAATCTACAAATTGGCACAATTGATCGCTACTTTGGGGTGAGTATCACAAGGGGGTTCGTGACATCAATATGACGTCATAACAAAATGATGTCACAATCAACGCTTCATTGCGCAATTTGTTTTTAATTTTTTTTTCAAAAACCTACTTATCGCAAACACGCGATTAAACGTTCTTTCAGGAGATATTTATAACGCGCTTTTGTTAAAAACAACTTTACAACAATTGAAGTTTATTTGACAATGCTACGAGCAATTCTTTATTTAAGCACTTTAAGCCCTATAAGCATTTTTCTTCTCTTTTTCGCTTGCACGCTAAAAGCTGGCTGTATGATGTCATAATGTGTCTGGTACGATTAACATAAGTCTCACAGTAGCAAATTATAATATGAAGATGTTTTCAAAAATTGCACCCTCTTGCAAAATTAGTTTGCTAAAAAACTGATTTGTAACCTCATTTCTCAACTGATTTTCAAACTTTTTTCAATAAATTAAAGGTTATTTCAAGGCGATTCCGATAGAGAATAATATGTAAAATTATTAATTGCTTTTATACTGAAAAACTGAACTTAAAACCTCTATTGTAACTTTTTACCCCTCCTAAAAAGTGCTAGGCTCAGTAAAAACAGGTGACTTTAATACAAAAACGTTACAATAAGGTACTAACAATTACTGTCTTTTTAAAGCTTAGTAAATTTGCTTTCCAGCAATATGTGACTCCAATTACTTAAGGATAACAATTAGTTTATAATGGCCGGTCAAAAATTGGTTGCCATACATCATGTTTCATTTTTGGTTAAACAATTATCCTACTTGACGAAACAAACTTGCAATTGTTAAACAAAGTTAGTTCTTGGGTGCATTTTGACTACTTTCCCTCACCAGCATGGTTGTTTTGCATTATCTGTCGACGCTTTCAAAAACATCCATCAAAAACTGAAGTCTCTAAGTGTTTATGAAATGTAATCTACCGATTAAAAACACAAAAATTTTGGTGCCTGCACTTCACAAAATTGCAATTTCTAAACAAATTAACTCCTTTGGTACATTTTGGCTATTCTTTCTTGACAGCATGGATCTTTGGTATTATCCATCATAATATTCAAAAACAGTCATTAAAAAAGGAAGTCTCTAGAAATTTTAATTCGTATCCAACTCCAAGTAAAACACTTGGTGAACTCAAGAAAAAGACGAGAGAATAAAGATGGTCCTTTCTTATCTTTTGTAACAAAATGTAAATGTCGAGCTATATATGATCTAATTGTTGAAGCAATTTCTTTTGTAACAGGAGGCTGGCGCAGCCAGCTGATCTGATATTCTTAACCTCGACATTATCAATAAAGGCCGCCTCTATTGCTATAACTTAACTGTGAGTGCTTCATTTCGAGTTAGTTTGCTCTTTGGATGGCGGCGTTTATGCCAGTGCCTAGGAACATGCACACAGTCAAAGACGTTAATTTATATTAATTCGCCTACAGTAACGAAAAAGTGGTAAGTATCGATCTTAATAATTAATGGCTTAAAACGGACTGTTAGGTCATAATTTTAATGACATTACAATGCTTGCTACTATACAGTGATAACAGCAGCAGGCAGCAAAATTATCCACTATCCTTTTCATAGCAAGCATAAATGGTAAAGCGCAATATTGATATTTGTAATAGCAAGGATATCAGTACAAAATGCTAATCTTCATTTAACATTAGGGAGGCCTGGATTAGGGGAAAAGTGAAAGGTAACAAAATATCCAAATTTAAGAAAAGATCAAAATTAAACAACAATAGCATCAGTTTGTTGCACTGAAACAAGAGGGAATGTTTATATTTAAAAAGAGCTTAACAGGGTATATGACTTTGGAGAAAGACATGGCCCCTTTTCATGCTATGACCGAATTAACGCAAACAGCGCAGGCAAAAATTTTAATATCACCAATATAAATACAAAAGCGGATCCACCAAATTGTCAAATAGGCCTACCACTAAATAGCAAATTTCTTTAAATGTCAAAATAACCACCATTTGGGTGACCCCATCAATTTTGACTATGTTTCACCGTCCCCCTCTTACACTTTTAAAAATTACGAATAGTAGTTTTTGTCTTTTTTTTAACTTCCAGTTTTGATTGATAGATCAACATGATCACCATTACATGTACAAGAACTATGACTTACATTTATTGAGACATTTCGTTGTTGTTCTCATAAATGTTTGTACGGTGAAGCTGGCACAGCTGCATTTATTGATGAATTTTAAATCGGCACGGGTGATGGTATGCCCTGCCGGGGTAAAATCGCAGCATACTTAGGAAAAACATGTTTTCTATTTTACTTGATAATAACTTGATGAGCTATCGGGATCAAACCTGAAAATTTGGGAAAGAAAGGAATCTTATAATTAGAGCTGAGTTCAAATAAGCCTTCAAAAAATACTTAAGTAACAAGTAATTTTCTAAAATTTACTTAAGTATTCCAAGAAAAATGTTTAAATACAATTTGGTATTAAACCTGCGGCCAAAAACCCAATTAACATTTTGATAATTTTTTGGTCAACCCGTGTGAAGAATTTATCGTAAAGTTGTCATCGAATTTTGTAAGGTATTTGAAAATATTAAATTCTGTGTTTGCAAATTACTGCTTGACAAATTATGCTTTAGATAAATATTTTGTTAAAAATGCCACAATCTAAATATATTTGTGTCTACAGTAGATATATATATATATTGCTGGTTCCAAGTGGTTACGATCGATAGAGAGCGTCTTATCAGCGAGAAACAAAACAACAAAGCGAGTCCTACAAGCGCGAGGCTTCCGAAGGAAGCAATGCTATTGAGAGATATATTTAAATTTACAAAGCCATCCCTGGACGCGTTTCGTCCTTTTGGACTCATCAGCAGGGCTTGCCAAGGGCCGAGAGGTCCCCCCAATATCATCAACGTTGACTATTATAAAACAGATTAACACAAAACACAAGACTTACGTGCCGTTTACTATTGAGCGGGGTTCGTATTGACGTAGTTCTAGCCGCTCGACCATGGAGTGATACTGATATCCTTATGCAAAGTTGATCACACAAGCAGTGATTAGGCATAAAAAAGTCTTCCAAAGGTTACAAACCAAATGCGGTGCCTCAAGGCATAGCTGGCAGCACGCGGTGCATGGCAGCAAAAAATCGGCGTGCGAGGAGGCCAGATCCAAAGGCGCAGGTTCGAATCCCTCAGGCGCGTCGCACCAGCGCTGACTCCCAAGAGCGCAATGTACGCGTAACGTCAAAAGGGCGCCTAACTAATTTCGGTGGGTCCCAAATGACTGCACCGCGGCTTATATAATGCACGGCCGCCAAGAGGTCAGCCACTTCGCTTATTCCACTCCGAGCGTAGCTACCGATTCCGACAACTAGCCCACCGCACGGGCAATAAGTAGTGTGTTACATAGCGCGACCAGATAGGCGACGTAACTAGCGCCGGATACCACTTAACAATCACACGCGGAGATTCCCCCACACAGTTCTTCGGCAGGGTTTGCGCGATCACAGTGCTCGAGCTACTAACAGAGCCCCCGCACCACAGCAGCACACCGGAACGGGCGTTTCACCGAACGATGAACTTGTTAACATGAACGGTCCCAATGCCCCGGGCCTGGGTATTAAGCTTGGGGGATGCATACATAACCTTTTAATAAAATTTATTTCATCTTTAAGATATTCATTTGCGCATAAAGCGACTTCTTGTGAAACACATTAAATCAATTACTTCATCACTTACTGATGATCTTAATTTTGTAACAAACAATCCTGAAGTACTGAAGCATCTTTCTGCTTGTGCCGACGTAGGAGGTAAAAAGTTCAAACAAGACTTTAAAACTTTTGAAATTTTAGGGCATTTCTTTGTTGCTTCATAAAATGTCATTTCATTCATAATGTTATCTGATTAGACCAACTTACTCTTGATCATACAGGATCTTTTAGATAACACTAGAATCAGGCTTTATTTTGTGCAATATACATGAGCAGCTTACTATCTATGTCAACAGTTACTCTCGTTACGCTGATAACAAAAGGCGCGAACATGATAACAAAGAAAGTAGGATTCCCATACAAACAATCTAATCACATATATTACATTTTTCAATATAATTAATAAAATTTTGTCAAGATTTATTGCACGAGAAGATTACTTGAAATTGCTTAAGTAGGCCAAAATTTACTTAAGTAAATAATAAGTAAAATTTTTACTTAAGTACTTATGCAATTACTTACTTGAACCCAGCCCTACCTATAACTTCTCGGAGCATACACAACCGAGCAAAAACGAATATAAATCTCAATGCATAGCCAGCAGGGACTTGAGAAAGTTTGAGGGAAATTCAAAATTAACATGTCATTGTGTAAAATCGCAACACATGAAATATAGAGTATTATTGGTATTTTGCTTTATAATAGCCTTATAGAGCTCCCGGTTCAAACCAAACATTTGGGGAAAAGCAAGGACTCTTTTAACTTCCCAGGGCACGTCAAGCAGGGAGATAAGAACATGCTACATAATGCGAAGGCAGCGAGGACTTGAGAAAGTTTAAGGGGAAATTAAAAGAAAATTGCGTCACTATGTGAAATTGCACCGTACGAATGACATTTTTGCTATTTTGCTTCAGAATAGCTTAATATCAGAAATGTAATCCCTACTTCCGAGCTACGAGAAACACAAGGCTCCCTTGGGTTCGTGTCATCGATAAACAGAGAACAAGAACGTAAGGCATAGCCAGGATCTTGAAATGAGAAATTCTATTAGGAAAAGGAGCACAAAATGTCATGAAAATTTTATTTGCAGAAAACACATACGTTTGGCAACTCTTCACACAAAAGCCTGATAGGTGAAGCCGGCTTGGTCGGCTGAAACGACATTCTCAATCCCGAGGGTACTGACAGGGTCTCTGCTGGTGACGCCGTCGTATATACTATAAAGCAAGGGTTTTTTTAAGATATTGATGTCTGTACTCTACAGTATTGTAATAAAATCATAAGTTTAAAAAAAAATCTACATAAAACAATAACCATAACAATTTGTAATACTGAATTTACTGAAAACATTTTTTGAAAATAACTCGACCTGATGTGCGCCTACTAAAATATGGTGAATGATTTTGGGAAAGCCATAGCCGCTTTTGTCGCCATGCCGGAAACAAGACAAACAGCGCAGCCAAAACAACTTAATACCACAAATATAAATAGAAAAGGGGCAGCCCCGCATTGCAAAATAGGCTTACCACTAAATAGTTATTTTCTTTATGAAAGCAACCACCATTTCGCCGCTAGCATCAGCTTTGACTGTGTTTCAATCTCTTCTCCCTCACAAGTATTAACGATAATTTGAGGCAAAATTCTTTGTGAGCACTACCAGCAATGATTAAGAGGACGTGATGATCAGGATTTCGTGTACAGGAATTGTGAAAGTGCATAAAATTCATCAACTTTTCGCTACTGCTTACACAAGTGCCCGATACGTGAAGCCGGCGCAGCCGATTGCACCGACATACCAAACCCCGACATTACTGATGGAAGGCACTTGCCAGGCGATGCCGGCTAAGCCGGCTAGTGTTAACATATGTCTTTGTCTTATTGGCCATGCCCTGATTTCCGAATAACTACTAAATGTTGCCTACTTACAAGCGCATGGTGGTTCTAATCAGTGATGTAGTTAGAAACAATTTCATTTTTTGAGAAAAAGGGTCGGGGCTGGGAAGAGGCGGTAAACTTAATCATATTATTAAGTAATTTTACACGTAAATGAGCACTATCATATTTTAGGAAAGGGAAGGGTAGAGCATTAAGGGAGATAGGATAAAGGTTTTAAAAATATAAATCTTGCCAATTTTGGTCTCCAAACAAGCATGAATACCTTTTTTGGAGGGTCTCGATGTTTTGAAGGTAAGAATTTTGCCCACATTGATATCCAAATATACATGATCACTTTTTTCTTGTAAATTAAGGTTTTGAACGCCCTGTCATACCATTTGGAAGGCATTGCCTTTTATTTTCTCCCTAAATATAATACAACCTGGGAAGATTTATCACTTCCCCGGAATGAGTGTCATCAAAGGGTTTGTGACATCATAATGACGTCACAATGGAAAACTTTTTTAATTCGGATCTCTTCATGGAAGAAACCGCTTTTATGCTTAAAAGAGCCAGCACCGATTCAGCAAATTTCAACAATTTCATTTCTTTGAGGTTTAAGGTGACGTCATAATTGACGATTGATTGTAAAAGCTGTTTCGTCATTTCCTTAAAAAGTATTGACCGTACAAAGGCCATTAAAACTTTTTTTGCGAGATGAAATAATAGACTGTTTGTTAATGATGCCAGCTTCCATCAAAAAGTATAGAATGCTTTATAAAAAACAATCAATTTATTATTTTACTCCTTGGCAAAATTTTACAAGTAAGTTAATTTTTTACCTCGATTTATTTTACTCTCTTGTAAGGAATAAAAATTGTAAGTGCCTCAACCGTAAATGCGTTATTAATTCAGTGAGAGATCTACACTTTAGCATAAAAAAGTTATTGGTTGTTGTTAGTTCGATTGCTTTTAGTGATTGAAATGGATTGCTACTTAACTCAATGTCAAGTGTTTGATTGCGTCACCTTTGTTGTGTTGTAGGTAAGATATATCAACACATCTACCACTAGTGATTCCCTCGGAATCGTGCCGCATAAGATGAAACGGAAGGATTAGGACTACGGACACAATTTACGGTAATAATTTGTTTGTTTCTTTACTGTTCATTATTTTCACCAGAAGGATTTTTCTTAAGTCTTAAAATATGCATACCATCAAATAACGGATTTATATTATCGCAAAGCAAAAGTCATTAGGACGCCATTTCCAACTTTTTGTTTATTCTCCTAAGCTTTTTCAAAGGAACGGATAGCATTGGTGAAATGATAGAGAGTTTCTAACACCTCTCGTACTTGAAAGTAATTGTACTACGATCTTGATTAGGGGCATTGGGGCGATGTCTACATTAGTACCAATTTCGTGCTTATGATTTTAAAAACACAAGGTGGTTAAAGCCAGCAGAACCAGTGTCACTAAGCCGACATAACTGGAGGGTAGCCCTGCCGGGTGACGACGGCGGAGCCGGCTAGTATCTAATATATAAAGCGCAATTCTATCTCTTTGTGTGTCTGTCTTAATTCCTCTAAAACTGCCGTGCGTACTAATCTTAAACTTGGCACGATTGATCACCTCTTCAGGATGAGTGTCGAAAAGAGGTTCGTGACCGCACGATGACGTCATAATTAAAGATAATTTTTTTTTAATTGCATTTTTCGACCAGGGAAAACCATTGTGGGCTTAAACGAAAGCCAATACCCGAATTACCAAACTTCAACAAATTTATCTTTTTTACGATGTCACATGACTTCCTAAAAAACAATTGATTGAAAAAAAATTTGTTTTTTAATTTACTTAAAAAATACTGATCGTAGAAACGAGATTAAACGTTTTTTCGGTAGATCTTAGCAAGATGTCTTCGAAAAAAGAAACCCTACAACCAATAATGCTGAATTGGCAATCCAACAAAAGATTCTTTACTTAAGCATTTTAAGCTTTCTAAGCATGCTTCTCTCGCTTTTGTTTCTGCTTGCTTCAACTCGCTCTTTGATGTCATGATGCTGCTAGGCACGATTAACACAGTCTTTTGCTACCACAGATCATCATTTGATGATTTTTTTTCAAAAATTGCAACACTTTTACTGTACAAAATCAATTTAGTTAAAAGCTGATTTGTGACTTTATTTTTCTACCGATTTTTAAACTTTTTAAAAAAATTAAAGAATATTTCATACCAATTCCGATAATATATGACACGTACATTTACTATTAGTTTTTATACTAAAAAAGCTAAACTTTAAGACCTGTAGTGTAACTTTATGTTCCAAAAAATGTGGTAAGCTAAGTAAAAACAGATTAGTTTTATGTGTAAACGTTACGATAAGGTACTCTTTTAGTGTCGTTTGAAAGCTGAAGAAATTTGTTTTTCAATAAAACTGTCTCTTTTTCTTTTGGCTTATTCCCGATTAGGGGTCGCCACAGCAGATATCTGCATTTTTTATGACATGGCATTTGTTTTACGGTTGGATGCCCTTTCTGTCACCAATCCTCTCTTCAGAAGGAAAACTGGGCCATCTGTCTTCCACATAAAGGTGGAGGCGTCCCGTTTAGTGTCTTGCCCATGGACACAACAAGCGAACTTGCCGGTTTGTTCTCCACTTAAATGCTGAGCGCCAAGCAGGGAAGCTGTGAATACCATTTTTTTAATGTCTTTTAGTATGACTCGACAAGAGGAATGAACCCTAAGTTTACCGACTGCGAAGCGGACGCTCCAACCACTATGCCATCGCATCGGTTTTTCAGTAATACTGCATATTATTCTATTCAGTTAAGGCTAAGGATCAGTTCATAATGGCTGATCGAAATTGGTTGCCACACTTCATGTTTCGTTGTTAGTTGAACAATTATTCTTCTAAGAAACCTGCAATTTTTAGAAAAAGTTGGTTCTTTGGTACAATTTGACTACTTATTTTAAGCAAGCATGGTTCTTTCGCATTAATTATTTATGAAAATTTTCAAAAAGATTAATCAAAAATGAATATCTAAAAAATTTTTTGGTATAGCCTACTGGTTAAAAGCACTCAAAATCTTGGTGCCTGCACTTTACAAAATTGCAATTTCTAGACAAAGTTAGTTGTTTGGCACGTTTCACTATTCTTTTTCAAAAGCGTGCTTCTTTGAAATTAGGTATTTACATTTTTAAAAAAATGTATTTAAAAGTGAAGTCTCTAAGCATTTTAAAATGTAGCTACTTACTTCAAAAAAACAAATTGGTGATCCCTTTACAACAAACATGGAAGGAAAGATGGTCACGTTTTATCTTTTGCAACAAAATATTAGTTTTGAGCTACATATCATCTAAATGTTAAAGACATTTCCACAGCAATTGGGTGAGGCCGACGCAACCGTCTGATTTGATATTCTTAACCTCATCATTACAAATGGCTACTATTGTAATAACTTAACTGTAGGTGCATCACTTCAGATTACTTTATTCTTTTCAGCTGCGTATATGCCGAGACCGAGCAACATGCGCGCACCCAGAGGCTTTAGGTGGCACAAGAAGGCATTCAGCAAGGAAAAGTTGTTAAAACTGGTCCTAATATTTAATTGGGTATTCCTGAAAATACTTAGGTAAATTCCTTTAGCGCATTTCCTACCCATGGCTTTTTGGAATCGCTGGCTGTTTTAATTGCGAGCAAGTTGAGTTCCTACGTAGAAAACAAGCAAAGTGAGATGTAGCCAGGAACTTCAGAAACGTTTGGGAAACAATGACGGCTATGCGCAATCCCCGTAATGGTTTTATAAAGCTTAATCGATTTCTTTTCAAAAAACGGTACTTTCGATTTTAAAACAACAATTGGCTGCCTCAACAGCACATTAACTTTTTATTGCTGTTCTCACAAATATAAATTTGATGAAGCCGGCTAAATCGATATTCTTATACTCGACAATACTGATGAGGGCGCTGCTATTTTCCCAACTTAACCGCAAGTGTTTGATTTCGGGTTAAGTGCTTTCTGCCCGGCTGCGTTCATGACAGGACAACGCAACATGTTCCCTGGCAGAAATGTTAGCTCATACAATTACCCAAACAGCTGTGAAAAAGTTGTAAGTATTGGGCCTAATACCCAATTGCTTAATCCGAAGCCATATGCGACCCACCAAAATCAGTTAAGCGCCCTTTTAACGTTACGCGTACATTGTATTCTTAAACGTCAGCGTTAATGCAACGCGTCTGTGGGATTCGAACCCGCGTCCTTGGAACTGACCTCCTCGCGCGCCAAGGTTCGCTGCCAGCCATGCCTTAAAGCACCACATTTAGTTTGCAACCTTTGGAAGACCTTTTTATGCCTAATCACCGCTTGTGTGATAAGCTTTTCATAAGGATATCGGTTTTAGTCTATAGTTAAGCGGTAGCAGTACATCAAAACGAACCTCGTTCAAAAGTAAACGACACGTTAATCTTGTGCTTTGTGCTAGTTTGTTTTATAAAAGTCAACGTGAATGCTATTGGGGGATCTCTTGGCTCTTGGCAAGCCCTGCTGATGAGTCCAAAAGGACGAAACGCGTCCAGGGATGGCTTTGTAAATTTGAAAATATCTCTCAGTAGCATTGCTTCCTTCGGAAGCATCGCGCCTTCAGCACTTGCTTTGTTGTTTTGTTTCTCGCTTATAAGACGCTCTCTATCAATCGTAACCACTTAAAGCTAGCAATATCTATTTCTTTAGCGTCCTTCCACAACTTTGGTATGCTTTCAATTAAAGCACTAGCTCATTTTAATGAATAAAAATTTGTTAGGATTAAGGATGCTTATGGTGAAAGCAGTGCAAATAAGAAGTTGCCGGGGGTTCCACAAACTTGAAGACATGTAGTAATCCCACGCAAATGTTTTTTTTTCAATTGCGTTTGAAAAACGATAGTTTTATTTCGAAACGAGATTTGGCTATATGAAATAACATAAACCTTTATTAGTGTTTTTACAGCTATCCATTCGGTGAAGCTGGCTTGGCCGACTGAATCGATATTGTTAACCTCGACTGGTGTGAAATAAGAAGATAAACAGGAAGATAGCCATTGCGGAACACTTCAAGAACCAGTTTTTTGAGCTTTGTCAGCAGTAGAGCTGAGTTCAACTCAAGAAGCTCCTGTTGGTCTTCGTCCGAAATTTCGACTTTGGCACTGAACAAGGTGTTAGATATTTTCTTCACGTTGGATCTGAATTGCGCTGACCGCGAGCCAATTAATCAGCGCTGCGTTTTTTCTTGCAAAGATGTTGATTTGCGGCCATTCCTTTTGCTGTGACCATTTAATTTGACGAGCTTGTAGATTGGTCCAGACAAAGTTGCCTATCCCATGCTAAAGCACCTTCCTCGCTCTGGCATGGATTTTCTTCTTTACATCTTCAATATCTCCTGGTCTTTGCATTCCTTTCCTTCCATCTGGAAGACATCTTCCATTATTCCCATACACAAGATGGGAAAGCCTCTCGACTCTCCTGCTTCCTTCCGGCCTATCTCTCTCACCTCCTGCGTATCAAAGCTTTTTGAACGCATCGTTCTATCCCGTCTACTCTTCTTTCTGGAATCTAATTTCATTCTCTCACCCCGCCAGGCCGGTTTCCGCCCTGGACGGTCTACACTTGATCAAATTCTGTACCTTTCTCAGTCCATTTCGGATGGGTTTAACAAACCCAGGCCGGGCTCTCGGACGATCCTGTCTGCTATTGATTTCTCAAAAGCTTTTGACTCTGTCTGGCATCCCGCCCTTTTCCACAAACTTATTTCGGCTGGCCTCCCTCCTTGCTTTGCTCGTTGAACTCAATCTTTCCTTCCTGATAGGCGCGCTTCTGTGGTCTTTCAAAATCACAAAAGTCGTTCCTTTCGAGTCCGTCGAGGTTTTCCGCAAGGATCCGTTCTTGGCCCTGTACTTTTCTCTCTCTTCATCAATGATCTTCCGGCCTCTCTGCCTTCTTCCGTCAGCTGCTCTCTTTAAGCTGACGATCTGGCCATTTGGTCCTCCTCCCCATCGGCCCCTACTGCGGTGGAGGCCACACAAGGAGCTCTGTTTCGATTGGAGCGCTGGTCTGAGTATTGGTGTCTTCCTCTCAATCCGAGCAAATGTGAGGCCTCCTTCTTCTCAGTGGATCCCCACCAAGCTAACCTTCAACCCAACCTCCTCCTACTCGGCTCCCGCCTCCGTTTCAATTCCACTCCAACTTTTCTTGGGGTCACCTTTGACCGCACTCTTTCCTTTTCTAAGCATGTATCTTCGCTGAAGGCCAAGTTTTTCCACGTCTCAAGGCCTTATGCTGTATCTCTGCTTCTTCATGGGGCCTGTAACGGGTTCGTGGAGCAGAGACCCTTGGGGTAGTCTCCAAACCCGAGACAGATTTCCGTGAAGCTGAAGTTGTAAATAGATGAAACGCGCTTTACCTCTCGTCACGCTGCTATTGTCTGACTTTCTTGAATAAATCTTTTGATAAAGTTTTATTGATAATACGCAAAACTGAAAATGGAAATAATGAAAGTAATAAGCAGATAGGAAAAAACAGATGGATTGGCGTAGCGTCGTTGGCTTCGGCGACGTTGGCGTTGTTAGCGGTGTAGCGATGTAGCGGCGTAGCGTTGTAGCGGTGTAGCGGTGTAGCGGTTTCAAACTATTTTGACCCCCAAGTACCTTCTTCTTTACTACAGCTCCAAAACAGTAACAATCGACAAAGAAACAGCTCAACCAACTTTTCTCTACGTTGGCATCTACGAGCTTTCTTTGATAGCCCTTTGACTTCTACTCAAACGTGCAGGTTTTACAAAACAACGTAATCCTTCTTGCAACGTGTCTACTTGAGAATAATGTAAAGGTGTGTTAACAAGACAGTTACTACTGCGTCGCTTGAGGGTCAACCTTGCCAATCCAACGACTAATTAATAAAAAACGATATCTCGAGTGAAACACACATAACAACGACATAACGCGGTTTCGAATGACAGATTAGCTACGCAAAAACTAGATTTAAAGCATTAGATGTTGCCAAATATTGTAACAGTATTTACAGGGCCCCTCTAAGGAGCCCCTCTCTCTTCTGTATAAATATTTTCTTCGGTCCCTTCTCACTTACGCTTCACCCGGATGGTTTCCTTTCCTAAGCGCTGCCAATCTTACCAAATTGGAACGCCTCCACCTAGCGGCCAGTCGCGCCATCACCGACTGCCTCTCGTCCTTTCCTATCCCACTTCTTCTCACCGAGGCTTCTCTACCTCCCCTACGAGTCACCCTGACTCATTTCACCCTTTTTTTCTGATGAGCGGGCTCTTCGTCTCCCAACCTCCTTTCCTATTTCAGAATTGGCCAGACCAGGAGTAGAACCAAGACTCTGCAGATCGTCCTGAAGAGCTTTTGCGTCCACTCACCCGCTCATGCTTCCTTCTACTTGGTCTAAGGAGGATCTTCTTGCATGCCCTCCACGTCCTCCTTGAAATCTGCCTTCCTTCACGGTGGAGTCCACCCTTCCCACTCCATGCTCTCGCTCTGATCTCCCTCACTCTCGCCAAGGTGCGGCTCTCGCCCACCTTGACTCTATCCCCCTCATGATCTGGTGCTTTGGACAGACGGCTCTGTTCCTTTTCCTTTTGGCAAGGGCGGCTCCGACGTTCTTGCCAACTGCTCTCTCTGTGGCACTGAGGCCACTCTTTCCTTTTCGGCAGGCCCAGTAAGCTCAAGTTTTTCCGCTGAAGCCTGCGCCATTCTGCACGCTCTTTGCTGGTCTCGGCAACACCAACAAGTCTGCCATATTTCTTCTCTTCTCCTATTATCTGACTCTCGTTCTGTCCTCGCCACCCTGTCCTCTCCTCCATCTTTCCTGTTATCTCAAACTTTGTGGCAGATCTGGCAGGAACTGTCTTCTCTCTCCTGTTCTATCATGCTAAAATGGGTCCCCGGACATTCATTTCTACCGGGAAACAACGCGGCTGATGAGCTAGCCAGACGGGGAGCGCTACCTGCGCCCTCCGCAATCCCTTGTAGTCTTTCTCCTCTTATCTCTCGTATCCACTCTCGTCTTATCTCGGACTGGAGGCGTACTGTCTCATCTAAATTCTTTGACCCACAGTTTCTCTCGATTTCCACCGAGGAACTGTGCTCCCTCGTCATGCTCGCTGTGTTCTCTCTCGTCTTCGTTGCAACGGACACAGCCTTCTGTTAGGTTCTTATCTCTCTAGGATTGGCAGAACTGAGAATCCTTCCTGCAGTGCCCGTGGACACTCGTCCCAGGACGGTATCAGGACAAATACCCACCGGACAAATACCCACCGGACATATACCCCCGGACAAATACCCACCGGACAATTACCCCCCTTGCCAAATACCCACCGGACAATTACCCACCAGTTTTTTTTGTTTTGTTTAAGGGTTAGGGTTAGGGTTAGGGTTAGGGTTAGGGTTAGGGTTAGGGTTAGGGTTAGGATTAGGGTTAGGGTTAGGGTTAGGATTAGGGTTAGGGTTAGGGTTAGGGTTAGGGTTAGGGTTAGGGTTAGGGTTAGGGTTAGGATTAGGGTTAGGGTTAGGGTTAGGGTTAGGGTTAGGGTTAGGGTTAGGGTTAGGGTTAGGGTTAGGGTTTTTCCTCACATTTCATCTTGTGGTGGGTATATGTCCAGGGGGTATTTGTCCGGTGGGTATTTGGCAAGGGGGGTAATTGTCCGGTGGGTATTTGTCCGGTGGGTATTTGTCCGGTGGGTATTTGTCCGGTGGGTATTTGTCCAAGGGTATTTGTCCTAGAATCTCCCAGGACACCTCTCATCTCATTCTGCACTGTCCAGCTACGGACTCTTTGCGCCGCTCACTCTTTGGCGACTCTTTGTCTCTTTACGACCTCTGGTCCAGACCCTGGGGAGTTGCCCGGCTTCTGGGGCTCCATGGTCTTCCGCCATGCCCCCATCCCTTGGAAGGGGTCGGGTAAACAACAACAACAACAACAACAACAGCTTGTAGATGCCGTAATGATTTTGCTCTTGCGTTTTGATCAAATCAGTAGAAGCTTTGTTCTTGAAATTCTTTTACAAGGTAATAATAGCATGCTTTTGGTTCTTTGAATGGGTGATAAGTTGTTCGGCAGTTAAGCGAATTGTGATGTAGTTTATGCGATAAGTTGCATGTCTGTCCACCTATTCATTTGGAATATCGAAGATCTCGCTGGGAAAATAGTTCTGGTATGTGCGTTATTTTGTATGTGTTATTGGCCCCCCTATAGTGTGGTAATTCAGTGTTTTATTTTTTGTAGAAACCGGATAATTCAATTGGCCTGAAATCTTAAAGAATTACGAAATAAAATCAACTAAAATCCGCGTTAAAGACTATTTACGAAAAACCGAGAAGTATATCATTCAGTTCTGTTAAGGTTCCTAAGCGTCCCAGTCGCCATTAAAAGAAGCGTTAACACAAGGTTTCTAAAAACTTCAAAGTTTTTCTGTGCTAATTCTGATCCACAACATCATTTTTGAATTCTGTTTTCAAGTCAGTAAGATGAGTGCCAAAAGGTTTCTTTATCTCAGTATCAATGTTACTGTCTGTAGGAGCAGAATCCAAGTCATAGAAACTGGCTTGACTTCTTTATCAAATTCAACTTTTCCCGAGGACGAGTTCAACAATGAGTGTTCGAATAATGTCATGGTGCATGCTTACTGGTCTTAATATTTTCCTTGAAGTTTACGGTTGAGGCTGTTTTAACGCTTTGAAAATGTCCACAAGTTAAACTAGCAATAGTTAAAAGCTTTACTCCGATTGGAATTTTTCGTAAACATCTGCTTTCTGCCGCAAATTTGGAAATATTATAATTTTTTCTCATATTTCATTAAACCGTTTGCTCCCCTTGGAGAGATAATTTACATTCGCATGAAAACGCAAGATGTTATTTGTAGATTGCATGTCATACACAGAAGCTTGAATATATGACTGTTTAGAGTTCTCGCTCTTAAACAGCATAATTGACTACTGTAATAGCTAAGTTGAAGACTCCATTCATCTCAAGCGGCAAAGTTCTGGATGCTAAGGCCATATGATGAAGTGTGCAGTTTGTTCCTACAACCGATGGATTTTTTACTTGTATATTTTTAATGAAGCTAGCCACAAACCAAACAGCTACGTCATCCACTTCTCTACCAGTGATTGTCACAAAAGTTGATTTTATTGAAAAACTTTTGGCCCAATATTAAAAATATCTGCTGCTGTTGTATGGTTTTCCGTAGAATGAGCGAAAAGCATTTGTGTTTTACGACATTGACTTGACATAAAACGTGCGCAACCTACAGCTGCAAATAATAGCCTAATTCTCTCGTTTCATCACACTGGATGGAAAAACAGAGAGTTTTTTATTTTATCAGCATTGTATCTGAAGTTCTAAACGTGGGACTCATTGTGATATGAAATCAGCTAAAGACAAGAGAGTAAAAAATTTCCACAAAATATGCCAATCAGTTTGTGGAAAAGAAACAACGGGCAATTTAAGATGTGAGTTTGCATTTCAGATTGCTATAATTCGAATTTCGCTTTTCCTGGCACTCTTTATACTTATACAGTATGTAGCGAATCTGCACTAAAACTATGTTTGGGGAAATGAATAAACAAAACATCAAATGCTGGTATACCAAGAGTTCCTAAAGTGCCGTCAGTAAGTTAGCCGTTTGTTTTTCCTGACTGAAGCCATTTTTTCCACAAATTTTATTGAAAAATGTGATTTTTCCGAACCTGCTGTGCCTCTCATGGGAAAACATCGTTTTTACAGGTAAGTCGATAGTCATCGATTTTTCAGATGCTGCAATATTTACCAAATATCTACCGCTTTTTTGCGAGTACCAAACAAAAAATGTGGTTTACAATTTGCAATGTTTGATATTCACGTTGTAGAGCAACAAAACAAGTAACGCCCTTGCACATTACATTTTTTTGCTAGTCTTCTTAGTTTGAAGCTTTACAGTTAAAACACAACCGATCTTTCTCTTTCGTTTTGCTGATAGAAATGGTGTGTTTTAATATTGCAATTTATTACATATAATTTACAAAATCTGCAACACCCTTCTTTTTGTTAAACAGACAACACAACACAAATAATCGCAAAATACCACATGATGACTAAGAACGCGTTCGCAATCAAAAAGTAAGGGTTATGTTTCAGGTTTAGGAAATGGCGGTTCTATTTACAATGTTAACAACACACACTGCTTGTACCAGGCGGCATTAATCGCAGAGATATTTTTTGATTCTTTAGGTTATGAAAGCACTTTCTAATCTTCAATGTTTTAACCGATTTTCCGAAATTTTCAAAACAAAAATATTGATCAAAATCTATTGGAAAGCACTTGACTTTTAAACCAAATGATCTATGATTTTCGACTTACTTCTAAAGGTTATCCATCGATGACGGCCATGAGTTACCGGCTTCATGTATAGCGAGATCGAGAAACTCAAAGCTCCAAAAAATATTTTAAAGAAAGCAGAAACCGAGTAAGTAAATCTAAGTAAGTCTACTCAAGAAAATGTAAAGTTAACAAATTTCAGCAAGCATTTTAAAGCAAATGTACCGTCAACGAATTTAAGCAAGCCTACTCAAAAAGAAGCATTTACGAGCTTCACTAGTTTTAGCTGTACTTTTTACGTATCGGAAATCCGTTGAAATCTGGGCGGCATTCTAAAAAAATATATGTAAATTATAAGAAAGTGTAGAATCGAGATCTCCCTCTAAATATTGATCAGGTTAGTATCAATAAATAGGAGTCAATCCTGAGCCAACTAGTCACCACCACGAGGCGTAAATGCTACGCAGTTTACTCGTCGTGATGGCCCAGTATGACAAAACACTACCCACTAAGCGCAAGATCATACACAAGAAAAAGGTAAACCATAAAACACAATAACTATCCTACGATGTAAATCGAAGCTTTCGGTGAAGAGACAATTTGATCGGGAACACCACTTTACATCCAATGACAAGTAATGGCAGGGGGCACTAAGAGCCATTCATTAGCATTTGTGTGATTTTACGTTGTAGTTTTGCCTTTTCCAGGAGCATCTGTAAAATGTCCATTTATATTGCGCTAAGATCTTAATCGTTCAGTCCTTACTTTCGCTTCTCCCAAATGGTTCTTTTTCAACACACCCTCAACATCATCGATTTGGAACGCCTTCAACAATCAGCCTGTCGCGCGATTACCGGCTACCTCTCTTCTTTTTTTGCTTTAGGATTCTCTGACTTATTTCACACTTTCCTTAAATGCTTTGCCTGCCAGGGCTATTCTTATTTCTTATCTTGAAACTAGCAAACACGACATAAACAGGAGATAAAGCAACAAAAGTCTGTGGAAAGTTTTGCTCGTAATATTGTGCATAATCTTATTCTTCTTTTCTCAGAAGGACGAATGCCTACTTGTTCTTATTTGGCATCCTCCTTCCTGTAAATTTAGTTTTACTTTCTCGAATGGATGCTTTCGTCCTAATTCTCATTTCTTTGGTTAACATGATATTTTCTTTCATTATGATTCTCTCTCAAACTAAAATATTGTGATAGAAAATAAAACTGTTGTTTTTACTATTTTCAAAACTTTAGGTTTCGGAGTCCTTGAACAGTTGCTTATTGCCGAACAATCAATTTCTTTTTCGCAGACCAAATTTGTTCCAGCTTCTGAAATCTGCATTATGCTATCAGTTTCTTACTGGTTTTGTCAACTTTAGAAAGTCTATCAGTTTTCTTTGTTATCTCTCACCCACGCTTTGATTGGTCTGTACTTGCCTTTATTACCTCGTTTTTGTCTTATAATTTCTGACGAGCTTGGAAGAAACTGTCCAACCAATGCTGATCTTGACTGCAATGGCTCAACGGTCACGTATTACTATCAAGCAAAGACGTGATTAGTGGTACAGAATTTGAAGATCGCAGAAAGTAAAGTATTCTTATTCTTGAAGTTTTTATCTAACACTTTTCAACAGAATCCGTCAGAAATAGGGTGAAAAAGATGAAGTGAGTCACTTATATAGAGACACAGTTGACGAAAAAGCAAAAGGCTCCACCGTGATCAGTAAAAGAAGCGACTAAAAAAAAGGAGCAGAAACTAATTTGAGATTTTTAGGCCATACACGATTTGTGTATCGTTATACTTTTAATAATTTTTCTCTGAGTGCAATATCTTGTTGTGGACAGTAGAAATTGTCCAGTTTCTTGGGGTCCATGATCTCTAATCATGTTCACTATCGAAGAAAGAGCTAGGCAGCAACAAAAATTTCCACATAAAGCATTGAAATCTTGAATGTATTATGTTCATTTGCAACAACTATTTATAACACCCTTAAATCGCAAAAAAATTTAATTAGTTATTTGCTTGACCACCCAGCAATAACACCAAACTTTAATCACATATTGCCTTTGGATCACATATAATCAAAATCATACCAGGAATAACTGAGATTTTTACTCTAATAATAACGTTAGTTGATGAAAACCAGTCGATACGCTACTACCATAAAATATCATTGGTAAAAAGTGACTTTTGGGAAGGATTCTGATTAACGATCTTCTGAGCTATTTTGAGGTGAAGCCTATTAAGCCACTATTAATCCAACTTTGTCATCGAGAACACAGCTTTAAACCAATCGGCAGAAAAAAATTGTCTGGCTGTTCAAAATTTGCATTGAATGCTTCACATTTTGCAAATTAAAAAAATCACAAAGTACGCAGATCAAAACTTGGTAAAATAACTTTTTGATATCTGTAAGTAAGCTAATAGTAATAGACTAGGACACCTTGTTACCCAGGTACTTACTTCTTTGTATTTCATTGCAAGATTCAAAAATTTGAATCCGTAGATAACGGGAACCTCGAATGTAAAATTTTCAAAAACGTCTAAACAATCATTATACAATTAGCAACTTTATAGAAATCAGTTTACACAGGAAGCAGAGCTCACCGTTTTAGTCTGTTTCAAAATCAACCATGCTTAGCAAGTAGGCTGTATTGCATTATTGCAAAACAAATCATAATGATCAACTTCAGGCGCATAGCCAAAAACAAATTGAGATAAGAGGGAAGACAATATTTTATCAGGTTAACGTCATTTTGTATTTTGGAAAGTCCAATATTTGGGAAGAAAAGCGGCAATAGTGCCTCCTGCTTTCTCCCTCTTCTAAATAAACCACGTCTTCTTTCAGTTTAATTTTAAAAGCGTTAACTGCTCTTAATTGAAAAAATATCCATTTGCAAAATGACAAAAGTGGCGAGCTATCGAGAAGCGAAGATACAATTTTTTCAAAACGTTGCTTTTTCTATGTTCCTGGAAATACATTATAAGTAAGTGTTTTTTTTTATCAGAACGATGATCTATGGCGGTGGTCCCGAATTCCCTTACATTAGGTACCGGTTTATAGTAAGCATTGTTTCTGTCGATCTGCAATCAACATGCAACAGATAAATCTAGCAAAACAACAACCGGAAACGCAGTATTTTGATTTCTTCCACGGGATCAACTAGACAAATAACGTTTGCCCAAGTAAGCGTCTCTGTCACTTTCTTACTATTCTGCTTCTACTCTGCAATGGAAGGTTTATCAGGCTGTAGACCATAGAATACTATAGTCTACGCTCCCACCAAATCATTAAAACTCAACCAAGAAGCCCTGTACATTTGCGCCTAAATTGACAACTGTGAAAGTGGTGCTGGGTGACAAGCCCTTATACTTTATTTGCTGCGTCCCAAAACCAATAGCTCAAGAATCAGTATTGAACCTAGGGCTGGTTGCTGGCAACACTCATTTAATGGTTAGTGTTTCCGCTTTGCTGTTTGTTGGTAAGCCGAGGTTAAACTGCTTTGGCAAGCCATAACAAAAGTTCAGAAAACAGATTTCCGATTCAGCATTTTAAGTTATTGGGGTTATGTAAAAAATATTTTATTGTGTTTAATTTGGCCTGTTATTGAGATAGTGTGATGGCATGTCTTGATCTGAAAAAACAATGTAGTAATTCATTCAAAAGCATGAGCCTATGTTTTGTTTACAAGTTGTTATTCAAGTCGTGCCGCAGCAACTGGTAGCAAGTTCGATTCCACCTGTGTGCTTCATAAACATTAAAGAATGGTGGCAAGGACTTTTCCTCGGGCAAAAAAAGCAATAGCACTACAGTTGTAAACATCACTTTAAGAAGTTTTTAATAGGATTCGGTTTATATTTTAAATCCGTAGCCTACAGCATTTAAAGTGTACGCCAATCATAAAATTATATTGTTGGCGCTTAAATTCGTTAAAAAACAGGGACATATTTTCATTCGTTGCTTCAATCTTCGAAGCGAATTTTGACACAACCAGATCATCAGGAAAAGATCGAGACTTATTAGTGCCTTTAGGTTTAGACTTAGACATTAAGGAAAATACAAAATTTTCAATTGCTTTTAAGTTTAAGCCAGATTTGTTAAAATCAGCTAGCCTCTTCTATGGTTGTCGTGAAAGTGGTCAAGTGTCTTGGAACGCCGTGTTTGGTGATAATAATTGTTAGTTCGAACCTCACGATGGCTTCTCGTTGTGGACTTGGAAAAAAGCACTTTAAGGCAATTTCTCTTTAATGATTGCACCGCTTGTCTTCGAAATTCGCGCAGCAAGCAATGTTGCTTACTGAAAAGTACAATTAAGTCTGAAAACAACGATGTTCTATCGGCTTTATTATAACTTACAAAAACTTTTCCTGTAACTTAGGAATAAACATGTATCACAAAAAAACATAGTTATTGCCACAAATTTTTCATGTTAGATAGCGTATTATTTAAAGTGCAATATGGTATTACTGTGCATAGTTTGTTAGATCTATGAAGTCTTCAGTTACTTACTGTTTACTGCAGTGATAATGACTGGCATGAACACCGACGAAGCTTCGTTGACTTGTACCAGCAGGTGGTCTACAAATGGGTTGCGGGAAGTGAAGGCAGCGCTCAGATTTGTAAAGTTGATTTTGCCTGTATCCGACTCAAAATAAGCTTTTACGGTAGCATTTAAACTCTGCGAAATGCAAATATCTTGCCATTAAAAGAATTATATTTTCCAACTTACAATTTTTTAAACAAAACAAGAAAAAGGCACCAAATTTTTATAAAAACATTTTTATTTTTTTGAACATAGTATTTGTAAACCAAAAAAATAACTACGCAGACCTAAGTAAAGAGTTCAATAACATCACATCAAAACTGATGCTCTTTCAACAAACGGGCTGGATTAAAATCGTTGTTGTTGATACTGCAGCGTTAGGCCGTTCCTAAAATAGACCCAGATTTTAAATTAAACTGATGAAACGATTTCGAAATTGCAGTGAATCTCGATTGCAAAAGTGGGACTTTTCTTGTACCGCGGCATCAGGTTCTTTATCCGGTTCTGTTGCCAAACATTAAACAATTAATTGCTGTTAGTCATTTCGATATTGCTAACGTATTGTTGGCTGATTGTTGAATTCTGCGTAAAAACGAGAAATAAACTCTTACTACGGTTGCTTCATGTTGGCAAAAATAGATTTCAAAGAAAACAAAAGATCCAGGCCTCCCACAACAAACTCAATCCAATAAGTTGTTGCTGGCGATCAACTGGTTCTTTAAAATGGGAAAAATTTTTTTTCCCATCAATTAAAAACTGGCATGTTTGTTAGAGCGATTGCTTCAGTATCGGTCAACAAGACTTTACTTACTAGAAAAAGAAGCTGAGTGTCTCAATTTTTACTTATTTTGTTATGAGAATGTTCGTCTTTAGGATTTACTACAAAATGGAAAGAACTCTCGAAAAAATATTTAGTATTACCCGATTTTCTTTAGCAAACCTGCATTATTTAAAAAAGATATTTAACCTAGCAACATTTAGACAGACAATTACGCTATAAGAAACTATTTTGACGTCAAATACAAATGCACTTGTTTTGTTAACCTTTATTGCGCTTTTACACATAGTGGCCGATGGGTTTCAGCGCTGTTCATGATGGCGATTGGGGTTTGAAAACCAAGATTCCGCTAATTCCCGGAAATTGGTGCTACTTTGTACTCCCCGGGTACCGGTTTTTTTCAACAAACTCGACCGGTATTTCCCGAATGTTAAGCAATCATTAAAAACATCACCACTATATTACCAAAAAAAAGAGCATATAGAGCTTACAGCTTCATTTTAGCCTTCAAGATAAAAAGCCTAAAAATCTTTAGCAAGCTTTACTGAACGTCTTTTTTTGCTGGTTCTGTTGCTGGCTAGTTCACCACCTAATTGGTTTTCAGTTAAGCTACAATTTTGTCAATGCACTAAGTTTTCTTCACAGTTATTGTACTCAATAGTGAGCAAATCAAGCTTCAGTGCATTTTTCCTTGTTGATTTTAGAGTTTTGCTTCTTAAGTGTCATGATTGATATTCCCGCTTTTTGTCGAAATCCCGCAATTGGGTTGGATTTTTTCCGGTTTCCCTGTTTCATAAACAACCAGGAAGTCAAAAACCCTAGTGGCAATGATAATACGGTCAAGCCTGACAATTGCTGTGGTATCATTTCAAAGTCACATGACGACAATTCTCCTACTTGGTTGCGATGCTTGTGGTGGATATAAATTGTTCCAGAAGCACCCGTAACTCCAATGTGGGTCTGAAAGCAACGTTGTTCTAACTTTGACAGGCCAGATAGCTATGAAACAACGCAATTTGTTGAACATAACAGAGAAATGCAAAACTAAGACACCAAATATTTACGTCAACCACTCGCGGATAGTCTTAGAGCCAGGAAATTTTACAAAAGTAAAGCCTACAAAAAATAATAAATACATTCAAGAAAATTTAGTAACCACAGGCTTTCCACTCTACAAACATAGGCTGCAATGAGCATGATCGCGTGTGGCAACAAATGTAGCATAGCATTTAACTTTTTAATAAAAAACGTGCAGAGAGATTCTGCTTCTAAGTGAATAATGGAAATCCTTGTGAGGGTAGGTGTTACGAACAATAACTTGTACCAGCTTGAAAAACTGTTATTTTGATATTACGTAATTGATATTAATTATCATCAACTGCACTAAAAAGACCTGATAGGTCAAAACAGTGTCACCGTCTGCAGTTTGCTCAAAGAGCATCGCTGTTCTTTTTTTATTACTTTTTCAGCGAAACTTGTTTACAACATTTGGATTGTAAAATTGTGATTGTGATGTAACATTGGCCGGATGAGGATTCGCGCAAATTCGTCCCTATGGCACGATAATGATTTCCTTCGTTGTTTTTGCTTGAATTTTTTGAAGCGTTGTTCACTTAGCATATACATGACCAAAAATCTTGAAACAGAGAAAGAAATAGATAGATTTTGTTGATGTGCATCTGTGTTTGGTAATTCGCGGTATAAAAAGTTGTTCTTGAAAGCCGTAAAGGCCAACTGAAACTGACAATTGTTGTAGTTGGTAGTGCAGTGAAAGTTAAGTTTATTAGTGAATACATTTCTTGTTGTTTTGAACACGAAGTAGTTTGGATTTTTCTTTGGTATTTGGTATTGAATCAGCAAAGTCTCATTGAAAAAACATTCAGAGAAATTGTTTAAGCTACCCATTGCGTCTTCGCCTTAGTTACTGAGATAGAACCAAAACTCTATTGCAGAACAGAAAGAAACGCTTTGGTGTTTTGTTGGTGTGTTTGTCGTTGATATGCTTTATAGATTATTGCATTTAACAAATGCTTGGTTATTCCCAAGTTTGGAAAAAATCTCTCCCATTTTGAAAGGTTATCATGGTATAGCCGACAAAAGGATTTCCCTTAACCGAAGAATTCAAATATTTGACGCTATATGGTAGATTTATCTTTTTTCTCGTGAAGTCAGCTTTCAAATATGCTTAGCACAAACACATAACTGTTACTCACCGCCGACAATGATATATTGATGAAAGGCGATGTGATGCTAATCTCTGTTTCAGTAATCAGTAAAACTCCTTTTCGGGAAAAAGATACGAGTGGAGGTTGTGGTTGGTCTATGTCAATCAATACCCTGTTTGAAAAGAATTGCTAAGAGCCAAAGTTTATTAACGAGTTACTTTGATATAAGCTTGCGATATTATCGCACTCTTGTCAGTATTGGTCAAACACGATATCAAAAAGCACTATCAATCACTTTATTTTTCAAGCAGATTTTCATCACAATTTCTTGAATGAGAACAATACCGTGGCAATTTAAATTAGTTATTCAGTGGACTTATTGGTAATGGTGTCTCACCAAGCTGAAAGAAATAAAACACATTTTACTACATTGGTCATGGAACTTGTGATAAGTGGCTGCCACATCGGGTGCCCAGCAATGGCTGTTTCCACTTTGCTGCTTGTAGGATAACCTATCTACGGTATATTTTGTTTGAAACGTGTTCGAGTAGATTAGAGTGACGTTTACAGTAAAATAATTCTTATATTATTTATTTGTAACGATGCAATGGCTACATTGTTGTGATCTTGAAAAAGCATTTGCGAGGATTTCTTCTGTGTAATTGCACTGCTTGTGATAACAACGCACTTTGGCTCGAGTACAGACAACTCCAAAGCGGTTCTACGCACCACGATGTTTAAGTACAGGGGTCCCCTTGAAAATGTCGACTTTTTCAATAATCCACAGGTTTTTGGCATATTAATTTACCTTAGAGCATAAACTCTTTATGTGCAATGGTTATCAAAAGTCAAACTCATAACCACAAAAATTGCATCACTTATCGCTTTCCTAAAGCTTATTGCATTATGAGAGGAATGCTTTTTTGTTTTTGCTACAAGGCATTTTGTTCTGAGATGTTTAATCGATAAGACTGCATTATGAATCTAGATGTCAAGAAGCGCGCCGACAGCTACACCAAGGAACGTTGAGAATTATGTTTCACGGAGGCCAGTTGCGACACAAAGCATTATTATCCGCAGAGATTTTGTTGCAAAATAGGGAAAGCTTTATAGTTGCTTGGCCAAAACTCCAAAAGGTAGTTACTTTAAGTAATCTCGAGCCTTTTTCACAAGTCGCCACGTAAACTTGAACGAAAGAAGTCATGCCAGTTAGATAATATTACAATCAGACAAATTCATTATCTCTGCAGCATAGCCTCAAAGGCATTATAATGTAAAAACTCTAAATAAAAAAAATGACTTCGCCGCTTTTCGAGGGTGATGTAGGCTATGTTGTATGATGAAGGCTATCATTGTTATTGCAACTATAATTACTGTAATACAGCAGTACACAGCATATTTTTATTTAAACAAATATTGTCTACGGTTGACTTTCAAAAACTTACTCATCTCCAAGGGTTCAAAGAAAACTCCAGTTCTAGCATTACCGGCGACGAAAGGCACTCCCATAGTTAGTAAACAAGAATTGGGTCAAAAAGTGACTTACGTTTATGGCACAACCAATTGGGCTGCCTTTTTCCCTTAACTCAATATGTATGTTCATACTTCATTCATTGAGTTTGTGATGTGAGGTCTGAATGTTTTGTAAGACATCTTGTCATCACACTCGGGAAGAAAAATGGGTAAGCTTTATTGGGATGACATGTCCACCTGATTACAGATCGAAGTTGTATATTTTGGCATGTTTTTAGAGCCAATAAAAAAGTTAGTTTGCAGACTAGCGATGATGAGAAATTCTCGATTTTATTCAATCCCGCTTTTGAGTTACCAGCACTGCTGACACAAAGTATTTGCCACGAGCAATTTTTTGAAGTAGGAAAAATGTAGCGTTGGTATGCTCTTCCAAAATACAACAACAACAACAAAAAAGAAACCAAAAGGATAATCCTGTTTTCGCCATTTTTTTGGGGTATTGCCACCTCTCACTGGCAGCAATAAATGACCACTGAAGTAGATAGTGACCCAGGTCTTTGTATATCACAGCAATCCAAAAGTAACATGCCGTAACACGTTTTCACGTGACACTGACAGTGGCAAGCAAAAAAAAAGGAGAATATAGGAGAGAAATCACTTCATTGGCAGAACGCCAAAAAAAGCAGAAGAAGATAACTAGCGCTTACTTTACACCAGGGCCTAAGCGGCCGGTTGATAATCTATGCGATACTGCTTACCTTTACCACCTATTTTTTCATTTCTTTCAATACTTGTTTGGTTTTTACATATATAGTAAAAAAACAAAGTCAAGGAGTCTCAGTGCATTTAATAAATTATTTACTTAGCAATAAATAAATCTTTTTCAAAAACGGGCCTCCTAGGCCCAATGGTTTTTTTAGAGTTA
This sequence comes from Trididemnum clinides, assembly GCA_963675345.1. Lineage (NCBI taxonomy): Eukaryota > Metazoa > Chordata > Ascidiacea > Aplousobranchia > Didemnidae > Trididemnum > Trididemnum clinides. The sequence goes on from OY776300.1 coordinate 7,813,913, forward strand.
AAAGTAAGAAAGGGGTGGAAACCCCAAAAACCGACTTTAGTCTTCGGCCTTGATAGCTAATTTTAATTTAAGCCAAAGTGCGGGCTTAGATTATGATTTCTAGAATATTTTCAAGAGATAAAAAAATAATGCAGTATTTTTACAAGGAATAAATCTACGAACCGCTGCGGTTTATCAAAGAATAACTGCAAAAAAACATTCTCTTCATCCGATGACTGCAAAAGACTTGATACCAAAGTCGCTTTGTCCGTACCAACGGCATCAACAATCTGAAAACATTCATTTTTTTGGTGATAGAGAGGAGGGAATCTGGATTGACTGTAGAGGCGGAGCGACACAAAAGCGACATTTGAGCATTCGCACCAGCAAATCACTTCAGAGTGTAATTACATACAGTGCTTTACCTTTCGGCCTGTTGAGCGTAGTAGTTAACCGACGATTATCCACAGGTTTTGACATAAAAGCTATAAACGAGATTCATAATGGTACAACTTTTTTCTGAACTCTTCGAAGCCATATCGCTCGTGAAAGAATGGCTGATGTCGCTGACGCGCTACATCGAGCATACTAATAACCTAATAGATCGAAACAATGTGTGGTGTCTGAGCTTCAGTTGTTTTGTAGGTAAAAATTTTCCTATCTGAAGCGATTGTGAGTGACGTGTGTCGCCATTATGTAGATATCAATGACAGCGTTAGATCGGCGTAATGGGACAATATTTGCAGGATCAACAGGATAATGGTTCAATTGCTTAATTTTATTTAAGTCTTAAGATTGAAGAAAATTTTTTACAAGAAATTTTCATGGTTATAAGCAATGCTTGCAGTAAAAACGCGCTGTGGCAGTAGCCATGGTAACTTCAAAATTATTGTAACCACATGAATATTTTTCTTGACGTTTCTGGAAACGTTTTATTCTCTAAAAATAAAAACTTTTCAGGAAATATTTTAAACTAATGGAACATCAAAAATATATTTACAAGAGTTATTGTTTTTGAAAGGACCGTCCACTACGTTCTCTCTTCATAATTTTTCACAAAAGACTTCTATTTGCGTAGCATTTATTTCAACCCATGTCGTTGACACAGTCTATTTTCTGCATTTCACTTTAGGTCGTCTCTTACGTAAGAATCATGTTCAAGTGTGCAGAACAGTAGCTTTCCAAAAAAAGTTGCCATTTTTACTAAGTAGAGATTGAAGCCTTTTCTACATTTGGTTACGCTGCTTCCTCCTTCGACTCCTTTAATTTTCGTTTAAAAAATTTATCTGCAATTCTTTATTCAAATCATCGCTATGGCCAAATCATATACTTTGCAATCAGTTCATTGTTCAAATGTAGTGGGATAAACGTGCGTTTAAGAAGTAGAGCAGCTGACAGAAAAATTTTGGTGCTTCTATAGCGTGAGGTCTACCGACATAAGTCACCTACCGAGATGCAGGGTGAGGTCTACCGCTTGACTCCCACCTACCGAGGTGCAAACCGCGTGAGGTTTGGGTTAGGGCCCTACCCTAACCCTTAACCCTAACTTTAACCATAGGCGTAGCCAGGGGGGCCAAAGGTGCCATGGCCCCCGGAATTTTAAGTCAAATTACAAAACAGTATCAAGAAATATAAACAGAAATTTTTTTGCAGGTACATTAGAGTTTATTGTTGACTTTTAGCAAGGGGGTGGGTCGGGCGTGACTTTTTAAGTTTTTAAACTTTCAAATGTTATCAAACAAGATGTGTACGTTTTACACACTAAATATCGCCGAAGTTTTTCTTCTATGTTGCAGTCGAGTAAAGAATTGATGATCCAAGTTATGGTAATTGCAAGAAATAAACGTCTCGCTGAGCGCCTACTTGTTTCGTTGCAATGCTGACTACTACAAAGACGTTGCTTCTTTTATCAGAACGTTCAATCTACCAGTGAGAGTAGTTTCCTTGAGATTCCTTAAATAGTGCGTTATATGTCACAATTGAAGTTGAACTATTAAAGCCGTCAAAACTACATTAGATCAGTGAAATCGCATTCGCACTGTCTCAGTTTTGTACAGCAATTTTTTAGTAGCAACGAGCGTAGTTCACGAAAGGCAAAATGTCGTTATAAGTAAATGACGTCACATCAAAAGTTGCAAAATTCGGCCCCCTCTCAATTTTTTTCTCGCTACGCCCTTGACCCTAACCATAATCCTTACCCTATCCAATGATTTATTTGTGTTATTCTTAGAAGATGTATGAAATGTGTATCGTTGTAATAAATTTACCTTTGTGTGTGGAATGTATTTGTGGTGTTTGGAATTATTATAGCTATAGTAGCAAGTGTGTAGCTATAGAGGGGTGAGGGATAAATAATTCAGTGGTAGACCTCACGCTATAGTAGTAACCGGAGGTAGATCTCACGCTATAGTGTGGTAGACCTCACGCTATAGTAGCACCAAAATTTTGTTAAAGTGCTAGTAATAAATTTTTGTCAAACTCGCAATTTGTTTAGAAGCTAGAGTTAGTATAATTGTTTTATTACAAGTAAAATTGCTGTGATATGGGCCGATATTACTTCCACTCAACCTTGGATGTCGATAATTTACTCTTTCTCTCAGCTACTCATGTCTTGGTTAGGCCCTTACTTTCGAAAGTTTTTGTTTATGATTGTGTTCTATTTAAGTTACTCATACTCTCGTTAGATTCAATTTAATCATATTTTCGTTGTTTAAGATTGCAACAACAAACAAAGAATCGTAAAAGAATTATTTGAGATTTACCCTAGATTATTGTTTGAAAATAAATTTTTATTTCAAAAAACATTGTCAATCAAAATAGTGAAGACTGGAAGCTACAAATCACGGACGAGGTCAAAACAGGCATCCCTTAATTATAACTTACCTGTTGAAGAGATACGGAAAGTGCGAAAATGTCTTTAGACCAAAGTGTATACAGCATCGTATTGGCAAAGTAATTGCTGAAGGAAAGTATTAACATTTGGTTGGTAGTTGATAAAGGGAGCAAAGATGAAGCGTTAAAGTTGAAACTGAAGAAACAAAAATAAATTTAATCCACTTGCGTGTGGAGCGACAAGTAGGCTACAGGCAACCATTGTTCACCTCTACCGCCCATGTCTGATTTTAGTTTTTGGCAAAGAAACTGCAGTATATGTAGGCTCAAAAGATTTGTCAACGAGATGGAAGAGTAAATTGAAGTGATACTTTATTGCAGTACTAATGATTGAGTGATAGTAGGCTCATTTCTAACGTTGATTTTATTTCTTGCGCGATTAGGAAAGATACTTGGTAGCAAATTTGTTAAAAGTGATCAAGATTATCAACTCCAATGACAAACTCCCAAAACTGATTTGAACAGTTGTTTCGCGATTAATGCCACTGTTTTTGTGCTGCATGTTGCTGCCATGAAAACACAACACGGGATGTTTCTATGGGGAAGAAGGAGGGTTAGGGGAAACAGAAATAAAAACAATTTTGTGAATGTTGTAAATTACCTTTAAATAAAATGATCTTCTTTTTTTAAAGCAAATCACATGACTAAAATGATTTTCCTGCGCCCTATTTGCACGTCTGATTGCAAAGTTCTTTTCTTATTTCAAACACACTTTGGAAAATTTTTTCTTATTTTCTCACCAACAATTAAATTAATCAAGAAGTTGGTATTTTGCTGTCGACGGCATTCCACCCTTGCAGCTTATTTTGCCGTTACCATTTATGTGTGTTTACATAGCCATAATTGTGACAGTGACGCTGTTGCGCTTGGATAATGCAGCTGTCTCGAAAGACAATGATACGAGTTGGAATTTTCGATGCCAGGACACTAACAGAACATCAGTGTACCCTGGAGGGGGCCCTAGTATGTGAATGTATTGGGTGGTCCACACAGGGAAGGAGTGTACAATGTGGGGGAGTGAAGACTGGGAGTAAAAATCTTTTTTAATTGATCCTCAAAATTGAGCAATCATAAGTGACCAAAAGTCACATGCTTAATACTTCATTAAAATTGACCAATCAATGTCTCATGGAAAAATAAACTCCAAGGGTAAAATGCCATTAAAGGCAAAATAGCCACTGCCAATTGATCACATCATTGGTTAGATCTTTACATACACTTTCCTTGGATTTGTCGATGGACAGTATACACTACCAGCTCCATAAGCAGTGACACTACTGGTTGTGAAATTCATTGGTCTATTCATGGTTAAGTTGAGGTTCAAGTTGAGGTTTGTGACACTCTTTAAATTTCCAAATTCAAATGAACAGTCTTTCGACAACGAAATGATAGCTAAAAAATAACAAATAAATGCGTGCAAAAACAAAAAAAATATTTTTGGGCGATTATGAATGAAGTTACAAAACCATATTTCCAAAAACATAAAATAGATAATGACGTCTTATTTGTAATAACTTAATGCATTCACACTTTAAAGTTCAAGAGCACTGCATACTTGTTTGTAGTCAATTTAATGTGATTTACTAATTTTGTTGTTTTATTCAAATGTATTTTGATGTTATACTTACATTTTAAATCCGCGTGGCTGATACGTTATTTCACAAAGCTCTAAAATGTTTATCGGGTGTCAAATCTGCGACGCATTTGCAAAGGTTATTTCGACAACAAAGCAAAGCTAAGAGCAGTAAAGCGTTTCGCGGTGCCAAAGTGGATATAACGCAGTCGTATCAGATTATGAAAACTATATCTAGATCTGTTTTTGTTACGAATTCTTGTTCTTGTTGTTTATTCAATGTCGACATTTACCTAAAGCGTTAACGATACATGCAATTTGCTCTGCAAATGAAGTATAATTGAGAACAGGATCAAGCTCTAATGTTAGATATTTAAACGCGTCACGCAGTAACAATAGATCATTGCGATAAAATGGTTCAATTGCCACTTGGCTTCTCCGTTGTTGTGTATTTCTTGGTTTTGTAAGACGACAACTTTTTTGATAATTAACTACGTGAGGGGTAAAATGCACAAAATTAGAACCAGCGGCTCCAAAAAAAGCCGTGCACAAGTTTCACAATTTTAGTATCACCAATTATAAAAGGCTTTGTTGGAACTGATAATCCAGCAAAAACTAATCAGAAACTAACTTATCGGAAAATTAAATCATGCTACTTACGATTTAATGACGAAGTAATATTGTCGGCTTTTTTTTTGATTAATTTTTCAACTTCTTCGCATGCCTATATAACTCAACAATCAAAGTATTGCTTACAAAAAATTAGAAGGGTTTATACGGAGTAAAAATTTACCTTTGGAAAGAATGGCATACATTCTAGGTCTAAGTACTATATATCCTATGCACTATAATGGATTGATTGGATTCTTTCTCAAACTCATATTCCGAATATGGTCTTGTTAAAAATAAATAAATTTTATTTCTAAAAAGAAAGACAGTCTGTCATATACTTTGGAAATAATGGAGCAGTGCTGTCGCCAGAACTAACAAATTGAAAAGGAGGAAGCGCAAAGCCAAAGCTAGAAAATGGCCCCAACAAGCGACCGCAGTAGTATAGGATGCGTCATTTGGCAACGTTTTAGGAGGAGCTGCGGCGGAGCTGGCGGCGGAGAGATGACATCACGAGTTGGGGAATTTTTGAAGTCGGGGAAGTTTTGGTCAGAAGTTGGGGAACTTTTGAAGTCGGGGAAGTTTTGGTCAGGAGTTGGGGAACTTTTGAAGTGGGGAAATTTTTGGTCACGAGTGAGGAGAATTTTTTAATGAAAGGGGTAGGATGTGATACGGTGGTGGGGAGGGGGATCGGGACCCTACAAATCAGTAAAATGCTTTGAGTCACTAGAGGTTGGTAAGAAGTCAACTGTCAAAAGTTTTTGAAATATAAAGATTGCATTTTATTCAGCTGTTTGTTAGGAATCTTTACCTCAGACTTGCCCAACCTTTTTCTCCGCACTGTGCTTACATGATGAAAAGTTTTAACCCTAGACTTTATTTGAAGGAGGACATAAGGAGCTAACTCTAGATCTGAGAAAGTTAATATTAACACGGTGTGGATGGTATTTTAAAAAGTTTGATGCAAAATTTATGATTTGTTATTACATAACAGTTTTCAGTTTGTGGTTCTGTATTTCAATGACGTGTTTAACTAGACCGTGGGAATGCAGTTGCATACCTATTGCACAATCCATGACGTATTTAACCCATGATGCGTTTTTGTTTTGTGAGACTGGTCCGGACTTGTCCATCGAAAATTTTTAGAATATGTTTTATTCAACTGTTTGTTAGGATATATTGTCTCCGTCTTGTCCAAATTTACCAAGCTCGAATCTTTTTTCTCTGTATTGTGTAGACATGATGAAAAGTTCTAAGGAAGCTAATTTTATTTAAAAGAGGTCGGAGATAGCTAACCCTAGGTTTATTGATTTTATGCGATGGAGGTCTGGGGGAGTTAACACCAATCTGAGAGAGTTAGCTCCAACACGGTATCATTTCAAAAAATTTGATGTCATTCTTATGACTTGTTATTACATATTGGTTTTTCGATTCTATATTTCAATGACGTAAGTCTTTCACTAGACTGTGGAAATGTGGTTTTATCCCTATCGAACAACCCGTGACGTATTTTATTTTTAGCCAGACCGTGGGAATATAGTTGCATGCATTATTGCCCAGTCCATGACGTATCCTATCTTTAGCCAGATTGTATGCCTACTGTGCAATCTGTGACGTAAGTTTTTAACTAGACCGTGCGAATGTAGTTGCATCTCTATTGCACAATCCGTGATGTAAGTTTTTAACCAAACCGTGGGAATGTAGTTGCATGCTTATTGCACAATCCATGACGTATTCTATTTTTAGCCAAAATGTGATTGCATCCCTATTGCATAATCCATCATGACATAAATTTTTAACTAGACCGTGGAATGTAGTTACATCCCTATTTCACAATCCATCACTAAACTCCTATCACTAAGCACGAGATTAATCAAAATACCAAATATTTTCAGAGTTCCACTGTTCATCGCGTTTAAATTTCAAACAGTTATACGCAATTAATGTATGAGATGCGTAGATTTATCAGCGAATCTAAAAAATTTTTATATGTTTCACCAAACGTCTGTTATAAAAAATATTTTTTATTATACGACAAAAAGTCTAAACTTAACCCTATTTGGCCCGGGGGGAGAGGGGTCAATCCGATCTACAGCAAATTAAAACCGTTGTAACTTAGCGACCGCTTGAGATAAATGTTTGAAATTTTTTGACTTTTCCTAAAATTTATCTGGCTTTTGGTTGGTTATAAACTGACAAAGATATTCTTTGTAGTTTTGACTTAAACATAGCAATTTCGAAACCCACTCGGGCAAATTTCTTCATCGATTGCTTTTCTATAATAAAGAAAAAAAGGAGAAAGAGCGCACACGCAAAACCGTGACGAGCTACGTAAATCACAGAACTTATTTGAAGTGACTCACTGACTGTAATACTGTACGGTTTCTCAGAAATCTTTCTTCTCAAAACCTTTTCGCTGTGAATAGCAACTCTTAATTTGACAAGCCAAAAACATCAAAGTGTTTTCAGATACACGGCTATTTTGTAACTTTTAGTTAAATAAATAATACCTTCTTGACGCTAGGCCTTAACCTATCGATAAAGTAATGCTAGAAAATATTTCGTAATTTTGATACTTGACAAATGCAACAAAGCAAAAAGAATTGTTTTCAAGCGTAAAAGCCAGAAAATAAATTTGGCGGCGTGATAATATAGTTTGCGCTTTTCATAATGATTTGTGATGTTGTTACCAATTAAAATTGGGGATTGGTTGGTGGGGAGCAACGAGCGCACTTGCAGTTTTTATTAGATGGAAAATATGCAGCAGTGGCAAATTAAAAGACGCAGGGGCGACAGACAGCAAAATTTAATTTAGGAGTTTTATAAAACTTGATTTCCGTTGCTTTACGAGTAAGCTGTTAGTAATTAATCAAATACCGAATTTTTATCAGCAAATACAAATCCAAAACGCAAGAAGCCAATCGTGAATCACAAAATTAAATTTTTTTTAAGGGGAGAAGGAGCTGTAAGACATCTCCTGAGTTTGTGGCAACACCAAAATTTTTTTCTGTTGACCGCGTGGCAAAAGCAATGTGTTTGTATTCTACATCTCTACACACTTCCAAAAGCAAATGAAGATTTTTTTTCCGTGTTTTTTTATCCACTTTTATAAAGACGCCTCTGGTAAAATCATTACGTTTCCTGCTGCATGGCCGAGCAGAAAGGCATTTGCATTAAAGTTGACGTTTAAAGTTCAAACTACAGCTTGCGTCAACTGTCACAACATTATAAGATTGAATGCTGACTCAAATATCATCTTGTCATTTCCATTCTTCTAAACCAGAGATGGGCAAACTTTTTAGTCGGAGGGTAGCATTGACCATTCAAGAGTTAGCCGAGGGCCAATGCGTAAAATCTGGTAATAGCTGTATGCAATGCAAGAGCTTGCTATAGCTTAAAATCTTGCAATAACTTCTTGCAAAGACGTATTACTAGGCTTTGATAATGATGGCGTCCAAAAACAAAGATCATCACTCTTTATTTGGAAGGAAAATGCGTCAGTTCAAACTAAGAATTGCGGAGCGCCTCTTTCAATGATGGCTTCTATCATTTTTGGCTCCTCAGTGCGGCAAGTGCGGTCAACCCTTTCTTATTGAATTAAATTCATGAAAGTTTGTATAAGTTTGGAGGGCCGCACAAAATGCTCTGGCGGGCCGCATGCGGCCCGCGGTTCGTAGTTTGCCCACCCCTACTCCAAACTACGTTCATGTTACGTACAATAAGTTAAATTTCTAATTGTTTTACTTCAATACAGGAATAGTTAAGAAATCAAACGTTTCTTATGACATTGGGAATGCAGCCACTACATTTTAGTTCTATGTTTGAAATGTTCAAGTTGCTCGTTTCCACTAAAATTTAAATATTCTGCCGGTGTATAAGATAGTGATGATTATATGATATTTAAAGAATAATTTTCTTTCAGGCATATGAATGTCGCAAACAAAAGTAGTTAAAAATAGCCCATGTCAATGTATGACCTGAAGAAGTGTTAAGTAAAATTTTGAATAAAGTATCTGACGAAAAAAACGACGACATTGAAAGCATAGGCTCTTTAGCTTCTGGTGACTATAAAATTGTAAGGACCGTATAAATATCACATGACGCCTCCAGAGGGAAACAAAACTGCCATATTGGTGTTATTATGGGGGGAGAGGATAAAAAATAGGCTACGTAGGTCTATTGTTGTAGCACAAACTTGATAATAAAACAAATTAAAGTTTACAATCGTTTGATATAACAGGCTTTTTGTAGCAAATCCAAAACTTAAGTTTGCTGAGGACTTTTTTCATATGATTCGTCACATACACACGCAGTCTTGGACAACAAAATATGCGTAATTCTAGTTGGCTGATTCGGTGAATTGCAGCCAAAAGTCGCTAATTCTAATCTAATTAGAAAAATCCTTAATTCCAATTCTAATCTCATTTCGAAAAAGTTCCTGACCGAAGAGTCGGGTGTGAAAAATAAAAAGACCTTTTATGTTAGGGGTCAGAACCACCTTCGAAAGTATTGGCACTGATTGGAATGATTTACATGCGAGGCTTACTAGGACAAGCACATCAAAGCACTAATGCGATGTTCCATGAAATATTTGGCAATCCAGTTTTTAGTACAGCTAAGTCCAGGTATATATTTAAATTTTTGATTGCCCACATATCACTTGATGATCATACAACGTGTCCTACTCCTTAGCAATACGATAGATTTGCAGCTTTTTGCAAAATTTTTGAAGAATTTAACAAAAACTGTGGGAAATTTCAGGTTCCTAATGATTATTTGTCGCTGGATGATGCTCTTTAGCCTACGAGAACGCAAATCAGTTTCAAACAATTTAATCCGAGCAAACCAGGCAAGTATGGAATGCTGTATAAATCAATCAATGCTTTTCGCTATCCATTTACCTTTTCAACTCCTGTGCATTCTGATAAGCCAAAAGCAGAGCCGACATCTTACTACACTCCTGGGACGTCCCAAACAGTAAAATACCTAATTCAAAATTTGGAATGCCACACAAATTTAGTGGCAAGAAACGTATTATATGACAGATTGTATATTTCAATACCAATGGCGCAGTGGTTGCTTGACCGCGGAAAAACTTTTGTAGGAACTTTACAATCAAATAGAAAAGCAATTCCAGCCGAAATTAGAGAAATCAAAGACCGAGAAACAAACTCATATGAGATTTATTGGGAAAAGAATAACGGCATATCAAATCTGCACTCCTATGTGGTAAAAACAAAAAGTTCACGAAAGCGAAATGCTTTATTACTGTAAACAGTGCCACTGTAAACAGTATCTGAAAACACTTTGATGTTTTTGGCTTGTCAAATTAAGAGTTGCTATTCACAGCGAAAAGGTTTTGAGAAGAAAGATTTCTGAGAAACCGTACAGTATTACAGTCAGTGAGTCACTTCAAATAAGTTCTGTGATTTACGTAGCTCGTCACGGTTTTGCGTGTGCGCTCTTTCTCCTTTTTTTCTTTATTATAGAAAAGCAATCGATGAAGAAATTTGCCCGAGTGGGTTTCGAAATTGCTATGTTTAAGTCAAAACTACAAAGAATATCTTTGTCAGTTTATAACCAACCAAAAGCCAGATAAATTTTAGGAAAAGTCAAAAAATTTCAAACATTTATCTCAAGCGGTCGCTAAGTTACAACGGTTTTAATTTGCTGTGGGTCGAATTGATCCCCTCTCCCCCGGGCCAAATAGGGTTAAGTTTAGACTTTTTGTCGTATAATAAAAAATATTTTTTATAACAGACGTTTGGTGAAACATATAAAAATTTTTTAGATTCGCTGATAAATCTACGCATCTTATACATTAATTGCGTATAACTGTTTGAAATTTAAACGCGATGAACAGTGGAACTCTGAAAATATTTGGTATTTTGATTAATCTCGTGCTTAGTGATAGGAGCGTTTACAAAGATTTTTACCCATAATCACATTCAAATAATGTCACAAATAGTATTTTTGATTGAAAAGAATGAATTATACTATACTGAATTTTAAAGAATCATCTTAAACGAGTCATTTTTGTTACATCTTTGTGAGTGGCGGTAGCAGATAATGATTAGCTTCAGTTTTTTAAACGTTTCTTAAATGTAACATGGACATATACAAAAGTTTTGTTGCATCAAAACGACAAAAATTGTGCGCTCAATCTTTGGTGAAGGCGAGCAGATAAAAGATTTTAAAGTGTTTAATAGAATTTGCACTACTTTTTTTGTGTAAATGCTTATCAAGATATATAAGTGTATTACCTACTGGAACATAATAGAGCTAAAATATGTCGCAATTGATTGGATTAGTCAGAAAGATCAGAACTGTTTAGGTTTAAAGTTAGGTATAGCCCTGTTAGAAATCACGAATTTGGTGTTTGTGAGAATGCTTTGATGAAATTTTATCTATCTGATGTATATAAAAAGTAAGGTTTGTGTTATAAATATGTAAGTAATAGCAGCATAAAAACACAAATGTAGTGTTTACTCAGTAAAAGATTCGAAGTTTATGAAAAATTTTTTGAAAATAAGAGGTGATTAGTTCAGATTTTGTTTAAAGGTAGCATTTGTGAGTTAACATTTGGTAAAGAAATTAGGGTAAAGTTCGGAAAATACTTTGTACCTTTATATTATTACGTTGGAACTAGGTCTAGAGGTAATAACAATTTTGATTGCACAGTGAAAAAATGTTATTTTTCAAATAATTGACAGATTTTGTTTTTAAATCAACTGGGATAAAACGCTAAAAGCGCAATGTCTAGTAAAAAAGTTTTGTAGAATTTGACAAAAATAAGCAAGCGCGTACAAAAGTTTTTTATTTATGCAGGTCATGTCGGTAATTAATGTTCTAGTTTGCTGAAAAAGAGAGTTGAAAGTCGCTAAGTTCCCTCAGACTTGGTTTATTTCATGGTTAAAGATTGTGGCTGAAGCTCTTAGAAACGGTTACTATGAGAAACGTATAGAAATGAGATAGGTTCAGACACCCAGATTTTTTGATTAATTTTTGCTTTGTAGTTGCCAATACACGAGTGTTGAAGTTGTCTTAATGCATCATAAAAAAGACTGTTAGTGAACACTTTTATAAAATGAGATCACTTATAATTGAAAATTTTTGTTTAATAACGTTGCCAACCATACTATCGTGAGTTTTTGGTTGTAAAATTACCCAATAAAAATTAAAGACGACTTAACAACAACGTTGAGGTTCTTTTTTTGTGAATGCATATAACCGGTAGTGTGAGAGTTTAAAATGATGTACAAACAAATATTTTTGTTTTGTAAACACATATAAGTTTTATAAAGCCTTAAAAGTGTTGGCAAGTTTTTTATTTTTGGTGGTTCATGTCAATATAAAAGAGTAAAAAATTCGATGTCCAGTTAAAGTTGAAGCTTTGCAACAGTTAATAAGTATTTGTAATTGCTAGCTAACGCTCTGAAAAAACTATGAGTGCGGTTCTTATTTCTTGAAAAGTTGATAAACAATAATCTTCTGTTTTTTCTCTAATAAAACTGATATAAATTGGGAAAATATTTACGTGAGAGTTGAAACTATTAGTTCACATTATTTTACATGTACAAACAGATTAAAAACCGTTTAAGTTCTGACTTGGTATTTTTATATAGAAAAAGTTGTCATGTTTTCAAAATTCTAATCTAAATAATTTCTAACAATCTGGATCTAATGTAGCCACAAAATGTCATAGGTGGGTGTTAATGTAGAGGACTACAAAACGATTTCAAAAATTTAGAAAAAGATAAGTTAAAATTTGGAAAATCAGATAGTATTTGGAATCAATTATTCCAGAAAATTGTGAAAGTGAGATTAAGCAAGATAGTGTGGTTGGGGAAAAACTTGCTGCATAAATACGAAGATATTGATTGAAACAAGCGATAAAGTTTTCAAATCTGCGGTTGGATTGTGATGTTTGGAGCAGCACTAATAACTGCAAAATACGTGATGGAAGTCGAATAAGCTCAAAATGTTAAGGTTTTTATTAAAAGTAGCTAAAAGGAGAAGTTGCATAGCGCTGTTATACAGAGAAAAATTGGGGATAAAGGGAGAGACGAAAGATTCTTTTTCAGTTTCAAATGACATTGGTTAAAAATCGTGTTTAATTTGTCACCTCGAGCATTAAAATGTTTAGGATTAATACGTTATACTGTGTTAAAATTAAATCATAATAATCCAGTTGTTGTGACAATATTTAAAAACGAGATTTCAAATCTTTAAAGATATTTCAACTGAAAAAGACGTCAAATATACTTTTCGTCAAACCATCTTTTTAGGTCACCTCCCTAATCAAAAGTAATTATTTTGTGTATATACGACCGTGAGAGCACCAATATGAGTTGTATTTCCTTCGCTGGCTCACTGTGTGCATTGTTCTCTTCAGATAACAAGTTCAAATTGGTGATAACACCAGCTACTGCGTGTTTAACGGTCACGTGTGTCTTACGCATTCATGACGTCTCGGTTTCAAACGGCTTGTCCTTTAAAAAACTATTCCCTTATAGCGTCAGTCGATGTAACTATTCTCCATAATTGTAATTCAACCAATCCATTCCTGTTTTCTTATCTATCACGTGGTTAGTATGATGCGGTTTTAATCATGTTTCGTAACGTTTCAACTTTGTTATAATAAAAATAAAGTTTTGTGTCTGACGATGACCAAAGACTATCAGAATTTCTCTAAGGTCCCACATCTAACAGTTGAGCGAGTAAAGTTGAAAAATGTAGAAAGTCGTAAATCATGCGAAACCGATATCGCGAAAAGAAGATGGCTTATACACAGTTTAAGACACGGTTGTTTGGTAAGAACAGTTTTTGAGAGAAGAAGACGTTTAACAAGTGAAACGATGTTGGTGGATGAAATCGAAAGTACAAAAATTGAAGAGAAGTGTCGGAATTATGTGATAAGGAACCTGTGTCTTAATGTTTATCAGATATTATTTGTAATGTGTTACAAAGAATGAGAAAAATTTAAACATTTCAAAATAATAATAGTTTTGTAATGCCGTATAAATATTGGAAACTCAACGCTCTGCGAATTATTTCAAGCTCCCTGACAAAAGTTAAACTTAAATCTCTACCCGTTTTGCCTGAAATAGAACTATTGGTCGGTTGTGTTTCTGATAAACTACAAAATTTTTACTATAAAACGTTCAAATTATACTAGTCTACAGGAATAATTAGGCTTTAATTGGTAAATGATATGCCTTTCTTAGTAAATTGAATTTGACTCTTACCTAAGATCTGTAACATTGAAGAACAAGTCTACGGCTTGATCACACGAACCCTTGCATAATAAGTCTACACAACAACATGCTTACAAGAACCTTTGAGTAAAAACGCTGTCATATAGAGTCGAGATTGTTTAAGTAAAACTTTTGACTTCGAAGTAGCGGCTGCTTCTTGGTCTGAAATCACATTGCATGGTGCAGATCAACCCATAATAAAACGATGTTTGGACGTAAATGAAGAAAAAACGTGTTTCTATATAAAAATCATATCTTTTACTGTGCTTTTCGGTTTGTTATTGTTAAAGTTTTGTTGATAGATACGGCAGTTCATTTTGATGGTCTTTTTGCCGTCTCATTGTCAGGTGACTATTTTCCGCGTTTATACAAATTTGAAGTTTCGATTGTTAAATAAACTTCCTGAATTGAAAAACCTAGTCTGCCTGAAGCGCTGGCATTGTAATTTGGTAATGCAAAAACCACATGAATAGCTAGCTAAATTGATAAATCTTTTATCATAAAATGGTGTGAATATTCTTTTGGAAACAAATATGCAACAGACTTTGACCAATCTTAATCGTAAAATGTTTAAAGACAGCTCGTCTCAAAACCGTATGCTTTGGATAATTCTAAGAGTGATGTTACATTTTGCTAACTTTCCCACCGCTTTAACGTCATTGCGTCACATCCCGGCAAACAATTGTATCAGAATATGAAACCATTGCGCAATATTATATTATCTCATATTGAATAATTCTTATGCTACCATAAACACATAAGGGTTGCACCATACCAAACAAACAACTGTATAAAAATTACGTAATCATTGTGCAATAACTTCATATATGGCAAGTCAAATGCTATCATAAGGTGTCAAGGTTTGCACCAAACTCCTTAAAATATTCTGCATGACAACACATCGAGTTAGAGTTAAAACTAAATTTAGCTCCCTCGGATCTAAAGTTAACTCCCTTCGACCTCATTCAAATAAAATTAGTGTCTTTAGACCTGTGGTTAGTTTCTTTAGGATTATAATTAGCTCTCTCAGATCTAGAGTTAGCACCCTCGGATTTAGATTAACTCGCAAAAATTAATAGACATAGGGCTGGATCTCTTACATAAAGCTAGAATTAGAGTTAGGTTAGGGTTAGGTTCCCATGGTCTTGTTGAAAACAGAATCATGATGGATTGTGAAATAGGGATGTAACTACCTTCCACGGTCTAGTTAAAAATTTATGTCATGATGGATTGTACAATAGGGGTGCAATCACATTCTGGCTAAAAATAGAATACGTCATGGATTGTGCAATAAGCATGCAACTACATTCCCACGGTTTGGTTAAAAACTTACATCACGGATTGTGCAATAGAGATGCAACTACATTCCCACGGTCTAGTTCTTCTTCTTCTTTTGGAAGGGTTCCACATTTTCAAATGCTGGCAGTGATGGTACTCAGCCAGCATCGTGTGTCGACATCCAAAACCGTCAGTCCACATATTCCTGTGGGTGCTCGATGTATGGGGCATGTCAGAATGATGTGTTCTGCAGTTTGTTCTGCAGCGCCACACTCGCAATTCGATGTAGGAGCAAGGCCCCATTTGTGCATGAACGACTGAAAACACCCAACACCAGCCCGCAAGCGGTTGAGCCTGACCCATGATGATCTGGGCAGGCCCATGCCCATTGGCCTAGTGCTTGTCCTAGGGATGAAAGCACGGAGATCAGATGAATACTTCGAGTATTCCGTGCTCCATTTAAAGTCAGTCCATAGAGCTGCACGAATATCCAATTTAGTTAGATCTTGCAGTAACTTCCGTGCAGCGGGCACAAAGGGGCGTCTAGATTTTAATCTCTCTCTGTAGCCGTGTGTGGACCCAGCCAATAATTCATAGAGAATATGGCCAGGGTCCAGGCTGCCACGATATGCCAGAGAGAGCGTTGCTCTTAATCGACGAAGCTCAGCCGGCTGGATACCTGCGAGGACGGGTAGATAGTCTGTTGGAGTTGGACGCAGGCATCCAGTGACAATGTGCAATGCGTCGTTGAGAACACTATCGATGAGGCGAGTGTGTGCACTGCGACACCAAACTGGTGCACAGTAGTCCGCAGTGGAGTAGACCAGAGATAGGGCGGCTGTACGCAGTGTTTTAGCTCCAGCGCCCCAACCTGAGCCTGCAAGTCGTCTCATCAGTGCAACGCGCGTTGTTAGTTTTTGCGCAATGCCTCAAGATGGTGACGAAACGTGAGTGATCTGTCCGGTTTAACTTCAAGATAGATAGGGACTGGACAGAATGGCAGGCGTTTGCCATTGTTGTAAACATTAAGCTCACGCTTGGCCTCTCTGTTGTTCAGGTGAAAGGCCGACGTCACCGTTTTAGTGTGGCTGAGCTGTAGCCTCCAAGTCTGAAGATATGTTGAGATTGTAGTCATGTCTTGGCTTAAGACTCCCTCCAGGTCCTTCCAGTCATCAGAAGAGTATAACAGTGCCAGATCATCGGCATAAGCATACCTTCTGGAGACCGTTGAAGGAAAATCGTACACATAGATATTGAAAAGAAGGGATGCCAGGACTGATCCCTGTGGGACGCCGTTTTTCAGACGTCGCAACCTGCTTCGCTTGCTGTCACCGGTAGTAAGGGTGAAACTTCTATTCCAGACAAGTTCCATGATCATACGAACCATGTGCTTATCCGGGAGAAGTCTCAGCAGCTTGCAGGTGAGGCCACGATGCCAGACAGTGTCATATGCAGCTGTCAGATCTCCAAACACAGCACCGGCCTTCTTTTTTGCCTCAAAAGAATCCTCGATGTTTTGTGTTAGTAAGACAACTTGATCCACTGTCGATTTACCATGTCGAAACCCATTCTGCTCGCCTGGGAGCAGGGGGTCGATAATAGGTTCAATACGAGCGTAGATCAGTCGTTCGATGATCTTGTAGGGGACACAGAGCAAGGAGATGGGACGGTAGCTCTTTAGGTCCTCTACAGCTTTCTTTGGCTTTGGGATCGCAACTAAAAGTGCTCTTCTCCAGACTTTGGGAATTTTGAGTTGGCGCAAGCAGGAAGAGAGGAAGAGTTAAAAACTTACGTCACAGATTGCACAGTAGGCATACAATCTGGCTAAAAATAGAATACGACATGGACTGGGCAATAATGCATGCAACTATATTCCCACGGTCTGGCTAAAAATAAAATACGTCACGAATTGTGCGATAGGGATAAAACCACATTTCCACAGTCTAGTGAAAGACTTACGTCATTGAAATATAGAATCGAAAAACCAATATGTAATAACAAGTCATAAGAATGACATCAAATTTTTTGAAATGATACCGTGTTGGAGCTAACTCTCTCAGATTGGTGTTAACTCCCCCAGACCTCCATCGCATAAAATCAATAAACCTAGGGTTAGCTATCTCCGACCTCTTTTAAATAAAATTAGCTTCCTTAGAACTTTTCATCATGTCTACACAATACAGAGAAAAAAGATTCGAGCTTGGTAAATTTGGACAAGACGGAGACAATATATCCTAACAAACAGTTGAATAAAACATATTCTAAAAATTTTCGATGGACAAGTCCGGACCAGTCTCACAAAACAAAAACGCATCATGGGTTAAATACGTTATGGATTGTGCAATAGGTATGCAACTGCATTCCCACGGTCTAGTTAAACACGTCATTGAAATACAGAACCACAAACTGAAAACTGTTATGTAATAACAAATCATAAATTTTGCATCAAACTTTTTAAAATACCATCCACACCGTGTTAATATTAACTTTCTCAGATCTAGAGTTAGCTCCTTATGTCCTCCTTCAAATAAAGTCTAGGGTTAAAACTTTTCATCATGTAAGCACAGTGCGGAGAAAAAGGTTGGGCAAGTCTGAGGTAAAGATTCCTAACAAACAGCTGAATAAAATGCAATCTTTATATTTCAAAAACTTTTGACAGTTGACTTCTTACCAACCTCTAGTGACTCAAAGCATTTTACTGATTTGTAGGGTCCCGATCCCCCTCCCCACCACCGTATCACATCCTACCCCTTTCATTAAAAAATTCTCCTCACTCGTGACCAAAAATTTCCCCACTTCAAAAGTTCCCCAACTCCTGACCAAAACTTCCCCGACTTCAAAAGTTCCCCAACTTCTGACCAAAACTTCCCCGACTTCAAAAATTCCCCAACTCGTGATGTCATCTCTCCGCCGCCAGCTCCGCCGCAGCTCCTCCTAAAACGTTGCCAAATGACGCATCCTATACTACTGACCACTTTACATGTAGATTAAGCTGGTTAAATGGTAGATCTAGTTTACACTTTGGTTTGGATTTTTATTCAAAAAAAAATTATTTGGATGCTTCATAACGTAAGCAACGATTGAAAACATAAATAGTACTAATTAGACAAGCAGAAAACGGAGAGGCACGCTTAAGCCAAAGTTTTCTTTTTCTCTCCTAAACCCACAAGCTTGAATGCCATTACTTTTCCAAACCATTTTCTCCAATAACCAATTGATACCATTAGTAATTCATTTCGGTAAGCTATTATGTGCTACGTTTTAGCATCGTTATTGCATTGCTGTCAAGGAAAAATCTACTCAACACCGCACAGCTGCTCAAAAACGAAATTTCCACTTTAGTCTATATCTATTTTTCGTATTTGTATCCATCTTTCACCTCGTACCTCATTTTTCTGTCAAAAGCAGCAATGCACCCCACCATCCGCAATGCCAAGGTGGAGACCATTTTGGGGTATCAACTTTAGTGGTCTCACGCTCCACCAAAAATTCGCTGCCTCCAAAGCAGACAAAGTAGGAGACACAAAGTCAAAGTGGGGGGACACGAAAAAGTTGATTCATTTTGACTCAAAATAAATATAGGTAGACTTGTTTAATAGTAGATATTTTGGAATTTGGATATGGATTTTTGGGATCCGAAAAAGAATTATTCTTCAAAATTCTGTTACGATAAAATTGCATTTTTGCGGAAAGTTGTGATATAAAAATTAATCGTTTCCTTAAAATATACTGCGTAATTTCCAAAATAACATTTCCAAAGCAAATACGAAAAAAATACAACCAAGTTCAATTCAAAGTTTTAAAAATAGATAAGCTCTCCTTTTATTCTTTAAGAAAATCAACTTAAAGCCTAAATTGAACGCTCAGTTTCGTACCTTTTTAACAATATATCCCTTTAATAGTCCTTTCAAAGGATTCAGGAGCCAATAAATACCATGAAAGTTGAGATCTATATTGTCGTAATCAAGCCCGCACTTCGGTGAAATCTAAACAGTGTAATGCAGTAATATTTGATTGTCCGTCTGTCAAAACGCCCTTTTATCTTTCACGTATAACACTGCCGCAATGTGTTTACATTAAAGTTCGGTGACGTTCAGTTATATCACAGTCACGTCACTGGTGACAATGAAAATTGGTGCATTAAGTTACATGGCCATGTGGACGAAACATATTTATCTAGAACAGAGTGTGCAAATGTTTTTGCAGATGCGCAATCTTTGTTTAAGATATAAGAAGAGTGATTTGGCCAATTTGTTGGAGCTATTTATTAAAAAAGTTGTCACCCTAATTTTTTGCAGTATTAACCCTCTGTCTACCAGCAAAAAAATGTACATCTTGTACCAGTGGGGTCAAATTGACCCCAGTTATGATTCTTATTTTAGAGTTGTTTTTGCTGTACTTTATTTTAACTTTTGCTTACTTAGCACATAATAAATAAAGAAATCGATCATTCTAGTAATAATGAAGCTTTTAAAACCAAAAAGAAATGAAACTATAGTTGTAGAAGTTGCGGCAGCACCAAGCAAACACAAGTTTTTCAGTTTATTACAAGTTAATTTGAATGATAATATTGTTTGATCCATATCCGATGATTAGTGTTTTCATTGTACACAAAAAAGAACAGCAATGAAAGACCTAACTAACGGTACCCTATGATAATAGTCCTACAGAGTAGCCTACTGATTTTATTTATGCGTCTCACATAAATATTCCCCTACACAAACCACTCGCAAATAAACAGGAATACCAACACAAACCTCAAAAACATTTTCAAATAAACGCAAATAATAACACAAAACTTGACCACACTTGCAAATAAACACCAACGAAAATAAAAATAATAACAATATAAAACTAAGCACACTTGATGCAGACTATATCCAAATGTTCAGGACATACATGCTTGCCACATCTAAAACAAAGAGATTGACATTTTCGGTCCTTCTTTCGATCATACAAAGTACATCGGGCTTTTTTATTCAATGAAGCACCATTTCCAGCAAGAGTAACCTTTCTTTTCCTGGTTGCGGAAACTGGTGCAACAGACTGTGCCTCTTCCGTAATTCCACACAGTTCTCTTCCGAGACTGATCAAAAACTTTCTTCTTTGCCCCATGTAGATGTTGCCATTTTCATGATTTATTCCTTGCCAAATGATAAATGCATTGATTGTACTGACATCAATCACATTGTAGAATAAGACTAATGGCCATCTTCAAGTCGTGCGTTGGTGTCTTCTTTGCCATCATCAGCAGAAATCCAATCTGAATCGCTTATTTTGAATTTTCGCTGTCGTCATTTGCCAGAAAAAAAACCAACCTCATCTTCAGAAAGATTACTCGACATGTTGTTACTTTGCATTTGGCTCTTCTGTGTTTTTTTTCGAATTTATTCTCGTTTTTCTTTTATTTTATAATGAAAAATAATAATTTTGTATATGTGGTACACAAGCAATGCAATACTGATATTGTTTTTATTTTTTTGCATGTTTCATTGGGTCATTTATTGGTAAAACTGCTTGGAGTCATTTTGACACCACTGGTATATGATGCTGCTTTTTTTATTAGCGCATGATAAAGATGTTAAACACTGAAAATTTTTGACGTCAACAAACCTCTTCAATATAAAATAAAAGTCATGAAGTCTCATTGCGCTGCACCCAACAGTTTAGCAACAGAAGCTTTTCAAAAACGTAATTGGGGTCAGATTGACCCCATGGTAGACAGAGAGTTAATAAATCGGTTACATTTTGTTGTTGTTGTTGTTTACCCGACCCCTTCCAAGGGATGGGGGCATGGCGGAAGACCATGGAGCCCCAGAAGACGGGCAACTCCCCAGGGTCTGGACCAGAGGTCATAAAGAGACAAAGAGTCGCCAAAGAGTGAGCGGCGCAAACAGTCCGTAGCTGGACAGTGCAGAATGAGATGAGTAATGTCCTGGGACGAGTGTCCGCAGGCGCTGCAGGAAGAATTCTCGATTCTGCCAATCCTGGAAAGATAGGAACCTAAAAGAAGGCTGTGCCCATTGCAGCGAAGACGAGAGAGGACACAGCGAGCATGACGAGGGAGCACAAGTTCCTCAGTGGAAATCGAGGAAACCTGTGTGTCAAAATACTTTGAAGAGACAGTACGCCTCCAGTCCGAGATAAAACGAGAGTGGATACGAGAGATAAGAGGAGAGAGACTACTAGGGATTGCGGAGGGCGCAAGCAGCGCTCCCCGTCTGGCAAGCTCATCAGATGTGTCGTTCCCCGGTAGAAACGAGTGTCCGGGGACCCATTGTAGCCTGATAGAACAGGAGGAGAAGAAGGACAGTTCCTGCCAGATCTGCCACAAAGTTTGAGATAACAGGAAAGATGGAGGAGAGGACAGGGTGGCGAGGACAGAACGAGAGTCAGACAGGAGAAGAAGAGAAGAAAAATGGCAGACTTTATGGTGTTGCCGAGACCAGCAAAGAGCGTGCAGAATGGCGCAGGCTTCAGCGGAAAAACTGGAACAAACTGGGCCTGCCGAAAAGGAAAGAGTGGCCTCAGTGCCACAGAGAGAGCAGTTGGCAAGAACGCCGAAGCCGCCCTTGCCAAAAGGAAAAGGAACAGAGCCGTCTGTCCAGAGTACCAGATCATGAGGGGGGAGAGAGTCAAGGTGGGCGAGAGCCGCACCTTGGCGAGAGTGAGGGGGATCAGAGCGAGAGCATGGAGAGGAAAGGGTGGACTCCACCGTGAAGGAAGGCAGATTTCAAGGAGGACGTGGAGGGCAAGAAACAAGAGCCTCCCTAGAACAAGTAGAAGGAAGCATGAGCGGGTGAGTGGACGCAAAAGCTCTCCAGGACGATCTGCAGAGTCTTGGTTTCACTCCAAGTCTGGCCAAACCTGAAATAGGAAAGGAGGTTGGGAGACGAAGAGCCCGCTCATGAGAAAAAAGAGTGAAGTGAGTCAGAGTGACTCGTAGGGGAGGTAGAGAAGCCTCGGTGAGTAGTAGAGGGATAGGGGAGGACGAGAGGCAGCCGGTGATGGCGCGACTGGCTGCTCGGTGGAGGCGTTCCAATTTGGTGATATTGGTAGCGCTTAGAAAAGGAAACCATCCGGGTGAAGCGTAAGTGAGAAGGGACCGAAGAAAAGATTTGTACAGAACAAAGAGGGACTCCTTAGAGGGGCCCCAAGAGGAAGCAGAGATACAGCATAAGGCCTTGAGACGTGGGAAAAAATTTGGCCTTCAACGAAGATACATGCTTAGAAAAGGAAAGAGTGCGGTCGAAGGTGACCCCAAGAAAAGTTGGAGTGGGATTGAAACGGAGGCGGGAGCCGAGTAGGAGGAGGTTAGGCTGGAGGTTAGCCTGGTGGCGATCCACTGAAAAGAAGGAGGCCTCACATTTGCTCGGATTGAGAGGAAGACACCAGTACTCAGACCAGCGCTCCAATCGAAACAGAGCTCCTTGTGTGGCCTCCACCGCAGTGGGGACCGAGGCGGAAGAGGACCAAATGGCCAGATCGTCAGCGTAAAGAGAGCAGCTGACGGAAGAAGGCAGAGAGGCCGGAAGATCATTGATGAAGAGAGAGAAAAGTACAGGGCCAAGAACGGATCCTTGCGGAACATCTCGACGGACTCGAAAGGAACGGCTTTTGTGATTTTGAAAAACCACGGAAGCGCGCCTGTCAGAAAGGAAAGATTGAGTCCAACGAGCAAAGCAAGGAGGGAGGCCAGCCGAAATAAGTTTGTGGAAAAGGGCGGGATGCCAGACAGAGTCAAAAGCTTTAGAGAAATTGATAGTAGACAGGATCGTCCGAGAGCCCGGCCTGGGTTTGTTAAACTCATCCGAAATGGACTGAGAAAGGTACAGAATTTGATCAAGTGTAGACCGTCCAGGACGGAAACCGGCCTGGCGGGGAGAAAGAATGGAATTAGATTCCAGAAAGAGGAGAAGACGGGATAGTATGATGCGTTCAAAAAGCTTTGATACGCAGGAGGTGAGAGAGATAGGCCGGAAGGAAGCAGGAGAGTCGAGAGGCTTTCCCATCTTATGTATGGGAATAATAGAAGATGTCTTCCAGATGGAAGGAAAGGAATGTGAAGACCAAGAAAGATTGAAGATGTGAAGAAGAAAATCCATGCCAGAGCGAGGAAGATGCTTTAGCATGGGATAGGCAACTTTGTCTGGACCAGTGGCAGTGGATGAGGAGAGGTTGGAGGCAGCCGCAAGAAATTCAGCGGGAGAGAAGGGAGAGCAAAAGGACGAGTGAGACTCCACAGAGCACGTAGCTCGGCAAAGCTCAGTGAGGTAGCCTCTGGCTCTGCTGCGCAGGGCCTTTGGCTGAGACACGGAAAGGTGAGACCTCAGGTAAACGGCATAAACCGAAGCCGATTCCCTGGGAGAAGAACAGTTAGGAAAGTTAGGAGAGGAGGAAGACGAGAAAGGAGAGCCAGCAATAGAGTGAAGGAGAGAGTGCACAGATTTAGGATTAGATTTAGGTGAAAGAGAAGTGCAGGTCGTCTGCCATGCCTCAGCCTTGGCCTTGGCAATGACCGACGAGGCACGTCGAGAAGCGGAGATGTAAGCCTGGCGATCTTCATCACTTCTGTGAGCAGTAGCGAAAGCCCTGCGTCTTTCACCAACCGCTTGTTCCACCACAGCAGACCACCAGGCTTTAGGAGGGCGTTTGATGCGGCCGAAAGGAATGGAAGATTTGGCCGCATTCATTGCCAGAGAGGTAAAGAGAGCAGCTGCAGAGGAAAGAGAAAGAGACGAGTATTCCTCTGCAGTAGGACAGTGGGAGTCAAAGTAGGAGACAAAGTCGTCCCAGCGAGCTTTCTGAAAATTGAAGGAAGGGGGGCGCTCGTTGGGGTGAAAGACCGGAGAGAGACGGATAGATAGAAGAATTGGTAGGTGGTCAGAACCCAGGTCCTGAAGCACCTGCCAGGAGCAAGAAAGGGCAAGAGTAGAGGGAGCAAAGGAGATGTCAGGAGAGGAGCGACTGCCAGAGGAGCGATGGAGAAGGGTGGGTGTGTCAGGGTCATTGAGGGGGAGGAGGTCTGAGGAGATGACCCAGTCGAATACTTCCTCCCCACGGGGGTCGGAAGTACCTCTTGAGTCCCAAAGCGGGTGATGGCAATTGAAGTCCCCAGAATGAAGAGATTTCTGGAGGAGGGAAGAATGGAGGGAGAGAAGGAATCGGTTCTGCCATCCGTTGGGGAGGAGCGAATAGGGGGGGGCATACACATTAAGAAATGACACCGAGGAGGATTTGTTTAGAGAGATGTTGACCCCTACATAATCAGAGTAGGGATCGAGCGAAGAAAGAGAGGTGGTAGAAAGTTCAGAAAAGGATAGGCCCTGTCTGACGAAAATGACAACGCCTCCACTGGCATGCGAGGCATCAGAAGAGAGAATGCCAGACCGGGAGTGAGTACGATCAGAACGCAGAACAGAGAATCCAGAAATCCGGAAAGAGGAAGATGAGTTAAGATTGGATTCCTGAATGCAGATAAGGTCGACAGGATGGGATGAAAGAAAGTGAAGTAGTTTAGTACTCCTGGCTCGAAGACCTCCAGCATTCCATTGAAGAACCCTGAGAGAGTCAGGGGGAGGATAGGAGGCAGGAGGTGCAGAAGTATAGCCAGGAGCAAGAGACGGTGGTGGAAGGGCAGGGAAGGAGATATAAGATGAGCAGATGGGGGATAAGAAGTTTGGAGACGAGGGTGGGGCAAAAGTGCAGCATTAGCAAAGTGGGGCCGGATTCCACAGTGGAGGTATACGTGCCGGAGGAGTCCGAGGAGGGGGGAGTCACAGTGTTACGGCAGGGGGGAAGCTCCAAGAGTGAGAGCTGCCAAGAGCTCTGAAGTTAGATAAAGAAAGTTGTGAGCACCTTAGATGGACCCATTTGGAGCAAGCGCAGCATTGCACTGACTTGCCCCGCCAGGTCACATTTCCAGCGCACACAGAGCAAGGAAAGATGGGGCCAGGGTTAGGATGAACGTTACCGCTCATCAGGAGAAGAAGAAGAATGAGGAGACGAAGAAGGGCAAGAGTAAGGCAGGAGAGAAGAAAAAGTGAGAACAGGCGACCGATTTTAAAGATGCTGTGTGCTGCCCTTCTGCGGTCGTTCAGGGGCAGCATAGCGAAAAAATGAATGGGGAGTGCCCGGGGTAACTGGGACCCTCGGGAAGGCCAACAGCCATTTCGACCCAACCCAAACGGGGCCGGGGACCGCACCACCACGTTGAGGCGGCTGTTGATTGGTGCAGCGGTTACACTTTCGCGGTTGTGATTTTATCAACAACATGTTTATTAGCCTTGGATTTAATGTCTTAACTAGTTTCTTTATTTTGACAACAGTTTCTTTTTCAAGAATGCCTTTAGAGTTTTCACACAATTAAGTTTATTTTACATTTTATTTTACTAGAACTTAAACATATTCACATCTAATTCAATGTTTGTCAAGATTGTCCGTTCACAGTAGACTTTTCAAAGTCCGCAAATGATATTCTTGTGGTTCTAGCACATCAGAGAATAAGATAAAACTAATAAAAGTTATGGGTTATAGAATTTTTAGAATTGTGGATTATTAGGATCTGGGCGGATCAGGACAGTGGGTTGATCAATGTCGAAATCAGTGTCGTGGGTTGATCAGAATCTTTATAACTTATTCTCCATTATTCTGCTCTCGCATTCTGCGACATCGTTGACAATTTTGAGATAACGAATCATCTTCAAAAGACAAACATTAGGAAATTCTTCCCGTTGTTGATGTTGCATCAAAAGATAAAATTTTACTGAAGTACTGTAAATTAAAGTCTTTGAAACCGACACCAAAATCTTTTATCACGCCAGCTGTTAAGCTCTGAGCTTTCACAAACCAAAGGAAACACTGGCTTTTGAGGCATAAAAGATTTTTACCTTGACTGTTGCATGCGGTTTAGAGATTAATTCTCGTGTTCTTTGACTTATTTAGAAATGTGTTTTGAACGCAAAGAAAAAGATATTAACTTCTGTAAAAGGTACCACAAATAACGGATCATAGTGTTTTGAACCAGGGCTGCTTTCTTGAATACTGTGCTTTCATTTTAGTATATGGAAACGGTGGCAGTGACAGAAAGACAGGTGGGAAAAATGGAAGTTGCAGAGTTGAAAATGGTGAGATGGGCGCTGGGAGTGACAAGAAAGGACAAGATGAGGAACGAATACGTGAGAGGGACTTCGAAAATCGCAAAGCTAGGAGACAAACTTTGGAATGCTAAGCTACGCTAGTATGGACAAATAAAAAAGAGAAAAGAAGGATGATCGAGATGGCGGTGCAGGTGAGAGATGGATAAATTTGGCGAGAGAAGATATGGAAAGGGTTGGAGCAAAGGAAGGAAACGAAGTCGATCGTGAAAAATGGAAAATACTTTTGCGCTGTGGCGACCCCGAATAGGGAAAAGCCAAAAGAAAAAGATAGTCATTTTTTATTTTTGTTGGGCAAACGGAAATGATTAAAAGTACTTTATTTAACTTAAAGAAAGTTAACAAAACGGAAAGCTAACACAGGAAGAACGCCAAAGCTTGTGGTTCCCTCTCGGCGTTTCGTTTGTGTTTGCAATTTATTTTGTTAACTTTCTTTGTGATTAACAAAATATCATTTTTGTTCGCTGACAAAAATATGGAAGAAAAGCCCCCCCAACCCTGTTTCAAAATTACTAACCTTTTATACGTCATATTTTTATGTGCCGCTTTTATTGGCAATGGGACCAGGAACCAATAATATAGTAGAAAATGGTAACGAAATTGCTCAAACATTTAAGACTTTTCAAAACAATCTTCAGGCAAGTATGTCTCTTTGCAACAAAGCCATTTTCAATGCATAAATACCTGTAGCTTTCCATCTAGCGGCAAAATGGGATACAGGTTGCGAAATCAACTTTGGCAATAAATTTTTGTTTCGATAAAACAAACGCATAAGTAAAAATTGTCTAAAATCATCTCAACACATACAAAAAGTGTTATCTCGCAAATTCCTTTTTAACTAATTGTTGTCCAAGCATGTATCTTCTTTAAAAAGGTCATCACGCCCTGTTTGGTGGAGGATAATATACTTTGTTGAACTCAAATCCAGCAGCGTGCATTTTATTTTCAAAGTTCCAACAGATGCTCCACAAACCTTTCTTGATATTTTATTCAGAAATACTTCAAATACGGGGTGGTGACAAGCTTTTCACATCAAAGATGAGTCCCATAAAGTTTCTGACAAAAGACAAACACTCATAAATTTTCCTCCATTTGCTGCTATTGTATCAAAACACATCTCTTGCAACAAACGCCATATAACAATTCTTGTACGCAGCAGAAACTGCTTTTTATCCTAATTCGTTCAGTTTTTTTACTACCACTCTTGTTTTTTCTCATCAGATGTTGATGGCAATGAAATAAAACTTGAATCCGATGTGGTGGATAACAAAAAATCAAACGCACTTTTAAAGTTGGACTTTTTTTGCTTAAAGTTGTTTTGCTGCTAATGTTATATGTGATTTAGACAATGCAGCATTGACTTTCTTTAAATAGGGGCAAGACGAGCCAGAAGCATATTTGCTAAAACTAGTTGTTTAAGAGCTAAAATTATGAAGAAAAAGCGATGCAGATCATGAAAGTTTATCGTCTTTGACAGAATGGTTGTCTAGTAAATGGAAAACGTGGTATGAACCGAAGCATCGGTGAAGACCATGCAAACTTCTGCATCAACTCTTCCCAAACTGGAATAAACTGTTGAAAAACTTATCTCTTGTCAGGAAGAACAGAAACTAGTGCATAGAAACTTAGCAACATCATGCAATCAAAGCGACTTTAGCAATTCATTGAAATGGGTGGCTAAAGCCTCCAAATGATGTGAATTGTGTGGTGACGAGCAAACAAGTTACAAACTGTGGGAAATCGCGTTTTCTATAGCTTTAGTTGCTTCACAAAATGTGTGGCAATTAAAAATTATAACACATTTTTTTATAGAAATTTTTGTGCAATTATTTTTAATATGGATCAAAAATCTCAAACTATTTGTCATCGATGCACCCTCTTTGTGTCATTAACACCTTATCCTGGACTTTTAAAAAAACTTCTACCATCTCAACGAAACCTTTTTCACTTTAGAATCTCACTAGGAGTAACATTCTCCAGAACCATTGATAGCAGGAATTATTGTGAATAACATTCCTCTTGCTCCAACTTGGAAATCCTCATTTTCAAAACATTGTAACTTTGTCACAATTTTTTGTTTTTCATGAGATCTAAATAGACCTATGAAGAAGTCTCCTGGTCGAAGTTTACGCAGTCTGTTTGCTAATTTTCTGCAGGGAGCTCCAAAAACTATCGGCTCTGAACCTGGGATTTCATTACCTAATACCGGGGCGGTGATGTAATGGTTAAAGAAGCTTCTTTGCTGGCGGTAGATTTGGGCGCAATTTCCTAGCCGAATCGACCAAAAAATTATAAAAAACGTTATTTGCAGTTTCCCTGTTTGGCGCTTAGCACGGACAAGATGTGCATGTTTGTATGGCGGCAAGTTCTCTTGTTGATCCTTGGGTAGGCACTTAACTGGATGCTCTCATCTTTATGTAGCATATTGGTGAAAAGGCCACGCATTATAATCATCGCGATGGCCCAGAACATCAAATGACTGCACGTCAAGCACGAGCTCATACGCAAGACAAAAGCCTTATCTGATAGCAAACATAGCTTTCTCAAAATTCTTGCAAACATATTTGTGGTATTTGTGCTTTCTTTTATTCGTACGTGGCATTTTTTCCATGTATTTATAAACTAATCAAGCTTTTTTATTTCTTAGTAGTCTACTGCCCTTGCAAACATCACTTGCTTCTCTGTACTAGAATTAGAGCAAGATTGAAGTATATCGGCTATTTCTCTGAACGTTCAAAAATTATTTCATTCGTACGTGGAAACTCGAGATATATAAAACATCAAACTGCATTGCATGGCAATTAAGTCTCAAGTTTTTTAATTTCTTTCACCCAATTTCTAAATTCCTAGTAGTCATTTTACTAACCTCATAACTGGTCAATTCACTCCCAATACTCTTGCTTACAAAAATGAATATTTCAAAAACAGTGCAATGGTTTGACTATTTTTGCATCACTACTTGATGTAAAGCTCTTATGTCATCTACACAAAAATATCATTTTCCAATTAAACAAAGCTTTTCTATACACTGTACTTGATGAAAAATTCCAAAAATTATCCCTTTTTATTTTAGACTAGCAGATTTACCCGTTCTTGATCGGGTAAAATGTAAAGACTAATTAAATTTTTACATTGAATAACCATATTTTAATGTGTTTTCATGATTTTTATTTCATCGTACAACAGTACAAATAGGCCTCTAGTAGAGCCCCATAGGCTCGTAGCCCCCCCATAGACGATTCTGATCGAAATCAAAATACCGTACTTGGCAGATTTACCTGTCGTTGATCAGGTAAAATGTAAAGACTGATTAAATTTTTACATTGAATAACCATATTCTAATGTGTTTTCATAATTTTTATTTTATCGTACAACAGTACAAATAGGCCTCTAGTAGAGCCCCATAGGCTCGTAGCCCCCCATATACGATTCTGATCGAAATCAAAATACGTACTTGGCTTCCCTGGAAAAAGTTATATTTACCCGATCAACGACGGTTAAATCTGCTAGTAATCTCTGAAAGTACAGTCTTGCTCATAACCATCAAATTTGGATTTTTATTTGTCACAAATTTTTTTCTGTTTGTGGTACCTAACAAAAACTTTAGACAACTCTAGTATTTTAATATAGGTTGAATAAATATAGGCTCGTAGCCCCCCATAGACGATTCTGATCGAAATCAAAATACTGTACTTGGCTTCCCTGGAAAAAGTTATATAAAATTCATATGTTTGTTTGTATTTAAATGTCTCCAGTTTTATTTCTATAGCGGACATACAGACAGACAAACTTTGAGTTTCATATATATAGATTATAGCAGATTTCCCCGTCGTTGATCGGGTAAAATGTAAAGACTGATTAAATTTTTACATTAGATAACCATATTTTAACTCTTTCAATCCCGCCCGGGTATAATTACCGGCAAGTGATCTTAATGCGTGCGCTCCCGCGACGGTATATATACCGGCAATAACAGAAATGATGGACATGCGTGCAATTGTTTGCGTACATCTCGTTCAAGCAAAAACGTTTATATATAAACCTTTCTAACATTCTGTTTGTGGTTTGTAATTGAATTTTTACATTAAATAACCATATTTTAATATAGGTTGAATAAATATAGGCTTGTAGCCCCCCATAGACATATGTAAAGACTGATTAAATTTTTACATTGAATAACCATATTTTAATGTGTTTTCATGATTTTTATTTCATCGTACAACAGTACAAATAGGCCTCTAGTAGAGCCCCATAGGCTCGTAGACCCCATAGACGATTCTGATCGAAATCAAAATACCGTACTTGGCAGATTTACCCGTTGTTGATCAGGTAAAATGTAAAGACTGATTAAATTTTTACATTGAATAACCATATTCTAATGTGTTTTCATAATTTTTATTTCATCGTACAACAGTACAAATAGGCCTCTAGTAGAGCCCCATAGGCTCGTAGCCCCCCATAGACGATTCTGATCGAAATCAAAATACAGTAAAATAAAAATCATGACAACACATTAAAATATGGTTATTAAATGTAAAAATTTAATCAGTCTTTACATTTTACCCGATCAACGACGGATAAATCTGCTAGTGATCCCTAAAAGTAGTCTTGCTCATAACCATCAAATTTGGATTTTTATTTGTCACATATTTTTTTCTGTTCGTGGTACCTAACAAAAACTTTAGACAACTCTAGTATTTTGATATAGGTTGAATAAATATAGGCTCGTAGCCCCCCATAGACGATTCTGATCGAAATCAAAATACTGTACTTGGCTTCCCTGGAAAAAGTTATATAAGATTCATATGTTTGTTTGTATTTAAATGTCTCCAGTTTTATTTCTATAGCGGACATACAGACAGACAAACTTTGAGTTTTATATATATAGATAAAAACGTTGTAGCTTGGCTCTAAATAATTAATAAAGACAACAGTATTACGAGAAAACCTAGTATTTACAACAGAACTCCAATACATACAAAATGAAACTTAACCCTCTGTCTACCATGGGGTCAATCTGACCCCAATTACGTTTTTGAAAAGCTTCTGTTGCTAAACTGTTGGGTGCAGCGCAATGAGACTTCATGACTTTTATTTTATATTGAAGAGGTTTGTTGACGTCAAAAATTTTCAGTGTTTAACATCTTTATCATGCGCTAATAAAAAAAGCAGCATCATATACCAGTGGTGTCAAATTGACTCCAAGCAGTTTTACCAATAAATGACCCAATGAAACATGCAAAAAAATAAAAACAATATCAGTATTGCATTGCTTGTGTACCACATATACAAAATTATTATTTTTCATTATAAAATAAAAGAAAAACGAGAATAAATTCGAAAAAAAACACAGAAGAGCCAAATGCAAAGTAACAACATGTCGAGTAATCTTTCTGAAGATGAGGTTGGTTTTTTTTCTGGCAAATGACGACAGCGAAAATTCAAAATAAGCGATTCAGATTGGATTTCTGCTGATGATGGCAAAGAAGACACCAACGCACGACTTGAAGATGGCCATTAGTCTTATTCTACAATGTGATTGATGTCAGTACAATCAATGCATTTATCATTTGGCAAGGAATAAATCATGAAAATGGCAACATCTACATGGGGCAAAGAAGAAAGTTTTTGATCAGTCTCGGAAGAGAACTGTGTGGAATTACGGAAGAGGCACAGTCTGTTGCACCAGTTTCCGCAACCAGGAAAAGAAAGGTTACTCTTGCTGGAAATGGTGCTTCATTGAATAAAAAAGCCCGATGTACTTTGTATGATCGAAAGAAGGACCGAAAATGTCAATCTCTTTGTTTTAGATGTGGCAAGCATGTATGTCCTGAACATTTGGATATAGTCTGCATCAAGTGTGCTTAGTTTTATATTGTTATTATTTTTATTTTCGTTGGTGTTTATTTGCAAGTGTGGTCAAGTTTTGTGTTATTATTTGCGTTTATTTGAAAATGTTTTTGAGGTTTGTGTTGGTATTCCTGTTTATTTGCGAGTGGTTTGTGTAGGGGAATATTTATGTGAGACGCATAAATAAAATCAGTAGGCTACTCTGTAGGACTATTATCATAGGGTACCGTTAGTTAGGTCTTTCATTGCTGTTCTTTTTTGTGTACAATGAAAACACTAATCATCGGATATGGATCAAACAATATTATCATTCAAATTAACTTGTAATAAACTGAAAAACTTGTGTTTGCTTGGTGCTGCCGCAACTTCTACAACTATAGTTTCATTTCTTTTTGGTTTTAAAAGCTTCATTATTACTAGAATGATCGATTTCTTTATTTATTATGTGCTAAGTAAGCAAAAGTTAAAATAAAGTACAGCAAAAACAACTCTAAAATAAGAATCATAACTGGGGTCAATTTGACCCCACTGGTACAAGATGTACATTTTTTTGCTGGTAGACAGAGGGTTAAAGTCTTTTCCTAAACGAGAGAGGGACAAACAGCGATTTCGGTAAAATCCTCAAATTTTGTAGGTATGTGCCTCGACTTATCTGACAACTTGAAATGGTGTTTTATAATTTTTGAAAGGTTTTTGAACACTTAATTGCTGACAAATGCAACGGTTTTCTTCAGACTTGTCATAGCTTAATTAGTTGGCTTTCTGGTCGTAAAAGTGTACTAAAACTGTCCAAATTGTGCGGTCGAAAAGAATTAAACACAAAATTAACTACATATATACATGTATTTTTTTTTTAGTTTTTAAAAAGAGTCACTATCCGAACAACGTTAGTATGAAAAATAGGCAGGACAATTCCTAAAATGCGAATAATAGAGATGCATTGTCATCATTAGGCCTCACGCGGAGTGTAAGACAGTTTACGTGGCTCCTGGCTAACCCAATATCCTTCATAAGACTGTACACGAAACAAACCCAGACAATCCAACACATAGCACCAGACTTCCGTACCGCTTACTTTTGAACCAGGTTCCTTTTGACGTTACTGCTAACCGTGCATATATGAACTAGAATAGTGTTTCTTAACCTTTTTGGCGCTCGTACCCCTCAAAATTTTGTAAAACGTTTTCGTACCACTTATCGGATAAGGCTTATCCAATCTAACAATAAAGTAAAACACAATGTAGCATGTTATCGGTGTATAAGAGTCAAACGTAAATTGACCGTTATTAACCGTCTGATTTTTATTAATCGTAATGTTGCTCACAACGAAAAACGAAATTAGGCATTGAAATATTTATTGCTAATGGCTTTTTTGTTGTTGCATTTTTTCAATGATCAGCTTGAAACGTGGTTCCTTTTTTGTGATAGCCACACGCATATCATCTTCCGGGTCCAAACGA
The DNA here is from genome assembly GCA_963675345.1 of Trididemnum clinides. Classification (NCBI taxonomy): domain Eukaryota; kingdom Metazoa; phylum Chordata; class Ascidiacea; order Aplousobranchia; family Didemnidae; genus Trididemnum; species Trididemnum clinides. The sequence continues at coordinate 7,847,967 of OY776300.1, forward strand.
TTTCTTGGCTTGGTTTTTATGCTAGCAAGAGTTGAGAATCCGCTTTCACAGAGATAGGTTGTTGCAAAGGGCACAAGAATATTCAAAGCACTTTCTGCTAATTGTGGAAACATTTCGAGTTGTGCACACCAGAAGGTAGCTAAATGCATGGAATCAAACTCCATCTTGATTTTCTTACTGGCTCTCATTTCAACAAGGTCATCTTTCTTTTGGTCATTTTCATCCATCAAATCTAGAGTGAAAAGAAATGGGTCCTGTATCCATCCATGTGAATCAGATATATCTCCATGATGGAAATATCCTTCGAAAGACTGACTAAGCACCTGCAAATGTTCTTTTATTTGCATCATAGTATGCTCCGGCAGTGATGTCGTAGAAGCGGAAACTTCATCAAGTTTAGGAAAATTCGCGTAGTTTCCACAATCAATACGATTTTTCCAGATTGAAAGTTTGCTAGTAAAGGCGGATATCTTTTCTCTGCCAGTGATCATGTTTATTCCTTTACCCTGGATGGAAGTGTTCAAGTCGTTTAAGTGGGTGAATATATCTGACAAGTAGGCCAGGGACAAAATGAAATCCTCACTTTCAAAATGCACTACTAGACTGCTACCCCGCTGTTTGAGAAACATCTCAATTTCTTTGCGCAGTTCAAAAACACGAGTGAGAACTCGGCCTCGGGAAAGCCATCTCACCTCGGTATGATAGAGAAGTATGCTGTGCTTAGCTCCAACTTCGTTACAAAAAGCTTTAAACAGACGATGATTCAAGGCATTTCCTCTGATGTAGTTGACTACACTCACAGCAATCGATAACACCTTCTTCAATTTTTCTGGCAATGACTTGGCTACAAGAGCATGGCGATGTAGCATACAATGTGTGACTGTAATGTGAGGAACCTCCTCTTTTACACGGGAAGCAAAGCCGGATTTATTTCCAAGCATGGCGGGCGCTCCATCGGTGCAAAGTGAGCCAACCATGTCAAGAGACATTTCGTGGTTTAAAAAGAAATCCTTTACAATATTAAATACATCCACTGCTTTTGTGGTTGTTTTCAGTGGTGTACAAAATAAAAACTCTTCCACCACTTCTTTTTCTTTCACATATCGTACAAATACCAATAACTGACTGCACGAACTGACGTCTGTTGACTCATCCAACTGAAGACTAACTTTAATAGGACTGGCTTTGACATCTGCAACGACCTGTTGCAAGATGTCTTCACTCATATCACGAATCCTGGAGCTTATGATGTCATTTGATAACGGCACTAAACTTAGCTTTTTTTCCGCTTCTACCCCGAGTAATAATTTTGCCATTTCCATTGCGCAAGGTTTCACCAACTCTTCTGCTACTGTGTGTGGCTTGTTTTTTCTGGCACACAGAAAAGCAACTTTATAAGATGCATGCAAAAGTGGTTTACCTATTGGCGAAAATCCATGCTTTTCTAAGGTACCACTCTGATCAAAGCGTATCCTTTTGATTTTCAAAGTATTTAAATCATTTCCCAACTTTGCACCCCCGTGACGATTATCGAAATGTTCCTTAAGTCTTGAAGGTTTCAGGTTAGCATTCGAAAGTACTTTGCTGCACAATATACACTGCGGTCTTTCAGTTCCATCTGTTTCTGTCAAGCAGGTGAAACCATGCTTGACATAGTCTTCGCTCCACTTACGTTTTTTAGACATAACTATTTTTGGTTAAATTGTTTAGTCAATTATACGATAACTCAATTCAACTGCAAATCTAAATATTAATTGAGCTTGAACTCTTAACAGAACAACAAAAATAGTATTGCTTAGTTAGCCTACCAAGCCTTAGTATGAAATCACAGTTCAAAACCATTTCTGTTGGGACAAACAAGAAGCTATTTATTATGTCACCATAGCTCTCTCTTATGACAAAAAACCTTCAGAAATGCACACTGCACATATGTGAAAGAAGGCTTCGGAAATTCTACTCATTATAAAACTTGTAAAATATACCATGTGTGTTAAACAGTAAATATTTGGAGACTTACGTCATCGTCAGCATCAATACGGCCCGTTTTTACACAATTGGTCCAAGTTTAAAATATTAAACATTAATTTTTAGCAAATAGTTCAAAATAACTGGTATTCTGACTCCTCATCTCGTACCCCCTGATTTGGTTGTTCGTACCCCCAAGGGGTACAGGTACCCCCGGTTAAGAACCCCTGAACTAGAACTAATATCCTTACATAAAATTGATCACACAAAAGATGATTAGGCATGGGAAAACTTTCCAAAGATTATACACTAAATGTGGTGCTTTGAAGCATACATGGCAGCACGTGATTACTGTACATGTTGGCGAGCCCCGGCGTGCGCGGAATAGCAGCTAGAAAGTCCCTGGTTCGAATCTCACAAAAACCAGACACAACGCAGCACACATCTGGACAAAATTTAGTTTTTACGAAAGGCCATGGTTCGAACAACGTTAGTATAGCGAAATAGGCAAGATCATCCCTGGACCCAGGTTTCGGCCTTTTGGCCTCATCAGCAAGGACTCGTCTCACCCAAAGCAACGCCCCGAAGGGGACGTTATGCGCTTAGAATTAGAGATTAACGTTGTTCCTGCATTGCAGACGGACTCACAAGCAGGCTCTGCCGGCGTTGCTTGCAAGGCCCCATTAGAACCTTAGGGGTTAAAAATATCGGTTCAGCCGGCCAAGCCAGCCTCCCCAATTGTGCACTTGTGTGCACAGAAACGAAACCATTGTATTTTCTATGGACATCCATAATTTTTGTACAGATAATCGTGATCATCTTACTCTATTGATCAACATTGGCAATGTCCACAAATAAAGAATGTTGCCACAAACTATAATTAATATTTTTAAAAAGTATGAGAGAGGGAGGGATTGAAGCACACTCAGAACTCATGGCGGAGGCCTAGTAGTGGTTGTTTTTACAGTTACAAAAAAATTCAGTTTTCCAAATTGATAGGTCTATAGTTTCATTTTGAATAAACTTGGAGTTTCATTACGATGCTTTATAATATTCGATATAGATACGGTAGCTGGCAGCATATGAGTAAGAGAAAAAATTCTCGTTTTATAGTATAGATATTGGCCTTGAAAAGTTAACAGGCAGCATTTCTATTATTAACTTTGCTTTTCACTAAACTCTATATCTTTGACCCCGGTAGGTCTATGAGGCTATTATTAAGCAAAATAGCAAAGATGTTTCTTCCAAACATTATGCGAATTTACCGTGGCATGGCTTGCCATCCCATGAGCGGAGGAAGGGGGGGCAGGGGTACATGTCCCCTCAATGTTTGAAATAACCAAATTTTAGTGAATTTGAGGAAGTCTGGTCGGTTGTGAGAAGTGAAGACTTCTTTTTGTTCATTTTTTTCTTTTAGAGATCAACGCCAAAGCAACTCTTTTCTCAAAACTCTTATGCCGCTAGCGCACCAACGTAAATCGAACTCTAATTGTACAAATTCCATAGGTTTGTGTCCCTCTGCAATACTAAAATGCTTCCTGCGCCTCAGGTCGTGCCTACTTTAAAGGTGTTAGTTCTGGCAATTGCTCTGGCATCGCCACTGCTAACGTTTGTAAGAGTTGTAGCAAAACGTTTTTGTAAATGGATGCTATGGTTCGTGTACGCGTAATGGTGATAATCTTAGCCAATTGATAAAGAGTTGTAATACTAACATATGAAAAATGATTTTAAAAACTATTGTTTGTACTTTCGAAAGGTGAAAAAAGGGTGGCGACATAGCAAAAAGGATGTTGGCACCATGATGGTGGTCGTTTTGACAATTGCAGAAATAAGCTATATATTGGTAGGCCTATTTAACGATTCTGTGCGGCCCCTTTCGTTTTCGTATTTGTGATTTTAAGTTCTTTGGCCACACTATCAACTTTTACTTGGGCCATTACGAGAAAAGGGGCCATGCTTTCGCCCATGCATTGGTCTCACACTAATTTCTATACTATAATATGAAATTATTTGTTTTGATGCGCTGGGTATATAATTACTTATGTGATGAGTTAGATTTGTCAGTAGAGCTATTGCTTGGAACCTTAGATTTAGTTGCTTTTATTGTTCTTTTACAGCACTGATGATGCTTTATAGCGAAATGCATTTGTCTTAGCGTATTAATGTATAAATAAAGTTTCGAGCTGATTTAGTTTTTCCAGTCACATCTTTTGAGTTCTTAGCAACAAAAATGGAATCGCTCGGATATGTCAGAGTTGGATAGGCGGAATATCTCTGGTCAAAATCAACAAAACTTATAGGAATCCAGTCACAACTTTTATAAAGCAAACTTATCATGCCTATTTTGGTACGAAACTTGGTGACCAGGACAAAGCTCGGGCTCCTCACATGGTGTGCAAGTCATGCACTGAATGTCTGCGTCATTGGAGTAAAGGTAAGAAGACCAGTCTAAAATTTGGAATACCCATGGTATGGAGAGAGCCCAGAAACCATGTCTCAGACTGCTATTTTTGTGCTATTGATGTGACTGGGATTAATAGAAAGAACCGTAAAATTCTCAAGTATCCTGATCTTGAATTAGCACGTCGTCCTGTTGCTCACTCTGATGAATGCTCAGTCCCTGTATATGCAATGCTTTCTGAAGGTAGTGATAACGGTTCTACCGATTCTCAAGAGAGTCAAGAGGATGAAAAAGCGGATTTTAGCGATGATACTCCACATCCTTTTTCTCAAAATGAGCTTAATGATCTTGTTCGTGATCTTAATTTGTCGAAGTCCTCAGCTGAGCTCTTGGCATCCAGATTAAGGGAAAAAAGCCTCTTGTCTCATGCCACACGTATCACTTTTTATCGCAACAGGCATCAAGAATTCCTTCATTTCTTTTTTGAAGAAAAAGATTTGGTTTACTGCACAGATATTGTTTATCTTTTGCAAAAGCTTGGAGTGCCACATTATGAACCCCAAGATTGGAGACTATTTATCGACAGCTGTAAGAGATCATTTAAATGTGTTATGCTCCATAATGGTAACCAGCTTGCTTCAGTATCCCTTGCTCACTCAACTTCACTGAAGGAGAACTATGATTCAGTGAAGTATGTGGTGGAGAAAATCTCTTACTGTCAGCACGAGTGGCAGATATGTGTTGACCTTAAAATGGTGAATCTTCTATTGGGACAACAGTCTGGATTTACCAAGTACCCTTGCTATTTGTACATGTGGGACAAATCTCAGCACTATATCAAGAAGGACTGGCCTGCAAGAGATGAAATGGTGCCGGGTAGATCAAACAACATTGTCAACAATCCTCTGGTGGACAGACACAAAATACTCTTGCCACCGCTGCACATCAAGCTTGGCTTGATTAAACAGTTCACCAAAGCCCTGGACAAGGATGGTAGTTGCTTCTCTTACTTGTGCCATGTTTTTCCAGGATTATCCATTGAGAAATTGAAAGGGGGCATTTTTGATGGTCCTCAAGTTCGTCAGCTTATCAGAGATCCTGAGTTTGAGAAATCAATTACCAAATTGGAAGCATGGAAAGCCTTTGTTCTGGTTGTGAACAATTTTTTGGGTAACAACAAAGCCAGTAATTATGAAGAACTTATCACCAACATGCTTTATGCTTTCAAAAGCCTAGGATGCAACATGAGCATAAAAATGCACTACCTATTCTCACATATCGATCGATTTCCTGAAAACCTTGGCGCTATGAGAGACGAGCTGGGGGAGAGGTTCCATCAGGATATAAAAGAAATGGAAACCAGGTACCAAGGACGTTGGGATGCAGCCATGATGGCTGATTACTGCTGGACTCTGAAGAGAGATATTCCCTCTGCTATTCATTCAAGAATATCAAAGAAACGAAAGTTTATTTCTTAAAATTTGCCTAACGATGACGCAACTTACATGTTTTTCCTTTTTTAATGTATGCTCTTCATTCCATTTTTTTGAGATTTAATAAAAACATTCTATCAGATACATATTAGCCTACATGAGAAATGTTTTACATAAATCAACTACTAATATCCTCAAAGTTTATTTATAGATAGAAGGCATTTTTAAAAAGCAATTTACAAAAAAAACCTGACCTGATTGAGAAAAATGAGTTTCACTTTTGATTTTAGTGGTGCAAAATACTCCTAATTCAGCTAAAAAATTATAGACAACTTTCAACTTGATTTTTTTGTAGACCAGTGTTATTTGCTTCAACGAAAGCAAGCCTTTAACTAACCAACTTGCACTAATTTTATCACTTTGGGGTTTAAAATGACGTCACAGCTAAACACTTGATCGTACGATTTGTTCTCTGATTTTCTCAAAAACTACTCATCGTAAAAACGCAATGGAAAGCTTTTTTGGAGATATTAACAAGGTGCTTTCGATAAAAAAATTATACAATAATTAAAGCAAATTTGACGGCACAACAGCAGATTGATTATTTAAGCATTCTAAAGCATGCTTCTTCATTTTATTCTAGATCGCTTCAAACTTGCTTTATGATCTCATTATGCTGTCTAGGGCAATTTAAGGGAAAATAGCAGTAGGCAGCAAGCAGCGCGCATACTTTTGATTCACTATTATTTCGAAAGCAAACAACTTACATGCTGACTGCTCAATAAGAATGGTACATTACAGTACCAGCATAGCGGTTGGTCAAAAAGCCTGGTTTTGGTACGGTAAGGGCAAATTACAATAGATTTGTACAATTGCTTTTGTAAGCCTGACCGATCTTATCCTCTAACACAATTAATGTAACGCAGAGAAGTTGAGCAAAATGATTATTTTTTATGTGCAATCTCACAGGAATCACAAAAATTGTCAGGGTTATGAACTCAAAAACCTGGTCAATGAATTATACTTTTAAATCATAATCTAGCATATTCCAATAACTTAACCGGAACTGTTTGACATTGGGTTAGTTTGCACTTCCACTATCTGCGTTAAAGCCAGAACCCAGCAATATGCACTTAGCCACAGATTTCAGGACATGTGAAATGATATACAATTACAAAAAGTCGTAAGTAATATGCCAATTATTTAATGGGATTTTTAGAAATTACACAGCAATTACTTTAACGCCCCTCCCTCCACAGCTTTATATTTATGCTTAGGCATATGTGCAAGTAGTGAAATAAGCAAATAACAGTTTCTGAATTTATTTGCTTCTTCAATAGTGAGCAAGTCCACTACCTAAGTACATGCTGTAAACAAGGCAAATATGACGTTGCTACGGACTTCAAAAACTGAAGAGAAACATAATGGCTAATGCGCAAGCCTCCTCATATTTTTCTATTCGATTCTTATGTAAAACACGATACATTTGATTTTGAAACAAGAATAGTCTCTGTCAAAATGCTTACTAATTATGACTATTTTTACAACCTCCTATTGAATAAAGTCGGCTTTACCAATATTCTTAACCCCGACATTATTGATGCTGGCTCTACAATTGTAAAAACTTAACTGTGGGTACTTCACCTTATGTTAATTTGCTTTTTCGTGGCTGCGTTTATGCCAGGACCAAGCGATATGCGCGCAGCTACAAGCTTTAGGTCATACAATTAGACATAAAATTACAAAAAATTGTAAGTAGTGATCCTAATATTATATTGGGTTATTCGCAAAAATGCATAGCAATTACTTTGGCATCCCCCTCTTTCCCGACACTTTAAAATTTTGTTTCCATGCACTTCATAAGATGAGCAAATAAAACGTTTTCAAATCTTTGGCTTTTTTGATTGAGAAGAAGTTCAGTTCCCATGTGCGTCTCTGCTGAAAACTTGGGAAGCAACACGTAGCCAAGGACACTATAGTGTAAATATATGCCATTTATCTTTTTTGCCACGCCTTGGTCTCCGTATAATTACAAAACGTTAGCTACTTTTAAAAGCATGATGATTCCAATCAGTGGTTTTTTTAAAGCAATTTCTTTTTTGAGAAGGGAGACAGGGAGCGGACTTTTAAGCAAATCCAAATTATATCATTAAGAAATTTCATAACGTAAGTGAGCACTGTCTTATTTTTTGAGGAGAGCATTAAGGGAGATAAACGTTTTAACGGTATGGATCTTGCCAATTTTGTTTCTAATTAAGCATGAATAGCTTTTTTTCGGAGTCCAACGTTTTGAAAGTAAGATATTTGTCCATATTTGTTTCCAAACATACATGATCACTTTTTTTCTTATAGATCAAGTTTTGAACGCCCTGTCATTCCGTGTGGGGGCATTTGCTTTTTATTTTGTCCTAATTGCTCAAGACATAACAATAAGATTTGTAAAGACTGATCACCTCTCCGGGGTAAGTGTCATTAAAGGGTTTGTGACATTACGATGACGTCAGCATAAAAACATTTTTTTTAATTTGCATCTCTTGACGGAAGAAAATGCTTTTGTATTTGAAAAAGCCAGCATTTCATTCACCTAATTTCAACCATTTCGTTTCTTTGTTGTTTGAGATGACGTCACAATTTACGATTGATTATAGCAGTTGTTTTCGTCATTTTCTCAAAAATATTTACCGTAGAAACCCGGTGAAAACATTTTTTGAGAGATGAAGTAATAGGAAATTGGTAAACAAGGGCGTAGCCAAAAATATTGAGAGGGGACAAATTTTGCAACTTTTAATGTAATGTCATTTACTTATAACGGCATATTTACGTAATATCTATGAAAATATACATTTTATAGAATTTCTGCCTAATCGCAAACTGGCCGCTAAATTATGCAAAAAATTTAAAGCGTTTTTGAAAAGGCCAATTGAAGGTAATTTTTTATAAGATAATCGTCACACAGTACGCTGTTGAGCCAGACACACTCATCTGCCATTTTGTGAACGCGTACACCATTTTTCTTGTTGTTGAGAATTAGAAAGAGATAAGAAGCAGTGCGTACAATAGTATAAGTACTAGATCAGTAAGTGGTCAGCACATACGAGAATGTCGAAATCAAAGTTGAAGAAGTTTTACTTCCAGTTCATCACGCTCAGAAATCAACTCGTGGTCGCTTTTCGCCAGCCATGTTTGCCAATATTCGATTGCTCTTCTCCTCATCTACTCTTTCGTGATAGCAGTAAAGCACGCACAAATCAGACAAGCGACCCAAGGTCATAGGTGAACGTAACCAAGTTTTGACTCGCCTCATACACAAAAATGACCGTTCAGCCTCAACGGTTGTTGCGACAAGTGTCAAGATGATCTGGATAACGTTGCGCACACTTGGATAAGCTTGGATACTCAGAAAAAGCTCAGGTAAATTTTCCTGGTTTACTTGAGGGGTGAGAGAACTTCTCCACAACTTCTTTTCATTTATCACTTTGTCCAGTAAATATAAGCTCTCAATGTCATTGATGTTGGTCGGGTCGTTCGGAGGCAAGATAGAGAACAACGCAAAAAAAGAAGGGTTATCATTAAAACGTTCTGGAAGAGAGTTGCTTAGACCATCAAAGTACGGGAAGAATATCGAACCTTAATAATATTGCGAGGCCGATTCTGCTTTAGCGTTATCACAATGAACTTGGATTCCAACAACCCGAGTCACTCAAAACTCTTTCGTGGCAACTGCTGCAGAAGCCTCATCATAAATACTAGATGCAGCAGTATTGAAATCCACCCGGTCTCAATTGAGGACGCTCTGAAGAGAAGCAATAAGACTTTTCACAGAAGGTACACTGACTACAACAGCCTGAAACTTTCGCCCTAGTCGTTGCATGAATGCTGAGTACCGCCCAATCAAACATATGGCGTATGTTACACCAGGCTATTAGAGAGCAGCTTTCAAGAAAAGAGATTTCGCTTATGTCTCACTGCTCGCCTCCTCCGTGAATGAAGCAAGAGCGTCAGGTATAAGCTTGAAGTTAGCTTTAAATATTTGGATGCTCTTGTATTTCTCTGACCACCTGGTAGGAGAGAATAAAGGAATATTGACTCCTAAACTCGAGCGCCTTTTATGGTTTTCCCGAAAGAACGAATAGTTTCCCTGATGATGTCGTAGGTGCTTCTAACAATAGGAATTTTACTCTGGTCATTAATGACCAATTTCAAACAATGTGCAGCACAATGCACAAATATTGCTCGGGGGTACTTTTCGCGAATGCGTGTTTGAACTTCACTCACATAAACTGACATAGTTGATGCTCCATCGTAGCCTTGTCCAACAAGCTTTCAAAGATCAACGTCTATTCTGTAGAGGTTAGCCAGAATAGTTGCAGAAATAGATTCCACGGAAACTGAAGACATTTCAACAAATCCTGTAAAACTCTCGAACTTTTTATTACCTCTGGTATATTTTAAAACAATGCTAAGTTGTTCTTTTCCAGAAATTTTGCAGGATTCATGGGCAACAACAGATATAAAAACTTTTCGACCACCATGGATCTCGCAATCCCGAGAATCTCGTTTTGAATGGTTGGACTGGTGTATTTAGCATTTCCAGCCACCTGAGGAATGTGTTTCTTCAAAGCTTTGTCCCCAGCATCCATGCGGAATTGAAAAAGCTTCACACTTGTAAACTTTCTCTTGTCTGCGGAAAGCCCTCGCAAAGGAATATTGTTAGAAGCACAGAAAAGAACAGTTTTGACAACAGAGGTTAAATTTTTTTCATTTCCTGCTGTTCGCTTGGCTCTTCCTGCGTCTATGCAAGCGTATATATCTTTGCCACTTTCCATGAAGTTAATAAAGTCTTTCGCTACCAATGTTGCTTCTCTGTGGTAAGCAGCATCCCTTTGAGAAAGGGCCTTTTCGATAAATTTCTTGAAATCTATACAAGGTCTTTTGACGAAAGAAGCGTTCGCAAGACTGCCATGTGTCAGATGCGCTTGCATCAAGATGCATGTTTTGCATAAACCACCACCTCCAGAGAGTTGCGTATAAACAAGTCAATTGGAAAACTTATCATCTTAAAGCCACGACTTCAGAAACTTGCGACGATTTTGCCGAACGGTATCAAGAAGTATGACATTTCGTGGACCTTTTGAAGTTAAAAGCCAATATCTTTCGGCATGTGTGATCTGTGAGTGAATTTCTAGAACATGTCTTAAATCGATGGTCTTCCCCAACACGTATTCTTCATGGCTTTTGGAAACAACTCCAGCCGCATTAGAAGTATTTGGCGGTTGTAAAACCTCAACATCGTCTTCAACTCTAGCATTATCAACCTATTTCCTTGCAGAAAAAATAACTAATTTTGCCTGTTTAGCTGGTCGGTCGGACATTTTGCCTTTCGTGAACTACGCTCGTTGCTACTATAAAAATTGCTGTACATAACTGAAAAAGTGCCAATGCGATTTCACTGATCTAATGTAGCTTTATCAAGAACGGCTTTTAATAGTTCCTCTTCAATTGTGACGTATAACACACTATTTAAGGAATTTCTATGACACCACTCCCACTGGTTGGTTGAACGTTCTGATAAAAGAAGCGGCGTCTTTGTAGTAGTCCGCATCGCAATAAAACAAGAAAGCGCTCAGCGGGACGTTTTATTTCTTGCAATTACCATAACTTGAAATATCAATTCATCACTCGACTGCGACGTAGAAAAAAAACTTCGGTGATGTTTAGTATGTAAAACATACAGATCTTGTTTTATAAAATTTGAAAGTATAAATTTTGAAAAGCCACGCCCGACCCACCCCACCGCCCACACCACCTTTCTAAAAGTCAACAATAAACTCTTATGCACCAGCAGATGCTCCAAAAAATTTATCTTTTTATTTTTTTGATACTGTTTTGTAATTTGACTTAAAATTCAGGGGATTCAAGGCCCCTTTCGGCCCCCCTGGCTACGCCTATGTTTGTAAATGACACCAGCTTCCATCAAAAGTACGGAGAGTTTCAAGAAAAACATCGATTTACTATTTTACTCCCTGCTTAATATTACAAGTAAATTATCTCTTTACTTTCATTTAGTGCTTGCTTTTGTAAGGAATCATAATTATTGCAAGTGTCTCAGCTTTTAATACGTTATTAATTTAGTGGGACAGCAACACTTTGGCATAAAAAGGTTATTGTCTCTTCTTATTTTGATTGTCTTTTTAGTGACTGATCTAAATTGCTACTTGGCTCAATGTCAAGTGTTTGACTGCGTACCATTTATCTTGTGCTCTAGATAGGATAACCCAACACACTTACCACTTGCAATTCCCTCGGAAGCGTGCCGCATAAAAAGTAACAGAAAAATCAGGACTAAGAACATCATTTATGCTAATGATTTCTTTGCTTCCTTACTGCTTATTATTTTCACAAAGTGTTTGCGCCAAGTTGTGAAATACGCACGCCACCAAATAAACAATTAGTGTAATTGTAAAACAAAAGCCTTTGTGGCCCTCATCCTCAACTTTGCGTTTATTTTCCTACACTTATTTGAAGCAGCTATAGAATTTGTGAAATGACAGAGAGTTTCTAAGACCTCTCTCAATTCAAAGAACTATTACTGGAATTGGAGTTTAGTGGCGATACCTCCATTAATACAAACTTATCACTATTGGTCGTAAAAATATGATTTGATTGAAGCAGGCACAGCCGGCTGAACCGATGGTACAAAACCGACATAACTGAGCGGTAGCCCTGCCGAGCGAGCCGGCGGAGCCGGCCAGTACAGATATATACACACAAAAGAATAAGCGGATCTCGGTAGATATGGCAAAAGTGCTCAATGACGTATACGTTAGAGCTAAATAACTATTATTACCCAAGATCTCAAAAAATATTTCATATCGATTTGAGATTCGAAATCAACATAAAATATGTTTTGAGATCTTTTAAAATAAAGATTATGCATAATTATTGTCCTACACGTATTTTTTTTTCAGCTAACGGAAAACATTGTTTCTGTTATCCTACAGCACTGTGGTTATCAACTTTCAAAGACCGCAGACTCTTTACGGGTCACCAAAAATATTAGACGACTCAAAATACACTTTCATGTAAATAGAAAATGTTTTTATTAAACCAACTTTTGTGTCAATTTTTAGTTACAGGGTCAACGAGAACCTTGTGTCAAAACTTGTTCAAGTTTGTCACAATTCACAGAGAAGGTGGCCATTAAACACAATATATTATGATTAGCCACTGCTACATCAGTGCGCAAAATACTGTCAGCAATCATGAAGGTCTTATCACAGCAGAGTTTTATAGATTCTCCACATTTCCTTTGGTTACTTGTCACAATACAGCAAAACTTTACCTGCAGACTCACTCAAATATTTGTGTGGACTCAGCTAAAACTGTTGCGTCAGAATTAAAAAACACTGTGCTTCCGTTGACGGTAGTTATGTTCAAACCCGCTTCGGAGCTACTGGCACTGTTGCCACAGCACAATCAAGCAGATAAAGTTGCCGTAACGTGCTCTTTTTCTATAAAAGGACTTTATAGCAATAAAAACGAAAATCTGAGATTGTGAGCAAGGAAATGGGGGTGCAGCCTTCAAGTCATTTGGCCGATACTTCAATAGTTATCTTTATCTCCTGTTCATAAAATGATTAACCATAAGGGCTTTCCCAAATCAAAGTTAATAAAAACTAAATTACTTTAAACTAATAGGAACATAACAGCACTTTATCTCATAAAATTAAAGTAATATATTTACCGTCGGCATTCCACGATGATCTCGCCCGACTTTAATTGCCAGCCATAAACGGCCTCCGCTGACGTTTGGACTAAGAGATCTGCAATAAAATGTCATCTCTGTATCAGATTTCTAACCAACAATTCAAAGCTCAGAGACTATGCTGTTTCAACTGCTCCAAAGACTTCAGGCTAGCTGTGCAGAACGGTGCAATTCCAAAAGAAACTAGATATCATCTTTATTTTAAGATTTATTTTGTGATTTACTACTTTAGATTAGGATTCGCAATCATTAGTATTGAAAGAGCTACTCGGAGAAATTTTTACCGAATTAAAACCCATTCAAAGCCATCAAATCTATTTGAACGCCACATTAAAGGTAACATTACTACTAACATAATGATACATTCCTGAAATATGCTTTACATTTTTATGCGAAAATCATTTTCAAACTATTTGGTCATAAGTAGGAGGTTTTTCTTCGGATTTTTTACGTTTATCATATAAAAATATGATCAAAAGCAGCATTGTAATGATAAAATTCAAACGCGTTGCTCCCAAAAAATAAAAAAAAACAAGTTCTTCAAAAATTATTGATCTTCTCAAAGAAAACATTTTAAAAAATTACACTGCTCTTACCTACTTTACTTAATTTTTCATCTAAATTTCTTTTCCAAAGTTGCAAAATATAGGTTTGTTACAAGCTATTACCAATTTTGTACAAAAAAAGATAAATTAATATTTTAAAGAAAAATCGTAAAACAAAAAACAGCTGTGTAAATAAAACAAACATTTTTTTGTTGTTTTACTCGAAAAAACTTTTGAGTATCAAAAATTAGGGAAGGTTGTGACCCTGTGTCTTCTTCTGATTACTGGCTACACTGAAAATAAAATTCTTTGAAACCTTTTGGAACGTCACAATATTGAATATGAAATGCCAAAATCATATTTTATAATAAATTCAAATACGGGATCCAAGTTTCTAACCAAAACAGGCGGATAATATTAAAGATGGCAATCAAGATTAATTATGTAACTGCCCGCTAATAATAGTGTACAGAGCTGCAAACAAGTGTGCAGGATCTATGTTATCACGTGTGTATGATTATTCTATAAAAAATTTTACACATATAGTTTCAATCAACGTTTGCAGTTTTCCAGAAAAAAAATTGGTAATTAGCAACTAGCAACTTCTGTATTTTATAAAATGATAAGTCTTGACAATGATCCCTCACCCCAGTTAGGGCTTATTGATGTGACTTGTTGTCCATGTCATCGGTGTGTGTCCTTGAATTTGACCCCATTGATGTGGGTATAGCTGTACGATATTGTTTTGTATTCCATTTTTTTGCACCCAATGGCAATTTTTTTTTTCAACATGTTTATTATTAAGTGTTTTTACACCCGCCTGATTAGACCTAATAAGGTGGAAAGGGGTCGCGGGTTATTGAAATGATGTAACAGATTGCTGTGTGGTACCGTATAATGTTGGTGATCACTTTTGAGCAAATTTTTTAATTTTTTCTTGATGCTGGAGGCAGATCGCTTTTAATAGGATCGCTCTTAAAATTACCTAGAAAATTGCTAATTAGCAACCAGCAACTTCTTTATTTTATACAGTTTTCCAGAATTAATAGCTGGTTCTAATTAAGTTATGAATTTGAAAAATTGATAAATATTTGATTTTTGTTAGGTTAAAAATGATGAGAATATTGTATTAAGAAACATAACTGTTCCAGACGCAAATCTGTATGTCTCGATATCCCGTGGTTTGATATTTGCTACAAGATAACGAAACAGTTTGTAATCTATGCGTCATGATATAACTTTTTCTGTTATCTCTGCGTAGCCTTTGCCACACATGTCTTTTGCTCATTTTTTGAGACAAGCCGTGTACTAGTAGGCCGAGCGTGGTTATTACTTTGGAAAATTTAAGAACCACAGTGATTCAGAGTACTTTTTCATGTAAATCTATTGGAAATAAGCGCTTAAGCTTCACTTGTCAAATAAAATTGCCAAACTACTCTTCATAATTACGTGAAGTGAGGTCATCGTTTCGTGGTAATATTTATAAAGGACAGTACTCGCCAGACATCATGATCACAAATCAAGAAAAGCCGGTCCGGAAACCATTGCGTTCGAACCATAAAGAAAATGTGCTCTCTGCTCTCATTCGGGATTCAATCTATAAAAGTCGGTCAGAACACTTTCTAAACACATGCAGAAGAGCGGTCATTTTACCAGCAAACAAAGTCAAAGACTTAAAGCGAGGGGCAACTCAAAGCATTACGTTAGCTCACAGCCACGCCCAATATTTTTTCGACTACGGTATTTTTCCCGGAATATCCCGAGGAATGGAAAACAATTACAGTCCTTCAACCTCTAAAAGAGCAAGCATTTTCTTACCTGCAAAAATACTGGACTGCGGTTAGACGTTGGTCATAACTAGGGCCCGCTAAAGTCAAAATTTTTTCAAGACCTTGTTACATGATCAAACGTGTACTAACGTTCGTTTCAGGTGTTCAGGGGTTTGTTTTGGTAGATTTTATAAGTCAAAATTTTGCATAAAGTCACAACTTGTCAAAATTGTCTTTATCAAAAATTTTCTTGCAAAAACAGATTTATATTTTTTTCAATTTTTGAGCTGCTATTAAAATTTTATGCGCAGTTTTATTTGATTTTCAACTTCTGAAATAGTTGCAATGGTAAATTTGCGTGGGGTAATTGAGAAGGAAATAGCACTTATTATGCATGAAATCATCATTGTTGATGCATGGACTTCTAAATAGTAGAATCTGGACTGGAAACAACAAATTTGACGTGACCAACATAAGGCCGACGTAAAATTAACTTGCTCGTTTACATGAAATGTAAATTTTTAAAAGCTTGTTGTTTTTTAAACATTGGGCAGTTTTTTTACTTGAAATTTAATTCTATGCAGGAACCATGTTCAAATCCTAGACTGGTCTATTTATATAGGCTAGCAATAGATTTATCTATTTTCTTTATGCAAACAAGAAATGGAAGCAGGTAGGCAGAAAAATTTGTAATGCTTTGACAATAATAAATTCGTGTAACACAAAAAATCGTAAATATAACAGCAAATAGATTATGAACCATTAAGCAAAATTAAGCAACAAAAACACCTTTGAATTAACTATGACATAAACCCAGCCTAAGTGTTTAAAATGAACACATTTCAAAACTATCGATATTGTACAACTACATCTGACTTGCCAAAAATGCAAGACCTAGCACCTTAATTTTTTCCACTTATCTTATTAATTTTTCGGAAAACTCTGCTGGACTCCTCTGCACGCATACTACGCAAAGATTTTTAGCAATGCAGTTAAAAAACGTGTAGATATGCCCTCTAACAAGTTATGCCCTTTGCTGCACATTGTTGGAACAAACCAAGGAAATACTACACGGCTTTCAAAAAACGCAATATTTACAATTTCTTTAAATACACTTCGCTGGTTAACGCTGCTCAAAAACCGTTTTTTAAGCTTTTCAACGGAGAGCTCGGCAAATTCCCCCCAGCAAAGCATGCCAACATCAAACATTTCTTTTGTTGGCTTGGAGAGTCCACCACGATTGATATCGTTAAAAAAAGTTTATGGCATTTACTGGAACGTTTGTCTCTGCTTCAGGAGCCAAGTACTCAACACTAGCAATTGTAATTTCTTTACAAGAGTCGCATCTATTGCTTTTTGCTAGTGATCTACAGCAATAAGCTGTCACGTAAAAAGTCACAGAGACATCATTTTCACATGGCACATTGAGATTGAGATATTGAAAGACATGTTAGCATAAAGAGATCCTGCTCTGAAAATGACTTCTTGAATGGCAGTCCTTTCTTCTCTTGCTTTTGCTGCATCTTCAATTTCTTTGAGGGAAATTTGTGAATACTTCAACAAGAAAAGAGTTGGAAGTTTTCGATCACTTTCATATAGCTGTCTCATCGATATAAAATAATTGGCCCCGCTTAACTGACGGATGTGGCCAAATTGTCCCTCAATGGTATCCGACTGGATATGTCCAAGCAATACATACTTGAATCCACACTCATTCATCAAGTACTTTGACAATCCAGTGATAAATTGACATGACTGAAAAAGGGCAAGAGATGTCTCTTTTGTCAAACCCGGAAGCTGCGCACAAAAAATAAAATATTTTTCATTTATATTAAACTCAATAAAGTGAATTTATTCTAGCAAACGTTGTATCGTGTACAAACAGTAATAACAGAGAAAATACATTGTGCAAGTAAGCCAGCAATTGACTTGCAATCAGAGTTTAACCATAGACTTCTAAATAAAAGTCCATGGTTCAACGAACACTTAGCTTATCACGTCAAGCAAAGAATAAAATAACAACAAGGTGTTTGAGCACTATTTCACATGCACCAACAATAGGCAGATCTGCTTCCACTTTTTGGCCACGCAGGGCGCTGTCTCACTTTTTTAATTGTCTGGGCAAGAAAGAAACGCATTGAATTTGCTGTGAGATTCCAAAGTAATTTGGCACTCTACACCAATAACAGACCAGTAGCATAAATAACCATCTTAAATACAGACTAACTCAACAATGCATACATCAAAAACTACTTCAAAAAAATTTTGCGGTTTCCAGAAAAGCGCTTTGTTGAAGCCGTGGGGATCTGTGCCTAGATAGTGGAAACCCACTTCTTTATGTATTGTGTTTTGCGCATTTCCTAATGCAAATGATAGAAAAATGATCACATTCATACCTATCATAAGGTTTCTAAAATTGTTATTTGTCACTTACCGAGGAATCTCTCCAAAAAGTAGCATACTTTCCAAAGACCAAAAGAAATTCCAATTTCCAATCATGTGGTGATTTCACAGGATCTCGTAAAATGTCTTGCTTGCGCTTTCCAATGGTTGGTGAAGAGACATTTAAAATTGACCACAACTTTGCAAACAGCTCTAAAACAGCAGCAGTTGGGTAAAATTCATAATGCTTTAAAGCCTTAATTGTCGATCTTTGCAGTAATGGAAGCGCAAGGTTTACGTTTACTTTTTCAATGGACTTAGGTCTTAGCACTGTCTCTGATAACTTATGAGCAATTCGTAATGGTTTTTCGAACTCAATATTGTATACTGTTTCCACATCTGCAAAACTGGCAGTTAAGGGGGCTGGTACAAGACAGTGCATGCTAGGTAATTTGAAAATTCGTTTTTCCAAAAAGTTGTTGTAAATGCTTTTTATCACATGTGTTGGATCAAAAATTAAAAAAATTTTTCCACCAGTAAAATTATTCATTATTGCTTCTTTCCAAGCACCGTCGCAAAGAAAATCTTTGTAAAATTTTCGATTTGCAGCAGCATTATCCACTAAAATTCCAATAATGTTGAAACCCACCTCATGGACTAAATGCATTACTTTGTCAAAGCATTGCTTTTGAGTCTCTGCCTTCAAATTTTTCACGGGGTGAATACAGACCATATCCCGATACTTACCGCTAAGTGAGTTAATCATGAAGCATAAAGCAGTAGATACAACTTCACAATCTTCAGCTAAACCAAAAATCTGACCTCCAGCAGCTTCAATTCGCTTTGATACATAAATTTCGTCAATCATCAGGATAACATTTCTGTCAAAAGCATTTAATTGAGAATATCGCATTCTCAAATACTGAGTGTCGTCCCAGTCCACTTTTGCGATCCAGTCGCATTGTAATTTTCCTTAAAGTTTTCACAGATGGCAGTACCAATAGTTCTTCCTCTAACAACCGTTTATAAGCACGAGGGCTTGTTGCATGTAGAATGTACGACATCATAAACAATTCAACTGAATCTCTGCTTATGTGCTTGCTGCGAAGAACCAATTCCACCTCCTCTAACACAAATTTTAATGAACAAACTTCATGATCATTATCACAGATCTCCAAATACTGATCAATCAATCGAGAAAAATTAAATATGAACTTATCCTTCATTGCTGACTTATTCATGTGGATATTTTTAGCAAAGGCCATTAAATTTGTCACTTGAGACAGCAACGTGACTTTGTTGGATGAAAAGATGTGTTTTTATGTAGATGCTGGCACTAATTGTCCATTATGATAAATCCTAATTTCAAGATCTGTGCTGATACATATTGTTGACTGAACAGATAGCGGGTGTTCTTCAGAAAACAGA
This sequence comes from Trididemnum clinides, assembly GCA_963675345.1. NCBI lineage: Eukaryota > Metazoa > Chordata > Ascidiacea > Aplousobranchia > Didemnidae > Trididemnum > Trididemnum clinides. The sequence goes on from OY776300.1 coordinate 7,867,655, forward strand.
ATCAAATTGGCTTCTAACTTTGTCTGATGTAAGCAAAGCCATGCGACTGCATGTCATCAGCTATTTTTGCAATTAGCCCAGCTAAATTTTCAATTTTGTCATCTTTCAAAAATTGCTCCAACTGCATTTCCAATCTTGATGCATCATTTTCATGTCGTGATGATCTGGTGCATCTCCACCTGCATAGTATGAAGGAACATCCTTAAAAATTGAAGGTAAAACATTGCCTTTAAGACGTTTCTTCACTAGCAAGGCACTTGATCGATTTTTTCTTCGCCTAATTTGTTGATCTTTCGATTCTTTTACAAAATCTTCAGGTTTGAAGTGAAGTGAACACAACCTTGAATACTTAGTTGGCATAGAATCTTTTCCTGCAATACGTTTAAGCCAACCTTGAAGCAGCTGTTTATCATTGATTTGGTTTACTCGTGCCCTTTTTGTTTAATCTTTTTTTTTTTTAATGATTTTGCGTGCTTGCCCGTATCTAAAATGAGTAATCAATCCGGTTTGCGTAGTTTGCCTAGCGCATCTCGCACTACAATCTATTTGGATCTCCTTTGTTGCAGTAGCAGTAGTAGTTTGTTCTTTGTTAACCCTACGTTAGTACTCTCACAGTTTGTAACACTGTTAGTACGCTGGGGTGTTTGAACACCCCATTCTTAAAATTCATGTCTTTTTGCTTATCATTGCATGATGGTCATTCAGCTTCTTTTGTAAGTTTTTATAGTTACCAATAAGTACAAAAATTTTCATTTACTGATACTGAAGAATGCTTTTGTATCACATCAGGTCAACCACAGAAAATAGTTAAATTTTGACTTGCATTATACCTTTACAAGAATAAAAAAATAAAAATTATAAATTAAGCATGTTTATTTTCTTCATATCAACAAAAGTAATATTAATTAACAATTATTAATAAATATGAATTTGTCTCAAAAAGCAGAAGAGAGAAAATCAACGCCGAAATCCAGGAAACTAATGAATGGCCTGCTTGGTATCATGGGGTGACGTCACACCCCAAACCACAACAAATGTCTCTAATCTCCTACTGTGTAAGGTATGGGATTATGAAATTCTCAGTGATTTATCTTTTCACTTATTTAGGAAGGTACTTGGAAGATAGTCCGTGTCATTGTTGCCAACTCAAAATTATAACAAGAAAGTTTTTTGTGGGGTGCCGAAACACCCCAGGGTACTAACGTAGGGTTAAGGAAGCTGGGCACCTGTTAGAATTATTTTAGTTTTCGGATAGCATATAGCTTTAGTTAGAGTTTGTTTAATTGACATTTTTTATTTGATCTAGACTTGTGTAGCCATTACTTATGTTCGTAATCTATCCTGTCTCTGGAATCTATTTCGGCTCGCCACTTTTGTGAGTAATTAGTTTATTAATTAGTCTATGATGAGCACATTGTTTGTTATTTTATGTTTTAGGGTTACGAGAAAATACATCTCTACGTAAACCAAGCGAGTGTTTGAAACAGAGACACGCGGTGTTCCCCCAAATCGGTAACCAAAAAGCGGCTACAAAGCTTGGTGAGATTGTTCTTGTTTTGTTTGAATAAAAATTGCTTAGAATGGAGAGATATGCTCGACTAAAAGCACGGAGAACAAGTTTGAAAAGTTTTGTCACGAGACAATTGAATAGCCTGGGAAACTATGTAAACGTGGACACTTTAAGTAAATAAATTTTTGAACAAAAAAGATCTTCCATACAGTCAACTCTCAGTAGTTTGCGATCTAATTTAGATGCCATCTCCGAGACCTTATTAAACGTGCCCGGAGATGAGCATGAAAACGCATTGCAAGATTTGGAAAAAAATGAGCTCGAATATGAAACTAGGGAAGACGACCTCTCTAATTTACAAGTTTTTGACGCAAGAAAGGCAGAAGCAGAATCAAAATCCAAACTTATTGAAATATCTAATACCAAAACAAAGCCTAAATTTAAACCAAGGGATCTTCGTATTCCCAAGTGGGATGGTGATGTTGTTAATTTCAATTCGTGGAAATTGCGCATAACTGATTATTTCAAGTTCACGGGGCTCGATAGTGACAAGAGCAATTAGCTACGTATTTTGTTGTATGAAGAAGCTCTCTTTGCCAGAGGAAGCTCTCTTTGCCACGTTGCAACTTACCCTGCAAGATTGCGTGTCTGTATATGAAGCTAATGGGGTTTGGGAAAGACTTCATGAAAAATATCCCCCGGAAAGCATACCTACAGCTATTTTGTTTAAACTAAAGGAAACAAAACCAATGGCCTCAAATTCCGCGCGTGAAATGAGAAGAGTGCTAGAAAAAATTAAGGAATATTCTCGTCGCGCTAAAGATGCTAATTGCAATAGCGATTTAAATTGTCCTGCTACTCTCGATTTAATCGAACAAAAACTTACAACTACTTTAGTTCGCAATTTTCGTCGTTATTTGCATTCCGAAAATGAACAAGCCTCGGTTGATACGCTTATCAAACTCCTGCAAACTGAAACAGAGTTGGAAGAAAGATTTGCAAATGAGTTATCTTTAAATGTAACTAGTAAACCGAAAAGCTCCACGATCAATCAAGTGCGCTCAAATTCTGATGACCGTTGTACTTTATGTAACAAATCACGCCATAAGTTTGTTGAATGTGAAAAATTTATGAGTTATTCACCCCAACAAAGAACTGACGCAATGAGACGCCTACATCGGTGTTTTACTTGTCTTTCACTAATGCACAAAGATTCTAGAGACTGCTATTATCGGCGCCGATGCACGAGTTGTAGTCGATCTCATCACACTTTACTAGCTTGCGTATCCAAACCTGAGCAAAACAAGATTCGCGTTGAAAATTTTCAACAAAACTCTTCGCTAAATGCCAATGCTTCAAGCTTTCAACCATCTCAGCCTTCTGAACGATCGACAAATGAATGCGCACCTAACTTTCGTTACTCGCCCGCGGCTGTGGTAGAATTATTTGACACTAACGGTACTTGGCATAAAGCCGTAGCTCTTTTTGACTCCGGAAGTGATGTTACTTTAATTAAAAAGGACATTGTAAAGAAACTTCAGTTAGAGCGTCATCCAAAAATTTTTAAGTTTGGTGTAGCTGGTGGTGGCTATCGCTATGAAAATTCTGCTATCGTGTCGGTTTGGATTCGTCGCTTCGACAAAAGGTCTTGTCGGTACAACATTAATGCTCACTCGTCTCCGTGTTTAAAAAACGAGTTGTTTGAAGACCATTCTTATCTAAAAACAATCAAAAAATATTTGCCTAAAGAAAACAGCGAAGTTGTCATATTGATTGGATATGATTATGCGAATTTAATGGCCCCTATGTCCTATCTAAAACATCCTTCTGAACCGCACAATTATCCTACAGCTGCAGAAACGTCTTTAGGGTGGTATGTTTTTGGACCTAATCAATCAGAATCCCTTCCTGAGGGATTTGTACAATCGCAACATGTCCGTTTGGTTGAGAATGATTTACTTTGCGTAAAGTCTTAATATGAAGCGAATTTATCTAGGGTCAAGCCAACTGAAATATGTTCTTGTTCTAATAACGATATAAAAGAATCCCAGTTCTCAAAGCATGTGAAAATGACTATTCATCTGACTGAAGATGGACGTGTCGAAGTGTCTATGCCCTGGAAAGAAGGCTTTCCTGTTTGTCTCAAATAGGGTTTGACTAAGTCTCAAATAGGCATCAGGCTTTGACTAATCTTAAATTGCTTGAACGCAGACTCGTGAAATCCAATCCATTGCAAAGCTACAACGAGGAGATGATCCAGATTATCAAAGAATTCGCAGAACCTGTTACAGAAGAAGAAATTTTTCGGCAAAATGGCTGGTATTTGAATCACTTTCCAGTTCTCAGTCCAGGAAAATCAACATTTTTCAGAATTGTGTGGAATCCCGCCGCGAAGTACAATGGATTTTCACTCAATGATGATCTTCACAAAGGACCAGACTTGCTTAACAACCTATTTCATGTTCTGATTGCTTAGCGCAACAACACTATTGCTATTGCTGGAGACATAAAGGAAGATGTTCAATCAAATTGAAATGAAGCCCGCTGATAGAATCTATCACAGATTTTTATAGAGAAACGGAAATGTCCGTCAACCGCTCAATGACTATCAATGGAAACGACTTCCTTTTGGGGACAAACCCGCACCTGATCTTTTCATTAGTGCCCTCCATTAACTAGCTAAAAAACTGTCATCAATGCATTCCATTGCCTCGCAAATTATCAAGCATCACTGTTACATGGATGATATTGTCACTTCGCTCCTTTCTGAAGATGAAGCGATCATAGCCAAAGAAGATATCAATGTGATATTAGCTAGGGGAAAATTTTCTGCCAAAGGTTGGCACTCGAATTCTTAAAAGTTGATGAGTTTCTTGACCAACCAACATTGTGCGTGTTAGGTCATGATTGAGATAAATCTAATGATATGTTCAAGCCCAAGATTCCCAATTTGAAAATGACCGACTCTCTTAATAAAAGAACCATCCTTGAGGTTATCTCAAAGTTTTGGGATCCTATTGGAATTTTTGCTCCTGTCACCTTGCGGTTACGAATATTACTTCAATCTTTGTGGCTTTTGCGTATATCCTGGGACGACCCTGTAAGCAAAGAAATTGAATCAAGCGTATTGTATATAATCGAAGAAATGCAAGCTCTCAATCAAGTGGAACTGCCACGATCTGTAAAGCCTGACAATGTAACTGGCAATGCAGAACTCCATGGATTTTGTGACGGAGGAGAGCAAGCATATGGTGCCGCAATTTGGCTGCGGTGGCCTACCTCAGATGGATTTGTTCTTCGATTTGTTGCTGCTAAATCCTTTGTAGCGCCCATCAAACGGAAATCTACACCGAGACTGGAGCTGCTGGGCGCACTCATCCTCTCTCGTATGCTGACTTCTATCAAAACTATCATTGCTGTTTCTGATGTGTATATGTGGACTGATAGCGTTGTTGTTCTTCATTGGTTATCTAAGCCCTCATCAAAATTTAAGGCCTTCGTTTCAACTCGTGTACAAGAAATTCAAGAAAGTTTGTCCGATATCCCTGCATGTTTTAAATACATTGATAGCAAATTAAACCCTGCTGATGCTTCAACAAAACCTATTCATGTTTCTAAGCTAGCAAAATGGCATTTAGGGCCTCAGTTTCTTGTGTTGCCTCCAAAGGAATGGCCTCTAGGTAAACCCCCTTTGGATAAACTTTCCTCAACAGCACAAGAGGAGGAAAAATGTCCTCCTCCTTTTGTACTGCACTCAGAACAGTTGATCGATTTTACATCGCATTTATTAGCACGTATTTCGTCATGGCAAAAATTAGTTCGGGTAGTGGCATGGTTAAAAAGACCTTTAATAAATCGCGAGAATAGAATTTCGATTTTAACGTCACGTGAACTAAATAATGCAAAATTGTTTTGTTTTGGATTGCACAGGATTATTTGAGAGAGCCTGAACAACAAGGACTTCGTAAGAGAATGAATCTGAAGGCTCTAAACACTCAGCCTGCCCTCCTTCGCATATGTGGACGTTTATCAAACTTTTCGTATAGCGATGAAGTAACCAAATCTATTGCCCTGCCTAGCAACAACAAAATTGTGGTATTATACGCAGATTATATGCATCGAAAGCTCGGGCATCAAGGTTATCGTGTAATTATTCTTAATTTGCGTTTAGAAGGTATTTACATTCTACGTGGCAAACAACTATTGAAGCAAATTGCTGCCCGATGTATAACTTGTCGAATCAATAGACGCAACTTGATGAAACGGCAGATGGGACAATTGCCCACATTCAGATTTAAAGTAAACCAACCCCCTTTTACATCAGTTTCTATGGATTTTTTTGGCCCTATTAAACTTCGAAAAACAAGAAATGTTGTAATTGATGAATGTGTATTACTGATAACTTGCAACACCACAAGAGTCGTTCACCTTGAAGTAACTGAAACTCAATCTACAAATGAATTTATCTTTGCTTGGCGACGTTTCGTATCTAAACGAGGTACTCACCCTGTTCATGTTTTTAGTGATCAAGGAAAAGCGTTCATTGGTGCTAAAAACCCCATCAGACAATGGATTAGTAGGTGGAATAAAACAATTATAGCTGACTTTATGGCCGCTCATCACGCTTCATTTATGTTCGAGTGGAAGTACAATATTTCACAAGCTAGCCATATGAACGGAGTGGCAGAATCGTTGATAAGAAGCTGCCGCAAAGCCTTTGATGTAGCTTCTAACTACCGCACTCTAGCATACACTCGAAATGAGTGGGAAACTATTGTTGCAGAAGCTAATTATCTTTTGAATTCCAGACCTTTGTTTCCTAAATCTGTTGATGATCTAGATGAAGAACCCTTCACTGGAAATACACTGCTTTATCCGCAAGGACAACCCTCAATTCCACAACATCAAATGATCGAGCCATTGGACCCCCGAATATCCTATAAGTCCGTTCAATCTTTCGTAAAACAATTTTGGGAAGTGTGGATTCGCCACATGCCACCACATTTACTTTTTCGAAATAAATGGTTCCGGCCACGGAAAAATCTGAAAACAGGAGATTATGTAACAATACTGGAACCCGGGATGAAAGGCCGAGCTGCGCCCCGCGGTTTATGGGAACACGCCATTGTCACAAAGACCTTCCCTGGAATTGACGGACTGGTACGAAAATGCGAATTGCGTCTCTCTGGTCAACGTACGCTAATACGACCTATTCACAAACTTTGCTTAATAGCAACCGCTGAAGAACTGAACTATGATAGTTAGACCTACTATTTGTTATTGCGCATAATGTATATTTATTCCGTGTGACGATGTATAGTTTATTTGATGTGCTTATTGTGTTTTGACTCCACTTCGTCCCCTCTGGTTCCGGGTTTTACCCAAAGTAAGTTTTGTTATCGCTGCTCAATTTCTTTCCGCGCTTGGCGGGGAGTGATTTGGTTTACTCGTGCCCTTTTTGTTTAATCCTTTTTTTTTAATGATTTTGCGTGCTTGCCCGTATCTAAAATGAGTAATTAATCCGGTTTGCGTAGTTTGCCTAGCGCATCTCGCACTACAATCTATTTGGATCTCCTTTGTTGCAGTAGCAGTAGTAGTTTGTTCTTTGTTAAGGAAGCTGGGCACCTGTTAGAATTATTTTAGTTTTCGGATAGCATATAGCTTTAGTTAGAGTTTGTTTAATTGACATTTTTTATTTGATCTAGACTTGTGTAGCCATTACTTATGTTCGTAATCTATCCTGTCTCTGGAATCTATTTCGGCTCGCCACTTTTGTGAGTAATTAGTTTATTAATTAGTCTATGATGAGCACATTGTTTGTTATTTTATGTTTTAGGGTTACGAGAAAATACATCTCTACGTAAACCAAGCGAGTGTTTGAAACAGAGACACGCGGTGTTCCCCCAAAGTAGGGGAAACGAATAAAAAGTAACATCAAGGTCTTTGTTTTCACCAGTATATCCTGATCTGCAGTTAATAGCACCACACTTGTTGACCATATCAAATAGGTTTTATACTAATACCAGAGGTTTTATACTAATACCAGAAATAATAACTAAACTACCAACTAATAATATTAAAAAGGAGGTATGATGTTCATGCAGAGTCAACTCAGCAAAATATCTACACCGCAAATTAAAACAGCCAACAATCAGAGAACTACATCTGAGGCTCTATTAAATAGGAGGTAATTGCACATATACAGACTCGAGTCAGCAAAGCATCTACACTGCAATTTAAAACAGGGAAGTCAGAGAACTAGATCTCAAGTTATCAAACTTTAAGTAGTGAATGGATGTAATTTAGAATTAGCTGTACGCTTCTAATTGAAAACACCAATAAAATCGCAATTCATACGACTCCACACCAAAACGGTATGCTTAGAAAAGGAGTTGTGATTATATCTAGGGTGGGGTTTAGTGTTAAAGTTTAAATTCAACCTAACCTTCTCCCCCTTACCCCAAAAAATTAAGCACTGAATGCATGCAGTGTTTCCAATTGAAAACACTCAGCTTGTTCTACATTAGACCCATAATAAACTACAGAGATCAAATTTGCTTTACAACAATATGCATAATTTGACCCAGGTAGATTTAGCCTTGCTACAAATTCATTAGGCTTTTTACATGCAGTAGCAAAAAGCTACCCTACTAACCAAATAAGCAAAATGTTGGCTTGGCTTTGCTAGCAGCATCTTAGTGCGACTGCAATTGCACCCAATCTTTTAGAGTACATTTCAGAATTTTTAAGCCTGCAGTGCATTTACACCTAATGGGGCTCATAAGCAAATAAACTCTACAGCATAATCGCTTAAATCTTTAACCTTCAATCTATTGGTCTATTTACCAAATAGACCTATGCCTTCGTAGAATAGTAACTGTATGACAGCAGTCACTAATTTGACTCGCCTGGCACAAACCAACTTTATTTACCTGAAACTATGTATGATTGTGGACCGTAACCTACCGCAGTACAGTAGGGCTACTGAAGCTGCTATAGCCTGTCAGTAGACAATAGACAATACAGTACAAATTATAATAATCTTTTTCACTTTAGCGCCAACACAAACACATTCCCAGCATCAATACAGTTTTAACCTGTAAGTACTATGCTTTAACTAATGGTGTCAATGCGCAGTCATGCTATTTTTTAATCACTAATCATCTATTTTACTTCAGTGCCAGCACGAAAACATTACCCAGCATCAATACATTCATAACATCTACGAACTACACTTTGTCTACTGGTATCTGTTTGTGCATTGTGACGCAATTTTTTAATCAAATAAACAACACTCATTCGAAACTTTCTTTTTCCAATTAACCAAGGCAGCAATTACGCCGCGTGATACAGGCCTCATCTTGGTCGCTCTCGCTAGCAGTTTTAGCGGCGTTTCCAGTCCAGGTGTTACTATTTAGAAGTCCATGCACTTATTAAGCATGAAATCATCATTGTTGATGCATAAACACATAATTGTTAGACAATTAATCTATTCCTATAAAACCTTTGCGCTCTTTACACGTGGTCTTTTTAAGTCGTAGCTTGCAAAGCAAAGAATGTTTAAACAAGCCAAATCTTCTACAGCGAAAGTTAGCCAAATTTGCCAGGAATATCCGGATGAGTTGTAGGCAACTCCTGCACGCGACTTGCAATCCAACCTTTGTGACGTGTTAATCAAATGCGACAAAAAGATTTTTGTGGAAAGCCACCGAAAAAGTAAGCAACACCAAGGAAAATTGGAGACGAAGAGCAAATCCCAAAGTAAGCAAACCTTTTTACAAATCGATCAAGTAAACTTCAAGAAACAGGTTGTCTCTTCATTCTTAGCTGCAGATATCCCACTTCATACACTGAACCATCCTTTTTTATAGTCTCTGTTTGCTACAATGGGAAAAGTATTGCCTTCGGAGACTGCAGCCCGGGCATGTGTTGCTAAATTAGCATCACAAAAAGAAGAACAAATTCAAGAATTACTTCGTGACAAAAAAATTTTTTAACACGTTGGCTGCCTCTTGTATCACCGGTGATACATTCTCACTTTTGCATGTAGTGCCAGTGTATCACCGGTGATACACTGGCACCTCTATGGCAAATGGCACAATACATTGTTGCCACCTGAAAGAAGGCTTTTGCCTAATACGAAAACAAAGCGTGGCAGCCAACGTGGTCGTTGGCTGCCTCGTGTATCACCGGTGATACATTCTCACTTTTGCATGTAGTGCCAGTGAATCACCGGTGATACACTGGCACCTCTATTTCAAATGGCGAAATACAATGTTGGCACCTGAAAGAAGGCTTTTGCCTAAAGCGAAAATAAAGCGTGGCAGCCAACGTGTTGTGGATGAAGCAGAGATTGCTAAACAAAAGCATATTAGTGTGCTTGTGGGCACTTAGATGCCCCAAATCAGGCATTCCTCGTTGATTGCCATTCACTTGACAGCGGTAGCAATGTTAATAGCAGTATTATTCTGCACACTGTGGATGACATATTGCGACAACTTGAAATAAAACGCGAGAACTTTTCATTGTTCTTGACTGATGCTGCTCGGTACATGTCTTTGGCTGGAAAGACATTAAAGGAATCATATCCTTCTTTGATGCATGTCACCTGCGTTGCGCACTTACTACATAACTGCACTATGCGTGTGCGTGCTCATTTTTAAAATATTGATGGAATAATAGCAACGATCAAGGCAGCAACAATCAAAAACAAAGATCGCAAAAAACATTTTCATGATGCTGGTCTGCCATCTCCTTCTGACCCTGTAATTAAAAGATGGGCAACTTGGCTTAGAGCTGCCTTATATTACAGTGAGAATCTTCCACCTGTTTGTACTATTGTCAACAATTGGACAAGTGCAGGCCTCTTAGTCAGCAGAGCAAAAGACGCTATCAATGTGGAAGATTCGGTGCCAGACTCGGCTGAAATAAATCAATACCGGACTCTAGCAGCCAACGCAGAGTTCTTAGAAGGAAGTGCCTGCACGATAACCGAAGCATACGGACTGCTGAAGAATATGCAATTTGATGATGATCCGTGAGCAATTAAAAATTACATTAAAAAACGACTATCCAACTCTGATTTAAAAACAATAACAAACTGTACCAACTTGACAATTGACCTAACAAGCTACGCACTATTGCAAAAAGCCCAGCCAACCTCTGCTGCTGTTGAGAGGTCGTTTTCTATGCTCAGTAAATTACTGAGAAAAGACAGAAATTTTGATGTTAAGAACGTAAAAAAATATATGATGCTGTATTACAATAAAAAGTCCTGGTATTTATACTGTGTGGCTTTCGTTAAAAACATCATAGACAGACTGTTAATGTACAGTACAGTTGCGATAACAACGCATTTTTTGTATTACACACTAATTGATACCGGTACACAGAATGGCTCGTTATCCTAGGTTTTGACGTCATGTGTCGCTTTGTTGCATCAGCTTCAAGACTGAGTGATTGAGAAAATGTTTAAAGTAGGCTGCCTTCTTCTTTAAAAACTTATGTAAATTGCGGATTGTAAAACATTTTTAATCAAAAAACTGTAACAAGACATAAATAATAGGCGAAAGCGGTTAGGTCAAAATAAAGTCAAAATTTTGATAAATAATGTCAAAAATATAATTTTTTAGGTAAAAAAATGGCCCTACTTATAACACTTTGAGTAGTAGCATCGCACTTTTTGATGTTTTGCATACGGACAAATGCGACATCTTTTCCATTTTAGAGTTAGGGTTTGTTGTTGTTGTACTACATCTGCATTATGGAAGGTCAAGCCGCCCCTCATCATTGCCTCTTTGATGGGTTTCTGAAGCGATGTTGTAGCCTGGCGCTTCCTCATGAAAGGCATTTCATTCATTCACTCATGCATATGAGCTCACGCTTGATTTACATGTCTATCGTCAGAGGGCCACCACGACGGGTAGACTGCTTGGCCCCACCACCTGTCTGCCACATTAAAATGGAAGCATCCCGTCAATTTTCTTGCCCAAGAACACAACAAGCAAGCTTGCCGGCTTGTTTTCCACACTATTCCTATGTGCTGAGCGCCAAGCAGAGAATACCATTTTTTAAAGTCTTTTGCTATGACTCCACTAGGGGAATAAAGCGCAGGTCAACCGAGTGCGAAGCGGACGCTCTAAACACTACGCCATCAAGCCGGTTATGAAGGGTATAACAAGCTGTTTTATCAGTCATAACTCTACTAGTCATAGAGAGTCATAACTCTACTAGTACGTTTATATTTGTTCACTGTAATCTGTACAATTTAATTTTACATAATTAAACATTTTTTAATCGCCTAACTTTGGACTTGTTTCATACTTTTTTCGTTATTATAGTGTACTGCATTAACAGATTATTTTTCTAATTATGGCAGAAACTGTAAACTCACTAGGCAAGAGTGGTCGGTGCACTGACTTAGGGTTAGCTCACTCAGATCAGATTGACGCACACGCGTTACGGGCTAGAAAGCGTGACCTGTAATCAGAAATAGAATTCTTCTTGGTGCGGCTCCGTTCTCAGATCAGGATGGTAACAAAAATATTCATGAGACCTACCATACCACATCCAAAAACATTTTTCAACTAACACAGCACATACAAACTAATATTTCAGGTGACAACTCTCAAATCATGTCAGAGAGACTACATACGAGCGTATGATGAGTGTCATCCTCACTCGCACATACAACCAATGGCTTACTTCTCAAAACATGACATCACACAACTAACCTGAAATTTTACTTCATGACTTTGTGAGTAATGTCGGGTCAGGGACTATTAGAAGTAGCTTATCGCCTTCACAATTGATTCGCAAGCAAATAAAACTTGAATTAAAACGTAAAGAACTCGAGGTTGAGAAGCGCGAGGCAGTGCTTGCAGTGGAGGAGAAGCAGCTGCCTCTCTCCAACCCTAGCTCAGGCGTGGACGTTTAGTTATTTCAAAATGAAAGAACTGCTCCTCCTCAGCTTGATACTTCCTTTGCACAAAGTGTTTTGTACCCACAAAAGAGATATTTAGCCCAAGTATATTAGCCCACGCCGGATAGACACCCAAAGGGTTAAAGACAATTTCTAATACATGCACGGCAATCCGTTCAATTCACTCAAACTATGAGTAAACAACACTATGTAACATACTCCGGAAACTATGCCACAAAATCACAACTACATTCCCCCTGGTTCTTGGTTCCTCCTCCTTTACATTTCACCTTTTTTGTCAACAACTTGACGACAGAGGCTCTGGGTTGTGAGCTCTTGCTAGAGGAAGCTCGTAAAATCCGCTACACTGGTCGAAAGATTTCATTTATCTTTTTCTACCATCAAATTACCGAATTTTTAAAAACGCTGTCACGATCGTAATCACAAGATGAAGTTGCTCCATGCGTCCTGTCAGAAGCAAGTTCGAGAAGTTGTGTCGTCGCTTGCTCCACGCGTGCCTGGATGCAATGTCGATGACCAAATTCAACGGGCTCTAGGAGGCTTAAGATTGAGATACTGCTGCTGCAGTTTTCTTTTCGAGCCGTAATTAAGCATGCTCGAAGTGGGCCGAAGTTTGGTAAAATGGGTGTTCCTGCTCTTGAGCCATTAATTTCCAAATTGGATAACAGTGAGCTCTATGCAAGAGCTCAGAATCAGGTCAGCTCTATCAACAAATTTTTTATTCTTGATATAACAGATAGATTGCCGTTCTACATTAAAAATTGTTGTGCTGACTTTCTTTTGGATCACTGCGGCAATCTAGACAATTCATCCTTTGAAACTTTCAAAACCTTTTTGAATCCAGAACTCCATAGGAGTAACAATACATTTACACAACGCTTGTTAGGTTCACACAAAAAGGATGAAAACGCAAAACCACGGGAAAAGATTCGGATTCGACAAGCAAATGTAGAGATCAAACGCATTTTACCCACGCCTGTTGTGCACGGCGGCACGGTTGTAGAGTGGAGAATCATAGGGGCTATGTTAAACACATGCCATAGACAAGCTCCAATTTGCTTTATTTGCTCTTCCCAAGATAGGGAATATAGGCATTTGTTAAATGATTGCAACAAATGCAAAGGCATGGCACCTCAGGAACGGCCAGCCAGTATAATACAAGAGGGTCACTGTATTAATTGCTTGCACACAATCATGCAAATGCACGCACCGTGAAAACAATATTCACAAAAGCATATTACTTTTTTGCACACTCCATACATTTCTTAGTTAAATGCACCAACGGTTAGTTATGGGGCCGCAAACAATTGCAACTTACAATCTCACAGACACACCTGGATGGCGCATTCCATCCACATCATGGGGATCTAAAGAGATTTCTAATCACTATGTCACTAGTGACGCTTCAGTAAACAAAAGTGCAAACTAAACGGAAAGGTGTATTGATGCAAATTTCTTCTACACAGGTGATAAATGCACACACTCGGTTTGGTCAAAAGCGTGCATCCAACATGATTCAGTTCCAGGATTACTCTTGTGTTTACAAATCTTGCTGAAAAACTGGGTTTGGTATCACAGGGAAGCTCAAAAATTGCTCATCATACGGTGTCAGGGAGCACAATATCAGACTTCAAATATTGGTCATTTGTTGTTGAAACGTGGCATGCTAGGGACTATTTTCGAATTCGGATGGTCCTAGTCATGCCCACATGGTCACAAGAGAACTATATTATTTCTCTCGACTTTGATTTTTTATCTTATCAGCACTTTGCTGATGTTAATATAGAAACATTGCCAAATAGAGAGCACACAGACATTTTGCTGGGGTTGGACAACTCAAGTTTGATGGTGGTCTTAGAAGGGCGCATGGGAGTACAAAATCAACCTCCTGCTATTTATACACCCATACGTTGAGTTGCTTCAGGTGGAAACACTATCGAAGAATATCTCACATATCGCTCCATGAAGATACAAATTCATCTGGTTCTTGACCACAAGGATCAAAAAATAGTGGAGCTGCAAGAGATCATTCGCGATCTTACCTTTCAAAATGAAAAAATTCAATTGTAAGTCGGCGATGAAGAAGCCCAAAAGGTGTTTAAAAGTGGTGCTCGCTTCATACCGTGACGTTGTGAAATGCCAGTTCCATTTAACAATAACCTAAAAAAACCTTCCTAGAACTATCTTATTGGCTTTTATCGTCTTAAAGGACTGCGCCAAAAAATGTTAAAAAGTCCTGAACGTGAGCAGGCACTTCAAGCTACTATAAAAATATTTAAGCAAAATGATTACATACGAGTAGCTCAGACCGATAAAGTCACTGACAGACAAGTCATTTACTTGCCTTATTTTCTGACGCATCAAACAAAGCCCAGAGTTGTGTATGATGTTTCGGCTAAGTGTGATGGATTTTCCATCAACGACTGCATATTCTCTGGCCCAGATCTTCTAAATCATTTAGCTCATGTCCTTGCAAAGTTCCGACTTGGAAAATACGCCTTAATATCTGATTTGAGCAAGTGCTTCTTTCATGTTAGGTTGCCCGAAGAGCAGCAAGACGTTTTCCGAATTTGGTGGTATAAAGATGACGATGTTGAATTGGGTGAAATGGAACCATACAAGTTTACGAGACATGCTTGGGGAGTGATTAGTTCACCATATATTGCATGTGCTGCTATTTGCAAAGCGGCAGATGAGAACTCTACAAATGCCAATACTCTCACTACAGAAACAATTTGTAGATGTATGTACAAGGATGACTTATTACTCAGTTTTCACTCAATCGAGGAAGCTCAACTTTTCGCTGATGAATCAGTAAAACTGTTTGACCGGATAAGATTCAAATTAGTCAAGTGGTCCGCTAGTAACACGTCTAAGCCTGCCATTTCCTGATGAATCAATGCGGACCTACTAGCCCCTGGTGTTCTAACTCTGGATTTAAAAACTGGAAAAGAGTCAATACCTGACTTTAAAGTGGTTGGTTGCATCTGGAACGCAAAATAAAATACACTTAAAATCCATAAGGAGCGAACACTCACAAACACAGTCGATCTAATATAAGTTCTCAATTTTGCAAACTTTAAACTATACCAGACGTTCACTGCTGAGCCAGCTATCCAGTCAGAATGATCCATTAGGATGCTCTGCTCCACTGTTTCTAACGTCCGTCTGATTCTAATGTAGCTGGCATTAATAGGACATTCATCGGATGAACCCTTCAAACACAACTATGTGGAAGCTTGGAACCGGTTGATATTGACTTCAGATACGTGGAGGAATCTTTCTCTCTCGTGATGGTATTTTGCCAATTCATCTCTCACTCGAAAGTCAATGCTCAGCCGCAAAATGGCAGCTACACGTATTTTCACATGCATCCAATGAAGCCTAAGGTTGTGTTGTTTATACAAGAAAAATAGGCAATGTAGTTAACATGGCCTTTGTGTTTGGAAAGAGCCGAATTGTATTGAAACATCATTAAAATTGACCCATTGCTAAAAATGAGCTAGCCGCAGCGGTCATTGTTGTAGATCTTATGCAGATTGCATTCAAAGCACTACAGTTTCCGGAGTGTACAAAGTTTTTTTGGTGCAACTCCAAGGTAGTCATGCAGTGGATCTCGTACCCAGACTTACTTCTGGATAAGCTCACTAGGAGGCGTACAAATTACATTTTACTGCACTCTACTCTTGAAAAATGGCAATTTTGCCCCACATTAAATAACTCTGCTGATGTCGCTACCTGTTCTTTAGCTCGGACGGTTTCTGACCGTCTTCAGCTTTGGTTGGAAGGCCAAGAATTTTTAACCCCGCCAGAAGACTATTCGCCATGGACTAAAAATGTTCAGATTTATCTGACCCCGATATTGATAGTCCAGCCATTGGATATATTATTACACTTAATACAAACGGCACCCGATTGGTAAACGCTAAAAAGGCGTGCTGCTTATCTTCCAACTTTTTCTGAATATATTTGCTATAAGATAAAAAAGAGCCATCTCAAATGCCGAAGCTAAATCCAGCATATCTTAACGTAGCCATGCAAAAAATAGTTCGATATGTAGAACATGAATGCTTTGGGAAAATGATGCAAGTTTTTTCTGACTCTTCACCAGGTGCTCTGGAAGATGTGATAAATAGGCTTGCCACCCATACAGCAAATGATTCAGAGCGAAAGTATCTTGCAGACTTACGTTTTTATACGCTGTGCTCTGCCTTAAATACATCCAGACGAGGCCCTTTGGATTAAAGGCAGACTCAGCCAATCCGAGGTTCCTACTGTTGAAAAATTTCCCATAATCATTGCGTCTTCCACTACCTTTTTTCATAAACATTATGAGCCGTATTGGTTAAGCACTCATATTGGGGGTGGCAAAATGTTGCACACGCAAATCTGTATGTCTCAATATACCGTCGTTTGATATTCGCTACAAGATAGCGAAACAGTTTGTAATCTATGCGTCATAATGTAAGCTTTTTCTGTTATTTACACATAGCCTTTGTCACACGTTTCTTTTGCTCATTTTCTGAGACAAGTAGTGTACTAGTAGACCGAGCGTGGTTATTACTTTGGAAAATTTAAGAATTGCACCTCTACTCTGATAACGGAACAGCCTTTGAGGCAGCCGCTTATGTCTTACCACAAATTCTCCAATCTGAAGAGCTTCAGTCATATTTCAGAAAAAGGAATTGTGTTGGTGAATTCATCCCCCGTACAGCCCTTCGCAAAAGAGTGATTGGGAATCTTTTATTAAAATCTATAAGCGCAGGCTCACAAACTCAGTCGATCTAACACAAGGCAAACCCACTCTTATAGAGCTACAGACATATATTTCAAGTGGCACTAGAAACGTAAACGATCGCCCATTAACATCACAATCTGACAACTCACCCGATTATAATGCCATTACTCACTTTTCTCTGCTTACACTCTCCTTTGACCGTGCCTTGCCTATTGGCGCACACACAACAGACCACTTGCACCGTGACTACAGACACCATGCTGCTCTCGCCCAAAAGTTTTGTAAACGTTGGATAAAATTTTATCTTCCCCAACTGCTGCGGAGAAAGCAAATGTTTAAACACACAATCAATCTTCAGGTCGGGCAAATTGTTTTAGTTCGGGTACCAGATAATGTCACCAAGTGTGTCCGTTACAATTTAGAAAAGTGGCTGGTGTTTTAACACTGATACGTAGAGGCAGGGCAATAACGACGAGCCATTACCAAAGTGATGGCCTTAAGTGACAAAGCAGGCGTGCATCAAGCCACTGAAGTTGAGGGAGATTTGTCTAAGCTTGCCCTCCAAGAATTTTATGAGTAATAATATCTTATTCATACACAATATATCAGCATGTGTATTAAACGAGTACGTAACAGTCGCCAACTGTCAAGCTCTGAGTGCATTGTATATATTTCATTGACGCTTTCAGAATGTGTATGCGTCTGTAAATAGTATTTTAGCAATCAATGAATCGTCCTGATTCATCTCACTCACCAAAAACGTGGCGTTTTCCACTACCGTTTTTCATAAACATTATGAGCTGTATTGGTTAAGAACTCATATTGGGTGCTGCAATATGTTGCAAAGCAAAGACAAGAGCAATTAAATAAAACACTTTGCGATAGGCCTAATTAGGGTTTTGAGCAAAAGTTCAATCGTCAAATCATTAGTGGTTTTTACACACCTTGATGCCAGTTTTCAATCTTGATAGCCTTAGTTTTTCACTTTATGATGGCACTTCTACTAAAACGCTCTCATCTTTTTTAAAGAACTTTCAAAAAAGTAGTGGTAACCCTAGAGAGGTAGTAGATCCAGGTGGCTTGATGCATGAAACCCAAACTACTTCAATCAAACACTACTTTAAAAAAATTAATCAACATGCGCAGAAAAAATTGGAGATAAAAGCTCAAAAGGTCCCCACTAAATACAGTTATGATTACCACGAATACACATATTAAAACTCTTTCAAACAAACTGTTTTCTCAACTGCTGTTTTACATGAAGCCGGCGTAGCCAACTAAACTGACGGTGGTTCAACACCCAGTATTGGCTGGATGCAAACTGAGCGTAGCCAATATGTTTAAAGTACTCAAGGTTTGCAAAAATAAATTAGCAATGTCAAAAAAAAGCGATATATAACTTTTGTTTGACTTGTTGTTTTTGCTATTACCCCTTAAGTGAAGATAGTAGATATGTTTACTCTAATATTTTTTATCAAAACAAGGGCAGCATAACTGTTGGTGCTGCGGGGGATGTCGGCGTAGCAGGTTAGCATTACATGTAAATTGATCATAAAAAGTTAGTGCACTAGCGCTACACTAGTGCACTAGACTTAGTGCACCTGCGAAAACCGCCACTCATTCACGAGTGATACGGCTTCGCAGAGTACTGACAGACCTTCCACCAAGTGGATGTAGTATAGATCCCGCAAGTGTGGCGGTCTAAGCTATGCTTTATTAAAAGCCTCTAGCTTCTCGTCGGTCACCAACTGCACTGAAGAGACCTGATAGGTCGAAACAGTGTCACTGTCTGCAGTTTTGCTATGTGCATCGCTAGCCTCTTGCATTACTATACTGATCATAAAAACTTATGCAACTTGTTGAACAAGTTGATTGTATAGTTTGGAAAGCTGTGAAATGCCGTTACAACTTGTTGCTGAGTTTGCGCATAATTCCATATGCACTTTTTTAGAGTAAATCGAGGGTCAAGTTAAAAAAATAGCCTCACAGGAAACACCACACCCAAAGTAAATTCATAAACATTTTATTAATTCCTGCTTTGCTCACGCATTGCAATGGCAATCCCTTTGTATATTTATGTTAATGGTTTTAAGAAATTGAATGCAACTTCAACGTCAATAATAACATTGCTGCGTAAACCTATTTACAGAAAGAGATTGCAAAAAAAATTTATAAAAGCGTCTTGTAATACAAAGATTTAACCAAAGAAGATTCCAATATTAGAGGAAGAGACGACTGATATTGATTCTGGAATATGATGCTTTGTTGGATTTTAACAAGACTGAAGTACCCTGCAAGTCATAATTCTTTATGTCTATTTAAGCTTACGGATTGAATCCACGGACGCTAATTGAACCGGTACAGGCCATATTTGCTCTTGTAGTTGACACGTTGAAGATGTTTGGAGGAGAAACTCGCACGACCGGTAAGCCGATATCAAAACTTGTAATTCGAAGCCTGAAAGAAATAAATATGTTTATAAATAATAGATAAAGCTGATCACCAGGCATAGGAATATATAATGTTCCCGATTAAATTAACTCGTTAAATCTTGCCCATAAAAGTCATTTTGTAAATTTATTAAACATGTGGCTTTTGTAGAATATCTAGCCAGTTTTATTGTTGTAAAAATATTACTTGCTCTGGCCGATAAAACGTTAGCTTAAATAAAGACTCCATCAAAGCGTTTTGAGCTGTCACAACTCAACGCTAAAAAACGAGGAAAGGTAGAAGATACCTGTTGACGTTTCAGTGCGAGTCGGATTCAATCTAAGAAACTCATGCTAGTGTGCAAGGCCGTAAATAGCATTGGGAAAGATGTCCCTCTTTTTGGAAAACACTTTTGCCATGTTCATTTTCCTCAAAGTCTCCCTTCAACCTCTCCTAAATGCAACCTCAAAATACTACATCATTCAAAGTAGACGATTGCTGCGTTTTCAAAAAGTACAAACTTCATGGTTGATAGATTTAGCTAAGGATGGCTGTGATGTTAGATGCAACAATGCAATAAGTGTATTTGCTGCTTATTACGTACAGTGGTACTTCTGGATACGAATTTAATTCGTTAAATGATTTTGCTCAAATTAGCATAAAAATGGACAACAGTAAACAAAAAAGAGACAATGGCAAAACAATAAATGCTGCAAACATGCACATGAAACTATTTTTAATTGAATTTAAAGATAGTGGCATGGCCATCGCACCCGTAACGTGGCAACAAAATAGAGAAGCACATATCAAAAAAAAGCGTATAGGCTAGAGTAGAGCTACTCAACTAATTTTAACGAAGGCCTGGTTGGATAAGCTCAATATTTCCAGAGTTCCAGTAAAATTTTTGACTTGCAATGGCAATTCCCTCTACTCTAATCATCAAAATCAAATATAAATTGAATTTGTACTTTATTTTGCTAATTTTGTAAAAAGAAGCTCATTTCTTATTTTTAGCCAGTTCATAAAATTTATCTAATGAAGTAACAACAAATCTAAGGCGGTGGTGGGGCGTTTGGTCCTCGAACCATGCAAGTAAGATCTGCCAATACAATGCCTGATGTATTGTTTTCTTCAAAGTGGTGTTCGACGTCGCAGGTTAGTTTAAATACTTGATCGGCTACGCATTGACTATACCAGAAACCAGCTTGTTTGTCAGGAAGTTGGGGATGAAGAACAGGCTCTAGACGCCTCAAGAGTAACCGCTCGAAAAGCTTGTAAGAAACGCTCAGCAGCAATATGGGCTGGAAGCTCTTTCAGTCATCAGCTGCTTTGCCAGGTTTTGGTACAGAGAAAGCCGTGGTTTGTCGCCTTGTTGTAGGAATTGTTTGGTAGGTCACGCAGGCTGTGTAGAATTTTTGAAGCTATGAAAGACATTTGAGGCCGCAATGCTTCAGAATATATCTGGCGGTACATTGTCTGAGCTTTGAGTTTTACCACATTTGATCAGTTTAATTGCAGATGCAAATTTTGTGGACGATAGAGGCATGGATAACAGACTTTCAGCACTAGGAAATAGGTTTTCTCCTGCTCTTCATGCTTATTGTGGTGTATGTTAGCCCTTTTAAAGGTCCCATCAGTTAATGCTAGAAATCTGAAGTTGCGTCGAAGGCGCAAAAATTTTTGCTCTCTGTATTTTGTTTGAAAATAACTTAGTGCTGAGAACAAGTCAACAAAGTTTGGTAAAATGGGTATGAGCTTTTTCGCAATCCGTGGCTGCACCTACTGTTTCTCATTCTGGAGCTTGAGGTCCATTTTCAATACTCAAAAGGTCCGGATTCGGACCGCGGTCAGCTGATTGATTAGCCTTGGGCTAGAGTATATACAAGGTAACGCAAAGTACATTAAAAATAGGAACTGTCATGTTGTAACCCGAACAAGAGAGGCTATCAGGTACTACACCTGGCAGCAACGTCAATTAAGAGACAACACCTTTATATCTCAAGGCGTACAAAACCCTGTCACCGGCTTAGTTTTAAGTCATACTCTTAGAACAAGATTAACCCTTAAACGCCCAAGTGTATCGCCAACCACTATTACCTGAGTGGGTCGTTAGCAACCCGGCGTATTGAAATATCTTTACTCAAGCTTTCAGTTTGTTTATCTTCCTAAAACATGGTCATGAAACTAATCAACATGTTTCAAGTTCATTATTATTTACAGCTAAGTATAATGCTTCAAAAAAAACCGACAAAATTTGCAAAAATTGCAAGTGTAATATTTTCCATTTTGTACAAAAAGTGACCTATCAAAAGTGAAGATGAACACTGCATACTACCAGCAACAAACGACTATTAAAATAACGTGTAACACCAAAATTTAGCACAAAAGGAATGAAAAAACAACAAAACGATTGCAGTTTATTAGCTTCTAAGACAATAAGCATGATAATGCCAAGGCACAAAAATCATGCGGCACAATAGGAATATAAAACCGTGACCTGCTTGTGATCAATGCAAGATGGCTCATTACATTCTTCGAAGGCGTCAGTTGTTTTGCGATCCAGAGAAGATGGACAGATGTAGCACTGTCTCTTTTACGCTTTCCACCCTAATATGCAGCTGATTGAAAAATGACAATATCAATTTTGTACTCACATTTTCGTAATGATAGCTTATTATCTCTTGGAAGTTGCTTGACTCGCACTCGTCGCTGTAGCCGTGGATGAAGCAAACTCATGCCTAAGCTTTCTAAAAATATTTGGCGTCGATAACTGAATTTTTCCCTCTGTGGAAGGTTTGCTCGGAAAATCACCATCCTATTAATACCTGCAATATTGAGGCAGTTGAAGAAGTATGCAAGTGGTCAGCGCTTAGTTCTTTTCTGCACATTGTAATTATGACAAATTTGGTCAACTCGGTCAACAGTTGCTTTATTAGCATTGTAGTCTTGTGTTATTATAGGCAAACTTGAATCTTTATCAATTTTGTCGTCATTGTGCATAGTTGAAAAGCAAAACCACAGCTTTGTTTTTCCTGAGTACATTCGGTACCAATGTTTGCCTGTCACTAAAGCTAACCAGCTTGATCCAATCCTTTTTGCATTCCGTGTTGCAAATTTATTGGGAAGTTTTTGTTAGTTTTTCTCATCGTTCCCAGCAAAATGATTCCTTTCTGGAGTAAGTCCGCAGCAAGCTGGGAACTGGTAAATCAATTATCGGTTGTTACATTGACTCCAGAAAAATGCGGTAATGTCGAGAGGAATTTCACAACATCAGATGACAAACCAACGTTTCTCTGATTTCTTTGATATTCAATATACAGCATGCCATTGAATGTGTAGCCAGCGAGACAGTCACACAACAAAGAGCCTCAGCTTGCACTTGTCTAGCTTGTTGAGCATATACTGGAACGAAACTATTAACGACCTAGAAATGACCTTAGTTGTTCATACACGGTTACATACGCGCTGAAAGCATAATGTTTTCTGTAATTCTCAAAAAACTGTTCGCACATTTGCCAAAATGGAGCAGACTTATCATCCGTGTTACGATATTCACAGCTGTCAAAACCTAGGTTTGCTAAAAGTTGCTCAAATCGATTACAAAACTATAGCTCTTCATGATGGGCCAGGTGACCACAATAAATGAAGGGATTCGTGATGACAACGATACACATCAATGAGGCACAGAACATCGACAATGCCTTTCATTTCACACAAGTCAAATGGCATTCGTTCATTTGGATTTTTGCTTCTTTTTCTGAGGTCCCTTCTTGCACGATCGTTAGTGTGTTTGACAACATGCTTAAACATATTTTCATCAATAAAGTAAGCAAAAGAATCAACTTTATCTTGGATGGTTTTTGCAGCACCAATTGGTCTTTGTTGGTGTGTCTAAGATTACGTTCACGTGTTCTGGATGGTGGGGTATAAGTGGCAAACCACACACGGATTTTTTCCTGCAAACAAGCTTCTGGCCGTAAGATCATCACTGTCATGCTCAGAGGAGTCTTCGCTATTACTTTCTTCCCCACTGCCGACAGTCAATTCATCGTCTGCACTTGCGGTCTGGTATCTGACAATAGAAGAAGCGTCATCACATCTCTCAGGTGATGATTGGCCATCAACAGAATCTTTGCTCTCAATGATTTCTCCATCGGCAGAGTTGTCTTCTAAATCAGACCAACTCCTACCACTTTCCCAGCGGCTGTTGCTGCATCCAGTAGCCTTCTTGCAATCGTTTTTCAGATTCTTTTGGGATCTTATATTGATATGCAATCAACTCTTCGATGTTGCTTTCTTTCATGTAAAACTTCTAATCTTTTGTCATATACGATTTGATTTTGCATTACACAGTATGAAATATGAGATGATTAACTATTTCTTATATTGTTTGATTTAATTTGATGTTTGCGGCAATTTATAATTAACTACTAACTACATAAGTTGCAATAAAAAAAAAAGTTACCCTATTAACTAACATGGGTAGCTAGAGACGCTATAGGTTTTTTCTTTTATATCCTTAATAGCTATTTTATCATTGCAATATTTTTTAAATTATAAATGTAAAATGGAAGAAGAATAAATGCTTTGGGAATACTTGAAGTGTCACAGAACGTAGCCGGCTATTTCAGGAGATATGAGGAAAAAGCAGAAGGCCCGGGTCGCTAGCGACCCACTTAGGCGTTTAAGGGTTAAGCATTACGGAGTTTAGCTATAATCAAAAAAAGAAATTATTTTATGCTGTTTCAATGTGTCGTTGGCATCCTTCCGCCAGTTAAGTTTCTAGCATAAAATTTAATCAACGCAATCAATTAATTTGACGTAGGGTGACCTTAAACGATGAAAATAACTTAGTGTTCTGAACTGGTATACACTGATGAAGTTCCACTAGCTCAAGTTTCTTTTTGAATGAAACGTTCATGTTTGACTTTTTTCACTTTACTGTGATAATCTTTGGAGTTCCATTTAAAACAAAAAAAAATACAGAAACCTATGTTATAAACAGTTTTTTTTCTAAGTGTTAATTTAAATTGATTAAGTGTTCATGAGGTTACAGAGAATAGCTTTAAATCAATGAGAATTTAAAATTCACAAATGACACTTGTAGTCGACTAAAATCTTTATTATTGCAAGCTTTCGTGAGCGAATGCTCACTTCTTCAGGCAAAATAAATTAAGACTAATGAATGAATTGAAGTTAATACAAATAGCTATGGCAATAAATTAAACATAAAATATCTACACTGTGACGTCACAAACCAGTTAGGTAAGGACCGAGGTTAATAAAAAAATAGGAGAATGAAAAAGAAAAAGCGGAAAAAGGAGAAACATAGGTTAAGAACAAAAGCAAGAAAGTAGATAAATAGGGAATAGGGGAGAAGGTAAGTGAAGAAAAGGTTACGTAAGGTAGAAATAGTAAGAGGCCAATTATAGTTTTTTTAAGTAATGTGATAGAAAACCTGAGTCATTGTTTAGTCCTTCTGGGATACAGTTGAATTTGGATATGAGCCTTTGTTCTTCGATTTGTCGTTGTCTCCGGTTCGTGTTGGTTCGTTTTAGTATTGATACTTGAAGATGACTTCTTGACTTGAAGATGACTTGACTTGACTTGAAGATGTCATCTTCAAGTATCAATACTAAAACGAACCAACACGAACCGGAGACAACGACAAATCGAAGAACAAAAGCTCATATCCAAATTCAACTGTATCCCAGAAGGACTAAACAATGACTCAGGTTTTCTATCACATTACTTAAAAAAACTATAATTGGCCTCTTACTATTTCTACCTTTCGTAACCTTTTCTTCACTTACTTTCTCCCCTATTCCCTATTTATCTACTTTCTTGCTTTTGTTCTTAACCTATGTTTCTCCTTTTTCCGCTTTTTCTTTTTCATTCTCCTATTTTTTTATTAACCTCGGTCCTTACCTAACTGGTTTGTGACGTCACAGTGTAGATATTTTATGTTTAATTTATTGCCATAGCTATTTGTATTAACTTCAATTCATTCAATACAGCAGGCATTCCTCGTATGTCGAGTGTAATGATATTTCAATCAGATCACTTCGTTCTTTCGACAAATTTATTATTCAAATTTAACGTTTCGCTCCCCTTAGTTACCGGGGAGCTTCTTCAGAACACGGTAGATGGTAATAATGTGACATACAAACTGTACAACATTTTATGTTGTACAGTTTGTACAACAACATACAAACTGTACAACATTTTATGTTGTACAGTTTGTATGTCACATTATTACCATCTACCGTGTTCTGAAGAAGCTCCCCGGTAACTAAGGGGAGCGAAACGTTAAATTTGAATAATAAATTTGTCGAAAGAACGAAGTGATCTGATTGAAATATTCAATTCATTTATCAGTCTTAATTTATTTTGCCTGAAGAAGTGAGCATTTGCTCACGAAAGCTTGCAATAATAAAGGTTTTAGTCGACTACAAGTGTCATTTGTGAAATTTTATATTCTTATGTATAAGTCGACACGGCTACACTGTACTTCCTTCAATTTAAATCAATGGTTATTAAACTTTTTTTGCAATGAAATTTTTTGACATTATTGGTAATGCTGCGGAACCCGGAACCCCTACTGAAATTATCGCGGAATCCTTGTTTAAATTAAAACTTAATACAACAAAAAAATGCTTTGTTTCATAAAGTTAATGTCATGAAGATCTTTTTTTTTCTTCTTTAGAGATCGACTGCCATTCGACATGCAATTTTGAGATAGTTGTTCGCAAGATTGGCAGCTGTGTTCAGAATTCATCACCGAATTCTTTACGAATCTAGCTTTACGGAGCCCCTGACCTTGCTTCGCGGAACCCACCTGGAGGACCTCTGCTTTAAATGATTGACAAAAGATTTCGAAGATTTTCTTTTAATGCAGCAGGAAGCTTGTTCCATTGCACACGACTTTTATTTGAATGACTGCTGGGTTGGTTTAATTCTGCAAAATTTTGGAAATATCTTAGCTTTCGATTGTGACTTACTAGTATCGCAATTCCAATGGTTAAGCTGAAAAAAGTAATTGAATTCATCTGGGAAAACAATGTTACAGTAGAATAATTGTGCATAAAATTAACTATTTTCAATTGCGCAGTTTGTTCTAGTGTCAGAAGGTTGTGCTTTTTCGTAACTGTTTTTATGCCATCTTTTTTTAGCTTTAAATGCCAATTAAATCACTTTATTTGTTGTGATTTGGAGCGTGTCAATCAGTGTTTTGTTGTTGAAATACCAGAAAGAAATACAGTTTTGTGAAAATCACCTTAAATCAACTATAATAGAGCAATTGAAGGGATTTCAGGTTAAAATAAGATGTTACTTTTTGTAGCCTATTATACCACAGCTTATTCTAATTATGTTTAGCAGTAATTTCATGTGAGACTTCCAGGTTGGATGCTCGTGAATTGTTGCACCTAAAAATGCAATAGATTTTATCTAGTCTCTTTCATTTCGGTTCAGCTTGATTTCAAAATTGGGTGGGACTAAGGGGCTATTACGAGTTATTACGAGATTTCAAAATTGGGTGGGACTAAGGGGCTATTACGAGTTATAACCTTAGCTTCTGAGTGTTTTAAGTGAGTCTGTTTGCAGTAAGACAGGATCAACGTTATGCAATTCATCATTTGCCTTTTTATATAGTTCAGTAAATGTATCATTAAATAAGAATAAGTTCGTATCACTGGTAAACATGATGGTTTGATTAGTATTTAGAGATCCTTCACATATATTATGAAAAAAGTGCGCCTAGAATTGACCCTCGCAAGGCACCCAAGTTGATTAACGTAGGAGATAAAAGTTTCCCATTAACTTCTGTTTGCAAAGAACGATTACTTAAATAACTTTTAAATTATACATACGGTAATTGCCTAACTCCTTTGTGATATAACTTAATTTGTAAAGTATCATAAAGATTGTGCGAAAAAACCTTGAGAGATTCAAGAAACCAGCTATGTACATTTTTTCTTGAAATACTTTTGTAACATTTTCCATCATTTTTGTGAGAGCATTGTTGGTGGAGTGATTTTATCTAAACTCCAATTAGAGTTCACGGAAAAAATCTACCGTATTTGCTCGTTTTGTAGCCCGGGCTCTTATTTTTTTCAACCAAACTCACTACCGGGCCCTTATTCAAACGGGCCCTTATTCGAGCACGGGCGCTTGTTATTTTCAAAGTAAAATTATGCACAAAAATTATCGTTGAAGACAAATATTTCACGACATTAATCCTTTTTCCATGTCAATTTATTCACGTCAAACGCAAATTATTTACGTCTAAAGAGTAATTCCCTCAGATTAGTTTAAATTATTAACAAGAAATAACAAATCAAAATTTGAGCTGCTTCTTATTTCCTATTATTCTCTACCACTGAAAAATCAGCTTTTACATCGGGCGGGTATTCAAGCACGGGCCCTTATTTATTTTTAAGTTCTGTTCACACGGGCGGCTATTCAAACGGGCCCTTAATCAAGACCGGGCGGTAAAAGGAGCATATACGGTATTCTGTTTAAAAATGGATACATCATTTTGTTGACAATTATTTCCAAAATTTTTGACACTGCAGGTAACAAGCTGATTGCTCGGTAGTGGTTTTTCAATGAATCATTAATTGTGACTTCATTTTAGACCCCAAACAAACAAAAAGTATTTGAAATGTGGTAAGTCGGAAGCTGGTTTTCGTTTGAGCAAAAAGCGGTTTCCCATGCCAAGTATAGCAAATTCTAAAAAATTTTTTTTGATTATGACGTTATCATGGCGTCATAAACCCGCTTACGATACTTACCTCGGTTGGTAATCAATCGTGCTAAGTTTGATGTTTGTACCTGTAGCAGTTTCAGAGGAGTTAAAACAGACAGACAGACAAAGAGACACACAGACAGAATTGCGCTTTATAGTATTGATGCACAGCTCAAACTCGGTGTATTTGATATGCACAATCTAAACTCGGACTTCAAAGATCTTTGCAAACACAATTAAAAATTGATTGAAGTTGCTATTATTGCTACCAGCCTAAAAGAAAAATTGATTGAGTCAGCAATCTTGCTTCGGCAGTTGAAACTGGGCTCCTGATTTGTTAGTGCATTTCTTTTTCTTAGAAAACGCTTTCAGATTTGTGTCTTAAATTTTATTTTTCGAGGATGCATTCAATCTTCTGTTAGTTTACTCAAGTTTGCATTGGCTTGATTGAATTCTTGTGGAAGATATTGTAATTAACAAGGTATTTTACACATGTTGAGAAAAATAGACACGGAGTTGAACACGTATTTTTTTTAATGCAGCCTTTGGTTTAAATGTAATCTTAATTGCCACCATTTAAAGGAGAATTAAAAAATGATCAATTCTTACTTCATGCTGTAATCCTGTAAAGGAAACCAACGAGCTGGGGAATATTGTCCACTAAAAGCAATTGGTTTGTTCACAATAAAAGCTTCGAGATAATCAGCAGCCAAATCTTTAACTGCAAAAAAGAGCAAAGTTTATTTGATTTTTAAAAGCTTCTCAAAGACTCTGTAACATTACTTCAAAATTTGAACCACAGCAGTAATGAAGTAGGGAAACAAACTCTTTGCCCTTCGTAAATATACTTAATCATCAAAATTCACTTTAATACCAAACTTGGAGAGCAAAGCATCAAACATAAAAAACAACTTTATAAACATCGACATTTTGGTATAATAACATCAAAAGTGAGGTCTCTGTTCTGCTTTACCTCAATTAAACTAATCTTTGCCTAATCACTATGCAACGGGCTAGTCACAGTTTTGAGTAGTTGTCGCATAAAATAAAGTCACAGCACGATATCACATCTCCAGTCAAATTGAGTTACTTTTAAAGTTTCTCTTTGTCGCGTTTCAATAGAATTTTCGTTTTATCTCAATCTTTAATTTACTTCTTCAAGTTGAGGCGACCTGTAGTATCGCTCGAATAATTAAGTCTGGTTGCAACTTAATAATTAGGAAAAGATTGGCTTCTACAAAAATACTTTAACTCACGCAATTCTCCATCAAGAACCGAAACAAATAATATATTCACAAACCACTTTAAAACTTCGAATTCCTTCGCTTGTCAAACACAGAACTAAAACACTTTAATATATGAATATTAGAGACTAACCGCAACTAAATCCACCGAATAATCGTTTGTCGCACTAATAGAAACGTACAATATATCACCCCAGATCACTACACTTCTTTTTCTCTACTCTTTCTCTCTTCTACTCTCTCTGAATGAGTAAAAAAATCTCGCCGTCTTATAAGTATGACTGAAAAATAATCTAGAAATTGCTAGAACATCACATGACACAGGAAAAACACCGTCAATAAATTACGTAATCGGTAATAAAAAAAAAGAAAAATCTTTGAGAAGAAACAAGAATCATTAGAGTACAATCGAACTTGGTCACGTGATCAACCGTTGTGATGTCAGAAAAGGCGTGTGAGTTACAAATCTATTAATGAATGCGAAAGAAAAAGGTCTTTTTTCGAA
Source organism: Trididemnum clinides (assembly GCA_963675345.1). Lineage (NCBI taxonomy): Eukaryota > Metazoa > Chordata > Ascidiacea > Aplousobranchia > Didemnidae > Trididemnum > Trididemnum clinides. The sequence continues at coordinate 7,897,773 of OY776300.1, forward strand.
AGCAGTTTAGCAAGTTTAGGGCTTCAGACAATTCAGATTTACAAATGAAATAATGACGGCAAAATAAAACAACAGATTGGAGCAATTATACATATACAAAAATTATTCTTTCAATGCAAATTTACTTATTCGTGACACTATTCAAAACTGATTAAAGCTGGTTAGACCGGCAAACGTTCAAGTTAAATGAATGTGTCGTTCCAACATTAATCAATTTTAAACGGTTAAAAGTTTAATTCCATCATTAATTTTAAACAAAATTTTTGAAACGGGCTTCTATGAAGACTTGCATACGTAATAAAGTGGAAGCAAAATCTCTCGTTTCAAAAATTTTGAGATATGTAATCGATTTTCAGGCTACCAGTTCAAAGTAAGCCAAATTATAATCGTAACATCTTGTTTTTTAAAAAAACAGCTTACATTCTTTACTACTCAACATATTTTCAGTGTGTGGGCTAATTATTTCTTTTCCCACCAAACTCAAATCAATGTAAAACAGCTTACTCATTCTACTTCTTTACCTTTCGTTTTAGGTATATCAGAAAGCATTGAATGAGTTTTAAACGAGGCAGGAGTTAGAGTAACCATGCGACCTATTCCAACTATTGGTCAAGTTTTGCCCTCCACAAAGGTCCTACACATTAATGAAGACTTGTTTTTTTATTCTGATCCTTGTTCTAACTGCAAATATACTAATATCGGGCAAAGCAAATGAGATCTTAAATCTCTTTTGGCAGAACACAAACGAGCTACCAGATATCAAAGACCAGAGCCATCTGCCCTACGCGAACATGTTGTGCAATTTGATTATTCAGTTGATTGGAGTAACTCACGCATTTTGCCTTTTTAAATTTGACACCAACTACTTTGGACCTCTTATTGCTGAAGTATGGTTTATTATTTCGTTCCCAAATGTTACAAATAGGTCGGGTAGTGATGGTTTATATTTATCAACCTTTAGCCGTGTAAATTTGTTTTCTTGTGTTAGGCACAATATATCGCTAGAAGCTTATTAATTCATCGTCTTTTGCTTGTAGCCATGTCATTAGTTGTAAATTTATCATGGTTTAGTTCAGCCACGATACTGGCCACCTTCTTTGTATTTGCCCCGTGTTTATCTACTATTACGGTTTTAAATTTTGTCAGTTGGAAAAAATTACGTAGTTATTTGCTTGATTTTGCTGCTAGCGCTCAGGTTTGGAATATCACCCTGAGCATTATTTTTTCTGATAAAGTTTGACGTAGCTGCCGAGAGAAACGTTAGTAAACGAGCATTTTTATATTGCTTGGTCTATATATTATTTTACATCGGAAGAACCACAACATTTTTTAATATAGCAGGTATTCCCATTTGTCGAGTGTAACGATATTACAAACAGATCAACTCGTTTTTTCGACAAATTCATTGTTCCAACTTGACGTCTCGCTCCCCTTAGTTACCGGAAACTTCTTCAGAAAACGGTAGATGTTACCAATGTAGCATATAAACTGTACAACAAAAAACATAAAGACAACCTGTATTACTAAATAATAAAAACTATTGACCAACAGAGCAGGCAATTACTTGATAACGAAAAAATTGTTCGAACGAAAACATCACAGATATAGGAGTGGGCACAAGTAAAAAGTGTTGTAAAATACTTAAAATATTATTTATTGGCGACAAACACACTATCAACAGCAAGATGTTTATATGTTGCACTGGTAACATCTACAGTTTTCTGAAAAAGCTCCCCGGTAACTAAGTGGAGCGAAACGTCAAGTTGTAACAATAAATTTGTCGAAAGAACGAGTTGATCTGATTGTATTAACAACATTTCTTACAATTTCTACAATGCACAAGAATATCTTCCTAATTATGCAGTGTTTGTAAAATAAGTGAAGCAGACTGTTGTCAGAGCCCCCTTCCGATTATTGTTAACCCCCATAAATTTTAAAACGTAGATTCCCTGAAGCAATGCAAACACTTTTAAAAATTAATCTTCCAAGAAAAGAAGACTGATTTTCCTCTTAAAAATTTTTTGCAAAAGAATCACTTTCAAAAACTTAATTTTCAAAAAGATAATTTTCCTCTTGTCAGCCGCTTTTGGTCTCAAAAACGAAATGCTTTGAGTATAAGCTAGATTGCAAATATTTCAGACTATACTAGTGCTTCCATTTTGTAACCAAACTAGTTTTTACAATGCAACAGAACAAAAAGTGATCAGATCACCTTTTCCCAATTAGACAAATTTTCGTGATACAATATCGATATTCAAATTGGTTGGATCATCAAACTTCAAGTCTCGAATTAGTAAAGTAAAATGTTGAGCCCCGAGTCGAGTAAAAGCCCACTAAAGCCTCAAAACAAAACTCTTGATATTAACCCTTAGATGCAGGAACCTATGAACACCCACCAATACAAAAACTGGGCCTGCGAGGCCCACCTGTTCTAAAGGAGTATGTTTTCATTCGCGGTTGTGTTTGTTGGTATATATTGGAGCATTCACACTCAAAGTACAGTATTGTAGAAGTATGTTTTATGTATTTTGGTTCCAGTGTATAACTTTATGTACAAAATCAGAAAGAAAATCAAATCCAAAACTCACTCTGGAGACATGTACGTACTAAAATAAGAAGACAGACAATTGTTACAAACGACATGACTATGTTCCTTACACACGTTTTTGTTACATTTCTTGCATACCATAGCACTTTTACGATCTTTTTTCGAAGGGCAATAGTGGCAACGTTTTCGCTTGGTTACAGGTGTCTCGCAAACAGTGCCTACATTTTCTTCTCTTCTGACCCCGCATCGTTCCATTGCCACAAGTACAGTTGACCGTAGGTTTGAAGTCACTCTCAGTCGCCTTCTCATTTGTGGAATTACCAATTCCTTTGCGAGATTTCGCAGAAACAATCTTCGCTTGTGGGTCTTTCCTACTTCAAATTCCGGATTCTGTGTTGAAAAGATGAGGAAAGCATTTAGCGCAGCAACATCCAGCAAATTGTATCACATCACTACTGGCCATCTTTTTGTCTGCCGCTTGCAACTATATGTGCGAATCATTTGGTCGAAGGTGTCCACTCCTGCTTTGGTACCATTGTAGTATTGTATTACCTCTGGCTTTTTCTTTGAACTGCCTTCATCAATAGTTTTGTCATGATGCATAGTACTCAGCATTATAACCGCCTTTCCTTTCTTTGGTACATAGCTTACCATAGTGGTGTTACCCTTGAAGCCAAACTCAGTGCTGTACCGTTCCTGACTTTTACTTGCTTTCATAATCGAAGGGTCCCAACTAATGTTAGGTTTTTGTTCAGCAGGGATTCAGCCAATTGCATGCTTGTGAAAAAGTTGTCTGCGGTTACGTTGCGACCACTGTGCTGCAAAGGGGAGCACAGTTCATGCACAATACTACTACCCACGTTTCTCTTCACTTCCTCACCTAGTTGTCTACCAGTATAAACACTTCCGTTGAAGCCATAGTTTGTTATCGAATCACATAACCAGAAGATTTTTATGCCGTATTTTCCTGGCTTGGTTGGAATATACTGAAGAAATCTACATCGTCCCTTGAAAGCCACCAGTTGCTCATCAATAGTAACACATTCGTGTGGACTGTACCATTTTTTGCAGTTTGAAATAAAAAGTTCCCAAATATATCTAAATGCTGCCATGTGGTCTGTCTGCAGGCGGAATTCTCTCGTTCTTTTGTCATCAAACCTCAAAAAGCGACGGATGTCTTCGAATCTTTCTACAGACATGGTTGCCTTGTACATAGGGTTTGAGAAGTCATTCCCAAACAACTCGCGTGTTGATACGTCCCACTGCTTTTCAGAGCCAGCAAGAAGTACAAGCCCAAAATAAGCTAGAAGTTCTTCCTTAGATACATTGTTCCACCGCTTTCTTCTACTACTCGCCACTCTCCTTCCTTCCAAGTTTGTGCATTTACACACCTCATCCAGAATCTCTTCTGATAAAAACAGTTCTAATGCATTGGATGGAGAACTTGCTATCACTATCCGTTTAGGGCCTGGCTGTTCATGCATAATATTATGCCTTGGGGTCCTACTTGGAGGAGGGGTATCCGATCTCCAATATGTGCCATTGCAACCATTCCGATTAGCGATTTCTGTGTGCAGTTCATTGTCTTCATCAGAACTGTCATCGCTTAATTCCTCTGAACTCTCAGACGATGAAGGCAAATTGCTAGAGACTGGCTCAAAATCTTCATCCTCTGAACATTCTGATTCTTCGTCTACGCTCAAAACACCCTCTTCAATCATATCTTCTACTTCGTCAAGCGTTAGCTTATCACCTTTAAGCTTGGCCATCTTCACTAGAAACAAACCGCACTACTAACAAGCAAAAATTACTAACGATCTGACTTCAGTCAAACGTTTTTCTACGTTCACAACCTAAGCAAAGACCACGTGCTAATCTAAGTAAATGGCCACTAGAGGCAGTAGAGATTTTTTAGGCTGTGAAAAAAATGATAGAAACAAGTAGCAAAAAAGACATACTCCGAAAAATATCTGCCTAATTTTGTAAAACGATCGAGGCAAAGCAAAAAACTGGAAGTCCAAGCGAAAGTGGCACCCCAAAAATTTAGCATAGTCTAATGAAACGGGTGCCCCTCCCACCTCGAAGGTTTTTTTTCTGGATCAATCCACGAAAGCAATCTAGCATAAGTTGCAGAAGAATACCCGGAACACCTCGGCCATATGTTAAGTAGGATCGACATAAATTTTTTAAAAAAATCCTTGCCGGGCCTCCCAGACCCATTCCTGCATCTAAGGGTTAAATCAATAAAATTACGCTCAATTCTAATTTGCGACTAAAATTTGAAATTCTCTTTCGTTGACGAGATATTTGAGAAACAGTTTTAATGCTTGACAATTTGTAGGTAAACCGTGACGTCAGGTACGAGACGAATATTGCTGTTTTGACACCGTACAGCTGTAGAAAAGCTAAAAAAGTGGAACTCTGTTGAGTTTACTCTTAAAAACTAGTTGAGTTTTAGTTTCCTTAAAACAAGCACGTTTTTGGATTGTTTTTAATCAAGTTTGATGGAGGCTTTAGGTTAATTAAATAAGTTTGAAGACTTTTTTATAGGCTAACTTTATATCACGCATTCAAACAACTACCGGTATGCTTTCAAAACGTATGCACAACTGATTTTCAGGTTTCACACTTGCTGTAAAATGAATTTTGTAAATAGGCCAAACTCATTTGCGAAGTGTCTTGCAGAAAACCTGCATGCAAATTCATAAAAATAATTTTTAAGACAAGGTTAAGTGTTGTTGCTGCTAGATTCATGATGTGTGCTCAGTAGTTGAATGCCAAAAATTGGTTTCTTGTTGAGGTCTGAGCTTTCTGTTACTTTTGCATCTGAGCTCAGTTTTACTTGCTAGTACCTGGATTGAGTTCAATATTGCAAAACCAGCATTTTTGATAATAAAGATTAACTAGGTTGTATGCCACTGACCTATCATAAAGCCAGTTTATCTTAGAGCGATAAAGTTTTTCTTAATGGTCAGTTTCCAGATTGCAGAAAAATTTCTAACATTTCATAGTTTTAGATATTCTAATTTTGCTAATTGTCGCGTTTAATAGAAATTTTTTGATTCTATTTCAACTTTAATTTACTTCTTAAAATTGAGGCGACTTGTAGTATCGCTCGAATAAATAAGTCTGGTTGCAACTTATTAGCTAGAAAAGAATTGGCTTCCACCAAGATGCTTTAAACCACACACTCTTTGATCAATAACAGAACAAATATACAGTTTCACCTTGTTAACTCGGACAGCTGGGGGGAAGGGTGTCCGTGTTAGCCGATTGTCCGACTTAACCGACGGTCTATAGGCCATAACTTATAAACATGTCTAGGCTAACGAAGTTTAGTTAAAAGTGCCGTTATTGTATAGGCTATTTTGTTTTACTACATTTACCTTCATTACATGTAAAAAGCAGATTTATTTATATATTCATTTATTTTTGTTTATTCAAGTAAATCACCTGACGAGGACTAAGTTGGGCTAGCCTAGCCTAGCAAACAAACCTGTACCGATATCGACTGTTATTATCGGCTATTGTCAAGGTTATTTTCTGAAGGCAGTACCTCCGCAACATGTAAATAATTAATGTACAGTACACCTGTACACTGTAAATGAGATTTATTTGTTTTGTTTTTTTTTAACTAACATTTTTAACTGAACTAGTGAGTAAAAAGCAATGTACTACCCATATTACTGTCGAAGAAAACTGCTGCTATGATCCGCATTGAAGAAAACTGCCAATTTTAGGCCAAACATTTTTAAAAGTTTCAAATATTTTATTTTCTCAATCTTCGAATGTTTTTCCATTTCTTTTCACGGTCATTGTATTCTGGTTCCACAGGTGAAGTAAGCTAATTGACTAAGAAATATAGCATAGACAAATTTATTACATCATATCTAAAAGACCAAGACGGACTGGACTAGAAGTTGTTGCTATGCTCAGATCCATAGACGAGGATGATTCTCGAGAGGAAAGTGAAACTGAACAAGGCGACATGTTAGATTAGGAACTCTGCCCCTCAGATGAAACGAGCGACGATGATGAAACTGAGCAATTTGATGATACACAACCTATTGTTCATGTAGGTGATTTACAAACTGCTGGTACTAACGTTGAAACCCATTCTGCTACATGTTTTGATGATGATTTTAAGTTGGGTGCTGCTGAAAGTTCGAGCACATACGAGACAGCAAAACAAGTACAAAATGGGAATTCGGGGTAGAAGCACAAAAAAGGCATGCAGCAGAAAATGACCTAACTGAACAATCAGGTTTATCACGTTTTGCCCTTAGTATAGTAGACTGCCCTGTTGGTGCTTTTCAAGGTATATTTGATAACCATATGCTCAAGCACATTCAACAATGTACCAATATAGAAGCTTGAATAGTCTTAGGCAATGAAGAATGGGAGGTTTCACTTAGTGAGCTCAATGCATTTATTGCACTGCTATATGTACGAGGAGCATATGGTGGCAAAAACTTTCATCTTTTCAATTTTTGAGATAAAGATTGGGGCGTATCATTTTTCAACATACTATGACGAGAAATTGTTTTCGTGAGATTATGCGTTTTCCACGCTGCGACTTGCTTTGCACAAGATCAGCACGCTTGCAAACTGACAAATTTGCTTTTATCTCGGATATTTGGAATAGGTTTGTAGACAACAGCATCAGTTGCTACAAACCTGGCGAAAATATTACGATTGATGAGCAGCTGTTTCCAACAAAATCTCATTGTAGGTTCACCCAGCATAAGGCAAACAACAAGACTAGTTTGGCATAAAATTCTGGTTTGCTGTTGACATGGAATCCAAGTATATCCTAAATGCCATTTCATATCTAGGCAAAGACGAGTCACCTCCATCCACCCAAAGGGTTTAGTGGCAACGTTGATATGATTCTCATAGAACCAATGATGGTAAAGGCAAAAACGCTACAATCGATAACTTTTTCACGTCGTTTTTACTTGCCAAAGAGCTGAAAAAAACAGCCTTTTTTTGGAACTGTGAGCAAGGTTAGACTTGAGCTGCCTGCATCTGCCAAATGCTTGCAACAACGTTATTCTAGTAAGCTCATGAAGGCAAGCGATATGGCAACTTTAACTGTGTACCAGCGTAAGCCAAAGAAAAACGTTTGTGTTCTTAGTTTTTTGCATATGTCTGCTGAGTGTTGAATCTGACGAAAAGAAACTAGAGAGAGTGGAATTTTATAGCAAGACCAAAAATGGTGTTGACGAGGCTGATGAAATTTCCAGGCAGTATTTAGTCCAAGCAGCCACCTGTCGGTGGCCCGTTGCTGTTTTCTACAACTTTATGGATTTGGCAGGCGTCAATGCATTTGTGCTCTATAAAAAACAAATAAGTGACAAGGCTTCAACACGAGATTTGCTGTTCCAGCGTGCTATAGAAATATGGGAAAAAAACATCGTTGAAAGATCAAGCAGAAACGCTACTATTGCTAGACCTCACCCACTATTGACAATTCCTAAAAAAAACTAAGCCGAGAAGCGTAAGCAATGTGAAATAGCTGCCAACTGCACTCAAAACCAAACTAGCAAACTTTGTTTCAAGTGCAACAAAACTGTATGCGGCAGGTGTACCGCCACGGAGCTTTCCGAAAACGTTGTATGTGCGACAACGCAAATATGAAACATTTTCCAATATTGTGTCCAGTTTTGGCCTTCCCTTCAAATAAAACTGTTTTTTTTGTGGATAGATTGATCGAGTTTGGTGACCTGAGTATTTGTCCAACACTTAAGTTGCAACCACACCACGCATATACTAGTAAAAACGCGTTTTCTGAGAAGCGGTCAAAATGATCACTGCTCGCTTTTGAGGGCTTATCGCAACTTCGGCCGTTCTAGTGTTAAACTCCTTCATTTGTCGATCACCAAAAAAAAAACCCAATGCGTTTTAATATAACAATCAGACCCAACCAAAACTAAATCTACTAATTAACTGCTTGCCACACTAATAAAAATCCATGATAAATCACCACAGATCAATTCACTTCTTTTCTCTACTACTGTGTCACTCCCTAATCTGCCACTCTAAATCGTCAAAATCTCACCGCCTTATATACACCGAGATGAGCCTTCCAGAAAATGATAGAATATCACATGACTCAGAAAAAAAAATAGTTACTTGGAAAAAACAAATAGGGTATTGTAATCACGAAAGCCTGTATCAATTGCTCTACTGAGTTTGTACAAGTTTCACATGATTTTTACAATTGAATTTAGTGGTTTATTGTGCAGGAAACAAGGCAATACGTATAGACAACTTCTTGTTTTTATGTCACCACTTTTAGGCAGAAATTAGTCTACTTCATGTGCTGATATATCATTGCCAACCTAGCATTGGCGCATGATCATGTAAATTTATATCGCAGAAATACTCTTCGATGCGCTGTCGGCTCGATACGCTAATGGCTAAAGCATCACGTATGAGGTTGAATGGTTTTGGGTTCCAACCTGGCCATATCAGAACTGCTCTAGTGTTTACGATCAATTTTTCGGGCAACTAATTCTTAATCAGTCATTCTGGTGCTACCTCATACTCTTGCTCTATGGAAATGCTGTGTTTGTTTGTTTTTCTCGTTTAGACCTGAGAAACAAACCTGGAACGCAAACGAAATTCTTGTAACGGCAGAAGATATAATTATTTGAATGCCGATATATTTTTCACTCCACCAAAATGGCGGTATGCGGTGTAATAAAGACAGTGATGGCGAGGAAACGGTTTCTGCTGACCACCTTTTCGGTCCACAGTTTTCAGCGCAAGCACAATACCACGTAAGTTATGGGGATGCTGTGATTATGGTTGAAGTAGATAGATGCGACCAAAATACCAGCAACTATTGCATCTCCATGAGAAGTAAGAAGTGGTGATGGGCGTTGTTTGCGTTGATACCTGACATAGTAATGCCAAACTACTGGCTTTTGCATGGAGAGAACAAGAAGTCAGAAGATTCCACACTCAATCTGTTGGTGTTTTGGAGAGAGATTGGTTAAATCTATTCAAAACAATACATGAAACCTCTAAATCGCGCTGAAAGACCACGCGCCAGAACACTTCCGACACATCGTCGTTTTAGCATGGAGGTGCAATTAGATAGAGTTGACTGTTACCAAAGTTATCCAAGCTCTCCACGCAAATGCGAAGTTTATAAGAAAAACACTAGAAAAGGGTGAAAAAAATGTGACTATATACTCCACAACCATTGCTTTGAAAAGTGGTATGGCATTAATCAAGTCGTTATTTACATTTATTTCTCTTGGAGTTTAGCTGCATTTACCACTTTTTTTGGAGTTTAGCTGCATTTCTCACTTTAAGGGTGATTTCCATTAGGCGTAAATCGCTCCGCTCATAAAAATAAATAGGAAAACAAAAAATTTTTCACGCTACGCCTGCAATCTGCGCCTAATGGAAAACAGTCTTTACTCACTACAATGTAATTGCTGTATGAACTTCAAAAATTTTTTATTTAAATTTGGCAACCGTGCTATTTCCTTTTTATTTGCTATCTATATTTAATGAGAAAATTTAGGAACGATATAATTGCTATATACTCTTATTTGAATTTGCTCAGTGATAGTTATTTCCGAAACATACTTTTCAAATATAATTAAAAATATCATGCCTTAAACCTTTGGGCTTAAAATATTATACTTTAAATACCCGTTGAAGGACATGTATTTACCTAAAAATGGGTTTGTATTTACGTTGCCTACGCTTTACGATTAGTTAGGTTCACGGTGCCACTTGTGCATACGATACCCTATTAAGATACCAATATACTTTTTAATAAATAAGCAAAAAAAAACAATTTTTCAAAGTTTTGTCAGCTTTTACATACCAAGTCTACGAAACCCAAACCTTCTAACAAAAAAGAGCAAAATTTGGGATTCAATGAGTTAAGGAAACTAAAACTCCACTAGTTTTTAAGAATAAACTCAACAGAGTTCCACTTTTTTAGCTTTTCTACAGCTGTACAGTGTCAAAACAGCAATATTCGCCTCGTACCTGACGTCACAGTTTACCTACAAATTGTCAAACATTAAAACTGTTTCTCAAATATCTCGTCAACGAAAGAGAATTTCAAATTTTAGTCGCAAATTAGAATTGAGCATAATTTTATTGATTTAATATCGAAAATTTTGTTTTGAGGTTTGAGTAAGATTTAAGTTTTTTGTGCAAACGGCTTATATCGATTAAAGTATTTTTTTCATATACGTGGAATTGAATTAAATATACTCAGAACCACATAGAACCAAAACAGAATTGATATAGAATTTGATACATTACGATAAATCAACATAGTTGCTCCGCAGAATTTCGATAAATCAACACCTGTTTTGCTCCGCAGGATAAGGACCTGCCTTTTGTCTTATTCTTTAATTCTTTAGCTTTGTTTTCCGCAGTACTGGCCATCCAAAGATCAAGATCACTACATCGTGAAAGCTAGTACATTTTTTCCTAAAACTACGTTACACAAGCCTTTCATTTAATGTGTGTGATTTTACCCGTAGCTTAAGGAGGGCCAAAGGAGACAAGGCTCCCAAATTTTTTAATTTGATCAAGAAATATAGGCATTATATGTCAAAAATATAAAAATTGTCATGAATAAGTAAATTTGCTTCGTTGGAATAGTTTATATATGTATAATCTGTAATTTTATTGCTTTTATTCTGCTGTAATTATTTCATTTGCGAATTTAGAATTGTGTCGGGTCCAAACTTGCTTTTGTATCTCGGTTGTTTTTTCGCAAAAAAACTTGTTTATGTCTTTCTGATAAAGATTTGTTCGTACATGCCTCTTTTGACGTCACAATGGTAGATCACGTGTTTACAATCAAGACTGGTCCGGAATATACTTTTTCTTCTCGAAAGTTTTCGATTGCTGATATTACATAATTTAGTAGTAGGTTTTTTGTCACGTGTTGTTGTTCTTGAATTTTCTGGATCGGGTCCCATTCATATACAAGGCGACGAAATTTTTGCACATGAGAATGTAGAAACTGAAGAGAAAGAGGCAGACAGACAGACAGAAATTATGCGAAAGAGCGTATTTTTTGTGGTGGTTTGTTGCAGAATATTGGCGTGACAAGAATCAAGCGGTTAATTGATTGATTCAATTTTCTGGTTTGGTTTCTGATTGATAAATTAAAATACTTTGGTTTGTGTGATCGATGAGCGAAGAAATTTAAAGTCTTAAAGCATTTTGTAAAAACGTATATCTGTATTATTTTTCATCGAAAAGTGCGTAGTTTAAAGTATCGAGTTTAAGTATTTAATGGAAGTCAATCTTCACTTAGCTGTTAAGTTGCAGTCAAAATAATTATCCGAGCGATACTACAAGTCGCTTCAATTTTAAGAAAAAATTAAAGTTGAGATAGAAGCAAAATTTTATTTACGGGACAATTTTTTTACGCTTCAAAAGTAATCTTTATACAAATAAGACCTTTAACTTTGCTCTGGGTCAAAGATTAGAAAATATCCATTTTCAAAAAGTTTATTTCCAAAGAAAAAGATCTATTTTATACTTTTGATTTTGCAAGAACATAATAAAACAAAATTTGATCTCAGCGAAAGAAAAAATCTCATATTAATTAATCACTAGGGCAAGTATTGTCAACAAGCTTTAAACTTTGTAGGTCGACTAGCCGGCAGGGCTACTATCAGTAATATCGAGGCTAGCAATATCGGTGAGGCCGGCTTCAAACAATGAATAGTTGTGAAAACAGTAATAAAAAGTTTATATTTTTTCACATAGTCAAATCTCATTTTGAAATAAAATTATTGGTTTTCAAACGCAATTGACAAAAAAACATTTATTTTTGATTTTTTTCAGCTGCTTAAATCGGACTTAGAATTATACCCATATGATGAAGTGGCATCAGCTTTTCATATGACCCCAAATAATACAAGCTTCATCGAATACATTAAACTCATTTCAGCTATTCCAATGGCTTGGATTACGACTACGAACAGTAACTCTCATAACCCTCCATGCGCTTTTTCTGACTTTAAACAAACTGTCAAAGAACAAATTACTACTCTGGGCAGCTCAAGTAAAACCGCTTATCAATTTTTGAGAGACAAAGTTAAAATACTACCTGTTAAACAACAACTAAAATGGTGTAATATATTGCAACTGCCATCCGATACAATTGATTGGTCAAATATTTATAAAAATAACTACTACGCTACAAACGAAACTAAACTACGGTCATTTCAAATTAGTTTAAACTTAAGATCAATTGTTACTAAAATACAATTGTGTGTTCTTGATATTGCCTCTGATAATTTATGCACGTTTTGTCGTGAAGAACCGGAAACTTTGATACATTTATTTTGTGATTGCAAAATTGTTGACGCTTTTTGGAACGATGTATTTGATTGGATTCTAGCAAGATTTTGTATTAATGTCCCTTCGAATAACTTTCATAAACTGTTTGGGTTCCACACACAATATGCTAATAACCCATTAGTCAACCACATGCTCTTATTGGCAAGATTCTTGATTTACCGGTGTAAACATTTGAAGACAACACCCAATATACCCCAGTACTTTAACGCAATTACATCCACAAAAAAATCAGAACACTATATTGCTAAGAAACATAACAAATTGGAATTTCATTACAAGAAATGGTCTAGCTACATTTAGACATTGTATTATGCGTTGTCGCTGTTTTTATTCTTGTGTTCTTGTTTTTGTGCCTACGATAAAAAAAAAAAATGTTGCACTGTTTTCACCATAAGCGGTCTAAAACCTAACAAACTTTTATTTGTTGAATTGAGCTAGTGCTTCAATTAAAAGTATATCAAAATTGTGACACGGCGCTAAAGTAATTGATATGTATTTTCGGGATTAAGCCATTAAATATTAGGCCCACTACTTACAACTTTATCAGAGCTATTTAGTTATTTGTTTGAGCTGATGCCTCTTGCTGGGCGCATGTTGCGTGATCTGGCATAAACATAGCCAGGCAAAACACAATCTAATCCGAAATTAAACATTCGCGGTTAAGTTGTGAAAACAGCGACGCCCTCGTCAGTATTTTGGAGTATAACAACATTGGTTCTGTTGACTTCACCAAATTGATATTTGTGAGAACCGCAACAAAAAGCTAATGCGCAGTTGACGCAGCCAATCGTCGTTCCAAAATCGAAAATACCGTTTTTAAAGTAAATCGATAAAGCCTTAAAAATCCACTACGAGGGTTGCGCAAAGCCGCCATTATTTTTTAAAAGCTTCTAGAGTTCCTGGCTACATCTTGCTTGGGTTGTGTTCTGCGTAGAAACTGAACTTGCTCGCAATTGAAACAGCCAGCGATTTCAAAACGTTTTTTTTCAATTTTATGAAGTGCATGGAAGCAAAATTTCAAAGTTAAGGCTACCTAAGTATTTTCAGGAATACCATATTGAATATTAAGACCAGTTTTAACGAACGTTTTGTAGCTGAATGTCTATTTGTGCAATCTAAAGCCTCTGGCTGCGCGAATGTTACTTGGTCCTGGCATATAGCAGCTGGAAAGAACAAAGCAACCCGAAGTGATGCATCTACAGTTAAGTTATTACAATAGTAGCCATTCGTAATGACAAGGTTAAAAATATCAAGTCCGACGGCTTCGTCGGCCTCACCCAATCGCTGAGGAAATGGCTTCGACATGTAGATAATATGTAGCTTGAAACTAATACATTGTTCTAAAAGAAAAAACAGGATCATTTTTACTTCCATGTTTTTGTAGAGGAATCACCAGTTTGTTTGTTTGGAGTAGGTGGCTACATTTTGAAATGTTTAGAGACTTCATCTTTAGATAAACCTTTCAAAAAATGTTGATAGCTAATGCCAAACAAACACGCTTTTGAGAAAGAATATTAAAAATGTACCAAACAATTAACTTTTTCTACATAGTGCAATTTTGTGAAGAGCAGGCACCAAAATTTTGATAGCTTTTAACCAATAGGCTATACGAGAAATTTTTTAAATCTTCATTTTGTGATGAATCTTCTTGCAAATTCAGATAGATAATGCCAAAGAACTGTGCTTGCTCGGAAAAAGTAGTCAAAATGTACCAAAGAATTAACTTTTTCTAAAAATTGTAGGTTTCTTACGTTTAGTAAGAAATTTTTTCAAGTAACAGTGAAACATGATACATGGCAACCAATTTCATTTCGTCATGATAAACTAATCCTTAGCCTTAACTATTATTAGAATATCGTATTACCGGAAAGTAAATTTTTTCAGCTTTCAAACGTCACTAATTGTCAGTAACTTGTCGTAACGTATATACAGTACATCAAACTCAATTCTTTTTACTCAGTTTACGACACTTTTGGGAAAATAAAGTTACACTACAGGTCTTGAAGTTTTGTTTTACAAATCCCATTTTTTCTCAAACTTTTTTAAAGAGCAGTGATCAAAATTTTGTACAGAAAGTGCAAAGGTATTTTTACCAGCGGTTATTCCCTTGCCTAAACTGAAAACAATCACAATATAAACCTATTTTGAGAACCTGGTGACAGTTTACCTTCGGAAACTACTTGTAGAAACACTGTGCTTGAATCAGGAAGGAGCAAAATTTTGTCCAATAAAACTACTTTAGATAATAAAAAGATTTTCCGATTGTTGGTGAAACCACTTCATCTGGTAAACCATGCTTAAATATTTTATTTGGAAACCAAAGGTTGCCTACTTCATTTATAATTTGCTACTGTCAATCTTTAACATCTTTGCTAACTCGAGAAAGTATATTCCGAGCAGTTGAAGATGCTGTTAGAACGTCAGGTGCTAAGGGTTGAAGCTGAGCATTTTGTTGTACCTCTTAAAAGCGGCGCAGTGCAATAAGGCTCAAAATATTTTTTCGACAAGCTAATGGTAGCGCGACTTGCGCGAAGTAAATTTCCAAGCGATTGCAGCGCAACGCCACTTCCTCAAGGGAATTTTTTGACTGATTGAAGCGCAAATTAAGATGTGGAATTGCACTTCTTTCCATCCACCGAAGCGCAGTGCAACATGCGTAATCGCACTCCCTTCACTTGATCAAGTACAGTGAATTCCTTTAGTATGCAAAAAGAATTAAACAAAATTATCAGTATTTTCTTCATCGACCATATACTTTTGAAATTGAAAATCGAAGCTAATGAACCTAACTAATGAACACAGCACAACAGCAAAAAAATCTTTATTGCAACACAAAAACAGATATATAATCATTTATTATAATGCCTCCTGTTTAAATTACTAGCAAATGTTTGTTTTGGCACTTATTGTCACTTGAATCATTACAAAGCTTGAAATTTTTGTGAGGTCATCAGGGTTCATCTTTGGTTTCAAAATCCCAGACTCAACATGGAACACGTGATTCACTGAGACTAAACTCGTGATGCTATATTGCTTCTCAAGGTCACCTTCAACCTATGCTCGACAAAGAAATGATGAAAGCAATTTTATTGAACTTGGTTCCGTTTTATTTTATCACCCAATTCTAGAATGACCAAGTATTTTATTTTTTAATTCACAAGAAATAAATAAATTGTCTACTTTTAAATTGCTCTTTTCAAAATTAAAACACTGCAAAGCGAAACGCAAATAAGCACCCGTGACATTTTTTCTCTTCAGCACGCTGTATCTCAATAAAAACGCAAAAGTAAATTAAATTTTCTTTGGTGCGCGACGTTACCTCCTCAAAACCAGCAAAATTGACCTAATGAACCCAAGCGATATGGAAAATTAATCGATGGCAGAACAGTTTATACGTAGCCTCAGTTATGATCATTTAAGACTAGCATTACCGGGATTCTCAACTACTTATAATTACCAAGCGCGTCAATTGACGCTGGCGTTGTTTTGTGCGTAAAACACTAAATTCAGCTTTTTAATTGAGTTGAAAAATCACAAACTGTGTTATATTGTTGAAGAGCCAAGCAAAGCAAAAAAAGACCAGAGTTAAAAGACAAGCAAACAAGCGGGAAATACACGATTTTATGAGGTGCAAGTTTTACAGTGTTTAGTCTGACATTTACCACATACAGTTTTTTTGTAAATCACGCGAATATATGTTGTTCTGTTTCTGCAGTCTTTGCCGGAACAAATTTTGCGTTTTATAAGTGTTGGAGCACACTCTGCAACAGCTGCATTGCTTTCAGTTTGTAGCCTTTTGTTTGGAGTGCCATCCGTCAGTTCTTTGCTAACTTTTTTGTATTTTTGTATTTGTATTGTTCATTTTTATCCTCTACTAGCAGATTTCCCCGTCGTTGATCGGGTAAAATGTAAAGACTGATTAAATTTTTACATTGAATAACCATATTTTAAGTGACAAAGCTTCGAAAATAAAAAAACGCCAATTGACGCGCTAGGTGCATGACGTTTCGAGCCTTAGCCATCAAAGCCATCTTAACTTGCGTATCTTAGCTCCATAACCTATTTTTAATAAATACAGCACTATTGTTGTAAGTTGGTGCATATCTGAGGTGACTATAATTGACTCACAAATTATGAATCGCTCTACAACCAGCCTTCAAGATTTCGAAAAAATACTCTATGCCACTTTTATTATTTTAATCATTTTGAATTTAAGAGTCAACTTGTAGAGCCGCTTGCTTAAAAACGCGCTACGATGGCAACGCTGATTATCACATCAAATAATCAACCTTGAAACGCAAAAGACCAGCTAGTGCAACCCACTTTGTCACATTATTTTTAAACGCTATGCTTCTTTCGTTGAGGATTTGCTGTTAAATTCGGTATTGAAACAACTTCTGTAGGCCTACACATAACGCAATATAAATGTTGCGTGGTTCGTAAATGTTACCTAAATTTTGTGGGGTTTGGACTTCAACCCTGTTCGCGCTTGCTTACTTCAGGATTGCTGGCTATGTTCTCCTTAAACCGCTACTGGTTATTAGAATAGTTGCATTGTGCATTTTTACCACAAATACTAAAAAGAACATAGATAGTAACCGTGATGTACTATCTCAAAGTTACCGCGACCTAACATCCTCATGAAACGAGCATGGAACTCGCGATTACAAGCGAGCGTTTTATCACGAGGAGCAACGTGATACTCGACCAGTGGTTATCAACTGGGGGCGATAAACTGCCACAAACAAGGCTACAAATTTAAACAAAAATTAGTTGACAAATATCAATTGCGCAAAATATGTTCTATAGTGCTGCAAGCACTATAGATCTCAGTAGCCGAGAACTGCGTAGCCAGTGCCACCTATGCAGTACCCTGCGCGCACATGTGCACGTGTATATTGCTGGGTTTGTTTGTTCTGCCACCGTCGATCACAAGAGGTGTTGTTTTTTGTCTTCCATCTTCCTCTCTTTTGTCTGCTTAACTCCTATAGGAAGGTTGCGCGCACGTGATCAAACGTCTTCAAAATGCGCTTTTGAAAAAAGTGCCTGACCAATGTCAGTGTTTTTGCATTGAATTGAACAGGAGTGATATCGTTTTTTTGCAAATCAAATCGATAAACGTGACAGTTTTTGAATGAACGCTGCATATGTTGTTTTACTGATGTTAAGGCATGAGTCTGAAGCCAAAGTAAGATAAGAGGTGCTAAGGTTTGCTTGTTATTGCTAATAGTTGGGCTAATTTTATGGGCTAAACATGCAGGCTTATTTGTAGCCAGCTTTTGTGAGGGCTTCATATTCGATTAATCAGCGTGTTTGGAAATGCAGAGTATAAGTTAATTGCAATGTGCAACTTGTGCAGTGTATTGAGTTGCATAAGCATACTGAAAAGTTGTAAACTTGAATTATACTGTAGCCTGAATGGCAGGGCAGACTTCCAGCTGTACCGTTTGTCAAATGTTGGAATAGATATTGATGGATAAAATCAGTCTCTCTTTGAACTTTTTTGTCAATAGTGCTTGCAGACCAGTCGCATTGATATATTAGATGCAATTTTGTGACATTAACTACCCCTTAAACATTTTTTGGGCTATTACTTAAGCTGCTGGACCAAGGATAATTTAAAAACTTACGGTACCGAATTATTTATTCATGTGTATGAGCTATTGCTCTGTTTGCATATCTTTCGTCAAATTAGGCCCCCACGACGGGCCCTTGACCAAGGGCACAACAAGCAAGCTTACGATACCGGTAGTAATGATGAGATAATGGTTATTTTTGCTAATGCACCGACGAGTATCTAATTGGTATAGAGTTATTTTTAATTGAGAAGCAAAAGGGTATTTAAATGGCACGTCTGTTTAGGGGTAATTTTTTTAATTGGCACACAGTAGGCCTACTAAGTTTGGACTAGCCAACTGAAAGACCTAATCTTAACCAAAATGCTTTTGATTAAATTTATTTGTTTCCAAGGATCCAACTAGCAATAATTCATTCCAACTTTTAATAAATTTCTCATTAGTTTTCAAAATAACCTCAAACGTTGATGTTCGCCCTATACCTTTCCAGCACAAACTACAGGTTTTGGTCAGCCACTTTTTTTGGCGCGAAATGCGTGACGTTATATCCAACCTTCCTATTCCTTCACTTCTCTGTGTTTTTGATGTTCACTGATCAAGTTATTACATATATATCAAGTGCGTTTTGGACATGGAGAAGACATTACTTGCTACTAAATTGATGCACTTTCGTATCGTTTTGTACATTTTGAGAAGAACAGATTGAGTACTGTAACACAAAATCTAGCGGTAAGCCTGAAGTAGCTGATTAGGTGTGTTTTTGCAGTTTCCTAAGTAAGGGTGTTGTTAGAAGCAACAATTGCTTTGTTCATTAATGAATTATATTATTACGCGCCTGTGTGTAGACAAATCCAGCACGGTAGTCACATAATATGATAACCTTGTTTCATTATCTCGCGCCTGTTTGTAGATTAATTTAGCGTGGTAATCGCTTTATTTGATCACCTTGTTTTTCTTTTCTGATGGAAAGGAGAGAGTAAATGCTTGTTTGATAGGTGGGGTTATTCGTATAAATAAGTCTGTTGCCTTAATTAAGGTAAAATAGAAAACTTTGCTCAAAAATGATCACCAACATCATACGGTACCATACAGCAGTTACAGGCTGTTTGACTGATGTGCTGAGCATGCTTAGTAATTTCATTTATTTGTGCATTTAACTTCATAAATAAAGCCATTTAGTTAGACTTTTGCAGTGATTTAAGACCCTGCTTATCAGTGCTTCTCGTTACTTTCTAACCGCTGAAGGAAATGGATTTAAAAAGGATCGACCCGTATTCATCCAGGTGTGATTTCTCGTTTGCATAACAATTCATTACTTATAGTAAGTCGTTCAACGCTGTGTAAAAGTTATCAAACATTTTCAGCATCAGATTAGTGTTTTTTGTAATGATTACATATAATTTATAACTGTTACCCAATTAGTTTATTCTGTATTTTAATGGATTTTATACATTCAGGTTACAATTTAGTATTGCAATTTGATGTTTTTGAAGTAGTTCTGCTAAACATCAACTTACTGTGATGAGTGTCGCTGTGATATTATAAAGTTCTTTTACCCTCATTACGGCGAGCAAAAAGAAATGTAAACATCAGAGAGAAGAGTATTTGGCTTTTGGTTTCGTAGAAAGCCCGAGTGATCAGAAACAGCCAATGTGTCTTATTTGGAACAACTGTTTTTCATTGAAGCTATGAAACCATTGTAGCGCAACGGCAGGGACCTGGCTAAAGTCCGGCGTCAAAGGATTGCAGTCCATACGGCGACTAGTCACTTCTATCATGATACCTACTTTCGTAGATTTCGTTCCGTTTATAACTTTAGACTGCTATTGTTGACTTTTGACTTGTGGTATGTAACATCTTCGTGCTCATAAGACTCTTAGTAGCTAGATCTCATTGTCGCGATAGCTGCGCATGTATGCATCGAAGTTGCAGTGGCTGCAACACCATCAAGGCTTGCAGAGCATTTGATAAGAAAACATCCCGATAAAGTGGACAGAACCAGAGCTTATTTTGAAAATTTGAAGAACTTTGACCAACGCAATACTCTGTCAGCTTATTTGAAAAAAGTTCACAGATAATGAAAGTGGCTTTATTGCATCTTACAAGATAGTGCAAATAATAGCAAAAATTGGGAGCGCATATACAGCTGCTGAAAATGTTATTTAGCCTTCTTTTGAAATTTTCATGAAAACTATGTTACAGCAAGATTCAGTGAATGTTCTAAAAGCATTGCCGTTAAGCAATGACTCAATCCGAAGAAGAATCGACGAAATCTTATCAGATGTAGAAAGCCAACTAATTGAAAAATTAAAAACCAGTAAATTCTCAATTCAACTTGACAAGTCAGCAGTAAGAGATAATAGAGCTATTCTTATGGCGTATGTTCGTTTTATAGATGATAGCTGCAAACTTTGTGAAGAGATATTGTTTGCAAAATTATTAAAAATTGATACGACTGAATTATCCATTTTTGAAGCTACAAAATCTTAGTTTGACGAATATCAAATACCATTTGGAAACATGTTATCTTGCGCAACGGATGATGCTCCTTCCATGTTTGGTAAGCAGAATGGCTTTATTGCTCATATAAAGGAATAATGTCCTTTAATCCTTGCAGTTCATTGTGTGGTACATCGGCGTCATTTAGTAGCTAAAAAAATCAGTTCTGACCTTCACGAATCATTGAGAGTAGTTATTTAGACTGCAAATAAAATAAGTCGCACAGTAAATACAATAGACTTTTTCGAAGGTTTTGCATTGATACTTAACAAGAGCACGTAACACTTATTCTTCACACAGAAGTCCGCTGGCTTTTAAAAGGAAACTGCATGGCAAGATTTGTGAAGTTATTTGATACAATTGTTAATTTCTTAGAAAATTTTAACGAAAACAATTTTGCAAAAGAAATTAAACTCCACCAGTGCGACATTTTCTTCTTAGCGTGGATTTTTCGTAAGTTCAATAAAGTGCCACTTCAGCTTTATAGTAAATTATGTAGGCTACACTGCTGGATTGTAAACGTGTTCTGAAAGCCTTTGCTGAAAAATTACATTGTTTCGAATAAATATACAAAAGAAGAATTTTGAAAACACGCCCGAGTTTACAGAAGTAAGTGAGCAGCTCTCAGAACAAACCACAAAAAGACATGAAGAATATTTAATGAAATTGAGAGAAAATTTAAATAGCCGATTCTCTGACTTATTTTCATTTAAAGTTCAGCCGTGGATAATAGATTCTTTTTGTTGTGACATAGAAAGTGTCGATGAAAATTTGCAAGGGGAACGTATTGAACTAAAATGTAATGATGAATGTAAATACAAATTTGAAAGAGGTAGATTAGCTGAGTTATGGCTATCAATACAACAAAACATCTATTTCCAAAATTGTGGTCTGAAATGGTTAAAATACTGCTATACTTTCCAACTTCTTATTTGGTTGAATGTGGCTTCAGTGCAGTCAATAAAATTTTGACCAAGGAAAGAAATAAAACAGATATATGCATTTAAAGAGACATCAGACTAAAACTTACAAATTTCAAGCCAATTGTTAAAAGTTTAGTGGCAAAGCATCAACCACAGGGATCTCATTAAAACAACGCGAGCAAAGCATTTTAATTTAGCAGTTTATCATTACTGCAATAAATATGGGCAATTATTTTTTTTAAATGAAAAAGGGGGCAATATGATGAAAATGGTTGAGAAATCCTGTACTAAACTAATGCACGCTTTCTTTTAAATTCTTGCAATAATCTCTACATAAGTTGAACTTTCGAATACATTCAATAACGCTTACCCGCATTCAAACCTTGAGTAGTTGCTTTGGCAACAACACCAGGATTGGCTTGATTTCCATTTGCTACCAGAAACAATCCAACAAACAGCAGATACATACGAAACAAACGGCTGTGCATCATAATGTAGCAACCTGGCTTTGTTGATCAAATGCAACGGTTCACGTCTAAACATAATCAACTGATATTATGTGCTATTTAAAAGTGATATTTGTTTTAGTTGAGGACAATCATGTTAACGGGAAGAGCCACTCTTGATAAAAAAATCAGCTTCAAGAAAAGCACTTCATGACGTAGAGGTATGCAACAGCAGTTGTTCGGTTCCGATATGACCTCGTCCCATTACCTTACTCTTCTACTTCTCAAAGCAAGTTACTTGAAGATAGTTTATTTACAGATTAACGCTACACTTTACTCGCTTTCAATATATGAACACAACTATTCTGTTGTCTCGCAAAAATGTTAAATAACTGCCATTAAAGCACTAGAACGATTTGCAGCTTTATGAAGTAAAAATGAACACTATGGAAACACGATTGCTAATACTCTACATCCCTCCATCTTTACTATCAAGATAATTCCGTGAAACGAAGAAAATTCACGCGCAAAAAAGAAAACACCAAATCTACCTGAAATACAAATTAACAGTTAAACTACCTATAATCACTAAATCGTGCTGGTCTCGACACATTTCTTTTGGAACGGATTAAAGCATCAGTTTGACTCCGGGAAACACCCTGATGATTTTGTAATTCTGATGAAGAGATCTGTGGTTCAACTGCAGGCAAGCTACTAACATTACTATCAGGCTCTAGGTTCACATTGCCAGTAGTGTTTGAGGTAGGGTATTCCGGAATGCTCTTTGGCTGGCTCAAAATATCGTTTGGCTTGCCCCATGCTTCTAGTTATATCCACCCCTTGTTTTTTTCGCACAGTCACTTGACCCTTTCCCTTTCTTACAACTTTTTAAGGCTCTTGATTGTTGGCTGTATTTTGCTTCAAGAGGTCAGAGGTGTTTGCTCTTCTCCGCTTATCAGCATACTTCTTCCCTTTCATTTTGCTAGTTCAATTACGATCACGTATTTCTTCCATTAGTTGGTGTTCCGCTTAGCTAAAGCCAAGTGCTGGAAGCTTTGTCCTCATCTCTCGTCCAAACATGGAAAAATATGAAGATGAATTGGTACTCACATGAGGTGTTGAACGGTATGCCATCAAAAATTTGCTTAACTCCACTTTCCACTTTCTTGTGTTGGTCCATTGCAACTGCGAAATTTTAATTGCTTTTAGGAGAGTCCTATTTTGTCTTTCAACTTCTCCATTACTATGAGGCCACATCGGTATTGATGCGCGATGTTCAACGCCATATTCTTCTAAATATGCTTTGAACTCGGTGGAAATAAACTGAGGCGCATTATCTGTTTTTGACTTAACGGGTGAGCCAAGGCGAGAAAAAATAGGGATGAGAGACTCGATGATGCGCTTAGTAGTCATAGAACCCAAGAAAGCTACTTCATAGTAACGACTAAAATAGTCAACTATCACCAAAATATTTTCGCCATTAGGCAATAGATCCATTAAGTCCGCTGCACAGTCTTGCCATGAACCATTCGGCGGAATAGTAGTAGAAAAGTGTGTAGTGGGGAGAGAGAGATTGATTGACAGAGTTAAAGAAGGGATATTTTTTTGTGATAATTTATTGTGGAATCCGTGGACGTGGCGAGTATTAAGCAGTTATTGGTGACATTAGTTTTGGCGGTTTCCTGAGTGTGCAGTAAAGTGATTGATTCTGTGATCGTTGAGCGAAGAAGCTTGAAGTCGTCAAGCATTATTTCTGTGAATACATTTTTCTGTTATTAACGTGGTTTAAGGTACTTTTAGTGGAAGCCAATCTTTTCCAAGTTTTATTAAGTTGCAGTCAGACCTAATTATCCGAGCGATTATCATACGTCGCCTCAATTTTAAAAGAAATTTAAGATTGAGATAAAACCGAAAATTCTATATTATGTTGTTATTAAAACGCGACACCTCGTTTTGTCTAACAGTGCGTATCTTTGCCACTTCTTTTTTCTCCCCTCCTCTAGATCGTTCGAATTTGGACGATGGATATCGTCATGACTCCGTGGCCGCGAATAATTGCTCCGGCATTGTGCTTTATAATGTTCCATTTTACCGCATCGAATACTTTTTTCTTTTTGCAGGGCATTGTGGATCACGTTGGAAATGGCCGGCTTTTCCACAAGCAAAACAAAAAAGCTTACTTTTAGCAATTCTAGTATGCACGACATTTATTTCATAATTGTCGGCTAAGTTAGGCTCCATAGGGCAATCCATCGCTTCTAGTCGCTCTCTTACAGCCTCATGCACTCTGGCAATAGAAAGAACATCAAGTAATTTCAAGCCGGCCTTTTCCAAAAATTTTTCCCGCAATTCTCTAGAATCACATTTTTCAATTATTTGGTTTCGAATGTACTCATCTATAGCCGCCCCAAAATCACAGTTGCTGGCTTGATGGCGTAACCGGCAAATAAATTCAGTTACCATTTCCTGTTGCGCTTGTTCTATCTGTCGAAACAAATGTCTTTCGAAAGGAATATTGCGTTGTGCCATCAAGTTATCGTTAAGTAGCTGCATTGCTTCTTCAAACGAATGTTTTTTTCATCTACCAAAGATAATGTAGGTCTTGCACCTCAAATCCGGCGCTATGCAATAGCAAGCTTTTTTTTCAAGTCGTTTTTGCAGCGTTTGCCACAAACGTACAAACTAAAAGACCTTTGCCACCTTTTCCATTTTTCAGCAAGGCTGTGAGAATCACCAGTATAAGTCTAAACGGCTGAATTGTTCGACAATCTAATCTCATACCAACTTGCTCGTCGCTCTCGTTCATCCTCGTCGCCATTGTTACACTTTTCAAAGCATGTTACTTGAAGAAAGTTTATTTACAGCAATATTTACAGATTAACGCTAACACTTTACTCGCTTTCAATATATGCAAGCATCTACTCTGTTATCTCGCAAGAAAGTTGAATAACTGCCGTTAAAGCACTAGAACGATATGCAGCTTTATGGCGTAATAATTGAACACTATGGAAACACGATTGCTAATACACTACACTTACATCTGGGAGCACTTGGATTAGCTGCTCTTTTTTCTCCTCCACCAAATATATCTACCAACCACAAAGTTTTACACATCGCGTGTTACATTCAAAACCTCTCCAAGTTTTAGAAAAAATTTTGATAGTTTCAGTTGTTTTGTGGGGAATCTAGAAAAAAAAGCGACCCATGGGACTATGCAATTGCGTTATTAAGTCATAGGGCTGTTAAATCGAACCAATGAAAATACTGTACGAATTCCATCAGGTAGCTCTTTATATAATCAAAAATGCGCAAAGGATTGTTTGCGGCTGCCACTAATACTATCAGAAAGAACAAACGCAGTGGCTATTTAGTTAGTTGGAATATACTCTGCATAAACAATTTTTTTCTGATATGCTTTTCATTCAGCAATCTAACTCTGATCTAAGAACCTATGGAAATTTTGATAAACCATCAAATTTATTAATGACAGATGACAAAGCCTGATCCATCTTATTTAATCACAAAATTGATTTTGTTTCGAGACATCATCAATTATTTTTAGCTAGTCTGCATATAAAAAAAACTGCTAAAAATAACAAATCGCAAGTTTTTTGATATTTTAAGTCCTTACTTAAACACGTTTTTTTCCAGGCGCATCTATTTATAACCTTCCAGTCACTTGCTAGGGCTGCCCGTCAGCTAAATGTGGTAAGAAAGCTATGGTACAACCAAATTCACTCTTACAATATTTGTGAAAGCAGTAACAAAAAATTGCTATAAATAAGGCATAACCTTATTCCCTAATCCTTATCATCCTGTTTTTAAATCAAGACTGATCTAACTCACAAATAGCCTATTGTGTAACAGAGTTTTATTGTTTTTCCAAATTTCCCATGAGACACGAGGGGGTTTGACCGATAAGCGCTCAATTGGTTATTGTTTTTGCAATATTATTTCAAAAATAAAGTATGAAGTGGTAGGCCTAGTTCACTACTTGGCGCGCTTCTTGTGTTGTGATAGTTTTGATACCAAGTTTCTTAGCTGGGCCTATGTGCCCTTGTCTCTGATTAGGAAGAAACGAACAGTACCTACTGCCTTGAAAAGAACTATACCTTGAACCTAATACTAGTTAGCCTGTTTAATTTTTATTTAGAAAAATATTTTGCTGTAGGTGAGATTTTAGCAAAGCTGGGCGCCGCAAATTTACACTCAATTTCGCAACCGCAAATACCGCAAAACTGCAAGAGGTATTCCGCATCCGCAAGTTTGCCATAGGTTTGCGGTAACTTGTTGCACTTCCGCAAACTTAGACTTCAATATTTACTGTTATTTTGTCCTCTTGAATACCTTTTTCTGTGTAGGTCAAATTTTGCCGTCGCCCGAACGTTGACCTCTAAAAAAAAATAAACGTCATCAACACCTGGACGTTAACCTCAGAAAATAAGAGCGTCCACTTCCAAGCGGTTTTACCGGGGAGCAGGAAACACTGCCTATTGCTTTGCGGATTTGCGGTAAATTTCATTTTTTTCATCGCAAATATTTGAGATGGAAATTAGGTTCGCAAATCCACAAATAGAAACGGGGTCCGCAATTTGCGGAAGTGCCCACCTTTGGATTTCACACTGCGATAAACTCTTTGTATTTTTAGAATATCGTCTTCAAACTTTGATTTGATTATAACTATGCTCTTAATAACAACCTCTTTACTTCTGAATTATGATGAAGTGTCACTTACAAACGTTCTAGTTATTTTACCGGGATTCATTCTTTTCTTTCCCTAGTCTCTAGTGGAAAGTTGTGAATGGGCTCCAAAATGGCCCTAATCCGAACGTCCCTATTCTTTATTTACACTGGTCTTACTCAAAAAAGCGTGTTATAAAACTTATGACATATTTTATCTCTTCTATTCATAAAGTAGTCTATGGGGAAATGAAGTACGTATTTACAATTGGAATGAGCGTCATAATAATTGAAATGTTCACAAAAATAAACTACCAACTAGTAGGCCTACTCTCAAAATTTTTGTAATTGTGTTCGTGACCTCAAGTTTCCTGGGCCCAGCATGACTGCAGCCAGGAAAAGGAAAAAAGCATCTTGCTCTCTTCTAGCAGTAAGACTTTGCAGTTTTCAAATTTATTAATTGTAAATATTGCCGGAAATTTAAATAAGAAATAGTGATGCTTAACTTTTAATTAAGTTGTTCAAAACGATGCTATTGACAGCCTTTGCATAAGTTTGCATTTTTTGTCATCAACCATACAAAATCTTTTAGTTCGTTTATTGAATAAGGTTTTTTTACTCAAATCAAGTCGACATTCTTTCAGTTTTCGTGAACTTTTACAATTACAGTTAGTAAGCAATTGGATGATGTCTTGCTTTGTGATTAGTTTGTTGATTTCCTGCATCTATCTCTATAAAATCCATTTTCTTTGCTAAAGTTGTTTCTCTGGATCTTGGATCAGAGGTGACTGGAGTCATCAATTTTAGGGTCCAAATCCAATCCTGATCCAAACACACAAATCCTAAATCAAGGTCTAGCTCCTACTATACCCAAAAGAGATTGAATCCTAATATTGGTCCGACATCCAAGAACTTCCTTTAAAATTGTTTCATTGTATGTTTTATATTTTTACACAGTTAAAGTAGAATTAACAGTGAGGCTCAAGACCTGATCCTGATAATCTTAAAAAATTGCCTTCTTTATCAAATACCACATCCAAATTTTCGTAAAATCGTTACGAATCTGTCTCCTGAAATTCTGAACCAGGCCGCCTCTAGCGTTTATTAAACTTGGTCCTAAGTTGGAATTAACCTTAATTCTTGTCGTTGTGACATTTAAATTTTAACTGTGGCTGACGCAAGAATGGAAAGCTTTTTCACAAGAGTCAAAGCTGCGAAAATGCAAAGTGACCGCGTCTTAAAGCCGAAACAAAGCATCAACTCTCAAGTTGCAAGCATGATGCTTGACCAATGAGATTTAAGTAGGCTTTGTCCTTTGGCTAGTTCGCTGCGTGAACTGCTGCGCCCAAATCAAAATTGCTAATTGAAATAGATCTGGCTAAACAAAGAAAAAAGCTCGGTGCACAAAGTGAGCTTGAAAAATTGATGCTGGTAAGAAAATGTTGCCATAAAAAGTTGATTTAGAATCCACTAAATCAGAGAAATACTTTTTGACGAAATGTTTAGACCAATCGAGGTATTAGCAGTAAACCTTGGCAAAACAAAGCCATACAAAGAAGTTTTTGAACAAATAATCAGAGCTGGGTACCGCAAATTTACACTCAATTCCGCAACCGCAAAACTGCAAAAGGTGTTTTGCAAATCCTCAAGTTTGCAATAGGTTTGCCGTAACTTTCCGCACGCCCACAACCGCAAATGTACATTGCACTTCCGCAAACTTTGACTACAGTATTTAACCTCAGAAGATAAGAGCGTCCGCTTCCAAGCGGTTTTACCACGGAGCAGGCAACACCGCCTCTTGCTTTGCGGATTTGCGGTAAATTTCAGTTTTTTCACCGCAAATATTTGCGGTAGGAAATTAGGTTCGCAAATCCGCAAATAGAAAAGGGGGTTCGCAATGTGCCGAAGTGCCTACCTCGGCAAATAATCTTACCGTTTCAAAAGTTTTAAAATTCCACAAGTGCCAAAATCTAAAGATGGAAATGAATGTTTCAAAGTTATATCAAAGATTTCTCTAGCATCCGAAGACGACAAAAATAAATTCAAGCTGCAGGTATATCGGCAAATAGTACCTACAATTCAATAACCATTTGGTCGAAATGAACTAGTTGAAGGGCATAGATACAACAAAATTATCGTTAGTTTCAAATTCCACAAAATTGGAATGTTTTCCAATCTTTCCAGGAGATGAGATAAATAGCCTACTGTAAATCTATAAAATCTTTCAAAACTTTTGTTGAAGCGGAAGCATTGACTCTCGACAATGTTTATACTATCTACCACGCAGAGTGCAGTGGTATGGGAACGCGAGGGAATAACGCTTCCATAATATTTTACACTAATCTGACTGGAAGATGTATATTTATACTCTGCGCGTTCCCACACTTATTTTTTAGCACTACGTTCCGGCTAGCTGAACATATCAAAGAAATGGTTCGTGATCAAGTGAGCAATTGCATGTATATTCAAAGTTCTCATGAAGCGTTTGCACGTTCCAAGTTGTTGCTTAAAGAAAATTATGGTCCAGTTGTATCAAGTTTGCCATTCATTCCTAACTAACCTTGTTGATGGCCCTATTTTAAATGCCAATTCTGTCGTTCAATTGCAAGCTTTTGCTATTGGTTAAAACACCTGCGAAACAGTTTTAACTAGCACAAGACTTTGTTGGCGATACGAATAATCGGCATGTGTTGAAGCAATTAATAGATTAATTGCCGATAATTCTCATGCATAAATGGCTTTCAATGGTAGACAGTATAATGTATGGAGCCAAATGACAAGTCTCCATTGTAAATATTTTGCCTTATGTGCGAAGGGTGGCACAAGAAGTAAATGATCTCGTTTTTGGTTTTCCATGAAAACAAAACATCTGCAGCCAAAAGGCGGCCTTGCAGGGTTTAATGAACCGGCGCCATCTAGAGCTTGCTTGTGGTGTTAGGCCAATCGTTATCTTAATAAATGCAAACGAAGGTAAAATAGAAAAATTTGCTCAAAAATGATCACCAGCATGATACGGTACCATTTTTTTGCCATATTTATACTCCAATCACGAGAAAGCGATATATCGCTATGTTTTGGACGGTAAGTCCGCACTCGTTTGGGAGTTGCCATGTCCGAGTCACCTGTCTTCCACATAATGATGGGGCGTCCTGTTAAGTGCCTTGCCCAAGGACACAACAATCGAACTTGCCGGCTTGTTCTCCACAACCTCCTATAAATGCCGAGCACCAAGCAGGGAAGCTATGGATACCATTTTCTAAGTCTTTTGGTATGACTCGACAAGGGGAATGAACCCCAAGTCTACCGACTACAAAGCGGACTCTCTAACAACTACGCCATCGCGTACCCTATAGCAATATATTATATCATGTCACTAACCAGCAACCCGTTTCGACCTTATTGGATCTCTTCAGGTGGGTGTAAAAAACACTCAATAATAGACCCAACAAGGTCGAAACTGGTCGCTGGTTATCGACATAATGTAATAAATTGCTGTATGGTACCGCATGATGTTGGTGATCACTTTTGAGCAAATTTTCTGTTCTACCTTAGTGTGCTGCTAGAACCCTCTAAATAGAAGATCGCCTTGAAAATTGCTAATTGGCAACTAGCAACTTCTATATTTTGTAAAATGATAAAAGTCTTAACAATGACTCTACGAGTACATCTCTATCAGGGCTTACCGGTGTAACTTGTGGTCCATGCCATATTTGTGTGGGTCCTTAAAATAGCCCCGCATAATATGGGTATTGTTGGGTCTTATTGTTTTGTTTTGCATCTTTTTTTTTGTAGCCAATGGCCAATTTGTTTTTTCAGCATGTTTGTTATTGAGTGTTATTTACATTCGCCTGATGAGACCCAATAAGATCGAAACCGGTCGGGAGTTATTGACATGATGAAATAGATTGCTGTATGATACCATATGATGTTGGTGATGATTTTTGAGAAAACTTTTCTATTCCACTTTTGTGTGCTGCTGGAGGCAGATCCCTCTTATAGGAGGTTGCCTTGAAAATTGCTAATGAGCAACTAGTAACTTCTACAATGCAAAAGATTTAGTTTCGGGTCTTACAAATAAAGGCATAAGTTTGTTGGTGATGTTGTCGATAGTAAATGCTTTGAAACAAAACAGCAACCTAGTAAGTCCTAATCTTTTCGTTGATTGTAACGGGGTGTTTTGTGTTGGTCGAAATTTAAAAAATGCTCCTATCGAATACGGATCATTCCACCAAATTTGTCCTCCTAGATTGTTTAATGTTGCTTAGGGTGACCATACGTCCTCTTTTTGGAGGACATGTCCTCCTTTTTGGTAAAAAGTAATTGGTCCTCCAAGTATGCTTAAAAATGTCTTTTTTGTTCTCCTTTCTAATAAAAACTAAGTTGGTCATCCAAAGTCGTTCAAAAATTCCCTTTTTACGTTTATCCTGTGATTAAAAAATTTTTTCATTACATATTAGTTCAAGTGATAATAAGTTTAACTGTAAGGAATGATAAAAGGGAGCTTCCTAACGGTCTACCGCAGACTGACTGTTGCTTTAGGTTTGAAAGAGTAAGATTACATGGAGAACGGTACAGATACCGGTAAGTTTCCAAACTGCATTTTTTGTATTTTACCTAGAGGAGATACAGAGATAAATTTTGCTTTGTTGTTCTGGTCGATTGACCTAATTTCAAAGAAACCATATTGGTACATTTTTATTTTAGTTTAAAAAACCAAACAATAGTTTCAGTTGAACTGTTTATAATTATCATTGCTGTGATTTTTGAAAAATAAAACAAAAAGCTAAAAAATAAATGCGGTATGCCAAAAAGAAAAACAAAGTTTACGGAAGAACTTCAACAGAAGTATCCATTTTTTAGAAAAGGACGAAATGAGTTCGAAGCAGAATGCATTACTTGTGGCTACGGAACTTTTGTTTCTGTAGCAAATAAAATCAAACTTAGCCTAGACACGCATGTAGACAGTTCAAAGCATAAAAAAGCTGTCCGATTTACATTTTTGGTTCATTGGCATAATAAATTCAAAAAATAAACTGCTGTATTTGTACAAATTATCAAAATATAATTATCAAAAGCGGTCAGTTTCCAACAAATGCCCAGAAAAATTTTCCCAGCCTTGCAGAACAACTTGTGGAGCTGAAAATAAATATTGTCAAAAAATGTCCTCCTTATTGTTAATGAAAATATGGTCATTCTAATGTTGCTTTGCTATTAATCAGCTGTTTGCGCTTAATTTCAGGACATTCAGATTCAAAAAAGTTCCCCACTTTTGCAGAAATAGCATTAAATTCAAAAAACCAATTTATTAGTGACAGCTACCTTATATAAATGTGTAACATGTCGAAGATATTATGGTTGTTTGGCATAAAAAAAGTGGCTAATTTGCCCTCAGAATTAGTTACGCGTGGAATTCCTTTCTCGTGCGTGTCAATCGATTTATTTTCCAACCAGTCGTGGTAAAACAAGAAAGATGCATCGTCAAACAATGTTGCTTAATATTCACATGTCTTGCAATAAGAGCTGTCAATATCGAGGTTGTGCACATTTTAAAAACCAATTCCTTTATGTAAGCTTTGCGACGATTTATATTTCGAAGGTGTGCAGTACATAAAGTTCGGTTTGACAATGGAAGTAATTGCGTTGGACCCAAAAAGAAATTAAGAGTGGTAATAAATAAACAAAACCAAGCCTCAATTCATAAGTTTCTTTTACTGAAGAAAACTTCTTGTACAGTCAGCATTTTCTTAGCTTTACATTATGGAGGTGTGTGGGAGGGTTGCATCCGATCACTTAGAATAATATTTAATGGATGCACTAATCAGAAAAGAATAGGCTGCGACACAAGTGCAACACATCTGGTAACGCCCCTTCTGATCTTGGAATAGCAATGCTGACATGTACATTTTTGGTCTTATCAGGCTTAGATATCCGGTTGAGAGACTGCAGGTGCTGTGAAGATTTACTTTTTTTTGGCTGGGGAAGGTCTTTCTACACTAGGCTGCAGTTGAATAGCACAAGGAAATGTTGTTTATTCCAGTAGAAATGGTTTGACATCTCACTTAATTGTTGTAAATATTCTCAAGATGTTACTCTTTGTATTTACCTTTGTTTTGATGTTCACAATGTGTTGTTTGTATGTCTGGCTTCGATCCAGCGTCACACCAAGGCATATTAAATTGGCACGTGATTAAGAAACATATGATGTTAAAAAACAAAGTCTTGTCTTTATTTAGCTTTAAAAAAGAGGAGTGAAACGTTTCAAAAACGTGTAAAAAAGGAAAACAATAAAGAAGGTAGAAAACCACTGGCTTATGTATATGATTCACCGTTCAAATTGCTGCTAAAGAAGCTGATAGTTTTTTTTATAAATGCAGTTTACAAGTTCACATTGAAACTACCCAATTTGTTTCACTTGCTAACGTGAGCAACATGTCATAGAGTTGAGATCACCCAGACTTGCAACACGACCGAACGAAGATGGTCTAATCTGGAACTCATCAAAAATTCAGTTATTATAAATTTTACACTTGCTATTGTCATCAAAAAACAGACTTACAAAAAATGATACGCTGTTTTGCTTTAACAGAAGTCATGTCATCATCGGTAGGCAAATAAACTTTGTCACTCCTGTTTGCCTTCAAAATAATGGTGGAAAATAACTACAGCTGCTGCTGTTTTGCTAAAATTATATCATAAAGCATTGTGATATCCCCCTAAGCATTTGACAAAGCAAAAGTAAAGTATATTTGAAGTGTTCAAAAGCAAAATATAAAAAGTATGCAAAAATGATTGCTATTGTGACTTCGATGAAACAAAATCTTCGCCAAATTTATTTTATTGGAAGTAACTCTTTAATATTTTTCGCAAAGGTTTTGAATGCGCTTTTAGAACTGTTTTTTAAATAGCATGAAAAACAAATCTATAAAGAAATATTTAATTTAATAACGTTTGTACGGACTGTAGTTCCAGAAGAGTTTGCACTCACACTCACTCACTCACTCACTCACACACACACACACACACACACACACACACACACACACACACACACACACA
Organism: Trididemnum clinides; assembly: GCA_963675345.1. Taxonomy (NCBI): domain Eukaryota; kingdom Metazoa; phylum Chordata; class Ascidiacea; order Aplousobranchia; family Didemnidae; genus Trididemnum; species Trididemnum clinides. The sequence continues at coordinate 7,931,863 of OY776300.1, forward strand.
CACACACACACACACACACACACACACACACACACACACACACAAGCACGCACGTACGCAAGTACAAACGCAATGTTTCGATCTATGGTTTAGATTTTTTTATTTTTATTTGCAAAGCACTTGAATATGAGTAATGAATATGGCAAGTTTTTATTGACCTAGATACAGAAAAAAACTTGCCCTAAAAATGTAGGCTCAAAAATTTACTTTATTGGTCAAATCGGTTTTAACTTTGTAATTGAACCCTCTCATCAAAATATCAACAGAAATCTAAACCAACAAAAAATAACTGGGTTTAATATATCTTCTTAGTTTTTCTCTAATTCCGTTATTCTGTAAAAGAGCAGAATGAAAATGCATAAGTGTGCAATGTTTAACATTGTTAGCAATAAAGAATAGCTTTAACTTTTGACCATGGTGTGCTAGAAATTTTGGTCATGACAACAAATAGCAAATGCTTAGACCGAAGGCCGATAGCGGCTGTCTGCGCGTCATGAAGACATCAGACACATTTGCAATGAAATTGCTACTGCTTGCGTAGTACGAGTTGAGTCACTTTGAATTGCATTGCTAAAGCAAAAAAGCAACAGCTTTACTGCCGAGGTAGTAGCTGCAAAGATGGTAGAGCTAAAGTATTTTGTAACAAAGAATTGTTTGTCCACTTGTAATATATCATAAAGTAAATCATATTATGCATCACAAACTTTTGGAGAGTCAGTGTACTTTCCAGAAAAGGCAAGATACAACCAAAAAGTAAAGAAAGTTCAAGACTTTAAATTTTAGAGAGAGTTTTTATCACTCGCAATAATGTTAAACAAATTCGAAGTACTCTGCTTCTCGCTACAAAAATTTGTGGACCTACATAGTCAAGCGACAGTGAAACCAAGAAAAGTTGCTGTACCTTTTGCAGAGAATCTTGTTGTAGTTGTAATGATTGTCAAATATTGCATACCGCTGTGTAAGGCAAACTACGCTTTTAACGGAGATAAAATTCCAACATACAAGCTTCCAAACTTGGAGAGAGAAAGAAGAAACTGGATTTTGGCAATTGTCGCGTTTTGATATAATAGAATTTTCGGTTCCATCTCAATCTTAAATTTCCTTTAAAATTGAGGCGACGTATGATAATCGCTCGGATAATTAGGTCTGACTGCAACTTAATAAAACTTGGAAAAATCGGCTTCCACTAAAAGTACCTTAAACCACGTTAAGAACAGAAAAATGTATTCACAGAAATAATGCTTGACGACTTCAAGCTTCTTCGCTCAACGATCTCAGAATCAATCACTTTACCACACAATCAGGAAACCGCCAAAACTAATGCCACCAAAAACTGCTTAATACTCGCCACGTCAACAGAATCCACAATAAATTATCACAAAAAAAATATCCCTTCTTTACTCTGTCAATCAATCTCTCTCTCCCCACTACACACTTTTCTACTACTGTATTCTAACTAAAAAAAAATCCCGTCGCCTTATACAACAAAAAAATATATGATCGAAAAAAAAATAATCCAGAAGTCGCTAGAACAAAATCACGTGAAAAAGAAAAAAAAAGCATTATTAGGTATGTAATCGGTTAACGTAATTCTTCGAAGAAGCTAGAATCTGTATATCAATCTGGAATTTTATTATGTCATAAACGATTGTGACGTAATAAAAGTGCACTTGACAGCAAATCCAATTGCGAGGAAAATAGGTTTTAGTTTTCTATCAGTAGCCGAGCGAACAAATGATACATCACTTTAAACATATATAAAAACTACTCTTCAAGGCAAATTTCCTTATTCGTGACAGTAATTCCTAGAGCCAATTTGGTAGTTTCAAGTACACAGCAGTGTGTAGAAAACATTGGCCAAGCGACGCTGAGATAGTGAAGGTTCACGGCAAGCTGATACCAAAATATCCACCTCTTATTTTCCTCGGAGTTCCTTCTAGTTGTTTGTTTACCCCCAAAAAGTATTTCTTGAAAGACAAGTCGATGCCTATCGGAAATTCAAAACAGATCTGCAGATCAATTGGAGAAATTTATTAGAATGGACAGCTGGTATGTCGTTATCCACTTAACAATATCCGGTAAAACTTTACCTACCTAACGACGTTTCAAGACTCCAGCGACTCCATAGTCATGCAGGCAAAAACTCTCAATTTCGATATACCTATATTTTAATCAAAATCCAACCCAGTTTAGCTTTTTGTTGATATTTCCTGGATTTGCCTTGCCATATTTCTTTTGCTACCAAGAATATTGTAAGACATGATCAGCACTCTTTTAAATTATTTTCTTTTTATCAAATAAAAAGGTCACCAACAAAGCAAAAATTCTGCTTGAACAAGTGTCAGTGACTAAACAAAACAATGGGAAATAGAAGTTGTATTCACTTAAAATGACTACAAGAGCCTTCGTACATTGCTCGATTTCAAGAGCACTGTATTCACGTGTTGCGCAAGACTATCAGCTTCCCAGCATACGCATCTTAACTAAAATAACTTAATAAGTTAGGGAAATTGATGAAGCAAAATTTTTATTAGAAGTATTTCTTAGACTTCCTACAAGTCAACGAAAGTGCTTCATATGTGGGACAAAATATACATCAAAGCTGAGTTGACTTACGATGGGGAAAGTGGTTTTGGTAAAACCATTGACTTTCCAGACGATTTTGCAAAAACTGAGCTTGCGACCATGGTTAAATAGTTCTTTGGAGACCCTGGATTTATACAGTATATAAAATGTATCCGATAAGGAACTTAAGCAAGCAGTTTTTGTATGACAAAGAAAGCAGGATTTTGGAAGCGACAGAAAATGAATTTACAAATAAAGTAATTACTATTGTTGCTGATGGGCGTTGGAAAAAGCGTTTGGAAAATTGCGTTGAGGTTCTTATGAAACCTATGCTATAAAGGCGCAAGAGGTAATTGAAAAAGTCAGCATTCAGCATGCCAACCTCTTTCTTCAACTTGGCCGTGATTTTCCTCCAGAGAGCAGACACAGTTATGGCCATTGTAGTGATATGTGTTATCGGCGCTTTTTATGCCTCTTGTAAACACTGCGCTTTTTTGTGCAATATATTGTTGAAAAACTACTCTGTGTTTTGCACCCCACGCAGTAGAAAGAAACTTCATTAAAATTTATGCAACTTACTCAACAATTTGTTTTAGCGAATTTAATACATGAAACCAAGACTTTTTCTTGTTTTTTGTGAGATGAAAGAGGATTTTATTGTTTTGAGTAAACAGTAGCAATTTCATAGTATAGTAACTAATGACTTCATTACGCGCAGGCAACCACTAACTGCCTTCAGGCTGGAAAGTGTTCGCTTTTTGTTGCCGTAGTCGGTGTTTCTAGCACGCTATGCTTTTGACGTTTTGTTGGTTCCGATATTGATCATTCTGAATTAATTTTAAAAAAGCATTCAAATATATTTATCACCGCTCTTAAAAATATGCTATTTCGTTAAAAATAGGCAGCATAAGCGTTACGTAAAACTGGCCTATTGGTAGGTTATATATTGCACTTCACAGAGTGCTTCAAAAGTGACTCCATCCCGATTTTAAATTTTTTTCTGATTTTTTTTACAATTTTACTGGAGAAAGCGTGCCTGCTTGTTGTTTTAAAATATTAAAACAGTTGTTTAATGGTACAAAATTTCAGAATAGCTTTAAACAAAGTTTCAGTGGACGGATTCTTTGCACTCTTTCAAACCAATTAGTGAAAGCTTACACGTTTTCGTGTGGCTTTTATCAATGATTATTGTCAGAATTAGGCAAGAAAGAGAATTTCTCTTTCTGCTTCATTTTTACCGTGCAGTAACTTCCGATGAGAACCAGAAGAAAACGTTTAGGGAAAGATGGCGCACGTTAGGCCAAAAAAGTTAATTTTGGTGGTTGCGTTTTTATTTTAAAGTCAACTAACAATGAATACCTGTTGTACAAAATCGCACTCTATTGAGAAGAATATGTCTAGGTTGAAGAACACGTAGTATATACCCGCAGCATAACAAAACGAACTAAAAAGTGTAAGTTTTTTGTCCAACTGTACCCCAGATGGGACTATAGGACAAGCTTCTGATATTGTTTTACTTTAGCCTAAATTAAGCAACGAAAAGTCGTAAGCAAAGTTAGTGATCATCTTTGTTTTATAGGTGATCCGTATTGATTGGGCACAAGTAAAACGACTTTTGTATCACAATGTTTTGTTGAAGCCAAATCTTCAACTATCAGTTGGTCTAAATAGCACTTAAAAAGCACAGCGCATTAGTACATGTTCTCTCTAACAGGCCATTGAAATGCTAGTGTGATAACAACCACCGTAGATGATAATTCAATGAGATGATAAAAAGGCCTCCAACAACTTATTCCGATAGTGCCCCAAATTTTTTGCCCCAATGCTCCCTTGCTTGTACTTGCCAGCATTCTTTCGGGTTTTGCTGCAGCGTCAAACCTGACATTCACTGTAATGCGGCAAAATATATTTGAACGTTTTGATTAACTGTGGTATAGTTTTCAGCTACAAACGTTACTTTTATCTTTACGAAAATGTATCCCAAATGCCTAATAAAAAATAAGCTTTTTACTCGTAAAAACTTCTTTTCTACCACAACTACAAGCCAGTGCTTGTGGTTGTGGTAGAAAAGAAGCTTCAAAAATCAAAATAAATACAACAATGTAACGGCTGTTTGGAGATTAAACAATCAGCAAACGGTAACCTTTCAGAGTCTTCAACTTTTTCTATAAAACGGTTTGTCCCACATTCCCCTAGCCTTTTACTTGAGTTAGTAAGTCACAGGGTTGCTACACCGAACCAAAAAAGACAATGCACGTAACCCACAAATTGGCACGGTTGATCACTACCTTGCGATGAGTATCATAAGGGGGTTCGTGAAATCACCATGACGTCAAAACAAAATTTTTTAAAAATTGCATTGCTCAACAGAGGACAACCGCTTTTTGCTTAAACGAAAACTAGCTTCCGACTAACCACATTACAAAAACTTTCATTTATTTGGGGTCTAAAATGACGCCACAATCAACGCTTCATTGCGCAATTTGTTTTGTGTTTTTTCTCAAAAACTACTGATCGTAGAAACGCGAAACGTTCTTTCAGGAGATATTAATAAGGCGCTTTTGTTAAAAACAACTTTACAACAATTAAAGCTTATTTGACAATATTTCGAGCAATTCTTTATTTAAGCACTTTTAAGCCATGTAAGCATTTTTCTTCTTTTTTCGCTTGCACGCTTAAAGCTGGCTGTATGATGTCATAATGTGTGTTGTACGATTAACACAAGTCTCACTATGGCAGATTATATTATGAAAATGTTTTCAAAACTTGCACCCTCTTGCAACATTAGTTTGCTAAAAAAGTGATTTGTGATTTTATTTCTCAACTGATTTTCAAACTTTCTTCAATAAATTAAAGGTTATTTTAAGGCGATTCCGATGGTGAATAACATGTGAAATTACTATTTGTTTTTATACTGAAAAAACTGAACTTTAAGACCTGTTGAGTAACTTTTTATCCCTCCCAAAAAGGTGTAGGTTCAGTAAAAACAGGTAACTTTAATACAAAAACGTTATAATAAGGTACTAACAATCACTGTCCTTTGAAAGCTTAGTAAATTTGCTTTCCAGCAATATGTGACTCCAATTACTTAAGGTTAACAATTAGTTTATAATGGCTGATCAAAAATTGGTTGCCATACATCATGTTTCATTTTTAGTTAAACAATTATCCTACTTGACAAAACAAACTTGCAATTGTTAAACAAAGTTAGTTTTTCCGTGCATTTTGACTAATTTTCCTCACCAGCATGGTTGTTTTGCATTATCTGTCGACGTTTTTAAAAACATCCATTAAAAACTGAAGTCTCTAAGTGTTTATGAAATGTAGTCTACCGATTAAAAACACAAAAATTTTGGTGCCTGCACTTCACAAAATTGCAATTTCTAAACAAATTAACTCCTTTGATACATTTTGTCTATTCTTTCTTGACAGCATGGATCTTTGGTATTATCCATCATAATATTTAAAAACAGTCATCAAAAAAGGAAGTCTCTACAAATTTTAATACGTATCCAACTCCAAGCAAAACACTTGGTGAACTAAAAAAAAAGACGAGAGAATAAAGATGGTCCTTTGTTATCGTTTGCAACAAAATGTAAGCGTCGAGCTACATATGATCTAATTGTTGAAGCAATTTCTTTTGTAACAGGAGGATTTGATATGCTTAACCTAGACATTATCAATAGGGGCCGCCTCTATGGTTATTACTTAACTGTGAGTGCTTCATTTCGAGTTAGTTTGCTCTTTGGATGGCGGCGTTTATGCCAGTGCTAAGGAACATGCACACAGTCAAAGACGTTAGTTCATATTAATTCGTCTACAGCAGAGGTCGGCAACTTGCGGCTCGGGAGTCACAGGTGGCTTTTTTTCTCCCATCTGCGGCTCTCTTCCTTTTCTTTGAAGCAAGCGATAGTGTGCAATGATACTCAGTTCAATGTCTCTAACTACAGGTGAAGACCTTTTTTATTTGGAAAATAAACCTTTGCTGTTGACCTATGCTGCATAGAATTATTGTGGCTTTCGTCGGTCTCCTTGTTGTGGGAAACGAGTCCAAATGGCTCTTCGACGGTAAAAGGTTGCCGACCCCTGGTCTACAGTAACGAAAAAGTGGTGAGTATCGATCCTAAAAATTAATGGCTTAAAACATACTGTTTGGTCATAATTTTAATGACTTCACAATTCTTGCTACTATATAGTGAAAACAGCAACAGGTAGCAAAATTATCCACTATCCTTTCCATAGCAAGCATAAATGGTAAAGCACAATATTGATATTTGTAATTGCAAGGATATCGGTATAAAATAATAATCTTCATTTAACAGTAGGAAGGTCTGGATTAGGGGAAAAGTAAAAGGTAATAAAATCCCCAAATTTAAGAAAAGATTAAAATTAAACAACAATAGCATCATTTGTTGCACTGAATCAAGAAGGAATGTTTAAATTTGAAAAGAGCTTAATAGGTTATATGACTTTGGGGAAAGGCAAGGCTCCTTTTCATGCTATGGCCAAATTAAAGCAAACAGCGCAGGCAAAAATCCTAATGTTACCAATATAAATACAAAAGCAAATCCACCGAATTGTCAAATAGGCCTACCACTAAATAGCATATTTTTTTAAATGTCAAAATAACCACCATTTGGGTAAACCCATCAATTTTGACTATTTTTCACCGCCCCCCTCTTGCAACTTTTAAAAATTACGAATAGTAGATTTTGTCTTTTTTTTTAACTTTCAGTTTTGATTGATAGACCAACATGATCACCATTACATGTACAGGAACTATGACTTATATTTACTGAGACATTTCGTTGTTGCTCTCACAAATGTTTGTACGATGAAGCTGGCGCAGCTGCATTAATTGAAGAGTTTTAAATCGGCACGGGTGATGGTATGCCCTGCCGGGGTAAAATTGCAGCATACTTAGGAAAAACATGTTTTCTACTTTATTTGATAATAGCTTGATGAGCTACCGGGATCAAACCTGAAAATTTGGGAAAGTAAGGAATCTTATAATTAAAGCTGAGTTCAAATAAGCCTTCAAAAAATACTTAAGTAACAAGTAATTTTCTAAAATTTACTTAAGTATTCCAAGAAATTTTTAAATACAATTTGGTACTTAACCTGCGGCCAAAAACCCAATCAACATTTTAATAAGTTTTTGATCAACCCGTATGAAGAATTTATCGTAAAGTATGTCATCGAATTTCGTAAGCTATTTGAAAATATTAAATTCTGTGTTTGCAAATTACTGCTTGAAAAATTATGCTTCAGATAAATATTTTGTTAAAAATGCCACAATCTAAATATATTTGTGTCGACAGCAGATATATATATATATAATAACACTGGTCAACAGCAAGTTTTAATCAGAGAAGTGATCCAACTACTTTAAAAGGATTTTTCGCGCTGTTTTCAAAAATGTCTTTATTTTTTCCCTAGCGCATCAGGTTTTCGAGATATTATGCTTTTTTGTTTTTAAAGCTTTACCTACGAAGTTTGCGTTATATAGACGTTGCTTTACATTATCTATGACGTCATAGAACACATTTCAAGAGTTTCGAACGCTACTGATAAAGGAGTATTTACAGATAAGAGAGGGTATGTTTTGCAGAGTAGGAATTATAGCTCTTTGTTGGAAATGAAAGTGGCAGGTTTTAGTATCAGTTTTAGAAGCATCTTTAATTGCTTTAGAGAGAATCTGCTAATAAAGTACTAAATTTTAGTTATTTTTTTCAGTTTCGTGCTTAACTCTAAGTTTATCTTTAGTTTCTTAATCATCATGCCAAGGAAGTGTAAAAATAACCCAGACTTGTTTTGTTATGTATGTGGCAGCTTTACAATCAAAGCCCAAAGAAGAGCAATCACACCAGATCTGAAAAAAATCTACAAATTGTACTTCGGGTGTCCTTTAGGAGATCAAGATAAGCAGAGGGCCCCGCATCAAGTATGCACCTCTTGTTACAGTGGCTTGCGAAACTGGTTGAATAAGAGGACGCCAGCAATGCCTTTTGCTGTTCCAATAATATGGAGGGAACCTAAGGATCATTTTCAAGGTTGTTATTTTTGCCTGGTGAATGTTAAAGGGTTTAGCTCGAAACACAGAAGCAAGATTACTTACCCTAATATAGATTCAGCATTAAGTCCTGTTCCACACGACCCCTCAATGCCTGCACCAGTTCCTCCTGAAGATGCACTTGCCAGCCTCTCTGATGAAACGGTTTTTGACGATGGTCACAGCTCTGGTCCTAGCGATTCAACAGGCTCTGAGTATGAGCCAGAAGAAAATTTGAAACCTATTCTATTTTCCCAGGAACAATTAAATGATCTGATAAGAGACCTAGCACTTTCAAAACAAAAATCCGAACTTCTTGCATCACGGCTGCAAGAAAACAACCTACTTCAAAAGGATGTTTTGGTAAGTCTTTACAGAAAGCGCAGTACTGATTTGTCGACAGTATTCAGAGTGGATGGACCACTGTCCTACTGTTGTGATATCACAAGCTTATTTGAAAAACGGGGAGAGGACCACATAGCAAGTGAGCCTCTTCCTAGATTCCTCCAAGAGAAGCCTTAAACACTCCTTCTCCATAACGGCAATGCAAAGCCATCTATCCCCATAGCACATTCCGTGCAATAAAAAGAATCTTATGAAAGTATTGAAATCGTCCTCAATGCCATTCAATACAATAAATACAAGTGGTCCTTATGTGGAGACCTGAAGGTCATCGGCATTTTAATAGGAATGCAAGGAGGATTCACGAAACACTGCTGTTTTCTCTGCCTATGGGACAGTCGTGTTACTGCAGAACACTATATCAGAAAAGACTGGCCTGCAAGAGTAGCATATATTCTAGGAAACACAAATATCAAAGAGGTCCCTCTAGTTGACCCCAAAGATGTATTATTACCTCCTCTTCGTATATAATTGGGCTTAATGAAGAATTTCGTCAAACAGCTGGGGAAGAGTAAGTCCAATGGCTTTGCATTCCTGTGCAACAAGTTTCCCAATATAGGTGAAGCAAAACGGAAAGAAGGTATCTTTGTTGGTCCACAAATTCGAGAAGTTTTGAAAGATCCAGACTTTGAGAAAGAGCTAACTTCGATTGAACTCCGTGCTTGGAAAGCGTTTAAATGGCTTTGTGCAAACTTCTTGGGCAATAAGAAGTCACCCTCATTTAAAACGGGAGTTGAAAATTTGCTTGAAGCCTACAAGGAGATGGGCTGCCGGATGTCGCTGAAAATCCATTTCTTGCATTCTCACCTGGACTTTTTCCCTGCAAACCTTGGCGCGGTCAGCGACAAGCAAGGTGAAAGATTTTACCAGGACATTCAAGCAATGGAGGCACGCTATCAAGGCTTTTGGAATGAAGGAATGATGGCAGACTACTGCTGTATGCTGTATCGTGACGATCCGACGCATTCTCACAAACGAAAATCGTACTCAAAGCATTTTTAGGTGTGTCTTGCCATATGCACATTCCTTTTTTGTATACATAAACAAACCATGCACGTGATTCTGTATAAAATTTGGATAAGTTCAGGGGTTCATAAGGTTTATATAAGTTTGAAACAGCAATGTGTCATGTATTGTGTAACGTATCTATGTAAATGTGTATAAGAAGAACAGCTAAATTACCACAAATGCAGTACATGTAAGAACATTTCATGAAAATAAGTATTGCTAATTGTATTGTTTTTCCCCTTCATTGATTAAAACTGTAGTTTATTTGTGTTAAGAGCTTTTCTACTAGACATTACAAACCTTATGAATCCATAGTATAAGAATTCATATCATAATTTAAAACGCTAGTGTGCCATTAAGCTTGGGCAAATTCATTAATGCTAGTAAATAATAAAATGTAGATATCTTGAAAACGTGATGTGCTAGAGAAAAACTGAGCGCAGATTCGAAATCAGCGCAAAAAATCCATTCGGAAAAGTTAACTTATATCTCTGGTTAAAAAATTAAGTCAAAATTTGTTGACCAGTGTAACCTTTTAATAAAATTTATTTCATCTTTAAGATATTGATTTGCGCATAAAAGGACTTTTTGTGAAACACAATAAATCAATCACTTCATTACTTAATGATGATCTTAATTTTGTAACAAACAATCCTGAAGTACTGAATCACCTTTCTGCTTCTGCCGAAGAAGGAGGTAAAAAGTTCAAGCAAGACTTTAAAATTTTTTAAATTTTAGGGCATTCCTTTGTTGCTTCATAAAATGTCATTTCATTCATAATGTTATCTGATTAGACCAACTTACTCTTGATCATACAGGATCTTTTAGATAGCACAAGAATCAGGCTTTATTTAGTACAATATACATGAGCAGGTTACTACCTATGTCAACAGTTACTCTCGTTAGACTGGTAACAAAAAAGCGAACATGATAACAAAGAAAACAGGGTTCCCATACAAACAATCTAATCATATATATAATTAATAAAATTTTGTCAAGATTTATTACACGAGAAGATTACTTGAAATTGCTTAAGTAGGCCAAAATTTACTTAAGTAAATAATAAGTAAAATTTTTACTTAAGTACTTACGCAATTACTTGCTTGAACCCAGCCCTACCTATAACTTCTCGGAGCATACATAACCGAGCAAAAACGAATATAAATCTCAATGCATAGCCAGCAGGGACTTGAGAAAGTTTGAGGGGAATTCAAAATTAACATCGTAATTGTGTAAAATCGTGCCACATGAAATATAGAGTATTATTGGTATTTTGCTTTATAATAGCTTTATGGAGTACCGGGTTCAATCCAAACATTTGTGCAAAAACAAGGACTCTTTTAACCTCTCAGGGCACGTAAAGCAGGGAGATAAGAGCATGCTACATTAATGGGCAGCCAGCGAGAACTTGAGAAAGTTTAAGGGGAAATTAAAAGAAAATTGCGTCACTGTGTGAAATTGCACCATACGAATGACATTTTTGCTAATTGTTTCAGAATAGCTTAATATCAGAAATGTAATCCCTACTTCCAAGCTACGGGAAACGCAAGGCTCCCTTGAGTTCGTGTCAGCGATGAACAGAGAACAAGAACGTAAAGCATAGCCAGGATCTTGAAATGAGAAATTCTATTAGAAAAAGGAGCACAAAATGTCATGAAAATTTTATGTGCAGAAAACACTAAACGTTTGGTAATTCTTCTCACAAGAGCCTGATAGGAAAAGCCGGCTTGGTCGGCTGAAACGGCATTCGCAATCCCGACGTTACTGACGGGGTCTCTGCTGGTGACGCCGTCGTATATACTATAAAGCAAGGGTTTTTTCTTATGCTGATATGCTGCCTGTTGAGGTATTGATGTCTGTAATCTACAGCATTGTAATAAAATCCCAAGTTTAAGAAAAAATCAACATAAAACCATAACCATAACAATTTGCAAAACTGAATTTGCGGAAAACATTTTTTGAAAATAACTCGACCTGATGTGCGCCTACTAAAATATGAATGATTTTGAGAAAGCCATAGCCGCTTTTGTCGTTATTCCGGAAACAAGACAAACAGCGCAGCCAAAACAACTTAATACCACAAATAAAAAGAGGAAAGGGGCAGCTCCACATTGCAAAATAGACTTACCACTTTTCTGTTATTATGAAAGCAACCACCATTTCGGCGCTAGTATTAGCTTTGATTGTGTTTCAATCCCTTCTCCTTCACAAGTATTAACGATAATTTGTGGCAAAATTCTTTGTGAGCATTACCAGCCATGATTAGAAGGATATGATGATCACGATTTCGTACAGGAATTGTGAAAGTGCATAAAATTTATAAACTTTTCGCTACTGCTCACGCAAGTGCCCGATGCGTGAAGCCGGCGCAGCCGGTTGAACCGACATATCAAACCCCGACATTACTGATGGAAGGCACTTGCTAGGCGATGCCGGCTAAGTCTGCTAGTGCAAAAATATGTCTTTGTCTTTTTGGCCATGCCCTGATTTCCAAATAACTACTAAATGTTGCCTAATTACAAGTGCATGGTGGTTCTTATCAGTGATGTAGTTAGAAACAATTTCATTTTTTGAGAAAAAGGGTTGGGGCAGGAAAGGGGCGGTAAACTTAATCATATCATTAAGTAATTTTACACGTAAATGAGCACTATCATATTTAAGGAGAGGGAAGGGTAGAGCATTAAGGGAGATAGGTTAAAAGTTTTAAAGATATAAATCTTGCCAATTTTGGTCTCCAAACAAGCATGAATACCTTTTTTGGAGGGTCAATGTTTTGAAGATAAGAATTTTGCCCATATTGATACCCAAATATACATGATCACTTTTTTCTTGTAAATCAAGGTTTTGAACGCCCTGTCATACCATTTGGAAGTCATTGCCTTTTATTTTCTCTTTAAATAAAATACAATTAGGAAAGATATCACTTCCCCGGAATGAGTGTCATCACGGGATTTGTGACATCATGATGACGTCTCAATGGAAAGCTTTTTTTAATTCGGATCTCTTCACGGAAGAAAGCGCTTTTATGCTTAAAAAAGCCAGCACCAATTCAACAAATTTCAACAGTTTCATTTCTTTAACCCTTTGACGGATACTGGGTCATATATGACCCACGATTGTTAATTGTTATGGCATTATGATGTAATAATCACCTTTGTAAAATCCATTATTTTCCCATTGTTACCAACAAATATGGAATTGATTCAAATTTTATCAATCAGGATCTTATGAACCTTAAAGGGTTAAGGTTTAAGGTAACGTCATAATTGACAATTGATTGTAAAAGTTGTTTTCGTCATTTTCTTAAAAAGTATATACCGTACAAAGGCCATTAAAACTTTTTTTGCGAGATGAAATAATAGGCTTTGTTAATGATGCCAGCTTCCATCAAAAAGTATAGAGAGTGTTTTATCAAAAACAATTAATTTATCATTTTATTCCTTGGCGAAATTTTACAAGTAAGTTATTTCTTTGCCTCGATTTATTTTACTCTCTTGTAAGGAAAAAAAATTGTAAGTGCCTCAACTTTAAATGCGCTATTAATTCAATGGGAGATTTACACTTTAGCGTAAAAAAGTTATTGGTGGTTGTTAGTTCGATTGCTTTTAGTGATTGAAATAAATTGCTACTTGACTCAATGTCAAGTGTTTGACTGCGTCATCTTTTTTGTGTTGTAGGTAAGATAAATCAATACACTTACACTAGCAATTCCATCGAAATCGAGCCGTATAAGACGGAACGAAAAGAATAGGACTAGAGACACAATTTACGGTAATAATTTGTTTGTTTCTTTACTGTTCATTATTTTCACGAAAAGGATTTTTTTTAAGTCTTAAACTATGCATACCATCAAATAACGGATTTGTATTATCCCAAAGAAAAAGCCATTAGGACGCCATTACCAACTCTTTGTTTGTTCTCCTAAGCTTTTACAAAGGAACGGATAGCATTGGTGAAATGATAGAGAGTTTCTAAAACCTCTCCAACTTGAAAGTAATTGTACTACGATCTTGATTAGGGGCATAGGAGCGATGTCTACATTAGTACCAATTTAGTGCTTATGATTTTAAAAACACAAGGTGGTTAAAACCAGCAGAATCAGTGTCACTAAGCCGACATAACTGGAGGGTAGCCCTGCCGGGTGACGACGGCGGAGCCGGCTAGTATCTAATACATAAAGCACAATTCTGTCTCTCTGTGTGCCTGTCTTAATTCCTCCAAAACTTCCGGGCGTACTACCTTAAACTTGGCACGATTGATCACCTCTTCAGGATGAGTTTTGAAAAGAGGTTCGTGACCTCACGAGGACGTCATAAATAAAGATAATTTTTTTGAATCGCATTTTTCGACCGGAGAAAACCATTGTGGGCTTAAATGAAAGGCAATACCCGAATTACTAAACTTCAGCAAATTTTTCTTTTTTACGATGTCACATGATGTCCTAATTAACAAATATTTGAAAAATTTGTTTTTTAATTTACTCAAAAAATACTGATCGCAGAAAAGCGATTTAACGCTTTTTCGGTAGATCTCAGCAAGGTGTCTTCGATAAAAAAACCCTACAACCAATAATGCTGAATTGGCAATCCAACAAAAGATTCTTTACTTAAGCATTTTAAGCTTTCTAAGCATGCTTCTCTTGCTTGTTTTTCTGCTCGCTTGAACTCGCTCAATGATGTCATGTTGCTGCCAGGCACGATTAACACAGTCTTTTGCTACCACAGATCATCATTTGATGATTTTTTCAAAAACTGCAACACTTTTACTGTACAAAATCACTTTAGTTAAAAGCTGATTTGTGACTTTATTTTTCAACCGATTTTCAAACTTTTTAAAAAGATTAAAGGATATTTCAAGGCAATTCCGATAATACATAACACGTGCATTTACTATTAGTTTTTATACTAAAAAAGCTAAACTTTAAGACCTGTAGTGTAACTTTATGTTCCAAAAAATGTGGTAAGCCAAGTAAAAACAAATTAGTTTTATGTGTAAACGTTACGATAAGGTACTTTCTTAGTGTCGTTTGAAAGCTGAAGAAATTTGTTTTTTAGTAATACTGTATATTATTCTATTCAGTTAAGGCTAAGGATTAGTTCATAATGGCTGATCGAAATTGGTTGCCACACTTCATGTTTCGTTGTTAGTTGAACAATTATCCTACTAAGAAACCTGCAATTTTTAGAAAAAGTTAGTTCTTTGATACAAATTGACTACTTATTTTAAGCAAGCATGGTTCTTTCGCATTAATTATCTATGAAAATTTTTAAAAAGATTTATAAAAAATGACTATTTAAAAAATTTTCTGGTATAGCCTACTGGTTAAAAGCTCTCAAAATTTTGGTGCCTGCACTTCACAAAATTGCAATCTCTAGACAAAGTTAGATGTTTGGCTTATTTCACTATTCTTTTTCAAAAGCGTGCTTCTTTGACATTAGGTATTTACATTTTTTAAAAGATGGATTTAAAAGTGAAGTCTCTAAACATTTAAAAATCTAGCTACCTACTTCAAAGAAACAAATCGGTGATTCCTTTACAACAAACATGGAAGGAAAGATGGTTGTGTTTTATCTTTTGCAACAAAATATTAGTTTTGAGCTACATATCATCTAAATGTTAAAGCCATTTCCTCAGCAATTGGGTGAGGCCGACGCAACCGTCTGATTTGATATTCTTAACCTTATCATAATCAATGGCTACTATTGTAATAACTTAATTGTAGATGCATCACTTCAGATTACTTTGTTCTTTTGAGCTGCGTATATGCTGAGACCGAGCAACATGCGCGCAGCCAGAGGCTTTATGTGGCACAAATAGGCATTTAGCGAGGAAAAAGTTGTTAAACTGGTCCTAATAATTAATTGGGTATTCCTGAAAATACTTAAATAAATCACTTTAGCGCCTTTCCTACCCATGGCTTTTTGGAATCGCTGGCTGTTTCAATTGCGAGCAAGTTGAGTTCCTACGTAGAAAACAAGCAAAGTAAGATGTAGCCAGAAACTCCAGAAACGTTTAGAAAACAATGACGGCTATGCGCAATCCCGTAATGTTTTTATAAAGCTTAATCAATTTCTTTTGAAAACGGTACTTTTGATTTTAAAACAACAATTGGCTGCGTCAACAACACATTAACTTTTTATTGCTGTTCTCACAAATATAAATTTGATGAAGCCGGCTGAATCGATATTCGTATACTCGACAATACTGATGAGGGCGCTGCTATTTTCCCAACTTAACCGCGAGTGTTTGATTTGTTTTAAGTTTTGTTTTGTTTTATTTGCCATATTTATCCTCCATTCACGAGAAAGCGAATTATATCGCTATACTTTGGACGGTAAGTCCGCACTCGCTTGGGAGTTGCCTTTTTCGAGGTTTATGGGTCACCTGTCTTCCACATGATGATGGGGCGTCCCGTTAAGTGCCTTGCCCAAGGACACAACAAGCGAACTTGCCGGCTTGTTCTCCACAACCTCCCATAAATGCAGAGCGCCAAGCAGGGAAGCTGTGAATACCATTTTTTAAAGTCTTTTGGTATGACTCGACAAGGGGAATGAACCCCAGGTCTACCGACTGCGAAGCGGACGCTCTAACCACTAGGCCATCGCGTCGATAAATGGGTTTTTCGGGTTTGTTTGCTTTCTGTCCAGCTGCGTTTATGCTAGGACCACGCAACATCTGCCCTGGCAGAGACGTTAGCTCATACAATTACACAAACAGCTGTGAAAAAGTTGTAAATAGTGGGCCTAATACCTAATTGCTTAATCTCTAAAATACATATCAATTACTTTAGCGCCCTTCCACAACATTAGTATGCTTTCAATTAAAGCACTAGCTCATTTTAACGAATAAAAATTTGTTAGGATTAAGAACGCTTATGGTGAAAGCAGTGCAAATAAGAAGTTGCCTGGGATTCCAGAAACTTGAAGACATGTAGTGGCTAGGGCAATCCCAAGAAAATGTGTTTTTATCAATTACGTTTGAAAAACGATGGTTTTATTTCGGAACGAGATTTGGCTATGTGAAATAACATAAACTTTTTATAAGTGTCTTCACAGCTATCCATTGGGTGAAGCTGGCTAGGCGTGCTGAATCGATATTGTTAACCTTGACATTCCTGATGGGGGCCCTGCCGGGCGACGCTGGCAAAGTCGGCCAGTATTGTGTAAACACAATGTATCTGATATGCTTTGTTCAACAACCTACATTCGATCTAAGAATTTGCGACGATTTTGACAAACTATATCAAGTATTAAATTTATAAGTGAATAATTAAAAAATTTGATGCATCTTATTTTAATTAGAAAATTGATTTTATCTCTTTGAGACATCATCAATTGTTTTTGGCTGGTCTGAGCATAAAAAAATTATGTTATCATTTATTATCAACAAATCGAAATTTTTGTATTATCTTCAGCACTTTCATATAGCAAATTTTTTTCCAGGTGTATCTATTTATAACCTCAGGACTTCACTCTGCAGGGCTACTTGTGGGTAATGTCGGGTTAGAAAGCCTTGGTTCATTCAGATTTACTCTAAGAATATTTGCCAAAGCAGTAACATTAAGTTGCTCTAAATGGAACTATAGCTCTTGTTTCCTTAATCTTGATTATCATGATTTTAATGCATGATTTGATGCCAGAGAGTGCACAACGTAAGTCTCCTCCAGCTCTCAATATGTTGCTGCACTTGGGCTTGATAGCAAGAAGTGGGGATAACGCAGCCTCACAAAGATATGTGGATTCGTACCCAGTTAGAATTTGAAGAACCCGGTTTGTAACAAGAAGATAAACTGGAAAATAGCCGTTGCAGAACACCTCAAGAACCAGTTTTTTAAAGCTTTGTCAGCAGTAGAACTGAGTTTAACTTAAAAAGTTCCTTTTGGCCTTCGTCGGAAATTTCGACTTTGGCACTGAACAAGGTTTTTGAAGACTTCCAAGTTTTTCTGTGTTAATTCTCATCTACAACATCATTTTTGAATTCTGTTTTCAAGCCAGCAAGATGAGTACTATAGGTTTCATTATCTCAGTATCAATGTTAATGTCTGTAAGAGCAGAATCCAAGTCATAGATATTAGCTTGACCTCTTTGTCAAATTCAACTCTTTCCGAGGACGAGTTTAACAATGAGTGTTCGAACAATATCATGGTGCATGCTTACTGATATTATTATGTTTACTTGAAGTCTAAGATTGAGACTATTTTAACGCTTTGAAAATATCCACAAGTTAAACCAGCAATAGTTAAAAGCTTTACTCTGATTGGAACTTTTCGTAATCATCTACATTCTGCCGCAAATTTGGAATAAAAATCTCCATTCTGCCGCAAATTTGGAAATATTATGATTTGTTCTCATACTTCATTAAACCATTTGCTCCTCTTTGAGACATATTTTACATTCGCATGAAAATGCAAGGTTTTAATTGCAGATTACATGTCATACATAGAAGCTTGAATATATGACTGTTTAGAACTCTCGCTCTTAAACAGCATAATTGACTACTGCAATAGCTAAGTTGAACACTCCATTTATCTCAAGCGGCAAAGTTTTAAATGCTAAGGCCATACGATGAAGTATGCAGTGTGTACCTACAACCGATGAATTTTTTACTTGCACATTTTTAATAAAGATAGCCACAAACCAAACAGCTAAATCGTACACTTATCTACCAGTGATTGTTACAAAAGTTGTTTTTTTTTTAAAGTTTGGCCCAATATTAAAAATAGCTGCTGCTGTTGTATGGTTTTCGGTAGGGTGACCGAAAACATTTGTGTTTTACGACATTGACTTGACATAAAACGTGCGTCACCTACAGCTGCGAGCAATAGCTTAATTCTTTCGTTTCATCACACAGGATAGAAAAACAGGGAGTTTTTTATTTTGTCAAGCATTGTATCTGAAGTTCTAAACGTGGGACTTATTGTGATATAAAAACAGTTAAAGACAAGAGGGTAAAAAATTCCCACAAAATATGTCAATCAGTTTGTGGAAAAGAAACGACGGACAATTCAAGACGTGATTTTGCATTTCAGATCGCTATAATTCGAATTCCACTTTTCCTGGCACTCTTTATACTTATATGTAGCAAATCTGCACTAAAAATATGTTTGGGAAAACGAATAAACAAAACATCAAATGCTGGTATACCAAGAGTTCCTAAAGTGCCGTCAGTAAGTTAGCCGTTTGTTTTTCCTGACTGAACCAATCTTTTTTCACAAATTTTATTGAAAAATGTGATTTTTCCGAATCTGCTGTGCCTCTCATGGGAAAACATCGTTTTTACTGGTAAGTCGATAGTCATCGTTTTTTCAGATGCTGCAATATTTACCAAAAATCTACCACTCTCTTGCGAGTACTAAAAACAAAAAATGTGGTTTACAATTTGAAATGTTTGATAATCACGTTGTAGAGTAACAAAGCACGCAACGCCCTTACACATTAAATTTTTTTGTAGTCTTCTTAGTTTGAAGCTTTACAGTTAAAAACAACCGATCTTTCTCTTTCGTTTTGCTGATAGAAAGGTGATGATGGTGTGCTTTAATAATTCAATTTATTACATATCATCAACAAAATCTGCAACACCCTTCTTTTTCTCAAACAAACAATACAACGCAAATAATCGCAAGATACCACATGATGACTAACAACGCGTTCGCAATCAAAAAGTAAGAGTTGTTTTTCGGGTTTAGCCCATTTCATTCCATAAGCCCCATTTGGGGATCACACTTTAGAGTAGAATTTCTTCTTTATTTGAAGGTTTTACAAAATATAAATTAATTTATATCATTGTAGAGACATTATATTTTAATTTCGCATTGATAGACTTTTATATCGAGTACATTTTTTGTTCTAAATTTCATCTCAAATTTGTACTATTTTCCAATTTTCAACTTCATAACTTCAAGGTAAGATTTTGTGTATTTGTTTTATTTGTAAATTTCAACATGCCCATCAAATATGAAGTAAAATGTATATATATATCATAGTGTACTGTATTTAGTCTCTCTATCTTACATTATTCATTTTTGGGCATGTTAAATGATGAAAGTCCCAATTGGGGATTGTGGTATTTTGCCTACATTTTTACCTTTTTTTCAGATGAGTAACCTAGAAAGTTTATGAACATTGACATGGCTGTGGAGTTTTTAGAAACCATGGAAGATGAAATACCAACAAATTGTCAACATGAGACTGTTAATATTATAAAACTTCCACCAGAAACTGTTGATGAAATGAGTGATGCCGAAGAATTTGATGATGAAGAAATAGGTGAAACTCAAATTGTGGATGTGCCAGGAAATGTTGAAGTTTATGTATGTACAGATGATGAAAGTGAAGATGTGTGTGAAGATCAAGCATCAATAAGGAAATCTAAGCATGCAAAAATAGTACTAAAGGAAATGCCCAAATGGAAGAAATCTGCACCAAAGCCGACTGTACCCACAATTGATAACTACAATAACAAACCTGTTATGGAAGGACTGATTCGTGAATTTATTGACAAAAATCCATTTGAATTGTTTATGCTCATGATGAGTGGCATATTTGAAATCATACAACACCAAAGCCAAATTTATGCTGCACAGAAGAATGGTCCAAGTTTTCACTGTACCATTGAAGATTATATGGTATTTGTTGGCATTCTTTTGCTTTCTGGGCATCGCCCTTATCCGAGGCAAGAATTGTATTGGAGTCTACATCCCAACTTTGATTGTCCAATTATTAGGGAAGCCATGTCCAAAAACAGGTTTATGGCATTGAAGAAATACTTTCATCTGAACAACAACCTAGAAATTCCTAAAAATTGTAAGGACCGTTGTTTCAAAATACGTCCTTTAATTGAAAAAATGAACAAAAACTTCTTGCAATTTGGGTATTTTAGTGACAAATATTCCGTGGATGAAAAGATAGTAGGGTACTATGGTCGACACCCCATAAAACAGTTTGTCAGGGGGAAACCAGTACGATTTGGGTTCAAGGAGTGGGCACTGTGTAGCACATTTGGCTATACCTACAAATTTTTTGTGTATCAGGGAGCCAATGCACAACCGAGACCAAAGGATGTTCTACTTGGCACAGAGGTGGTTTTGAATCTTCTTGAGAAAATACCTTCTGGTGTCTCTGTTTTCTTCGACAATTTCTTTACCAACATGGATTTGATGAAGAGTCTTACAGAACTTGGTATCAAGGCTTCTGGTACTGTCAGATTCAACAGACTTCCTGGAAATCTTTTTGGAGCAAAGAAGGACTTAATGAAGAAAGAAAAGGGATTCCTGAAAACTGCTGTTGATGCAATTTTTGGGTTGTTTGCTTGCACTTGGAAAGACAATAGCATTGTTAGTTTATTGTCAAATGTTGATGGAGTAAATCCAATGAAACTGGCAAATCGTCGAGGCCAACCAGTTCAAGTACCTAAGTGCATCACGGAATATAATGCTGGTATGCTCGGGGTAGATTTGGCTGATTGGAAGACTCAGAAGTACAGAGTGGGCATAAAGACTAAAAAATGGTATTTCTCATTGGTAACTCACTGTCTGGATGTGGCTGTTGTTAACTGTCATATATTGTACAGTCTTTTTCATCCGGAAGAAAAAATGGACCTCCTCGACTTCAGAGTGTACGTAACAACAGCATTGCTGAAGACTGACAGCAATTCAAAACCCAAGAAGCCTGGTGTCAAGGTCCCGAGATTGCCACAGCCACTCAACCTTATTGGTGAAAAGCATTTTTTAGAAAGAACTGATGATGGGAAACAAAGAAAATGCAAGGTGTGCAAGAAAAATGCCAGGAAGCAATGTGGACAGTGCAAACTTGGATTTCATGTACAGTGTTTTGAAGCATACCATTTTAACTAAAATTAACTCAATTATGTGACTTTGTGTGGTAGTTTTGTAATTGTAATGATATTATTATCATAAAGTTTTGAATAAATGTCTTCTAATTTGAATATAACAATTTATAAGCAATACGCCTACATTCCATGATCCCCAAATGGGACTAGTCCTAAAATCACAGTAAACATTTTTAAATTTTTATGAAACTTATACATAGTCTTAATAGGACCTATATCAACTATTATACACTAAGTAAATCAAATTTCTTTGCCCTTCTGAATTCTGGAATGAAATGGGTTAGACAATGGCGGTTCTATTTACAATATTAGCAATAAACACTGCTTGTACCAAGCGACATTAATCGCAGAGATATTTTTTGATTCTTTAGGTTATGAAAGCACTTTCTAATCTTCAATGTTTTAACCGATTTTCCGAAATTTTCAAAACAAAAATATTGATCAAAATCTATTGGAAAGCACTTGACTTTTAAACCAAATGATTCATGATTTTCGACTTACTTCTAAAAGTCATCCATTGATAACGGCCATGAGTTACAGGCTTCATGTATAGCGAGATCGAGAAACTCAAACCTCCAAAAAATATTTCAAAGAAAGCAGAAACCGAGTAAGTAAATCTAAGTAAGGCTACTCAAGCAAATGTAAAGTTAACAAATTTCAGCAAGCATTTTAAAGCAAATGTACCGTCAACGAATTTACCCAAACCTACTCGAAAAGAAGCATTTACGAGCTTTACTAGTTTTAGCTGGACTTTTTACGTATCGGAAATCCGTTGAAATCTCGGCGACATTCTAAAAAAATATACGTAAAATATAAGAAAGTGTAGAATCGAAATCTCCCTCTAAATATTGATCAGGTTAGTATCAATAAATAGGAGTCAATTCTCAGCCAACTAGTCACCACCACGAGGCATAATAGCTACGCAGTTTACTCGTTGTGATGACCCAGTATGACAAAACACTGCCAACTAAGTGCAAATTCATACGCACGAAAAAGGTAAACTATAAAACACAATAACTACCCTATGATGTAAGTTGAAGCTTTCGGTGAAGAGACAATTTGATCGGGAACACCACTTTACACCCAATGACAAGTAATGGCAGGGGGCACAAAGAGCCATTCACTAGCACTTGTGTGATTTTACATTGTAGTTTTGCCTTTTCCAGGAGCATCTGTAAAATCTCCATTTATATTGCGCTGAGATTTTAATCGTTCAGTCCTTACTTTCGCTTCTCCCAAATGGTTCTTTTTCAACACACCCTCAACATCACCGATTTGGAACGCCTTCAACAATCAGCCTGTCGCGCGATTACCGGCTACCTCTCTTCTTTTTTTTGCTTGAGGATTCTCTGATTTATTTCACACTTTGCTTTAATGCTTTGCCTGCCAGGGCTATTCCTATTTCTTATCTTGAAACTAGCAAACACGACATAAACAGGAGATAAAGCAACAAAAGTCTGTGGAAGGTTTCGCTCGTAATATTATGCATAATCTTATTCTTCTTTTCTCAGGGAGGACATATGCCTGCTTGTTCTTATTTGGCATCTTCCTTCCTGTAAATTTAGTCTTACTTTCTCGAATTGATGCTTTCATCCTAATTTTCATTTCTTTGGTCAGCATGATGTTTTCTTTCATTATGATTCTCTCACAAACTAAAATGTTGTGATATAAAATAAAACTCTTGTTTTTACTATTTTCAAAACTTTAGGTTTCTGAGTCCTTGAAGAGTTGCTTATTGTCGAACAATCAATTTCTTTTTCGCAGACCAAATTTGTTCCAGCTTCTGAAATCTGCATTATTTTATCAGTTTTTTACTGGTTTTGTCAACTTTAGAAAGTCTATCAGTTTTCTTTATTATCTCTCACCCACGTTTTGTTTTGTCTGTACTTGCCTTTATTACCTTGTTTTTGTCTTATAATTTCTGACGAGCTTGGCAGGAACTGTCCAACCAATGCTGATCTTGACTGCAATGGCTCAACGGTCACGTATTACTATCAAGCAAAGACTTGATTAGTGGTACAGAATTTGAAGATCGCAGAAAGTAAAGTATTCTTATTCTCGAAGCTTTTTGTCCGACACTTTTTAAGAGAATCGGTCAGAAATAGTGTGAAAAAGATGAAGTGAGTCACTTATATGGAGACACAGTTGACGAAAAAGAAAAAGGCTCCATCGTGAGTAGTAAAAGAAGCGACCAAAAAAGGAGCAGAAACTAATGTGAGATTTTTAGGCCATACACGATTTGTGCATTGTTATACTTTTAATAATTTTTGTCTACGTGCAACATCTTGTTGTGGACAATAGAAATTGTCCAGCTTCTTGCGGTCAATGGTCTCGAATCATGTTCATTATCGAAGAAAGAGCTAGGCAGCAACAAAAATTTCCACATAAAGCATTGAAATCTTGAATGTATTATGTTCATTTGCAACAGCTATTTACAACTCCCTTAAATCGCAAAAAAAATTTAATTAGTTATTTGCTTGACCATCCAGCAATAACACCAAACTTTAATCACATATTGTCTTTGGATCACATATAATCAAAATTCATACTAGGATGAACTGAGACTTTTACTCTAATATTAATGTTAGTTGAATGAAGACCACTCAACACGCTACTAACATAAAATATCATTGGTGAAAAGTGACTTTTGGGAAGGATTCTGATCAACGATCTTCTGAGCTATTTTGAGGTGAAGCCTATTAAGCTATTATTAATCAAACTTTGTCACCGATAACACAGCTTTAAACCAATCGGCAGAAAAACTTTGTCTGGCTGTTCAAAATTTGCATTGAATGCAAAACATTTTGCAAATTTAAGAAATCACAAAGTACGCAGATCAAAACTTGGTGAAATAATTTTTTGATATCTGTAAGTAAGCTGATAGTAATAAACTAGGACACCTTGTTACCCAGGTACTTACTTCTTTGTATTTCATTGCAAGTTTCAAAAATTTGAATCCGTAGATAACGGGAACCTTGAATGTGATATTTTCAAGAACCTCTAAACAGTCATTATACAATTAGAAACTTTATAGAAATCAGTTTGCACAGGAACAAACAAGCAG
Organism: Trididemnum clinides; assembly: GCA_963675345.1. NCBI lineage: Eukaryota > Metazoa > Chordata > Ascidiacea > Aplousobranchia > Didemnidae > Trididemnum > Trididemnum clinides. The sequence goes on from OY776300.1 coordinate 7,956,801, forward strand.
AGCTTACCGTTTTAGTCTGTTTTAAAATCAACCATGCTTAGCAAGTAAGCTGTAATGCATTATTGCAAAACAAATCAAAATGATCAACTTCAAGCGCATAGCCAAAAGCAAATTGAGATAATAAGGAGGCAATATTTTATTAAGATAACGTCATGTTGTATTTTGGAAAGTCCAATATTTGGGAAGAAAAGCGGCAATAGTGCCTCCTGCTTCCTCCCTCTTCAAAATAAACACGTCTTCTTTCAGTTTAATTTTAAAAGCATTAACTGCTCTTAATTGAGAAAATATCGATTTGCAAAATGACAAAAGTGGCGAGCTATCAAGAAGCGAAGATACAATTTTTTCAAAACGTTGCCTTTTCTATTTTCCTGGAAATATATTATAAATTGGTCTTTTTTTTATCAGAACGATGATCTATGACGGTGGTCCCGAATTCCCTTACATTAGGTACCGGTTTATAGTAAGCATTGTTTCTGTCAATCTGCAACCAACATGCAACAGATAAATCTAGCAAAACAACAACCGGAAACGCAGCATTTTTGATTTCTTCAAACGCGATCGGCTAAATAAATAACGTTTGCCCAAGTAAGCGTCTCTGTCACTTTCTTACTATTCTGGCTTCTACTCTGCAATGGAAGGTTTACCAGGCTGTAGACCATAGAATATTATAGTCTACGCTCCCAACAAATCATTAAAACTCAACCAAGAAGCCCTGTACATTTGCGCCTAAATTGATAACTTTGAAACTGATACTGGTGACAAGCCCCTATATTTGTTTGCTGCGGTCCAAAGCCAATATCTCAAGCATCAGTATTGAGCCTAGGGCTGGTGGCTGGCAACACGCATTTAGTGGTTAGGGTGTCCGCTTTGTTGTTGGTAAGCCGAGGTTAAACTGCTTTGGCAAGCCATAACAAAAATTTAGAAAACAGATTTCCGATTCAGCATTTTAAGTTATTGTGGTTATGTAAAAAAATATTTTATTGTGTTTAATTTGGCCTGTTATTGAGATAGTGTGATGGCATGTCTTGGCCTGAAAAAACATTGTTGTAATTCATTCAAACGCATGAGCCTATGTTTTGTTTACAAGCTGTTAATCAAGTCGTGCCGCAGCGACTGGTAGCAAGTTCGATTCCACCTGTGTGCTTCATAAAAATTGAAGAATGGTGGCAAGGATTTTTCCCAGGGCAAAACAAGCAATTGTTACTAGTTTTTATCTTAACTATCCTATTAGAGCCAATAGCACTAAAGTTGTAAACATCACTTTAAGAAGTTTTTAATAGGATTCGGTTTATGTTTTGAATCCGTAGCCTACTGCATTTAAAGTGTACGCCAATTGTAAAATTGTTGTTGGCGCTTAAATTCGTTAAAAAACAGAGACATTTTTCATTCGTTGCTTCAATCTTCGAAGCAACTTTTGACACAACCAGATCATCAGTAAAAAATTGAGACTTATTAGTGCCTTTAGGTTTAGACTTGGACATTAAGGAAAATATAAAATTTTTAATTGCTTTTAAGTTTAAGCCAGATTTGTTAAAATCAGCTAGCCTCTTCTATGGTTGTCGTGAAAGTGGTCAAGTGCCTTGGAACGCCGTGTTTGGTGATAATAATTGTTAGTTCGAACCTCACGATGGCTTCTCGTTGTGGACTTGGAAAAAAGCACTTTAAGGCAATTTCCTTTGAATGATTGCACCGCTTGTCTTCGAAATTCGCGGAGCAAGCAATGTTGCTCACTGAAAAGTACTATTAAGTCTGAAAACAACGATGTTCTATCGGCTCTATTATAACTTACAAACACTTTTCCTGTAACTTAGGAATAAACATGTATCACAAAAAAGCATAGTTATTGCCACAAATTTTTCATAATAGATAACATATTATTTAAAGCGCAGTATAGTATTACTGTGCATAGTTTGTTAAATCTATGAAGTCTTTAGATACTTACTGTTTACTGCAGTAATAATGTCAGGCATGAACGCCGACGAAGCTTCGTTGACTTGTACCAGCAGATGGTCTATAAATGGGTTGCGGGAAGTGAAGGCAGCGCTTAGATTTGTAATGTTGATTTTGCCTGTGTCTGATTCAAAATAAGCTTTTACGGTAGCATTCAAACTCTGAGAAAACAAAATGTTATGCCATCAAAAGAATTATATTTTCCAACTTACAATTTTTTAAACAAAACAAGAAAAAGGCACCGAAATTTTTTAAAAACATTTCTATTTTTTTGAACATAATATTTGTAAACCCAAAAATAACTACGCAGACCTAAGTAAAGATTTCAATAGCATCACATCAAAATTGATGCTCTTTCAACAAACAGGCTGGATTAAAATCGATGTTATTGATACTGCAGAGTTAAGCGGTTCCTAAAATAGGCGCAGATTTTAAATTAAACTGATGAAAAGATTTGGAAATTGCAGTGAATCTCAATTGCAAAAGTGGGACTTTTCTTGTACCGCGGCATCAGGTTCTTTATCCGGTTCTGTTGCCAAACATTAAAAAATTCATTGCTTTTAGTCATTTCGATATTGCTAACGTATTGTTGGCTGATTGTTGAATTCTGCGTAAAAACGAGAAATAAACTCTTACTACGGTTGCTTCATGTTGGCAAAAACAGATTTCAAAGAAAATAAACGATCCAGGCCTCCCACAGCAAACTCAATCGAATAAGTTGTTGCTGGCGATCAACTGGTTCTTTAAAATGGGAAAATATTTTTCTCCCACCAATTAAAAACTGGCATGTTTGTTAGAGCGATTGCTTCAGTATCGGTCAACAAGACTTTGCTTACTAGAAAAAGAAGCCGAGTGTCTCTCTTTTTACTTATTTTGCTATGAGAATGTTCGCCTTTAGGATTTACTACAAAATGGAAAGAGCTCTCGAAAAAATATTTAGTACTACCCGATTTTCTTTAGCAGGCCTGCATTATTTAAAAAAGATATTTAACCTAGCAACATTTAGACAGACAATTACACGATAAGAAACTATTTTGACGTAAAATACAAATGCGCTTGTTTTGTTAACCTTTAAAATGTATTAAATTTTCATTTAGAAATTGCGCTTTTACACTTAGTGGCCAATGGGTTTCAGCGCCGTTCATGATGACGATTGGGGTTTGAAAACCGGGATTTCGCTAATTCCCGGAAATTGGTGCTATTTTGTACTCCCCGGGTACCGGTTTTTTTTCAACAAACTCGTCTGGTATTTCCCAAATGTTAAGCAATCATTAAAAACATCACCACCATATTACCAAAAAAAGAGCATATAGAGCTTACAGCTTCATTTTAGCCTTCATGATAAAAAGCCTGAAAATCTTTAGCAAGCTTTATTGAACATTTCAGCAATCCTAGTTGAAGTAGAACGTGCCCTTTCTGTTGCGGGCTAGTTCACCACCTAAATTGGTTTTCAGTTAAGCTACAATTTTGTCAATGCACTAAGTTTTCTTCGCAGTTATTATACTCAATGGTGAACAAATCAAGCTTCAGTGCATTTTTCCTTGTTGATTTTAGAGTTTTGCTTCTTAAGTGTCATGATTGATATTCCCGCTTTTTGTCAAAATCCCGCAATTGGATTAGATTTTTTCCGGTTTCCCTGCTTCATAAACAACCAGGAAATCAAAAACCCTAGTGGCAATGATCATACGGTCAAGCCTGACAATTGCTGTGGTATCATTTGAAAGCCACATGGCGACAGTTCTCCTATTTGGTTGCGATGCTTGTGGTGGATATAAATTGTTCCAAAAGCACCCGTAACTTCAATGTGGGTATGAAAGCAACGTTGTTCTAACTTTGAGTTGCCAGACAGTTATGAAACAACGCAATTTGTTGAACATAACAGAGAAATGCAAAACTAACACACCAAATATTTTTGTCAACCTCTCGCGGATACTCTTAGAGCCAGGAAATTTTACAAAAATAAAGTCTACAAAAAATAATAAATACATTCAAGAAAATTTAGTAACCAAAGGCTTTCCACTCTATAAACATAGGCTGTAACGCGCATGATCGTGTGTGGCAACAAATGTAGCATAGCATTTAACTTTTCAATAAAAAACGTTCAGAGCGATTCTGCTTCTTAGTGAATAATGGAAATCCTTGTGAGGGTAGGTGTTACGAACAATAACTTGTAGCAGCTTGAAAAACTATTATTTTGATATTACGTAATTGATATTAATTATCACCAACTGCACTAAAAAGACCTGATAGGTCAAAACGGTGTCACTGTCTGCAGTTTGCTCAAAGAGCATCGCTGTTCTTTTTTTGTTGTTTTTTCAGCGAAACTTGTTTACAACATTTTGATTGTAAAATTGTGATTGTGATGTAACATTGGCCGGATGAGGATTCGCGCAAATTCGTCCCTATGGCATGATAGTGATTTCCTTCGTTGTTTTTGCTTGAATTTTTTGAAGCGTTGTTCACTTAGTATATACATGACCGAAAATCTTAAAACAGAGAAAGAAATAGATAGATTTTGTTGATGTGCATCTGTGTTTGGTAATTCGCGGTATAAAAAGTTGTTCTTGATAACCGTAAAGGCCAACTGGAACTGACAATTGTTGTAGCTGGTAGTGCAGTGAAAGTTAAGTTTATTAGTGAATACATTTCTTGTTGTTTCGAACACGAAGTAGTTTGGATTTTCCTTTGGTATTGAATCAGCAAAGTCTCATTAAAATTACATTCAGACAAATTGTTTAAGCTACCGATTGCGTCTTCGTCTTAGTTACCGAGATAGAACCGAAACCTCCATTGCAGAAAAGAAAGAAACACTTTGGTGTTTTGTTGGTGTGTTTCTCGTTGATATGCTTTATAGATTACTGAATTTAACAAATGCTTGGTTATTCCCAAGTTTGAAAAAAATCTCTCCCATTTTGAAAGGTTATCATGGTATAACCGACAAAAAGGCTTTCCCTCATCCAAAGAATTCAAATATTTGACGCTATAAGGTAGATTTACCTTTTTTCACGTTAAGTCGGCTTTCAAATATGCTTAGCACCAACACATAACAGCTACTCACCGCCGACAATGATATATTGATGAAAGGCGATGTGATGCTAATCTCTGTTTCAGTAACCAGTAAAACTCCTTTGTGGGAAAAATATACGAGTGGAGGTTGTGATTGGTCTACGTCAATCAATACCCTGTTTGAAAAGAACAGCTAAGACCAAGGTTTATTAAAAAAGTTTCTTTGATATAAGCTTGCGATATTATCGCACTCTTGTCAGTATTGGTCAGACACGATATCAAAAAGCACTATCAATCACTTTATTTTTCAAGCAGGTTTTCATCACAATTTCTTGAATGAGAACAACACCGTCGCAATTTAAATTAGTTATACCGTAGACTTATTGGAATTGGTGTCTCATCAAGCTGGAAGGAATAAAACGCATTTTACTAAACTGGTCATGGAACATGTCGTAAGTGGCTACCACATCGGGTGCCCAGCAATGGCTGTTTTCACTTTGTTGCTTGCAGGATAACCAATCTACGGTATATTTTGTTTGAAACGTAGTCAAGTAGATTATAGAGACGTTTATAGCAAAAAAATTGCCATAAATTATTTATTTGTAACGATGTAATTGCTACATTGTTGTGATCTTGAAAAAGCATTTGCGACAATTTCTTCTGTTTAGTTGCACTGCTTGTGATAAAAACGCACTGTGGCTGGAGTACAGACAACTCCGAGGCGGTTTTACGCACCACAATGTTTAAGCACAGGGGTCCCCTGAAAACGTCGACTTTTTCAATAACTCTCAGGTTTTTTGGCATATTAATTTACCTTAGAGCAAAAACTTTTATGTGCAACGCTTCTTTAAAGTCAAACTCATAACCACAAAAATTGTATCACTTATCGCTTTCCTAAAGCTTATTGCATTATGAGAGGAATGCTTTTTTTTTGCTACAAGCGTTTTGTTCTGAGATATTTAATCGATAAGGCTGCTTTATGGATCTAGATGTCAAGAAGCGCGCCAACAGCTACAGCGAGGAACGTTAAAAACTATGTTTCACGGAGGCCAGTTGCGACAAAAAGCATTACTATCCGCAGAGATTTTGTTGTAAAATAGGGAAAGCCTTATAGCTGCTTGACCAAAACTCCGAAAGATAGTTAATTTAAGTAATCTCGAGCCTTTTTCACAAGTCACCACTTAAACTTAAACGAAAGAAGTCATGCCAGTTAAATGTTATTACAATCAGACAAATGCGTTATCTCTGCAACATAGCCTCAAAGGCATTATAATGTCAAAAACTCTAAAGCAAAAAAAATGACTTCGCCGCTTTTCAAGGGTGATGTAGGCTATAGTTGTTATTACAACTATAATTACTGTAATACAGTTACCTACAGCAGCACACAGCATATTTTTATTTAAACAAATATGGTCTACGGTTGACTTTCAAAAATTTACGCATCTCCAAGGGGTTCAAAGAAAGCTCCTGTTCTAGCATTACCGGCGACGAAAGGCTTTCCCATACTTAGCAAATAAGAATTGAGTCAAAAAAATGACTAACGTTTATGGCACAACCAATTGGGCTGCCTTTTTCCCTTAACTCAATATGCACGTTCCTACTTGATTCATTGAGTTTGCAATGTGACGTCGGAATGTTTTGTAAGACATCTTGTCATCACACTCGGGAAGAAAAAGGGGTAAGTTTTATTAGGATGACATGTCCATCTGATTACAGATCGAAGTTGCATATTTTGGAATGTTTTTAGAGTCACTAAAAGGGTTAGTTTGTAGACTTGCGATGACAAGAAATTCTCGATTTCATTCAATTCCGCTTTTGATTTGCTAGCACTGCTGACACAAGGTATTTGCCACAAGCTATTTTTTTGAAGTAGGAAAAATGTAGCGTTGGTATGCTCTTCCAAGATACAACACAACAAAAAAGAAACCAAAAGGTATTTGAAGGCAGAAACTTACCATTGACTTAAATTATATCATCCCTAAAAACGCAGTTCAGCATATTCGTGTAATGAGACTAAATCATTCCACGACATATCAGAAATATAAAGTAACAGAGATGCCGTATTTAACCTTAAAAAAATGGAAAGACCAACAAACATGTATGACGATGAAGACCAAGTGGGCATGTCAGGCCGGGTTACAGTTTATGTGAGTGAATAAACTTTTTGCATCCAAACTCGGTAGTTATTCTAATGCTGTTTAAATTTTGCGATAAACAAGACAATCTTAAAAAACTTAATGAACTGTAATTAAACACACACACATAACCACACAAAATTGAATGTAATCTTTATTTGACACTTCACATTTCATCATGCATTAAAAATGCTTCCTTTTCAAAATAAAAATGTAGAAATTCAATTTTTCTAAACAGTGACATTATGCTCACCACAACTACTCATTTGGCAATCACAACAATACATCGTGATTTTTTTGTCATGTTCCGAAGGAAACGTAACATCTTTTTTTTCTTCCATTGACTGAAGTTTGACCTGAAGTTGGATATGAAACTGTTTCCAAGGTTGGTAAATGCTCTTCTGGTGATATGCCAGCCAGTGATTTCGCCAATTTTATAAGTAGATTACGGTGAACCCTTTTCTTGTGTTTAAGGAATTTCTGGAGTTTTAAGCATATAATTGTAGCATTCAATGGGCTTATGTCTTTTATATTGAAAAATACAACCATTTACCTTTTTAGGATTATTTGTTTTTTACTATAGCTTTTGTGATCCATAGTATCTACTATCTACGCTTCTTTTAGTGGAATTATACTACTAAATTGTTTCAAGTTTGTATTCGGTTGTAGACTCACTGCCTTTGTCATTATGCATTGTTCTAAGAAAGGTGACCACTTTATTTTCTTTTAGGGAGGCAATAGGAAACAATGGTAACATCTTTTTTGAAAGCCATACACAGTGATAAAAGCTTTTCTTTCTGTAGTTGTCGTAAAAGCGTTTGACACTTTATTTTGGTGTTTTCGAATTGTTTCAATTAATATAAGCTATTTTTTAGCAGTTTCCTTCCTAACGCTAAACTCGTGAAAAAGTTTTCGTAAGTGATGTGACGATCGCTCTTTTGTGAGTATTAGAAAGTTGTAGTACGACGCTAGCCCCTAAAATGAATTCTCTTTGCTCATTGTATTTTTTTATCTTTTTAAATGTCCATTTTCAATGCATAACTAGTTGCGCTGTCACAAATGATCCCAAATTTAATACTATACTTTCCTGGCTTTGATGGAATATACTGTCAAAAATGACATCTGCCATGGAGTACTACTAAATTTTCATCGAAAGTCAAGTTTACACCAGAAATAAATGCATCTAGCAAAGTACTATTCCACTTGTCAAATATCTCCTGGTTGGTCAAATATCCCTTAGAGATTTATTTTGTTTCCTCGCAACGGCATCATCAAAACGCTTATACGCAAAGGTTATTGGAAACGGTTTTTTGAAATAACTTGATTGAACATTGGACGGCCATCATTTTTACTCCACGATTGAGAAACTGGCTCTTCTTTTGATTTGTGCTCTCCAATTAGCAAAAATTCACCAATGACTTTTTATGCTTTGCGATGTTTATTAGCTTCCATTTTTCTTTTAGTCTGTAGTTTTCTTTCATGTTTGAATACATTCACTTTTCTTGAAGTAACAAATTAGGAAAAAATAGTGAGAAAGCAGAAGTGACGTCATTCACTATATGTTTTGCGTGATTTGTTGAATCACACGCTTCTCGTAATACAGGGTGGCCCAAAAGTAGGTATACAGTTATTAAACTATTTTTTATGTGCTTTGAAGTTACCAGCAGTGCACTTTATGTGGCCCAAAAGTAGGCATACAGTTAATGGAGAGAACTATTTGGAAATTCTTTGTGAAGTGGTAGTGCCACAACTTCAAACTAAACCTAACTTTGATGAACTCTTCTTTCAGCAAGATGGAACTTCTCCACCTTATGCGTTAAGAGTAAGAGATTACCTTAACAAAGTCTTTACACAGCGTTGGTTCGGAAGAACAGGTAGCATTGAATGGCCACCATGCTCACCTGACCTGATACCAATGGATTTCTTTTTTTGGGGTGTTGTAAAGAACAAAGAGTATGTAAAGAACAAGGAGAAGAATCCCAAAACAGTAAATGAATTAAAAGATTGCATTTATGACGCATTCAGAGAAATTGATGCAAATTGAAATTTGTGCTGCACGGTATGTCAGAGTGTTTTGAACAGATGTAAAGAAGGACATTTTGAGCACTAAAAAGATTAAACAGTTTCCATTTAAGATATAACTATCATTCTAGAGGTTTAAAAGTGCCTACATAAGAACTACAAATCTACTTTTGGACCCAAACCCTACTTTTAATAACTGTATACCTACTTTTGGGCCACCCTGTATATCATGAACATCAAGTCTACCTGCTGATGCCATCTCTAGAACAGTTGTCTACTTTTTACACTTGCTTCTTGAAGTAAAACTAGTGGAATCACTTTCACTAATGACAAGGTCTTTTTCAGTAATACTGTATTTTGATAAATGTCGTCTTTGTTAGAAAGAACTAAATCTGGTATTTACGTGATCATCAAATGGTGTGTAATTGTCATTCCTTAATTCAACATCATTGCTGAAATTTTCATTGTCCTCAACCGCTAGACGCCTAACGTCGTAATTTGACAATCCTGTTTCCGCCATTTCTTTGGGGTATTGCCACCTCTCACTGGCAGCAATAAATGCCCACTGAAGTAGCTAGTGACCCAGGTCTTTGTATATCACAGCAATCCAAAAGTAACATGCCGTAACACGTTTGCACGTGGCACTGACAGTGGCAAGCAAAAAAAGAGAAAAAGGAAAATATGGGAGAGAAATCACTTCATTGGCAGAACGGCAAAAAAACCAAGGGAAAAAATTAGCGCTTACTTTACACCAGGGCCTAAGCGGCCGCTTGATAATCTATGTCATACCGTTTACTTTTACAACCTATTTTTTCATTTCTTTCAATATTTATTTGGTATTTACATATATAGTAAAAAAACAAAGTCAAGGAGTCTCAGCGCATTTAATAAAATATTTACTTAGCAATAAATAAATCTTTTTTAAAAACAGGCCTCGTAGGCCCAATGGTTTTTTTAAAGTTAAAAGTAAGGAAGGAGGTGGAAACCCCAAAAACCGATTTCAGTCTTCGGCTTTGATAGCTAATTTTATTTTAAGCCAAAGTGCGGGCTTAGATTATGCTTTTCAGAATATTTTCAAGAGATAAAAATAATGCAGTATTTCCACAAGGAATAAATCTACGAACCGCTGCGGTTTATCAAAGAATAACTGCAAAAAAACATTCTCTTCATCCGACGATTGCGAAAGACTTGATTCCAAAGTCGCTTTGTCCCAACCAACGGCATCAATAATCTGAAAATATTCATTTTTTTAGTGACAGAGGGGAGGGAATCTGGATTGACTGTAGAGGCGGAGCGACACAAAAGCGGCATTGGAGCATTCGCACCAGCAAATCACTTCAGAGTGTAATTGCATACTGTGCTTTACATTTCGGCCTGTTGAGTGTAATAGTTAACCGACAATTATCCACAGGCTTTGACATAAAAGCTATAAACAAGGTTCATAATGGTACAACTTTTTTCTAAACTCTTTGAAGCCATATTGCTCGTGAGTGAATGGCTGATGTCGCTGACGCGCTACGTCGAGCATACTAATAACCTGATAGATCGAAACAATGTGTGGTGTCTGAGCTTCAGTTGTTTTGTAGGTCGAAATTTTCTTATCTGAAACGATTGTGAATGACGTGTGTCGCCATTATGTAGATATCAATGACAGCTTTTGATCAGCCTATGGGACAATATTTGCAGGATCAACAGGACAATGGTCCAATTGCTTAATTTCTGAGTCTTAAGATTGAAAAAATTTTTTACAAGAAATTTTTATAGTTATAAGCAATGCTTGCAGTAAAAAGGCACTGTGGCAGTAGCCATGGTAACTTCAAAATTATTGAAACCAAACGAGTATTTTTCTTAACGTTTCTGGAAACGTTTTATTCTCTAAAAATAAAAACTTTTCAGAAAATGTTTTGAACCAATAAAACATCAAAAAATATATTTACAAGAGTTATTGTTTTTGAAAGGACCGCCCACTGCGTTCTCTCTTCATAATTTTTCACAAAAGAATTCTATTTGCGTAGCATTTATCTCAACCCATGTCCTTGACACAGCCTATTTTTGCATTTCACTTTAGGTCGTCTCTTGCGTAAGAACCATGCTTCAAGTGTGCAGAACAGTAGCTTTCCAAAAAAAAGTTGCCATTTTTACTAAGTAGAGAATGAAGCCTTTTTTCTACATTTGGTTAGGCTGCTTCCGCCTTCGATTCCTTTAATTTTCAAATAAAAAATTTACCAGCAATTCTTTTTTGAATCATCGCCATGGCCAAATCATATAGTTTGCAGTCAGTTCATTGTTCAAGTGTAGTGGGATAAACGTGCGTTTAAGAAGTAGAGCGGCTGACAGAAAAATTTTGTTAAGTCCTAGTAATAAATTTTTGTCTCACACGCAATTTGTTTAGAAGCTAGAGTTAGCGCAATTGTTTTGTTGCAAGTAAAATTGCTGTGATATGGGCCGATATTACTTCCACTCAACCTTGGAGTGAAAAGACTTTAAAAAATGATATTCACAGCTTCCCTGCTTGACGCTCGGCATTTAGGGGATGTTGTGGAGAAAAAACCGGCAAGCTCGTTTGTGGTGTCCTTGGGCAAGTCACTTAACGGGACGCCCCCACTTTTATGAGGAAGATAGGTGGTCCAGTTTTCCCTCCGAATAGAGGGTTGGTGGCAGAAAGGGCATCCGACCGTAAAACAAATGCCATGTTATAAAAATGCAGATATCTGCTGTGGCGACCCCTAATCGGCAATAAGCCGAAAGACAAAGAAGAAGAAGAAGAACCTTGGATGTCAATAATTTACTCTTTCTCTCAGCTACTCCTGTCTTGATTAGGCCTTTACTTTCGAAAGTTTTTGTTTATGATTGTGTTTTATTTAAGTTACTCATACTCTCGTTAGATTCAATTTAATCATATTTTCGTTGTTTAAGATTACAACAACAAACAAAGAATCGTAAGAGAATTATTTGAGATTTACCCTAGATTATTGTTCGAAAATAAATTTTTATTTCAAAAAACATTGTCAATCAAAATAGTGAAGACAGGACGCTACAAATCACGGACTGGGTCAAAACAGACATCCCTTGACTATAACTTACCTGTTGAAGAGATACGGAAAGTGCGAAAATGTCTTTAGACCAAAGTGTAGACAACATCGTATTGGCAAAGTAATTGCTGAAGGAAAGTATTACCATTCGGTTGGTAGTTGATAAAGGGGGCAAAGATGGAGCGTTAAAGTTGAAACTGAAGAAACAAAAATAAATTTAATCCACTTGCGTATGGAGCGAGAAGTAGGCTACAGGCGACCATTCTTCAGCTCTACCGCCCATGTTTTGAGTTTTGTTTTTAGCAAAAAAACTGCAGTATATGTAGGTTCAAAAGATTTGTCAACGAGATGGAAGAGTGAATTGAAATGATAGATTATTGCAGTACTGATGATTGAGTGGTAGTGGGCTCATTTCTAACGTTGATTTCATTTCTTGCGCGATTAGGAAAGATACTTGGCGGCAAATTTGTTAAAAGTAATCAAGATTACCAACTCCAATGGGAAACTTCCAAAACTGATTTGAACAGTTGTTTCGCAATTAGTGCCACTGTTTTTGTGCTGCAGGTTGCTGCCATAAAAACACAATATGAAATTTTTCTATTGGGAAGAAGGGGGTTGGAGGGAAAACAGAAATAAAAACAATTTTGTAAATGTTGTAAATTACCTTTAAATAAGATGATCTTCCTTTCTTAAAGCAAATCACATGACTAAAATGGTTTTCCTGCGCCCTATTTGCACGTCTGATTGCAAAGCTCTTTTCTTATTTCAAACACACTTTGGAAAATTTTTTCTCATTTCCTCACCAACAATTAAATTAATCAAGAAGTTGGTATTTTGCCGTCGACGGCATTCCACCCTTGCAGCCTATTTTTGCCGTTACCGTTTATGTGTGTTTACCAAGCCATAATAGTGACAGTGACGCTGTTGCGCGTGGATAGTGTAGCTGTCTCGAAAGACGATGGATACGAGTTGGAATTTTCGATGCCAGAGCACTTACAGAACATCAGTGTACCCTGGAGGGGCCCTAGTATGTGAATGTATGGGGTAGTCCACACTGGGAAGGAGTGTATAATGTGGAGGAGTAAAGACTGGGAGTAAAAATCTTTTTTAATTGATCGTTGAAATTGACCAATCATAAATGACCAAAAGTCACATGCTTAATACTTCATTAAAATATGCCTGTCACAAATGTCCCAACAGAAAAATAAACTCCAAGGGTAAAATGCCATTGAAGGCAAAATAGCGACTGCCAATTGATCACATCATCGGTTAGATCTTTACATACACTTTCCTTGGATTTGTCGATGGACAGTATACACTACCAACACCATAAGCAGTGACACTACTGGTTGTGAAATACATTGGTCTATTCATGGCTAAGTTGAGGTTCAAGTTGAGGTTCGTGACACTCTTTAAATTTCCAACTTCAAATGAACAGTCTTTCGACAACGGAATGACAGCTAAAAAGTAACAAATAAAAGCGTGCAAAAGCAAAAAAATATTTTTGGGCGATTATGGAATGAAGTTACAAAACCATATTTCCAAAAACATAAAATAGATAATGACGTCTTATTTGTAATACCTTAATGCATTCACACTTTAAAGTTTAAGAGCACTGCATACTTGTTTGCAGTCAATTTAATGTGATTTACTAATTTTGTTGTTTTATTCAAATGTATTTTGATGTTATATTTACATTTTAAATCCGCGTGGCTGATACGTTATTTCACAAAGCTCTAAAATATTTATCGGGTGTCAAATCTGTGACGCATTTGCAAAGGTTGTTTCGACAACAAAGCAAAGCTAAAAGCAGTAAAGCGTTTCGCGGTGCCAAAGTGGATATAACGCAGCCGTATCAGATTATGAAAACTATATCTAGATACTGTTGTTACGAATTCTTGTGTTTTATTCAATGCCGACATTTACCTAAAGCGTTTACGGTACATGCAATTTGCTCTGCAAATGAAGTATAATTGAGAACAGGATCAAACTTTAATGTTGGATATTAAAACGCATTACACAGTAACAATAGATCATTGCGATAAAATGGTTCAATGGTCACTTAGCTTCTTTGTTGTTGTGCCTTTTTAAGTTATCTAGGACGACAACTTTTTTGATAATCAACTACGTATGGGGTAAAATGTATAAAATTAGAACCAGCCGCTCCAAAAAAAGCCGTGCACAAGCTTTACACTTGTTGTATCACCAATTATAAAAAGCTTTGTTGGAACTGATAATCCAGCAAGAACTAATCAGAAACTGACTTATGAGAACATTAATTCATTCTACTTACGACTAAATGACGAAGTAATCTTGTCCGCTTCTTTTTTGATTAATTCTTCAACTTTTTCGCGTGCCTATATAACTCAACAATCAAAGTATTGTTTACAAAAAATTAGAAGTAAGAGTTTAAACTCCACTTCCAAAACATGGAGTAAAAATTTACCTTTGGAAAGAATCGCATACATTCTATCTAGGCCTAAGTATTGTATATCCTATGCACTATGATGGATTGATTGGATTCTTTCTCAAACCCATATTCCGAATACGGTCTTGTTAAAAATAAATAAATTTTATTTCTAAAAAGAAACATAGTTTGTCATATACTTTGGAAATAATGAAGCAGTGCTGTCGCCAGAGCTAAAGAATTGAAATGGAGGGAGCACAAAGCCAAAGCTAGGAAATGGGCCCAAAGAGGCGACCACTTTACAAGCAGATTTAGCGTGTTGAATGGTTGATCTAGTTTACACTTTGGTTTGGTATTTTTATTTAAAAAGAAATTACTAGGGTGCTTCATAAGGTAAGCAAAAAATCAACTTAAAGCCTAAATTGAACGCTCAGTTTCGTACCTTTCTAACAATATATCCCTTTAATATTCCTTCCAAAGGATTCAGAACGGCATAAACACCACGCAAGTTGAGATCTAAACTCTGGTAATCAACTTCGCTTGACTCCAGTGAAATCTAAACAGTATGATGCAGTAATATTTGTCCGTCCGTCCGTCTTTCAAAACGCCCTTTTGTCTTTCACGTATAACACTGCCGCAATGTGTTTACATTGAAGTTCGGTGGTGTTCAGCTATATCACAGTGACGTCACTAGTGACAATGAAAATTTGTGCATTAAGTTGCATGGCCATGTGGACGAAACATATCTATCTAGACCAGGGTGTGCAAACGTTTTTGCAGATGGGTAATCTTTATTTAGGATATAAGAAGAGTGATTTGGCCACTATGTAAGAACTACTTGTCAAAAAAGTTGTCACCCTAATTTTTTGCAGTATTTTTTATTTTGTATGTATTGGAGTCCTGTTGTAAATGCTAGGTTTTCACGTAATACTGTTGTCCCAACTAATTATTTAGAGCCAAGCTACAACGTTTTAATAAATCTAAAATAAAAATTGATAATTTGAAAAAAAATTTTTTTTTTTTTTTTTATTATTTTGCATCAAGTACAGTGTTTAGAAAAACTTTTGTTTAATCTGAATATGATATTTCTGTGCAGATGACAGAAGAGCTTTACGACAAGTAATGATGCAAGAATAGTCAAACTATTGTACGGTTTGTGAAAAATTCATTTTTGTAAGCAAGAGTATTGGGAGTAAATTGACCAGTTATGAGGTTAGTAAAATAACTGCTAGGAATTTAGAAATTGGGTGAAAGAAATTAAAAAACTTGAGTTTTCATTGCCGTACAATGCAGTTTGATGTTTTATTTGTCTCGAGTTTCCAGGTACGAATGAAATAGTTTTTAAACGTTCTGCAAAATGGCCGATATACCTCATTCTTGCTCTGATTGCAGTACAGAGCAGCAAGTGATGTTTGCAAGGGCAATAGACTACTAAGAAAGGAAAAATAGCTTGATTAGTTTATTAACGCATGGAAAAAAATGCTACGTACGAATAGAAGCAAGCACAAGCACCACAAATATGATTGCAAGAATTTTGAGAACGCAATGTTTGCTATCAGATAAGGCTTTGGTCTTGCGTATGAGCTCGTGCTTGACGTGCAGTCGTTTGACATTCTGGGTCACCGCAATGATTATAATGGGTGGCCTTTTCACCAATATGCCAGATAAAGATGAGAACTTCCAACTAAGTGCCTACCCAAACATCAACAAAAGAACTTGCCGCCACACAAACATGCACATCTTGTCCGTGCTAAGCGCCAAACAGGGAAGCTGCACATACCGTTTTTTATACTTTTTTGGTCGATTCGACTAGGGAATTGCGCCCAAATCTACCGCCAGCAAAGAAGCTGCTTTAACCATTATATCACCACCCCGGTATTGGTTAGTGAAATCCCAGGTTCAGAGACGATAGTTTTTGGAGCTCCCCGCAGAACACCACCAAACAGACTGCCTAAACTTCGACCAGGAGACTCCTCTGTAGGTCTATTTAGATCTCATGAAAAACAAAAATTGTTACAAAGTTACAATATTTTGAAAATGAGGATTTCCAAGCTGGAGCAAAAGAAATGTTATTCACAATAATTCCTGCTATCAATGGTTCTGAAGAGTGAGATTCTAAAGCGAAAGAAAGATTCCGTTGAAATGGTAGAAGTTTTGTCAAAAGTCCAGGTTTAGGTAGTTATGACACATGGAGGGTGTATTGATGACAAATAGTTTGAGATTTTTTGATCCATTTTCAATATAATGCCACAAAAATTTCTACAAAAAAATGTGTTTTAATATTTTATTGACACACGTTTTGTGAAGCAACTAAAGCTATAGAAAACGCGATTTCTTACAATTTGTAACTTGTTTGCTCGTCACCACACAATTCACATCGCTTGAAGGCTTTAGCCACCTATTTTAATGAATCGCTAAAGTCGCTTTGATTACATAATGTTGCTAAGTTTCTACGCATTAGTTTCTGTTCTTCCTGACAAGAGATAAGTTTTTCAACAGTTTATTCCAGTTTGGGAAGAGTTGATGCAGAAGTTTGCATGGTCTTCACCAATGCTTCGGTTCATACCGCATTTTCTATTTACTAGACAACCATTCTGTCAAAGACGATAAACTTTCATGATCTGCATCGCTTTTTCTTCATAATTTTAGCTCTTAAACGACCACTTTTAGCAAATATGCTTCTGGCTCGTCTTTCCTTTATGATCTCTCTTAAAGAAAGTCAATGCTGCATTGTCTAAATCACATATAACATTAGTAGCAAAACAACTTTAAGCAAAAAAAGTCCAACTTTAAAAGTGCGTTTGATTTTTTGTTATCCGCCACATCGGATTCAAGCTTTATTTCATTGCCACCAACATCTGATGAAAAAAAACTGAAGGAATTAAGAGAAAAAGCAGTTTCTGTTGCGTACAAAAATTGTTGCATGGCGCTTGTTGCAAGAGGTGTGTTTTGATACAATAGCAGCACATACAGAAAAATTAAAGGGTGCTTGTCTTTTGTTAGAAACTTTATGGGACTCATCTTTGATGTGAAACGCTTGTCACCACCCCGTATTTGAAGTATTTCTGAGTAAAATATCAAAAAAGGTTTGTGGGGCATCTGTTGGAACTTTGAAAATAAAATACACGCTGCTAGATTTGAGTTTAACAAAGTATATTATCCTCCACCAAACAGGGCGTAATGACCTTTTTCAAGAAGATACGTGCTTGGAAAACAAGCAGTTGAAAAGATTTTGCGAGATAACACTTTTTGAATGCCTTGAGATGATTTTAGACAATTTTTACTCATGCGTTTGTTTCATCGAAACAAAAATTCATTGCCAAAGTTGATTTTGCAATCTGTATCCCATCTTGCCGCTAGATGGATAGCTACAGGTATTTATGCATTGAAAATGGTTTTGCTGCAAAGAGACATACTTGCCTGAAGATTTTTTTTGAAAAGTCCTAAATGTTTGAGTAATTTTGTTACCATTTTCTACTATATTATTGGTTGCCGTTCCATTGCCAGAAAAAGCGGTACATAAAAATATGACGTATAAAAGGTTAGTAAATTTGAAACAGGGTTAGGGGGGCTTTTCTACCATATTTTTGTCAGCCAACAAAAATGATCAACAATACTTTGTTAAACAAAAGGAAAGTTTACAAAATAAATTGCAAACACAAACGAAACGCCGAAAGGGAACCAAAAGCTTTGGCGTTTTTCCTGTGTTAGCTTTCCGTTTAGTTAACTTTCTTTAAATTTAATAACTTACTTTCAATCATTTTCGTTTGTCCAACAAAAATGAAAAAATGACTATAATATACTAAAATGAAAGCACAATATCCAAGAAAGCAGCCCTGGCTCAAAACACTATGATCGGTTATTTGTGGTATCTTTTACAGAGGTTAATATTTTTTCCTTTGCGCTCAAAATACATTTCAAAATAAGTCCAAGAACACAAGAATTAGTCTCTAAACCTCATGCCACAGTCACGGTAAAAATCTCTTATGCCTCAAAAGCCAGTGTTTCCTTTGGTTTGTGAAAGCACAGAGCTTCACAGCTGGTGTGATAAAAGATTTTGGTGTCTGTTTCAAAGACTTTGAATTACTGCACTTCAGTAATTTTTTTGATGCAACATCAAAAATGGGAATAATTTTGTTTTTGATCATTTCACCTAAATCAGTTAAACGCCCTTTTAACGTTACGCGTGCATTGTGTTCTTAAGCGTCAACGCTTGTGCAGCGCGTTTGTAGGATTCGAACCCGTGCCTTTAGGTCTGGCCTCCTCGCGCGCTGAGTTTCGCTGCCAAGCACCACGTGCTGTCAGTCATGCCTTGAAACACCGCATTTAGTTTGTAACCTTTGGAAGACCTTTTTGTGCCTAGTTACTGCTTGTGTGATCACCTTTACCTAAGAATATCAGTTTTAGTCCATAATCGAGCAGCTAGCGAAATGTCAAAGCGAACCTCGTCGAAAAGTAAACGGCACGTAAGTCTTGTGCTTTGCGTTAGTTTGTTTTATAGAAGTTAACGTTAATGCTATTGGGGGATCTCTTGGCTCTTGGCAAGCCCTGCTGATGAGTCCAAAAGGACGAAACGCGTCCAGACATGGTTTGTAAATTTGAAAATATCTCTCAATAGCATTGCTTCCTTCGAAAGCCTCGCACCTGCAGTACTCGCTTTGTTGTTTTGTTTCTCGCTTATAAGACGCTCTCTATCGATTGTAACCACTAGGAAATAGCAATATAATATCGCTCGCTAAGTATGCATCCCCCAAGCTTAATACCCAGGCCCGGAGCATTGGGACCGTTCATGTTAACAAGCTCGGTGATACGCCGGTTCCGGTGTGCTCCTGGGGTGCGGGGGTCCTGTTAGTAGCTCGAGCACTGTGATCGCGCAAACCCTGCCGAAGAACTGTGAGGGGAAATCTCGGCGTGTGATTGTTAAGTGGTATCCGGCGCTAGTTACGTCGCCTATCTGGTCGCGCTATGTAACACACAATTTATTACCCGTGCGGTGGGCTAGTTGCCGGAATCGGTAGCTATGCTCTGAGTGGAGTAGGCGAAGTGGTTCACCTTTTGGCGGCCGTGCACTATATAAGCCGTGTTGCAGTCATTTGGGACCCACCGAAATCAGTTAAGCGCCCTTTTGACGTTACGCGTAAATCGTATTCTTAAACGTCAACGCTAATGCGACGCGCCTGTGGGATTCGAACCCGCGCCTTTGAAACCGGCCTCCCGCGCCGAGTTGCGCTGCCATGCACCACTTGCTGTCAGTCATGCCTTAAAGCACCGCATTTAGTTTGTAACCTTTGGCAGATTTCTTTATGCCGAATCACTGCTTGTGTGATCACCTTTACCTAAGAATATCAGTTTTAGTCCATAGTTGAGCAGCTAGCGATACGACAAAGCGAACCTCGTCGAAAAGTAAACGGCACGTAAATTTGTGTTAGTATATTTTGTGAAAGTCGAGACCCACCGAAATCAGTTAAGCGCCTTTTTAACGTTACGCGTGCATTGTGTTCTTAAGCGTCAACGCTTGTGCAGCGCGTTTGTAGGATTCGAACCCGTGCCTTTAGGTCTGGCCTCCTCGCGCGCTGAGTTTCGCTGTCATGCACCCCGTGCTGTCAGGAAGCACCGCATTTAGTTTGAAATCTCTGGAAGACCTTTCTATGCCTAATTACTGCTTGTATAATCAGCTTTACATAAAGATATCAGTTTTAGTCCATAATCGAGCAGCTAGCGATACGACAAAACGAACCTCGTCCAAAAGTAAACGTCCAAAATGCTATTGGGGGATCTCTTGGCTCTTGGCAAGCCCTGCTGATGAGTCCAAAAGGACGAAACGCGTCCAGACATGGTTTGTAAATTTGAAAATATCTCTCAATAGCATTGCTTCCTTCGAAAGCCTCGCACCTGCAGCACTCGCTTTGTTATTTTGTTTCTCGCTTATAAAAGGCTCTCTATCGATTGTAACCACTTGGAAATAGCAATAGAACCAGCAATATATACATATACATGTATTTTTTTTAGTTTTTACAAAGAGTCACAATCCGAACAACGTTAGTATGGCAAAATAGGCAAGACCATCCCTAAAATGCAGATAATAGAGACGCATTGTCATCACTAGGTCTCATGCGGAGTGTAAGACACTTTACGTCGCTCCTGGCTAGCCGAATATCCAACATAAGACTGTACACGAAACAAACCCAGGCAATTCAACACAAAGCACAAGACTTCCGTACTGTTTACTTTTGAACCAGGTTCCTTTTGACGTTACTGCTAACCGTGCATGTATGAACTAAAACTAATATCTTTGCATAAAACTGATTACACAAAAGGTGATTAGGCATGGGAAAACCTTCCAAAAATTATACATTAAGTGAGTGGCTTTAAAGCATAATTGGTACCAAATGATTACATATTAGCGAGCCCCGGCGCGCACGGAATAGCAGCTCGAAAGACCCGGGTTCGAATCTCACAAAAACCAAACACGACGCAACACACCTCTGGACAAAAATTAGCTTTTACGAAAAATCATGTTGCGAACAACATTAGTATCCCGAAATAGACAGGACCATCCCTGAACCCAGGTTTCGGCCTTTTGGCCTCATCAGCAAGGACTTGCCCCATCCAACGCAGCGCCCCGGAGGGGACGTTGTGCGCATAAAATTAAAAGTTAACGTTGTTCCTTCATTACAGGTTGACTCACAAGCCGACTCTGCCGGCGTTGCTTGCAGGGCCCCCATCAGAACTTTCGGGGTAAAAATATTGGTTCAGCCGGCCAAGCCAGCCTCCCAATTGTGCACTTGTGTGAACAGAAACGAAACCATTGTATTTTTTATGGACATCCATAATTTTTGTACAGGTAATCGTGATCATCTTACTCTATTGATCAGCATTGATAATATCCACAAATAAAAAATGTTGCCACAAACTATCATTGATATTTTTAAAAAGTATGAGATGGGGAGGGATTGAAGCACACTCAGAATTCATTGCGGAGGCCTAGTAGTGGTTGTTTTCACAATTACAGAAAAATTCAGTTTTCCAAATTGATCGGCCTATAGTTTCATTTTGAGTGAACTTGGAGTTTCATTGCAATGCTTTATAATATTCGATATATTGATAGATACCCTAACTGACCGCATATCAGTAACAGAAAAAATCCTTGTTTTATAGTATAGATATAGGCCTAGAAAAGTTAACAGGCAGCATTTCTATTATTAACCTTGCTTTTCCCAAAGCTCTATATCTTTGACCCGGGTAGAACTATGAGGCCATTATTGAGCAAAATAGCAAAGCTGTTTCTTCCTAACGATTTTACCGCGGCATGGCTTGCCATCCAACGAGCGGAGGAAGGGGAGGACAGGGGGCGCATGTCCCCTCAATGTTTGAAATAACCAAAATTATAGTGAATTTGAGGAAATCTGGTCGGTTGTGAGAAGTGAAGACTTTTTTTGTTTTTTTTTCTTTTAGAGATCAACGTTGAAGCGACTCTTTTCTCAAAACGTTTATGCCACTAAAAATTGAACTTTAATTGTGTAATATTTATAGGTTTGTATCTCTCCGCAATACTGAAATGCTTCCTGCGCCTCAGGTTGTGCCTACTTTAAAGATGTTAGTTCTGGCAGTTGCTCTGGCATCGCCATTGCAAACGTTTGTGAGAGTTGTAGCAAAACGTTTTTGTAAATGGATGCTATGGTTCGTGTACACGTAATGGTGATAATCTTAACCTATTGACAAAGAGTTGTAATACAAACATATGAAGTATGGTTTCACAAACTATTGTTCGTACTTTCGAAAGGTAACAAAAGGGGGTCGACAGAGCAGAAATGATGTTGGCACCATGATGGTGGTCGTTTTTACAATTGTAGAAATAAGCTATATATTGGTAGGCCTATTTAACAATTTAGTGCGGCCCCTTTTGTTTTCGTATTTGTGATTTCAAGTTCTTTGGCTCCACTGTTAGCTTTAACTTGGGCCATCGCGAAAAAAGGGGCCATGCTTTTGCCCATGCATTAGTCTCACACCCTATTCCAAAAGGTGCCTATTAGGCTATCTAAATTCAGTTTTACAAATTGATACTATTGTTGTTTGTTTTCATCTTTTCTTTAACTTTCATCTTTCATCTTTCTTGAAAGGTTTTTTTACATTTAACTTTGTCGCTACCCCCTATCTTCCTACTTTTAAATGAAGATTTACTTTTCGTGCCAGTACAAAGAGCCTATTACTTACAAATGCTGATTTTTTGATAAAATGGAGAAAACAAAATCTGCAATGAATAAGCTGCGAAATCGTAGTTTCTAGATTTCGTTTGAGCAAAAAACATTTTTTCTTGGTCAAGAAATGAAAGCAAAAATGTTTCCACGTAAAGAATGAGATTTTACTCTAAAAAAAGTTTGGTAATATCCCCAAAAATGTTTTTTAGTCCTTAGCTTGGCTATGTTACACAAAAAATTAATTGCTAAGTATACGCACTAACGTAGTTACTGTTACTGCTTGTGGTATGCTAGTGGATTAGTTGCAACGGAAGGTTAGCGCATGTGATTTATCTGTCGCGATTAGTTACACACGAACACCTTCAGTTGTGTTGGCAAAATGCACTGAAAAAAAGAGTTCTTCATGTGGCATATAGAGTTAAAAAAATGGCATGCATAATTAGAATGCTCAAAGAAATATCGCATGTTGCGCTTGAAATAAAAGCTTAATATTGTTATAAAATTTGGTTTCATGACGTGATGACAATCCCTAAAAACATGAAGTTTCTTGAAGTTCTGATGTTGGGTGCTGGCTCATGTTTAAGCCAAATATCGCTTTTCCCTATCAAAAAATGCATTTTTAAACAACTATCTTAAATCGTTTTGTCACTATGAGATGACCGACCTCCTCAAGACCATTACATTGGTATGATAATAAATGATACCAAGTTTACAGTTTGAGTGTTGAGTGGCTGCATAAGCGTTAAGCTTAAAGCAATCAACCACCACATCACTTGTTGCGTCGCCAGTAATTCTTAAATGTAAAAAAGAGCTCTGTTTTGGGAGTCATGTTATTGATATTTTCCGAAAAAGCCATCAAGAGCGTTTCTATGATCAGAATTTTTTAAGAAATAAATAAAGCTATTTTTACAATGAATTGGTGATTGTGACGTCATCACAAAGTGCAGTATAATGAAAAAACTATGAAGTTGGCAGGTCAAGTGCGGACTTTATTCACGCTACAAATGGCATTTCTATGACAAAAAATAAAATTTTTAAACATTTCAAAATATGCTACGCGTCATGATGCCGTCACGAATATTGCTAAAATCCTCATTTTAATGTGATGTTTAAAGGTGCTAAGTATAGGGTTTGTATGTTGAGTAGTTTTAAAAAAGTAAAGCTTAAATGGACAGTAAAACACAAAATTGCTTGTTGCATCTTCAATATAATCACAAATTAACTTTTAAAATGTATTTATTGATATCCGCCTAATGAGACATGAACCGCGTTTCTAAAATCAGTATTTTCGAAGATATTCACGAAAACCATTTTTCCAATTATTTGTTGATTATGACATCATAATAAGTGGTAAAAACGCAAACAGATTTTTAGATTAATAAGTCGGACGCTGGCTTTTATTTGACTCCAAAATTGTATTTATCTGTCTAAAAATGCAATTTTTGAAAAAATATCTTGGATGATGACGTCATCAAACCCCTTTTGACACTCACTCCGGGTGGTAATTATTTGTAGCAAGTTTGATGTTTGTACTACCTGTAGTTTTAAAGGAGTTAAAGCGCACGTACGTACGAACGTTTACAAATTTGTGTCTCACGTGGGATGCAATAAAGTCATGGTGTCACCGAACTATCAGGACAACCAACCAGATGTGGTAATCAATCGTAACAAGTTTGGTGCGGGTAGGCCCAGCAGTCTTCGAACAGTTAACAAAAACTGACCAAAAAAATGGACAGTATCCTTGCTTAATGGTATAAGACACATCTAATAAACAAAGCGCAATTTTCTTAGTCTGCTTGACTGTTTTAACTCTTCCAAAACTACAGAGCGTACAAACATCAAATATGGTATGAATGATCAACTCCTTGTGATTCCATCATGGGTATGAGCTTATACTCTATTTGCATGTCTTTCATCAGACTGGGCCAACTCGACGGATAGACTGCTTGGCATCACCACCAAGGTCTTTGGGCAAGGCACTTAACGGAATGCCCTATCTTATTGTTTGCCACATAAAGAGGGAGGCATTCCGTTAAGTGCCTTGCCCAAAGACGCAACAAGCTAGCTTTCCGGCTTATTCTCCACACTGTCCCTTTTGTGCTGAGCGCCAAGCAGAGCTGTGAATACCAGTTTTTAAAGTATTTTGGTATGACTCGACTCGAGAAGACGAACCCCAGGTCAACCGACTGCAAAGCGGACGTTGTAACCACTACGCCATCGCGCCGGCACCTCCTGATGGTGAGTCTCATAAGTGTGTTTGTGACGTCATACTCAAAGATAATTTCATAAATTTGCATTTCTTGACAAAAAGCAACGATTATTTGCTTCAACCAAAGCAAGTCTTTAACTAACCGACTTGCACTAATTTTATCACTTTGGGGTTTAAAATGACGTCACAGCTAACACCTGATCGTACAATTTGTTCTCTGGTTTTCTCAAAAACTACTCATCGAATAAAGGCGATGGAGAGCTTTTTTTGGAGATATTGACAAGGTGCTTTCGATAAAAAAATTATACAATAATTAAAGCAAATTTGACGGCACAACAGCAGATTGATTATTTAAGCATTCTAAAGCATACTTCTTCATTTTTTCCAGATTGCTTCAAACTTGCTTTATGATCTCATTATGCTGTCTGGTGCAATTCGAGTGAAAATAGCAGTAGGCAGCAAGCAGCGCGCATACTTTTGATTCACTATTATTTCGAAAGCAAACAACTTACATGCTGACTGCTCCATAAGAATGATACATTACAGTACCAGCATAGCGGTTGTTCAAAAAGCCTGGTTTTTGGTACGGTGAGGGAAAATTACAATAGTTTTGTGCAATTGTTTTTGTAAGCCTAACCGATCTTATCCTCCAACACAATTAATGTAACGCAGAGAAGTTGAGCAAAATGACTTATTTTTTATGTGTAATCTTACAGGAATCACTAAAATTGTCAGCATTACTAACTCAAAAACCTGGTCAATGAATTATACTTTTAAATCATAATCTAGAATATTCCAATAACTTAACTGGAACTGTTTGACTTTGGGTTAGTTTGCACTTCCCCTACCTGCGTTAATGCCAGAACCCAGCAATATCCACTTTGCCACAGATTTCAGGACATGCGAAATGATGAACAATTACAAAAAGTAGTAAGTATTAATAATATGTCAATTATTTAATGGGATTTTTTAGAAATTACACACCAATTATTTTAAGACTTCTCCCCCTCACAGCTTTATATTTATGCTTAGACATACGTGCAAGTGGTGAAATAAGCAAATAACAGTTTGTAAAGTTACTTGCTTCTTCAATAGTGAGCAAGTCCACTACCTAAGTACATGCTGTAAACAAGGCAAATATGACGTTGCTGCGGACTTCAAAAACTGAAGAGAAACATAATGGCTAATGCGGAAGCCCCCTCATATTTTTCTATTCGATTCTTATGTAAAACACGGTACTTTTGATTTTGAAACAAGAATAGTCTTTGCCAAAAAACTTACTAGTTATCACTGTTCTCACAACCTCCCATTGAATAATGCCGGCTTTACCAATATTCTTAACCCTGACATTACTGATGGTGGTTCTACAATTGTAAAAACTTAACTGTGGGCACTTTATCTCGTGTTCTTTTTTGACAAGAGGGACAAGGGGGCGGGCTTTAAAGCAAATCCAAATCATATCATCAAGAAATCTCATAACGTAAGCGAGCACTGTCTTATTTTTTGGGGAGGAGAGAGCGCAGAGCATTAAGGGAGATAAACGTTTTAAAGGTAAGAATCTTGCCAATTTTGTTTTTAATTAAGCATGAATACCTTTTTTTCGGTGTCCAACGTTTTGAAAGTAAGATATTTGCCCATATTTGTTTCCAAACTTACATGATCACTTATTTTCTTATATTGCTTTGGACGCCCTGTCATTCTGTGTAGGGGCATTTGCTTTTTATTTTTTCCTAATTACTTACGCTTTTGTATTTGAAAAAGCCAGCATTCCATTCACCAAATTTGAACCATTTCGTTTGTTTGTTATTTGAGATGACGTCACAATTTACGATTGATTGTAGCAGTTGTTTTCGTCATTTTCCTCAAAAATATTTACCGTAGAAACGCGGTTTGAACATTTTTTGAGAGATGTATGTAGTAGGCCCAATAGGCAATTTGTAAACAAGGGCGTAGCCAGAAAAAAATTGAGAGGGGCCAAATTTTGCAACTTTTAATGTGACTTCATTTACTTATAACGGCATATTCACGAAACATCTATAAAAATATAAATTTTATAGAATTTCTGCCTAATCGCAAACTGGCCGCTAAATTATGCAAAAATTTTAAAGCTTCCTTTGAAAAGGTCAATTAGGGGTAATTTGTTATAAGACAATCGCCACAACAATAAGTTGTTGAGCCAGACACATTCTCTGTCATTTTATGAACACGTACGCCATTTTACTTGCTGTTGAGAATTTAGGAAGCGATAAGATACAGAGCGTACAATAGTAAGAGGTCAGCACATACGAGAATGTCGAAATCAAAGTTAAATAACTTTTACTTTCAGTTCATCACGCTCAGAAATCAACTCGTGGTCGCTTTTCGCCAGCCATGGTTGCCAATATTCGATTGCTCTTCTCCTTATCTACTTTTTTGTAATGTTAGTGAAGCACGCACAAATCTGACAAGCGACCCAAGGTCATACGTGAACGTAACCAAGTTTTGAATTGCGTCATACGCGAAAATGATCGTTCATCCTCAACGGTTGTTGCGGCAAGTGTCAAGATAATCTGGATAACGTTGCTCACACTTGGATAAGCTTGGATGCTCAGAAAAAGCTCAGGTAAATTTTCCTGGTTCACTTGAAGGGTGAGAGAACTTCTCCACAACTTCTCTTGATTTGCGAGGTTGTCCAGTAAATATAAGCTCTCAATATCATTGATGTTGGTTGGGTCGTTCGGCGGCAAGATAGAGAGCAACGCAAAAAAAAGGTTTATCATTAAAACGATTTCAAAGAGAGCTGCTTGGAAAATCAATGTAGGGGAGGAATATCGAACCTTGATAATATCGTGAGGCCGATTCTGCTTCAACGTTATCACGATGAACTTGGATTCCAACAACCCAAGGCATGAAAACTCTTTCGTGCCAACTACTGCACAAGCTTCATCATAATTACTAGATGCAACTATGTTAACGTCCACTCGGTCTTAATCGAGGACGCTCTGAAGAGAAGCAATAAGACTTTTCACAGAAGGTACACTGACTACAACATCCTGAAACTTTCGCCCTAGTCGTTGCATGAGTACCGCCCAATCAAACATATGGCGTATGTTACACCAGGCTATTCGAGAGCAGCTTTCAAGAAAAGAGCTTACGCTCGTGTCTCACTGCTCGCCTTCTCCATCAATGAAGCAAGAACGTCAAGTATAAGCTTGAAGTTAGCTTTAAATATCCAGATGCTCTTGTGTTTCTCTAACCACCTGGTAGGAGAAATTAAAGGAATATTGACTCCTAAACTTGAGCGCCTTTTATGGTTTTCCCGAAAGAACGAATAGTTTCCCTGATGATGTCGCAGGTGCTGCTAACAATAGGAATTTTGCTCTGGTCATTAATGACCAATTTCAAATAATGTGCAGCACAATGAACAAATATTGCTCGGGGATACTTTTCGCTAATGCGTTTTTGAACTCCACTCACATGACCTGACATAGTTGATGCTCCATCGTAGCCTTGTCCAACAAGCTTTCAAAGATCAACGCCTATTCTGGAGTGGTGAGCCAGAATAGTTGCAGAAATAGATTCCGCGGAAACTGAAGACATTTCAACAAACCCTGTAAAACTCTCGATCACTCTATCACCTCTGGTATATCTTAAAACAATGCTAGGTTGTTCTTTTCCCGAAATATCGCAGGATTCATGGACAACAACAGATATAAAATTTTCATTGACTTCAGCAACGAACTCTTCGACCACCATGGTGCTCGCAATCTCGAGAATCTCATTTTGAATGGTTGGACTGGTATACTTAGCATTTCCAGCCACCTGAGCAAAGTGTTTCTTCAAAGCTTCGTCTCCAGCATCCATGTGGAATTAAAGAATTTGGCTCTTCCTGCGTCTATGCAAGTGTATACATCTTTGCCACTATCCATGGAGCTAATAAAATCCTTCGCTGCAAATTTTGCTTGTTTGTTCATCGTCTTCAACTCTAGCACTATCAACCTATTTCCTTGCAGAAAAAAATATCTAATTTTGCCTGTTTAGTGTTCGGTTCGACATTTTGCCTTTCATGATCTACACTCGTCGCTACTATCAAAATTGCTGTACAAAACTGAGAGAGTGCAAATGCAATTTTACTGATCTAATGTAGCTTTATCAAGAACGGCTTTAATAGTTCAACTTCAATTGTGACGTATAACGCAATATTTAAGGAATTTCAAGGAAACCACTCCCACTGGTAGGTTAAAAGTTTTAATAAAAGAAGCGACGTCTTTGTAGTAGTCCGCATCGCAATAAAACAAGAAAGCGTTCAGCGGGACGTTTTATTTCTTGCAATTGCCATAACTTGAAATGTCAATTCATCACTCGACTGCGACATACAAGAAAAATTTCGGCGATATTTAGTGTGTAAAACATACACATCTTGTTTTATAAAATTTGAAAAGCCACGCCCGACCCACCCCCTTGCTCAAAGTCAACAATAAACTCTAATGCACCAGCAGAGGCGCAAAAAAATTTGTTTTTATTTTTTTGATACTATTTTGTAATTTGAGTTAAAATTCAGGGGGGCCAAGGCCCCTTTGGCCCCCCTGGCTACGCCTATGTTTGTAAATGACGCCAGCTTCCAAGAAAAGTACGGAGAGTTTCAAGAAAAACATCGATTTACTATTTTACTCCCTGCTTACTATTACAAGTAAATTATCTCTTTACTTTCATTTAGTGCTTGCATTTGCAAGGAATCATAATTATTGTAAGTGTCTCGGCTTTTAATACGTTATTAATGTAGTGGGACAGCTACATTTTGGCATAAAAAGAGTATTGCCTCTTCTTAGTTTGATTGTCTTTTCAGTGACTGATTTAAATTGCTACTTAGCTCAGTATCAAGTGTTTGACTGCGTACCAATTATCTTGTGCTGTAGATAGGTTAACCCAATACACTTACCACTTGCAATTCCCTCGGAAGCGTGCCGCATAAAAAAGTAACATAAAAGTCATCGCTAGGAACGTCATTTATGCTAATGATTTCTTTGCTTCCTTACTGTTTATTATTTTCACAAAGTGTTTGCGCCAAGTTGTGAAATACGCACGCCACCAAATAAACAATTAGTGTAATTGTAGAACAAAAGCCTTTGTGGCCCTCATCCTCAGCTTTGCGTTTGTTTTCCTACACTTGATTGAAGCAGAAAATAAAATTTGTGAAATGACAGAGAGTTTCTAAGACCTCTCTCAATTCAAAGAACTCTTCTTAATATAGCTTTGAAAAAAGCTGTTTTAGCCATAAGCTTTTCGTGACGCTCTCATCAGTGGCGGTATCGCGTCAAAAGGGAAGATCTAGAGTGAATTGAGTCTTTTATGTGAATAATTTGGATGTTACGTAATCAAGACAGGCCAATGATTGCGTTTGTATTGCAAAGCGCGCGAAAGAAAGATTTCGCAAGTGCGAAAGTTAAAGAAAGCGCGACAGGAGGTCAAATGCTACGATTATCGAAAGAGTTTGAGAGTGTAAACAAACTCTTTCTGTCTGCATAACACCGGGCGTCGAGTCTTGATATAAGTAGCCTCTAAAAGTTTGAGATGAAAAGAGCTGCGCGCTGCGGCGAGGATTGAAAACCGCTTATCATCATAGTTTAATGCGCATCGATCATTATCTAAAAGATGCTGACCGATGGCCGAGTCACAATCCGGTTTGGTGTCGGTTTGTTTGCACGATCTGTGTGGTTGAGATCGGCGTGGACGAGTCAATTGCTGTCTTAACCATTGCGGAACATGTTGCTTGATGCGATCCTGTAGTCGTTGAGATGTTCGCCCTACGTACCGACTATCACAGTGGCACTTGTATTCATATATGACAAGGCTTTTCTGAATGGCAGGTAGAACATCCTTGGGGGCCACAGGCAGCATGCGCTTAGACGTAAAGACCAGGCGGGTGCTGACGGAACCATAGCAGCTTTCCACGGCGGTTTTGACTTCTTTTTCTAAGTTTGTAGATGGCTTACCTATCCAAGGGACCCTCAAGTACACAGGACACTTTTCAGGGCCAAGTCGCTTAAGGGTGGAGAACTGAGCAATTTTCTTGGTGATCTGAGTATTGATGATGTTTTTAGGATAGCCATTGTCCAGTAATATCTTCTTAATCCGTTCTATTTCTTCATTGAGTCTACGCTTGGTGCAAATCATTAGAGCTCGATGCACCAATGTAGATATTAGACTTATTTTGCGTTTGAGAGGACTAAAGGACTCCCAACGCAAATACTGGCCAGTGAAAGTGGGTTTACGGTATACACTGGTCTCCAAGCCAACATCTGTTCTTTCGACATAGACGTCAAGAAACGGTAGACATTTCTCTTTCTCTTTTTCAAAGGTGAATTTGAGGGATGGATGAAGGCAGTTAAGTTTGGTCAGAAATTCATCTGCTTCAGCTTCGTGATCGAAGATGGCAAACGTGTCGTCAACATATCTGAAGTATGTTGAAGGCTTTTGCGTTTGAGAAAATAACTTTTCTTCATAATATCCAACGAAGATGTTGGCCAAAGCCGGACCAAGTGGTGATCCCATAGCTACTCCGTCTGTTTGCTTGTACATGGTGTTATTGAAGCTGAACTCAACTGAGGATGTAGCGCTCTTCATCAATTCAACAAACACGTCCTTTGGAATGACTGGTCGGGAATTAGACTGGTCAAAATTTTGTACCACCAACAAGATTTTTGTGAACTCTTCTTACTAGGATCGAGATTAGGGTTTAGTTGCGACACCTCCATTAATACAAACTTATCACTATTGGTTGTAAAAGTATGATTTGGTTAAAGCAGGCACAGCCGGCTAAACCGATGGTACAAAATCGACATAACTGAGCGGTAGCCCTGCCGAGCGACGCCGACGGAGCCGGCCTGTACAGATATATACACACAAAACAGTAAGTGGATCTCAGTAGATATGGCAAAAGTGCTCAATGACGTATACGTTAGAGCAAAATAACAATATTACACAAGTTCTCAAAAAAATATTTCATATCGATTTGAGATTAGAAATCAATATAAAATATGTTTTGTGATCTTGTACAATAAAGATTATGCATGTATATTGTCATACATGTATTTTTTCTTCAGCTAACTGAAAACCGTGTTTCTGTTATCCCATAGGAGTGTGGTTGTCAACTTCTAAAGACCGCAGACTCTTTACGGGTCACCAAAAATATTAGGCGACTCAAAATACGACTTTCATGTAAATAGAACATATTTTTATTAAACCAACTTTTTAGTTAGTTACTTCAATTTTTTAGTTACAGGGTCAACGAGAACCTTTTGTCAAAACTTGTTCAAGTTTGTCATAATTCACAGCGAAGGTGGTTAATGCACATTATACATGTATATCATGATTAGCCACTACCACATCAGTGCGAAAAATACAGTCAGGAATCATGAAGGTCTCATCACAGCAGAGTTTTGTAGATTCTCCACATTACCTTTGGTTACTTGTCACAATATCGCAAACTGTACTTTTGCCACAACGTGCTCTTTTTCTATGAAAGGACTTTATAGCTATAAAAACAAAAATCTGAGATTGAAAGCTAGAGAAGGGGAGGTGCAGTCTTCAAACCGTTTAGCCGATACTTCAATGGCTATCTTTATCTCCTGTTCATAAAATGATTAATCATAAGGGTTTTTTCAAATCAAAGTTAATAAAAACTAAATTACTTTAAACTAATGGAAAACAACAAGCACTTTATCTCATAAAATTAAAGTGATAGGTTTACCGTCGGCATACCACGATGATCTCGCCCGATTTTAATCGTCAACCTTAAACGCACTCCCCTGATGTTTGGACGAAGAGATCTGCAATACAATTTAATCTCTGTATCAGATCTCCAACCAACAGTTTGATGCCCAGCGACTATTTTGTTTCAACTGCTTAAGAGACTTCAGGCTAGCTGTGCAGAATGGTGCCATTCCAAAAGAAACTAGATATCATCTTCATTTAAGATTTGTTTTGTCATTTACTACTTTAGATTAGGGTTCGCAATCATTAGTATTGACAGAGCTACTCGAAGCAATTTTTACCGAATTAAAACCCATTCAAAGCCACCAAATCTATTTGATCACCACATTAAAGGTAACATTACTACTAATATAATGATACATTCCTGAAATATGCTTTACATTCTCATACAAAAATCATTTTCCAACTATTTGGTCATGAAAAGCAGGTTTTTCCTCGCATTTTTTACGTTTATCATATTAAAATATGGTCAAAAGCAGCATTGTAATGATAAAATTCAAACGCGTAGCTCCCAAAACATTAAAAAAAACAAGTTCTTCAAAAATTATTGATCTTTTAAAAGAAAACATTAAAAAAAATTACAATGCTCTTACCTACTTTTCTTAATTTTTCATCTAAATTTCACTTCCAAAGTTGCATAATATAGGTTTGTTACAACCTATTACTAAATTTATACAAAAAAAATAAATTCATATTTTAAAGAAAAATCGTAAAACAAAAAACAGTCAAGTAAAAAAACCAAACATCTTTTTATTGTTTTACTCGAAAAAACTTTTGAGTATCAAAAATTAGGGAAGGCTATGACCCTGTGTCTTCTTCTGATTACTGGCTACACCGACAATAAAATTTTCTTTGAAACCTTTTGGAACGTAACAATACTGAGTATGAAATGCCAAATTCATATTTTATTGTAAATTCAAACATGGGATCCAAGTTTCCAACCAAAACTGGCGGATACTATTAAAGATGGCAATCAAGATTAATTACGTAACTACCCTCTAATAATAATGTACAGAGTTGCAAACAAGTGTGTAGGATCTATGTTATCACGTGTGTGTGATTATTTTATGAGAATTTTTACACGTATAGTTTCAATCAACGTTTGCAGTTTTTCAGAAAAAGATTGCTAATTAGCAATTAGCAACTTCTGTATTTTATAAAACGATAAGTCTTGACAATAATCCCACACCCCTATTGGGGCTTACCACTGTGATATGTTGTCCATGTCAAGTGTGCGAGTCCTTGAATGAGACCCCCATGATATAGGTTGGGCTGTATCATATTGTTTTGTATTGCATTTTTTTGCACCCAATGGCAAATTTGTTTTTTCAACATATTATTATTGAGTATTTTTTACACCCGCCTGATGTAACCTAATAAGGTGGAAACCGGTCGCGGGTTGTC
Source organism: Trididemnum clinides (assembly GCA_963675345.1). NCBI lineage: Eukaryota > Metazoa > Chordata > Ascidiacea > Aplousobranchia > Didemnidae > Trididemnum > Trididemnum clinides. The sequence continues at coordinate 7,990,916 of OY776300.1, forward strand.
GACATGATGCAATAGATTGCTGTATGGTACCGTATGATGTTGATGATCATTTTTGAGCAAAATTTTCTATTTTACCTTGACGCTGGAGGTAAATCACTCTTAAAAGGAGATCGCCTAAAAAATTGCTAATTAGCAACTCGCAACTTCTATATTTTATACAGTTTCCAGAATTAATAGCTGGTTTTAATTAAGTTATGGTATTAGAAATTTGAATAATTGATAAATGTTTGGTTTTTGTTAGGTTAAGAATGATAAGAATGTTATATTAAGAATCATAACTGTTCCCGACGCAAACCTGTATCTCTCGATATCCCGTCGTTTCGTATCAGCTACAAGATAACGAAACAGAGTTTCTAATAGAAAGGTTTTTAGTTTTTAAGTAATTAAAACGATAGTAGAAATTTAGAAGACCCGCCGGTTTCCGACCTTTGGTTTAGTTCATCATTACCTTTCTCACAGGTACTGAGCTTGAACTACGTGGTCTTGAGGTGTTTTAATAAAGCAAAGCAATTAGACCGCAATCAAGGAGTAGCGAGTTCATTGCCGGCATGTTGAACCTATAACTTGTAGGGAGAAAGTGAGGTGGTAGCAACTAAAAAAAAAAAAGATTTGCCTACAAAAGCAGTATTAAGTGCAGTAACAGAAGCGGTAAGATAAATCAATTTTAAGAAAAAAGAAAGGCAAAAGCAATTAAATAAAATATCTTGCGATACGTCTAATTGGTGTTCTGGGCAAAAGTCCAATCTTCAAATCATTAGTGTTTTTTTTACACACCTTGATATCTTTTTCCAATCTTGATAGCTTTGGTTTTTCACTTTATGATGACACTTCTACTAAAACGCTCTCATCTTTTCTTAAACAACTTTTCAAAAAAGTGGTGGTAACCCAAAAGAGGTAGTAGATTTATGGGGCGACCAGGTCGCTTGATGCATGAGACCTAAACTATTTCAATCAAACACTACTATAAAAAAATATTAATCAACATGCGTAGAAAAATCTGATGAGAAAGGCCAAAAGATCTCTACTAAATACAGTCATGATTACCACGAATACACAAATTAAAACTTTTTCAAACTATTTTCTCAATTGCTGTTTTACATGAAGCTGGGGCAGCCGACTGAACTAAAGATGGTTCAACACCCAGTATTGGCTGGATGCAAACCGAGCGAAGCCTATATGTCTAAAGTACTTTAAATTTATAAGAGGAAATTAGCAATGTCAAAAAATAAGCGACAATACAACTTCTGTTTGACTTGTTGTTTTTGCACTTGCCCCTTAAGTGAAGCTAGCAAATTTAATTACCTAAATATTTTTTTATGAAAACAAGGGCAATCATAACTGTTCACGCTAAGGGGGGTGTCGGCGTAGCAGGTCAGCATCACATGTAAATAATCATAAAAACTTATGCAACTTGTTGAACAAGTTGAATGTATAGTTTGGGAAGCTGTGAAATGCTGTTACATCTTGTTGCTGAGTTGGCAAATAATCCCATATGCACTTTTTTAGACTAGATCGGGAGTCAAGTTAAAAAATAGCCTCACAGGAAACACCACACCCAAAGTAAATCTATTAACATTTCATTAATTCCTGCTTTGCTGACGCATTGCAATCGCAATCCCTTTGAATATTTATGTTAATGATCTTAAGAAATTGAATGCAACTCAACGTCAATCATAACATTGCTGCGTATTCACAGAAAGAGATTGCAAAAAAGTTTATCAAAGCATCTTGCAATACAAAGTTTTAACAAAAGAAAATACCAATATTAAAAGAAAAGACGACTAATATCGATTCTCGAATATGATGCTTTGTTGGATTTTAACGAGACTGAAGTACCCTGCATGTCATAATTCTTTATGTCTATTTAAGCTTACGGATTGAATCGACTGACTCTAATTGAACCAGCACAGGCAATATTTGCTCTTGTAGTTGTTACTGTGACGATGTTTGGAGGAGAAACTTGCACGACCGGTAAGCCGATATCAAGACTTGTAATTCGAAGCCTGAAAGAAATGAATATGTTTATAAAACAACAGATAAAGCTGATCACCAGACATAGGAATATATAATGCTCCTGATTAAATTAACTCGTTAAATTTTGTCCATAGAAGTCATTTTGCAAATTTATTAACCATGTAGCTTTTGTAAAATATTTCGACAGTTTTGTTGTTGTAAAAATATTACTTGTTCTGGCCGATAGAAAGTTAGCTTAAATAAAGACTCGATCAAAGCGTTTTGAGCTGTCACAACTCAAAGCTACAAAACGAGGAAAGGTGGAAGATACTTGCTAACGTTTTAGTGCCAGTCGGATTCAAAGCTACTGAGAAACTTCATGCTAGTGTACAAGGCCGTAAATAGTATTGGCAAAGATGTTCCTCTTTTTTGAAAACACTTTTGTCATGTCCATTTTCCTCAAAGTCTCCCTTCAACCTCTTTCAAAACCAATTCCTCAATGCAACCTAGAAATGCTACATCATTCAAAGCAGACGATGACCGCGTTTTGATTTGAGTACAAACTTCATGGCTGATAGATTTAGCTAAAGGCTGCTGTGATGTTACATGCAACAACGCAACAAGTGTATTTGCTGCTTATCATATACGAATTTAATTCGTTCCGGGAGGGCGTTCGTAAGGTGATTTATTCGTATGTAGAAGCAAGATTTACATGTAAATGGCCTAATCCGCTCCAATTCGCCCAAATCCTTTCTTATAAAGTGAATATTGTACATCCCACGCAAAAATTAGACATTATAACCACATATTCAATGATACTCAACCAAACAAACAATTAGGTATTAATATAATCTATAAAACAACAATAATAATGCACATTGTTGTTATGAATAATGACAAGTTTGTTGCAACCCACCCGAGAACAGTCGTACAGTACACTATGAAGTGTGAAACAACCACAAAAATATACAATAATACAAGTGTACAATAAAATTAGACAATATCAGGTACAGTGCACTAACAAAATACAAAAAATATTCTGGAGACGTACGGTAATAAGCGTGCATTTTAAGATATTGCTCATTCGTATCTCGAACTTTTTTTTGCTCCTCGGAACAAATATTTCTTCGAGACTCGGTTCGTAAGCCAAAATATTCGTAACCATGAAGCAAAAAGCTACATGGATAAGCTTTTTACAATAATTTGATAAGTTTTTAACTGCAAAATGATGCAAATCTTAAACAATACAGCCTAATGTTTTTGCTTAGGCTGCGCGTGCACCCAGCGTCGCAGTATAAAAAGTATTCAAAAAACTGCGAGGCAAAGATACCAATAAAAGAATTTAGCTTTCAAATTGGAATATTTTTTGTGGATAAAAGTTTTATTTTTGGAGATGACTTTGGAAAAAATTGGGGTATCATAGACGAGAAGGTGGTTTGGTGCAAGGCGACAAACTCAAATTCGAAAAAATAACTCGGTTACTTTGCTGAACTAAAACTCGAAAAAGTAAAATATAAAATGCTTAAGCTCGAACTAAAATATTGAAAAATCTCCAAACTGGATAGAACTGCTTGAATTGAATGACAGAAAAATTTATACGGTGGGCGCCGATTATTGGATCCATGGTTATTAGATCCAGCCGCTTATTGGAGCCAAATACCGTGGAACAAAATTTTTACATTGCAAAATAGTACAATAAACTTTGCTTAGTGGGTCCACGGCTCCGGTTAGTGGATCCGCTGTCAACGTCTGTTTGCCTAGTAAAATGTATGTGAGATTTCCCCAGCTGTTCTAACTTCTTGCTTACTCTCTTACCTAATTTTCACTTATCGCTTTATTACCAGTTTTATTTTCACAGTGTCTGATATAACGTGTTTTTTTGTAAAATCAGGTTGTCGTTTTGAATTACGTAGTCCAGGTTTATTATTGTAAAATCATCATCGGGGAAAGACCATCTTCCTCAGTCAACAGCAATTCGGTGAAGAAGCTGAAAGAACCTCGTCAAGGCTTGACACTGCAGGAGAAGGTTCCGATGCTCGACAGCTACCATAAGGAACTGAAGAACCATAATTAGCGAAACGCTGCAAGTGTTCTCGGCTTCTCTCGTGGATGCTAAAGAAGGAGGCGGAAATCAGGAACGAAGCTGCTGGTGGTCACGGTTCTTTGATTCGGCACAGAAGTGGAAAAGATAAACAAGTCGAAGAAACTCTTTGTTGATTGATTTCTGTTTATAAAATTGCGGAACACGCCTATCAACGGTTCTGTTTTTTATCAAAAAGCAGAGCAGCTTGCAAAAGAAAGTAGTCATCCTGAATTTAAAGCAACGGATGGGTGGTTCACTAGATGGAAGAGGCGGCATGGCATTACTTTTGCACTTTGAAAGGAGAGGCTGCAGAAGCAGATGTAAGAAATCATTAGAGCTTTGAAGGCTTACTTTTGAAATCAGCTTTGTCAAATCATCATCAATTCCATTGACGACATTGAGGAAGAAGTCTTCGCTGACGACATCGTAAAAAATGTTAATGTTCTCGATGCTATGCATATGTTACATGATGCATGGAATTGCGTTTCGTCAGAAACCATGCAAAATGGTTGAAAGAAAGGAGAATGCACAGTTTTAAATGAAACTGTGGATGGCGAAGCTGCAGGTGGTGTTGAGCCAGAATATGAAGGAGAAGTTGCACTGGTACTATAAAGCGCAATTCTGTCTGTGTGTCTGTCTGTTTTAACTCCTCTGAAACTGCTGGAGGTACACGCATCAAACTTGCCATGATTGATATTCACACCTTGGAGAGTGTCATAAGAGTGTTTGTGACGTCATCATGACGTCTTAAATTAAAAGTATTGTTTTAAAGTTTGCATTACTTAACAGACAGCTACCGCTTTTAGCTCCAACCAAAACCAGCTTCCGACTTACCACATTACAAAAACTTTCATTTGTTTGGGGTCTAAAATGACTTCACAATCAACGCTTTATTGCACAATCTAATTTGTGTTCTTTCTCAAAAACTGCTGATCGCAGAAACACGATTAAACGCACTTTCAAGAGATATTAAGGTCCTTTCGACTAAAACAACTTTACAATAATTAACACTAGAATTACCAGTGCGGTCATTTTGACCGTTTTTGATTTTTAATCGCTCATATCTCTGCTTAGGTAAGTTTTAGAATATTAAAACTTTCTGAATTTTCCTAAGTCTTTGCCAACTTTTAGCATGTTAATTTCTATTGCAATACAATAAACACAGTGAGGGTTGGGAAGCGATTTACCTTAAATTACCGCCTACGGTCATTTTGATCGGAAAGCAACTTCTGATCTCTCTATGATTAAAATTGCCTTTACAATAACGCTTTTTGCAGTATTATTGTTTCAAATCAATCATGCAACAATCACTGCAGTACCTGGCAACAGTTAGTTACTAGCTAGTTTATAATTTTGAGTCATTTGCAGAATGCCGAGGCCAGAAAGATTTAGTAATATCCAAGCTCTAGCTTTGCTGAACGCAATTGCAGAAGATGATTCGGGGGATGAAAGCGAACGTAAAAATATTTGTGAAGGCTTAGATCAGGGCTCGGCAAATTCAGACCAAGCTTGGCCTACATGGGAAGTGATTTACTTAAATGGATCGGATTCAGAGACTGATATTGATAACCTGGAGCAAATTGATTCTGCATCATGTCAACTTGTCAGCTCTAACTGAGGCAGTAATGATACAAGTACTGCAGCAAAAGAGCAGGGAGATGGGCTTACTCCAAACACCTTGGAAATTGGATTGGTTGCTAAAGACTGAACAAAATGGTAATACATCGAATTTTCTTTAGAATCGAGAGGTAAGCTACAAGCTCAGAAGGTGCTAAAAGAAAGCAGAGGTATAACGCGATATGCCAATCGCAAGTCAAATAGTCCGCTTAGTGCGTTTGATCTGCTCGTCGACAATGCAATGCTTACCCATGCTCAACAATGTACAGAAGCTGAAGCCCATAGAGTGAAAAACAGTGATGGGTGAAAACTCCCACTCAGTCAACTAAAAGCTTTTATTTCTTTGCTGTATGTACGAGGAGCATCATGTGGAAAGAATCGACTGACCCTTGAGTTTTGGGATAAAAATTGGGGAGTATTTTTTTCCAGACACGATGGGTAGAAATCGCTTTTGCTAAATCACGAGATTTCTTCGATTTGATTTGCGGAGTACAAGACTATCTCGACTTCAAACATATAAATTTGCTTTAATTTCTGCGGTCTGGGATAAGTTTGTTGAAAACTCTATTGCTTGCTACAAACCAGAAGAAAATATTACAGTGGACGAACAATTATTTCCAACTAAAGCCCGCTGCAGATTTACATAATTTATGGCCAACAAACCGGACAAATTCGGCATCAAATTTTGGATAGCTGTAGATTTGGAATCTAAATATATCCTAAACGCCATGCCATATCTTGGCAAAGTTGAAACCAGACCAGATACAAAAAGGTTGTCTAAGAGTGTGATAATAAAGTTAGTGGCATATCTTGGCAAAGTTGAAACCAAACCAGATACACAAAGGTTGTCTGAGAGTGTGGTAATAAAGTTAGTGGAGCCATGACAACCAAGCCACAACCTTGACAGTTTACCAGTGCAAACAAAACAAGAAAATTCTTAGAACAATCCGCCCATCTGTTATGATCGAAACAACAACAAAAAAGAAACCGGAAACAGTTACATTCTACAACAAAACTAAATGTGGTGTGGATATTGCTGACCAGATGGCACGACAATAAAAGATGAAGGCAGGTACACGGAGGTAGCCGGTAGCTGTCTTTTACAATATTTTGGACCTTGCTTGTATCAACGCCTATGTGTTGTGCAAGAAGAAAACTGGAGTTGCTATTTCGAGAAGAAATTTTATGTTTCAGCTCTCCACTGAACTGAGAGAAGCTCATGTTCAAAGAAAGACAGCTCCACCAGCCGCAGTTTTGCCTCCACTTTTTAACAATTCTTATCAAAATTCGATGGTTGACGGAAGCAAAAAGCGAAAGGAATGCCAAGTTAATGTGAACAAAAAAAATCTGCAAAATTCTGTTGTGGATGCCGTAGATCAGTTGGTGGAAAGTGTACAGGTTGTGTAAAAATTGAATGTGTGCTTTGTGTTGAGCGCTACTGATTTTTTTTGTTTTTGTATGCTTTTGAATAGCCACTTGTGGTCTTTATGTAACCAGCAGTATGATGAAAAATACCATTTGATATTTTGAGCTCATTTTAATGTAAATTGTTTTTCATTTAATTTCAGTGTTCATGTTTGTTGTAAATACAATGACTGAAAAAAAAAAGCTGAAAAAACTTCAGCTACACAGCTAAAAAGCAGGTTGAAGGCCTACGGTGTACTTCGGAGATCAGAGCTTATGCAGTATATTCCAGGACATAATATTAAAAAGAAGCCTATAACGCACCAAACTCACACCTACATACATTCAAGTCATTACTAGGTATACTACAAAAGTAAAAAATACTTATAAGATAAAGTAAATCTAAAATTATTGCTAACTTTTTTCTATATTGGACAAACTGTCATTTTGACCGCTCGCAGTAATTCTAGGTAGGTCAAAAACGCGGTAATTCTAGTGTTAAAGCTTATTTGACAATGCTGTGAGCAATTTTTTATTTAAACACTTTAAGCCCTCTGAGCATTTTTTTCTTTTTTTGGCTTGGACGCTTAAAACTGGTTCTACGATGTCATAATATGTCTGATACGATTAATACAAATCTTCGCTACCGCAGATCATGATATGAAGATGTTTTCAGATAACAAAAAAAAAAACGATTTGTGACCTTATTTTTTTAACTGATTTTCAAACTTTTTTGAACAAATTAAAGGTTAATTCAGAGCGATTCTGATAGTGTATAATAAGCACGGTCAATATTGAAAAAACTGAACTGTAAGACCTGTGGTGTAACTTTTTACCCTTTTCAAAAAGTTGTAAGATCAGTAAAAACAGGTAACTACAAAACAATAAAAGATGAAGGTAATACAAAAACGTTATAATCAGGTACCAAAAATAATTAGGTTACAATTAGGTCCTTTGAATGCTTAGTAAATTTGCTTTTCAGAAATATGTGATTCCAATTACTTAGGACAAAGGATTAGTTTATAATGGCTGATCAAACACTGATTGTCATACATCATGTTTAATTTTTAGTTGAACAATTATCCTACTTGACCAAACAAACTTGCAATTGTCGGACAAAGTTAGTTTTTTGGCGCATTTTGACTACTTTTCCTCACCAACTTGGTTCTTTTGCATTATCTGTCAATGTTTTCAAAGCCATTCATCAAAAACTAAAGCCTCTAAATGTTTATGAAATGTAGTCAAACGGTTAAAAACACATAAAATTTTGGTGCCTGCACTTCACAAAATTGCAATTTCCAGAAAGACTAAATCCTTTGGTTTATTTTGTCTATTCTTTCTCGATAGCATGGATCTTTCGCATTATCCATCAAATTATTCTAAACGATTCATCGAAAAATAAACTCTCTACAAATTTTAATACGTAGCCGACTCCAAGCAAAACGCATGGTGATCACCAATATTCCCTCTAATTTTTTTCGTCATGTGCGGGATAATTTTTAAAGTGTGCGCTCGTAAAAGATATCTAAATTTGTATTGAAAAAATATATAAATTTCATGTGCGACATTGTTTTACTCGTGCACTTGCACAAGCGTACATCAAAAAGAGAACATCGGTGATCACCCAAGGAAAAGACGAAGGGGCAAAGATGGTCCTTTCTCATCTTTTGCATCAAAATGTATGTGTCAAGCTACATATTATGTAAATATTGAAACAATTTCCTTGGCAGTTGGGTGAGGCTGACGCAGCCAGCTGGTTTGATGTTTTTAACCTCAACATTAGTTCGCTTGCAGTAACGAAAAAGTATTAAGTTCATATTATTTCGCCTACGGTAACGAAAACGTATTAAGTAGCGATCCCAATACTTAACGGCTTAAAACGGAGAGTTAGGTCATAATCTTAAATGACATCACAATGCTTACCAATTGATAGTGAGAACAGTAGAAGGCAGCAAAATTATCCACTATCTGATATACCCGTGCTTCACCGGGTTAGAATAGTGAAGCTGCTCACCCAGCATGTCGTAAGAGGCGACTTTTGGGTACTGACCAACGGCAGTCCGCCTTGTTGGTGGTGGGGCTTCCAGTGGGCAATTTGCATTTACCGCTGGTTAGAAATGGGCCGCCACTTTTCCCCTAGCCTAATTCAATTAGTTTAATGGCGTGAACCTGGATTGCTACTCGCACTATACCTCCACCCCAAGGAAGAGAAGGGTTAAACCGAATAATCATTTTGATGGCGAATATAAATGGTAAAGCAAATTACTAATATTTGTGATTGCAAGGATATCAGTACAAAATACTAATCTTCATTTAACAGTAGGGAGGTCTGGATTAGTGGCAAAGATTAATGAAATAACATCCCAAATTTAAAAAAGATCAAAATTAAACAATAATAGCATCAATTGATAACACTGCGTTAAGAGGGAGTGTTTTTGTTTGAAAGGAGCTTAATAAGTGCCTATTGCATTACGTTATACGTTTTAGGAGAAAGGCATGGCTCCTTTTCATGCTATGGCCGAATTAAAACAAACAGCACAGGCAAAAATCTTATTGTCACAAATATAAATACTAAAGTGGGCCCACCAAATCATCAAATAGGCTTACCACTTAATAGCTCATTTTTTTTAATTTTCAAAACGACCGCCATTTGGGCGACGCCATCAATTTTACTATGCTTCACTCCCATTACACTTTCAAAAATTACGAATGGTAGTTTGTGACATCAATCTTTCGTTTTGAATACTTCCAGTCTTGATTAATAGACCAACATGATCACCATTATATGTACAGGAACTATGGCTTATATTTACTGAGACATATCATTGTTGCTCTTACAAATGTTTGTACAATGAAGCCGGGGTAGCTGCATCAAGTAATACGTTTTAAATCGGCACGGGTGATGGTGTGTCCTGCAGGGGTAAAATCGCAGCATACTTACGAAAAACTTTCTATTTTTTTTTGATGCTTTCTATTTTACTTGATGATAGCTTCATAGAGCTACCGGAATTGAACCTGAAAATTTGGGAAAGTAAGGATTCATTTAACTTCTTGGAGCATACATAAGCAAGGAAAAACCAACATGAATCATAATGCGTAGCCAGCAGGGACTTGAGAAAGTTTGAGGGGAAATCAAAATTAACAACGTCACTGTATCAAATCGCACCACATGAAATATAGAGTATTATTGGTATTTTGCTTTATGATAGCTTTATAGAGCTACCGGGGTCAAACTAAATATTTGGGAAAATACAAGGACTCTTTTAACTTCTTAGGGCACGTCCAGCAGGGAGATAAGAACATGCTGCATAATGCGAAGCCAGCGAGGACTTGAGAAAGTTTAAGAAAAAATCAAAAGAAATTAACGTCACTGTGTAAAATCGAACGACACAAAAGACATTTTTGCTATTTTGCTTCAGAATAGCTTAATATCAAAAATGTGTCCCTTGCTTCCAAACTACGGGAAACGCAAGGCTCCTTCGGGTTCGTATCAGCAATGAACAGAGAACAAGAACGTAAGGCATAGCCAGGATCTTGAAATGAGATATTCTATTATGAAAAGGAGCACAAAATGTCGTGAAAAACTTAGGTGCAGAAAACACATAAACGTTAGGTAACTCTTCACACAAGAGCTTGATAGGTGAAACCGGCTTGGCCGGCTGAAACGATATTCTCAATCTCAACGTTACTGATGGTGACTATGCAGGCGACGCTGTCGTATCTACACTATTAAGCAAGGATTTTATTTGCTGATATGCTTCCTGTTAAGGTATTGATGTCTATTCTCTACAGCATTGTAATAAAATCCCAAGTTTAAGAAAAAATCAACCTAAAACCATAACCCTAACAATTTGTAAAAATGATTTATAGAGAACATTTGTTTGAAAATAACTCGACCTGATGTGCGCCTATTAAAATATGGTGAATGATTTTGGGAAATAACTTGACCTGATGTGCTCCTACTAAATTATCGTGAATGATTTTGGAAAAGCCATACTCGCTTTTGTCGTTATGCCAGAAGTAAGACAGATAGCGCAGCCAAAAAAACTTAATACCACAAATTTACAGAGGAAAGGGGCAGCATCACATTGCAAAATAAGCTTACAACTAAATAGTTTATTTCTGTAATTGTTAAAGCAACCACCGCTTTGCCACTACCATCAGATTTGACTGTGTTTCAATCTTTTGTCCCTCACAAGTATTAACGATAATTTGTGGCAAGATTCTTTGTAAGCATTACCAGTCATTATCAAGAGAATACGATGATCACGATTTCGTGTGCAGGAATTGTGAAAATGCATAGAATTTATTAACTTTTTGCCACTGCTCACACAAGAGCCCGATGCGTGAAGCCGGCGCAGCCGGTTGAACTGAAATACCAAATCTGTCATTACTGATGGAGGGCCCCTGTTGAGTGACACCGGCAAAGCCGGATAGTATCATCTAAAACAATGTGTTCCAACTTAATTCTATAGCGAGCCATCAGAAACTAAAATTTTTTTCCGCAGGCCACGGTTTAAACTAGGGATGTGTTACCCCAAATTAAGGTGTTCTCCAAAAAAACAAAAAAAAGGTCATGACCTACATTTGAGCAAACTTTCGGACAGCCATACTATTTCCGGACTTGTTCAGAATTTTTGGGACGCATGGCAACCCTATCGTAATTACGCTAATCACGGTAATTATTCGCGGGCCAAAAAAATTAGTTCGCCGGCCTGCAGTTAGAACACGCCGATCTAATATATAAAACGCAATTGTGTCTTTGCGTCCTTGTGTCTGTTTTAACTCTTCCAAAACTGCCTGGCGTACAAACATCCAACTTGGCTTGATTAATCACCTCCTTGGAGTGAGTGGCATAAGGGAGTTTGTGACGTCACGAAGACGTCATAGTTAAACATAAATTTTTAAAATTGCTTTTTTGAACGGAGAAAAGCGATTTTCGGCTCAAACAAAAGCCAGTACCCGACTTGCCATTTGTAACAAATTTTATTTCTTTAGGACGTCAGATGACGTCATAATCAACAATTAAATTTGTTTTTTATTTTCTCAAAAACTACTCATCGCAAAAACGCGATTAAAAGGTTTTTTGGAAGATCTTAAGAAGGTATCGTCGACAAAAGAAACTCAAAAACAATTAAAGTTCAATTGGAAATACAACAGCAGGTTTTTTATTTGAACATTACAACCCTTTAAAGATCATAAGATTCTAATTAATTATATTTGAAACAATTCCATAATTGTTGGTAACAATGGGAAAAATAATGAATTTCATAAGAGTGGTTATGAAATCATCATAGCATAGCAATTAACAATTGTTGGACAAATATAACCCAATATCCGTCAAAAGGTTAAGCCTTCTTGGTATGCTTCTTGCTTTTTTCTTGCAAGCTTAAAACTCGCTCTGTGATGTCATGATGCTGCCTGGTACGATTGAAGCAGACTTCCGCTATCAAAGATCATCATTTGATAATTTTTTCAAAAATTTACAAAATTGGTGTAATTAAGAACTGGTTTGTGACTTCATTTCTCTACCGATTTTCAAAGCTTTTTTAACAAACTGAAGGGTATTTCAAGCCAATTCCGATAATACGTGACACGTACATTTACTATTGATTTTTATACTAAAAGACTGAGTTTTAAGACCTGTAGTGTAACTTTTTGTTCTTCCAAAAAATGGTAAGCAAAGTAAAAACAGAAAAGTTTAAGAATATAAAGTTTATGATGAGGTACTAACAATCAGTGTTGCTTGAAATCTGAAGAATTTTGCTTTCCAGTAATAAGTTACTTTGATTAGTTAACGCCAAGAATTAGTTTTTAGTGGCTGACCAAAATTTGGCCGGCTCTGCCAAGGTAAAATCGCAACGTATTTGGACAAACATTTTTTCTGTTACCGTGTTTCCCCGATGATAAGACCTACCCGCAAAATAAGACCTAGCGTGATTTTTGAGGATGATTTTAATGTAAGCCCTACCCTTAAAATAAGCCCTAGTTGAGAGCGGCAGAAAGACGAAAGGCGAAAACTCCGCTGCAATTTTGGAAACTGATGACTTGCAAGACATTCCAGAGGATGATGATATGATTGTTCTTGAATAAATTGTTGTTAATGAGTTTCTGAATAAAAAACATGTTAATGGCAAGTAAATGTAGATCTTTTTTCGTAATTTCTGTTTATTTAAAATCTCGTAATTTTTACTTTGTAACTTCATTTTTTGATATATCAAAATAATACATCCCCCGAAAATAAGCCCTAGTGCCATATTTTGGAGTAAAAATTAATATAAGCCCTGTCTTATTATCGGGGAAACACGGTATGGTCGATAATAGCTTCATAAAGCTACCGGGATCGAAGTTCAAAATATAGGGGAAAGTAACGACTCTTCTAACTTTCCTAAGCACATTAAACAGAGAGAAAAGAACATGCAACACAATGCGTAGCCAGCAGGGACTTGAGAAAGTTTAACGAATAATCAAATCAAAACAATGTCCCAGTGTGGAATCACACCACATGAAAACATTTTTGCTATTTCGCTTGAAAATAGCTTAACATCAAATTTAAGATAGGGAGGAGCTTTTCTCCTACGATTTAGTGAGCCAAGCGAATATCCTGAACGGTTCTTTATTAAATATATTGAAACTAACTCAATAAAACTAACATAAACAAAAAACGCCGAAGCTTTTCGTCCCTCTCAGGGACTTCATCAGGGCAAAATAAATCTGTAAATTCAAAGATAAATTTAATATTATACTTCTGAACACCATTGACAAGAGTAGTATTGTTTCAACACTGAATCTTTCAATGAAACACGTGTAAAAGCGACTTCGCTCCATGTGAATGGCCAAGTTTTATGTTTAAATACGACTTGAAGCGTTTAATTAGCAGCGCTTTCATTAGCTCGGTTCCTCTGTTGAAACGGCACTTTTTTAGTGATGTAAAATTTTGCTAAAAATTGGTAAGTTTGCCTTGACTTTGAGCGGATTTTGAGCGAACCGTCTTTAAACATAAAACGTGGCCACTCACATGGAGCGAAGTCGCTTTTACACGTGTTGGTTTCATTGAAAGATTCAGTGTTGAAACGATACTACTCTTGTCAATGGTGTCCAGAAGTATAATATTAAATTTATCTTTGAATTTACAGATTTATTTTGCCCTGATGAAGTCCCTGAGAGGGACGAAAAGCTTCGGCGTTTTTTGTTTATATTAGTTTTATTGTGTTAAGTTTCAATATATTTAATAAAGAACTGTTGTGGATATTCGCTCGGCTTATTAAATCGTAGCTTGATATCAAAAATGTGTTTCCTGCTTCCAAACTAATGGAAACGCAATGCCCCTTTGGGTTCGCGTAAACAATGAACAGAGCGCATAGATCTAAGGCGTAGTAACGACCTTGAAATCAGAAATTTGATGAGGAAAGGAGCGCACCAGGTCGTGAAAATCTTATGTGCAGAAAAAACAATAACTTTTTGTTACTGTTAGCACAAGCGCTCGATGAGTGAAGTCGGCTTGGGCGACAAAACAGACATTATTAATTGAGATGTTACGGATGGGGGCCTGCAAACGACGCCGGCATATATACAATGTAGTAAGGATTTTTTCTTTTGGTGACATGTGGCCTGTTTAGTTAGCGTTATATCTATAGTATAAAGCAATGTAATATAATCCTAAGTTTAAGAAAAAATCGAAATTAAACCATAAACTTAACATTTTGCAAAACTGAATTGAGAGAGAATATTTTGTTTGAAATTAACTTACCCAGACGGGCACCCCTATTTGATGAATTGATCTGGAGAAGGCATAGCCGCTTCTGTCGTTTTCCCAGAAACAAGGCAAATAGTGCAGCCAAAGAACTTAACACCACAAATATAAATACGAAAGGGGCCACACCAAATCGTAAAATAGGCTTAGTACTAAATAGTTTAGCTTTGAAATTGTAAAAACAACCATCGTCTGGCCACCACCATCATTTTTGACTCTGTTTCAGCCTCCCCCTCTCTAGTCCTCTCTTACACTTTTGAAAGCATTAATGATATGTGACAATATCTTATCTGTGTGACCAGTCTTGATTAAGAGAATAAAATGATCACCATTACATGTACATGGCATATAGAAGTGCGAAAAACCATTAACTTTTCGTTGTTGTTCACACAACAGTCTTATGGGTGAAGCCGGGGCAGCAGGCTGAACCGAAATACTTAATCTCGACGTTACTAATGTGAGCCCTGCAGGCGACGCCGGCAGGGCCGGCTCGTCATTTCTATTTGGGCAAGAGGCAAAATTTTACGTCACAGATTGCTAAAAAGAAGATCTTCACCGGATTTGGAAGTAAACTTACTAAAGTTTTAGCCCAAGTCAAACTCGGTATATTTAATGCTAGCCGGATCTGCTGGTATTGTTCAAAGGCTCCCATCAGTAATAGCGACATTAAGAGTATCGATTTACTCGGCCAAGCCGATTTCACCCAGTAAATAGTTGTGAAAGAAGTAATAAACATGTATAGTAATGCAAGAGGCTAGCGATGCGCTTAGCAAACTGCAAACTGCAGTTTGCTAAGTAATAAACAGTTTATGTTTTTCACATGGCCATATTTGATCCGAAGAAAACTATCGTTTTTTAAAATCCAATCAATTAAAAATCCTTGTGGGGTTTGCAATCACCAAATACATGCCTCCCGAGTTTATCGAGTCCCTTGGTATGTCTTATTTGTCCTGTTTTAACCATAAACTAAACAAAATTTAGATTAAACAAACTTTTATTGTTAACTTCAGCATGTGTTTAAAAGTTTATTGTAGAGCGTCAAGGTATTGATATGAATTTTCAGGATTGAGCCATTCAACATTATACCTGCTATTTCCAACTTTTTTCGAAATTATAGGCGAACTTGTATAAGCAACAGCTTCTGGCTTCGGGTATGTTGCTTCGTCTTGAATGAACACGCCAAGAAAAGAGGATATTCACCCGATGTGATCCACTCACAGTTAACATACAGGGTGATACAAAAAAAACGGTCATCACCCAAAGTTGAATAACGTTTGAAATAATTAATCAATTCTTTCCATTTTTCAGATTTACCAATAAGTATTAATGTTATAAGAGTCTACCAAATTTGACCCTCGAGATGCCATGGACTACTGAGCAAAAGATATTTATAGTTGAGGCATATTTTCGGCAGAAGTCTATCCACGCAGCTCAATTGCAATTCAAAGAACGGTTTAGATGTCGTGAATTTCCTGTTCATTCAATGATCTACAGATGGGTCAACAAGTTCAGAACCCATGGGACTGTGTATAACCTCAATCGTAAAGACACTAGCAGACAATCATACTCTGGACGACCGAAATCATCAAGGACACCGCACAACGTTGCTGCAGTCAGAGACTCTGTTGTCCGCAGCCCAAGCAAGTCTGTGCGTCGGCGAAGTCAGGAGCTTGGAATCAGCCGAGAGTCCGTGCGGAGAATTTTGATCGCAGATCTCAACCTGTATCCTTACAGGATACAGATTAAACAAAAGCTTACACTTGATGACATGAGGAAGCGCGTGATCATGTGCCAGTGGTTTTGCGACAAGATTGACGCTGTGCCAGACTTTCTTGACAATGTCTGGTTTTCGGACGAGGCACATTTTCTGTTGTCGGGTCACGTGAACTCTAAAAACAACATCTTCTGGGGAAGCACATCCCCTGAACACTGTCTGCAAAGGCCATTACACTCTCTGAAGTGCACTGCCTGGGTTGCCATCTCCAAACATGGCATCATTGGACCATTCTGGTTCGAGGACGACAATGAGCAGGGTGTGACAATCAACACCGAGCGATATGTCCAGGTGCTTGGCAAGTTCTGGACAGCACTTGGTCGACGGAGAGAGGTCGTCAGGGTCCTCCAGTGGTTCCAGCAGGATGGTGCCACCCCCACACCTCAAAAGAATCATTGGCATGGCTACAGCAGCGTTTTCCTGACTGACTGATCAGCCGCAGGTGTGACCCGCAGTGATCGCCGTATTCACCGGACTTGAACCCCCCAGATTTTTATCTGTGTGGATACCTTAAGGACCGGGTCTATGCCAACAACCCCCAAAGTATCCCTGACCTGAAGGCAGCAATCACAGCAGCAATAAGAGCGATCCCTAGGGAGAAATTCGGGAGGGTCATCGAGAATTTTGCCCGCCGGATCCAAGTGTGCCTGCAGCGCCGGGGAGCTCATTTCGAGCACATTTTTTGAGCGCCAGTGAAACAAAGAGGTTTTGTAGTACAGACTTGAAATTTTCGAGTTGTCTGCTACACAGGACGTGACCTAATGTAGCTGAAATTTTGTGTCAATATAAATAAAACTTTGGAAGTTATTCGAATTTTGGTGATGACCGTTTTTTTTGTGTCACCCTGTAAGTATTGCAATTGTGCAATTGCAGAATCCTCATCAGTAAGATCGAGATTAAGAACATCGTATCTGACGGCTGCGACGGTTTTACCGAATTGAGTTTTGTGAGAACAATAAGAAAAAATATTTTTTCACGCAGGCAAATTTCGTTTCAAAATCAAATCGATTTAAAAACGCTATCGTAGTTTGCAACTAGCCTCTATATTTTTCCCAAAGTCTCCCGAGTTCGTGGGGAAGTCTTGCTTGCCATGTTTCCAGTACAGGAAGCTCTGCAAACCTGGATTTCGTCACAATTACAACAACCAACGACTTCACAAACTTTTATGCTTTCATTTGATAAAGCTCATGAAAGCACAATTTCAAGATCTTGGGATGGCACCAAAGTGATTAAGACACATCTATCAAAGGTCGCTCAGCTCCCACCTTGTGAATTGTCAACACACTCGCCGCGAGCGTGGTGGCATTGCAAATACAAGGCGCTAGGCTATATATGCAGCGTTTAATCTGCTTTTTCAGATCAATGTGTAAACTGATCTCCCAGTGGATCTGCAGCCAAAATCAACCAATTTGTCAACCCGCCCTGTTAAGCAACGCAATACGTCGTCGGTTGAAGTCTCAGTGCTTCTGCATGTGCATAGTTGGATTTTTCTTAAGGATAACGTTAATGAGTGGGTTACTTTTGCTTGCGATGGGACGGGCCCTGCTGATGAGTCCAAAGGACGAAACTCGTCCAGGGATGGTCTTGTCTAAATTGGTTGGGTGGTATACTCATTGTTGTTTCCTGGCATATTCATTTTAATGAATTGTTAATGCCCCTTACGCCCGTATGCTGCTTTGCCAATTAGGTGCAAGGTTTACAATTTCCATATCTTCGCCTATAATTTTCAAATACGTAATTTCAGGAATGAGCTATTAAATATTAGGATCTCTGCTCATGACTTTTATATAGTTGTATACCTATTTGTACTACCTAAAGTTTCTGGCTGCGCTTATGTCGTTTGGCCCTGGCATAAACTAAGCGAAGGAAAGAACATACTAACCCGAATTATTGCTCTTACAGTTATTTTATTACTAGGGCAAGTTTTTTATAATGTCAATTTTTTGGTAGCAAGCTTGAGCGGTGTGGTTTTTCGTTAGAATTTTGGATACAAAGAGTAAGTTTTATATTCTTATTTTGATAGATCAATAAAAAATCAATTTTTTACTGTTAAGTCAATTGTTTTTTGGAAACTCATTTGGAAATCAATATTTTTTGGAAATCAATATTTTTTAATTAACACTGCAAGTCAATGTGTTTCTTTTGCATTGGTGAAAAAACTGTTGACTGTGATTAGTGTGATAAAGCTTTCTTAACTTTTGTTTTAAATTGCAGTGTTTGCCAATTTTTTGTACGGAAGTATAGATTGCTACTTCTTGTCGCAATTAAACGATGGTAGTGCTACAGTTAAAGTCTCACGAAATTATGTGCAACTGTGTTGCAATCAAATAGTTAGTGACTCAAGCAAAATTTAGTATGCAAACAACTGGATTAGCTACTCCCCTTTCCAAAATTAAAAACCAATACAAATGTCTTTTTAAGCGTATAGAAATGATGGAAAGTACCAAGAACACCATCAAAAAAGCGGTGCAAGCAATCCAAGAATTTGGCTTCGGAGAAGACGCGTGCTGCATCAACCGTTACATTGAAAAGAGAATGCAAAACAATCACCTTTCTACATTAATGAACATGAAAAAACCAAATATTTCACTCGCCGTTTTCGGTTTACTTCAATATTCTCAGCCCACAACTGCTTCTGTAGAAAGAAGTTTTCTTATGCGACAAAAACTGTTACCCAAGAACAGAAACTTTAATGTCAAAAACGTAAAAAAGTAGACTGCATAATGTTACATTTCAATTCTTGCACCAGGTGATTGCAGAGTTGGTTGCTTATGTAAGGCATGCGTATGGCAAGTTTTGTCAATGATTTGCGTGTTTTTGCTAATTAAATGTTTGTTTTGAAATTAAAACTCATAAATCATTAAGTTGTTCAGTCAAAATTTTGTTAGTTCAAAAAAGTCAATTTTTTGGGTTTTAGGTCAATAAAAACTTGTCCTAGTAATTATAATAGCAGAGCCCCCATAATTAATATCGAGATTAAGAATATGGGTAGTTGTGAGAATAGAAACAAAAGATTAATGTTTTTCACATTGCCAATTCTCGTTCCAAAATCAAAACTACCGTGTTTTTGATGGGAATCAAGTAGAAAAACATGAAGGATGGTAGCTCATAGCCACTACCTTTCTCTCAAAAATTTTGAAGTGCATAGCAACGTCCTATGTGCTTTGCATCTAGCATATGCCTAAAGAGTGGACTTACTAACTATTGAAACATCCAACAATCCCACAAACTTTTATCGATTTGTTTCAGTACTTGCTTGAAAGCATAAATGTAAAGTTGTGAGGGAGGGCGCCAAAGTGTTTGCTGAGTAATTTTTGAAATAGGCTACAAAATACAGTATTTGGCACAATACTTAAGATTTATATTTGGCACTATATTTGGCTGACTAATTACTACTTACTTCGTAATTGTATGCTTACAGTATTTGTATGACCTAACATCTCTGGCTGCGCGTATGTTGCTAGGTCCTGGCATTATCGCCGGTCGGGAAAATGCAAATTAATCCAAAGGCAAGCAATTCCATTTAAGTTATTCCAACAGGTTAGGTTACGATTAAAAAGTATAATCCACGGACCTGATTATTGTGGTAAAGATGCAGATAATTGTTGTGATTCTGTAAGATTTAACGCGAAAAATTGTTGATTTTTTTAACTTTGCTCCATGTCATTTAGTAAGTGTTTAAGATTAAGATCAGTTCGGCTTGCTACACAACTGTACAAGAGTACTGTAACTAAGCAATGCATTACTAAAAAATAAGTTCTTTGACCAACCGCTATGTTAATACTGTAATGTATCGCTCTTCTTTAAAACGTGAAATGTGAAGTTTTAGTTTTTGAAATAACAGTGAACAATAACATTACGTGTTGTTTTTGCCTGCTGTTTTTTTACTTCTTTTCTCACTTGAATCGTATCATCCACATTATGACATTAACAGAGCGATTTGTAAAGCCTTCAAAAAAAAATACATGCTTTGAAAGGCTTAATAAATGCTTAAAAAAAATTGCTTGTTGCATCGTCAATTCAGCAAAATTGTTGTCGAATTTCTTTTTGTCGAAGGCACCTTGTTAATATCTCTCAATAGGCTTTGATCGCGTTTCTGCGAATAGTAGTTCTTGAAAAATACAAAAAACAAATTATGTAATCAAACGCTTGCTTTAACGTGATGTTAGACCACAAAGAGATAAAATTTCTGAAAGTAGGTAAGTTCGGGGCTGGCTTTCGTCTGAGCAAAAAGTGGTTTACCACTGTCAAGAAATGCAAATTTAAAAAACGATCTTTCATTATGACGTCTTGATGATCGTGCCAAGTTTTATGCTCACGCGCCTAGTGGTTTTAAAGGAGTTAAAGCATCCATACATAAGTACGTACAGACAGAACACTGCTTTATATACAGGGTGGGCCGTAAGTCGCGCACCAAGAAATTACGTGGAGTGTGATGTAAAACAACGTAAAATTAATGGGGTGGAATATCTTTTTTTTCTTTTGATGTATAATAAATGTTCTTTCATAGAGTAATTTACCATTGTTTGAATGTATCAGCCATTATATCTGTCAAATTTAATTATAATCAAAGTTTTTTAGGTATGATTTGCATTTAAAATTTTTTTCCTTTAATTTTCAGTTATGCCTTTAACAATAAACGAGCGAGTTGAGTTAGTATTTATGATCATTTTGAGCATTTGTAATTGTATCATCGTGTATAACGTGTCATTAGTTCCTTAGAGAAGCTTGTTTTAAATAAAATAACGTTTATATAATCCAAATTGTCTGAAATGTTTTGGTGTGCGACTTACGGCCCACCCTGTATACAGACTAGGTAGTGTTCTATCAGAGCCATCTAACGCAATGTGTTTTTTATTTGGTATCAGGTAATGTCGAAGCTGTATTACTTTTATCTTACTATGACCGTTTTGCCCCGCCTTTTGTTATAACAGGGGTGGCCAAACGTTTTCACTCTTGGGACGAATTCGCGATTGCGTGGCCATTGGAGGATCGGATGTCGTGCGACTTACATAATCTATGCAAAAGTAAGTTGTTAAAATGAATTTTAGTGAAACAATAAAATCACATCACATGTACAAGGTGTTTGACGGGCTGGATTAAACTGGTGGACAGGCCAAATGCGACCCCTGGGCCATAGTTTTGGCACCTTTATCTTATGAAGATCTATGGGAGAGAAAGACTGTGTTAATTGTATAAGACAGCATTTTCACATCATAGAGCGAGTTTTATGCGTGCAACAGAAAAAAAGAAGAAACATGCTTGAAATGCTTAAATAAAGAATTGCTTGTTGCATTAACAAATCAGCTTAAATTGTTGTAGATTTGTTTTTGTCAAAAACACCTTGTTGATACCTCCGGAAAAAGCTTTTAATCGCGTTTCTACAATCAATAGCTTTTGAAAAAATACAAAAAACAAATGGTGCAATAAAGCGTAGATTGTGACGTCATAATGCAAATTTTAAAAATTATTTTTGATTTTGTCGTCATGAATTCTCTTATGACACTCACCCCGGGTTGGTGATCAATAGTGCCAAGTTTGATGTTTGCACGTCTAATAATTTTGCAGGAGTTAAAGCGCACATACGTACAGATAGAATTGCGTTTTATAACTTAGATGGAAACTCGAACTTGGTATATTTTATACGCACAGCTCAAACTTGTTGTAGACCTGTTTGATATGCAGAATTCAAACTCTGACTTAAAAGATCTTTGTAAACGAGATCAAAAATTGTTATCGTCTGGAATCTTGCTTCGGCGCTTGAAAGTGGGCCTCTGACTCATAAATGCACTTTTTTTCTTAGAAAACGCTTTTAGAATTGTGCTTTAAATTTTATTTCTGAAAGGTGTAAGTCAAGCTTTTGTTACTGTAGTTTACTTAAGTTTTCCTTGGCTTGATCTGACCCTAGTGAAAGATACTGAATTAAAAAGCAATTCATACATTTTTGAGAAAAATAGGGACAGAGTTGAACGCGTGTTTTTTTAAATGCAGCCTATGGTTTATACGTAACCTTAACTGCAACAAATGAAAGAAAAAATTTGAATTTCACAATTCTTACCTCAAGTCGTAGCTGAACTTTATGGTAAAAAACCAAACCTTTTTGGAATATTGTCCACTATAATCAATTGGTTTGTTCAACATATGTTCTTCGAGAAAATCAGCCAACACATCTTTAACTGCAAAAAAAGAGCGGGGCTTATTTGATTTTTAAATGCTTCTTAAAGACTACGTAACATTCCTTCAAAGTTCGAACCACAAAAGCAAAGAAGTGCGGAAATGAACCCTTGGCACCTCGTGAATACCTCTCTGAAAGAATATAATACAATTCAATTCAATATCAAACTTGGGGAGCAAAACATCAAACATTAAAACCATTTTCAAAAGTATCAACATTTTGGTACTATAACATCATAAGTGGGATTTCTGTTCTGCTTTACCTCAATTAAAGCTGATGTTTGCCCAATCCCTGTGCAACAGGCTACTCCCAGTATAGAGTAGAAGTCTCTTAAAAGAATGTCACTGCACGATATCAAATATCCAATCAAGTCGAATTATTTTTTAAAGTATTTCTTTAAAACTGCTTGCAGCTGGTAAGGCAAACGAACTTTAAATGAAATAGATGTGTTGTTTCAACATTCATATTAAACAAAATTTTTGAAACGTGCTTCCACGAAAACTTACATACGTAGTGCAAGGGAAGCAAAATTTCTCATTTCAAAAATTTTGAGATATGCAATTAATTTTTAGGCTAACAATTTAAAATAAGCCAAATCATAACCGCAAAATCTCGTTTCTAGCAAAAATAGTTTACATAGCGAATCACCCAACCTGCGCTCTACCTTATGTCTCGACGAATTTTTAGTAGGAGCTACTTATTTCTCACTAAGTTCAAATCAATACAACACAGCTTACTCATTCTACTTCTATACCTTTCGTTTCAGGCATATTAGAAAAGATTAGACGAGTTTTAAACGAGGCAGGAGTCAGAGTAGCCACGCGACTTATTTGTACTCTTGGCCAAGTTTTATCCTTCCCCAAGAACCGACACAATGATGAAAAAAAGACTTGTTTAATTTATTCCGTCCCTTGCTATAACTGAAAATACGTTTATATTAGGCAAACCATACAAGATCTTAAACCTCGTTTGGCTAAACACAAAGGAGCTATCAAAGACCACACCAATCTCCCTTATGCCAACGTGTTGTGCAGTTAGATCATTCAATTGATTGGAGTAACTCTTGCATTTTGAAAGTTGAGACTAACTACAGTACTTTAGACGTCTTACCCCTGAAGCATGGTTTATTAACTCGTACCCCAATGTTATAAGTAGGTCGGATCATGATGTTCTACCCCATGGTTATTGAATTTTAGTGGGGTAAATTTGTTTTCTTGTTTTAGTTGCAGTCACGGTATCGTCTAACCTTTCAAATATATCGCTAGAAGCTTATTAATTTATCAAGTTTTGCTTACAGTGATGTCATTAGTTGTAAATTTGTCATGTTTTAGTTCAACTACAATACTGACCAACCTTTTTCGTATTTATGTCGTGTTCATCTACGATTAGCGTTTTAAATTTTGTCAGTTGAGATAAATTACAGAGTTGTTTGCCTGATTTTTGCAACTCACGCCGAGGATTGGTATACCACTCTGAGCACTTTTTTTCTGTTAAAGCTTGAGGTGGCTGCCAAGCGAAACGTTAACAAACGAGCATTTTTATATTGTTTGTTCCATGTACTATTTTACATCGGAAGTACAACAACATTTCTTATTGTTTTTGCAATGCCTAGTGTACAAGAATATCTATCCACTTATCCAGTGTTCGTAAAATAAATGGGGCAGACTGTGGTCAGCGATTCTCTCCAAATGTTGTTAACTCCCATGAATGTTAAAGCGTTGATTTCCGAAGCAGTAAGTTCACTTTCAACAATTTGATCCTCACAAAAAAAGAAAATTGGTCTTCATCTTATTTTACGACAAAAATTTTTTGCAAAAAAATCTCTTTCAAAAACTTGATTTTCTAAAAGATAGGTTTTTCTTCTGTCAGTCACCTCTCCCTTTAAAAAACAAAATATTTTAAATATTAGCTAGATTGCAAACATTTGACGCAATACTAAAGCATTTATCATGCAAAAAAATTAGTTTTTAAAATGCAATAAGACCAAAAGTAATCAGACCAGGCTTTCCAAATTAGAGAAATTTTTCGTCATACAAATATCGATTTTCAAATTGGTTGGAGTCTCCACCAAATTTCAACTCCATAATTTTTGTACTGAATCCAGTTGAACTTTGAGCCCGTAAAGTTGAGAGTAATTAGTTTCAGTTAATAGTATTTGGGTTTAGCGTTAAATTTTACTTCATGCAAGGTTACGCTGGTATGGACACTTGAAAAAGAGAGAAGAAGGCTATGTGGGAAAAAAAGGACGATGGAGATGGCGGTGCCAGGTAGAAGAAAAAGAGGAATGCCAAGGAGAAGGTGGATAGATTTGGCGAGAGAAGACACGGAAATGGTTGGAACTAGGGAGAGAGACGAAGTCGATTGGGTCAAATGGAGAATACTTTCGCGCTGTGGCGACCCCGAATAGGGAGAAGCCGAAACAAGAAGTTAAATTTTACTTCAAAAGCTGCATGAATTTACTTTTATTGTCGTGTACTTATGCTTTGGAACCGAAGATGGTAATGCTAATTTACTAAAATATATTTTTCGCTGTCATTATGCTGATTGATTGCTTAGAGTTGTGTAAGACTAAAAAAGCAAAATAATTATGAAATAATGCGTAGTATCATCGCAACTTTCAAATTCAGGATAGTACAAGCACTATGAGCTACGTTTAATTAAAAAATACGTTATACTGACAGTACTACCACATTTTCTACTATTAGTACACAAATAGTGTATTGGTAGTAGAAAATGTTGGTCGCCTATAGGCAAAAACCATTACATTAGCTTTCCAAACTGCAATAATGAGACAAAGAATGTTTACCGTAGTTAATGAGTCATTTAGGAATATTAGATACAGTAGTTTATAACGCTATCTCTTCTGGACAATGGATGAATATGCATAACTACATCGTCCAGATCGAGAGCAAATCTCGAGACCGGTACTTCAAGCGCCATGAACAATAGTATCTAAATTTTACTTTACCAACTGAGTGAGCACTGAAATAGCACAAAACATATCTAGCTTTTATTTAAGTGTATGGTGGAAGGCAATAAGTAGGCACAGTCTTTTTAGTATTATCAGTTGGCACCACTATCAGTAAAAATCTTGAAATAAGTAAGGAGCCATTTGTCAAGTTACTGGTGAAGCGCAATATATATTAATAGGCCAGTTCTGCGTAACGGATATGTTTTTAATGAAGTTGCTGGCTTTTGAGAGTGGTGATTATTATGTCTGAATGTTTTTGAAAAATTAATTCAGAATGCCAAAAGAGGCAAATGCCAAAACGACAAAAGTTGTAGTTTTTTCAAGATTATTCTGGCCTTTTTGCAAAAAATTCTCTTTATGACTTATCTTGCAAATTAGCTTATATTCTTGTGAAGTGAAGTAAGCGATTTCTAGTTGAAAGTCATAAAGACATTTAAACACCAGAAAGCGTAAAGCAATAAAACTGAATTGCAAAGTTCACATTAATTTCAAATGTTTGTGAAGAGCAGTGATCAAAACTTTGTAGAGAAAGTGCTTAGGCATTTTTACATGCCGATATTCCCTTGCATTAAGAAACACATTACAAACCTATTTTGAGAAATTAGTTACAGTTTACCCAGGAAACTACTTGTAGAAACACTGCGTATGAATCAGAAAGGAAAAAAATTTTGTGCCATAAAACTAACTTAGATGATAAAAAAGTTTTTGAATGTTGATAAAAGCACTTCATCTGGTAAACCATACCTAACTATTTTATTGGAAACCAAACGTTACCGTACTTTATCCGTTACGTTATATGTGCGACTTCATACGTTATAAGTGTGACTGTCAACTTTTACCATCTGTGCTAGCCCGATAAAGTATATTCCAAGTAGTTCACGATGCCGTTAGATTGTTAAGTACTAATGGTCGAAGCTGAGCATTTATCTTTTCGACAAACAAAGCACAGCGCGATTAGTGTAAAGTAAATTTTTAAGTGACTGAACCGCAGCGCCACATCATTAAAGGGATTTTTTGACTGATTGAAGCACAAATAAAGATACGAAACTGTACTTCTTTCCGTCCACTAAAGTGCAGCGTAACATGTGCAATCTCACTCCTTCTTCTTCATTTCGGGAAGATATTCTGATAGCAGTCCACTAGAGGGCCGGACATGTGTGTGCTAGCCAAGGCACCAAGCTCTTGTCAGAAGCTGAAAGAACTCGAGCTCCATTTGGATGATGATAGATGGGGTAAGATGCTATCAAGTGCTCAGCTGTTTGCTCCTTTGAGCCACACTCACAAGCCGCAGCAGGAGCCATACTCCATTTGTTCATTTTTGAGCGGAATAACCCAATGCTTGTTCAAAGCCGATTAAGCCTAGCCCTTGCATGTCTGGAAAAAACATTCCCGATATACTGAGCTGACGTCTGTAGTGAATGAATGGAGTCAGGACGTTTTATTCTGCCATTCCATGTTTCATTTGTAATCCGCTTATTGTGCTGCACAGACAGCCAAGAGGTTGTCCGTTGGAACTGGAAACAGTCATCTGGTCACTTTGAGTAAAGGCGTTATTAATTGGTTTGTCTATGAGGCAAGTATGAGCACTGCGACACCAGACAAATGCGCAGTACTCAGCAGTTGAGTGGGCCAAGGCAAGGGTGGCTATCCGGAACATTGTGGCACTCGCACCCAATTTTGATCCTGCTAGTCGCCTCAAAAGCCAAACATGAGTTGTTAACTTCTTGCGCAGTGACTCCAAGTGTCGAAGAAACTTGGGTGCCCTATCCAGCAGCTTTATGCCGAGGTAGGTCGGTTGGGCACAAAAAGGTAGAGTCTGCCTTTCGACAGAGATTTTAAGCTTACGCCGTGCCTCCCTGTTGTAAAGATGAAAGACTGCTGACATTGTTTTAGTTTTACTAGGCTTGAGCTTCCATTTCTGGAGATAAGAAGATAGAATTGCAATGTCTTGAGTAAGAGTCCCCTTTGATGCCTGTCAGTTGCTTGCAGAGTGCAAGATCGCGTATCGTCAGCATATGCAGACTTTTTGGCAGTTGTTGGTGGTAGGTCGTGTGTGTACATATCAAACAAAAGAGGAGCCAGGATTGATCCCCGTGGGAAGCCATTCTTAAGGTGTCGCAGCCTGCTTTGCTTTCGAGAACCAGAGGTGAGGGTGAAACTGTAGTTGCGGGCAAACTCCACGATCATTGCGACTATGTGCCTGTCCAGCAGAAGATGCAGAAGCTTGCAGGTAAAATCACGATACCATACAGTATCGTAGGCTGATGTGAGGTTGACAAACACAGAACCAGCCATCTTTTCAGCCGAGAAGCTATCCTCAATTTCTTGAATTAGGAGGGAGACTTGGTCTACGGTTGGCTTTCCACGTCGAAAACCAGCTTGCTCTCGAGGTAGCAACAGATCTATGATTGGTTTGACACCGGCATAGATATGTCTCTCAAAGATCTTATGCAGGATACACAGCAAAGAGATTGGTATGTGGCTCTTTGAGTCCGCTCTTGGGTCACTCGGCTTCAGGATTGCAACTACTAATGCTCTTCTCCGGATTTTAGGAAGCTTGAGTTGGCGCATGCAACAAGACAGGAACTTGCTTAACCAGGACTTCAGGGCAGAACCTGCATGGAGTATTAGCTCTGAGCATATGGAATCAGGGCTCTGAGCATTTCCAGACTTTAGCAGCTGTAGGGCACTACCAAATTCCTCTGTGGAAAAATCTCCAGAAATACATTTGTCAGGAGGTTTTGGAATCTTCCAGAGTTCAGATACCTCTTGGATTATGAGTCTGGCTGACCAGCGATCCTTCGTCTTATAAACTCAATTCTGCACCAACTGCAATACAATTGAATAGGCAGAAATCGAGCAAGAGCGATGTTGGTGTCTCGTCCTGCCAGTCAAATTGTTGATTGTATTCAATGCCAGACGATTGGAGTGCGTAAAGTAAATAGAATTGACAGCCTCCGAACAGCAATTTTTTTGTTTTTCGTCAAGCTTTGAAAGCACGGCGGATGCAGCTGTGCTAGTCGCATCACCCTGTCCAGCCAGAACAAAAGCTGGAATAAGTGCTCGCACTCCTCATTCTAGCACGGTCTGTAGTTATTCCTACGACCGCGTAGAATTGATATTTTTGCTGCTGCAGAGACGGTATTGCCAGCATAATTCATTTTATAAAGTAAAAATCACAGCAGTATTATAGTTTCACAATTTGGATTGCCTTCATTTTTACGATAAAAAATGGGTTTTGCAAGTAATAAATAATAATACCAGCCATAAAACAATGATGCATGAAGTTAGGGTCAGTAGAAATACTGATAGGAAGCTAGATTAGTAATTGCTATGAAGAAAATTAGCCGAAAGAGGAATTCTCAACTTTAAACGCAATGCAATTTTTTAAGAAAAATTTTGGAAAAAATGCGTATGCCATCAAATACAATATGTGCTGAGTTTGGCTTAGAAACCGTCACAAAATTCCAATTTGTAAAGTTAATTTCTCCGCAAAAAGTTCTACAACATGATAGGGCAAAAATATCGTTTTTTTGAAGTTTATCCAGTTGGTTATCAAAAAAATAGATCTAATCCTTGTGAAAGAACGAAAACATCGTTTTGTCGCCACTGAGCCAAGCGCGCTTATTATTTAGTTTAGACAGATGGAAACCCTGGTCATAAATTAAAATAGAAGTGACTAATGATTTGCACCAAGCGTAGACTCAATGAAGAAATAGAACGGATTAAGAAGATATTACTGGACAATGGCTATCCTAAAAACATCATCAACACTCAGATCACCAAGAAAATTGCTCAGTTCTCCACCCTTAAGCGATTTGGTCCTGAAAAGTGTCCTGTGTACTTGAGGGTCCCTTGGATAGGTAAGCCATCTACAAACTTAGAAAAAGAAGTCAAAACCGCCGTGGAAAGCTGCTATGGTTCCGTCAGCACCCGCCTGGTCTTTACGTCTAAGCGCATGCTGCCTGTGGCCCGCAAGGATGTTCTACCTGCCATTCAGAAAAGCTTTGTCATATATGAATACAAGTGCCACTGTGATAGTCGGTACGTAGGGCGAACATCTCAACGACTACAGGATCGCATCAAGCAACATGTTCCGCAATGGTTAAGACAGCAATTGACTCGTCCACGCCGATCTCAACCACACAGATCGTGCAAACGAACCGACACCAAACCGGATTGTGACTCCGCCATTGGTCAGCATCTTTTAGATAATGATCGATGCGCATTAAACTATGATGATAAGCGGTTTTCAATCCTTGCCGCAGCGCGCAGCTCTTTCCATCTCAATCTTTTAGAGGCTACTTATATCAAGACCCGACGCCCGGTGTTATGCAGACAGAAAGAGTTTGTTTACACTCTCAAACTCTTTCGATAATCGTAGCATTTGGCCTCCTGCCGCGCCTTCTTTAACTTTCGCACTTGCGAAATCTTTCTTTCGCGCGCTTTGCAATACAAACGCAATCATTGGCCAGTCTTGATTACGTAACATCCAAATTATTCACATAAAAGACTCATTCACTCTAGATCTTCCCTTTTGACGCGATACCGCCACTGATGAGAGCGTCACGAAAAGCTTATGGCTAAAACAGCTTTTTTCAAAGCTATATTAAAATTTTGTACCACCAACAAGATTTTTGTGTACTTTCGCCTTCGGTACACCAAACAGCAAATAGCTGTTTTGAACAATGTGGTAAGAACTAGAGGAAAAGTCAGAACTCTTAAGTTCTCTGCAGCCTTTCTCAAGGCTTGCATTTCTAAAAGAGTTGCCCCTAAGTACATCGTTGCTCGCATTGAACGATCACGAGCCAGGCACAGCCCAGAGATGGAACGCGCTTTTCTAACAGATGATGTTGAAAAGCTAACAGAGCAATCAAGAAAACTTCAAACAATTAACCAATCACATTGGCGGGCGGCCCGCGAATTTCTAACATTCTTCGACACAATCAGATTCTGCAGATACCTGGCACTACTTGATGAAAGAACGAAATCAAAATGGAAGAACAAAAACGAGCGATTGCTTGCTTTACTCAGACGTGACCGTTTCGGCAATGCTCTCGGTGATACTACTAGGCATGTTCTGAATCTTTCAGATTATGTCTTGTCTGACACTGAAAGTTTCGTGCTGTCGCATGGTCTTAACTTTGGGTTGCCACCCAGGTATCTGTGCAAAGAAGAAATCTTCGCCGAATTTGAGTCACTGTGGGCACAGCTTTTACATCACAGTGCCAGTTCTGTAGAACAACGCACTGCTTTGAAAGCCCGACTCGCCGACCTTGCTCATTTGTACAGTGACAGCACGATAGACTCACGTGACTTCACAATGCACAAAGAGTGCTTTCGTGCAATCAACCGCTTACGAAAGAATGATGATATCATTGTCACCAAACCCGACAAAGGCTCCGGCGTTGTCCTTTTAAACAAAAGCGACTACGTCGATAAAATGAACAAGATACTTGATGATCAATCGAAATTTAGAAGACTTGGTCCGGTCTCCAGCAATGACAACACAGCCATCGTTGAATCGCGCCTTCAGAAGCGGTTGCTTGACTTAGTCAAAGCCGATCACATGCCGAAGTGGATATATGACGCAATACGACCAACTGGATCGCAAAGACCTCGAATGTATGGTTTGCCGAAAACACACAAAGAAGGCACTCCACTTCGCCCAATACTGTCTATGACAGGTTCGTCCCATCATGAACTTGGCAAGTGGTTGGCTAGCCTATTACAACCTGTGTTGGAGCGGTTTTCGTCACACTGCATATCAGATTCGTTTACGTTTGCTAAGACCATGCAAAATCTTGACATCGACCCTAATGTCTTCATGTGTTCTTTTGATGTATCCAGCTTGTTCACCAACGTTCCCCTTGATGAAACCATCAAAATCTGTTCGGAAGCCCTCTACGACCAGTCTAATTCCCGACCAGTCATTCCAAAGGACGTGTTTGTTGAATTGATGAAGAGCGCTACATCCTCAGTTGAGTTCAGCTTCAATAACACCATGTACAAGCAAACAGACGGAGTAGCTATGGGATCACCACTTGGTCCGGCTTTGGCCAACATCTTCGTTGGATATTATGAAGAAAAGTTATTTTCTCAAACGCAAAAGCCTTCAACATACTTCAGATATGTTGACGACACGTTTGCCATCTTCGATCACGAAGCTGAAGCAGATGAATTTCTGACCAAACTTAACTGCCTTCATCCATCCCTCAAGTTCACCTCTGAAAAAGAGAAAGGGAAATGTCTACCGTTTCTTGACGTCTACGTCGAAAGAACAGATGTTGGCTTGGAGACCAGTGTATACCGTAAACCCACTTTCACTGGCCAGTATTTGCGTTGGGAGTCCTTTAGTCCTCTCAAACGCAAAATAAGTCTAATATCTACATTGGTGCATCGAGCTCTAATGATTTGCACCAAGCGTAGACTCAATGAAGAAATAGAACGGATTAAGAAGATATTACTGGACAATGGCTATCCTAAAAACATCATCAACACTCAGATCACCAAGAAAATTGCTCAGTTCTCCACCCTTAAGCGATTTGGTCCTGAAAAGTGTCCTGTGTACTTGAGGGTCCCTTGGATAGGTAAGCCATCTACAAACTTAGAAAAAGAAGTCAAAACCGCCGTGGAAAGCTGCTATGGTTCCGTCAGCACCCGCCTGGTCTTTACGTCTAAGCGCATGCTGCCTGTGGCCCGCAAGGATGTTCTACCTGCCATTCAGAAAAGCTTTGTCATATATGAATACAAGTGCCACTGTGATAGTCGGTACGTAGGGCGAACATCTCAACGACTACAGGATCGCATCAAGCAACATGTTCCGCAATGGTTAAGACAGCAATTGACTCGTCCACGCCGATCTCAACCACACAGATCGTGCAAACGAACCGACACCAAACCGGATTGTGACTCCGCCATTGGTCAGCATCTTTTAGATAATGATCGATGCGCATTAAACTATGATGATAAGCGGTTTTCAATCCTTGCCGCAGCGCGCAGCTCTTTCCATCTCAATCTTTTAGAGGCTACTTATATCAAGACCCGACGCCCGGTGTTATGCAGACAGAAAGAGTTTGTTTACACTCTCAAATTCTTTCGATAATCGTAGCATTTGGCCTCCTGCCGCGCCTTCTTTAACTTTCGCACTTGCGAAATCTTTCTTTCGCGCGCTTTGCAATACAAACGCAATCATTGGCCAGTCTTGATTACGTAACATCCAAATTATTCACATAAAAGACTCATTCACTCTAGATCTTCCCTTTTGACGCGATACCGCCACTGATGAGAGCGTCACGAAAAGCTTATGGCTAAAACAGCTTTTTTCAAAGCTATATTAAAATTTTGTACCACCACAAGATTTTTGTAACTTTATAAAGTTTTACTAGCTAATATGTTGGCCCCTGTACAATCGATTATCGTTGCAAATCGGACGATAAATCTAATCGACGCAGTAGACCAAATGGACGTTGGATAACTTATCATCAAGTCGATAAAATCGATTGGAGAAAAAATAACAATGTCATTTGTTACTTTATCAAGATCTACTTCAAGCCAGAGTTAGCGCTGCCAAATATGCTTCATGATCATATTAAGTCGGGTGTGCCGTACTATTCGGAGCAGAATTGAATAATGTCGATGCATAAAATGATACTTGTTTAGAACTAAAATTTGGGGGTCGGAAACTGAGTTGTTTATTACTGATCTGACAGCTCAATGCTCTCGGTGAGTTGTTTATTATAGCACTTGAATGGGCGCTGGAGATAGGAAGTCCAAGTCTCTTAAGAATGAAAAATTTGTTGACAATATTTGCTCAGTGGAAGTTGTACTCGAAACCGTTTGTAATGCTGGTGTCATTGTTGGGAGGAAGTTCGTTAATAAAATCATCTTGTAAGCAACATATAAAGTTATCTAATTACTATTGATTGATCATTGAAAAGAGCGCTCATTTGCGACATTAACCCATTAATGCCCAGCGTATGATATATCATACGCTAGAGTGTACTTTATAATTGTGTGAAAAAAATTTTCGGAAACTCATTTCTTTTTTTTTTTTTTACATTTCGCATTGCTGGTTATCATGTTTACATGTGTCAAAATGAGAAATATTTGCATCATCAGCAAAGGTGTGAAAAGAAAATTTCTTTTTGGGGCAAAGTTATGAAAATTAGATTTATAGAGGTGTAAGTAAACTCTTGCTATTTTTCACAAGATAGACATAAACATTTAGGATTTTTTTGGCGTCTTTTGTAAAGCATGTTTCAACTAAGCTGCAGCCATTCTAATTTCAAAAAAATTTTTTCTATGATCTCAGCAAAAATACTTGCAATTCTGCGTATGATATATCATACGCTGGGAAGTAGCATGTACTGATGCGATATATATCTTACACTCCTAAATTAAAAGTATATGTTATATAATGCATATAAGTTGTTTTATCAGACAGTGGTATTAGAAATTAACTAGGAAAATACTAAAATTTGATACAGCTTTAGGCAATTAACTGTTAATTTACATGAGTATATATGTTTTGTTATGTATGTTACATGCAACAATTAGTATATAACTTTACCTAAACCATTGAAATGGCATTGTATTATACAGTATTTTCAAAAGTCATTGCGTTATGTTTTATTTCTATAGTTACATTGCATTATCTACAGTTTTATATGTTCAAATATATGTTATTGTACATGTAGATCATCACTAAAAATATCTAAAGTTTAAGTCCATTTTGCCTTAAAAGTGTAATGTCTAAAAGGAAGTTATTGTCCGTACAAAAAGATGCTGAAGAACCTTTTAACATTTTATTTTCGGAACAAAATACAACCGCAATTGCTGAAGAAATAGAAGATGCCGAAGAGTTATAAATTGTGTTCCAACCAGCAAATGATGGTGCAGATTCCGACAAAAATGATGCACCAAGTGATAATGAGGAAGCATGTGCAAATTTTAAAGATATTGGGAGAGGAATTTTGTCGCAAAGTGCTGAAATTAGAATTATTAATAAAGATTGAAAAAGAGATTTGGATATTGAATCTGAAACACCTGAAGATCTACCTTGTAGTTCCAAAAAACGAAGCAAAAAACAAAAGACAGTTCGAAAATGGTTACCTAAGCAACTGAAAAACACAGCCTCATCCTATAAATTTGAAGATAACAATGAAACCCCAGCTGTTGTTGATACCATAAAAAAGGAAGGCATGAACCCAGTAGACTTGTTTAAGCTGTGTTTTGATGATGAAATCATGAATTACATATGCCATGAGACTGTAAAATATGCTTCTCAAAAAGGTGAATCTCAGTTTGTAGTCACTGTGGAAGAACTGTATAGATATTTTGGCATTCTTCTCTTGTCTGGCTACAACAAAATGCCATTCAGAAGAATGTACTGGGAAACCAGACCTGATGCAAACAACTTTTCAGTTAGCCAATCAATGAGCCGAAACAGATTTGAAAAAATTCACCAATATTTGCATTTCAATGATAATATGAGTATTGACTACAATGATAGAGTTTACAAAATTAGGCCCATTATCGATCATTTGAATGCCTGCTTTGGTCAATTTTTCCAACCTTTTGGACAAAAGCATTCTCTTGATGAAGCTATGGAACCATATTATGGCCATTACTCTATGAAACAGTTCATAAGAGGAAAGCCTATTAGATATGGATTTAAATTATGGTGCCTGACAAGTCCCCAAGGATATTTGGTGAAGTTTCAACCCTACACTGGCAGTGATAAAACTCCAGGAAAACCTGTGGGTGCCAGTGTCACAGAGAATTTGTGTATTGGGACTATTCCACAAGGTTCCTGCATATACATGGACAATTATTTTACATCATTGCCTTTGATGGAAACTTTATCACAAGAAAACCTGTATGCAATTGGTACTATCAGGAATGATAGGATCGAGAAGGCTCCTCTGCAAGATCTCAAAAAATCAGAGCGCGGCGCATTTTGCTGAGTCACAGAAAGCAAAAGTAAAATAATATTAATTCCATGGAATGACAACAGCCCTTATCAGCAACATGAAAAGGATAAAGTTTTTGATGTTGGCTCTTGCAAACGATGGAAGCGATCTGAGAGAAAATAGATTAGTGTTCCTCAACCAAATATTGTGAAGCTCTATAATAAAAACATGGGTAGAGTTGACTTGTTTGATAAACTTAGAGGTCATTATCGAATCAGAATCCGTTCACGAAAATGGTATTGGCCGCTCTTTAGATTTTGCCTAAATGGAAGCATGATCAACTTGTGGCTGTTGTATAGGCACGTAGACAGCAAAACGTCACTGCTAGAATTCACCAGGCAAGTGGTCATTGCATTGCTTGCTTCATCGAATGTGGAAAAGAAGAGAGGTATTGCACCCAAAACTAAAAAGCAAATCCTGGATGCCACGAGACTGGATGGTAAAGGACATCTTGTTGACAAAATCAAGACCCAGCGTCGATGTTCTGCCTGCGATTCATGTGCCAAGTTCATTTGTTTGAAATGTAATGTTGGCCTCCATCCAGATGAATGTTTCGTTAAATTTCACCAGTAACACTTTTTTGTCATTTAACTGTTTTTGGACTGCTTTTAGTGTTTTTTATATGCTAATAGTTATTTCCATAAACCTGCTAAAATGTATCGGTTCTGATCTTGTTTCACACTACAACTGACGAAATTGACTACGAATAGGTTCAGGTTAAACATGGCAGCGCTTAGCTACACACGACAAACTAAACAATTCTCGTAGAAGAAAAAATGCCACTCACTACACGTAACTGCCCAGCGTATGATTTATCATACGCTTAAAAAATACAACTTAATAACCATTTATTCAAAAAAAAATGTTAGTAATGTGATAAGAAGATTGACTTAAGCAAATCTACCAAACGTGAAAAAAAAATTTTGAATTTTTGAATTTCGGGCATTAATGGGTTAACGTGAATACATCATATTGCAAGAAAGTCATTCAAACTATGTGCTTGTGAGATTACTTGTTTTTCTTTATCATCGCAAATATTTTCCCGATGACAGCAAGAAAGCTAAATGATTTTGTGTGTGGTGAGAAAACGTGTACTGCTATGTTTACAAGAGTTCAAGCTGGGAAGAATACTGCTTATTATATAGCTCTCAATGAAGAGTGACCTGATAGCTCAAACTTACATCACAAAAAAGAGTTGGCTCGATTCCAGCGAAAAAAAATAATACTTTAAAGAAGTAGCCAGATTTGGAGGAAGCTGCGAAGAATCAAGATTTTGAAGAAAAATATAAGAAACGTGCTAGTCTCTTGTACAACAATAGAATGTGCGTTTTTGGAAGCAAATGTGGATAACTGCAGGTGATGGAAGTGGCTCATGATTTAATATTTGAAGGAAAACTAAAAACCAACGAACTAGGAAAAATAAAGTTCTTATTCAAATTAACTTTTTCTGGCCTGAGAATTTTTTTCTTCAATATTTTGTTCTTAAATTTTGTATTCTTTATTTTGGAGTTATTTGTATTCCTGTTATCTCCATATACAGTTGTCATTGTATTGTGGACTCAATTAGTGGAATTAGACCTAATTTGTAATCCAATGTGAATAGATAGAATAATGCATTTGGCTTTTGCACTGATAAATTTGCTGTTAGTTTTCAACCTAACAAAAAGAGCGAGCCATTGTTTTTCAAGTAAACAAGGAAAAGCTTTGTCTCTTTAGGCATGGAGAAAAAGCTTTGGTTCTGTAAGCAACAACAATAAACTGTATTGCAAAGAAAATCATTAATACTAATAGAAAAGTGATTTCAAAAGAACATTTCAAAACAACCAGAAGAAGAAACTCTTGTAGTTTATTTACAACTGGTCGGCATTGCAGGCGTTTCCTGTTGGGCCCCCATCAGTGACGTCAGAGTTTAGAATATCCATTCAGTCGGCTGGTTTCACGCAATGAAAAAATCTGGAAACAGAAATGAAAAATTGATGCTTTGCTTGCACATTTAAATCGTGTTTCTAAATTAAATGTTTCTTGAAAAGTGATTGAATCAAAAACATATAATCAGGATAAGCACAGACTTTATTAGCCTTTACTTCCATTATAGCGATTTCCTTACTTCTTTAAATGAATAACCAACGGGTACACAACTGAAGTAAAACTGAGATAAAGGCAGCATCAAAATAGCAATTGTTTTCAAAAATAAAAAAATGGGAAATTTCACGACTTGGTGCGCCCCGTTTAGTATTTGCATGCGTGACCTAAAAATCGTGGCTACGCCTAAGATCTATTTGCTTTGTTCATCACTTACTGGTAAGAAGGGAACTATGCATTTACCTTGGCTTGGAAGTATAGTAGAAATGTGTTCCATGGGGTTTGATTTCCAGCAGGGATATTGCTTTTTTTTATATTTATCCTTAAACTTCTTAAGTCCCTGCTGGCTACATCGTATACTTTCTGTTCTGTGTTTAGGCTTATCCATGAGAGCTACAAAGAGTTGCCTTGCTCTCAAAGTTCGATCTTCGATTCTGGTAGCTCTATGAAGCTATTGTTACGCCAAATAGCAAAATGTTTCTTCCATATATTGTGGAACTCTACTCCGCCAAAACTTATTATCGGCTGTGCCGAATTTAAAAGTATTGGTTTGAGCAGCTGCAACGGCTTTATTGTAAAATACTTGCAAGAGCAGTAACAAAAAAATGTAATAAATGGTGGCCATAGTTTCTGTACCTGTAATCGTGATCATCTTACTCTATCAATCAAGACTGGTAATAATCACAAACAAATAATGATTTCACACTATGATCCGTTCTTTTTAGAAAGTAAGGAGAAGGGAAAACAGAGTCAAAAATGATGGTAGCGCCAAAACGGCTGTCTTTTCCACCATTGCAGTATATGAACTATTTGGTGTTACTCTTATTTCATGATTTCTAGCGCCTCCTTTTGCACCTTTATTTGTGATAATAAGCTTTTCAGCTGCGCAATTTTTCTTGGTTTCGG
This sequence comes from Trididemnum clinides, assembly GCA_963675345.1. Classification (NCBI taxonomy): domain Eukaryota; kingdom Metazoa; phylum Chordata; class Ascidiacea; order Aplousobranchia; family Didemnidae; genus Trididemnum; species Trididemnum clinides. The sequence goes on from OY776300.1 coordinate 8,029,608, forward strand.
CATAGCGAGAAGAGAGACCATGCCTTCCACTTAAACTTGTGCATCCTATTCCAGAGCGCCCATTGAGCTATTTTCAAGCCAAAATGTTTAGCCTAAGTCCAATTTTACAAATTGACAGGCTTACTGTTTTATTTTGATTTTTTTTACTCTTTGGATTTTATTACATTTAACTTTTCCCCTAATATTAACTTCTTTACTTTCAAATTTAAGAACAATCTTACGTACCAAAATTCTGCCAATTACAAATATTTGTAAATTTCTTTCCTTAAGTGCTGCATGGAAATCAATTTAAATTTGTGAATGGACACCAAAAAGCCCAAAATGTCGACCTCTCCACTCATAAATTTAAAGTAGATTTAATGAATAAACATAACGTTTAACACAGAAGTGTGCAACCTGAGGACTGAGACGTAAAAGTTTTTGATCTAAGATGGCAAATCTATCAATTACATCTCGAAATGTTTAGACAAAAAAAGTTCTTCGCTACTTTTTAGGGTGTACTCTGTTACCAACTGCTGTTTTGAAGCGAATTTGTGAGCAGAAACATTATGGATTACGAACAATGATAGACCCTCAAAATTTTCAAGAAGTTTGAAATTGGGGCGTTAGCAAAAAAGATTACACACGCCTGATTTAATAAATAGGCCTAGTCAACTCCAATCATAACTGATGAAGAAATTCCAGTTACAACACAAACGTATTTTTCTCTACTGAACACATCATAAAAACGCTTCGAAGTTAAAACAGGATTTTTTAAAAACCTGCGGCTGCTACAGAAGTGAGATTGGATAAAATAATGTAAAAGAATCGGGACACCTTGTTTAATCTCATGGAAACTGTTTAAGAATAATCGGAAGCAAAAACATTGCGCTGATTTATTGGCCCATGTGGCTCACTGTAGTAGCTTATAGCACAACTTTACGTTTTGGTTCACTTTGCTACACATGATCAATATGTCTTAAGAAGTAAGATAAATTGGGCGTGGAACACAAATATACAAAGTTATTGCAACGAGAAGTGTCCTACAGTTCAGTTAATGTAATTTTTGTACTTGCCATTGGATCATTAAAGCATCAGATTTTCACCGGTATGTTTGTATTGTAATACATCATTTCACTTGAACAAGCACGCATATCAGCAATCAACGTTTGCTTTGGCTATAAAAGTGAATAAAAGTACAGGGGCTGTCTACTTCTGTTTTTACTGAAATTGTTTTAGACAGCATTATAGCTTCACGTAAGAGTTTTTGAAGCGATAAAGGAAAACAGCAAAGAAAAAATTGCTGTAACGAGGTCGTGGAACAGAGACCCTTGGGGTAGTCTCCGAACCCGAGACAGATTGTTATGAAGCTGTTTAACAAAATAAATGAAACTCGCCCCTTGCACTTCCTTTCTTCTGTCGCCTAAACTTTCGTGCACCAATTCTTTGATAAACGTATATTGACGATAAAGAACTGAAACTTGAAATTAAGATTGTACAATTGACAGAAAAACAAAATGGGATGATGGTGTCGTTGTTGGCGGTTGGCGATGTTGGCGTTGTTACCGGTGTTAGCGGTATAGCAGTGTAACGGTGCAGTGTAGTTAGCGGTTTCAAGCTAGTTTGACCCCCCAAGTACCTTCTCTACTACAGCTCCACAAAGACGATCAACAAAAGAACAACTTATCCAACTTTATCTACTTGGGTTCTTACAAGCTTCCTTTCACAGTTTCGTCTTTTGCTCAAACGTGCAAGTTTACAAACAACGCAATCCTTCCTGCTACGTGTCTACTTAAGAAATGATCTAACATGTAATAAGAAGGCAGTTTTCGCAGCCTCGCTTTAGGGTCAACTTTGCCAAATTCAACAACTAATGGATAAAAACGATACCTCAAGAGAAACAAACATAACAACGACACAACGCGGGTTCAATCACAGATTGGCTACGCGAAAACTATAGGTTTAAAGCGTTAGATGTTGCAAATATTGTAACAATATTTACAATTGCTTACCATCAAAAAAACCTTAAAAAAGAATTGCTTCTTGCGTTGCCAAAAAGTCAAGTCTTGTAAGTTTTTTGATTGGAAGCAGTCTGTTGAAATTTTCCCAAAGGACCTTTAACCGTGTTTCTGCGGTCATTGTTTTTGGAAAAAACTAAAAAGCATATTATACAATTAAGCATTGATCGTGATATCATATTTAATCCAAGAAAAGTGAAATTTTTGCAAGTTGATGAGTTGAGTGCTGGGTTTTGATTGAGCAGAAAATTGCTTTCTTCCATCAATAAATGCAAAAAAATAATTATGTATTATTGTGACGTCATTATAATGTCACCAGCCCCCTTATCACCCTTTTTTGTGGTTGTGATAATTCTTGTCTAGTTTTATGTTTGTTCGTCGAGTAGTTTTAGAGAAGTTGAGATTAAAAAAGACGCCTCAACATTTAATTCCTTGTTGCGTTGCTGATGAAGTTAAAATATCGAAAAATATTTGTATCGCAACCATTTGTTAATATCTTTCGAAAAAACATTCAACCTCATCTCTACGGTTAACATTTTTTGAGAAAATGAATAAAACAGATGTTACAATAAATCGTTATTTATGACATTATCTGATTTCTCAAAAAGGTGAGATTTCTTTAAGTTGGTTAACCAGGTGCTAGTTTTTGCTTTTAGCAAAAAACTGTTCTCCTCCAACAATAAATGACATTGTTAAAAAAATCATCTTTGGATGTGACGTGATCATGTCGACATCAAACCCCTAATGACACTCACCCCGGGGTGGTGATCAATCTTGCCAAGTTTTATGTTTGTACGTCCAGTAGTTTTGGAGGAGTTAGGCCCACACGCACTCACACGTGCGCGCGCACACACACACAGACACACAGACACACACACACACACACACACACACACACACACCCACACACACTCAAAGAGAAAAAGAAAGGAGAAGAGAAAGACACAGAGAGAAAATTGCGCTTTATGGTACAAATGCAGAATTAGACAAAACATATTATTTATTTTGAAGAATTGCAGCTACTGACAATTGGTATGTATTTACAAAAATTTAGCAATTGGAGAAAGAGTTTTCGGTTTTCCCATCCTCTGTGGCGGCTAGTCCATAGAAGTTGCAGAGCTGCAGCACCCGCAAAAGAATAGAAACAAATCGAAATTTAACTTTTAAGCAAAATAGATTGTTTTGTGGTTGTTTTACTTTTATATTTTTTGATTCTATATCTGGCATTTTTAATTTAAGATTTATTTTGGGCAACACTTTTTGCACTTCTTGGAAGCAGTAATTAGAATCAAGAAGTACCATAAATTTTGCGGAAAAACTGGTTGGCTAGAGAAATGTAAACCGCAAAAATTTCCGACTCGTAATCGCTTCAGTCTAATGCAAATCCCGGTGGTGATTGACAGCATTATTTTCGAAGTTGTTTATTTTCGAAACTATGGTTTCTGAAGTTAGGATTGGAGAGTTGATAGATTACGAGCCAGAGTTGATAGACTTAAAACTTGGGCTAAAATTACAAAACTAACTGACATATTATTATTATTTTCATCATTAACAAATAAGTTAGGCAGTAATTCAAGGAAGATTGTACTAGGTCATTTGTAACGAGAATGCATATTATAATTCGTATTAGCTACTTAGAATGGCTGCAATATAGAGAGAACAGGCCAGCACAACAAATGATCCGCGAATATCTTTTTTGCGGCCAGCCAGATGATTTGAAAAAACAAAACATTTCAATCAAAACCATGTACAAACCTATTTTCCTGGGTACTATTTCGAGTTACATTGCGAGATGTGTGCTTATTTTAAAGAGCACCATCTTAGAATATACAAATGTGCTTATTTTTGAGTTGTGTGCTAAATTTTTCCTAGAAATTTTTAGTTTCAGAATTATATTGTTCAATATGTGGTCCTCCGAAAAGTCATCATTTTAAATTTAAGACAAAGACATCGTTTTTTCACAACATGCTTGTATTTTGATCCAGAAAAATCGTAGCCTTGTGCATAAATAAAAACGTTGGCATGCGTTTTCATTGAAAACTATAATTGGTTGCTGTTGCCTGTTACTGTTTTAAGTTAAGCAGGCCGTTGATAGAGCCACCAAAAAGGTAAAGGCAAACAAACATTCAAGCTGTTTGACTGCGATTTGTCTACATTGAGTTATTTTGATAAAGTACAGCTATTTTACAAAAGATTAACTGTTCGTACAATCAGTTTTCTTGAGGCTGCATAATGGTATTTTCCTAATTCCAGACTTTGATATTTGTTAGTAACATTATTTACAAGTTTTGTTGCCGTTATGTTTATTGATTTTGCTGTTCATAATGACTTATGTCTGCGAAATCACAAAATGAATTTATTAAAGAGGTTGATGAATTCAATTTGACATTTGACATTCAAATTTACGGCGATCTTGCTTCAGAAGCCTCACGTTGTAAAGTTACAAAGGAGTATCAATGCCACAATATTTTCACTTTTTTAAAGAATTTGTTGACGCAACACAGAACCAAACAGTAGGTTTTTGTAAATCGCTTCATGTAGGCTGTTACATTTCTTGAAATAAAATCGCAACGCTTTTGTGAAAAAAATGTAAGTTGTTACTAGTAAGTTTTTACAAAACGTTGGTTATAAAGCAGTCATAAGTCAGTCATTTACCTCAACCATGCTGCAGCTCCACCTTTTTTTTATCAACAGGCCGTCCCTGCCCCTCCCCCTAAATAGCTTATAGAGTCATACCAAAGACCTTAAGACGGCACTTACAGTTTTCCTACTTGACGCTCAGCCAGTGGTGCCGAAATGTTACGTGAACAAGGGGGCAAGATTTTTGAAAGGGCAATTTGACTTGGGACCGAGGTCACATTGGAAAATGCCAATTTGAGATATAACTTACTGGAACTTCAACCTAAGTGTACGGAATACTCTGTTTCCATGGATCTTGGCGGTTGGCACATTTGTTTTGAAGTTCAGGATTGAAGAAGGTAGAAGTGCTGATGGAACCGGATCTTGCTTTTCTTGACAAAAGAGGCAAATCTGTGATTTTTGAATCCCTCGCACATGAACTTGCTCTAGGCAATGCTTTTTCAATCTTTTTGGTACAATGTTCTTTTCGGGGAATGATAATTCTGACGATGAATTGAAGTAACGCTCAAATAACAATATGTGCGAGTAAACCGCTAAATTCCTAAAACAAGTTGAAAGACGACAGCTGTAAAAAGAAGTTCTATCAGCAATTACTTGAAAATGTTGCGAGTCGGTAGATATTTAAAGATTTTCTCATAATCCATTAAAATGAAGGATTAGAACAGGGGTGTAAAATTTTGTCGAAGCGGAAAGAATTTCAAATAGGGCTTGCGACGTGAAATTTTGTGGCCTTGGGCGACAAGCCTATCAATTGCCTTTTGGAACAATCGATTTCCAAACCAAAAGTCGTTACTTGTAAACTTTGATATAAATGTTGCTTTAGAAAAACTGACCTCCAAAAAAACAAAAAAAGTTTTTCACTACCTTTTTAGATAAACACTAACACCAGCAATTGCTCTAAAGCTTATTTGTGGGGAGAAATATTATGGATTGTGAACTCTTACTGCCCCGACAAATCTTAAAGAAATCTGAAATTTGCTCCCTGGAAAAATGTTACACAACCTGGGGTTAGATCCCGGGAACAGCTGCGCAGAGTTTTCTTTAGCCCATATTCTACTGAACGTCTATATATAGTTAAGTGATTTGATGAATTTTTTTCAGTTATTGTTTGGATAGGATATAATTAGAATACTGTTATTACTTTTATTTAACCTTGTTCGTGAGATATTAGTGTTTTTCCGACAAAATTTTTGATGGACCAAACCACCATGGCAGGTTCTTCAAGACGTTCATTATCACTGAAAGAGTGAGTTTTTTATAAAATTTTATAAGTTATAAGCGAATAATTTTCTCTTATGCTCAATAATTTTTTCTTTTAACATAAAATACCTATTGGATTAATTTTTTTTTGAGTCGAGTGCTTTCTGAAAATTTTATGACCCCTTTTCTGTATACATCTATATATAGACGTTCAGTAGCACAAAGGGTCATTTATTTAATTTATTTTCAGAATCCTTTTGGTTGACGTATTATCGATTTTGGAAGAGGAGGATGAGCAAGTGGACCAAGTTTTTATCACTCCATCCGGTCCTGAGCTAGATGGGGATTCTGATGGGGACTTAGACAAAAAGATGGAGGGAGGGTACGTAGACAATCTTGGAAGAAGTCTTCTCCAAGCTGATTCCATTGCAATTCTTTCAAATGGAAGAACAATGGAAGAGGAGGACGCAGAAGGCAATGGACACACGGAACTTTCCCAAATTTCTATTTCCCAAAAGAATGGGCTACAATACAAACGGAACAAGAAAGTTGTTTCACTCGGAGGCCACATCGAGGAATGGTTGGAGCATGCACCGGTAGTTGACATGCGAGTTGAAAACTCTCCGGCTAAAGTGTTTGACTTTTTTTTGATGAAGCTCTGTACTCTTTAATAACGAAGGAAACCATGTGCTACGACATACAGCAGGGATATCCCAACTTCAGTGTTACTGTCGAGGAATTAAAAATAGTTGTAGGTATTTTACTGATTTCCGGCTACCATCGAGTTCCAAGCAGGAACCACTATTGGAGCTTGAAAGCTGACCTCATAATAGATCTAGTAGGCCGTGCTATGTTAAGAAATCGATTTGATGAAACTTTGCGGTTTCTCCATATTGCCAACAGCAAACGGATGGATCCTAATAATCGCATCGGGAAATTGCGTCCCATGATGAACCACTTTCAAGATGCATTTCAGAAGGCTTATATTCCTGAAAAACAGTTATCTTTTGACGAATCAATGGTTGCTTATTATGGGAGGCATGGGTGCAAACAATTTATTTAGAGGCAAACCGATAAGATTTGGTTTTAAAAATTTTTGCCACTGTACACCTCTGGGATATCTCATTGCATTTGAAACGTATCAGAGCAAGACATACCGAGGGAAAGACTACAACGAATTTGGAAAAGGAGGAGGATGTCTTCTGAATATTATTGACAGCCTGCAATATGGCTTGAACAAGTTGCCCACAGTATTTTATTGTGATTATTATTTTACAGGAATGCCATTCATTGCGGAGCTAAGTCGCCGTTGACAAGGTTTGGTTGGGACGATTCGAGATAATCGAATCCGAAAGAATAAAATCTTGGCCTCAGTAATTACAATGAAGAAAGTTCCACGTGGGAAATGTGCTTTGATGTACGACTCTGCCAATAAGATGGTTCTTTGTCGCTGGAAGTACAACGCCGTTGTCACGCTTGCATCTAATGTTGTGGCCGATAAACCAATACAGAAAACTAATCGTTGGTCCGTCAAAGACAAAAAGAAAATCGCGATTACCCAACCAATGATATTGCGGAATTATAACTGTCATATGGTTGGAGTCAATCGGCTTGACCAAAACATTTCTTGTTACCGTATTTCTCTGCGAAAGAAAAAGTGGTGGTTTCCCTTGTTCACTTGGCTGCTAGATGCCACAGCGGCTAACAGCTATTACATCTTCAAACAAAATCACTCCGACAAAAGTTTTCTCGATTTTCGCCGCAAAATCGTTTTATTCTCCCTCCAAGGTTGCAAACCTATTTCTCCTCGCCCGGGTCCTTCTCGTAATCGAAGTGAGAATGTGACCAGGGTCACACAGGATGTTCGCTTTGATAAGAAAGATCATTTTATTGTTGTTAACAACCGCCAGCGAAAGTGCGGAAAATGCAGTGCTCGACTAGTCACAGCATGCATCAAGTGCAACGTCCAACTCTGTGCAAAATGTTTCATGCCGTTTCACTCGCGCTAACTATTCCTGATAGCTGCTGTCATAGCATATTTTGCAGTTCATTGTCTGCAAAAACTGACATTAAACATTGCTCAGATTTGTTGTTTTCAATGTGTTTTATTTCATCCAACTGATGTCGGTACTAATTTGTTTTTTATAATTTCGATATTTTGTCTGATATACATAAAAAATAAATAATTTTCTTTGTTTCATTGTTAATAATTTAGTGTCTTATCAATTTCACGAGTAGTCTACCGCAAATTCGCAAACAACCAAAACCAGTCCTGCAGCCTGAAAATTGATGGTAACCACCAATAAATAATTGGTTCCTCAAAATACTTTAAATATTGCTTATACGAGCGTACAATACATTTTTGGTGATATTGCTTCTTCAAATCCTTTCTGGCAACTGCTTTTGGCAGCGACACTGACCACACAAATTAGCGTTTTTTGAGCATATAGCCGTATTTGGTGATTTTTCTTATGTTTTAAGAACAATTTTGGGAAAAATTTTGGAAAAGTAAGGCAAAAAAATGAAGAAAACTTATCATAAAAAATGAGGTTTTCTGTACAATAGAATTAACAATATATTAAGCATTGAAACATTCTTATTATTTGTGTATTAATAATTAAAAATGATATTTACACACCACTTGCTTTCGTCAGAATGAAAGAAAATTGGATGACAAGTGACACAGCAGTCTACTGAACGTCTGTATATAGACTGCTCCATATTTGAAGTACGGAAACTTTGCATCGACAACATCACATTTTTCTCGTTTGTCATCACCAGTTGACGCATTTAAACTATATAAACGACTTTGCAAACTGGTTTTTCTATTCCAGTAGAATAAAGGTTAGACTAAAAAGAACTATATAAACAAGCTTTTGCATTGCTCGCTGGGCTGTCATATGCTGCCACTGATGTCTAATCTAGCCGCGGAAAGTAGTTTTGGCTGGGATGGACAAAATGGACACTTTGGGTGTTGAAATAAAAGAGCACTTAATATGGTTCGAAATTCGACTCCTCGGCCCTCGCGTATAGCAACTTGCTGGTTCTCCGCAGGTAAACTTTTCCTACTAAACCAACAATAACTTTCGAATTCACTTCGACTTCCTTCAAATTATTTGGGATGATAATTCTGCAACCAAATTCAGCGTTTGAAAATATGCAAAGATCTTGCTTGCTATAGACTAGACAGCGGTTGCAATTTGAATTTGTTACCCAAATCTGAATGGCATATTTGAAAACTTGGTTTAGCACCAATCTACTACACTCGACCCTCATTTATCCGGACTTCTGTTTATCCAAACAGTGGCCATCAAACGACAGTCACCAACTTCTCTTCAGTTTGCCGTTTTACATTCCAAGCCTCATCAAAACTGACCAGGAACAACAAGTTTTCTTGGTCCTGTAGATAGTATAAATACATCGTAAATATTTATTAGGTAAGCGAAGCTATAGTGTTGTTGTTACTTCTCTTTTTCAGAAAGGTTATGTCAATTTATTTGCAGTATCTATATAAGTTTGTGTTATCCGGATTTTTCATTTTCCGGACCGGTACCTGCACCATTTAGCCCTGAAAAACAAGGGTCAAATGTACTCTTGAAATTTAAAGTTATTAGAAAGCACCGAAATAAAACAAAGGTGCTAATCTTATTCACAAACAAAGAATTTGCTGATTTTAAAAAAGAAATTTTAGTTTTGAGAAGAAATACTAGGTTTCAGAAGAAATCAAATTTCGACTTCATTTTTAAAACTTATAAGCGAAAATTAAAGTGGAGTTTATTTATTGCTAAATTTTGTAATTTTGCACATGTTTTGGCAAATTTTTTTATTACAACGTAAAATTAATTGATTAAAAAGTTGCTTTTTAACTGCCAAAACAATATATTTTTGCTGCAGGCCTACTATATACCTGTATATATACGTATGTTTGTGTATACATATGTTTATATATATACATACATATATATGTCACACTGAGCAGATTCGTGGTCGCATAAAAACGATGTAAAAGCAATAAACTCTACATAGATAGTTCAAACTTTTGCAAACCTTTACATTAAAAAAACGCTTTGGCCTCCTTGACCTCCAACCATAAAGGCAAGGATGTGGAGGTAGCCGCAAATCACAAAAGAAATAATAAACATATTTATTGAAAAATCGTTCTCTACAATATACTTTGCCCTTCTCAGAAAAAATTATTTTGATTTTTACTATATTAGTAAACTTTACCCATAGAAAGCAGAAAAATACGAATTTCAAAGTTAAGACTCTTTTTTGGCTCATGAGGCAATTAGTTTCAAACAACAAAAGTTGACAAAAATAGATGAAGACAAAGCAAGGATATTTTTGTGACATTTTGTTTGTATACAAGTAGCTTTATGAATCAACAAAACTTCTTAACTTAGAATTCGTATATTTATTTTCATTCGTAGCATTTGCTGATAATGAAATCAAGTTAATCTCTGAGAAGGCTAAAATGAATTGCCCAAAACGTTCAGATTTTCAGCAAATATGTTTACAATTTTATCTGTGATTTGCTATGTTACGTCATAGTTTGAAAAGTAACATTGTGGCAAAAAATAGAATTGATAGTTAATGTATTTGGTAGTGGAAAAACCGGAATTGATAGTTTAATTTATTATTGGCAACTGCGGATAATTTTAGGTGTGCATATACTTCTTGTTGTTTTGGACAAAAAGTGGTGTGGTTCTACAGCTGATAGATAAGATAGCTGATTCTGAATTAGCGAGGTCTCAGAAAAATTGCCGTCACTCAGATTGTTTGAGCGACGCATTACGTAGCGTCTATTCAAAAATACTATAATTGAGATAGCACTGAAATGCCATAGCGCGACAGCATGTAAAATATACACTATTTGAAAAATTAATAAAGACCTAACAAGTGACTATTTTATTTTAAAATTGTTGAAAAAATGAGAAAAAATTTTTCAAAAGTGCATTCGAACTGAGGAAAGAGCATTGCAATGAGAAGTTTAAAATAAGGTATATCGAAACTGATTCACTCTCCTTTTTGACATATGACTTCGCCTCAGTAAAGGAAGAAAACTATTTTAAGTTTTCTCAAGAAAGATCATATTTTCGGTTGCTCCTTTTTTCCTCAAAAAAAAAATTCTCTTTGCGGACCCGATAGCAGTGTATTGTGTTTTTGTGGTAAAAACTAGCAGAACACGATTGTGGCACTGAACAATTTTTCAGATCTGATTTAGAGATTTTAAGTTTTGACTTATCTCTTTAGCTTATTTGTAATGCAGTTACTTTGCTGAAAAAAAAACTCAATATATGGTAGCTTACAAATATTGTATGTTCTTCTCGCTTTCTAGGCTACTGGAGTTAATCTGTTTTTGTTTCTGTAGCTGCGATTACAAATTTCTGCTTGTGCCTCCTCTGTCCACTACCAACCAAATGATAATGTGTTCTGTCAGCAATTACTTGGCTAATATGATGTCGCACACTCTTAGCTCTACAACAATGGTTCTTATGTATCCCAATACATCAATAACGATTTACTGAAACGCTAGAGTCCATACGTAAATCATAAAATATAAACTGAGAATTCTTATTTTTTGTCTCCAATTGCTCCCTTAAACAAATTTCCTCCTAGGAATGAATAATTCTCTCTTTAGTGAGCCAAGTGTCTCTCGATCGAGAGCCGCTGGTTTAGAGACATTTTTGGGCTTTCTCTACCTTTTCAACAGGTAAGTTATAATGAAGAAGGCCAAAGTCTTATGCCCAACAACAGTTTCACGCAGTAGAACTCCGTGTGATAAGCTGATGAAGTTATTCAAATATATTTTGTCGATGTTTCTATATTGTAAAATGCTACCTGTTTTCTAATTGTTTAAAAAAATGTTCCGCATTTAGTGAGCTAAACTGGAAATTAAATATATGGGGAAATATTGAGAACTTTTATAGGTTCGTAGGAGTAACTATAAACCTAAAAAACGAATGATTTCATGGTTTAATGGGGATGGCGGGTTACCATAAAGGACCTGAAGCCAGGAAACTTCCTCAGGTCTGGACAAAAGGTTGTATGTATAGAAGGGGTTGCGTAGAGTCCGTAGCGGGACAAATAGAATGCGATAAAAAGTGATATGAGTTAGTGTCAAGGAGCATTCCACAAAAGATTTTCCATTCTGGTGAAATACAAACCCAAGAAACCACCAGATCATCAGTAAGATCGAATGCTTTCGAGAGACAGCACAATGAGATTGACGAGAAAACTTAAGATGATAGGTAGAGAGTAATCGGATTCGTGTGTCGAAATATTTAGAGATGAAAATAAACCTCCAGTACGAGAGGAAAAAAGTAAACAGCAGAGGTGAGGTAAAGAAAGGGATGCAAAGGATTGTGGATGACTAAAGCCGCCCACTCTGTACGGCTAGTTTGTGTGCTGCGTGGTTGCCAAGTAGAAAAAAGTAACCAGGGCCACATTGTGACCTGAAAGCAGCTGAATACAAGAGGATAAAAGTTCCAACAAACTATGCCATGGAGATTGTGGAAAAGAAACAACGGACGATTCAAGATGCGGACGGTGGGTGAGCATTTTAGATGGCTATATCCTAAATACCGCGTTTTCTCGCACGCTGTATACGTAAATGTAGGGAATCTTCGCTAAAAGTATTTTTGGGAAAATGAATCAACAAAAGTTGCATCAAGCGTTCGAATACCAAGTGTGCCTAAAGTGCCATCAGTAGGTCAACCTTTTGTTTTCCTGACTGGAGCGATTTTCCCAACGATTGTGATAAAAAGTGTAATTTTTCCGAACCTTTTGTGCCTCTCATCAGAAAACAATGTTTTTCTGGTAAGTCGATTATTGTCGTTTTTTGATGTTGCAGTATTACCAAAAATCTATTGTACTCTTGCAAGTACTAGAAATAAAAAAAGGTTTGCAATTTGAAATGTTTGATAATCACGTTGTAAAGTTGCAAAACAAGCAACGCCTTTAAATTTTAAATTTTTTTTGGTCTTCTTAGCTTGAAGCTTTGCACTTAAAAACAATCGATCTTTCTCTTTCGTTTTGCTGAGAAATGGGTCAGGATGGAATGAATGGTTTGATAATGCAATCTATTTACATATAATCAATAGAATCTGCAACACCCTTCTTTTTCTTAAACAAACAAATACGAAACAAAGAATCGCAAGACACCACACGATGAACAACAAAACGTTCGCAATCAAAAAGCAAGAGTTGTTTTTTGGGATTAGAAAATAGCAGTTCCATTTACAATGTTCGCATTACAAACTGCTTGTGCCAAGTGCCATTTTTGGTAGAGACATTTTTGGACTCTTTTGCAAAAAACCTAAGCGCTTTCTAAACTGCTCTACTTCAATTGATATTCCAAAATTTGAAAATCAAAAATATTGATCAAAGTTTATTGAAAAGCACTTGACTTCTAAACACCGGGATTCAAGGTTTTCGACCTACTGCTAATGGTTATCCATTGATAACGGCCATGAGTTACCGGCTTTATGTATAAGTGAGATAAAAAAACTCAAAGCTTCAAAAATCAAATCAAAGAAATCAGAAACAGAGTAAACAAATTCAAGCAAGCATTCTTAACTAAACGTACAGTTAACATATTTAAGAAAGCCTTCTCAAGAACCCAGTATGAGCTTTACATATAACTTTTTGAGGAGGGTTGTCGCTACAGATTATTGATCAAGCTACGTATTGGAAATCCGTTGAAATCTCGGCGGCATTCTAAAAAGCATACGTAATATAAAAGAGAGAGTAGAATCGGTATTTCTCTCCAAATATTGACCATGTTAGTATCAATAAATAGGAGTCAATTCTTGGGTCACTACGTAGCTATTACACCACGAGGCATAATAGCTACGCAGTTTACTCGTCGTGATAGCCCAGTATGACAAAACACTACCCACTAAGCGCAAATTAATACGATAGAAAAAGGTAATCCATGAAACACAACAACTACCCTACGATATGAATTCAACTTTTTGGTAAAAAAACAATTTGATCGGGAATACCACTTCACACCCAATGACAAATTAGGGAAGGTGGGTACAGGATGACATGCAACAGAATTCGTGTGATTGTTTGTCGTTTTTCGCCTTTTGCAGGAGTCTCTGAAAAAGTCTCCATTTATATTTCAGAAAAATTCTAATCGTTTATTTCTTCCTTTGACTTTTCTTAAATGGCTTCTTTTTCATTGCCCCCTCAACATCACCGATTTGTAACCGACTAGACGCGCGATTAACGGCTGAATCTTGTCCTTTTCTTTTTTTGCTTGAGAATTCTTTAACTTGTCTTACCCTTTTCTACAAACCCATTCTTTGTCTGAGAAGAATATTCTTGTTTCCTATTTCGTAACTTGCAAACACAACATAAGCAGGAGATAGAGCAACAGAAGTCTGTGAAAGGTTTTGCTCCTGTTATTGTGCATATTATTTTTCTTCTTCTTTCAGGGAGGATATATGCTTGCTTGTCTTCTTTGCATTCCCCTTCCTGTAAACTTATTCTTACTTTCTCCACTTTACGCTTTTCCTTTGATTCTCATCTCCTTGGTCAACATGATGCTCTCTACCATTGCGACTTTCTCTCAAACTGCATTATTGTGGTTTGAATTGAAATTTTTGTTTTTACAATTTTCAAAACACAGATATTGGTGTCCTTGAAAAGTTGCTTTTTGTAGAACAACGAGCTTATTTTTCGCAGACCAGGTTTGTTCCAACTTTTGAATCTGCATCATTCTATCCATTCTTTGGTAGTTTTGGAAGCTTTAGAAAGTCGGTTAGTTTTCTTCGTTATCTCTGAGCCACGCCTTGTTTTGTCAGTACTTGCTTTTCTTACCTTGTTTTATGTCTTATAATTTTTGACGTCCTTGGAAGGAACTGTCCCCCCAATGCTCATCTTGACTGTAATGGCTTAACGGTCACGTACTAGCAAGAAAAGACGAAGCAAAAGATATGAGTTGCTTTAGCTAACTACTGTTCGTAGTAGCCCCACTTCTTCCAGAATGGAAGAATACTGTCGTCTCCAAATTTTTCCTCATACAAGTTTTTACAATCTACATTGCATTTGTGTTTCGCTGTTATGTACTCTGTGCTCTTTTTGCTTTGCTGCTACCGTCACAACGTTGTTTTGAATGCTTGTATCAATTCAGAATTGAGAATTCCTTGTGAAGTGCCTGTGGTCTACCGACATAGCATACGTCCCATCTCATTCTGGCTTGTCCAGCGAGAGCACTCGTTACCCTTTTTGATAATTTTTGTCTATACGCAACATCTAGTTGAGGACAGTAGGAGTTGTCCACCTTCTTGAGCTCCATGGTCTCTAGTCATGTTTTATATCAATGAAAGAGCTGGGCAGCAACAGCACTTTACGCATAAAGCATTAAGACTTTGAATGAATGTACTTTTGCAACAACTGTTTATAACGCCCTTAAATCTTAAAAAAAAATTTAATTAAATATTTGCTTGACCACCCAGCAACAACACCAAACTTCATCAAATATTCCCTTGAGATCATGTATAATCAAAATCAGGCATGCACAATCAGGAAGAACCGAGATCTATTCTCTAATAACAATGTTAGTTGATATGCTACTATCATAAAACATCATCGGTAAAAATGGCTTTGGGGATGGATTCTGATCAAACATCACCAGAGTTATTTTGGGGTATAAGTCTGTTATGCTATTCCTAATCCAACTTTCTCACCGATAACTTAGCTTTAAGCCAATAGGCCGACAAAATTTGTTGTCTGGCTGTTTAGTATTTGCATTGAATGCTTATACTTTTGAAACATTTTGCCAATATAGAAAATTATAAAATACGTTGATTAAGACTTGCTAAAATAACTTTTTCACATTAATTGATATGCAAATAGTAATAGACTAGGACACCATGTTACCCAGGTACTCACTTCTTTGTATTTCAATGCAAGATTCAAAAATTTGAATCTGTAGATAACGGGAATCTTGAATTTGAAATTTCCAAGAATGTCTAAAAAAGTCATCATACAATTAGTAACGATAAAAACATCAATTTATACAGGAAAAAAGCAAGCAAAGCTTACCATTTTAGTCTCTTTTAATATTAAACATATTCAGCTTGTTCAATACGTTATTGTAATACAAATCAAAACGAACAACATTAAGCGCGTAGCCAATAACAAATAGAGATGATACGGGAATAATATTTTATCAAGATCACGTCATGGTGTATTTTGGAAAGTCCATTGTTTGTGAAGAAAAAGGGGCGATAATGCCTCCTGCTTCCTTCCTCTCTTGACTGAATCACGTATTCTTTCAGTTCAATCTTGAAAGTGTTAACTGCTCTTAATTGAGAAAATACCCATTTACAAAATGACAAAAGTGACGAGCTATCAAGAAGCGAAGATACAACTTTTTCAAAACGTTGCCTTTTCTATGTTCCCGGAAGGACAATATAAATAAGTCTTGTTTTATCAGAACGATGGTCTATGACGGTGGTCCCGAATTCCTTTACATTAGGGACCGGTTTATAGTAAGCATAATTGCTGCCGATCTGCCATCAACATGCAGCAGAAAAATATAGCAAAACATAACAACCGAAAACATAGCACTTTTTATTTCTTCAAACGTGGATCAACTAGATAATTGACAGTTGTCCAACGTATAAGCGTCTCTGTCACTTTCTTACGTTTTTAGCTTCTACCCAGCAAAAGGTAATTAACTGGTACTGGTGACAAGTCCCAATACTTTGTTTGCTGCGGCCCAGAGCAAATAACTCACGGATCAATATTGGGCCTAGTGCTGGTGGTTGGCAACACTCATTTAGTATTTTGTGCTTCCGCTTCGTTGTTGGCAAGCCATAACAGAAATTTTGAAAACATATTTCCAATTCAGCATTGTAAGCTACAGGGGTTATGTCAAAACTATTTTGTTGTGTTAAATTTAGCCTATTATTGAGATAATGTGATGAAATGTCCTGGCGCTGAGAAGATATTACAGTTGTTTATTCAAGCGCATGAGCTTATGCTTTGTACACCGAACAAGTTGTTACTCGTGTCGAGACGCAGCGACTGGTAGCAAGTTCGATTCCACATCTGTGCAGCGTAAAAATCAAAGAATGATGACAAGAACTTTCCCCGTGGCAAAGCAGGCAATTGTTGCCGGTTTTTATCTTTACCATCCTATTTGAGCCAAGAGCACAAAAAGTTGAATCATCACTTAAAGAAGTCTTTGATAGGATTCGGTTTACGCTTTAAATCAGCAACCTACTGCATTCGAAGTGTACGGCAATCATAAAATTATATTGTTAGCGTTTAAAATCAGTAAAAAACAGAGACATATTTTCATTCGTTTCTTCAATCGTCGAAGCAACTTTCGAAACAACTAGATCTTTAGTAAAAGATTGAGATTTATTAGTGCTTTTCGTTTTAGACTTAGAAGACTAAAGAATATATAAAATTTTAAATAATTGTTCTTTAGTTTGGACCAGATTTGTTAAAATCAGCTCGCTTTTTCTATGGTTGTCGTGGAAGTGGTTAAGTGTCTTGGAACGCCGTGTTTGGTGATAACAATTGTTAGTTCGAACCTCACCATGGCTTGTTGTTGTGCATTTGGAAAAGGCACTTTAAGGCAATTTTCCTTAACTGCTTTTCTTAGAAATACACGGTGACAGCAGTGTTGATTACGCTGAAGTATTAACTCTGAAAACAACGATGTTCTAGCGGCTCTATCATAACCTACAAACGGTTTTCCTGTAACATAAGAATAACAATATATGATAAAAAAAACAAAATTTATTGCCACAAATTTTTTATGCTACGTAGCATATTATTTAAAGCCCAGTATGGTTTTACTTGCATAGTTTGCTTGAGCTTTGAGGTCTTGAGATACTTACTGTTTACTGCAGAAATAATGAGTGGCTTGAACACCGACGAAGCTTCGTTAACCCGAACCAGTTGGAGATCTGTTAGTAGGTTATCGGAAGTGAAGAAAAAACTTAGATCCGAAACGTTGATCTTGATTGTATCCGACTCAAGATAAGCTTTTAGAGTAGCATTTAAACTCTGAAAAAAGAAAATGTTTTGCCATCAAAACAATCAATTTTTCCTACTCAAATTTTTTTAAAGAAAGCAAGAAAAAGGCACCAAACTCTTTCAAAATAATTTCATTTTTTGAACATGATATCAATAACCTGAATAAATATGTACGATGGGTCTAACTAAAGAATTAAATAACATCACATACAGTAATATAAAAGTGACGTTGAATAATCAAACGAGCTGGATTAAAATTGGTGTTATTGATGCTGCAGCATTTGGCCATTCTTAAAATAGGCTCACATCCAAGGTGGAACTGATAAAAAGTTTTTGGAAATCGCAGTGAATCTTAATTGCAAAAGTAGGAATTTTCTGGTATCGCAGCATCAGGTCCTTAATCCGGTTCTGTTACCATACATCAAAATTTATTGCTTTTATTCACTTCACATATTGCTTGTGTATTGTTTTGGCTGAATATTGAGTTCATGGCAAAATCAAGAAATAAACTCTCACTCTCCTTGCTTCATGTTGGCAAAAATTGATTTCAAAAGAGAAAAAAGATCCAGGTTTCCCACAGGAAAGTCAATCAAATAGGTTTCTCCTGGCGACCATCTGAGTGTTAAATATGTGAAAAAATTTTTCTCTACCCAATTAAAAAATGGCATGCTTTGTTATAGCGATTGCTTCAGTATCGGTTAAGAGGAGTCTACTTACTAGAAAAAGAAGCCGAGCAACTCACTTTTTGCAGGCATTGCTATGAGAGTATTAGCGATTAGAATCTATTGCAGCATGAAAAAGATTCTTAAAAAAGCATTCAGTAGGACCTAATTTTTTATGTAAACCCTCATTTTTGAAAAAAATTGTTTGGATTTGCAACATTTCAAACAGACAGTTGGATAATAAGAAACTACTTCGACGTAAAACGCAAATGCGCTTGTTCACTTTTGAAATGTTTAAAATTTTCATTCAGAGATTGTGCTCTTACATAAAATGGCCAATGAGTGTGAGTGCCGTTCATGGTGACGACTAGGGTTTGAAAACCGGATTCCGATTGATGTAAATTTGTAGCGCGCCAGGTTTAAACGTTGTTGGTAAATTGTTGCTTGATAACTGCGCGTTAGTTTGATGTTAGCCTGAAGCACTAGGATCCAAGCATTGTTTTCTGTTATAGTTGCGTTTCTTATCAGTTCAGTGTTAAGTCGCTTTTGTTAGTATTACTAGTGCTTCAGTTTAAATCTCTAGTTTAGGCGTTCTTGTTTGTATATGTTCTATTTATTTTTATGTTTTTTGATATCAAGCGTTTTAGTTGATTAAAGCCGCATTTATGAGGCTTTTGGTATATGCGTCGAGGTAGCTAGAACGCAACACCAATTTTGGGAACTCCCAGGAATTAGTGGCGTTTTGTACTTTTTGTTTACCGATTTTAAACAAAATTTTGCTGGTATTTCCCGGATGGTAAGCAATCATTGATACCATAAATACTTTGAGATAACAATAGCTAAGGCAGTGTTGCATACTTTATTATAAAGTTTAAACTAACTTATAACTGCGCATTACATCTGCAAATGAAACAAACTTAACTTTCCATAAAACTAGAAATCTGCATAATTGAAAACACAAATTTACACTCAGTCGTCCGACTACTTGAATGAGCCACGCTGTACTAAAGGTTGCACGTGACTCGAGCAGTTAAAAACTGCAATTACGCGTGATAGCTTTAGGCCGGTCAGTATCTCGACACTACAGTAAAGAAATAGCAACTTGTACAAAGTGAAATGCAAAACAAACGATAATTACTTCATACTTTTAAACCAAAAAAAGATTAATAGAGCTTAAAGTTTCATTTTAGCCCTCACATGAAAAAGTCTACAAATCTTTACCAAGCTTTACCGAACATTTCAGCAATCTTTGTTGAAGCAGAACATGCCCTTTCCATTGCGGGCTAGTTCAACATTTAAATTCGTTCACAATTTAACTACAGTATTGTCTAAGTAGTCCTACTGTATTTTCTTCGCAGTTACTATAACGAAAAGTAAACAAATCAAGCCTTAGTGCATTTTTCCTCGTTTATTTTTTGTGTTTTGCTTCTTACGCGTTCTGATTAATGTTCCCTGTTTTTCTTGAGATCCCGCGATTGCGCTTGCGTTTTTCCAGTTTTCCTGTCTTATATGCAACCGCGTGATCAAAAACTTTGGTGATAATGATCATGCATTCAAGCCTGACAATTCTACTGAAAGGCACTTGGTGACAATATTCCTACTTGGCTGCAATGCTGGTGATGGATAAGAATTGTTCCAGAAGTACTCTTAACTCCAATGTGGGTCTGAAAGCAATGTTGTTTTAACTTTGAGTTGTCGGTTATCTATGAAACAACGCAGTTTGTTGAGCATACCAGAGAAGCGCAAAACTAGAACACCGAGTAGTTGCGTCCACCTTTCGGGGATACTCTCAGAGTAAGGAAAATTTACAAAGCTAAATTTTGCGAAAACAATGAATGCATTCAAAATTTAGTAACCGATGGCTTTCCACTCTGCAAACATAGAATGTAATGCGAATGATGTTGTTGTTGTTATCCTTCCGTGAAATGAGGGTGTGGTGGAAGACCACAGAGCCCCAGAAGCTGGGTAACTCCTCTGGGCCTGGACCAGAGGTTATAGAGAAACAGAAAGTCGCCAAAGAGCGAGTGGCGCAAAGAGTCCGTAGCTGGACGTTGCAAAACGAGATGAGAGATGCCCTGGGACGAATAACCGAAGGCCCTGCATGAAAGATTTTTAATTTTGCCAATGCTAGAGGGATAAGAGTCAAACAAGAAGCTGTGTCCATTGCAGCAAAGACAAGAGAGAACATAGTGAGCGTGACGAGGGAGCACAAGTTCCTCAGTAGAAAACCGAGGGAACCTGTGTGTCAAAAAATTTAGATAAGATAGTATGCCTCCAATCTGAGAAAAGATATGAGTGGATACGAGATGTAAGAGAAAAGAAAATAAGGGATTGAAGAGGGAAAGAGTAGCGCTCTCCGTCTGGCCAACTCAGCAGCCGCATCGTTCCGAGGGAGAAGGGAGTGTCCGGGGACCCATTGTAGCCTGATAGTAAAGGAGGAAAGATAAGACAGTTCCTGCCAGATCATTCAGAGAATCTAAGGTAAAAAGGAATGACAAAAGAGAGGACAGGGTGGCTAGGACAAAGCGAGAGTCAAGGAGAAGGAGAAGGGAAGAGAAATGATAGACTTTCTGGTGCTGCTAAGACCAGCGAAGAGCTTGCACAATGGCGCAGGCTTCAGCGAAAAAATTGGAACATACTGGTCCTGCCCAAAAGGAAAGAGTGGCCTCACCGCCACAAAGCGAGCATTTGGCAAGTACGCCAGAGCCGTTTTGCAAAAATAAAAGGAATAGAGCTATTTGTCCAAATTACCAGATCGTGAGGTGGGAGAGGGTCAAGGTGAGTGAGAGCAGCACCTTGGCGAGATAGAGCGAAATCAGATTGTGAGCATGGGGAGGAAAGGGTGGACTCCACAGTGAAGGAAAGTAGGGTCAAAGAAGGAGAGGAAGGGCAAGCAAAGAGAACCTCCTTAGGAGAAGTAGGAAAAACCATAAGGGATGATTGGATGCAAAAGCTCTCCAGGGGGATCGGCAGAGTCTTGGTTTCACTCCAATTTTGGCCAAACCTGAAATAGAACCGAAGGTTGGTAGCCAAAGGGCCCGCTCATAAGATGACAGAGCGAAATGAGTCAGGGTGACTGATAGGGAAGCTAGAGACGCCCCAGAGAGGGAAGCTAGAGACGCCCCAGAGAGGAAAAGTGGGATAAGGGAGAATGAAAGGCAGCTTGTGATGGCGCAATCAACCACTTGGTCAAGGCGTTTGAAGTTGGTAGAGTTGGTAACGCTAAGGAAAGGAAACCAGCCGGGTAAAGCATAAATGAGAAGGTACCGAAGAAAAGTTTTATACAAAAAAGAGAGGAACTCCTGAAAAGGACCCCGTGAGAAAGCAGAGATACAGTGTAACGCCATAGGACGAGGGAAGAAGTTAGCCTTTAGTAAAGACAAGAGAGTAGGCTGAAATATTTATAGTCTGACTAACATGCGTTACTTGGATTTAACCAAATGTCATTTATTTTTCAACATAATGTCTTCTGCGGTCCATGCATTTCTTCCATCTGCGCTGCAGTGCTTGGATTCCAGTGGTGTAGAAGTTGTCCTCCTGACCACCAAAAAAATCCTCTACAGCGGAAAGGACGTCATAATTAGTCTGACATCGGTTTCCAGCCAGATGTTTTTCATGTTAGGGAACAGAAAATAATCAGATGTTGCCAAATTAGGAGAATATGGAAGGTGATCAGTCAATTTAAATCCACAGTGAACAATATAATCACAGACTTGTGAGCAGGAGCATTTTCCTGATGAAACAGAACACCTTTTTGTCAGCTTTCCAGACCGCTTTGACTTCATTGCTATTTGTTGCTGCCTTAGCTAGTTGGCATAGTATTTTCCATTGATAGCTTTACCTTTTTGAAAGTAGTCAGTTAACGCAATGCATGTTGCATCCCAAATTATGGAGGCCATCACTTTTCCTGATGATGGCAACACCTTGGCTTTTCTGGAGCAGGAGAAGTCGAGTGCTCCCACTGCCTGGATTGCCGTTTGTTTTCTGATTCTCGCTTTTTTCACTTTAGGATACCACCAGGCACGAGGTTGGCGTTTAACGCTACCAGAAGGAAGGGAAAATTTGGCCGCATTTAGTGCAAGAGAAGTAAAAATAAGAACAGCAGAGGAAAGAGAAAAAGAGGAGTTATACTCTGCAGAAGGACAGTGAGAGTCGAAGTAAAAGGAAAGTCATCCCAACAAGCTTTGTGAAAATTGAAGAAAGGGGACGTTTATTGTGGCGAAAGAGCGAACGAAGAGTGACAGTTAGTGGAATTGATAGATGATCAGAGTCCAAGTCCCAAAGCACCTCCAAAAAACAAGAGAGAGTTAGAGAGGAGAGAGCAAAGGAGATGTCAGGAGAGGAGCAATTGCTAGAGGAGCAATGGAGAAGAGCTGCCGTATCCGATTGATTGAGAGAAAGGAGGTCAAGGAGATGAACCAATATAAATACTTCTTTCCTCGGGGATCGGAAGTACCTTTTCAGTCCTAGAGAGGGTGATGAAAGTTGAAATCCATTAGAATGAAGAGATTTTTGGGGAAGGAAAAATGGAGGAAGAAAAGAAGCCGGTTCTGCTATACGTCAAAGATCAGCAAATAGGAGGAGCATAAATATTAAGAAAAGAGAGGGAGGAGTTGTTTAGTGAGATGTTGACCCTATGTAATAAAGTAGGGGTCAAGGGAAGAGAGAGGAGGTAAAAAGTTTAAACAAGAATATGCTCTGGCTGAAAAAATGATGACGCCACCGCTAGCGTCAAGATCATCGGAAAAAAAAAATTCTAGACCGGAAATGAGTGCGATTAGATCGCAGAGCAGAAAATCCAGGGGTTTGGAGAGAGGAAGATGAGTTAAGGTTGGATTCTTAAATACAGATAAGATTCACAGGGTGAGACGAAATAAAGTAAAGTAGTTTAGCGCTCCTGGCTAGAAGACCTTCGGCATTCCATTGAAGAACCCTGAGCAAGTTAGAAGGGGAAAAGGAAGCAGGAGGTATAAGAAATAGGTAGAAACATGAGGAAGTGGAAAGGGTGCAGAGGGAGGAGATAAAAAGTGGGCGAGATGAGGGTAGAAGATTTGAAGATGAGGATGGGGCGGGAGCGCTGCATTGGCAGAGGGCAAGCCAGATGAACCAAGTTGAACAGTGGAGGTATACAAGCTGGAGGAGCCCGAAGAGGAAGACACAGTGTTGGTACGTATGAGACCTCCAGAAGAAGCAGGGACGCAGCAAGGAGGACAGCTCCAGGAGTGAAAGCTACCCAGATTTTTGAATCTAGAGAAAGAGAGTAGTGAGCAATTTAAGTAGACTTAGCACCGACCTACTCCTCTAGATCACACTTCCAGCGTACACTAAATGAGGAAAGACAAGGCAAAGGTCAAGATGAACGTTGCCGCTTATCAAGAGAAGGAAAAGACGGGCAAGAAAGAGGCAGAAGAAGAGAGAAAACAGTCGACCGATTTCAAAGAGGCTGCAAGCTGCCCTTCTTGGTCTTTCAGAGGGCGGCACAGCAAAAAAATGGTTTGTGTGAGGGAAGTGGCCGTGGTAACTACGACCCTTGGAAGGCCAACAGCCATCTCGACTCAATCCAAACGGGGTCGGGGACCGCACCACCACATTGAGGCGGCTGTTGATTGGTGCATATGCAAATTGTCGCGTGTGGTAACAAATATAAAGTTATAGCATTACACTTTTACGTGCAAAAGCAATTTTGCTCCTTAGCGAAAAACAAAAGCTCTTGCGAAGGGACGTGTTACAAACGGGAATTTGTAGCTGCTACAAAACTGTTATTCTGATGCTACGCAACTAATTTTTAATTATTCAGCCAAACTTGCTGGCAACATTTTGATAGCAAGATAACAATTGTGATGTAACATTGGCTGATGAGGATTGAGGCAATTCGTCCTTATGGCATGATAATGATTTCCTTTGCTATTTTTGCTGGAATCCTCTAAAGCATTGTTCGCTTAATATATACATGACCAAAAATCTTAAAACAGAGAGAGAAATAGATAGATTTGATACATTTGCATCTGCGTTTCGTTATTTGGCGTGTAAGAAGTTGTTCTTGGTAGTCGTAAAGCCTAAGAGGAACTCTAATTTTTGTAGTCGGTAGCGTAGTGGAGGTTGAGTTTATTTGTGAATACATTTCTTGTTGTTTTGAACAAGAAGTGGTGTGGATCTACATTGATATTTGGTACTGAATTAGCAAAGTTTTATTAAAGTTACTGTCAGACAGATCATTAAAGCGACACTTTGCGTCGTCTCAGTTTTAAAATCTTACTGTTGAGATAGCACCAAAATTTTATGGCATGATAGCACGTAATGCTTCGCTGTTTTATTGGTGTGCTTCTTGTTGATAGGCTTTATTGATTATAATATTCAAAAACTGCTTGGTTGGACCAAAGTTTCAAGAAAAAATCCTCCCCTGATTGTATGGTTGCCTTGGTATAGCCGACAAAAAGTTTTTTCCACAACCGGAGAATAAAAATGTTTGACGCTCTATCGTAGATTTATCCTTTTTTTCCCTTTAAGTCAGCTTTCAAATATAACTTCGCACAAATACATAACAATTTCTCACCGCCGACAGAGATATAGTCACGAGAGGCAATGTGACGTCGATCATTGTTTTAGTATTCAGGAAAACTCCTTCGGGGGAAAAAGATACGCGTGGGGGTTGTGATTGGTCGACGTCAATCAATATCCTGTTTGAAAAGAACAGCTAACAGCTAAGTTTTATTAAAAAAGTTACCTTGATATAAGCTTACGTTATCACCGCACACTTTCCAGTATTGGTGACGCACCATATCAAAAGCATTATCAATTTCTTTATTTTTCTTGTAGATTTTTGTCATAAATTTTTGGAATAAGAAAAATGTAGTCGCAATTTAAATTATTTGTACATTAAACTTATTGGTATAGTTGCCTCACTAAAATGAAAGGAACAATTCGCGCTTTACTGTGCTGGTCACCAAACATGTCGTGAGAGATCGCCATATTGGGTGGCAAGCAATGGCTGAATCCACTTTGATGCTGGTAAGATTACCACTTTGCGGTATATTTTCTTTGAATATGATCAAGTAAATTGAAGATACGTAATTGCGTGTTTAAACCTTGCAATGGCTGCGTTGCTGTGATCTTGAAAAAGCATTTCACTACAATTTCCTCTGCTTGGTTGCACTCCTCGTAATAAAAGCGCACTGTGGCCACACGACTCTGAGGTAGTTCCAAGGAAAACGATGTTTTAACGCATGAATGTTGAAATTTTTTAAATGTCGAAATTTTCAAAACCTCAGTATTTTTGGCATCGGAATCTACCTCAGAGCCTAAACTTTTAAGTGTATTGCCTCTCAAAATCACAAAAATTGTATCTCTCATCTCTTTCCTAAAGTTTATTGCGCTATGATAGGAATGCATCTGTTTTTTGTTATAAGGCGTTTGATTCTATGGTGTTTAAGAGATAAGGCTGCCAGATAATCCTAAGTGTCAAAAAGAGCACCCACAGCTATAACGACCAACGTTGACGACCATGCTTTGCAGAAACAAGTAACGACAAAAGGCAATGCTATTCGCAAAGGTTTCGTAGAAAGACGAGAAAAGGTTTATAGTTGCTTAAGCAAAACTCGGAGAGGTTGTTAATTGAGTAGGGGAGACCGGGGACAGGTGTAACAAAACTTACAAGTTGAGATTCAAATATTTCTGTATTATGATGCATACCAAATTATTCAGAATTTACTATAAGTTAATCACTTGGGTTGAAAACAGTTTTTTGAAGGTATTTTCCGTCTGGTTGCAACTACAGTTCTATTGCTTTGTCTGGTACATCCCACGTGCTAAGCAGATTTGTGCTCTATATACCAACTTTCTGTGACGCATAATGCGCGGGAAATTTAAACTGTTACAATTAACCGGCGTTACATTTGTCCCCAGTGTTCCCTAATCTCGAGCCTTTCTCCCAATTCATCGCTTAAACGAAAGAAGTCATACCAGTCAAATAATGTTATAATCAGACAAAAGCATTATGTGTGCAACATGATCTCAAGGGTGCAGTAATGTCAAAACCTCTATTAAAACAAACG
The DNA here is from genome assembly GCA_963675345.1 of Trididemnum clinides. NCBI lineage: Eukaryota > Metazoa > Chordata > Ascidiacea > Aplousobranchia > Didemnidae > Trididemnum > Trididemnum clinides. Next base: position 8,056,164 of record OY776300.1, read on the forward strand.
ACCTTGCTGTTTCTCGAGGTTGATGTAAGCTATAGTTGTTATTACAACTATAATCATTGCAATACAGTATCCTACAACAGTAAACAATATATTTCTATGTAAGCAAATGTCGTATCCTGTTGACTTTTAGAAATTTACTCATCCCCAAAGGTTCAAAAGAAAGCTCTGTTCTAGCACAACCGGCAACGAAAGGTTTTCCCGTAGTTTGCAAATAAGAATTGGGTCAAAAAAATGACAAAGGTTAATGACATTACCAATTGGGCTGCCTTTTTTCCTTAACCCGATATGCATGTTCCTACTTGCTTCATTGTGTTTATGATGTGAGGTCTGAATGTATTGTAAGACATCTTGTCATCATACTTGGGAAGAAAAAGGGGTGAGCTTTATTAGGATGAAATGTTCACCTGATTACAGATCAAAGTACCATATTTGTGGCATGTTTTTATCATCAACAGAAAGCCTATTTCGTTGGCTTGCAATGACCAGAAAATCTTCTCGATTTTATTCATTCCCACTTTCAAGTTGCGAGCACAGCTGATAAGAGACATTTGTCATTTTTTTCAAGCATGAAAAATAGCGTTGATGTGTTTTTCAAAGAGTATAACATCAACAACAACAAGGAATTAAACTCAGAACTTTACGTTCGCAAACCATATTGTTATTATCTCTGATCAAACTGTCACTAAAAACACAGTTTAAAATAATCGTGTCATAAGACTAAATTATTTCACCGGACATAAGAAATATAAAGTAACCGAAACTAATGTAGCCTATATAAACGTAAGGAAGGCGATGCAAACCCAAAACCGATTCCAGTCGCTGGCCTTGATTACTAATCTTATTGTAAGCCGAAGAGCAGACTTAGATTATGGTTTTTAGAATATTTTCATTGTTTAATAAAAATAATAGTAACCAAGTTTGTACAAGGAATAAATTTACGAACCGTCGCGGTTGGTCAAAGAATAACTCTAAGAAAATATTTTCTTTAACCAATGACTTCAAAAGAGTTGATGCCAAAGTGGCTTTGTCCATACGACTTGCATCAATAATCTAAATACATACAGTGTTGTAGTGATAGAAAGGAGGATGTCTGGATTCATACCAGAAGCGAAGCGACACAAAACGACAAATGAGCATCCACCCCAACTAAAGTGTAATTGCAGACAGTGCTTACTGTTTCGGTATGTTTGGACTCATCAGTGCAGTACATGACCGACAATTATCTACATGCTTTAACAAAAAGGAAAACATAGAAATTTACGCTTGTGACACCTAAACTGGGTTCTCGATGGTACAACTTTTTCAGCATTCTTTGAAGCCATATCACTCGTGAATGAGTGGTGGATGTCGTTGACGCGCCACGTCGAGCGTACTGCTAATCTGATAGATCGAAACGATGTGAGTATCAGTAGTTTCACTGGTCAAAATTTTCGCGTTAGTAGCGTTTGTGAGTAATGTGTGGCGGCCATAGCATAGTTAGTTAGTGATTGACAGCGTTAGATCAGCTTAATGAAACAATAATTTCAGAATAAACAGGACAACCATTCGAAGGCCACCAGTCTTTGCCAATTTTGTAGTTTTGGAAAAAAGTTTTACGACAATTTTTCTTGTTACAAATAGAGTTGGCGGCGAAAATGCACAGAGCCAGCGGTACTAGTAATTTCCAGACAAATTTTAACACATGAATATTGTTCTTCGCGTTTTTGTATACGTTTTGTTATCGGAGAATAAAAATGTTTTTGAAAATGTTTTGAACTAATGGAACAGTGCAAAACGTCTTTAAATCAGTAACAGTTTTTAATGGGAACGTTTACTGCAGTTCTCTCTTCATAATTTTTCACAAAAATTCCCTATTTCACGCAGCATTCATCAAAACTTATATTTTTGACACTGCCTAAATTAGCATTTTGCTTTTGGTCGTTTCTTACGTAAGAATTTTGCTTCTACAAAACACTAATTTTCCAAAAAATGTTGCTATTTTTGCCAAGAGGATATTGAAGCCTTTGGCATTCCCTAATGATAACTTACCTGTTGAAGAGATAAGGAAAGTGCGAAAATGTCCTTAGACCAAAGTGTATACAACATCGTATTGACAAAGTAATTACTGAAGGAAAGTATTACCATTCGGTCGGTAGTTAATAAAGTCGGCAAAGATGGAGCGGTAAAGTCAAACCTAAAAAAACAAACATAAATTCATCTCATCTCCGTATATAGCGAGAAGTAGGCTACAGGCGACCATTCTTCACCTATACCGCCCATGTTTTGATTTTTGTTTTTTGCAAAGTAACTGCAGCACATGAAACTAAAAAGATTCGTTTACGAGGTGGAGAAGTGACTTGAAGTGATATTTTATTGCAGTACAGATAATTGAATGGTAGTGGGCTCATTTCTAAAGGTGATTGCATTGTTTGAGCGTTTAGAAAAGGTATTTCGCTATTATTTCCATGTTTATTGCATTCTAGTAAGCAGTAAATTTATCAAAAATGACCAAGGTTATTAACCGCAACGTTGAAACTTCGAAAACCGTTACTTGTTTTGTACCACTTGTTTCGGCTTTGCTAGTTGTTACTACAAAAACACAGTACAGAAGTTTTCTTCAGGAAAGAAGGGGAGTTAGGAGCAAAACAGATTTATAAGCTATTTTGCGAAATTTGTAAATTTCTTTCGAATAAAATGTTCTCCTCTTTTAAAGCAAATCTAATGGCTAGTATGGTTTTCCCAGACCCTGTTTGCATGTCCGTGTGCAAAGTTTTTTTTCTGATTTCAAACACACCTTGGGAAAATTTTTTTCACTTCCCCAACAAATTTTGAATTAATTACGCCATTGGTTCGGTTTTTACATACACTTTGCCTGGATTTGTCGATGGACAGTATACACTACCAACGCCATACGCAGTGACACTGCTGTTTGTGAAATACATCGGTCTTATCATGGCTAAGTCGAGGTTCAAGTTGAGGTTTGTGATATTCTTTATGTTTCCAATCTCAAACGAAAAGTTTTTCAACAACGGAATGTCAGCTAAAAAATAACAAATAAATGCGAGCAACTACAACAGAAATAATTTTGACGATTATGCAGTGAAGTTGCAAAAGCATTTTTGTAAAAACAGCAAAAAAGTTAATAATCTCATTTTTGTACGAGTTTACTTTAATACATTTACACTTCAAAGTTTAAGTGCACTGCATGCTTGTTTGAAGTCTATTTCTGTTTATATATATAGCTATACATATATATCTTTATTAGCAAAAATACTACAGCCTGTTTCGCCGTTAAGGCTCCTCAGGTATTTCTTATAATAAAAAATTATAAGGTATTCTTATATTATAAGGTATAATTATTCTCCTCAGGTATTCTTACAATAAGAAATACCTGAGGAGCCTTAACGGCGAAACAGGCTGTAGTATTTTTGCTAATAAAGATATGTCAATTTGCTCTAACTGTTTTTGTTATTGAGCACTTTTAGATATTTTACCGAGTTTATTATATTTATAGCTATACATATACATATAGCTATTTTATACTTACAGCTATTTCTGTTTGTACATTTACATTTCAAAACCGCTTGTCTGATGCGTTATTTCAGGAAGCTATAAAATTTTTTGTCAACTGAGCAAAGACACTCTCTGTCAAATCAATGCTGCATTTGCAACAGTGTTTCGACAACAAAGCCGAAAAATAGCCTAGAGTCAGTAAAGTGTTTTTCGGTGTGAAATGTACGTATATCGCAGTTATATCAAATTATGAAAGCCATATCTGGAAAATGTGGTGGTCACGAATTCTTACTCCTGTTTTTTATTAAATGCCAACTTTTACCTGAGGCAATTACAGTACAGGTAACTTACTCTGCAAATAAAATTTTGTTGAGAACAGGATCAAGCTATAATGCTGAATAATAGAAAGCATTATACAGCCACAATAAATCATTGCAATAATATGATTCAATAGCAAATAGGCTTTGTCAGTGCTGAGCTCTTCTAGGAATGATGTATTTACCCTAAGCAGCATAACAATTTTTCTGCTATGCCACTACATTAGTGGTAGATGTGCACAGAATTAGCATTAGCCACTGCGAAGTAGGCCTTGCGCAAGTTTTACGCTTGTTGTATCACCAACCGTAAAAGGCTTTGTTCGAACTATAATCCACCTAAAACTAATCACCTAACTAATGTAGGAGAACATTAGTTCATTCTACTTACGATTTAATGACGAAGTAAGCATTTCAGCGTTTTTTCTAATTAATTCATTAAATTCGTCGCATGCCTATATAACACAACAATAAGAGACTAGCAGGAATGGTATTAACCCTACCCCCAATATATGGAGTAAAAACTTTACCTTTAAAGAGAATTGCATATTTTCAAGATGTACCTCCACCCTATGGACTGTTATTGACTCCTTTCCAACCACGTATTGTAAATACGGTCTTGGCAAATATAGTTAAATATTATTTCTCACTAGAAACACAGTGAATCATATATTTTGGAAATAATGAACCAATGCTGCGGCCGTAACAAACAAACCAAAAGGGGGGGAGCACAAAGCCAAAGCAAGGGGTGGCCGCAAAGAAGTGACCGCTTTAAATGAAGAATGAACGTATTAAATAGTAGATCTAATTCACATTTTGGTTCGTCATTTTTATTAAAAAAGAGATTATTAGGGTGCTTCATAACGTAAGCAAAGATTAAAAACATAGACAACACCAGTTAGACAAGCAGAAAAGGTGGGGGGCACCTTGAAGCCAACGTTTTTGTTTTTCTGAAACAACCTCACAAGCGTAAATGTCATTACTTTTCCCAACCATTTTCTTTAATAACCATTTGACATCACTTTTAGTTTAGCTCGGCCAGCCATTTTGTGCTACTTTTTAGCGTCTTTGTCGAATAGTTGTTAAGCAAAAACTTAATCAATTCCGTTCGACGGCACAAGTATCAAACTTCCTTTTTAGTCCATACCAATGTTTTGTAATCTTTTTTACATTATACCCACCCCTTTTCAACCAAAAACAGCAATGCATCCCGCCTTTCGCTATACCAAGGCCGAGACAATTTTAAATTATCAATCTCAATAGTCTCACGCCCCCAAAAGTTTGTTATCGCCAGAGCAAACAAAGTAGAAGGGGACACCAAGTCAACGCGTGGGGATTCCAAAAGATTGATTGTTTTAGACTTGAAATAAATATGGTTTTGACCTATTAAATAGTACATGTTTCCGAATTTTTAGATCCCAAAAAGGATTACTCTTCAAACGCCGTTTTGGTAAAAGAGCTTTTAGCAAAAAGTTGCGATATAAAAATCAATTGTTTCCGTGCAATCATACAGCGTCGTTTCCAAAATAACTTTTCCAAAGCAAATTTGAGAGAGAAGCACTGCTACTATGTCCAGTTTAATATTTGGAAAGTGAATAAACTCTACTTTTATCTTTCAAGAAAATCAACTCAAAGCCTAAATTAAACGTTTAGTTGCTTACCGGGCCTGAAAGATAGTCCTTGATTAGTCCTTCCAAAGGATTCAAAACGGCATAAAAGCTACCAAAGTTGAGATCTAAACTGTCGTAATCAGCTTCGCATGACTTCGGTGAAAACTAAACAGTATTATGCTTTAATATTTGTCCATCGGTCAGTCTAATCACCTTATATTTTTAACCTATAGCATGGCCGCAATGTGTCAGCATCAAAGGTTGGTGATATTCAGTTATATCACTCTGACGTCACGAGCGAAGATGAAAAATTGTGTTTTATTTATACGGTCACAGAAACAAACATATTTAGTAAAACCAGCGGTGAGAAAACATTTTTGCAGGTGAGCCAATTTTATTTAAGGTAGAGGGATGGTGATTTGACCAATTTGTTAGTACTACTTATTAAAAAAGTTGACACCGTAATTATTTGCATTATTACGCTTTATTTTGCAGATGTTAAAGTCCTGCTATGAATTCTGGTTTTCACTTGATGCTGTAATCCAGTGGCTCCCAACCTTTTTCTGTCGCGGCGCATTTTAGAAAAAAACGAAAATTATTTGGCACACCTCAAATATTTTCTATACAAAATTTATTCAAATTGACCGTTTTTTACATATCACAACGAAAAATTAAGGCAATAACCGTAATTTAGCTTGTTTCCAGGAAATTCACTGTACTTGCGTCTTTATGACAGGATTGCAACATATCTGTCAGTGAGAAACTTGTGCTTAATGTTTCTTTGCAACCATTTCAAAGTCAGGATGTATTTCAGAGACAAACCCTCATTTCTTCTTCAGTGCAACAAAGCCGCTCTCGTTTTTGGACTTCATGTTGTGGGGTGTTGAAAATCCGAGCTCACATAGATATGATGTCGAAAACTGCATCAAAATGGTCAAAGCCTTTTTAGCTAATGAAGAATATTCTTCTTTGACAGCAATTCAAAATGTATCTATTGGTACCCCAGCATGTTTGATTTTAAGTCCACGATCACTGGAAACACATGCCAACTCCTCTTCTTTACATAATAAAAGACCAGTGTTAGACGAATTCTCTATAAAAGGATTTCGAACCCAGTCATATTCATCGATCTTCAGTGATGGGAAATAAAAGTTAATTTTTTCTTCCAGAGTTGTTAAGTGTTGAAATACAATGGGGCTAATTTTCTTTATGCAGCTTTGTCGTACTAAAGGGAACAACTCAAGGTTATCATCTTTAGCTCTGTTTTTCCAAATTGCAACTTTCTTTTTAAATGCAATCAGCTTATCTGATGAAGTCAGAATGTTTTCTTCTCTGTCTTGCATGCTTTTGTTGAGGCCATTGAGATGTGCAAATATTTCAGCCAAATATTCTAGCCTTGAAAGCCAGAATTCACATTCAAGATATTTACAGAAGTGTTCATGTTCTTCTGTTTTGAAAAATGCATGAAGTTCCTTGTGCAGTTCATATACACGCCATAGCACCTTTCCTCTTGAGAGCCACCTCGCTTCAGTGTGCAGAATCAAACGTTTGTGCCGAGAGTCCATATCAACACAAATTTTCTCAAAAAAACAAGACTTCTTCGACCTCATTTTGATGAAATCAACCATTTGAAAAACTTGTTTTAAAACTTAAGTCATCTGGTATTGTTTTTGAAACAAGTACGGTACTTTCCTATGGAGGAAGCAGTGGGTTTGTACAACATTAGGATTTTCTTTTTGTACGAGTGATACAAAACCTTTAATACTGCCAACCATACATGGCGCCCCATCAGTACATATTTCAATGCAAGAGTTCCATGATAAATTCCATTTTTCAAGGTAACCAGATAATATGTCAAAGACGTCTTGTAGTGAGTGACATTTCCTTGTAGCACAAAAATTGATTTATTATTTGATTTCCATCAACGAAACGAATAAACGCAAGTAACTGTGGTTTGCCGCTGATTCGTCAACTTGTAAAGCGAATTCAACGGTGCTTTGAAGTTTCCTCGATATTAGCAGACAAATCCACAATACGTCTTTGGATTGTATTATGTGATAGGGGAGTCTTGCGTATTTCCTGTTCGGCTTTGTCACCCAGAATTCTTTTTACTATCTTTCTGCAAGCAGGCAAGATGATCGACTCAGCCAAAGTATGTGATCTTGTTTGCTGCGCGATCATTTCGGAGACATCATAGGAAGCAGCTTGTGCCTTTTCAGAAACAGTTAACAATTTTTGAAAAGCGGTTTTTTGTTTGGATTGTTGCTCTAGTAGTCTCCGAAAATAGTTCAGATTTTTATCTTGAAGCTGCGAGTGTTTGGTTGCAAAAGGTCTACTTAACTTGCTGGGCACCATACCTTCGTTTGACATTTTTTCGCCACAAATGACACACAGTGGGAAAGGTTGATCCTTAGTACCAGTCCAGTGAAATCCATATTTCAAATAATCATCGCAGTATTGACGTTTTGGTCGAGCTTTTGGTGCTTTATCACAGGGCTTTGCTGCCTTGGAACGTTTACTTTCTGATATATTATCATCACTTTGTTTCCCCTTGATAAATTTATCCATTTTATTGGGAACTTATAAAGCGCGACAAGTATAATATCTTGACCAAGTGCAAACAATTTAGTTTAGTATCGTACGGTAGTACTTAGGGCACAGTCGACTGGCTTAGATGTGTGTCAGTGTTTGTATATGTCACAATCGCTATTTATTTCATGCATTATTTTGCATAATGCAGCCACACAACGAACCTTATTCAAGCGTAAATAAACTTGAATGATACATTTACCAACCAAAAACAACTCAATTACTACCAACATTATCGTTAGTGTGCCGTACTGACTAACGTCGGCGGCGTGGAATTTTTTAAAGCGTACTTGATTGAATTTAACTTCAATATTTTTTGCGGCGCACCTGATGACATCTCGCGGTGCAGTGGTGTGCCGCGGCGCATAGGTTGGGAACCACTGCTGTAATCCTAACTAATTATTTAGAGCCTAGCTACAACGTTTTAATAAATCTAAATTAAAGATTGATGATTTGAGAGATTTCGTATCAAGAACAGCGTTAATAAAATAACTTTATTGAATCTGCAATTGATGTTTGAGTGTAGATGACAGAAGTGCTTCATTTCAAGAAATAATGCAAGAATAGTCAAACTGCTATACTGAATGTGAAAAATTCATTTTTGTGAGAAAATTATTAGGGGTAAATTTACCAGTTATGAGGTTATTAAAATAACTGCTAGAAATTGAGAAATAGGGCGACAGAAATTCAGAAATTTGATGTTTCATAGTCGTACAATGCAGTTTGATATTTTGTATTTTTCTTGTTTCCACGTATGAATGAAATAACGTTTAAACGTTTAGCAAAACTGGCCCATCTTACTCTTATTCCAGTATAGAGGAACAAGAGATGTTTGCAAGGGCAGTAGCCTATAAAGAAATGAAAGAAGTTTGATTAGATTAAAAACAAATGGAATAAAGATGCTGCAAACGTATAGAAGTAAACACAAATATGATTACATGAATTTTGAAGAAGCAATGATTCCTGTCAGATCGGGCAATCTTCTTGCGCGTAAGCTCACCCTCGACATGCAATATTTTGTGTTACCTGGGCCACCACGACCGGTAGATTGCGCGGCCCCGCCATCTTTCTGCCGTACAAAGATGGGAAAATTCCGTTGAGCGCCTTACCCAAGGACACAACAAAAGAACTTGCCGGCTTTTTCCCATGCCATCCCGTTTGGGCTAAACGCCAAGCAGGAAAGCTATAGATCCCATTTTTAAAGTTTTTGGTACGAGTCGACTAGGAAATTGCACCCAAGTTCACCAACTGCGAAGCGGGTGCTTTAATCACTACACCACCGCGGTGGTATCGGGCAATCAAATCCCAAGTTTAGCCGCAATAGTTTTTGAAGTTCCTTGCACAACATCAGCTAACAGACTGCGTAATCTGCAACTAGGAGACTCAGCTGTAAATCTATTTAGACAAAGAACAGAAAATTGTGAGCAAATTACAATATTTTGAAAATGGGAATTTTCAAATCGGAACAAGAGGGATGTTATCCACAGTAATTCCTGCTATCAACGCTTCCGGAGAATGTTTGCTCTTCATGAGATTATAAAACAAAAGAAACCTTCATTTAAGATGATAAAAGTTTTATCCAAAGTCCAGGTTACGGTAGTTTCGACAAAAAGTGGGTGCATCGATGACACATAACTTGGAATTTTTTGATCCGTTTTTAGAATAATCGCACAAAAATTTCTAGAAAAAAATTTGTTCTAATTTTTGATGGCCACACGTTTTGTGAAACAATTGAAGCTATAGAATACGCGATTTCTCGCAATTTAATACTTGTTTGCTTGTCGCCACACAATTCGCACTGCTTGCAGGCTTTAGCCACCCATGCTAATAAAACTTTAAAATCGATTTGATTACATGTTGTTGCTAAATTTCTACGCACTAGTTTCTGTACTTTCTTACAAGAGATAATTTTTCAACAGTTTATTCTCGTTTTAGAAGAGCTGATATATCATCTTGGACTTAATCTATTATGCTTTTGCACACCGCGTTCTCTACCCACTTGAAAAGCATGCTGTAAAAGACAACAAATTTTACAATCTGTTTTGTTTTTTCTTGTGATTTAAACTCTTAACTAGCTTTACCAAAAATGCTTCAGGCTGGTCTTATCGCATTTATGACCTTCCTCGCCTGGTATTTAAAAACCTTCGAAAGAAAGTCAGAGATACATTTTCTAAACTAGATATTGCATCAGCAACAAAACAACTTTAGGCAAAGAAAAGTCCAACTTTTAAAATCCGTTGGAGTTTTGATCATCCGCCACATCCGGCAGAAGCTTTATTCCATTGCCATCAATATCGGATGAGAAAAACAAGAGCTGTAGTAAAACAACGAAAAATTAAGAAAAAAAAAAGCTTCGGCTGCCTATAAGAATTATTATACTGCGTCTGTTACAAGAGATGTGTTTTGATACAATAGCAGCAAATACAGGAAAATTTAGGGGTTTTTGCATTTTTACGGAAACTTTATTAAACTCGCCTTTGATGTGAACTGCTCATCGCCACCACTTACTTAGAAATACTTCTGAGTAATATGCCAAGAAAGGTTTTGGGGCAACTGCTGAGACTTTGAAAAAAGAATGAGTCTTGCTGGATTAAAGCTTAGCAATTTATCTTATCCTTGCCCAAACAGAACTTTATGAACTTTTTAAAGAGGATATGTGTTTGAACAACAGGCAGTTGAAAAAGATTTTGCAAGATAACACTTCTTACACGCCTTGAAAAGATTTTATACTCATGTGCTTGTTTTATCTAGACAAAAAATCATTGCCAAAAATGATTTCAAAACCTGTAGCCCATCTTGCTGCCAAATGGACGGCTACAGGTATTTATGCATTGAAAATGTTTTGATGCAAAGAGGACATACTTGCCTGAAAACGTTTTTGAAAAGTCTCAAATGTTTGAGTAACTTTGTAACCATTTTCTACTCTGATTATTATTGGTTTCCGGTCCCATTTGCCAATAAAAGCGGCACATGGCTATTTTACCCATAAAAGTTACTAAATTTGAAACAGGGGAACCTTTTTGCCATATTTTTGTCAGCCAAACGAAAATAATTAACAGTACTTTATTTAACGTAATGAAAGCCAACAAAACAGAAAGCTTACGCAAGAAAAAGACGAGAGGGGACCAAAAGCTTTGGCGTTTGCTTTGTGTTAGTGTTCTGTTTTGTTAACTTTTCTTATATTTAATAAGGTGCTGTTAGCCCTTTCTGCTTGGCTAACAAAAATATAAAAGTGGTAATATTGTACAAAAATAAAATACCAATAGCTATGACCATGACACGTCATTTACAGTATCTTTCACAGAAGCTGCTTTTGTTTGCTTGGTGTTCAAAGTACTTTTCCAAATATGTCAAAAAAACACAAGAATAAGTCTCTAAACCGCATGCTATATTTATAATAAAACAATCTCTTATACCTCAAAAGCCGGTTTTTCCTCTGGTTAGTGAAAGCACAGAGCTTCACAACTGACCTGATAAAAGATTTTGTTTGCTATTTTAAAGACTTTGATTTACTGTACTTCAGAACATTTTCATTTTTTAACGCAGCATCAAAAAACGGGCAGAATTTACTAGTGTTTGTCTTTTAAAGATGGTTGGGTGACTGAAAATTGCCAACCACATGGCAAAACGTGAGAGCAGAATAATGAAGAAATAAGTTATAAAGATTCTCATCGACCCAAGATTCTAATAATCTACGATCCTAAAAATTCTAATGGGGCATAATTCTAATCAGTTTGATCGCATTCACTGATGTGTTAAAACAACTAAAATATCGTTTCCAGGCTTTGAAAAGTCTACCTTGAATGGACAACCTTGACTAGTGTTGAAAACGATGTGAATATATAAAACAAAAATCTTGTTGGTGGTACAGAATTTTAATATAGCTTTGAAAAAAGCTGTTTGAGCCATAAGCTTTTCGTGACGCTCTCATCAGTGGCGATATCGCGTCAAAAGGGAAGATCTAGAGTGAATAAGTGTTTTATGTGAATAATTTGGACGTTAGGCAATCAAGACAAGCCAATGACAGCGCTAGTATTGTAAAGCGCGCCAAAGAAAGATTTCGCAATAGCGAAATGTCAAAGAAAGCGCAGCAGGAGGCCAAATAAGAACGCCGCGATTATCGAAAGAGTTTGAGAGTGTAAACATTGTTGTTATGCACACAGAAAGAGTCGCGGCGTTCTTTACTCAGACGTGACCGTTTCGGCAATGCTCTCGGTGATACTACAAGACATGTTCGGAATCTTTCAAATTATGTCTTGTCTGATACTGAAAGTTTTGTGCTGTCACATGGTCTCAACTTTGGGTTGCCTCCCAGGCATTTTTGCAAAGAAGAAATCTTCGCCGAATTTGAGTCACTGTGGGCACAGCTTTTACATCACAGTGCCAGTTCTGTTGAACAACGCACTGCTTTGAAAGCCCGACTCGCCGACCTTGCTCATTTGCACTGGACAGCACGATAGATTCACGTGACTTCACAATGCACAAAGAGTGCTTTCGTGCAATCAACAGCTTACGGAAGAATGATGATATCATTGCCACCAAACCTGACAAAGGCACCGGCGTTGTCCTTTTAAGAAAAAGCGACTACGTCGATAAAATGAACAAGATACTTGATGATCAATCGAAATTTAAAAGACTTGTTCCTGTCCCCAGCAATGACAACACACCCAGCATTGAATTGCGCCTTCAAAAGCGGTTGCTTGACTTAGTTAAAGCCGATCTTATGCCAAAGTGGATATATGACGCAATACGACCAACTGGATCGTAAAGACCTCGAATGTATGGTTTGCCGAAAACACACAAAGAAGGCACTCCACTTCGCCCAATACTGTCTATGACAGGTTCGTCCCATCATGAACTTGGCAAATGGTTGGCTGGCCTATTACAACCTGTGTTGGAGCGGATTTCGTCACATTGCATTTCAGATTCGTTTACGTTTGCTAAGACCATGCAAAATCTTGACATCGACCCTAATATCTTTATGTGTTCTTTTGATGTGTCCAGCTTGTTCACCAACGTTCCCCTTGATGAAACCATCAAAATTTGTTCGGATGGCCTCTATGACCAGTCTGATTCCCAACCACTTATTCCAAAGGACGTGTTTGTTGAATTGATGAAGAGCGCTACATCCTCAGTTGAGTTCAGCTTCAATAACACCATGTACAAGCAAACAGATGGAGTAGCTATGGGATCACCACTTGGTCCGGCTTTGGCCAACATCTTCGTTGAATATTATGAAGAAAAGTTATTTTCCCAAACGCAGAAGCCTCCAACATACTTCAGATATGTTGACGACACGTTTGCCATCTTTGATCACGAAGCTGAAGCAGATGAATTTCTGACCAAACTTAACTACCTTCATTCATCTCTTAGATTAACCTTCGAAAAAGAGAAAAAAAAATGTCTACCGTTTCTTGATGTTTACGTCGAAAAAACAGATGTTGGCTTTGAAATCAGTCTATACCGTAAACCCACTTTCACTGGCCAGTATTTACGTTGGGAGTCCTTTAGTCCTCTCAAACGTAAAATAAGTCTAATATCTACATTGGTGCATCGATCCCTAATGATTTGCACCAAGCCTAGACTCAGTGGAGAAATAGAACGGATCAAGAAAATATTACTGGACAATGGCTATCCTAAAAACGTCATCAACGCTCAGATTGCCAAGAAGATCGCTCAGTTCTCCACCCTCAAGCGATTCGGCCCAGAAAAGTGCCCTGTGTACTTGAGGGTCCCTTGGATAGGTAAGCCCTCCATAAACTAGGAAAAAAAGTCAAAACCGCCGTGGAAAGCTGCTATGGTTCCGTCAGCACTCGCTTGGTCTTTAGGTCTAAGCTCATGCTGCCGTGGCCTGCAAGGATGTTCTGCCTGCCATTCAGAAAAGTTTTGTCACATATGAACACAAGTGCCACTGTGATAGTCGGTACGTAGGGCGAACATCTCAACGACTACAGGATCGCATCAAGCAACATGTTCCACAGTGGTTAAGACAGCAATTGATCCATCCACGCCGATCTCAACCACACAGATCGTGCAAACAAACCGACACCAAACCGGATTGTGACTCTGCCATTGGTCAGCATCTTTTAGATAATGGTCAATGTGCATTAAAATATGATAATAAGCGGTTTTCAATCTTCGCCGCAGCACGCAGCTCTTTCCATCTCAATCTTTTAGAGGCTGCTTATATCAAGACCCGACGCCCGGTGTTATGCAGACAGAAAGAGTTTGTTTACGCTCTCAAACTCTTTCGATAATCGCGGCGTTCTTATTTGGCCTCCTGCTGCGCTTTCTTTGACATTTCGCTATTGCGAAATCTTTCTTTGGCGCGCTTTACAATACTAGCGCTGTCATTGGCTTGTCTTGATTGCCTAACGTCCAAATTATTCACATAAAACACTTATTCACTCTAGATCTTCCCTTTTGACGCGATATCGCCACTGATGAGAGCGTCACGAAAAGCTTATGGCTCAAACAGCTTTTTTCAAAGCTATATTAGAATATATTAAAGTATATTTGTGGAATAAGATGTGAAAAAAACGCAATTTTGAGTAAACTTTGAACAAATGCATAAGGCAAAAACTGTTGTCATCACAAAAAAGATTAGCTAAAACATTAAAGCTAATTCTAATAAACACCGTGTTGATAAAATTACCGACAATAGAACTGTAACCTTAAAATGGTGATCTGTAATTTTTGAAAGATTTTTTGAAACAGTTATTTGCTTACAGATGTCAGAGTGTTTTTGAGATCAGTCTCAACTTAATTTATTCAATTTCTTGTCGTAAAAGTGCAATTACACAGTCAAAAATTTGCAATCGAAAAAAAGTTATATACAAAACCACACACACACACAGTCTCAGGCTACGTGGATTCTGACGGCATGGTTTAAAGGCGGCGATGGTTTGCTTTCACTAGCGCCGCGGTTCGCACTTTTAAGTTTTTAACGTTGGTCAGTGCAACTTAACGTTGGCCAATGCGCTTTTATTATTCGTGATAGCTCATCGCTCAACCCCGATACCGCAACTATTCATTTTCTAGTCACCCATCGCATCCACCTGTAATGCAGGGACAACGCTAATTTCTTATTCTACGCGCACAACGTCCCCTCCAGGGCGCCGCGTTGGGTGGGACGAGTCCTTGCTGATAAAGGCCAAAACCTGGGCCCAGGGATGGCCCAGCCTATTTCGCTATACTAACGTTGTTCGGATCGTGACCCTTAGCAAAAACTAATTTTTGCCCGGATGTGTGTTGCGTCCTGTCTGATTCCTGTGAGATTCGAACCCGAGTTTTTCGAGCTGCTCTTCCGCGCGCGCCAGGGCTTGCTGTCATGTAGTTACCTACTGCTATGTATGCCTTAAAGCACCACACTTAGTGTAACATATAATCTTTGGAAGGTTTTTCTAAGCCTAATCACCTTTTATGTGATCAATTTCATGTTAGGGCATGAGTTCTAGTTTATGCTTGCACGGTTAGCAGTAACGGCAAAAGGAGCCTGGTTCAAAAGTAAACGGTACGTAAGTCTTGTGCATTGTGTTAAATTGTTTGGGTTTGTTTCGTGTACAGTCCTATGTAGAATATTGAGCTATCCAGGAGCCACGAAAAGTATCTTACATTTGGTATGAGACCTAATGATAACAATGGGTCTCTGTTACCCGTATTCGAGGAACGTTTCCGCCTGTTTGATTCGTGACTCTGTAAAAACTAAAAACAAAAAAAATATATATATATAAGGGAGAGGAAGTCTCACGTTGCTTGCACAGTGCTTAATAACAACCAACGTTTGAACTATACCTATATAATTTAAAACACAACACGTCACGATAAAATAATAAAACCACAACTGCGGTTTTCCCAAGCGGCTTATCAGGTGGTAACCTACTCATATAAATGAATTTTCTACGCAGCGTAAGTATATTATGCTGCTCGGGAGTTATGCTGGGAGTGCCCACGTCATTGGGTACTCCTAAAATAACTTCCGAGATCATATTACAATATATACGATCGTATATCAGATAGAGAAAGCCGCGCGTTGCTGGCACAGTTCTCGATAACAACCAAGATCAGAGCTATAGAAATATAATTTATTGTATACTACGCGCCAGGTTAAAATAACAAAAACTGCTACAGCTGTTTTCCCAAGCGGCTCATCAAATGACAATTAAAATGAAAATAAGATTTGAGACTTGCCATTTGATGAGTTGTTTGGCAAAACAGCAGTAGTGGTTTTATTATTTTTTCCTGACTTATATTGCTTTAAATTATATTAATATAAATTATATAAATTTTTTTTGTTTTTACTAAGTCACAATCCGAACAACGTTAGTATGGCAAAATCGAAGGGAACATCCCTCAAATACGGGTAGAAGAGATCGATTGTCATCACTAGGTCTTGTGTCAAGTGTAGGACACTTTACATGGCTCCTGGCCAGCCCAATATCCTACATATCACTGTACACCAAACAAACCCAAACATTCCATCACAAAACGCAAAACTTCCGTACCGTTTACTTTCAAACCAGGTTCCTTTTGGCGTTACTGCTAACCGTGCAATACAAACTAAAACTGATATCCTTACATAAAACTAAGTGTGGTGCTTTAAGGCATACGTGGCAGTACGTGATTACATGCCAGCGAACCTTTGCGCGAGCGAAAGAGCAGCTCGAAAAACCCGGGTTCGAATCTCACAGGAATCAGACAGGACGCAACACACATCCGGGAAAAAATTAGTTTTTACAAAAGGTCACGATCCGAACAACGTTAGAATAGCGAAATAGGCTGGACCATTCCTGGATCCAGGTTTTGGCCTTATCGTTAAGGACTCGTCCCACCCAACGCGGCGCCCCGGAGGGGACGTTGTGCGCATAGAATAAGAAATTAGTGTTGTCCCTGCATTGCAGGTAGACGCAATGGGTGACTGGAAAATGAATAGTTGTGATATCGGGGTAAAGCGATCATTAAGAACCATAAAGGCGCATTGGCCAACGTTAAAGAGCAAACTGTGGCGCCAGTGAAAGCAAACCATGTCGTCCGAAACTACGTAGTCCTGGACTGTCACAAAGAGGGCAGTCGGGGAATGGTGTTTAAAATTTTGGCCGCTGGGCAAACCAATGCCTTTGCCCCGCTCGAAAAAGAGGGTCGGATACCTGGCTCCCCCTATCCCCTCGTTTTTACCAGTTATGCGGGTTCAATCTTGGGGGAGTTGTAAGGGGTTCGGCCACTCTTGGTTAGTCGCGTACAGCAGCAAGATTTTCCCACGCAGTGCTTTGTCAGTATATACATAGTGTTTGATATGAAGAGTGATACAAAAGAGTGCTCAATGATTAAGCCAATGAGAGCTAATTTAAATAACTTACAGTGGGTCAATTCTGCATATATATTTTGTAGAAATTGCCTTACTTTAAAAATTATGGTCAGCAACTGCTGGAAATCGTGGCAAGGGTTGGGGGACGCGTACACACGACTGTTACTTGTACTAAACTCTTCTCTTTGGCAGTAAATTGGAGCAAATTGGAAAAAGCAGACACCCAAATTAGTATTAGTCCTGTAGTTTTCTTTTTGTTCAATGGTTTTGGTCCAAAACAATTGGTCCATGTTTTTGCTAAATTAATGATTTTCTCCACCACTTTTTTGTTGAAAGAAGAGTCTAGGCATTTCTTTTTAACCTTTTTAAATCTTTAAGGTACAACTCATTTGTATAACTTAATCTGGGTAGCCTTGAAGGTTCACCGAAAATAATAGTGTTAAAAATGCATAGAAAGTGGTATAAATTGCCATTTAACAACAATCTTTTGGCAACTGTTTGTTTAATAAAACTAGTAGTAAAAGAACGATTATTTTAGAATTGTCAATCATGTGAAGGACATCCAGAAACTGCAGGCTTTTTCCTGTTTCATTAATGCTTACTTTTTTAAAAGTGAGTTTTAGTTCGTACTCCATGCATGTAATCGTTAGTGCTTGCTTAATTTTTTTAGTTAATTCATTACCATATGACAGCCAGATGATGTCATCAATAAATCTTTTGAAGAGTTGTATTTGATTTAGTATGTTGTTGATTTTAAACATAATAAAGTGCGCTGAAATATTGGCTATCGATACCGAATTATTGTCCCTGTAATTGTTTTTGTTTTTTATCCCTTGTTTTTGTATGTAAAATTTATTAGTGTATTGAATTATAATGCTGTTTAAACAGTGTATAGCAAGATTAACCAAAATATGTTGACTTGTCAAGTAAAACAGTGATTAGTCTTGAAGAGCTAGTTCTAACGCAATTTTACTGTCTCTTTTTTGATACTGGGATACAGAGCGCAGACGTCAGCAGCAACCAAATAAAGCAGGTCGTCATTCCTAATGTTCGAGGTGTCATTCTCGTTTTTCCATTCACTCAAATCTTGCAAATAATGCGACTATCTTTACAAAGTACTTTTACAAAATTCAACATTAACTGGTTGTGATAAGTGTTCAAAAAATACAGTCAATCGAAAAGTCGTGATGTGGCCAGCAGATTGTAATAATTGAACAGAAAGGTCGGTGATATTAGCTAATAGAAAACTTTTTGGTCTAATTTGTGTGTTTTAAAAAGTGGGTAAGCGTACGCAGTAACTAAATCAGAAAAATATTTAGCTAAATTTCCAGAACACTCATGACATTTATGTTCTCGTTCTTTTAAACCAGTCACCTGAAATAACATAATATTATCGATCCTCATTGGGACCGCAAACTCTTACAAGTCATCGAAAATATTAAGCAATTCTAAATGCACTTTGAAATAAATAGCAACTATTCTTAGTAAAGCCAATTTTTTGTGTCAATTTTAGTGACCTTGTCAACGCGAATCTTCTGTCAGAACTTGTTCAAGTTTGTCACAATTTACAGCAAAAGTAGTTAATGCACATCAAATGGCATAAATAGCCACTGCCACATCAGTGCGCAAAACTCAATCTGTAATCATGAAGGTCTCATCACAGTAGAGTTTCATGGGGTCTCCACGTTACCTTTGTTTACTTGTCACAATACAGCAAAACTCTGCTTGCACACTCACTCAAACACTTGTGTGTTCTCAGCTGAAACCGTTGCGTCGGAATTAAAAACATTGTTACGTCAGAATTAAAAAACACTGTGCTACCGTAAACGGTAGTTATGCTCAGTCCCACTTTAAAGTTACTAGTACTGCTGGCACAGCACAATCAATCAGATAAAGTTGTCCGTAACGTGCTCTTTTTCTGTAATAGGACTTTATAGCAATAAAAATGAAGATTTAAGATCGTGAGCAAGAAAAAGGGGGTGCAGTCTTCAAACCCTTTTGCCAATAATTCAATAGTTATCTTTATCCCCTGCTCTTGAAATGGTTGATCATAAAGGTTTTCCCAAACCAAAGTTTACAAAAACTAAATTATTCGAAACTAATAGAAACATAACAATCGCCTAATCACATAAAATTAAAGTAACAAATTTACCGTCGGCCTCCCACGATCATCTCGCCCGACTTCAATTGCCAGCGATAAATTCACTCCCCTGATGTTCGGACTGAGAGATCTAAAACAAAATTTAATCTAGGAGCATAAAAATGGGATTTATTCGCAATTCTTTTTACTAAAAATTTAATCTGTGTATCAGATCTCCAACCAACAGGTCAATGCTCCGATACTATGTTTTTTGAACTGCTCAAAAGACTTCAATTTAGCTGTGCAAAATGGTGGAATTTCAAAAAAAACTAGATATCATCTTTATTTTAAAAATTTATCTTGTCATTCGTTAGCTTAGTTTAGAAATCGAGGTCATCTGTACTAAAAGAGCCACTAGGAGCCATTTTCACCAAATTAAACCCATTCGAAGCCCCCAAATCTATTCGACCATCATACCAAAGGTAACATTGCTACAAATATAATAATGCATTCCTAAATTATGCTTTGCATTCTTGCGCGAGAATCATTCACAAACTATCTAGTCGTGAAAAACAGGTTTTTCTTTTAATTTCTTACGTTTATCACAATGAAATGTTAACAAAAACAGTATTACAGATGTGAAATCCAAACTCGTAGACCCCAAAAAACTTGAAGAAAAAACAAGTTTCTCAAATTTTTTTCCTCTTAAAGAAAACATTTTAAAAAACTGCAACATTTTTAAGCACTTTCCTTAATTTTTCACCAAAATTTCTCTTCCAAACTTGCATAACATGAGTTTGTTCTAAATTGTTATTGATTTCATAAAAAAAAAATTACATTCGAATTTTGAAGATTGGTCGTAAAATAAAATACAGCTGCGTAAAAGACCGAACATTTTTTTGTTACTTAAATCCAAAAAATTTTGAATATCAAATATTAGGAAAGGTTGTGTGTGGCCTTATATATTTTACTGGTTAATGGCTACGCCAATAATAAAATTCTATAAAATCTTTTTCAACAAAACAACATTGGGTACAAAATGCCAAGATCATATTTTATTTTAAACCTAAATATGGGACTCAAGATTCCAATCAAAAGATGCGTTACTGCCAAAGATGGAAATCAATATTGATTACACTCCTGCACCCAAATAATAACATACACAATTGCAAACAAGTGTGTAGGGCTGTGATTTTCAACCTTTTTTTTGTCGCGGCACACTTTTAACGATTTCAAAATTTGGTGGCACACATAGTAAAAGATAAGTTTAAAAATTATTTACTTCCCTATATCACACAGCGTAAAATAGTTTATGATAATAATTTTAAATTATAAATCTAAAATTTGGCGGCACACATTTATAATTTCGTGGCACAGTGGTTGAGAATCACTGGTGTAGGATCTATGTTATTAGTTATGACGTGTGTGTGATTATTTATAAATATTTTTACACGTATAGTTTTTATCAACGTTTACAGTTTTCCAGAATTAATAGCTGGTTTTAATTAAGTTATGGAGTTAAAAATTTGAAAAATTGATAAATGTTTGATTTTTTGTGGTTAAAAAATAAGAATATTTTATAAAAAATTATAGCTATTCCAGAGGCAAACCTGTATGTCTCGATATCCCGTGATTTGGTATCCGCTACAAGATAACAAAACAGTTTATAAATTATGTATCGTAATATAATTTTTTTGTTATCTACTCGTAGCCTTTGTCACAGGTTTCTTTTGCATATTTTCTGAAACAAGCAATGGACTAGTAGGCCGAGCGTGGTTACTATTTCGCAAAATTTATAAAACGCGGTGATACAGAGTACTTTTTGCACATATCAATTGAATGTAAGCGCTTGAACTTCAATTGTGAAATAAAATCTCCAAGCTACTCTTGATGATTGCGTGAAGTGAGATCATCTTTTCATGGTGATATTTAGAACAGACAGTGCTTGCCAGACATCAAGAGCAAAAATTAAAGAAAGCCGGTTCGGAAACCATTGCATTCGAATCAATAACATTTGTCATCAGAACTTTAGCTTGACGAAATTTCGTCGTGTTTTAACTAGCGTTTCTTTTGTCGAGATAAAACGGAAGTGTGGTTGACCCACATTACGCTATGTGCGAAGATTTTGACAATAAGTTTGAATTAGATGGTTATTACTAGTTTGCATTTTGACTTTTATTCTTTTTGCTTTTTTAATGGAAAAATTGCCTAGTCTCTATGTAGTTGAAACGATTGCAGAAATTTAGAAGAGCCGCGGGTTTCCGACCTGTGGTTTAGTTCATCATTACTTTCCTCACTGGTGTTGAGCTTGAACTAAATGGTCTCGAGATGCTTTATCAAAACAAAGCTTAGTAATTAGAACGTAATCAAGTAGTAGCGAGTTCACTGCCCGAATGTTGGACCCATAACTTGTAGGGAGGAAGTGAGATGGTAGCAACTAAAAAAAAAGATAGGCCCACAAAAGCAGTATTGAGTTCAGTAACAAAAGCGGTAGGATCAATCAATTTCAAGAAAAGGAAAGGCAAGAGCAATTAAATAAAACGCCTTTCGATAGACCTAATTGAGGTTATGGGCAAAAGTCCAGTCGTCAAACCAATAGTGTTTTTTTACACACCTTGATATCTGTTTCCAATCTAGATAACTTTATTTGCTCACTTTATGATGGGGCTTCCGCCAAAACGCTCTCATCTTTTTTTAAAGAACTTTCAAAAAAGGTGGTGTTGATGCTAGAGATGTAATAGATATATGGGAAAACTAGGTGTTTTGATGCATATAGCATAAACTACTTTCATCAAACACTATTGTAAAAAAAATATTAATCAAAATGCCCAGAAAAATTTGGGGAGAAAGGCCTAAAATTTCCCCACTAAATACACTCATGAGTACCACAAATACACAAATTAAAACTTTTTCAAACAAACTATTTTCTCAACTGCTGTTTGACATGAAGCCGGTGCAGGCGACAGAACTGACGGTGGTTCAACACCCAGTATTGGCTGGATGTATACCGAGCGAAGCTGATATGTCTAAAGCACTTTAGATTTATAAGAGGAAATTAGCAATGTCAAAAAATAAGCGATTTACGACTTTTGTTAGAATTACTGTTTTCGCTATTGCCTCTTGAGTGAAGCCAGCAGAATTAATTACTCTAATATTTTTTTGCAAAACAAGGGCAGCGTAACTGTTGGCGCTGAGGGGTATGTCGGCGTAGCAGATTAGCAGTACATGTAAATTAGTTAAAAAGCTAATGCAATTCGTTGAACAAGTTGAATGTATAGTGTGGGGAGCAGTGGAATGCTGTTACACCTTGTTGCTGAGAGGGCACAATACTCCATATGCACTTTTTTTAGACTAAATCAAGTGAAGTTAAAAAAAAACAACCTCACACGGATCACCTCGCCCAAAGCAAATATATAAACATTTCATTAATTCTTGCTTTGCTTACGCATTGCAGTGACAATCCATTTGTACATTTATGTTAATGATCTTATCAAATTGAATGCAAACTTAACGTCGCTGCGTATTCACAGAAAGAGTGCAAAAAAATTTATAAAGGCATCTTGCAATCTCAAGTTTTAACGAAAGAACATACGAATATTAGAAGGAGAGACGACTGATATCAATTCTCGAATATGATGCTTTGTTAGATTTTAACGAGACTGAAGCACTTTGGAAGTCATAATTCTTTACATCTATTTACGCTTACGGATTGAAGATGCCAGCGCTAACTCTTACAAAACAGTCTATATTTGCTCTTGTAGTTGACACTTTGAAGATGTTTGGAGGAGAAACTTGCACGACCGGTGAGCCGACATCAAACCTTGTAATTCCAAGCCTGAAAAAAATATGTTTATATATAAACAATAGATAAAGCTGCTCATCAGACATTTGTAAATTTAAATATATCTCTCAATAGCATTGCTTCCTTCGGAAGCCTCGCGCCTGTAGGACTCGCTTTATTATTTTGTTTCTCGCTTATAAGACGCTCTCTATCGATCGTAACCACTTGGAAACAGCAATATAATATTTCCGATTAAATTAACTCGTTTGATCTTGTACACAAAAGCCATTTTGTAAATTCACTAAACACGTTGCTCTGGTAAAATATCTAGCCAGTTTTGTTTTAGTACAGATGTTACTTGTTCTGGCCGTAAAACGTCAGCTTAAATAAAGACTCCATCAAAGCGTTAAGCTCTCACAACTCAACGCTACAAAACGAGGAAAGCTAGGAGATGCTTATTAACGATTTAGTGCTAGTCGGATTCAGAGCTACTGAGAAAGCTCATGCTAGAGTGCAAGGCCGTAAATAGTATTGGGAAAGATGTTCTTCTTTTTTGAAAATACTTTTCTCATGTCAATTTTCCTCAAAGTCTTCCTTTAATCTCTTTCAAAGCCTTTCCAAGCTAGAAATATTATATTATTTGAGGTAGACGCTTACTGTGTTTTGATTAGAGTACAAACTTCATAGCTGATAGATTTAGCTAAAGGCTGCTGTAATGCTGCGTGCAACAACGTAGCAAATGCATTTGCTGCTTATCATATATTACCAAGACGGCACTTAAAGGGTATTTCTAAAATTGGCTTCGAGAAGGAATTTAAGTTCATTATTTGTTTTATTTTATTTTTGCCCAATTCAACATAAAACGACAACAAATTTCGACGACAGTTGACAAAAAAATTGAGACGATGGCAAAACAATATGTGCTGAATTAAAAACATGCACGTGAAATGCATTTTGATTAAATTCAAAGGTAGTGGCGTAGCCATCGCACCCGTAACGTGGCAGCAAAATAAAGAAGCATACATAAAAAAAGAAGAAAAAAGTATAAATGCTAGAGTATATACAAGGTACCGAAAAATACATTAAAAATGAGAAAACTGTCATGTTGTAATCGTAAGAGAAGCTATCAGGTACTACACCTGGCACCAGCCCCAGCTAAGAGGCAACACCTCTATGTCTCAAGACATATAACTCCATGTCGCTGGTTGTAGTTTTAAGTCATACACCTGGGACAAGAGCAAGCATTGGGGGTTTAGCTATAATAAAAAAAATTAAATGTATTGTTTCAGTCTATTGTTGGTATGCTATCGCCAGTTAGGTTATTGGCATAAAATTTAATTACGCAATTAATTAATTTGACGTAGAGTGACCTTAAAAGATGAAAATAACTTAGTGTTGGGAACTGATATATAGTGATAAAGTTTCACTAAATCAAGCTTCTTTTTGAGTGGAACTCTCGTGGTTGGCTGCTCTCTCTTTACTGCTATAATCTATGGAGATTCCATCTGCAAACAGGAAAAGAACGCAGAAACCAGAGAACTACAAAAACCTATATCATAAACAATTTTTATTTTCTAAATGCTAATTTTTAGTTGATGAGGTAACGAAAAATTGCTTTAGTTGATTGACAAAAGATTTCAAAGATTTTATTTTTTTATGCTACAAGAAGCTTGTTCCATTACATAGGACTTTTGTATTTGAATGTCTGATGGATTAGTTTACTTCTCCAAATTTTGGAAATATGTTAGCTTTCCATTGTGACTTACTAGTATCGCAGTTCCGATGGTGACGCTGAAAGAAGTTATCAAATGCATCTGGGAGCACATTATTAAAATACTTGTGCATAAAATTAACTTTTTCCAACTGAAGTGTTTGTTCTAATAACAGAAGATTGCGCTTTTTCATAACTGTTTTTATGTCATTTTTTTGACTTTAAATGCTAATCAAATCACTTTATTGTTGTGTTTTGGAACATGTGAATCAATGTTTCGTTGTTTATATACCAGGAAAAAATAAAGAATTGAAAACTACCTTCAATCATACTGTAATATAGTAATTAAAGGGGTCTTTATTAAAGATAAGTGTTTACTTTTAGTAGCCTATTATCCCACAGCCTACTCTAATTATGTTTAGCAGCAATTTTATTTGAGATTTCCAGGTTAAATGCTTGTAAATTGTTACATCCAAAAAGCTAGTAGATGTTGCCTCGTCTATTGCATTGCCGTTGAGCTTAATTTCAAGATGGGGTGGGACTGGGGGATATTGGTGAGCATGTTTGCAGTAAGCCAGGATCAACATGCAATTCATCATTTGCCTTTTTGAATAGCTTAGTATATGAATCATTACAGAAAGATAATTTCGTATCATCACCAAACATGATAGTTTGATTAGTATTTACACGTTTTGGAAGATCATTTACATACAGGGTGGCCCAAAAGTAGGTATACATTTATTGAAAGTAGGGTTTGGGTCCAAAAGTAGATTTGTAGTTCTTATGTATGCACTTTTAAACCTCTAGAATGATAGTTATATCTTAAATGGAAACTGTTTAATCTTTTTAGTGCTCAAAATGTCCTTCTTTACATCTGTTCAAAACACTCTGACATACCGTGCAGCACAAATTTCAATTTGCATCAATTTCTCTGAATGCGTCATAAATGCAATCTTTTAATTCATTTACTGTTTTGGGATTCTTCTCCTTGTTCTTTACATACTCTTTGTTCTTTACAACACCCCAAAAAAAGAAATCCATTGGTGTCAGGTCAGGTGAGCATGATGGCCATTCAATGCTACCTGTTCTTCCGAACCAACGCTGTATAAAGACTTTGTTAAAGTAACCTCTTACTCTTAACGCATAATGTGGAGAAGTTCCATCTTGCTGAAAGAAGAGTTCATCAAAGTTAGGTTTAGTTTGAAGTTGTGGCACTACCACTTCACAAAGAATTTCCAAATAGTTCTCTCCATTAACTGTATGCCTACTTTTGGGCCACATAAAATGCACTGCTGGTAACTTCAAAGCACATAAAAAATAGTTTAATAACTGTATACTTACTTTTGGGCCACCCTGTATATTATGAATAATAATGGGCCAAGAATTGGCCATTGCAGGACACCCAAATTGTTTACGGTAGAAGTTAAAAATTTCTCATCAATTTCTGTTTGCAAAGAATGATTATTTAAATAACTATTTAACCGTACATACGGTAATCGCCTAACGCCATAGTGATATAGTTTGTAAAGTATCGTAAAGGTCGTGCGAAAAGCCCTTGGGAGATTAAAAAAAAATATACAATGTATATTTTTTTCTTCAACTGTTTTTGTAACATTTTTCATTACTATGAGAGCGTTGTTGGTGGATTGCTTTTTTCTAAACCAGAATTGGTGTTGACGGAAAAAATCTGTTTGGTTTGAAAATGAATACATCCTTTTGTAGACATTTCTTTTTAAAATTTTGGACATTACAGGAAGTAAGCTGATTGGTCGGTAGTGGTTTCGTGCACTCGCATTACTTTAGCCTATTTGAAATCATTTATAAATTTACCTTTTTTCAATGAAAGATTAAAAATTGACATAATGTTAGCAATGCTTAATTGGCATAATTTCATAAGGATATTGGGATTTCATATTAAGTGCAGCTGTGTTGTTTGTATGCCAGATAAGATTTTCTTAATTCTTGAGACACACGTGGGGTTTACCTGCAAATAGTGAGAATAGAGTGAACCAAGGTGATCATCAAATTTAGCGTTAGCGTACTTCATATTTTTTCTTAGGTTACTACCAACCGTTGCGAAGTGTTTTTTTTATATTTTTTTATTTACTATATTTATCCTCTACTTACGAGAACGAGAATTGTATCGCTATATTATGAACGGGACGTCCGAACTCGCTTTGAAGTTGCTATTTCCGAGGTGTCTGGGCCACCTGTCTTCCACATAATAAAGGTGGAGGCGTCCCGTTAAGTGCCTTGCCCAAGGACATAACAAGTGAACTTGCCGGCTTGTTCTCCACAGCCTCCCCTAAATGCCGAGCGCCAAGCAGGGAAGCTATGGATTCCATTTTTAAAAGTCTTTTGGTATGATTCGACAAGGGGATTGAACCCCAGGTCTATCGACTGCGAAGCGGACGTTCTAACCACTACGACATCGCGTAGGTTGAAGTTTAATGTTAATTGAAGTTATCAATTGTTCTTGCATCATCGGAAAATAATTCTCCAGCAGTATTTAAAAAGTGCAGCAATGGTTTTTACTTTTCCCAAGAGAGCGCAAATAGCTATTTGTTTTCATATGTTGTGTTTTTGTTTTTCAAAAATTGATGCAAAGACACCTTTTTGTCTTGAATGCTATGAAAATGTTTATTTTTAGCTTCTTTATATTTGACTTTGACTAAGATACTCTTTTTGGTAATATATTTTTTTTGACATCTTATCTTTTTCTTTATTAGTTTTGGGAAATCTCATCAAATCAAAAAATCTTCTTTTTACCAGGAAAAAGAATATTGGAAAATATTAGTATAT
Organism: Trididemnum clinides; assembly: GCA_963675345.1. Lineage (NCBI taxonomy): Eukaryota > Metazoa > Chordata > Ascidiacea > Aplousobranchia > Didemnidae > Trididemnum > Trididemnum clinides. The sequence goes on from OY776300.1 coordinate 8,083,847, forward strand.
TCATTAATAAACATGCCAAGGCTATATCAGGATCAGTTTCTTGCAAAATCAAATTTATATTTATTTTTTCTAATTTTTATTCAAATTTTTGATGTTTGCCAGAATAAAAATTTTGATTTTGTTGTCTTAAGTTTTATTTTATTTGAATGATAGCGTTTAAGTGGTCGGACGGGATGGAGAAGCACTCCTGTTTTGATGTCACCAAAATAGAAATTTGTCCAAGCGTTTTCTAAAATGATTGCACTGGTGTCTGTAACTCTAGTAAGTTTGTTTATCAATGAGCAAAAACATTCATTTGACATAGTGTCCAGTAAATCGTCAACCTTGTTATTATCATGTTGAAAAAGATTGTGATTAAGATGTCCAACTATAAAGCATATGTGGTTGGTCTTTATAGACTTAAGAGTTTCTTTTGAGATGGCAACAACAATGAGATTTGATTTATTGTCGTATGAAGGTGACCAATAGGTGACCCATTCCACAAATAGTAATTTCATTTCTCAGTTTTGATATTATAATATCGGCTTGCTCGGCCAAGCCGACTTCACCAAATGGTAGTTGTGAAAGGAGAAATAACATGTTTTTGTTTTTTCACATAGCCAAATTTCGGTCCGAAACAAAACTAACGTTTTTTGAAATCTAATCAATCAAAAACACAATATGAGGGATTTAGCATAGCAACCACATGTCTCCGGAATTCATCGAGTTCCTGGGTACGTCTCGTTTGCCCTGTTTTCACCATAGGCGTCCTCGAACTAAACAAACTTTTATCCGTTAAATTCAGCATGTGCTCAAAACCACATCATAGGGCGTCAATTATATATTATGTATTAAATATTATGCCCACTGCTTACGACTTTTTTTTTCCTAATTATTGTCAAATTTGTTTGAGTAAAAGCCTCTGGCTGCGGGTCTGTTGCGTCGTCTTGCATAAACACATTAAGGAAGTGGACATTAACCCGAAGTGAAGCACACACAGTTAAGATAATTATTGCAATTGCGAGGTCATCATCAGTAATGTCAATCATTGAAGGAAATCAGTAATCATTGATTAGTGAACGTCAGTCATCATTGTTTCATTAATCAAAGCATGGAGCGAAGTCAGTAATGTCAAACATTGTCGAAATTAAAACATTGGATCTGATGGCTACACCGACTTTACCGAATTGAATTTTGTGAGAACAGTGATAAAAAATGTTTTTTTGACATAGGAAAATCTCGTTCCAAAAGTAAATCGATTAAAAAGACATTGGAGATTAGCGGATAGCCTCTATATTTTTCCAAGGTTTTCCGAGATCCTAACTACCTCTTGCGTGCCATGTTTTCAGTACAGCCTCACTTTGAAACTGGACTTGGTCACAATTGAAACAGCCTACGACTTTACAAACGTTTATGCTTTCACTTGATGAAGTTCGTAAAAGCACAATTTCAAGATCGTCGAAGAATGCCAAAGTGATCATTATGTAAATTGAAGACAGTGACATTGCTTCGACCTATCAGGTCTCTTCAGTACAGTTGGTGATCGACAAGAAGCTAGAGGCTTTAAATAAAGCATAACTTAGACCGTCACACTTGAGGGAGCTATAGTAGGTCAACTGTGGTGAATAAAAGCCACTAGCTTCTTGTCGGTCACCAACTGCACTGAAGAGACCTGATGGGCCGAAACAGTGTCACTGTCTGCAGTTTTCTAAGTGCATCGCTAGCCTCTTGCATGATCATCATGTATTTTCACAAATAATCTAATAAATATTAGGATCTCTGCTTACGACTTTTTTTTTGTATACCTATTTGTACGAGTAAAAGCCTCTGGCTGCGCGGGCAAGTTTTTCAATAAAGTCAATTTTTTGGTAGCAAGCTGGAGCGGTTTAGTTTTTTGTAAGTGTTCTGAATACACAGAGTAAGTTAAAAATTCCTAATTCAATAAGTCAATAAAAATTCAATTTTTTAACGTTAGATCAATATTTCTAGGGCAATAAAGTCAATATATTTGTAAGTAAACCTGTTAGTCAAAGTTTTTTCGCATTGATGAGAAAAACTGATAACTGAGATCAGTGTGACAAACTTTGGGTTCATTTTTTGTTTTTTTTCAGAAATGCTTGAGGAGCCTTAACGGCGAGACAGGTTGTTGTATTTTTCTAGTATATACATAAACTAGGCTGTGTTCTATTAAAGCCATTTAATGCAATTTGTTTTTTATTTAGAAACATGCGATGTCGACGCTATATTACTTTTATGTTATTATGGTCGTTTTGCCCAGCCTTTTCCTATGACAGTGGTAGCCAAACGTTTTGAACCTAGGAACAAATTTTCGACTGCCTGGCCACTGGAGTGCTGAATGCAGTGCAACCAACATAATCTATGCAAAAGTAGGTCGTTAAAATGAATCGTTGCACAAAAATAACAACAAAATCACTTCACATGTGTAAAGTGTTTGATGGGCTGGATTAAGATGGACGGTGGGCAGAATGCTATCCGCAGGCCGTAGTTTGGCCACCCATGCTTTATGATGATCTCTGGGAGCAAAGACTGTGTTAATTGTATCAAACAACATTACGGCATGATAAAGCAAGTTTCATGTGTCAAGCCAAAAAGAGAAGAAACATGCTCAGAAGGCTTAAAAATGCTTAAAAAAAGAATTACTCGTTGTATCGTCGAATCAGCTTAAATTGTTTTAGATTTGTTTTTATGAAAAGCACCTTGTTAATATCTTCCAAAAGAGCTATTAATCACGTTTCTGCGATCAACAGTTTTTGAGAAAATACAGAAAGCAAATGGTGCAAAAAAGCGTTGATTGTGACGTCATTTTAGAACCCAAAAGAATGAAATTTTTTATACGGTGACAGGTTGGTTGCTAGCTTTCGTTTGAGCACAAAGCAGTTTTTCTTTGTGAAGAAATGCAAATTTCAAAAAAATTATTTTTGATTATGACGTCACGAACTCTTTTATGACATTCATCTGGGGATGGTGATCGATGGTGCCAAGTTTGATGTTTGTACGTACGCTAGTTTTGAAGGAATAAAAGCGCACGTGCGTAGACACGTACAGACAGAATTGCGCTTTATAAGTCAGATAAAAGCTCGAACTCGATATATTTAATATGCACAGCTCAAACTCGGTGTATTTGATATGCACAATTCAAAATCAGACTTCAAAGACCTTTGTAAACTCGATCAAAAATAAATTGGTTCTGCAATCTTGCTTCGGCGGTTGGAACTGGGCTCCTAACTTATAAGTGCACTTCTTTTTCTTAGAAAATGCTTTCAGACTTGTGCGTTAAATTTTATTACTCGAAGTTACATTCAAGCCTCTGTTAGTTTACTCAAGATTGCATTGGCTTCCTTAAACGGACCCGGCTGGAAGATATTGTAATTAAACAAGTGCTTTACACATTTTTGAGGTAAATAGAGACGGAGTTGAACGAGTATTATTTTTAGTGCAATCTTTGATTTAAGCGTAGCCTTAATTGCAACCAGTTAAAGGAAAAATTAAAAATTGATCAGTTCTTACCTCACGCTGTAATTGATATCAAAAGAAAGCAAACCACCTGTGGAATATTGTCCACTAAAAGCAATTGGTGTGTTCACAATAAGGTTTTCGAGATAATCAGCCGCCAGATCTTTGACTGCAAAAAAAGAGCAAGGTTTATTTGATTTTTAAATGCTTCTTAAAGACTCCGTAGCATTACTTCAAAATTCGAATCACAACAGCAAAGAAGTACGAAAATGAACTCTTCGCCTCTCGTGAATGTAATAAATCATCAAATATCACTTCAATACCAAACTTTGAAACAAAGCATCAAACAGGAAAAACAATTTCAAAAACATCAACATTTTGGTTTTATAGTTTCATAAGTGAGATCTCTGTTCTGCTTTACCTCAATTAAAGCTGATGTTTGCTCAATCTTTGTGCAATAAGCTACTCATAGTATTGAGTAGAAGTCGCGTAAAAGAAAGTCACAACACAATATGAAATCTCCAATCAAGTTACGGGTAAGTTATTTTTTAAAGCATCTCTTCAAAACTACTTATAGGCGGTTAGGCAGTCGAACTTTTAAGTTAAATGAATGTATTGTTCCAAAATAAATTTTAAACAAAATTTTTGAAACTCGCTTCCATGAAGACTTGCGTACCTAATACAGTGGAAGCAAAATCTCTCGTTTCAAAAATTTTGAAATATGTAATTAATTTTTATGCTACCAGTTTAAGATAAGCTACATCATAACCGTAAAATCTCCTTTCTAAAAAACCGTTTACATAGTGAATTACTCTACATACGCTCTACCTTACGTCTTAACGAATTTCAGTTTGGGCTACTTATTTTTCTTACCACCAAACTCAACCAATGTAAAACAGCTTACCCATTCTACTCCTTTATCTTTCGTTTAAAGCCTCCACTTCAATTCCAAACTAAATTTTTAATACAAAAGCAATATAATTACGCTCCATTCGAATTTGTGATTAAAAATTTTTAAATCTCTTTTGTTAACAAGATATTTGAGAAACAATTTTAATATTTGACAATTTGTTGGTAAATCGTTACGTTGGGTACGGGACGAATTGTTGCATTGGCACCATGCGGCTATAGAAAAGCTAAAAAAGTGGAACTCTGTTGAGGATATTTGTAAAAACTAGTTAAGGAATTTTAGTTTGCTTAAAACGAACACGTTTTTAGATTGTTTTTAACCAAGTTTGATGGAGGTTTTAGGTTAATTAGATAAGTTTGAAGGCTTTTGTATAGACTAACTTTTTATCATACATTCAAACAGCTGTTGGTATGCTTTCAAAAAGTATCCACAAGTCATTTCCAGGTTTCACACTTGCTGTAAAATTAATTTTGCAAACAAACCAAAGTCATTTGCCAAATGTCTTGCTGAAAACCTGTATACAAACTCATAAATGTAAATAAAGTCTTTAAGTAAAGGTTTAGTGTTGTTGCTGCTAGATTCATAATGTGTGCTCGGTAGGTGGTTGCCAAAAATTGATTTTTTGTTAAGATCTGAGCTTTCTGTTACTTTGCATCTGAGCTCAATTTTATTGCTAGGATTAGGTTTAATATTACAAAACCAGCATTTTTGTTGTTAAAGATTAACGAGTTCTCTGCCACTGATCTAATCATAACGTCAATTTTTCCAAGAGCGGTTAAGTTTTTCAGAATGGTTAGTTTCCAAATTGCAGAAAAATTTCTAACATTTCATTGTTCTGTGTATTTTAGTTTTACTGGTGACGCAGCAACAATTGCAAAATGCTGTTGATATTGTTATAAATTTTTAGCATATTTATCACATGGCATTTTTTATTACGGCGAATTGTTTGTCTTGATTTTTTTGGGTAATCATTGTGATGTATTATCATGGTTCGATATTGCCGTGCCGGTGTAAAAAACTAAAGAAATTCACTCTCATCGACTTTCACTCAAAAGTCCTGCTTTACTAAAAAAAATGGCTTGCAAATTTAAAAGTGAAGCATCTAATTTTTACTAAATGCTTCATTGTTTGTAGTGACTATTTTGAAAATAAAACGTAAATCTAGCAGCAACAACACTTAACCTTGACCTAAAGATTTTGTTTATATTTATGAGTTTGTACTCAGGTTTTCTGCAAGACATTTGGCAAATGACTTTGGCCTATTTGCAAAATTAATTTTACAGCAAGTGTGAAACCTGAAAATAACTCGTGCATACTTTTTGAAAGCGTACCAATAGCTGTTTGAATCTATACTTTAAAGTGCAATCCTGTCTGTCTTTCTGTCTGTGTGTGTGTCTGGTTTAACTTCTCTAAAACTGCTAGAGGTACAGGCTTCAAACTTGTCACGATTGATTAGAACCCCGTGGTGAGTGTCATAAAAGAGTTTGCGACGTTACCATGACGTCATATTCAAAGATCATTTTTTGAAAACCGCATTTTTGGACCGGGAAACGCGGTTTTTGGGCTTAAACAAAAGCCAATACCCGAATTACCAACTTCAACAAATTTCCATTTTTTTCGACATCACATGACGTCATAATTAACACTTTATCGTAAAGTTTGCTTTCTTAATTTACTCAAAAAAATACTGATCGTAGAAACGCGATTGAACGCTTTTTTGGGAGATCTTGGCAAGGTGGCTTTGATAAAAGAAACCCCACAGCAATTAATACTGAATTGGCAATGCAACAACAGATTCTTTATTTAAGCTTTTTAAGCATGCTTTTGTTGTTTTTTCTGCACGCTTTAACTCGCTTTATGATGTCATGATGCTGCCTGGCACGATCAACACAGTTTTTTTCTGCCAGAGATCATCATTTCATGATTTTTCAAAAATTGCAACAATTTTGCAAAATCAGTTTACTGCAAATTAATTTGTGGCCTTATTTCTTAACCAATTTTTAAACTTTTTTTAACAAATTAAAGGGTATTTCAAGGCAATTCTGATAATATACAACATGTATATATACTACTAGTTTTGTATATAAAAATCTAAACTTTAACACCTGCAGTGTAATCTTTTATGGTTTGATATATAAACCATACGATAAGGTATTAACAATCAGTGACGTTTGAAAGCTGAAGAAATTTGTTTTCTAGTATTATGCTATTTTAATTACAGTAGTTGAGGCTAAGGATTGGTTCATAAAGGCTTACCGAAACTGGTTGCCATACCCCGGTATTATGTTTCACTAGCAGATTTCCCCGTCGTTGATCGGGTAAAATGTAAAGACTGATTAAATTTTTACATTGAATAACCATATTTTAACTCTTACGATCCCGCGCGGGTATAATTACTGGCAAGCGATCTTTATGCGTTCGCTCCCGCGACGGTATATATACGGGCAATAACAGAAATGGCGGACATGCGCGCAATTGTTTGCGTACATCTCGTTCAAGCAAAAACGTTTATATAAAAACCTTTCTAACATTCTGTTTGTGGTTTGTAATTGAATTTTTTTGAATTTTGTTGCGTGAGTTAGTATAGGTTGAATAAATATAGGCTCGTAGCCCCCCATAGACGATTCCGATCGAAATCAAAATACCGTACTTGGCTTCCCTGGAAAAAGTTATTTAAGATTCATATGTTTGTTTGTATCTAAATGTCTCCAGTTTTATTTCTATAGCGGACATACAGACAGACAAACTTTGAGTTTTATACAGGGTGAGTCACGGGAAACGGATGTTTTTAGAAAGCCCCTTGCTCTTCTAGGGTAGGTGGTTAGGGAGTAAGGAAGGTAGTCTTTAAATCTGCTTGAGATGCCGCTTAGTTTGTTGGTATTTGTTTATCTTTTATGTTAATTTTTGTATTTGTTGTTCATTAAACAAAATCCTCGTGAATTACATCAGCGACCATTATACAGCCCAAAAGTGACTGTTTGGTGTGGTTTGGGAAAGTGCGGGATATTTGGTCCATTCTTTTTCAAAGAAGGAGAAGAGACAGCAACGGTTACTTCAGACCCCTATATTCGAATGTTTGAAAACTGTTTCCTACCTGAGCTTCGCAGACGAGGAATCAATAGGGCATCAATGTGGTTTCAACAAGATGAGGCCACTGCTCATACAGAGAGATCGTCCATGACTGCTGTTTGAGCTGCATTCCCTGGTCATGTCATTTCACGCTTTGGAGATCTCCCGTGGCCTCCGCGCTGACCCGATCTTTCCATGTGCGATTTTTATCTCTGGGGATTTTTGAAATCACGCGTTTTGCTGGAAAACCCAGTACACTTGGAGAAATGACGACTGCAATACGTGAAAATATCCGAGAAATAGGTGGAGAAACTTTAGTGAAAATGGAAGCTAACTTTAGAAAGCGACTTCAAATTTGTGCTCGTGAAAATAAACATCATTTGTCAGTCATAATTTTTTGCTCCTAAATATTCCATAATGGCATAGTTTAGTGAATGTTTTGATGTACATTATAGAATTTTTGTTAAAATATTCGCAGAGTTTTGTCTTCCTTAAAAACATCCGTTTCCCGTGACTCACCCTGTATATATAGATTGTCAGTTGAACAATTATCTTACTAGAACAAAGAAACCTGCAATTTTTGGAAAAAGTTAGTTCTTTTGTACATTTTGACGGCTTTTTCCGAGCAAGCATAGTTCTTTAGCATTATGTATCCAAATTCGCAAAAAGATTTATCAAAAAATGAAGATTGTAAACATTTTCTGTTGTAGCGTACCGGTTAAAAGCATTCAAAATTTTGGGTCTGCACTTCACAAAAGTGCAACGTCTAGAAAAAGTTATTCCTTTTGTTACATTCTCATTATTTTTTCTCAAAATCATGCATCTTTGGCATTAGGTATCTACATTTTATCAGAGATTTATCTAGAAATGAATTTATCTCTAAACATTTTAATATGTAGCCACCTACTTTAAACAAACGAACTGGTGATCCTCGCTACAAAAACATAGAAATAAAGATGGTCTTGATTTATCTTTTGCCACCAAATGTTAGTTTCGAGCTACATATGATCTAAGTGTTTAAGCTATTTCCTTTGCAATTGGGTGAAACAGACGCAGTCGTCTGATTTGATATTCTTAACCTGATCATTACTGATGGCTACTATTGTAATAACTCGACTGTAGGTGAATGACTTCGGGTTACTTTGTTCTTTCGCTAGCTGCGTACAGGATCATAATTTTTTTTCTAAGTGTTTTTACAGCTATCCATTTGGTAAAGCCGGATCGGTCGCTTGAACCAATATTGTTAACTTCGACGTTACTGACGGGGGTCCTGATGGACGACGCCGGCAAAGCCGGTTAGAGTATGATACAAAATTAGCCCATACAAAAGCCTTCAAACTTATCTAATTAACCTAAAACCTCCATCAAACTTGGTTAAAAACAATCTAAAAACGTGTTCGTTTTAAGCAAACTAAAGCTTCTTCTCTAGTTTTTACAAATATCCTCAACAGAGTTCCACTTTTTTAGCTTTTCTATAGCTGTACGGTGCCAATGCAACAATTCGTCCCGTACCTGACGTAGCAATTTACCAACAAATTGTCAAATATTAAAATTGTTTCTCAAATATCTCGTTAACCGAATGGAGCATAATTATATTGCTTTTATAAAAAAAACTTTGTTTGGGGTTTAAGTGGGATTTCAGTCTTTTCGTGCAAAGAGCTTGAATCGATTAGAGTGTTCTTCTTTCACTTACGTGGCCTTGAATCAAACACGCTCAAAACCACAAACACGCTCAGAACCAAAGCAAAATTGAAAAAAAATTTGATACATTACTATGAATTATAATATTGTAAAAAAACGCCTTTTTCGCTCGCAGGATTAGGAACTGTCATTGCTTTAGCTCATTCTTTGGCACTTTAGCTTTGTTTTTGGCAGCACTGGCCATCCAAAGGTCTAGATCACAACATCCAGAAAGCTAGGACATTTTTCGTAAGCCTACATCACGTAAATCTTTTCAATAATATTAATATATGTGATTTCACGTGTACCTACAGAGGGCCAAAAAAGACAAGGCCCCCTAGTTATTAAATCCTATCAAGAAATAAAGGTATTGTAAATCGAAAATAGGGAATTAATTACGCTGCCAAGGTTGATCTTGATACAAAAGAACACCTTTAACTTCGTTCTTGGTCAAAGATTGGAAAATATGCATTTTCATAAAGTTAATCTCTAAAGAAAAAGATCTATTTATTCTTTAGATCTATGTAAGAACAAGATAAAACAAAATTTGATTTCAGCGAAAGCAAAACCTCATATTAATTAATCACTAGGGCAAATCTTGTCTATATAGTCAATTTTGTTATGGTAAACCTGATCAGCGAGGTATTTAGTAAAAACTCTAAATACATGTAGTGGTTTTCAGCTTCTAAATTTTATAGGTCGATGAAAAGTCAATTTGCAACTGTTAAGTCAATATTTTTCTTTTTAGGTCAACATGCAGTCAATTTTTGCTAGGTGATGTAATTGCTCTAATGAATCAAACAAAATTGATGACTAGGAATCTTGTTCTTGAATACAGTCTCTCACTTTTATTTCAAAACTAACCGGCTTTGCCAGCGTCGCCCGGCAGAGGTTCTCCAGCAGTAATGTCCGGATATAGTATTTTGGTTCAATCGGCCAAGCCGTCTTCACCCATCCGGCTCTTGTGTGAACAGTTGCGAGAAGTTAATAAATTCTGTGCACTTTTACAATTCTTGTACACAAAATTGTGATCATCATATTCTCTTAATCATGACTGGCAATTCTCACAAAGAATCTTGCCACAAATTATTGTTAAATCTTGTGAGGGAGCAGGAATTTACATAATCAAAACTGATTGTAGCGGGGAAATGGTGGTTGCTTTCGCAATTAAAGAAAAAAGCTATTTAATGGCAAGCCTATTTTACCAATTGGAGCTCCTCCTTTCCTATTTTTGTTTCTGATATTTAGTTCCTAATTTGGTTGCACTATTGGTCTTGTTTCCGGCATAGCGACAAAAGCGGCTATTGTTTGCACTATATTTAGTCTTACAAATTGTTATGGTTATGGTTTTATGCTGAATTTTTCTTAAACTGGGGATTTTATTACAATGATGTAGACTGTAGAGTATAGACATAAACGACATAAACACTATAACAGGCAGCATATCAGCATTAGAAAAAACCCTTGCTTTATAGTATACATGACGGCGTCACCCGCAGAGGCCCGTCAGAAACGTCGGAATTGAGAGTGTCGATTTAGCTGGCCAAGACGGCTGCACCTATCAGGCTCTTGCATAAAGGGTTTCCAAAAGTTTATGTGTTTTTTCTGCACATAAAAAAGTTTTTTAGAAGCAGACAAAAGTTACCAAAGTTTTTCTGCACATAAAATTTTCACGACTGTTTGTGCTCCTTTTTCTAATAGAACATCTCATTTCAAGATCCTGGCTATGCCTTATGTCTATGTGGTCTGTTCATTGCTGACACGAACCCAAGGGAGCCTTGCGTTTCCGTGGTTTGAAAGTAGGAGACACATTTCTGATATTAAGCTATTCCAAAGCAAAAAGGAAAAACTGTCTTTTTTGTGGTGTCATTTCACACAGTGACGCTGTTTTTATTTGATTTTCCCTTAAACTTTCTCAAGTCCTCGCTGGCTACGCATTAGGTGGCACGTTCTTTTCTCCCTGCTGGACGTGCCCAGGGGAGTTTAAAGTGTCCTTGCTTTTCCCCAAATGTTTGGTTTGACTCCGGTAGCTCTATAAAGCTATTATAAAGCAAAATATCAATAATATATTCAATGTGATGCGATTTAACACAGTGACGTTGTTGATTTTGATTTCACCTCAAACTTTCTCAAGTCCCTGCTGGCTACGCATTATAATTTATATTTGTTTTTCCCTGTTTAGGTATGCTCATGAAAGTTAAATAAGTTCTTGCTTTCCTAAATTTTCAAGTTTGATCCCGGTAGCTCTATAAAGCTATTATCAAGCAAAATAGAAAAAAGTTTCTCTTAAATATGGTGCGATTTTACCCCGGCAGGCTATACTATCACCCCTGCCGATTTAAAACGTATCTATTGATGCAGCTGCGCCAGCTTAACCGTACAAATATTTGTGAGAGCCACAGCGAATTTTTTACTAAATATAAGCCATAGCTCCAGTACATGTAATGGTGATCATGTTGGTTTATCAATGAAGACTGGAAGTATTCAAAAACAATGAACGATGACACAAACCACCATTCGTAATTTTTAAAAGAGTAAGGGGGGAGGGGGGGTTGAAACACATTAGAAAATTGGTGGCGTTGCCCAAATGATGGTCGTTTTAACTCATAAAGCTGTTTGGTGGAAGGCATGTTCGACGATTTGGTGTGCCCGCTTTCTTATTAATATTGGTGACATTAAGATTTTTGCCTGTGCTGTTTACTTTAATTCGCCTTAGCATGAAAGGGACCCTGCCTTTCCTTTAAGTCATATAACCTATTGCAATTGGCGCCTATTAAGGTCTTTCAAAGAAAAACATTTTCTTTCAATTCGCTGCTACAGATTGATGCTATTATTGTTTAATTTTGATCTTTCCTTAAATTTGGGATTGTATCACATTTAACTTTGCCCCTAATGCAGAAGACCTTTCTACTGTTAAATGAAGATTATTGTTTTGTACCGATAGGCCAATCCTCGCAATTACAAATATTGGTAATGAACTTTACCATGTATGTTTGCTATCAAAATGATGGTAGATAATTTTGCTGTATGCTGCTGTTTTTCCTATATAGTGGCAAGCATTGAGATGTCATTTAACATCATGACCTCACAATGCGTTTTGAGTCACTATTATTTGGATTGCAATTTACCACTTCTTTGTTACTGTAGGCAAGGGGTTCCCAACCTTTTTGCTGTTGTGTACCACTTATAGGGTTATTCTGTAGCTGCGTACCACCTAACTTTGACAATTAGTTTTGTCCACAAAAGAACTCTACACAAAGGTCAACAGACATATTAACATACAAAAATAATACAAGTAAAGTTATAAAACAACCAGATTCCAACAGCAAAGAAAAATAAAGTCAGGAAGAACAGCAGATAAAAAAATAGCTTGTTAGGACAGCAAAATTTTATTTCAAAATTTACAAAGCTCCTATCAGTCTATCACTGAAAGATTTCCCCACATACCAATAAAAATGTATGATGCATAAGCGATCGTACTTATACTGACGAAACACTTTCGAGAAGGTTCTTCAGTTATAAGCCAATCACATTTCTTTCTAAAAGTGTGTATGAATCCGTAACATCATAATAAGCTTTAACCAGTTGTAAGCTTGTTACTGGAGATATTGTGTAACACGCTAACTAAAATATTTCATTTTGTTGCTGCTTGCTGCTGCCGCTGCAGATACGCTACAGAAAGATAAAAAGCGCTAAGCAAGCTAGCAGCCCACGTAAAATTAAGCAGCATTACACAATATATACAAATTTACATGTATTGCAGTTGAAAAACTAAGGAAAATGAACTGAAACCAAATTCCCATTACTGCATTTCTCTGTGTGGGAGTTTCTGTGAAAACAAATATTTTTTTTTGCACTGTTGGAAAGCTTCCGCGTACCACAGGTTGGAAACCCCTGCTATAGGCAAATTAATTCAACCAACGTCTCTGACTGCGTGTATGTTTCTTGGCTCTGGCATCAGCGCTGCCATGTAAAGAGCAAACTAACCCAAAATGAAGCACTCACAGTTTAGTAATAGCAATAGCGGGAGCTCCCATTAATAATGTCGAGGTTAAGAGCATCAAAAAAACCTGGCTGCTGGGACAGTCTTGCTCAATTGCAAAGGAAATTACTTCAACATTTAGATCATAAGTAGCTTGACACTTTCATTTTGTTGCAAACGATAAGAAAGAACTCTATTTCCCCCGTCGTCTCTTTCTTGGGTAATCACCAAGTGTTTTTCTTGGAGTAGGCAACATATTTAAGTTTGTAGACTTCATTTTTCGATAAATCTTTTGAATAATTTGATTGATAATGCCAAAGATCTATGTTATTGAGAAAGAATAGCCAAATTGTACCAAAGGACTTTTGTTCAACAAAATTTTGAGTGTTTCTAAGCAGCACACTACATTTCGTAAACATTTGGAGACTTCAGTTTTTGATGTATCTATTTGAAAACGTCGACAGATAATGTAAAAGAACCATGCTCGTGAAGAAAAGTAGTCAAAATGTACCAAAGAACTAACTTTGTTTAACAATTGCAAGTTTGTTAGCTCTAGTAAAATAATTGTTCAACTAAAAATGAAACACGATGTATGGCAACCAATTTTTGATCAGCCATTATAAACTAATCGTTAGCCTCAAGTGATTGGAGTCACATATTTCTGGAAAGGAAATTTCCTAAGCTTTTAAAGGATAGTAATTGTTAGTACTTTATTATAACATTTTTGTATTAAAGTCACCTGTTTTTACTAAACTCATCATTTTTGGGAGGGGTAAAAAGTTACACAACAGGTCTTAAAGTTCAGTTTTTTCAGTATAAAAACTGATATTAATTGTACATATTATACACCATCGGACTCGCCTTGAAATAACCTTTAATTTGTTGAAGAAAGTTTGAAAATCAGTTGAGTAATGAGGTCACAAATCAGTTTTTCAATAAACTGATTTTTCAAAAAGGTCACAATTTTTAAAAACATCTTGATTTTATGATTTTCGGTTGCGAACATTTGTGTTAATCGTACCAGACATGTTATGTCATCATAGACCCAGTTTAAGCGTGCAAGGGAAAAGGCGAAGAAAAAATGCTTAGATGGCTTGAAGTGCTTAAATAAAGAATTGCTTGTAGCACAGTCAAACAAGCATTAATTGTTGGAAACTTGTTTTTATCAAAGGCAGGGTATTAATGTCTCCTAAAAGAAGGATTAATGGCGTTTACACAATGAGTGCTTTTTGAGAAAGAACAAAAAACAGATTGTTCAATAAATCATTGATTGTGATGTCATTTTAGACCCCAAACAAATGGAAGTTTTTGAAATGTGGTAAATCGAAAGTTGGTTTTTGTTTGAGCAAAAAGTGGTTGTCCTCTGTTAAGTGATGCAAAATCTAAAAAAATTATTTTTGAATATGACGTCATTATGAGGTCACAAATACCCTTATGAAACTCACCACGCGGTGGTGATTAATTGTGCCAAGTTTGATGCTTGTACCTCCAGCAGTTTCAGAAGAGATAAAACAGACACACAGACAGATAGAATTGCACTTTATAGTATAGATATTGAATACAGTACAATGGTGAAATCTTCAGTGAGATGTTTGCACTGTTTAATCGCTATCTATTTATTTATGCGTGCTTCATTTTCCTCTGCAGATTTTAATCGTGCAATTGTGATGCAACCTTCAAACGGAGCGACATAATGACCAAGCAGTGCGTAGCGTTTTTGCAAATGCCAAATTCAGAATAGTACAAGCAGTATGCATTACCCTTTATCTAAAAGGACGTAATAGCGTACTGTTAAAAAATAGATTGTTCGCCTATGAGCTAAGCCTATTAAAATAAGCTTTCTAAACTGCACAAAGATGCCAAAAAATGTTTACTTTAATTAATGAGTCACTTAGGAAAATTAGATACAAAACAGCAGTTTATAACGCTATTTTGTTCTGGACGACGAAAGAATGTGTACACCTACATCGTCCAGGCGTAGAGCAAATCTCGAGTCCATTCCAGCATCATGAACAACCATATCTAAACTTTACCTTGCTGAATGAATAAGCGTAGTCGCACTCCTTTCACTTGATCAAGCACGGCGCATTCCTTTAGTATGCGAAAGAATTTTAAAAAATTATCGGTATCCCCATCATGACCATATTCTTTTGAAATCGAAAATCAAAGCTAGTGAATTAATTAATATAGCTTTGAAAAAAGCCATATTAAAATTCTGTACCACCAACAAGATTTTTGTGAATTTAACTAATGAACACAGCATAACAGTAAAAAATCTTTATTGCAACACAAAACAGAAATTTTATCACTTATCAAAAATACCTTCTGTTTAAATTACTAGCAAAGATTTATTTTGGCACTTATTGTGACTTCAGTCATTACAAAACGCTTAAAATTTTTATGAGGTCATCAGGGTTGATTTTTAGTTTTAAAATCTCTGGCTCAACAGGGAACACATGATTTATTTTGGCTGAACTCGTGATGCCATTATTGCTTCTCAAGATCACCTTAACCTATGCTCGACAGAAATAATGGAAGCAATTTTATTGAGCTTGGTTCTGTTTCATTTTGCCACCCGTTTCAAAAATAACCAACTATCTTGTTTTTGAATTCATAAGAAATAAATAAATCGTCCACATTTAAATTTTTCTTTTTAAAAGTAAAACACTGCAAAGCGGAAAGCGAACAAGCGCACGTGATAATTTTTTTCTGCAGCACGAATCTCAATAAAACGCGAAAGTAAATTAAATTTTCGTTGGTGCACGACGTTACTTCCTCAAAATCACAAAATAATACAATGAAGCACAGTGAAGCACAGCAATTGTAAAGATTGCGCTACTTGTTTTCTATTGCAAACTGCCAATCTCTGCTGTACATTTGATCGCTGCTAATAACTTGTTAAAATCTTTATAGCCTGTCCAAAACTGTTTCATTTTACTTGCATTGCTCATTTGCTGCACAATTGTGCCATAGAAGCCAAATCTCAGTTTCATCCCTTACAAAAAAAACCGGTAAAATTCACGTAAATCCTGGTGAAATGTAAGGTATTATGGCCGATTCCTGGCAAAATCCAAGTTTATACCAGTAATTGTATAGTTTATACCAGAATGAACTGCGACTACACCCCAATAAAATCCTGGTATTGCTTGGAATATTTTCCATCATCGATTTCAGTCCCGAAAGAATCCAAGTTTTTGCCGATAATTTCAAGTTTGCCCTGATGTTTTATAATTAAATCCCAATAAATCTCAGGCATTTCCCGGTAAATATAAAATTACTGGCATCGATCCCGGTAAAGTCCAAATTTGTACCGGTAATTCAAAGTTACCGGTAATTTCCGTTAATTATACAATTACAGGTATAAACTTGGATTTTATCAGGAATCGGCCATAATACCCTACATTGTACCTGGATATACATGGATTTTACAGGGATTTTTTTGGTAAGGGATGACTTCGATCAAAAAATAGCAAGAGTCAAAGCAGCTGCTGTTGAAAACAAAATGTAGCGTGTTGAGCCTCGCGCTTCATCGAGCTGCAATGCCAAACGTCTTTTTGTCCTTTTTCTATATTTTTTTGTTTGTTTGCTTTCGGCGGCTTAGCACCTAACTCCTTCCGATGTGTGTGATTCTAGTTTTTTATTGTACTAGCTGTGTTTTGCTATTTGCCTACTTCGTGCGTCCCTGGTTTGACGCCCAGCCAGTGTACTGTTGCTGCCGATGATTTTACTGACGAAGCAATATTAACTGATGAAGTATTTACCGTCAGGTTTGTAGCCGCTCGGCTACTTCCGCTTAAAGAATTTCTTATTCCTATAGTTCGCACGCCTGGCGATGTAACCTCACACCAGGAATCTTAGCCTTATGGCTTTCCAGCAATCTAGCCGTGGACCTATATGTATTATGTTACTTATGATGATCGGTTTAAATAATAGTCCCTGTAGTTGGAAACTGGAATGATTATCCGCGCTGGCTTATTAGCGCGAGGGCCCTACTTAGACCAGTTAAGTGCAGTAGCATGTAGTTTTAAAGATATTTTTAATCCACCCGTTTCGGTGTGACAAGAGTTGATTGCGATTAATATTGCACCATGTATTCGTGTGTTGTTATTGCATGTGTCAAAAATCACACACATATATTTTCTTTTTTTTCGTAGTGATAGATAATGTTTATTTTTTTGTCTTCTCATGGTAGCTCTTTGATCGGCTTGCCTTCCCCGCGGTCATTTGTTTGTCTATTGTTTTTGTTCATGTGACGTGCGCAATGACCTGGTTTATATAGACGAGCGCAGCGACCTAGTTTTTGGTGACGAGTGCAGTATTATATTACCGACTATGCGGTCGGAGATTTTCTGCTCTTTGCCATCGCTGGTCGTCGAGGCGGAGGGACGTGATTTTGGTTGTATGCAACATCTCTTTCATGGTTGGGCGTCTTGGCCGACGGAGCTTTTTGATTGTCGCCACAACTGCGTGGATTGATGCAATAAAATATTACTGTCGTGCTTCCTTCTTTGTGACTGCTATAGTTCCCAGCAATTGGGTTTCAGTCAGCACGCTCTTGTACAAAAACTAAGCAAGCTAAATTTTCCAATATTGATTTACTCACTAAGCCTATTGAAACCTATAGGAAAGCGGGTTAAAATTTTCCTAATACAATTTGGAACGCTTGCTTGAAGTAAAAGCAGTTGTGGACAATTTTGAAGTGTTTGGGGTATTAGTCACATAAGCAGAAACAAGTTTACAAACACCTTATTTAGATATTCACCTTCTTAAGATAAAACAGCCGATGGAATGTTTGACTTTTAGCTTATGGAAGCAGTGAGAAGTACTAAGTACAGCACTAAAAATGCTTCTAAATTCATTCAAGAGCTTACTTTGCTAAAGACTCTTGTGGTATTAAACGTTACATTTTAAAAATAAGCATAAAAGAAACATATTCAAAATAATGGCGGAGGCAAGACCACACGTTTTACCAGCTGAATACTGTTTGACACTGCGCTGCCAACCCACAGCTGCTTCTTTGGAAAGAAGTTTTTTTGATGCTAAGAAAGTTTATTGCCAAAAATAGGAAGTTGACGGCTGATAATGTCAAACATTGAAACAATACATGCTTGTGCATTTTAATTTTTGCCTTCGTGAGAATAACTGATTTGGAAAAAACTGAGAAGAGATATCGAAATGTGCTGTGTATTTCGTTGATTTTGTCGATATTTTTATTAAAATAGTTCCATAACAACGTCAATAGTGGTCGAGTAAATCATGACAAAGTCTACAAACTTTTAGGTCATTTTCTTCTGTTGTTATGTCAATAAAAACTTGCCCTTATAAATTATCAACAATACAAAAAAAACAACCCGCTTTCCATGAATCAATTTCTTTTACAGGATCGTAATACTGAACACTTCGCTGTACTGTGCATCGTAATAGCTGTGTCAGTCTGGAACTGTCTTGAGGAGGGGCAATTATCATATCATGTTCAGAATGAAAGATATTTCTACAAAATTTTTTGGTTTTGTGACGAGTAGTTTAGAGCCAACCGGAGTGCTTTTCAGTCCTCAAGCGCAACGAGTAAAGGTTATAACATCATAGGAAAACTAGGCTATACCCTACACCAGGTTGTGGATTTGTATTTGTTTTTACGATTAGTGCTTATTTTTCAAGAACATCATCTTAGAAAATATAAATGTGCTATCTAACAAACCTACTTTATTTTGACTTATCATATTTGACGGCAAGAAGGACGCATCGGCAAATATAACGCACCCCCATTTCATCAGGTCAGATTTAGAAAAAAAATTTTTAGTGTATTTAAGCATATACTGTTGAAAGCAATCTAGCGGCACATTACACAAGCATAAAATATTGCTGCGAAAAAGCAAGTTGGTAGCAAAAACGAGCAACAAGAATAAGCAAGACATTTTAATACCATTGTAGTAATACATTGCAAATGAAACCAAAAAATCACTTTAACTAATGCAGAAAACATAGTTGTATAGCCTAAAGTAAAGCTTGCTTTTCAGAGAGCATAAAGCAAGAAGAATCCATTTTATAAAGTAAAAATCACAATAGTATCACAGCCTCACAGGTTAGACTTTCATTCTTGAGATAAAATGCGTTTTGCGAGTAATAAATAATGATGCATGGAGTTTGCGTAGGTAGAAGTACTGATCGCAAGCTAGTTAGTGATTGTCAGGGAGATTAGCTGAGGGAAGGTCTGAGCTTCGCATATTAAACGCAAAGCAATTTTTTGAGCAAAAGATTTGGGAAAAAATACGTCTTACATGCTATCAAATACGATATGTGCTGAGACTGTATGAGAAACCGCCACAAAATTCGAGTTTGTAAAGTTATTCCCCCCAAAAAAAGCTCTACAACTTGAGTTAGAGCAAAAATATTTTTTTTTGAGTTTATCCAGTTTGATCACCAGAAAAATAGGCCTAAACCTTGTGAAAGAGTGAAAACATCGTTTTGTTGTCACTGCATCACAGCGCGCTTATTATTTAGTTTAGACAGATGGAAACCCTCGTCTTAAACAAGTACCAACTGAAATTGAGCTTTGCACGACTTGACAAGTACGGAATTACGAAACAGCAAAGCAAGAAAAACGACTTTTTTGTGACATTCCTAAAAAGCGACATTGCTACCGCGTTTTGACCTAATAAATTATTAATGACGCTTCGTCAGAAGCTGAAATGTGTGTTGTGTTAGTTTGTTCGCATTCTAAGCCAACTAAAAATTTTGACCTTATTGACTATTCGTTGCCCGAGTGCTAACAATAAATTTTGTGACGCATTAATCAGACTAACATGTGGTAGTACAGTAATTGGTAACAGCATAATCGCAACTATATACAAGCTAAAAGGACTTTACGTGAACAGTTTTGTATCGTTGCCGCAAAAATTATATTGGTGGTTTTTCTCAAAGCATCCGCCGTCTATTTACAGAACCCTTATTTTTGAAAAAAGGACTTTGAAGGTAAGGTGAATTTTTTTGAACCATCTTGATATACCTATCTTTAAAATACTCAACAAACCAAGAGCTAAATTGCTGAAAAGATCAAGACGAGATACTAAGTGATTTTTTTTCGAATAGGTTCATCATATAAAAGCGTTGGCTTGACAATATGTGGAGCACTTTTGCGCTAGAAATTCAATTCTTTGAAAAATCGTTTATTCCTACAAGAAGGTTCGATCCCCTAAACTCCATTGAATCCAAACCAGCTTTTTTTTAAACAGATTTTAGCATGAGAAAAATAGTAAAAAAAATACCTGTCAACAGTATACAACTTAAATGTTTTAAAAGCAAAAACGCCCGCCTTGCAAAAACGTGCATTTAGTAAGTCTGACAAAACGTAAGTTACTGCAAGGTGATCTTTAAAATATGTACATGGTTAATCGACGATGCTGAAAAACTTTTACAGTTATAAAAAA
This sequence comes from Trididemnum clinides, assembly GCA_963675345.1. Taxonomy (NCBI): domain Eukaryota; kingdom Metazoa; phylum Chordata; class Ascidiacea; order Aplousobranchia; family Didemnidae; genus Trididemnum; species Trididemnum clinides. The sequence continues at coordinate 8,104,368 of OY776300.1, forward strand.
GCAACTGGATGTTTAGATCCGTCTCGCAGTTACCGGCAGGAGCGGATTAAATGTAGGAACAATCCTGAGCTGCCCTAGTTTCGTAGTTTTTTCAGCGAAAAAAATTTCCAAAGGTGCATAAAACGTGATAATACAAACGAAAAACGCTTTCTCAGCATTGATATTTTGTAGTACCGGTAATCTGTACGTCTGCATGCATGGGTTTAGTCGCTTACAATGAGCATTGCAAACTACAAAATTATATTTAAAAAGGCTGGTTTTTGCTTTTAGGAAGACGAAGTCACTGATAAAGTCTGTAAACTCTAATGAACACACAGTGTCGTATTTGATGGAAACAACAAAAAAAGCGGTTATTAGGTACTGCTTTGTGGCGCTTCTGAGCTCTTTTTTATCCTCTTTTGTTAATTATTTATGCGAAAGAGCTCCTGCTTCATTTGCAAATTTTTTGTCAGATTGTGGCACCACGACCAATAAAGTGTTTGGCCCCACCATTTATTTGCTACATAAAGATAGCGGTATAGCGTTAAGTGCCTTACTCAAGGACTGGACAAGAGAACTTATCGGCTTTTTCTCCACACTATCCCGTTTATGCTGAGCCTCAAGCAGGGAAGCTGCAAAAATTTTTTTTAAAGCCTCGGTAAGACTCGACAAGGGGATTGAACCAACTGTATCGAATGCGAAGCGAACGCTCGAACCACTACATTACCGAGTTGATCTGTATTCTCAAAATGTAAAAATGATCTTTTTCGGTGCAGTTTATAGCCATCCTGCATGAATATATCCGAACAGTAACGTGCGCGGCAGCTAAATCAAATAAAAAGCAAAACAAATATTTTTTGATGATGACACGCAAAAACGATACGAGCGACATTTCGAACCGCACTCTACTCCAGCTACGTATGATGGAACAAGCTAGCCTTTGTAACAAAACGCACTTTACCGAGGTAAACGCCTTAGAAAAAGGTACAAATATGCACACACTTTTAAAGTTGATTCCCCTTCCTTAAAAAAAAGCTCTTTATCTTAACGTAAACAAAAAAATCTCATTTTGTACAAAATTTTGCTCAAGATCAAAAAATTTTGCTTTCAAAAAGTAGATCTCAAAAAAATCTTCATTCCTGCATGAATTGGGAAAAAGTCGATTTGAACAAAAATTATTTGTAGGAGAGAAAGTTTTGCAATCACAAACTTGATCTTCAAAAATTAAGATCTTGATTTTACATAAATTGAAAAAAATTTCAATTGGAATAACTAGTGACCTTGATTTAAAATATATGTTTTTTTCGTGCTTTACCGGGATAGAATAATAAAGCTTCTCACTCAGCATGTTCTAAAGGGCGACTTTTCGGCATCCTTCCACGTATTTTTTCAAATTGAGTTTGGAGACCTGTTATGTCCAGCAATTAAGATTGGAGGTAAGCCAAAGAATGCTTTTTGTGGAAAAGAACTACAAACTACCTCACAAAAATAACTATGAAGCAATTGAACCTCAGTCCCCAGCAGCCCTTAAACGGGCAGGGGGCGCAAAGAATCTCCGGATTCCAAAAGAACAATCAAGAAATAGTTCTTGATCTGGAAAACCTTAACGGACGTGTTGCGAAACCGATTGGTAGTTTTGATAATGTGCGTGAAGGAAATGGAATATGCAAAAAAAAGGTTGAGGAAAAAAGACTGCCTGAGTTTTGCCACCAAAAGGAGTTGTGTGTGACCAAAACATGGCTTCAAAAGAAGAAGCAAAAGAAAATATCATTAGTATAGGTGGAAATGAAAATTAGAGAGATTGAAGAACTTAAAACCATAGTGATTGATCCCCAAAGCCTCAAATTTGAAGTAAATCTACCGTATAATTGATATCGATAGTATCTGTTTATGCTGCGATAGTCTAACTCTAAGCCCGCTTATTTCAATAAAAAGTCAGTTATATCAATAATTTTGGAGCTCTTAAGTTTTTCAAAATATAGAGCGTGCTGGAAGCTAGTTAGCAAATTTAAGTCAATCTCCTAAAGGAATCTACCTTCAGCATCACACTGTGGTAAAATAAAAAAGTTGCTCAAAAACGACTACCGAAGCCATACTGTACCGCACAACAATCCGTTACAACCTGTTAATACTAGGGGACCAAACCAGTCGCAGGTTATTGACGAGTTGTAGTGGACTATTGTATGGTGCAGTATGATTTTGGTGATCATTTTTGAGCAATTTTTCTGTTTTACCTCTTCAGTTTTTGTCATATTTGCTTGAGCCAGTATGATCTACGTCACATTTTTTTTTGCGCTTGAGCGAAAGCAGTCTAAGTTTCATTTTCTTTTTTGCAAATGTTCAACATTTAATTATTTAAGAGTTCAGTGAAAATCAGACAAGACTTGTCATAACATGTAATGAAGTTACTAACATTTTTGAAAGTATTATTTGCAGGTTTTTCGTACAAAAAAGCTTTATATGCGATGCATCCAAAATAACATTGGTGCGGTTTAAAGTAGCTTGGCTATTAGCCCTTCAATTTTAGGTTAGTTTGTGAAACAACACATAGTATTTATTGGAATTGAAAAATAACCCCAAGGGAATCGCTACATCAACTGGTAATAACAGTCACAGATAAAAGAAAGTAGTCAAGAACGAACAAACTGCTAAAAGGAGGGTTAGAAATTGAAAGAAAACAATACGAAAGCAAGATTTCAAGAAAGAGTTTAAAAGTTGATTAATATTAAAGAACTGTGATAAAGTATCTGGAAAGAAAAAGGGTAGAAAAACTACTGGAAGTAAAGAAAGTCGTAAGAAAAAAAATGTGCGTGAATCAATTGGAGAAAACGATATTTGAAATAAAAGTGTGAAAAATTAAACAAAGAAAATGGTTGCTAATTCTATTAGAAAGGAGGCGAAACACAAATTAAAGAATTGGTGGGAAAAACGGAATGTCATTTTTGAGATGATAAAGTTAATAAGAAAAAATAGAGAAATACAAAAGAAGGAAGAGCATGAGAGGAAAAGTCAGGAAGTTAAGTTTTAGTTAAAACGACAGAAAAAAATGTGAAAAAAAACACATAGAAGATCATGAATAAAAAGATTAGTCAGAACAGATAACAGAAGCCAAGTTGCTGGAGAGACCAAATGAAAAGATTTGAAAAGATTTCGTAAGGAAATGACAAAAACAAAAAAAGCAATAACACCAAAAAAGGCAGCTGGATCCTCTGAATTTTGTGAAGGAATGACATCTGCCGGTGGAGAAGTAGGAACAAGTATGATTACCGAACTTGTCAACGTGAGTTGGATAGAAAGGAAATACCGGATGAGAGGTCTGTCCATTAAGCTGCACGAATATCCAATTCAGTTAGATCTTGCAGTAACTTCCGTGCAGCGGGCACAAAGGGGCGTCTAGATTTTAGTCTCTCTCTGTAGCCGTCTGGGGGCCCAGTCAATAATTCATAGAGAATATGGCCAGGGTCCAGACTGCCACGATAAGCCAGGGAGAGCGTTGCTCCGGTGGTAAAGCTTACTAAGTCGGCCGAGCTTGACGTTGCAAGCCTTAGTCCAGAAAGGTTTTGCGGCAATTCAAAGTCCTAGGTTCAAAGTTGCGACAATTCAAAGTCGGAAATTTAAAGTCGCAAATTCAAAAAGTCGGAAATTCAAAGTCGACAATTCAAAAAAATTAAACCCTATTCCTAACCCCAACTCTAAACCTACCACTAACCTAGCCATTGCGTCTTTGAATTTGCGACTTTGAATTGTCGGAATACTGTTCAGAATGCAATCTAAACGTAATTACGTATCTAAACTCCATAATCTATTTTTTATAAATACAGCACCGTACTATTGTTGTGAGTTAGTGCATTTCTTAGATGACTAATTTATTCACAAACCATAAATCTCTCTACCACCAGCCATCAACAGTTCGAAAAAATACTCTGTGCCACTTTTATTATTTTCATCATTATGGATTAAGAGTAAACTTGGAGAGTCGCCTGCTTAAAAACGCCCTACGATGACATCACTGATCATTGTATCAAATAATAAACCCGGAAACGCAGAAGACAAGCTAGTACAAACCGCTTTATCCATAAATTTTAACGCTACGCTTCATTCCTCGAGAATTTACTATTAAAATTCGGTACTGAATTAACTTCTGTAGGCCTACGCAAAACGCAATAAAAATTTTTTGTGGTTTGTACAGTTTGTGGGTTACCTAAACTTTGCGGTGTCTCTGACTTCAACTCCGTTGGCTCCCCCCTTTACCGGCCACTGGTTTATAGTTTTGCTTGTACTGTGCATTTTTACCGCAAATACTAGAAAGAACATAGCTTGTGAACGTGATGTACTATCTCAAAATTACAGCGACGCTTCATCATCATGAAACGGGCATGGAACTCGCGATTACAAGCGAGCGTTTTATCGCCCTGAGCCACGTGATATTAGACTTTCTTTCAAATTCTAGCAATAATCTCAGCATAAGTTGAACTTGCGTATACATTCGATAACTCTTACCTGCATTCAAACCTTGAGTAGTTGCTTTAACAGCAACTCCAGGATTGGCTTGACTTCCATTAGCTACCATAAACAATCCAATAAACAGCAGAAATATACAAAACAAGTCGTTGGACATTATACTGTAGCAACCTGGCTTTATCTATCAAATGCAACGCTTCACGTCTAAATATAATCAACTGCTTTTTTGTACTAATTAAAAGTGATGTCTGATATTTGCCAATAGCTATCATGTTAGTTAAAAGTGCCGTTCTTGATAAAAAAAATCAGCTTCAAAAAAAGCACTTCATGACCTAGAGGTATGTAAGGTCTAGACAGCAGTTGTTCGGTTCCGATATGACCTCGTCACATTGCCTTACATCTCGGGCATTCGGATTAGTTTCTCTCTTTTCTCCTATACCAAATATATCTACTCACCACAAAGTTTTACACTTAACATATTACATCTAAAACCTCGTAAAAATCTTTTTAGGTCTTAGAATGCATTTCATTTCAATAGCTCCATTTATTTTTGGGAAATTTAGAAAAAAAGCAACCAATGGGACTATGCAATTAAGTTGCCACCAATACTACCAGAAAAAACAAAACCAGTGATTATTTAATCAGTTGGAATATACTCTAAAGCAAACTTTTTTCTATGCTTTTCATGCAACAATTTAAGTCTGATTTAAAAATCTGGAACGATTTTGATAAACCATCAAGTATCAAATTTATTAATGACAAATGGCAAAACTTGATGCACCTTTTTTATTCACAAAATTGACTTTGTTTCTGCGAGATATGGTTAATTTCTTTAGCTAGTCTGCACATAAAAAAAATGATTATGTTATCATGCTTCAGCTAGTCTGCATATAAAAGAAGTTTAAAAAACCATGCTCAACATGACAGATCGAAAATTTTTTAACATGTTAAGCACTTACTTAAAGCACGTTTTTCTTTCCAAGCGCATCTATTTATAACCTACTGCTCGGTTTTCCGGCTTCACTCGCAAGGCTACCCGTCAGTTAAATCTGGTTAGAAAATTCTGGTTCAGCCAGATTCACTCTAAGAATATTTGTGAAACTAGTAACTAAAAGTTGTTGCATGGCCTTATTCCCTCAACGTGATCATCCTGTTTTTAAATCAAGACTGGTCTAACTCACAAATAGCCTATCGTGCAACAGAATTTTATCGTGTTTTTCATGAGACACGGAGAGGTTTGAACGATAATGCCCAATAGGTTATTGTTTTTGCAATAAAGTTACAGAAATACACTATGAAGTGGTAGGCTTAGTTTACTTACTTGGTGCGCTTGTTGCGTAGTGATATTTGTGGCACTAAGATTTTTAACTGGGCCTATATGCCCTAGTCTCTGCTTAGGAAGAAACGAACAGTACCTACTGCCTTGAAACGAGCTGTGCCTGGAACCCGATACTAGTAAGTTTATTAAACTTTTATCAAGAAAAATGTTTTGCTGTAGGTGAGATTTTACACTGTGATAAGTTGTTGTCTTCTTTTTACTTTGCCTTCAAACTTTGATTTTATTAACTGTGCTCTTAATATCAATCTCTTTACTTCTTGATTAAGATGAATAGTCACTCACAAACATTCTAGTTGTTTTACAGGCATTTATCATTTTCTTTCCTCAACCTCTAAGTTGAAAGTTGTGGATGGACACCAAAGTGGCCCTAATTCGGAGGTCCCTATTCTTAAATTACACCGATCTTTCTCACAAAAACCGTGTTATATGACATATTTTATCTTTTACATTCACAAAGTATTGGGAGACGGGGCACAATTTCACAGTAGGAAAAATCGTCATAATAACCGATATGTTCACAAAAATAAAATTATCAACTAGTAGGCCTAGTCACGACTTTTTTGTAATTGCGTTCGTGACTTCAAGTTTCCTGGAGCCGGCATAACTACAGCCACGAAAAAGAAAGTGATTATGTTTTTTCCTACAGCAAGACTAAACAGTTTTCCAATTTATTAATTCCTAGTTTTTTCCGACATTTAAATTGGAAATTGTCATGCTCCACTTATAATAAACTCTTGCAAAATGAGCGTTATTGACAGAGTTTGCGTAAGTTTGCTTTTTCATCTGTAGCCCAGGTCATCAATCATATTAAAGCTTTTTGTTCGTTTGTTGCATAACGTTCTTTTACTCAAATCAAATCGCCGTTTTTGCTGTTTTTGTGACTTTGAACTTCAGTTAGTAGGTAATTGTATGATGTCTTGTTTTGCAATTAGTTTGTTGATTTCCGGCATATATTTTTATAAAAACGATTTCCTTTGTTTGCGAAAGCTGCTTCTCTGGAGCTTGTATCAGAGGTGAGTGGAGTCATTAGTTTTAGGGTCGGAATCCAATTTTGATCTAAACACACAACTCCTTAATCCTGATCTAGCTCCTGCTTTGCACAAAAGAACTGAATCCTAATCCTGGTCTGACTTCGAAAAAATTCCTTTAAGATTTTTTTATTGTATGTTTTACGTTTTTACTCAGTTACAGTAAAATTGATAGTAGAAGTATTTCCACACCGGATCCAAACCTGATTCTGAAAATCTTGAAAAGACTGCTCTCTTCATCCAATTCTACACCCAGATTTTTTCTAAAATTATCCGACTCCCAAAATTCTGACCTGACCACCTCTGGCTTGTATCAAACTTGGTCCTAAGTTGCAACTGAACATAATTCTTGGTTCTAACTGTGGCTGACGCAAGAATGGAAAGCGTTCTCACAAGAGTCAAAGCTGCGAAAATACAACGTCTTAAAGCCGAAACAAGGCATAAGCTCCAAGCTGCAAGCACGATGCTCTACCAATGAGGTTTAAGTGGGCTTTAAACCTCAGCTTGTGCGCGTGCGTGCGCTGCTGCATTTAAATCAAAATAGCAAATTGAAATAGAAGTGGCCAAAGGAAGAGAAAAACCTGCTGTACAAAGTGAGCTTAAAAAAGTTGGAATTTATGGAGCTTAAGAAAATGTTGCTATAACAAGTGGATATAGAATCCACGGCAGCCGAGAAATATGTTTTTGATCAAATGCTTAAACCAATCGAGGTATTAGTAGTAAACCTTGGCAAAACAAAGCCGTCTAAAGGTATCTGATCGAACAATCTTGTCGTTTCAAGAGTTTTGAAATTCCACAAGTGCCAAAATCTGAAGATGAAAAGGAATATTTTACAATTATATCAAAGTTTCCAGTAGAATCCAAAGGCGACAACAACAAATTCAAGCCCTATAATTAGCAGCAAAAAATACCTACATTTTAACAACAATTGAATCCAACTCAACTCGTTGTAGGCATAGCTACGACAAAATTACCGTCTGTAGACATTCCGATCTTTCCAAGAAATCAGATAAAGTAGCCTACGTGTAAATTTATCAAATCTTTCAAAAACTTTGATGGAAGCTAGAGTATTAGACTCTCGAAAATGTTTATATTATCTACCACCAAGATATAGCGGCGAGGGAATGATGTTTCCACACCATTTTACACCAATCTGACTGGAAGACATATACTCCTATTATGTGCGTTTCCACACTAATTCTGCCTTCCCACACTTATTTTTTTAGTACTACGTCTCAGCTATCAGATTATACCAAAGAAATGGCTCGCTGATCTAGTGAGCAATTGCATGTGTATCCGAAAATCTCATGAAGCGTTTGCACGTTTCAAGTTGCGGCTTAAAGAAAATTACTTCTAGTCATGTAAAGTTTGCCATTCACACCGAACTGAACTTGTTGATTGCCCTATCTTAAATGTCAATATTATCGCTGAATTGCAAGCTTTTGCTATTGACCAAAAAACCTATGTAACAGATCTAACTGGTACAAACTTTGTTGACGAAATGAATAATCAGCATGTGTTGAGGCAATTAATAGATTGATTACCGATAAGTCTCCGGCATGATTCGCTTTCGGTGGTAGACAGAATTATGTCTGTTGCCAAATGGCAAGCCTCCATTAGAGAAATCTTGCATTTTGTGCGCAGGCTGGCACGAGGAATAAATAATCCCGGTTTTGATTTGCCATCTAAATAAAAAAAAAACGGCGCCAAAAGACGTATCTTGTGGAGTTTAACAAGCTAGCGCCATCTAGAGCTTGCTTGTTGTGTTCCGCCAATCGTTATCTTAATAATCAACGTAAGAGATTTAGAAAGCGATCTCACAAAGAAAAACATAAGTTTTTTACAAAAAAAGTGCTTTCAAACAAAACAGCAACCTAGTAATCTTTAAAACAAAACCTAGCTTGAAAATTTAGTAAAACCTAAGCTTCAAATTCTGGCTTCAAATCCTAGTAACCTTGCTTTAAAACATAACAGCAACCTAATCTTTTTCTTGATTGTGAAGGGGTGCTTCGGTATGATTTAAAATTGAAAAATGCTCCTATCGAATACGGATCCTTTCAGGAAATCTGTGCTCCTAAATTGACTAATGTTGCTTTGTTGTTGATAAGTAGTTTTCACCTAATTTCAGGATGTTCAGATTCAGAAAGCGTTCTCCCACTTCTGCAGGAAAAATACTGAATTCAAAAAGCTATTTCATTATCGACAGCTACGTTATGTAAATGCGCATCATGTCAAAGGAATCACCGCCGTTTGGCTAAAAAAAAATGGCAAACTTGCTTCCAGACCTAGTAGTACCTGAAATTTTTTCTCATGTGTGTTAATTAATTTTTTTCAACTGGTCGTCGTAAAACAAGAAAGATGCATCGTAAAGCAGTGTGGCTAAATATGTACATGTCCTGTAATAAGAGCTGTCAACATCGAGGTTGTGCGCATTTTAGAAACCAATTTCTTCATTGAAACTTTGCGTCAATTTACTGCTGGCAGATTCGCCGTGCATAAAATTTGGTTTGACAACGGAAGTAATTGCGTTGGAGCTAAAAAGAAATTAAGAGTGCTGACAAATAAACGAAATCAAACCTCAATTACTAAGTCTCTTTTACAGAAGGAAACTTCTTGGTCAGTCAATACTTCCTTGACTTTACATCATGAAGGTGAGCGGGAGCGTTGCGTCCGATCAGTTTGAATGTTATTTAAAGGATTAACTCATGGGTGTCAAACTCGCGGCCCTCGGAGCCTTTCAATGCGGCCCGCGAGACGATTCTAAAATTCTTAATGAATTTCTCTTCATGCCACATAACTCGATTTCTGATTAACGATGCCTGAAGAAGGGCGATGGTGTGGAGATGCTAGAAAGGTAATCACATTTTTTTTGGAAATCGACCTCGACACGATCGGCCCTTGGCACAATTGCCAACGTACAATGTGGCCCCCAGAATCCCACGAGTTTGACACCTCTGGATTAACCAATCATCAAAGAATAGATGACGAAAGTTTATCTGCTGTGCGTTCATGTGCGAAGTTAAAAATATTACTTACGGTCGACCGATCACCACCGTGTTTAGTAATGTTTAAGACTAAACCGCTTACTTTTTGTAAAATGTTGCACAAAAAGCAAGATTAAACGCTGCTTTCAGCGACATTTGATTCATCCAATGTATTCTGTAGAAAACGTTGAAAACATGTAACATGTAATTTATGGCAAATTTATTTTAAAAGTATATTTATTCTTGTTACAAAAGAGACAAAAATGGAATACCCTTTGTTTGATTTCAATTTGGGAGCTATTGTTTTGATTGGTAATCACAACAAGCCTTAAAATTATTGAAACCTCAGATGAATTATAGAACCACAAAAAACAAACAAGGGTTAATTTGCAGTGCTAGAATTAAAACTGCTACCACTATACTGAAACGCTTAGTGCAGTTGAGAACATTTGAAAACTTATCTTAATATTGCTACCATGTCAATATTTTGTTGTTTTTTGTATATGCGTGCCGTGTGGATTATTGTCAATGAATTAAAAATTCCTCCAGTATTCTTAAGAAGGTGTGGGAAAATATTGAATAAATTAGCCAAAAGGCAAAGCTTAGTTTATTTAATCCATTTGATGAAATAGTATTGGCATCACTTAAATACTTCATAATAGGACGAGGATAAAACTCGTTCATTTTTTACACTTGAATTCAATTTTCGTTGAAACATTTCCAAAAATTAGTAACGTCAGAACAAAGAATATTAGTACATAGTTCATCCCATAGTCTAGCACCAACAATTCAGTTATTTTCTGATTCCATGTTTCAAGGTTTGCAAGATAAAAGTTCAACATTATTTAATTTTGTTGCATTTTATAGAACATTTGCGTTTCATGATTAAAAGCATTCTTAGCTCAGCTGTTCAGCAACGTAATGCGATAAATGCATTCATACACAGAAAAGTGTTACAAGATCCCGACAGAAGCAGGGTAAGCTTTGGTCCAAAAGGCGCTTTACAATGTTCTAGAAGCACTTTTACTAAACATAGAGACAATAATTTGGAGAATATTTAAGAGCCTACGTCGTAAGAGCATCTTCGAAAAAGAAGGTCATTATCCAAAAAAAGAGATAAATAATGTTTTGACCAATAATGAACTCTTAAGAAGAAAGATCTTCATCCTAACAAAGATACAAAAGCGTTCGCACTACAGCAAATTTTTATCTCAAAACTTTGAAATATTTTCTACAATTCACAAAACAAAATTGAAAAAACTTCGACAATCCAATAACCTTTGAAAGGCATTTTTGCTTCTTTTCTTTTTGGCATCTTTTCTCCCACAGTTATCAAATCCTTTATTTTCATACTTTGACTAAAATGCTTATTTTATTAATTTTCCATGAGACGTCATGTGATGTTTGCTCGTTATTCCAAGCATTGTTGTACACTTGTATTGACAGTGCTACATTTTTAGTTTAGCATGATGTAAGTAATTCAGGGCAAATAAGGTAATGAATGTCTTTAGGCGTAGAGCCACACTAGCAGCTGTTAAGAGACTGTGGAATAGCTTCACTTTCCAGTGACTACTTTGTCGCGACCTACTTCGCTGCGGAGGCGATTTAAGCTTTGCCATTTCACCCAAATGAAATTTTACGTTTATGTGGGAAGAAATCAGATGAAGAATTTTTCCGTTAAGATTTAGAGGATCTTGCTCAAGAGCCTTTCTCCAAAACCTCTGCACTTTGTCAGGGGAAAAATATCTGTAATTTCCGGTTTGCTCTCAACATTCCACATGTCTGGCAATTTCCCTTCTAATCTTGGAAATGCAATGCTGACTGGTACATTTTCGGTCTTAGTAGGCTTGAGGTAGCCGGCTGTGAGACTACAGGTGATGTGAAGATTAACTTGAGTTTTTTGGCAATGCAAGATCTTTCCCACTCTAGGCTGCTTTTGAACAGCGCAAGGCAATGCCTGTTAATTTAAGTAGAGATGGTTTGATATCTCACTTAATTGTTGTAAGTCTTCTCAAGTTGTTATATCTTATATTTACCTTTGCTTTGACGTCAACAGTATGTTGTTTTTATGTGAGTCTCCAATCCAGCGATACACCAAGATATATTGGATTGGCATGGGATCAAGAAGTATATGATGTTAAAAAACAAAATATTGTCTTTTTTATTTTAGTTCGAAAAGAGAGAAGTAAAAGAATAGAGAGAATTAAAATGTGCGCAAAGGAGGAAAACAGTAAAAACGGTGGAGAACTACTGGCTTTGACACATGATCCACCATCCAGATCGTTGCTGAAGGAGATAATCTTCTGTAGATCCTGGAAGAGTTCACACAAAAACGCGGCATTTTGTTTCACTTGCTAATGTAAGCAATATGTCTGAGAGCTGAGGTTACTTAGGTTCGAAACACGACTGTACAAAAGTAGTCTGATTATGAATCCATGAAGAGTTCGGTTATTATAAGTTTTGTATTGTCATTGCATCATTAAAAAACACGTATATATGATAGTAATATATTATTTTGCATGAACAGGAAACATTTCTTCACCAGTAGGCAAATAAACTTTGTTACTCACATTCGCATTCAAAATAACAGTGAATAATAACTACATCTGCTGCTGTTTTGCTAAAATTATACCAGAAAGCATTATGATATCCTTAAGCGTTTGACAAAGCAAAGGCATATTTGAAGTGTTCAGAAACAAAACATGAAAAAATTGCTGCTTTTGTCTTCGATAGAACTAAAATCTTTGTAAAATTTATTTTATCGTGAAGAGCTCTTTAATATTCGTTGAAAAGGTTTTAAAGTACGTTTTTGGAACTGTACTTTTTAGTAAAGCATGAAAAAAACAATTTGTTAAAGAAATATTTGTTATGATAGGTATTAACCCCCAAACGAAATACAAATTTTTGCAAGTTAGTGGGTATGGCGATGGCTTTCAAGTAAGATAAAAGTTACTTCTCTTTGTCAAAAAATATGCTCGATTGCAGCAATGTTGTAACGTCACCAACCCTCTTTTGGCACTGTTCTTGCCGCCATTAATCACGTTAAGTTTAACGTTTGTGTGCACTGTATTTGCGAAAACATTTACACACACACAAAAAAAAAATTTCAATATAGTTTAGATTTTTTTATGTGCATACCACTTAAAAGTAACTGATGATTACGGCAAGCTTATATTGACCTAAAAACAGAAAAAAAATTGGCTAAAAAATATGTGCACAAAAATTTACTTCCTAGGTCAAACCATTGTTTACTTTGTAATTGAACTCTTTTATTAAAAATATCAACAAAAATCAATAAAACAAACAAAAACAACCAACTTCAACATCTCTTCGTAGTTTTTCTTCAATTTCATTATTCTCTGTAGGAGAAATCAAAATGCGCATGTGCAGTGTATGACATTTTAAGCAACAAAGAATAGCTTTAACTTTTGACGTTGTGGCGGTACCAGCTTATGGCATTTTGAATTAATTAAAAAAAACACTCAAATATATTTTTCACCGCTCTCAAAAACACGCTATTCAGTTAAAAATAATCAGTATATGCGGTATGCACAGTAAAACTGGCCTGTTGGTAGGCTAGTGTATACGTTGCTTTTTGCAACTTGCTTCAAAAATGACTTGATGCCGATTTTTAATTTTTTTCTGATACTGGTGTTGATTAAATCATTTCCATTGAAAAAGAACGTGCTTACTTGTTGCTTTGCAAAATGTTTGAACGATTGTTTAATGATACAAAATTTCGGAATAGCTTCAAAAGAAGCTTCAGTGGACGGATTTGTTGCACTCTTTCATGTCAGTGGGTGAAAGCTTGCACGTTTTCGTCTGGCTCTTATTAGAGATTATTGCCGAAATTAAGCAGAAAAAATTAAAGGAAATCTTTTTACGGCTTTAATCTGGCAATACAGTAACTTCTGATAAAAGCCAGGAAGAAAACGTTTAAGATTTTACTTAAAGTTTGGAAAGAGTGCTATAAATCCGTGTTTTGGAGTTTTATTCAAAGCTATTTTTTGTCGTTTACAATAAACTTGAATTAAAACAACGTCTGTTTTATGTTATTTCAACACTCACTTACTCAGTAAAGAAAAATTTGATAGTGTTGTTCATGACTTGGGCTGTTCTGTAATGAATGTCTTTCCATCGTCAAGTACGAGATGGCGCTACAATTGACAGTATCTGATCTATTATCTGATCTATCCGTGAATTTATAAACCATCACGATAAAAGTGCTTACAGTAGCGTATACACAAAAAGCACAAATACAGTGCAGTATTTTAGTACATAGTAAAGTGCATATCTATTTATCAAACAATACAAAAAAACTGATACAACCAGATCGCTTTGGCAGAAATTGTCACTGGATTTGACAGGATTGATAAACCAGAGTTTGAACCGATTGAGATCACAATAATTACATTTTTTATAAATCATGGTAAACGGGTTTATAAAGCAAATTTTGGATTTATTAACAGGTTACTTTTAAATGCAAAAAACTCTCTCCCAAATAAAGTTAGATTTGATAATTGTTGGATATATCATCCGTGAATTTATGATGCGAACTCTAATGTATTTCTAAATGTTTCATTTACTGAAGTAAAAATTCTTTAGCTCTTTATCACGATTTAGAAAGTCTATGCTAAATATGTCAATACAAGCACTTTTTATTTCTCGTGCACTAATATTAGTTTTTAGAGTGAGCGTTACGTGTACTATCTTAAATTTGACAGTAGCAATGATGCTATTTGGCGATTATTATCATTTACGATTATTTCATTTGGCGATTATTTCATTTCGATGGAACATTGCATCACAATCGCTCGATTGCAATTTGCAGGGCGAAATGAAACACGCCGAATTAAGCTGGAATTAGACAGCCCAAACATATCACTTACCATTTTACCAATGTACAGTATTTGATGTTTTGGAATGAAAGTGAGAGACAATGTCTAAAGACATTAGTCCTAGTCACCAATTTTGTTTTATTCAATACAGCAATCACTCCATCCAGCAAAAAAGAACTTCATTAACCTAACAACAAAAAAATGGACTTATTTTGCTTTTGTGATCAGGCATCTTCCAACTTCTCAACATATCTCATCTGGTGTAACTAAAAGTTAAAATAATTTTTATTTAGAAATAAAAAGTACATAAAATTCATAAAAACCCAACGTTTTAAAAGCTAAAATGATTTTTTTCTTCGTCAGTGGTGATTAAAATTCAAACACAGACAACGGCTGCATAATCAACAGGATGAAAAAGAGAAAGGAAATTAAGACAATAAGCAAGTGCAGCAGCGACAACTGGCGGCTAAAAATTTATAAATTTGTGCATTTCGGAATAAAACTGCTAATTTTATCGTTAAAAGCAAAATCAGTTTTGTGTATACAAAATGATTTTAAAAACCGCATTTATTACACTCACTTTCGATAGCAAACATTGTGGAGCTTTCCCAATCAACCCGGTGTCCATTTAAGCAAACGTGTTTTACTACAGCAAATTTCTTTTTTAGATCCTCATATGTTAGTTTAAATTCTCATTTGTTTATTGTCATAATTTCCTTTTTCTCTTTTTCATTCAGTTGATTATGCAACCGTTGTCTTTGTTTGAACTTTGGTCACTCCTGACGAAAAAAACTAATTTTAGTTTTTCGAAACGTTAAATTTTAATGAATTTTAGGTAGATCTTAAATCTATAAAAAGATTATTTTAACTTTTAATTACACCAGAAGAGCTGCAGTGAAAAGTTAAAAAATTGACTTATGAGATGAAAATTGCCTAAGAATAAAATGGCTTCAGCCTAAGAATAGGATACTCTGGAAAAAAGACCTTTTGTAGCATGCTCCCGGACAACCTTCCCCATGCTTCCCAACTGCTTTATTTTTGTTGTATAAAACCTTTTGTTTCTGTAAAACAATATTAATTCAAGAGGCTAGCGATGCACATAGCAAAACTGCAGACAGTGACACTGTTTCGACCTATCAGGTCTCTTCAGTGCAGTTGGTGACCGACAAGAAGCTAGAGGCTTTTAATAAAGCATAGCTTAGACCGCCACACTTGCGGGATCTATACTAGATCCACTTGGTGGATGGTCTGTCAGTACTCTGCGAAGCCGTATCACTCGTGAATGAGTGGCGGTTGTCGCAGGTGCACTAAGTCTAACAACTGTTAGAACAATAGTGCTGTCACAGCCTAGTGGTCACAAGGTCTTACATGTATAGTAATGCAAGAGGCTAGCGATGCACATAGCAAAACTGCAGACAGTGACACTGTTTCGACCTATCAGGTCTCTTCAGTGCAGTTGGTGACCGACAAGAAGCTAGAGGCTTTTAATAAAGCATAGCTTAGACCGCCACACTTGCGGGATCTATACTAGATCCACTTGGTGGATGGTCTGTCAGTACTCTGCGAAGCCGTATCACTCGTGAATGAGTGGCGGTTGTCGCAGGTGCACTAAGTCTAACAACTGTTAGAACAATAGTGCTGTCACAGCCTAGTGGTCACAAGGTCTTACATGTATAGTAATGCAAGAGGCTAGCGATGCACATAGCAAAACTGCAGACAGTGACACTGTTTCGACCTATCAGGTCTCTTCAGTGCAGTTGGTGACCGACAAGAAGCTAGAGGCTTTTAATAAAGCATAGCTTAGACCGCCACACTTGCGGGATCTATACTAGATCCACTTGGTGGATGGTCTGTCAGTACTCTGCGAAGCCGTATCACTCGTGAATGAGTGGCGGTTGTCGCAGGTGCACTAAGTCTAACAACTGTTAGAACAATAGTGCTGTCACAGCCTAGTGGTCACAAGGTCTTACATGTATAGTAATGCAAGAGGCTAGCGATGCACATAGCAAAACTGCAGACAGTGACACTGTTTCGACCTATCAGGTCTCTTCAGTGCAGTTGGTGACCGACAAGAAGCTAGAGGCTTTTAATAAAGCATAGCTTAGACCGCCACACTTGCGGGATCTATACTAGATCCACTTGGTGGATGGTCTGTCAGTACTCTTTCACGAGTGATACGGCTTCGCAGAGTACTGACAGACCATCCACCAAGTGGATCTAGTATAGATCCCGCAAGTGTGGCGGTCTAAGCTATGCTTTATTAAAAGCCTCTAGCTTCTTGTCGGTCACCAACTGCACTGAAGAGACCTGATAGGTCGAAACAGTGTCACTGTCTGCAGTTTTGCTATGTGCATCGCTAGCCTCTTGCATTACTATACATGTAAGACCTTGTGACCACTAGGCTGTGACAGCACTATTGTTCTAACAGTTGTTAGACTTAGTGCACCTGCGACAACCGCCACTCATTCACGAGTGATACGGCTTCGCAGAGTACTGACAGACCATCCACCAAGTGGATCTAGTATAGATCCCGCAAGTGTGGCGGTCTAAGCTATGCTTTATTAAAAGCCTCTAGCTTCTTGTCGGTCACCAACTGCACTGAAGAGACCTGATAGGTCGAAACAGTGTCACTGTCTGCAGTTTTGCTATGTGCATCGCTAGCCTCTTGCATTACTATACATGTAAGACCTTGTGACCACTAGGCTGTGACAGCACTATTGTTCTAACAGTTGTTAGACTTAGTGCACCTGCGACAACCGCCACTCATTCACGAGTGATACGGCTTCGCAGAGTACTGACAGACCATCCACCAAGTGGATCTAGTATAGATCCCGCAAGTGTGGCGGTCTAAGCTATGCTTTATTAAAAGCCTCTAGCTTCTTGTCGGTCACCAACTGCACTGAAGAGACCTGATAGGTCGAAACAGTGTCACTGTCTGCAGTTTTGCTATGTGCATCGCTAGCCTCTTGCATTACTATACATGTAAGACCTTGTGACCACTAGGCTGTGACAGCACTATTGTTCTAACAGTTGTTAGACTTAGTGCACCTGCGACAACCGCCACTCATTCACGAGTGATACGGCTTCGCAGAGTACTGACAGACCATCCACCAAGTGGATCTAGTATAGATCCCGCAAGTGTGGCGGTCTAAGCTATGCTTTATTAAAAGCCTCTAGCTTCTTGTCGGTCACCAACTGCACTGAAGAGACCTGATAGGTCGAAACAATATTAATTCAATTCTGGTGATCGTTTCACTCTATTTTGAAACAGCCTTTGATGCAGCGAAGCTTCTTGGAATCATTTGCAAAATTGCATGTTATCAATGGAAATCTCTCAACTTAAAAATATGTGTTACTAAATTTTTGTCATACAGTAATTGCTTAAGAGAGGAAAAGGGAAGGTTAGAAATTAATTAGGATATAAATTTTAGAACTGTAGTGACGTAGGATTTTGCAAAGTTTGATGTAGCACCAGTGCCCTATTGGCTTGCAGTGCAAAATTTAGACTTTGCAGCAAGTTGAAGCTACATCTACCAATCTTGCAATTTTACATAAAAAAGATCAGATTTAAGGGCAAGGTTGCTGTTGGCCTTAATTTGCTTCGGTAAAATAATCTTAAACTCGCATTGCGTGGCAATTTGTGATCAACTTTATGCAGCTATGTCTGCTTGATTTTTTGGGCAGTGAGTACAGGAAACTCTTAGCTTAGGCCTAATATAGTGATAGCTACCCTTTTATAATATGCAATTATAAATCAGGGTATACATTTTGTTAAAAGGTTAAATAAATAAAGACTATACCTTCATTCTGTTATACAGCAAAATAGAATTTAACTGGGATTAAAGTGATGTTTAAACTGATGAATTAGATAGTGATGATAAAGATTATGAAATACCGCAAACAATCACGTTGGCACGACCTGTTAAAAAATATTGTGTACGTTCATCGACAAAAATAATGCTTTTGTGCTTAGTAATTACTTCAGCTCAAACATGCTTACGTAGCTTATTCATTCTCGATGGCGCTTGACTTCTTCATCATATCGTAGGCTATACCATAATATAGTGCGGCTTCATAAAAAATTGCGAAACTAGTATATTTTTGATTTGGAAAGTGTAGATCACAGTAGCGAAGATGATGAGGATAACAATTCGTTTGTCAATTTGTCCAATATGAATACTAGACTCGGCTCTGCCCGAAACAATACTATTGGAGGCGGAAAAGAAATATCTCAACACCTATTGCACTGTTTAGCAACCCTGCTGTTGCATTACCAAACAGTGTTACTGTTGAGATACCTAAGCTACATTGTATCGGTTTGTTACGGATGATATGATTAACCCATTATTGCCCAAATTTTTTTTTCATAAAATTTTTGCCTGAAGCTGTTATATTTATTTACCTGATTTCAAGAAAAAAGAAAAAAATTGTATCGAACTTTATTTGTTCTTTTTATTGATGAAAATATGTGTGCACCCTAATAAGATGCAGTAGGCACAAATGGGTACATCAATGTTAACAATGTAATCTGCATCATAAGCATGAAAATATGTGTAAAATCGCAAATTAAAATCAATCACAATCAGTGGCGTCGCAAGCAGGCCCGTAGCCAAGGGGGGGGCTGGGGGGTGCGGTGCCCCCCCTAAAATTGGTTCGCCCCCCCTGAGCAAATTAAGTGTCGTATTCTCTAAGCTTTGTTACATCCATGATCGCCCCCCTAATTTGTCATTTGCCCTCCTAGTGCATCGTTTCTGGCTACGGGCCTGGACTCGCAAAGGGGGCAGGCCGCCCCGGGCGACACCATTTTGGGGTGACCCCAGCGCTGATTGACGGGAAACAACACCCGAAAAAGGTGAAGATCTTTTTTTTTTAGAGATCAACTTACCTGCGCCACGAAAATGACTGTTTTTTGGAGAAAAGTAGAAAATTTGGAGTGACACCTCGACTTTCCGCCCCGGGTGTCACCACACGTAGCGACGCCACTGATCACAATACGATTATACATAAACACATATGCTTACGGCATTTTGGACGGTTTAAAAAAGTAACTGAATTCCACAAAAAATGTTCAAAAATTAATATTTTTATCTCCTGTTTACTGAAGATTGGCGTTGCAGTTGAAATTGTAATGTTTTATCAATTGATTCCATGCCACTCTTCGAAGCAGTGGTCGTGCAGACCACATCCACACTTTTTGCAACCCTTCTTTGTGTTTTTGCGGCACACTCCACATCGTCTTTGTGTTGGAAGCGCACTCTGATAATGATCTACTCGATCAAGCCGAACATCAATGCTGACTCGTTTAGTGGCAGAAAGAATTCTTCCTCGTGGTCTTCCGTTTGAAGCTGGTTTTGCGTACTTTTTCAGGTACGTTTGAACTATTTCTCTTCTGAAAGCCAGCAAATCCAAAGTAGGGTCTTCAGGCGGCTTGTTTTGTCGATACAGCAGCCAGCAGTTCTGCATCACCATATCAGGAATCCAGGCAAATAGAGCCCACCACCACTTTTTGCTCTTTATTGAAATGCGATAGGTGCTAATGTTTTGGTCGCATCTGTCAACGCCTCCCATCAGTTTGCTGTAGACCTTTATGAGCTGAGGCTGTTCTACATTAATTTTCTTCTTTTGTTTTCTGCAAAAACGTGTTGCTGAAGTTGTAGGATTAGATGAAAGACAATTTGAAGCAACGTAGACGCAGCGATTGTCGTTCCATCCAACCACAGTTAAAACGTCATTTTTATCTGTGAATTGATCGTAAAAACCTCGCGACTCCTTTTCCAAAAGTTTGGGGGGCAAAATGGGGCACTTGTCCAAACGGTTGCTTCGAATTGTACCTGTAATTTTTATATTCTCATTTTGAAGATGTTGTACAAGTCGTAATGAAGTAAAAAAGTTATCGCAAAATACATGATAGGATAGTT
Organism: Trididemnum clinides; assembly: GCA_963675345.1. Classification (NCBI taxonomy): domain Eukaryota; kingdom Metazoa; phylum Chordata; class Ascidiacea; order Aplousobranchia; family Didemnidae; genus Trididemnum; species Trididemnum clinides. The sequence continues at coordinate 8,124,915 of OY776300.1, forward strand.
TTCGAGGAAGTGAATTTAACAAATCCAGAACAACTCTTTCACCCAGACCCCAATTGTTGCAGATTTGCGACAAGATGTTTTCCCTTTCGCACCTTGATAAGGTTCAAACTGTACCACATAGCCACTACTTTCGGCCAAAACCCACATCTTGTATCCCATACGTACTGGTTTACCAACAATTTTTTGTTTGCTGCTGTGCTGTCCATAATATGGCAGCATAGATTCATCAACGCAGATTGAAGAAAGATTAGACGAATATTTTAAGCACCGCTCATTTATCAAATTGTATAAAGGGCGCACCTTTGTCATTTTGTCTTCAGGATTTAGATTGTTGTTATCACAACAATGGAGAACTGATAAAACTTCTTCAAATCGATTACGGGACATGGCACGTGACATACTATCGTTTTTAACATCTTCTAAGTTCTCCCAATACATGCGACGACGAGGAAGGACATTATAGCCGGACAACAACAACATTGCCAAAAAAAGGCGCATTTCCGCATGCTCCACATGAAAATTATGCTTGCCTCTATCTCTGTGAGCGTACAGATTAGTCATTTCGGTAAGGTAATTTATGACTTCTTCATCGAAGTATAGGTCAAAGATGGCTGTCGGTGACATAAAATTTTCAAAAAAACTTCTAGAAGGAGAATCAGTAAACGTTGTCGGTTGCAAATCTTTTTTTTGCCAGGAAAGGGAGGTTGCTACAGGTTTGAGCAACAGGAACGTATTTTCTTCCGTTTCGCTGTCTAAATTTGACAAATCATGGTCACTTACATCAGTGCTTGCCGTAACTGCATCTTCATCTGCGCTTGCATCGAATTCTAAGCTGTTTACAACAGAATTACCATAATTAATACGATACTCGGCTGTTGCTGACAACTGAGGCCCAGAAAGATGAGCTGCTGACACACCTTCTTCATCATCGCTATCCTCATCAGAAAGCAATCCTTCATTTGGAGGAGATAAAAAAAACGTCAGCTTGCAGAAATTCTTCTTCTTATAGCATTTCAATAACCTCGTTGACGTTCCAAATCTGTTTACTTGCGCTGAAAGTAAAATAAGCACAATTTTATGGTATGTAGTAGATGTACACTTTCGTGCCTACTGCACCCTAATGGGGTGCAACACAAAACTTAACGCCAAAGTAATCGAAAATAATTTTTAGTAAAATTGATGTATTAACCTACTTTAAATGCACTAAATTAACTAGTTATTCAAAAGAAAATCATTACGCATCACTAATATATTAACATTTACTTACCTATTGCAGCCAGACATCATGAAACTTGAATTTTCTCTTCGTAGCTGCTCTAAACTGCCACAATTCAATAATAAGTAAACTTTTTCAAACTGAACTGGCCAGTATGGTTGCTGACCTATTTCTCATTGTACGTATATAGTGAGAAAACAATTGCGATTGTTTACGTAGACATTAATCCAATTATTCAGCTGCACCTTATCAGGGTGCAGTAGGCACGAATGGGTTAAAAGCATAATTACTAACACCAATTTATACAGCTTGCAAAAATCTAATTTTTGATTTGGAAAGTGTAGATCACAGTAGCGAAGATGATGAGGATAACAATTCGTTTGTCAATTTGTCCAATATGAATACTAGACTCGGCTCTGCCCGAAACAATACTATTGGAGGCGGAAAAGAAATATCTCAACACCTATTGCACTGTTTAGCAACCCTGCTGTTGCATTACCAAACAGTGTTACTGTTGAGATACCTAAGCTACATTGTATCGGTTTGTTACGGATGATATGATTAAAAGCATAATTACTAACACCAATTTATACAGCTTGCAAAAATCTACTAGATGTGCGGTTATTACAAAGAAGAAAATTGAATAAGCTTTATGCATGAATTTTCACATGGGGTTAAAAAACTAATGGAGTGAGACAACACTAGATACAATGTACAGCCCGGTATGAAATGTAACAAGCTACAGTCTTTTGATGACACTTCTCACTATGCTTTATTTTGTTGACAATTTTGCAAAAGAAAAACTCTGGCAACTATGCTCTTGTTTGAACGCCCTTCGCAACAATTTTCTGAAGCAAACCCACAGAAATTCTGCTACATAGATAAGACGAAATGTCAGCTTAGAGGTAAAACCGCTCCTATGAGACAATATCTTAAGGGTAAACCAAAACTTTGGGGATTCAAGATATGAGCTCGCACTGATGCGCATGGAATTTTGTAGGACAGGCCTGCACAACATACGGCCCGCGGGCCGCATGTGGCCCGCGAGGCCTTTTATTGTGGCCCTCGAAACGGTTTCATGCGAGCATGTGATCTTGAGTCAAATCACTTTTAAACAATCCATTTGTGTGCATTGTTTCTGTATATCGCGCATTGTTAGTTGTTGCTATTTCAGTGATTGTCTAATGCTATTGTCAATTGTGAATGTTCGTAAAACAGTGCTTGCGTGTTTAACCAGTATTTTCAGTTTATTTGTCAGCAGTGAGCATCAGGGCTGCCAAATTTTACTACCAAGAATAATCTAGAATTGGGGCTAAATAAATCTAAAATAATCTAAAATATAAAAAAACACAATCTAAAAGAAATAAGGTAAAATTGAGCTTCAAATACAAAAAAAACACAATCTGAACAAATAAGATAAAATTGAGTTTATATTTTCATTTTACTATGATTACCTTTACAAACAAACAGCTTATCGAAGTTTTCTTCATCATTTTGATGTGATTGACAGTTGTAACTAGATGTTGAGGCTTCTTGGTTGACATCACGAAATTGCTTTGCAGCAAGGGTTCCAATTTCTTTTAATGCATGGAATGGTAAATCGTAAGTCGAAAAAAGCTTTTCCACTCTAATTTACTCCATTGGTAAATGCCAGTCATAACGCTTGCATTGTCTTCGCCAATTGCTATAAGATTAATTAATTTAAGATTCTTTGTCCTTAACAAATTTTTAATTGCTAAAACAATGTGCTCAGCATCACATTCTTCAATCTCAACCAACCCAAGATAAGTCGATACAATCTTTTTAAGAATATTACTGTAATAGATTATTGACATGCCAAGTAATTTCAATACACTAATGTCATTGGATTCGTCAATGAAAGCTGAATTTATTTTTACCAATGTCATTCAACAAATCAGCTTCAAAGTGACTGCACGATGTATTTTTGATTATATTAGTGCATTTTGTTCAATGCATTTTCATATTTGTAATCATTTTACTGTCACACACTTTATTTTTGAACGTATCTACCAGATAAACGCAATTAGTAATAGCTGAGTGACAACACAAAAACAGTGCAATATTATCTTCTAACTGAGAAGTTTTGTCACATTCTGTTTTTACAAATGAATCTAAAGTTCTGTTTTTGAATGTGCATGCAGACATGTGCTTTTTAGTCTGCTTGTGTTGCCTCAAATCTTGATATTTAGCTTTAATATCACATTTACAAAAATTACAGAATGCTTTAAAATTATCACCAACTACTGCTGATATCCAATCTTTAAAAAGTTCATCTTGCATCTATTCTTTTCGGAATTTTTGCTGATATGTTTTTGGTGGCTTGTACTTGGACATTATAACCGCCGTTTGCTTATTGTTGCGGCTATAGGAATTTGATGTGACTTTTGGAGCCTCACACGGGTTTTGTTGTTCTAAAATTTATTTCGTTCGAACTTGCACCGTTTTCTAAAACAAAATATCCGATTTTTAGCACAATTAAATAAATACGATACAATTACGAAGGATATAACGTTAAATTTACTTACCGGCAGTTCCGGCAGTCACTTGGGGAAATTGGCTTTTATTTCGTCACACCAGCGTCAACTAGCAACCACATAACTCGACTTCGCACTACTTCCAATTGAACGTTGCTCAACTCAATACATCAAAAAACTATTTTTAACAAAGGCCGATGAAACCGTTGAAAACGTGTGCAAACTAAAGGGAAAGAGAACAAAGGCGAGCTTATCTTCGGGCGATTGGTTAATTTTATTGCATAGATGGTTTTCGATTTGTTGATACGAGATTTGTGGAAAGGGGTTCGAATTCTGTATAAGGAACTTTTAGTTTAGTTTAATTTGGCGCTTACAGACATTCTAAGGGTTAATAATGTTACAGTATATTTAAACAATTTTATCAAATGAAATAAGTATGCAATATTTCTGTAACAAACTGAACCAAGACCACGAAGCACTAGCAATAGAATAAATTTGTCACTGTTTTCCTCTTTTAATTGTACAAGTAGCGAATAATCTAAAAATATCTAGCTAACATTCTAAAATAATCTAAAATATAATCCATAATCTAAACAACAAATTTTTAAATCTAAATCATCCAAAAATAATCTAAATCTAGATTTAAATAATCCAAGTTGTCAGCTCTGGTGAGCATGTTGTTAGCAATGAGCATACTGCAATGACTGAAAACAAGAGCAAGATTGACAGTGAGGGCAGAGTGTTTAACTCAGAATGGACAAATAAATGCTTATTTACAGTAGTAAACTCAAAAATATTGTGCTTAGTTTGCCGAAACCTGGTTTCAGTTCCGAAAGAATATAATCTGAGACGACATTTTGAAACCAATCACCCAAATCTCGCTGAATTAGATACAAATAAAAAAAGCCTTAAAGCAGAAAGTTTACTTGCCAATCTTTGCTCCGAACAAAATTTTTTTAAACTTCCGGGAAATGAAAGTGTTAGTGCCACCAGAGTTAGCTTCGAAATTTCAAGGGAAATTGCTGCTGTGGCAAAGAGTTTGCGGAGGGAGAGTTTATTTAAAAATGCATGTCACGTGCAGTTTCTTTAATCTGCCCCAGTGAGATTTAAAAATTTCAAAACGTAAGCCTTTCACGCACAACTGTACAACGAAGATTTTAAGATATTGCGGAGAAAATAACTGAACAGCTATGTCACAAAGCAATGGAATTTTCTTATTATTCTTTGGCTATTGATGAAAGTAGAAATTCTACTAATATGCACAGCTTTTAGTGTTTGTTAGAGGTATTGTATTTGAGGAGCTTGGTGGTATGCAGTCTATTCAAGGTCGGAGTACTGGAAAAAACATATGCAGCGCTGTTATAGATCGTGTTACTAAAAAGCTCTCCAGTGATTTTAAAAATTTGGTTGGATTGTGCACTGACGGTGCTCCAGCTATGTGTGGAAAAACAAACGGAGCGATGACTCTGCTACAAGAGCACATTGAAAGGAAGATTATCATTAACCATTGCATTATACAACGACAAGTTTTATGCAGCAAAGTTTTAAATTTGATCATGTGATGTTGGTTGTTGTTTACGTTGTTAACTACCTCCAAACTAGGAAACTAAATCACCGCTTATTTAAATCATTTCTTGAAGAAGCTGATTCAGAATATGGTGACGTGGTGTACCACACCGATGTGAGATGGCTTAGCCGTGCAAATGTACTACAGCAGTTCATTGCTCTGAAACCTGAGATATCAAAATCTTTGAAAACGGAACCCAAAGGATTTTCCGAGCAAGACGATTCTTCTTGGAATGAAGATTTCTTTTTCCTTGGCAACATTACTTCTCATTTAAACGACCTGAATATTAAGGTTCAAGGAAAAGGAAAATTGATCTTTGATCTTCATGCTGCAGTAAACGCTTTTAAAGTAAAGTTACGACTTTTCAAAAGTCAACTTTCAAAAGGAATATTGACACATTTTCCTATCTGCTTAAAACTTATTTTGTCGGAGAGGTATCTAGCTATAGAAATAAAATATGCTGAACAAATCAAAGTCCTCATTGAAGAATTTAACAACAGACTCACTCTTTCCAGTAAAGGAAAACTGCATTTAAAAATTATTGTAAACCCATTTTTAGTTGATCCGGAAGAAGCAGCTTCACATTGACAAATGGAACTTATCGAATAGCTGGCTTCATCTGTATAAAAAAGTAAACACGGCGAAAGCAGTATGCAAGGCTTTGACTAGTGTTTGAACAAATAAGGGGTTCAAAAATTTACTTTATTTGGCAAAACAGATGTTCAGTTTATTTGGCAGCATTTACATATGCCAACAAACGTTCTCAGTGATGAACTTTAACAAAAACAAACAACGTTTCTCGCTTACTGATGGGCATTGAGAAAACATATTAAAAAAATGTTCCAGCATCGTACCTAATTATGGTGTGCTTGTTGCCAACAAAAGATGTAACATTTCACATTAAACTTCTTTTTTCAGTGTTGTACTTACTACAGATTTATTGTCGATGCTCACTATCACCATACATTTCGATAATTTGCTATTATTTGTCCCTTCTGTGAGAAGGTTACTATTTGAAAAAAAGCTGGAAAACGGTTTCCAGCCCAAATAAAAGATAAATGGAACAAATTCATGATAAGTTTTTCCTGTCAATAAGTATTAAAAACAACAATGAGATGTTGTAGTACGATGGTAATGAGTTCTTCTTCTTCTTCGTCGTTTGAGTTATTTGTTATGAGCTTTGTGCTGGAAAATGTATATGTAGGCCACACTACGTTAGCGCTCATGCTCGGTTTGCGAGTCTTCAGTTAGACTGGGGCCCCCACGACGGGTAGACTGCTTGGCCCCACCATCTGTCTGCCACATAAAGACGAAGGCATTCCATTGAGTGTCTTGCCCAAGGACACAACAAGCAAGCTTGCCGGCTTGTTCTCCACACTATCCCAATTTTGCTGAGCGCCAAGCAGGAAAACTGTAAATACCACTTTTTAAAGTCTTTTGGTATGACTAGACTGGGGAAATGAACCCGAGGTCTACCGACTGCGAAGCGGACGCTTTAACCACTACGCCATCGCGCCGTTAATGATTGTTTTATTTTGTTATTTTTACGTTTTCGACAATCACTAGGCGTTCAAGCCACAACAGTGGCATTTACGTTACAACAGCGATTGCATGCGGCCCGCGACAAGTAGTTCCTTGTGGATATGGCCCTAGTGCTGTTTTGAGTTGTGCAGGCCTGTTGTAGGATTTTGATGTGTGTCAGGGTGGCGATGGTACAAGAAGTGAGTTAGGTCAAGAAGGAGATGTACTGCTAAGATTAACTTCAACTCTAGAAAGCTTTGCCAATTATTAAATCTATGCAGACAATTTTTACCACTGTTAAACTAATTTAAAAAGTCTAAGATTAGGTAAGTTTTACACTGGAACTGCCCGAAAAAAACAGACTTCCAGGATTGGTAAAGCTGAATAAATCCAAGCTCAAGAAGAAAAGACGAGAAGCGTACGAGCACAAAGTACAACAAAATTCATAAGATCGTTTCTGAAAGATGTATGGATAACAAACCTGTTGCGCTCTTGCCGAATATATTTGGAGTAAAACATCTTCAGGAAGTCCAACGATGGGACAAAAAGAAAAATGCACAAAATATTTCCACAGCATGCTGTTGTTAGTAATTACAACAAGCGCATGGGGGGATTTGATTTACTTGAATCCTTTCTTGCTTCTTTCTATTTCAATAATTATACTTGTTTTGATCTAAGAGATATTATTTACACTTATTTTGGCGTTTTCTCGTGGTTGCTTTGATCAACAGTTGGAACGTATATCGCCGGGAATACAAATTTTTTCACCTTTCGAAAAATGATATGCTCTCTAGACGACGATTTTAAATGAATAAAAATAACCAAAGAATGTTGTGTATTTACATGAAAGTGATAAAACGTTTGTAAACTTTTAATATTTTTTATCTTTAGGTTCAAGTTTTATCATTTGACTGCTCTTTAAAGACTGCATTGAAACTACCAGCGCACCCTCCCTCAAGCCCCACTTTTTCACAACTTCAGCCCAACAATTGCCAATTGGATGACATCAAAAAATTTGTTATGCCTGCTGGTTTGCTAAGGATGAAAACCAAAGCCGATGTAGACACTACAAAAAATTTTACAACTATGATCTGTACTGAAAGTAACCCTTCTTTTGTGCTTTGTCGATACACGAAATTTTTTTCCAGAATTTCATTTGAAAGTGCTTAACTTCAGTAGCATAACCAGAACAACGTAGGAAACCATTTTACAGTTGGAAAGCGGTACCGAACTGAGTAAAAACCTGGGGGGGGGGGAGAGAATTGACAAAGAGGGCCAATTATTTAAATTTTATTACTGGTAAGTTACGGATGAATATTCAAAGTATTATGAATTATGAACTGTTTTTTGTTTTGACAATAAACGTGTAACACGCAGCATACGCTACTTCGATACCACAGCTGCATATATTTTGTTTGCTGATAGTCAGATGTAGGGCATGTGCTACATAAAAAATATTGTGCATTAAAAACTCAAACTGACCAAAAATCAATACTTTTTGTGTTAAAGAGACCCCAGTGACCGAATGCACGACGAAAATTATTTTAAAGTAAAGGAGATGTGGGACCTTTCGACCGTGCTCGGTTGATGTCTCCTTGTTAAAAATTTAAATATAAAAATCATGTGAAAATTTTTGAAAAGTTTTTCGGAAACTCTGAGTTTCTATTTTTTGATCAAACAAAGGACGTTTAAAATCGGGTTGGTTTAAAGGTCATGGTCGAAAGGTTCCAGGTTGTTTCCTACATATTTCTTGGATTGGGTCTAACAGGGATGAGATAATTTAGCAAAATCTGTTTATGTTTTGTAAGTATGGCTTAATTTTGAAGCTTCAAAACGTGCATAGCGTTGTTGGGGCGGGGCTTCTATACATGGCATGAGCTCTCCGGCCGGGGAATACGAGGACAGTTCCCCTTCCAAGGGTGCCGGTATAGTATGTGATGTACATGCATATGTATAGAATAGTTGGTGATCTACGTTTGAAATTATGATAAAAATGTTAAAGTAGAACTGCATGGATTTGAATTTGACTCAATATTGCAAAATTTTAATGAATCTGTACTTTATCATCGTGTCAAACTTTTCTGCTTTTCGTGCACAATCGTAAATTGCCAAATTACCATCAAAGCTGCGGTAATCATCAAGATCAATTTCTTAACCTGTAGTAAATTTAACCCTGAGGGGAGTAAAGTTAAGTTTTACTCCTACGGTTATGCAGATTTTTGTTATTTTCCAACTTGAAGATTTTTTGAAATCAACTATTGGAAACCTATTTTTTTGGCCCAATGAAGACGTCTTTTTTGGAGATCAGCTTATGGTGGTTTAAGTTAAAGTGTTCTGGCGACATATCCAGTTTCTAGAGTTGGAAAAAGAATAAAAAAGTTGGAACATTTATTTGCAATCTCCCGTCAGACTAGCGGTCGCTGAATCATCGTGGTAAAGCCAAAATAAGGTTCATTGTAACTGTTCCTCAATTGGCATCTGGATGTTAACAACAATGTATTGCAACCTCACTATTTTCAACAATAGAGAAATGCGGTTCATATCATGAAAAGTTTGTGAATAGTGTTAAAGGGTTGAGAAGCTGGAAGCAGGAAGCATGCTTTAAACTAGTCTGTTTATTTCTTGTCTGTGAATTTCGAAGCTTTACAAACAAAAATAACCGCCGTTTGTTCTATGCCAATAGAAGGTTCTGCTAAAGTGGTTTTAAAATGCAATTTATTTACAAGTAAGGAATATAATTGACATCATCCTTCTTTTTTGTAAATACACAATACAAAGCTAAGTATTGTAAGATGCCAAACAATAATCAACAAAGCGTTTGCAATCAACAAGTAAGTAGTTACGTTTCAGATTTATGAAGGGCAGTTCTTTTTCTCATGCATGCAGTAGCCGTTCAAAACACAACAGTCCATTGTTAGTTAAGCATGGAACTATTGTCATCATTGCTAGACAGAAAATCACACTACGTTCAAGTTGAACTTTCAAAAAGCTTAACGCTTTTTAAACATAAGTATATTGATATTACAAAAAATCCAAGCCCTAAACGTTAAAGTTTGAAGAGAGGGTTCATAACTTTGTAGAAGCATGCACATTTTAACTCAAAACTGATGGCTAATCAACAATGGAATTTTTTTATGCCTTGATTAACGAGTTAGAATGCACAACGGCCTCAAAAAAATTAAACATATTTATCAAAATTAGAACGTTTTTGCCACATTGCACGGCAGTCTTCAAAGAATAAAAATACTCTGCTTATTCTAAAAATTAAACTTGAAAACGAGCATGTAGGTGAAAGAGCCCAACAGCTTTCCACTTCTTCTAAAATAGCCTGTTTTTACCAAAACAAAATGGTTTTACAAAATATTTTTCTGGCATTTAAATTTGATTTATTCTGAAGTAATTGAACATAAAATGTGCGATGAATAGCTTTTACTGTTTTTGCAATGATGTAACGAAAACATTGAGTCAAATTGAACCGATGTTGGCCACAGTGCCCCACCGTAATTCCGACAGATCCAATACTCTATGTCGTTTATTAATTTGTTAAATGTTTGTGTTTTTATATCGCTTTTGCTTACTGCACACGATAGCTATTTCAAATTTTGAAGTTTTGAAAAATTAATTAAACGAAAAACTGAACCAGGGTGCATCTTTTTTATACACAATTATTGGATCATAAAACTGTCACCTAAAGATGTCACGAGCTAGGACTTTGAAAACTAGGCCAGCATAGAAACAATAAGCTGCATGCAAACAAGAGCCATCAACTTTCAGAAAACTACTGCCCAAGACCGGTTATTACAAAGGATAAACCAATGTTACACCAAATGCCATTAGCAAATTATTCACTCTTTGCTCCATAGGGGCAATTTTAGAAACTTGATATGAAGCGCTGTTGGCATCAGGGTCATGTAAGACGACATGGTGTTTATTGCCTTGATCACAGTCTTGAAAGCAAAAATGTTTAGCAGGTAATTTGGCCAAATACCTCCCTTAACAAAAACAGCTTTCAACGTGCTTCAGAAATTTACCCAAGCTTAAATCACCAAAAAATTAACGATGCCGTTCTTTCATTTTTTTTCTTGAAGTTGGACTTTCGTTTCTACTTAAAATATTAACGGCCGCTCCTTGGCTTTAACATTGCCGCAACTAGTGCTTTTAGTTTAGCCTACTGCTCCTGCTAGCAGCTGCACGGGAGGGTACATTAAAAGGCATTGCGGGATATTAAAGGCGGCGCATAGTAGGCACCTAGAGCATTGTTCAGCACTCTCTCCTACTTTTAAAACTAGTTATTGTTCACCAAAAGCGCATAAACACTCTAAATATGACATGATATTTCTACTAATGATAAACAAATGCAAACAGCACAAAAAGTACTAAAACTTATGGAACAAAATAAATGTCTACACAGCATACCAGCTAAAAATTAAAACACATTTACGAAAATAGAATGGCCGTTAGCATATAATTGTATGTTCAACTATGGTTAAAGTTTTTAATAAGTTTTGCTTCTTGAGCTTTAGCTTTGAAAACAATATTAAACCGTCCAATTGTTTGATAAAAACCAAAACTTTAGCTTATTGCTACCACAAGATGAGCATGAATTAATGAGTTGCATCAAAGCAGTTAGGTTGATTGTTAAATGCAAATATTCCTGGGTGTTAGTGACTAAGTGAGGTGAAGTCAATAAACGATTTGTCTGCATCGCGCAAACAAGTCAATTTATGATATAATCTATTAAAACTGATCATTTATTGAGACTTCCATGCATTCTAACTCTTTGGAAGAAAACAATTACCTCGTTACCGAAATTTTATCTACTAAATTAATAATAGGCCGTTAAAACTTCAAATCTAAAGAGAAACGAATAAGTAGATCTATCCAAGAAGCCATTTTTAACTGTGTAACATCTTTTGTGAAATGATTAAAGCATTATAATGTAGCTCAAGCTGACGGTAAATACACGAAATCAGATGAAAGCTCGACGGCATTCTGAAAAATATAATATCAGATGGTAAGGAAAAACGTAAAAATCATCTCATGAATTGTGGATAAATAACAAATCAAATCAATCATGAGTGTTTTCCAGGCCTGTAAGCTAAACAAGTTTACTTTCGCTATAAAGACTAGAAATAAAAGAAGTAGCAGCAAGTACAATACAGCTCTAAAGTGTTTGTGAGCAACTGGGAGGGCTACAAAGTGACTTTTAGGTGTTTTGATCAAGCAGTAATTCTTACTGTTACAACTATTTGTGTCAAATAATTTTTGAGATTATTGCAAGGATGCTTCTAATTTGACAAGAAATACGAAAGGTAAAGATCAGTAACAATTGACTAGTTTTTCAAGAAATTTTTTTGAACTTTAATGCAAAATTGCTTTTCGGAGGATGCGCACCTAATTTTATAAGCTATGGAAATCCAAATTTTGGCTCCATAGTATTTCATTAATCTTCGACAATGAAATGTCTTAAAATAAGGAAAAAAATAATTTGAAGACGATTTTAGGTTTTTAGAGTGTATACTAGAAGTTAAAAAAAACCTAATCACGCAACGTGCTAGGGTTAATTTGTATTTGTTCATGAATACCTAATTTTCAGTTAATAGTATGAGGGCTGCGTTGAAGGTACGAAATAAATTTAATTCTTCTTTTGTGCTAAATGTCTCTTTTTCAAAGACTTACCTTGGAGGTCACCATCTTTTTATTCATTTTTCAAAACATAATGATCTTTGTTGGCTCTTGTCCCTCGAAATCAATTCCTAAGCCTGACTATGATGTTTGTAGTTCAATGCATATGTAATAAATTTGTACTTGAAAAAAGCTTAACTTTTTAATAATTTTAAAGTAGCTGTTTTAGGCCTAAAAACTTCTTTACCACGGCACTTACTTCTTTGTATGTTGCTGAAAGGTTGAAAAGCTTGAAACCGAAAATGACTGGAATCTTGAAATTAATGCCTTCAAGAAAACCTAAACCAGAACATATATGCTGCAAATTCTACAAAGTTATCGCGATGCAAGACAACAAAATATATGACGGAAGCAATTGAGGGGGTAAGAATTTTTCCTGATTTCAAAAAATGGAGAAAGAATTGCCCTATGATGTACTGAACGCTTTAAAAATCAGATTCCTTTTTTGTATTTAACGTATAGCTTTAGGACCACAGGACAACGAAGGTAGCGGTAAAAAATTCCAAGTTTTAACATGTTACGAAACAGAGGTGGTGAGTAACAAAGTAGCTCTACTTAAGTAAAAGACTTCAATCGAATTTTAAGCTACGAGCTTCTTACTCAAGTAGTTTCATTATCAACTAGTTCCAATTTTATTTCAGAAGAATAAATAAGAAGTAACGCTAACTAAGCAGGGGAGACCTGGAACAATATCAACAAATTTGAAAAATTAATTTTGTGCGTACGGTTTTGCTTTAATCTCAAGACATAATTGTAAAAGGTGGATTAATACCTTTTTTTCTTTATTTATTATTAAAAAAATTATTGCCTTTTGGAAATGGCTTCTCAAGCCTTACATTGTCAGTTATGGAGCGGCTACTGTAACATTAAAGTGGAGCAATTGTTACAAACTTATACCGCTTCAAAAGAAGCATTACATGTTTATATAAAATTGTATAGTAGACTATTGTAATTGTATTTCCTTACAGCAAACGAAAATTAAGCATGCCCTAACCGTCATAAGTTTGCATTGACGCATCTAGCAAAGAATTATATCCAAAAGCAGAGATTTATTGATTTAAAGACTTGTTTGAGTCACTATTTTGACGGTAATATATGCACTGGTATAGAGTGCAGTGTTCGTGTAACCTATAGTCACATATTGTGCATTGAATCCATTTTTCATCAAGGCAATTGCTTTTGCAATGGTCACAGCACACTACAAAAATGTTAAAAAGACAGCTTTGTTGATCATCAGTGTTCTCAGTCCTACTATTGTTTATCTCTGTTTCCTTTTCTTTTCAGAAATGTCCTTTTTTTTCAAATATATTTCTCTCGTACCATGACTCTTTTTTGCTTCTTTGACTTCTGTTTATCTTGCACAAGAGCGTTCCTGGTCGGTATGTGGCAAAAAACAAGGTTTTGCACTTTCTTCTACCATGTTCTTTTCTCTTGGATGCTTACGATATGGCTTAAAGTGCTTTGCTCAAAATGATAATGTGTATGGAATTTTCAAACTGCACTCTAATGATTTACATTAGATGCCGATGAAGCTTCTGCACCAATTTGATCTCATTAAAAATATCTTTGTTAAAAGAAGGTATTCCCATTCTATATTAAAACTATGTTTTTAGAAGAAACAGTTAAAGGAAACGTTTGGTCACGATGTGGCAGATGGTCAATGCTTAGCCTGAATTGCAAAGCATTGAGTATTCACCATCAGCAGTGCTGGGCACCGCAAATTTCAACTCAATTCCGCAATTGCAAACTTCGCAAAACTGCAAGAGGTTTCCGCAACCGCAAATCCGCAAAGTTTGCGATAGGTTTGTGGTAACTTTTTGCACTTCCGCAACCGAAAATGCACATTGCACTTCCGCAAACTTAGACCGCAATATTTGATGTTATTTTGTCCTCGTGATGATCTTTTTTTTTGGAGGTCAAATTTTGCCGTCGACCAGACGTAGACCTTCAAAAAAAAGGTTATCAACACCCGGACGTTAACCTCCAACCGAGGAAATAAAGTCGTCCACTTCCAAACGGTTTTACCGCGGAACATGCAACACTGCCTATTGCTTTGCGGATTTGCGGTAAATTTCAGTTTGTTCACCGCAAATTAGCAAATACTTGCGGTAGGAAATTAGGTCCGCAAATCCGCAAATAGAAACGGAAGTCCGCAATTTGCGGAAGTGCCCATCTCTGATCATCAGTATCTACAGCTTCTTTTAAAGACCCAATTACTATCCTATGAAAGGGTGGCAGTTTGTGCGAGGTGTAGGGAGGAAAAGAAAGTGATACTTCGCCAGAATCTTTGCTGTAATTAATACCAGAAATGGATAAACGAGATGTATGATCGTCAAGCAGCTGTAAAATGAGGTTGCCCTTGATTAGTTTAGCTTCCTTTGCAAAATGCTGCAAAAAAATCTAAAGCTTTCTTTTATCAAACCATAACCATAAGCTGTTCCAATGCATGAGGAAGATGTATAGTGGATCAAATTTCTTGACGAGAAATATAAACGCAGGAGATATACTGTTTGCTGTGGCATCCTTCGGCCTTCGAACCTATGTTCCTTATTCTTGCAGAGTTGTGGCGGTTATTAATTTTTTTCTTCATTCAGTCACTATGTTATTATACATGTATCTTTGTTTAACCGTGATCTCATTTTCAACAACGTTGTAAACGGAAGCTATTTCGAAACAAATTTTTTGTTGGTTTGGGGAAAACCGTTTTGTAAAGTAGAAGGCCCTTTTCTTTAAAGGTCGGCCTTTAGAAATTCTGAATTTAGCGCAATTACTAAGCGGTTGTTTATTTCAAACTGGTTACTTGTGGTTTCTGAGTTGATGATGACAGATTGCACTTTAGACATGCAGTAAACCAACTCTTACCTGCCTTTCAAAGTCTTTCCATTTGTCAAAAAGCTTGGGATCAAATCTAATATCGCAATAGCATGTCAGTCTTTTGAATTCTTTAAGCCATAACAAACTTGACAAGCCTGCTTTAGGTAATTAAGGATATTTTTCTGTCATTTAAAATTACGTTTTGTATGGACTCTAGCCATGTTGAATTTGAAAGTCTCTTTGAAGTCTGTTTACTCTTCTGAACATATCGATTTAGGAAGACATGACATATTTTAAATTTAGCTGCAACTTTTGACCTTTTAACATTATTGGCTTAATTGCTTGCTGTAGATTGTGTAGGTTTTTTATGTTCTGTCTAACGTTTCGTTATTGAAGTATTTAGATAAAAACGATAAATTAATCCAATTGCAAAACTGGGGCAATCGTAACTTTGCTACAATGGCTCCCTCACTATTGCCGCAATTTTTCAAGCACAGTAACCATTTTTTTACTCTCTGATCTCCAATTTAGATAGCATAAAATTATTATCAAAGTAGCTACCGCATTTTTTTAGAAGAAAATATTTTTCAAAATGTAATATACAAAGACATCTATTAAACAAATTTTGTTTCAAATATCTAAAAAAATTTTACCTGAAGTAACAGCTTTTCCGTTTAACTTTGTTTTTTTACCCTGTAATTTGCCAGCAATAGACTGACAAATAACTGAACAAAAAGTAAGCTGATAGGTTGAATGTTGACGCAAAATAATATGTTTTATGGTGAAATAACGCAAATGTTTCATTTGATCCTAGCTACTTAATTGTCCTCGGTCACCCCTAGTCATAATATTGATAACTTTTGAATTGGAATGCAATATGCTTGCATAAAAAACCAGCTTTGAATTCATGTTTTCTTTCTAACCTCTCTTGTACTTTGGCTTCGATTCGATTTTTTGAAGACCAAACTGTAGCTCCAGGCCTGCTAATTAGCCAGGTTCCGTAAGTTTTTATTGATATGCACGGGAATCATACCTTTTGATTGGAAAAGTTCTAAGCGCCAAAATTAAAATATTCTCGAATGTAAAATTTTTTGCAATTTGTTTTATCTTCCCAAGCATACATTTGCGTGCACCACAAACCAGCAATTTCTATTATCAAGTTAGTATCCAGTGGGCCAATGACACAATTACTTTCCAAAAAAATTAATAAAAGTTTTGTTTTTGTTTGAATCCTTTGGTGCCTTATAAAAAAAGATTATCGAGTAAGCTTAATCTCAGCAATCGTTGTTTAAATTTTTCCAATACCACTGATTTTCACCAAAACTCTGTGGGGTTTGAAAAACAAAACAAAAAGCCCTTACCAATCAAAGATATATAAATTTTCCCCCTTGTTCATCAAAAATTTTACGTAAATGCGTTATTAGGCTCTAGTTTCGTAGGCTGAGTTTTAATCTAATAAATATGTAAGACTTTTAAAAAATCTTTTAAAACTAAAACAACATTGGTTTTATTAAGTCGTTTCACGTTTCAACGACTTTTAACCACTAACAAAGGTTCTACGGTATAAAAAGCATAAGACAATAATAATCAAAAAATAAAATGAAAGAGACCAACAAGAAGAAGTGATAATTACCACTTAGATTTGATCGGCAGATCTCAATTTGTTTGGCCTGTGCCTGTAACACTTTTTGAAAGAAAAAATGTCAGTTTTTTAATCTCTTTTCTGTCAAAATTTGTCCCACCCGAGGCAAATTTTGAAAGCATCATCCCAAATGCTCTTTTGATAAAAAATCTCCAACCCAAATTTACAAAGGATTCTTAAAAGAAAAAACTTTACAACTTAAATTAAGACAAACCCTTTTGATAGTCTTGCAAAAACAATGTTACCCACTGGCATAGTGTCTCCCGGGATAGACCCTTATTTATATAGTGACGCCATTGGCTGCATCATACAAGCAAATCTGTCACTTGATCGATAACGCATATTAAGCAACAAATTGGTTGAGAAGTTTGTACTTTTCGAAATCTCTTCTCGCATCCGGTGTATAGTTCGTGCACCCCAAAAAAACAACTACTGGTTTAGAGAGATACAGGTCAAAATTGCTAAAAATGAAACTACTTTCTATTTTTGCTAGTAAAGTATTTTAATTCTCGACTACTTGTTTTTACCTCTACTTGAGTAAAAATACCGATCATTACTGTCTACTCTTACTTAAGTGTTTTTTGAGAAGTAACAATACTTTTACTAAAGTATATTATTGGGTTACTTTGACCACCTCTGTTAAGGAAGGCGATTAAGCAAAAAACATGACTAATTTAGATATTTAACTAATTCATAATGAGGGTACTCTGCACCAATTTAAAGACGATAAACAGTAGCTTTTCTATTTGCTTCATGTAAATATCATCAATATTTAGTTAGCTACTGCCTACAAGATACTTACTGTTTACTGAAGGAATGATGATTGGTGTAAACAATGGCAAAGCCTGGTTTGCCTGCGTCAGTAGCTGTTGTACAAAAAGGTCTTCGGAAATGAAGAAAATGTTTAGACCCGTTATGTTCATTTTCGTTGTGTCCGACTCGAAATAGATTTTCCCAGTGGCATTTAAACTCTGCAAAAACAAAAAATTCTATGACGCAAGAGTCACATCAACCGCTCTCAGCATCTTTTGATTTTTAAGCAAAGCGGTCTCTAACAGAGGCTTGCTGTCTCGCTTTTTACGGGTGTTGCAGCATTTTGAATTTAAGGCAGCGCGGAAAAAGGCCTTAAAGATATTCAGAGGTCTAATTCTCGTTTTTATATGGTTCTGTTAATTGGGTAACCAAAAGGATTTAATTTCGATTTGTGCTTTTTGAGAATCATCAGAAGAGCTTTTGCTCTTCGCGGGTCTAAATATTGACGATTATCGTCATCATTTGTAGTAAACCACGCAAATGCTTTACAAATCCGTGTTTACCGTTAAATACGTATAAGTTTCCTTCAAAAAAACGAATGTTTTTCAACACAAGAGTGCATGACATTTTTCGTATCTGCTACGCATGAAAGGATCTGTGAAATCCCTAAGGGTTTGTGTATCGCCTTGGTTAAGCTATAGGAAAAAATTTGCTCTTTCGACATTTCATTGTATTACTTCATGGTTTTGTGGCATTTAAGGGCGGAGCAAGGGTAAGTAACGGTTTCCTGAACCGCTAAAATAGCGAAATAATTATTTCAAAGTTAAATTTTTTGTTAAAGAAAAATTTTGTCAGGCTCGTTTTGTACCGATATTCGGATGTCACTAACTTTGCGTGTGGGATTCATGGACATGGACTCGACAAGAACAAAAAATCGGTTGTTTTGTTTCGAGTAACAAATTTTCCCATACCTGTTTCGTGGGCGTAGTTGAAGCTAAAAAGCACCTTAAACTTTTCCGTAAGGTCGATATTGCAGTTTTCGTTTTACCGGTGCAGAACTTTCGTAACAAAAAACTGGTGTATACTTTAAAAAAAACAACGGTATAATAAATCCGGTCAAAACTTTTAGTGCTCTTGTCTGCTATTTTTTTACTATCTATTTATATGTACTCCTTCCTTTTAATCCCCCTCCCCGCAACCTCGACAGTCCTCACATGTAATTTATCTGCGACTATAATGAGAACAAACGTTAAAAAAGCCAGTTTATTGGGATGGATTTAATGAAAAGAACAAATTATCTACCATACACTATGTAAATTGATTACAGTTTTTTGTCTTGTTGAACAATGTGGTCATATAGTTTAGCAATTTTCACAAGTACCCTGGCAGTGTTTCAGGCGTAATGGATAATTGCAGCTCCAGCAACAATCGGTGGTTTTTCCGCTCACTCCATTTTTTGAGCAAGTCTTGCATCTTTTCCTCGTTTTTTAAAGCGGATCGTGATGGTGGGTGTTGCCAACAGGTAATGGTAGTCTTTGTTTAGATCCTTTGCATTCTGTAACTAGTAGAGAGCGTAGTCCTAAATCGATCAGAAAAAGCCTTTTTTGGCGGCAGTCTTGCTTTCATATTCTGGAAACACTTCTAAAAAGAGGACAAATAAATTGTATCATGCTGTATCTGAATCGCTGCATAAAACCACGACATGCCATTTTCTAGGCTTGTATTTTAAGGAGTAATTTTCCATCATTCTGTCCACAACATCTTCACAGCCCTTTTTTTGTTGCAGTGGAGAATAACTTCAGGATTTTGGTGGAATCGAATTGATTAATTGAACCACTGTTTTGTGCATAGGATATCATCAGCACTACTTTGTTCTTTTTTGCTTTGCATAACACCAAATGAATGGGAGTTTGGCCAGCAGTAGTAAGTGGTGGCATTTCTGCTTTCCGGGTCATTCCTAGTAGCACTTACTACTACTTGTTCTCGTAAACTGTTTGGTCCATGATTAGCTGTTACGTTCTTTCCAATGTAAATTGATACGTGGTAAACGTAATAAAATTAAACACCGGCTAACACCCACAACTTCAAACCATAGTTATCGGGTTCATTAGGCATGTACTAAATGTATAAGCATCTGCCACTCAATGGGTACAGCTCTTTATCAACAGTCACGCACTTATTGTGTGTGTAATATTTCTGACGATAGGTGACAAAGCAATCAAGCAAAAGACGAGTAACTCCAATTCGATCATTTCAAGTCTCGTTATTCTCATTGCACTCTTGTCAAAGCTTAACATTCTGCAAATGCCATTGTGTTATCTAATATTGGTCTTCTGTGAACTGGTCTGCACAATTAGCAAACACTCCCATTATTACCTCTGAAAATTCCACAATGGATACGCAGACCTATGTAGGTAGTGGTGGATATTGAATAAGGCAAGTCAGGCAGCTACACCAGGCCCCCCCTTTTGGGACATGCCCGAAAATTGGATGTGAATTTGTTTTATTTAGAAATTTGGTCACCGATCAGTTGATCTCCAAAAAAAAGATCTTCACTTTTGTTTTTACTGGAAAAACAGCATTTGCGGCCCTCCGACTAAGACTTCTCCGCAGAATCTTTGCTCAGAACTTGAGCAGCTGGGGCTCCTCACAAATTCTTGCCTCAAGCCTCTAAAATCTTCAATTCACTGCTGACTGTAGCTTCCATTTTCATAAATACAAGATTTTTCCATTCCTTTCTTTTTACTTGTCTGCCTTTTTGTTTTAATTCAGCAATTATTGCGTTCAGCATACTTTCATCAAATATGCGTTTATATATAGACATTATACTGTGAATTCTCTGTGTAGCATAGACTATAACTGCCCTCTTCTGTCGCATGATATTTTTCCGGCACCTTCTCCCAGAATATGCCGGCACTGTTTCTACCCGGCCTTCATCAGAAGGTGAGACCAATGATATATCAAAATCTTGTTTGTTTGTTTGTGGTTGCCCCTCCTTTTCTTCGTCGGGATGGAGGTACGGCATGAACGACAATTCAGGTTCATGCCGTCAACCTAATTGAAATTAGGCTAGGGGAAAGATGGCAGCCCATTTTCAACCAGTCTTGAGTGACTGGTAGCCCCACCACCGACAAGGCGGACTGCCACTGGTAGGTACCCAAGAGTCGTCTGACGTGCTGGGTGAGCAACTTCACAATCGTAATCCGGTGAAGTACGGAAGGGCCACCTGTCTGCCACATAAAGGTGGAGGCGTCCCGTTAAGTGCCTTGCCCAAGGACACAACAAGCAAGCTTGCCGGCTTGTTCTTCATACTATCCCTTTTTTATGCAGAGCGCCAAGCAAGGAAGCTGTGAATACCATTTTTTAAAGTCTTTTGGTATGACGCGACTAAGGAAATGAACCCCAGGTCTACCGACTGCGATGCGGACGCTCTCACATTTCAAAATCTTCGTTGTCTTTATTGAAATCAATATTGGTCTGCTCTAGCTTCCTAGCTTTACCAACAAAATCAACAGCTCATATTTCCTCTTTCTTTATTATCGGGTAGTACTTTTTCAGTTGCAGATTCTTTTTTCTGTTTATTTTTCACCAGAGGCATACTTTCTGTCTCACTTCCTTTACCTTATCTATGTTAGAAATTGCAGTTGCCACTCCAGCAAGAGTATATTGCCTATGCATACCCTTATTTGACCACAACTCTGAGCATAATATTAATAAAAGCTGTCAGAAACCCAAGCAATATCAGTTGAAAAAAAGAAAGTTTTGTTGAGGAGATTTACTGTTGGCCGCCGTAAACTCACGATATAGTAAAATTAGTTACGCCATTCGGTTGTTTAACAAAACTACAGAAAAGGTATTCTAATTTTACTGCAAACGCGTTAAGTTTCAAGATATCAAAATAAGACAATCAAACATTCGCGTTAACGCAATAAATCGTCTCATACTGGCTATTACTGGAAAGCTAATTTTCTAAGCTTTCAAACGACGGTAATTGTTCGTACCTTATCACAAGTTTTACATAGTTTAGTTACCTGTTTTTATTCTGATGACCACTTTTCGTTGGGGAGCATAAAGCTACTTCAGATTTTTTAGCACAAAAACAAATACTAAAAATACGTGTCATATATAATTGCAATTGCCTTGAAACAAACTTCAATTTGTTAAAATATTTTTGTTGGTGATACAGAATTTTAATATACAGTAGCTTTGAAAAAAGCTGCTTGAGCCATACGCTTTGGTGACGCAATACCGCTTCTGATGAGAGCGTCACGAAAAGCTTATGGCTCAAAACAGCTTTTTTCAAACCTATATTAAAATATTTTTGAAAATTGGTTGATAAATGAAGTCACAAATCAATTTTTAATTAAACTGATTTTGCAAAAGTTTGTCAATTTTTGAAAAAAATCATCGTATGATAGTCTCTAGTAGCGTGTTAATCGTACCAAGCAGCATTATGACATGGTAGAGCGAGTTGGAGCGTGCAAAAAAAAGCAAGAAGCCTGCTTAAGAAGGTTTGAATTGACTAATTAAAGAATCTGTTGTTGCATTGTCTTAATTGAGCTTAAATTGTTGTAGAGTTGTTTTTATCAAAAACAGATGTTAATATCTCCCAATAAAGCTGTTGATCGCCTTTCTACAATCAATACTTTTTGAGTAAATGAAGAAAGCAAATTTTACCATTATTTGTTAATTATGACATCATCTAGACGTCATAAAACCCCTTATGACACTCAACCAGGAGTGGTGATTAATGGTGCCAAGTTATATGCTCGTACGTCCAGTAGTTTTGAAGGTATGAAAACACAAACATATGGACAGAATTGTGCTTGTAGTACAGGCTAACATTGAAATGAACCAAAATTTTTAACGCGCTACACGTAGCTTAATTCCTGTAAATATTGATATATCAACCACTTCAACGTCCTTCCACAATTTTGAATTTATGTTCCTACAGACTCAAATCAAATGAAGGCATGAAAGTTTGTGAAATTATTTGGCGTTAGTAAGTAAGCACGGTCTTTATTCAGTAGCAGGGAAATAGGTAATGTTGGTGTGATTCGAAAATGGAGGGAAATCAATAGAAAAAATAAGTCAGCAGAGGTCTAAACTGCTGGGTGAAATTTTAGTCATCAAATGTGCAGTCGTACCAATTGAGCGAAATATTTCTCGAAAATAAGTCATTGGGCCAATGGGATGAATTGTACTTGTGGGAAGGTGTAGCCCGTTTTGCTCAGTTTGAAACCAAGCAGCGTAGGCTTAGCCAAGAAACTTTGGTGCCACAAATATCATTGAGATAGGGATTAATAATAACTTATTTTTATAATCGTGAAACGAAAGTAATTACAACCCCGACCTATAATTTTGGCTTTGGAGCCCCCATTCTTATTGGAAGGAACGGATACAGTTCATGATATGATGGAGAGTATGCGAGTCAGACCACTCTTTAATAAAAAGCACAATGAATCGGATCAGAGACACGGACGTGGTGGCTTCTTTTGTACTAACTTGACGTTACTACTCTCAGAAACGCTATTCGGGTGAAGCCGGCGTAGCCAGCTGATGCAGTAGTTCCAATACGACATAACTGACTGGCAGCCCTGCGGGACAACGACGGCGGAGCCTTCTATTAGATAATATTTACTTACCATCGACAAGGACATATTGGTCGTAGATGATGTAATGTCAACCACAGTTTTAGTATTCAGTGAGATGTAGTCTTCGGCGGAAAAAGATACGACCGGAGCATATGCTTGGCTGATTTTCAAAAAAATTCTGTTTGAAAACAACATATTAATAGACTGCAATATTGGTTTATTAAACAAGCATCGAACAATTTTCTCTGCCGACGCTTTTCACTGCTTACTGATTACTACAGCTTACTGGTATTGTCTTATACAGGGTGTCCATAAAGTCCGTGTGCACTTTAAAACATTTATAACTTTATTTGTATTTGCGATAGAAATAACCTGTAAAAAGTGTTGCAAAGTTTCATCTACCTAGTTTTAAGTGCAGTTATTGAATGATTCTTTACCACAAAGTTAGAAACAGTGTTTCAACTGATACCGTGTTTCTAAAAAATGGAGCTCCTTGCCACTTTGCTCTGCATATTAGACAGTTTCTAAATCTACAATTTCTTAAATGATGCATCGAAAGGCGCGGACCATTTTCTTGGCCTCCGCATTTGCCAGATTTCACTTCATTAGATTTTTTTATGGAGACATGTAAAAACAATTGTGTGCGCAACCAAACCTAGTTCATTACAAGATTTGAAAGTTAAAATAATAATGTGATTTCGGGTATTACTGTAAATCAGTTGGCAAATGTTTTCTGTGAATTTCGAAATTGTATTACCCTTTGCATTGCTAATGATGGAGGAAATGTAGAAACTTAAATAAAATTTCATTAAGACCTTAAAAAATCTAGATTTTCTTCTTTTTAATTCTTTTTACAGAATATTTTTTATCGCAGATACGAATAAAGTTATAAATATTTTAAAATGCACACGAACTTTACGGACACCCTGTATAAGCTTAAATTTTTGCCGGATAAAAATGCAACTTGCTGCAACTTAAGTTGCAAGAAGGTTTTAAATCAGCTTGTTAAATCATATTCAAGACGTACTGTACAAAAGTGTTTACAACTATTAAATGTCACATGCTGCTGCATCAAGACCAGCAGGGTTTTTAAAGGCCAGTTATTTCACAATTTGCGCAGCTCTATGAGGAGGTCGTGTACTTGTACAGTATGATAAAAATAATGTATGTAAAATTTCATAAAATTCTTCTGCAAAACTGATGAATTCGATTTCAAACTTTATACTTGAACTTGCAGTTGCTCAATGCGTTCGTGTAACACTTCATAAGTGGCAAAGAGGGCCACCATATAAAGTTTTGTAAAAAGAAAGCCTCAATACTTGACAAAAATTAAATTGATTTGACTAGATTTCTATGGTAATTATTTTGCTTTTTATTTTTTTATTTCTTCATTGCTTTCGTAGTGATGTCA
Source organism: Trididemnum clinides (assembly GCA_963675345.1). Taxonomy (NCBI): domain Eukaryota; kingdom Metazoa; phylum Chordata; class Ascidiacea; order Aplousobranchia; family Didemnidae; genus Trididemnum; species Trididemnum clinides. The sequence goes on from OY776300.1 coordinate 8,149,613, forward strand.
ACCCAGCCTCTAAGGTTGTTCAAATCAGAGCAGCCTTGGTGCCGGTCCCAAGCCCGGATAAATGGGGAGGGTTGCGACAGGAAGGGCATCCGGCATAAAACCTAGCCAAATGTTTTCAATGCGCGTCGTATCTGACTTCATACCGGATCGGTCGAGGCCCGGGATAACAACGACCGTTACCAGTGACTGGGCACCAAGGGCCACTGGCGGACAGGCTACTTGGATGCAAAGAAGAGGTGGAAAGCAATGGAGAAGAAAGAAGGAGAGAAATGAAGAGAGGAAGAAAGCTAAGAAGATCAAGCTGAAGGTTGCAACATTAAACGTTGGAACCATGACCGGTAAAGGAAGAGAAGTGGCGGACCTTATGGAGCGAAGAGGGGTGGACATACTGTGTGTGCAGGAAACTCGCTGGAAGGGGAAGAAAGCAAAATGCATAGGTGGAGGATATAAAATGTGGTACTGTGGAAGTGAAAATAAAAAGAATGGCGTGGGAATCATATTGAAAAAGGAGCATCTGGACAGGGTAGTGGAGTTGTGGAGAGTAACAGACAGGATAATATGCTTGAAGATGGAAGTTGATGGTGTTATGTTGAATGTTATCAGTGCGTATGCGCCACAGGTGGGGTGCATACGTGAAGAAAAGGAAGCATTTTGGCTGGATCTAGATGAGACAGTGGAAAAGATACCAAAGAATGAAAGAATTGTGGTGGGAGCAGACTTGAATGGGCACGTAGGAGAAGGGAATAACGGTGATGAAGAATGCATGGGCAGACATGGATTGGGGAAGAGAAATAACGAAGGACAAGCAGTGGTGGATTTTGCTAAGAGAATGGAACTAGCGATCACTAACACCTACTTTGTAAAGAAACCAGCACACAGAGTCACCTACAACAGTGGCGGACGCAGTTCGCAGGTGGATTACATTATGGTAAGAAGAAGAAGAATCAAGGAGGTGGTGGATACAAAGGTTATTGTCAATGAAAGTGTAGCAAAACAGCACAGATTAGTAGTAAGTGCAATAATCATCTGGACGAAGTGGAGGAAAGCACCAAAACCAGTGAAGAGAATAAAATGGTGGAAGCTGAAAGACTTCAAAGTGAAGAATAAATTTAAAATGGAAGTGATTAAAAGCGGAATACTTGGTGGAAAGGAAGACTGGCAAAGAGTAGCTGAGGTGATACGGAGCGTTGCCAGAATGGAATTGGGTGAAACATCAGGAAAAATTAGCACGGCAGGTAGACGGGAGACGTGGTGGTGGAACCAGGAAGTCCAGGAGAAACTGAAGGATAAGAGAAATGCTAAAAAGGTATGGGATACCATCAGAGATGATGCAAGCAAGTTGGCCTATAAAACTGCAAGAAAACAAGCTAAGAGAGAAGTGGCAAAGGCAAGAAACAAGGCATACGAAGAACTGTACGAAAAACTGGAAACAAAGGAGGGGGAAAATGAGTTGTTTAAGATAGCAAAGCAGAGAAACAGACAAAGCAAGGATGTACAACAAGTAAGAGTAATCAAGAGTAACACTCGAGAGATACTGATGGAAGAAGAGAAAGTGAAACAGAGATGGAAGGAATATTTTGACGACCTACTCAACCAGGAAAACCCTAGAGAGAGAAGAGAAATGAAAACAGAAGAGACAAAAAGGGACGTGGAAGATATATCTGTAGAAGAAATCAGGACTGGGTTGAGGAAGATGAAGAAGGGAAAGGCGCAAGGACCTGATGACATACCAGTGGAAGTATGGATCGCTTTAGGGAATAAAGGTGTGGAGTTTCTAGTGAACTTTTTTAATAGACTCCTACGAGGGGAGAAGATGCCAGATGAATGGAGGAAGAGCGTCCTTGTACCTTTGTACAAAGGCAAAGGAGACATCAAAGAATGTGGAAACTACCGAGGAATCAAGTTGATGAGTCACTCTATGAAACTGTGGGAGAGGGTAATAGAAGCAAGGATAAGAAAGGAGGTGATGATTGGTGAGCAACAATTTGGGTTCATGCCAGGAAGAAGTACCACCGATGCAATCTTCTGTTTGAGGATGCTGTTGGAAAAGTGGAATGAAGGGCAGAAGGCGGTGCACTGTGCCTTTATTGACTTGGAGAAGGCATACGACAGGGTACCCAGAGAGGAACTGTGGGAATGCTTGAGGTTAGCTGAAACATCAGAGTGCTATGTAACGATTATTAAGGACATGTATGACGGAGCGACAACAACTGTGAGAAGTGCAGCAGGGTTGACTGAGGAATTCAAGGTAGGTGTTGGACTTCACCAAGGCTCAGCACTCAGCCCATTCCTTTTTGCCATCATCATGGACAAGCTGACGGAGGACATCAGGAAGGACGCACCATGGGATATGCTGTTTGCAGACGACATAGTGCTGTCTAGGCAAAATTGCAGGGAGCTAGAGGATGATCTGGAGATGTGGAGAAATGCGCTGGAGAGAAGAGGCCTAAAAGTGAGCCGAAGCAAGACCGAGTATTTGAAGGTTGGGGATGTGGATGATGGAGAAGAGTTGAAGCTGCAAGGAGAAAAGCTAAAGAGAGCAAAAAATTTCAAATATCTGGGTTCAACAATTAGTAGCGATGGACGATGTGAGGAAGAAGTGAGGAGAAGGATCCAAGCAGGCTGGATAAATTGGAAGAAGGTGTCTGGAGTTCTGTGCGACAGGAAATTATCAGCAAGAGTTAAGGGTAAAATGTACAAGAGTGTTGTCAGACCAGCCATGCTTTATGGAATGGAAACGGTGGCAATGACGGAAAGACAGGTAGGAAAAATGGAAGTTGCAGAGTTGAAAATGGTGAGATGGGCACTGGGAGTGACAAGAAAGGACAAAATAAGAAACGAATACGTGAGAGGGACTGCCAAGATCGCAAAGCTAGGAGACAAACTTCGTAATGCAAGGCTACGCTGGTATGGCCACGTGAAAAGGAGAGAAGAAGGCTACGTGGGAAAAACGATGATGGAGATGGCGGTGCCAGGTAGAAGGAAAAGAGGAAGGCCAAGGAGAAGGTGGATGGATTTGGCAAGAGAAGACATGGAAAGGGTTGGAGCTAAGGAAGGAGACAAAGTCGACCGGGAGAAGTGGAAAATACTTTCGCGCTGTGGCGACCCCGAATAGGGAGAAGCCGAAAGAAGAAGAAGAAGAAGAAGAAGAAGCTTTCGTAGTGATGTCATACTTGGTACCAAAGTTGAAAACAAATCAATGTATTTTTGGACTTGAGGCAAAGAGGGTTTGGTGAAAAAGAAGCTGTTTGAAGGTCAACACCCATTGGTCAAGTAGTTGATGGCACTTATTATGAAAGTGGGACAAGAAGGGTGCTTGAGAGGTCAGCCGGATGGAGAGAAGCGTGTGTTGAATGCGGTAGTGCTTTCTTGAATAGACAAGTTGGATCTCCGTTTATTCTCTCTGGTAAATTGTGCAAAATCAAGGAGAAATATTAGGTATGGTAGGAGGGTGGAATCAGGAGGATCAGTTGTATGGGGAATCAAACGGACAAGGGTCAGCTTTAGAAAGGGAGAGAACAACGTAGCGGCTACCTGAGGTCAATCTGAACGTTATTGATAAGGTGGAAGAGAGTTAGGATACTTGTTGAGTACAATCGTAGACCCAACAGTGAATAGCCTGCATGGGAAAGTTTGGCTTTGACGGATGCCTTGGTAAATAATTGAAATAATATTGAATTGATTGATTGATTGGAAATTGGTTACAAGTACTGAGGGATTTGCCAGTAGTGAGTCAGCGGAGCGGTTTAATTATGAGGATAGATTGGTATGTCAGCAATGCGAGTCAGTTTGGTCAACTCTTTTTAAGTGATCCGTAAATGAGTTTTAGTCAGGAAAGCAAAGGATAGCAGAGTCTCGGTATAGACAAAAGAAGAATATAGGGGTCACTGAAGAGTCCAAACAAAAACAAAACTTCAGTTCAATGGTTTTTATGTCATGAAATACTACATCTAACGGCTTACTCACACTTCGTCATGCGACTATTAATCACGAGCATTAAACCACTAGACATTTAATCACGTAGACCTATTAACACTGCGATATTACAATTACTTAGACATTTTATCGCCACACAGATCATCACGTGGACATGCAAGGCCCTAACATAGGCCTAACCCTAACCTAAACCCTATCACATAAATAAATAATGTCATTATGACTTTTTTTCTTTCGTGTGATTAAGTACCCGTGTGATTAAATTTTTATGTGATTAAACGTCTGGTGATTAAATGTCTGTGATTGACAGTCGGGTGAATACATGTCAGGTGATAAAATGTCTGTACATCCATCTAACACAACAGTTTTAGCCAGTTTTTCCTTGCAGAAATCTTGGTTGTAATTTTATTGTAGTTTATTGCATTTTAAAATTTTAATCTAGGTTGACTATAAAGAAAAAATGCTGCACAAATTATAAAGTTTTCACGAGTTTAACACAAAGACTTAAAATTTTAAAAACCGGTACCAACCCCTGCGGATTAAGCAGCAATATCTGAAAGAAGGCGTTTGCTTGCGGTGATGACTGTAAAGCAGATGCGATCAAATTGGTTTGATTTGCACCAACGGCATCTAAAATCTGTAAACAGGATGCTGTTACATTGCTAAGTGTTCTGCAATAGTCATTTGATTTATGAGTAGAGTTTTTGAGCGCTGAGTAGAGACGGAGAGAATACAAAAAACTGATTCTAAATGAAATAATACAAAAACTGAATCCAAATAAGACAAAAAAAGTTGAATCCAAAGCAGACTTAGAAATTAAATTTTTTGTTTATTTGTCAAATTTTAGTATTTCTCGTTTCAAAATGAAGGCTATTGGAAATCGACCACTTAGTTAGCCCGTCGTAGCAAGCTCTATGTGGTTTGGTTCTGTTTCACACGTTGAATGCTGACGTTGGTTCTGCCTCACCTTTTGTGATTTGGAAAAGCATTCTACGGCATTTTGCTTGCGTGTTTGAAACGCATGCCGAAATATAACTACACTGACCACCAATAGATTGCTAGACAACTTTATAGTGGGTTCAATCAAAAAGTGATGCTATGTTCAGCTGCAAAAACTTTGCTAAACCACAAGGATAAAATATATCAAAAATAAGTAGGGACTTAACGAAAAAGACTTTTTCTAATGTCAGGAATGAGAATCGATTCCAAAACGCAAGGTTTACGCCAAAAAGGTTTTTAAGCCTTTGTTCCACTAGTTTTACCTGCTGAAGGGATACAAAAATTGAAAAAATGTTTTTTGACCAAATTGAATGTGACAAAGTATTGATTAAGTACTCGTTGATAGACACTGTTCCCATTTGTGTGGTTGTTGACAGCGGAGGCAGAGGTGGAGCAGTAAAACTGAATCTGAAAGAAGCAAAGTTAGTTTTGTTCAGTTGCGTAGAAAAAGGATTTGGTCAAAAGTGACTCACCAAACACAGCACACGTCAGACCTACTCAACTCAAAACAGTAAAAGACCCGCAACAAGGGATTATATTTCACGCGGGCCGCACGCCATCACTGCCACTACACAAAACTAACCAACTGCTATAAGAATAAGATATAAATTTAATTCAAAAAGAGTAGGCGATTCGTTTTAAAATAGCAAAATTTGAAGTTGATTTCCAAGAAAGCCTTTGCCCTTGCCAACAGGAGTGTTTACCCAAAGCAGCAATGATTAGTTTATCTATGACTTTGTCTTATCTGCAGCCTAGAATCTCTTTAAATCATTTGGCGGCTGTACCATAAGCTTTTTCCGGTGATTCATTGTGTAGGCGTGATTTGAATCATACACACATCTTTCCGCTTTCCTCTAAAGAGAGCTGCATCTCTGTATTTAGGAGAAGAAAATGAGTTTTGGCCGGGGTAACTCCAAAATAAATGACGGAGTGATATTTCGGAGTACGTCGGTAAAGCGGCAAAAGTAAATCAACAGTTTAAACAAAGCTGTGGACTTAGGATGGAATGGTTGGTTGTTCTTGTTAATCTCTTCTCTTCTTGGGATGAAGACGCGGCATTAAAGAGCAATTCAAAATCACTCCGCAAATTCAATCGAGGTCAGACTTGAACAAAAACTGAATTCAATTTTAAGGCCGGTATTCGAACCCAACAGCAAGGTGGACGGTCATCAGTGGGTGCTCAAAAGACCTCTCACAACATGCTCCGTTAGCAGTTTTTCTATTCCAGCCTAATGAAGCACGTGTAACAGCTGGTCTTTGGTGCACATGTCAAAATCAGCATAGCTAGTTCACTTTAGAAGCGATCCGCATTTCTGGCGTCGCCATCGACTTTTTTTTCCTTAAAACAAGCCAAAAACTTGGATTTCGAAGCATATTTTTAAGAAGCTTAGCCAGGGTTTTATCTTTTGTTCCGTATAAAACTTTTTTGAGAAAGTGAAGGTGTTTTACTGTGTCATAAGTCAGAGTCGAATCAACAAAAAAGGCTCCTTTAATCTTCTTTCTCTAGAATTCATTCTCATATAATATTTTAAACGAGTTTAACTATTGACCAAAAACTGATTTGCTTTTTCTGCACTCAGATTATTTATTAATCTGAGTATTCTCGATGTTTAGCGATTGAAAAAAAAGATTTTCCACAAAATCGTTTGCACAGCTCAGAAGGAAGATTGGTTGATGGTTTTTGCCAGATTTTTTTAGTTTCTGGTTTTAACTGGGCTAATACCTTTGATTTGTACCATACTTTCCGATGTTACTGAAATACAAACAGTTAACATAATAATTTACATCTTAGTAATCGTCATCAAGCTGACGGATCAAAATGATAGAATAGCGTTATTTAGGCCATTGGCCTTTTCTTTTTGAACCCTTGAGTAGAACCTTGAAGGAGGAGGGTTACCATGGGCTCCCTCTGAATTTAGGTTATCACAAATTTTTTGAAAGCATTTTTCTCGTAACATCTCTGCGATTGAAAATAAGATGGCGCATTGATAATATGGAGTAAAACTATTGTGGTTGTTCAGTTAGTAACGGGGAGTAAACGTGTAGCGTCAATGAGGTAAGTTTTACGGTCCTTGATAATAAAGTGAATAAGTGAATATAAACCAGCGTTTTATTAGTCAAAGATAAGCATTTTAGGTGAATAATTTACGCTTTTCAGTTTTTTCTTTACAATTCCTCTGTATGCTACTCGTCCCATAGAACAATAACAAAACTAATTTCGTAAAAAAACGGCAACTCCGGTATTGCACTAACCATTACTCCCAAAATCTTGTCCCTCAAAATTTTTAAAACTCAAGATTTTGAAGTTACTACGATACATACTGCGCTTATAGCGAAGGACATTTCGAAAATTTTTTGAGAATATTTCAAATAAAATTTTGGTACTTACGTATTAACGGGAGGACCTTTAAAAACACGACTCAAAAATTGAAGTAAATTATTTATTGAAACGGTTAAAACAATAAAATAACCTTCAAAATAACCTTCCAGTGTACACTGCCCCGTACATTTACATACCGGGCCTGCCCCTTCAGTGTACACTGCCTTTCTTTTAAATAAAATAACATTAAAAATCAAAGGTCCTCCCGATAATACGTAAGGACCAAAATTTTTAATATGTATGTTGTAGTATCCTCCGACATTAATTGTTTTTAAACGCAGTTGTCCGCTTTGTTAACCTAATTTTTAGCACGAACGTGGAAGACGTCAAAGTTACTGGAGAAGTTTCTTAAACTTCAAAAACTCAAACTTCAACTTGCAACCCAACTTCAGTATTTGTAAATAAATCTTGTCTCGAGTCGCCGTAAAAAGACTCAATTTCACTGAAATTTACACGTAAAGAGCCTACTCAACTCGAGAGTCTACAGCAGTGACTTTTCCTGTACTTGCCGTGTTATGATAGTAAATTGCTAACCCAGTGTGCCGTCAGGGGCAATTTTCGTCATTCACTAATGGTATTCTGCATTGATAGTGCACATAATAATCTCTAGTCTTTAGTTTGCTATCACGACTGGTTCAAAATGGACTGCCCCTCTCTCCAAGCCGTATCTTTATGAGGTTTGCGGTGTGAATCTGAACTATTTGTTCCATGTTGTGTCTCCACCCACGGAAGAGGTAGGATGAACACATGCACTCACTCAAACACACGTGCGTAACATTGGTCAGTGACACAACTCGTGGCCTCACTAAAAGCGATTCGTTTTTAACATCGGACGGTACGTATACCAGTATAGTATCTATTTTACGTACACTTTGTTTGGATTTGTCAACGGACAGTATAGACGACCGACAAAAAACGCTGTGACATCATTGGTGGTGAAAATCATCGGCTTGGTCATAGCCATGTCGAGATTCAAGGACAAGTTACTAATATTCTTGAAACTTCCCAACACCAGTGAAAAGTTTTGGAAGATGGAAATGTCAGCTGAAAAAAAATAAATAGCTGTGAATAAAACCGATACTAAGCTGTTTGCTTGAATTATGCAGTAAACTTTCAAAAACCTTATTCTATAAACAACTGGAAGATCTTTGCAACAACTTTGAGACGTCATTGCCCTTAAAATTTGGCCCGGTTAAACTGAACTCGAAACGTGAAATATTGGACAATTTAAAGGAAAATATCTTGAGAAATATTGAACGCTGACAAATTCCAAAGATTTAGAATCGTATTGTTATCATTTACTACAAATTCTTTAACTGTAAAATAAACATTCAAGTCAAGAGGCAATTAGTGCTAGTTAAAAAATGTTCCAAGTATTCTATTTGAGAAATCAAGGCACAGGGTAAAAGTAGCATGACAATATAGCTCAGTGCCAGCTCACAGCAGCACGCAGATATAATTGTTAGACACTATATTGCTCTACAGCGAACTGACAATTGCGCTTCCAAGATTCCCAACAGCGCGCACCACGTGACATATTACACCAATATTTGCTGAGTGATGCAGGCTGGGTTCCCACAACCGAAAGTAGTTATGGGCATGAAATCACCACTAAAGCATCTCATATTTATGGCTAGAAAAACAAAAAAATAATGATGCCGGGCCTAGTTAAGCCAGACCCAACAGTATATAACACACTCTGTGATAAACATTGTACCGATTACTATTGCAAACAATATCATAAATAAATACATTACTGCTTATAGGGTTTTTAACTGGGGATAATTCACCCCTTGCGAATAAATTTTACAGAACATAGGGTAAATATTATGAAATGTGAATTTAGCATTGTGAATATGCTGAAGGCATTTGCTCTGTGATCTCCAAACGAATGCTTCCGGTCAAGACTTTAGATTAGTGAGACCTGGTCGATATCGTGAAAACTTAAAGCATGTATACACTGTAGGCTAGTGCATGACGGCTCTACACATATGTTGTTTCAAATTTCACCTCCAGCATTGCGTACAACACTCAGAGAGCTATCAGATCTAGATGTAGATTCTATTATTTATTCTCTTGATATATTTCCGGTAATGCGCGATGCAGACTAACTGTAATCACTTCTAAATGTACAAGACATGCGTATTGCTAGAGAGATTGACCAAGCAACTGCTTGTAACTTAAGCTACAGCAAACTGTATCGCAACAAAATGAAGGGGTACATGCACAAACTACTTCTAACTCTATTTGACAACGTTCGTAATCTCTGTCAAGTACTGCGATTTCTTGCGTTTCAACTCTCACATTTTTTCTGATGGCATAGGAATGTCCCGAAAAGTGATAGCGATGATGGGTTGAGAAAAGCAGTAAATTTTGAAGTAGTTGTAGAAGAGGGCGTGGGCGACCGAGAACGACGTGGAGAAGACAGGAGGCAGATGAGATTGAAAAGGTAAGGTTGGAGAAAGTGAATGCCATTGACCAAGAAAAACGGGATGGAGCTATATGTGACATTGCGAAGAACATGAAATAAATCCGACCACCTCCGTAAGCGAAGACAAAACCAGAATTTAAAAACTTTATTTCTCTCTATGATACGGCAGCATCAGTAGCCTAAATACACCAAAATCAGTTTTTGATTATGCTGCCTTGTAATACAGATATAATGTACTCTACTTAGTGTAATTTAGGTCGTCATTAAAACTACGCATTCTAAAACGAATATAAGCTATTTTCAAAAGGCTGCATAGCTTTCATGTGTAAAAGCGTTAGGCATAAGTGGTAGGGTAATACCACGAATCTGCAAATATTTTAATTTGCAATTATAGATGAAGCCAGACAAATCTCTACAACAGTTGCAACGGCTATAAATCAAAGTGAAAAAATTGCTTGAAGCTGTAAAGCTGTGTGATTGCTGTGTAAAATGTAAATACAACGCTGTTTTTACCTATGAACAATATATCAAAGCACTATGTCTGAAAATTTTGTCATATTTTTTTAAATGACAACTGTTACTCGATGCTTTTTTCTACAATTTTTGTGGTAGCGTTGCATGAGCCCAGAATTAAGCCCGTTGCTGAATTACAAAGCAGCACCAAATAGCAGCCACAAGTCAGCACGATCAGACCGGGGTCTGGCAATCGGAAGGTTACGAGTGAAAGAACTGCTTGAGTTCTGTGTTGTTGGGTACTTTATTGGGAACGACAGGCTTTTGTCGCATGATCCAATGCGTTACAGTAGAAATGCCTCGGGTCAGTCACTCATTGCCAACTATCAATTCTGAAGCAATCTGAACATAAGTTGCAGGCTTGCTCCAAATTTAAAAATGTTTCTTAAAAAAAGTAATAATTACACAGCTAACTAGGCTACCAGGGGCACCTACATCATCCTTGGCCCCTTGCACTCCGGTTGGATTTTGAATTACAGTTACAAATTACTTATTACATAAGCTTAAGGTTTTAGCTTTTTTGGCAATTCATCATTCCAAGTAGTCTTGGTACGAAGTCTGGCATGAGGCAATCATATGCCATCACAGAAAGGTATCTGTTGTTGTTAATTGCTAAGGTTAGAATATTTTTGATACTCACGGTTTAATGACGAAGTAAACAATTCACCTTGCTCTTCAATAAAATCTTTTACCACGTCGCAAGCCTATAATTCAGCAGTAAAAATGTAAATTGGGAAAAGTAGGAAAGTCTTCCTTTTTCAAAAATATTGAATCTTTCCAAACTTTATTGGAGATTGCCGCTTATTCACGCGTTATGTTACAGCAAGTATTAACTTTCAAGTCGTCGTAAGTTTCGAACTGGCTTTTCTTGTTTATTGCCACGCTTCGGTGTTTACTCTGGCCGATAATTCCTTATTTGATGTTGTTTCTTGCAAGTATCAGCGGTGATCAATTGATTTCTTGACCACGTTGCAGCGTTTTCTGACCAAGCTTTTACCCCTGGCGACTTTTGTTCTTTAATCTTTGTTATCTCACCAATATAGCTGACTGTTTTGCACTCGCAGTCAGTTTAGAATTTGAGAGATTGCTGTTTGATTTTATTGTAAGCTACTGCTTTTCGAACACTCACGAATACTGTTTGATCGCTGTTTTTGGTCTGACTTTCCGTCAAGCCTTAGATAGATAAGTGCTTCAGTGAATTTATGTTTTATGCATCTGTTTTAATTTTACAGAAATCCGTACCGCATCGTACCTTAGTGCACCAACACCATATTGTTGTCTACATCCTTCAACCAAATTATCAACTTTGTTATTTGGTTGTTTTGATTTTACTTTATATGCTTTGAGCGGAACCCGTGGTACGAGTAATTCTCGAAAATAGTTGTAGGCAAGACATCAGACCAGAAGTTTCTGTAACTGGTTTTGACTATAGTTTTATCCTCCGGTTATCAGAAAACTTTTTCTGTTATACTCGCAGACCTAAGGATTGTTTTTGTTGGGTGACCTGAAGGCATTTTTTAAGATCAAGATGTTCATAATGACTTTGTTATTTTCAAATCCGACGTGAAGAAGATCTTTTGCTTTGGAAATAAGTATTTTCCCCTTTTTCAAATTTATGGTGCTGAAAATAGTTGGGGGGGTTCAGCTCCAGTCATCCTTCTTTTACGCCTATACATGTAATTTTACTTAAGAGAAACTTAAATTCAGACCCATATCGAAGTTGTCGATATTGCTGACACTGTACACTTTTACCACGAGCAGTGCAACCAGGTAGAAAAGTTGCCGTGAAGCGTCCTTTGCGATAACACTATTTCCTTCCTCGTTTCGAGATTTAAAATCTCAGGCATACAATCATTACAGAAAACTTTGCTTCTCCTGCCCTATCAAACTGCCGTTTTTCCAACTTTTTTACGTTACTCAATCGTATTTTAAAAATTCAAAGTCTTTTCACACCCATCTAAAATGTGTGAACATTACAATTTTTTCGAAGATTTTCACTTTTCTGGTCATGCATATATTTATTTAAGAATTTTGTTTTTGCTTCTTCCACCAGAACTCTCTTTCTCTATACATTAAACGATGAAAGGTGGTACAAAATTTCAATAGAGCTTTTGTTGGCGACCATTTTATTGTACTCTTTTAAAAAGAATGAGTGAAATCTCTAACGTTTTTGTCTAGATTTCTTCATTTTAGCGATAACTCTTGAAGAGAGCTAGACAAAAACGTTAGAGTTTTCACTTAACCTTTTTTAAAGGTACAATGAAATGGTCGCTAACAAAAGTTGGATAGGTTGACTACAGCCGGTGTCAAAAGAGTCTAGAACAAAGCTCAGCTGATTGGCAGTTGCCCCATGAACACAAAAACATTTCAATATGCATTCTTCACGTAACACGCCCACAACAAAATCATTTGAAGAAACATAAGTGGCCAACGATTCTATTGATAAAAGATAACGTATTTAATTTGGGCATGCATAACTGCTGAAAATGATAAAAATGCAGCCATGAAAATGAAACAGAACAGGAAAAAGGATGTCGCATCAACGAGTTGCAATAGAAGGGTTTGTCGTTAGAGCTGCAGACTTAAAAAAAGTGGAATTCCTACTGTCGCACGTAAAGCGTGCTTTCAAAAAACTTTTCCGAGATAGATTTAATCTAAAACATCATTTAACTGTCATCTATTTCAAAAAAGATGTGGTAAGATTTCAGCTTATTTTTCTATGCAGTAATTTTAGCAGGGAATACATTTTTGAGAGTGTTTTTTGCACCTGCCTAATGAGACCCAATAAGGTCGAAACCGGTCGCAGGTTATTGACATTATTTTAATAGATTGCTGTTTGGTACAGTATGATGTTGGTGATCATTTTTGGGCAAATTTTTCTATTTTACCCTGATGCTGGGGGCAGATCCCTCTTAATTGAAGATCGCCTTGAAAATTGCTAATTAGCAACTAGCAACTCCTGTATTTTATAACTCTCAAAAATGGAATTTATTTTTAATTGCTTTATTGACTTACCTTTTCTGAAGCAAGGTTTTTTAATGCATCATTCAAAGTACTCAGATAGACAGAAGTACCCCCGAAGTTGATGTTTATCTCATCATAATCAGCTTCGCATGTTTTCGCGGAAAACTAAACAGTATTACAAAGTAATGTTTGTCTGATCAAATACCTTATACAGTGAGAACATCTAGGGTTTGAAGTTGCATTGCAGGTGTGGGAAATGTGTTCACGATTATTATTTTTAAATGACGTTCTTGTTAGGCCTCATTTTGAGGTGACTGGAAACAAAAAGCCGTGTTTTTTCTGAACAGGTTTTATGGAGGCCCTGCAGCTCCTAAAATTTTTTCAGACTTTTTGAATTTCATCCTTACATCATAAAAACTGAAAACCGCAAAGAAACAAAATATTTAGTGGCAGTAATTTGTGTTGAATTACTGTAGCTTTGAAAAAATTTTTGATGCTTTCATCATTGGTGACGCCAAAGTTAAAGAGAACGCCAAGGAAGAACGATATTGAATATCAACATCAAATTGCGGGTTCAGAAGCGGTGACCCGATTTACTCAAAATTCATCCTATATCCAATCTATCAAGCAATATGGCTACTGGATCGCAGGTATAAAGAATACATAGGTTTTCGGAAGCTCACAAAGGTGGTATCTCACTCTGTGTTATCTTTTCCATAACCCAATATTCTCACCTTAAACTTGGAAAGTGATAAACTGGCTCATTGCTGCCAGTATTGGAAAAGATTTTGTTACAGAGAGTAATTGGTTCATTAATGTTTGCACGTGACGTTTGATGTGTCCAGTTTGTTTATCAATGTATGATTAAGCAAAGTATGAAAACCTGTCTGTTCAAAAATTCTTTATTACGGTACATACAGGCAACTTCTCGTTTTCAAAAACAGGTTAACTTTTCTAAGAGGTTGCACGAAGACAAAGAGTCTCATAAGAGAGTGCGGTCGAAAGAGTCCGCAGGATCACAGAATGAGATGAAAAGTGTGCTAACTCTGATGACAACAGGGGCTACACAAAAGATGCTAAATTCTGAAACAAACATTGACTAGAGGCTGCATTATTTCAGTAAAGACGAGAAAGGGCGCACGCGACCGTGACATGGACGCAATGAATACTCGTCAATAGATCGACAATGGATATTGATAGAAGCAGTGTGTCAGAAAAATTTAAGGAAGCAATGCACCTCTGGTTCAATAGAAGAGTTGAGGAAGTCCAGGTGGTAACAGAAAAGAAACTACAAGAGACTGTAGATGGCTTAAGCTGCACCCGCAACCAGTCTGACTTGTTCATTTGCCCTGTCACCGTCAGTCCTAAAAAAGTGAACCTGGACCCATTGCAGCTTAAATACAAAGAAAGAGGAAAGGGTTAAAATTCCTGCTATAAATGCAAGAGAAAGTGAAAAAATAAGGTAATGCAAATGAAACTGCGACAAGAACAGAATGAGAGACAGTGCAATCGGGAAAAGTGAAAAAGTGGTAGGCTTTTTGTTGCTGCCGTGGCCAGCGAAGAGCTTGCAGAATTGGCCAGAATTCAGTAGAAAAACTCAAACAAACAATGTGACTTAATAAGGGTCTCTAAGTAAACAGTTGACAAAGACGCCAGTATTTCAATTAAGCTTCATGAGATAAGAGATAGAGCCATCAGTTTCAATGACAAGGTTGTGATACGAAAGTGTGTCAATATGGGCAAGAGCAGTATCTTGACATAAAAGTGTTGGTTGCTTTCGCTCCAAACAGAGCCTTAATTTTACTTTGTCTCTAGCCAAACCACAAATCCGAAAAGAGGGCGGCAGACGAAGAGCTCGTACATAGGAGAATTGAACAAAATAAATTAAAGCAATTCTCAGAGATAGTAGAAAATTCTTGGCAGCAGTAGAAGAATAAATGAGGATAAAGAGGAGCTGATAATAACGCAACTGGATGCTCTGTGAAGACGCTCCAATTCGGTAGCACTGGTAGTGCAGAGAAGAGAAAACCATCTGGATGAAGCACAGTTGAGAACAGACCGCAAGAAAGCTTTATAAAAACGAGATAGCGACTTCTAAATGGAGCCTCATAAAGAAACAAAGATACAGCGCAAAGCCTTCGGAGGGAAGAAAAACTTGATCTTTGGCAAAAATACTTGTGTTCACAAAAGAAAAGAGTAGACAAGTGACCCTTGCAAAGGTTGAGATGAAGTTGAAGCAAAAAGAGATGTTCATTACCGTCTGAATCAATTTCCTAGATGAGATACGTGGCAACCCCAACTCTGTAGATCCAGAGCTCTTCAGCCAGCACTCTCCCAAATCCCTCAATGTTTTTTTTATCATAAATTTACGTGCGTTACATCTCGGCCTGGAGGTATTTTACTAGTCAGAAAAACACAGTGCAAAGACTGCTTCCTATTTTGTTCCCAGGCATTTGCAGCACACGTTCAAATAGCTTTTATTCTTCTTTCTTTACGGCGTTGCCAAGGAGAATTGTTTTGTTGGTTTTTGAAGTGCATCAATTGCGACTAGAGGGCAGCTCAAGGTATTTTTAGAATTTTTTGAAAGCATCCGCTATTAAGGATGTTTAGTTTTTTAAGGAGAGGATTAAAGGCAGCAGTCTTTTCAACGAGGAGATGAAGTGCTAAAAATCAGCCAGGTGGATTTACATAATAAGAAGGTTTCATATTTTCCGACCAGCAAGAAAAACATTATCGCTACGACCATTGTTCCAATTCAACCAGAACTCCTTGGTTGTCTCCACAAAAAGGAATTATGATGGAAGGAAGGACTAGATAGCCAGATTGTCAGCGTAATAAGAGCAACTAACGAAGTAAGAAAGACAAGCGAGGAGATAGCTGATGAAGAAAGAAAACAAGACAGGACCAAAAAAATTTTTGCGGAACACCATGATGGGCTCGAAAGGAAAAATGTTTATGATTGTGAAAAAATGCGCATCAGAAAAAACCTTGAGTTCATCAAACAAAGCAGGGAAAAAGGCTAATAGTTTTCCTGCTGCAGAGACAAAAGGCTAATGAGAGGTATTTCCATAGAAAAATTTATGGTTGCAAAAATTATCCCAGATCCCGGTTTGAGTTGATAAAATCCAATTTACATGGACTGAGAAAAAAAATTGATGAGGCTAGACTGAAATCGGCAGGAAAAAACTCCAAAAAGAAAAGAATACTCTTGAAGCGGGATGGAATGATATGCTTAAACAGCTTTCAAACGCAGTAAGTAACACATATAAAACAAGAGAAAGCAAAAAATTAAGAAGCTTTCTGTCGCGCAATAGAATTTCGGTTCTACTTCAATGAAAGTATTTGTAATTGAAGGGACGTAACGTATCGCGCTAACAATAGGTTTGACTGCAACTTTACTGAAGCGTTATAATTCAGTACCTAATACCTTGTCTACGTTTTTAGATCTACACTACATCTTATTCAAAATAATATATTTACTAACTAGCCGGCTCTGGCGGCGTTGCCCGCAGGGCTCCTCATCAGCAGGTTAACGCAGAAATTAAGAATATCGGTTCACTGGCTACGCCGGCTTCATCCAATGGATAGTTGCGAAAACAGTAGCTAATAAAAACTTTATGTTTTCAAATAACCAAATCTCGTTCCGAAACAAAAGTACTGTTTTTCGAAAACTAAATAACATTATCAGAGATTGCTCAGTGCCACTACATATTTACCAAGTCTATAGAGTCCCTGGCAATTTTTATTTGCCCTATTTTCACCATAAGCATCCTTAAACTAAACAGAGTTTTATCCAATGAATTGATTAAGTCCTTGAATTGAAAGGATGTGAAAGTTGGGGAATAGCGCCAAGTTAATTGATATGTATTTTCAGGTTTAAGCTATTGAATATTAGGCTTATTATTTACGACTTTTGTAACTGTAGGCATATTTGTATAAGCAAACGCTTCGGGCTGGGCGCATGTTGTTTGGTCCTGGCAGTAAAGCAGCCATGCAAAGAGCAAACCAACCCGAAATGAAACACTCGCGGTTAAGTTATCATAATAACAGGGCCCCTATTAGCAACGACGAAGTTAAGAATATCGGTTCAGCCGGCTACATCCAATTGATATTTGAGAGAACAGTAATAAAAAATCAATGTGTTGTTGACATAGCCGATTTTCAATCCAAAATCAAAAAATACCATTTTTAATGGAAATCCAGTTAGCCTTAAAAACGTTACAAGGAGTTGCTCGTAGCCGCTATATTTCTCCCAAAGTTTCTGGAGTTCCTGGGTACGTATTGGTTGCTTTCTTTTGTACTTAAGAGCTGCACTTACTCACAACAGAAACATCCAACAATTTCAAAAAGTTTTACTTCTTTATTTTGTGAAGTGCAAGGAAGCATAATTTTAAAGTTATGGAATAGGGGGTTCCCAAAGTGACTAGTATGTATTTCCAAAAATGACTCATAAATCATTAAACGTTGGGACCACTTTTTACAACTTCTTTGAAATTGTATGTCAATTTGTACGACCTAAAACCTCTGGCTGGGGGTAGGTTGCTTGGTCCTGGCAAAAAGGCAATCAGGAAATGAGCAAATTAACCCAAAGTGATGTACCTACAGTTGAGTTATTACAATAGGAGCGCCCTCATCACTAACGTCGAGATTGAAAATATCAAACCATCCAGCTGAGCAGGCTCTATCCAATTGGAAAGAAAATTGCTTCAACATTAAATGATTTGTAGCTTGACATTAATGTTTTGTTGCAAAAAATAAAGCAGGACACCTTTTTCTCCTTTTTTATTTAGGAAAATTACTAATTGTTTTGCTTGAAGTAGGCTAGATTTTAAAATTGTTTGAGACTTTGTTTTTGATGAATCTCTTTGAAAATGCTGATAGATAATGTCATAGAACCATGCTATTTAGGAAGAATAGTCAAAATGTACCAAAGAATTTGTTTTTCCTAAAAATTGCAATTTTGTGCAGTCTAGTCTCAAAATTGTAAGCGTTTATGACAGGTAGGCTACTTTTAAAAATTTGTGGAGACATATTTTTGGTGACTATTTTTAAAAATTTATATAGATAAAGTGAAAGTACCACGCTTGCGAGAAAAATAGTCAAAATGTTCCAAAGGACTAACTTTTTCTAAAAATGTGAAATTTTATAGGTGTAGTAGAAAAATTGTTCAACTAAAAATAGAAAATTATGTTTGGCAACCAATTTTGACCAACCATTATAAACTAATCTTTAGCCTTAAATTAGAGTTGCATATTGCTGCAAAGCACATTCCCTAAGTTTTCAAGCAACATTTAGTGCTAGTAGCTTGTCACAAGTTTTACGTATGAAAGTTACTGTTGTTACTTTGCTTACCACTTTTTGAGAGGGGGATAAAAAGAGCTTACCCACACTTCATCACGCGACATTTCATGATGCGACTGTTAATCACAGACATTAAACCACAAGACAGTTAATCGCATAAACCTATTAGCACTACAAGATTTCATCACTTAGGTCAGTGGTTCTCAAACTGTGCGTCGCGACGCCCCGATGCGTCGTATTAATTTTCCAAAGGCGTCGCGAAATATTTTGGTTTTGTGCCATTAAGTCTAGGTTTTATTGCGTCAAAAGAACTCTGATCGTAGATTCCTTTCTTACTTTCTTCTGACATTTTCACAATAGTGTTTTTAATACACTGTTGCAACGGTTGACTTGTTATTCAAGAATCAAATTGCAGAAGTTCAACTTAATTGGCGAAAAATATATAAAGAATAAAGCATTCAGTTGTATGTTGGACGAAAACACGAAAGATGAGTTACAAACTTAAGAGCGTAATTTTACGATTGACCAATCCAAAATCTCGGGAGCATCTGCATAGGGGCAGTTATTTATGTAGATTATGGGTCACATTTATCTCGCAGTACGGCAAACTAAACTGTAGGATGCTGTCTGGTGCGTCGCAAAGTCCCGCAAGCTTTTTTAAATACGTCGCATCGCAAAAAGTTTGAGAACCACTGACTTAGACATTTTATCGCCACACAGATCATCACGTCATCACGTGGACATGTAAGGCCCTAACTTGGGCCTAACCCTAACCATAACCTTAACCCTATCACATAAACAAATAATGGCATTATGACTTTTTTCCTTTTCGCGTGATTAAGTGCCTGTGCGATCAAATTTTTAAGTGATTTAAAGTCTGGTGATTAAATGTTCGAGATTAACAGTCGCGTGATGAAGTGTTTGTACACAGGTAAAAAGTTACACTACGGTTGTAATAGTTCAATTTTTTAGGTATAAAAGATGATAGTAAAGGTTCATGTCATTGGAATTGCTGTGACATAACCAATAATTTGTAAAAATAATTTTGAAAATTGGTTGAGAAATCAGGTCACATATCAGTTTTCAATTGAACTGATTTTGCAAAAATTTTGTAACTCTTTGAAAAACATTATCGCATGATAATCTCTGGTATTGAAAGACGTGTTGATCGCACCACATA
The DNA here is from genome assembly GCA_963675345.1 of Trididemnum clinides. Classification (NCBI taxonomy): domain Eukaryota; kingdom Metazoa; phylum Chordata; class Ascidiacea; order Aplousobranchia; family Didemnidae; genus Trididemnum; species Trididemnum clinides. The sequence continues at coordinate 8,169,317 of OY776300.1, forward strand.
GCATTATAACATGGTACAGTTTTAAGCGGGCAGAAAAAGAGAAGAAGCATGCTTGGAAGGCTTAAACTGCTTAAATAAATACTCTGTTGCTGCGAACTCATTTGAGCTTTATTTGTTGTAGATTTGTTTTTATCGAAAGCATCTTTATGATGTCTCCTCAGAAAGCTGTTTATCGCGTTTGATCGTGTTTAATCGTGTTAATCTACGATTAGCACTTTTTGAGTGAATTAAAAAACAAGTTTTACAATCAATCGTAAATTTTGGCGTTTTGTGAGTTGCTAAAAAAGTGAAATTTGTTAAGTCGGTAAATCGGTTATTGCCTTTCGTTCAAGCCAAAACCCGCGTTCCTCCATCAAAAATTGCGATTAAAAAATCATTTCTATGACGTCATCGGAACGATACAAACCTTATTGCTCTCAACCCGGGGTGGTGAACTATAGTGCCAAGTTTCGTGCTCGTACATCCAGTAATTTCGGAGGAATGAGAACACGTATAGACAGAATTGCGCTTTATAGCATAGATTAGTGTAATTCTCGCATTTTTTAAAAATAGATTAAGAATCTAACAAAATAAATCCTGGAAAAAAAGGCTTCTTTCAAACATAAATTATATCAAAGAACAAAACACTGTAGTAGTAGTGGTAGTAAAGGATTTTGTATATCTTCCCAGATCCCGATATGAAAATAATACGTTTCCTTACCGCATCTGTAAAAGCAAAAAACAATTGCTCGGCTTATAGTTTAGTTTATATATTCAAGTCGCGTTCCCCTCTCACAAAACTTTTTTCTAGATCAGCTACTGTGTAGGTCCTAAGCTGTAAAGGAGAGAGCGGGAGTCATAATTATTGAGAGGAAGCAAGTCGGAGGAGATGAACCAATTAAATATCTTATTCCTAAAAAGGTTCAGTGTGTCTCTTGAGTTCCAGAGAGGTGATATAACAATTAAAATCATCCAGAGTAAAAAGATTTCTGAAGGAACAAAGATTTGAAGAGAAAGAGTCGCATTAACTGCTTTATAAGAAGGAACACATATGTAAAATGTAAACGTTTGCAAAGGAAACCGGAAAAAGATTTGGAGATGGTATTAAACCCCACACAAGCAGATTAGAGGTCAAAAAAGAAGAAAGAAGAAGTTGAAAGTTTAGTGAAGAAAAGACCTTAATTGACAAAACTGAGGTGTCACGAATAAGTAAGTTTGCGTTGAAAGAATAGTTTTTGTATGTATATAGTTGTTGTAATCTGTTGTTTTGTTTTGTAGTGATTATTTTATTTGCAAATCTGAATTGTCCGAAGCCCTAAACTTGCCAAACTGTTTTCGAAAAAACAACTTTTTTTTCTTTCGCATTTATTAATAGATTTGTAACTCACAGCCTCTTGTTACGTCACAATGGTTGATTACGTAACCAATGTTCCAGTGTATTCTAGTAAATTTTATTTCTTCTCAAAGATTTTTTCTTTTTTTTATTATTATTTCCGATTACGAAATTTAGCGATGTTTTTTTGTGTCACGTAATGTTCTAGCATTTTCCAGAAGATCTTTTTGTATATAAGGCGGCGAGATTTTTTAGGATTCAGAGAGTGTAGTAGAGTAAAATAAAGTGTGGAGGGAATAAAAGTGTGTAGAGGCTGAACGGAAAAACGTGTTGATCTGTGGTGACTTATGGTGAATTTCTATTAGTGTGACAAGCAATTATTTTGGTAGATTTAGTTTTGGTTATTCTCTGATATACATATATTAAAGTGCTTTAGCGTCTGTGCTTGGAAGTGAAGGAATTCGAAGTTTTAAAGTGATTTGTGAATATACTTGTTCTGCTCTTGATCGAGAAGTGCGTGGGTTAAAGTATGTTAGTGGAAGCCAATCTTTTCCTAGGTATTAAGTTGCAACCAAACTTATTTATTTCAGCAATACTACAAGTCGCCTCAATTTTAAGAAGTAAATTAGAGTTAAAATAGAATCAAATTTCTATTAAAACGCGACATGATGACTCCACCACCAGCAGGAGTGGGTGCTACCAAATCGTAGAGCTTTGTATCTATAAGCTATAAAAACAAAGTAGAGGTTAAATTGGACTCCTGGATGAAAATTAAGGCAGTTGAACCACAGGAATGAAGTGGAGGTTTTTCATGCCTTTTCCGTAAATAACCCTGGCGTTTTATTTAAGAACGTTAAGAGTGACAAGCGTGGAGAAAAAAGCATAAAAAGTACCGTGCCAAGAGAAAAAAAGGAAATGCATGAGTTAGCAAAAAGATTAGATACTCTTGGTAAAAAGTTAATAGCTGAGATTAAGGAAGAAGAGTTACCTTGCGGAGAGGTATTGGCTGAAAAAAGCTTACAGTGGAGATTTACAAGCCGAGTTATCCAAAAGAGAAGTCACAGGGTTTAAAGTAACTTTAAACTGTAAAGTTACCCCTAAAAATAACAGAGACAGATCAAGAAAGGGAATTCTATAAATAAAAAACAAAGAGACAAGTACAAGTAAAGTGTAATCATTTGCGGCACTTAGATTACTGCATTGTCCTGCCTCTCTCGATAGTATTGCCGGTGGATACCCAGCAAGGAAAGCTTGGGCCGTAACTAGAATAAACCTTACCGCTCTTCAGGAGAGGAAAAATAAAACAGCTAAAAGGGGCAAGGGAAGACAAGAAGAAAGTAAAATAAAACGAAAACTAAAGCAGACAATAAAAAAGTCGACCAATTTAGAGAGTGGGCAGCCCTTCCGCGGTCGTTTGTAGGGCAGGCAATCCCACAAAAAATTATTGGCAGGAAAACATAAAAAATTTCAGTGATTTTCGGGGAGACTAACTGCCGTTTCGAACCAAGCCAGAGGGTTCGAAGATTGCACCATGACAAAAAGGAGGCTGTTGATTAGTAGAGCTTTATGATAGTTGGTATGTAGAACGAAGACCTCTACGCCTACAGTGTTGCATAAAGCATCATCTTCCAAGATATTTACAACATCAATGGACTGATTGAATCCGGTTATAATTTGGCAGAGCGTGTAAACGAATAACAGTGAAACCTGACTTAGACATTGCTCAGTATCTCTTATTTGTCAAGTTACTACAGCTAGCAGCTCTCCATTCTTGCCACAGTAGGCAGTCCTTTCCATCGCAATCTGTTTAAGTCAATTCATATTAAAACGAATCTTTCGTACACAAAAGGAATTTGTGTATTGACTTCAATGTCTAGCTAATTTTAATTGCAGCGTTTTTTGTGCGATAATCAATCCGCAGAGAATGTGCTCCACACTTATTTTTTCGCAAATAACGACGTGATGATTGCAAACACTTACTATTTCGCCAGCGTTGTTTTTAGCTCATTTAGAATTGTTTGAAGTGGATTTACTGTACAGTTCAGTAAATCTTGGGCTAACATAGTTGTAGGGTCCTTTCAACATAAGAAATGTTCCGGAACACTTAAAACGTAATTATACACAAAAAACCTGATCGCACCATTGATGCCTAGCAAAATGGGCCAAGCCGTTTGGATTCATTCGTTTAATTTGCTCATTCCCAAATGTAAAATCATTTTTAATGGCGCCACTAAAGTAATTGTGTGTCATAAACCAATGATTGCACGGACTACATTTACATCACAAAATTTTAGTGTTTAATTCTTTATTTTTTCGCAACACAGTAATAAACCATTAACTTTCTGGCTTAAAGTTTTGCGAATAGTTTTAAGATAGCTAAATTGATAAAACAAGACCTGAATCAAAACATCTTTTTACGGAAACAAAAATGCCGTGAGCGGAATTGAAAACCACGCTCTACTCCAGCAATGGCAAAAGGTAGTCTCTCCAAAAGAATTCAAGATAAACCAGGTCAAGCGACTTGGAGCAAGGTCACTTTGGCCAACGTAGACCGAGCACAGTCAAGCGGAATTTGCGTATTGAAACTCAAGCTCGCGTTGAAAACCATTTACTAGCTTACTAGTTATATCCAGCCTACTTGTCATTTATGATCACTCAATAATTAATCAATGCTGGTAATGCTAATTAGGAGATTAACTTATTGCAAATTTAACTTAATAGACAATTTAAAATTTACGATAATAAACTCTCTATTCTTCTATTTGCTGATAAAAATTAATGTTGTAGCTCGTGTATTCCCAGTTGTGGAGCTGCTAGCTTAAAAATATGCAATTGTGAACAAGGGAATAGATACGGTACGAAATGGTTTTTAGTACTCCGTGTTTCCAAAAATTATCACACCGGAATTCCGTATTTTACTAAGATATCTTGGGTAATAGTACGGTACAGAATTTTGTCCGCACTATGACAACTTTCCATACCAATTATTTTTCTGAATTTTTGTTCTTACATAACAGAAAACGTGTGCTGAGATAAATATGAGCAGAAGTAGAGAGGTTACGCTAAAATTTACTTCCTCCGAAGAAATTGGGTAACTCAGTCAACCTCCAACCAACTACTTCAGTGAATGGCAATGGACATCAGCTTGATAATATTCCAATTGAATTTTCACTTGACGATCAAAACAGCAATGATACTCATGTTATCAACTTATCATCATCAAAAAACAAAAACAGTTACAAACAAGCAAATTGTAAAGATAATTGTTCAAACGTTTTTAAAAGCCAGTTTAACCCATATCCTCTTAGCGTCAATTTAAACTGACGGAGCAAAAATAAGAATTTCAACACTGATGATTATAGGACTCCGGTTTTTAGAATAAGCTGGCGATGAAGAATCAAACTGATTGTCTGACCGTTTTAATTTATAAATTAACAGCTATCGCGATATTTACAGCAACCTAAATTCAAATATTGTTTTTTTTGTATTGTTGGAAAAGTAACTGCCATCGAACGGCTGTGAATAGAAACAAAATTAAAAAATCACCAAAAGCAGCTAAAACATATCTCGTTGAAGTGATAATAAGCGAAAAAAAACTAAAAAACAGGCTTGCGGAAGTTTTGTGATTCATTTACTTCCGTCAGTTTAAACTGACGCTAGGAGCAGGAAGGTATAGTCAGTCGTAAGACACGATTTCTTTTATCGAGAGCGAAAACGTGATAAATTTATGTTTCTCCTTTGTACATCACAGAATTGTTTGGGGTTTCGATTATTTGTAGATATTTCGGTAGTTTACTGGTAACTGAGAGCAGGTGCAGGTATAGTCTATGGCCAGTTGCCAAACCAAATTTTATTTTATGTACTTATCTAGACAGAAAGCAGGCTGGGAGCAACTCTTGACAGGAGGAAGTGAAGAATTATAAATACTGCAAAAACATGCTGCACCCGAATTTTAGGCTAACGTATGCTTTAATAGCGAGCTAAACGCAAATATCAGACATATAGTAACTGCGTCTGTTTATCAGAAGCTTTATCAAATAGAATAGTAAGCTATCTACAGGCGGGCAGCATGATTGTGCCTGTATTTTACAAAATATATTGGCAATTAACATCACTCTGGCAGCTGTATCGACAAACTTTTTTCAAGTTGTTTTTTTTCAAAGACAAAGGTAATATTTACAAGTGTTAATCCTAGGCTATATTTCCTACCCATTTAAGTGCTATGGCTAATCTGCTGCACCAAAACAAAAAAATGACTGTGTTTGAAGTATTAGAAACAATTAAAGCTTTGCGGTTTGAAGAAGGCTTTGTTGATGGTGAATTTGTGTCTGCCGCAAATGTTTTCATATTTCCCCCGGAGGATGAGGGTATGGACACGACGAAGATGATGGAAATGATGTTAATTGTATTCCGGACAACCTTTGCGGAAAGCAACTTCTTTCAGCTGCTGAGTTGGATTAGCTGGGAACAGGAGGCACAAACCTAATTATTGATGAATCACAAGCTTCAGGGAGTAGTCAGGTAAGGTTCAGTTTTATTGCTACATTTTGATTAGTAAACCTACTGATTCCAGAGTGCAATCTGTTATTCGAAAAAGAAATTTGCTCTTGTTTTTAGAATACAAGGTTGCCTACTACTGACTGTCAGAGCAACATGGTGGTCAGCCGGCAATAAACCGTTAACATATACTGTACATACTTTAGCAGTGTGTTTCGCTCTTGCTATGCTAAAATATGCCTTTTTTGTGATCTTACTGAAATGTTTGCATTACGTGAACTTGGTAAACAAAACTAAATATGTTCAAATCACCTGATTTTTGTATTTCATGTTGTTGTTTAACTTTATAACGTGTTTTTAGAGAAGGATGGTGAAACTTCCTGCTTCAAAACTAAAATGGAAGAAGGGTGACATAAATGCTCACAGAGTTCTTGATAACTGGACTTGGGCACCACCTTCCTTTGATGAGCCTATCGTGCCACATAAAATATTTGAAAAGTTCTTCACGACTGAAGAGATGGAAAGAATATGTTTGGAATCAAATAAGTATGCTCGACACAAAGGCAATCACTCATTTATGATGACCATAAAAAAGTTGAAGTCATTCATTGCCATCCTCTTGCTAAGCGGTTACAATAAATTGCCACGACAAGAAATGTATTGGCAGAGGAGGGAGGACTGCCAAAACCGAATGGCCAAAGCGCTAATGACCAAGAATGAGTTTGAAGATTGCAAGCAGTTTCTTCATCTTGCTGATAATGAAAACTTGGACAAAACGGACAGATTTGGCAAAGTCCGACCTTTGTTTGGTGCTATAAACAAGCAGTGTGTGGCTCACTACAGGCCCGAACAACATCTAAGCGTGGACGAATCCATGGTACCATACTTTGGAAAACATGGTGCCAAGCAATACATCCATGGTAAACTAATTAAGTTTGGTTATAAGCTATGGGTTCTGGTAGAGCCGTTGGGATACTGTGTTCAATTCCGGCCATATGCTGGCAAATACACTCAGCTAGATATATATTTGGCGACATTGGACTGGGAGTAGGTGGAGCAGCTGTTGCACATCCACTGAAATCCATACCATCTCAACAAGATAATGATCCTATTTACCATGTGGTAATGGATAACTTTTTCACTTTTTCAGGACTTCTGTGCCATCTCCAGAAACAGTCCATTGCAGCTACTGGTGCAGTTAGACTTTGCCGTATGGGAAACCCTCCTTTGAAGAGTGTGAAAGAAGTTGAAAAATCGCAGCGAGATACATCAGTTGTTGCTATAGAAACGTCATCCAACATTTCAGCTGTTCGATGGAAAGACAATAAAGTTGTAAATGTACTTTCTACATTTGCAGGAAAAGAACCACAGAAAAAAGTTAAACAATACAGTCAAAAAGAAAAGAAAAAGGTCGACGTTCTGCAGCCAAACGTGGTCAATATTTACAACCGCTTTATGGGTGGGGTAGATCGTATGAATTAAAACATCTCGACATACATGATTAACTTGAGAAGCAAGAAATGGTGGTGGCCATTGTTTCGCTTCTGTGTTGATGATGCGGTCAACAATGCCTTTCCACTGTATAGTCTACGCCAGCCAGATGCTGGTGAGTCAAAGTTGGATGCCCTAGAATTCAGGCGAGCAATTGTTGAAGCATATTATTTGCAATACAGTACAGATATGCCACAGGTACTATTTCCTGGATCAAGGTCACATCCGCGTGAATATGTGCGTTTCAGTGCTACAAATCACTGGATTGTAAAGGGAACGCAAAGACGATGTGCAAAACCAGGATGCTCTAGAACCTTTCGGTACTCCTGTGAAGCCTGCGATGTTGGTTTGCATCCTGATTGTTTAAAAAAATACCATTTACAATAGACAATGCTACTTAGTTGGAATTGTAATATTTTTTTGTTGTATTAACTTAACCAGTTTTGCTGAAAATATTAAACTAATAATTTTTCTTTTGGTAATGATGTTATTTGTTTGCTGGCTTGTTTGTTAAGCAAAAATGGTTTTATTCAATTATAAAAAGTTAAAGAAAAGCAAACTTGTGTTTTTTTCACATGCACCCTTTTGCTCCTAGCGTCAGTTTAAACTGACGAAAGTGAAATCACTCAAATCTCACGAAAAAAACAGTTTCTCGCGAAAAGAGCGTTTCTTTTCTTCAAATTACACCATTCCAAAGCTAACTTGGAAAAATGAACAAAATACTTTAATTCAGGAGGATATGGGTTAATTATACTGCTAATGAAAGGTTTAAGTATTGCAACGCTGAAATATCATTCACTCGATTATGTCTTCTTTAAGCCCAAGCCCAACTCATTTGGAATCGGGTGGGAGCTAGCTACAAATTTTAACCAAAAAAAGTTCTTTCAACGCTGGCTTGAGTAACTGGTAAAGCAAGAGCAACATTAGCAACGCGTTTAAGATCCGACTATGCTTGCTTGTCCCACAATTCAAATATGTTAGTTTTCCTGAGAAGACGGGCTTGGCTGTTGAAGCATTTAATCATCTCAAGTTACATTTTGCTCATCCCGTGGTGATTGTGTTGAGCTGGCATTGCACGTATCCGAAGTAGCGAGTATCTCATCAACAATATCAAACCCGCATGCAGGAGTAGATCCATTTTCAGATTCTGAGGATGAATCTAGACATTTTACCTGAGTGGTGCCAACTGACTCCAGCAGCATGTGCATGCGCCTCCACAACCCTTCCACATGGGCTTGAGCAACGGTTTTCTGAGAATATTTTAGAAGTACCTGATACCTTTGATCAATATAAATTGCAGTCAAAAAAACAGCGTTAGATAACAAAGTTGTTTTCTCTACGTTCCATGGCATGAAGCATTGCCAATGCTAAAGAAGAAGAATTGTTCACACTCTTGCGCAGCAGTTTAACTATACAATTTAGCCACTCTTAAAGAATTCACCAGCAGTTAATTCTTCACCAAGGTGAACAAAATAACACAGAAAGCCTTTAAACGCTTCTCAACAAGAAAAATACAGTATATTTCGCAAATACAATACTTCCCGTTGCCGATAAACCCACTGAAATAAATCCACGGTAATAAACTAATAATCCAATTACATCCACTGATATTATTCCCTTCCCGTAATCCAGTGGTAACACAACTAAACTCATTGACTCTTTAAATGGCTAACTACAATCTCAAACCCACCAATGGGAATCACACTCCAAAAGTATGTTCCAAGTAAACTTAGTACCGCAGTGAGTACTTCTGAGGGCTGCAACAGTAAATCACTCACTCTTGGGATAATTAATCTCCTCGAATAAAACTATAATCTACAGTCTAAAATAATACAGCTCTCCCTGAAGTAACACAATCTCACTTGGATCTGCAATTTAGAATCTAGAACAATTAATAATTGTAACAACGCTCTATATATACAGAACATTAAGTATTAGAAGCTTTAAAAAGATAATTCTAGCGATTTCTAATAAAACAAACAAAAACTATCACATGATTACTACAAGATATTATCGCGAAACACAATTGTTACATCACAGAACAAATCTCCTCAAAAATTCTATAGACTTGTTGTACTCCAAAACATGTTTGTTACGTCATAAATTGCATAATTCAAGAAAGTTCTAGATCAAAAAACTCAAGTACGGTCAAAGTTGTAGCAATTGATTGAATTTTACGCCATAATAAATGCAATTTAGCTACAGCTGCAAAGTAGGAACTTTGTGTGACCTTTGGTTTCAACAAAGCAAGAGGAGGCTTTATATTAGGCAATCCGGAAGAGTACTGTACAGTACAGAAAAAATACTACCGTATTTCCGTGCGGTACCGTAGTAAGTCAATAAATACCGTACGTAATTTTGTACCATACTTTGTTTCAAAATTTACCCGTTCCGAGATTACGTACTGTACTCAATCCCTTGAATGTGACATATCACAAATCGTTAGGGTCTTTGGTTTCAGCTCTTTCAGTACTGTTTTTTAAGCGTTTGCGTCACAATGGAAAGAAACCGAGGTCCACCGACTGTGGAGCGGGTGCTCCAACCACCACACAACCGCATCGTCTTTTGTAACTGTGGTCTACGGTGGCCGGAGTTTCGGCTGTGAAGGTTTCAGCCTCAATGCATCCTTTTATTTTATCAATAAACAAGAGATTAACATATATTTAATCTCTGCAACATGCAATTAATGTTGTGCAATGCATCGGCAGAAAGCATCTGAAGGGCGTAGTTCTCGAGAAAGCTGAACAACTCATTTACTTTGATCGTTTATTCGAAATAGATCCAAAAAATTCAGCCGAAACGTCCTAGTCCAAAAAAATATGAGGCCGAAACGTCCACAGCCGAAACGTCCACGACCGAAACATCCTAGGTCGAAACGTCCATGGCCGGAAGTGCTACATTCCGGGTTTATACGTGTGTGTACATACATGTTCACGTACATCCCCTTTCGCGCTTTTCCTTTTAGAATGGTGGCTGCATATCAGCCTCAAAATTTGCATAAAAGCTTCACGATTTTCTGCTATATTTGCTCACTCAACTGCTGCGATTCGAAGTTTTCACCTAGCATAGTTGCTTAGATAATATTCACCCAGTTTTTGAGCAGTCAGGCAGCTTTTTCAGCGAGCGATTTTAGTGTAAATTTGAACTAGTGGCTGCTCAGAGAGCAGTAAATCGTAAAAGAGGAAAACTCGACGTTGGTTGTCAAGACGAAACAAATGTTAAATTAAGGAAACAAGGTTTTCTAGTAAAAGAAACCTGTTATCAATTATATTAGACTTAATTTAAAGAAACGCTGTAACTAAATTATCCCTTAAAAAATGCTTGAAGATACCGTTGTACCCATACCGCCTGCTGACGTAATGAAATTATACCGTCGGTAAGGGTTAAAAGGCACTGCCGAGCTTGCCTGTGAGATCATAACTTTTCGGTTACCATTCATAATTCAGAGCCATAGGCAAGGGCAGGAACAGAAGCCGATTTAAAAATCAAAGACTTTGCTCTGTTGCAGCAGTATCTCTGCTAGCTGGTTTGGCCAGTGTTTGTTTCGATCCCCGCCTTGAAACATCGACTTACACTGTCATATCGCGTCACATTTTCTACCGATATGATCATGTTCTCTAGTTCGCACCGCAAGCAATGGCAAGTTGTGCCTTTGTAATTTGTTTGCGGCGCACTGAGCCCAACAGTGTTAAGAGAGAAAAGAGTCGAAAAGGCAATTTATTGTATATTTTGTTTGCTCAAGAGGAGGCGGTGGACACTTGTTGTCTGTTATCAAATTAACATTAGGGTGAACATCAGTTATTTTTAGCTGTTTAGAAATTTTGTTAGCTTTGTTCAGAATATTCTTGTATTATATATAGGGTTACCATACGTCCCGCTTTAGGCGGGACAGTCCCGCTTTTTGAGGCCTTGTCCCGCTTTTTTGATCGCAAATCCCGCTTTTTGCTTCGGTGAAACACAACGGATTTAACCAAATTAATGGACATTTCAATTAACTCTCCAACAAAAGCGGGACGGTGAGATGCGGTTGCAGGCTTGATTGTGGAGGCAAGGGTACAGATCCAAAAACAAAGACGAAAATTGGGGTGATCTCCAAAAAAAAAAAAAGGTCAACGCCTGCTCGGTTGCAAAATTTTTCCACTTTTGGGCTTGAAAATGACACAAATCGTGGAATTTTTTTGGAGATCACCCCAATTTTCGTTTTCGGTTTCATATCTGCACCATTACCTCGACAATCAAGCCTGCAACCGCATCTCACCGTCCCGCTTTTCATAAAAAAAACGTTGGAGGGGTCATAAATTTAGTCTCGTGAAAATTCGTCATCCAATGTCCCGATTTTTGCTTTTCAAAATATGGTAACCCTAATTATATACTTTTTCAGTGTTAAAGATCCGAGCGCTCTTATTGGACAAATGTAGAAAAATTAAGAAGTCAGAACAAGCTCGCCTAGACAGATCTCTTACCACATCAACTGGAAATTGAAAATCATGTATCACTGCACTTTCTTTCCCAATTTACATATAAGTCAATTGTTTTGTCTACCATCAATTGCAAATATGATCCCCAAACATTTGAAGTTCTCAGTTTGCTTCAACCTTTTTCTGCTCTTCTGCAAATCTTCTAAATCACAATTTATCGAGACGAAAAGTAGGCTATCTCAGTATTCTTTTATGCATATTCTTATCCCAATCAAGAGCTGCAAAACGGTGAAGTGCGTATTGAAGACCCGTTTTGTTTGAATGATGCCTAAAGCACTATTCATATATCATCTGCATAATACAAGCGATTGATTCGATAACTTCCAATTTTCACCAATCTTTTTGCTGTACCTCAGCTCTAGCTCGCCATTGTTAAGGAGTGATAGGAGTGTACATTTTTACCGAAGTCCAATACGTTTGGTATTGACTAAATGACTAAACACTTTGTAAGCCTATTCCAACGCCGACATCAGAATAGCAGTAGGCCTACTATGCCTTGCTGGTCAATGCCAATTGATCAGCTGTTCCTGCTGAACATTTAACGAGTCTTTTCGGGAGTTTCTACCTCATGTTTTTTTTGAAATGTATGAAAGAAGCGCAAACGTTTTTAGCAATTTACCAGATTTATCTAAAGCAGAGGTTCTTTGGAGGTGGTAAATTTTCTACCAATTGAAAGTTTGATCTTTTCAGCGGGGAATTTTTTTTTGGTTTGACAGAGAGAAATTGTATGAAATTTTACTCGAATATTTAAGAAAATAAATCTGATAACTTAAACACAAAGGTGATTTTTTTAACCAAACACCTAGTCCTAGTGCATTGTTTTACAATTTGCAACGATTTGCCTCAATTTTCACAGATAGCGTAATCCTCGTTTCAGTGTTACGTCACTAACACATGTAGGGGGCTAAACCATTGGCCACGATGTGCGAGGACTTAGTTTTTGATTCCTAAAAGCCGATTTTTGGTAACTAAAATTGTAATAAAGTTAGACTTAGGTGAGTATGCGGTTACCATGTTGTAGATAGGTTAACAAGGAACCAACAAAAATGACCTCAAAGGCCCAATTTTATGCGGTGAAATATGCCAGCCTACTTTTTAAGAAATTGTTATTTTTCGTAAATATCTGATGTAGTGAAAACATGTGGATTGCAAAAGCTAAGATTACACTTAACTGAAAATATATGGAAGACTGCATCAAGTTTGAATTTGCTGGTTTCTGGAAAAATAAGAAGATATCTCGTAGTGTGTGTGCTGTGCATGAAACGCTGGCTAACTGCATTTCAAAAGCATTCCAGCTCCAGTAGCTTTTGAACAATGCCGAAGGAGTAAATTAGCAAGTCAATTCAGTGCTTAGTCTAAAGAAACTTGTTTCACACGTGTCAGGCTGGATGCAGGATGTGCATTTTTCGAGTAAATTGTTTTGCTCTTGTGCATTCGTATGCTACTGGATTTCACAAAAGTAAAGCGAAAAAGCCGCATGCCATTTTAAAAATACTATTAAAGTCGTGTTTCCTGGATTGTGCTAAATTGTTTCGGATGACATATCTTACAACAAATTTAAACAAGTTTTCCTTTCTAATAACACGATCAATTGCAGAATCGTCAAAATATCTAACGATAATAAAATTCAGCTCACTTCAGCAGTAACATCTAGCTTTACCTTTTGCAATGGAGCTGGATGAATCAACAGATTTTTCCGGCTCGTCACAACTATTCGTCTACATTCGCTACGTGTTTGGTGCAAGTATCAAGAAAAGTTTTTTATTTTGTCGCCCTTTGAAAACTCCTACCAAAATTATCGATGTACTCAAGGCGTTTTTTACTTTTTTGAAGAGGACGACGGGAGTTTGACCAATCTTGTAGTTGTGTGCTCTGATAGCGGCTGCAATTATAAAGAGTTGTTCAGGGATTGCTGCACTGGTCAAGCAGAAAGATCCAAAAATATCTGCTAAACATTTTTCACTTTACCAACAGACCCTTGCCTCAGCAACACTGCCAAAGACCTTGAATACCGCTGCGATGGTGTAGTGGTGAGAGCGTCCTCATCGCAGTCGGTAGACCTGAGGTTTATTTCCTAAGTCGCGTCATACCAAAAGACTTTAAAAAAATGGTATTCACAGCTTCCCTGCTCGGCGGTTAGCATAAAAAAGGGATAGTGTGGAGAACAAGCCGGCAAGCTTGCTTGTTGTGTCCTTGGGCAAGGCACTTGACGGGACGCCTCCACCTTTATGTGGCAGACAGGAGGCCTACCCGTACTTCACCGGATTACAATTGTGAAGTCGCTAACCCAGCATGACAGACAACTCTTGGGTACCTACCAGTGGCAGTCCGCCTTGTTGGTGATGGAGCTACCAGGGACTCAAGACTGGTTCGAAATGGGCTACCATCTTTCCCCTAGCCTAATTTTAATTTGGTTAACGGCATGAACCTGAATTGTTGTTCCCAGGTTTATGCCGTACCTCCATCCCGAAGAAGAGGAGGGGTAACCACAAACAAACAAAACCTTAAATAGTGATCTGGAAGTTATTATCAGCATTGTTCACATGAAGGCAATTGCCTTAAGTAGCCCTCGGTATGCAAAGAAATCAATTCAGAACACAAAATCCTGCTATTTCATGCAAAAGCAAGTGCCTAGAATTATACGTTTTTGAAGTCACCATGCAAAAAAATGCATAATAATTTTGTCAGGACTGATTGTTATTCGAAGGAAATATTCAGTTTTGAGTGCGGAATCTGTGAGCCGCGATCAACGAGTTCTTGCAGGAAAGAGACAAATATGATTTGTTAGTTTAGTTTAGTCATGGCCTCTTTAAGGTTTGTAATTCACGTGACTTGGGTGTACATTTTAGGCTACGACTATATAACTTAAGATGAAAATGTAAATACATGTAAACTTACATGAATATTTTTATTTAAATATCATGTAAACTTAAGTGTGCTTATAAGCAATTAACGCCTGTGTTCATGTTTAGCAATGTGCGACTGGCGTACCTATGTCATTTTTTCGATCTGCTGAACATTGTAGACTTCAAAGTTCAGGGAAAAGACAGCCACGTAATTGCTCATTTCGATTGCATCAACGGGTTTATTGCCATTCCGATTGCATCAACGGGTTTACTGCCATCCCGATTACATCAACTGGTTTATTGCCATTCCGATTGCATCAATAGGTTTATTCCCATTCGGATTGCATCAACTGGTTTATTGCCCTCTGGAGAAGAAGAATAGGTCAGCAAGCCATCGATGCATTCCACCATTTGGTCATCACTGTTGGCAATGGAAAACTATACACCGACGTTACAAGTGACATTGTTGAACACCTGCGCTGTGTTGGGAAAGAATTTGGAAAATATTTTCGAGACCTTTTTAGCAACGATCCGTGGATCAAAGTAAATAAAAATCTTTTCCTACGTCAAGTAACTAAAGTTTTCTCAGAAGCACAAGAAGAATTTGTTGAACTTCTTAATGACCGTACGGCTAAAGATAGCTTTGACAGCATGAAACTGGGATTTTTCAGCTGCAAACAAAGCGCACGTATCCTTTCTTGGGTCAAGAAGCCTTAAAAATAGCCTACTAATGCCGTTTTCAACAACTTAGCTATGCAAAGCAGGTTTCCTTCGATTGTTGTTCAGAGGATGAATAACGCTCGTCGCTTTCTACCATTAATCTTCTCATCAAGATGCAAACAGAAAGAAAGTCATTGCAAAAATCACATAAAATCGAGCACTTTCCTTTTTTCCTTTGGTGTGATATGATGTAGTAATAAACTTTTTCTCAACGTATAATCCGTACAAATTCTATGCCTGTTATTCGAAGCCTATACACTCCAGAGCTAAAACTAAAAGCCAATATTGGCTGTGTAATAAAGTGCCGCAAAACATCATCATTGAAAATAGCAAAGCGGAAATTTCAACTTGGTGACTGGCTTTAGTGGGAAAACTAGACCAAAAAGGTTAAGAGCCGCTGCTCTAAAGCTTGTTGCAAAGTGAAGGTTTACTGCGGCATGGTGTGCTTTTGCAGAAACTAAAATCGTAAAAAGCAAAAAAACGTCTTCTCTAAATAGCTTACTCTAAAAATGCCTACAGCAAAATCCTACCCTAAGATCTTTAAAATGTTGTTTATAGTTTTTGGTTGTTTATCAAAGTCAAATCAGAACTAATTACCTGAAACAAAAAAATTAGGCTTACCGTCGGTCTACCAAGTTCATCTTTTCCAACCCCAATGGTCTGTGAAAACTTCAAACCGCTGCCAGTTGCGTCCCAGAAGATCCTGAAACAAAACGTGATTTCCGCTCCAGGTTTATGGAAAGAGAATAAAAGCGATAAATGCCTCACACTCTGTTGCTTCAAGTGCTTTTCAAGAATTCAACCCCAACCACATAAAGTGATACAGTTTAAAATTAACCAAGTCACCATTCAGTGTCAGTCTGAAAGTTTTTTAGCACTCTCTTTCAGTTTGTGTGTATGCAGATTATTCTGCTATAATGATTCAACAAGATTTGACTTAAAACTCTAGGGGCATGCGGACTGCAGCCATCCCCAGACTATTTTAGCACCCACTCCATCCATATAAGCCTATTCTAAAAACGAGAAATACTTTTGAAAATTTGATCTCCAAAAAAATGTATTCATTTTCATTTGAAACTGAAAATTGGACATGCTATTCTTTTCAAAAAGTTGATCTACAAAAAAGGTCTTCAGCTATGTTTACACACCAAAATCTCGTCAAACGCTTCTATACCAAATAAAGTGTTACCCCAATGCTAACACGGCCTTTAGTCAAGTGACTACCGAAGCGACTATTTAGAAATAAAAACTCAGTTTTGACATAGGTTAGCATAGGTTAACAGACTACTGTTTTGCCAGAAAACTTTCAAAATCAAAATCGGCATCGAGTAACAATAAAGCGGGCTATCACGTTTTCCAATTCGTTTTACCGATAGAGATAAGCAGTTGAGTAAAAATTAGAAAAGAGATTTTTTCAGTTTCGGCAGAAATATTTTTAGGAAAGGGAATAGAAATATTGGCTAATGTAAGTTGCTGTAATTTTTATTAAGTTATTTTCCATATAAGTGCGTTTAACATGGGCTATTTAGATTTTTTATTTCCGGAGGGGGCCTCGGCCCCCTCACCCTTCTTCCGCTGCCCTTAACACGGTAATAAAACGGCAATGTCGAGGCCACAAATTGGTCTATGAAAAATTCCTGTACATGGTTGAAACGGCATTGAAGTTGCTTATAAAACCAGCGTTATTTTTTTGATAGATTTTGCAAACTGCACAAGCTAACTTACTTACCACATCTTCAATAAATTATTTGTTTTACTTTAACACATGTGACGGTCATCCTTTCAAATCGATTACTGCCTAACTGTGACCCCAGTGCTTAAAGTTGTGGAAAGGTTACCTGCATAAGAGCTTCTAGAAGCTCTACGTTTTTATATATTGAAATTTAACAAGGTTTCTTTTACTTTAATGTCTGCTTCAAAACTTACGTGGTTGAGCCGATCGTCACTGAGTCGATCGTCACTAAGCCGTCAAGGCTTATACTTGCGTTGGAGGTGGACACTGTGAAGTTGTTCGGAGAAGAAACCTCGACAATTGGTGAACCAATATCAAAATTGAGAATTTGAAAGCTGTAATGACATCAATGCTGTTAGTGTTAGCCGGTCTTGAGGCAAGTCAGAAACGCTTGCGAAGAAAAAAGTTGGCTGCTTTTTGCGTCAGTTGTTCGAGTCAAATTTGTTCTGTCCTCACCGACAGCAACCGCCACTGCACGAAGGCCTGGATAATTGTAAGACTTATTGCTCGCTGTCCGGATACGCATTTAGCTCGATAGGCCGGCGATGCACTACGACAAGCCTGCGTTCGCAGATAGCGGTTTTCGCAACCAGAAATAAAATTTTTTACCGTAGAGCACGTATTGGGACGAGGTTTCGCTGCTTGAGCGACGCTCTCTTCGCACTCAGTATCAAGCTGCGAAACCTCGTTTCAAAACCTGCTCTAAATATCGGGAAGAAGTTTCATTCCTGATTGCGAAAATTGAGATGTTCGAACGCAGATCAGAAAGCAGCATTGCAATTTTACAGTTATTTAGATTTTTTGTATATTGCACAATTTTTTGCCTCAAAAAACCATGGCCTACTCTGCGATGGATCCCAAAAAAAATAATGGAACAAATACAATTGTCTGGGCAACAGCTCACAACATGGGTCTTGAGGTTATCACAATAAACCGAATAAAATGTTAAAAACTGTAATCATCAAACAATGCTGTTGTAGCTTAGTTGATGAATTTATTAAAACAAATACAATAAAATTTAAGCAAGAATGCGTAAATTGCCAATGTAGCGCAAAAATTCTTTGTTCATCTATTCAATTTTATGCGCAAAGCATTTTTGCGAATAAAATAATTTTAAACAGATAAGCAAAGAAATTTTACTCTACGCCGGCAATTACGCCTAATGTACATCAGCCTCAAGAAGTAAACCTACAGCTTACCAGCGCGGTGGTGTTGTGGTTAAAGCTGAGGCCTTCGCCTCTCAGTCGACAGACCTGGGTTCAATTCTGTTGTCAAGCCACACCAAATACTTTGATAATAGCATTCACTGATCGTTCAGCCTGGCGTTCAGCAATAGAAGTAGACTAATGAGGAGGGTCACATATAAAGCGCAGTTTAGTCAGCCATAAAGAGTGCAATGGGCTGCGAATGGTCTAAGGAAGTAATCGCGAAAAAGCACGTCTATACAATTTAATTTGTTTTGTGTTTTAGCGTTTGCCACAGTCATAAAG
Organism: Trididemnum clinides; assembly: GCA_963675345.1. Lineage (NCBI taxonomy): Eukaryota > Metazoa > Chordata > Ascidiacea > Aplousobranchia > Didemnidae > Trididemnum > Trididemnum clinides. The sequence continues at coordinate 8,187,883 of OY776300.1, forward strand.
CCATCGAATTTTCTGGAAAAACGTCTGATTATGTCATCACCAAACCTCACAATTTTGAAATAAATGACTAGGAGAGGTAGAGAGATTGGTAGCTCAAACAAAAGCTAAAAATTAACTCATCAACTGACAAAAACTGTACCTTTTTAAGAAGTAATATGGCGTTGTAATGAACATCTTTATCAATAAAATTTGTTTTCTTTAATTTCTCAGAAAGTACTAATCGTAGAAACGCGGTTGAATGCTTTCAAGGAAGATAATGACATGTTGCTTCCGATGACAAAATTTTATTGTATAACGATTCATGGCAATAAGTAATGGCAAATAATACATGAGTTGCTAGTTGCTAGCCAGCAATTTTCAAGGCGATCTCCTATCAAGAGAGATCTGCCTCCAGCATCAAAGTACAATAGAAAAATTTGCTCAAAAATGATCACCAGCATCATACGGTACCATACAGCAATCTATTACATGATGTCAATAACCCGCGACCGGTTTCGACCTTATTGGGTCTCATCAGGCGGGTGTAAAAAACACTCAATAATAAACATGCTAAAAAATGTTTTGCATGTATCATATTGTTTTGTATTGCATTTTTTTGCACCCAATGGCAAATTTGTTTTTTTTAGCATGATTGTTGAGTGTTTTTTACACCCGCCTGATGAGACCCAATAAGGTCAAAACCGGTCGCGGGTTATTGACATCATGTAATAGATTGCTGTATGGTACCGTGTGATGCTGGTGATCATCATTTTTGAGCAAATTTTTCTACTGGCAAATAAGTAATTTTTTTTGACCAAAAACCTTTGTTTTGTCCTAATTACATCATAATACCGTCTGCTACTATTTCAGTGAAAACCACAGCACAATTATTTACATGTATGAACTGTAGAAAATACCACACTAAAATCTAGTGCATAGTGCAGCCCATATAATAGGTTACAGCATTGACAAAATATACAGTTTGAAGGGAAATCAAAAACAAACAGTTCCCAAGTACAAAATTGTGTCACAGACGGAAAAAAATTATTTATTGGCGTAAAATGCATAAATAGGCCTACCAAAATCAAGTCCAAAAAATAAATTTTTGTAATACTGTCACTTCAATCAAAGGTAAATGCTTCCTTTCCGAAATCTGCAAGCAATTAAGCGTTTTTTAAAGTATCATTTTTTTCTTCAACACTTCAAAAAACTTTTTTCATCTTAATGTTAAGTGACGTCATAATGATGTCTGATACCATTTCAGCGAAAACAGCAGAAAGCATCCCTCTGTCTAATTATCCACTGCATTTTAAAAGTAAACGTTAATGGTAAAACCTATCACTGATATGCTTCCTGTTAAAGGAGATCGTTATAGTATTTTACACCACTAACATCGATTTAAATCTGCTTTTCAATAAAGCAATGATAAGTTTGAAATTTCTGACAACTGAACTGTGGACAAACTCCTCGTTAGAATGCCTTCGTGCAGTGACGTTGCGTGGCTGAGTACTCTTAACCCCTAAGACATTTTGATCACGAGTAGCAAAGTGGAACAAAATGCAAAGTTTGAATGTGAAATCTTCCAGGATTTAAAAAAAATTCCTCTTTTTTAGCGCAAAAACGTGGTTGACGTGTTGCGCACTTCGGTCATAGCTTAGCTCAGAGGTTCTCAAATTGTTTAGATAGGTAACCTTTGATAGAACCTGGATATTTTTTGGATATCAAGTTTATGACAGCGATATTTTTGCTTACTTTGCCATTCTTTGAAAATGCTTTGTCGCAAACATTGTTTTTGCCTCTTCTCAACTTGAAAATCTTTTTTGTCGAAAATCTTTGAAGTGCCACAACGACAAACTTGCTTCCTTACTCTCAAACTTTCTCTCGCGTGCTACAAAAGATACGCCTATCCCAGTTTGAGGACCCTTCCTACCCCTGTAAAATTATTGAAATAGCAGAGAATTATTAAAAATGAAATAACAGAGCCGTAGGTGCTGGACTATGAGCTCCGGGTCACTTCCTCTACCCTAGCTGCGCATATGCCAGGAGCAAGAAGCATAAGCGCAGATACTCTAAGTTTTGTTACTTTCCCTATAAATGCGAAAAAGTTCTAGCCGAAGTAGCAGGTCTATTAATTAATAGATTAATTCCTTTAAATACATCAATCACTTCGGCATCCTTCCATGACTTTGAATGTATGCCCCTAAGCATTTAGTCAAATGAACGCATAAAAGTTAATTTATTAATAGGGATTAAGCTGTATGGGTGTAGTTTAGTAAATCCAAATTTTACAAGGCAATCTATAGCAAAAAATATGTCAGTAGGTCTACATTTCTGTGTGAAACCATAGTCACCAAATATACAATTGCTCCAATAAAAGTTACTTATTTCTTAGAAATGAATTGACAGGTGGCAGACCCGAGCAGTCCACCCATCCTATTGGCTCAGTAGGACAAATGACTGCACGTCACGCATGAGCTCAAAACGACAAAAGAAGATTTACAATACGATGATCGAGATTAGGAACATAGATGCGATGACCTCGTTTATCTCAACTTTCGTCACTGCTCTCAGAAATATAATTTGCAGCCAGCTGAACTGGTAGTTCTAAACCCAAATAACTAATTGGTAGCATTGCCGGGTGGCGCCAGCAATCAACGTAAAGAAGATTTGAACTAAGAACAAAATAAATGCACTGGCAGCACACCAGCTATAGATTTAAACACTTTCAGCAAACAAGAATAGCCGTTTGCTTGTAATTATGTGAGATGCAGACATGTGATACCATAAAGTACACAACAGTTATGCTAAATATTAGTATGGCATGTTTCTATCGCGCAAACAAGTAAATTTATAAGTTAAACTAGCCGGCTGTGCAGGCGTCGCCCGGCAGGGGCCCTCCATCAGTAGTAACGGGGTTTAGCATTTCGGTTCAACCGGCTTCGCCGGCTTCACCCATTGAGCTCTTGTGTGAGCAATAGCGAAAAGTTAATGAATTTTATGTGCTTTCACAATTCTTATGTACAAAATTGTAATCATCATATTCTCTTAATCATGACTAGCAATGCTCACAAAGAATTTTGCCACAAATTATTGTTAATGCTTGTGAGGGAAAAAGGATTGAAACATAATCAAAAGTGATGACTGCGGCGAAACGGTGGTCGCTGTCATAATAACAGAAATAAGCCATTTAATGGTAAGCCTATTTTGCGATTGGTGCTGCCCCTTTCCTATTCATATTTGTGGTATCAAGTTCCTAATTTGGCTGCACTATTGATCTTGCTTCAAGCATAGCGACAAAAGCGGCTATTGTTCTCTTTATATTCAGTTTTACAAATTATTGTGGTTATGGTTTTATGTTGATTTTTTCTTAAAGTTGGGATTTTATTACAATGCTGTAGAGTATAGACATAAATACCTCAACGCGCAGCGTATCAGCATAAGAAACAATATTTGCTTTATAGTATATACAATGGCGTCACCCGCGGAGACCCCGTCAGTAACAGCGAGATTGAGAGTGTCGGTTCAGGTGGCCAAACCGGCTTCTCCTATCAAGCTCTTGTGTGAAGAGTTACCAAACGTTTATGTGTTTTCTGCACATAAGGTTTTCACAACTTTTTGAGCTCCTTTTCCTAATAGAATATCTCATTTCAAGATCCTGGCTATGCCTTTTGTCTATGTGCTCTGTTCATTGCTGACACGAACCCTAAGGAGCCTTTCGTTTTCCCGTAGTTTGGAAGTAGGGGACACATTTCTGATATTAAGCTATTCTGAAGCAAAATATCAAAAATGTCTTTCGTGTGGTGACATTTTACACAGTGACGCTGTTTTCTTATGATTTCCCCTTATACTTTCTCAAGTCCTCGATGGCTACGCATTATGTAGCATGTTCTTTTCTTCCTGCTTGACGTGCCCTGGGTAAGTAAAAGAGTCCTTGCTTTTCCCCAAATGTTTGATTTGACCCCGGTAGCTCAATAAAGCTGTCATAAGCAAAATTCCAATAATATCGTCCATGTGGTACGATTTGCGCGATAATGCTTTCTAGTGACGTTGTTAATCTTGATTTCGCCTCAAACTTTCTCAAGTTCCTGCTGGCTACGCATTATGATTCATATTTTTTTTCCTTGCTTAGGTATGCTCATAGAAGTTAAATAAGTTCTTGCTTTTCCCGAAATTTCAAGTTTGATTCCGGTAGCTCTACAAAGCTACTATCAAGCAAAATAGAAAACATGCTTCTCCCAAGTATGGTGCGACTTTACCCTAAAATGCATACTATCACCCGTGCCGATTTGAAACCTATGAATTAATGCAGCTGCCCCAGCTTAACCGTACAAACATTTGTTAGGGCCACAACAAAATATTTTACTAAATATAAGCCATAGCTCCTGCACATGTAATGATGATCCTATTGGTTTATTAATGAAGACTGAAAGTATTCAAAAAGAAATAACAATGACACAAACTACCATTCGCAATTTTTAAAAGTGTAAGGAGGGGGGGTGAAACTTAGTCAAAATTGATGGCGTCGCCCAAATGGTGGTCATTTTGGCTCATAAATTAGGTTTTTTTCAAACAAAAACATTCCCTCTTAATCCACTGCTACAAATTGATGTTATCACTGTTTCAGTTTGATCTTTTCTAAAATTTGGCATTTTATTGCATCTGTTAAATGAAGATTAGTGTTTTGTACCGATACAAATTAATAATGGCTAATTTTGCTGCCTGCTGCTGTTTTCATTACATAGTGGCAAGTATTAAGATGTCATTTACGATTATGAACTCACAGTGCGTTTCAAACCATTAAAAATATGGATTGCTACCTACCACTTTTTATTACTGTCAGACGAATTAGTATGAACTAATGTCTTTGACTGAGTGCATGTTCCTTGGCCTTGGCATAAACCCCGCCATGCAAAGAGCAAACTAACCCGAAATCAAGCACTCACAGTTAAATTATAACAATAGCGGGGCTCCCATTAATAGTGTTAATCTTAAAAATACCAAATTAGCTGGCTGCACCAGTTTCACTTAATTGCAAAGGAAATTGCTTCAACATTTAGATCATACGTAGCTCGATACTTACATTTCGAAGCAAACGATAAGAAAGGACCATCTTTACCCCATTGTATTTTTCTTGTGTGATCACCAAGTGTTTTGCTTGGAGTTGGCTACAGATTAAAATTTGCAGACTTCATTTTTCGATTAACCTTTTTAAAAAATTTGATTGATAATGCCAAAGATTCATGCTATCGAGGAAGAATGGACAAAATGTACCGGAGGACTTTTTTGCAAAAGAACCATGCTCGTGAGAAAAAATAGTTAAAAAGTACCAAGAAACTAACTTTGTTTAACAATTGCAAGTTTGTTTGGTCAAGTAGGATAAGTGTTTAAGTAAAACTGAAACATGATGTATGGCAACCGAATTTTGATCAGCCACTATAAACTAATCTTTAGCCTTAAGTGATTGGAGTCACATATTGCTGGAAAGCAAATTTCCTAAGCTTTTGAAGGACAGTATTATAACGTTGTGGTATTAAAATTACCTGTTTTCACTGAGCTCACCACTTTTGGGTAGGCTAGAAAGTTTCACCACGGGTCTTAAAGTTCAGTTTTTTCAGTATAAAAACTAATATTAATTGTACATATCATACACTATCAGACTCGCCTTGAAATAAACTTTAATTTGTTGAAAAAGTTTGAAAATCAGTTGAGAAATAAAGTCACAAATCAGTTTTTTAATAATTTGATTTTGCCAAATGTGTGCAATTTTTGAAAACATCTTGATATTATGATCTGCGGTAGCGAACATTTGTGCTAATCGTACCAGACATATGATGACATCATAGACCCAGTTTACGCGTGCAAGCAAAAAAGAGATAAAAAATGCTTATAGGGCTTGAAGGGCTTAAATGAAAAAATGCTTGTAGCATTGTCAAATCAGCACTAACTGATGTAAAATTGTTTTTATCAAAAGCATCTTATTAATATTTCCTGAATGAACGTTTAATCGTGTTTGTGCGATGAGTAGCCTACTTTTTGAGAAAGAGCAAAAAAAAGATTGCTCAATGAAGTGTTGATTGTGAGTTCATTTTAGAACCTAAACAAATGAAAATTTTAGAAGTGTTGTAAGTCAGAAGCTGGTTTTCGCTGGAGCAAAAAGCGGTTATCTTCTGCCAAGTAATGCAAATTTTAAAACAATTATTTTTGATTATGACGTCATCATGACATCACCAATACTCTTATGACAATCACCAGGGGATGGCGATCAATCGAGGCAAGTTTGATGCTTGCACCTCAAAAAGTTTTAGAGGAGTTGAAACACACAGACAGAATTGCGATTTATATATTAGATTAGACATAAAAGCAATTGAAATATTACATTTTTACTGCAAATGCGATTCAGTTTGTGCAGTTTTGTAATGAAAAGCTAACCCAATATCAATTTTTTCTAATTAATTTGTCAATGAAGTAAATTAATTTTGCTAATGGTAAAATTTGTTTGAGATTTATTTTTATGACATTTTAATCTTTCTTACAATATATATGCATTTGTTTATTTAAGTCATTACGTCATTAGCAATACTGATATGTTCAACGTGTTTTTGTATAATTACTGGTTTTGTAAATGTATATTGTATATTTATTTGCAAATTTGATTTCAGCAATAAGCAGCGTAGTTATATTCTCTAAAGAAGAACATAATGAAGTGCCGACATTGTTCAGAATCTTGATAAAAATGTTGAAAAAGTACCTCTTTATCGAAATTTTATGATCTTAATTTATCCATATTGGAAATGAATGCATCAAGAAAATTGATCATTGGTACTACCTTCAGATCTTTTAAACTCTCAATTTGGTAAAATCAAAGCTGGAGGTGAGGCTCAAACCCAAGTTTTTACCAACCAGTCGAACAATAGGTATTAACCTATAGGCTAAAGCAGTGATCAAAAATCGTTTGTCGTGGCTGGCCAAGGTCTTCCTTTCAAACATTTTTGAAGGCCAATTTAGCATTTTAGGAACTTGATTGAGACACAGATTTAAAGGCTTGAGGCAAGCTATGCATGATTGATCACAATTTGTCACTAAACAAACTCTTTTCTCGGCTATCATATTTTTGAAAGTAAATTTTAAGATTTAGAGCAAAATAATGATTTTTGCTTCTTTTTAAACGTGATCACCTTTTTGAGATCATTTTTAGATAAGTTAATAATCTTTGCTTCTTGCTTTTATACACCACGCGTTTTACAATGACAAGCTGCTTATACGGCCCACTGAAAAGAATCGGTGGGCCCACAATTGGGCCGCAACCCAGAGTTTGCCAATTTTTGGTGTAGCGCACGACTAACCGGTTTTTACTATACAAATTAAGTGGAGACACCACCTCACGACTCTCAAGACTCTGAAGAAGGAAGCATCATACTTGCAACTTTGTGTAACGTCAAACTGGCTCAGAACACAAGTGAAGATATTTATGATCCAAAAATTGTACTAATTCTTAATAACAAACACTTGTTATTTGTTTTTCCATTGCCGCTACAATGCTGAAAAATGGATATGTTTTCAAAATAGAGCATTTAATTGTGGAAAAAAGTTTTTTTAGAGATGCGATTTGAGTTTCGAAAAAAAATGGGTTTGGCGGCAAGAAAAATTTGTACCTATTTTGGATGAAAGAGCAACACCTTGCAATTTCTTTTGTAAATTCACCCTTGATTTAGACGTAGACCACTAGAGTAAATTATATCAAAAGTTCAAAATTGTTTAGTCCTTACCTCAAATTGTAGTTAACACTAAAAATCGAAAATGAAACACTTCCATTAAAAGCAATTTGTTTATTTGGCAAACCGGTTTCAATATAATCGACCACCAGATCTTTAACTGCAAAAAAAAGCAAAATCAAATTTATTGAAAATGCTTCTTCAGAACTCATAAAGATTTTTTCAACGTTCAGCTACTGCGGTGTAGAAAAGGAACTACACAAAAATCTTGTTGGTGGTACAGAATCTTAATATAGCTTTGAAAAGAAACTGTTTGAGCCATAAGCTTTTCGTGACGCTCTCATCAGTGGCAATACCGCGTCAAAAGGAAAGATCTAGAGTGAGTAAGTGTTTTATGTGATTAATTTGGAGGTTAGGCCATCAAGACAAGCCAATGATAGCGCTAGTATTGTAAAGCGCACCAAAGAAAGATTTCGCAGTAACGAAATACTAAAAACTCCGCAGCAAGGGGTGATATAGGAACGTCGTGATTATCGAAAGAGTTTGAGTGTAAACTAACTATTTCTGTCTGCATAACATCGGGCGCCTGGTCTTGATATAAGCAGCCTCTAAGAGATTAAGATGGAAAGAGCTGCGCGCTGCGGCGAGGATAGAAAACCGGACGTGGACGGGTCAAGTGTTGTTGACAACAACGTTGGAAATCGTGCTATGTTGCCCGAAAGATAGGTGATCTCAAAGAAAAGGTCACCATCTCTCTCACTGTCATCAGTTATGCTGTTCGTTTTCAAATTGATTGGATCGAAGTGGCTCTGTCAAGGAAACACCGCGCTATACATTTGTCTTGCAATTCAGAAAAGGGCTCCACGGGTCGGATAAAGAAGCCTTCGCCGGCCGTAGTTTGGCGACCGCTGGTTTACACTCTCTAACTCTTTCGATAATCGCGGCGTTCTTATTTCGTCTCTTGCTGCGCTTTTTTTAACATTTCGTTATTGCGAAATCTTTCTTTGGCGCGCTTTACAATACTAACGCAATCATTGGCTTGTCTTGATTGCCTGACGTCCAAATTAATCGCATAAACACTTATTCACTCTAGATCTTTTCTTTTGACGCGATATCGCCACTGATGAGAGCGTCACGAAAAGATTACGGCTCAAACAGCTTTTTTCAAAGCTATATTAAAAAAGGAACTTGGGTAGTAATTGTTCTAACACCCAGTGCACTGGATAACCCAGGAAAACATAAAGGGATCAAAATGACGTCATTGAATTTATTAGATCATGCTTCCACAAAATATTAGTGCTTGTTATAATTGCTCGAAATATGAAATACAAGATGCAGTATTATAATAAGCAAAAAACAGCAAAGCTGAAATCAGTTAAAGGCTGCAAAAATGTAATGGCAACATACTGCTGCATGCAATCAGGGATATTCTTATATGCCCCTCAAATTTACTACTACACGAAACTCACGCATTAAAAAGTTTGTTGCAAAAGGTAAAAGTTAACGCCCCAACCTTTAAACCAAGCTTCAACTTGAACGCACGAATTTCAAAAACAAAATGAAAATAAAGTTAAATTATTCCACTTGTTTCCCATTCTGGACTGATTGACGTTGCATAGGGCCATCGCTTATTCTAGTTTCGAAGTCCATTCAGCACAAGAATGTCCCGGGTCGCATAAAACGAGAGAAAACATACAATCAACCGGTTAACCAAATTTAGTCGGTCTGTCGAAAAGTTTCCTCGCCCCTGGTGCAAACAATAACAGTATTAGCTTCAGGGCTTAAATTTTGAAAATGATTCCAAAATATACCGAAGTTGTAAAATCAAGAACTGCATCAAAGCCTTTTTAGTGGAGACATACAAAACGCTACAAGCGAGATTTGAATCCGCGCTCTGTTTTTCCGGTATAATGATGGAACAAGTTAGACTTTATAGCAGAGCTCACCTTACCGGGACAAATCTTTAAGTGTTAGACCACTCTCTCCAACACAGACCGACCATGATGGAGAGAATTTGCTCAAGCCTATATTGAAAGCAAATTGCTAGGCATTAGTTTATACCAACGCTATAGCTAAAAATTGTGGTCACTCAGCAATCAATTTTGGTAATGCTAACTAAGTTGGTCCAGCATCACGTTTGGACAACTTAGCCCAGGACATTATCTAAACTTTTAATGGGCCAAAAGATATACAGGGTGGGCCAATAAAATGTTACCACTTTTCAATCATACCCAAGTTTTCAAATGTGAATTTATTCAAAATTTTTATTCAAAGATTTGTGATAAGAAACATTAAACCAACATTTAATATCAATGAATTTGTAAAATCTGAACTCTGCAGGGAAAGAAATAAAGATCTGTGTTCAGTATGCGTCTGAGAGTGGTCCTTGAGAGGGCAGTCTCCCTCTGACAAACATCTGGTCGATTTTCTTGGTGACTTCTCCAGACGCTGTCTCACGATCTCTGTGTTAATGGCTGTTCTCGCAGACCTTGGCCAACCACTATGTCCTTTATTCGCTTTGGTCGCATATCCTGTTTTCCTGAATTTTCGAAGAAGATGTCTGATTGTGAGTATACATGGAGGATTTCTTTCCGGAACGTCAATGACGAATCGTCACTGAGTCTGGGTTACCAATTTTAATTCAAAATATGCTTCCACGATCTTTACTCTCTCCTTCACAGTATATTGTTTTCGATCCATTGGTGTGAGAATTCAATGTTTTGTTGTTAGTATTTTTGAGAATAAAAAAAATCTATTTTGGAAATAGCAAGGATTCAAAAAGTGGTAACATTTTATTGGCCCACCCTGTAGTTGTCTGTTCCTCAATTTTGTTAAAATTCATTTTTCTGAGATCAAAATTTTGCTCTAAATTTTATCAATCTGCACCTCAAAATTGTTTAATACTTTTACAAAAATCGTTGTTTTATAGCGGAAAGACCTGAAAATATGTTTATTCCTTTACCGATTTCGACGAAATCATGGAGGAGACATGAGCCCCTTTGTTGTGAGCTGGTGTATCCAAGTAGGTTATTTTACTCCTAAACTATAAATCTTGTTACTGCCAGCAATACCAGGTCCCAGCAGCGTACAATTTTTTTACTGTTATTGTTATTATTACCACGAATTAAGAGTTGGCTAGTTGATGAGATTGGACAAAAATTCTCTGATGTGCTATTGCGTTTAAGCGCGCAGTTTTGCCTTCAGCTATCATCTTTTGCTCGTTCTTCGCGTGCAATTGTAGCGATTGCATTGCTTTGTTAAGTAAAGAGATTTGTTGAGATTTGTAGAGATTGTTATCTAGTTTCAATAAGATGATTATGTTTTGTTAAGTTGCTTCTTTAAGCCCATTGCTTTGTTAAGTAAAGATTTGTTATTTTGTGTTAATATGAAGATTATGTTTTACAGACATACACTGTATGCCTTTATTCAAGTTTAATAAAGCTTATTTTGCAAACTTTACCTCATTCTCTATTATGATGTTTTACGTATTTCGCTATTAAATAGTGAACGTTGTGACAAACAAGTCAAGTTGTGCAGTCCGCTTGGCCACACAGTTTTAAATACTATGTTTCTTAATTTGTGGATTTGCATTTACTGATCAAATTTCATTTTAAATTAATTGCTGCAGACATGCAAAGGTAACGCAACACAAATGCGAATTTTCCGGGGGCCCGACCTTTTGACCTGCTCATCTCCTCTTTAATCCGCCAATGCTCTCATTTGGCGGCGCATTGATAACACCAAAAAGCAAAGAAAGTTCTGGAACAAAATCTTTTTAATGAGTTATAATGTCAATCCACTTTATCATGTGGCTCACATTTTATTTAAGCGTCTTTTACATCATTTCCTCCAAAACATGCTTATAATCAGGTTACGCTCTCGTTGGACAAGGTTGATTAATGAGTTTTTCAACTCAATGGCCGATTGCTATTTTGCCTAAATAAAATAAATGTGACCTAAATGCAAATTGGCTGCTGAATTAGACAACATTTTTTATCATCGGTCACCGGAAAACTATTGCCGTTGTACTTAGTGACGGTCAAAGTAGCCAGAAAATTTACTTGAGCAAATTCATTGTAGCCAAAAAAATATTCAAACATATGCAACAAGTAATGATTGATAGTTTCTTTTAAGTAAAAGTAAAGAAGAAGTAGACAGTATCAAACTTTTATAGAAAGTAGGTGGCCCACAAATGTGTGACTTTGGCCCTCTGAAAACCAATCTACATTTTTGTGGTTCTCTCGGTCATCAAAGTGTGTTGAGTAGTGGGCTTCCATTAATTAAAATTGGACAATAAAATGTTGGATACTTTTTCTTGTACTTTCTTAAATTTACACCGTAGCTTATGATCATTAATGATTTATTAACGAAAAGAACCACATATCGCTTTGTCAATCAAACTTTATGACTGCAATTTAGTTATGCATCACGAACAAACGTATCTTGTAGCGTTTGTAGTGTTAATAAAATGGTCCTAAATTGGAAATCAAAAGTAAAAAACTTAAGCCTGACGCCACCGGATGCACCCTAAGGCAATGTCTTTATTCCGGATAATTTTGGTGCCTTTTTTAACCCAAATTGTCTAACCCTAAATTAAAATGGTGCTGCTCCCAAAAAATTGCGCTTATGTCTTTTTTTAACCACAATTCTGCTTCCTCAATCAATCTAATCACTCATGATCATACAAATTTGGCAAATATTTAGAGCCAAAATTGGAGAAAACATTTGCCATCGTACATCCAATCTGCGTGATCAAGAGCAAAATTTTGTTTTTCACCTGATAATGCAGCTGCATTTTTAACGAACATTAAATTGTTTCTACGCATTGGGTGATTTTATTTACTAATTTTTGGACACGTAAACATTGAGTTTTGTGTCGAGTGAAACTGCTGTATGAATCTTTAGAAAGTGCTAGAGGACTGTTGATTGAAAATTACCATAATATACAAGGTGGCCAATAAGTAGACCGTCAATTGGAAGAGCAAAAATTAAATCGATAATCACTCATGAAAATAGCATTACATCTACTCAATTTAATCATTCAACAAATTTATTCATCTAAAGCATTAGCGATTTAATCATTCTGCAGATTTATAGAAAGCACAACAGCAAGAATAAATGATTATAATAATGTTCTAACTGCCAACCATCCTGTTCAATGCATTTGGTAATACGGGAAATAGCGGATTCACAGACTCTTGCGCATAACTCCTTGTTTGAGTTAATAGCATTAAACTGCATCGTGATAGCCATTTTAAGATCATCTAAGCTACGGGGTTTGCTGTTGTAAACTGGGTCCTTTATAGTTTATAGCACCTCTCAAGAAAAAATCCATGGGCGTAAGATCGGGTGATGTAGGGGTCCATTTGAGTGTACCACATCTACCAATCCAACCACCATGTAGTGCATTCAGTATATTTCATACACTATTGGCGTAATGCGGAAGAGCCTCATATTGCATGAAAATGAACATATTATAGTTAGGACGTTGTGGTAATTGTGGCATACCTTGCACGCTACGCGTGCTCACACATAATCTGTTAAGCTACTTATTGATTTATCTTTCATCTCTCATCAAACTGTCGGGCTACTTATTGGCGATCCTGTAGATCCTGTATAACAACAGCATCAGTGAATTTGTTTTTGAATAACGGATTTAAATCTTGATTTTTTTTCCAGAAAGCGTTGCTATTGAAAATTAAATTTTCGCCCAGAGCTGAACCAAAATTTTTTTAAAGACCACGAAAACAAAAATTATTGGATTTTGAAAAGAAACTCGCGGATAGCCAGCGGCCCATTCCTGAAGTAGCCGGTAGTTTCTTTGTCGAAAGTTTTTTCCTATGTATATATCTATTCTTCAGACCCGAAATTAATTTACAACAATGATTAATACTTTTTTCCTTAAAGGTCTTTTTATTTCATCTTTTGAAGGTTTACTTCTAATTACAAAAAATCTCGTATCTTGATATAGTGATAGCTGGTTGGAGAAAAAAATATACGACTTACAAGGTGGTTGAAAACATCTAAAAATTGACTTGAGTTAAATAATTGTGAAATAAAGTGACTTTGAAAGTTGGATTACTTTGAAAGGTTTGTTACCTATGTTTTCATTTTTTGTACTTTTTTTAAATTTAATAAAGTTTTGATCTCGGTTTGTATGGCTACTTGCATGGCTGTCTACAAAGATATACTGTGACAATGCAAGATCTCTAAATCAGTTTAACTCTTTCGCTCCCGCGATCATCAATTGACGATCTCGTGTTTTCAGTGTTTACCTCAATTTTTTTAAATTGAGTTACAAAATTAGTTTAATAAAAAATCAATTTGTCACTTTATTTTTCATCCGATTTTCATAAACTTTTCAAAAGATCACGCTTATTTCCTCACACATCGGAAAATGTATAATTTGTGCCCTAATCCTTGGATTTTTATACCCAAAAACGGTTAAAAAGACAAACAACCCAGTTGCAGACGACAAAATCGGCCAAATTCTCAGCACGTGCCAACTACGCTAAAATCAAATTGAGATTACATCTTTACCACAACACCAAACCCTTTATCATTAACACAGTCTGAAAACTACTCTTTTGGGGCATCATTTGACTAAATTTCAAGCGATAATAATAAATTTTACGTTTTTAAATTTCCAAATTTTTTAGGGGTCTCAAAACCCCCCCAAACAAATTTGAATGGTAAGTAGATAAAAACAAATTTAGTGCGTAAAAATATGATATGTTGCTATATACCGGTCTCATTTGAAAGCATAGGAAATTTGCTTTCCAGCAATATATAACTTTAAATAGTTTAGACTAAGTGGTATATGATATTTACTGATCAAAAATGAGTACTGTACATCATGTCAGTTCAAAACCCCAAAAATTTTTGACTTACCTTCACTAAATTATAATTTTTACAAAAACTACACCCTATAAAAAGATAAAATAAATTGCAAATGTTTCACCACTAAAGTCGTCATTTTGTATCAAGTTTCCAAGGAGACAAGAAGTAAAATACAAGTTTGAAAGCTAACAGAAGTTTGGCTTCTCTAAATCAAAGTTTGCTGTATCCCCCTTGTTTCTCAAGAAATGGAAAGGGTGTAAACAAGCGGCTGTTTCATTGTCAGTGACAGTATATTCTATTTAAACTTGATATTTTCTGAATCTTGAAGAAATTCCCTGTTCAAAAATACGTAATGTTACATGGTTTAGGCTAACCTGTAGCAGATAATAACTGATCATATTTTAGGTACTGAATTGAACTACCAAAATTTGGTACCGGTCGGTACCGGTCCGAAAAAAGGTCATGTGCCTCAAAAAATTGCAAATTGTAGAAAACCTAGGCTTTTAGGTAAGTTTTGATTGATGTACCTTGAAAGCTTATTTCCTTAGCATCATCTTGCGACCATTTCTAAAAAAATTGGTTGAAAATAAAATCTGTAGTGATCTTTGAGGTGAGGGTACCTCTTTAATTTTGAAGACAACTACCCCCCAGTTGGGGGGTTCATTTGCATAAAATTTGCATATTCAAAAAAAACGTTTTTTTTTCTATTTGAAATCCTCAAGAAATGTAGATTTCAACGATATATCACACTTAATGTAGAAGTAGACAGCTGAGTAATGATTTACAAACAAACTTGAGGTACATAATTATGATTAATTATGATTGATTATGACAGTTTTTCGCGCTGCCACCTTACATTTTTTTCGCTTTTCACGCGGGAGCAAAAGAGTTAATCTTCACGAACTGATGTAAATACACAGCCCTAAGACTAGCAATCTTTCTAATTTTAAAAAACATTTTTGGATGTAAGAATGTTGGAGCTGTTTTAGTAAGTCATGATTTATATTCAAATGATTTATCATCCAAAGTGCCACTGACCTTGCTTATGACTTTTTCTCATTTTTTTATGACTGATATCTGCCAATCACAGTATTCTTCGTTTCATGCACTGGCGCAACTACCATAAAATATTGGAGAGTGATGAACGCCAAAATTCTGAACGAACCATTACCGATGTTTGAGACCTGCCCGTTATTTCTGAGCACACAACAAAAGATGAATTGCAAAATAGTCTTCATTCTAAAAAGATTTTCCATAACAGTTTGACGTCAAGAAAAGATTCGCCACCACAACTTGACTTTTAAAATAAAAATTTGTTTTTAACAACAAGACATGAAAAGAAAATGACTGCGTCGAGAATTTCAAATCCACCACCCCAAGGTTTATTTCACGCTTCTAGAAAAATTTTCTTCAACTTTATGATTTTGCTCCAACAAGCCCAATTTCTAAAACAATTGTGATAAATCTTTGAAAAATAATCTCGACCTTATTTTTGTAGTTATATTTCTTTATCCATTAAAAAATTTCTAATACACTAGAGCTCAAACCCGCTTGAAACTATTAGTGGCCTATTGGTTAGATAATCAGCTGCAGATTATTTCTGCCACTAAGCCTACATAGTGAATATAAACCTAGATAATCGCAAAAAATTTCCATCTCAGAGTTTCGACAACGCAATATCCATGCGAGCATTGAACTTGCAACCGTGCGATTACGAGCGAGCGCTTGATCGCGTCGAGCCACGTTGCTAGGCGTACAGTATAGACGCTTTTACTGAAATTCTTGCTGTGATCTCAAAAGTAATGTAAGCTTGCAATTACATTGAGAACAGTTACCTGCATTTAAGCCTGTTGAACTGACTTTGACAGCAAGGCCAGGGTTGACTTGATAACCATTGGCTACCAGAAATGTTCCAATAGACAGCAGGAAAGCACAAAATAAACGGTTAAACACCATAGTGTAGCTTAGTTTTGTACGAAAAATGCTACAGTTCAAGACTGCAGAGCAATTCTCACTTTTTGTTTTTATAGTGACTGAAATGTAGCTGGAGGCTATCTGGTTATGCCAAACGCAGTCCCACTGATCTTCTTAAAAATTGATTTCGAAGAAAGAATGAATATGTTGACGCAGGATATTACCGAGGCATATCTTGAGATCGCAGTTGATGGATTTCGATCTAAAATTTTTGTGCATTCTTACTTCTGGATTTGAGAACATTTTGAGTAATCCTTTTTCTTTTTTCCTTCCACGAAAACTGATATCTGCCAATCACAGTATTCTTCGTCTAAAATTTAAAATGTCTATAAAAATCATTTCTTGATTGGTGAAAAGCGTTTAAGTTGCCCCGCGAAGCTTACTTCTTGTAAAGTTAGATATCTATTTAAGCAGAAAACCATAACTTGCAATTGTCAAATAAAATGTTGACGTGGTGGGCCGTAACAATTTAATTCTAAAAGTGCAGCCTACTTAGCATACGGTACAATCTTATTTCACCGTTTTAGGTAAATTTTCAAGTTCAACTCTATGTATGAGTAGCTGCTGGCTTCGATGATAAATATAAGTTTGAACTCATTTCGCACTTTCAAAACGTTTTCTGTCTTCTTAAAACAAAAAATGATGAAACATGTTTTTCATTGCATTGCTGTTTATTTTTAAGCGTGTTTTAGCTTCCAGATAGAAAAAAATCCTCTTAACGTCAGCTTTTTTCTACATTTCCGAGTAAACTTGTTATGCAAACAATAAGATTAAGTTCAAAAAATCTGAAAACAGTTTATACCGAAGCGATCTTGCTGTGTTGACGTCAAATTATTGCACTTGACAAAGACTAAAATCGTTGCAATTACTTTATATTTTTTGGCTGTGCACACCTCCCAAGCCCCCTTTATTCTCTGTCGTATTAAAGCCATATCCATTGTTATTTGCTTGCTGCTCCGCGGTAACGTCGATTGAGAGGTCTAGTCCTGGGGTGCATATAGACCTGGGATGTTTAGAAAACCATGGATTTATTTATTTAACAGTCCAAATTTTTTGGGAAATGACGCGTACCGCTTTGAAATTTAAAAAATATTAGATCTATTGCAAATTTTGTCCAAAACCATCCTATTTTGGCAAAAATGTGAGTAACTGCTAAATAAAAATCATCGTTTTGATCTGAAAGTAATATGACACCAGGCCCGGGTCAGCTCTTCTCGCCCCTGATATTCTGACTGTGCAGGCGAAAGGCATAGCCTTAAATTTGATTTCTTTGGATATGTTTTTGTGTAGATAAAAGTCAATTTTTTAATTTTTTGTCCCAGAGCATCAAATATCAATAAGCGGATGCGCACGAAACGTCGACCAACACACGCTTGCAGATCAATGTTAAAACTTCTAAGATTCTAAAATATGCTGTTTGAAGTAAGCAACTTTAATTAACTTAACGTTTATTTGGTTTTAACATGCAACGTCATTAATCACAATCTACGCACAAAAATTAGGTCTTGTAAAACGATGATAATACCACGACTAATAGCACAACTAGCCGCAGTTTGTACCAACAACTTATTGCTCTGCAACACCACAAAAATAAAGGCATCAACTAAAAAGGACACTTTGCAGTAGCTGCTATAAAGCAGGTAACAGTCAGGCTGGTAATCAATTGATGAGCTGGTTATGGCACGAAAGCTTGAGCTGCATGTGGTAGAACGATTACAAGCACACTTTGCATGTAAGATAAAATAGCTTTACACTGTTACTCCGGAAATGGGTCCGTTCTGTTGCCACTATGTGCTTGCAGTGCAAGCCCTCAGCAGATTTTTAATAATCTTGATTGACACTTGGTGGACTGCACTGAGTCGATAAAATGAAATCTAAATCATCTTCTTGTACTCAGCCAGCCAAAGAGTTTATAGCTCGGTCAGCAACGTGTAAAGTAAATCAAAAGTCTACCGCTCATTTGCAGGTAGTCTGCTTTGACAATTATGAAATTCGTTAGCCTTCTTTACACAAACCCCGAAGCAGTTCAATTATTGACATAAACCAAGCGATTTTTTACATATACGAGTCAATAGACAACTTATAGAGGACTCCGGTAGATCGCGAGGTTTTCTAATCTGTTCAACCGTATTTTTTCTTGTAGGTAATTGACATCACTAGCACAAGAACTATGCATGTAACTACGCCCAAAAAGTACGATGATTATAATTTTAATGATAAAAATTACTAAAATAAATCCGATCCCGTTTTAAACATGTTTTTTGATCTTTTCATTTAGAATTTAACAAAAAAGTTTTAAATGTTATAAATTGGAACGATTGAAGGATGTAAAGATATCGCGCGTAGTTCTAGCCACAGAAGAGCCGTAATCCTGTTTCTGTTTCGCGCGCGATTCTGAAAAGATCAGCGAAACTCAGGTAAGTTGAGATGTATTTTAAAAGTTGCTTGTAGGGCAAGATGAATTAATGATGATGTAGAAAATGAACCACCAAGGACTGTAACACAACTAACCTAATACACAGATGATCATTACGTCATTGCACATACACTCGAACCTCGTTTTTCCGGACCTGGTTAATCCGGATTTCGGTTTATTCGAGCAGTAAGTTGGGACGACCGACAAATGACCTCAAACAACGCGCTCCTCGCGTACTGCCAGAAACGCCAGATCGGTGGCTACCGATGCTCGTAAACATCGTGTTTTGTCTGGTATCAGTGAACAATTCTGCCATTTCGTACAAAAACGCAACGCGAATGAACGGAAAATTATATCATTTTGTGAGGTAATAGTGAAAACATATACGAAAATTTAATTTATTATGTCACATTATTTAAACAATGGCCCATGGACCAAGAATAACAATTTTTTTTAATCCTGTAAATAGTGTAAATGCATTTTACATATTGTTAAGGACGGTTATTTCATTTTATTTGCATTACATAAACACATTTGTGGTATCCGGACTTTTTCACTAACCGGACAGGTTCCTGCACCATCTAGTCCGAAAAAACGTGGGTAAAGTGTATATATATTGATTTACAATGTTTTTCTTGTCTCAGTTCATTCGCTAATTTCAATATTTTTGGAATTGGTTTTATTTGAAGTGAACATTGCCACTACTTATTAGCGCTCTCTAAAATTGCTTTCAGCGCCCCTAGCTCTGGTTGAGGATTCATGCTCTAGCTGATCTTGACTTTGCAATAAGAGCGAACAGTTTCTTCTGGTTTCTGCAAGGGAGTCTTAATGCAACGCCTTAAACCATTGCTCGTTTTGTGACATTTTTCTATTTTAACAGGCCAAAGTTGTTTGAAGTTTTCTGCTAAAACCTTTGCTCTCCTCAAAATTTTCTAGGTTTGAACATCAATAATATGGCTGCTCGTTTTCTACTGCTATTTTTTTAATATTGTCTGCGCTTTTTTTCCGCCAAATGGTCTCCTGGTAAATTCGACGAAAGATCTCTAAAAATCTTCTTCTCAGACTGCAACGTGACCATTTCCAACCGTTTTTTTTTAGATAAGAGATAAGAGATAATATCACCAAACACGTAAAGTGTGCTTTACCAACCATCCAAAGTTTTTTCGGTCTTCTTTGTTTTTCATATTAAAGTCTTTTTTTTCTGGGAGTAAAGACGTGGGCTTACTTTTACCACAATACATTCGAGCGCAGTACAGGCGTAATCAATTTTTTGTTGTCGCATTGGCTCAGTCCCGTAGCACTCCAACTTCGGGCCCCCCCCCCAAAGTAAGCGCAAGAGCCCCTGCGCACAGGTCATATCACTTTAGAGGTGTAAAATTGAAAAGCTGCATTAAGAAAATACACCACAATTTGTACATAAGTAAACAGGCTAATGTCAGAATAAAGCATGCCGATACCGAAGGTGCAAGTCATAAAAAATTCGGCACCGATGCCAGAGTTCAGTAGGACATTTATGCAGACACTGCGAAACGAAAGCAATGACACTGAAAAACATGAAAAAGTTATAAAAACGCAGTATCATTTAAATAGTCTGGAGCGAACCTTTTTGTTCGCAAATGCTGTTATGACATTGTCATAATCAAGAGATCGGGCGCAGTCATTTTCGATTGACAACATGGCTAATGAAGATAGTCTACTGTTTGTCATAGACGTTCTATTAAAAGTTTTGATCAGTTTCAATTTGCTGAAGCTTCTTTCAGCGCTGGCAACAGTCACGGGGCAAGTTAGTAAGATTCGAAGTGCGATGTACACATTCGGATACAATTCAAATAAATGAGTCTTTAGAAGATAGTTCAGAAAGTCTTGAGCCGTATTGAGATTGCGTTTTTTTTGTAAAATTAAAACAAACCGCTGTAGCTCAGCGCTCATTTCATCAGAATCAATGTCACCGAACTTTTTTTGGAGCTCTTTACAGCAAGTAAGAAGAGCATTTTCTTGTTGCACAAGCAAAAGTTTGTCTCGTGTGTACAAAAACGAAAAGGCGGAAGAAACCTCACGTAACAAATTAAAGCGCTCCTTTATTGACATAATAGCCTGGTCTACTAATGGATAAAAAAAGTTGCTTTTAAATTTCAGTTCAGGAGTAGCTCGTTGTTCCTCTTCACCTTGGTAATCAAACAATCTTCTTTTCTTTCCACTTTTTGACGGAGGAAAAGAAGGATCAATATCCAATTCCTGTGCTATTTCAACAGCAGATGTTGCGGCACTGTCATAACCCGTTGTGCAATAGTTTTGCAAAAACTTTTCAGTTGCCTGGATTTCCGTTTCCATTGTATGAAGGGAGACTCCATACGATTGAAGAATCTTGCTTGCTTTATTGACTTGGAATAGGATATCATACCAAATAAACACCGACAAAAGAAAACTCCATTTTGATAAATGAGCTATCAACGATTTTGTTTCTGAGGCAGCTCTTCCATCTTTTCTTTCTATGGAAATGGCTTCCAAGTCTTTCAGTGCCAGCAACACCTCTTTTAAATTGTATCGAAGAGGTTTGATGCATTTAATTCTGCTTTCCCAACGAGTATCAGATTGTGACTTTATGGACAGCTCCACATGTTTCTTCAAAATTTCCCAACGCTGAGCAGAGAAAGAAAACAGCACATACAACCTTGTAAGTACTCCAAAAAATGTCAATGCTTCCGTCGATCAATTAGCACTGTCAACAACAACTAAGTTAAGGGTATGATTTGCACAGGGCACGTAAACAGCTTTGGGATTGATGTCTAGCATTCTTGCTTGGACCCCAGAATGTTTTCCTTTCATGTTAGCACCATTATCATATGACTGACCTCGACAATCAGACAATTCGAGTTGCAGTTCGGTCGCTTTTTC
Organism: Trididemnum clinides; assembly: GCA_963675345.1. Classification (NCBI taxonomy): domain Eukaryota; kingdom Metazoa; phylum Chordata; class Ascidiacea; order Aplousobranchia; family Didemnidae; genus Trididemnum; species Trididemnum clinides. The sequence goes on from OY776300.1 coordinate 8,209,699, forward strand.
TAAGAAAGCGTCCAACAAGCCTTTCCCAGTACTGTCACTTATTCTCAAGTAGCCAAAAAATGTTTCTTTAACAACAGCAGTTTCTTCATTACATAGTACATAACGGAGAATGACAGACATTTGTTCATGATGTGACATATCTGGAGTGCAGTCCAAAATTATAGAAAAATATTTTGCCAATTTCAATTGCTGTAAATTTTCTTTTTCAACTTCTGTCGCTAGCAATTCAATTAGTTCATTTTGTATGGTAGGACTCAAATAGTGACCTTTAGTGTTTTTATTCTTGATTCTGTCTTGAACCTCTTTTAGGATCGGATCTCTTTTTGCCAAAAGCTCAAATATACCCAGAAAATTTCCATTGTGAGGAGATCCTAAGACTTCTTCAGATCCTCTAAAAGCAAGATTCCTTTCCGATAGAAACAAGGCAATGTCGATAAGTCTCTCTAAAACATTTCTCCAAAAACGTCTTTCATTGAAAAAAATATTCATCTCGCGTTTGTCGATAGTGGATGAATTTCTTATCCCTTCAGCTAGCAACATCCATTGACTGCAGCATTCTTGGTGGGAAATGCCGTTTTCATGGTCTTTCAGTTTTTTCGAAAAACCCTCCCATGTATTTATACCACTACAAAAGGGGCTTAGTGTTTTTCCAAATAGCTTACAACAAAAGCAAAAAACTTGATCTGATTCCCCAGAATAAACTAGCCACGACCGTGAAACACTTTCACAATTAGGTAACACACGTTTATAATGGTTGGAGGAAAAACGTCGCCTTGGAGTTGTGTTATTATATGGAAAATTCATTATTAGTTGATGTGGTCCACGCTTTACTATATCACATCGTTGAGCATCAGAAATACTTTCAGGCCATTTACATGGGTCATCAGGGATAGGGGTAAATTGAGATTCAGCTTTTTTTGATATTGAAGGTTGCATATTGGCAGGTAAATCACAACTTACATTTTCTGGAAATTCACAATCACTTTGATGCTGATCGTCATAGTCTTCTTTTTCTTGTACACTATAGTTTTCTTCATCCCTCTCGGTACTAGTGCCAGGTCTACTCTGCTCAGTAATCTTGAAAAAATCTGTCATCTTGGGCAATTTCGCTACAGCATCGAGATGCTGTGGCTGCTTCTTTTCTCTTTTGAGCACCACTTTTTGAACGTTTCATTCTATACAATGTCAATAAAATACTTTATCTGCATTCTGCAGTGTATATATATTGTCCCGGTATTTATAGCCAAACAGAATTCCAGACCATTCTATGATTGTTGCGTAACAACGGCATTGTTACGTCAATCGAATATTCAAGATTCTACCAGAAAATCAATCGAAATATTCTAAATTCTGCGAGATAAAATGACGTCGCATTCACTTATGATGTCACAAGCCAATTTCTTCCTACAGTTTAAATCGGTTGTAAACAAGTCTGCTGAACTGAAAATAGTCACGTAGCCAAAAAGCAATTTCAGACTAACTTGGGCCCCCAAAGTTGGCCTGGGCCCCCCCAATTGGGGGGTTTGGGGGGCGGCCGCTACGTCTCTGCATTGGTTGTACTTCTTTTCGTCGTCGCTGCACCTACATAACACAGCTTTCTTCTAGTATTGTATTGCTAGAATTGACGGTATTAAGATTACTTTGTGCACCGCCTCTATTTACCCGATGCAAGAAGGTATTCCTCTCACTCGATCCTGTTTGACTGCCGGCTCATTATGCAGCGCTCTGCTGTATATGATAGCTCTATTTTTGTACGACTTCAAGACTAAGCAATGCTGAGTTGCTAGACTCTTGAACTTCATATTCTTCCGCCATCATCCTGAGAAAGGGTTTGAGTATTAAAAGGGTCGGTGATAGGAATTTCGGGGCCCAATTAAAAAACTGATGGCGGGGCCCTACTCTAAGGAGGTAAAAATTGATGCATGTTTATATTTCGTATAGTATTCTTAATTTTAGCAAAAAACCACATTAAATGCTTGATATGCTAAAATTTTATTGACAATATAAAAGTTTTATTTTTAAATACAAAGTAAGGTAATTACAGACATACCATTTATACAGAGGTTTTTTAGAAAAAGAATTTTTTGGTTTTTTTATTTGCAAAGTATACTAAAAGAATAATTTAAAGATAATTGGTCTTGTACTCTCAGGACGGCAATAGTAATGGTTTTACAGTCAACGAATTGCCATGTCATAGTGAGTTTTTCACATGATATAAAGACGTGAAATGCAGTGTCTGGATCTTTGCGGCAAAAAACACGAAAGGATTTTGGGTTGTCAATAGAAAAGTCGCAAAATTTTGTTTGAAAAGGTAAAACGTTATGAACTAGTTTGTATTTAAAAGTTTTTAAATACTTGGGCAATATGGGGTTGTGAACTCCTTTCCACTTGCTTTTATTTATCACTGCTCTGGTCGCTGGGGATAAGTCATCAATGATGCGTGTATAAATGGTTTTAATTTTGCCGCATTCCAATTCTTTCTTGGCAATGTTGTATTTTTTGAAAGCATTTAATGTATGCCTGTAGTATGGGGATGGTATTATTTTATGTAATAGATGAATCAGTTGATTTAGGTTAAACAAATTTGATAGAGTATGTCCGATTTGATGTTCCGTAAAGGTAGCTTGGGTATGTAATTCTAAGTGCTGAGTTCTTATTTTGACTTATTTAGAAAAATTTTTTTGATATATTAGGTCACCGTGTATGGTGATATTGGTAATGTTATACCCACCAAGATCTTTAGGCAGTTGAAGGATCTCGAGGGAAGGTGTTAATCTGTGTGGCCATCCCATAAAGACAAAGATTCGTGAGACAATCTTTTTGTTAATTTGATTCGAAAAAGGATACGTTGATGCTTTATAGTTGATGATGGGGAAGACCTTGGTCGTAAATAGCGAACACTTGGCTTACCAAATTAAATATTGTCTGTTTAGTGCGCTGATGGCTTGTTTTAGTTCCTTGAGTGATTTTTTCCCACTTTTCTTTTTGGTTTGCATTTCCTATAATCCAATTAATGCACGGTAGTTCTGTATGCGGTTTAGTTTGTGTGATAATGCCCTGTGTCTTGTCTTCATTTAAGCGTAAGTCTGAAGCTTTTTCGAAAATTTGTGCATATTCAAAAGCTTTTCGAACTGAATATTTGTCAATCAAGGTCAAGCTCATGTCGTCGGCATAGCTTGGATATTTTATCTGATTCTTACCAATTCCTCTTCGTTGTACTGCAGGGGAGTCATTTATGTACGAAATTAGTGGCTGCGTTGCAACAAGGAACAGAAAAAGACTTATGGGGTCTCCTTGTTTTACTCCTCTAGCCAAAATGAGAGGGATGGTTGCAAAATCATTCACCATGATCCATAAAAAGGCATTTGTATTGAGTTCAACTATTATTTTAATAAACGAGGTTGGAAATTGCATTACGTTAAAAACTTTGTGCAGCCAATTTTGATCAATTGAATCGAAAGCTTTGTGGAAATCGAGGAATATAAAATATCCTTCCCAATCTTTATTTTTGGTTTCCCAATATTAGTCTTGTAGCAAGGTGGTGGCCGCTGAAGTTTGGCCTCCTGATTGTACATATTGGAATTTCTCCACCAGGTCTCCTAGTGAATGACAAATGCGTTGGATCAAAATTTTAGTAAAGATTTTGAAATCGGTATTAAGCAGCGATATTGGTCTATAGTTATCAATTATGTTTTTAGGTCCTTTTTTGTAAATTAAAGAAATGTATTCTTTTTTTCATATTCGAGAGTATTTTTCCGGTTTTAAATAGATTCTGATATAATTCAATGAGATCAAATCCAATTTTATGCCAGGATTCTTTGTAAAACTCAGTGCTTAGGCCATCTGGGTCTGGAGTTTTCTCCGTTTTTGTATTTGCAATAGCTATTTCTACTTCTTCTCGATTTATTTGAGTAATAAGTTCGGCTTGTTGTGATGATTTGAGTTTTTTTGAGAATTTATTTAAGAACATTTTTTGGGCTTTGAAATCTGTAGTTTTTTCTTTGAATAGTGTTTTATAGAAATCCCGGCATATATTCAAGATCTGTTGAGGGGAGACCTGAGTGTTCGCGTCGCTGTCAATCAATTCCGTAATATCAGTATTCTCTTTTCTTTTAGTAAACTGTAGAAAAAGCATTTTGTAGGTAGAGCGTTCTTCTAGATGGCTTTCTCCTTGGAAAGACGCCATTTCTGCTGTTGTTTTTGCAATTGCGATAGTTCTTTTTTGACTCTTCAGTAAATTTTAAGTACGAGAGGATTTGGCGTTAATGGGGCCAACTCCGCAAGTTGGTTTTTTAAATGTAGCTCCTCAAGATCTCTTTCCTTTTTAATAATTTTAGACCATTTTTTAACTAAATTTTGAATTTTTTGTATGATTTTTATCTACCATTCAGAATAGTCAGGGTATACTGTGCCAAGCAGAGTTTACCACTTGGCCCATCTTACCTCTAACTCTTTCTAAAATTCTTTAAGTTTATATTCTGATATGTTGTTCTTCCAATAATCTTTTCTCCTTGGATCAGGAAAGGGAATGTTCAATTGTGTTATAGCCATATCGTTATCCGAATGTGGGCTGGGCTCCATCATCGTCTGAATGATTTTAAGATTCTTATTGACGTATATACAATCCAATCTTGATGACCTTTGTGGACCTCTCCACGTAAAACTTTGCTTGTTACGGTAAAGGGTTCTAAACCTATCTTGTAAGTTACATAAACGACATACATTAAGTCAGTTAATTCAGTAATTTGTGTTTTCTTAGGGTTGGAAAGGTGCACGTCGACTATCGGATCGTCTATCGTGTTGAAATCATCTCCCAATATATTAACGATATTGGGATGAAAATAATTATATTGTATTTGAAAAAAATCCTCCCGTACAGAAATTGATTGGCAGCTAACTGGTGCGTAGATGTTACTTACATTAATCACGAAGCCATTATGTTTGACTTCAGCAGCTACCACCCGTCCATCGACGTCCTTTTTAATTGGCCCAAAGACTAGAGCAGGATGATTGAGCACTCTTGCTGTTTCGGAGGCCGTTTTATTATTTTGGGAGGGCGAATGAAGACCGCCTGTCCAGTAGTCCATTGGTCGGCTCAAATTGCCTCTTCATACGATTTCGAAAAGGTCTCTTGAAGCAAGATTATTATTTGAGCGTCTAACTGCCACAGATGAGCGAAAATTGCAGCTCGTTTAGCGTCATTGTTCATACCGCGGCAGTTGAAAGACACGACCTTAAGGTAAAGCGATGTAACCACAAGGGAAAATACTAGGAAAATAAAATAAATAGACAGTATGATGTGGTTTCAGAGATGAAGATTAATACTATAAAATTGTATTGAACTGTGACCGAGTTATAGGCAGAGTGACAAGAAGTACATTCAACCCGACTACTGCCTTCGCTAAGGTTAAACACATCACAATGGGGACCTTGCACGGTAGTAGTAAGACATACATCACATTTAAAAGTTGCGCCATTAGTATCTATTAAGCTCCATCCACAATTGCCCTTGATATAGTTAAACTGACGACATAAAAATTACGAATCTTTGCATTGCTTTGCCATAGTTTTACAGCAACCCAAAAATACTTTACTGTATTTAAATCTATGCCAGCTATATCACATTCGCTATCACTAGAAACTGAAGAAAAAATACTAAATATAATTTCTGTTTCATTAGATTGATTTAAGTTTGGGTTTTTCGAATATTGTCCTCGACTTGAACTCGAAGATCAAATTCTTTTTTTTAACTTGCTTGCTTGTTGTTCGTTGTTGATAGAATTTTGTCGGGTTCAATATTCGAAGATTGTACGAAATTGTTTCGAAGAGAAGCTATTATTGTTGTTGTTGACTCTTTTAGGTTGTCTATCTGTTGCGAAATAATGACGTAGCAATCTTGTGACGAGTTTTCTAGGTCCTGATTGGCTGTAGATGACTGTTGTTTACTAGATTTTTGCTTGCTTTGTTTTGATTGGTGATTTTTCCTGTTGTTGTTCAAATTATTATTTGGATGTTGGATGATTTTCTGAGTCGACGGTTGGTTCTAGTTCCATCGTTTGGTTGTTTGTTTTGAATTTTTCGTGAATTTCCAAATTTGAATGTTTTAAAATCTTGTTTTTTGGGACATTCTTTTTGGTGTGACCAATTTCTGCACAATAGGCACAGGTGTGTTCCTAGCCTACATATTTAACGGAAAATTTGTATTTACCAAAATAAAGATCTTGGAATTGGTTTTGCTTCTAAATTTTTTCTTTGTAATTTGTAAATCCTAATTCCAGTTTGAATCCCATATACTGTATATCTTTCACTCTGTATGATTTTTCAATTTCTCCATGGTTAAGTATTATATAATGGACTATTAGTTGGTCCGGAAAATGAGGGGTCATATAGTTGGCTTGCCTTGATTACCCGACGTCTATCACTTTTTCTTGATTATGGGTTCCCTTTTGTAGAGAAAGTTGATGAGCCACAATTTTTCATGTATTTCAAAACCCTTTTTGATGCTTCCATAAAATCCTATCAACTGAAGGAACATGTTTTAAACATTCACCCGCAATTTAATGAGTAAAACTGGAGCTTCTGCTAAATCAAAGCAACCAGCCTTAAAAAAATGTGATGGGACAGTATAAGGCAATTTCAAACCCATTCAAAGGCAAGAGCGACTGCGTCTTAAGCGGTTTCTCTGGTAGCAGCAAGTGCAAAAAGCCACATAATATCGCTGAGACACTGATAAAACCTATTCTTGTAGATTGCACTGGCATTTTGTTGGGTGAGAATTCAGGGTCAAAAGAAAACGAGATCTTTTTGTCTAATGGCATTGTTGAATATGGTATTACAGATATGACGAGTGATATCAAATCTTAACTTATGGAAAAAATCAAAGCTTCCCCCGTATTTAGATTACAGCTTGATGAATATGTTGATGCTGCGAACCTTTCTGAACGAATGGTTTTGTTTGGTACACCCACAACAAAGATACTAAAGAAGACTTTCTTCTTTTCCTCCCTTTGGAAACAACGACCTAGCCTAGCTATGGGCTAAGGACGTGGAAGATTTTCTTACTGCAGAAAAATTGGATTGGGACAAATTCAGAAGTGTTGGCGTCACTGGGGCGCCTGCTGTTCTCAGGGTGCGATCTGGCTTTTTGAAACTTGTCAAACAGAAAAATTCTAACCTGGTCGGAATGCACAGCATCATACATCGAAAAACGTGGACAAAAAGAACTATGTCGCGATTACCTAACCAATCACTTGATAGTGCTTGCATAGCTGTCCACTATATAAAACGAGTGCTTTGAACTCTTGACACTTCCTAAAATTACGTCAAAATATGAAAGAAGCATGTGATTTTCTGCTGCTTCATGGTTTTGTGCGCTAGTTCCCAATAGAAAACCTGTTGATTCGGCTAGTGCGTTTAATACAAAAGGTCAGTGTTGGGGAGACTCGAGTCATTGACTCGAGTCCCCCCAACACTGACCTTTTGTATTAAACGCACTTGACGAATTAACAAGTTTTCTATTGGGAACCAGCGCAAAATAAGAAGACTGGACTTGACCCGAGTCGTTTGCAGAAAATGGCTCGGCTCTACTCGGAACTCGACACCAGTGACTCAAGACTTGAGCACTACGACTCGAAACACGAGCCAAGACTCGACTGATCTGCTGATATTGAAATTATTTGCATCAAAAATTTTTGGCTTAAAAAGCCTGATTTCTTAAAAGTTGTTTCGTGAAAATCTGGGTGTTGAAAACAATCGTTCTTTTACACGCTGGCAACCAGTGGAAAACGAAGAGGGCTTCTATGCTAGCGCTACCTTTCAGGAAAACGTTAAATATTATTTTTAATTATTATACTTGTAGTAGTAACAAACAAATAAGCTGTTCTACTGTGACAGAATTAGTTTAAATGTCTAAGCCCTTGAAAAGCATTACACAGGCTAACAAAAAATTTTTGGCTTACAAAGTGAAGGCGGTTTAAGGCGGAGACAGGATTATGCGATCCTAACTAACCAGCGGCTCATTTATGATATTTTTATCGTCTACTGCAAGATCTTCTCGTGCAGGCCAATCCTTCTTTTACCCAGTGCTGATCAGTAGGGCGACTGTCCTAATAACAGAGAAAACAATGATGTTTGGTGTACCCCCTTTGCTATCCTAACAAAAAATTGACCATTTTAAAGACTATGCATATGGCCCAGTTGTGCTCACTGTAGCGCAGTTTCTGCAAAACCATCTTCACATTCAGATAGTACTCTTTAACAATCACGGAATGTCCGATTCGAACACATGCAAACTTGTTGCTATTATGAAGTAGTACACATCTCAAACTCCGCTTGGAGCTGTCTATAAACAATCTCCATTCATCTGGGTTGTACTCTGGAAGACCTATTTCTGAAAAGAGGCTGTGAATGTTGTTTCAATAAACAAAATCATTTTCCATTAGCGAAAAAACGAAACGACAAATCATTCTTATCACGGTAGAATGTAATTTTAGTTCCCGAATCCAGTATACCATGCTTATCAAGACGAGATGCCAAAATCTCAGACGATTCCTTGCATAGGTCGAGATCACGAACTAAGTCATTCAGTTGGCCTTGACTAAAGGGTTTTGGTGTTGCACTGAGCGAAGATGATGCAGCAGCCATGCTGGAAGAGCTACTAATACTACTGTCGCTGTTATTAGTATGATTAATTGCTTCCAGTAGCATTTCATCAGCAGTAAGGTCAGGTAAGGAATTGAAAACTGCAGCTGGAACTTCAGCGCAATGTGTTATGAGTCGTCAAACAGATTCAATATCACGATAATGTCAATCTTTCTTCTTTCGCTGATTCCATCCAGACTTATACACCATGCAAAAATAACAATCATCATGGTGATTTTTGGGCTCACGCCATAGCCTACCATAGGAACCCCAAATCGCATCGAACTGACTTTGCCTGGGGTCCAAAAGCGCAGCGTTTCCGTACAATGTTTGCTCACCTTGTGGGGTGCCCAAGACTTGTCTGATTCCCTAAGTTCAGGCCAAATCAGGCTTCATAAGCTCTCTTGGTAAAATCTCTCACATCAAATTGGTACTTTGCCATAATATATTCACCACAAATGTCGCAAAATACGCCTGGATTGTTTCGGCATTGCCTTCGCTTAGTGCTCATCTCTTCTACTTTCTCATAAACAGCTTTATTTACAAAACAATGTAAATAAATTTTCCTTCAGATAGATATATAGTACCCATTAATATGTTTGCCAAAAATCAGCAATTTATCGTTTGTTATGTCCTCAAATTCACAAAATCTAGCACTTTATTTAGCTGAATGATACATGCTTTCCACATTATGCTGCCTTTAGGCCTTATCATGATTGTTTTAACGCACAGGGGCGGACAAGTAAACTAAGACTGACAACTCTCCTCTAAGAAGAAATATAAATGTAATGAAGAGAAACTTTTGATAGAAGCAAGTCGTAAATTTTATGGCTATTAGTAATGCTCTGAACCCCATCAAACTTCCATACATCATCAACATTGTGACTTGTGTTTTACGAATCGATATGCAGCCTATATAGATTGTATGGAGTAAATGGACACTAAACTTTGAATGGGAAACCAGTAATATTGCAGTAAAGAAGCTTCCAAGAATGGACAGTGCTCAAGTCAAATATAAAAAAATACATGGAAAAATATCTCCAAAATTAGAGCCACTTCGGCAAAAATAAGTGCATTTTCAGACTCAGCGCCCCTAATTTAACACCAACAGGATTCAACATCCTTTGCCTTTTGACAAAATTTTTTTTGTTGGCCTGTGTTATTTGCTTCACGTTATTCATAATTCTTCTTGATAAATCACTGAACGTTTACTGATAAAAATAGAACTTTACTTAGCTTTACTAGAGTAATTGCAAAAGCCCTAAGTAATGTGAGATACAAAACAACGTGGTACTAATACAGAGTGAAACAATATGAAATGCAAGTAAGACAGTTTTAAATTAAAAAATTTATTTGATGAGCTCTCTGAGAAGCTTTTTACGCAGCTGCAGCGTATCTGTTGTACGTTAAAAGTGCGAGCCTTAAATAATTTTTTAGATGTAGCAGTGACGAAGACTGACAAATTTCAAACAAACTATCTAAAAATTGTTCTACAAAACAAGAAATTTGCATATAATCGTGATTTTTCAAAATTTTTTTGGGTTGCATGCCCTTGTACACCCGAAGGTAATCGTGTCTTCGGCAAATTTTCGAGTCCCCTAAAATATTTTCTGTGTGCGCCCCTGCTGGCAACTCTGGTATTGTGTCAAAATCTTGCAAATTATGTTTGATTATTTTGCACTAAAAACCTGAAAGATTTTTGTTGTAAGACATTTTGCATCTGTTCTAGCACGTTGCATATTTAGGCTCACAAATGCGTTCCTAATTATTTTGAAATTTATTTTTCAACCATAAAATTGTAAGCTCGACTTCTTAAGAAGCTGCAGTTACTAAAGCAGTAGACTTATTATTATTGGTACCGATGTAGTATGAAAACTGAGCTTTAAACTGTCGAGATCAGAGCTTAGATAAGCCTAGCTTAGGAGCCCAAAATTTTGATTTACCAAACAATATCAAACAAGTCGATTCCAATGATTAAAAATATTACAAAAAGCTAAGCAATGGCATTGAAGTGTTGAAAAGACTCGAGTCGTGGAAAAAAAAAGACTCGACGTGAATCGAGTCGTTTGGACAAAATGATTCGACTCAACTCAAAACTCGACATTAATCACTCCTGACTCGGCTCGAGGTTCGAACTCAAGAGACTCGTTCCCAACTCAGCAAAAAGTTATTGAATTTTTTGAAACAAAGCATAAACAAGAACTGAAGACGGATATTTCAAACGCAATGTTTCAAGAATGATTGGCATCCCCAGCAGACATGTTTTCTAATCTGAAGGAACTGAATCGCAAGTTCAAAGGCGTCGACTCTAAAGTATGGGGACTACTAGACAAGATTACTGCTTTTAATGCAAAGCTTAAACTCTGGGAAAAATAAATGCAATCTGGACAAAGTGTAGCATCATTTCCAATGATAAATAAGATGTGTGAGACAAATGGTATTCGCAGTATTATTAAAAGTGAGGACGTTGACCTCTTCAGCAGCTTTATTGAGGAATTTCATCTTTACTATCCCGGTTTTGAACAGATCGCTGTGATGGCATTAACAAGGAATTCTTTCAGAGTTTCTGTTGAAGATTTTCCAAATGAAACAAATGAAGATGAAGATATTCAAGAAGAGTATTTGGGCATGATTCACCATTCAGCTGTCAAGCCTTTTTTTCAAGATGAAAGCTTGGAAAAATTCTGGGGAATATTGGGGACAGAATATTCAAAAGTTACAGAAAAGCCACTAACATCGCTGACCGTGCTTCTCGCTGCTTACATCTGTGAATCAGCATTTTAAAAGGTTTGTAACTGGTTGTAAGATTTGTAGTCAGTTTTGTTTTGTGCTGCCTTTAATACCGCATCCCAGATTTTATAGTTTGTAAACAAAGCAATAGCAAAAATCTCGCCAATAGCGTATTATTAATGCTGACGTTTTCTTAAGATTAAAATATTCTTTTTGATAAATAGCACATTCTATAACGAGTACGCCAGAACTAGTAAAATAGAATAATCAGATTATGGTAAATAAAAGGAAATCGGAATTTGGTTTGAACAAAATTTCGTAATGGCAGAAAAGAAAATATGCACCACTCCCTGGTTATCCATTAGTCGACTCGGTGGGCGGTCGACTTAAACTATTTTAATCCCGTTGAATCAAGGGTTAGGGCATTTGAAATAATAATTTGAAGTAGCTTTAAAAACTATTATTTTGATGTTATATAGCTGATTGTTTAAAAAAATTTGTTTACATCATTTGATTTAACCACACTTTTTAACATTTCAGTTAAGAAAAACTAGCTTAACATTGACCCGATAAGAAATTAAGAATAATTGTATTTATGATATCATAGTAAGTTCCAATACTGTTGTTACTTGAATGTTCTAGAACAGTGGTCCTGAACCTGAGATCCATGGACCCCTCGGGGTTTGTGAGAAGGTTTCAGGGGATTTGTATTGTGCTGTGGTGAATTTTCATAAAGCTAAAAATAATTATTTACTTGATGGTTGAGTAAAATTTTTGATCACACTTCTTGATAGTTTGCATCATTAACTATGGGGGTGGTAGCCAAGCCGGCTCGGGCCGCTTGTGGTGGCAAAAAACTTGATTTCAAGAATCACAAAGATATTCAAAGATAATTGGTCTTCCTATGTAGTTGGTCAGTCCGAACTTCAAAGATATTGATCTTAGATGAAAAAAAGAAGAGGGACTGTGCATTCATCTGCCAAGGAAAATTCGAACTTTGAATAAACTGACCGGGTTCCGCAGGACTGACAACTTCTTGAAAGAAATCCATATCTACACAAAGATTGAGAACCACTGTTCTATAACTACTAATCCAAAGTGTTCTTTGCTTAGTATATATGTGGTCGCAAACCTTCAGCGAGAGGGAGGAAAATACTTAGGTAGTGTTGATATGTATCTGCGTTTGTTTATTCTGGGAATGATTGTTTATTGTTAGCAGCCGCAAGGCCATGCATAACTAATTGTTGTCGCAATGGGTAGAGCAGTTGAGATTAAGTTTAGTAGTAAATATTTTTCTGGTTTTTTCAAGTGTGAATTGTTTCGAACCTAAAGCTAGTAAATGAAATAAAGTTTGGTGCTGAATTATCAGTATCAAATTGTCATTATTTCCTGTACCAGTATTGTTTCGCATCGAAGTCCAACACATTTTTTTGGGGTCCTCGATTAAAAATTTCAAGATAAATAAAAAACTATTTTCATACTAAAATCCTTGCTTTATAATGAACGAAGATAGATCTCACTATTTACTACACTGGGTTGAAAAAAGTGGAAAAACTTGCTGTGGTGTTAACTTGCATCTCTGAAACCATAAAATATTCTGAAAAAATATTGGATGTTTGTGAGATATCTAGTGGCAACACTGATAAATGTTTTAATGCACTTGCTGGGTACCAAAAAAAGAAGCTTATAACATAAAGCATTGGATCCTGGGTGCAGTGTTTGATACCACCGTATCAAATACATGGCTGGAAAAATGATGTCGTAGTGTAATTAGAAGAATGTATCTCGGTGAAATAGTTTTACATGTCTATTGTAGACACCACTTATTCAAACGCATCTGCAGTGATGTTGTTACAGCTACTATAGACAATACAAAGCACCAAATTGTATCGTATACCAGCAGTTAACTTTAGTGCGGCCTTTTGTCAAAGTTCCACCAACAGATCATTCAAGCTTGCACAAATACCAAGGTGGTTACAATCCACTGCTGAAGATTTTATTAGCTTTGCCCAGAATATTGTTAGAGGGAACAAAAATAGCCTGATCATGAAAGACGATTTCATAGAGCATATCCAACTTGGTCTTTTATTGCTTGATTCTTTTTCTACGAAAATTTCCATGCCACACATCAGATCAATACGAGCAATCACCATCTCCCGATGGATGGCAAAAGTAATCGGTGAACAAAAGATAGCTCTGTACTCCTTTCAACTTCTTCAATTTGGTGTGTTGAGCAGCACTAGTGATGTAGAAGAGCACCAGTATTTAGCATTCTTTTCCACCATGTTGTATATTTAGCCTTGGATTGAAAGTCCGCTTTTGTTTGGAGTTGCAGTCAATGATCTTGACTTATTCAATATACTTGGCAGTATACAATCCGAAATTAATATTTCTTCTCTTTTTCTTGTAGCAGCTGCTTTGAAGCGTCCAGATGATCATCTGTGTTATTGCAATAAAGAAAAGGTATTTTGGGACTCTTTTTCTACCGATTATCAATTGCAGTGAATGAGAAGTGCAGAAAGGAAATGCTGAGACACAAATCAAACTCTTGCTTTACTCTTCAAAAGCTGGGTAAAGTGGTAATCAAAATTAAAATTAAAACAAGGAGCCAGAATTTAGCAAGGAGCAAAAATTGAGAGTATTTTCCTGCCCAAATTCTTTTCTCATCTCAAAAAGAATGAAAATGGAAGCAAACTTTTCAAAATCACACTCATCAAAATGAGAAACAGATTCCAACTATCATCCTATTAAAAAAATTTGAGCAACTGTCAGTAACAAATGATGCTGCAGAAAGAGCTATATAGCTGGCAAAAACATATCACAAAAAATTGACTAAACATACCGTTGAAACATCACATTTGTACCAAGTTGCACCCGAATTTCGGAAAAACATTTCAGCTAATGGAAAATTCACATTGTCGAATGCAAATTTGAAAGGAAGACTTTGTGCTTTGCCACCAAACTTTAGTAACACTAAAACACTTAACACATTGACTTTCTATACTAGTGAATTGCTTTGATTTTGTCTTTGTATTCTGAAAAAGGAGCCCATTGTAGTCTATGCATAATAATAGGCAAGGTGTGGCTTCAAAATCTTTTTATTCTAGCATAGAGTATGTCAAGCTACTGCTGCAAAATCCCACAGCTAAGAAATGTAATAGAAACAGTAAGTGATTGAACGGCTATTGTTAAAAACGCTGCTTCACAATAAAAAAACGTGTCGAAAGCAAAGACAGCGCTGCTAAATGAAATAAAATTGCATTTTTTCATGAATATCTTACCCTCTCCACAGAATCCAACTCTGTGTTGTAAGCCTACTGATCCGTATATCCCAGTTTCATATACGTCCTAATCAAGACTACAAGATTATATCATATGTAGCCGCCCATGAGCATACCTGTCAACATAAAAATCATTCGGTCGGAAAATATTTTGCACAAGCCAAATCAAACTCTGAGGGCTTCGCCCACCAGACCCTCGTTATATTTATCGCCCGCCTTTTCCTTCACCTGAATTGATGCTGTTACGCATAATTTGTGGTCATGCAATGAAAAGTATTGCTCTTGCAATGAGATGGCCTCGATTAAACAATCTTGGTTCATCTCCCACTTACGCATCTAATTTGTATCCTTGGATAAGAATTTCACAATAAATGTTTCTGCATGATGGATTTCAAAACCAAAATTGAACAAGAAGCCGGAAAAGTCAATCGAAAAAAATGGTAACTTGCAAGCGAGTAGGGTCTTGTTGATTCATCATATGCATAGCGCTTCCGTCATTTTCTCGTGACAAGTGGAAAACGACAAGAAAAAAAACAAATATGTAAATAACCACCTCAGAATTATCTCCTCAAACACACTGTTAGCGCCACTTCGCTCTATGTGTACATTGATCCTTTGATAATGTGTAGAGTTAGTGCTTTCCGGTTACCAGATACTGTTCTTGGCGTGGTTAGCGATTACGTAATTTCTTTACTAGTCGCTATCCAGTTACTCTAGGTAGAACCTGTGCTAATTTAGTGTAATTAGTAGTGATGTATCTATTCATGATATAGTTAGGTATGGTAGCCTACAATGTATGGTATTTGAAGTGTGCTTCGTAGTGCTGGGCCTGGCTTACCTAGGCCTAGCATCTTTATCTATTTGCCTTTCTCCTTGCAGCTACAGGTTCAAGGTGTTTTAGTGGTAGGTTTTGCATGCATTGTTTGCGCTTACGATAGTTAAAATAGTGTTGATACCGGTGACCGTCTACCGTATCTATTGTTGCTGTGGAACCCAGCCTGCATCACCCAAATTAATAATAGTGTATTGATTCACGTGGTGCATGCTGCTGGGTGCTGTTGGGGCATTGTAGTTGTTCACAGTAGTATAATATATTCGTTGATATCATATTCGTCTGCTGCTGAGCTGATACCGTGCCCATTCCCCAGGCTGCTTTACCCCCTGTAGCCCTATCTCAGATAGAATACGACAACTAGAAATCGATTAGCTCGTAGCTAGAGCTAACATAGCTAAAACACCATTGTTTGGTGAAGTTGTTGCTGATTGTTGTTGTGGAAGCCTATCGAATCAGGCTGTTTGTTTATCTGCTCTGCTGAATTGGCAAGATTTGCTGATTGCTCGTTACTGCCTTCTGAAGAAGCTTATTTATTGTATCTGTGTTTGTATAACCATGGGGTCAAATAGTGAAAGTGCTGATTCTGTTGCTAATTGTGTCAATCCCCATTGTGACAGTAATTCACCGCCTAGAGTTGCGGCGCGTGACTTTAGTGTGCTTCAAACTGAAAATCTGAATGAGATACTAGTCTGTGATTTACCATCTGCTGTTGTTGTGAGTTCTGATACCAGTAGTGTGCAAGCTCGTACTGACGTCTCTGTTGGTGATGCTGTTGAGAACGTGAGTTTCAATTTTGGCACAGAGCCAAAGAGCAAAACGTATAAAATTGCCTCAGAAAAGGCTTGTTCAGTTTCATCAAAGTCCTCAACCACGAGGCGAATTACTGAAGTAAAAATCAAAAAGGCACGCCTTTGGAAATTAGAACAAGAGCACAAGCTCAAACTTGAGATCTTGCGTGCCAAGGCAGATCTTGCAGAAGCTGAAATAATGGCTGAAGCTGAATTACAAGATGTTGATCAAAATCTAGGTGAGCTCGAACAGAAGACAATGACTTCACAAGAAAGGGTTGTTAACTTTTTGGATAGTAAAGATGCGGTTGCCCAGATGTCTCGTTCACCAGTTGCACATTCTGGTTCCCATCTTAGGCCTGACGCCCCAGTATGGGCTCAGCCTCAAGTTAGCACTAGCACTGTCAGTGCTGGAGGTATTCAGGGTAGACAGTCTGCTGCTGTCTATAGTGAGTACCAGCCCCCTACCTCGTGTGTACAAGCTTCATGGGACCCAAGTGTCCTATATCGCAGCAAGTTCCAACTACCCACGGTTGAATATGGGCCGGCAGTTTGTGATTCTGGTACCCTATGCAGTGCTACTTCCCGACCTATGAATCTTTGGCATGGGCCGGCTGTTGATGGTTATAGAAGACCCTGTGATGTTGCCACAGCTCCACGTGTGAATCATGATGGAGCTAATCAGCTTCCCAATACTGACAAATCTGTTGACTCTAAGATGACAGTTGATGATCTTGCCAAGATCCTGATAAGATGTCGAGATGTGCCCACGCCTTCTCTGGAGGATCGTTTTGATGGTGATCCTAAGCTGTACTATCGTTTCATGTATCAAGTGGAAGACAGAATTCTGAGAGTATATGCGGAATCAGATCCTGGTCATGCACTACATTTACTTGCCGCTGCTACAAGAGGGCAGGCTCGTAGAATCATTGATAATTGTATGTTGAATCCATCACCTAGAGATGCACTTTCATGTGCGCTGCAAGACTTGAAAGCTGCGTTTGGTTCTCCCCAAAGAACGGCTAGTGCTCTGCTGCAACAAGTTCGCAATGGCCCTGTTGTTCGTGCCACTGCTGATGGTTTGGAAGATCTTTACATTGACATGATGGCATGTAGACAAGGAATGCTAGCAGCTGGTGCGTATGATGAGTTGAATGCTTATGCTACAACAGAGGCAATCTTTTGGCGCCTTCCTATGGACCTGCGCAAGCAGTTTGTGCGATTTACTGTTGATCATAGTTCTCCATCCGGTCGTGTACGGTTTGATGATGTGTTGTTGTTTGTAGATCAGTGCAAGAAGGAAGCTAGCTCTACCTTTGGTCGACTGCTTCTTGAGCCGCGTTCCACTGAGAGTAGCTATCCTCGCAGTGGTGGGAGCAGATATACTAAAGCAAAGTTTACAAGGGCCCAAGCCCTGAGAAGAACGGATTTAGCTTCAAACGAAATGAGTCCTCAGGATGCAAAGGTTAACGTTCAATCTCGTGACCCCAAGTCGAAGCTCTGTGACTGCGGAAAACCATCTAAGCATGCACTTTGGAGGTGCAATAAGTTTGTTGCATTATCTGTTGAAGATCGTATTGCTGATACAAAGTTACAAAGACGCTGTTTCAATTGCTTAAGTGAGGGACACTTTGTTAGAGACTGTAAGAGTAATCGCCGTTGTCAGAAATGTAATGGTGCTCACCACACGCTCCTTCACCGTTTTGATAATTCTGAGAAAATCTCTACCGCTGAGACTTTAAACAAAAGGGACGAGACCGATGCTGCTGTGGCATCAGTGGTGGGAGCAGAGCCTACTTGTAATCGTGCTGCCCATGCCAATACAGCTCGCAGTGCACGGGGCAGAACCAGGTTGAAGGTTTTGCCTGTAAGAGTTACTAATATGCGATCTGGTCTCGGACGTGACGTCTTAGCCTTACTGGATGATGGTTCGGACACTCACCTTATCTCGAAGAGCCTATATGATGAGCTGTCGCTTGTGGGAACTCCCATACGTAGTCATCTTTGCATGGCTAATGGGGAACACCGCACATCAGACACATTTGAAACACAGATTGAGATTCGTGGTCTCAACGAGACTGCATCCTTCACTTTAAAAGGGGTGCAAGTGGTTGACAGACTATCAGATTTGCGTTCCAGTATTCCATCTGCCAGTGATTTTGAGAATTATCCACATTTATCTGATGTTGATATACCATTGATTGATAGAACTACTGTTGATTTGTTGATTGGTTTGAACTATCGCATTCTCCATGAGCTTATTGAAAGGCGGGATGCTGGGGAAGAGAAACTATGTGCTGGGAGAACAGTTCTTGGCTGGTTTTTGTATGGAAATGACTGCTACAGTCAATCTTCACCTGAAGAAAATGTTGTGTGCCAGATTGTAGGCCTTGACGATCGATCTGATGCAGACTTGTTGAAATTGGCTGTGGTTTCTCCTGCCAATAAAGGACAGTGCCCAACTTGTAATGGCACTGGAGGGCCCACACCAGACGTGGAGCTTGATTACCGAGCCCCTTCAGTTAATGATGATCGGGCCACGGCTATCATGGACAGTAGTTGTAACATAATTGATGGACATTACCAGATTGCCCTGCCCTGGGTTTCGAACAAGCCTGGGCTCCCTAACAATCGACCAATCGCTTTGTCACGATTGAGTAGCTTAGAGCGACGGCTAAAATCTAATCCGAATACCCTTGCAAAGTACACTCAAAAAATTAATGAAATGATTGAGCATGGATATGCAGCTTTGGTGGATCCGGATGTTCAACAAGGAGAAGAAGGTAAGGTTTGGTACATTCCTCACCACAATAAAAAGGGTGAGAAGTTTCGAATTGTGTTTGATGCATCCTGTTGTTATAAAGGTGTTACATTAAATGAACGGCTCTTACAGGGACCCAATAATACAAACTTATTACTCGGAGTTCTTTTGCGATTTCGTTTGCATGAATATGCTGTGGTGGCTGACATAAAGAGCATGTTCCATCAGGTGCGGGTAGATCCTTCTGACAGAAGTGCTCTAAGGTTTTTGTATTGGCGTGATGGAGATCCTGATGAAGTTGTAAATACGTATGAAATGTCAGTACATACATTTGGGCTGACTTCTTCGCCGAGTGTGGCGGGATACGCACTGCGACGAACTGTTGTGGACAATCAATCAAAGTTTTCTGTTGAGACTCGTAATACTGTGAATATGAACTTTTATGTTGATGATCTTTTGAAAAGCGTTGCGACCTCTGAAGGTCTTGTTGCATTGATTGATGAACTGGATAAGTTGTTGACATGTGGTGGTTTTAAGCTTATGAAGTTTTCCAGCAACCACCCTGAACTGCTAAACGGTGTTGCTAGCGAGCGTCTATTGCCTCGGTACGCTGAGCTAGATTTGCGATTTGAGGACATTCCCGAGCAAAAGACTTTGGGTGTGTGCTGGTCACCAAGTTCGGACTGTTTTCACATATCTGCAGCAAATGGTGATTATGTGCTTACGCGTCGCGGCCTGTTGTCTTTTCTTAGCCGATGGTACGACCCCCTTGGGATAGTTTCGCCCTTCCTGTTGCGGGCAAAATTAATTCTGCAAAGTCTTTCACGTTCCAATCTGGGTTGGGATGATAGCAATTTGCCGTATGTTGAAAAAATGCGTTGGCTGAGGTGGAAAAAGAGCTTGCGTAATTTAGATGGTATAAAATTGCCGCGTCGATTTGCTGGACTCACAGATGCAGAATATATACATTTGCATTGCTTCACTGATGCTAGTAAACATGCTTTCGGTTTTGTTTTTTATATGCTAACTTGCAATAAGGGGCGTTTTGCTCTTTCATTCGTGATGGGCAGATCTCGAGTGCTCCCTGCTGAATGTACTACGACTCCTCGTGCAGAGTTGCATGCCGCCTACGAAGCGGTAAAAACGTCGTCTGTTCTGATTCGTGAAATTGGTTGTAAGTTTGATTCTGTTGTATTTTGGTGTGATTCACAGACTGTACTCGGTTACGTTAAAAATCCTGATAAGAGATTGCCGGTTTTTGAGGCAAATCGTGTTAAACGTATACTTCAGGTCACTAATTCGACGCAATGGTGGTGGGTGGACACGAAGAGAAATCCTACAGACCTTTTCTCACGTGGTTTAAAACCGTCGTGTGCAGAGCGTGCTCGAGAATGGCTTGAGGGTCCCCCCTTTTTGTTGCAAGGGGAAGAGGGTTGGCCTATGGCCACTCGGACCTTATCTGTTGACACTGAAGGTAATAGTGTGCCTGACAATGTTGGTGAATTTTCTGAATGTGCTTATGCTAATGTGAATGTTGCCGAAATTACTGTTTCTAAAGACATTTTATCTGAAAAACTGATCGCTCATTATAGTACGCTCCCAAGATTGGTGAGAGCGGCAGCATGGTGGCTACGCTTAAAGCGTATACTGCGAAACAGAATTTTGAAAAACTGTACTCCCTCTGTGGTTGTATCTGGTCCTATTTCTGCAAATGAATATGCTGAAGCCCTCAGGGCTCTGATTTGTGTTGCACAGCGCACCGCACTTCCTGGTGTTGCGGATGCCTTAGAATGTGGAGATATCAAAGTTTGTGATACATATATTAAGGGCGTTTGTCGTCCATTGCTTGCTTATTGTCCATATGTGGAGGAAGGACTGATTAGAATTGGTGGTCGATTGCATAGATCGGACTTATCGTATGATTTCAAGCACCCTATAGTGCTACCACGACGTCATGCATTAACAGGCTTATTAATTATGGACTTGCATTGTAAGATTGGGCATTTTGCTAGCGGGTTTGTCATGAATGAACTCACCAAGAATTATTTTGTTTTGGGTGGTAAACGTACAGTAAAGCACTACATTCGATTACTCTGCATGAACTGTCGCAATCGTGATGCCGCCCCTAGCGCCCAGCTTATGGCGCCACTCCCGCTTGCCCGCATTGAGTCAAGAAATCGGCCCTTTACAAACACTGCTGTCGATTATTTCGGGCCGATTCTAGTGCGGCAAGGCCGGAATAATTTGAAGAGGTATGGCTGCATATTTTCATGCCTTGCCACCCGAGCTATTCACTTAGAGGCAGCCGAAGATTTGAGTACTGAATCATTTCTGATGGCCTACCGTCGGTTCCTTTCCGTCACTGGAGGAGCCACCCGAGTTCTGTACTCGGACAATGGCACGAACTTTGTTGGAGCTCATGCAGAGCTAAAGCGAGGGCTAGCTCGATTAGACAAGAGATTGATAACTGCTGCTATGGCGCAAAATGGTGTCGACTGGAAATTTAATCCCCCTTTAGCATCCCATCAAGGTGGGGTGTGGGAATCAATGATACGTCTTGTCCGAAAAACCATGTCTGCTCTGCAAGAAGACAAGAAATTGCGCACGTTGACTGAGAAGGGCCTGGAGACCCTATTTCGTGAAGTACAACTGATATTGAATAGTCGCCCCATTACACGGGTCAGTGCTGATCCCAATGATCTCCGTGCACTGAGCCCACTTAGTATTTTGACTGGTTGCGTTGATCCTGTACTGCCTACTGATGTGTTTGTTGCTTCTGACGGTATGCGCTCTTCCTGGAGAGCCTCTCAGAGACATGCTGATCAGTTTTGGCGACGCTGGTCTGAAGAATACTTGCCACTTCTACAAAGGCGCGCAAAATGGTTGCAATCGCAACGTAATATTAAAATCGGCGACCATGTGTTGGTCGGTTCAAATGATGTAAAGCCGCGTTGCGTTTATGATCGCGCAATTGTCATTAATGTTAGCCCTGACAAATTTGGGCATGTGCGGCGGGTTACAGTACGTGATGCAAGTGGCAAAACCTATGAGCGTGACATAAGAAAGCTGTGTTGGCTGGAAGGCGATATTAATGACCACGCCGACCAATGATTGCCACCTTGCATAACCCTTTTCACTATTGGCTGCCACTAGGCAGATTCGTTTATGCCATGGATAATCATATTTTGGTTTGTGTCTTTACGTGCTAGTTATGCTGTTTCTTCGTTATTGATTGTTAATCATTAACCTCGTCCTAGTTTGATCCGTATATCATTGAATGTGGTGCCAAAACATCACAATACGTTACTCTCTTACGAGGCATGTGTGAATTTATGTTTCTTGTTTCAAATTTTGTTCGTGTGCTAAACTTACCTTGTGCATCGATCTCCCATGTGACACCTAGTGATCAATTGTTGATGTATCTCGTAGCGCTTTATCTGTGAAAGCTCATTTACCGTCGCTGGTATGTAATTCGCTTTGGGCCGGCTATGTTAGCGCCACTTCGCTCTATGTGTACATTGATCCTTTGATAATGTGTAGAGTTAGTGCTTTCCGGTTACCAGATACTGTTCTTGGCGTGGTTAGCGATTACGTAATTTCTTTACTAGTCGCTATCCAGTTACTCTAGGTAGAACCTGTGCTAATTTAGTGTAATTAGTAGTGATGTATCTATTCATGATATAGTTAGGTATGGTAGCCTACAATGTATGGTATTTGAAGTGTGCTTCGTAGTGCTGGGCCTGGCTTACCTAGGCCTAGCATCTTTATCTATTTGCCTTTCTCCTTGCAGCTACAGGTTCAAGGTGTTTTAGTGGTAGGTTTTGCATGCATTGTTTGCGCTTACGATAGTTAAAATAGTGTTGATACCGGTGACCGTCTACCGTATCTATTGTTGCTGTGGAACCCAGCCTGCATCACCCAAATTAATAATAGTGTATTGATTCACGTGGTGCATGCTGCTGGGTGCTGTTGGGGCATTGTAGTTGTTCACAGTAGTATAATATATTCGTTGATATCATATTTGTCTGCTGCTGAGCTGATACCGTGCCCATTCCCCAGGCTGCTTTACCCCCTGTAGCCCTATCTCAGATAGAATACGACAACTAGAAATCGATTAGCTCGTAGCTAGAGCTAACACACACGTTGCACATATTTGGTTACTTCAGAACTGAAAACTGCTTTTCTTTACTTTGTAAGATTTGTATAGTTTTTGGTCTTTCCAGCTCAATGCTCCTTGGCCAGTTCGCCCTCCGGTGACCATCTCGCTGACCATATTTGAAAATTTATCACATATACTGAATGGCTCGTTGTTTTCCGTTACCAAATTCACAAACGTAATCTCCGCATAGATAACTTTATCTCTCTCACCTCGTCTATTTGTAAAAAGGCTAGTAGTTCTCTAGGTCTTACAAGTAGATGTATTACTTTTCTTGTGATTATCTTGACATCATATGTTTTGTTAGATCGTTTTTTCCACTTCAAACTACATTAATATCTATTCCGCAGGAACAGCATTCAACAAACTCGTCACCTTTACGACTTCCAGAAATAAATGAATAATCTTCAAGTCGCTGCTATTCAAATTTGCTGGCGTACTTTTTCTTTTGAGATTTTGGTAACTGATTTACAGATGTTTTATTTACCTGACTACCTCTAACGCGCTTTCCTCCGAGTGAAGCCTTTAAAAAATATCATAATGCATTGAACGCAGCGGTGAAGCTGGCGCCGAAACTAAACGCTATTCTTGCGTCCCAATGGTTAACAATGAATGCTGATTTGGTGAAAAATGAAATCAGTATTTTTGACAACACGGTGTAGAAAGCCAAAATGTATATAAAAAACCATGGAGAATAACGAAAAATAGCTTCAAAACTTGATAGCTATTATTTTTTTGAAAAATGAAAAATTTTGAGCTAGATCGGGAGATTTTTAGTTTAAATCGGGAGATCCGGAAAACGTCACCAAATTGGGAACTTCCAACAAAATTGAAAGACTTGACAGGCCTGCTATGAGTCAAGCTAAAATAGTCGATGTCAATGTAAGACCAGTGTTCAATTAGTTTAACCATTAGTAAACAATATTTTCATTACTATTGCCAACATATAACTCAATAAACAATAGGCTACATCATGTGAACAAATTCGTTTTTTGATGTGCAGTTCGAAACTTTGAATTGATCCAAAATGAACTGCAAAATGTTGCTGTTAAGCACCGGAAACACAAAGTGAAGAAAACAATAAAGCTAGGATTTTTGGTACAAAAAAGTTTCTTAAATTTATCTTGAAATTTTTGCCAGGTAGCCCAAAAAATTGCGTAGGATTTGGTTAGGGAATCATATATTCTGCATCTTCTGGTCTTGAAATAAAGTCTCTAGGATGAGCGGTTTTCGAGTTATATTAATTTTGGTGTTTTGAGCGTCCAATCAAATTAGAGGGGGAGCTTGAGAGACCCCTAGTTGTAAACCAAATCAAAAAAACTTTGCATATATTATTGTTATCCTAAAACGATGTATTTTTACAACTCAGACTGAGAAAAATTATAGAAAAACTTTTTTTGAAACACTCCAATGGAAAGGTAGGAGAACAAAAAAATAGTGAGAGTAAAAGCAGAGGGTTAAAGGCACTGTATCGCAAATATAAGAAAGGGAAGATGATGAAAGTTAAAAGTAATAAGAAGAACAAAGGTTGTAAAGAAGAAAGCATAAAGTTAAAGTGGAGCAAAGATCGATTGAGAATATAAGGTAGTACAAAGTAATGAAAGAGAAGGTGAACGAGGGTAATAGAAGAGGGTGGAAAGAATAGCTTCGTTATAAAAAAAAAATTAAATGAAATTGGTTACATCATGCAATAATTACTTTGTCACAGCATTGTAGCGGCAAGTTGCCAATCGTATATGGTTGTTCGTAACACTTTCTTGAAGCAACATAACCTGACAAAGCAAATCTATTGTTCTGAGTTAAGTCAGCATCGAAAAGTTCTGTTTCTGAAAAAAAAATTACCGAGGTAGCCTATTTGCTGAAATCGACAAGTTTAATCTACAGGCGGCCCTCTACCCCACGGCACGGCTACTAAGGAAAGGTTTTATACACAGTACTTAACGGTCGCTTACGCTGCGCAGTTTGCCTTTTTTGTTGTTGTTTCCTCTGAGACCGATGTGGTCCGAACTAGATTTTTGAGCAGTGGTAGATGTCAAGCTTTACAATCTTGAGCCCAGTGGCGGCTTGCATGTAGACACTGTTGATCGATAGCACCTCCTGCTTCCACCTCAAATTGTCAATTCATTTAATGTAATGGGTACTTTTTTCGTTAATTCTTTGTTTATACTTGTACATGTCAATATGTATAAAGAATTCACTTCTTCTTCTTCTTCTTTCGGCTTCTCCCTATTCGGGGTCGCCACAGCGCGAAAGTATTTTCCACTTCTCCCGGCCTACTTCGTCTCCTTTCTTAGCTCCAACCCTTTCCATGTCTTCTCTTGCCAAATCCATTTACCTTCTCCTTGGCCTTCCTCTTTTCCTTCTACCTGGCACCGCCATCTCCATCATTGTTTTTCCCACGTAGCCTTCTTCCCTCCTTTTCACGTGGCCATACCAGCGCAGCCTTGCATTCCGAAGTTTGTCTCCTAGCTTTGCGATCTTTGCAGTCCCTCTCACGTATTCGTTTTTTATCTTGTTCTTTCTTGTCACTCCCAGTGCCCATCTCACCATTTTCAACTCTGCAACTTCCATTTTTCCCACCTGTCTTTCCGTCACTGCCATTGTTTCCATTCCATAAAGCATGGTTGGTCTGACAACACTCTTGTACATTTTACCCTTAACCCTTGCTGATAATTTCCTGCCACACAGAACTCCAGACACCTTCCTCCAATTCATCCAGTCCGCTTGGATCCTTCTCCTCACTTCTTCCTCACATCTTCCATCGCTACTAATTGTTGAACCCAGATATTTGAAATTTTTTGCTCTCTTTAGCTTTTCTCCTTGCAGCTTCAACTCCTCTCCATCATCCACATCCCCAGTCTTCAAATACTCGGTCTTGCTCCGGCTCACTTTCATGCCTCTTCTCTCCAGTGCATTTCTCCACATCTCCATATCATCCTCTAGCTCTCTGCAATTCTGCCTAGACAGCACTATGTCATCTGCAAACAGCATATCCCATGGTGCGTCCTTGGTATAAAGAATTCACTATGTGGTCATAAAGACCCAGTTTATGAAAAATACAAAGATTTTTTCATGGAAGTGTGCGTTTTGCAGTTCCAGAATGTTTGGCTTTTGTGCAGCAGCGGAGTGTTTGACTCCTGTGCGCGTGCGCACACAGGAAGTTGCTGCCGAAGGCGAGGTTGCGAAGAAGAGGGAGTACTGTGGCTGCCGAAGTCCCGACTCTGACATGCTGGTGGAAGGTAACGTGAGCTGTGCTCAAAAATCATGAACCATTGTCTTAAATGTGATAAAAGGTAGAATTAGATGGCGAAGATTGTGATCCTACTTCTAGCTTGTATGTTTGATTAATTTTTTACCTCATAGAAAACTTAAACCATGGCTTGCATCCCCAAGAAATACGTTCTGTGACTGTTGATAAACTTCAATATCTTAAGTTTTTAAAATTGTCTTTTCACGAGAAAGGTGCAGCAAAAAAAGAGGTCATTCAACCATTGGCCGCTTGTCAGTAAGAACCGCACTGCGACTTGAGCAGTACCAGTCTAACTGTTGAAGAGAAAGGTATGTGTTCACGCATTGTTTCTTTATCGTTTTACTTTAAAATTCATCACAGCTTAATTAATGTGTGATTATGAATGTAACGATACAAACTCAAAAAAAGTAGGCATTGATGAATCTCAAAATAGACGGTTACGGAACAAAGCCTGCACACACCTTTTACTCCAACAGCTAGACTGGCACTGCTCAACTCTCACCTCTACGCGCAGTCTGGTTGTTGCAGAATTGCTCCGTCCTGCCAATAAAATCAAAACTACTAAGCAACGCAGTTCCACCCATCGATTAAATTTATTTGCTTTCCTATAATTCATTTAGTCCGAATATCAATTATGACCGTTTTTTGCTACTGAACATGACATTTTTTCGGTGATTGAAATACTTAGTTTGAATAGAACCGATATTATTGATAATGGCCTATAAATGAGGGCGCGCACGCGTATGTGCGTTTATGCAGTCAATATCAAAACATTTGAAAAGTCATCCAACAGCACCCCTATGAATGATAGCTACAATCCACCAGTGCTTGAGCCTATTTTTCCAGATCATGTACTCGATGGGACGCTTTGTAAATAGAACTCTTCAGGATAATCTGTTTGGCAGTTTGTTGTTCTGTGCAGCACTGAGATATTAAGGAGAAAACTAGTCCTCATTCGTATATACTCGCTAAGAAGCGACTATCCCCAGTTTGCAGTCATTTAAGTTTGAACTGCAAGAGGCAGTCCAAATATAGTTCTGCTGGTCTTGCAACAAGGTTAATCATAAGCTAATGAAGTCTGCATTTAGCGTGCTGGTTGTGGATGGTGCAAACTGGTACTGATTTGGGAATTGTCTACAAATAATGACAGCAAACACATCCTGGATATTGAAAGGATAAATCATCGGCTGCGCCGGAAGAGTGAATGCCAATCATGTTACGCATTTTTGAAAGACTGGAATTCTTTCGCAAATACTACAAACGAACAATGCAATGCAAAGCAATAATAACCAAATCAGAACCAAAGTAGAAGTAGAATTTTCGAATAGTTGCTAGCTCCAATCCTATCAACCACGTTTCTGAAATCTGGCGCATTGGTGAGTGACAGAAGCAGCAATCAAACAAACAAGTAAAAGAAAACAAATTTTAAAGGGGTATAAATTCAAAACAAATCATGCTAGCAGCCTAGCACCAGACATACCGTATACCGCATCGGTAATGACAAATTTAAATCTTTATTTTGGCATGAATAATATGTGGAAACACTGATAGCAACGTAGTACTAAACATTCTCACGCTCTCCGGAAGTACGTTACGTTCAATCGTGTAGGAAGAAATTTTGAGTAGCACTAATCAATGGAATTAGCATTTTTGTGCTGGTATGCCACCAAATAATATAGAGATTGTAAATGGTACTGGAAAATATGCAGCAGAGTGCACAATGCTTTAGACGACAGTAGAATTTCTAGTTTTTTTGTGGAAGTGATTAAGTTGGCTCAAGACTGTTAGGTTAGCAGGTACCAGTAGCATAGCCATAAGCTTTGTCTGGTCAGCTAAGAATATTTCATGAATTAGCATAAATTTGTTTTGTATATCTCAATGCTTTAAAATGTATGATTTTTACAGGGTTAGAGTAGGTGTGCTAGGTACTGTGCTACCACTGACATTTTAGAAGCCTACTCCGTATTGCACTGTGCTTCAGTGTTATCGAAAATTTTGTTTGCTGTAATAAACAATTGTACACTAAAATAATTTACAAATGGAGTCAGTGTTTTCTATTCCTTTTAATGTGTTAGTATGTCCTAACATCAAACTAAAGAAACCCAACTGGCTGCAGAAACCATCACCAATGTTTGTATTTTCTTGTGTAATGGCATCTTATTTTCTTGTAACTGCAGGTAAGTTGAACAAAAACGTTTTCAAAAATAATAGCAAACACACAATTATTCTTTGGATTGATACTTTATTTACCTAATTAACCACTTTAAAGTACCAACATCAAAATTTAGAGTTACATTTGAATACTACTAAAATGCAGAAAATTTGCAGACTTTACCTATCCTAGGTTTAATCACAACTGATCCTAACTCAAGTCCTAATCTTAAAATTTACCCATTTCTTAGGCCAGTCTGTAATTTTGCAAAATTTTTGTGTATCAGTAGAATCCAATTTTCTGGAACACTTTTTGCTGAATTCCGCCTTTTAGTAGGTTAGGCTATCGCATTAGATTTAGCCTATATGTTGATCGTAGCCTTTGCCACTTGTCAGCAACTTTAAATCCAACCATCAAAATGAACTGCTTTGATTTATGCCTTTGTATCATTCTAAACATTTTAATGCATTGATCTAAATTACCTCATTTAAAGTAGGCTCTACTGTAGCCAAGTAGACATAGTGGGCAATCCTTGAGTTTAGCAATGGAAACTTCTGCTCCTATGACAATAAATTTGTACTTGAGTTTCCAATGCTAAACGCTGACAAGGCACTAAAAGAAAGGCAGTGTACACTGGAGGGGCAGGCCCGGTATGTAAATGTACAGGGTAGCATACACACTACTTACACTATTTATGATTGATCTTAATAAAGTAAGTGTTTTGATTGCGATAAATTTTTACTTGAGTTTCTGGTGCTAAGCTTAAGGATTACCAATGTAGTGTCCTTTTGCACGACCCTATCACCACAAAAATAATGCTAAAAGTGTATTTTAAGATTAAGGTAACTTCATGCATGACAAGTCTTATTTTTTGTTTTCTCATGCCAAGTCCTGCAACAAAAAAAACATATTTTATTGTGTAGCTTTTTTTGCTTGATAAATTAGAGTTTATTTAATTCTAGCAAAATAGTTGGATCTACTAAAGTGTAAGCCATATTGATTGAAGTATCTTCAAAGTTATTTTGGCTAAACATCCCAACCATTAACCTAACCTTAACTTCAGCTAATATTTCACGTTTCAATAGTATTCAGTTCTACATATAGTTATGGTAAGCAATATGCAAAAAATTCTAGATTTATTCTGCTCTCTTTTTATGTGTTAACTATTGGTTTGAAATCGATTGCCTTAACCTTTTGTTGAGTGTACATTTTTGTTCTTCTGTCTCAAGAAAATCTTTGGTCATTTATGATATAAACATTTTGTTTCTTCTTGAAGTTTTGACAACTTAGTGTGAGCTTTTTAAAAACCTTGGCTATGAGTTAAAAATTAAAAGCACCCAATTTGTGAAAATCACAAATTTACCTACCACGAAGACAGGAGTCTTCTAAAAACTTGCGGTATTGCTCTCACTAGTTGTAGTTCTAACTGCTACCTAAATTCTAATAGACAATTACATGAAATTTCCATTCTTCAATAGCATCATATCCACGTTTTGAGCAATATGGATGATTCTTTAGGAGACCCAGAGTAGAATAGTTTGTTTTGCTCAAGTGAAAACTGTGATGTCTTCAATAACATTTACATTGTAAAATGATACAGTGCTAATAAGGTATCAGATGTTGTGAAAGCTTATGCCTTGATATATAGTTGGTGTCTTCCAGTGTTCCCTGCAAACGCCAATAAAGCGTGAATTTGCAAAAACATGTCTGGGGGATTTGCAGTCAAAATTCAACGATGTGTAAAAAGTCTGGCATTATTTGGTAATTTTTTTCAGTTTGTTAAAATTATTGCAATTTTGCTGGCAAAATTTTTAACCAACTGTTTAATGTTTGGAAAACAGTAAATGGGAATCTAAGGTTGGGCTGATCCTTTTTTAGGGCAGTGCAACGTCCTGCATAAGCTTTGTGTGGTCATGACACAACAGTGAGTGACGGCAACTTAAATATCCTTTATATAATGAATTGTCTCAAGCAATTAACAGAAAGCAAATCAAAAAGCTTTTTTGCTTTACTTTTCCCGGCCAATTTCAATCGTAGCTAAAGAGCAATAATACTAAAGAGCTCTCAAACTTTAGTTTAACATAAGATATGATTTTCCAAGGAAAGTTTGAAACTGGAAGTGGTTAGCATATATGTTTTCTTTAAGCTTCAACGCCAATTTCAATCGTGCTTGATAATATAAAAAACCACATTGCTCTAGGCTTCAGGTTGCACAAAAATCACCATGTTTTGAGGGAGTGGTTCAGTTTTTTTCAAATGCAAATGAATAATCTTCTGATACTTGTCAATTATGAAACTAAAAGAAATAAAAAATAAGATTTCTAACCAATTTTAGTTTTAAAAATCCTCAAAATGTTGTTTTTTAAATATAATGTTGCTGACATCTATGCACCTTGATAGCTTAACCGTCGTAATTCAAATAAGCCCTGAAATGTAAAGAAAAAAGTGTATATTCTAGTTTCAATCTCTATGAAAACGTTTTGCATTGAAATGTAGCCTGTTTTATGTTAATTGCTTGAAAGGTAACTTGTAATACAGTAAAATTTACCTATAACTTTAGGGAATTGTAAAAAATTACTGTTCACGATTGACCATTCAAAAACTGTCTTGATTCAACATTAAGGTGTATCATGTAATCACCTTTATCAGTGTAAAGAAAAATCACTAAATAGTCAATAACTCACAGAAAGTTTTACACTGTGCAAAGAAACCTTCCTTTGAAGCATAATTGTGGGCACGTGGCTATTGCTGTTTTTTGCATCTGCTTGTAGTCAGTGTGCCAGGCAAAGTAGGCAAAGTCCCCCAAAAATTTTTCCAGAAAAGGCAGCCCCATCGCAAATGCAATAAAACTATGTGGTTTGAATAAACAGCAGACTTTACTTTTTTGCAGTAAGCACCTCTAAATGAGTCTGTGTGCAGTTACAAATATCAGCTTTTTAATTTTTTACTCAATTTGAAAGCTGCGTTTACCAAACTTGCACCGTCCATGTCCATGAATTTCTTGATTTCCTTTGCTCAAGTTTTGAATGCTTTTTAAAAAAGATAGAACTTGGGTCAAGTTTTAAAGGTAGAATGTTTTTCACACTCTCTGTCAATGATTAATTTAAACTTATTGAGCAAAAAAATATTTAGCCAGCTATGTTACCACGATTACCATTGAAAGTCCAATAAAAAAGCTTCAGCAGTGTCTGAAAACTTCGGTTATTTTCATCACAATACCTAGCTAAATAACAACTTTTTGCTAATTTTTTTCAAAATTGGGACAAAACTTTCTAAAAATTAACTCGTTTGTTTTCAGGCATGGTTTGTGAAATCAGTTGACAAGATTTGGGTGAAATTTGTTATCACTTATCAATAATATTGCTTCTGAGATACGTTTAAGAAACCAAGACAATACAGTATGACTACTAAAACCTACAAAAATCTTAATTTTCTCCTTTTAAGTTATGCAGCTTTGGTTATCAAATACTTCCAATTTTAGATGAGAAGTTTACTTGCAATTGCAAAACCCTGCTGTTTAATTGATTACGATTGAGAAAAGTCACTAGTTAGTAAATTTACCACAATCAAGCAGCAATGGAAGTTTCCCAGTAGTTTTCTTCTGATGTCATAGTTGTGGTAACCTACCTAACATCCCATAAGTTCAAAAACGTCATATTTTTCGTGCTCATGTTAGGCGTTGGCATAGAATTTTGCTAATTTTATTTACATGCACTGTTAACCTGACATTCTGAAGCGTTTGCAAATTACTGTTGCTTAGATCCCAAAGTTTCAAGGACCACATTTAGTTTATTGAACAGAAATTGTCAGGCATTTCGTCACGGCCTATTTGTCATCAATAGGCTACTCGTTGGTGAGCCTTTTTTACGGCTGACAAAATGAAGCAAATTATTTTGTTGCCGAAGCGCAACGTGGCAGTTTTACCTCTTTTCCTGCCCACTCCCCCTGGAAATTTTGAAAACTTTGCACTTACGCTTATATTATTGTAGTTCGGACTTGTTTTTAGGTCATCTTTGAAGGTCTTTGATATACAGCTAACTCCAGTTCTTGCTGCGAAAGACGTAGCAGAGTAAACAAGCTAAAACTCGCAAGCTTGTGTCTTAATCGAATCAACAAATCACTCATGACAGATGATGGTGGCCTAGATTAGAGATTTTCAATCGGCAGACTATGTTCTTCATGGGGCCAGTACTTTATTTACCCTTCACATCGAGTAAAATTGGAAAACTTTTTTGATGACTTGCTTTATTTTATTTGGACATCCCTGAAATTTACTTACATAGCTTTTTTGAAGTTGCCTATGTTGAGAAAAATAGATAATAGATAAAAATATCTTTTCCATGAATACTGCAAGTATAGCCAATCCGAAATTTCAATGCAGAATCATTGCTATCATAGACAACCTCTCTATCATGTCACTGTTGTGTGTTTTAAAGTTATTGCATCTTGTTTTAAGGAATCATCTATGACGTTATTGTGGAACCTCCAAGTGTTGGTCAAACTGTTGATGAAAGAGGACATGCAAAACCTGTAGCATTTCTTGCTTACAGGTAGGTAATACAGTGCATGTTTTTTTTTGTATTTTAGGGATGGACATTGAAGCAGTGTATGATTGCTACTAATTTATCGTGCTTTGCATCAAACTTTGATATCTACAGTTTCGATTGAGATTGGTTTTTGATAGGTTGATTTGTGTTGAAAAATTCTGACCGAGCTGAAGATAACGTACACCTAGTTTTATAATCTAGCTAATTTTTCAAGAACAATGTTGTGTTTAGTGGTATTGTTGCGGGCTTCGAAGTGAAAGGTCTGGAGGTCAAAACTCTATAGAAACACCATCGGTATTCGTCAGGAAATGAATCCGGAATTTAAAGTGCTTCATGAAAGCAAGTGTGTGGTGGTAGACATACGTTGAATCAGCACATCTAAGCCTGCAAAATGCGGGAAAAATAACATAAAATCAACACTGATAATGGTCACCCAATGTACTAAATTACATGTTTCAGTGCCTTTTGTTTCTCATGTCTCAGGAAACACAAGAAAGTTTCCATGGTGTTGTGTAAAAGCTTATGTCATGTACTCAAGTTGGCCTGTGCCTGAGTACTATTTGTCAAAAAACTACTAGCTTGAAGCTGTGGTTCTCAAACTGTGCATCACAGTGCCCTTATATTTTCCGAAGTGCAGTTATCGTTGTTGTGTGAAATATGCAGTATTACAGTATCCCCCAATATTTGCGAGGTTACATTTCTTCCCCTCTCACAAATCCTGAAAACCCATGAATTATTGATGCAGTTTTAAAACGCCTATGTATGATATTACGTACGCTAAAATATGCTTTCCAAGCGCATTCTAAAGACAGTCTTACTCATTAGTACAGTAGTAATGTAGTGTAGTAATGATAAATTAAACACAGTATGTAGTATAATTTGTACATAATAACAATCAATTAAAAAATGAGCGTTTTTCTGCTTAAAAAATGGCCTAAGAAATTGAGGAAATTGCCAAAATTATGAAAAAAAACTTTGAGAGCAAAACCCACGAGTATGCGGGGCGCAAACAGTGAACTGCAAATGGATGAGGGTATACTGTATATGGAAACAAGACATGGCGCTTGATATGACATGATACAACAATTTTAAAAAGAACAGGGAGGGCAATGGTGAGAATTATAAGCGTATGAAAAGTTATAGACAGAAAGATTACTGAAGAGCAGATGGACACTCTGGGGTTAGAAGAAACTGCAGATGGCCTGGCAAAAGCAAATGGAGTTAGGTGGTACAGACATGTGCTAAAAAGTGATGATAGTGTTTTGAGAGTTGCCTCGATCCTGAAGTGAGTGGTGAGAGAAAGCGAGAACAACCAAAGAAAACCTGGAAAAGCGAGTAAAAGACATATAAAAAACGGAGGATGCCCTGAATTTAACAGTGTTGCCAGATGGGGTGCATATAATTGCAAAAAGAATGCAATGAATTTAGGCATTAAGAGGATAAAACTGGATAAAGACTGATTAACTGCTACAGTAATTTGGTGTTGTGTCAATAATTATCACTTTAATTTTGTTAAAAGAGTTTTGAACGTACGTTCCTATTTATTTTAACTCATAAAATCAATGCATCTTTACAAAAGTGTTGTAGATATACTATTGTGATTATTGACTTGCTACTAAAGAAGTGAGAACAATATGCAGAATCTTACCTTAAATTAACACAAAATAAGCAAAGAATAAGGCAGTCAGATGAAAATTGTACAAAAAAAAAGAAAGATGAGTTACAACCTCAGAAGAGCGTAATTTTACGATTCAAGATGACATACCTAAAACGAAATATCGCAAATATGACGACAGTCATGAAGTTGTGGGTCACATTTATCTTGCAGAACCAAAACCTGAGGATGGTGACTGGTGCGTCACAACTCTGGCACGTTTTTTAAATTTGTCATATCAAAAAAAGTTATGAGAACCATTGGCTTAAAGGATGCTATCTTTGCCAGCGAACTTAAGGAATCGTCGCTGAGAAATGTAATAAAAATTACTGATACTTTATTGGTCGGCCACTTGCCAATTGCTTTTGTACTAGACGTAGTTTGGCATGCAAGCATGCGCGTTTTGAATGCCTTTTCTGGGGAGTATTGATTGATAAGTCGTAAACCGTTAAGTATATGTTCGTTTTGATGGAGCAAAAATACGCTCCCTTGTACTAAAAGCAATGAATTCTAGTCTGTACATAATGTGGTATGTAGACTTAATATTTCTCTTCAGCTTTACATCTAATCGCAAAAATTTATCGGCTTGTTTCTCAGAGCTTTGATTATGACTTTTTGTTGTAGAGTGAATGGTCAGTACATCATGGAAGGTTTGGCTGCCTCCTTTTTATTCTCTCTTGGTGGTATGGGATTTATAATTCTGGACAAGGCAAATGCGGCCAATATTCCAAAGCTGAATCGATCATTGTTGTTGTTCATTGGCGGAGTTTCAGTATTAATCAGTTTTGGAATAAGTAGAGTTTTTATGAGAATGAAGCTCCCGTAAGTAGATTGAAAATTTTTGTTGTTTTGTCTTCACCTTTACCGTATCTTTCGGTCGATAAGGCAAATTGCATCAGAAGACGCATATGCCAAAACAAAAATTTCGTATAGGTAAACTTTGTTCAAAGCATTCAAATTGATATCACTTAACATTATCCACTAAAATAACACCCTTACAGAAAATTGTCAGACACACTCCACTTCCGTTCCTCTTCTTAATCCACATGCCCATCAAAGCCTTCATCTTAACAATTCAGTGATTTTGGCATCAATCATGCCCGAATCCTTTTCAACTTCGCCCGAGTGAGAAACATCGCTGATACCTACATGTAGGTGTTCAGTTATGGTTTCGACCTTTACAAAACCTCGCCCAATAGGTAAGACCGATACCTTGGCGTCAATCTTGATCCTGGCATCAACAATCTGTTAGCAGATAGCGGCATAACCAGATCGGTGTTGCCTTTCAATCTTGGTAAAGGTGTGCTCACCTACTGTCTCCCATTGTCCCATGCATCTCGCAATTATGTTAAAACTGAACGACTTTATGCAATTATGTTAACCCTTATACAACTTGTTAAAACTAACCTCTAGTTGTTGGAATTCTTTGGTTAACCAAGGGTTGGAGTTCTTTGCAGTCAAATTCGGTTTTCTATCTTTCGTGCAAGCTTCATCATATTATATGGTCTTGTACTTTCCTTTTGAAAACGTTACCTCAATCGTACGCTGCAATTGTAAAATTGGCGCAGATTGCATGCGTTTTTTCTTGATTGCATGGCAAAGCCGGACGTACTGCTGTGCAATAAACTCGTTTTTTGATTATGTTTTGTTGTATGAACGTGTAAGCAATAAATTCTTTTACGTTGATTAGGTTGCATTGCAGAAAGTAAAAAAAAACATAGCAGAATAGGATTCGTATTCTATATTCTACTTTACTATTCTAGATTTGTTTATTTTTCTGAATTGCTCATCCCTAGCCTTGGGTCGTAGGCTTAGCTTCTTGCCATTGGCCTGGCAACCAAGGACAACTGTGAAAGATGACTTCTCTTTTCTTCTGGTGCATTTAGATACCGATTTAATTCCTGTTTTCTCGACAGTACTACTCACAACAATGTCAAAAGTGAAGTCAAAGGGGCACCTTATCCATGATGGTGATATGGTCTGGCAGGATGTTCTTTTAGGTGATCCTGTTTTTACAGTAGCGGCGGAACGTACGCAGCTTTCCTTTGAAATTTTTTGGCAGTTGCTGCCAAATGATAGTTCTTGTGCGGACAGAGAGATGACATCTTTTCATGAAACTAAAGTACCAAAATGGGCCTCATTAAAAATTGGTGATATTCTTGTTACATGCCAAAGCTGTCGCCTTGGGTCGATTGGAGTCTGTTGAGACGCTTCTGCCTGCTGTTCTTTGTTCGATTATGTTCTATAGCTGTGGCCACCTCGCTTTGTTCTCTCGGACACTGTGCTTGGTCTTCTTGACTTGGCGCAAGTCATTTTCTTTCTTTCTTCACTTCCATACCATTGAGTCGTTGATGCTGAGCTCTTTCGCAGCTGCTCTATTTCCATGTTCTTTTTCGTAAATGATGACCTTGAATTTAACATCCGCTTGGTAAGCAAGTCTTTTCACATGTGCCATTTGCACGAGTTCTCATAGTATATTGAAGCATCAATGTACTGGTTTACGGTAAGTGATAGAGTAAACGTCTGAAAATCGCGGCCTAATTTTCAGACGATAAAGCGCACCGAATTACAAAAGGCATGATCTATAAACAGATATATGTTCATACGCGAAGCGCTCTGAATTATAAGACGCATAGTCAGTTTTGGGTGAATTATATGTGCACCTCATCCGAAAAATACTGTAATAGTAATGCGCAAGGGTGAGATTATTTTTTTAGAGTGAGATATTATAAAGTGATTAACAACCTAGCCATTGTGAGGTTTAATCTGACGATCGTTGTCTCCTTGAGCGAAGTTGCAAAAGCACTTGCTCATGTTGCCGACTGTTTGCGCTTTCGTATTTTATTTTCCATGTTACTCTTACTGCTGAGCTTTAGTTGAGAGATCTGTGAATACAGTTTTCAAAGTTTTTGTTATTGGGTTGACAAGTGAACTGAACTCTGATCTACCAGTTGCGAACCCACTAAATTCGGGCTTTCCATTTTAACAGTTTTCTTCTGTACAACTTTGTATGACGATATTTTTGGGGTTTTTACAACTAAATGCAATCTTTATCTTTGTTTTAGATAATTTACTCATTAATCGTTTCAGGGGTTATCTTCTGTCTTAAGATCACCATTGCTAAAGAAGTGGTCCGAGAATGAATTTTCTGCCATTTCGTCGAAGTTTTCAAATTGTCGTTTTAGCTGTTACTATAAATATGAAGCGATTAAACAATTTTATGTAATTTTGGTTTGTTTTGTTCAGTTTTGGACATTTTGCAGTGGTGGCGAAATGAAAGTACTAGTCTTACTGACGGTTTATCGAGTATCAAATTCTAACTTAGGTGCAGCATTATAAATAAAATGTTGCATAGTCATGTAAAGCCGTTTCGAAAAAATACTATAATTTTTGTTGGTGGTGTTTGCAATACATGTAAAACTACCGCATCAAAAGATTTTAAAGCTTTTTAAGGTATTTAGAAGAGAAAAAGTTCTACCAGCGGTATAGGGGAAAGTTGGACCAAAAAAATGGTTATTTTCGTACCAGTTGCGAATGATTGACGATAAAATATCAGATAAAAAGTTAGTTTATTCGCTCATCTAACCAAATTTTAATACTCAGCTGGAAGCATTACCATTACGCCAAAAACTTGGCTTAAGAAGGCTCTTTCAAATTTTCATTATCTCACGTAAAAGTACGTTGAACAATGAGATAAGGTACTTAAAGTACGCAAGTTATGTGATAGAGACGAACTAATCTAACGGTTGCATATTTATGCGTGGTGTGAAATCACAGTAATGGCAATAAGTCTCCGGATTCTTGAGCCAAATTTACAGCTTCAATAGTGATACAAAAAGGGGTTATCAATTAACAATTTCATCTTCTTTAGTAGCATTAGTCTGGACAACAATTGTTTGCGACATTGCAACCAAATTTTATTTTTCATCCAATCAAAATTCAATGCAAAGCCGATGAAACTAAATGAGGGCGCACTGAGAAAATATCCTAGAATTGCTTTCTCACAAGTATCAAAGGTGGTCGTAGAAATCCACCCTCTGCATTAATGGTGCATAACATTGTGATAAATTCAACTCTCTCGTCAGATGAGATAGCGCCAACGTGTTTTCTCCTTTTTGCATGTCCGTGAGCAACGGTTTTGGATTGTGAGACTGTTTTTAATCAAGTACGAGTGCGCTACGTTCCAAATCTGTGATGGGTAATTTTGTATTTACACTCGTGGAATGTTATAGATTTAAATGTGTAAACATCTTTTTGGTAAACAGCATTTCTTTTGCAAGCGAAGTAAGTTTTGGTTTTTACAGCTTGATAGATAATTGCAACCAACTTTATCAGCTTTCGAATCTTTTGACCAAAGAGCACAAACTGGGGCATACTTGGTATCTGCAAACTGATCTGACAACTTAACTTTTAAGCAAGTTAATCCATAAAATTTGTGTAACAGTACATTTAGTGCTAATTAAATGATTCAACTTTGACAAAGTGGTAAAGCATCTTAATGTGCACACTGTTGTTAAAGCAAGCAACTATAATAAATTAAAGGTCATTTTAATTCGTAAAGCATCTAAAATTGCTAACGTTTTGGATTTTCATAAGCCCGTTACAAGAATTAAATCTGTAAATTTCTAAATATGGTGATGCCTCACCAGCGTTCTCAATCCATACCATCATCTCACATGCTAGGCATTCACAGATCTTTCACACAAAATTAAATCTGTGCTAGCCTATTATAAGCTAGTCCATCCACAGTGTTTCCGGCATAAAACCCAAATATGCTCTTCTAGGCAATTTCAGATCACGCCATGAATCCATTACTGCATAGATCTCAAATAAGGACAGCGGTTGCGCCTTGCCCTTATGTGAGGCCTGTGCAGATTTAATTTTGAGTAGAAGACTTGTAAATGGCTAGCATATGAGACGCTAGTATGGATCCTGGGAAGTTGGGAACGGTGGTAAGGCATCACCATATTTAGAAATTTGATGTTTTGGCATTCTATAAAATTGTATGATTTACAAATATGCTCTTTGGTCCTTAACTGAACCAACAAGGGGTAGTGGAAGTGTTTTGTACAGGGTATGACAAATAATAAGCATACGGCTGATGAGAGTCAGTAACCCGAAACAACGCTGTCCCGCGTTGTTATTTTGTATTATACTAACTGTAATAAACTGACATTAAACTCGTATGCTATTTCTGCACGTTGATTCTAGCGCAATGCGGTTGAAACATGTGGAGTTCCTATGTGATAAACTACGTCTGGTACAAAAGCGACAGGCCTGCCACTTCTCCTTCGATCTGACTCTCGTTCTGTCCTTGCCACTCTGTCCTCTCCTCTGTCTTTCCTTTTACCTGAAACTCTCTGGCAGGAACCGTCTTCTCTCTCCTCCTGTTCTATCAGACTACAATGGGTCCCCGGACACTCGTTTCTCCCGGGGAACGACACGGCTGATGAGCTGGCCAGACGGGGAGCGCTGCTTGCGCCCTCCGCTATCCCTTGTAGTCTCTCTCCTCTTATCTCTCGCATCCACTCTCGCCTTATCTCGGACTGGAGGCGTACTGTCTCATTTAAATTCTTTGACACACAGGTTTCCTCAATTTCCACCGAGGAACTTGTGCTCCCTCGTCACGCTCGCTGTGTTCTCTCTCGTCAACGCTGCAACGGACACAGCCTACTGTTAAGCTCTTATCTCTCTAGGATTGGCAGAATGGAGAGCCCTTCCTGCAGCGCCTGTGGACACTCGTCCCAGGACACCTCTCATTTCATTCTGCACTGTCCAGCTACGGACTGTTTGCGTCGCTCGCTCTTATGTGACTCTCTATCTCTCTACGACCTCTGGTCCAGACCCTGGGGAGTTGTCTGGCTTCTGGGGCTTCATGGTTTTTTACCATGCCCCATCCCTTGGAAGGGGTTGGGTAAACAACATGTTTCCCAGCCATTTATTCAATTTTAAAGTTTCCTACGTTTTTACAGAGGTTTAAAGTATTATATCTTCATAATGTGTGTCATTTGATATTATCGATTATTATTTTAATTTATTCGTCTCATTTACTGATTCAATTCTTGAAAAGAGCTTCATGAAAGTCGCAAACGTTCGAAATTTATGATGCTTTACGAAGAAGAATAACTTTTAATTTATTAAAGTTGTTTGTTTTAACCACAGCGTGGATTTTAAGTACATTTAGTGTTTTGCAATGCAAGAGGAAAAAACTGCAAATTTTTTCTTTGTCATTCGTTTGTCAGAGAGTGGTTAGAAGTGTAGTTTTGAAACAGAGATGAAAAGAATTTTCTTACTTACTTGCAGAATACTCCTCATATTCTTTTTGCTTGCTTCCTCGTAAATCTATCAATTGCTATACGACTTGATAAGCGGTAGGCTGATTTCCTCGTATATTGTGTTTTCCCTTTCTATTAGAAATCATTATATTGTAGCCACACTACTATACTATAAGTTTATACGAAATTTGAAAAATGCTTTGGTGAACAAGTTTAAAATAAATAATTC
The DNA here is from genome assembly GCA_963675345.1 of Trididemnum clinides. NCBI lineage: Eukaryota > Metazoa > Chordata > Ascidiacea > Aplousobranchia > Didemnidae > Trididemnum > Trididemnum clinides. Next base: position 8,250,997 of record OY776300.1, read on the forward strand.
AATATTCTAGCCTGCTCAATTATTTTGTGATGGATAAAAAATGCTCCATTACTATCATTTTCAACCTCTCTGTATAAAAAAAACGACTCAAATTAAGCTGCCAATAACACTTAAATTTTGTTGTTGTAGTTACCCGACCTTTTCCCAGGAATGGAGGCGTGGCGGAAGACCGCGAAGCCTCAGAAACGAGGTGACTTTACAAGATCTGGACCAGAGGTCCTGAGAAAAAGAGTCACCGAAGACCAAGCTGCGTAAAAAGTCCGTAGTTAGGGAGTACAAAATGAGATGAGAAGTGGCCTGCTTAGGATAACCGCAGGCGCTGCATGAAGAATTCTCAATTCTATAGCTGTACGAGTTTAACAGAAGTCTTTATCTGTTGCAGAGAAGACGCAGCAAAGCGTGACGAGAAAGCACAGGCTCTTCAGTAGATATTGCTGAAGGGCATATGTGACAGAGAGTTTATGTACGTTTCCAGTCCGAGAGAAGAAATGAGTGGATGAGAAAGGCAAGAGACTGCATGGGACTGGTGACGGCTGGAGAAGCAAACCTCGTTTGGCCAATTCATCGACCGTGATATTACCGAAAGACAAGAGTGAACGGGAACCTATTGTTGACTGATAAAAAAGAAGGTGGAAAGGAAGGATTGTACCGGCAAGAAACTGTGAGGTAGAAAGAAGAACGGAAGAGAGAAGATGTAGCAAGAACAGGGTGAGAATCTGAGAGAAGAAGGAAAAAATGTGGCATACTTGTTGGTGCTGCTGATAGCGGAGAACTTGCAGAAAAATAGCGCACGCTTCAGTAGAAAAACTTGAACACACTGGGTCTGCCCAAAAGGAAAAGGTAGTCTCAGCAGCGCCCAGTGAGCAGTTGTCAAGGACTCCAAAGCCTCTTTTGCCAAAACGAAAAGTACAGAGCCATCGCTCCAAATCATGAGATCGTGAGACAAAAGAGAGTCTAGGTTGACCAGAATCAACACTTGGTGAGAGAGATGAGGGTCAGGGCGAAAGCATGGAGTAAAAAGAGTAAACTTAACGCTCAAGAAAGAAGACAGATTTGGGTGAGCGCAAAGTCTTCCCAAGAAGACATGGAAAGTCCAGCCAAGCATAAAATGGGAAAGGGGGTTCGAAGACCTATGTCCTGCTCATAGGATGACAAAGAAAAATGAACCAGGGTGACTGGAAAGGGAGATAGGGGCGCTTCGGAGAGAAGAGAAAAAGATGAGCCTGAAAGGCACCCAGTAATGGCGCAACTGGTCGCTCGGTGACAACATTCCAACTTGGTAACGCTGAGAAAATCATACAAATGAGGCCTACGCGGGAACGGAGCAAAGATGAGCTTTGTGCAAAAGAGAAGAGGCTTCTAGAAGGGCCCTGTCTGGTGTAGACCCGCGGTACCCAACCTATTGCACCGGCGGACAGGAAAATTTTTTATAAAAAATTCACAAACCGGTACGCAAAATTTACCACAACAAAGCAACAATAGATTACAACAACAAAACATTATAATTGTCTCATTTCAAACAACCAAATGCGAAACATTTTACTAACAAAATGCAAATTAGTGGGATGTTTGCTTCTGTTTGTCTGTCAGTAAAAAAGGAAAACGTGGCGTCGAAGAGGTTTCTGAAATATGTAGTTGTGACTTTGCATCTAATCAATTCCTTTGTTTTGTTTTAATTAATGTCAATGCTGAAAAGGATTTCTCACACAAGTAACTTGTCGAAAACACTACCAATAATTTCATAGCTTTAAAACTTAATGGGGGATATTCGTCTTGCAGGGAAATCCAAAATGTAGTCAGTGACTCTTTTTTAAATCGGGATTATAAAGTGGAATCACAACCTAATTCAATTAGACTTTTCTTTTCGTGTGCATCCAGATCACACGAGTGGATATCTTGGATAAATGGGTCGGTGATCCCGAGATTTCTATGTCAAGGATTACCGGCGCGATGGTGTAGTGATTAGAGCACCCGCTTCGCAATCGGTAGACTTGGGGTTTATTCCCTAAGTTGATTCATACCAAAAGATTTTGAAAATGATATTCACAGTTTCCCTGCTTGGCGCTCAGCATAAAAAAGGGATAGTGTGAAGAACAAGCCGGCAAGCTTGCTTGTTGTGTTCAAGGACAAGTCACTAAACGGGACGCCTCCACCTTTATGTGGCAGACAGGTGGTCAACCCGTACTTCACTGGGTTACAATTGTGAAGTTGCTAACTCAGCATGTCGTAAAAGCAGACTCTTGGGTACCCACCAGTGGTAGTCCGCCTTGTTGGTAGTGGGGCTACCAGTCACTCATGACTGGTTCGAAATGGACTGCCATCTTTCCCTTAGCCTAATTTCAATTAGGTTGACGGCATGAACCTAAATTGCGATTTGTACCGTACCTCCATCCCAAGGAAGAGGAGGGGTAATCACAACAACAACAACAGGATCTTTGTCTGCAAGAAAATAGTGATCGAAATTGGTAGTCAATTGTTTCTAGTGTTGACTTACAATGTTCAATACCTCTTTGTAGTTAATATCAACGTTTGACACGTAGCCATTTAAATTCAGAACCATAGTCGTATCTTCCTTTTCCACAAAACTGTTCCAACGTGCCAGCTTTTTTTGAACGCGTCGGTCTTATTTCTGAGAATAAAGACATTTGTAATAAAAGCTTTGTAGGGAAGTGTTGAATTCGTTCATGCGACTAAATATGTCAGCCAAATACGTAAGTTTGATTAACCACATCTCGTCTGACAAAAATGCTGCCAATGGGAAGTTTATTTCTCCTAAAAATATTTTTGTTTTCTCACGAAGATCAAAAAGGCGTGAAAGAATTCATCCTTGTAATAGCCATCTCACTTCAGCGTGGAGAAGGAGATTCATGTTGAGAATCCATACTTTCACATAATAATTGGAAAAGTCTGGAGTTGAGTGGTCGGCTTTGAATTGTGTTCACGATTTTTACAGAATCATTCAGAACGTCTTCAATTCCGGAGGCAGCTTGTTTGATGCCAGGTATTTCCGATGTATAATACAGTGTGTGAAGAGCAAGTCTTTGTTGGCAATCTCTTTGAATTTTGCGACTACACCAGAATGATGGCCTGTCATGGCCGCAGCACCATCAGTACATGTGCCGACGCAATTTCCCCGGTATATTTTGTTCTTGCAGAAATATTCGTTCAGGAGTCAAAATATCTTTAATCCTGTAGTACGCCCTGGTAAGTCGATGCTGCGAAGAAGTTCTTTCTTGACATCTTTTATCCCCTTATACCTTACAAAGCAAAGCAGAACAGCACAATTACTCACGTCCATTGATTCATCAAGTTGGATAGCATAGTACGGCGACTTCTTTACCTCAGCCTGCTGTTCAATATCTTTTGCCATGTCTTCAACCCTTCGTTGAACGGTGTTGTTGGAGAGTGGTATGCCTTCAAACGTTTTGGCTGTTTTTGGACCCAAAATATCGGCTACGGTTAAGATACATTTACTAACTCTTCCCCAATCGTGTACGGATTTTTTTGTTCTCGCTATTTAAAATGAAATGTGATATGAAGCATGAACAAGAGATTTGTGGGTAGAGGTTATTTTTTTGATCTGCTTTTTTTGAGTGATCCTCTCAGAGAGTAGTCGTTCAAAATATTTAAGAGGTTTGCCTTTAGGATTGCTGTGCTTTGAATCAAAGTGAGGAATCAATATGGAAGGTTTCATGGCATGATTCGAGAGAATTTGGGAGCATACCAAACATAAGGGCTGTGGACATTGTTCATTACTATGCTACGGTAAAGCCAAATTCCAGGTATTTTTCATCATATTGTCTGACAAATTCTTTATTTCGTTTTCTAGCTCCCCTTGGAATCATCAACGTGCCTTCACTTAACCCTTTCCTAGACATAGGTGGTTCAACATTAGCATTATTGATATTTGCATCATATTTATTTTAAAAATTGTCGGTTTCAGTAGGCTTACTGCCGTCTTTTTTATTCAAGAAAGACAAAATAGATATTTAATTCTAGCTGCTAGATTCTACAAGTTTATGATATACACTTGTAGCATACTTACTGAATTATCTAAGAATTATATTGATATAAAAAAAATTATGATTTGATACTGAAAACAATATTTTAACATGACTAGTTAATTCAAAAGGACACGCCAAATTTGGTTCATGATGAACCTGAAAACTGCTACAAACGCCTATTTACGGACTTATGACGTAATAAGGGAAACGGCATTCTTCGATCTATCCAAGCGCCTTAACGAACCGAAGCGATGCTATCTGAATAAGTCCGGACATGAATTTTAACTTTATTCTTCTCGTCTCCCGGTAATCGATGGCTCAACAAAAAGCAAGCAATTCATATATTTATCCCATATTTTAGATACAACACACGTTTCATGGGTCATAAGAACAATTAGAGGGGAGCGCAAAGCGGAGATAGTGATTATGTTAAATTCGGGTTATCTTACTTCGACAAATCCACAGAATCATATTACTATTTCTATATCTACACATTCGTACAGAGCAGCATTTAATAAACGTACCGTACTTCATGATTTATCATAGCTGATGTAAACTGCAGCATGGCTTTGTAACCAACGCTTTCTTTAATATACCGCATTTAAACTCGGGGCCATTATTTATATTGATTTTGGGGTAGTTTCTACGAATAGGAGAAAGTGGCATGAATAATTTGTTTTCCGAGTACGAATCGACAGTAGTCATAGGGAAAGCAGTATCTATGACTTGTTTTCCAGGTACGATTTAATCTTGGTTACAATAAATAAACTAAAAATGATATCGACCCCCTTCGGTTGTTTTGAGTTCTTTTCCAATAGAACTGCGGACTCACTAATATGACTCATAACATTACAGCACACAAAAACACGAATGTCAATTAGGCGTATAGATCTATGTCAGTTTTTTTCATTCACGCGTATGAGCTCATGCTCCGTTTGCATGTCTTTCGTCAGACTGGGCCACCACGACGGGTAGACTGCTTGGCCCCACCATCTGTCTGACACATAAAGACGGAGGTATTCCGTTAAGTGCCTTGCCCAAGGATACAACAAGCAAGCTTGGCGGCTTGTTCTCCATACTATTCCTATGTGCTGAGCGCCAAGCAGGGAAGCTGTGAATACCATTTTTTAAAGTCTTTTTGTATGTCAGTTATAAATGAATTGTAAACTGCTCCTATTCGCTTGCTCATAATTTAGGATTTTCTCCTTTCTATGTTTGTTAATTGTCAGTTCACGTAACAAGAACTAATCATAACAAAGGTTTTAAACAATCACGTGACAATAACTAATGCTGATACAATATAATGTGAAAATGAACTTTCTCCAAGTGAAAATGAGCTGCGGACCGGCAAAATTTTCTCGCGGACCGGCGGTTGGGAACCGCTGATGTAGACGACGACACCACCGCCAGCGTGCCAGTCCTCAGGTGAGAGCCAGACGGGGAGTGAGTGCCAGCAGATCGCTGAGCAAAGATCCCTAAAGCAATGTATGGTACATCACAAATAGATACAGACGCACTTTTCTCTTCCAAATATTAAAAAGAACTTTAACACCTTTAAAAAAAATTGGTAGCAAATTGGTTCACAGTTGTAATGTAAGCTAAAGCATTGAATTGCTTTCCACATTTCTGTGACCTCAATACAAATCAATTATCTTTACCAAGTATTAAGTAATAATTTGTCACATCAGTCAGCGAGATCATCAAACTAGTGCAGGGGATCTTCATAGCTTATCAATAAGATAACGTTAATTAAGATTAATGGGAGAGTGGCCCATCGAGAACCAAGATCTAGCCTTTTATTGCGAACGTCAGACTCCACAATAGCAGTCAATGTCAGTCTGACGTCAGTCTCCACGAAAGTCGTTAGCAAAAGTCGTCTTCACAAAAGCCGTAAGCGACGTCTGTCTCCACCAAAGCTTCTCTCCGGGGCTTCTCTATTTCCCCTACGAGTCACTCTGACTCATTTTACTTTTTATTTTATGAGCGTGCTCTTCGTCTCCCAACCTCCTTTCTCATTTCAGATTTGGCCAGACTTCAAGTCAAACCAGGACTCTACAGATCGTCCTGGAGAGCTTTTGCGTCCACTCACCCGCTCATGCTTCATTCTACTTGTTCTAGGGAGGCTCTTCTTGCTTGCCCTCCCTGTCCTCCTTGGAATCTGCCTTCGTTCACGGTGGAGTCCACCCTTTCCTCTCCTTGTTGCCGCTCTGATCCCCCTCACTCTCATCAAGGTGCGGCTCTCGCCCACCTTGACTCTCTTCCCCCTCATGACCTGGTTCTCTGGACAGACGGCTCTGTTCCTTTTGCTTTTGGCAAAGACGACTCCGGCGTTCTTGCCAACTGCTCTCTCTGTGGCACTGAGGCCACTCTTTCTATTTCGGCAGGCCCAGTATGTTCCAGTTTTTCCGCTAAAGCCTGCGCCATTCTGCACGTTTTTTGCTGGTCTCGGCAGCACCAACAAGTCTGCCATATTCCTTCTCTTCTCTTTCAATCTGACTCTCGCTTTGTCCTCTCCTCCATCTTTCCTTTTACTTCAATCTTTCTGAAAGATCTGGCAGGAACTGTCTTCTCTCTCCTCCTGTTCTATCATACTACAATGGGTCCCCGGACACTCGTTTCTGCCGGGGAACGACTTGGCTGACGAGCTTGCCAGACGCGGAGCGCAACTTGCGCCCGCCGCAATCCATTGCAGTCTCTCTCCTCTTATCTCTCGTATCCACTCTTGTATTTTCTCGGACTGGAGGCGCACTGTCTCATCGAAATTCTTTGACACACATGTTTCCTCGATTTCCACCGGGGAACTTGTGCTCCCTCGTCACGCTTGTTGTGTTCTCTCTCGTCCACGCTGCAACGGACACAACCTACTGTTAAGCTCTTATCTCTTCAGGATTGGCAGAATTTAGAATCCTTTCTGCAGCGCCTGTGGACACTCGTCCCAGGACATCTCTCATCTCATTCTGCACTGTCCAGCTACGGACTCTTTGCGCGGCTCACTCTTATGCGACTCTCTATCTCTTTACGACCTCTGGTCCAGGCCTTGGGGAATTTCCCGGCTTCTGGGACTCCATGGTCTTCCGCCATGGCCCCATTCCTCGTAAGGGGTCGGGTAACAACAAACAACAAAGCAGTCAATGCGTCCCCGTCATTAGACAGTATCAGTAAAAACTAACTTCTGGTGAGATTCGAAACCACAATCCGCACCACCTACTCAGGATAGTGATTCTAAACTTTTGGTAACGGGACGTTTTAACCAAAAATATTGCCTAAATATCACCCGAAGTCAATTTTGACCAAAAAGACCAACATTTTAAAAAGCAGAAGTTTTGCTGCTCTGCGCTCGAAGTTTAAGAATTAAACCTAAGTTATGTTGTTGTTGGTTACCCGACCCCTTACGAGGAATGGGGGCCATGGCGGAAGGCCACGGAGCCCCAGTAGCCGGGCAACTCCCCAGGGTCTGGACCAGAGGTCGTAGAGAGATAGAGAGTCGCATAAGAGTGAGCCGCGCAAAGAGTCCGTAGCTGGACAGTGCAGAATGAAGTGAGAGGTATCCTGGGACGAGTGTCCGCAGGCGCTGCAGGAAGGGCTCTCCATTCTGCCAATCCTAGAGAGATAAGAGCTTAACAGTAGGCTGTGTCCGTTGCAGCGTAGATGAGAGAGAACACAGCGAGCATGACGAGGGAGCACAAGTTCCTCGGTAGAAATCGAGGAAACCTGTGTGTCAAAGAATTTTGATGAGACAGTGCGCCTCCAGTCCGTGATAAGACGAAAGTGGATACGAGAGATAAGAGGAGAGAGACTACAAGGGATAGCGGAAGGCGCAAGCAGCGCTCCCCGTCTGGCAAGCTCGTCAGCCAAGTCGTTCCCCGGCAGAAACGAGTGTCCGGGGACCCATTGTAGTATGATAGAACAGGAGGAGAGAGAAGACAGTTCCTGCCAGATCTTTCAGAAAGATTGAAGTAAAAGGAAAGATGGAGGAGAGGACAAAGCGAGAGTCAGATTGAAAGAGAAGAGAAGGAATATGGCAGACTTGTTGGTGCTGCCGAGACCAGCAAAAAACGTGCAGAATGGCGCAGGCTTCAGCGGAAAAACTGGAACATACTGGGCCTGCCGAAATAGAAAGAGTGGCCTCAGTGCCACAGAGAGAGCAGTTGGCAAGAACGCCGGAGTCGTCTTTGCCAAAAGCAAAAGGAACAGAGCCGTCTGTCCAGAGAACCAGGTCATGAGGGGGAAGAGAGTCAAGGTGGGCGAGAGCCGCACCTTGATGAGAGTGAGGGGGATCAGAGCGGCAACAAGGAGAGGAAAGGGTGGACTCCACCGTGAACGAAGGCAGATTCCAAGGAGGACAGGGAGGGCAAGCAAGAAGAGCCTCCCTAGAACAAGTAGAATGAAGCATGAGCGGGTGAGTGGACGCAAAAGCTCTCCAGGACGATCTGTAGAGTCCTGGTTTGACTTGAAGTCTGGCCAAATCTGAAATGGGAAACGAGGTTGGGAGACGAAGAGCACGCTCATAAGATAAAAGAGTGAAGTGAGTCAGAGTGACTCGTAGGGGAGGTAAAGAAGCCTCGGTGAGTAGTAGAGGGATAGGGGAGGACGAGGGGCAGCCGGTGATGGCGCGACTGGCCGCTTGGTGGAGGCGTTCCAATTTGATGAAATTGGTAGCGCTTAGGAAAGGAAACCATCCGGGTGAAGCGTAGGTGAGAAGGGGCGGAAGAAAAGCTTTATACAGAAGAGAGACGGACTCCTCAGAGGGGCCCCATGAGGAAGCAGAGATATGGCGTAAAGCCTTGAGACGTGGGAAAAACTTGCCCTTCAGCGAAGATACATGCTTAGAAAAAGAAAGGGTGCGCTCGAAGGTGACCCAGAGAAAAGTTGGAGTGGGATTGAAACGGAGGCGGGAGCCGAGTAAGAGGAGGTTGGGCTGGAGGTCAGCCTGGTGGGCTGAGAAGAAGGAGGCCACACATTATCCACTGAGAAGAAGGAGGCCTCACATTTGCTCGGATTGAGAAGAAGACACCAGTACTCAGACCAGCGCTTCAATCGAAACAGAGCTCCTTGTGTGGCCTCCACCGCAGTGGGGACCGAGGGGGAGGAGGACCAAATGGCCAGATCGTCAGCGTAAAGAGAACAGCTGACGGAAGATGGCAAAAAACTAGAAGATCATTGATGAATAAGGAGAAAAGTACAGGGCCAAAAACGGATCCTTGCGGAACACCTCGACGGACTCGAAATGAACGACTTTTGTGATTTTGATAAACCACACAAGCGCGCCTGTCAGAAAGAAAAGATTGAGTCCAACGAGCAAAGCAAGGAGGAAGGCAGCCGAAATTAGTTTGTGGTAAAGGGCGCGATGCCAGACAGAGTTAAAAGCTTTGGAGAAATCGATAGTAGATAGAATCGTTCGAGAGCTCGGCCTGGGTTTGTTAAACCCATCCGAAATGGACTGAGAAAGATACAGAATTTGATCTACCGTAGACCGACCAGGGTGGAAACCGGCCTGGCCGGGAGAGAGAATGGAATTAGATTCCAGAAAGAAGAAAAGACGGGATAGAATGATGCGTTCAAACAGCTTTGATACGCAGGAGGTGAGAGAGATATGAAGCAGGAGAGTCGAGAGGCTTTCCCATCTTGTGGATGAGAATAATAAAAGATGTCTTCCAGATGGAAGGAAAGGAATGCAAAGACCAGGAGAGATTAAAGATGTGGAGAAGAAAATCCATGCCAGAGCGAGGAAGGTGCTTTAGCATGGGATAGGCAACTTTGTCTGGGCCAGTGGCAGTGGACGAGGAAAGGTTGGAGGCAGCAGCAAGAAATTCAGCGGGAGAGAAAGAAAAGCAAAAGGACGAGTGAGACTCGACAAGGCACGTAGCTCGGCGGAGCTCAGTGAGGTAGCCTCTGGCTCTGCTACGCAGGGCCTTTGTCTGGGAAACGGAAAAGTGCGATCTCAGGTAAGCGGCATAAACCGAAGCCGATTCCCTGGGAGAAGAGCAGTTAGGAAAGTTAGGAGAGGAGGAAGACGAGGAAGATGAGCCAGCGATAGAACGAAGAAAAGAGTGCACAGATTTAGGGTTAGACCTAGGTGAAAGAGAAGAGCAAGTCGTCTGCCATGTCTCAGCTTTAGTCTTGGCAATGACTGACGAGGCACGTCAAGAGGCGGAGATGTAAGCCTGACGATCTTCATCACTTCTGTGATCGGCAGCGAAAGCCTTGCGTCTTTCATCAACCGCACTTTCCACCTCAGCAGACCACCAGGCTTTAGGATAGTGTTTGATGCGGCCGAAAGGAATGGAAGATTTGGCTGCATTCAGTGCCAGAGAGGTAAGAGAGCAGCAGCAGAGGAAAGAGATGAGTATTCCTCTGCTGAAGGACAGTGAAAGTCACAGTAGGAGGCAAAGTCATCCCAGCGAGCTTTCTGAAAATTGAAGGAAGGGGGACGCTCGTTGGGGCGATAAACCGGAGAGAGAGGGATAGATAGAAGAATTGGTATGTGGTCAGAACCCAGGTCCTGAAGCATCTCCCAGGAGCAAAAAATGGCAAGAGAGGAGGGAGCAAAGGAAATGTCAGGAGAGGAGCAACTGCCAGAGGAGCGATGGAGAAGGGTGGGTGCGTCAGGGTCATTGAGAGGGAGGAGGTCAGAGGAGATGACCCAATCGAACACTTCCTTCCCGTGGCGGTCGGGTGTACCTCTTGAGTCCCAGAGGGAGTAATGGCATTTGAAGTCCCCCAGAATGAAGAGATTTCTGGAGGAGAGAAGAATGGAGAGAGAAATGGAGTCGGTTCTGCCATCCGTTGGGGAGGAGCGAATAGGGGGGGCATACACATTAAGAAATGACAGCGAGGAGGAGTTGTTGAGAAACATGTTGACCCCTACATAATCAGAGTAGGGATCGAGCAAAGAAAGAGAGGAGGTAGAAAGTTCAGAAAAGGATAAGCCCTGCCTGACGAAAATGACAACGCCGCCGCTGGCGTGCGTGGCATCAGAAGAGAGAATGCCAGACCGGGAGTGGGTGCGATCAGAACGCAGAGCAGAGAATCAAGGAATCTGGAAAGAGGAAGAGGAGTTAAGATTAGATTCCTGCATGCAGATAAGGTCGACAGGATGGGACGAAAGAAAGTGATGTAGTTCAGTGCTCCTGGCTCGAAGACCCCCAGAATTCCATTGAAGAACCCTGAGAGAGTCAGGGGGAGGAGAGGAGGCAGGAGGCGTAGAAGGACATTCAGGAGCAAGGGACGGTGGTGAGGGTGCAGAGGGAGAAGATATAGAATGGGCAGATGGGGTATAAGAGATTTGGAGACGAGGGTGGGGCGAGAATGCAGCATTAGCAGGGGAGGGCAGATTGTACAGTGGAGGTATACATGTCGGAGGAGTCCGAGGAGGGAGTCTCAGTGTTACTGCAGGGGGGGAAGCTCCAAGAGTGAGAGCTGCCAAGAGATCTGAATTTGGAGAGGGAAAGTTGTGAGCACTTTAGATGGGCCCATTTGGAGCAGGTGCAGCATTGCACTGACTTGCCCCGCCAGGTCACATTTCCAGCGCACACAGAGCAAGGAAAGATGGGGCCAGGGTTAGGATGAACGTTACCGCTCATCAAGAGAAGGAGAAGAATGAGGGGACGAAGAAGGGCAGGAGAAAAGAAAAAGAGAAAACAGACGACCGATTGCGATGAAGCTGCGTGCTGCCCTTCTGCGGTCGTTCAGGGGGCAGCATAGCGAAAAAAATGAAGGGGAGTGCCTGGGGTAACTGGGACCCTCGGGAGGGCCAACAGCCATTTCGACCCAACCCAAACGGGGTCGGGGACCGCACCACCACGTTGAGGCGGCTGTTGATTGGTGCAGAAACCTAAGTTATCGATGGATCACTCTACCATCAACCTTCATTAATGCAAGCTTAATGATAGTATATTAAGATACCCTGGTACAGCTTGTTGTTTCCGCTGATTTACAAGGCAAATTACAGTATTGCGTAATTCTTGCACACTACATGAGGACGCAATTGGTCCCAGCTTTATTCATTATCAGGGAGAACTTCAAAGTGTTTTTCTACCTTAATTCGCACAGCCAATCGGCGCGCTTTGGCGGCCGAGTGGCTAAGGCGGCGTTCCCGGTTAGAACGTTCCGTTACCAAAAGCCGGTGTTCACACCGCAGAGTAGATGGTGCGGATCATGGGTTTATATCCAACTCGAAGTCAGTTTTTACTGATGCCGTCTTATGGCGGTGACGTGTTGTGTGTTTTCGGTGAGGCTAATATTGTAAGGTTAGATCGATTTTGGCTCTCGATGAATCACTGTCAACCTTTACTATTGCGATCTCTGGCAAGGTAAATGAAATCAAAATTGCGTGAACAATTTCTATATTGAAGATACACCAGTCAGTCGATCAAATAACAGAAAAAACGAGCCTTTTCTTTCGAAAAAAATTTGGAAATGGGCCAGTTTCAAGCTCAACAGATGACTTTACAATTTCCGGAAAGCGTCATCAAACAGTTTTCGTTGTTGTTTTACATGTTGTGACTTGGATCCAACAGCGGTGGCTGCTTCAGGTGCTCTTCCAGAGTAGCTATACAATAATTTATTTTTACTGAAATTAGACAGTTGGTTTTTAGCCATGGGTGATATAATCCCGCTACTTAGAGGGAGAGATCTAATTTTAAAATCCGGTTTAGAAGTGTTAAAACAATAACAGCTTCTGAACACAAACTCATATCCCACAAACCCTCTGCAGTTTTGAGATCATTGCAGCTAAACTGGATTAAAACAAGAAATGCTACGCATAATACTTTATAAGAAGCGTTATTGCCATTTCACACTTTTCATTGATTGCATTATTGACACCAAACTTAGAAAAAGCGAAACAGGTCTCGGCATTCAGAGCAGTGGGCAAAAATCGGCGCGATGGTGTAGTGGTTAGAGCGTCCGCTTCACAGTCGGTAGACCTGGGGTTCATTTCCCAAGTCGAGTCATACCAAAAGACTTTAAAAAATGGTATTCACAATTCCCTGCTTGGCGCTCAGCGAAAAGGGATAGTGTGGAGAACAAGCTGCCAAGCTTGCTTGTTGTATTCTTGGGCAAAACACTTAACGGGATGCCACCTCCGTCTTTATGTGGCAGACAGATTGTGGGGCCAAGCAGTCTACCCGTCGTGGTGGCCCCAGTCAAACTAAAGACTTGCAAACCGAGCGTAAGCGCTAACGCAGTGTGGCCTATATATACATCTTCTTGCATAAAGCTCACAACAAATAGCTCAAACGACAAAAAGGTCTCGGCAACTCGTTTGAGGTTTAAGGCCAATGTTTGTCCTCCAAATTTGAAAAATCAAAAGTACACATCAAACAACTTACTATACTCTTCTGGTCCATCTTGAAGACGTACGAATGCGCGGCTTACAAAAATCATAAAATCCCATGTTCTTGTGCTCCTCCTGTGTCCAATGCACATCGGCATAAGGATATTTGTTTAACTCAGCGTGTACAAGATCAAAAGGAAATGGCGCGACCTAAATGAACACTTAAATTTAAATGAAGTTAGTAATTAGTGCAAGCCAAAGGTATCACTTTGACTCAGAAAAAATTTTCTAAAATAGCATAAGCGAATGACCACACTTCAGTTGAGTTGCGCTAAAATAACTTTTCAATGCGATGAAATTGATAGAGAGTTGCAGATTTAATGTTTGGTTGTGTAGACGGAGGCATGGAGTGTGGCAAACTGTTAAAACAAGGAAAACAACATATTCTGATAGCTCATCATCATCAACTCAAATTCAATATGCAGCAGTTATCGCTTGTAACACGCTGGCTTTAAAAATTAGTGATGTAAACCGTGTAGCGTACGCTACTGCATGCGCAGTTTCGAAATAAATTTAAACGCAATCAATTAAATTGTGGACTAATTCCGGAACCAGATGTTTTTAACTCCGAAATCCGACTGTCCGACCATTTTTATCAGCATACTTAGCTGCATGCCGGTGACCTACAGATAAAAAACGTTGCTATAAAATGTGTTCACTGAATTTCATAGTAATGTTTAGCCTCAACTTAGAACAGATAACCTAGACTCCGAACCTACATTTATTCTTCAGGTGGTTGCATGAGCTGGGAGCATGAATCTTGCCAGGACTAAGCTACTACGTCATTTATTTTTGCTTCAGTTTTAAGAGAGCTTATTGTCAACTAGTGAACTTTTGTAGATTACATCAGCACTTAAAATGTCCAGCCTTAAACTTGTAAAGGTATTTTCATATTCTGTTCTAAAACACCGTCAGTGCTTGTAAATCATTTCATATATACAAGGTTATTTCAAAGAGTGGTTAACAGCAACTTGGGAGAAAAAACTGTTTATAGTATGTGAAAAAATTGAGGTGACTACTAGCATACAAAGTACAAACCAAAGACAAAACTAAGCAATAGCTGATGTTTAAGAAGGTGATGAAACCAAGATTTTTGCTAAAAATGCAAGAATTTTGAAACTGAAAATTTTTGTATTTACCTGGCACGACTTGATAATAAAAAGGTTAATACTAGGCAGCTAGGTCGACTACTCCAACATTTAAATATTCGACTCTAGGTTCGGCCATATTGCATTTGGTCAAACCGATTTGTGAAATTTCCTGTCAAAATCTCTCGTACAACTTCTGGTTATAAACTTAGGATTATACTAAGATTTCTGCTTGGGGGATAATTTTAACCAAGTACTAGCATGTCTAGTATGTCAGAGTAAAAACTTGAAATATAAATTGACGTAGTCGTCAACGTAGTCAATATCTCGCGCTTCACCGGGTTAGAATAGTGAAGCTGCCCATGCAGCAAATCATAAGAGGCGACTTTTGGGTAACCAACAATGGCAGTCCGCCTTGTTGGGGATGGGGCAACCAGTTTGCAATTTACATTTCAAGGATGACTGAAAATGGACTGCCGCTTTCCCTATCCTAATTTAAATTTGATCGACGGTATGAACCTGTATTCCCTTTTATGCTGCACCTCCATCCCAAGTAATAAGAGGGGTAAGCCCACTCACTCCCTCATCCTACCAAAATGATACTGGGAATATCATGCATAAAAACGACCAATACTCTGAAAAGCACATTATGGCCATAGTTTTGTTACATCATGGGGCGGTGTAAGCAGTGGCTAAACTTTTTGCGGACACAGTGCGTTTGAGAGTGGCACATGAAAAATCTATGCGGGCACCGGACACAAAATTTTGTGCCTGCGACATAGCTTTTCACAATGTAACCCCGGAAAAAGGAAAAACAAAAAGAAGTGACGATTAATTCTAATGCTAATCGGAAATTAGGCATTTGCTATACTACACGCAAAAGCGACCACCAAAGTTTTTCGAGGTAAGTTTTGTCTCCATGCCCTTCTTACAGTAATTTTTATCCTCAAATGAATCTACAAAGCACACCCCATCTAAGTCACCTGTTCAATTCTGGTTATTGCTACATCTTTGACCAGGCCTCGTTCTTCCCTTTCTTTCAGCAGATCATAGTAGATCTTTCCAGAACAAAAAATAATACGACGTGTGCCTTCCGGGTCTTCTGACGCTGGGCCGTTTTCAGGAATTACTCGTTGGAACTCTGTCCCGGGCAACATATCATCAAAGGATGATCTTGCTAACGGGTGCCGCAAGAGTGATTTCGGTGTGAAAAGAATGAGCTGCCGAAAAACAAAATTCAAATAAAGCTGACGATTTGTTTTAGGCACTTTGCCAAAAAACATAATTTGGTGCACATGAGTAGAGATTTGCAGCCGCAGTGGCGTAAAGGTAATCGTTAACGGCATTGAAACAAAAGGTCTGGAGTTCGAAACTCCGTAAAAGCATAACTGATATTTGTCAGGAAAGGCATGCGGAATTTAAAAATCTGCGTTGTTCCTGCAAAAACCCTGGTTTGAAAGCAAACGTGTAATGATGGATTGAATCAGAATGTCCACGCCGGTAAAACAGCAAGGAAAAAAGACGTAAAATTGATTTGCAGTGATAAGGTATTTTAATTTAGTCATTTTCAAAATAATACAGAAGAGGGTGCCAAGCCATAAGTATAAGCTTATTGCTTACCACAGTTTAGTATGCTATTGCCTGTGCTACAGCCTGTCTAGCGATAAGCCTTATTGTGTAGAAGTGACCATATTAATTCATAGCATATATTACTGAACCAAAACAATTAATAATTGAATCTACCAATAAGTGTTGCAGTTCTCAACATGTTAAAAACAATGCTGGAAGAGAATTCGTACCTTCAACTACACCAACCAGTTGAATAATGATCACTGGCTTATAGTCGTATGTACGACTTATTGCTTAGATGGTCAGAAGCCAGTTTGGCCTGGCAGACCGCGCAACAATACACTTATTGTTCATTTTTCAACTATACTTAAGGAACAAGTACGCAGTTTACTTGCCTTAAATAAAATCTAGAAAATTTCGCACACGACTGTAAAGGCTCACACCTTTTTCCGAAGTTCTCTCAACAACATACATTAATTTAGAGTTCCTATATGCGGCGGAAGTAGGCTTATATTCAATTAATATGATGACTATTAGATAGAGCCAAAATCTAAACAAACCGGTTTTCTGAAAGGTAGAGCTATCTGTCGCCGAAGAATGTGACAGAAGTTGGCAGGCGTTGTTACATTAGCAATGATCCAATTGGCACTTTGCAGTTGTTCCAATGCGAAGTCGCTCGAGGTGATGTTAGGAAAAAAGTCGGGGTCGTCATTTTGCATTTGCAAAAAGCGTTCAGGCCGAGCTGAAGAGTGTTCTGGCCCCTGAAATGACACGCTTTTATTTCATTGAAAGGAAAAGATAGTTTTACACAACGCCTATGAAAGTTTGAATTTACGCATGGCGAATCGTTGATCCTGTTGTTTACAATGCGTTTCAAACTGGCAGCAAATATTTGTAAAGGCAACAATGACGAGATGTATCTACGTATAGCCGGATTTCCACAGACAAAAAACGCGAGAAAGATAAGGGACTAGTGCTCTACCGGGTGAGAATAGTGAAGCTGCTCACCAGCATGTCGTTAGAGGCGACTTTTGGGTAACCAACAATGGCAGTCAACCTTGTTGATGATGGGGCAACTAGTCTGGAATTTGCATACATGGCTGGTTCAAAATGAGCTGCTATTTTTCCTTTATCCTAATTTAATTAGGTTTGCGGCATAAATCTGGAAAATCGTTTAATGCCGCGCCACCATCCCAAGGAAGAGGAGGGGAAACAACAACGAAGCTAGGGATATCTCAAGCTCTGAGATTTTGGTCACACACTCACACGAGACCAGAGACGACTCTACAATACGACATGACCACTAGATATGACGTGATATGGCGATGACGAGAACAAGTGTAACGCTGGTCGCGTTTGAGCGTCTTTACAAATCTTTCAAAGCCTAGAGATTTCCCAATCTCTATCGTGTCTTTTGCGGTTGAAAATCCGGCTTATAACTGTATACTGTACAGTGAAATTTATAATACAATTAGCAGGACAAAGGATCAACTTTTAACGAGCCGAACTGTTGGCAAAAAGTATTGCCGTTTTATGTTTAATAACAATGCTTCTGCTTCTGAAAAAACAAAATATCACCATTTAAGCTGCCAGTAACAGCGTTGGCATATCGATCAAGACTGGAGAGTTAACAACACTTTGGAAAGTCTGATAAATGCAACAAAAAGTTCCCGGATTACAAAAATATGTAGCTTAAGCTTTAGGCAAATTTTCTTCTAAAATAAGAATCGCATATCTTCATAAGACAATGCAAAATCGTTTGGAACCCACTGATTTCCATCAATGTGGATTGGATACTAACTTGCCTTCGCTGCTACCCTGTTACAGCAACGCAGCATTACCAATCAATCAAACGTTTCATCTTGTTAATAAATTAGTGCCGGTATAGTGTGTGCTCCCACTGAAAATGCAATTTACAGCAACGACAGAAAGAAAAATAACCGTAATTCTAACGTGTAGATTATAAGCCATACTAGAAATACACACGTACATCAAATGCTATACCAGCACCGATAATTCAGTTTGACTTGAGAAATACATTGCAAGATAAAAAATCATGCAATTTAAAGCGATTATTTAGGTAATTAATTGTAAAGGCAGAAAAATCCTAACACGTGCAAGGAAAATGTTGGCAGCAACGGTTGTTAAACTTAGATGAAAGCTTTTGGTGTCGTATACACCAGTGACACACAATTTAACAATCACGAACCATGCCTTCATATCCATGAGGTAGAAGTAGTACAATCCCACTCATACGAATCCACTTTGCTTGTCCACTGGATATAAACTGATCGATGATACACTGCGCTGTGTTGTTGAAGTCACCAAACTGCGCCTCCCAGCAAATAAGAGAGTGGGGCTCGGGCATGGAGTAGCCGAGTTCGAAACCTAACCACAAAATCAACTCTAGATATTTTTGTGCCACAATGGACCGTAAAACTTTATCGCGCATGCAATGGACCTATGGTTTGCGATCAACACAGTATTAAAACAACTACTTTAACGCGGTTCTAATTAATTTTCCATCTACTGAAATAAATTGCAGTTTATTTTAATAACATGACCACTAGTTTGTTGTTTTATGGATGGTCGACTTATAAGAGTTAAACTACTAAACATAAGCGCATTAGCTTCCGCAGGGAAAACTTCTAAAGCATAATGATTCGTTAGCTACAATCACAGTTTGACACAAAAGCAAGGAGGAACCCGACGGCATGGAACATTACATAAGCAACGTCCAATCCGATAGTAAGCAGCAGTGCTAGAGGGTCAAGTTTCTATAAAATTACACTGCGGCTGCAGCATCAAGAAAACAACAACAGCTTCAAATTAAGTCCATTTTTGAGCTTTTTAAGAAAGATATAAACTCAACGTTGCTTTACTAACCCAAAACACCATATTCGGATAGAGAACTATTGCAGACCGTGTAGTGAGCTTGATCGGAGTAGAGATCGTTGAGTGGAACATAGAATTTTTTATCCACTGACTGATCGTGAAGTACATGATGACGGTGACTTGAAAAAATGATATCTGTTATAAGCGGAAGCATTGTGCGATGGGCTGACGTCAAGCTGAGTGAGCAGTCTGCCAGTTCAAGGCTCAGAGCGTTGTGTTGTTTGCAGCGTGATCAAGCATAACCGTGGTATGCTTTTAAGGCTACGTTACGGGTTCAGCTTGGGTCAACAGCAACGACATGCACGGGCGGCTGCTGACCCGAAGACTGTAAAATCGCTTTGCAGTCTTCCAAAACCGCGGTATATATTGTGTTTGATGAGTTGAAGAAGCTCCCATCATATAGCCTAGTATTTTGCAGCTATTCTACTTGGCGAAGACACGATTAGCATGCAATCTGACGTTGCTGAGGCAGTAAGTCTCTTGTCTAATGTTAACCAACAAAACCTTTTTTGGCGTTCAACAGAGCAAGTAAATTTTAAAATTCTAGTTGTCGTTCTCCACAAATATCATTTGAGCTGTGGTACCATAAAGCTCGATCTTTAACCATAACGACTAGTTTTCGTGGATCAAGTGCTCTAATGAACTCTCACAAGCTGAAACGGTGCTGTAAAAACCTGCTATACGTAGAACAGCTTCTACCTGAAAGTCCCCCTTTCAACGTCCTGGCCACTCAAGCGGACGTGGTGACCTTCTTTCAGAAGCGACCCAAATGCCATTGCCTCACCCAAAGCCCAATCCACCACCCTTTGGTCTATCATTTCTTTTCGCACTTTCAGCACTCGCTTCAACCCAGCGTGTACTTTGACATCAGAATGTTGAGCGAACACCTGGAATAATGACCCAGTTAACGCTT
Source organism: Trididemnum clinides (assembly GCA_963675345.1). Taxonomy (NCBI): domain Eukaryota; kingdom Metazoa; phylum Chordata; class Ascidiacea; order Aplousobranchia; family Didemnidae; genus Trididemnum; species Trididemnum clinides. The sequence goes on from OY776300.1 coordinate 8,270,803, forward strand.
ATGATAGCATGCCATAGAGAAAACGACATAGCTCATGCTCCAAAACCAATTGCTTCAAAACGGCAGGAACACAACTTGTTGTACTGAGTAAACATAAAGTTTTAACTACTTGACCGTGGCAGCGCCAGGATTGTAAGTTCAGATTTCTTTTCGATACGAACCAGAACAAAAGATCACTATCTTATAGACATATTGTGCGGTATTTTTGTGATCTTTATAGATATACGAACGTGAAAAAATAGAGGTAAATGTAAAACATAGCGAACAACGACTTTTGTCATGCAGAGGAACAGTTAAAGTGAAACCGACATTGTACTCGACGACTGAAATCAGTTATACAATATACTTGTCAGAGTGCCTTTCTGTTTCTCTTTTTCTATATTACCTGATCAACATGAACAGAAGTGTCAAGATTCCTTCGTTAAGTTCGTTGTATTCACTGGTCACTTAAACGAATATTCACTTCTGTGACATTTATCCAAATATGTTTTTCGATTCTTTCACACAAAGCATAAAATGGTCTTACGTTTCCAATGTGTGTGAGAGTCTCTTCTTCAATTCCTGTGTCTTTTTTCATTTTAAGTTCCACTTTTCCATACCGGTTAACAAAGAAACCTTTCCAAGGCGAATCCAACCACGCTCTGAAGTTCAGCTCCTTGATTGCTTTCGAACTTTCCAAGGCATCTTCGCAAATGTGATCGTACTCATTGATTTTATGCTGTAAAAATACATTAAAGACTTGGTTCCCTGGTAAAGTACTTAACAAAATTCTTGACTCTGCTCCATGAAATTATGGTAATCCACAACAAACGATACAATATTGCCTAAATTCCTTGCCTCTGAAGAAACGATGTACTACAACACATTTAAAAGCCTACAGCACCACCGCATGAATAGGCGTGGAAAAATGAAGCGACGTTATATGACATTCAAGGTGCAAGAGTAGTGTCCTCTATTCATATTGCGCAGAGATAAATGTTACTAATGCGCAGTATGCCGGACACTTACCATTAACTAGCTGTCTTAGCATCAAGTTTTATTACGATCATGTCAGTCAGCATGTCGTTTAACAACGGTACGATTTTTACGACAGGTTTTTGCACCGCAACATACTTTGAAAGAGCAAAACACATTTTGATAGCTATATGCAGCCATCGTTTCGAAACTCACATCAATATCTTCTTGTTTAACAAGTCCCTCCTCTAAAAGCTTGTCCGTGTACAAACGAAAAACATTTTCATGTTTTCGAATTTTTTGATACATCAGCGGCTGTGTGAACATTGGCTCATCCATCTGAAAACAATGTCATTTTACAAATAAGAATGAAAACCTAAACAAGCATTTCAAGCTTTAAATTTATAAGCCGTAATCATCACAAAAAATACAGCTTTAGTACTTCTACAATACAAAAAGTTGTGACAAATAATAAAAAACTTTCCTAGATGTTTGCCTTAACTTGAAATGTAAAAAGCTACGTACTTCATTATGCCCATTTCTCCTGTAACAGACCAAGTCAATGACCACATCCTTTCCGAACTTCATTCTCCATTCTGCAGCCACCTGTCAATCAATACGACGTGATACATCCTTGACGTCATTTTACGCAAAACAGTGCAATGAAGTTTACCTTGCATACGTGAATGACTGCTTCTACGTCATCAGCATTGACGTGAAAAATTGGGGCACGAACGACCATTGCCACGTCAGTGCAGTAAGGAGAAGATCTGTAATTAACAAAGGCTAAATTTCTCGACAATTATAGTCGGCAACACGCGGCTTGCGAGAACAAACGGCGGTTTGTTATTGGAAGTTTGAGAGCCCAACTTCTATTATGGTTTGGGAAAAATACTTACGGATAAGTTGTTGGTTTGACTTTAATGTTGGTTCACAGAAATGTACTGTGCAAGTCACATTAAGTACTCCAAACCAAGTCTGACCACAAGTAATAACATATCGCAGGTATAAGTTTTCCAAAGACGAAAGAATGAAAATAAGAATTAGTGAACACTATAAACACAAAGCCCAACTAACAATAGTATTTTAATACTCGCGAGCAATATGCATTCACTACAGAAATTAATCAAACTCATAAACCTAGTCTTTTAAGGTACGGAAGAGCTAAGGTAACGGTGACGTCTTAAACAAAACTGGGTAATTTTGTTACCAAATAAGTCTTTATTCAAGCTAGTAAAAGCATTCGTCGTTAGGCTTTTATTACAAGACTTAAGTGAGTAATGGAAATATCACACGAACGATTAAGTACTTTTTAAACACAAGTGCGCTAACTTGCTTTTACCTTGAATGACGCGGGTCTGTGGTGAATCCGATTTGATTGTTGACGACAATATGAATAGTGCCATGCGTGGTGTAAGCTGGAAGATCGCTTAAATGGAAAGTTTCATAGACAATACCCTGAATAAACAAAAAAAAATTCAAACATAAAAGCAGCCAGCGAACAGTAAACAACTATTTAGCATGCTGAAAGCAGTCAATTCTCTTTAAATGTTTGTGATCACACTATCAGTCAGTGTAATTGACTGCTTAAAAAAATCCTTCTGCAAGCTTTAAATCAAAGTCAGCGTTTTTGACGCAACCAAATTACAGCGCGAATACTTTTGTTGTACAATTTGTCCCAAAGAAGGCCAAAAAGTAAATAAATGTCAAAAAAAAAACAAAGTAAGTTACCAAAGTAGTACCTACTTATTCTGATACCAAGGTTTACAAAATAAGTTACCGTCAAAACAAAGATCAATAAATTATTAGGCGCTCAATACCATTAGTTTACAAATAATATCAAAACCTCGCACATATGCTTACCTGGCCGGCAAAAGCTGCATCTCCATGAAGTAACATTGACATTACTTTCTTGCCTTTTGAATCTTTTCTGTAAAACTGTTCAGCTCTGGTTTTTCCTTGAACAACTGGATCAACAGCTGCAACATCACAGCAAGTTTAACTTCTATCCCTTGTGTGCAAGAATTAGAACAAAAATAAAGTCATCTCAATAAAGACATTTCTTCGATGTAGTACGGCAAGACGGTGCAGAGGCAGTGTACGTTGGCCACGTACCAATAGTCAACCTCCATTTCCATCAACCTATTTTATTAATTCCCGATGCTTTGCCTGACAAACTCCTATTAAATGATTTCAAGCTATTCTACGGCCTTTATGGCGTAAAAACAAATTTAAATGTAGTTGCGAAAATCGGCATAGGTCTTCACACAAACATATCCAATGCATTCAATACTGTGTAAATATCCAAGGAATTATTCACGGTGCGAAAAAGACAATAAAACTAATATATAATTCTTTAAAATAAGTTTATAAAATACAAATATTAAAATAGCCAATAACATAATCTCAGGTTACTACGATCTCTACTGTACAAGCCCAACATCTTGATACTGTAGCAATCAAAACAAAATACGATATCAACATAGATTTGCAAAATCATTCGCAATTTTACCTTCAAGATGTGACGGATTTGCGACTAAAGACATATTGATCAACCTGTTTGTAACGTGATTAATGCGTTCATGCGACATCCCGAGGTGATATTTCACGTCTCCCGATCCCTCATCACCTGCAAAAAATCGAAAAGCATAAAACTAAAATAATTGAAACTGAAAGATCACTCTCCCATTGGCGACGATTTGTCGACCACTGGGTCGAAGGGCCGTTTATAGCTGCAATGACTAAACGGTTACGCCTGCAAACCTCACGAAGACTAAGTGATTACGTCTTTAAGAAATGCACTTAATGATTTTTTGCTCAACTCAAGCAAGTTAGTTTAAAGTCTATGCCAATTTTCAAGTCAAAAGGAACAGAGAATGAATTTTCTTATGTTTAACACCTTTTCGCTGTTTTCCGACCCTGATAAGCAAAAAATAAATAAAGAAATGTTAAAAATTATCAACAAAAAATCAAACGTACGAATTTTAAAAATAGCTTAACTAGTTCTACTAGCACCCGTGTTAAGCTGAATCGATCAAAGTAACTAGTCTTTATGCTGAGTAGAAGAGGCATAAGGAGAGCAGTTGATGTGGAAAAATCAAGTACAACTGTAATTGTGAAAATCCAAGAACTTTAACACATCATTTTGGTACAACTTTTGCCGTTGTTATCTGACCCCTTTCATGAAATTGGAGCATAACGAGAGGCCTTGAAGCAACGTCAGAGCGATATGAAGCCAATCTCAGAGCATGGCACTGTCAAAGACCCGACCCTTACAGTAGGTTTATGTCACAAATGCAAAATGCACACGGAAATGAAAATTATTTAATCTAACGTGAGAATAATTATTTCAGTTTCAATTATGTATGTACGCAATACAAGGCAGTAGAACAAGGGCGGGATCAACCTGAAATTTGTCAAGTTCACTCTTTAGCTTGCGGTAAAAAATAGAAATGTCATAGCGTGCTAACTTCAAGATTGCATGGTCACTCCACAAATGCGACAAGAACTCTGGTCAACCACGTCGTGTGAGGTTTGTTAATTCTAATAGTTGATGTCCATACCTGCTCGGAGATTGCTGTCAAAATGACTAAATATTTGATCCAGCTCTTTTCGAACGACATTGGCTAGTACATTCAAGCGACCTCTGAAACAAGGGACTTCAAGTATTGAAATTAAACATTAGCAGATAGGGTGTAGGCTATCTATAGCAAAGTCTAATTGTTTAGAGGAGGCGAGAAAGTAGTTTTTGAATAACCAATTCACACAATACCAACATTTGAGCAGGATCTGAAAAGAGTGTCTTTCTACAGCAATGCATAACTTAGGGGGTGACGAGCAAGCAAACTCGCCTACAGAAAGAGGTTACTTCTAAATGCACATGTTATCAAAAACAGCCATCCTAGCAGCTTCATATTTTTAAACTGATATGATGCTTTTGATAGTGGCTTAGAGCACCAAGCGCTAGTGACGTGGTTGTGTAAGCACTTAAATTAAAAATAACGAAATCAATACTTTTGTCGAAAGGCTGGTGTAAGTTCAAATTGGCGATTGATCCGATTATTAATTGTAAATAGAGCTGAGAGCTCTCCCTTTATAACGAAAATAGTAGAGACTGTTACCTATGTGGCATTCCCATAACAAAGCTTTCCACACCATGAGACGATGCCGTGTCAATAATAGTTTTCAATCCTGGAATCAAAATTTCGCATCCTTCAAGTCCAAAGCGCTTCTCGCTTGTCCATTTTTTAGCAAGAAAATCTTCAAATCTAAAACATAATCGTTACACCTTCACGTTCAAAAAACTGATAAAAAAAATTAATTTCACCAAAAACATATTTCAGATGCAAAAACAAGCTCTGTGTAGATTAGAAATTAATTTTCATACTCGATCACAATGAACACAAACTGTACAAAGACTACCTATAATACCTCATCAGATAAGCATATTGGAAATACAAAAATATATTTTTTATAAATATGCGACTAGTTGGTGCAAAAATATAAAAAAAAAAAACTGTGAAAAACTGACTAATTTCCGCAATATGTATTAAAATGTCTAAATATGGTGATGCCTCACCAGCATTCTCAAATTTTGAGAATGCTGGTGAGGCATCACCATATTTAGACATTTGAAGTTTTGGCATTCTATTGAATTGCATGTATTAAAATCCAAAAATAAACAACCAGGAATGTCAGTCAGCCATTTAATTAAGCACTATCTAGCCAGCACGAAATACTGCAATAAACATTAAAATCTATTGGCCAGCCGGGAAAGGGGTGTATTCCGCAATAAATGAACGCTCTCTGCCTACATGACAAAGAGTATTAATTTAGACTATTGGGCAATGCTTTTTGAGTAAATGTAATTAAAGCCTTACATCTAGCGAGGCAATAGTGAAATCCGATACATGTGATATTGCTAATACAATATCTTTTCTATTCGAATAAAAGCAAAAGGTATTATTAAATAATACCACATTGAAAAGCAATAATTCAAGAACGTGCTGAGGCGAAGTTATAAAAAGATGAAATACAAACCCGATAGTTGCACCACAAAAGAAACAATTTACCGTTTTACACCCATCACGCATTAAGAAGCCTAGCAGTTCTAATTAACCCAAAAATTTCCATATTGATCAAAACGGAAATATAATGTCGCAACAGTCAAGTTAAACAATGATATGAACAATGTGGATGATTAATTGCAGGGATGTCAGGACGGTAAATAGCTTACTACAGACACGCTATTTTCGTAAAACGCGATCACCGTCTGTATTCTACGGGGAAGGGCGCAGTGTAAATCAGAATAAAATCCAAAAAGAAAATTATCAAACGCTGCATTTACAGATGGTATTGAAGGAAGTATCCGTAGCGCTCTCCCCTTTAAGGCAATCACTAAATACAACCACACGTAAGGCGACTTTCACACTCACTTCGTTGCTCTTAGCAACCGCTCCCAGGCCAACAACTTCTCCTCATTTGACAACTGAGTGATTCCAGGAGGTTCAAACTGTTTTCTAATCCAGTTACATTGCTCGTAATTGTTTATAAACATGTACTCCACGCCAATACTTTTACAATACGAGTCCTGAAAAAAATCAAGTTTATTCAAATAGTATCTAAATATTTAACCTTATAGAATAACGCCATCTAAACATTAAAAAATACTTAAATGAATTATGTGAAAACCTAATTTAATTTGGTAGCTTCATAATTTTTAGGTCAATAGTAAAGTAGATTCCAAGACTTTGCATCCAAATATTCAACCTTACTCAAATAAATAATCTAAATACTACTGTAATAATACAAACTATAAATTATTTTGTTATGTAACATTATATAGCAAGCAATATAATATTACAAAACAAAATAATCTTTGAACAAAACGTAAAATATACGAGTATCATGCAGTCATAATAAATAAAAGCCTAGCTGCAGTGTATAGCGCTTCTTAGAACCAAAACTTAACCATCGAACGATTATTTCTACCTCTAATCGCCTTATGATTTCCCTCAAAGTCAGAGCTGTTTCGTTTCCTCCAATCATGGTAGTTTGCGGAAGCTGAAAAGTTTTATCCATTTCAGCTTCGCCTGAAATACAATTGATCAGTGAGAAGCCAAGAAAGATCATTTATGAAATACAGCAGGAATTTTCTATTTTTCGAGTGTATAGATCTAATGAACAAATACAGACGCTCTTTTAACAATTTTATTAGTAAAATTTACGTTTGGCCCCATTAGTAACCAGGGAGCTTCATCAGAATATGGTAGAGGATATAACTCTGGCAACTTTCTATTTACCTCAAAACAAAAAAATTCATGTAAAACTTTATAAAATTGGCTATATTGACCCAACTATTAATTGACTTTGTTATTGAACTCATTTTTTGAAAATCTCAACGAAAATTAACAAATAAACACAGTTAACTTTAATATTTTTCAGCTCTTCAAATTAATAAAAAAGCACAAGCATGTAATAGTTGACGTTGTTCGTGATAAAATTCTGTCTTTAGCAAAAGCTTTCGTAGCATTAAAAAAGTTTTTTCACATTAGCAGTAGTGGATTGACAATGCTGTAACTAACGATTTTCGGCTGGTGAAATGCCTGGTTTTCCCATTGTCATGATTTTGGATATGACAGTTTGTGCGTTATTTTTTGTGATGTAAAGTTTCAATATCGCAAGGTCTTCTTCAAAGTTAAGTTGTTGAAAGATTTAGGAATTTACATGTATAACGCTGTACCTTGCACTTGCCATTGCTTCAACAAGCCCAATCAAATATTTAAATTGCTTTTTGTCCTAAACAGTTGAACAACTAAATCAGATGTTTCTGAATTAGCGCTTGCTTGTGAGTCTAAATAATCCAGACCCTTCAAAACTTTCCGCAACCGCTATAACTTCAGGCAAGTGTTTCGAATAACAAAAAGCAGCTTTTAATTTGTTTCCCCATTGGGTTACAACAGGCTCGAGTGGGTAGTCAACAGTAGTTAAGTTGCTTTGTCTGGTTTTGTATTTAATAAAAGCAGCTTTGACTTTTGCTGTTACTTGATTAACATCATAAAGCTGTGATTTAACTTTCATGGCGCAATTATGCAACAAATGAGCATCACAAGCAACAAGAAGCACTTTACGATGTAGAAATTGCAGTATGTTGGCGGCAGCGACCATATAACGGGCAGCATCAGACAACCTAACGATTTGAAATTATACTTAGCATCGTCAACTGCTTGCGATACACTTTCGCCGTTGGTGCTGATGTTAAAAGATTGGCTATCGTGCATAAAAATAATACAGGGCATTTCTAGGTTTCCTACTTGAATATTTACGTGTGGTGTCCAGATAAGGGCTTTTATCAACAATCAGAAAAATTTTTTGTCAATCTAAGGCAGTTTTAATGCACAGAATTTGATCCTTCTGTGATTTAAGCACATCGTTTCTACAAGTACTTTCCTGAGGTAAACTGCAACCAAATTCTTGAAATAGATTTGTAACGTGTTATTGTTCAGTTGATACCATGGAATATCAGCAATGAAATTGCCTAGGTCACCTACGCATATTTTTGATCACCGCTCTTCACAAAAGTTTGAGAATGAAGCGGGCTTTGCAGCTCATATTTACTGCTTAAACAGTTTCTGGTGCTTAAACGTCTTTTTATGACCATCAACATGACATCTGTTAGTGCATTTTACTGTACAGCTGCATTATTTGCAATATTGTTTGTTGTAACAAATTGTCGTAATTTAGTGCGAATAATCTTGAATAGTCGTAATTTCTGACATTTTGATATTGCGAGTTAACTTTACAAAAAACGTTCAAATACAATTATCAACGTTCTCAAAAGCCTACAACGCCGTTAATACTAATATATGCGTTGCACAAAACTGGCGTATTGATATACATTGCACTTAACGAATTGCCTAACAAATAGCATTATGCCTGCTTTCAAACTTTTTTGATATTTTTATTATTTCTTCCTAAAAAAATGTGCCTACTAGCTGCCTTACGCAATAAACTTAAATTAAAGCTAGATCTGTACCATGCTATTTCAACGCTCTCTCATTTAGTAAAAGAAGAATTCTTTATCTTTCTATCGTAGTTTATAAAGTTTACGTAAATGCAAATGGTTTATGAAAATGCAAATGGGTTTCACAAATATAAACAATTTTTACTACTGGTTCACTGTTATGTGTTTTTGTATTAAGCATAGCGCATAGTTTTTGAAACATCCTGAATTTGTCTGTTGCTGCAGCGCTACACACTTCTTTCTTCATCTTTTCCCATTAGGGGTAGCTTCAGCAGACCAATTCGCGCTACATTGATCTGTCTCTCACGTCTTTCTCTGCTAGCTTCTCTGCTACGCACTATTACAATGCTACAGCGATGTTACGAAATACTATGCGACAAGGATGCTATGCACCTCATGGTAATTATTGCACTCCATTTGAATACCATATCACTAGAGCAAGTTTTTATTAACCTAAAAACTAAAAAACTTTATTTGAAAATTCAAAAAAATTAACTTTTACTGGCCTAGCAAAATTTTGACTTAGTAAATAAATGTTTCTCGAGTTTTTATATTAAAATGAATATCTATTAAACGAAAACGCATAAATCCTCAACAAAACTTACAATACGCACGCCTTATACAACCAACTCTGCTATCATCAGGTGCAAGAACTGAAATATAAAATCATGTACTCTTTGACATTTTCGAACTTAGTTTCTGTTATGGCTAACAGTTTTCGCGGTTTGAAAAACTTTTTACAAAAGCAGTTGTGGGCCGAAAATGTTTAATTAAACTGTAAACACCTGGTCAAATGTCTGGTCTTTCCATGTTCATTATTTTAGAACTGTCATTGCTTTGCATCTTTTTTCAATGTAGTGGTTAATGCTGCAAGTGTCTCCTTCAAAGTCAAGTTCTTGGATTGGTTGCACCGCTTTTTTGATGGTGTACTTGGCACTTTCCATCGTTTCTAAGCTTCACTATACATTCATATTGTTCTTCGATTTTAAGAAGTTGAGTAACTAAACCAGGTATTTTTAAGCCAACTTTTGCTCGAGTTACTAAAAAACCAGGTTCTTCAAAACTTTCCTCAATCGCTTTCTCATCAGGTAAATTTTTTGTAATAAAGCAGCATTTAATCAGCTTTCCCATCTTGTAACAGTCTGAGGCTGGCAAGGTTGTTGGAACTTTTCATAAATACTTTAGGGAAGTACACTGCACCTACTTAAATAAACTATTCACTCTTTCTTCATTCACTTTGAAAAATAAAAAGATATTCTAACTATCATCGTAGATACCTCTTCGCTATACTGCAAACGTTTATACCAAACAAATGTCCAGTATTGTGCCTCCTAATTGTCGTAACTATTCGATTGCAACATAGCTGCTCATAACTTCGACTAACTTTGATTACTGCACCACAATTGTATGATTGTGAAAGTAGCAATTTGTACTACCGTACAACTGATCGGCAAACATTGCAAGTTAAAACAAAAAAAATGAAGTTTTATCACACATATTACAGCAATCAGTTTTTGACACTAATACGAAAGAAACATTTTGACTAACGGCGGTAATCATAAAAAATTGACTTTAAAAAAAATTGACCTAACGGTAAAAAACTGACTTTATACTGACCTACTAAATCAAGAGTGAAACTCACTCCTTGTATCCAAAATTGCTACAAAAAAACCAAGCCGCTCAAGCTTGCTACCAAAAAAATTGACTTTAAACTGCTTTTCCATCACAATACACGATTGAAATCAATAAGGGAATTCGAAACACGCAGAAACAAAATTAGGATTGAATAGCGCAAATACGCCATTGCAGATATTACCAATGTACAATATACAATTTTTGCAATAAAAGTGATTGGCTGTATCTTCATACAAAACTCCTTGCTATCAATTTTGTTTGACTCGCTGAAAACAACTGACTTCATGACCAAACTACAAAAAATTGACTTCAAAGATGAAATTGACATTTTATTGACCTGCGAAATGTAAAGTCTGCCATCTAGCACAGATCGGAAGTTTGAAAATAATGAAATCAGAGCACATGCAAACAGACGTTGTGGAAAGTCTTTTGATAATTCAAAAAGCCCGTTCACCAAATACCATTAATTGCAACGACCGAACAAAGTTTCCTGTTTTGTGTGTTTTGTTTGCGACAATTTTGAGTATTTAATAATACAGGTTGTTCCAATGTTTTTTTCGCTTAATAGTTACATGTTACTTGAGTTATTACGTTTTTGTGTCCTGATGAAGCTGCCCGTTAAGGTGGAGAGCAAAACGTAAATTTTACAAATAAAATTGACAAAAAACTCTGCATCTGTCAATAACTTTATTCGCACGGAACAATGGGCTTAATCTTACCACTGAAGAAGCATGTCGTAGTCATCGATCGGCGTTAAAGACACTCTTTTAAAATTCTATGTACAACCAACCATTTTCAAAAATTAAAAGTAGCGACTTGATCATGACGTGAATCCATGTAACATTGCTACAGATTGCCATCAGACCATATCCTCAACCTCATATAGTCACGGCATAAACTAACCAAACTTCGTAAATCGCTTTGTGACTAACCCCACGAGCCACACTAATTTGAGACTTTATAAATGTTTTAAAACTCAGGACAAGTTTTAAACGATCCAGGCCGAGAGCTGCTTTTGTTGGCAACTACATTTAGTTTGTACAAAATTATTCACTAATCAGTATTAAATCAATAAGAAGCAAATTAATACACACATAAAGCTGAAGCACAAGTGTGAAAGCTACGCAACACAAAAAAAGAAAAACAATCAACAAAAAACATAGATAAACACATAAAATTATAATCGCATATGTGCTAGAAAACAACATACACATCTGAAAAATTACAAAGTTATATGTACAGGAATAGCAGATGTAATCTAACACAAATGATCTTGTGTTAAAATTGATTACAAATGCATCAATTAGATTACAAAGTTAGTTAGATGCACATTGTGATAAGGTAGAAATGATTCTTCAACAGAGGTTAACATCAGTCAAAAGGATAAATTAACCCTCCGCTACCTGTTAAAATGTAAAGTAGGTTAACATCATAACAGTACACGCAAGAAACAAACCCTTAATTAGAAATTGACTTTGGTGAAGCTGTACCAGTACAAGAAAAGTTTCTACGGTCTACAAGTACTGATATCGAAGAAATAAGACATTGCTTCAAAGAAGACTTCTCCCTTGCCAAAGCAAAACTTGCAACAAGCAATGCATGGTAGGTAGGCACACTCAAGCTAAATTAGTTGATAAAATAAAACGGTTACAGTATAACATTAAGCCATAACATTCACCACATAAAAAATACTGCTAAGTCATCATGTTAATAGGAAGCAAAATTCAGTACAATTTTGAAGCATATTCAAATTTGGTCACAAAATTAAGAAATCATGCTTAATTTAATCAAAAAACTGAAACAATGACTGCAATTTAACTTCAATAACACAAGTTAAATCGACACTTTTTTTAACACTCTGTAGCAAATACATAACAAATTAAGACAAAGGTTACTTAGCATGAAATTGGAACCCTTTCTAAGATGTTTTGTTGTTTTTTTAAAGATTAACCTCATTAAGACCTTTCACAGATCAATCTCAAATAAGCGAAACTGACAAACTGAAGACCTTCTTTTGGAAATCAACCTAAAAAGGGCGAAATTTCTAAATTGAAGGCTTTTTGTTTATTTTTGGAAATAAACTTAAAAAGAGTGAAACTTTTACACTGAAGACCATTTTATTTTGACGGGCCAATCTGTATACGTGGACCCAAGCCACACCCTTCCGCAGGCTCCACAATTTCACCTGACCAGCCATATTTGGATCGCAGTTTGCACAGCCATGCTCTAGCTTATTGGGATAGCTGTGGTGAAAATATGCAAGCTACATGGTGTACAGTACTTCGATAACTGCGGGTAAGTAAACATTTATAAAATTACAACCTACTCAAGCAAGCAGTTTGTACCGCAAATGCTAAAACACAAAAAATAACTGTTGTGTATCGTTTGCAGACATTTATGAAGAACAGCATAAATGTAATGCCAAACATTAAAGCAAGTAAACCTACAAATTAAAAGCAACACCAAACAACACTATACAATCACATGCTACTACTCAAAAACTACGGATGACTGTCATTAGCTAAGTTAAACTGAAATATTAAACAAGAGAAGCTGTGTACCAAATGTGGCCTTTTTTCCATAGAGGACCATTTCTTTGGACTCCAAGGGAGCATCTTCTTTTGCATTCAAATTGTATTGATGCGCCATCGAGTATTGAGAAATGCCAAGTGGATCCACGTTGCTAAACAGATTGCCTCGAATCTGCACAGTAAACGCCCATCTACAATGGACTTAGACATGTTCTGTTTCGGTGTGAAGCAGAAATTATTACTAGTCACAACACTTTCATTATTATCAACTTGGCCTATTGATCAATATCATTTGTCCGCAACTTCTTAAATCTAGTCTTGAAAATTGCTTTTTGAGTAAACTGAAGCCTACCAAGGCAACAGTAAACATTTGTTCAATGGGTAAGGTAGTCCAAAAATTACCTCTTTTTATTGACTTGTCATCAAAGCGGTTCACATACTTAAAAATTTTTTCACTAAACCCTAACCGAACAATTTATTAAGAAATTATGTCCTTTAGAGTTTGTAAGAATTGAAAATTTTTTTAACGATTCCTTTATATTGTGTATTCTATTCATGCTTTGCATTGCTATACGACCGCTGCAATACAAACATTAAAGCTCTTACTTTTCTCATTCTCAAAATTATATAAAGCAGGGGTGCAATGTGCGGTCACGCCAGGCAATCAAAAAGTTTACGTGCACCTGAATGAGGAAATTTCCCAACAATATGAAGACTAAAGTCAGTGGGTGCTTTATGTTGATCTTCAAATAAAAAGGTTATGGCAGGATAATCGCCGCTGCTACGCTAGTCCTACCTCTCGGTTTAGTTAAATTCGGGTTTCGGTTTAGTCCTTGAGGTTGATCTCGAAAAAAAAGATCATCTCTTGTTGTTCGCTTCGTCAGTGAAACTTTTACCTCAGGGAAATTTTTAGAGTTTGTTGGGGAAAAGCACCAGGAACCATCTGGCAACATTGGTTTGTGCATGTGTGTACGACCAACAATTTCTCCGCATGACTAAATTCCAAAAAATTTTTGCATCCCTGATAGTAAAACTACAGGGTGGCCCATAAGTCACTTTACATTTTAGAAATTAAATAATTTTTTCTTAAATGACTATATTTAATTAATTCTTTTTTTATTCGTTTTCAAAGTAAAATTCAATTATCTTCACTCGTTGTTCTGTTGTAAACTTTTCCATACCAAAAATTTACAAGGATTATATTTTTTAATTCTGAAAAGAAAAATAGAAATATATTAATAGAAAAAAAATTATTTAATTTCTAAAATGTAAAGTGACTTATGGGCCACCCTGTATAATGCCAACTCGCCCGCTAACAGATCATACGTTCACTTCCTGCTAACCAAACCTTCAGCCAAAAACGCATGTTTATCTTATTAATGTGTGCCTCAGATCCTTAATTTTGAAGGTGAGAACAAGAGTCAAATGAACGTGGATACTAAATGACAAAATTCCATATAAGAAAACATTTATTCCAGCATGTAGTCTGAGGATACAAAGAGAAAATATAAACATAGCTATGTACCAACAAGATAATGCACCGCCTTGCTGTTCAGAGAAATCTCTAGACATTCCTGGAATGATAGAGTAGCGGCGATAGGCTAATTTCACGGTGAACTGATTTTCTTGACCATTCTACTACCATGATCTCTACCCACCACACTATTTCTGCTGGGGATGCCCAAAATATATGAACACAACTCCTAAACTGTTGTAGCTTGAAAAACATGGCAAAAAATCATGCGTGCACCATCTGACATAACAACAAAGGTAACCGACAACTTCGATGTTTGATTGGCAGTGGTCATAAACAGTGAGCTAAGTGGATGATAGAACACAACACCGGTTTGTAGTAATATAGGCCTTTTACATAAAAAAATTCTCTATTCTACAAACATCGTTGATCCCCTAAGTCAGTGCTCTTCAACCTTTTTGTCATCACAGAGCCCCTGATGTACTTTTGCTAACACAACTACACGTTTTCCCTAACACAACTACACGTTTTGCGGAACCCTAGGATTTGCCAAACCAGAAATTTCATGTAGTTTGATAGGCCCTAAACAATTAACATAACACAAATTGCAACATACCAGCTTTTGGCAGCATATTAATTATTTTTCAAACGTTAATAATGATATAAAAATTTCATGTGATTACAAGTGAACCAGAGTGTCGAATTCACGTTTGAAATTAAAAAAACAATCACTGGGGTAAACTCAAACTTAAACTCAACTATTAGGAGTATCAAATTAAAGAAAAAAATTTTGTGGCAAGTGCCTCATGTAATAAAGTGTATATATATGGACCTAACCATGGTAGGGCGCTAAAGCTTGTTATTCTTTGAGCACTGCTAATGATATTTATATTTATTCTAATATACTAATGTACACCTGCACAAAGATAACTACTCATAGCTTAAATAATTCTAAATAAAAACTTGAAAATGCTACCAGTATTATTCTCAAACTTGATCAAAAAAACATCAATTCGACACCCTGACACTGAACAATAAAGGAATTATTTTGATTGAGCAGTTACTAAAGCTAACAATATCAAGAAAGGTTCCCACTTTAGCTATACCAATCAGATTACCATGATACATAAAAATCACAGACGTGAAATACATATATGCCAACAAATCTAAAAGCAGAAGATACTGACAGAGATAAACAAATCTAAAAACAGCAAATCAAAATGCAACAACTATAATATCCAAAATGATTGCTTTGTAGGTATCATAGCAATATTCTAAAATTTAAGAAAAAAAAATCCAGCAGAAATTAGATATGTACCAATAATAGCCAAAGAAAAAAGCTACATGGTGCTTCAGCTTTAATCATTCTACATATAACTATCATTTGAAAGGATAAAATATGGAAACAGAAACCCCTACCAAGTTTGTAACTGTCTAATGACAATTCAGCAGGAAATACGCCACCACTAAGATCTGCTTCTAAGATACCAAGAGGATCCAGTTCTGCTATGTTATGACCACGATTCTGTGACAAATTTTAACAAAATATAGTTTCGGTAAGACTTGGATTAAGAAGTAGACCTCCGTTTCAGACCTCTGTTTAATACCCAGATTTGCAATAAACAGTAAACCTCTCTTTAACATCCACCACTCATTACAGGTTATTTCAATGATAAAACAATAATTGTCTAATGCATATTGCAGTTTTGTTGAAAATGTTACCAAGGTAGAAAAAAATGTTAAAAAACAACAAGAATAAAATTTCTAATGCAATCCAAGAGGGAAAAAAGAACTATTAAGTAAAAATGTAATAGAAACTCTTGGGTAAAACAAACCTAGGAACTCAGAAAGATAAAACTAACGAATAATGAAAGGTTGGTAAAAGCTAGTTGTATGATCTTGATGACACACTACTATTGTACATCAATAAAAACATAAGCTACAACACATATTGTAATAACCTATGAGAATAATACCAGCATAATTACTCTACCTGATAACCACGAATTAAAGCTTGAACAGATAAGTGCTCATTTATGAGTTCTGTCATATTTTCGGAGCTTGAAGATGGATGCGCTTGTGTTAATGAAGATGAAGACAATAAATCACTACCAAGCACTGGAGGCGATTGATAAGCTTGACCAGGAGGTGCACCTTTGTTAACATTTGCAAAATATGCATCCCATGACTAAACAAGAAATAATTTTTCATGCAAAAACTCATATACATACTTATCTAGTATAAACATCTTAGCTTAAACAAAACTAACATCAAACGTTCATCAATCCTCCTCTAGCTTATTTCACTCAGGTTACAGAATGACAGCAAAACACACCACCACACAGAACACACACTGCAAAATCTGCCAAGTTTTGCACAAAACTGAAAGATTTATCCACATCTTAGCAAAACATTCGACAAATTCTTCAAAAGTTTATAAAAAGTGACCTAGTCACAGAACAATGTGCAATACCACAGGTTTGATTTGCATCTTCAAACTGAAAGCTTATATTAAAAAATAATCCTTATATCTTACCAGCTATACCAAAATAGTTTTAGCAAAGCATCAAAAACTTGCCAGCAAATAGCGGCTGAGAAGTTCAATAAGGCTGCCATAATACTAACTTAAACCAGATTGTATTTGAACAGCCTACAATCGTATGATTTTTTTTTTTTTTTGAAGATAAGCTGGTCCTGTGAGCACAGTTTGAGACTTTTTGTGAACAATGACTTCGTTTGTAAAATGAGAAAGAGTTAATTTATTGTCATTTACATAAAATGCAAACAAAAATGAACTAAATACCACCAAAAAATAAACAGTGAGATGGTAAAAAAGAACCTAATAGGTAATTACATCAAAATGCTACCAAATAACTTCATACAGTGGTAAACAGAAATCACAAATTTTTACATTTTTTGAATGCCATATTGAAAATAATAACCAAATCTTCAAAGCAGTTTGACATTAAAATCATGTAGAAGAAAAAAATAATCAACTGACAGTATATTAAAATTAAATATTATTCTTAATTAAACCCTGAGCATGCTCTTAAAACTCAATACTAACTGACTCCGCAATTTTTCATCTGTGTAAAAAAAGTTAACCTCAACTAAATGAGCCAAAAATATGTAGAAAATTCTTCTATTTGTATATTATGAATATGAAACCAATATAGACAGTAATTACAGTAAATACATAGCCAGCAATACCTTGTGTACACTTTTTGGGTCTTCCAGCCAAGACTCATACATTTCTTCCACATATAGTGAATTCCCACCATTAAGAAATGACTCTGCTTTTGCTGCTGCTGCAGTGGCCTGCTGATTTGAGGTGCCTGTAGTGCTGGCATAGTGCCGTTTTATGTCGGCTTGGTCATACTTTTTGCTAGAACCAAAGCTCCTTGTGATATGTTTGATAGTTCTTGGCACCAAGGTCTTTCTCTGCAGTAGCTGCAGGGCTGCTTTTGTCCGGTGCATATCTGCAAATCACCCAAGAGCACTTTCGACATACACCAACGACATAAAGACTAGCTAATACCCTACATCACTTTTATTAATCACTCTTCACCTTCGTCTAAAAACACACTGATTCTAATGCTTGAAGTAAACAGCATTTTTCTATATTCTAATCGATTAGTCGTCATGACAACAAAGATTATTAACAGCAAGTATAATTTTAGTAACTTTGATTGCCATGATGACTAATCAGCTTATGACAAAAGGCCATAAGTGTAGTAGAATGCCTTGCCAAATATAGAACAGACTTGGCATCAACAACGTAAGCAGCTACTACCATCATAATCAATAAAAAATGCAAAATTGTGGCAAAATACAAGAAAAAAAAATAAAAACTAAAAGGATACATTAGTAGAAGTTTAAAACTGATGATTATAATTTAAAGAACAGCTTAACAATAAACATTATAGAAATTTCTTTTTTACTTTTACTATATTACAAGCCATGAGCTGCAAGACTTTTGTATGTACAACGTATAAAGAAAAAATATGATCACATCATAAAAAACATTAGTAAAGCACAATTTACAAGAACAAAAACCACTTTATTGCACAAAACCATTGACAAAATTAAACACAAAAATTGCTGTTGTTGTTACTTTACTTCAGTCACGAAGTTGGCCGGGTGAAGATCATGAAGCCAAAGCAGATGGGTAACTATCCATGGCTTGAATGAGTGTCATATTAAGAAGCAGAGACCAAAAATGGTGTGGGGTGAAGAGCCAATAATCTCAATTATACATCTACTAGAGCAAGAATTACTATCATAATTTATTAATATAAATGTGGTAGCTAAGCCAAAGAAAATGAAGTGCTCAATGCTTCATTTATTGAGCTGCGCCTAAGAATAAAAGACATGAGTACACATTAAAATACAATAAGCTAAATCATTTATTAGCTTGCCAGAAAGTAATTCTTGTTTATATCACTACATAGAATGACCAGGAAATCGGGTGTGGAGCATTCAAATCTGAGCAATGGCGTTTAATCTCTTCAAGTTGCTACTCAACAGGTTTAGCAATCCCATATTATGACTTAACATCACATTACAACTGTATTGAGTTTTAATGGCAATTAATACACCTTGGGTCACATTTTTTGTTATTCTCTCTGCAATGACAGCCCCCTGAAGTATCACCATGTCCAGCAGGCCCCCAACGAGCCTGCTGCGTTACCCAGCAAATTTCTAAACTGCACATACTACAGCGCAACCAATCACAGCCCTCTTTTTTCAAAATAATAATGTTACAGCAAGGACAATGCATTGCTTGTTTCTTCTTTACCAACTTTTTTAACAGTTTTTTAGTCTTCTTTGCTTGTTTGTTTGTTGGCTTTTCAAGTAATTGCTGTTGGTACTCCCTACAATCCATATCTTCATGAATTGCTTTGCATGTAAGGCAATTCTTGTGATTACAAACTGGGCACTCAAATACATTAACCCCATCATCATATTCACACCAGCCATGACAATTTGCAGTTTTGCAATGAAAGCTATTGGATGACTGCATTTCTGCAGCATTAAGGCCTTTTTTAAGGTAATCTTGAAATTTGTCTTCTGATAACAAACAACGAATCTCTCTTTCAAGAATAACAGACTCACAGTCGTAATCATCATCCACAAATGGGCATTTTACAGGCACCTGATCACTGAGTGTTATATGCATGGATAAACAATCTTTACAAAAAATATGAAGGCATTCAGCTAATATGATTGCCTCTCCTGGGCTTGCTTCGGTAAAGCATATTGAACAATCAACTGTTTCTAAATTTTCAGAAATATGTTGCTCCAGAGCCTGAACATAACCTTGATAGTTTCTTTCACGATCAGCTTCTGCATTGCTGTTTGCTTCTTGTTGTAGTTTTAAAACCATACCCTCATTGTATTTTTCTTGCTTTAGCCGTTCTTGTTCTGATGGACTTGGCATGTAGCCTACAGGTTGTTTATAATCAGCAGGTCTTGGATTCGAACACATCTGACAGCCTGGCCTTGTTGGTTCATTAACAAAAGTACATCTATTGCATTGCCAACCTTGTGCAACAAATTGAAAGGAATCAACATTGTTTGGAACACTTTGATCTGTGTTTTCAACAAGTAAACTTGCAGTTTGTACAAGTTTAGCATTAGTAGTACCACTGTTCTCCATACTTATATATTTATTTGTATGAGTTAAAGGAATACTAGCTTCATGTGGGCTTGGAAAAATGACATCTTGAGAGGAAATATTAGGATTGTTAGCATCATCAATACTAGTAATATTAGCACCATTAAAAGCAACAGACAATTCAGGTTCAGGTTGCGATAATAAAGCAGGTAAGAAACTAACCCCTTCATTAAGATCACTTACAGAAGTGGAAAATGAAAAATGTTTTAAAAGTTTTTCAAAATCATCAGTATCACTGTTGGACAAACTTACTTTTCTTGCCTCATAAGTGACATCTGTTTTACTTTCTGGGTGTTTTTCTTCATCTTGATTTTCCACAATGTAAACATAAAGCATATCACCATTGTTGATAACCCCACATTGTCTTAACGTGTTCCAACCCTTTGCTATTTTGCTTTCACAAATGACAAGAATGTGTTCAATGGGAACATCTTCATTGATATGATCCTTTACTTTTAATTGAGTTGTGTAAATGCTCCAGTTTGGATCACATAAAAACAAAGTTGGCTTCTGACACTGCTTTGATGTTCGTTCAACATACAAATCTATTTCAATAAGAGATTGATTAACTGTATTCAGCAAATGTTTATACCTAGTGAGCAGGCTATTTCGTAATGATTCCTCTTTACTCTGTATTTGCTGTAAGCACTGAGGATTTTCAAAAATCAGTTGTTTGCGAAATTCAATGCACTTGATTAAAAGCTTATTCAATTTTTCAGTAACATTATCATCTTGTTCCATGTTGGTACTGTAAACTTACTGTGTTATTCTCCACCAAAATATAAGCAAGCTCTAAAGACAGGCCAATTTTAACTGCACTAAACATTTCCATCCATATCTGTTTAAAAATATATGAATACCCATATTATAAATTAGCCAATGTAATTAGCATTATTCACCTGGTTTGTTTTTCACTTGCTTTTGTTCAATTTTTACTTTCTACTTTAAAAATTTTATTTAAATTGGACAAAACCAGGTGATGAAGTAGTGTCTGTTCTTAACCTAAGGGCAAGTAAGCAACACCAAAATACAGAAATGCAAAAAATACCAACTAAATTAAGAAAATCCCAGAAATATAAAAATTTCCAATAATACTTTTTAGGCAGTGGCTATTTTACTCCCTTCTAGTTTACACTGCCCTGCACATTTACATACCGGGCCTGCCCCTCCACTGTACACTGCCTTTCTTTTAATGCCCTGACAGCTGAGATTTGAACCCACCACCATGGTATCTCAAGACCAGCACACTATCCACTACACCACAGTGTCACTGGCTGAAATGTAGCAAATATGGCAATATAAACACACGTGAATGATTATGGCAAAATAGTCTTCAAGGGTAAAATGCTGTCGACGGCAAAATAGCCACTGCCTACTTTTTACCTATACTTTAAATTAGGCAAAAGAGCATTTTAGGTGCATAAATTAATAAACTCAAATGATGTATTAAGTATTGTCACTAGGTTTTAGATCTAAGATCACAAGATCAATTGGATTACTAAGAAATGCTGTGGTGTGTCCATGCAGTTAACAGTGCCACCTATATGTGCATGCCCTAGTCCTAATGCAAGTATCAACGTGATATTGTTGTACGTTGGGTGTAATAATGTGAGCTATAAAAGCAAGTAATAACATGCTATTGTTGTACATTGAATCTAATAATTTACGCACCTAAAATGCACTTTTACCCCAAATTATTAGTTGGGAGTTTTTCCATATTTCCATAATTGAGTAATTTTTTTATGAACTTTTAATTCTGTAACTAATCACCAGACCTATGCATGCCCCGACAAATTATGCTCTTTGATTGCTATCAACTACTCCAAATCCATTCCACTTAAAATTTAGGGATGTGAAAGCGGAAGCGGAAGCTGAAGCGGTTCTTTTTCTGCGGAACAGGAAGCGCGAAAAATCTACCGCTTCCGCTTCCACATTGTTATTTGACTTGAAGAGTAACTTGGCGATAAAGTTTTGTCCGTTTCCCGATGTTGATTAAACAGTGAAGTTGAGTTGCACTATATGTATGACTAAACCTGCGATATCAGTAGCGCGAGAGAACGAGAAAAACTAGCATGATATTTTATGTCGATTACGGGTAAGAAAAAGGTAGTTTGGACAATAAAACGTAGCCAATAAAATGATGATTTGATTAAACTTAACTGACCTTGGTTAGGGGATTGAAAACGTTGAAAAGCAAATTACTCATGACAAAAACATTTTCATCATTCTACATCAGTGCTTTTCAATAGGGGTTCCACAAAACGTGTAGCTGTGTTCCGTGAGTTTAAGGGGTTCCGTGAGGGGACCTCAAAAGTTCTTTGTTTATTAATATTATTTATTTCTTATTTCAGTATATTGATTTCTTATATGTAGCGGTGTTCCGTGTATATAAATAGTTAGTAATGGAATCTTGTGACAGCAAGTTGCATATTGTGATGTAATCTTAATCCAAAAATAACAGCCAAGCAACTTGTTATAAACATACTGCGAACGTTTCGGCCCTCAACTGGTGCCATTTTCAACGCGCAAATAATGTACCTCAAACAGGTTGGCTAGCAACTACGCCATACTGACACCAAAATGAACACACAAGAAGCGATGGTCACGTGTTAAATAAACGGAGAGGAAAGGATTTGGAGTCTAAATTTAAACTAGGTTTCAATTGTTGAATGCAAAGAGATTCTAGAATGAGGAGTTTGGATTTGTCAGGAGAGCTGGTGAGAATTTGTGGGTTGTTGAAGTCAACTCTGTGATTTGGATTTGATTGTAAATGGTTACACACTTCCGAGTTGAGACTAGTCTGGTGCTCATCCAGGCGTTTTACTAAATTCCGGCGAGTTTGGCCAATATAGAAAGAACCACAAGAACAGTTTAACCGGTATACTACGTTGCTTCTTAATAACTGGGGTTGGGGATCTTTGAAGTGTAGTTGTTGCTTGAGGTTTTTGGTAACATGGACGAATCTAAGCATGGTATCTGACAAGCATTTACAAGGTCTTCGAGCAAGGAGCACTGAACTACTTCACTTTCTTTCGTCCCATCCTGTCGACCTTATCTGCATCCAGGAATCCAATCTTTACTCATCTTCCTCTTTCCAGATTCCTTGATTCTCTGCTCTGCGTTCTGATTGCACCCACTCCTGGTCTGGCATTCTCTTTCGTGATGCCACGCACGCTAGCGGCGGCGTTGTCATTTTCGTCAGGCAGGGCTTATCCTTTTCTAAACTTTCTACCTCCTCTCTTTCTTTGCTCGATCCCTACTCTGATTATGTAGAGGTCAACATGTTTCTCAACAGCTTCTCCTCGCTGTCATTTCTTAATGTGTATGCCCCCCCTATTCGCTCCTCCCCAACGGATGGCAGAACCGACTCCATTTCTCTCTCCATTCTTCCCTCCTCCAGAAATCTCTTCATTCTGGGGGACTTCAAATGCCATTACTCCCTCTGGGACTCAAGAGGTACACCCGACCACCACGGGAAGGAAGTGTTCGATTGGGTCATTTCCTCTCACCTCCTCCCCCTCAATGACCCTGACGCACCCACCCTTCTTCATCGCTCCTCTGGCAGTTGCTTCTTTCCTGAAATTTCCTTTGCTCCCTCCTCTCTTGCCATTTTTTGCTCCTGGGAGATGCTTCAGGACCAGGGTTCTGATCATCTTTCAATTCTTCTATCTGTCTCTCTCATTCCGGTCTTTTTCCCCAACGAGCGTCCCCAATCCTTCAATTTTCAGAAAGCTCGCTGGGATGGCTTTGTCTCCTACATTGACTCTACTGTCTTTCTGCAGAGGAATACTCGTCTTTTTCTCTTTCCTCTGCTGCTTCTTCTCTTTCCTCTCTGGCACTGAATGCGGCCAAATCTTCCATTCCTTTCGGCCGCATCAAACACTATCCTAAAGCCTGGTGGTCTGCTGAGGTGGAACAAGCGGTTAGTGAAAGACGCAAGGCTTTTGCTGCCGATCACAGAAGTGATGAAGATCACCAGGCTTACATCTCCGCTTCTCGACGCGCCTCGTCAGTCATCGCCAAGACCAAGGCTGAGGCATGGCAGACAACTTGCTCTTTCACCCAAATCAAACCCAAATCTGTACACTCTTTTCTTCACTCTATCGTTGGCTCTCCTTCCTCGTCTTTCTCCTCCCTTAATTTCCCCAACTGTTCTTCTCCCAGGGAATCGGCTGCGGTCTATGCCGCTTACCTGAGATTTCACTTTTCCGTTTCTCAGCCAAAGGCCCTGCGTAGCAGACCCAGAGGCTACCTCACTGAGCTCTGCCATGCCACGTGCCCGGAAGAGTCTCATTTGTCCTTCTGTTTTCCTTTCCCCTCCAGTGAACTTCTTGCGGCTGCCTCCAACCTTTCCTCGTCCACCGCCACTGGCCCAGACAAAGTTGCCTAACCCTATGCTAAAGCACCTTCTTCGCTCTGACATGGATTTTCTTCTTCACATCTTCAATCTTTCCTGGACTTTGCATTCCTTTCCTTCCATCTGGAAGACATCTTTTATTATACCCATACACAAGATGGGAATGCCTCTCCTGCTTCCTTCAGGCCTATCTCTCTCACCTCCTGCGTCTCAAAGCTTTTCGAATGCATCATTCTATCCCGTCTTTTCTTCTTTCTGGAATCTAATTCCATTCTCTCTCTCCCCGCCAGGCCGGTTTCCGCCCTGGACGGTCTACTCTAGATCAAATTTTGTATCTTTTTCAGTCAATTTCGGATAGGTTTAACAAACCCAGGCCGGGCTCTCGGACGATTCTATCTACTATCGATTTCTCTAAAGCTTTTGACTCTGTCTGGCATCGCGCTCTTTTTCGTAAACTGACGCTTTGCTCGTTGGACTCAATCTTTTCTTTCTGACAGGCGCGCTTGTGTGGTTTATCAAAATCACAAAAGTCGTTCCTTTTGAGTCCGCCGAGGTGTTCCACAAGGATCCGTTCTTGGCCCTGTACTTTTCTCTTTCTTCATCAACGATCTTCCGACTTCTTTGCCTTCTTCCGTCAGCTGCTCTGTTCATGCGGACCATCTGGATATTTGGTCCTCACTGCGGTGGAGGCCACACACGGAGCTCTATTTTGATTGGAGCGCTGGTCTGAGCACTGGTGTCTTCCTCTCATTCCGAGCAAATGTGTGGCCTCCTTCTTCTCAGTGGATCCCCATCAAGCTAACCTCCAACCCAACCTTCCCTTACTCGGCTCCCGCCTCCGTTTCAATCCCACTCCAACTTTTCTTGGGGTCACCTTCGACCGCACTCTTTTCTAAGCATGTATCTTCGCTGAAGGCCAAGTTCTTCCCACGTCTCAAGGCCTTACGCTGTATCTCTGCTTTCTCATGGGGCCCCTCTGAGGAGTCCCTCTGTGTTTTGTATAAATCTTTTCTTCGGCCCCTTCTCACTTACGTTTCTGCGGAATGGTTTCCTTTCCTAAGCGCTACCAATATCACCAAATTGGAACGCCTCCACCAAGCGGCCAGTCGCGCCATCACCGGCTGCCTCTCGTCCTGCCCTATCCCACTTCTTCTCTCCGAGGCTTCTTTACCTCCCCTACGAGTCACCCTGACTCATTTCACCCTTTCATCTTATGAGCGTGCCCTTCGTCTCCCAACCACCTTTCCCATTTCAGGTTTGGCCAGACTTGGAGTGAAACCAAGACTCTGCAGATCGTCCTGGAGCGCTTTTGCGTCCACTCACTCGCTCATGCTTCCTTCTACTTCTCCTACGAGGCTCTTCTTGCTTGCCCTCCCCGTCCTCCTTGTAATCTGCATTTCTTCACCGTGGAGTCCATCCTTTCTTCTTCATGCTCCCGCTCTGATCTCTCTCTTTCTCGCCAAGGTGCGGCTCTCGCCCACCTTGACTCTCTCCCCCTCATGATCTGGTGCTTTGGACAGACGGCTCTGTTCCTTTTCCTTTTCCTTTTGGCAAAGGCGGCTCCAACGTTCTTGCCAACTGCTCTCGCTCTCTCTGTGGCACTGAGGACACTCTTTCTGTTTCAGCAGGCCCAGTATGCTCAAGTTTTTCCTCTGAAGCCTGGGCCATTTTGCACGCTCCCTGCTGGTCTCGGTAGCACCAACAAGTCTGCCATATTCCTTCTATTCTCCTTCTATCTGATTCTCGTCCTGTCCTGGCCATCTTGTCATCTCCTCCATCTTTCCTTTATCTCAAACTCTGTGGCAGATCTGGCAGGAACTTTCTTCTCTCTCCTTCTGCTCTATCAGGCTACAATGGGTCCCCGGACATTCGTTTCCTGGTAAAAACACTCGTTTCCTGGTAAAAACACTCGTTTCCTGGTAAATTCGGGGTAAAGAAAATATGAAAATTTATACCAATTAATGCTTGAAAGCTAATGATAAACAAAGTTCTATATAAACAAAAATATAAGCAACACAACTTTTACTACTTCTGCCATAGTGCAACGCAATGGCTTTCATTAAAATGGGGAAAAATAATAGTCAAGCACAATTACCAATAAAAATTGCACATCTATTTTCACTTAATACAAAAGGAGAGACCAGTACCCTTCTATAAAAAAGCAATTGAGCAAACTTGTGGCAAGAGAAGCACTTTTTACAAATACCAAAAAACAGTCGCTACTAATAACAAAGCAATTTCTCAATCCAACAACGTTGCATCTTTCTTCATCAGAAAAATTATCGAAATCACTAACCTTGACTAATTTACTGTACACAAGCAGTCAAACCGGAGTTTTCATCTAAAAACCTAAGCTTGCAGTGGTCTATCAATCTACCTGTAATAAATTTACTACCCTTACACAAACAGTGCAATTCTTTTTTTCAATATATTTGGACCCAAAACCACACGCAAACCGCACAACTCAACAGTATAGCCTACTAAATGAGCTTCCACACTAACTATACTTTTTACCGAACAATTAGTCCCTACTTTGGCAGAGAGGTAAAGCATCTTAAAATCCACATTGTTGTTAAAGCAAGCAACTTTAATAAATTAAGTTAATTTAATTCGTAAAGCATCTTAAATTTCGAATGTTTTCGACTTTCACAAGTCCTTTTTAAGAATTAAACCAGTAAATGTGACGTAATGAATAAAAATCATTAACGATAATTTCAAATAATATACATTATGAAGATATAATACTTTAACGGCTGTAAAAACGTATCCAACTTTAAAATAAATAAATAGCTGGGAGAGATCGGACGCAAAAACCTTTAACCCATTTTTTCCCGAATTTTATTTTTTGAAGTTTTGTCCATAAAAAGTTGTGTTTTCATGCCAAAGGACATTTTCGGTGTTATTTTAGTTTATTTTTTCTTTGTTTGTTTATTATATTGAAATTTGGTGGTGTCCCAAACGGGAACACCGGGCATGAGTGGGGGGTCACCAGAGCGAAAAATTTTTCAATTGTTTTTTTGCAAGAAACAAGTAAATCATGGTATTTTTACACTACAATTAGACTTTTTACTTCGTTTTGCAACATAAACGTATGGTCGACACAAAATTAACACCGTCTAGGCTACAAAAAACAGTTGTGATGAAATATGAAAGGCATGCAGCATATGAAAGAACAAACGCAAAAACAGAAAAACATGGAAAAACAGAAAAAGCAATTCGCGACAACATTGTACGTTTCACGGGATGTTACTTGTTAGCCTACTGATGCTCCATCTTGTGGAATTCTTCAAAGCAAAGTTCGTGTAAATTAACTCTGCACTTCTTGCACATCTTCCTGGAGTTTTTCTTGCACAGAGCGCACGTAGACTGCTTTTCGGCTGGTAGCAAAAATTGATTTGCGCTGTCAAAGCGAATTCCTGGAAAGACCCTTTTCTCTAAAGACTTTGTCGCTGCTGGACGACT
The DNA here is from genome assembly GCA_963675345.1 of Trididemnum clinides. Classification (NCBI taxonomy): domain Eukaryota; kingdom Metazoa; phylum Chordata; class Ascidiacea; order Aplousobranchia; family Didemnidae; genus Trididemnum; species Trididemnum clinides. Next base: position 8,298,916 of record OY776300.1, read on the forward strand.
AGGAATGGCAGGAGGGGTGCCATACTTCTGCAGATAAAACTGCACTATGCGTCTGGCATATCCCAAATAGTCAAGAGGACTGTTATTGTCACCCTTTCTGTACAACTGCCACGCGTTGTGAAGACTTGCATCAACTGTAAATGCAAAACAGGCCACTACCACTTTTTTGATCGGACTCCCATTCTGTAATTGTCGATGTTTTGGTCCATGCGGTCTACACCACCCATAAAATGGTTGGACAGGGACACCATGAAAGGTTGATCCACTTGTTTTTTCTTTTCGTCTTTGGCAATCCAGTGAGTGGCTTTCACGATAGACATGACGGGATCAACAGCTGACACCAGTGAATTTATCTTCTTTAGTAAGTTTTGTATTGTCAGAAAAATGAGCATATGCCTTCAAGATTTCAAATCTATTTCTACCCATTGCATTAGATACAGAGGGCAAGTACAATTCGGAGTGGTACTGTCACATCATACGCCATCTGGCAAATGACATGTACCCCGATAGCATCAGTATACCCAGCCAGCACTTAATTTCCTGTCGGTTGGTCGAGAACGAGGCATCACCTTTATTTTGAGATGCATACAGATTGAACATGCTTGTGATAAAGTTTATCACTTCTTCATCATAGAAGAGCTCGAAATATTCTTCAGGCTGCATGCTCTCTTTGTATGTTTTTCTTGCAAGTGTGAGGGTGGAAAGCTCGGCCGTATATTTTGTTTTCTCACCCATCATCTCTTTCGTTTTGTCTCCAACCGGTTCCAGAAGTTGAAGAACTTTCCTTCTCAAAAGAAAGTTGAGGACTATTGGCACTGGAATCAAAGAAACAACTAATTTGGTTGTCCCCTTCATTGCCTTCCGGAGACCGAGATAACAAAACAACGCTCGCCTCAGCATTAGCCTGTAGCTGTTTTCCACTGAGATTATTCACGCTACCACCTGTGTCTTCGTCGCCGCTGTCCCCTTCACTGTCAAAACCATCACTGGGAGGTTGAATAAACGCCATCGCTGAAGTAACTGTTTCATTTTCTTCGATCTGAGGAAGGACTTCTTCAGCAGTAAGAAACCTAAAAAAAGATTTTTTACATAACGGCTCATGCCCAGTGTTCCCGAAAGGGTACATCATTATGAAAACAAATATAACACACCACCTCGAATTCAAATTCAAAATTAATCCTTTCTGCCTGGAACTATAGTCCATAGTCATTTAATTACAACATTGGTTATGCAGAAAAATATACTAACACTAGGCCAAAAACTTACCTTTTTAACTGTGGATCACGTGATGTTAAAGGTTCATCAGACATCTTTACACAATTCACAGCATGATACAAAAACTTTAGAACAAACGAAGTCAACTTATACCTAACACTATATTTAACTAGTAAAAATACCTGAATTCACAAAATTAGTTTAATAACAAAATTTATTACAAATACAAGTGATGTTCCCTTTTGGGAACACTGGGAAAAAACGGGTTAAGCACATCAAAATTAGGATTGCAACCTTAAAGAAATGGGAAGATCTTCAAAATTATGCAAAAAGTTCAATATGGAATGTGGTGTTGCAATTGTGTGAAGTAAAGTTGTTGCAGAAGCAAAAACTTGACCACTGTCATTCTGGCAGAAAAAAAGATCCGCTTTTACTCGCAGGCAACCTCGCGCTAAAAATTGAGCGACAAAAAGCACAAAAAAACTTCTCTCCTTTGTAAACAAAATAGCGATCAACTATGACAAATATGTCCTCGGTCTAAGCCGATTTGAACATCTTCCCCATTAAGGCATTTCGATATAATTTTGGCACTCAACAGCGATATCAATTTGCAAACATATTGCAAAGTTTCATAGTGGGACAGCCATAAACGGTTCATCAGAATTGTTCGCCAATTGCCATGTAGTTTTTTCTCAGTGATTTGACTTCATACAGCGTAGTCCCTCGAAAATGTAACGCAAATACTTCATAAGCAATTTCCTACCAAATTGATTGATATTGTGATAGATTGAGTGATCTCGTGTTGTTTTGTTAGGAGTTTAAGTAAATATAGCTTCAAATTAGACCTCTACCGTGAACCGAACAATTTGTCCCTACTGAGAAGCAATAGACATTATGACCGGGCCTCCCACGGACTACTTCTAAAAACTTTCTGTTGTTGTATTGTCTTTTTTTGGTCTCTGCCTTGTGGTTAAATAAGGCCACATGTTTGACTTGTATTTATTTTTAAATTTTTTTTATTTATTTGCCATATTTATCCTCCATTCACGAGAAAGCGAATGGTATTGCCAGCAGTGGATATTGGGTGAGGCGAATGAGGCAGCCGCCTCAAGCCCTCCCTTTTTGGAGTTGTCGAGGCCCCCCCCCCCTTTTAAAAATGGCGTGTCTAGTTTTAGGATATTTTGTGGTATTTTCAAATTGGCCTTCGGCCTCAACAATTGTGGATGTAATAACTAAAAGTGGCTATTTTGCCTTTGACGGCATTTTACACCTGCAATCTATTTTGCCGTTCAACGTTTGTGTGTCTTCAAAATTGACTTATTAGCTGCAGTGCTCAGAGTATTGTTTTGGAGTAGTGGATAGTGATGCTAACTACAAATAAAATGGTTAGAAGTTCGAATCTTTGCAGGCAATGTACTTTAACAGAGGCAGTGTACGTACATAAGGGAAGGGATGGCAGTTTGTGGATATAAGTGGGAGCGTAAGCTAAAAGCTCCATTTTTGTCAAATCACTTTTTGTCAATTTTAATACATTATAGAGATTGACTTATCACAAACCACTGAAAGTCACGTTTTTGATATGTCACTGCAATTGACCAATCACAAACATTTAACGGAAAATAGAGTATAGGAGGGTAAAATGTCATTGGCGGCAAAATAGTTACTGCCTAAATAAAAACCAAAAACTAAAATTTATTTTTTCTATTACTATTTTGGGCTGAAGGCTTTCCAGTTCTTTTGACAGAAACTGTTGTGACAATGTGGTTGTAACATAATTTTCAGGGTGGAACCTCATTTTGCTGATGTGATCATAACAACCTATATTTTTAGCTGTTTGAGCAGACCAGACTTTGCCTGTTAACTGTGATAATTTATTTATGAAGTCGGTCCAGTTTTCAGTTGCATCAAAACGTTAATTAATTAATTTGTCTTTTCATGAGCAATTTACTGATGTTAGTGAGATACTGGTAAAAGCGGAAATAAATTTTCTTTGAAAAAATAATTGGTGCAAAATAGTCGTAATATTAGAGACACGCAAGCACAAAAAGTTTTTGCAAGATTTAGAAACATTAAGTGTTAGTTGTTTGACATCTTTGTACTTGCTGTGTTCTGATCACGCTAATGATTCAACGGCAAATGTGCTACATTGAATATTAATCTTTATAGAGAAATTTGTGAAGGAGAATTGGTTAAGTCATTATTCATAATTGGTATTTGCCACTATCTTTGGTTATGATAATAAAACAATAAAAGATTTTAGTGGCTTTAACGCTTTATTTGTCCGGTGACTCATCCAAACATGAAGTCTATTACAATCATATTTATCAAAAGGGTTTGTCTATTCAGATTTGTTTGTAAATTATCATTTCAATTAATTTTTAATTAAGTAAATTATCAGTCCTTGATTTGCTGTATACTGTACCTCATACCAGACAGTTTAAGTGCATCAGTTGAATAAAGAGTATGAAAAGTATTGCATCAAAAGGAAGAAAGTAGGAACATTGATGATGCAAAAGTGTAATGGACAGATTTATTGTGATAAACGGCCCTACTATAGGGCGTCCCAAAAAAAATGTAACACTTTTACATTGCAATTGATTTTTTATTTTAGATTGAAATAATAGTGTTTTTGCCAATAGATAGAGTACATTAGGGAAATTTTTCCTGAAAAAATGAAGTCATAATTCCTACTTTGAAGTCCAATTCAGTTATTTTTGCCTTCAGCACTGATCTCTGCAGTGAATAAAATGTTTGATGTGTCCTCCATTTCGATTCATGCAGGCATTTAGCCTGACAGCAAAGTTTTCAATGACCCGTTGGCACATCTCGTTTGGGATTCTCCTGATGAACTGTGTGATCTCAGCCTTTAGTTCCTGAACAGTTTGGGGATTATTTTTGTAAACATTTTCTTTGGCATAGCCCCACAAAAAAAGTCCAAAGGGTTAAGATCAGGTGAGTGAGGAGCCCAAATGTGTTCCATATTGAATGAAATTAAACGGTTTTCAAATTTTTGCCGAAGAAATTCAAGAGTGTCCTTGGCAGTGTGTGGAGTAGCCCCATCTTGTTGAAACCACTGTGTACTGAAGGTAATGTTTCTTCTCCGACAAAGGTTGGTACAGAACGTCTGAATAACTCTTTTGTAATTCTCTTGATTGATGGTTACTGCATTCTCATCCTCATCTTCAAACCAAAATGGTCCAATAATTCCTCTGTAGCTTAAAGCACACCATGCAGTGACCTTCAAACTGTGAAGAGGTTTTTTGGGTAATGAAATTAGCAGGCATTTTTATTCCCCAGAAACGATAGTTGTCTTACTGACAATGCCATTAAGGTGAAAAATGTGCCTCGTCACTGAACCACACATCCTTTATCCATTCTTGATCTCCTTCCATCATCTCATTAAACCATTCACCCATTTCCATTCTTCTTTCCATGTCAAAATCTGTCAATTTGTGTGTTATCTGTACCTGATAAGGATACAGATTCAGATCCATTCGCAAGATTCTATGGATAGAGTTTCTTGTTAGTGCAAGCTCCTGAGAACGACTGCGAATTGACTTTTTGGGACTTTGAACCACAGAGTTTCTGACTGCGTTGACATTGCTTGCCGACCTGCCAGTTCTTTGTCTGCCTGATCTTGTTTTATTCAGATTGTGTACAGTCCCATGTTCTCTAAATTTTTCCACTTGGTATTGAATCATACGGCGACTTGGTTTCGCTCTTGTTTCAAAATGAGCTGCAAACCGCCTTTGAGTCTTCACATAGGACTTGGTTTCAATGTACCACTCCACAATTTTTGTCCTTTGCTCATATGTGTACACCATCTTGGCCAAAATATCAAAATATTGGTGTCAAACAAATCTCCTATTCTTAGCTAGTCACACCTGAAACGATGAAAGTGTTAGAGTAAAGAATAAAAAGCACAGACCAAAACAAAAGTGTTACGTTTTTTTTGGGACACCCTGTACTACAGAACTGAGAGATAAAAAGTGCATTTTCAAGGATCCAAGTTATGTGTATTAATGAAACAGAAAATGATACCACTAGCCCTATGTGATCAAGTGTCAGTAAATTCAAAGATAATAATGTAGAGGATATTGCTATTGGTGAATTGATTGCTGACCTGTGTTCAGCAAAAAACAAGGCAGCAACCATTGTAACTAAACTTCCTGGGTTTTTTTCAATAGACCTAATGCAATTAACCAGCGCCAGCATTTGAATTTTCAAATAATTCCTATCTCAACGCATTACGATTAAATTCAATGGTTTTTTACTGACATAATGTTTATCGGCATGTGAAGACTGATATTTTTGGGAAGTTTAAGCTTTGTCTATCAGTACGCTAGCTAAGCATAATGCCAGCCCTTGTCTCACAGTACGCTGTGGCATTGTAAAAATTGTTAGTTTTTGATGCGTTTATTGGCATAGGCCTATATGTTTGTCAATTTTTACCATTGCGGTGAGTTATAATCCATATAATCACTGCACAATAGATCTATGTGGTTTCAGATGTTTTGACAAAAAAAATGGCCTATGTTGCTGCATAACATCTGAATATTCCGCACAATTCTGTTTTGCGGTGTGTTTCATGGCAATTAAGTCACACCAAGTTTTTTAGGCACTGGTGTTGCTGCAAATCATTTGAATATTCCCTACAGCTGTGCTGTTATTGTAATGCTTTCGAGAGCAAATTAATCCATTTTTTTGAAGGGTGATTAACTGTGAAATGCGGTAACTAGTTATTGGAAAAGAGCGTTTCTAACGTATGGTTTTGATTATGAATATATTCTAATGCATCTGCATTAATTTTTTTTACAACAACCTATAGCTTACTCTGTAGCGTTGTCGAAGGTGGAGTTGTTTGATTGCAATTATTTATAGCTACATCAATTTTCCGGGCCCCTTATTAGAATTTTGCCTCAGGCCCCCAATTTTGAATATCCACCACTGGGTATCGCTATATTTTGGACGGGACGTCCGCACTCGTTTGGGAGTTGCCATTTTGGTGTCTGGGTCACCTGTCTTCCACATAAAAGCGGGGGTGTCCCGTTAAGTGCCTTGCTCAAGGACACAACAAGCGAACTTGCTGGCTTGTTCTCTACATCCTTCCCTAAATGCCGAGCGCCAAGCAGGGAAGCTGCGGATATCATTTTCAAAGTCTTTTGGTATGACTCGACTTTACCGACTGTGAAGCGAACGCTCTAACCACCACACCATCGCGCCAGTTCTATATGACAGGTGCATCTGCTCATATATATACCACGTGCTGCCAGCCATGCCTTAAAGCACCTCATTAGCTTGTAACCTTTGGAAGACCTTATTATGCTTAATCACTGCTTGTGTGATCGGCTTTACATAAGGATACCAGTTTCAGTCCATAGTTGAGCGGATAGCGTTACGTCAAAACGAACCTCGTTCAAAAGTAAACGGCACGTAAGTCTTGTGCGTTGTGTTAGTTTGTTTTATAAAAGTCAAAGTTAATGTTATTGGGGGGATCTCTTGGCCCTTGGCAAGCCCTGCTGATGAGTCCAAAAGGACGAAACGCGTCCAGGGATGGCTATGTAAATTTGAAAATATCTCTCAATAGCATTGTTCCTTTCAGAAGCCTCGCGCCTTCAGCACTCGCTTTGTTGTTTTGTTTCTCGCTTATAAGACGCTCTCTATCGATCGCAACCACTTGGAACTAGCAATATATATAATATATAGTGACCACGAGTATTTTCGCTATTCTTGTCAAAATGTGAACGTGGCAAGACGAGGAGTGAATTTTCGTTTCAATCTGATTATGCTTCGGATTTTTGTTTGGGCCTGAGTGTTGGTCCCCCTGCTTGATTGTTATTAAAGCTAATATTACTAGCTCTACAAAGCAACTCTACTGGCTCAGTGCTAATCAACAATGGTACGCTTGGCGCGGGAATCAAAAAGTTAAAACCTGGTGCTACCGCGCCAAGAAAAACTATGAATTCGCGATATAATCGCCGGGTGTGTATTGCTCGCTAAACAAAATAGAGATCAACTATGAAAAACATGTGCTCGGTCTAAGCCGATTTGAACATCTTTCCCATTAAGGGATTTCGATATAATTTTGACACCAGACATTGATATCAATTTGCAAACGTATTGCAAAGTTTCATAGTGGGACCGTCATAAACGGCTCATTAGAATAAAATGTAAACTTGCCTCATAAAACATGGGTGGCTAAAATCTGGCATAAATAGCATGACGCTGGAATTAGACTGGGCACTATTCAAACCTTTTTTCCAAGAAGGGCGAACACAGGATCCCAAATTCTTTGGGTCGCTTTTGTTATGATTACCTAAAGGCGTGTGATGTGGTTAGTGGTATTAACTTTTTTGCATGAAAACGACATTTTTCCTTGTATCGTTGTTGTTAATATTTAAGTTTTTTTTTGTAGCTTTAATACTCTAAGAAGGCTTACGCATCAGCCCATTTCATTCGTAATTCTAATAGGTTTTTATTTTAATCATTTGCTATTTGTTTGACACTAATAATAAAAGCACAAAATCGAGGTTCTTGAAGTGGAAGACGTTTGAGAATCACAGGGATAGCGCGAGTTCAAAGGAAAATTTTATCCCATCAAAAAATCTTCACGACATAGCTCTGTTAGGACCAAAGGGAGGTCGATTTTACCTTGTAACCAATCTAAATTTAAACTGAATTTTAAATTTAAGCGACCACTTTAGACATATGTTTGAAAGTTTTCGACTTTTTCCAAAATTTATGTGGCTATTAATTGGTCTTAAACTGACAAAGACATTCATCGTAGTTTTGAATTAAACAGCAATTTCGAAACCCACTACAGTAAATTTATAAATTGCTTTTCTATAAGAAAGAAAAAATGAAGAAAGAGCGCACACGCAAAACCGTGACGCGTTGCGTAAACCACAGAATTGCTTTGAAGTGACGCAATGACTGTAAAGCAAGGGTGCCAAACTCGTTGGCTTCTGGACGCCACATTGCATATGTGAGCAATCGTGCCGAGGGCCGCATGAAGTTTTGGATTTGGAGATCACAACTTCCCTGGGCAACGATCTCTGTAATGTAGCCCAAAGTAGGATCAATCTCCAAAAAAAAAGGTCATCACCTTTCCAGCATCAGTAAAGTTATCTCCGAATGACAAAAATGTATACCTCCCAAGTGTGACCTGCGATCAGAGCTTCAAACGTTTGTTCGTCAATGATCCGTTGCAATACTGCCAAAATTCATTAGTAATTTCAGAATCGTCTCGCGGCACGTGGGCCGCGAGTTTGACACCCCTGCTGTAAAGCTTCAGTTTCTTAGAAATTTTTTTTTCGGAATCTTCTCGCAGTGATTATTATCTAGTCTTAATTTGACAAGTCAAAAACATCAAAGTGTTTTTAGATACGGAGCTATTGTGTAACTTCTTGTCAAATAAATAATATCTTCTAGACGCTAAGCTAGTAGTTCTTAAACTTTGTGAGTCACGACCCACTTTTCAAAACATAAATTTTTGGGTCCCGCATAATTCTGCATGTGCTTCGAAGTACTTGGAAAAAAGTACAGAGAAAACAAACATTTATTCAAAATGTTAATTTACTTTTGAATTATTTGAGACAAAGCATGCAGTAATTTAAATTTTGAATTACTTTCGCGACCAACTGAAATTACGCCCACGACCCGCCAGTGGGTCGCGACCCATAGTTTGGGAAAAACTTCGCTAAGCCATTACCCACGAATAAAGCAAGGCTAGATATTATTTTGTAAGTTTGATACTTGACACATGCAACTACGTAAAAATAATTGTTCCCAAGCGAAAAGCCAGAAAATAACTTTGGCGGTGTGATAATATAGTTTTCACTTTTCATAGTCTTGTGGTAATGGTGTTACCGGTTGAAATTGGGGACTGGTAGGTGGGAAAGCAACAAGCGCACTTGCTATTTTTATTGGATTGAAAAGATCAAGATTGAAGGAAAAAGAACAAACGAAACTAAAAACAAAATTTCTAAGCAATTGAGCCAGTGCCAAAAGTGCCCAAAGACTTTGCGTAACAAACATCTTATTCGCATTTAAGATTTTTCCATGCGAAACCAAACTATTGTTAGGCTGACACTTACGGATAGAATTGCATTGCCTTAGTTGTTTTCAAACCATACCAACGTATTGCTGATTCTTTTGATAATATGTTTTGTTGAAATCACACGTAAATTTAATGTAGTATTTCCGCATTTTCATATTAGACGGAAAAGTAGAAGCAGAAACAGCATGGTGTATGACTGCAATATACCAGCTAGTTCAGAAATAGCTTGTTTTGTTTCGCATTTCTACTGCATTTTATCAATTGCAAATGATTTTTTTTTAATTGCTCTGGATTCACTTACGCCCCAAAGGGCAAGTTACGATAATATAGCTCAAATTGGTCCATTACAATTAATTCAGGTTGAATATAAAGACCGTAAGAACCGTTTAATAATCATATGACATTCGTCTCCAGAAAGAAACAAAAATGCTGTATTGGTATTGTTGTGGTCAACCAGATAAGAGATAAGCTACATAAGTCTATCGTTGTAGGACAAACTTTCCACAAAAAAAATTAAAGCTTACAATCGTTTAATGTAACATCTTTTTGTAGCAAATTCATAACTAAATTTGCTTGAGTACTTCTTCCATACAACTTGCCACACATCCACATGTAAGCAACTAAATAATTCTAGTTTCCTAATTCAGTGAAAGAAAACAAAAAATCGCTAAATCATATCCAATTCGAAAATAAACTAAAACTCTTTAAGTCTAATATAATTCGAAAAAATCCCTACATTCAATTCAAATCTAATTTCGGAAAAGTTTCACACCGCAAAATCGGGTCTGAAAAATGTTGGAGTGTCAAAATATATCGAAATGCCTTAATGGGAAAGATGTTCAAATCTGCTTAGACCGAGCATATGTTTGTCATGGTTGATCGCTATTTTGTTTGCAAACGAAAGAGCTTTTTTATTTTTTTATATTTGCCATAATTATCCTCAATTCACGAGAAAGCGATGTATCGCTATGTTTAGGACGGTAAGTCCGCACTCGCTTGGGAGTTGCTATTTCCGAGATGTCTGGGTCACCTGTCTTCCACATAAAGGTGGGGCGTCCCGTTAAGTGCCTTGCCCAAGGACACAACAAGCGAACTTGCCGGCTTGTTCTCCATAACCTCCCCATAAATGCCGAGCGCCAAGCAGGGAAGCTATAGATATCCTTTTTTAAAGTCTTTTGGTATGACTCGACAAGGGGAATGAACCTCAAGTCTACCGACTGCGAAGCGGACACTCTGACCTCAATTTTTAGCGCGAGGTCGCCTGCGAGTAAAAGCAGATCTTTTTTTCTGCCAGAATGACAATGATAAAAATTTGTTAAATGTTTAGCAAAAAATAGCTTCTTTATTTCCACATAGTAATTCACTTTTCCGCAACGGCACTCAAAAATACAAGGTGTAAAGCGCATTGGTTTAACCCATTTATAACAGAAAGCAATTTTTAACTTTCTAGAGGCCGTTTTATTAATATCAGATTTTTACAGCAGTCCTATGTGTAAGCTATATTTGGTTCGCGAAATTATTGAGAGCATCATTAATCATCTTTAGTAATCCACTTTTGAGAAAGCGAATTTGACTGAAATTAGCTATGCAAGCCCACAAACTATACATTTTTATCGCAAGGTTTAATTATGCCCGCAAGCGGCCAAGAATTAAGATTAATATTAAACTTAAATTTCCTTCTGTTTGTTAAAGAAATTTTCAGAGGCAAACGCTGCCTTAAAACTATGTGATATCGTACTCGTCACCGAACAGCAAAATCACTAGTGCTATAGCATTAGGCTATTCCAGGATGGATTGCAAGAATCCTTTTTGACGTAAACTGTCACGAATACGTAAATTTGAGTTGAAAGAATAGTTTTTACATATGTATAATAGTTGTAATCAGTCACTTTGTTTTGCCGTGATTATTTTATTTGCAAATCTGAATTGTCTAAATCCCTAAACTTGCTTTTTATGTCTCGGCTGTTTTCGAAAAAGGTCTTTTTTCATTCACATTTAGATTTGCAATTCACACGCTTCTTCTTATGTCACAATGATTGACTACGCAAACAAGTTCCAGAGTATTCAAGCGAATCTTGTTTCTTCTTTTTTTTTGATTTTTTTGATTGCCAATTACGTAATTTATTAGCGGCGCTTTTTTCCTGTGTCACGTGATGTTGTTCTTGCATTTTCTGGAAGCTTGTCTCATTCATATATAAGGCGCATTCAGAGTGACAGAGAGTAGTAGTCAGAAAGAGTATAGGAAAAAGAAAGAAGTGTATTGATATGTGTAAATTTATTGTGGATTTCTATTAGTGTGACAAACGAATATTTGGTGGTTTTAGTTTTGGTTAGTCTGGTTTTAGTTTTGGTTAGTCTCTAATATTCGACGAGCGAAGAAATTTGAAGTGTTAAAGTGGTTTGTGAATATAGTTGTTATATTCTTGATCGAGAAATGCGTGGTTCAAGTATCTTTGCAGAAGCCAATCTTCACCTAGCTGTTAAGTTGCAGCCAGACCTACTTATATGAGCGATACTATAAGTTGCCTCAATTTTAAGAAGTAAATTAAAATTGAAATAGAATCAAATTTTAATTGCACGCGACAGTAACCAATAATTATGTCCAGCATACGTAATATATGGTTGCGTGTATGACGTAAAGGAGAACAACTACAGTGGTAGAGAGGACCACAAAAATTTATCTTGGCTTCCCGAGAACAAACTTGAGAGACTTGTAAACATCCATCAGTGACAGTGAGCATTGCATAGTTTCGATTGCGGCTTTTTTCGATCTGTGCCCTACCTTCTAATCACTAATTAATACCGAAAAGAACTACCATTTTAAACACTACACATCAGGATAAAATAAGATAATAAAACTAGATTCTATCTGAATAAGTTGCCACTTGGCGAAACAGCACTAGTAATTTTATTATTTTATTTTATCCTGACGTGTAGTGTTTAATATTATACACGTGAAGCTCTAGCCTTGGTTGGTATCGAGCACTGTACCAGCAAAGTGAGACTTTCTCTTTTTGAAAAGAACTATACATAGTTTTTGTTAACCAAGTTTATTACACCAGTTTGCTTATGTATCACACTGAAATATTTTGTAACGCTTATAGTCATTTAATGTCAATGAAATGATCTGATATTAAAAATAAAAAGTGAAAAACCCACCCAGGTGACGTGGGGAGAGAACACCCAGGGGCAATGGTACTTCCGAAATTACTGCATGTGCCCTGTCAACCAAAATTGCGTGACCCTTGATCGAGATTATACCCGGAAGAAAATAAAGCTTTTGTCTTTTTAAACTAAAATTGCGCGCCAACATCGGGAAAATATCGCCTTTGAAGCTCACAAATCTAGGAAAAATTTCAGAGCCTAATTTGGAAAATATTTTTTTCGAGATTAATCTAAATTTTGTGCCCCTCCAAATTATCGTATTGCAGTCTTCAATTAAGCATTCGGGTGCCAGCACAAGCAACAAACCTGTCAAATAAGCAAAACACTTTTTGAATGCTACACCAGTTAAAAGAAGTCAGAAGTGAAAGGATGTTTACATCTGTGAGGAAACATAATATTATGAATGTTGGACATGTATTCTCCCGCGAATCAGTCATGAAACGAACGCTTGAAAGTTTGGTAGACTTCGATAAGTGACGTAGCTAAAAGTACGCACAGCTATAATTGTCAAATAACATTATGTACAAGGTAGAAATGGTGAAAATGAAAACAAAATCCCTTATAAAAAGCAAACCAATTTTGGTCTTATTATTCAATATTACATAGTATAACATGCTGGCTGTTTCGCTTCTAAGCAGTTCAGAAGAATCTAAAATAGGAATTATTTCTAGGTAGCGTAAACACAGATTCCAGTTTGTGCAATAATTTGTTTACATAAAGATTTTAAAAAAATAATTGGTAATGTTTCCGATAAGAAATTTGTGTCCCAAGAAAATCAAACATTTAAAAAGAAATATTGAACAACTCAAATGCATGGACGCAAGTGCAATAGATTGTAAAAAGACATTAAGATGTCCAAAAGTTAGGTGCAACACGAGAACATGACAAGTCTTCTGGGTACTTGTTTCTTCCCACTGCTAACAACGACAATCTTAGCCCAAGTTGTTTCATTCATGAGTTGTATTGTGTAAACGAAAATCTGTAACAAATGCAAAAAGAGAATATTAATAAAACTGTTTAACCTTAAATCGTTAAGCAGTTAGAAATAAGTTTTAATTAGCTTAACTAAAGTAGTTTTTTCGTCACTTGGCGGTGGGGAGTGGTCCGTACTGGCTGATTCTACAATATTTGACAAAGTGACACTTTTTAGGGGGCACTTTCTTGACAGGGGTCATTTTAGTAAAAGACTTTTTAGATAGCACTTCTGAACTAGGGAGAGATATTTTCCATTTTGGGCCGATGTTTTTGAAGCCGCCCCGGTTTCACTGACTCTAGAGGCGTCGCTGCTATTGCATTTTAGTAAAAGAACTTTGATAATGAATTGTCAAGAATAATTGTACTAGCTTTTAGTATTTTAGCATATTGGAGCGCAGCTCGTTCTCAGCTCGACCTGCAAACCTCAAGAGTAAACATCTGGAAATGACATCAGTAACAGTGGCGATGGTAGGAAAACATTGGTTACGTAAATTTTCCTTTTGTCTTAAAGCTCAATACCCTTCGCTCTTAAAATTTCCCAAAATATGAAACCAAGGGAAGACTGTTTTAATTTTATAACTCCCGTTTGATTTTGCCCTTAGTGTCACTTCAACAGTTGTTTACTAATTTAAATGACACCCTTTACTTCGGAAAAAACTTGTTTTTTAAATTACGAGTAAGTTATCTGCGTAGATCGGGGATAACGCTTCTCGTAGGCTTTATTGTTACAAAACATCCCAGTTGCTGCGCTACACTGTCTCGACGAGCGCGAGCTTTTAGGGCAGCATTCGGTGTGTTTGTTCCTCTTGCATCATGTGTTTTATGGCAGCGCATCAATTGTGCTTAGTGTTGAGGAAACATGTTGACAATAATGAGCTACTTGCTCTATGTTTGCAGATGAGTCACATTTTAAAATGATTAAGCAATGCTTTCAACAGGTCGAATGCCTTAAAATCTTATCAATTTTTTCGACAAAGTTTGCTGTGTAAATCTAAGAGAGTTGTGCCATCTGGTTACCACTTTATAGGACGTTCGCTTTCGTCGGTCAGCTCTCCTGATACCAACTTTTTAATGCAGGTTTTAGCAGCCAGCCAGCATATATTGACATCCTTTGATTCTAGCAAGCTAAATTCGATAGAATGTTAATGCAACCACTTGGCATAGAATGTCAAATACAGAAATCCAAGTTCGTGTAACAACAGATGCATCTATGCAGCTTGTACTATGTAGTGCAGGTCTCAGCATTTTGAATGGACTGAAACAATTGTGTTTTCACGCTATGACAGCAAAAAGCAGAATTTGGTAATGCTAATAACAAGCGAGATGTACATCTCCCCATTTTGTTCCATTAAAAATTCATCAATTGATGCCCAAAGACTGGCTAGGTCAAGCATGATAATTTTTTGGGACAAGTTTTACTTTCTCAAAAAGTACAATCAATTAATTTCAAATATAAAATGAAGATAACTAAAACCACAAACGTACCGCAGTCTGTAAAATAAATATCATCGATTTCAACATCGGCTGATCCATATATACCTTCAGTGATACGAAGCTCAATTTGAAATGGGCTAGTTCGAATATTGAGAGGTACACTAGCAGTTGTCCAGTTGTTGCTTTGATGGCCTTTGAGTGACCACTGCGGGACAACCAGTCTCTCGTCGGAACTTTTATCTTCGCCAATCACTAAATTGACTTGCAGCCGCGGAGTCTGAAATATAATTATTGAGATGATAAGCTATAACTGGAAGAAGGCGCAAACATCTACCGGTATTAAATTGATGTCTATAGCTAGTTTTTTTAATGAAAACTTTTTGTTTACTTAACAATGTTATGGTTATGAATTTTGAAAAGTTGATGCAAAACTAAAGTGCAGCAGAGTGACTTCATGAATTTATTGTAAGTGCATTGAAGAAAATTTTTCATTGCTATAATTTTAAAGTTATGCGCTTCGCGAATACTTGAAGTCATAAACCGTTAAAAAACAACTCAGAGTAAGGGTTCAGCTTCAGCATGAACTCTTTCGGCCCAAAGCATTGTTTTGTAAACCGTTCTAAAATTCGGTATGCATAACAAATTTATAGGGCGGCCGAAAAGGAGATTTATAGCTATCAATTATGCGATCTCTTAAATAAAACCAACTTAAACCGCAAAATGACTTAACAATACAAAACGTAACAAATGCTGCAAGCGACTGAAAAAAAAACAGCACAAACTCAAGTTTAAGGAATGCTTAATGTTAGCAATATTTAGAAAGTAACTTTAAACCCATAAACGATAGTTTAATAACTGTAACTCTATTTTTGGGCCATTCTGTATACCAGAAAATGGATCTCATATTTTGGATAAAATATTTTGGAAGGTAAAGAATTTTTTAAACCGCGAGGCAACCTTCTGCATTGCAATGTTACCGCTAAAATAAAGCACCTCTTCATCAAAGCTATATTTAAACAATGTATTTCAAACAAGTTGTAGCATCAGAATTGTGCTTCTGATTAGCTTCGCTACATAAGAGCTTGAGCTTGAGCTAGGCTCAAAACGCGTTTTCTTCTATCTTTCGTAGCTGGTAAACAGCAGTAACTTATATCATTTCACTTTTATTAATGAATGGCTAAAACACATCCAATAACGGGCTATATAGCTCAAATAATTGATATTCGAAAAACAAACATAGAAAACGATTTCAAAGAAGTTTTTGCCCAATTCCAAAGTTGTAATATTTTGATTAATATGATTGTTTTAGCAAGTACAATTGCAGCATTTGTTGCTGCGCTGCTCATATTTAGTTTCAAAATAGCCAACGCGAGTGGTAATTATACTAGCTGCTCTTAAAAACACACACACAAATGAACAAATTGCAAGCAAGCCGTCTCAGAGAGAACACAAAACAGTAAGATTTAATTCTCTCATTCTTGCGCTCGGGTCACCGATTCGATTCCAGGAGTAGAACCAATACAAATTCCAAATAGTATGTTAAAAAATAATCTTAAAGAAATTTTCGTGACAACCAATTTTATTGGAAACTGATATACTGCACAACTAAGATCCAGCAAACAATTTAGCTGGCATGATGTTCAACAAACTATTGGGGTGATATGCAAACAGGGGTAATTGGCGCACAGTATCACAAATAATTATTGAGCCAAACATTTATAATATTCATTTCATAGCATATTCCCCACGAAGCTTTTTGTCCCATACTGTTATGAAAAATGGCAGGTAAATTTTTATTTCTGGCAATTTCGTTTGAGGAGTATCGTAGAAAAAGATTCGAAAAAATATAATTAAATCCATCGTACCAACTTGGCATCAGAACAGCTAAACAATCGGAAATGTTTGGTCTTGGCTTTGTATTCAAAACAAAAATTTGAAGTTTCGGTAAAGAAGTAGGTCTACATTTCTTACAGAGCAACGTACCAAAAATCAGCGGACGATGTACGTTGAACAATTTGTATTAAAACCAAACCATTTGGGCACAACAGCACAGACGTAATCATTTGCAGAATCAAAATAACATGCTAACACTTCTATTTAAAAATTGGAATTATTTGTATCATATTCATCAGAACGCATATTTGTTTGTACTCATATTCAACAAAATAATATGCTATAATGCTTTAACTTAAAATTAGATGTGTTCGTATACATATTCATTTGATTATTTCTAATTTTCAAATTGAAGTGTAAACGTGTTATTCTAATACACCAGTGTGGGTCATATTGATGAGCCAAAAACGTTTAATTTTAATATAAATGTTTGGCATAAATCGTCTGCTGCTTTTGCTACTTAGTCGTAAAAACTGATAAGTTGCAAAATGTAACAATATTCAATAATACTTACGAAATAGCCCCTCAAAAGATACAAAAATGACATCATGCAAGAACAATTGCTGTTCCCAGTCACGACAGGAGTTCTAAAGTAACTATTGGCCCTCGTTCTCCCTGTCATATCATAATGAAGAAAATGACCTCGACCTAGAAGACACAATAATTAATTGAGCCAAAGCTTTGGTAAAACTCAAAAGTGAAATATATCATCTATTACAGCTTCGCAAGTATTTGGTCACTTGTGTTTATATTGGTTCACTGGTTGGACAACAATAACAAACCTTTGCAATAACAATTAATAAAAACCAAATGTGCTACCAGGATTTTGGTAAATAAGTTATATTACCAAACCTAAATTCGTTATGTGACGTATTCAGCCCAGTGTTGCAATTGAGAAACTTTTTTAAAAAGTACTGACAAAAATTTTATTAGCAGGGCAATACAATGTATTTTGGCAATTCATTATTGTTAAGGATTTTTTTCGAAGATCAATTTCCTAAGGAAGATTTTCGTTTTCTTTATCTCTATCTATTATTGCAATCAATCCCCCTTACCTAATTTGCTATTACAAATGTTTGTTGTAGTGCAGTACTTTATTGGGTTTCTCAAAAGCACATGCCTTTTCATTTTGTCATATTTAAACCTGTCGGAATCACTTTCAACTCTGACGCCTACTACTACATAAATGACATAAAACATTGTTTTTCTTTGGCATCGGAGTGACCAAATTTTCTTGATTAATGTTATTCCTTTGATAAATTGTTGTTTTCTTAAAATGTGCTATTGTCGCAAAAAGTCATTGCAAAATGTACAATTTCCATGGGTCGCTCTCACCTCGACTATCGAACGTAAAATCGTTAGGTTGATGCCGACAATAATAAAAATGCGCACATGTCAAAAATTCAACACACGACAACAAAATGAGTTTCGAAAATCATAACTCAGTTTTAATTTATTGCTAACTACCTTTCAAATGCTCTGTGTTAGCTCCATGTGTTGTGTTTTCTTCTTGTGGTTGAAGCCTATTTATTGGCTTCCAATGATTAAAATGATACTTTGAAAATAATGCGGCGAGAAAGGGGGGAGCTAAGTCCTTGGTAGACTGCCATGAGCATATGGTTGGATTGCCACTCTCATCTTGAAATCCACAGTTTAAGTTGACTGTAATTCGGGATCCATTTTCTGTTTTATCAACATACGTATGTGTTACACAGACGTCTGATGCAGTGCAGTTTGAAAGCTTATAACTAGGGCCCGCTAAAGTCAATAAAGTCAAAGTTTTTTCAGGACCTTGTTGCATAATCAAACGTGTGCTAACGA
Source organism: Trididemnum clinides (assembly GCA_963675345.1). NCBI lineage: Eukaryota > Metazoa > Chordata > Ascidiacea > Aplousobranchia > Didemnidae > Trididemnum > Trididemnum clinides. The sequence continues at coordinate 8,317,478 of OY776300.1, forward strand.
TCGTTTCAGGTGTTCAAGAGTCTGTTTTGGTAGATTTTATAAGTCAAATTTTTGCATAAAGTCAAAACTTGTCAAGATTGTCTTCATCAAAAATTTCCTTACAAAAACGAACAAATTTATATTTTTTTTAAAGCCAAGCCTTTTTTATATTTTTTTTATATTTTTTTTGAATTTTTGAGCTGCTATTAAAATTTTATGCGCAGTTTTATTTGATTTTAAACTTCTCAAATAGTTGCAATGGTAAAAATGCGTGCGGTAATTGAGAAGGAAATAGCACTTATTATGCAGGAAATCGTCATTGTTGATGCATAAACACATAATTGTTATACAATTAATCTATTTCTATAAAACCTTTGCGCTCTTTACACGTGGTCTTTTTAAGTCGTAGCTTGCAAAGCAAAGAATGCCTAAACAAGCCAAATCTTCTACAGCGAAAGTTAGGCAAATTTGCCAGGAATATCCAGATGAGTTTTTGGCAACTCCTGCCCGCGACTTGCGATGCAACCTTTGCGACGTGTTAGTCAAATGCGACAAAAAGTTTTTTGTGGAAAGCCACCGAAAAAGTAAGCAACACCAAAGAAAATTGGAGACCAAGAGCAAATCCCAAAGTAAGCAAACCTTTTTACAACTCGATCAAGTAAACTTCAAGGAACAGGTTGTCTCTTCATTCTTAGCTGCAGATATCCCACTTCATAAACTGAACCATCCTTGTTTAAAGTCTATGTTTGCTATAATGGGAAAAGTATTGCCTTCGGAGGCTGCAGCCCGGGCATGTGTTGCTAAATTAGTATCCCAAAATAAAGAAAAAATTCAAGAATTACTTCGTGACAAAAAATTTTTTAATTGTAAATGAAGCAGAGATTGCTAAACAAAAGTATATTAGTGTGCTTATGGGCAGCTTAGATGCCCCGAATCAGACATTCCTCGTTGATTGCCATCCACTTGACAGCGGTAGCAATGTTAATAGCAGTATTATTCTGCACCCTGTGGATGACATATTGCGACAACTTGAAATAAAACGCGAGAATTTTCCATTGTTCTTGACTGATGCTGCTTGGTACATGTCTTTGGCTGGAAAGACATTAAAGTAATTATACCCTTCTTTGATGCATGTCACCTGCGTTGCGCACTTACTACATAACTGCGCTATGTGTGTGCATACTCATTTTTAAAATATTGATGAAATAATAGCAACGATCAAGGCAGCAACAATCAAAAACAAAGATCGCAAGAAAGATTTTCATGATGCTGGTCTGCCATCTCCTGCTGACCCTGTAATTACAAGATGGGCAACTTGGCTTAGAGCTGCCTTATATTACAGTGAAAACCTTGCAGCTGTTCGTACCATTGTCAGTAATTGGACAAATGCAGGTTTCTTAGTCAGCAGAGCAAAAGATGCTATCAATGTCGAAGATTTGGTGCCGGACTTGGTTAAAATAAATCAATACCGGACTCTAGCAGTCAACGTAGAGTTCTTAGAAGGAAGTGCCTGCACGATAGCCCAAGCATACGGACTGCTGAAGAATATGCAATTCGATGATGATCCGTGCGCAAATAAAAATTACATTAAAAAACGATTATCCAACTCTGATTTAGCAACAATAATAAACTGTATCAACTTAACAATTGACCCAACAAGCTACGCACTATTGCAGAAAGCCCAGCCAATCTCTGCTGCTGTTGAGAGGTCGTTTTCTATGCTTAGTAAATTACTGAGAAAAGACAGAAATTTTGATGTTTAGAACGTAAAAAAATATATGATGCTGTATTACAATAAAAAGTCCTGGTAATTATACTGTGTGACTTTCGTTAAAAACATCATAGACAGACTATTAATGTAGAGTACAGTTGCGATAACAACGCATTTTTTATATTACACACTAATTGATGCCGGTACACACAATGGCTCGTTATCCTAGGTTTTGACGTCACACGTCGCTTTGTTGCATTAGCTTCAAGACTGAGTGATTGAGAAAATGTTTAAAGTAGGCTACCTTCTTCTTTAAAAACTTATGTAAATTGCGGATTATCAAAGATTTTTAATCAAAAAAGTGCAACAAGACATAAATAATAGGCGAAAGCGGTTAGGTCAAAATAAAGTCAAAATTTTGCTAAAATAAAGTCAAAAATATATTTTTTTAGGTCAAAAAAAATGGCCCTACTTATAACTGAAAGTGATTCAAATTTTTGACCGCTTACTACTAAGATCAACTGCCAAAAAAATGCTTTTAATGTCGCAATTTTTTGATAAAAAATGAGCACCTACTCTTTGTTTCGAATTTAGACAATTTGTATGTTTTTCCATTGCAAAATAGAAAAAACTTTCAATTCATTTTGGTGTTGTTAGAAAAGGTATATTTGAAATGCCTTTTCAAAAACACCGTAGGGCAAACGCAGCACAGGAATTGAAGTATCAACCTTGAGATTTCAAACCATCGCTTTTTATCGCTCACACCTGTGTATAGTGTACTCTCACCAATACGCGGCCCTGCGTACTCGCGGATTTTGCTCTGAAAGTTTTTTCATAACTTCGGCAATTTCGTGAATTTCTTTCGCCAGTTTTTCGCAGAAAAACGCTCACATTTACCCTAACTACATTTATTACTGTTTCGAATTTATTATTACTACATATCACTATATTCTTACTGTAAAAATGAGTAAGACTGTTTTTAGAATGGGTTTGGAAAGCATATTTTAGCGTATATAATATCACGCATAAGCATTTTAAAACTGCATCAAAAATTCGCGGGACTCGTGGGAGGGAAAGGAACGTAACCCTCGCGAATAGTGGGGGAATACTGTAATGATACGCGACACATTTTATCTCTTTTTAACTGCAACGCTTTTCACGTTAGGACATATATCAATTATGACGATATAAATTCGTTTTTATGTGTCTTTTTCCAAACAATCACTTTTGCCTGGAAGCAAGCAGGAGATTTGTGTATAGACTAACCACATTTGCAGTCTAGAACATGATAGGCGTGAAACAAAAGGAGCTTGAGGGTACAGTCCCACAGACTGTTGACATCCCCCATCCAAAAACATTTTCAATTCCTGTTAGAAATTTGCGAAATGGGCAAAATACAGGATGTTTCATCTCAATATGTCACTTTAGGACAACTTATATCTCAATAACTGTAGAAGATATGAAAACCAAACTTTTTTTTAAAACTTATGATCTTAAGTTTACGCAGCAAAAATTTGAACTCAAAAGTCAAAGAAATAAACGTTTTATTAAACTTTTCACAAATGTTTCATATACGAGCCCTTGGTTACACGGCACACATGGAAACATCCCTCCTCCTTAAATTTCACGTGCCATTTCTGTATGGTACGTTGGTCTGTGGCTGCTTTGAAAATCCTGTCCGAAATTTATCTTGAACACATGTCCACGAGTTGTTTTTATCAAATTCCATAACACAACACGCTTTCTCCATTCCAGGTAAAAGACATTTTAAGCAAATAAGAGGCAAGTCGGTAGAAACGACATTTTACGCAAAAAGCTTAAACCTTGATTGTGACGTAACAATGGTCTGGGGAAAACATTGCAGCAACAAAATTGGAGATTTTACCTTTCCAATGAAACCAATTTTATCCTGCTACTTTTGCCAGTTACTGAGATATGAGATTTTCTAAAGTGACGTATTGAGATGAAACACCCTGTACTCTTCAGAAAAAGTGATCTTTGTTTTATTAGTTTGTTTTGACCTTTTAAGGATCATAAGATTATAATTCACAGGATTTGAGACACTTATCTAATTGTTTGGTAACAACAGGATTATAATAGATTTCAGAAGAGTGGTTATTACGTCGTCATGGCATAACAATTAACAATCAGGTGACACATGTGCTACATCAATCCTTAAAGGTTTAAGACAAAAATGGCTCCAGCCCTCTCCTCTCGCAGAAAATAAAGTGCTGCACTTATGCTCTGCATCAAAGACTACCGACCACCAGCTGTACCAAGAACTACCGATTGCAAAGGGCACTCTCTAGCCACCTCACGAATCCCTTTGTACGGTGCCATTGTATCATTAAAATGTACTCTCACCCTTGATTAGGCACTCATCAAATCGAGTTTCTACAGCCAAATCGTCCAAAGCCAGTATTGAATCAAATTGTTTACGCCCGCAAGACAGACCGTTACATTTTCCGATATTTTTGCATGTGCTATCACCACAGCTTGCTTGAATAACAATCTGAAAAAATGTTGATAAATATCAATAATATCACAAAATTGCCTTTATACATCGACTATGTCTATGTGGTTTCTTTACTTCGATAAAAATGAAATCTTTAGAAATGAATCTAAAGTACTAGAGTTTTAATTAGCATAACATCTCTTCGAACAACTTTAAATTGACTAGAACCTCTTTGGCTAAGTTGTAACTTCATCTACGTCCTCCATGAGCTAGTGTTAAGTATATATTTTAAAAAGTCTAAATATTGACCTGAAAACTGTCGAGGGTAGAAGGAATTTTAACATCTTTGTAAAAAAACTCCCAGTCGTTTTTTCCTGCTGAATCAATGACTTCGAGAACCAGAGGAAATTTGTTTTCAACTCCAATCTGAATGCTCTGATAAGATGGTACAAGGAATGCTTTAATATTTGTTCCATTGCATTTTGGGAGGTACCAGAAAGAAAATAGCAAATGTGATGTGCCTCCTTCAATAACTGGTGATATAAGATAGGCTACACTGACTGCTCGAGATGGGTCCAGAGACAAAAACCAGATATAGCCGTCGTTGTGTTTATGCGACACCCCGTTTTTAACACAATCATGTGTGTCAGTTCGATCAAACTTGTCGTTGCCGATATGCAGTATATTCATCCAATCGCACTCAACAAATTTCCTTTGAAAAATCTCAACAGTGCACAGATTCCGAACTCCTTGTTTAACAAATGCAAAATCAGGTTTTGTTGTTCGCTCGTCGGGATTAATCGTAAAAGGTTCAAATTCGAGGCATCGATGTGACGTTACTGATCCGTAATTGGCGTTGCTTGTTATTTGCGATGATTTCGACAGGACGATAACACGAAAAGATATCAGTTTTGCGATCATTGATTTATTGCTGATGAAACCGCTTTGACAGTGGTCTGCTGTTGCATTGACGAAATGAAATCCAGTTTGCAACGAATAAACATATATCCGGGCTGAGTTGTCTGATGGCAAATTGATGGATATGTGGATTAGGCAATCAGTAGAATTTGCATTAAACAGCGGAGAAAGAACCACAAAATTAAAATTGTTTTCCGTAGGAGGAACATAATTCTTAATGGAGTCGAATTCTAAACGAAAATAAGATATTTGTTAAATCCACTATCAAATTGATTTTTTGAACAAAAATAAAAGCATTTCAGTAAGATTGATATCACATGGTACATTGTGATTTTTTAGCCTATAAGAAAATGATGCTTTTTTCAAAATATACGTCTTTAGGAACATATTAATAACTACGCAATGTATTGTTTCGATTCTGGCGCAGAGCATTTAACCCTCTGTTTACCATGGGGTCAATTTGACCCCAATTACATTTTTGAAAAGCTCCTGTTGCTAAACCTTTGGCAGCAGCGGTATGAAACTTCATGACTTTTATTATATATTGAAGAGGTTTGTTGACGTAAAAAATGTTCAGTGTTGGACATGTTTATCATGCGCTAATAAAAAAAGCAGCATCATATACCAGTGGGGTTAAATTGACCCCAAGCAGTTTTACTAATAAGTGACTCAATGAAACATGCAAATAAATAAATAAAATCTTATTATTGCATTGCTTACGTACCACATATACAAAATTGATATTTTTTATTATAAAATAAAAGCAAAACGAGAATAAATTTGAAAACAAACACAAAAGAGGTAAATCCAAATTAGCAACATGTCAAGTTATTTCTCTGAAGATGAAGTTGGGTTTTCTAGCAAATGACGACAGCGAAGAAGACGAAACAAGCGACTCAAATTGGATTTCTACTGAAGATGGCCAAGAAGACAAGAAAGAAATATCTTTATTTGATTCATCTTCTGAAGAAGAAATGGTGACTAATCTCGTTGATCAGCTTCTGCCAACTATTTCCTTTCCAAAACCGAATTGTAGCAAAAAACACCTTTTGCAAATAATGCTGGTAGAGAAGCTGCGCATGTCATTCGATAAAGACCAGGACCAACGAGGTTTTTATCTCAGTACTCAGAAACAAGTGATACTTTCACTTTATATTTGCGGTCTTCTCTTCGAAAAGCCATATGCCAGTGAACTAACCAATCACAAAAAACCATAGTATATGGTGGCTCGAGGAAATCCGTGTATAATGAAGAATGCAAAGTTTTTCTTGGTGTAGTTAATTTGATTGGCGTATTATATAAGTCTAATAATGAAAGCGTTGAACAGCTATGGAGCACACATGATGGCCGGCCCATTTTCAATCGCTCTATGAGTAGAGGAAGGTATCAACAAATTTTACGCTTTCTCCGATTTGACAATGCACAGTCAAGACGACATCATTGGTCCCCTGATAAGCTGCAACCAATCAGAGAAGTGTTTGAAACTTGGGACTTTTACTTGCGTGATTCCTACACCTGCCGACCAAGCATGACAGTGCACGAGCAGTTTGTATGCTTCAGAGGACGGTGCCCTTTCAAGTAATACATTTCTTCAAAGCCAGGCAAATACGGTACAAAACTCGAGACAATTTGCGACTCCACTTGCTGTTACATATGAAAAATGCAAGTGTACATTAGAAAAGATGCTGGATCGGCCCCAGAAACTAATCAAGACACAAGAATTGTCCTTGATTGGGCAGAAGATATTAATATTTCTTGCCAAAACACCACTCGTGATAATTTCTTCACTAATCTATTGCTTGTACGAAAACTTCTTCACAAGAATCTCACACTGATAGGAACAATGAGGAAGAGCAAATCGGAACTCCCAACGGAATTTACACTGGCCAAAGGACGGAATGTGAAGAGCACAGTCTTCGGCTTTCAACTAGATGCAATGATTGCATCGTACTGTCCTAAAACAAACCGTGTTGTCAATATACTTTCAATGATGCATAGTCAGCCAGAAATCCAAAGCACTTCGAATCAGAAACCAAGCATTATTCTGTTTCACAACAAAACAAAAGGTGGTGTTGGCACTTTAGACAGAATGCTGAGATCATACTCCATCAAACGCATGACTAGAAGATGGCCATTAGTTTTATTCTACAGCATGATTGATGTCAGTACAATCAATGCGTTTATGCAAGGAATAAATCATAATGATGGTTTGTTTAGATAATAGTTATGTGAGACGCATAAATGAAATCAGTAAGCTACGCCGCAAGACTATCATCATAGGTTACCGTTGGTTTGGTCTTTTATTGTTGCTTTTTCTGTACAATGAAAACACTAATTACTGGATATGGATCAAACAATATTACCATGCAAATCAACCTTGTAATAAACTGCAAAACTTATGTTCGTTTGGTGCAGCAGCCACTTCTACAACTATAATTTTATTTTTTTGGTTTTGAAGGTTTCATTATTACTAGAATAAATAATTTCTATATTTACTAAGTGCTAAGTAAGCAAAAGTAAAAAAAAGTACAGCAAAAACATCTCTAAAATAAGAATCCTTGACTGAGGTCAATTTGACTCCACTGGTACAAAATGCACAATTTTTTTGCTGGTAGACAGAGGGTTAATTATTAGCAGATGTTGAAATGGACATGAGTTTCCTCAGGTTGTATTAACGCAGCACTCCAACAACAAATTTGTTTGCACTGCTTTTGCGGTATTAAAGCATTTGTTTCATGAACAGTTTGAGTTGGTTTCATGCTATAATCTCTGGTCACGAGAAAATTCTTATGATCACACATGGAACAACTTATACTTAGTTCCGCGCCAGCACAGGCTGCTACTGGTAAGTCGTATTTGCAAACACATGGAAGAGAGTATTGCCGTGAGTGTTTTTCCTGACTCAAACTTAGATAATTATAATAAAACGCCGATTATTCGAACGCTACCCAGACAAATGTCATAAAAGCGCATCTTTATTCTTATCTTGAGAAATCGCTATCTGCGCTTGATAACGGATCGTTTTTACGCGCAAAAGCTTTTCAATTTCAAACTAATCTAGTAACTATGTCTTCCATGAAAAGAAAACCGACTTTAGTGACGATTGAGACCAAGCTTGAGACTATAGATCAACTAGCAGTAGGAGTTAGGGTATCTTTTCTGACAGTGCCCTACAATATTGGTATTGTCATTCGATAATCCGAAAAAATCGATTATCCGAACCACCTTTGGTCTCAATTAGTTCGGATAATCGGCGTTTTACTGTATTTTCACGGCCTACACCACAGTTTCTTCAAAACTTTACACTTGTTAGATGTTAAAGTGACCGAACCAAGTCAATAAGGTGAGTAATGCTTTGGCTTACAGGACGGTTTGTTTTTTGTTTCATTATATGACGCATTTGAATTGTTTTTTAATTGTCGTAATACATAGAACAAACCCAGCAATCAGGATCAAACGTGTAGCTGTTTCATAACACTATTTTTTACCTAGGTTATATTTTTAATCGGTTGGAATACCATTTCTCAAGAAATGTGCAACAACTTGCTTTACAGTTTTGGATTTTTCTGGCAACTAATGAACTTTTTTCAAAGACCCCATCCCGTTTCACCTTTTCTTGAACTAATTATTACCCCGAAATCTATTTTTAAAAACAGCATTGATTCGTGCACTTATATAATTGTTACCATTGGACGTTTTTTCAACCGCAAGCCATGTCTGCTTGGTAATGGCGTCACATCGTGTTTCGATCGGTAGTCTGAGAGCACATTCGAGTGGGAAGTTTGGAGAGTGGATTTCTAAAATAATTAAGACAATATTAATCGAGCCCTCCTCTTGCCAACAGTTCGCTTATAGTACCCTAGGAAAATACGTTAAATGTTACTCCTACATTTCTGCATGGGAGACAGGTGGTGAGGTTTAAGTAGTCTACGTGTCGTGGTGGCATAAGTTAGCTAAAGACATGCAAACAGAGGATTAGATGCTGGTTTAGTATGTGATCTACCTAAAAAATGCCACGATAAGAGTGACAATAATTGCCACAATAAGAGTTAGGATTAGGGTTAGTGGTAGATCATATTCTTGGGTAGATGGTAGATCATATATCTTGGATAGATCACATACTATACCAGCACCAAGCATTAGTTCAAGGGACATCTGAAATCGAGATGAAGATCTTTCATCTAAAAATACCTCACATATTTGGGATGTTTAGGTTCACACTTGGCAGTCCCCATATCAACGAAAGTACACCGAGCTCAGTGCATATTTTCAGAAAGTGCAGTCATGCACGTCATTTTTGTAGAGCAGCTCCAGAACGGACCAATATTTCCTGGTGCTGTCTTTTTGGTTGGTGTTTTGGCTGATCAAACGAGCAGTATTTCGCTTTATGTCGCAATATTGCTCCTAAAGGCTCATCTACTTGTGAATTTTTTTATTAAACTTAAGTTGCAGTTGCTCGTTTATTCTATTCTAATTTTGAACCAGTTGGAGTGCCATTTTTACTGAATATTTACTCTATATTTAAAGGCAAAATCCCACATACTGCGTTTTCATTACTCTCTTTGTGGACCATGTACGCGCTTAAAACAGACGTGACAACACACACGTTAATTATATTTTTACAACATGACGTGTGAAATCACAAGTGCTTTAACTGCTGGCTAAGAAAAGCTTACATCTGGTAAGGATTCACCACTCGAAGGGGATGAATCTTCTATTATAGGTGTCACTGGCGGACGGCCAGGACCTTCCTCGCATTGTTCTCTATTCAACCACCAGTTTAAAATCAAACAGTAAGATCAATGGGTATATTGACAGAATAACAATGAAAAACTTCGAATAGGCCAGCGCGAGATAATGACTAGACTTTTATCCTCAACGATTGAACCAGCAAAATTCAAAAACCAAAAAACTAGAATTTGAAGTCACTTCTTTTCTTTATGTACATAATTAGTAAGAGCCTGAAGCCACGCATTTTGTGTGCTTAGGTCAGAGTGTAGAAACTGATAATTGTAACAAAGTGAAGCGCGACAAAACAATACGTGCAATAAGACTCCTGCTCTCAGGGCTGCAGTTCGATTATCGGTGAGTTAAAAAATGTGCATTGGTGCGATAACAACATCAAAGTGCGACTTTTGTAAAGATTGTATTTTTCTTTATGAGCAGTTAATTACTGAGGTCATTTATACTAATCACAGAGCAGGGAGAAAGGTTAAAATTGAACTCCATTTATGCGAAAAACTTGTTAAGAAGTATGCCGTAGGACAAGTAACAAAGCAAATGACCGATAATCAAGATATTGTAGGTTTGAATTCCACGGGAATCGTGTTTAACTTTTACTTAGATCCGTGGTGATGCCAGTATGCACAAATATTTTAAGCCATGAAGTTGCTATAAAATTGCTGCAATTTTTGCCAGTTTGTAAACATTTATTCTGAACTGTTAAGACACAAGAAGAAGCCTTTCGACAAATACGCTTAAAAATGGCCAAGATACCTACTACGTAATGTCTTTCTGCACCAATCAACAGCCGCCTCAACGTGATGGTGTGGTCCCCGACCCCATTTGGGTTGGGTCGAAATGGCTGTTGGCCTTCCCGAGGGTCCCAGTTACCCCGGGCACTTCCCTTTATTTTTTCGCTATGCTGCCCCCTGAACGACCGCAGAAGTGCAGCACACAGCATCTTTAAAATCGGTCGCCTGTTTTCTCTTTTTCTCTTTCATTTCTCCTGCCCCTCTCTTGCCCTTCTTCGTATCCTCATTCTTCTCCTTCTCTTGATGAGCGGTAACGTTCATCCCAACCCTGGCCCCATCTTTCCCTGCTCTGTGTGCGCTGGAAATGTGACCTGGCTGGGCAAGTCAGTGCAATGCTGCGCCTGCTCCAAATGGGTTCATCTAAAGTGCTCACAACTTTCCTTATCCCAATTCAAAGCTCTTGGCAGCTCTCACTCTTGGAGTCAACCCCTGCCGAATCACTGTGACTCCCTCTTCGGACTCCTCCGACATGTATACCTCAACTGTGCAATCTAGCCCCGCCTCTGCTATCGCTGCACTCTCGCCCCACCCTCGTCTCCAAACTTCTTATCCCCCATGTGCCCATTCTGTATCTTCTCCCTCCGCTCCTCCACCACTGTCCCTTACTCACGGATTTTCTTTTGCGCCTCCTGCCTCCACTCCCCCTCCTGACTCTCTCAGGGTTCTTCAATGGAATACTGGAGGTTTTCGAACCAGGAGCACTGAACTACTTCACTTTCTTTCGTCCCACCCTGTCGACCTTATCTGCATTCAGGAATCCAATCTTAACTCATCTTCCTCTTTCCGGATTCCTAGATTCTCTGCTCTGCGCTCTGATCGCACCCACTCCCGATCTGGCATTCTCTCCTCCGATACTACGCACGCTAGCGGCGGCATTGTCATTTTCGTCAGGCAGGGCCTATCTTTTTCTGAACTTTCTACATCCTCTCTTTCTTTGCTTGATCCCTACTCTGATTATGTACGGGTCAACATCTCTCTTAACAGCTTCTCCTCGCTGTTATTTCTCAATGTGTACGCCCCCCCTATTCGCTCCTTCTCAACGGATGGCAGAACCGACTCCTTTTCTCCGTCCATTCTTCCCTCCTCCAGAAATCTCTTCATTCTGGGGGACTTCAATTGCCATCACCCCCTCTGGGACTCAAGAGGTACCTCCGACCCCGCGGGGAGGAAGTATTCGACTGAGTCATCTCCTCTCACCTCCTCCCCTTCAATGACCCTGACACACACACCCTTCTCCATCGCTCCTCTGGCAGTCGCTCTTCCCCTGACATCTCCTTTTCTCCCTCCTCTCTTGCTTTTTCCTGCTCCTGGGAGGTGCTTCAGGACCTGGGTTCTGACCACCTACCAATTCTTCTATCTATCCCTCTCATTCCGGTCTTTCGCCCCAACGAGCGTCCCCTATCCTTCAACTTTCAGAAAGCTCGCTGGGATGGTTTTGCCTCTTATTTTGGCTCTCACTGTCCTTCAGCAGAGAATACTCGTCTCTTTCTCTTTCCTCTGCTGCTGCTCTCTTTACCTCTCTGACTTTGCATGCGGCCAAATCTTCCATTCCTTTCGGCCGCATCAAACGCCCTCCTAAATCCTGGTGGTCTGCTGAGGTGGAAGAAGCGATTAGTGAAAGACGCAAGGCTTTCGTTGCCGCTTACAGAAGTGATGAAGATCACCAGGCTTACATTACCGCTTCTCGACACGCCTCGTCAGTCATCGCCAAGGCCAAGACTGCGGCATGGCAGATGACTTGCTCTTCTCTCTCACCTAAGTCTAACCCTAAATCTGTACACTCTCTTTTTCGCTCTATCGCTGGCTCTTCTTCCTCGTCTTCCTCCTCTCCTAACTTTCCTAACTGTTCTTCTCCCAGGGAATCGGCTTCGGTCTTTGTCGCCTACCTGAGATCGCACTTTTCCGTTTCTCAGCCAAAGGCTCTGCGCAGCAGAGCCAGAGGCTACCTCTCTGAGCTCCGCCGAGCCACGTGCTCGGAGGAGTCTCACTCGTCCTTTTGCTCTCTTTTCTCACTTGCTGAATTTTATGCGGCTGCCTCCAACCTCTCCTCGTCCACCGCCACTGGCCCAGACAAAGTTTCCTATCCCATGCTAAAGCACCTTCTTCGCTCTGGCATAGATTTTCTTCTTTACATCTTCAATCTCTCATGGTCTTCGCATTCCTTTCCTTCCATCTGGAAGACATCCTCCATTATTCCCATACACAAGATGGGAAAGCCTTTCGACTCTCCTGCTTACTCCAGGCCTATCTCTCTCACCTCCTGCGTCTCAAAGCTGTTTGAACGCATTATTCTATCCCGTCTACTCTTCTTTCTGGGATCTAATTCCATTCTCTCTCCCGGCCAGGCCGGTTTCCACCCTGGACAGTCTACACTTGATCAAATTTTGTATCTTTCTCAGTCCATTTCGGATGGGTTTAACAAACCCAGGCCGGGCTCGCGGACGATCCTGTCTACTATCGATTTCTCCAAAGCTTTTGACTCTGTCTGGCATCCTGCCCTTTTCCACAAACTCACTTCGGCTGGCCTCCATTCTTGCTTTGCTCGTTGGACTCAATCTTTCCTTTCTGATAGGCGCGCTTGTGTGGTTTATCAAAATCACAAAAGTCGTTCCTTTCGAGTCTGTCGAGGTGTTCCGCAAGGATCCGTTTTTGGCCCTGTACTTTACCTCTCTGACTTTGCATGCGGCCAAATCTTCCATTCCTTTCGGCCGCATCAAACGCCCTCCTAAAGCTCTTCTCTCTCATTTAAGTCTAAAGGTGGTCCGTACTTTTCTCTCTATTGATTAATGATCTTCTAGTTTCTCTACCTTCTTCCGTCAGCTGCTCTCTTTACGTTGACGATCCGGCCATTTGGTCCTCCTCCCCCTCGGTCCCCACTGCGGTGGAGGCCACACAAGGAGTTCTGTTTCGATTGGAGCGCTGGTCTGAGCACTGGTGTCTTTCTCTTAATTCAAGCAAATGTGAGGCCTCCTTCTTCTCAGTGGATCCGCACCGAGCTAACCTCCAACCCAATCTCCTCCTACTCGGCTCCCGCCTCCGTTTCAATCCCACTCCAACTTTTCTTGGGGTCACCTTTGAGCGCACTCTTTCCTTTTCTAAGCATGTATCTTCGCTGAAGGCCAAGTTCTTCCCACGTCTCAAGGCCTTACGCTGTATCTCTGCTTCCTCATGGGGCCCCTCTAAGGAGTCCCTCTCTCTTCTGAATAAATCTTCTCTTCGGTCCCTTCTCACTTACGCTTCACCCGGATGGTTTTCTTTCCTAAGCGCTACCAATCTTACCAAATTGGAACGCCTCCACCAAGCGGCCAGTCGCGCCATCACCGGCTGCCTCTCGTCCTGTCCTATCCCACTTCTTCTCTCCGAGGCTTCTTTACCTCCCCTACGAGTCACCCTGACTCATTTCATTCCTTTATCTTATGAGCGGGCTTTTCGTCTTCCAACCTCGTTTCCCATTTCAGGTTTGGCCAGACTTGGAGTGAAACCAAGACTCTGCAGATCGTTCTGGAGAGCTTTTGCGTCCACCCACACGCTCATGCTTCCTTCTACTTGTTCTAGGGAGGCTCTTCGTGCTTGCCCTCCCTGTCCTCCTTGGAATCTGCCTTCCTTCACGGTGGAGTCCACCCTTCCCACTCCATGCTCTCGCTCTGATTCCCCTCTTTCTCGCCAAGGTGCGGCTCTCGCCCACCTTTGCTCTCTTCCCCCTCATGATCTGGTGCTTTGGACAGACGGCTCTGTTCCTTTTCCTTTTGGTATAGGCGGCTGCAGCGTTCTTGCCAACTGCTCTCTCTGTGGCACTGAGGCCACTCTTTCCTTTTCGGCAGGCCCAGTATGCTCAAGTTTTTCCGCTGAAGCCTGCGCCATTTTGCACGCTCTTTGCTGGTCTCGGCAGCACCAACAAGTCTGCCATTTCTCTTCTCCTCTCCTATTATCTGATTCTCGTTCTGTCCTCGCCACCCTTTCCCTTCCTCCATTTTTCCTCTTATCTCAAACTCTGTGGCAGATCTGGCAGGAACTTTCTTCTCTCTCCTGTTCTATCAGGCTACAAGGGGTCCCCGGACACTCATTTCTACCGGGGAACGACGCGGCTGATGAGCTAGCCAGACGGGGAGCGCTACTTGCGCCCTCCGCAATCCCTTGTTGTCTCTCTCCTCTGATCTCTCGTATCCACTCTCGTCTTATCTCGGACTGGAGGCGTACTGTCTCATCGAAGTTCTTTGACACTCAGGTTCTCTCGATTTCCACGGAGGAACTTGTGCTCCCTCGTCATGCTCGCTGTGTCCTCTCTCGTCTTCGCTGCAACGGACACAGCCTTCTTTTAGGTTGTTATCTCTCTAGGATTGGCAAAACTGAGAATCCTTCCTGCGGCGCCTGTGGAAACTCGTCCCAGGACACCTCCGCCGCGATGGTGTAGTGGTTAGAGCGTCCGCTTCGCAGTCGGTAGACCTGGGGTTCATTTCCCTTGTCGAGTCATACCAAAAGACTTTAAAAAATGGTATTCACGGCTTCCCTGGTTGGCGCTCAGCACATAAGGGATAGTGTGGAGAACATGCCGGCAAGCTTGCTTGTTGTGTCCTTGGGCAAGACACTTAACGGGATGTCTCCGTCTTTATGTGGCAGACAGATGGTGGGGCCGAGCAGTCTGCCCGTCGTGGTGGCCCAGTCTGACGAAAGACATGCAAACCGAGCTTGAGCTCATGCGCGTGAATGAATCTCATTCTGCACTGTCCAGCTACGGACTCTTTGCGCCGCTCACTCTTTGGCGACTCTCTGTCTCTCTAAGACCTCTGGTCCAGACCCTGGGGAGTTGCCCGGCTTCTGGGGCTCCATGGTCTTCCACCATGCCCCCATCCCTCGGAAGGGGTCGGGTAAACAACAACAACATAATGTCTTTCTACCAGCAAACTACATTGTATTTATAAATACCTTTCCGTCGAAAACATTTTATATATAGCTATCAATAAAAATATGCAACGGCCATAGCTAGCTTGGCCAAATAAAAACTTTGGTAAGTTTTTCCCAAGAACTATCGAAGTAGATGATAGTAATCAATTGATGTAAACGTTAATCACGAAATAATGGCGTTACGATATTTGATATTATTATGTAATAATAGCATTAGAATACAGCAACAAAATGTATATCACACCTGTGAAATTTTGGACAGTACAAGTTGAGTTTTCAATGTTCAGGTACTTCACTGTAAGAACCAAGAAGCAATGTTAACAACAGTTTGGTAATAACTATGTTTGTATGATCTACGTATCAAATATATAAAAAAGCTTCCCTGATGGATGATATTTCCAACAAAATTGAGAAAACATTAATAAGAAAGCAAATTTCCTGCGCTTCCTGTCATTGGAAAAACCCAAAACAGCTTTAGGGACTTGAGCGTTGACCTATGAAAACACAATTTTCCAATATAAATCCCGTTGCAGGATATCACAGACGTTGATTTATGAAATTCTACATCTATGCCATCAAGGTATTTCCGTGCATACTTGGAAAAAATAACCCACAAATATTTACATCTAAAGACGAGTACCAGTGCAAGTACCAGTTCGAAAATCAAAAAGCCCACCACGCACTGAGCTACCCTTTTGTAGCGGTGGCTACACAAGAGAGACGTAGTGCTTTTTGTTGAGCTACTAGTTGAAGATCGCAACAGCGGCCGACCGCTGACGATTAATTCTAATCAAAAAAAAAGTTTTGTTACGAACAATGCCGTGTTGACATTATTAGAGCAAAGAAAAAAGTATAAATGTTTAAAGATAGCCCCCTAAACAAGACAATATGATTTCCCTAAACAAGGGATCGGAGAATATATGATAGCTTATCTGGTAATTTATATATTTTTAACCAGCCAAACTTTCGAATTCCATTTTTTAAATATATATATACGTTTCTATTAAAATCGTTCAATTCGATGTTTTCTATTTTCAAAGCATCAAATTATTAAAAGGCAGCAGCTGCTTAAATAGTAATATCCTTCTACATTGTAAGCAGTGCAAATACAAAATTGTAAAAACAAGACTTTATGAAGTAAATGTTGGCAAAACACAACTTCACAGCTTAGAATTAAGCAGAGATTTTAGTTGAAAGCAAGATGAAGAAAACTTAACAAATTTATTTGGAAATATTAGTGAGTTGTTATTATTTTACAGTCTCGTATTTACTTCCGGCAATCGAAATGTGTGGTATTAGGCTGTGATATGAGCAGCAGCTATTTGAGTAATCAGTGACAAGTAATTTACAGTAGGTTGTGGTGAACTGTCGAAACCGCAAGAGCGGATAAGCAAGTCAATTATGATTTACTGATTACTTCAAACGAGGAACCAATTAGTTTCATGAGAGTGGAAAAGCTGAGAAAACTTTGATGCAATGTCTCGAAAATATCAGTTTTTTCATTAACAACAGGGCGTGTTATGACCGGGCCAAAGCTATTGGTGACGTCACAGAAACCGAAAAAGCATGTTTCTTGCATCAGAACCAACCTTTCAACATAAAGACCAATTTTATTCAAAATTATAGTCATGAAGGCACAATGCACTTTGTTTAAATTACAGGCATCATCTTGCTCTATGAAGAATGTAGCAAAATCAAAATTATTTGGGACATTATTGTTGTTATATACTTCATTATGTAGGCTATAGGGACCATTAAAATATGATAAATCAATTTTTACTAAAAAACAGTAAGCACTATTTCTGTCAATAAGCCGAGGTGTTTCTGTGTATTGCTCTAACCATTTTCAATTGCTTCAAATAGATGATAAATCATCTACTTGACTTCCATTTATATATGAACCTTCCTATGAAGTCTGTCACGAATAAGTAAATTTGGGTTAAAAGAATAGTTTTTATATATGTATAGTTATTGTAATTTGTTGTTTTATTTTGCCGTGATTATTTAATTGTAAATCTGAATTGTCGGAAGCCCTAAACTTGCTAAACTGTTTTCGAAAAAAGACCTTTTTTTTCGCATTTACTAATAGATTTGTAACTCACTCCTTTCTGACTTCACAATGGTTGATAACGTGACTATGTTCCAGTGTATTCTAGTGACTCTTGTTTCTTTTCGAGAATTTTTCTTTTTTTATTATTATCTATTACGTAATTTATTAACGGTGTTTTTCCTGTGTCACGTGATGTTCTAGCAATTTCTAGATTATTTTCCTGTCGTATATATAGGGGGCGAGATTTTACTTTCATTCAGAGAGTAATTCAGAGTGGAGTTCAGTACAGTGTAGTAAAAAAGGCGTTGTTCTGCGGTGATTTTTGTGACAGGAATTAAGCGATTGTTTTGGTGGTTTTAGTTTTGGTTAGTTTGATATTTGTATAGTAAAGTGCTTTAGTTTCTGTATTGGACAAGCGAAGGAATTCGAAGTTTTAAAGTGGTTTGTGAATATATTTGTTCTGTTCGTGATCGAGAAGTGCGTGGGTTAAAGTATCTTAGTGGAAGCCAATCTTTTTCTAGCTATTAAGTTGCAACCAGACTTAATTATTCGAGCGATACTATACGTCGCCTCAATTTTAAGAAGTAAATTAAAATTGAAATAGAATCAAAAAATTTTTATTGAATCGCGATAAAGTCACATGAAGATAAAAGCTCAAAAAGACGACGCAGTGAAAATCATGTCTCGTGCTTTCCGAGATCTGGATTTGATAGGAACCTGACACAAAAAATAAAAATAATCATACCGGTCTACCAACAGCCGGAGTTTGGGCAAAAAGTAATTGTAAGCGATAGTTGCATTCTATTTTTTAATCCTTCCCGCGGCGCTCTGCGCGATATTCTTTCTCTCGAGTCTCTTTTTTATCATCTAGCTGTTATTACGTTATAATCCTTTGCCTTCACCTTGTTTATTTAGATTAAATTTGATGATTAACCATAATTTATTGTTTTTTTTTATCTCGTGCACCTTTAGTAGGTTACGTAGAATCAGTAATTTTGATCATGATAGTATATACCCTAAGCATTCTTTGGCGTTGTGGTTTGGACTTGGTCAGTTATTCGCTCTTTTGTAGTAGATTACGTTAAATAGAATGAGTTACCTGCGCTATGCAGGAATTGGTGTTGGCCGCCATTGTTTTTCAGTTGATTTGTAATTTATTCTCAGAGAGACTCAGACTTAAACGATTTAAGTTAACATTGATCTAAATGAAGCCAAAAAATTACCCAAGTTACCCCTCTAATTATTTAGCAACTTTTTTTAGATTGTGATTCACAAGATATTCATACAAAGATTTTACTTCTAAAAAAAGTAGAAGAACTATTAATCATATTGACTATAACACGGAGTTCATTTTTGTCACTGGTAAACAGCAAAAGAAGAATTTAAAACTTAAATCAAGGGGCAAAGAGCTAGACAACAATTGATATTTCTCAATCACATCAAATAATTTCTAATGAAATTAAGAGTAAAACTGAAATACTGCTTACGATGGGCTTCTGTGAAAAACCGCGTCCATGGCTGCATCAGCCATCACACAAAAAGAGAAAGTAAATCGAAACTGCTTTCTAGCGCCAAGGCATGCAGGAACAACGAATAAAAACATTTTGCTCAGTTTCATATTCCACATTACTCTCGTTGTTGTCAGCCAAGCAGGAGATTCGTGAATATCACTTTTAGAATATTTGTCGTGGCTGTACAAGTTAATGGAATTGAGGTCTATCAACTGCAAAACAGACATTATAACCGACATGATCATCACAAAGTCCGTACATGGACTCACTGAAAAAATTACTAACGTTTCTGCTAGCTTTAGTAATCAAATGTTGTATCATAAACACGGCCGGTTTTAAGCCAATTTGATCAATTTTATCAAATTGGGGCTCGCAACTTAAGGAACCCCCGGTTTGCCACGTAGCTAGACAGGTTGTTGTCCAATTCTTCCACTAAAAAGTTTTTGCCTCAGTTACATCGGGATTAGTAGGAAATCTAGATTTAAGTTTTTACCCAACGTATTTTGAAGAGGTCTACAAAATGATAGCGCAAAAAGTTATCGCAATATCAAAACGTGGTCGCTATCAATAAAACAAATAGTAGAGAAATGACGGGACAGGAAAAAAGATTATTGCGACAGTTATGACAGAGCTACGCGTGTGGAACGTGTCACTAATGCTTGTCACACTCAAGATTAAGAAGAATTCGGTTGAGATATGAGCGATCTGCTAAGGCTCTGCACACATGTTGCATGTCTGCTTTCCCAAAGAGAACTGGAGACCCAATGAAATTTAGCGGAGGCCGTAAAAGATAACATTGTTGATAGAAATAGAATTTTTTCCTGATATCAAAACAAAGTGATAGTAGAATTATAGTTGCTGAATGTGAAGACATTCTTTGGTGGAGATCGCATTATCTAGACAGGAGAGGTTTTTCAACCACTAGAGGTCCTGCTGATGACCAATAGTTGGTCTTCTCAATACTGCTATAAACGTTCGATAAACCACATAGACAGGAAAGAAAATGTTTTAGAAAGAGCAGGAATGAGACAAAATTGACTTTTACCAGGATAATTTTGGTGTTGCTGCGAACACAAGCGTAATGCAACTTCAACAGCCATACTCTTGACAACTCGGTGTTGTAACATAAATGTCAGAAGTATATATTAGCGTTAGATGGCAGAACAGCTCTGGTGAGCAATAAATGTTGCGCAACATGATTCAGCCAAAGCCTTTATTAAACTCATGATAAGATTACTTGAGCGTGGAGGGAAAAGGTTAGCCTGGCTTGGTGGTCCCATAAAGTTATCGTGTGTTATAACAAGAGTGCAGTGGCGCATGACGGTTGTTGAATATCGTGTAGAACATTATTGTTTTATATTTTACTGTCCGGCATGCGGCGCTAGAAAATTGTTTGGATTGTAATTTGTGGCATAGCTTTAATTAAAGGAAGTGGCTCTTTTACCCTTAGAGACTATTTTGTCGTAATCAGTGTGTTTATCTTGCCATTTTTGCCATAATTCTGCAAGAGACCCTGCGATGCATGGATAGTGCACCTGACTTGAAATGAAACGGTTTTGGGTTGAAATCTCAGCTGCCAGGGCACATATACAAAGACAGTGTACACTGGAGGAGGGGACCCGGTATGTGAATGTGCGGGGTAGTGTACACTGGGAGTGAGTTTACAGTGTGGGAGAGTGCGCACTAGGGTTGTAATTTTGTTTAATTGATGATTAAAAGTGGACAATCAGAAACGACCAAGGGTCTCAAGTTCTTACAAATAACTCACTGCAAAATAGCCGCTGCCTTAACTAAATTCTCCCTTGAACAGTAAGTACTAATGGATTGGTCTAGACTAGAGGTTAGTAAGCTGTCCACCCTTATTCTGATATTATTCGGTATTAATATGTTTAGGAATGTGGCTGAAACGCTTTTATCGTGTGAGTGTACACGTAGCCTATGCGTATTTTCTCAACTCTGTATAATTTTAGGCTTGTTTATTCAAATTTTCAATTCTTGAATTACCTAGAAATAAAGCTGATTCATTGCAAACTGGTTTCAGTTGTAGAGGCAATGGAAATTGCCAATCTCCCTGAAAACAAATAGAATCATCTAAATATTGACAATATAAAAACGTTTGTTTTGTGTTTGAAATTGCAATGGCTGAACCCTGAGAAAAAACTGCATGCCGAATGTAGAAAGATGTTGAATACTGATTTTGTAGATGGGCAAATAATGTTGAGCCCAAATTAATCATAACGTTATTGAATGCTCATGCCGTGATTGATTTTGACTAGCTTAGTAAAATACGTTGTTGAATGCTAAAAACTAACTAGCTTGTAACCATGATAATGTCGTTGAATATGACTGATTTTCCTACTGCTTCTTTAACTGAAACTGGTGCCAGAAGTGTGTCTGAGATGCTAACACCGTCTGAAAGACAGCTCAGTAAGCAAAATAAAATATTCATTAGGTCAATTAGAGAGTTGGGCAGTTGGCTAATCCAAGCAAGGAAAGTAATAAATTTGAAAACTGTAAATGCATCTTTGTTAAGGTAACTGAGCATCAGAGACGTAGCAGCCGCCCCTCAAACCTCCCAATTGGGGGGGGGCCAGGACAACTTTGGGGGCCCAAGTTAGTCTGAAATTGCTTTTTGGCTACGTGACTATTTTCAGTTCAGCAGACTTGTTTACAACCGATTTAAACTGTAGGAAGAAATTGGCTTGTGACATCATAAGTGAATGCAACGTCATTTTATCTCGCAGAATCTAGAATATTTCGATTGATTTTCTGGTAGAATCTTGAATATTCGATTGACGTAACAATGCCGTTGTTACGCAACAATCATAGAATGGTCTGGAATTCTGTTTGGCTATAAATACCGGGACAATATATATACACTGCAGAGTGCAGATAAAGTATTTTATTGACATTGTATAGAATGAAACGTTCAAAAAGTGGTGCTCAAAAGAGAAAAGAAGCAGCCACTGCTCGAGATGCTGTAGCGAAATTGTCCAAGATGACAGATTTTTTCAAGATTACTGAGCAGAGTAGACCTGGCACTAGTACCGAGAGGGATGAAGAAAACTATAGTGTACAAGAAAAAGAAGACTATGACGATCAGCATCAAAGTGATTGTGAATTTCCAGAAAATGTAAGTTGTGATTTACCTGCCAATACGCAACCTTCAATATCAAAAATAACTGAATCTCAATTTACCCCTATCCCTGATGACCCATGTAAATGGCCTGAAAGCATTTCTGATGCTCAACGATGTGATATAGTAAAGCGTGGACCACATCAACTAATAATGAATTTTCCATATAATAACACAACTCCAAGGCGACGTTTTTCCTCCAACCATTATAAACGTGTGTTACCTAATGGTGAAAGTGTTTCACGGTCGTGGCTAGTTTATTGTGGGGAATCAGATCAAGTTTTTTGCTTTTGTTGTAAGCTATTTGGAAAAACACTAAGCCCCTTTTGTAGTGATATAAATACATGGGAGGGTTTTTCGAAAAAACTGAAAGACCATGAAAACGGCATTTCCCACCAAGAATGCTGCAGTCAATGGATGTTGCTAGCTGAAGGGATAAGAAATTCATCCACTATCGACAAACGCGAGATGAATATTTTTTTCAATGAAAGACGTTTTTGGAGAAATGTTTTAAAGAGACTTATCGACATTGCCTTGTTTCTATCGGAAAGGAATCTTGTTTTTAGAGGATCTGAAGAAGTCTTAGGATCTCCTCACAACGGAAATTTTCTGGGTATATTTGAGCTTTTGGCAAGAAGAGATCCGATCCTAAAAGAGCTTCAAGACAGAATCAAGAATAAAAACACTAAAGATCACTATTTGAGTCCTACCATACAAAATGAACTAATTGAATTGCTAGCGACAGAAGTTGAAACAGAAAATTTACAGCAATTGAAATTGGCAAAATATTTTTCTATAATTTTGGACTGCACTCCAGATATGTCACATCATGAACAAATGTCTGTCATTCTCCGTTATGTACTATGTAATGAAGAAGCTGCTGTTGTTAAAGAAACATTTTTTGGCTACTTGAGAATAAGTGACAGTACTGGGAAAGGCTTGTTGGACGCTTTCTTATAAAAAGCGACCGAACTGCAACTCGAATTGTCTGATTGTCGAGGTCAGTCATATGATAATGGTGCTAACATGAAAGGAAAACATTCTGGGGTCCAAGCAAGAATGCTAGACATCAATCCCAAAGCTGTTTACGTGCCCTGTGCAAACCATACCCTTAACTTAGTTGTTGTTGACAGTGCTAATTCATCGACGGAAGCATTGACATTTTTTGGAGTACTTACAAGGTTGTATGTGCTGTTTTCTTTCTCTGCTCAGCGTTGGGAAATTTTGAAGAAACATGTGGAGCTGTCCATAAAGTCACAATCTGATACTCGTTGGGAAAGCAGAATTAAATGCATCAAACCTCTTCGATACAATTTAAAAGAGGTGTTGCTGGCACTGAAAGACTTGGAAGCCATTTCCATAGAAAGAAAAGATGGAAGAGCTGCCTCAGAAACAAAATCGTTGATAGCTCATTTATCAAAATGGAGTTTTCTTTTGTCGGTGTTTATTTGGTATGATATCCTATTCCAAGTCAATAAAGCAAGCAAGATTCTTCAATCGTATGGAGTCTCCCTTCATACAATGGAAACGGAAATCCAGGCAACTGAAAAGTTTTTGCAAAACTATCGCACAACGGGTTATGACAGTGCCGCAACATCTGCTGTTGAAATAGCACAGGAATTGGATACTGATCCTTCTTTTCCTCCGTCAAGAAGTGGAAAGAAAAGAAGATTGTTTGAATACCAAGGTGAAGAGGAACAACGAGCTACTCCTGAACTGAAATTTAAAAGCAACTTTTTCTATCCATTAGTAGACCAGGCTATTATGTCAATAAAGGAGCGCTTTAATTTGTTACGTGAGGTTTCTTTCGCCTTTTCGTTTTTGTACACACGAGACAAACTTTTGCTTGTGCAACAAAAAAATGCTCTTCTTACTTGCTGTAAAGAGTTCCAAAAAAAGTTCGGTGACATTGATTCTGATGAAATGAGCGCTGAGCTACAGCGGTTTGTTTTAATTTTACAAAAAAAACGCAATCTCAATACGGCTCAAGACTTTCTGAACTATCTTCTAAAGACTCATTTATTTGAATTGTATCCGAATGTGTAAATCGCACTTCGAATCTTACTAACTTGCCCCGTGACTGTTGCCAGCGCTGAAAGAAGCTTCAGCAAATTGAAACTGATCAAAACTTTTAATAGAACGTCTATGACAGACAGTAGACTATCTTCATTAGCCATGTTGTCAATCGAAAATGACTGCGCCCGATCTCTTGATTATGACAATGTCATAACAGCATTTGCGAACAAAAAGGTTCGCTCCAGACTATTTAAATGATACTGTGTTTTTATAACTTTTTCATGTTTTTCAGTGTCATTGCTTTCGTTTCGCAGTGTCTGCATAAATGTCCTACTGAACTCTGGCATCGGTGCCGAATTTTTTATGACTTGCACCTTCGGTATCGGCATGCTTTATTCTGACATTAGCCTGTTTACTTATGTACAAATTGTGGTGTATTTTCTTAATGCAGCTTTTCAATTTTACACCTCTAAAGTGATATGACCTGTGCGCAGGGGCTCTTGCGCTTACTTTGGGGGGGCCCGAAGTTGGAGTGCTACGGGACTGCTGAGCATTATAAAAATTTGCGTCAAGATCTTGAAGCCTATCTTTAGCACTTAAAAACTAAATAGTGTCATGATAAATGTGAGGAGTTTACTGATAAGTTAGAATTGATAAATAAATAAAATTGATAAATCTTGACTGAACTTCCAGAAAAGACACTGAGAAAGAAAGTTTTAGTACTAGCTATCTTTTGTTAAAGAGCCTGAAATCAAAGAAAAGTTTACTATTTTCCCGAAAAAATTTGACCCCCAAGAAACGAATTGTAGTAGCAGAAGGTCAGTGGCAGGTTGCCGAAATTGAAGGTGATCTAACCAGAAGATTGGCAGACATACTATGGCGACCTTACGGGATACAAACTGTGGATCATTGATGTTTTGCTGAAATCATGTGGGTGACTCATAAACGTTCTCGGTCTGTTCGTGCGCTCGTTGTTGTACTGTGATCGTTATTGTAAATCATCCGTTGGCCTACAAACAGGTCATAAAAGAATAACCATAGTTACATATCATGCTGCAACATTACTGGGCGACTAAGCCGTATGGCCAGGCGTGGTTCCGTCTGACGTGCGGCGGAGTGACCTAGTAAACAAGCATATAAAAAGAAGCATTGTTATTTTCATTGATTCTATTCTATTCGATGCATTCGATTAAAAATTGAAGTTCAAAATTCATTGGCTTCAATCCAAATTCGATTCGATTAAATCAAGATTCGTGCTTTCAACGTCGTGTTGTGATTGAATACATTCGTTCTTGGAGTCAGACGTGCTGTGGTAACTCGATCCCCACAATTTTGGTGACCTCGACGAACTTATCTTCCACAATACAAAATGTTGAAAAGAGGCAACCAGAAGAGATGTCCTTTAATGCTGAGCGTAGTGATCATAATATACGACGATATACAAATCAAGTTGTAGATAATGTTGAAATCAATGCTGGTGAAATTAAATTGACTAATATTCTACCAGAGTAACATTAATGTGAATGATATTGAGCCGATTGGGCATTAAATTGTATAAAAGGCTTTAAAGCAAGCTAGTGATGTTGAAGATGCTAATCAAGCTGCAGTGAATAATGCTGTGAATGGGGGCAGGACAGTCTTCAAAGCTGTGTCTGATAGACGTCATAATCAAGCTGCATTGAATGACAATTGTGCATGGGGGCAGCGCATGACCCAAAGCTTGCTCAGACAGTCATTATTTTGTAAAATGCTGCACTCCTACATATAATACTGTCAAACAAGTTGGAGATCATAGAAATCAGTTACATACTGAACATAATTTTGCTGTGATTGACAACTATCTTGCTGTTAAAAGCCTGATTGAAAGTGGCTGTAAAGTCGCATTTGATGGAAATCCTTGAAACTATATTGCATTCCGAAAGAAAATAGACCGTATTCTGTTTTTCTATGGATCACAGTATGGTTTTATAGTCTTGCAGTCACCTTGTGTGGACAAAGCTGCTAAAGCTATCAAATGCTGTACAAGATACCGGATTCAGGCATAGCTCCTAGAATCAACATTGGATCGATTGGAAAAATATTTTGATGATTCCACTGGGGCAAAGGTCGGCAACCTGCGGCTCCAGAGCCGCATGTGTCTCTTTTGCCATTTTTGTTTGGAGAACACTTTTGCTAAGAAGGTGTGAACCAGGAGAGAGTGGCTTGAAGTTTGGTTGTTTGTCACTAATCAAAGATGAAGACCTTTTTTTCAGAGAATACCCTTGATTTGATGGGCGATCTTTAGCACATTTGCCCGAGAACAGTTTTTTTGTGGCTCTCACTCAATTCTTTTGCGTGAAAATGGGGCTTAAATGGCTCTTCGGTTGTAAAAGGTTTCCGACTGCTGCACTAGGGTTATTGAAGCACATATTGCTGATGTGACCCGGAATACGACTGTTAATTAGACAGTAGGTTCGTTTCAGTCATTCCGAAACAAGTTGGAAGATGTAAAGTCAGTGCTACATGATGAAACACAACGAGCGGTACTTAATTCTTCAGGAGTCATTAAAAGAATTGTTGCAGGGCTCCCAAAACGAACAAGAGATGAATAAACAGAGGTGCTTTGTAATGCTGGGATACATATTCCGGAATTTGCCTTTTTGTCAAAGTTTACTGAAGCTCAGCTGAAGTTAGTGTCTCATCCGCTGATGCATTTGGTGCTTGCTCTGGAACTTCCAATAGCACTAAAATGAAGTTTGAGACACAAAAAAGTATCAACAAGAATAACTAAGTTGAAATAAATGCATACACTCAAAAGGTTGATTTATTTACATGTGCAGTGGTAGGATGCAACAAAAACTGTGCTCATGAACTTTGGGCTCGCGACAAATTTGCTTCCTTAACTCAAAAGGACAAATGGTCAATTGCAAAAAGACAAAAATAATACTGTTACAAATGTTTAAACAATGGCCACAAAAAGACAGAATGCAAAAGCAAACACTGCTGCAGAATATGCAAAAGTTCTGGTTATCATTACTTACTTTGCCCAGGCAATCCTGAGAAAGCTGTAGAAGAGAATCAGAGTAATCGACAAGTTGTTACTGTGAATTGCTGTACTAAAAATGACAAGGGAAATAAATTAATTGTCCCTAATCAAATCTCGTAATGTTGTTTACGATGAAAATATGAAATTGTTACATGTACTGCCTATAACGGTAAGGAATACTGTGACTGGTAAGAATGTCGTTGCAAATTGCCTTCTAGATACTGGTTGTGATACCACTATGGTGACGACTAAGCTAGCTAACATGTTGAAAATTGAGATTGAATCTTCTACTTGTGTGTAAATAGTTACTGCCAATGATAATTCCATGCATGATGCTGCTAGGATTAATATTTATGTTAGTGGAGTGTCTAATGTTGAACGATATTTGTTAAAAGATGTTATTTACTATTGTTAAAAGATGTTAAAGTTTATAATGTTGCTACTTACAAAAATTCAGCAATAGGCCTATGTAATATAATAAAAATCATAGAAGTTGCTCAGCTAAATGATTTGAATTTATTAGTAGTTGAAAACAAAAATATCGATGTGTTAATTGGCATAGATCATGATGAGCTGTTAGATATCACTGAAATTGGGCATAGTTCTCATTATAAACTGGCTGCTAAATTGACAAAACTAGAGTGGGTCTTAGTAGGCCAAATGCAATTATGTGTCGAGCAGAACATTGAAAATAATCAAGGGACCGCTTCAGTTGAATGTGAGTCTATTTGTGCTAATTTTTGCTCTATTAGTATCAGGGACTATATGTTTGATGTGCTAAGTTTGGCATGCAGCGGAGATGCCAACAGTTGTGAATTACTTCATGCGCAAATTAAACAATATTATTGTTATGATAAATTTAGTATTGATGTTGGTGATGAAGGCAATGCCCATCTGTTGATGATACAATATGTTTCAATATTTATGAGAGCTCGATCACTGAAGAGGAAGGACGGTATTATCTAACGTCGCCATTTAAGCATGACGCTGCCAAATAGCCAAACAACAGAATCCAGGCTGAATCAAGGTTACTACAACAGAGAAGATTGGTGAAAAAGGATTTAGTTTTGAAGGGATTCTATGTAGAAATCTTTCAGAAGCTGATTGCGACTAACAAAGTAGAAGCAGTAAATGCTAAAGATGAACAAAAGAATGATCGCAATTTTTATATCCTTCATGTTGTCACCAAGCAAGCAAAAAGAGACTGGTTTACGATCGATCTGCTTAATTTCAAAATGTGTCTTTGAATTCTGTTTTGTATAAAGGATGTGATAACTTACAAAGATTATGCGATGTTATTCTGAGATTTCGTGATTTAAACTCGCCTTTAGTTGAGATATAAAAGACATGTTCATGCAATGCAGCATAGTTGAGCGAGATCGAGACTTGCTACGTGTTGCAGCTTGATTTAACTCTGCATTGCTTGCTTTTATTTTACCACCGAAAGTTACCGCGGTTTGGGAGTAATTTCAATTTTAAGTTGTTTCGGCCAATCATTTGCTGACCTTAATTGCTATCTCAGCTAATTTCGATTCAATGTTGTTTCGACCAATTATTTGCTGCCCCTAAATTGCTGTCTCAGCTTTAAGTTTGCATTTTTTAGAACTTTTCTTTTTTTCCACGCATTTGCTACCTTTTTATAAACTTGTGCAAAATTTGCGGCATTCAGAGTGTATCGTCTTTCGTTGATAAACAGTTGTTAAGTTAGCTTGCATTTGTTTTGTGTGTGTAAATATGTGAGCTTAGCTTGTGTTAAATTACAGAAACCGTCGTTTTTCTCTATGTGAATTTAAACTGTGCGAATACAATCTGTTAAGGGAATTCGACGCGTGTTCGACAGACAGACAAGCGCTACACTGCGCGTGCTGTGGTTTAAAGATAATGACATTGGTAGTGATATTGTTGAATATCGATTAAAGCGCCTTCCCTTTGGTTTAAATTGCAGCATGTCAATGGCTGACTATTGCTTAAGAAAAACTGCTTATGATAATGTTGGAGTATCGGCTGAGGCCACTGAAGTTATCAAGTCTAGTTTTTATGTTGATGATGGTTTGATATCTTGCAAAGACGCTGCTGAAGGTCGAAAATATGTAATTGCTTTACTGCAGGCAGTCAGGTGGGTTTAACTTAAGAAATTTGTTTCTGAAAATAATGAAATATTAGCTGACATTGATGTAGACAGATTGCTTAACTGCAATATACCCAAGGATGTGTCTAATGATCAACTGCACGAGTGTAAAGTGCTGGGCATGTAATGGAATCATCGTGAAAGAACACTTTCTCATAAGGTTAATTTGAATATAAAATCAGAGACAAAACAAGGTTTGTGGACTACATTTGCGCAAATTTTCAATCCCACTGAGATTCGTGCACCATATTTGTTACCTGGAGAAAGTTGCATCATGAAGTTTCTGCAGCAGTTATGGAGTGGGATAGCCCAATATCTCGTCGCCTCCTCAGGCGATGGTATAAGCGTCTTGTAATACCAAAGTTTTATTGGGGTGTTGATGTTGACAGCTATGATTTACACTCATTCTGTGACAGTTCGTGTGGAGGAATGGGCTGCGTTTCCTATCTAAGAATGTATGAAAACATCATTGTCAAAGTTGCCTTCATAATAGGAACAATTTAAAAAGGCAAAGGTTATTCCAATTGATACCACTTTGAATATACCAAGACTCAAGTTAATTGCTGAACCCTCCGTGCGAAGATACATTGTGACATAAGGAATTCTCTCCAGTTCCCTTTGCGGAACTGCTATTTGTATACTGACTACACAGTTCTATTCGACTGGCTGTACAATACTCATAGGAGATTAAAAAGGTAAATAGCTCTAAAAATTGCTGAAATTCGTCGCTTTTGTGGGAATGCTAAATGGCTTTACATTCTTACAGCTCACGATGTTGCTAATTTATGCAGCCGGGTATTTACCCGAGAAAAGCTGACCAAAATTGTGTATATCTTAAAGGGCCTAACTTTTTACATGAGCCCAATTTACACGTTGCTCTCGCCGAAATTGGTGTCACTGACCCAACGATTCGTAATTGTAATACACATATTGTTTTCATTGGCTGTGCTTGCAACGTGTCTTCTACTGTCGGTAATGGTAAACTTCATACCGAGACTAAAATCGTGCGTTCTATTGATAATCATAAGATGTTTATTACTAACGACAATCATGATGTTACTGGTGGTATCGACATTGATGAGGATAGTAGCTTGCCTAAATATATATGATCCAAATTGCTAAATGTTGCTCTGATTATCTTAAATGTCTTAAAACAGTGGTTTCCAATCTTTTTTGATAGAGTCCTCCTATCACGTTTTGGAAACCTATAATTCCTCCCTTTTCAAAATTAGATAAAAAACACGGGGCTCTTTGCTTTCATGTAATGCTTTTTTAATACCTTTCCAATCCAACATACCTTATTGTATCACTGGATCGCAGCCAGGGATGTGGAAGCAGTCGTTTTTCTGTGGAAGCGGAAGCTTGAAAGATCTTCCGCTTCCACATAGGTTATTTGACCTGAAGAGTAACTTGGCGAAAAAGTTTTGTCCGTTTCCCAATGTGGATTAAACGGTGAAGTTGCACTATTAATCTGAATGAACGTGCGATATCAGTAGCGCGAGAGAACAAGAAAAAGTATAACTAGCATCACATTTTATATCGATTACGAGTAAGAAAAAGGTAGTTTAGACAATGAAACGTAGCTAATAAAATGATGATTTGATTAAACTTAACTAACCTTGGTTAGGGGGTTGGAAACGTTGAAAAAGAAACTACTCACTACGGAAACAATTTAATCATTCCACATCAGTGCTCTTCAACAGGGGTTTCGCAAAACATGCAGTTGTGTTCCGTGAGTTTTTAGAGTTCGTAAGGGGACAGCGAAGGTTCTTCGTTTATTACTAGTATTTATTTCTTATATCAGTACCGGTATATTGATTTCTTATATGTGGTGGTGTTATAAGAGAATTCGGTTATAAGAGACTGATTAAGCTGGTCCTGACGGATCTCTTATATCCGAAGTTGACTGTAGTGCGTCTGTAATTTCAGTTTTGCTCTTGTTGTTGTTACACAACCCCTTCCGAGGGATGGTTTGATGGCGGAAGACCATGGTGTCCCAGAACCCGGGCAATTCCCCAGGGCCTGGGCCAGAGGTCGTAGAAAGACAGAAAATTGCCAAAGAGCGAGCGACGCAAAGAGTCCGTAGTTGGACAGTGCAGAATAAAATGAAAGATGTCCTGGAATGGGTGTCCGCAAGCGCTACAGCAAGGATTTTCGACTGTGCCCATTCTAGAGAAATAAGAGCTTAACAGAAGGCTGTGTCCGTTGCAGCGAAGGCGAGAGAGAACACAGCGAGAATGAGGTAGAAGCATAACTTCCTCGGTGTAAATCGAAGGAACCTGTGTGTCGAAGAATTTAGATGAAACAGTATGCCTCCAGTCCGAGAAAAGAGAAGAGTGGATACGAGAGATCAGGGAAGAGAGACTACAAGGGATTACGGAGGGAACAAGTATCGCTCTCCATCTGGCCAGCTCATCAGCCAAGTCGTCGCCCGGGAGAAACGAGTGTCCGGGGACCCATTGTAGCCTGATACAACTGGAGGAGAGAGAAAACAGTTTCTGACAGAGATTAAGGTAAAAGGAAAGATGGAGGAGAAGACATGGTGGTGAGGACAGAGCGAGAGTCAGATAGGAGAAGTGGCAGACTTGTTGGTCCTGCCGAGACCAGCCAAGAGCTTGCAGAATGGCGCAGGCTTCAATGGAAAAACTTGAGTATACTGGGCCTGCTAAAAAGAAAAGGGTGACCTTAATGCCACAGAGAGAGCAGTTGGCAAGTACGCCAGAGCCGTCTGTCCAGAGCACCAGATCGTAAGAAGGGCATTCAGTGTCAGAGAAGTAAAGAGAACAGCAGCAAAGGAAAGAAAAAGAGACGAGTATTCCTCTGCAGAAGAACAATGAGAGTCAAAGTAAGAAGCAAAGTCATCTCGACGAGCTTTTCGAAAATTCATGGAAGACGTTTATTGGGACGAAAGACCGCAGAAAGAAGGACGGTTAGTAGAACTGGTAGGTGATCAGAACCTGGCACCTCTCAGGAGCAAGATAGGGCCAGAGAAAAAAGAGCAAAGGAGATGTCAACCGAGGACCGAATGCTAGAGGATCAATGAAGAAGAGTAGGTATGTCAAAGTCATTGAGGGGGAGGAGGTGACCAAATCGAATGAAAGCACCGTTCTACATTTAACACGAGTTCTAATATTTAAATATAAAAAACACAGAGTAGTTCGGAACAATAAGCTCAAGCAAAGTGGGTAATGTAAAAGCAATAAATGAAGGTTTTTTCCTCTCCAAATGATAAAGTGTAGGAGAAGGCAGGCTACAGACCCACAAAAGTTAAAAAAAATTGTCAACGCTTGTTTTTTCGTTTTTGTCAGCGGATACGGTTGAAAAAAAAAACCCTTACACATTCCTCATCGCAGCCTTTTATTTGAAATGATAGTCGTCAACGCCATAGCAAAGGTTGGTGCAAGGAATCACGCGTTGAGAAAACTTATCTCGATGAAGTTGGATGCCTAGCCATATCTATTCAAATCGACAGCTCTCGCCTAGTGGCGAAGCCTATTTTGGGTAGACCAAAAATAGAAATTTGTAGAGTGATTTCTTTGTTGGAGACCAAATTTTTTAAAGCGATTTTTTTCCTATCTTCGGCCGTTATAAAGATGAAATTCTAATATTTTGGAAATCAACTTTTTGAACCAATTTATTTCACTATTTTTGGCCCAAAATGCCTATATATCATGGTCAAAGTCAAAAACATTGAGGGATCCATGGCTTCAGTAGCCAGTCGCTAACAACGCCTATGCCCCACCTTGTGGTACTCAGCAGCGGAATATATCTGACCAGTATGGCGAACATCTTGCCACGCCGTAAAGCTCTAATCAGCCCTCAACAACGCTTGTGCCTCATAACCTCCACCAATTGCCACGCCTCAACTCTACCAATACCAAACATCAAATATTTGCCAGCATTGCCCTAACCAAGATCAAAAAGAAAATTGTCAGCCCAGTGAAATGTCGGAGCCAAACCAGCAATGACAAATTTTATAAACTACATGCAGCGAGACAATCACTGAAATCGAGGAAGAGTTTTCTCTTGTATATATGACTTCCAAGAAATGACATATTTTGGAGAGAGACATTTAAGCAAGATTCTCGTAGCCATCACATGAAAATCCCTCCTTAATCTTTTCCACCACCCCATAATGCAATCTGGGCCAAATAGAAGTGCTTCAATTGCTTCCTCAGCAGAGCTTGCCACACCAACGGTAGCCATGGAATAGTTTGGTTTTTCCACAACTTCAATCACCTGCGAGTGTATCTCTGCATTCGAACACATCCAGAATCTTCTTACTTTCCTTAAATTGGTAACATCATGCTTAACTAAAAATATAGCGCTGTACTATCTACAATACACGCGAGGACAATGCATGAAGCAGTGGGCAAACATCATGTGACATCTCAATGGAGAAACAATAAAATTGTTTTCTTTTTAATACGCAATTGAGCAAAACAAATTACCTCAAAACATGTAGTATAAATTGTCAAAGTTTTGAGTAATAATGATGTGTGGTCAATGATTGCAATATAAAGGGGGCAGAAGTGCTCTTGTAAAAATAATTGACATTTAAAGTGGTTTCTTTTAAATTTTGTGAATTATAGAAAATTCTAAATGGCATTGAATTAAATTTTAGTGGGGTCGGTTTTGCATGTATTAGAATGAACACTTTTCTTTCAGAGGTTACCTTGCATCAAAGGTTTATTTTCCCTTCATTTGGGATAGCAATCTATATTTTGGAGGTAGACTTGTAATACAGCCTCTTACATAGTTTCTGAAAATTGTTTCGATGTTAAGTAAAAATGAAAGTGAGAACGTAACACTTAGAAAGAAACGTAACGCTTTGAATACTTATTTCGCAACGAGTGTTTCGGTAATTTTTCGATACAATATTTAAAAAAGGCAGTGCAGAGACCGCGATGCAGTTGCCGCAGCTTAGCCTGACAGCATAGTTGTTGTAAATGATACTGAGAGGAAAAGAAACATAAGGGCTAATATCAGTCGTGAAGAAAAGCACTTCAGTGGTGCGAAAGGTGGACGTCGAGCAGCAGCGTTATCATTTAATCTGTAACCAGCACCAAAAGGTTAGTCTAACTCCAAAAAAAAGTGGAAGAGAACTGCAAAGCCGTCTCCGTGCATATCAATACAAAGTGTCAAGTTCAGAGATGCTTCAAAAATTTTTGAAACATTTTAAACGTGACCAATTGTAGATATTTATTTCAGTAAATGCTGGGACAAAGGCTTTGCAAGTGTTTTAGCGATAACGTTACTTTTTGACAAAAATTGTCGTAAAATCAGGGCGAGTGCTAGGAATAGCGGGACCCAATTACAAAACTAATGGTGGGGCTCCTACTCTACAAAAGTAAAAACTATGTATGTTTAAATTTTTAACAAAAAACGCATCACGTATTTGATATAAACACAAAGTATTTTGAAAGACAATATAAAATTTTTTTTATACAAAGTAAGGCAATTATGGACATACTGCTCATACTCGGTCTTTTAGTGAAAGATTTTTCCGGCTTTTTTATTTGCAAAGTCTCTCAAAATATATTCAATGTCAATGGTGTTATCAATGTCGTATTTTACAGATGGCGTTGCCAAATTGTTTAGTCTGTTTGTGAAACTGTTGACAACAAGTGTGTTTAATCAGTTTTGTTTTGAAAAACTTCTTTTACCTGATGCGATTTTATTAGTGAAAATGTGTGTATTCTGGACTAGGGGGTCATTAACCGCTTGCAATCGCGAGCTACTACCCGGCTATTAATCAAGGCTAAGGGCGACCAAATCGATATGATTAAGGATTCTAAAGCAAATCGAAAGGGAAGATGCTTTTTTCTGCAGATCACTAATCTTTTGAAGAAAATTTGGCCCTACATCAGGCTTGACCATGATGTTCCTACAGGTTTTACTTACTTCGAACTGCCCAGCTTGGAAACCACTGAGATATTTTCAAAACAGGCAAGTGGGCAACTCATATCGTCTTTACGGACAATCTGGCGCCCACCGGCACTGGACTGGTGACCCTTGTCGTAGATCAGGCCTGCCTAACATTTTACGCGGGGTGGGCTGCGTTTTTTTCAGACAGTTGCTAGGAAGAGCCATAACATCGTTTCTACAGCCGTATTTCGGCGTTCTAGTGCGAGGCCAGCTAACTAACCGAATGCTGAACAGCGCTAAATTGGCATTGTAGCTGACACCATTACACTTTCAGTCGCCCTTAATTTTGAAAGGTAGTTAGCACTCAACTTTAAACGCTAGAAATGCATCAATGAGCGGCTTGCCATTGCTTTTCTAGGACCAAGCAGTCGATGCCGGCTTCTATAGATGTTGTCGCCAAGCGTAAACATTGCTCAAGATGGCCATCCGTGATGGAAGATCGAACTTTGGATTTGGTTTGTTTCATGCGTGAAAATAATTGTTCGCAAAGATAAGTGTTGCCGAAAAGAGAAATTGGATGTGCTGCGTGTTTCTTCAGGTTGGAAAGTTTTCTGAGGGCACATTCTTGCGATAAAAGTCAATCAGCGGTGTTTGGTTGAACTTTCTTTTAATAAAGTCGTTACATTGCTAATCAATCAGCTCCTTTTAAAGCTCTTTTGGGGCATCTCAGGCTTCACCTGAAAGCGGTTGTGTAACAAGATCATTTCCTGCTCTCGTAAACGGAAGTCTTTGAATCACTCCTCAAATTCCCTCTGCATTTGTGAAATGCATTCCACAAAAGTTGGTGCGCAGTCATTGCGATTCAGTTGTTCCATTACTGGAAAATGAGAAAGGTTATTGTGGCTGAGCTGCTTTTTAAAAAGTTCCAATTTCGCTTTAAATGCTTTTATGTGACATGAACTTGTTGGCTTCCTTGCTGGAGCTTTAGGTTCACGATCATCAGATGTGGTGAAATGTCAGTAAGGAGTGCAAAATGAGCGGTGAATTCGTAGTCGTTAAATTCAAGAATGGGTCTTTTTTTTGAGGTTGTAAAAGTTTGAATGGCGTCTTTAAGTTCCACGGTTCTTTTGAGCACCTTCGCACGACTTAACCAGCGTACATTACTGTGGTAAATTACATCACCATAATCAGCTTCCCACTCCTTTCTCAAAAAGTTTTGAAACTATCGGTGGTTTAACCCCCTGCTCGAATGAAGTTAACTATTTTGATTATCACCTTCATAACGGCTTCAAAACGCAAAAATCGGCACATAAATTTTCTTTGTGGATGATGCATTGATAAAACTGGTTAACAAACAAAATTTTGTGATGGTGCCTAAGATGTTTCAACTGTTTTTGCCTAATTTGAGGGCGCTGATTCCAGAAATGATGTCACTTTTTCTCAATCATGTCTAATTTTTCTGCTATGGTATACCCCTCTCTGTAGGAAGCCGATAGCTACAATAAAGACATGCAAATCGAAGAAACAATATTTTTATGTAACTTCAAGGCACATATTCATGGAATCACACCAAAATATTCACAATTAAAGCTTGAAGTTGTAAAAAATGCTAAGCATAGACATCATCAGCCATAAATTGACGTTTTACTGATTTTCTAGAATGGGAGGCTCGGGCATCGTCGCGCTTGATAGACCAGCAATAGTCTGCGAGCATGGTGGTATCCCAACGACCATGATAGTGAAATTCCATGTCGCTGATGTCTTGATGGAAGCGCACATCTTGCTCGTCGCTCACATCACCTAGATTTTCTGGAAAACGGGCAAGATGGCTGTGGAAATAATATAACCTGATGCTCATATTTGGACCCAGTTGATGGAGACTTGTGAGTAATGTTTCAACTAGCGCTTTCTAGTTGGGTGTCTTTGTTTTTCCCAAAAAGAATTTTATTACATTTGTAAACGCCGTCCAGGTACTCAATTCCGCAGGATTTATAAAATTACAAAAATTTGCGTCATTTATTAACCTTTGAATCTGGGGTTCATCAAAAATTCCAGCTTTTAATTTCTCTGTGGTTAGGCCTGGAAATTTCATACAAATGTATTTGAAACAGTCGCCATCTTTCTCAAGAGCCTTCACAAACTGTTTCATGATGCTAAGTATTATGTGAAAAAGAGGAAACACAATTTTGGAACGCATCACCAAAGGAAGAGCCAGAAATCAGCTCACTGTGCACAGACCAATCTTTTTTTATCCATTGCTCTGCTGTCTCACAAACAAAAGAAGCAAGGAAATTTTGTGTAGCCACCTTGTAGCCCGAGTAGAAACCTAACCATTTTGAAATCGGCACATATGATCCATTGGTGCTGTTTGTATGAAATTTTTTCCAGAATAAATTTGATTTCATCATATTTTCGTTGAGGGTCGTTGAATGACCTAGAAGAACTAATCCATATAAGATGCCATTGTCAAGAAGAACACATTTTAAACTTTTTTTGGAACTGCCTAGAAATGGCGCCAATCTTGAGGATCATACTGTTGGACACCAAGCTGCCGCAGCAGGCCGACAACGTCGTTACAATATACTATGACGTTTTCCTGAGTGAAACATGGCAAGAATTCAATATGGCGTTTTCTATAAAAGGTTATGAGAGTTTTGTGTTCTTTTGCGGCTAAAATATTAAGATATTTTAAAAGTAAAATTTTATTTTAGTGCCTATTATTTGGATACTAGATGTTGTGTGAGTGAAAGTATCATATTCTCATATCGCTTCATGAGCCTCTCCAGAGGGCTTCGCGGCCCGCATAAAGCACGCGGGCCACGGGTTGGGCAGCCTTGCCGTAGATTAATCCAAACACAAACACACACATATTTGGTGGCCTTTTGTTTGTTGGTAGTGAAAGGTGTGACACAACGACAGTTTTCTGTTAATATAGTCTCATTTGTCTGGTTAATAAATTAGTTATGTGAGGAATAAGAATTTCTAATTCTTCATTTCACTTTTTCGGTAGTATTTTATTCCACTTGCATTACAGAAAAGTTTTCAAACGGTTACCCCGACTCCGCTGGCACGAAGCCCCCTTAAGTTGCGAGCCCCAATTTGATAAAATTGATCAAATTGGCTTAAAACCGGCCGTGTTTATGATACAACATTTGATTACTAAAGCTAGCAGAAACGTTAGTAATTTTTGCAGTGAGTCCATGTACGGACTTTGTGGTGATTATGCCGGTTATAATGTCTGTTTTGAAGTCTATAGACCTCAATTCCATTAACTTGTACAGCCACGACAAATTTTCTAAAAGTGATATTCACGAATCTCCTGCTTGGCTAACAACAACGAGAGTAATGTGGAATATGAAACTGAGCGAAACGTTGTTGTTGGTTGTTGAAGCATGCCTTGGCGCTAGAAAGTAGTGTAGCAACATTTCTGTCCCCAGTCAATTATTAAAAATAATTAATTAAAATTAAATAAAATATCGATATCATCCTAATGTTTAGTTTTTCTAAAAACAACGTGATTATTATTTTTATCTCTCTTCGAAAATCGACTTCGTGGAAAATGGTGATAGTTTTTAGTAATAAAGTAACTGATGTTTAGAATGTTGTGTTATGTCCCTGTAGAGGTGTCAGGTATGGGTTTTCTGACGGAAAAAGGAGAATTCACAGCGAGCATGAACTCACGACGAGAGAATCTATTTTGAAACTCTATTTTGAAACTAATTTGAAACTCTACATTGGTGCATATAGGAATCCTACAGTAGTTTCGATTTACTTTCTCCTTTTGGTGTGATGGCTGATGCAGCCATGGACACGGTTTTTCACAGAAGCCCATCGTAAGCAGTATTTCAGTTTTACTCTTGATTTCATCAGAAATTATCTAATTTGATTGAGAAATATCAATTGTTGTCTACCTCTTTGCCCCTTGATTTAAGTTTTAAATTCTTCTTTTGCTGTTTACACGTGACAAAAATGAATTCCGTGTTATAGTCAACATGATTAATAATTCTTTTACTTTTTTTAGAAGTAAAAGTTTTGTATAGGCATGCAAAACAGAAATGATTGGTTTTGTTTAAAAAGTGACAATTTGCTTCC
Organism: Trididemnum clinides; assembly: GCA_963675345.1. NCBI lineage: Eukaryota > Metazoa > Chordata > Ascidiacea > Aplousobranchia > Didemnidae > Trididemnum > Trididemnum clinides. The sequence continues at coordinate 8,356,803 of OY776300.1, forward strand.
AGCATGACGACTGCTGTTGAGACAAGCGTGTTTATTCGAACTGCGAAACAGGAATTGCCATAAACAAGAGATATATGATTACTAGGTCTACAAGTTTCATTGTAACAACAACTTATGTAAGATAAAATACGCAACATTTTAATAAAAAAAGATGTAATATGAAAACATTTTAATATAAAAAGATTTAACTAAAATCTCTGCTTGATTCTAAGCTGTGAAGTTGTGTTTCTCCAACATTACTTCACAAAATCTTGTTTTTACAATTTTGTATTTGCACTGCTTACAATGTAGAAGGACATAAACATTAAAGCAGCTGTTGCCTTTTAATAATTTGATGTTTTGAAAATAGAAAACATTAAAATCAACAATTTTAGTAGAAACGTATATACAGGGTGGGCCGTAAATAACGCACCAAAGATTTAAAATAAATTGTGATGTGAAATAATGTAAATATCTTTTCTTTGGGTATCTGTTAAATTTAATTTCAATATCAGTTACTATAACTGTTAAATTTAATTTCAATCAAAGTTTTTTAGTTATGATTTGCCTTTTAAAAAAAATTTATATCATTTTTGTTTTATATGCTTTGGTGCGTTATTTATGGCTCACCCTGTATATTTAAGTAATGACATCGAAAGTTTGGCTGGTTAAAAATATATAAACTACCGGATAAGCTATCATTCAGTATAAATACTCCACCGACCCCTTGTTTATGGAAATAATATTGTCTTGTTTAGGGGGCTATCTTTAAACATTTATACTTTTTTCTTTGCTCTAATAATGTCAACACGGCATTGTTCGTAACAAAACTTTTTTTTTGATTAGAATTAATCGTCAGCGATCGGCCGCTGTTGCGATCTTCAACTAGTAGCTCACAAAAAGCACTACGTCTCTCTTGTGTAGCCATCAATACAAAAGGGTAGCTCAATGCGTGGTGAGTTTTTTGATGCTTGCACTGGTATGCTGCTATTTTATGCTACTATAGCTGTATTGATAACCTGCTCTATACTTTATAAGTCAGTGGTCCCTACACTTTATTTTTGGAGACTCCGGTATAAGCAAAAATTAAAATCTACTAGCCTTTGCGACCCTGTGCAGCAGAAACAAAATTGAAGCCTTTTTCTTTGGAGATCAAGTTTTGCAGAGTGAGTCATTGCTATTTTTGGCCCTTATTAAAGTGAAGGTCTTTTTCTCTTTTTTGAAGCTTAAGTTTTTTTAAACCACAGGCGACTACCAGAAAATTGCAGACAACCCCATTTGGAGTGGAGATCCACATGTTGGTAACCACGGCTGTAACTGATTACAGCAGTCACTTTACAGACAATATAACTTTGTTTCATGGCTTTGTCGAGTCGTACCAAGGAGTTTAGAGATGGTATTCACAGTTTTTTAACTGTAACTCAGCAATCCTTATCAAAATATGTCTTAGAGCTAAAATAAACGTTAAGTAAGCGTAGGCCCACAAAGTTTCAAATTGACATTTCGCAACATTCAACCGCTAACTAAAAGAAATCTTTTTAAAATGCTTTTTGTAAAAGTGTGGCCAACCATAAACGTAGCTTAAGGGGACGTAGTGGCCAAAGCCCTCAAGGTTTTTGGATTCAATGAGGTTATAAAGGTATTTTTAGATATGACGTCTTCTAAACCTCGATATAAAAAGAATATTTTACAAATTTGAGATGCAGATTCATGAAATTGTAGAAAGATCATTTAACAAAATGTAGAACAGCAAAGACCAAAAAGTGTATTTTCCTCCAAAAAACTCGATTATAGCTCAGTTGATCTAGCCAACTGTAGTTTCAAATACTAGTCGTTAAATCATGCCTGACTTGTTAACCATTTGCGCACGGCTTTTCTTGATTGCTTGCCAGACGGGAATAATTACAAAAAAGTTTGTTAAAAAAGATTTGCCAAAATCACGTTGTTTACGCTTGATTTGTTTTCGAATTTTTACTTAACTTCCCGCCAATTAATCATTATGGAAAACAAAATACACTTCAAGTGATTTTATCCTTTTAGCACAGCCAGTTATAGTTCAGAAATCTTTTTTATGCCAAATAGCAATAATCAGTTTTTTTGTGATAAACTTTAAATCAGAGCACAAACTCCAACTAGAGCTGGGCTCAAGTCATCTTGAAAAAAATAATTAAGTAACAAGTCATTTTTGAAATATTACTTAAGTAACTTAAGCAATTCAAGTAATTTTTAAAAATCACTTAGAGTCAATATATCGTATTTTAATCACTTTATTTATTAACATTTATAAAGAAGAACTATTTGCGTACAAAGGAGCTGCGTGCAAAGCACAAGGAATCAATCATTTTGTCACTCAACGATGATCTCAACTTTGAAATGAATAGTCCAGCAGCACTGAAATACCTTTCTGCTTCAACAGAGGGGGGTGGGAGTGAGTTTATACAAGACTTTAAGCTCTTCAAGACTTTGAGACATTTCTTTGTTGTTTCGTAAAATGGTATTTCTTTCTTCATGTACTGTCAAGACCTTTTCTTGAACAGGATCCAAATGTTGATCTTTTGGCTGGAAAAAAATGTCATTGAGCTCTTCTGCTTTGGATTTTTTCATAGGGGGGTTCTTAGTGATGTCATCTTCAAGATCTTCAGCACTCTCATTAATTTAGCAATTAGAAAAAAGTTGTGAAAAAACATCTCTTGCCACTTTGGCAAGCTCTGGTTTCTTTGGATAGTTAAAGAGCGAATACTCGACCACCTGCTCATAAATGTTTGGAGCCTCTAGGTACCTCACAAGGTCACAAATCTTTTTCTTGCTGCTTGATTTAATTCTATCAGTGACAGCTGTCAGCAATTCCTACAAAATAGCTCCAGTTTCTTCTGTCAGCTTCTTGAGAACATACTCAAACATTTTTTCACTTTTTTAAATTGTGACACTACATTTACAAAGAGCAGTTGCACCAACCTCAATTATTTCTAGACTTTCTCCCTGGTCTTTCACAGCTGCAAACTCATCCTCTGTCAAGCAGTTTGATCCTAGCTGGAGCTCTTTCAATGTATTGTCAATAGATACCCTGACTTCCAAGAATTGTGTGAGCATCTGACCAATGAGTTTCATCTAGTTTTGATATCCAAGAGCAGAGAAAGTGTTTTCCCCAATTTCTTTTCACAGTTTTTTTGCAAGCAGTCATCATTTTTCAGTGGGCTCTTCCTGAACAGCTTGACAATTGCTCTGACTTTTGAAATAGTGTCACTCACAGTGTCAACAAAATTTATATTGTAATTATTTAGCAATGTTACTTGCCAGAGTTCGTCAATATCTTCATCATCAAAGCTCTCAACAATGTCATACTCATGAGCTTCTGCTGCTTCATTAGTGTCCTCTTTATCACTAATTATTCACCTAAGTAAAATTTTTTACTTAAGTAAGTAATTGTAAAAATTTTACTTAAGTACTTAATTTTACTTCAGTACTTGATCCCAGCTCTAACTCAAACAGGCTTTTTGCATACATTGCGTTAATAAAGTGTTCCAGTCTTTTTCCAATGCGACTGGCACACTACCTATTGCTTTTGAGGTCTTACTTCTTTCTTGGCTGCAGGAAGCATGTCTGGAAAATGACTGTTGCATTCACAACCTACGTATTTTTTAACAGTATGCAGCTTCGTTAACTATGAGTTATTACGACTGCTTAAACAGATATCGGTTCTTCAGTAGACTGTGAAAACGTGTACAAATTCTCAGCTCAATTCTTATCAAATAAAGAACAATTGTATTTTTGATGTTTTCCCTGCTACACGACTCGTTAGTGTTGCCAAAGGATAAATCACGATTTATTGTAAGTTTTCCGTATATAAAAAGCAATCATCCTTTTTTCCGTAGTCAAAATGCGTATCGTATACGTTATCAATCCCCTGGCAGAATTTTTAATCATCCGTCCTCCGGCATTTAAGGTTGTGGCAACCCTGGCGTGATGTAATAACTCTGCAACTGCATTTTCGCGCGCTTTTTGACTTCTTTGTTCTTATTCTCTGCAGGACTAAAAGTAAAGTGTACAGAGGCTTTATGTGTTTATTTGTGCCAAAACGTGTGACAGTCAATTGAGGAAAAAGACAGATATCGTACAGCTAAGTATAAGGGACAAGTAAATACGCTAAAAGGTTATGCTGCTTTGGTCGGTCCAATAACAGAATTTGGTCTTGATAAAATTGATAACAGAATGCATACTGCTATAAAATATGTGCAGATATGGTGTCATAAACAAGGACTTAAGATAAACTCTACAAAAATTGATCAGGTAATTCAAATCCCGTGAAAAGACTAAAGTCTAAGATACCCATTAAAGCGTTTGGTGAAATCTAGTTCTAAACACCCTAGTCAAACACCTTGGTGTAACAATAATCTCAAAACTGAAACTGAAGACTCGTATAGATAACAAATATAATACAATTGAGACTTAACCCTATTCGGCCCAAGCGGGGCAATAATTGCCCGAGCAATTTCCTCCTAAGTACAGTTTTGTTCACAATGACCCCACAATATCAAGATTTCATGACTTTTCCTGAAAATAATTCAATTTGTTTTTGACAAAATCTGAGTTGACTGTTGGTTGTAGATTGAAAGTTATTAGCAAATTTATGCACATGACTGCTAAAATATGCAGACATATAGCTGAAAGATAAAAGAGATAGTAACCTCACTCTGCGCTCGTCGTAGCAGCCTGAGAGCGAAGCGGGCAAGTCGTAAACAAGAGGTAACAAAAGTTCACGAAAAACTACGTAGGATCAATTGCCGTATATATGATGTACATTCCCTAGAGAAAGCAACTCATTGCCTGGCTGTGACTTGAGAAAATAAAGGAAACGCGTTTTTTGCCAACAGACGACGCATTTGTTCTTGAATTGTATTATCGCAAGCAAAGTGACTGTTGGTGAGTGATGAGCAATATCACTTTTCCATCGCATTGCTAACTTTAGAGTAAATCTTTGTCATACATAATTGTAATTCCATAACACGTGTTGTTACGGGTTCTGTTTCTACCGCGCAGCTAGACAGATATAAAAGTATGGTTATTTTTTTGTAGTTTTCGGGAAAAAGGTCACGCAGTAACGAATTGTCAAATATTCGGAAAATCGTTCTGTGCGATGCTTCAATAAATAAATGCCCTCGTGTAAATATATACAGCAGCGGTTCTCAAACTGGGCGCCGCGAAAGCATTCGAAAGTTGCTGCATTTGTCGCTGTCAAGTCCGCTCTGTACCTCGAAATTCTACAATGAAAAAATACAATCCGGAAGAGTTGCTCACAAACAGATTACGTAGCACGTCACAATGCAATATATTGTGTAACAATTGCCCATTCAATTTCATTAGCCTGAGTGAAGTAAAAATTTGGCGAACATTTTTGTCTACCTTTGAGAAGATAATTCAGAAAGATAGCGCTTTTCTGCGTATTCTATTTGATTATGGAAAATTGTAATTTCATTCTATTCTCAATTCTTGCCCGGATGTTGGTGTTAAAAGCTTTCCATTTTAATTAAAATTAATTAAGCTTTCCATTTTGATTAAAATTCCATTTTAATATTATTATGTATTAAAAGCTTTCCATTTTAATTAAAATTCCATTTTCATAATATTATTATGTATCAATAGTTTCCACTGCATTAAAAGCTTTCCATTTTAAAACAGTTTTCTTTTCCACTAAGGATTTGTCGAATCAGCGCTCATGTTGCTAAGATTGGTTGAATTTTCTATATAATGTTTATGAATTTCTAAATTCACCTTGGAACTACCTAGATGAGAAAAGAACTGCCTGGCTCAAGCTTGCGTAAAATTATCTGTTTGCTTTCACTGTCCGTGTCGCCTGCCTAGATAGGGCTATTTCCTTGACAAAAGGACAGAGTGGGACACTAGCAGCCTAACTGCTGTTTGGTGACCTCTACTGTAATGTACTGTTAGTGGATCATATACCGTATTATAAGAAAAGGCGATATATTCGCTGCTTTCTTTACAAAAAACTACAGTGCGTGGTTAGCAGTAGCTTGTTAGCGGCTTAATAATGGCAGTGCGAAAGTTGTAAACAACTTATTACAATTTTACAGCTTGTTAATATTTTTTATAGCAACCATACGATTGTGGAAAATAACACTATCCGTAGTAACAAGCATCCGCAATGTGTTATTTGTTGGAAAGTTTTTGCTGCGAAATCTATGCTACCTGGTAACCTAAAACGCCACTTAACAACAAACCACAACAATTTATCTGGAAAACCACGCCAATTATTCGCTCGATAGGCTATTAGAAATGAATAAGCAGTCGGCCTTATTTTCAAATTTTTTGCACACACCTGCCAAGGCACAGCTTGCGTCTTTTAAAGTTGCGTACAGAATCGCGAAACGTAAAAAACCGCATACTATTGCGGAAGAACTCGTGCTTCCTGCTGCTCTTGACTTAATCCCGACAATGATTGGGAAATCAGCTCAAAAACTAAAAGCTGTTCTACTCTCAAACAATATCATTTGTTGGAAGATCGATAAAGTTTCGGATAATAGTGATCAGCTGGTAGCAAAAATGCGTGGAAATGAGTTCAGCTTACCATTAGATGAGGCAACAACCAGTACCAGTGATAAAAATGCTTATTTGACTTGTAAGCTTTTGTAAGCCCATTTCACTCTTTTGTAAGCCCATTTTAACAAATTGCAAAGCACATGAATTGTTTGCAGTACTCAACAATTTTTTTCTGAAAAATAACTTCGAGTGGAAATACTGCGTTGGTTTATGCACTGATGGAGCTCGAGCTATGTCTGGTCGTTTTGGCTGCGAACGTTAGTGCAGGGCATTGCCGTCAAATGACTTACGGCAAAATTAATGGAAGTCATTTTCTACTCTAAACTGCATTATAAAGTATAACGACGACTTTGGCTTGGAACCCACACGCGTAGTGGTCTTTCCGAATATTATATTTCCTCACTGTCGACAAATCAGTGGGGACAAATTCAAGCTGATAACTGGAAGTAAAGCCTTTTGTCTCAAATTTGTAGTTATATCGTTGCTTGTTCTGGCTCATTGCACTGGCACTTTGGGGCGTTTAGCCATTGCATCCGACTAATATATAAGTCAGCTACAACTTTTGATACTATTGCATGTTCATTGGAAGTGTTCACAGCACCGGTAACTTTTTCAGCATTATTTGCTATTCGCATTGACAAAAAACAACAGTAGTTCCTATCGAGATGTCTGCAATAAAATGGTTATTTGGTTGAGGGGATTGCAATTACAAATGTGTACACAGAAGTTTAATTCCTGCAGAAAAGTCATATTTAAAGCAGTTACTATAGTTTACTCATAATTTCTGTAGTGAAGAAAGTTAGTATTGGTCTAATCATCAAACAAAGTAAATTATTTTGTCTCCAACCTCAATCTTGTTTTACTTTGTTGTATTCATTAAATAAATACAAACACTATAAAGAAGGATTATTCACGCATGACCTTAGTGCAGTTGGCCTTATTATTATGCAAAGCCTATGTAATACACATCGTAATAGAAGCTGTGAAATCTACATCATACTCATTGTAATATAGAAACGGTTTCATAAACTATATCTTAATGATATCAGCCAGGGGGTAGAGGCAAATGTAGGCAGGCGAACAATCCCTCGAAAGGAATTTTGAAATAGCTGAGCACACCAGTTTCATGTTGTTGACTTCAAACAAGCGAGGGAATTTTCTCGCCTTTTGTGATGTTATGTAAATTGCGTCAAATCCGTTTCTTGACAACAAAACGCTTTTGTGTGAAAAAGACATTAAACTTAGTTCTAAAAAATTGGTACTGCCGGGGTCGAAATTTGAACTTTTGTAGCTGTTATACCAGCAAATGATGTTAAAGATGCTTACTAAAATGTTATAATTTGTTTAGCGGCGATCTATTCTTGGACTTCACAGGTTACAAGAGTTCGCTGACATTACGTGATCAGCCAAGCGCAACTGGCCTAAAGTAGTCAATTTGTCTTGCTATCAGGAGTGGAGAAGTGAATGAGAAATATTTGTTTCTTTTAAATGAGAACCAACGGCAACTATCAAAATTTGACTTGCCTTCAGATTAATTGTTTTCTCTTCTACAAGCAATAATTTCAGAAACATGTTAAACACAAATACAAAATAACATGAAATCTTCTTTCGTTTGCAGGTTCAATCGTTTTTCTACGTGATGTAGTTCAAAAGATATAATGCTTTAAACTTTCGGGGCAAAAACTACCCCACGTTGGACCTAGCACGACGCAAATCTCTTGGGCCGAATAGGGTTAAAATGTTTCTCGCATTGTCCCAGCGTAAAAATAAAACCGTGGAGTATTAGATCACATGTCACAAGCAGGCTTAACACTAGTGTTATCCGCTATATGCTACCAAATGCTACACTACTGTCGTGGCCATAAATGGAACTGGCGAGTGCAGGAGCTTCGGATTACTCGCCTGCAAAGGCTTGCCTGTCTGTGCGTTGCAGGGGCATAAGAATTACTACCACAGCAGCTCCAGAGACACTCCTGGCACCGCCACCTCTTGATATGTTTATTTAGATGAAAGCGATGCTAACCTGCTATCGTCCGTCTACTCAAAGGGGATCACTGGAAACACAAAGCCCACGGTAGAGGTCACTCACGCGTTAAACTAGTGATCAGAGGGAGTCACAGTAGCTTAACAATGTATTTGAGTAAAATAGTACAGTGGTTAAGCTCAAAAAAAACACGGAATTGTGCAATTTTTGATAAAAACACCAAACTTCAGGAGTGTTAGCACATGGTATGAAATTTATTTTTAGACGTGGAGGCATCGAATTTCTGACCTGGGGGGCCCTGCGGCCCTTTTTTTGGTCCCCCCCCAATATTAGGCATAATTGCCAGACCCACAAACTTTGAAAAGCCGTATCTCCACTTTCAGCCGTTCGATTTTCATAAGTTTAATATCAAATTGTTCAGAAAAGAGAGACTTTTTAAACGAAAACAAGCGCTTTATTGTTGAGACAAAATTTGGAGGTTAACATTCGACCTTGTCCTTGCACCCCAAAAATTAGCAAATTTGTTTCACCCTCCAACTGTGAAAGCTGCATCTTGCTAATAGATCAAAGTTGTTCTAAATTTAGAAAGGCTGAAAAATATTTGGAAGAAACCATGTGCCTTAGGCTGAACACCTTGTGGTGTGCATTAGTACATTAGTGTATCGGCACATGATCATAGCGTAGGTGTGCCTATGCGCATATTTCGTATCCACCGGGTAACCCTGCTGTTTGTCTCTGCGGTAGCCGACTGGGTGTCGTTTCTAATAAACTTCCTCTTGTCGTTTTAGGTTGCTGTTTAGCGTACTAGTGGAAAGTGTGTGTTTTGTATAGCAAATATATTATATGGTGGTGTTTCTGTCAATGTCTATCACGATCAAGCGGCATGCTTTGGTTAACCCAGCTCTCTCTTCTACTCCCAAGCAGCCCAAGGCTACATCTGCAATAAATTGGAAACTATGTGTTCTTTGTCATGAAACATTGCAGTGCCCCGCTAGGTCTTCGAAGCTTCTTGTTGGCAGTGGTTACATGTCGCTAGCGGAGAATCTCAATCAGTTTAAGGACTTTGGCATTGTACCAATGGATCTTGATGTAGAAAAACTGGATGAAGGGATTGGTATTCAGGAAACATTGATGATTCACAGTGCCAAGTGGCACTAGACCTGCAGCCTTAAATTCAATAAACAAGCTCTTCAGCGAGTATCAATAAAACAAACCTAGCAGAGGAGCCAATATGCTGGCACTTCTGGTATACAAACACGCTCAGCTTTCAGCCATACAACAGCATTAGATCTTTGCTTTTTTCGCAATGAACCAGCTGGTACTACAAACCTGCATGAAGCTTCAACTCATAAGTTAGACATGAAGGTGCGAAGATGTACTTTGCAGTTGGAAGACAGAAAACTACTAGCAAAGTTGTCTGCAGGTGATATGATTGCCCTTGAGGCCAAGTATCATCGGAACTGCCTCACCACGTTATACAACAAAGCAAGACAAGCCACTGAAAAACAAGAAAAAGAAGAAAACTATAGCCATTTGCATGGCATTGCTTTTGCTGAGCTTGTGGCATACATGAAGGGCGTGCGAGATGAAGAGAGTGTTTCTGTGTTCAAGCGGACAGACATGGTCTCCTTGTACAACAAAAGACTGCAACAGCTAGGTGTCACAGTGGGCAATAGAATTCACAGCACGCGTCTGAAGATTAGACTACTTTCTGCTCTCCCTGATCTCACGGCTCATGTTCAAGGAAGAGAAATTCTTCTCACTTTTAAAGAAGATATTGGGCTGGCTCTAATTAAGGTCTGCAACGGTGACAGTGATGCCGTTCATTTAATGCAGGCAGCACAGGTGATTCGCAAAGAGTTGTTAAATATAAAGATAAAGCAATTTGATGGTTTCTTCACAAGTGAATGTCAACGAGACTCTGTGCCATTATCGCTGTTAGCACTAGTAAATATGATACAGGATGGACCCAACATCAAACACCAGACACAGCTCGCCAGCAATGCCTCCACAACTGCTGGTCTGGTGGTGTTCAATAGTGTGAAACAATCCCGTAATTCCAAGCCATCAGTAAATGTCAGACATGACCGTGACCATGAAACTCCACTACCTCTTTACCTGGGACTGAAAGTCCATGCAATAACGCGCAGTAAAACGCTGATAGACACTTTGTTTCATCTTGGATTATGCATATCATATGATCGTGTCCCCCAAATTCAATCAGATATTGCCAATGGTGTCTGCCAACGCTATGAGATGGAAAGGGTTGTGTGTCCACCAAATATGCGTCGCGGTCTATTTACCATTGCAGCAGTGGACAACATTGACCACAACTCAAGCTCTGCAACAGCAAAGGATTCTTTACACGGAACTGGTATATCTCTCATGCAACATCAATCACAGTCATTCCATGGCTATGACGGTGATTGGGATATTATTGGCTCATTAAGATCATCTATGCGATCAGTCAGTTTTCTGCCATCAGCCTATACTAGCATTCCACCATCAGTCATCAAAACAAAGCAGTTCACGGCAACACGATTCCAAGGGCTATTGACACCTGCCAACCTAGTTACAGCTTCCAGTGCAGTAGCAGAAGAATATGATTGGCTGAATGCAGTAGTGAATGCTTTGAAGAAAGGAAATCTAGCCAAGGATGAATGGGTGTCATGGTCTGCATATTGTGTCATGGTCTGCATATCATGCAAGTATCCAGACAACAGAGATCCCACCTGCGACTATTAATGCACTGTTACCTTTGTTTCTGGAAAATGCGCATTCAGTGGCAATGATAAAACATTCTATGGGCATTGCAAAGACATCAGTTCAGTATTTAAATCCGGGACAGATTCCTGTTCTTGCTGCAGATCAGCCGCTGTTCGCACTCGCAAAACAGATCTAATGGACATGGCCTGCTACTCATGGAGAAGACCAGTTTGTGATTGTGTTTGGGGGTCTGTACATTGAGATGGTTGTCTTGAAGGTAAGCCACGTTTACGTAACCCTTTATCAGATTCATTTATGGCTGTCTACTGTATAGAGTTAACAGTAAAGATCACTTTTATTTTTATTTCAGCTCCTTGGACTCTGACTCGAGGACAGCGGATGGACCAGTGCTCTTGTGCAAGCGGAAATTGCAAGCTCTGGAACTGCTGATTCATTTATTAAGGTCACTAATGTGGCTAAAACCCGACATGCCCATGAAGTCACAGCTGCATGTCTCTATGCACTTATTCGGCGTGCCTATACCGAGTATTCCACATCTGTTGGTCCCAATCAAAATGAGGCTGATGAGGAAGTTTCTTTATCTTTTCAAGAGTGGTGTTCAATGCAAGCAAATAAATGTGTTCACTTTGATTATTGGATGAAGACCTTGTCGTTAGAGCTTCTTCTATTGGTGTTTATTCGATCAATCCGTGAGGGCAATTTTGACAGAGGGCAATCCGTGAAATCTTTGGCAGAGATTGTTACCTGGTTCTTTGCACTGGACCATACGCATTACTCAAGGTGGCTGTCGGTACACATCCGTGATATGATGATGCTTTCAGAGAAACAACCGGGTGTACTAGCAGAATTCAAAGCAGGAAAATTTGTCATCTACAAAGCCAGCAACAAGCTTTCTGCAATGGAATAAACCAATGCCATGAACAAAATAGTGCTCTCGTTAAAGGATATGGGGGAGCAATTGGCCTAATCGGAAACCCGGGGGCACTAAGAAGATGGACTGTGACAGGACCTGAAATTGTTTGAACTACTAAAAAATTTGAAGGTGACAGAGGACATTCCGTTACAGCCAACCAACAGCACCATGATCAGCAGCCAGGAGTTCAACAAAATTTCTTGAAAGATGTCACGTCCCTAGTAACAGTAATTGATGATATGGGAAATCCCTTCCTTGAAAAAAGCCATAATTTCTTAGTTCTTGACACAAAGAATATCATGGATGCATCAGTGGTAGAAACTGTCAGGAAGATTAAGAGTCTTGGACTAGAGCAATACAAGAAATTTGTGGAAGAGAGATTACAGCAGTCACTGAAGCCAATAACAGAAACTCTGTCTAAAAACAACTTACCTCTGTTCAGCCGTTCTACTATAAAGTCTTATTCAAAGGAAAAGTTACAGCTTGCAGTATTTAAGAAGGATCGTGACCTTTTCATGAGAATCTATGTTGCATGCCCAACAAAGGGTGGGGATCTGGATCAATTTTTTTCTCATGAAATCCAAGCAGTCCCACCTGCTCTATCGTGTGGAGGTAAACAACGAATTAGGACTAAGGCTGATTTACTACACTGCTTTGAATCTTGCGTGGCATCAAAGCCGCTAAGTACTCCTGAGGTGGATGCAATAATTCTCGATGGTGCTGTTGTTGTTCATATGCTACATCCTGGTACAACAAAACATTTCAAGTGTATGCAGATTTTGTGTTTGGACCATACATAACCTCCTAGATTGACAAAACTAGCCGTGTTGATGTGGTCTGGAATGTGTATCTGTCAGAGAGTCTCAAAGGGATAACCAGACAAAAGAGAGGAAAGGGTGTTAGAAGACGTGTGTCCCCTTCTACTACGATACCCAAGAGCTGGAAAGACTTTTTCCGTGTTGATGACAATAAGACAGAGCTATTTAAATTCCTTGCCCAACATGTCACCTGTCTAACAGTTGACGAAGGCAAGGTATTGTACGCAACCTCTGCGCAAAATGTTCAAGCTCGACATGCCAGACAGAACTTAGCAATCTCACCCCATGCTCACAGGAGGAGGCTGATACACGTCTCATACTGCATGCGGCAGATGCAGTGGTACAGGGCAAAAGAAGGGTATCTGTTCGCACAGTGGAAACGGATGTCGTGGTATTAGCTGCAACTTTCTTTAGTCAGATAAGGCCCGATGAGATGTGGATTGCATTCAGCACTGGAAAAAACTTTTGTTTTATACTCATTCATGAAATTGTTTTTTCGTTAACTCCAAAGATATGTTCTAGCCTGCTGGCATTCCATGCTTTCACAGGCTGCGACACTGTGTCTTCCTTTGGCGGAAGAGGAAAAAACAGCCTGGGAAACATGGAAAGTATTTCCTGAGGTTAGTGATGCATTCTTGGAGATGACAAACAATCTTGGAGGAGAAATAAGTGACGCGTGTATGATACGGTTGGAACGCTTCGTTGTTCTGATGTATGACAGAACCAGTGATTGCCTGGAGGTGAATGAGGCTAGAAAGCAGCTATTCATACAGAAGTCCAGACCTCTGGAGGCCATTCCACCAACAAAAGCAGCATATAAAGCGTGCCAGTTACCAAGCACGTTGCTGGAGTCAGGCCTTCGTTCAGAATCCTCAGTTGCCAAGCCCTTCTGACCAAGGATGAATCAAGAAGGAAGAAGAATGGCACCCCATCTGGACAACACTTGCTGAGACTGCTAAATCATATCATGAACTTATTTGCTGCAAGTGCAAACAAGGCTACAATTGCCGTAGCAAATGTGTAAAAGCCGGACTGAAGTGCACTGCATTATGTTTGTGCTCAGCAGACTGTAGCAATTAGGAGGTTCAAAGTTGGAATATTGTCATGTACGAGACTATTGTGACGTCAGCAAATTGGTGGCTATACTTACGACATTTCTAGGGGAATATTGGCACAAAGGGACATAGATAAACAATTTTACGTTAGGTCGTTTTACCAGTAAACAGATATTAGCTTAGCTGTCTTTGTAATATTTGCAATGTAGAGCAAAAATGCACTTCATGTCCCATTGTGCCCCACCTTTCCTTAATATTTCAACCATTAATTTATGCAAACGAGATGCCTGTGTTGTCAGAATTATTCTATTGCCAGAATGTTCTAAATTAATTTATGCTAATCTAAAAAATCTTGTCTGCCTCATTTTGCTGCTGAAAAGGTTTATAATTTCTCAACTCTTGCCCTAATTTATAGTTCTTTTCTACAAAAAACGAACAAAATTTTCTCTTTGAGGATGTGACTGCACCCCCTGCAACCCCATCTTCTGCCCCTATGTGTAGATGGCTCTGCATTCTGTTCTTATAAGGATCCCACTCTCGTTATTGGTTTTATATCGATTGTGGGTCATAAATGAGATAATGCCATGTAAAAATATGGCCAAATTGAATTTGCTAATTTTGGGGGTGCACGGTCAAATGTTATACCGCCGTCTCAACGATTTTTTTGCTTCTTTTTGTTTGAAAGATTTTTCTTTTCTGAACAATTTGATATGAAACTTATGAAAATTGGACCGCTGAAAGTGAAGATATGGCTTCTCAAAGTTTCAGGGTCTGGCCATTATGCCCAATCTTACGGGGGACCATAAAAAGGGCCGCAGGGCCCCCCAGGTCAGAAAATGCGATGCCTCGACGTCTAAAACTAAACTTAGGTCTAAGTGAAATGTACATGTAAATTTTGATGCTTTTATCACAAAGGGCACGAATAAGTTGCCTATCCACTACACTAAAAGTATTGTTACTGACTTAAAAAAATACTCAAATAAAAGTTGAAAGTAATGACTGGTATTTTTACTGGCGTAAGATAAAAAAGTCATTGCAATTTAAAGTACTTAAGTAATATATAAAAGTAGAAAGTAGTTTCCTTTTTTTGAGTAGATTTGTCAGGTATTTTTTTAATCAGTATTTTTTGGTTGGATAGCTCGTATGACATGAGAAGCACAAATGGATTGTCGAAAACGCAAACTTCTCTGCCAATTTTCAGCTTTATTTAAGTTACCGATCAAGTTGATGGCTCATGAGTATGGTGCAAGCAATGGCCTCTCTAAAAAAAAGGGTTCGCTCCGAAAGACTCAAATATTAGACTGATATATCACTTTAGAAGACTCTCGAAAGGGTTACCTCAAGATAAACTTAATCGCCGTCTCAGAATAGTAGGTTAAATTAAGCGGAAATCCTTTATGTAATCGCGGTAAAAAAGCTCAGGGGTCGGCCATGTATTTTCTTTGTTTTATGAGTTAAAGCACGCGCTCATTGCTTCTACGCTCAAGAGCATGTATCGACATAAAAAAACAAAACAAAGCTTGACATGTGTTTTGGTACAAAGGTTGCATATGAATGCGCTCGACCATTCATAACGTTTTGAAAACAACGGAGTTAACAATTGCTACCCACCGCCATACAAAACGGTAGAAACGCCATTGAGATGCTGATCACGTGAGTAGGGCATTTTGTTCGTACTTGTCGTGTCGGGTTGCATTTTGTAGGCTTTTTACAGTTGTCTTTATTGCATTGTTTCAAAAATGACAGCAAACAATCAAAACTGAAAACTTACCAACATATTTCGGTGTTGGTCCAAGATAGTCGGTGTCATTGCCTAAATGAATATTGATATTAGCGCCTTAATGCTAAAATGTCGTAGCCTATGTTTAGCCTATAGTAAACTCGGTTGGCCTCTGTAAAGTGTGCCAGTATGACTAATCATTATGTGTGCGCACAATCCTGTGCACGGATGCATTGTTAAAAATAGAAGTTGGGGACGCACAATTAGTGTGGTAAGGCACAATTAGTATGGTAACGCACAGAATAGAAACACACAGTACGTCTTCCAGTAAGGTTGGTGTGAAACAGTATAGAACCTCCTTTCCACGTGTTTCCACACAATTGCACTTCTGGTTATACGCTGTTACTGCAATAATTTTATAATCAATCTGCTCGACACCATAACTGATTACAGCAGTCACTTCACAGTCAGTAGATCTGTGTTTAACTCTGTCGTGGAGTCACATCAAAAAGTTTTGAAAAGATACCTGCAGATATCATCAATTGTAACCGCACTGCTGATCAAAATTAGCCCGGGAGTTACAAAGGTTGCAGAAGATCTACGAATTGCCCAGATGACACTGCGCTTTTTTTAAAAACAGCTTCTACAAGCGGAAATAACAGGAGCTGTTTTAAGTTGCAAGTTGCGACAGTGTCACCACTCCTCAAATAGCGTCACCAGAAAGGGAATGTCCTCACCCCATGATGACGTCATTGACTTTTCCTAACCTGAAAATAAAAATATAAACCTTGCAAAAAATTTACGTGATAATACGACACCCAGGAAGATTGCCACCACAATGACGATAACCACGAAAATTATGAGGCAAATCCTCACATTCTTCTGCTTCATTGAACAAAGTAACTTCGCTTTGGGATCGTCTCTGACACTCGAATAGGAATACAAAGCACTGGGCATTACTGCTACGAAATTTGTATTGACAATTGAAGAGATGTGAAATTACTACAAAAGACTTGCAAACCCAGCAAACTAATCGACTACAGCAAATCTGAAATTAACAAGAATGATTTTATCGGTTCACAAATAGTAATTACCACGAGCTTTCACTTTGAATGCGTCACCAGCTGCACGTGAAGCTGAATGATTGTGGGCTTTCATTTCATGAAATTTGGCAGGTAACAACAAAACAATTTGCTTTTCCAACCAACGGTGTACAATACCCCCTGCATCAAAACGGAGGTGCATGGCACGTTTGCTCCACGGCCGCGCTATCAAGCCCCCCTAATATCCAAACGAGGAGTATTTTTAGGGTTCATGCAACAAACTAGCACACAAAAAGGGGGTTTAATTACAGACAACAATCTTTATGCAGAAGCACCAGTTTCCAATTGGACATGATACGGCCCTACCTACAACTTAGGGGCTCCACATCGAAGACAAAAGCTATTATTGAATAATGTCCTAGAACTCCATAAAATAGTGTGTCAATTGTGGCAGCTCTCTATTGTGTTTGTTGCTTAGGCTACTCGCGGCAGAGAAGAGAGCCTTATGTTCGTCAGGCCACTTTTTTTCCTTTATGTTGCTTTACTAACGTCGACTTGTTGCAGTCTTTAAGCATGTGCTATGCTTATTAGTTTCCATTGACGCCCTCTATGACCATACATTAAAGTACGCATCGTCCCTCTCTCATATTTACCCCTCCTATTTTACCATTTGTCAAGAGTCGACCCATATCCCGATGAAAGTTTCCCAACGCGGATTGGGACACGTTCAGGATGTTAACCGATAAATGTGCAGACAACTTACCAACTCCAACCAAGGACAACCTGAACTTGGCCTACTCTGAGTTCAAAACCCTACTAAAAGCTGCTACCAAGGACTTCATCCCACGTGGTTACAGAAAGTCGTATATACTCAATTGAGACACTGAGTGCAAGAAACAGTACAAAGCATACCTACAATCTGAAGGAACCAGCGAACAACAGAAGAATGCAACTGCTTTGTTTGATTATTTTGAGAGCAAACGTCACGAACGATGGATAGACACTACAGGGTGGGGCAGAGCAACTTGCTTATTTGGAATATCAATTAATATACAAGTAATGCAGGTATACATGTAATTCTTTGAACTGCAACTAGTACAACATTTAAATTTTATTTTTTACGAGTTTTAAAGATGATATCAGTAAGATGGCGTCCATTTTTCTCTATACATTGAGTTAATCGAACTCTGAAGTTTCGGTCAACTCTTTCCAGCATATTGATGGGTATGTTGGCGACATCTCGACTAATGTTGTTTTTCAGATGAGTCCAGGTGCTAGGCCGATCGTTGTAAACAATTGATTTCAGATATCCCGATAAAAAATAGTCACATGGTGATAAATCAGAACACCGTGCTGGCCAATGCAGATCGCCCCTTGAGGAGATGAGATGTCCTGGGAAGTTCTGCCGCAAAACAGTCATTGACGCGCGCGCTGTGTGTGCCGTGGCACCGTCCTGCTGGAACCACACATTTTCCACACCCATCTGGTTTAGTGTTGGCGGGTAACACTCATTGATCATGTTGACATAACGATCAGATGTCATTGATACTGCCTGTTTGTTTTCTTCAAAAAACCATGGGCCAATTATGCCAACTCGCGATAGTACACACCAAACAGTTACACGTAGTGCATGTTGAGGACGTTGATGAAGTTCTTTGGGATTTTCAGAACTCCAATAACGCATGTTTTGCTTATTTACAGATCCTGAAAGATGGAAGTGAGCCTCATCACTGAAGAAAACAAGTGCGTCGTCAGGCAAGCCCAAAAGCGCTTCACATGCATTTTGACGTAAAGAATCAAACTTTAAGCCCCACCCTCTCAAATAAGTCCATCCCTACCATCGCTTCTGTGTGCCAAATTTAAATAAGCAAGTTGCTCTGCCCCACCCTGTGCAGTATTACAAGCATAGATTTTACGCACTCATCACGAAAGGCTTGGAGAACCTTAAACAAAATCACAGAAAGGAAAACAAAGCCCGAGAAATGCACTGTAACACCAAACTAACTAGCAAAACAACTGCAAGACAATGGAAGACACCCCAACGCAAACAGAAAATTTACGAAAGCGATCCTATAAGAATCAGACGAACTAAAAAACAGAAACACCCATTCAGATCATCATCACTTAGAAAACGACATCACAACTCCTGAGGTATCATCTGCAATTAAGTCACTGAAGTTAGGCAAAACACCGGGTCCAGACGCCACCCATAATGAATTTATTTAGAATTGCGGAACCAAACTGGTACATTGGCTAAATGAATTTCTAAATATATGTTATCGCCATATATGGATCCCAAAGCAGTGGCGTCACGGTAATGTTATTAGTCTTTTCAAGCCAGGCAAACCTGAAACCTCTCCTCGAAGCTACCGCCCAATTTCCCTATTGCGAACAACACACAAACTGCTTAAACAAATACTCTTAACACGAACTGAACCCATAGTAGACAAGCTATTACCCAAAAACAGGCAGGATTTCGAAAGGGTCGCAGCACTGTCGACCAAGAGGCTAAGCTTGCTGAAACAATCGAGGATGCATTTGACAAAAAAGAGATAACGGGATCAGTGTTTATTGACCTCAACGCTGCCTATGATACAGTCTGGCATCAGGGCTTGCATGTGAAACTGCAACAAATGCTTACCTCCAACCATCTAATTAATTTCATAATGGAATTACTGTGTACTAGGTCCTTCACCCTGTTCATAAATGATTGCCAAAAAGCCGGTCCTTTAGATTGAAAAATGGCGTAGCCCAAGGATTCATTCTGGCCCCTACTCTATATATCATCTACACAGCTGATTTCCCGAAAACATCTGGCAACTGCTTTATGTCTGCAAACGACGTAGCAATCACCTATTCTGAATCAAGTAATGCCAAAGTCGAAGAAAACCTATCTAATGACATGAAGACTATATGCCAGCACCTACATGACTGGCACTTAAAGCTTTCCAAATCAAAAAGGTGTCATCACTGTTCCACCTTAAGAACCATCTGGCTTCGAAATCCATTAAAGTAACCTTGGACCCCAACACAATCCTGAACTGTGAGCGATATCCTACATACCTTGTAATCGCCCTGGATCAGAGTCTAACATACAAAAACCCCTTGCACAAACTGAAACAAAAAGTGTTTTCCCGAGTGGCACTGGTGAGAAAACTGTCGGGAACTAACTGGGATACCTCATTTGACACTTTACGAACCTCCACTACAGCACTTGTATTTGCACCAGTTGAGTACGGTGCCCCTGTCTGGTGCCAAAGTACCCACGCAAAAACACTGAACATACCATTGAATGAAGCAATGCGGATCGTCTCATGCTGCATCCGCCCATCCTTTGAATTTCTTACCACCACTCTCGGGAAGACAGCCACCAAGCTGTCGCCGGAAAAAACTCTGTAAGCGCTTATACTACAAAGCAGATAACACTGACCATCTTCTACGTAACATCTTGTACAGCAAAACCCCTCCTAAAAGGCTTAAATTTCGCAAACCTCTTTGCCCATTTCTGAAATCACTACAAGGCTATGACCCTGAGCAAGAACCAATACCACATAAACTGCAACCACACATCCAAGACTGATCAAACAAACCCCTAGGACAAGGCCTCGCTCGGAAAGCCTGGGTCCAACTAAATAGATGGCGAACCGGAGTAGGAAAATGTGGTGACTCAATGGTGAAATGGGGATTTGATGATGACAATCTATGCCAATGTGGAGAACCCCAAACTGCATACCACATTATCAATGACTGCAAATCAACAGCAACTCTTTGCAATCTAACAGATGTTGACAACCCTATGCTCAAACGATAGCTGATGAACTGCAACTTCTAATGAGATTGTCATACGAACGAACGAACGAACGAACATTAGCTCTAAAAAGCTCAAGGTATTTTTTTGGGTAGTCTACTCAACGTTGTACTGCAGCGGTACAACAAATTTTAAACGCTTGTATCTCGAATACCACTAAAGATTTCACAATATTTTTTCACAAGTGAAATGTAAACTTATATCCAAACATGATAAACTTTTTTGTTATGCCATGTGAATTTAATTAAACTTGAAAAATCGGATTTTTTATGAAAGTATACTAAATTTTGTGTTTTCTATTTATCTTTCGACGCTAATCCGTAATAATCAGATTATAGGTCAGTTGCAACTGCTGAACAAATGACGCAAACTGCAACGTAAGGACTTTGGCAAATGTTGATTTATTAGAGCTGCAAAGTCAAATAACATGTGAATGCTATGTCTTTTATAAAAAAGATTGTTTTTATGGTTTATAACTTGTCATATTCGAAAATGGCAAAATCCTTGCATCAGAGCAAAAATTTGTGTACTAATAATTAATTTTCAATTATTTGTAGCAATGCTAGGCAACTACATCATGTCTGCACCTGTTTTAGGCATTATCATCTTTTGTATTCCAACTTGTTGCAACAACACAGTTCACCAGCTTTTGATAAGACCATCATTGATCGGGACAACTATTTCCTGGATCAACACAAAGAGAGTTGCTGTCAGCCGACAATTTAGAGCATCGGCTGTATTTGGAAATCCCGGTTCGACCAGCGAAGCTTGGTCAGCAACAAGTGCAAACAATCTATTATTCTTTGAGAAAAAAAGAACTTCCACGATTGTAAGCAATTTGTTGCTGATGAAGCTTCGCTAGTCGAACCAGGATTTCCAAATACAGCCTATGCTCTTGGTTGTCTGCTGACAGCAACTCTCTTCATGTTGATCCAGGAAATAGTTGTCACGATCAATGATGGTCTTATCAAAAGCTGGTGAACTGTGGTGTTGCTTCAACTGCAGGTATATTTGCATAATTTTCAGGGTTTAGCGGCAAATTTTCAAAGTTTTGGGTATAATTCCGCGATCGAGAGCTGTGGTTGTTCAGCCAAATCAAGCTCTTAGTCGCTTTCATTCTCTGATGAATTTGATTCGAAAATTATCTTCCCCGAAAGATTGACCTTCTGCTCAGGGTGCTACTCCATCGTAAGAGACAAATTCTCCGATTAGTTTTTCTAAAACTTCTTCTGCTGTATATTGTGGTCAATATACAACTTACTTTTATTGAATTATAAATATTAACGCCAAATTAAAAGATTTTTTGCAAATAATCTCCCGAATTTAATTTGGCGTATTTACAGTATTTTATGGCTACGTTAATTAGCGATAAAGTGAGAACAAAGGTTACCGAGAGGGGTGATTGTAGTGTAACAACCCCGAGGCTTATGCTTTAGAAAGCCATCAATAGTGGCGTCAAGAGCGCGGGAGATTAAAATACTTCATGTAGATCCACTTTTTACGAAGCAAAAACCTACACCAAGTCGTTATATCTGACCAATTATTTCCCCCCAGATGCAAACTATTTGTCTGTTGTACCACACACTAAAGCCAACCTGTGGTCAAATACATTTGTTTAGCTCAGTGTTTCCCAACCTTTTTGCCATCGTGTACCAAAATAACGTCATGCGTTGAATGCGCGTACCACTAATTTATTTCAATCAAATTTGTCTGTAAGACTGTAAAGCATTGACAAGTCCAGGTCTAACCACTTCAAAAGTAACGCTAAAAACCTACAAAAAGCAATGTTAACGAACTTAACAATAAAAAAACAGATACACAAAATAAATTTAATGCGATTTTTGACTTTGTTTGTTGTCCACCAAACGATCGATACGCGGTTTAATAGATTCGCTGACGGCACATCGAAAATCGTGCTGAGGGGCAACTAATCGGTTACGCTTTTTTGATTTTATGTTTAGAAAGGTCGAAAATCCTTGCTCACATTCCCATGTTGATGGAAATGTTAACAACTGTGAAACAGCACGAGAGGCCAGCGTAGGGTACGATGCAGCAAAGTCAAGCCAGAAGTTAATAGCGGCACGATCTCTATGCCTTATCTTTGCTTCATTATCCTCTTGCAAATCTATTAATTCTTCCTGCTCACCGGTTCCAACAGCCAAGTCATGTGGATTAACTGAAAAGGGATTTGTTATGTATTCATAACTGGCCGCTTCTGGAAAGTACTGTTCTAATTCCTCTTTAAGTGATGCAAAATGACTAGCGATTTCTTCAGAAAAAGAAAACTTCATCTTTAAAGATGACAAACATTTGAACATCCCAAGTTCATTGTTTTCTCTATTCCTTTTTCACAAATCTAATTTTCGAATGAAGGCACCTAGCTTTGAAACAAAATCTACGATTGTCCCATTTCGTCCTTGAAGCGACAGATTTACGATATTGAAAGCTTCAAAAATGTCTAAAAGGTATGCTAATCTTTGAAGAAATTTGTCGTTTTCAAGATCCTTGGAATACGGGTGACCCAACTCTTTAAAAAGCAATAGCATCTCATTCTTCATTTCGAAGAGACGTTTAGTAGCATTCTCGCGAGAAAGCCAACGGACTTCGGTGTGATAAAGAAGGCTGGTATGTCCCGAGCCTAAGTCTTCACACAGCTGCTAAAAAAAACGGGTATTTAAGGCTGATGCCTTAACAAAATTTATGATTTTCACTACTTGTTTTAAACAAGCTAACAACTGCGCAGGCAGCACTTTTGTGCATAGGGCGAACCTATGAATAAAACAGTGAACAGACGTGACATTCGGCGAAACAGCTTTAACATACGACTGAAACCCAGACCTACAACCAAGCATTGAGGGAGCTCTATCTGTGGTACACCCAACAAGATTTTTCCAGTCTAGTCCATTCTTCTTAAAAAAACTATCCAAGATATCAAAGATATCCTTCCCTTTCGTAGTTGTAGAAACTTCGTGATTTAGTAGTAATTTAGTTTTCATTATATTCGTCTGAGCATAACGGACATAAGCAAGTAATTGACAATAATTGGTAATATGTGTTGATTCGTCCAATTGTATTGCAAATCCAAACTTTAATTCCTTTATCTCTGCTAGTATTTGGTCGGCGATATTATCTGACATTTTCTCAATTCGACGCTTGATCGTATTATCCGAAAGGGAAACAGCATTTAACTTTGCGGTTGCTTGCTCTACGAAAACTCGCTTCACTAAAATTTTAGCTCCAGGCAGAATAAGAGATTCTGCAATAGTATGAGGTTGTTTCTGTTTGGCCACTAAAAGAGCAATCTCATAACAAGCCGCAACTACATCTTTACTTTTCTGCTGCATTTGGCCCGTTTTATCCATGCGTTGACGCTTAACGTTGTCAGCCAATCGCTGAAAGTAGCTTTTGCCTGCGTTCATTTTATTTGGGTGATTCCTTTCCAAATGGCGCTTTAGCAAACTAGACTTCATAGCCGCATTACAAAGCGTTTTTAGGCAAACCAAACACTGTGGTAGAATTTCCGCGTTGTGTTCAATTGAAGTAAAGCCATACTTAATATATTTTGGATCATAATTTCACTTGGACATGACTGATGTGGCCAAATTTAGCTTTGCGTATGCTATTCTTTAGGTTTGCCAAAATTACTAAACAAATTTGTGCGATAACTTGCTGCACGTGCTACAATACTCACTGCTCACTGTGATTCAAAAGTTTCTTGATATGACCAAACGCAAGAACGTTCTTTATTGCGTCATAGATCTCATTTACTGATGATAAGACTGCAAGTAGCAGATTACGCAATTAACACTTCAGCTGCCGCAATACCAGATATCGGGTTTCGCGCAGTTAATTAATAGCGTGCGCGGCAGTACACTCGAAAAGCGCTAATTATCACCTGCAGCAGCGAAAGTGTTAAACTATGCTGTACTAGTTGGAATAGAATATTACAAACTGAAAATAAAAAAATTAACCTTCAAAAAAAATGATCAACTCGCGTACCACCTGACAGACCTTCGCGTACCACTAGTGGTACGCGTACCACCGGTTGGGAATCACTGGTTTAGCTAGTATTTGAATATGTAAAAACTCGCTATGAATTTACCTGTGCAGATACCCTATTTTTCTTGAAAACCCAAAAATTCTCTTTTGCTTGAAAAACCAAAAAACCTATTTTGCTTGAAAAGCAAAATTTCATAACCCTTCTAGCTTTATCTCAAAGCATTTTTGCTCCGTCTTATTGAAAGATTTTTGTTCTGATATCAATGTTGCTAAACCAGTTTCATAAAGCGAACTCTGCAAAAAAATGGAAATTTTGAAAAAATTTATAAAAAGTGAGAAACCGTTGTTGGAAAATTACATTTGTACAAAACATTGTGTTTGATGTAAACATTATTTTGTTTGCACATTTCAGTGCACTCAGCAAGAGAAAAATCAAGAAGTTAGTAGTTAGGGTTCGTTTACCTACTACGATGTGATTTTGGTCTCGCTACTACGTAAGGAAGAGACGCGCGCCTTCTAAACAGAAAACTGGCAGTAAAACAAACAACCCGACGTCACACGTAATCGGATTAACTTGCATCATTACTGTTTCTCGGCAAAAATTTATGAGTATATTACAAAAGATGCTTCCTTATTCAAAATACACTGAAGGTAGAATAATGATTTGGGTTCATATTGAAGTAATATAAAAGGTAAGAAAAGTCAGCAAATTTCAAATTATTTTGAAAACAATATCGAGTATAATTTAACTCTTGAAAGTCTGTTGGGTCTCTACAGACCAACGTTGAGCTGTGTAGAGTTAAAGTACGCACACTGTAAAGAGATTTTTATTTTACGAGAGATCTTGCATAAAACGGGTAATATATCGGATAAAATTCTAATCCTTATTATGTCGTATTTTAAAGATAACTTGAAGTAGTTTGATATTCCTAAAGATTCTTCAAGCTATTTTTAAATTTTGTACCCAAAACAACTGTATAAAGTATACTTTTAATGCTATCGTATATAACGGATATCACGTATAACAGATGAATATCGCTGGTCCGGGCTTTTCCTTTATATGTGAAGTTTATTGTAGTTTACTAAATTATCTCAGCGCAGAATGTTCTTTTTCGAATTAGATCAAAAAGCGTATTGGATATAGGATATTTGTAGGGAAACTTGTGCTGGCAAAAATATCTTAATTCGACTGCGACAATTAGCTTATCTTGCAGTGACCTAACCGAGGGGTGGGTCTAAGCGTCGTCGTCGATCCCCTTTTCAAAATTGATAACTGATGTACTTACTGCCGACGACGTCATCACAGCAAACGAATAGCCAATTTCCGATTTGAAAATCTTTTTAAGCTACTCAATTTCCTAAAGCCCACATAGCCTCTACAGTCTACGCTTATCATTTTTTTATTTTTTGAAACTTTCTCTTTCCACTCGTAATTAAATTAGCGAAAGCGCGGCATAAATGTACTGCAGCACAAAGAGGGCCGTAGTTGTCTTCCTTCGTTTGGTCTAACTTTTCCTTCGTTTTCGTCAATTCAACCCTAAACAGCTCAACGTTGGTCTGTAGAGACTCAACAAATTTTTAATCGTTAAATCATACTCGACATTCTTTTTGAAGTAATTTGAAATTTCCTAACTTTTCCTACTCTTTATTATACTTCAATATGAACCCAAATCATTATTCTACCTTCAGTGTATTTTGAATAAGGAAGCATCTTTTGTAATATACTCATAAATTTTTGCCGAGAAACAGTAATGATGCAAGTTAATCCGATTACGTGTGACGTCGAGTTGTTTGTTTTACTGCCAGTTTTCTGTTTAGGAGGTGTGGGTTTCTTCCTTACGTAGTAGCGAGACCAAAATCACATCGTAGTAGGTAAACGAACCCTAACTACTAACTTCTTGATTTTTCTCTTGCTGAGTGCACTGAAATGTGCAAACAAAATAATGTTTACATCAAACACAATGTTTTGTACAAATGTAATTTTCCAACAACGGTTTCTCACTTTTTATAAATTTTTTCAAAATTTCCATTTTTTTGCAGAGTTCGCTTTATGAAACTGGTTTAGTAACATTGATATCAGAACAAAAATCTTTCAATAGGAATGATCAAAGATGTTTTCAGATAAAAACTAGAAGCGTTATGAGGTTTTGTGCAGTAGGCCCTACAACCAACTAATGAGATAAAGCAGACAGAAACAATTTGGCCAAAAAAAAGAACTACAACAGATATCGAAGAAATTGAAATATTGTTTATAATATTTCTTGGCCGAAGAATAAGTAATGAAACACCGTTAAACTGATTTGCTATCATTAATTTTTAATGGAAATGGGCTTCGCATAGGCCAATACACAGGTTGCCTGTGGGAGAAATCCAAACTGTTGTAAAGATGTTTTGGTTTTTCAAGAAAAATAGGTTTCCTGTGCGGGTAATTCATAGTGAATTTTTACGTATTCAAATACTAACCAAACGAATATATTTGGCCACAGGTTGCCATTAGTGTATGGTAAAACAGACGAAATGTTTGCATCTGGGGGGAAATTATCGGGCTAGTAATAACAACTCTTGCTTTGTAAAAAGTGGATCCACATAAAATATTTTAATCTCCGGCGCTCTTGACGCTACTGTTGATGGCTCTATAACGGATGAGCCACGAGGTTGTACAACAATGACCCCTCTCGGAGACCTTGGTTCTTACTTTATTACCAATTAAAGTCACTATGAAATACTATCATCATCAATACGACAAATTAAATTTCAGAAATCGTTTCCAGAAAAATTTTTTAATTTGGCGTTAATTTTTGTAACTCAATAAAAGTAAGTTGTATATCGACCATAATATATAACAGAAGAAGTTTTAAAAAACTAACTGGAGAATTTGATTCTGATGATGGAGTAGGACCAGCAGCAGTAAGTCAATTTTTCGGGGAAGATAATTTTCGGAATCAAGTTCATCAGAAAACGAAAGCGATCACGAGGTTAATCTGGCTGAACAACCACAGCTCTTTCGATGGCGGAATTTTGCCACAACATTGCAGCGATTGGTTTGTTGCTTAACTAAAGCGCTAAACTCTGAAAATTATGCAAATATACTGTGCGTGGAGTTGAAACAACAGCACAGTTCGCAAGCTTTTGAGAAAAACCATTATCGAGCATAACAACTATTTTCTGGATCAACACAAAAAGAGTTGCTGTCTGCAGCCAACCAAGAGCATCGGTTGTACTGGGAAATCCTGGACCGACTAGCGAAGCTTCGTCAGCGATAAACTACCTATAATCGTGAAAGCTCTTTTTTCTCAAAGCATGATAGATTGTTTTCACCGCAAATGGTGTACGAATAACAGGTTGACTATCAACCACGCCATATTGACACTAAAAAATTAACACACAAGAAGCGATGGTGAAACGGAGAGGAAGGAATTCGGAGTCAAAATTTAAACCAGGTTTTTATAAAAACAAATCAAAAAATTAATTAAAAAAATAAATAGAAAACTTAAACTAATGGGAAGTTTGCATTTGTGAGTAGAACTGTTGAGAATCTGTGGGTTGTTAAAGTTGACTTTGTGATTTGGATTAAATTGTAAATGGTTACACACTTCCCACTTGAAATTGGTCTGGCGCTTATCCAGGCGTTTACTAAATTCCGGCGAGTTTGGCCAATAAAGAAAGAACCACAAGAACAGTTTAACCGCTGTACTACGTTGTTTTTTAATAAGTGCCATTGGGTGTCTTTAAAGTGTATTGATTGCTTTAGATTTTTGGTGACACGAATAAATCTAAACATGGTGTCTGGTAAGTGCTTGTAAATGAGTTCTTTTGATTCTTTCTTAAAGTGGCGGAAGATATTTTCTAGGTAAGGTAATTTGAACAAAAAATATTTGGAGAAATTTTTTGAATCAAGGGAGTCCGAGGAGCAAACTTTTGTTAAGAAATTGCCTGATACACTTATCGATGAACCCAGATGGATATTCATTCTTCAAAACTGTGTATGTGATGACAAAATTCTGTGTCTATTTGAGAATAAGAGTTGCAGATGGAATAGGAGCGATGAAGAAGGGAGTTCACTAGATTTTGCTTGTAACGAAGAGGGAAAAATCTAGAGAAATTTGTTAGATGGCCGGTGCGTATGGGTTTGTGATAGGTGGTAGTTTTAATTCCTTTGTCAGTTTTTTCGATAAGAACATAAACAAAAGCCAGAAAGTTGTGCAATTCTACTTCCTTGGTAAAGTAAATTTGATTGTGCACCCTGTAAAGATTGCGAAGAAATATATCAATAGAGGAGGTATTAGTAAAAGTAGCAAAACAGTGTCGGCACCAAGATGGGCTGCAGAAAAGAGCAATCCCACTATTTTTGTGACTTTGCCTCACCAATTTTGTGATGATTCTGCCACAATTCATTATAACTTTTGGCAGAAGAGTAGATTTTTTAAAGTAGATTGTTAGTCGCCATCGAAACACGGGTAGTTCGTTTCAGCGAGATTATATTAATATGAGGTGCATGGTTATATCGTCCTACACCAAAAAATAAATATAAAGAATTGGGTAAGCGTATACGTGTAATCGTGCTAATACATGTAAATGATTATCTTGATCTACAAAGTCAAAATATTTTCTCAGAGGCGCCAGCTCTGGCTGTAACCTCATCCACAAAAGATTCCTCATGCTAGACTTCCTCAAAAATGTCTCTAGATATGCTTTGATTTTACATGAATGTTTTGCTCCTGCTGACAAATGTTGTCGACTCTCCCCTTTTAGCTTTTTTTCTGGCAGCTGCTCTGGAATGATGAAGTCGCTTCATTATTTATAATCAAAGTTGTGCATTAGCCTAAGTTACGTATGCATTTTGGTTTTTTCGGTTTCGTAAACAGGCTCGGTCCATTGCAATGACACGATATATCATGTAAAGAAGCTTTATTGAATATCAGGTTACGTGTATTTGTAAACTGGGGCTTCCGGTATTAGGAAAATATCTGTAGACAGTAAGCTATGACACAACCATCACGTCCCATAATAAGAAAAATTCATTATCCTAAGCTTTTTCACTCGGTTTTATTCTTGAATGCACTGCCAAGCAATCACGTTATACAAACAGGAACCTGAATTGGTTTATGCTTACTAAAAATTCCCCAATACTTTTTTAAATATATGATATAAAACTGTACAATTGACTAAGGGTGAACTGTTTGCTTTAGAGTATTAGTTGTAGCTCCGGATAATTTGAATACAATCTGTTTGTAAGGCTGATGGATAATAAAACTGCTTCTTTCTATAAATTATACCATACACACGCATAAAAAAAAGAAAAAGTTTTCTTGTAAACATATAAAAATCATTCTGGCAATTTTAGTAAGCAAATCGCAAACAAACCATTTTAAGCGAACAATAGTTCAGCAAACCATATTTCAAAAGAAGCTGGAGCACAAAACGTGGTAATGTCTAAAACAGGTGCCGACATGATGTAGTAGCCCAGCATTTGTTTAAATAAATAATTGAAAATTAATTATTAGTACACTAATGTTTGAGCATTTAAATGTTATTTGACTTTGCAGTAGCAATAAATCAACATTAAGTGTTTGCTGTTTGCTAAAGTCCTTACGTTACAGTTTGCGTCATTTTTTCTGGAGTTGCGACGTGACCTATATTATGATTATTACGGATTAGCGACGAAAGGCAAATAGAAAACATAAAGTTTCGTATACTTTCACAAAAACTCCAATTTTTCAAGTTAAATACAATTTGCATTGCACAACAAAAAAGTTTATCATATTTAGAAATAAATTTACATCACAGTTATGAAAAAATTGTGAAATCTTTAGTGGTATTCAAGATACAAGCGTTCAAAATTTGTTGTACTGCTGCAGTACAACGTTGAGTAGACTATCTGAAAAATTACCTTGAGCTTTTTAGGGTTAACCTTCGCGGGTATTCCATTGTTTTTTTGGCGCTGCATGAGAAGTGCTTACTGGCACATTCTTATTGAACAGGGAAGTTATTGTGCACTTTCTTTCTGTTGTGTCTTTCATAAACATCATACTAAAAAAAATTTTTTCGCGAAGCCATCATTTCTTGCAGTCTAACTAATTTAACTGTACCATTTCCGTATGAACTGCGCATGACCCGTGAAGTAACCTCATAAAAGTTAAATCATTCTTCTTTGTTTGCTACGAGAATGCGGATTCAAATCCCAGGAAGGATATGCGGTTCTGACTCATTTCACTTCAAATTTTTAGAAATTATTAAAACTTGCCAATTACAAGAGCTGCAACAATTGGTGGCCATAAGCACTGAAGGGCTCCTCTTTTTCAATAGACATTTTGGTCTCAGAAATTATGCCTGAAACCAATGGCGTCACTTGGACTTCTCGACCTGGCTGGCATTGTTTTGAGAAGTGACACTCTGCCGCAATCGTCTTTCAAAAGGCTTTCACCATTTTCGTCAGTTGTTGAAAGTTGGTTTTCAAGGAGGAAAGACATGTTTCGATGCATCTCCGGTGCCACAGACTCTAGCGACACCATTGTGCCCAACTACAACAATTACAGAATTGAACTATTTTGTCCAACGAATCTTTTAGCCATAACCGCCTAAACAGTTCTTAACAGCATGGAAATAAATGAAATTTAGTTTTTTTTCTCTCGTTTAGCAATCCCTTACCGAAACTCTGCAAGCATAGCTGTTTGCAATTTGAATAACAAGGCACTTTCTATTTTTTAACACCAATTTTTTTCTTGCCATCAGTCTGAACCAGCTCTCCTAAAATAGGTTTAAGCCAAACAAAAATCAACTAGGCTGATATACGGTGTTTCCTTCGTCGTTGACAAATAACAAACTCAGGGTGGGCCGATAAAATTTTACCACTATTGGAATCCTTGCTATTTCCAAAATAACAAAGATTTTTTATTTTCAAAAATACTTGAATTGTCACTCCAACGGATAGAAGACAATATACTGTAAAGGAGAGAGTGAAGATCAATTTCCTCAACGAGTAGTTTCCTTGAGATAGATTCATCTCGCGGCGCACGGACAACCCGTGACCTGCCCACTCTCTTGATCTTTCTCCTGCAGACTACGTCTTGCGGAGGTACCTGAAGGAGAAAGTGCACTACAACAACTTACAGAACATTGAGACTCTGAAAACCAATATCCATCAGGAAATTCGGAGAATCCCTCTTGAGATGTGTAGCAATGTCATCGCAAACTTAAATGTCCGTGTTGCAGCTGTAATCCACAGAAAAGGAGCGTGGATTGAATATATCATCAATTATTAAATTTGTAGAAAACAAGAGACAAAATGGAAGAAATCCATTAATAATAAATGTTAGTTTGATGTTTCTATTACAAATCTTTAATACACATTTTGAAAACTTGAGTATGATTGAAAAGTGGTTACATTTTATTGGCCCATCTTGTAGCCTACTTTTGAGAACAAGAATTTTTATACTACTGCTTCTCAACCTTCCACAGTCCGCTGCCCGCTTTTGCTGACATGAAATTGTTGACGGGCCACCATCATGTGCTTTTTCTCAAGAAGAAGATTTTTCATTTTGTTTGTTGAGATCAGCTCCAAGAGAACACTAATCACTTTGCCAATTTTCTCGTAGTTTTTAATGTTGAGGACCTTTTATTTTTGGAGATTAATTTCGACCTCTCGACTTTTGTCCGTTTTAGTCACTTGTTGTGTGATCAAGTTTATAAAAATTATTTTGAAATTCGTGGCCCACTGATGGGGAAGCGTTGTTCTATATTATATCCAGCCGACTTCAGTTGCAGTTTATCCGGACAGTGGGGTATGTAAGTATAAACTGTGTTGGGACCGGACAAAACTCAAGAAAAGAAAAAAGCAGCTCTTAAACATGTCACTCTGAAAACGTTTGCACCTCTAAATAAAATAACCAAACTTTTCATGCACAAAACTGCAATTTTAATTATTTTTTGCATTAGTTACACTGCCATAGCTAAAATTGGAAATCGGTTTCCAGAATGAAAAGAACGAAGAGTAAACCACGGGATGAAACGTTCATCATAAGAATTGTGAAAAACAGATTCTCTTTAAAAAATTAAAAGTTTTAGAAATTTCTTAGGGCTGCATGAAATCTTTGTAACTTCCTCATCGGCAGCGCCAGGTATTATTCCACTCTTTGAAAACTTTCACTTTGATGGTACGAATTAGGAAACCAGAAATCAAATTATTTTCTTTGATTTGTCAAGACAATTTTGTGCTAGCATCTACGCTGCGTAAAGCATTAAAACAAATATATAACTACCAATTTGTTGATGACGAGTTACTGTCAGTCTGATCTCACCTTATCTGTAACTACTGCTAATACATCAAATGCCCATTGCTTGTCTAACGACTACTTGTTTTGTACTGTTCAAAATAAGTTGCGGGCTCTTGCACATAACTTTCGCTTGCAGGTATTTACTCTTTATTGACACCTTGCCGTACAACAAGCACAAAGCTGAATTCAAAATGTGCGGTCTTGCTGAATAGCATTTCGAAACGCCTGTTTTTCTTAAAGGCAATTGATCACTGTAGCATAATTCTATTGTCAGCAGGTTCCAATATTTTTGTTAATAGGTGTCGCGTTTTGATAGAGTTTTTGATTCTATTTCAATTTCAATTTACTTCTTAAATTGAAGCGACTTGCAGCATCGATCGAATAATTAAGTTTGGTTGCAACTTAACAGCTAGGAAAAGATTGGCTTCCACTGAAATACTTTAACCCGCGCACTTCTCGATCAAGAACAGAACAATATATATTCACAAACCACTTTATAACTTCAAATTCCTTCGCTTGCCAAAACACAGAACTAAAGTACTTTAATAATTAAACATCAAAGACTAACTAAAACTAAAACCACCAAAATAATCGCTTGATTCCTGTCACAACAATTACCACAGAACAACGCCTTTTTACTACACTCTAGTATCTCCCTCTGAACTACACTCTGAATCTCTCCAAAATCTCGCCGCCTTATATATACGATGGAAAATAATCTAGAAATTGCTAGAACATCACGTGAAAAAAGAAAAACACCGTTAATAAATTAGGTAATCGGTAGTATTAAAAAAAAAGAAAAAATCTTTGAGAAGAAACAAGAATCACTAGAATACGCTAGAAAACTAGGTCACGTAGACAGTCATTGTGACGTCAGAAAGGCAGGCGAGTTACAAATCTATTTACAAATCCGAAAGAAAAAAGGTCTTTCTTTGAAAACAGTTTAGCAAGTTAGGGCTACAAACAATTCAGATTTACAATTAAAAAATGATCACTGCAAAATAAAACAACAGACTACAATAACTATACATACATGTACACAAAAACTATTCTTTTAACGTAAATTTACTTATTCGTGACAATAGGTATTTCCCACTTTTACTAGTTTGGCACAAAAATAAGGCCAAAGTGATGAGAACGAGTCGCTTTCAGTGTTGAGAACGAGTTGCTTTCAGTGTTGAGAACGAGTCGCTTGAAGTTGAGTCGCTGATGTCGCGTTTCGAGCCTAGTCATACGTGCGAACAACTTGAGCGCAGTTGAGTCTTTTTTTCATCCACTCGAATCTTCCTAACGCTAATTGCCAGTAATAATTTTTCTGTGACTTTTTTAATAATTGTAGTTAAGAGGGTGTACTGTTAAAATAGTGATTTCCTCACAAGCAGTGCACCAAGCAAGGGATATCGCTGTTAAGTGTCATCAAGAACACAACTGCACAGAACAGAAGGTGTAAACTCGCAATCTATCGATCACAGCTAATGCTATATCACACTGACGACAAAACCCGTAGCCTTCTAGCATTTATTACTGATTACTACTTTTCACAAAGCCATTAGATTAATAAACGCTTGTGAAGCACAAGTTGAAAAAAGATAATTGTTTGCTTATCATCTTTTTTAGTAATAAAATCTTATTTCAGAATACAAAAAGCAACTTTCTGGATTATTACAAAAACGAGAGTAAATTACTCTCATTCTTATTAGATTTTACATTTTTTATCAAAAACGAATATACTTGAAATCCAAAATCTACTGTAAAATTTTTTATTTAAAATAAATTGTCTTGAAATGATGCATTTCGAGAGGTTTTTGTCAGTGACTACTATTCAGAAAGAAAGCTGTTCTGCGCAAGGTTTCTCTCCGACTTTCTTCAGTTAAACTAGCGGCTACCTCTTCTTCAATATCAAAGCATCGTTTGCTTCTGTAATTTTCCTTAAATTTAGTCACAAACAAAAAGCTTCAAAAATATGTTTTTAACTTTAAATTTTAAACCAGAAATCAGTTTTTCAAAAATTGACTGATTACAAAAAACCTTGTAACACAGACTTTCCCATAAAAATTTTCACGAGTAGATTATCTCACTGATGCATATATCAATGCCCTGCGCCGGATTAAGCCCTTTAGAGGCCCTAAGCACTTGAAACTTTAGTACCCCATACATATGAACATTTTTGTTAGTCTACACCAGTGCTCATTGAACTTCAATGGTTACTTTATTTTAAGTTGTACCAATCACTATCTCATTTTAAGTACAGTAGGTTAAGTCTACCATTTTTGGTGAGATTTCGGAAAAAATTACTATCTCCAAAAAAAGAGTACCAAAAGTTGTCCAGAAAAAGAGCAATCGTGGTCTGTGAATGTAGTTCAGGTGCTTAAGTGTAACTTTATCCTTCATATGGTAACCAAAGTAATAGGCAGAACTGAATGGCGAATAAATAATTTCCAGCTTCAGCTCCACCACGCACTACCCTTTACATCAAAAGTGGGCAAACTACGGACCGTCAGAGCATTTCGTGCAGCCCGCCAACACTTGTAGAAACTTTCATATGTTTGAGGTAATATGACGAAATATTTGCAAAATTTTCTTGCAATTATTTTGGTAATCGAAATTGCTAGTAATTAAAATAGTACTTCCTCTTTTCCGTAAGTGACATTTCTTGTTTTGGTAGAACACACAGCATTCGAAGTTTCAAGTTGCTTTGTTATCAAGTGTTTTTACATGTTCATATTGACCCTGTTGTATGCAATGGCCTAACTGGCAGATGTACAGCCCAGGGCAGAGCGAAAGCCCACGCCTCACTTGGTCCATCACCATCACTCATATTTATGTATTTTATGCAATTTTCCTCCAAAGCATTTTGAAAGACCTTCAACTAGTCTCGAGCCACTTTCCTGGTTTTCTCAGAATCTTATCAAATACACGTGATGACCTTTTTTCTTGGAGATCAATTACTCCAGACAGGCTCGTGCTCCTCAGTTTAACAGACACCAAAAATGAAATAATGCACATATGTAGATTTGCAAAAATAATGCCCCCAAACTAGTGTCGGCCGGGGCGGACTGTCTCCCACCCCCCTTGGTACGTCACTGGTTGTGTGGAAGTTGATTGTGTAATTGCTGACTGAAACACAATCAAGGAGAAAGCATTATTTGTATACATTTTTATCTTCAAATTAAATTAGTAGTAAATTTGTGTGTCTTTGTTGTACATTGCTTGGTATCAAGTCAGGCTTTATATATATAGCTATTGCAAGATTTTAAGCGATGGTCCTCGGCCAACTTTCCAATGATCAATGCGGCCTTCCGGATAAAAAGTTTGCCCACCCCTGCTCTAGAGTCTAGGCTCTATTTAATCACACATTTTAGCATAGCCACACTTAATATATCTGGGACCCACCGATATCGGAGGATATTCAAAGTCAAATTAAACGTAACAACAAGGAAATAACTTCAGAACTTGCAAATCACATACGTGGTAGCCAACTTAATAAGACAGCCTTGGAGCAGAAGGGCGGGAGCAAAACAATTGCTCAGCTTGTCCGGTCTAGTCAGCTTCGTACACAGAAATAACATTTATGACATTTAGATACTGGAACACCATTTAAAATTGGGCTACGAAAAATTCCTATGGTGCTCTCCCTCCTCTGATGCCCCAAACACGTTATTATTTTTCGTAATGGTTGATTCAGCTCTGTCAATACTATTGCCAAGTGGATAGATATTTATAACAACAGTGAAAAGGTAGCTAAACCCACGTTTACTATATGTAAAGTTTGAACTTTCTCAAGTCCAAAACTCGACATTTGATTGACAAATAATTCCTCAATCATTTTAGCTCAGCACGTTGTTATCATTTTGTTCAAAGCTTGAAAAATGTTGCTCACAGCTTAATGAAGTTATGAGATGTCATTCGCAAAAAAGAAACTTTTCCATATGTAGAAACACAGTGCTCATCTACATGTATGTAGGAAGATATGCTTTCAACACATAGAAAGGAATACTTTAAAATTCTGAATTGTATTTCTTATGAATGTTTTTACTGAGATCTCTCATGTGATTTAGCATACAGGAATGCGTTTTTCAAAATTTCATTGTGGTATGGTGGGTCAGATTATAGAACAATTTATAGAAATTACATCTTAATTTTTATCATGACTATCGATGTGAGATGTAACCGTGGTTCCCAAAGTTTAATTTAGGTAACCCAGCACAGACAAAAAAAATATGTCTGCAAGTATTTGTGATCCTGAACAAAAGTGAAAATCTTTTTTTGTAAGAATTAAGCAATCAGCCAGCGAACCCGTAAAAAAAGAGCAGAGCATCTCGGTATGCTCAGTTTTTGCTTTATTCTGTTGGTTACAAGATAGTTCTCCAGTAATAAAGAAATAACTAGGACTAAGAAAAATGGCTCAAACACTAGTCAACGACATTTTAAAAATTTTCAACAAAGAAGACCGTCAGAACTTTTTCATGTTACAAATTCAGTTAATGAATTTATTAAAGAAATCAAAGACCTAAAAAGTCAGTTTGCGAACATTAAAGCTGAGGTAAACTAAGTAAAAATTGAAAATAACCAGTTCAAACAAGCTCTAAATACTTCCAAATATATCTATAAACTCGATGAGCTTGACAGTATGGACGGAAAGAAAATATTAGAATACATGGAATATAAGAGACAACAAAGACACGGTTTAGAGACCTTATTAAATATTGCTCAAGAAATGAGCATTCACTCAGAAAAAAGGATATCAAATGTGAATAGGCATTAGTAAAAAGCGACCATAAAAAATACGGCCGATAATTGCTGGTTTTTATCCAAGGAAGAAAAGAAATGATTTTATGTTTGGAAAAGCAAAGTTAAAGAACAGTGAAAACCACGATAATTCTTTTATAACCAAAGACCTTACTTCGCTGCGATCCAACCTGCGACGATATGCAAAATATAAATGTCGCAATGATCGTTCTATGTCACCTAGTCAATCAAAAATTCCGGATAAAAATATCAGCTCGTAAAGCAGGTAAATTAGTAGGAAATGTAAAGGGCGAAGGTGTTGGTGAACCAGGGGAGTGCCCGGGGTAACTGAAACCCTCGGGAAGGCCAACAGCCATTTCGACCCAACCCAAACGTGGTCGGGGACCGCAACACCACTTCTTCACATTTTCAATCTTTCCTGGACTTCGCAATTCTTTCCTTCCATTTGGAAGACATCTTCTATTATTCCCATACACAAGATGGGAATGCCTCTTAACTCTCCTGCTTCCTTCCAGCCTATCTCTCTCACCTCCTGCGTATCAAAGCTTTTTGAACACATCATTCTATCCCGTTTACTCTTCTTTCTGAAGTCTAATTTCATTCTCTCTCCCCGCCAGGCCGGTTTCCGTCCTGGACGGACAAAATCAAATTCTGTATTTTTCTTAGTCCATTTCAGATGGGTTTGACAAACCCAGGCCGGGCTCGCGGACGATTCTCCTACTATCGATTTTTCGAAAGCTTTTGACTTTGTCTGGCATCCCGTTCTTTTCCATAAAGTTATTTCGGCTGGCCTTCCTCCTTGCTTTGCTCGTTGGACTCAATCTTTCCTTCTGACAGGCGCGCTTGCGTAGTTTATCAAAATCACAAAAGTCGCTCCTTTCGAGTCCGCCGAGGTGTTCCACAAGGATCTGTTCTTGGCCCTGTACTTTTGTGTCTTTTCATTAATAATCCTCCTACTTCTCTGCCTCCTTCCGTCAGCTGCTCTCTTTATACTGACGATCTGGCCATTTGGTCCTCCTCTCCCCTCGGTCCCCACTGCGGTGGAGGCCACACAAGAAGTTCTGTTTCGGTTGGAGCGCTGGTCGGAGTGCTGGTGTTTTCCCCTCAATCTGAGCAAATGTGAGGCTTCTTTCTTCTCAGTGGATCCCTACCAAGCTAACCTTCAGCCCAACCTCTTCTGACTCATCTCCCGCCTTCGTTTCAATCCCACTTCAAACTTTCGTGGGGTCACCTTCGACCGCACTCTTTCCTTTTCTAAACATGCATCTTCGCTGAAGGCCAAGTTCTTCCCTCGTTTCAAGGCCTTACGCTGTATCTCTACTTCCTCTTGGAGTCTCTCTGAGGAGTCCATCTGTCTTCTGTATAAAGCTGTTCTTTGGTACCTTCTCCCATATGCTTCACCCGGATTGTTTCCTTTTTTAAGCGCTACCGATATCACCAAATTCGAGCGCCTCTACCGAGCAGCTAGTCGTGCCATCACCGGCTGCCTCTCGTCCTCCCCTATCCCACTTCTTCTCTCCGAGGCTTCTCTACCTCCCCTACGAGTCAACTTGAATTCTTTTACTCTTTGAACCCCAAATTATCAAAGAGTAGTGCACACGCCACCCCGAATTATCAGCATGGAATGCACTATAATACAGCACTATACACGACTACTCATGTATCTGGTATGAAACTTTGTTGTTATGGTTGCCACTTGTAAGCAAGAGCACGTGGCTGGCCGGGTATACATGATATAGTTTTAAACCGGAAAACCGGCCTTTCGGGTTCTCCGGTTTAAATGGTATAATTAACAATGATATTAAAGTGAATAACTGTTTCAACAACCCTCAAATAAATTTCATAGCGAATTCGAATTATCATAATACCCAATCAATAAGTTCACTCTTTAATTCGATGAAAAACGAAAGTAGTATTTTTAATTCATTTCAATACCATCAGAAAAAAACGAAGATCCCAATACAGCTTTTATTAACTTACACAATGCATTTTCGAAAATGATTGACAAATATGCCTTTCGCGAACAATTCTCTAAACGTAAACCTTGGATTACTAAGGACTTTTAAAATATATAACAATAAAAACATGCCTTTGAAAGCTATTTGTTAAATTTAAAACACCCAAGCACTATGGCCAATACAAACCTTGTCGAGACTTTTTCAATCGATTAATAAAACAAGCAAAAATTATGCATTTAAATTTGCAATTCATAATTGTCGGGGAAACTACAGCGAACTTAGGAAAGTAATTGGTGAATTCATCAGTCAGACCAAACCCAAAAAAAGCGCTCCTGTTATAACAGGAAAAATTGATTTTGAAAAATTACATTGTCTACATACTACCTGATACATTCTACGACTATTTTGTCAATATAGGAAAAATCTTGCAAAACGTATTACTCCATCAACCAATTTTAATTCGTATAAAAATAAAAGCTTTTGCAGTCATTCTTTTTTATCTCTCCTACGTCTCCACAAGAAGTCGAAGATGTAATAAAATCTCTAAACATTAAAAAGGCAACTTTAGCCAGTAATATTAAGGTAACTTTTATCAAAGCAGCCAACTCTGTTATTGCACTAGCTATCAGTGAAACATTTAACTTGCGTGTATACAACAAAAGCGTAATTTCTATTGCAGCAAAAGTCGCTAAAGTAATTCCCGTATTTAAGCAAGGTAATCAAACAAACTATTCAAACTACCGACCAATATCACTGCTATCCTCCTTTAGCAAAATCTTCTTTTTACTAATA
The DNA here is from genome assembly GCA_963675345.1 of Trididemnum clinides. Lineage (NCBI taxonomy): Eukaryota > Metazoa > Chordata > Ascidiacea > Aplousobranchia > Didemnidae > Trididemnum > Trididemnum clinides. The sequence goes on from OY776300.1 coordinate 8,397,176, forward strand.
GATCTACAGCTATCTCCTTAAATTCAATTTACTTTCTCCGAATCAATTTGGTTTTCAACGAAACCTCTCAACTTCTCATGCAATAAGTCTTGCATTCAATAATTTATTAAAAAATGCAGACAAGAAATATTTTGGTTCCTGCTTGTTTTCAGATCTAGCAGGAAGCTTTCGATGCTGTTGACCACAATGTTCTTCTTGGCAAAATGTCTCATCAATTTGGAATTAGAGGACCAGCCCTTAAATTTTTTGAAAGTTGTTTGTCAAATCGCCAGCAGTTTGTTCGTAAAAACAGATTCTTTGTCAAAAATAGAAACAATTAAATGCGGCGTGCCACATGGATCAAATGCAGGCCCGCTATTGTTTTTTAATATACGTCAATGACTTACCAAAGTAAAAACTAACTTTGACACTATTCTTTTTGCGGATGGCACTTACCTATCCCTGTCTAACAACTAGTTGTTAGACTTAAATAGTCAAGTCAACAGCAGGGAGCTGGCGAGAGTTGACAAATGATTTGGTACCAATAAATTATCCCCTAAACTATAAAAAAAACATCATATTCAATAATCAGTAAATTTCCCTAACGTACCATTGACGCAGACTGTGAAATTTGCCTTGACAACGCAAAAATTTATTGTAGTGAATCTGTGAAATATGTTGGTTTGTGGCTACGTGATGATCTAAACTTTGCTATTCATAAAAAAAAATTGGAAACGCATCCTACAAAATATGCTGGTATGTTTTATAGAATAGGCAATTACATCAACCTTCATACAATGAAAACACTTTATTACTTGTTCATTTATTCCACATTATAGTATAGAATAATGCCTTGGGGCTCAACTAGCAAATCAAAACTGCTAAATTTGTTTATTCGTGTAAACAATGTTATTAGAGGTATGACTTTTCAAAATAAATTTTGTCATATAACTTCTGCATTCAAACAATTACAAATCCTACAAATTAAAGAAATCTTTCAACTGGAACCGGGAAATTTATGTACAAGGCTTATAAAGGGGAAAAGTTTTATAGCCTAGATAAAATATTTCCGCTTTGCACAGCCATAACACGAGACCAACCAGCAACAAGTTTCATTTATCGCGAATCTCTGCGTCATACGGTAAACAAACTTTGGCCTATAAATAAGTAAAACTATTGTTCGAAATAGATCCTGAACTAAAAAAAGGGGTAGTTCTCCTTTAAAAAGTTTCAAAATGAAACTGCTAATTGACTTGAGTTATACCTACAGAGCACGTAACCATTTAATCTTCAAGTATTTTACTTACATTATTGTTGTATAGTTAGAAAGTTTCAAGATTATTTATAGTATTTGCTAAGTTTCCGTTGGTACCTTCTTCTGTTTTGACTACTTGTGCAATTTACTAGCTACCAAAATTTTAGAGGATACCTGACTTGACAACGGCAAGGTTTATTCGGTATCCCTTGACCTTAAATATATTTTGTGCTTTATGTCTAATTTGCTGCTATGTCGTTCCTTTATTTTAGGGCAAAATAAAAATTTTTTCTCTCTCAAGAAACGTATCCAGTCTAGCTCTCTCGGTCTAGCATCGCCTCCAGAAAGACTTGGGTTTGCCTAGTCGCAAAGCTACAAAGAAACCTCTCACAACGCAGTAAATAAAAAAGCAGCGCCTTGCCTTTGTTGAAAAATATTTCCACTGGACAACTGAACAGTAGGCCAGGGTAATGTTTCAGACGAAAGCAACTTCCAAGTTTTCCGGATGGAGTCCACCACTGTCAGGCGCCCAAGGTCGTCTAATCGATTTGACCCTCGATACACCTTTCCACCTGTAAAACACGCAGAGCCTGTTATTGTGTGGGGGAGTTTTTCCGACAAGATGGGATGGGATGGACTAAATTTCTTACCAAAGGACGAAAAGATGAATGCGAATGCTCACCTACAAGTTTTGCAGGAACACATGTTAAACTTCTTCCACATTGAGAGAAGTGTTCATGCAGGATATTGCATCCTGCCACAAGGCGAAAAAGATTAAAAAGTTTTTTGAGGAACATCAAGTTGATCTGCTTAAATGGCCTGGAAACTGTCCCGAATTGAATCTCACCGAAAATTGCTGGCGAGAAATGAAAGAGTAACGGCGGATAAGAAAACACCGAACCTGGACACCTTCAAGTCAGAGCTTAAAAAAGCTTGGTGCCAAAAGATATCAGCGAAATATTTTAGAAATTTTAGTGATTCCATGTCCAAATACCTACAAATGGTTATTAAAAACAAGGGCAACATGGCAAAATATTTATGCATGTTAAACGTTTCTAATAAATGCTTTTTATTGTAAAGAAAACGTTGTGATTGATAAAAAAATGAAGTAGGTCCGAAGTCATTTTGCGGTAGCTGCAATACTTAGTTCCTCCATACTACTGGAGGGCGCAATTGGTCCAAGCTCTACAGGTCATTAAGCTCAGCGTTCAACTACCGAAATTACTAAAGTTAATCACCGTGGTTCATTGCCTCAGTAGTTAAGGGGTCTTGCCGATTTGAAAGTGCCGTTATCAAAAACATGGGTTAATACTTCAAGATAGCTGGTGCAAATTGTGGGTTCAAATTGCCCCTATCAGTTTTAATGATGCTGTGGCATGACAGTGACATATTGACTATTTTCACTGAGGCTAGCATTGAGATATAGAGTTTGATTTCGGTTCTCCGTGGATCACTCTCCAATCAACCTTCATTTTTTTGGAGATAAAGTTTCCTAAATTTTTGGCAACCTCACTTGGGGTCGCGACCCGTAATTTGGGGACCACTGACGTATGGGAATTACACATAACCATTTGTATGTCCGATATTACCTAAAATTGTCCGCAGTTAATATTTTCCTATGTTTTATATTGAGTAGAAATCGCAAGATAGAAAGCTTTTAAATTCAAGATATTTCGTGAATCAGCTGGTCATTCGAGTCTCTATTCAAGTGAGAGTCTTGAGCCGAGTGACTGATATCGAGTCCCGGTCAATCTATTTTTTGTAAATGACTGGAATAAAGTCGATTCATTTATTACTTTCTATTGAAGTCATGAACTCAAGTCTTTCCAAGACTGGAAATAAGTTTAACCAAAACAAAACAATTCTCTTAAATCACGATAATTTTATATTTTGTTCTTTTGTTTGCTCTTATTTATCCTCCATTCACGAGAAAACGAATTGTGTCGCTATCTTTTGGACGGGGTGTCCACACTCGCTTGGGAGTTGCCATTTACGAGGTGTCTGGGTCACCTGTCTTTCACATAAAGGTGGGAGCGTCCTGTTAAGTACCTTGCCCTAGAACACAACAAGCGAACTTGCCGGCTCGTTCTCCACAACCTTCCCTAAATGCCGAGCGCCGAGCAGGGAAGCTGTAAATACCATTTTTTAAAGTTTTTTGATATGACTCGACAAGGGGAATAAACCCCAGATCTACCAACTGCGAAGCGGACGCTTTACCCAATGAAAAGCGTGAGCTACTTGGGCTGGGTTTAAGTAAGTATTGGGGCTAGTTTTTTGACCTAAAAACAGTAAAAAATTGATCTTGAACCAATGAAAATCAACTTTTTTGGCCCAACCAGTAATTGACTTTGTTATTAAAACTCTTTCATTGAAAATTCTTAACGGCGCGATAGCGTAGTGACTAGAGCGTCCGCTTCGCGACTAGAAGGCCTTGAGTTCATAACCTAGTCGAGTTATAGACTTTAATAAATGGTATTCGCAGCTTCCTTGCTTGGCGCTTAGTATAGAAAGGATAGTGTGTTGAACAAACTGGCAAGCTCGCTTGTTCTGTTCTTGGGTATGACTATTAGTAGGATATCTCTATATTTATATGGCAGACAAGTGGCGGGGCGAAGCAGTCTTCCCATCGTGGTGGCCCAATATAGCTGAAGGCTATCAAAAAAAGCTAATGAGAAGCTCATATAAATATGAGCAGCTTCTCCGAATAGGAAATCTTGCCCACACGTAATAGATTGAAAATATCAACAAAAATCAACACATCCAACGAAAAACAGAACCAGCTTCAATAACTCTTGTCGGTTTTTCTCCGACTCAGTTATTCGCACCAAGATAAGAATTAAAACTTACAAGCATGTACTGTTTGACACTGTCAGCCATAAAACTCTTGCCTTTAGAGGTTTTCGTAGCACTGAAAAAAGTTTTGCCGTGAGTTGACAGTGCTGTAACTAGCGATGGATATTAGGATAAGGCAAGTAAGGCACTTACCTCAGGCCCCTCATCATGGTTTTACTAATTGACATAAAATTTTATGAGTTTCTAGAAAGGAACTCAAGTCTTTCCAACATTTAATCGCCAGGGTTAGGGTTCCCGTGATTTTTTTAATAATTGTAGAGCAGGCATGGGATATTGGGACAGTGTATTTCTACCACAACCACTGCACCAAGAAGGAGATATTGACACTAAGTGCATTTTTCAAACACGCAACTTCGCAGAACGCACTAGGATTTAAATTCTCATCTTATTGGTCACAGTCAACACTTTACCAGGCTTAGCTATCATCACTGACAAAAACATGTTGAGTTTTTACCATGATTATTTGTTGTTACCTTACACTAAGCTATTGCTTCGTATGCGCTTGGGAAACACCACCACCAAACAGAAAACCAATGGTTTGTCTTCATTCCACCAGTAGCTCTACTAACATCTTGTTTCGGGAAACTGCAAAACAACATCTTGCTGGATTGCGGTGCTTGTTATGTTTGCAGAAATGAACGTAAATTAATTTTACTAGGTTTTACAACTTTTAGTTTAAAAAGGAATAAAATTAAAATCTCAGAGCTATTAAGTGTTGAATTTTATGATTTTATTGAAAAATTAACTTGATGCATCTTATTCCCGAAGCTTAGGATCTACGGCTATTTTTCAGAGAATGCTGTTTGAAGATCAGGCTTTCGAATTTTCTTTAGGGATATAGCTACCTTCCTTCTGCTTTATAGTAGTCGAGTCTCCAGTCACTGGTGTTGAGTTCCGAGTCGAGTCATTTCGTGCAAATGGCTCGAGTCAAGTTGAGTGTGTTTTTTACACCGAATCGAGTCACTGATTCAAGTCTCCCCGATATTGGCATGTCCTAACATCCTGACTACCTTTTGTATCATCCTAAAACTCCTAAGCTTGAAATTAAAGGCACTAAAGGCGAAGCCTGATATTAAAAGCAGCACAATCATTTCCTCATCAATAAAACTGAAAATATTGAAAGCCAGGCTGTGTATTGGGATTTCCCTGACATCTTGAGTGAGAATCTCCAGAAATCATCTAATATTAGCCAACAAAAACGCCGATTTTTTAAGGAATACAGTCCGCACCACAATTCAACTGAAGTAGCTAGCAGGTAAATCTTCGGCGCTTTGGGGCACCTGATTAACTGATGAAATATTGCCTCAGGTTCCTAAATTCACCACTGGCTGTAGCAAACATTATTCACCAGGTGAAAAGTCTGGTCTTACCATTATCAATATCTTGGATATAACCAATTTCGTGACTCCAGTCAATGACTTGACTCGAATCATTTGTACAAAATGATTTGACTCGACTCGGGAATCGATGCCTGTAACTCGAGACTCGACTTGTAACTGCGATCTGTGACTCGAGACTCGACTTGGGACTGTGACCAGTGATTCGAGACTCGAATACTATGACTCAAGATTCAAGTCAAAACTCGACTGGTCAGCTGATGATAAAATTACCTGCATTGTAGGAGGCGTTTTAAAATCGACTTCAATGTTTCTACGATATGCAGGCCCGTATTGCATTATTTATAGACCCAATCTCTGCTGTTGTCGGTGAGCAACCCAAGGGGTAGCAACTTGAATTTTGGAAACTAAAAACAGACCTAGTATTTTTAAGCAAAGCGCAATAAGAGAGGAATTTTATTGTGAAAGTTACAAACAGTATCGCGATTTCCATTTTCTGGTGGATTTTGCACAGCCAATGACCGCCATACTTCGAATTCCTCACATCTATGAGGATAACTCCTCGGCAAGTAAGTACATCAGCTCCCAAGGGAGAAACAGACTGGCAGACAAAACTTTGTTCTAGCTTATGTAGATTGGAAGCACAAACCTTGACATTGACGTTGAATTATTGCATGGCAACAGGATAGGCCACAAGTACTTCACTAAGACAAGAGTTTACTCTGACCTGTGCATAAAATATCGCAAAAAAATTTGAATTTAAAAATATTTTTGGTGGCCGGCGCCACAGTGCTAAATTGAAGACTGCAATACGATAATTTGAGGGGCACAAAATTTAGATTAATCTCAAGAAAAGTATTCATCAAATTAGGCTCTGAATTTTTTCCTAGATTTGTGAGCTTCAAAGGCGATATTTTCCCGATGTTGGCCCGCAATTTTACTTTAAAAAGACAAAAGCTTTATTTCCTTACGGGTATCATCTCGATCAAGGGTCACGCAATTTTGGTTGACAGGGCACATGCAGTAATTTCGGAAGTTCCATTGCCCCTGGGTGTTCTCTCCCCACGTCACCGGGGTGGGTTTTTCACTTTTTATTTTCAATATCAGATCACTTCATTGACATTACATGGCTATAGGCGTTACAAAAGTTCCAGTGTGATACATTAGCAAACTGATGTAACAAATTTGGTAAAAAACTATGTATAGTTCTTTTGAAAAAGAGAAAGTCTTACTTTACTGGTACAGTGCTCGATACCAACTAAGGCTAGAGCTTCACGTATATAATATTAAACACTACACGTCAGGATAAAATAAAATAATAAAATTATTAGTGCTGTTTCGTCAAGTGGCAATTTATTCAGGTAGAATCTAGTTTTATTATCTTATTTTATCTTGACCTGTAGTGTTTAAAATGATATAGTTCTTTTCAGTATTAATTAGTGATTAAAAGGTAGGGCACAGATCGAAAAAAACCGCAATCGAAAGTATCCAATGCTCAACTGTCACTGATGGAAGTTTACACGTCTCTCAAGTTTGTTCTCTGGAAGCCAAGATAAATTTTTGTGATCCTCTCTACCACTAAAGTTATCCTCCTTTACGCCATACACGTAACCATTGATTACGCATGTTGGCCACAATTATTGGTTACGTCAAAAAGGATTCTTGCAAATCATCCTGGAATAGCATAGTGCTTTAGCACTGGTGATTTTGTTGTCAGGTGACGAGTACGATATCATTTAGTTTTAGGGCAGCGTTTGCCTTTGAGCATTTCTTTAATGAACAGAAGGAAATTAAGTTTAATATTAACCTTAATTCTCGGCCGCTTGCAGGCAAAATTGTACCATGTGATAAAAATGTATAGTATTTTCTGGACTTGCATAGCTAATTTTAGTCAAATTCGCTTTCTCGAAACTGGATTACTAAAGATGATTACTGATGCTCTCAATAATTTCGCGCCCACAATGTAGCCTCCACATAGGACTTCTGTAGAATTCAGATATTAATAAAACGACCACTGCAAAGTTAAAAATTTTTTCTACCATAGTTTTAGTATGAAGTGGGGCCATTTTTTCACCTCAAATTTTTATACCTAAATTTGGTGCTAAGCTATTTTCAAATAAAATAGCAAAACGTCTTTGGTCTTCGTAGGAGTTATCAAATAGACTTGCCTAAATTCCATGCCTTTTGATGTCTTATCAAAGAGAACAAAGGAATCAAAACCAGGAAAATTTATGGAACTAATGTTTCTCAAAAATAGGTCGTCGTGATCGACCAAATGCTGACATTATTTCAAGGAGTTGATGTTTGAAGTTTTTACTGTAGATCGACCTAGATTAAAGCGCTAGTAACTATTCCTGGAGTGTTACTCACTTAGGAAGTCTACCGTTATCGCTACAAGTAAATTAAGTAAAAATTTTCCTACAGTCGATTTCAATACATTCAAGTCAAGATGTTGTGACCTACCGTGTAGCTTGAAGCCTAAAACCAAAGATAATCTCACTTTTATTCATGGAGCTAGAATGTATGCATATTTTCTACTACAATGACTTGAAACTGTACTAAATAAGGTTATCAGTACTTTAAAGCAACGGCACAGCCGGGAGGGGCAAAGAAAGGAATTGCTCTCTTTAACAGAGATACTTCAAAGTCCTGTTTTCAATAAATTCCCGGGATCTCTAAATCGTCATCAACTAAGCTCAACCAAGCAAAGAGCTGCAAAATTCGGTTCGATTTTTGATTTTTAGCTTATCAAGTCTTTTAAAAAAGAATAATATTATCACCAAATCTAATCCAGCATAAAAAGTTTGCCTCTTTAACGCTTTTGGCTGTCTACGCCCTATTCTAAATATGTCGCATACTGCTCACTAGCACAATCAGCTTCTTTAAGCTAAGGTGGTCCAATGCTGCATTAGTGGGGGTCACATTATTCACAGGGTGCATGTGGCATGAAGATAAAAGATATTTTGTCAAAAAAACATTCCAAAGTTTGGTTAAAATTGAGGACCAAATTCACTATTAAGGTCCTTTTTAGTAAAGATACACCAGTGTATTTACTGGACTTAATTCGAATCTCGGTCGACCTATAGAAACCTCAAAAGTACAGTAAGTAACGGTAAGCAAACTTACTGAATTAGAGCCAGCAATATTCCTGATAACTAAAAAACTTCAGTCACATGACGTTTATCCATATTTTGGATTTTCAAATCACACTTTTTTTTTATCGAAAGCTTCAAAAAACGTCAAACCAAAATCGGGCTGGTTTTCAGACTTTTTAATTTTTGTAACTGCCGTGACTTCAATTTTTATTAGTCCTCTAAGAAATGTTTTTCAAAAAAAATATCACCACCTGCTGCAGAGACAAGAGGCTTCAAGTGGGATGGCGCAAATTTGCGAGACTTGGTTCCAGGCTGCGTTAGTAGTTGGGACCAGGGTTTAAAGAAGACTTAGCGAGTTACAAGCTGTCCGGCTATCAGCAAAACTTATCTTTCAGCGCCAAGTAGCTGCAACGTAGATATCTTTGAATTAACGACAAAAACATTGAAATTTATTGTGCAAATGCGAAAGAAAAAGTACAACTTATGCCTACTTCTGATGTATTCAATACGACGTATCTACAAACGTTGAGAAAAGTGTAGGCTACGGCATGTAAAAACGATGTGTGGTGTGAACATTAAAAAACACGACGTGAAAGGCAACAATTCAAAACAAAAACGCGTTCTTGAAAGCAAAAACAGTAAAATTTTCAAAATAGAAAATTCAAGTAGGGACCATTCCAAGCTTTTGTTTATTCAAAAGAAAATATTTCAAGAAAGTAGACTTGTGCGTTAAAAGCGTTCGGCGCTATTGCTGATTGTTTTCGTTGATCCTCCATTCGAAATAACAAATCCCAAAAAAGCAAGTAGTCAAAAATTTTCCCGGAAAATTTAATCTGTGACTTGCTTGCAAAATATGTCATGCATGCGTGTTATAATAAACAACTAAGGATATAAAAGCTGATCACGACGTATATCCTTTAGAAAGGGGTGACGCTGGACATGTATTTTCCCGCGAATCAGTCATGACACGAGCGTTTGAAAGTTTGGTAGACTTCGACAAGCTACGTTGCTAAAAGCACGCACAGCTATAATTGTCAAACAATATTCAAGTATTATACAGTTAACTTTCTTCGTCATAGAACAGTCATAATAGATACAACAAAGTTTGCTCATGCGACTTATTTTCGAAGTCTGTGTCATGCGCTTACTGCTCTAAATTTGTGCCAAGCCAAAGCGTGTAATTTCATAGCTTTAAGTGGCACAAAACATAATAAAACTTACACAAAAATCTAAAAAAGCCCACGAAAATTCAGCAAGAAAAAAGAAAGTGACAAAACTGATCGAAGTTTTTGAAATATAACGTTTTTAGACTACACCTTCGTGCATTACAGTTAAGCTGTATTGGTCAGTTTCCGAGATAGGCAAAAATGAGTAACGCTAGAGTTAAGAGCACATATTTCACCCTATGGCGATTCGAAAACTTGTACAGTTTAGGCTACAGCAATTGTACAGTTTAGGCTACAGCAACTAACAGCAATACCACTTGCTCTCGGATTTGGTTTGAAGTCGCAAGAACTAGAACTAGAGGTGCAATGCATTGCAGTATCCTAATTTTTACCTTATTTACTTCAACAACAAATGAAATTTTGGGTTATAAAGGCTATCCCGTGAAAAAAAACTGTAAAAATATTACTTCAACTAAATTGAATCTGATGAAAAGCCAAGATTAACACGACAAATTGGCTCGTTGAATGGAACATAACCTACTGAGGCGTGCGAGAAAGCTCTTAAAATAACGCTTTCGGAAACAAACTGTCAAAGCAAAAACAATTTCAGCAAATGAAGAAAACAAAGCATACCACCATCTCACTGTAGGGTTTTTTAAATAATTTACGGACAATGTGGATGAATGTCTCGAATATTATTTTACGCAGTTAGTTATTATCTCATAATTCATTAACAGCGGAGTGTTGGTTTAAACGGGCGACACTTCGTAGCCTGTAGGTTTGAAGGATCGATTAGGTGGAAACCCAACCCACTAAGCCAAGGAAAAACGTGTCCAAAATTTTTTAACAAATTATGAGAACGGAAGTAGATTCATGTCATAGGCCTTCTGTTAGCTGCTATGTACAACGTAGAAATGGTGGAAATGAAAACGGAACATATGCTACCCTGCAGAATCCCTGTATTGTTTGGAAATAGCATCAATTAAGATGTTGCACTACGGTTTACGTTATTGATTTAGCGCAGTAACCACCGGTGCAAAATATGTTTCAATGCAGCATGTGTAGGAATGTGTTTAAATCACACGTTGACAAAAATACAAAACAAAGTTGGAAAAAAAACAAAAATAGCACTTTTATCAACAACAACAATAACAATGCAAAAATCAAATTCAGTTTATGACTTGGGTGTAACAGTATCTCGTTAACTTTGGAAATAGCCTGTTAACGAAATTTAGCTCTAATAAAATAACCAAGAGGTTATGGGGTTTTGCATTTGGCCTCAGACTTAAAAAATTCAAAGCTTATAATAATGGTTATACATTGTGGGCAGCTGAGGACCGAGAAAAAAGAAAATGCCAACTTAAATCATAAACAAAATCCCTTATAAAAACCAAACCAATTTTGGTTTTATTACTCAATATTACATAGTATAACATGCAGGCTGTTTCGCTTTTAAGTACTTCAGAAGAATCTAAAATAGGAATTATTTCTAGGTAGCGTAGACTTAGATTTCAGTTTGTTCAATAATTTTCTTAAATAGAGATTTTTAAAAATAACTGATAATGTTTCCGAAAAGAAATTTGTGTCCCAAGAAAATCAAACACTTAAAAAGAAATATTGAACGACGCAAAAGTATGGACGCAAGTGCAAGAGATTGTAAAAAGACATTAAGATGTCCAAAAGTTAGGTGCAACACGAGAACATGACAAGTCTTCAGGGTACTTGCTTCTTCCCACTGCTAACAACGACAATCTTAGCCCAAGTTGTTTCATTCATGAGTTGTATTGTGTAAACGAAAATCTGTAACAAATGCAAATAAAGAATATTAATAAAATTGTTTAACCTTAAATCGTTAAGCAGTTAAAAATAAGTTTTAATTAGCTTAACTAAAGTAGTTTTTTCGTCACTTGGTGGTGGGGAGTGGACCGTACTGGCTGACTCTGTTTTAGAAAGTGACACTTTTTGGGGAACACCTTCTTGACAGGGGTCAATTTAGTAAAAGATTTTTTAGATAGCAATCCTGAACTTGGGGGAGACATTTTCCATTTTGGGTGGACGTTTTTTGAAGCCGCCCCGGTTTCACTTGCTCTAGAGGCGTCGCTGCTATTGCACTTTAGTTAAAAAACTTTGATAATGATTTAGTACCATCAATTCTTGGACAAATGAAAGACTTTTGCGTTTTAATTATTGGCAATTCACCCAAACGAAGTCAACGGCAAAAGTACAGTGTTTTGAGGAAAGTGAAGTTATAGACTTGTCCACAGAAATTACGTACATTTTGCATTTGTCTTAAATCTCAATATCCTTCGCTCTTAAAATTTCCCAAAATATGAAACCAAGGGAAGACTGTTCTGATTTTATAACTCCCTTTTGACTTTGGGCTTAGAGTCCTTTCAACAGTTATTACTAACCTAAATGATATCCTTTGTTTAGGAAAAAACTTGTTTTTGAAATTAACTTTATTTGCGAAGATCAGCGATAACGCTCCTAGTAGGCCCTGTTACTACAAAACATCCCAGTTGCTGTGCTGCACTGTCTCGACGAGCGCGAGCTTTTAGGGCAGCATTCTGTGTGTTTGTTCCTCTTGCATCATGTGTTTTATGGCAGCGCATCAATTGTGCTTAGGCTTGAGGAAACATGTTGACAATAATGGGCTACTAGCTCTATGTTTGCAGATGAGTCACATTTTAAAATGATTAAGCAATGCTTTCAACAGGTCGAATGCCTTAACATCTTATCAATTTTTTCGACAAAGTTTGCTGCGTAAACCTAAGAGAATTGTGCCGTCTGGTGGACATTTTATTGGTGGTTCGCTTTCGTCGGTCAGCTCTTCATCGCGATACTAACTTTTTAATGCAGGTTTTAGCAGCTAGCCAGCATATATTGACATCCTTTGAATCTAACAGGCTAAAGGCGATAGAATGTTAATGTTAGCGCTCGGCAGGTTACACCGCTTCATCATTTGTAGGAGAATTGATCAATGGCAACTTGACACTAAAGCTGTAAGATCGCAGCACTTTCCATGCCTTGTTTTTGTCTTGCGCTTAGTTTGTTAGTATGCTAAAAGAAAATTTTAACGGCTTCCTTTGACAGGCTTCTTACGATCTAGTTCGTGCTGTTAATCAGGAAACTGTTGACAGGATCGCAGAAATTCGAGGTCTTGTTTTCTTCGAAACAAAGCTACTAAATACCGAAATCCAAGCTTGCATAATAACAGATGCATCCATGCAGCTTGTAATATGTAGTGCAGATTGCAGCATTTTGAATGGACTGAAACAATTATGTTTTTACGTTATGACAACAAAAAGCAGAAATTGTTGATGCTAATAACAACAACAAGCGAGATGTACGTCTCATTTTGTTCCATTAAAAATCATCAAACGTTGCCCAAAGACTGGCTAGGTCAATCATGATAACTTTATTGGGACAAGTTTTACTTTCTCAAAAAGTACAATCAATTAATTTCAAACATAAAATAAAGATAAGTAAAACCACAAACCTACCACAGTCTGTAAAATAAATATCATCGATTTCAACATCGGCTGCTCCATCTATACCTTCAGTGATACGAAGCTCAATTTGAAATGGGCTAGTTCGAATGTTGAGAGGTACACTAGCAGTTGTCCAGTTGTTGCTTTGATGGCCTTTGAGTGACCACTGCGGGATAACCAGTCTATCATCGGAACTTTCGTCTTCGCCAATCACTAAATTGACTTGCAGCCGCGGAGCCTGAAATATAATTGTTGAGATGATAAGCTATACCTGGAAGAAGGCGCAAACATCTACCGGTATTAAATTGAAGTCTATAGCTAGTTTTTTTAATGAAAACTTTTTGATTACTTTACAATGTTATGGTTTTGAATTTTGAAAAGTTGATGCAAAACTAAAGTGCAGCAGAGTGACTTCAGGAATTTATTGTAAGTGCAATGAAGAAAAATTTTTCATGGCTATAATTTTAAAGTTGTGCGCTTCACGAACACTTGAAGTCATACGTCGTTAAAAAAAACAACTCAGGATAAGAGTTCAGCATGAACTCTTTCGGCCCAAAGCATTGTTTTGTAAACCGTTCTAAAATTCTGTACGCATAACAAATTTATAGCGTGGCCTAAAAGTAGAATTGTAGTTATCAACTTAAACCAACTTAAACCAACTTAAACCGCAAAATGACTTGACAATACAAAGCCTAACAAATGTTGCAAGCGACTGAAAAGAAAAACAGCCCAAACTCAAGGTTAATGTATACTGTGAAGAATACTTAATGTTAGCAATATTCAGAAAGTAACTTTAACCCTTATACTCCCAAATTTTTCGAGTCGCGTTACTTCCCATACGAGTCGTTTTGATTCGCTTACTATTTTCAGTATATTACGTCTTAGAAAGTTTGTACAAGAGGAAAATTTTTGTGTTATGAGAAAAGGGGATAATCAAGCTGATGATTGTTATAAATGCAAATGCTTTGTTTGTGCATGCATCATTACAAAAATTGAATATTTAGGCTGGTTTTCTGGAGCAACAAGAAAAAACGCTCAATAAATGCATCGTTCGGCATTCATATAGGAGTATATTCTACCACAGAAGACTGCAATGAACGAAAGTGACAACAAGAGAATGCAAAAAATGTGAAACAATAAGGTTAGTAGGCAAAACACTTTCAGCAAATGACGACAGAGTGATTACTGCAAACATGATTGCTACAGGTTTTGCAAAGGGTTTTTGTTTTGCGATGGGCTTTTGCAGGACACATGGATCAGCGCTTTTGCTTTCTTGTGTTTTCAGATGAAGAAGCCTGTATTTGAATCGTGTCTTCGTCCTGAAGTCCAGTCAGCTCCTTTACTAAGCTAATTAGTAGGCTCCGCTTCAATCTGTTGCCACGTTTCCCAGCATGGTTTTCTTTATTGAGAGACATCCATATAATAAAAGCGTTTAGAGAGCTGATGTCCAGCATGTTATAAAATACTACCATGGGCCATCTTCGAGTTTTTTTTTCGAAGAAAATCGTCTCACCATTTGGTCCATGGTATCTACACCGCCCTTCGTGACGGTATAATACGTAATGACTTCTGGTTTCTTTTCCGCATCCGGCGATTCAGTACCCTTATCTGAAAATGCATGGTATTCAGAAGGGTAACCACCTTCCCTTTCTTCGGACAATAGGAAACAACCATCGCTTCTTTTTGATAGCCATGGAGAGTAGTGGATTTCTTTCTGTCTTTGGTGGACACAAATTCTGCAGGGAACTCTGTCTGTTCTTTCGAATTGTTCCAACAAGGTGAGATTTTAGATTAGAAGTTTTCTTCCCAACTCCAAATTTGTGAAGAAGTTATCACAGGTAATATTTCTCCCACTTTTTTTAAAAGCTTCTGAGAACTTTAGCACTAATTTTGAACCTAGATTTGTTTCCTTCGGCTCACCTATTTCTCTTCCTTTGTACACATCCATTTTCAGTACGTAATGTGATGCTGAGTCGCATATTGCCCAGATCTTCATGCCATATTTTCCTGGTTTTGATGGCATGTATTGGCGGAATGGGCAACGACCACGAAACGTCACAAATTGTTCATCTACCGTCAGATTTGGACCAGGAACAAATGCATCCAAAAAAGATTCATTCCAAATTTCAAATACATTTCTACGAGGTGAAAATTTGTCTGGTGACCTGCAAGATCGTCGAGCTGCAGCGTCATCAAATCGAAGGACACGTAATATGTCTTGAAAAGGGTTATTCGAGATAGTTTTACGAAAAATTCATCTTTCATGTTCCATATGCCACAATTGAGAAAGATCTTTGTTGCTTGACATGTATACACCAACTATCAAATAATGTTCCGATGACTTTTTTTAGCTCTACAACTGTAGTATCTTTCCAGTTATCTAAAAATACACCTCGACCCTCTCTATTAGTCCATTTACATATTTATTCAAGAAGATTATTTCCGAAAAACAAACAAAAGCCATCTCAAAGTGAACCACTCGTCCTCAAAGCATATCTTGTTGGTCCAACTTCTTTCGTATTATATTTCTTTGCCTCGTTTTAGAAGTAAGATAAAGCATTGGTTCCGCTGCCCAGCTTTCTATATCACTTTTTGATTTGAAGAGCGCACTAGCCGTGTTTGTAACGTTTTTGTCACTCGCATCTCTAGCTGCGGCATTATCATTATCATCATTATTATCCTCGGAATCATACTCTGGATCAGAAAGAATAATTATTTTCGTTGTCATCGTCTGAAGGAACATAATCGTTGCAATCGTCATCATCCAGGTATCTGTCGCTGGTGCTTGAATCCTCATTGTTGTCAACAAAAAGTAGACTAGAAACTTTATCTGGAGTAGGATACCTGCTCATATTGACTTTATCCAAGCAAAATACCAACAGAAAGAGAAAAACTGTTTGCAGAATGAGCAGAAGCTTAAATATTGCCTTTGCAACCCTTTGCAACCTAGCTTGATCAAACTAGCTCTGAATGATACAAACTCAAATGCGAACAGAGGAAGAATTGGGCTAGTGCAGCTTTGTTACTTCAAAGACTTGTAAAATCTCATTGCGTAAAAGTAAGTACAACGCGAGTAACACACATTTAAACTTTGCTACGGGTCAAAATGACCCGTCTGGGAGTATAGGGTTAAACATATAAAAGTCAGTTTAATAACCGTAACCCTATTTTTGGGCCACTCTGCATACCTAAACATGGACCTCATATTTTGGATAAAAAACATTCGATTAGTAAAGATAATAAAAGTTCACATCATTATCAATCATAAAACTTTACAAGACTATCGCAAAGGTTGCAAATACAATCCCGAATCCCAAAATTTAAAAGATATGATAAGACTATCGCTGGACGCGTTTCGTCCTTTTGGACTCTTCTGCAAGGCTTGTCTTTTGACTGTCTTTGTATTTGCAACTTTTGCGATAGTCTTGTAAAGTTTTGTGATTGATAATGGTGTGAACTTATTATAATTACTCCATACCGATAAACCGTGATTGATAAAGAATTTTCTACACCGCTAAAATGAAGCACCACTTTATTAAAGTTGTATTTAAACAATGTGTTTCAAACAACTTTTAACAAGAACTTTAAAAAATAATATTAAAGAATTTTTCGAGACAACCAATTTTATTGGCAACTGATATACTGCACAACTAAGATGCATCAAACAATTTAGCTGGCATAATATTCAACAAACTGTTGGGGTGATAAGCAAACAAGGAGTAATCGGCGCACAGTATCAAAAATAATTATTGAGCCAAACATTTATATTATTCATTTTATAGTATATTTCCCACGAAGCTTTTTGTCCTGTACTATTATAGAAAATGACAGGCAAATCTTTGTTCCTGACAATTTCGTTTGTAGTATCGGAGAAAAAAGATTCGAAAAAATGCAATTAAATGCATCGTACGAATTTTGCATCAGAACAGCTAAACAATCGGAAATGTTTGGTCTTGGCTTTGTATTCAAAACAAAAATTTGAAGCTTCGGTAAAGAAGTAGACCTACATTTCTTACAGAGCAAAGTACCAAAAATTAGCGGACGATGTACGTTGAACAATTTTTATTAACACCAAACCATTTCGGCTCAACAGCACAGACGTCATCGGAGAATCAAAATAACATGCTAACACTTCTACTTACAAATTGGAATTGTTTGTATCATATTCATCAATACACATATTTGTTTGTGTTCATATTCAACAAAATAGCATGCTATAATGCTTCAACTTAAAATTAGATATGTTAGTGTACATATTCATTTGATTATTTCTAATTTTCAAATTGAAGTGTAAACGTGTTATTCTAATATACCAATGTGGGTCATGTTGATGAGCCAAAAACGCTTAATTTTAATGCAAATGTTCGGCATATATCGCCTGCTAATTTTTGCAACTTAGTCGTAAAAATTAATAGGTTTAAAAACGTAACAACATTCAGTAATACTTACGAAAGAACCTCTCAAAAGATACAAAAACGACATTATGCAAGAACAATTGCTGTTCCCAGTCACGACAGGAGTTCTAAAGTAATTGTTGGCCCTCGTTCTTCCTGTCATATCGTAATGCAGAATATGACCTCGGCCTAGAAGACACAATAATTAATTGAGCCAAAGCTTTGGTAAGACTCAAAAGTGAGATAATATATTATCTATTAGATCTTCGCAAGTATTTGGTCACTTGTGTTTATATTGGTTCACTGGTCGGACAACAACAAATCTTTGGAATAACAGCCAAAAAACCAAATGTGCAACCACAATTTTGGTAAATAAGATGTAGTATCAAACTTAAATTCGTTATATGACGTATTCAGCACAGTGTTGCAATTGAGAAACTTTTTTTAGAAGTACTGCCTAAGAAAGATTAGAAAAGGGCTTCCAACTTCCTCACTCTTTCTATTCACGCTGCTGGCACAAAGAGTTACCAAAATATAGGCATACCACACACTATGATAACAATGTGGTGCTGTTTATAAATATCGTCAGGTGTTTAATCAGGACTTTGGTGAAGTGGGAGCAGGGAAAACCGCAAGTGAAGGAGAATTTTATCTATTTTCGAAATGCTGTTTTTTGGATAGACAGACGAGACAAAAATTTTATTAGCAGGACAATACAATGTATTTTGGCAATTCATTATTGTTAAGGATTTTTTTCGAAGATTAATTTGCTAAGGAAGATTTTCGTTTTCTTTATCTCTATCTATTATTGCAATCAATCCCCCTTACCTAATTTGCTATTACAAATGTTTGTTGTAGTGCAGTACTGTACTTTATTGGGTTTCTCAAAAGCACATGCCTTTTCATTTTGTCATATTTAAACCTGTCGGAATCACTTTCAACTCTGAAGCCTACTACTACATAAATGACATAAAAACATTGTTTTTCTTTGGCATCGGAGTGACCATATTTTCTTGATTAATGTTATTTCTTTGATAAATTGTTGTTTTCTTAAAATGTGCCATTGTCGCAAAAAGTCATTGCAAAATGTACAATTTCCATGGGTCGCTCTCACCTCGACTATCGAACGTAAAATCGTTAGGTTGATGCCGACAATAATAAAAATGCGCACATGTCAAAAATTCAACACACGACAACAAAATGAGTTTCGAAAACCATAACTCAGTTTTAATTTATTGCTAACTACCTTTCAAATGCTCTGTGTTAGCTCCATGTGTTGTGTTTTCTTCTTGTGGTTCAAGCCTATTTATTGGCTCCCAGTGATGAAAATGATACTTTGAAAATAATGCGGCGACAGGGGGTGGAGCTAAGTCCTTGGTAGACTGCCATGAGCAAATGGTTGCATTGTCATTCTCATCTTGAAATCCACAGTCTAAGTTGACTGTAATTCGGGATCCATCTTCTGTTTTATCAACATACATATGTGTTACACAGACGTCTGATGCAGTGCAGTCTGCAAGCTTATAACTGAAAGTGATTCGAATTTCAGACCGCTTCCTATTAAGATCAACTGTCAAAAAAATACTTTCAATGTCGCAATTTTTTGATAGAAAAATGAGTACCTACTCTTTGTTTCCAATTTAGACAATTTGTTTGTTTTTCCTTTGCAAAACAGATTAAATTTTCTATTCGTTTCGGTGTTGTTAGAAAAGATATCTCAGAAATTCCTTTACAAGAACACCGTAGGGCAAACGCAGCACAGGAATTTAAGTAGCAACCTTGAGATTTCGAACCAGCGCTTTTCATGGCGCAGACCTTGAAAATGATATGCCACATTTTTTATCGCTTTTCCAGCAGCAGCATTTTTCACATTAGGACATATGTTAATCATGACTATATAAATTTGTTTTCATGTGTCTTTTCAAAACAACCCTTTTTACCTAGAGGCAAGAAGGAGATCTATGTATAGGCTAATCATATTTGCAGTCTAGGACATAATAGGCGTAAAACAAAACGGCTTGGGGGTTACAGCCCCTCAGACTGTTGTCATTCTGCATCCTAAAACATTTTCAGCCCCTTTTAGAGATTAGAAAAATACTCTTCAGGTGATCTTTGTTTTATTAGTTTGTTTTGACCCTTCAAGGATCATAAGATTATAATTTATAGAATTTGAGACACTTATCTAATTGTTTGGTAACAACAGGATTATAACGGATTTCAGAAAAATAGTTATTAAGTGGTCATAGCATAACAATTAACAATCCGGTAACTCATGTGCTACATCAATCCTTAAAGGTTTAAGACAAAAATGGCTCCAGCCCTCCCCTCTCGCAGAAAATAAAGTCTTACATCTATGCTCTGGATCAAAGACTACCTACTACCAACTGCACCAAGAATTACAGACTGCGAAGAACACTTTCTAACCACTACACTAATCCCT
Organism: Trididemnum clinides; assembly: GCA_963675345.1. Classification (NCBI taxonomy): domain Eukaryota; kingdom Metazoa; phylum Chordata; class Ascidiacea; order Aplousobranchia; family Didemnidae; genus Trididemnum; species Trididemnum clinides. The sequence continues at coordinate 8,417,186 of OY776300.1, forward strand.
TTGTACGCTGACAATGTATCATTAAAATGTACTCTCACCCTTGATTAGGCACTCATCAAATTGAGTTTCTACAGCCAAATCGTCCAAAGCCAGTATTGAATCAAAATGTTTACGCCCGCAAGATAGACCGTTACATTTTCCGGCATTTTTGCAATTGCTATCACCACAGCTTGCTTGAATAACAATCTGAAAAAATGTTGATAAATATCAATAATATCACAAAATTGCCTTTATACATCCACTATGTTTTTGTGGTTTCTTTACTTTGATAAAAATGAAATCTTTAGAAATGAATCTAAAGTACTAGAGTTTTAATTAGCATAGCATCTCTTCGAACAACTTTAAATTGACTAGAACCTCTTTGGCTAAGTTGTAACTTCATCTACGTCCTCCACGAGCTAGTGTTAAGTATATGTTTTAAAAAGTCTAAATATTGACCTGAAAACTGTCAAGGGTAGAAGGAATTTTAACATCTTTGTAAAAAAACTCCCAGTCGTTTTTTCCAGCTGAATCAATGACTTCGAAAACAAGACGAAATTTGTTTTCAATTCCTATGTGAATGCTCTGATAAGATGGTACAAGGAATGCTTTAATATTTGTTCCATTGCATTTTGGGAGGTACCAGAAAGAAAATAGCAAATGCGAAGTGCCTCCTTCAATAACTGGTGATATAAGATAGGCTACACTGACTGCTCGAGATGGGTCCAGAGACAGAAACCATACATAGCCGTCGTTGTGTTTATGCGACACCCCGTTTTTCACACAATCATGTGTGTCAGTTCGATCAAACTTGTCGTTGCCGATATGCAGTATATTCATCCAATCGCACTCAACAAATTTTCTTTGAAAAATCTCAACAGTGCACAGATTCCGAACTCCTTGTTTAACAAATGCAAAATCAGGTTTTGTTGTTCGCTCGTCGGGATTAATCGTAAAAGGTTCAAATTCGAGGCATCGATGTGACGTTACTGATCCGTAATTGGCGTTGCTTGTTATTTGCGATGATTTCGACAGGACGATAACACGAAAAGATATCAGTTTTGCGATCATTGATTTATTGCTGATGAAACCGCTTTGACAGTGGTCTGCTGTTGCATTGATGAAATGAAATCCAGTTTGCAACGAATAAACATATATCCGGGCTGAGTTGTCTGATGGCAAATTGATGGATATGTGGATTAGGCAATCAGTAGAATTTGCTTTAAACAGCGGAGAAATAACCACAGAATTAAAATTGTTTTCCGTAGGAGGAACATAATTCTTAATGGAGTCGAATTCTAAACGAAAATAAGATATTTGTTAAATCCATTATCAAATTGATTTTTTGAACAAAAATAAAAGCATTTTAGTAAGATTGATATCACATGGGACATTTTGATTTTCTAGCCTATAAGAAAATGATGCTTTTTTCAAAATATAGGTCATTAGGAACATATTAACAACTACGCAATGTAGTGTTTCGATTCTGGCACAGAGCATTTAATTAATAGCAGATGTTGAAAGGGACATGAGCTTCCCCAGGCTGTATTGACGCAGCACTCCAACAACAAATTTGTTGGTACTGCTTTTATGGTATTAAAGCATTTGTTTCATGAACAGTTTCAGTTGGTTTCATGCTATAATCTCTGGTCACGAGAAAATTCTTATGTTCATACATGGAACAACTTATATTTAGTCCCGTGCCAGCACAGACTGCTACTGGTAAGTTGTATTTGCAAACACATAGAAGAGAATATTGCCGTGAGTGTTTTTCCCATCTCAAACTTAGATAATTATTTTCATGGCCTACACCACAGTTTCTTCAAAACTTGACACTTGTAAGATGTTTGAGTGACTGAACCAAGTCAACAAGGTGTGTAATGCTTTGGCTTAGAGGACAGTTCGTTTTTTGTTTCATAATATGACGCATTTGAATTGTTTTTTATTGTCGTAATACATAGAACAAACCCAGCAATCAGGATCAAACGTGTAGCTGTTTCATAACACTATTTTTACCTAGGCTATATTTCTAATCAGGTAGAATACCATTACTCAAGAAATGTGCAAAAGCTTTCCTTATATAGTTTTGCGTTTTTCTGGCAACTAATGAACTTTTTTCAAAGACCCCATCCCGTTTCACCTTTTCTTGAACTAATTATTACCCCGAAATCTATTTTTAAAAACAGCATTGATTCGTGCACTTATATAATTGTTACCATTGGACGTTTTTTCAACCGCAAGCCATGTCTGCTTGGTAATGGCGTCACATCGTGTTTCAATCGGTAGTCTGAGAGCACATTCAAGTGGAAAGTGGGGAGAGTGGATTTCTAAAATAATTAAGACAATATTAATCGAGCCCTCTACTTGCCAACAGTTCGCTGTAGTAAAGGCACTAAACATGATTTTTCCATCTATGGGTGACAGATAGGTGATGGGGTCAAGCAGTCTATGCGTTCTGTTGGCATAGGTTGACTAAAGACATGCAAACAGAGCATTAGTTCAGGGGACATCTGAAATCGAGATGAAGATCTTTCATTTAAAAATACTTCACGTGTTTGAGGTATTTAGGTTCACACTTAAAATCAGTGCCCATATTAAAGAAAGTACACCGAGCACTGTGCATATTTTTAGAAAGTACTGTTAAGAAAGTGCATATTTTTAGAAAAAAGCTGTTCTTCGGTAAGAGCCAATATTTCCTGGTGCTGTTTTTTGGGTTGGTGTTTTGGCTGATTAAATTTGGCTGAGTATTTCGCCTTATGTTGCAATATTGCTCTTAAAGGTTCACTACAAGTGAATTTTTTTATTTGACCTTAAGTTACAGTTGCTCGTCTATTACATTCTCACTTTGGACCAGTTTGGAGAGCCATTTTCACTAAATATTTGCTCTATATTCAAAGGCAAAATCCCACATATTGCGTTTTCATTACTTTCTTTGTGGACCATGTACGCGCTTAAAACAGACGTGACAACACACACGTCAATTATATTTTTACAATATGTCGTGTGAAATCACAAGTGCTTTAACTGCTGGCTAAGATAGAAAAGCTTACATCAAAGTGCGACCTTTGTAAAGGTTACATTTTTCTTCATGAATAGTTAATCACTGAGGTCATTTATACTAATCACAGAGTAGTGAGAAAGACTAAAATCGATCCACAATTACACGTAAAACTTGCTAAGAAGTATGCCGTAGCACAAGTAACAAAGCAAATGACCGATAATCAAGAGGTTGTGGGTTCGAATCCTACCGGAATTGTGTTTAACTTTTACTTAGCTCCGTGGTGATGCCTTTACGCAAAATTATTCTATGCTATAAATTCGCATTAAAATTGCTGCAATTGTTGCCAGTTTATAAAGATTTACTCTGTACAGTTGAGACACAAGAAGAAACTTTCCTGCAAATATACGTGTAGAAGTAGCCTAGTCACCTGTGACGTAATGTCTTTCTACCAGCAAACCACTTTGTGTTTGTAAATACCTTTCCGATACATATAGCTATGAACAAAAATATATAACTGTCATGGTGACCTTGGGCAAATGAAAACTTTGGTAAGTTTTTCCCAAGAACTATCGAAGTAGATGATAGTATTTAATTGATGTAAACGTTAATCACGAAATAATGGCGTCATGATATTTGATATTATTATTTAACAATAGCATTAGAATACAGCAACAAAATGCATATCACACCTGTGAAATTTTGGACAGTACAAGTTGAGTTTTCAATGTTCAAGTACTTCACTGCAAGAACCAAGAAGCAATGTTAACAAAAGTTTGGAAATAAGTATGTTTCTATGATCTACGTATCAAATGTATAAAAAGCTGCCCTGATACCTGATGCTACCAGCAAAATTGAGAAAACATTAATAGGAAAGCAAATTTCCTGCGCTTCCTGTCATAGACAAAGTCTAAAACAACTTTGGGGACTTGAGCATTGATCTATGAAAACACAATTTTCCAATATAAATCCCGTTGCAGGATATCACTGAGGTTAAAGTATGAAATTCTACATCTACGCCATTAAGGTATTTCCGTGTAAACTTGGAAAAAACAACCCACAAATACTTACGTGTAAAAACGAGTACCAGTGCAAGTACGAGTGCGAAAATCAAAAAGCCCACCACGCATTGAGCTATCCTTTTGTATCGATGGCTACACAAGAGAGACGTAGTGCTTTTTGTTGAGCTACTAGTTGAAGATCGCAACAGCGGCCGACCGCTGACGATTGATTCTAATCAAGAAGAAAGTTTTGTTATGAACAATGCCGTGTTGACATTATTAGAGCAAAATAGGTTTAGATGTTTAAAGATAGCCCCCTAAACAAGATAATGCTGTTTTCTAAACAAGGAGCCGGTGAAGGGCATATATATTAGCTTATCTGGTAATTTTTATATTTTTAACCAGCCAAACTTTCGAAGTCCATGTTTAACACAGGAAAGACGGCAATTTTTCTTTACCTAGAAAGACGGCTGCGGTCAATTATGACCGCAATACCATTTTCTGCTTAAAACATTTTTTAATGACAAAAACTTTCTTACTTATTTCAAGAGTCGAGTTTATTTCAGAGTCGAATTTCAACTGCCTACGTTGTAAGATTAAAAACAAAATTGAAAAGCGGTCAAAAATGACCGCTCGTCTTTCTAGTGTTAAATATACTGTACATACGTTTCTATTAAAATCGTTCAATTTGATGTTTTCTATTTTCAAAGCATCAAATTATTAAAAGGCAACAGCTGGTTAAATAGTAATATCCTTCTACAATGTAAGCAGCGCAAATACAAAATTGAAAAAACAAGATTTTATGAAGTAAATGTTGGCGAAACACAACTTCACAGCTTAGAATCAAGCAGAGATTTTAGTTAAAAGCAAAATGAAGAAAACTTAACAAATTTACTTGGGGATGTCAGTGAGCTTTCATTATTTTACAGTCAAATTTATTTATTTCAGGCAAGCACTCCGGCAGTCGAAATGTGTGGTATTAGGCTGTGATATGAGCAGCAGCTAGTTAAGTAATCAGTGATAAGTAATTTACATTAGGTTATGGTAAATCGTCGAAACCGCAAGAGCGGATAAGCAAGTCAATTATGATTTACTGATTGCTTTAAACGAGGAACCAATTAGTTTCATGAGAGTGGAAAAGCTGAGAAAACTTTGATGCAATGTCTCGAAAATATCAGTTTTTTTCGTTAACAACAGGGCGCGTTATGACCGAGCCAAAGCTATTGGTGACGTTACAGAAACCGAAAAAGCATGTTTCTTGCATCAGAACCAACCTTTCAACGTAAAAACTAATCTTATTCAAAATTACAACCATGAAGGCACGATCCACTTTGTTTAAATTACAGGCATTATCTTGCCCTACGAAGAATGTAGCAAAATCAAAATTACTTGGTACATTATTATTGTTATATACTTCATTGTGTAGGCTATAGGGACCATTAAAATATGATAAATCAATTTTTACTAAAAAACAGTAAGCACTCTTTCTGTCAATAAGCCGAGGTGTTTCGGTTTATTACTCTGATCATTTTCAATTGCTTCAAATAAATGATAGATCATCTACTTGACTTGCATCTATATATGTGTAAATCTCTCTATGTCGTCACATTAAGAAAAAACCTGAAAAAGACGACGTGGTGAAAATCATGTCTCGTGTTTTTCGAAACCTGGATCTGGCAAGAACCCGAACAAGAAATGCCTTATATTTCACCGCTTCCAAACTTGAAATTTTTTATTCTTAATAAATCTGAAACCTACCCCTTTTGAAGATATTGCAATCATGATTTATCAGCTTACATTAATTTTACCACTAAAATGTCCACTTTTGGAACAATTTTGAGTGGACTTTCAAAAAGAACTTTTGACAAGTGATACAAATATAAGTCGTGAGGAAAAATGATTCAAAAATACTGTTTAAAGGGCATTGTTTGTACCCTCTGACATGAAAGGTTTTTTTTCTTTGATTGACGCAACACTCCATACTCCCCATCACCAAGAAGTGCACTTTCCAAACACGGCTTTACCCGACACGGCTTAACCCATGTTATTTTCCAAGTAAAATACTGTAGAAACTGTTGTTGTGAGATATAGGCGTTATCTACTTCACAAAATGAGCAGTGTGCGACCGAACAACCAATTGTTCTCGATAATTAGGGCTGTTTAGAGCAGCCTACCAACGCAACGACAAAATTAATTGCTTTTTTAAAAATCTATTTTGAGGCAACAATAAAAGAACCTGAGGCCCAGTTCCGCTTTTTTTCGATGAAGATAAAGTGAAGGAAAAATCCTTAATTAATGTAGATCATTATTCAACCGCTGCCTAGACTTCAATTATGAAAAAATAATGAATAAGCTGTTTGCTACTACACAATATTGTGTTTACTTCAAAGTTTGCTAAAGTTTCCGCTAATCAGCAGCGCATTTGCAGGAGAAACGTTAGTCTATTTGCTCATCGACTCGGTACGGATCAGAGATTGGCCTATTACAACTGGTTAGAGTCTTTTAAAATTGTTGAGTTTTTACCAAGAATTTGACATGCAAATAGTACCGCAAGAAGGCTAAGCTAATAAAGGATTATATAAAGAACAACAAATCCTTTACAGAAACACTATGAAGTCATTATTTTTGTAGTTTGTAATAATTTTTTGGCAGAACAATCTCTGGCCGGTGTATTATCCTCATTAGCTTAAGCGATATTTTGCTGTAGACGAAAGCATTTTGAACATTGGCTGTGCAATTCAAATAAATTTAATTAGTACCAACGCTGTTTAAATGTAGTCTTCTTCGAACAAAGCAGCTATTTTGCCGCTATTTAGGCAAAATGCCTCATTTTCTTTGCAATCTATCCAGATTAGATCATTTTAACTGTTCTTTCATGCTACATTGAAATTTTTGAAAGTAATGATTTTTAAATCGGCCGCCATTAACGTTGCTTAATCTTTAGCCGACCATAGCCTAAAGCAGTCATTACCCAAATTTATAAATGACTTTAGATGGGACTGCAATTTTCCCCAATTACCAAATAAACATAACTCCAAAATAGGCAACTACCCACATCAATCGCATCACAAAGGATGAAAGTAATCATACTGGTCCACCAATAACCGGAGCTTGGGCAAAAAGTAATTGTGACAAGATAGCGATTTTTTCAGAAGGAAATGTAGTGATTTTTAGGAAAATTCAAAGCATCAACCTGATGCCAAACTTTTTTGAAAAATAAAACATCTTGCTAGGGATTTGAAGACATATTTTCAGAAAACTGCTTTTTATTAGTTTCCCTTGCAACCTGTTTCTAAATGGTTACAAGAGACAACGTCAAGATTTAAAGACACTGATGCTGCATGCTCTCCGAAATCTCGTCAATTTTGTCTCCGTTTATTAGAAATTTCCCATAATTTTTTGATGAAAAAGGAAAGTTGTGATGCTTTCACTAACACGATATCTGGTATCCAAATAATAGGCACTAAATTAAAATTTTGCTTTCAAAATAACTTAATATTTTAGCCGTAAAAGAACTCAAAACATTTTTTTATATGAAAATGTTGCGTATTTTGTCTTACATAAGTTGTGGTTACAATAAAACTTGTAGACCTAGTAATCATATACCTCTTGTGCGTGGCAATTCCTGATTCACGGTTCGAATGAACACGCTTGTCTCAACAGTAGTCGTCATGCTGGAAGCAAATTGTCACTTTTTAAACAAAACTAATCATTTCTGTTTTGCATGCCTACACAAAGATTTTACTTCTAAAAAAAATAAAAGAATTATTAATCATGTTGACCATAACACGGAGTTCATTTTTGTCACTGGTAAACAGCGAAAGAAAATTTTAAAACTTAAATCAAGGGGCAAAGAGGTAGACAGCAATTGATATTTCTCAATCAAATCAAATAATTTCAGATGAAATCAAGAGTACAACTGAAATGCTGCTTACGATGGGCTTCTGTGAAAAACCGTGTCTATGGCTGAATCAGCCATCGCACCAAAACGAGAAAGTAAATCGAAACTGCTTTCTAGCGCCAAGGCGTACTTGAACAATGAATAAAAACATTTTGCTCAGTTTCATATTCCACATTACTGTTCTTGTTGTTAGCCAAGCAGGAGATTCGTGAATATCATTTTTGTAATTTTTGTTATGGTTGTACAAGTTAATAGAATTCAAGTCTATCGACTGCAAAACAGACTTTATAAACGGCATAATCATCACAAAGTCCGTACATGGACTCATTGCAAAAATTACTAACGCATCTAGTAATTAAATGCTGAATTATAAACACGGCCGGTTTTAAGCCTATTTGATCAATTTTGTCATATTGGGGCTCGCAACTTAAGGGGGCTCCTTAACAGCGGCGACAGAGTAACCGTTTGAAAACTTCTGTAATCTAAGAGAAATAAACCACTACTGGAAACTTGAAATGAAGAATTAAAAATTCTTATTCCTCACATAACTAATTTATTAACCAGACAAATGAGACTATATTAACAGAAAGCTGTCGTTGTGTCACATCTTTCACTATCAACAACCAAAAGGAAAAGTCTTTTATCCAAATGAGTACGTCTTTCAACCAAAAGACCATCAAAAATGTGTGTTCGTTTGTGTTTGGTTTAATCCACGACAAGGGTTACCAGCCCTGTGCCTGCGGACGCCAGATTGTCCGTAAAGATGAGATGATATGAGTCGCCCGCCGGCCTGCTTTGAAAATATTTCAGTGGTTTTCAAACTGGGCAATTTGAAGTTAGTCGAACCTGCAGGAACAGGGTCAAGTATGATGTAGAACCAAATTTTCTTCGAAAAGCTTAGTGGTCCCCAAACAAATATCTTCCCTTTCGATTTGCTTTAGAATCCTTGATCATATCGACTTAGTCGCCCTTAGCCTTGATCAGTAGCCGAGGAGTAGCTCGCGATTGCAAGCGGTTGATGACCCCTAGTCCAGAATACACACACGTTTTCACTCATAAAAACGCATTAGGTAAAAAAAAGTTTATTAAAACATACTTGTTGTCAATAATTTCACAAGACAGGCTAAACAATTCGGCAATGCTATCTGAAAAATACGACATTGCTAAAACCAATGACATTCAATATGTTTTTAGAGACTTTGCAAATAGAAAAGCCAGAAAAATATTTCACTAAAAGACCTGTGTACGAGCAGTATGTCTCTAATTGCCTCAGTTGGTATTAAAAAAAATATAATTTTCATATTGTCTTTCAAAATTTTAGTATGTCAAATACTTAATGTGTTTTTTGTTAAAAATGAGCATACCACACGAAATATAAACATACACAAATTTTGACTTTTGTAGAGAATTCATCAGTTTTCATATTGCCCGCCGCCATTCCTAGCACCGCATTGTTTTTAAATAACTGATTTTACGACAATTTTTGTCAAAAAGTAATGTTACCGCTAAAGCATTTACAAAGACTTTGTCTCAGCATTTAATAAAGTAAATATATCTTTAATTAAGCAAATTTTAGATATTTCGAAAAAATTTTAAAATAGGTCTAAACTTGTCACTTTCTATTGATATGCACGGAGACGGCTTTGCAGCTCTCTTCCACTTTTCTTGGGAGTGAGACTAACCTTCTGGTGCTGGTTACAGATTTAATGATAACGCTGCTGCTCGACGTCGGCCTTTCGCACTACTGAAGTGCTTCTCTTCACGACTGATGTCAGCCCTTATGTTTCTTTTCCTCTCAGTATCATTTACAACAACCTTGCTGTCAGGCTAAACTGAGGCAACTGCATAGCGGTCTCTGCACTTGCCTTTTTTATCGAAAAATTACCGAAACACTGGTTACGAAACAAGTAGTAAGAGCACGGGATTTTTCACATTTTTAAGAACATTATGCATAGTTAAATAGTCATCGAAGCGGTTTGTGAAAAAACAGTGCTTTATTTGCAAACCAATTTATGATTAGAGGTGACATCCGTAAAAGAGTTTTTGTATTCTGATGATTCTTTTTACTGACTTTGAAAACAATTATTGAAAAACCTATCGACAAATCTAAATATGACGCGATAAATTTAAAGCGGCGCAGTTTAATGCCCCCTCCACCCCTTTGTTACGCCAAAAAACAAAGGTCAGGTTTTGATCTTTCAAAACCAGTAGGCGATTGGTAAAAAGAAAGTAGAAAAAACTGATTTTATTAGTTTGGTATAAACAGGCAAAGGCAAATAAAACAAACTATAGCCGATATATTTCGTGATGTGGGATTAGTCGCACCAGCTAATCTCTGTACTGCTATTACTGAGGAGATCACATTCAAATATATCTTTGTCGGCTGACTTTTTCTCAGGAGTCCATAACTTATGCTGCGAACCTATGTCTAACAGTTACAAGTTAATATGAGGCTAAACGAATAATCACGGAATGAGTGAAGAGGTTTTTATAAGCGCGGGCACACCGCTTTTGTCGAAGAGCGTTGGATATCTCACTGCATGACAGATACAGCCATGCGCCAGCGCACTCTTGCTATAACTCACGAAATGTTTATTGTAATCACCAAGCCAGGCTAACCTTTTCCCTCCACGCTCAAGTAATCTTATTATGAGTTTAATACAGGCTATGGCTGAATCATGTTGCGCAAAATTTATTGCTAACCAGAGCTGTTCTGCCATCTAACGCTAATATATATTTCTGACCTTTATATTGCAGCAAGGAGTTGCTAAGAGTATGGCCGTTGAAGCTGCATTACGCTTGTGTTCGCAGCAACACCAAACTTGCCCTGGTTAAAGTCAATTTGGTCTCATTCCTGCTCTTTCTAAAACAATTTCCATGCTCGCTATGAGATTCACCGAAAATTCTTTTTTTTCTCAAAACAACCACTTTCAAGATGATTTCCAAAACAGCACATTTCTACATCTCCAAGGAACTTGTTTTAAGGGTTGTTTGAGCTAAATTTAATCTTACCTCTTTTGTCGTGTTGATGATTTTTTACCAAAGAGATATACCATTCTATGCCTATTTTTTTGCATCTACAACGACTTACTATGTGGCGTTCTGTCTCACAGCTAGTTAGTTAGATCGGGTTCCGGTATAATGTTGATGCTGCCAGAACGGCATTTCGATAAGGATTGTAGAATGCTTTGTATAGGCGGTTTACAGCAGTACTGAGAAGACCAACTATTAGTCATCAGCAGGACCTCTAGTGGTTGTAAAACCTCTCCTGGCGAAATAATGCGATCTCCACTAAAAAATGTCTACATCTTTAGCAACTATAATTCTACTGTCGCTTTGTTTTGATGTCGGGATGAAATTCTATTTCTATCAACAATGTTATCTTTTACGGCCTCCGCTAAATTTCATTGGGTCTCCGGTTCTCTTTGGGACAGTAGACATGTAACAGGTGTGCAGGGCCTTAGCAGATCGCTCATATCTCAACCGAATTCTTCTTAATCTTGAGTGTGACAAGCATTAGTGACACGTTCCACACGCGTAGCTCTGTCATAACTGTCGCAATAATCTTTTTTCCTGTCCCGTCATTTCTCTACTATTTGCTTTATTGATAGCGACCACGTTTTGATATTGTGATAACTTTTTGCGCTATCATTTTGTAGACCTTTTCAAAATACGTTGGGTAAAAACTTAAATTTAGGTCTTCTACGCAATCCAATGTATCTGCTGCGATCGCTTTTCGAGAAAGTGTACAAAAATTGTGTTTACCAACATATTTTAAGCATTTCATCAAGTTTAGGCCTTAATTTCAAAGAAAAGTTTCTTAATAATTATAGTAAAGCAGCATAAGCAATATCAGTGGCCCTGCTTACGTCATGTTGGCAGTCATCTTCAAGATTTTTAATAAATCTTTGTTTTTGGCGCAAAACTAGAAAAACGTTTGCGCGTATTAAAAAAATTTCTAAGCAACGTCATAGATGGGAAAATTATGCGGAAAAATCATAAATTAAAAACTGGTAAGGCTTAAGCACATCGATATTCAGTCAGTTGATGTTGTGAATGAAAATATGTTTTGGCTTTACGCCATTGCGAGGTCTTCTAATTCAAATAGAACCAATTTGGTCTGACGATGGCGTAAAACCGAAGTATATTTTCATTTATAATAGTCGACTCCGCTTTATCCAAACACTTTGGTCACGACTGTTTTTGACGGAATTTAGCGGAGAAATAAGCTTGTTCGAATTAACGAAAGATACGCGGCAAAGAGCTAATACGCCTATCTTTACTATTTATGCAGCAAAATTGTAGTAGAAGCCAACAAAAACGTCCAGAAAAGCAACTCTTTGGCCAGACATTATTTATGTGTCATGAAAACACTTAAAATACAATAAACATATAAAACAACAAACGCAATAGCTCAACATTGATGTACGAAACACCGCCTCATCATACTGCTCACGCAGTCTTGCCTCATTTTCTTGCCAGTCATGTAAGGTGCAATATTACACACCAACAAATACAGCCAACTGTTTAGTTGTCAGTGACTGGTTTTCCTCCTTTTCTTCCTTAACCTTGTTTAATAACTTTACTTCTTCAACCAAAGCTTTCTGTGCCATCGCTGACTGAACCGAAAAAAACATCCAAATACAAGACCCAGAATAGGCGGTAAAGCTGGTTGTCTTGTTTCTGTTAGCATAATAGCATTATCATTTTTTGATACATCACAATCATTCTAAACTTCGAGCGTAATAAATGTTAATGCGATAATACAGTGACATTCATTGTCCGAATTAAACGGAGGTTTGTCCGAATTAGCGAAATAATGATATGTGTGATGTTCACTTTTGTTCCGTTCTTGGGATTTTGGTCCGAATTAAGCGTCGTCCGAATTATCCGGTGTCTTAATAAAGCGGAGTCAACTGTAGTAACTTGAATAAAAACAGCGATGATACATACTTAATTAATCGCAAAATCAATAAAATGTGAGCGTTGCTATTGACTGGTTCTGTCTACAACTTTGCTCTATAGTTTAAAGTTTGTTGATATTTATAGCAGGTTCGTCATCGTCTTTCACGTGTGTGGAGATTCTCCTGAAATCGTTATGATAAACTTTATTAAATACTACTGTGCTTTTAAGAATTTATCAGTTAGACATCGCTAAGTGATCATCAACATTAGCTCGCTACTTCAGAAATGTTGATTTTGAATGATACTTCTATTTAACATCTCAAATGAAAACTAATTTTGTTCTGACTCTAGTCGTGTTCAATAACCGAACTTTGCCTTCTTCACTAATTTTTTATTCAAGAAGCCTTTATCTACAATCTAGATTCTAGGTACAAACAGGTACTATATAAAGTATTCCACACATACCAATTTACTTTTAACGGCAGAACGGTTTTGTTGGTTGCAGACGGTACCAGTGGTGAGCAAAGGGTGGGCTGTGTGTGCGGTCAGCACAGGGAGGCCACTTAAAGAGAGCGGGCATTTTTGACTGAAAGCAACAAAATTTTAGCTGTGTCTAAAAATAGGATTCTAACACCATTATATATGATTAACTTGATCAAAAATGGGGCGGCATTTATTCTTCCGCACAAGGTGGCCAAACCCCACGCTACCCCCAGGGCGGCACTACGACTTTTTTTAGAAATGAGAAAAAATAGCATTGATAGTATTTGACCATGTGGGTAAAATAGCTGTTGGCTGAGGTTAAAACGCTACGATATGATTGCAAATTTGAGGATTAGCATTGAAATCTAACTTTGTTTTTTGACTTTGGCACTTTGGAATGCTAAATTTACAATACTAGGGCTATCGGCTTGCTTAATCAATCTGCTGAAATTCACGGTATTTTTACGTTTTTGAACTATTCAAAATTCGATAAATGTGGCGCTTCTATGATGACAGCTTAAAAAATCGTAAAATAGAGAGCAAACATTTTCGTTTGTTTAGAGTCTAAAAGTTTCATAACCTTAGCTTTATTTCTGATTGGATATTTTTTTTATTTAAAACTTTCTTCGCGGTTTCCATCCAGCGATGGTTATCTGCGCTAGCGAAAATTAGTGCAATGACGATTTTTTATAATTTCGTCAAAGGAAATTACTGTGCTACTTCATGTTTTCTTGGTCGTGAAATCAGTCAATAGTGTTGGCAAAATTATAAAAATCATTAAATCTAATAAATTTCTGCAGAAAAATAGCAGATTAAACCGTTCACCAGGCATCAAAAGATGAAGCATATCATGACCTCCTCGTTCTGGGTTAATCTGCAACCACACACAGCTTGAGTAGCACGTCGATATTGGCTGATTAAAAACATTAGTTTTATCCTAGAATTTTATTTTGTTGAATTTTACGTTGCTTAGAAAGGGAAAAATTGTAAAACAACTATTATCTTAACCCATAAATTATAAATACTGGTTCTAAAATATTCTATGTTTGAGCGAATGCTGCTTCTAGCTCTGTGGCGTCATCCGCGAAATGTTGGGTCTTTGTTATTAAATTTTCTTACGTTTTTTTCATTATAAATTGTCGGAAACACTGTGATCGTTTGTTCGCTTTCCGATCAAAAATAAGCAAAAGTTTTGCCGAGCAAAATACACAAAAATATTTTGGAGAGAAAATAAACTAAACACTAAATCATCTGACCCTCACTACTAACCCGAAGGTTAAACACAGTCCTGCTGAAAATGCCGTAGATAGGCAGCAACCGCTGTACTATTCGTTGTAAGCTGAGTCAATAGCAAATCAAGCAATTGCTACACATCTTACCAAAAAGATTTATTTTTAATTACAACATACTTAGCCTGAATTTATTAAACCACATTTTGGAAGCCACAATTGAAAAATTATTTCTATTTTTGAAACCTAAAGCTTTATGTTGAAGAAAGAAGCTATAATAGCAATTACACCATTGAAAGACAGAGATGAGGAAGTTTCCAGATGGCACATAGATGGTCAGAGTTACAAGAATCTAAATATAGCTTGTTTTTACGGATCACGTTACACAGAAACAAGTGTTGAGAAAAATATCAAGAAGCGTTAATTCGGTTCATATTTCATTTTTCACGTTACCTCTTTTAGTAAAATTCACAAAAATCTGTGTACACCATTTTCAAAATCTTCAATTAGCTTGACAAAGAATTATTTTGTTGGTGTTACCAAATTTTAATATAGCTTTGAAACAAGCTGTTTGAGTCATAAGCTTTTCGTCACGCTCTCATCAGTGGCGATATCGTGTCAAAAGAAGAGATCAAAAGCTAGTAAGTGTTTTATGTGATTAATTTGGACGTAGCCAATCAAGACGAACCAATGATAGCGCCAGTATTGCAAAGCCGCGCCAAAGAAAGATTTCGCAATAACGAAAGTTGGAGAAAGCGCAGCAGGAGGCCAAATAAGAACGCCGTGAATTTTTTCAAAGCAACATTAACGATTATTTTAGCCTAATCCAACAGACTGCGAAGCGGGCGGTCTAGCATTACGAAGCAGTAGATGATAATCACAAGGCATATCAAAAATGAATCATTGAAGCCGTCGCAAGCAGGAATTTTTTTTATTTTTTCTTATTGTCCATATTTTTCCTCCATTCACGAGAAAGCGATGCATCGCTATGTTTTGGACGGTAAGTCCGCACTCGCTTGGGAGTTGCCATTGCCGGGTCACCTGTCTTCCACATAAAGGTGGGGCCTTCCGTTAAGTGCCTTGCCCAGGACACAACAAGCGAACTTGCCGGCTTGTTCTCCACAACCTCCGATAAATGCCGAGCGCCAAGCAGGGAAGCTATAGATACCATTTTTAAAGTCTTTTGGTATGACTCGACAAGGGGATTGAACCCCAGGTCTACCGACTGCGAAGCAAACGCTCTAACCACTACGCCATTGCGTCGGTTACTTTCATCTTCCAATTACAGGTACACCATTGGTTGGTTATGGATAGAACAAGGTTGTGTTGAGACCTATTTTGGAGTTACCAATACTGACGGCACAGTGCCATTTCTGTCACAAGCACAATGAAAACCAATGCGTCTTCAGTATTGGTGACTTCGAAGCAAGGGAAAGGGGAATTAGTTTAAAATAACTCGCCCAGGAAAACAACAGCGTAGCCATTGCAAAGTTTGATTGAGCGGTCGTTGCTGTCCTGATTTGGCGCTCCAGCCCACTCGGTCAGGTTGATGAAGAGACTGCAACAAGACAATGAACACTGGGACTTGCAAAGAGTTAAAAAAAATCTATTTATAGAGGGGTCAACTTCATCGACCTCAAAGGGCAGAATCTCCTCCTGACTTGAAGAAAACCCGCTCAAAGAGCAAAACCCTATGCGCGTGAAGTGTAGAGATCACATATTTTAAATGTAGAAAACCCCTATTTCGAAAAGCAGAAACCCTCATCCCGAAGTGTAAAAAACTTGCTTTAGCAAGCTTTGCTGTTTCTGACAACAGTAATCAGCGTTTTAAGAAATCTTTTTTTACGTTATGTCTGCTTCTACCTCGAAGCCTATTTCCAAATAGATTCGTAAATATGGCCTCGGTTGGCATATGATATTATGGTAGCAACAAACCACTTAATTAGTCACCAACAAACGACGCCAAAGAACATTTTAGAAGAATTTGAACTTTTCTTTAGAAGTTTGAGAACTTTTATTATTTTTTTGGTGCAACACAAAAAAGTTAAATGCGGCTCATCCTGATATACGTTAAGGACCTTAACCGGTGATTTTGCAATCAGCCGCATTCAAAAATTTGTTTTCGACTTACAGATATGTAATTTGACCAAAGTGTTAATATGTTTTAATATTTTACAATAAAATAAAGTCTGTGCTGTAAGGATTTTCCAAATGCACGTTGAAAAATCCTTACAGTACGAAGTGGTTGTCGAACTTTCGGCTTATGTACCGGGATTTCTCAGCATAGTAAAAACTTGTTCCCAAACCAAATAAATCAAAATACATGAGGGTTAGCCCCAAACCAAATGACTAAAAACGCATGATATTATCTTTCCGAATACTCATGAGCTAAAAGATTTAATGACGCATTTTATTTATTACGGGTATTACCAAGCACACTTTTCAAAATTTTTTATAGCTTTGTGTCTAAATTGGATAGCGTTGGCAAGCATTCTATAAAAATGGTTTTCTTTAAATGTTGGAATTCTTTAAAATTGGTCAGTTTTCACCAAGGTTTTAGAGCTAAAATAAAGGTGTGAGCGTTGAACAATTCTCAATGGATGTTTTTATAACTAGCGATAGCTGTTTATATTTGAATATATGTTTGCTCATCTGCCTTTTTGTTTATAATTTAAAGCCCAAGTTACACAAGAACACTAACGGTAAAATTTGAGCGCGTTTATAAAAGTTTTTGCTCAAGTTGTATTTTCACCAGCTTTATGAGGAGTTGAAAGCATATTGACGGAAAGTTATAACAAAAAATATGGAAACGCTTTACCAAGTTTGAAAAATTAAAGAAAAGGTGATTTCCCACATTGAATCTCCGGTTTGCCACGTAGCCAAAGAGGCTGTTGGCAGATTCTTCAACCAAAAAGTTTTTCCTCGAATATCTTAAAATTAGAAACATCGACTAAACATAAAATAGGTACAGAAAGAATTTTCTTTCGAACTTCGTTAATAAGTTTTAAGGTTGTTACGGCTGGTTTGTTAAAACCACGCGGAGACAGCAGAAAGACCATATTACAGCCGTCGAGTAAGCTGCCTCCAATCACATCGATACTATAAAAGGCAATTCTGTCTGCTCATCTTCATTCCTCCAAACTACTGGACGTACAAGCATTAAACTTCGCACGATTTATCACCGTTCCGAGGTAAGTGTCATAGTGACATCAAAATGACCTCATAATCAAAGATAACATTTTATAAATCGCATGTTTTGATGGAGAAACGTGGTTCTCAGCTTAAACAAAAGCCAGTACTCGACTTAACAACTTCAACAGATTTCGCTTTCTAAGGATCTCACATGACGTCATAAGTAACGATTAATTGTAAAATTTGTTTCTTATTTTATTTACAAAGTACTGAGTGTACAAACGCGATTAAACGCGTTTTTGGAAGATCTTATCAAGGTGCTATAGCTTAACAACAATTTAAGATCAATTGATAATGCATCAACAGATTATTTATTTAAGCCTTTTAGGCCTTCTAAGCATGCTTTTTCTTATTTTTTCTGCGCGCTTCAAACTTTCTCTTTAACGTCGTAATGGGTCTGGTACGATCAATACAGCCTTTCCCTCACAGATAAAATTCATATGATGTTTTTCAAATATTCCAAAATTTTTACCAAATCAGTTTACTTAAAAGCTGATTTGTGACGGCATTTCTCGATCGATTTTCAAACTTTTTTAACAAATTGACGGTAAGTTATCAGCAAGGTACTAACATTAAGTGTCATTAGAAAGCTAAGGAAATTAGCTTTCCATTCATAAGTGACTCTAATTAGGTAGAGCTAAGAATTAGTTTATAATGGCTGATCAAAAAAATCCATCATTTTCCATTTTTCGTTGATAAATTTTCCTACTCCTCCTAAGAAACTCCTAATTTTTTGAAAAAGTTAGTTCTTTGGCACCTTGTGACCACTTTTCCTCAAAAGCATGGTTCTTTGACATGATTTGCCTAAATTTTCAAAAATATTCATCGAAAAATGAAATCTCCAACAATTTTGAAATATAACCTGCCGCTCAAAAACACTTAAAATTCTGATGGCTGGGTTTCAAGAAATTGCAATTTCTAGAAAAACTAAGTCCTTTGGTACGTTTTGACTATTCTTTTTCAAAAGCATGATGATTCTTTGGCGTTATCAATCAAATTTTTCAAAAGCATTTATCCAAAAATGAAGTCTCTAAATATTTTAAAAAGTAGCCTTTTTGCATGGCTACGTTTATGCCAAGACCAAGCAGCATGCGCGAAGCCAGAGGCATTAGGATTAGGTGATTAAAATAGGCATACTGTTGTAATTAGTGGTCCTAATGTTTGATTGCTTATTTCTGAAAAAACCTATCAATCACTTTGGTGCCCACCCCTCTCCTACCCCACAGCTTTGAAATTATGCCTCCATAAACTTCATTAATAAAAAAATAAAACTTTATGATGTCGTTGACAGCTTCAATTGAGAAAAAACTCCAGTTCCTAAGTAAGCCTATACTGGAAAGAGGGGCAGCAAGACATAGACAAAGATTGCAAAAACTTCGACAAAAATATATTGCCAATGTGCAAAACCCTCTAATGCTTTTTATCGGTTTGATTTTGGAACAAGAGTTAGCTGTGTCGAAAAAGCATTAACGTTTTATTACTGTTCTCACATTGATCAATTGGGTGAAGCCTGCGCAGCTGGCTGAACCGATATCCTCAACCTCAACTTTTCTGATGGAGAGCCCTGCGGGCAACGCCGGCAGAGCCGGCTAGTACCATACACAAAAATTCATTCGCACAAACGCCCTTCCGCTGATGAGTATTTGTGGCCAAGCTATTCATACATTAAATGCTATTTTGCCATAACTACATAAGATCGTCTCAATAAAATTTGATTAATGTCTTTTTTTGATCAGTCTCATGTACATGAAGTTCAAGCATTCATTGAGGCTTTAAAATTCTCTAAAACATTTAATCCAATGCTATTTTGCGGTGATGTGGCAAAAACTTAATTACTACAAAGTTAAGTTTTTGAGAACATTGACTTTTTTTCATTTACTATCGTTCAACAAGCGAACAAATCAACCTACTTTTTTCCTGTTAACTGTACGAAAAAAATTGTTAGTTTGCGTTTGTTAATCAGCATCGCATAAACGAAAAAAATTAAGATTGTTATGATATCTGAGATGTAATCGTTGGATTTTAAAATATCACGGGAGTATTGTTCTTGTCTGTTTCAGATTATAGTAGGTGTAAATATTACTGTAATATTGCGTTATCAATTTGAGCATGATCTATTATAAACAGCAAAAAATTAAAATCGTTCTTGGTGAATTGAATCTAAATGCCAGACAATTGTTCGGCTGACGTGTTGCTCGAGAATATCAAGTGTGTTCTGACAAAATTCCGAAGCAGAATTTCATCCAATAGCCAACAATGAGCAGAAATTCATGGCTGATGGCGCAATTCTTGACTGCAGAAAGTTGGAAGTTGGCAAATCAACCGCTATGAGATTTCGAAATCGTGAACAGAGTTACGCAGAAAAGTCTACAGTGCTTTACGAAGACTTCACATAGTTTTCCATTATTATTTTTAAACCTTGCTTTAATTAATTCCCTGCTGCCACTTGTCTTGCCTAAAACTATAATGCTTGACAGTGTGAACCTAGTGACGTAATCTTGCGTAGTATTTTCTAATTGGTCGTTATTAATCGCATTGCTTCAGGATGCATGCGTGATTCATTAGTACAGCTCACTCGGTGTGAACATAAGAGGGTACCTTTGCGTATTTTGTCATTCTAATTATTTATTCTGGTCATTCTACTTCATAAAATAAAGTTCTATTCTTTCATTTATCGAGCTAAATCAGCAACGATTCTAAATCAAAGCTTGATCCGCATTTCTACTGTGGCTCACAACTGGATAATCTTGATTTACTGTTTCAAGAAATTAAATCTGATTCAAAGTTTATTTTGTGTAGCTTATCTCCATATCAATACTGCAGCACATTGCTAATGTGAGCTGCAGCAAGTTTGCATAGAATGTGTCCCTCATGGTGCATCATTGCAAAGTCAAAGACTTTTGTGTTCAATGTGCTTTGAAATTTTGATCTTATATAGACTATTTCCTGTTCCTTTTCGACTTCAGAAACTCCAAAAATTGTAGAGAACACCTTGTAAATGCAAGGAATTGAAAATGAAGCATTGTTAATACAGTTTTAACATAAATCTGAACATCAAGTATTCTGTTGGCGTTTTAAATTAAAAGAAATTGCCATAACAAGGTTATTTTTAGGAATTTGCGTTAAGGAGATTCGAATCTTTAATGAGCTATCCTTGTTGTAGATTTCTAAGGGTGATTGTGCATCCCTTCTCGTCGTGTTTGGTTTTACTGTTGATTCTTCCTGACTTTTTACTCCTGGTCCGTACTATCTGCCACTTTGATATTCTTTTCTTCAAATATATGCTGCGCCTTTCTCAAACTCATGTAGCTGTTTAATATCTCAATTGTCTGATAAAGTTATCTAGCTAAGTTATCTCTACTGATAGCAGCAGTCTCAGCCAATTAATGTTTTGTACAAGATAGCACGCCATGACTCATTATCACAAGCTTGAACATACATTTCGACATTTCAATACAATACTGAACAAATATCTATAAATAGAACCAACAAACTGAATTCAAAAAATTCATGACGTCGAACTACAGAGAGCAAAAAACAGTGGAGAGCTTCAAAAATGCATGCCGTAAGATAGGTTTACGGAGAAATGTTCACAATGTGGCATTTCTCCACTTTTTTTCAGCACATAATCCTGGAAAATTAAGACGGCAATAGCTACGTTTAACGATGGAGCGCCGCAGAAATCTTTAGATGAGTTTTGCTCCGCAAAGTCTGACAATACGATGCTACACGACTGAATTTCATTTGGCAAGAAAAACCAGGATGAACTACCAATCATAAAGCTCAAAAAAAAGCTTCGAAAGTTGGGATTTTGCAAATCGTTACCATTTGCTCTATTTATAAACTTATGCACAGCGCTTGCGATCAATAAAGGAACACTTAAAACAAATCACCGCAATCGATGTCAATTTACATTCATCATAAAACGCTTTGAAGTTAGCACCTTGGCAGATCCCGAAATTTTAGAAGATCCGGATTTTGAAAAAGTAAGATATTTCACTCAATTTCAGGGTGTATTTGGGAGTTTGTCTGAAATTGTTTGCATTAATATCCGTGGTGCGATTGTACGCCGGTACCCGATGGATCCAGCTGGGTAGAACAGCGCAACTCAAAATAATAAAGGACCGCAGAAGCCAATTTCTTCTTCCGCGGGCCGCATGCCGAGTTTCTCATAGTTACCGCAAAAATCTTTTCGGAAATTAATTTTGTAAAGTAGAATTTTTGTGATGCTAATCACAAATTTTGTTCGAATGGATAGCTTGTATTGCTTTTTAGAAGAGATAAACTTTTTTTTGGAAATAACCCTTTTTAATGTAAATCTTCTTGGTTTTCAACACAATTTTTTTTGAATCGATGATATCTACTGCTTTTTAAAGGTCTTGACCTCTTTTTAAAGATCGACTTTGAAATATCTAATTTTATGCTCTACTTTGTTATGAGAAAAACTAACAAAATAGCTTACGAGTGGCGCCAATCGTGGGTCTAAACTTGTTTTTGTTAAAACTGTAACATTTTATTTAATTATCTGGCGAGCCCCACAAATGCTTTTGCGGGTCGTATGTGGCCCGCTGTCGAATGTTGTCAATCGCATGTGGCCTTCAGTAGAGAGCAATTAAGCTAAGTTTATTTCTTATGAACTTTGGAAAAGGATTGAAAGTGCACCAAAGTAGGGTTATATGCAGGGGTTGTTTTTAGAGAGGGTGGGGAGTAGGTGCCAAGAAGCAAAAATGCTGCAAAAAGTAATAGGGACCATCTACCCTTTTCAAGTTTAACTTGATCTGACTGCATCAAATACAACTGACGAAAGAATGTGCTAGAGCAGGGTTAGTCGAAGCTTTCCTTTTGGAAACGCTGTCCTTTTATTTTAAAAAAGAATTGTTTTTGTGAGAATGTTCGAAATTGCCCAAATGTCCTCATTTTCAGCGTTTATCATTAATTCCAACGACTTACTGAAACTCTATAATTGCTTGAGTTTGGAAATCAATCTCAAAAACTAACTAAATGATTAAAGACCATCGCGTTCTACTTAACAAAAGGCGTTCTTTTAAAAAATTGATAAAAAAACGGGTGACTACCAACTGTACTTCCTGTCACCACACATCCTCTTCCTAATTAAATTCCGATTAAAAAAGTGCATTCCCCTTTGAGTGTTGAAAATGTGGTACCTTTAATACAGCCCGTGCAGCAGATATTTACTGAATCAACCTGTCCATGCTTAGTTATGTAGAAATAATTATATTTACTGAATCATATTACTTGTTACTGCAAGCGAAGAAAAAGTATACACCTCTACTTTAAGAGAATTATTTTTCTACCGGTAAGTATGGATGCGGGGTCATATTCTTCAGCTTTCCCGTCATAGTTTTTAACACGTTGTGAGTTGTAATATCCGTAGGGAAATCAATTTTTAGTCCTTTTGAAACACATACAGTACCACGCTTTAAACACAAATTTACTGTAGCTTAATCATCAAAAAACCTTTGATGAAGAGGAGTATGGATTAATTTTATCATTTTTTATGTACATGCAAATTTTTTTTGTTCACAGCCACGCGTAGTCACTTTCTCGGTTTAATTCGTTTTCACAGTTCTCATTTCAAGGGCATATATTTGTCATCAAGTGTATGGCACCTTGGTCAGATCTAGGTACTGCCAGCATAAGATCGAATTCCTCTCTCCGGTCAAATATTTACGCAAAAAGTCTTAAATGAACTCCCCAACTTCTTTAAATAGGCACGTTAAATTGGGAGTAAGATTTTTTGTCTACACCCATCATCAGAAATTTTTGGATTTACCCATGTATGGTGCAGTTTGTTAGTCTGCGTTTATTGCTTGTACAAATCTATCATGGGCTCCGGGCCTATGAGTTGTATCACCTAACTGTTATCTCACTGCTACCAAACATGTGTGCGTGTAATCAATGCTGCTGAAACTTTTTGCAAACTCGCATCAACGATGACTCAAGGTTTGTTTACAATTTTGAAGAGTCGATGTACAAGAATCGTGATTAAAACAAACTACGTATGCTACGACCATATGCATGCCAAACGCAACTCACTTCTTCTTGCTGCAATCGTTTGCAAACTTTTTGCAGCATTTTCAAGCTGCAACTCTTGATCTCTGATAGAATTTGAGGCATCAAAATGTAGCTTGCAATTTCTCTCAAGTAAGCTTAGATAGCTCTAACGTCAACTAAAATTGATCAATATATCTTTGACGTCTTCGTACCTTTTTATTCGATTCAACCATTGAATGGGTGGAAACGGTTATATTATTCAATGCAGTATCGAATGCTTCGATTTCAGGCAATACAAAACGACCTTGAATAAATAAAAGGAAAAGGCAATTTGAATTCTATTGGTTATTGAGAACCTACGAAAGAAAGTTTTTCGACTTTCAAAAGTGGCTACTTGCCTTCCGACAGGTATCTATTTGCATGATGTTCTATCGTAATCCGAAGCAAGCTTTCCTTGTTTCATTCAACGTAAGATTGCTTCTAATTACGTTAAGCGTCATACTGATGGAAACAAAACCTAAATTCAGTTTACACATACCCACTCTACAAGCGTAAGGTGGAGTATGTTTGTTGATTTATTTCGTCGTAGACCTTAAACATCGCTTTGAAAGAGTTGCTTTGCACTAAACTCTTCGGGACGCTCTCATCAATGGCGTTATCCCGTCAAAAAGCAAACATTTGAGTGAACAAGTTCTTCCGCCTTGATAATTTGGAGGGGAGACAATCAAGATGAGCCAACAGTGGCGCTTGCTTAATATTGTGAGCCAGAGAAAAATACTTTGCAGTTGCTAAATGCGATGTCTATCAGAAAGCGCAGCAGCAGATTGCAAAAGTAGGCGAAAAAAGGCCAAAATCATTCATACAGTTTGAGTGCATAAACCTATTCTTTTTGTCTACACTACCCCAGGCCTTTCCTCTATAGATAAACAGCCTTTAACAGATTAAAGTGAAAAGAGCAGTGTGCTGTAACGAGGATGGAAAGTTACTTGTTTTCTTAGTTTGAAGCGCATCGTTTAATCTCCAATAAAGGGGTCGGCAACCTCTTACGACCGACGAGCCATTAAAGCTCGATTTCCACAAAAAAAAAGAACGATGAAAGCAGCAAAAGATTTGCATTCGGGCGAGTACGAATGGCATAACCCATCAAATCAAGAGTGGTCACTAAAAAAAGAAAACCAAGGGTCTTCGCCTTTAATTAGTGTCAAAGGATCAAATATCACACGCTTACCTGGTTCACACCTTCTTAATAGTGGTGTTCTCCAAAAAGACAAATGAGCCACTGTTAAAGGGCAAAACAGCCGCATGCAGCTCCAAAGTTACTCCGGCTGTTTTGCCCTTCAACTACTTTAACAGATACTGATCAACGGCAAAGTCACAGTCCGGTTTAACTTCATTTCGTTTGCACGACCTGTTAGGTTGAAATTGGCGTGAACAAGTCAATTACTGTTTTAAACATTTAGGAACAAGCTGCTTTATATGATCCTGTTGTCGCTGAGATGTTCGCCATAGCTATCGACTATCACATAGGGTACTTACATTTATATTCAACAGCGCTTTTCGGAGTGGTTGGTAGTACATCCTTACGAGCTGCATGCAGCATTGGTTTTGACGTGAAAACCAAGCGAGCGGTAACAGTTTTGATGTGAAGACCAAGCAGCTTTCCACGGTTGTTTTGATGTGTTTTTCAAGTTTGTGGAGAGCTTTTTTCAAGCCTGGCTATCACAAAACCTCAAGTACACAGGCACTTTTTGGGGCCAAATCGCTTAGGGGTAGGAACACCGAGCAATTTTGTTGGTAATCTAATAGGTGACGACGTTATCAGAGCAGTCCTTATCCAGTAATAATTTCTAGATCCATTGTTTGTCATCATTGGGTTTCTGTTTCGAGCAAATCATTAAACTCGACGCACCAATGTAATAATTTAACGAATTTCACATTTGTGAGGACTAAAAGACTCCCAACACAAATCTTGGTAAGTGAATATGGGTTTCCTGCATACTTTGGTTTCAAAACCAGTATTTGTTCCTTCGACACCGACATCAAGAAACCGTAGACACTTGTCTTTCTCTTTCTCAAAAGGGAGTTTGAAGG